>LR990524.1:0-2500000 GCA_905147745.2 Phlogophora meticulosa | reverse complement strand
TCGTAATAGTATTAAGTGGCAGAATATTGATGGACTAATTTTGGTTGGCAGAAGTTAGCGCTTATTATTTTCGAACTTGGGTAGAGGAGTTTGTAGAAAGCAGTGAGGTCTGGATTAGTGGCGTAAGATTTCTTGAGTTCTTTGTGGATATTAAGGCGGATTTAAAATGGAATACTATTATTAATTTATATAATTTTACTCTTGTGTACACGACTCGGTTGTGTGGTTGTTTTTTTTTGGCATCCGTAATCAATGGGCGCCAAAGGGAGTCTGTTGTCAATCCGTCCGTCCATGTTTCTGTCTGTCAGTCACCGGGCTGTATCTCATGAACCGTAATATGTAAGCAGTTGAAATTTACAGAGAGAGTGTATTCCTATTGCCGCTATAAGAAAACATTATAAAAATTAAATTAAATTAAACAGTGGCCGCATACAAGAAACGTAATTTTTTAAACTGTTGTATGTAAAAGTAAGTAAAGTGCCAGCCTATTACTGTCCCACTGCAGGGCATAGGCCTCTTGTCATACAGAGAAGGCATGAGCATTAATCACCACGCTTGCTCAAAACGGGTTGGCGATTTCAGACTTATATTAATTTTATAAGTCCAGGTTTCCTCACGATGTTTTCCTTTACCGATGTCAGTGATGTCCAAGATAAACTTAGAAAGATGTGAATTGAAAAACTCACATTGGTACTTGTCCAGGTTTGAACCCGCATCCTCGTGCACAACAGGCGAGGCCTAAACCACTGGGCCATCCAATATATTGTGCGATGGTACATGAATGGTTCCGTATCACCGTAGGCCGGGTCCGACACTCGCCCAGTTTATTTCTTTATTCCAGTTTTATGTAAGATTGTTTTCTTATTCCATTCATATTGCCTTTACTTATTTAAAAGGAGTTTTGTCACTACTATCGGTACTGCTAATGTTAGCTCCGTAACATAAAATATTCAAAGACTTAAAACTTAACCATGGGTAACAAAATAAACAGATATTATTGTGAAAAATAGCGTGAGTTTATGATGTATTTATTTATTGTAAGTTCAAAAACATCAACTTTAGCCATGTTAGTATTAGTTAAGTGACAAACATTTCAGTATCTTATTTTTAGATCAATAAACTTTTTTTTACTAGCTTTACCCACGACATTGTCGACATGGAATATAACAAAACATAGATTTTTATTTTTTGCGCTGAATTCTGTTTCTTTTTCTAAAATGGAAGTAGAATAACCGATACTTCTTACAACATTAGCTATCTCGTATGTGAAGTCCTGTAAAAATCGGATCAGCGGTTTTGGACATAAGCTCAAGCAAACAGACAGACAGTTTTTTTGCTATTACCGCCATATACTCACATATTATGCATTTAGTAAAAAGTTGTTATTTCAACATTACAAACAGACACTTTCATTTTATTTACTTGTATAGATTCTATTTTTCTTTAGGTGAGAAAGCTTAATTAACGCAATAACTTTGGTGTCAGGGCGCCCTTATGAGGTGCAAAATTATTCAGCATTGCAAACCCCATCAAACAAAGTTCTGGGGTTTTAGCATAATTTACGCACAGACTGACAGAAGTTATAAAAGCTTTTGTGTAGTCAGTTTTATTTTGTATATGTATTTAGCGTTGTTTTCGAACTCAATCATTATCTGCTTATGCTTGTCCCAACCATGTTGGGGTCGGCTTCTATTCGAATATGATTCAGGTGAATACCAGTATTTTACATGGAGCGACTGCCTATCTGACCTCCACAAGCCAGGTGCTAGGTAGCACAAAACCCCTTGGTAAGACTGGTTGTCGATCTCAATGTGGTAGTGAATCATCATCCTTTGACGTTCGATTCCCGCCCTGGGACAAATGTTTGTACTAACTACAAATATTTGTTCCGGGTGTTCTGGGTATTTGCTATGTATTATAAAAAGATATCTATCTATGTAACGTATTTTATTAAGTATATCAGTCATCTAGTACCCATAACACAAGCTCTGCTTAGCTTGGGGCTGGATGATGCTGTGTGGATTATCCAGCATTATTTATTTATTATTTATTTTCCTCCTCCACTTTTTTGGGGTCGGCGCAGCACCTCTTCCTCTTCCATACATTTCTACTTGCCGTCAGTCTTGATATGTTACGAACGGCAACCCATCCGCAGACTTACCTTGGCTAGCGTAGGTTCACCTTCGATCCACGTGTGCGGCTATTTTAATTAACCACCTCAACATGGTTGGGAAAAGGCTAGGCAGATGATGAATTATGCATGATTTTTCACATATTTTTAGTAAATTTTAATTAAATATGTATCAATATAAATGTCCTAAACAAAATTCACATCTTAATATACATAAATTGTATTAGATGCCAAACAATAAATCATTGGATCTGTCTTGTGTTGTCATCCACCTGGTAGAGAAACCCCTTATAATATACACCATACAATGAATTCCTCTTATAATACACACCTCGCTTCCTTCACTTGAAAACGTTACAAAACAACGACAAAGCAACGTATGTGACGTGTCCCTTACCTAAATTATAATGTCAAAATGAAAGCTTACCAACAATTAGAATATTCTGGAACACTCTGGTACTTTCTGGAATAATTTCTGAGCAGCGTTTGTGTAAATGCAACGGAACGCAACACCGCTGACGGTCCTTGCTATGAGACACTCCCAATGAGAATTTTAATGAATTTCTACCGTCTTTGGATATATGATATGATAGAGTTACTGGATGTGACATGAAAAAATTGTTTCATGTGTATTCTGATTTTTTGTCTGGCAATTAGGGTACTTAATGCGTCTTACCCAAATTCTTCCTTTGGTATTATTCGTCGAATTTTTTGACGACCGATGTGGCGCGGCGGGCGAAGGTCCGCCTGCGAAGCAGGAGTTTGCGGGTTCGATTCCTGCCTTGGGACAAATGTTTGTACGATCTACAAATATTTGTTCCGGGTGTTCTGGGTATTTCCTATGTATAATAAAAAATATCTATATATGTAATGTATTGTATTAAGTATATCAGTCATCTAGTACCCATAACACAAGCTCTGCTTAGCTTGGGGCTAGATGATGCTGTGTGGATTGTCCAGCAATATTTATTTATTTATAGGAAAACACCGACCTTTTAATATTTTTTTACTGTTGCCGTGTAAATGTATTTATTAAAACACACAGAAACAAATATAATTTTACATTTTCAGTGGTTATGGACAAGTAACATTTAAATAGTAATTGATTTAGCGTGAGTGTATGTATGTGTGCATGTAATATTATAATTAGTACTGCATAACTATATGGCGCGACACAGGTGATCACTCCGATGTAAAATTCATCATCATCATCATCATCCTCTTGCCCTTATCCCAATTTTTCATTTGGGGTCGGCGCAGCATGTCTTCTTCTTCCATACATCTCTATTTCCCGTCATCTCAGAAGTCACCTCCTTCTTAGCCATATCAACTTTCACACAATCCATCCATCGTTTCCTGGGTCTCCCTCTACTCTTGTAACCCTCTACATTCATACTCAAAACTTTCCTCACAACATGATCCTCATTTCTTCGCATCACGTGTCCATACCATGACAGCCGATTTCCACACAACTTCTCTGTCACAGGCGCCACTTTCAGACTTCCTCTTATATACTCATTTCTTATTCTATCCATTCGCGTAACACCACACATCCCCCTTAGCATTCTCATCTCATTCAAAATTCATCTGCTGATATATTCTATGAAATTCTTTCCGTGAAAATTTATTTCTATGTTTGTTGTTGTTTTAATTTTTATGTTCTATGTAGGTATTATATTTATAGTTTATAATAATATATATATTTCTTTTCACTTTTCTTTTAAGAAATTGCACCTGCCACTGTTTGTCTCTGCATCACCCAAAGGTTGACTGGTAGAAAATGCCTATGGCATTAAGTCCGCCTCTGTTGTCGCCTTGTTGTGTGCTTAAAGTATTAAGTAAATAAATAAATAAATAAAATTTAGGTGAAGTGAAGGTGTAGTGAGTTATCATCCCACACTATTGCTAGGGATTTACAGTTTACTTCACTTCACTTATCTTTGGGTGAGGAGAATTTTACAGTACAGAATTATGTTACTCTGTAGTTAGTTCAGAGTACAACAGTGTTATTAGTTAATTAATTTCTCATTCCTAAAAACCATACAAAGGCGTACTTAATGCCGTTGCTTAATACTATTCTATTTCTTGGTTCGCAAAAAAAGGAATATGCTTGATTGATTGAACACACAAATCCATTTCAATGTTACTCGCCTACGTAAGAACGCAACTAAGTGTTTCATTATAAGTTAAGGCGCGACGCTACAACATCGTAGCACGGTACTCATCTGCCTAGCCTTTTCCCAACCTTGTTGGATCTTCTTCCAGTCTATCTGGATACAGCTGCATACCAGTATTTGATATTGAGGGACTGCCTATTTGACCTCCAAGACCCAGTAACTGGGCAACACGATACCCCTTGGTAAGACTGGTTGTCAGACTTTCGGGCTTCTGACTACCCGTATGGACTGTCAAAGACCTCTAAATAACAGCTGGGACCAGCGGTAATTTTGAGTATTTTATTTTATTTGACGACCGATGTGGCGCGGCGGGCGAAGGTTCACCTGCGACGCAAGAGGTTGCGGGTTCGATTCCCGCCTTGGGAAATGTTTGTATGATCTACAAATATTTGTTCCGGGTGTTCTGGGTATTTTCTATATATATAATAAAAATATCTATCTATGTAATGTACTGTATTAAGTATATCAGTCATCTAGTACCCATAACACAAGCTCTGCTTAGCTTGGGGCTAGATGATGCTGTGTGGATTGTCCAGCAATATTTATTATTTATTTATTATTTAATTTTCAAAGCCGCCTCAGTTACCGGTACCGTCATCATCATCATCATCAGGCTATACTAGTCCACTGCTGGACATTTGAAAACTTTTGTTTTCAAGCATTGTACCTCTGTCTTAACCGGTACCGTAAAAGGGATGAATAGAAACGCAGGGGTGAATATAAAAAAAAATGAAGGTAATTTTTGCACAGAACCAAATTTTTTCAACACGTTGAACGCCAAATGACCGACAACAATACATTTTCTATTGTTTCTCGTTGTTTGGCAGTTAAGTACCACTTTTTTATATGTTTTATATCTTCATTTAATATCACTTCTAGCAAGACCATTACCTCTGCGCCTCTCCTCCAAGGAGCGTCAGGTAATTAACTATGAAGGATTTTAATGAAAATTATTATTGGTACCATCTTGCGCACTGTTTGCATTTTATAACAATTCCTTTGAATAGGTGCGCCTTGATTAACTATCCTTTTTATTAGTACTTGATAGGAGATTTTCTTAGTAATAATGTTTTTCAGTGTGCATACCATCACGCTTGTATTCCGCGAGGGTGAGGCAGAGATGTACACAGTACAACCACATAACGCCTGTTATTTTTTAGTACTATGTAATAGGGGGCGAGACTAAAACCATCAAGCAGACTCTGGGTCGCTAAAGAGAAATTTCAGATGGAAATCCCAATAACACTTTGCTATAAACATATTGTGCCATGAGATCGGATCAAAATATGATAGAGAACGCATCTGTATAGGGCATTTTTATTCGCATAACTGTAGGGAAAAGCTGGTTTTACTTTTCGTCGCCTTAGAGTGAGAAGATCAGGAAAGTAATTTTGTTCTTTTTTGTTTTATTACAATTTTGGAAAGATAACGGGATCGGGAGGCACGCCTTAGTTTCACAAAAACAAAAATTTAGCCTATAGTGCTATGATGGTTAATGATAGCCTTGTTAAAACTCGCGAGTGTGAATTAGATTGAACACTCTATCAACTTTGACGACCTATGTGGCGCAGCGGGCGAAGGTCCGCCTGCGATGCAGGAGGTTGCGGGTTCGATTCCCGCCTTGGGACAAATGTTTGTACGATCTACAAATATTTGTCCTGGGTGTTCTGGGTATTTGCTATGTATAATAAAAAATATCTATCTATGTAATGTGTTGTATTAAGTATATCAGTCATCTAGTACCCATAACACAAGCTCTGCTTAGCTTGGGGCTAGATGATGCTGTGTGGATTGTCCAGCATTATTTATTTATTTATTTAACTATAGAAATAAAATTGAACAGTTCGCAGATTTTTCGCCCTGGAGGAGCTCGTAGCTAAATTAAAACAACCGCACGGGTTGATCGAAGGTTAAGCTACGCTTGCCGAGGTCAGTCTGTGGATGGGTGACCGTTCGTAACATATCGAGACTTCTCCGTGCCTCGGAAAACACGTTAAGCCGTTGGTCCCGGTTGTCATTTATAGATCTTTGACAGTCGTTACGGGTAGTCAGAAACCCGAAAGTATGACAACCAGTCTTACCAAGGGGTATCGTGTTGCCCAGTAACTGGGTTATGGAGGTCGGATAGGCAGTCGCTCCATGTAAAACACTAATATTCAACTGCACCCGGTTAGGCTGGAAGCCGACCTCAACATAGTTGAGAAAGGGCTAGGCAGATGATCATGCAGATTTTTCTTCCACTTGAATAGTTACCTCTTTCATACGAGTTTTTCTCTCCTAAGCGTCGTTTTGGTGATTTCATGGTTGGTCACATAGATTGAGAAAAAGTATGTAAGACGAAGTCTGAAAGAGGCGACGTAAACTTGAAGTTGCGTAGAAATCGGTTGTCATGGTATGGGCATGTGATGTAGAGGAATGAGGATCACGTCATGAGAAAAGTTATGAGTATAAATGTTTTGACGACACGATTGGCGCAGTGGTTGAGCCATCGGCTGCTGCGCCGCGTGTTGTGGGTTCGATCCCCGCACGGAACAAATATTTGTATGACCTACAGGTAGTTGTTCCGAGTCTGGCTGTTTGTGCATGTGAGTTTAAATGTTTGTATACGCACCCACGACACAGGAGCAATTCCTAGTGTGGGAAAACGTTAAAAAAAAAAAATGTGGAGGGTTAGACGAAGACTATAGAAACGATGCGATGGATTGTGTGAAATATGATATGGCTAGGAATGACTAGTGAAATGATGGCAAATAAAGATGTATGGAAGAAGAAGGCATCTTTCGGTGATGATGATGCTGTTGATCTGTGTTAGTACCACAGTTAAAGTTTCCTGAGTACTTTCAACAACTGTAAGATTGCCAAAGATTTCAGTCTCTCTGTATTTAAAATCAATTGTTCTTAAAGTTAAACTCGAACTGATATTGTAAAAACTTATTAGCAGCCTTCAATTCTAAAGATTTATAATTATGAAATATATGTATATAGAGCTGCCGTAAGATATCATGATATCATGCCTGTTTTCCCTAAGGTACTGTGCAGAGGTGTGTGTATTATACAAGTACATTTCAACAGTCCCTTGTTATAGGGATGAGCATGTCAGCTATTTATTGGTCAAATTGCAAGCTTAACCGGGCTGTTTCTGAAATACGAGTATTCCAGATGTAAAAACTCATTAGCATTGCATTCATCTTATGCTCAGCTTGTTTCAAAGCAGATGCGAACGACTGCGTATCTGTCCTTCACAACCCCTTGGGAAGACCTCTGGCTGTCAGCCTTTCGGGCTTCTGATTAGGTCGTCTTCTAGTCTAATTGGACGCGGTTGCCTTTCTGACCTCCTTAACCTAGTTAAGGCCTAACCTAGGTAAGACTGCTTATAAGACTTTCGAGCTTCTGACTACCCGTAACGAATAATATCGTATAATCATAGATTTACAACTGACAGCTCGGACCAACAGCTAACGTCTCGGTATGGCCACCAATCCATGGACTCACCTCGGCAAGCGTAGTTTAGTCTTCGATCGACCCGTGTGGCTGTTATTTTGTAGCCTCTACCCCCTTACAAAACAGTACATAAATTAAAATTTAAAAATCCTCTTGGTCCCCGGAGAAGACAAACACTTTTAATACCGGAATATTTAAAACTTTCCAGGCAGACGGAGTCGCGGGGCAGGATAGAATTTCCATATGAATTTAATTTAAATCTGACGGCGTCATATAAATAACACTTGAGTTCATCTGAATAAATATTAATGGAATTATTTTCATTTCGCCATCGTGGCCACAGAGCGCGAACATTTTAGAATTACCTGGTTCTAGTAATATGCTCATAAAAGTGCCTCGGCGAGGATTTTTCGTCCTTAGCAACCACCGATTCTGCCTGGGTTCTACCCACAATGACAATAGCCTTCTAGAGGATATGTCTCGTTGCAATGTGACAGTAGAAGCATGCTATGTTTAAACTATGACGTCTAGTGTCAAAATGATGTTTTACACTTTTGTTCAGCTCAGCCTCGATAGATGGCGTTATATAATTTTGAACTTCCGCTGAATCTCGGTGTTAAGATTCTCCGCGTGTTTTTGAGATTTTGTAAAAAAAAAATAAGCCGTTGACCCGGTTGTCATTTGACAGTCGTTACGGGTAGTCAGAAATCGGAAAGTCTGACTACCAGTCTTACCAAGAGGTACCGTGTTACCCAGTAACTGGGTTGTGGAGGTCAGATAGGCACTCGCTCCTTGTAAAACACTGGTATTCAGCTGCAACCGGTTAGACTGGAAGCCGACCCCAAAATAGTTTTGAAAAGGCTAGGCAAATGATGATACAAGTATCCTTACAGGCTAGACCCAAAGCGATATCGCAGCCACTTAAATTAAAGCTAATGAATAGTGAAAAGTGAATAGTGTGAAAGATGATATGGCTAGAAAGCAGGTCACTATTCAGATTGATTTGACGACACGGTTGGCGCAGTGGTTGAGCCATCGGCTGCTGCACCGCGTGTTGTGGGTTCGATCCCCGCACGGAACAAATATTTGTATGACCTACAGGTAGTTGTTCCGGGTCTGGCTGTTTGTGTATGTGAGTTTAAATGTTTGTAAACGCACCCACGATACAGGAGAAATTCCTAGTGTGGGGCAACGTTTTTTTTTTAAAAGAAAAGAAAAGAAAGATGACGGCTAGTGATGAATGATGACATCGGCCTAGGCTTTTTCCAACTATTTTGGAATAAACTATTTTAAAATACAGACTCGTCTTTTCTCTTTCTTTTGTCATCAATAGAAAGAGAAAAGACGAGTCTGTATTTTAATCGCTCTGTGGTCGTAACTCAAGTTGCGGGCGCTTAAAGTCATAAAATGCCGTAATGCACTTTTAGTGCACATATACAAACCAATGACAGTGGACAGTAAATGGGTTATGCCGCCATTTTGCGTACGAGGTACATGCGTTTAAGTTTTTATTCCTCACTGCACATTTATTGGGAAGTAAACGGTTTACGAAGGATAAACCTTTTCTTAAACTTCATTATTGATAAAGGCGAAGTAAATTGAATAATACTAGCTTCGTATTGTTCCACTGCAGGGCAACGGCCTCTTCTCACACAGAGAAGGCATGAACATTTAACCACTACGCTTGTTCAATTCGAATTGGCGATTTCAGACTTATATTAATATTTGTTATTTTTTAATAATTTTACTTATATTGTTTGCACAATTATACGTCGATGGCTTCCACGCCATCGACAGACGGAAATCTGCCTCTGCTCTGCAAAGTGCGGGAGAGGTCTAACTCTATTCTAAAGACCACAGGGAGGAGGTACGAGTCTCCTTTACTAGGATATGTTGTTCGAAGTTGAAGATGTATTTCGAACAACATCATTGTTTCTAAATAGTTTTTTTTTTTTACTAACATAAGTATACCATAAAGTAGTAAAAATAGTACCAGCCTATTACTGTCCCACTGCAGGGTAAAGGCCTCTTCTGATACAGAGAAGGCATGAGCATTAATCACCACGCTTGCTCAAGACGGGTTAGCGATTTCAGACTTATATCAATTATATAAGTCCAGGTTTTCTCACGATGTTTTCCTTCACCAATATCAGTGATGTCCAAGATAAACTTAGAAAGTACGTATAAATTGAAAAAGTCACATTAGTACTTGCCCAGAATGAACCCACAACATACAAGAAAAGGCCTTAACCACCGCGATCACGACATGATTCTGGGGCCAAGTTACAACTAGAAAGATTTATCACTCTTTTCAATTCAACTTAAAATTTAAACTTAAAATTCCCATTTCTAATTAACCACTCCTAATTACATCACAGACTTCGGCAGTCATAACTTGGAACTCTTTTTTTTTAACCTCCCCCAGAAGTTTAAACGGCCGGATTATCGAGTTGCAAAAGAAAAACCAGGTTACCAGGCCGTTTTTAATATAACTTTTGTTGAAAGTGTACTGCAACTTTGTGAAAATATGTATCGTTCGTTCTTCGAGAGAGTTCGGGAATAACTGTGGGAGCTATATTGGAAATAGTTTGTTTCTTTTTTGACGACCGATGTGGCGCGGAGGGAGAAGGTCCACCTGCGACGCAGGAGGTTGCGGGTTCGATTCCCGCCCTGGAAATCGAACCCGCAACCACAAATGTTTGTACTATCTACAAAGATTTGTTCCGGGTGTTCTGGATATTTGCTACTTATAATATAAAATATCTATCTATGTAATGTATTGTATTATGTATATCAGTCATGTAGTACCCATAACAAAAGCTCTGCTTAGCTTGGGGCTAGATGCTGTGTGGATTGTCCAGCATTTTTTATTTTTATTTTATTTATGGTAACTCACACACACACACACACACTGCCCTTATGTACACACACTGGCCACTGGACATACACTGGCCTTAATTCGACGACACGAGATACGTGACGATACGTGGAACGATACGGTTGGATCAGTGGCTGAGCGATTGGCTGCTGCGCTGCGTGTTGCAGGTTCGATCCCCGCACGGTAAAAATATATGTATGGCCTGCAGGTAGTTGTTCCGGGTCTGGCTGTTTGTGTATGTGAGTTTGAAAGGTTTTTAAACGCACTAACGACACAGAATTATTGTTTATACACATACTCGTACATGCATAAAGTCACGCCTTTTTCCTATGGGGTAAGCAGAAACTACTACGCCACCTGCTACGATACACTTATTGATAATTTATTTCAGAAAGGCCAACACAGGAGAAATTCCTAGTGCGGGGCAATGTTTAAAAAAAAAGAGACAAAGATAAGAAAAAAGATCTCTGGTCACTGTAAACAACTAGACTACAGTGCCTTTGACACTGGACCATTTAGACATAAATAATAGGTATTTACCTATGAAATTGCCGTTTTGTATGAAAAAATTTAAATGATTTTTTTTCATGTATTTTTTATTTGTATTAATCGAAGTAATCACCCAAGCAATCAATGCATCTTTGCCAACGCAGTGGCAGTTTATTGATGCCCTTCTTAAAGAAATCAGCTGGACGGGAGGCAACAAATTCTTCAAAGGCATTTTGTACTGCCTCTCGGGTATTGAATTTTTTTCCCGCCAAGAAGTTATCCAAATTCTGGAAATAGTAGTAGTCTGTAGGCGCAAGGTCTGGTGAGTAGGGCGGATGACGGAGAGCTTCCAACCCCAGTTCTTGCAACTTGGAGACCGTCTGCTGTGCAGTATGAGGTCGCGCGTTGTCGTGCAGGAGCAGCGGAGACGAGCGATTGACCAATGCTGGTTGGAGATGTGCCAGCTTCTCCATCATTGTGTTCAATTCTTCACAGTACACATCTGCAGTAATGCTCACCCCGTTTGGTAAGAAGCTGTGTTGAATCACACCGGCGCTAGACCACCAAACAGTGACCATCACTTTTCTTGGGGTAAGTTTTCGTTTAGGGCATTGTTTAGGTGCTGAACCAGGATCCAACCAACTTGCTGAGCGCTTGCGGTTATCAAACAGAATCCATTTTTCATCGCAGGTAACAATGCGGTTCAAAATTCCTTCATTTGTGTGTCTGTTGAGCAGTGCAAGGCACGTCTCGACGCGTACTTCGCGCTGGCGATCATTGAGTTCGTTGGGCACCCATTTGTCAAGCTTTTTTACCTTGCCAATTTGACGCAAATGGACCAATATTGTTTTGACGCTAACGTCGAAAGCTGCTGCTAATTCAGCCGTAGATTGTGTATCATCAGCTTCCACAATCGCCTTTAATTCGTCATTGTCGACCAAAGTCTTCGGACGACCGCGAGGTTCATTTTTCAGGTCGAAATTTCCAGAACGGAAGCGAGCAAACCAATAACAGGTAGTGCGTTGGTTTGTAGTGTTAGCTCCGTAAACGTCGTTGATGTTGCGTGCCGCTTGTGCCGCGTTGCTGCCACGACGGTACTCATATTCCATAATTACTCGAATTTTTAACGTATCCATGATGACGAAAAAGATTTAAATGCGATGAAAATGTAACACTAATCAATAAACAAATGACTACTTTTGGAAAAAAAAATCCATGTTTTTAAAATAAAATTAATTTGAAATTAGAATTCTTAGCCAAACAAAAAATATTTTGATTTGAAATGGCCAGTACTGCAGAACGGCAATTTCATAGGTAAAAACCTAATATATCTAAAAAAAAAGGCAGATATGAAAAAAAAACAAATAAAACATTTGATACCTCTTCTGTGTAAGATAGATAGACTTATATCAGTATTCAAAGGTAGCGGCGCGCGAAAGGAATTTCAATCGGCACCCACCTTATCGACTGTCGGGTAAAATATATGATTTCTCTTGATTCCAATAGGGACGCAATGTATAAGATTCAAGCGATTTAATCATACATGCAACTCACGCTTTTTCCAATGGGGGAATAAATTGTGTTACGATCCTTTCGTTCGTTCATTTCAGTCCATTTGTTTCGTTTACGTTCATACATCTTGTCATTCACGCACTCCAGTTGCGAGTACTACAAAATCAAAATCAAAATTCATTTATTCAAATTAGGCTGAGAATCAGCACTTTTTGAACATCAAAACGTTTACATAAGACAGTCCCCCAAAACACCCACCCTTCACCACTTCCTAGTGTTTTTGCTGGGAAGAAGAAGTGCGCACTACGCACTACTGACCTTTCTGAAGAACATCACCAATAAGGTTAGTGTATGTCTTTCTAGGGTGTCCGCTCTCTGCGTTTTCACTTACATCTGACTTATATACACCTTTTGGTATAGATTGACTATATATAACATCACACCACGCCTGTATTTCTCGAAGGTGTAGATACCTGTAGTATACCCACTTTCCGTCAGTATGGGACTTAAACATAACTGACGGAAAGTTGAACGTATTGTCACCAAACGGGCATAAATCTAGACTCCGGGCTGCTACTGAGTAGTAGTAGATAGAAAAAATAGGCAGTTGTGGGGACTGCCGACAGAAGTGAAAACTTTAAAACTTTGTAATAAATCTGTTTTTGACACACGTCACCAATATGACAAAGGTTCGAGTCACCAATATGCGTCAGCATATTGGTGACTCGAACCTTTAAGTTTTGCCCCTACCACTACAACAAGACTGATCGACTCAGGAATCGCGCCTAGCATGTTCAGTAGTAGCGCTTGCGAAGACAAACGAGGAAGCGCGGTTGAACAAATATTTGTATAGCCTACAGGCAGTTTTCTGACTGTTTGTGTATGTGAGTTTAAATGTTTGTAAACGCACCCACAAAACGAGAGTAATTGCTAGCGTTGGACAACATTTTACAAAAAAAGGAAACAAAAAAATAAGAACTATGTATGTATGTGTATTCTTTTAATAAAATCGCTAATCACTCTCACCTTATACCCCACCGTGCCAATTATTAAAGAATTTAAATGACGCCGCTCACTCAAATCTAATTCGCAGTGATCTGCAAAAATCCTTACAGAAATGGGCCTAGCTTTGGAGAACCCACCCTTAATTGGACTGCTCAAGAAATATTATTTTTGAAAGATAGCCGCGGACCAAGTTGACTGTTTGACTCGGTTTAATTTAAATCGGCCTTCGGGGTTCTTGTTATAGCTTTTAAGGGCTGTAGAAAGTTATTTAAGAGTATTTATCATTTTCGCGGGGATGTCGAAAAATAACAACAAGAGAAGATGTACAACCATTTACTTAAAGATTGAGGAATGATGTTTAAATTTCTGTAAATAGGTCTCTACAAACACTTTTACACGTCAACAAGTTTTTTTTTTTAACTGGGTTGGCGTTTCGCTATTTGTCTCGTCTGGGAAGAAACGCCGAAAGGAACTGAGAGGTCACATTCGCTTTTAAAGTCAGTCTCTGGATGGGTGACCGTTCGTAACATATCGAGACTCGTCCGAGCCTCGAGTAGCACGTTAAGCCGTTGGTCCCGGCTGTCATTTGTAGATCGTTGACAGTCGTAACGGGTAGTCAGAAAACCGAAAGTCTGATAACCAGTCTTACCAAAGGGTATCGTGTTGCCAGGTAACTGGGTTGTGTACTTTTTTTATTTTATTTTGTGTTTACGTTTTTTTCCAATTCAGGTTTTGCTTTTTGATGATGAATCATAACAGATATGTATTTTAGATACTTAGTTTTTTTTAATTCTGCAATGTTCAACGCCTTTGGTTTTTGAAATCTGTAGTGTTTGTGCGTGAGAACTTGAAATCCATACCATATACTAATATTATAAATGGGAAAGTGTGTGTGTCTGTTTGTCCGTCTTTCGAGCCTAAACCACTGAACGGATTTAGATAAAATTTGGCAGAGAGATAGATTGCGACCCGGGAAAGAACATAGGCTACATTTTTTATCAACATACCAACGCGGGCGAAGCCGCGGGCGGATACTAGTAACAGATAATAATACAACAGAGATGGTATGGCAGTATGAAAGGATGTGGTATTTCGATGTGGGTTTTATCGGAGTTTCACGAGTAGTTTAGGACGGGACTAAAACGCATAATGGTTGCTCGTACCATTGGCATAGTTTTGAGCCGAAATTCGGAACTAAATACATGCTTGAATTTTACTGCATCGTTTGTCTAGCAAGGTTGCACGCGCTACTGCTGAGCATGGGGTCTTGGGTTCGATTCCCAGGACGGAGACAGTGTGATTGGGGTTGTCCATCTGGAATTATAAAGTAGCAGCAGGGTCTCTGGATTTGTGTCCGATTGACGGCAATAGGCTTACCCTCAATATGGTATATGGGATTTAAAAATAAGTGGCTAAATATGGGTATACTCTTAATAGAAGCACCTCTCATTTCATGGGACTTGGCGGTATGTAGGGTGATAATAAGTACACTTCTGCCCGTGGATATAAGAAATATTTATATGCTTCTGCCTGACCCCTCTTGGAATACAGGTGTAATATTACGTTATGTTCATCATTATCAATCAAAGCTACTAACCAAACCGTAAAGTACAGAGGCCAGCACATCAAGCTACCCCAATGTGTCAAATTTCTTTGAGAGTTTTACAAACTTTATTGCAAAACAAATAAGATTCATGTTCAATTGGAAAAATCTGACGTTTGAGGAAGCTTGATGTGCTGGCGTCTGTACTTTTAAACATGAGTAAATACCATTACTGTAGTTAATTATCATCACGCTTTGTGGATAATATATTATTTGTGAATCTACCATAAATCAGATCATTACTGTCCCACGTGCAGAGCAAAGGCCTGTTCTCAAACAGAGAAGGTACGAACATTAATCACCACCCTTGCTCAAAACAGGTTGGTGATTTCAGACTTATCTAATACCTTAAGTGAGTAAATATTGTACATATATATATAATCTGAATCTCGGAGACTGCTCCAACGATTTTCATGAAATTTTGTGTGCAGGGGGTTTCGGAGGCGATAGATCGATCTAGCTAGGTTTCATTTTTTTGCTTAATCCGATCAATGTTCGGTCAAAACAAAATGGTGTGTGCGGTGTTTTCTATCTAACCCTATGATTTATTTGGAATGGAAGAAGTGATTGATTTACTTCTGATTAAAAATCCCATTGGGTAACATATAGATCATGTTTTACTACTTTATAAAGCAAATATGAACATCAGGAACTTAAAAATTAAGAGAAAGACCCGTTGATAGTTTTGATCCGCCATTTTTCTAATATTCACGTATTTTTCTGAAGAATACAAACACGTGTCGCGTTCGAAACCTCAACAGCTTTATTGCTATAGTAAAGTTTTAGAGGAAAGCTGCTTATAATAAAGTGTATTGTCCGAGTTTCAGACACACGTTAAGCTGGGAAACACCCTAGCTAAACGAAACACTAGGGCCATGGGGTCCGTGTGCCCATTTAGTTTTTCGAGAAATCGCGAAACGTTTGGTCGACTCTTCACGTGACCAGAGGGCTGGCCTTTTTTTTGGCCAAAGAATCAGCATTGCCATTCAACGTGGCAATGCTGCCAGCCTTCTGGGCACTTTTCCCGTTGACAACGATGCGGATGAATATTTGATGCCCTATGATTATTTATTTTATTTTATTTCTTCATATATTAAGCTAAACGAATAATACAAAACTACTATAGGTATAACTATAAATCTTCCTCAGATTTGAGAAAAAACATTATCATGATGATAATGTTTTTTCTCATATTCATAGAAAAGGTTGACCACCAAAGGTAGACAATATTTTCTGAGAAAAGATAATGTTTTATCTTTTGTCCTTCTCTATCAAGTTCATCCAAAAGTTGTCTGTATGAGATCGCTTTTAGCCATAAGGCCGCCCATTGTAACAACCTATGTACCTCTTAAACTCATTACTTGTAAGTTTGTATGGTGTACAATAAGAGATTTAGACTATTCGAATAAATTCTAAAGGAATATCATACATGTTAGAAAGGAAACAATGTAATGGTTTGAATCGGTTTTTATTATAATAAAATGTTATGTCGCATTTTCGACAGCATTATCTTCAATAACTTGAACGTCAACGCGGTAGTAGTTGACAAAAAATATATCCAAAATCGGGCCAAAATAGATCTTCGGTTCAGCAACGCTTGTCTGGATCACTCCGTGGATGGGTAGCCGTTATTGTTGTACAAAGATGCCTCCGTGCTTTGGGACGCATGAGGATTACGGTCCCGGCTGTCATTTGTAGATATCTGATAGTCGTTACTGGTAGTCAGAAGTCCGAATGTCTTATAACCAGTCTAACTAGTATTGGGGTTGTGGTTGTGGAGATAGGCTTTCGTTTCATATAAGATACTGGTGTTCAGTTACTCCTGTTCGATTGGAATTAACCCCAACACCTTACCCTACCTTACGAATAAGAAAAAGACAAACTAAAAAAATAAAAAATAATAAAATAACAACCATAATTTTATACGTGATGTATCATACAGGTCCATATAAGGTCCTACACCTTATATGGACCTGTATGATACATCACGTATAAAAAAACTAAAAAACTAAAAAAATAAAAAATAAAAAAATAACAACCATAATTTTATACGTGTAAGGTGTAGGACCTTATATGGACCTGTATGATACATCACGTATAAAATTATGGTTGTTATTTTTTTATTTTTTATTTTTTTAGTTTGTCTTATCTTTTATAAAAAAAATATTTTTCTTTTAATTTATTCTTCTTTGAGGTAGCCCTGCTACAGTTTACGTTTGTTTGCAGTTTGTTTTTCTTTTTTTTTTTATTATATAACATAGTTATCTGTGGAAAATGTTGTGGGTAGTATATTTGTTAATTTTAATTTTAAGTAGTTCTAACTTTGTGTATACTTAATATACTACTGTTTGTTTTCCCAAATGAAATAAATAAATAAATAAATAAATAAACACAATTGGGAAAATCAGAAATCAGATCGTTTATTTTATTTGCTGGAAGCTCTCTTTCATCTCTCTTTTATCTTGGTACTTATCAGTTGAGAGGTACTCGTATTATATCATTTTAAGATCTTGATAGTTTTAAATATTTTTAGGGGGTATAAAAATGATACTGATAATCCTCTTGCCCTTACCCCAATTCATTTGGGGTCGGCGCAGCATTTTTACTTCTTCAATACATCTCTATTTGCCGTAATCTCAAGAGACACCTCTTTTCTAGCCATATCATCTTTCACACAATCCATCCATGTTTTTTTTATCCCTCTACTCTTGTAAAATGATAATGATATATGTATATCATAAAATAAATGTAAAGATAGGCAAAACAGGGGTTAACGTCAAAATAAAAATTTAATTAAAAGAAGAAATGTACACAAAATAAATAAACATGAATGAACAAAGTACCTACGTCATTATCTCAAACAGACTGTGGCCTTGTAGATTTTTCCAAAACAATTCTTTGAACAAACACAGTATCACCAAGATTTTGATCTTTATCCTTATCACAGGAAGGTCCGTTTTCCTTTCTTCCCCTGCCATGTCTTCGTTCCTCCTTATTACCAGAGCAGCCATGTTCAGTCTCGCGGCATTTCTCACAATTAGCATTTCTTGATGGTCGGTCTTCAGAATTGTAAGGACATTGTCTTCTATGGCCAAACCATGGGTGGCTCGGACCACGGCGACCAAACCCATGCTTATGATGATCAGTTCCCCAAGGGCCCTCCCAAGGTCCCCTCCAAGGACGGTCAGGGAATTCAGTTGGTCCACGTCGCCCAAAGCAATGGCGATCAGGACTGCGCCCAAACCAGGGGCGAGGTCCATGGCAGCTAGGTCCATGACCGTGGAAGTCGTGATGTCTACCACCGGGACCCTTGAAGCCGGAAGATCCACGGCAATGACGATCTGATGGTCCATCGCTATCACTATCAGATCCATGACGACCACATCTAGGTCCACAATGGCCGTCTTCGGGAGGTCCACGTCTTTGATGCTCCGGTCCATGACGTTCAGGACTGTGGTCGAATCTGTGACTGAACGGTCCAAAACCTGGCCTTGGGCCGTGATGACCAGGGAAGTCACCACGGGAAGGACAGGTAAAAGCAGGTCCTCCCATTCCTCCAAATCGAGGCCCAAAATGGCCGCCGTAAAAGTCGCTTTCGAAGAATCCTCTCATGATTTTTATCTCGATTGTATTTCGATGTCCTTGCTGTGAACAAGTTCACTCGAATGCCGGTCATATCGAGTTGCAGTAGTTTATATGAACAATAGTGTCGTAACATTGTGAAATCGATTTCAAGTGGCTAGGGTTGTACTGAAAATGCTGATGAAATTACCGGGAAAATGTTTTAGTTTAAACATGAGTAACTGTTGATAAAGGAAATTTCAGGAATTGCCAAATGTTTGTCAAATGTTGGATCATTTTTTATTGGTAGTCAATATAATGTCAAAGAAGTAATGTCTTTTTAACATCAACATATTCACCGTCGATGGTTGGGGGAATCACATAGAATAATATCACGACTGTATTACCCGAAGGATTAGGCAGAGGTGTAACTATAGCACACCCACATTTCACCAGTTATGTTTAATTCCCATATAATAGGGGCGAGCCTATTGCCATCAACCGGGTATATTACTAATCTAAACTCTGGGCTACTACCGAAAAATTCCTGATGGTAATCCCAGTACCATTTTGACTGACCTCCACAACCAAGTAACTGGGCGAACAATTATTACTACCCATCCACGAACCGACCTTGACAAGCATTGCTTTACCTTTTTCCATAAGAGCGCGTTTATTTCTTTTACATCGGGCTTACAACAACGGTAAAAATATATTAATAATTGTATCATTTTAATGAGTCGGGTGAAAATACAATACTTACCTGCTAGACTTGACCAAAAATATCAATGTGTCGAAATATCGATATCTTATATCAAAACTAATTTACAACAAGTGTCGATACTTTTATATTAAAGCTTCAGTACTGTAAAGTTTAACTTAATTCCGTTCAGTAGGTTTTGCTGTCTTGTATGGATCAGAATGTTGGGCCACAAAAGGAATGAATGAAAGGCAGTTGCATGCAGCTGAGATGAGAATGCTAAGGGGGATGTGTGGTGTGACGCGAATGGGTAGAATAAGAAATGAGTATATAAGAGGAAGTCTGAAAGTGGCGCCTGTGACAGAGAAGTTGTGTGGAAATCGGCTGTCATGGTATGGACACGTGATGCGAAGGAATGAGGATCATGTTGTGAGGAAATTTTGAGTATGAATGTAGAGGGTTACAAGAGTAGAGGGAGACCCAGGAAACGGTGGATGGATTGTGTGAAAGTTGATATGGCTAAGAAGGAGGTGACTTCTGAGATGACGGGAAATAGAGATGTATGGAAGAAGAAGACATGCTGCGCCGACCCCAAATGAAATTGAGACAAGGGCAAGAGGATGATGATGATGATGTATCATTTTAATGAAATAAATATATCAATAGATAAACAAAAAAAAAGTAGCTGTTTGTATAATTTTACCTTTAAATACCTTTGGGAAACACAGATGATTCGGTACAAAAAACAAGTTTGTTTTAAAATAATTTTTATTTTTGCAGTTTCTAAAATCATCAACCCTAGGTTAAATTTAACTCTATGGTCATCGTAGTTAACACTAAACTGTTCAGTAAACGGAAATTGACGATTTTCACGGGGAATCCGAACCGACTACGTTTTAAGTGGCGATGACGTCATACGATTGAACATTTACCGAGTTGTTTTGGTACATACTTAACTCTGCCATTATGAGAAGACTACCCGAGATTTGGCCTGCACAGTGCATATTTATCTTTATAAATGACGTGTTTAATAACAGTGAAAAATGTAAGAAACTAAAAATAGGTAAAAAGTAGCTTGTATCCTTTCTTTTAGATCAAGCTTATAAATCACCTGTCTAGCATTTTCCCAAGTATGTTGGGGTCGGCTTCCAGTCTAATAAAATGCAACTGAATACACTGGTACTCAGTTGCATCCTATTAGACTGTACTGACTTTACATGGAACCACTGCCTATCTGACCTCCACAACCCTGTTACTGGGCAACACCCCCTTGGTAAGACTACTTGTCAAACTTTCGGACTCCTGACTACCCGTAACGACTGACAAAGATCTACAAATGACAGCCGGGACCAACGGCTTAGCGTGCTTTCCGAGGCACGGAGGAGTCTCGACATGTTACGAACGGTCACCCATCCACAAAGTGACCTCGGCAAGCAGCGGCAGTTCAAGCTTATCCTGTAACAAATTTCATCAAAATCAAAACAGTTTAGCCGTGAAAAGGTAACACACATACAAACAGAGAATGGATAACCACTATGTTATTCAGAAGTATAAGCTTAATACTGTAAAGTTTCATCAAAATCCGTTCAGTAGTTTTTGCGTGAAAGAGTAACAAACATCCTTACACCCTCACAAACTTTAACACTTACAATGTTACCCATTTACTTTTGCCCAAGGCCTCGCTTGCGTTACTGTAGATTTTGACAATCTCTCAGAACGACGAGTATATAGTATTTTTTTCTGGATGAAAGTTACCTTTATCATTTTCCTACCCCTGATGACGTGTACACAACCGTCATCCAGGAGAGCAGTAGGGTAACCCAAGGGACCCACATTCCGGCCTCGCCGACGAGGCCCGCGACGCGCGACGCCCTAATTAGTTAAATGTAAATTCAATCTTTAGACTGTACAAGGCCAGCCCGCGTAGCTGAGTCAGTAGCATATAAAACCCCCAGATTTAATAATAACGAGACCCAGCCTTTGTTTTTGTTAAGAATTCAACGACGCCCTAAGCCGAGGTTCGAGCCCCACAGGGGGTGCCCTTAGCGAGCGGTCGTTTAAATGTAACTTGTAGTTAGCCCTGGCTGGGGGCCTTCTTGTAAGGTCACCACAGGATCGACCGGTTAAGCAGTAAACAGCCTTATAGTGCTGAACTGCGAGTGGCCCTACGTAAAAAAAAACCTGATTACGTGTAGGTATGCATTTGCACAAATAGACAAACTCACATTCGCATTAATAATATAAGTTAGGATAAGGAGGAAGGATGAGTATGAAGTGAGTGAGTGAGTGAGTGGGTGTTTAAAAAATGTAGTATGTAGAAACCTAATTTGTTTCTTGCAGAGACTAACCCTTTAAGGGACCCGTTGTCCTCATATTACTTGTTGTGGCAAGTTTGAACATGAACAGTAAGCAATATGCGATTAGCTTGGGGACCGTACCACACACAGCTGTTTAGTGCATCCAACCGAAAAAGATATATAAATAAATAAATAATAAATAAATATTGCTGGACAATCCACACAGCATCATCTAGCCCCAAGCTAAGCAGAGCTTGTGTTATGGGTACTAGATGACTGATATACTTAATACAATACATTAAATAGATAGATATTTTTTATTATACATAGCAAATACCCAGAACACCCGGAACAAATATTTGTAGATCGTACAAACATTTGTCCCAAGGCGGGAATCGAACCCGCAACCTCTTGCGTTGCAGGGGGACCTTCGCCCACCGCGCCACATCGGTCGTCAAAAATATATAGTGGGGACATGGGGACTGCCGACATAAGGAAAAAATTTCATTTTGGAATAACTGTCATAATAGCATGTTGGTGATGCAAGCCCATAAGTATTGCCCCAACCAAAAATCACTCAAGACAAACAAAGAAGTTTGAGATAACTTAAAAAAAAAAAACAAAAATCTTGACTCCAAACTGACTTGACGGCACGGTTGGCGCAGTGGGTGAGCGATTGACTGCCGCGCTGCGTGTCGTGGGTTCGATTCCCGCACGGAACAAATATTTGTATGGCGTACAGGTAGTTGTTACGGGTCTGGCTGTTTGTGTATGTGAATTTAAATGTTTGTAAACGCACCCACGACACAGGAGAAATTCCTAGTGTGGGGCAACGTTTTTTAAAACAACAGAAAAAAAACTAGGCAAAAAAAAATGAATAAATTCAATTAGTAATTTATTTCCCAACATTTTTATTTTTGCTAGTTCATAATCTGCCTAGCCTTTAAGTTAGGTTCGGTAACCAGTCTATCCGGATGCAGCTAAATACCAGTATTTTACATGAAACTAATATCTATCAAAGCTAGTCCCGGTTACTGGGTAACACGATACTCTACAGTAAGACTTGTTGACAGAATTTCAGGTTTCGGACTATGCGTAGTGGCTGTCAAAGATCTACGAATAACAGCTGGGACCTGCCTTACACGTGCTATGCTATAAGCGGTATGTACATATATTTGTTATGAGATCTTGCCCCCACACTAGGAAATTGTTGCCAAAATACTGTTGAAAATAATTATATTGTATCGTTTTTCTGTCCATTATGTCCGTGATACCTAAATACCTCAGGTACAGATGAAAACCAGCGCCAGGCACTACTAGTCTGACATAATTGCTGAACTGGACCTATTTGGTGCAGCCGTAAAGCACATGGTTATATTTTTTTTCTTCATTAACATTGCATGCCTGTGCTAAATAAATACTTTTTCTTGCTTATTCTTTCTTACTGTTTTTACATTGGATGGCAAAAATACTGATTAACAAGTACATACTTACAAGTAAGTGGGTTAATCGTTCTAGTTCTTATATTTTGTTGGACAATATTGTGCAATATAAATTTTCCACGAAATAGCAGGTATTATTCTATTCTTATAAGTTAATTTCACATATTTCAGTTATATTGCAACCATGAACAAATATTACGAAACATTACTGAAATCAAGAATCTTATGGGGTCCATTTTGCTGTAAATAATAATAATTATTGCGAGGGTTAGTTTTTATTGTCAGACATATTTTCATACCAATAAAAAGGCGACGAATTGTTCAACAATAATTCTAAAACCAGGCGCGCGCACCCCGCAACCCGCACGCACCCCGGTAAGTAACGTATGCATTGCAACAGACGGCGCAGGCGAGCACATCTCTTTTTAAAGTAAAATATTTTTTAAAATAATATTTTTTTATAATATTTTATACGATCAAAATATCTTTATTTACTTTTACATAAGTATTCTAAGGCTGGAACCTTTTCCTTGTAAGTATTAAATTATTGTGAGTGTGTGTGTGTTTATTTATTTTAACAAGGAACATAATTTATTCTACATTGATATCATCTTATATATAAAAATGAATCGCAAAATGTGTTGGTAAGCGCAAAACTCGAGAATAACTGAACCGATTTCGCTAATTCTTTTTTTGTTGTGTTTGTTATTGTCAGGAGAAGGTTCTTATGAAGAAAAAACATTAGGGTATAGTAAGGGAGAGTTGGGTAGAGTAGGGTAGGATAGGGTAGAGTAGTCAGTTCACGGGAGCGAAGCTGCGGGCAAAAGCTAGTTTACAATCAAACACATATTACACTTCGTGTGTATTATTATTATTATACAATATTTATTTTTGACGCACAGATATAGTACTTGGCCGAAACGTCTAAAAATTATAGCTGCACACCCTGATAATGCCGCATAATTAGTCCGGTAAGATCGCTGACACCAACAGCCATCTACAATGACATCTATTAGCGGTATACCGTCTTTATTGACTCTCCCTTCCAAAGGCTGGCGATAGAGAAAAAGAAGCTGCAATAAGCAGCTTCTTTTTCTCTATCGCCAGCCTTTTTCATCTCATCCCATGCAGTCTCTTCCCAGTCATCACAGATATCGTTATGCAATTTATTGTAAGTAAAATCGGACATGTTGGGTAAACCTACTCCAGACAAAAATTGATTGAGTTGTACTTGACCACAACCAGCAGCCATAACTCCAGCGACGGCGTCTTTGTTTACATCAGCCAATGACAATTTTATTTTATTTCTGTAACCACACAATGAACAAACATATGTAAATTCTGATTGCAAGCCTACGTGATGTTAAGACTCAAATTTTAATGTGGCTAATCCACAATTAAACAAAGACTTATGCTCAGAGAACTTTATAAGTTCTGTTACAAAGTGGTTCACATCTATTATTCTATGGCCTATATCTTGTACCTCCGGCTCCATCTGAAACAAATGTAAAAATTAAGTATCAATATCGTACATGGAATGTGATACCATGGCGCAAGAAAATGTTTTTCTTGCCCATTGTGTATTTATTTATTTATTTACATCAATCACTTCACAGATATTGATTATGTATAAATATTTTTTTTTGGTTCTCATATCTAGGCAACCATTGAAAACTGCTTCCAACTCCAATCAGACAAAATATTGTGTTTTATAACCCGAGTACTTACTTGTGCCTCAGTAGGGCATTCAATTGTCATTTCTGTAGAAACTTTATCACTCGAACACTGTCTGCTAATCTGAAAATATAAATAAATTAGAGCCTAGTACCAAATTCAGAGATAACATATTTCGACTAATACGTCGGTTATGTATAAAGAACAAAATTATTTAATATACACACTGTAGCTGCAGGAATGCCCTCGTTTTGTGATATATTAGTTTCATTAGTATCAGCATTTCTAAAATAAAAGAAGTCCTTTAATTTTAACTTCATCGTTGAATTAGGTATATTGATTGTAATATTGAATAATACATAGCAACAAAAACTTACGCGGGCAACACATTTTGCAACTCTGCATAATTCGGTAAAGCGTCGTTTTCATTTCTAGAAAATACCAGAAAAAGTGTTTTAGTAATAATAATAATAATGCCTATAGCTTTTATAAAACGTTAGGAGGTTTAGGAATTTTTCATACGTACCCTAAAAAGGAAGCTGTCATTTCTTTATTTTTGTTGCAAGTTGACGACTCCATAGTTTCATGAACATCATTGAAGTTACAGTCAAAGTGACTTTTTGAACGTCATCTTTTTTAGTAAACTACCACCGCTTCACACTTCATTATGAAAACTTACTTTCTTTTCGTCATATTAGCACATTTTTCTAAAAGACATGCTCTTCTTTTCCTTTTGGAACATCTTTCTTTCTTATTTCTCATTTTTATTTAATAAAACCGCTAAATTTGATCACGCAATCGCCGATGCAGTCCGGAAGCCGACTAGCACAGACCCGTCGCTGACAATGGTCAAGAGGGGACTGAGCGTCTCCGCGGGGCGAGGATTGCATATGCGCGTTAGCTTATAACAAAACGACGTAAACGACAAAATGCTTTTTGTTATTTTATTTAGTCGGAAATGATAACTTGAGAAATTCCTTCTACAATTTTAAGGAGTATTTATAAACTTGTCTACAGAGCAAGTTGAGAGGCTAAAATCGGTCACGTTTGCCCATAAAATGTGAATCTCTATTTAAAAAGAGGTATGTTTGATATTTTTTTCTCTGTTACAAAAGTTACTTAATCATGTAATGAACACTAACAAAATAAGGTTTTCATCATGAACTGTTCAGGTCACCAACTCATATTTTTATTCGTTTCGTAATTACTGACAAAAATAGAGATCACTGATGCCAAAATTTCCAATGCGTCCTCTTAAGCTGTTGGTCACGGCTGTCAATTATAAATATTTGACTTTGGTTACGGGTGGTCAAAAGCCCGAAAGTCTGACAACCAGTCTAACCAAGGGGTATCGTATTGCCCAGCAAGTGGGTTGTGAATGTCAGATAGGCAGTCGCTTCGTGTAAAATACTAGTATTCAGTTGTATCCGGTTAGACTGAAAGAAAGAAAAAACATTTATTCAGCACAGGTTCAGGCACACAACGACAATACTAAACATAGAAAAACATAAAAAAACGAGTAAGGTCGATGGGGCGAAGACCGTTAGTAGGATAAGACCGTCAGTAGCCTAAGATCGTCTGTGTCTGTGTGTCATAGGCTATGATCGTTAAGAAAGAAATACGAAGAAACATTACATTTTTGTATCTTAGGCCATGCGTTCTTTGTAGCTAATAAGTATTCGTCGTTTA
This sequence comes from Phlogophora meticulosa, assembly GCA_905147745.2. Taxonomy (NCBI): domain Eukaryota; kingdom Metazoa; phylum Arthropoda; class Insecta; order Lepidoptera; family Noctuidae; genus Phlogophora; species Phlogophora meticulosa. The sequence continues at coordinate 2,473,401 of LR990524.1, read as the reverse complement.
TTCTTACTGTACGATCTTAACCGACTGACGGTCTTCGCCCCATTGACGATAACAAGAAATACATTAAAAACATATATAAGTATATATTATTAAGTATGTGCCTTCAGCTGCGCTAAAAGGGTCCAGTTCAGCAAAACATGCCAGACAACTAGTGCCTGACGCTGGTTTTCAACTGGACCTGAGATTGTGAGATGTCACGCTATGATATGACTGGAAGCCGAACCCAACTTAGTTGGCAAAAGGCTCGACAAATGACGGTGATAATTTTCGTACCAATAAAATAAAATAATGGCCCATACGATTAGGCTTCGCCTATCTTGATCGACGTTGTTGGTTCAATCCGGGCAAGTACCAATGTCTTTTGATTTTTCCAAGTTTATCTTAGACCTCATTGACATAGGATGTCAGTGAGTATAACATATAACATAATACAACATTACGCCTGTATTCTCTCGAGGGGTAGGCAAAGATGTACACCCACATTTCAGCAGTTATGTTTCAGTCTCATGTAATAAGGGGTGAGCCTATTGCCATCAACCGGGCAAACATTAAGACTACGAACTGCTACCGAGAAATTCTTAACAAAAAATCCTAATAGCACTTTGCTCGACCTGGGAATCAAACCTTAAGCTTAGCAGTCTCGTAGACCAACAACGTAGTCTTGTTGCCAACCAAATGATACAAAATGCAATCCAGGTTATCTACAATCTACATATCACCATAACACAATTTTGACCTTATCTTTATATTCTTAACTGTATAATTTTCCCAAAAAAGTCCGTATTTAGTACAAAATGAACCTACGAAGCATCTATTTAAGATAACAAAAACCTTAAAATATCAAGTACTTTATGTACTTAAGGATAATGTTTAAAATAAACCGCTTTCTAGCAATAACAAGAGATAATAATCGTTAAGGGAGTAGTTAAGATAAGTATTTCTAATAATATTTAGCAGTTAAAGAAGTCTAAAATATAATAAGTGCTCGTAGTTTTTGATATTGAGTGTGGAACCCCAAATAGTGGCTAAAGTGTGAAAATACTGAAATTAAGTTTTAGATTGTTAAAATACTTGATAAGATTTTGAGTGGAGGATTCAAAATGAATGATACCAGCCTTTTATTGTCCCACCACAGGGAAAATGCCTCGTCTCATACAGAGAAGGCACAAGGATTAACCATAGAGATTTCAGACTTATATCATTACAAGTCCAGGTTTCCTCACGATATTTTCCTTCACCGATGGCACTGATCTCTTAGATAAACTTAGAAATTACATATGAATTGAAAAAGTCATATAGGTACATGTTCGTATTCAAACACACATCTCTATACAAGAGGCGAGGACCTAACCACTGGACAGACACCACTAAAGAATTCAAGAAAAAAAAAATGTTGCGACTTTATAATATTTCCTTTATCGGTACCCATAGGTGAACCGTTGTGTACAGAATATGGCATGAAGCCAACAATAAACAATGGGACTGATTCCCTTGGTCACAAACGTAGCTTAAATTAAAAAAATTGTCATCTCTTTCTGACCGATACCTTGGGAAAAGGACGCCGACAGTGATGCACTCAGGCGCATGTCAAATTAGTTAATGCCTTGATTTTGATGGAGTTAATTAATGCCTTGTTCGTTTGGAAGTTTCAGTTCCACTAAAACTGTCAGCACTTATAAATATCCGTCCGTTTCTGGTTTTATAAGAGAGAAGAAGTCTAAAGTAGTCTTAAGTAGTCTAAAGTTGTCTTAAGTTGTCTTAAGTTGTCTAAAGTAGTCTAAAGTAGTCTAAAGTAGTCTAAAGTAGTCTAAAGTAGTCTAAAGTAGTCTAAAGTAGTCTAAAGTAGTCTAAAGTAGTCTAAAGTAGTCTAAAGTAGTCTAAAGTAGTCTAAAGTAGTCTAAAGTAGTCTAAAGTAGTCTAAAGTAGTCTAAAGTAGTCTAAAGTAGTCTAAAGTAGTCTAAAGTAGTCTAAAGTAGTCTAAAGTAGTCTAAAGTAGTCTAAAGTAGTCTAAAGTAGTCTAAAGTAGTCTAAAGTAGTCTAAAGTAGTCTAAAGTAGTCTAAAGTAGTCTAAAGTAGTCTAAAGTAGTCTAAAGTAGTCTAAAGTAGTCTAAAGTAGTCTAAAGTAGTCTAAAGTAGTCTAAAGTAGTCTAAAGTAGTCTAAAGTAGTCTAAAGTAGTCTTAGTTTTGCTTGTCAACATGGAAATCGGCCATGATCGCTGTCATGGTATGGACTCGTGATGCGAAGGAATGAGGATCATGTTGTGAGGAAAGTTTTGAGTATGAATGTAGAGGGTTACATGAGTAGAGGGAGACCTAGGAAACGATGGATGGATTGTGGGAAAGATGATAAGGCTAAGAAAGTGGTGACTTCTGAGATGACGGCAAATAGAGATGTATGGAAGAAGAAGACATGCTGCGCCGACCCCAAATAAATTGGGATAAGAGAATGATGATGTTATAATGATCGCAAAACTAAATATCCGTGTGTACCGGACTATGCGCGGGTAGAAGCGCATTTCACGGTATGCGGTCACAGGACATACTGGACGCGAAATTGAATGCTCGCGCATTTGGCGTGTTTGTGCATCTGAAGCTTGTTTGAACCTAACGGTATTTGTGGTAAGTAGTTACAGTTTAGTTGTGAAGAGGCTCGTCACACTAACAGCTACGTCATGTTATACTATATCATGTCAGCCGGTAACCGGTGGTTGTGGAGGTCAAGTAGACTGTCGCTCCATGTAAAATACTGTATTCAACTGATAAGGAATCATCGGATAACACTGAAAGCCGAGCCCAACATAGTTTGGGAAAATATGGGTCTGGATGTTCGTGCATGTGACTTTAAATGTTTGTGAACGCACCCATAACACAGGAGAAATTCCTAGTGTGGGGCATCGTAAAAAAAATACATGGCAGATGATGATGATGAATAGTACATACACGAAAATCATCAGAATTTTGTTGAAATAAAGTAACACTTACGTACTTACTCGAATGACAGTGTTAAGAAACAAATTATATTCAAATTCAAATTCTTTATTGCCAACTAAGCGTACAGATTTTTTAGATATTAAGATTAGGTAGGTTCTTAGATCTTAGTTGCCTGTTAAGGCATTGCAATTTAAAATGATTAAAAAAACATGGAAAATATATCTTAATATATATAAATCTCCTGTCACGATGTTTGTCCGCGATGGACTCCTAAACTACTGAACCGATTTTAACAAAATTTGGTTTACTGTGTGTGTTGTGGTCAAACTTAAAAGATAGGATAGTTTTTATTTCGATTATTGACCTTAGTATTTTTTTATTGCAAATTAAATATTTTTCTATAATTAGTTCCAAATATTTGTAACAGATGGCAGTGTAACTTAACTTTTGAGGCGGTACGAAGTTCGCCGAGACAGCTAGTATATATATATATATGTATGTCTTTAGTTTCAGTCGCTTCTTTGTCTTTTATGTTTCGGCGTGTCTACACAAAGCTTAAAATAAGTCTAGGTTTCCTCGGAATGTTTTCCTTCGCCGACGTCAGTAATGTATGTATAATAAGCTTAGAAAGTATGTTAGAAACTTCTTGGAAAATCTTTTATAAAATTTTCAGTTCACTATTGCATTTTTGTCTATGTCGTAGAAATTAATGTGGTATTCGCCGCACTACAAAGTGGCTAGCGTTGAGCCGAAATGTATAATGGCGGAACGAACATCCACCACGCAATTTGTTTATTTACTTTAATTTGATATTAAAAAAAAACAAAATAATCTGTACGGTCATGTACCTACTCTCACTGCAAAACAAAGAACTGCATCTACTATACTATACTTACACATAACATCTCGCTTGGATCCCCGGAGGGTTAAGCAGAGGCATACCTATTGTACGCCCACATGTTCCCGGTTATGTTTAAGTCCCATGTAATAGGGGGCGAGCCTATTGCCAACAACCGCACACAAATCCAGACTCCGGGCTTCTACTGATAAATTCCAGATGGAAAAACTCAATAACACATTGCCCGATCCGGAAATCGAACCCAACAACCTCATGCTCAGTAGTAGCGCTTCCGACTACTAGACCAACGAGGTAGGACACTTACACTTACGTACTACACTTTATATAAAGATAAAATGAGGTAAAACAGCTAAGAAAAAATCATGTATCCTTCTCACAGTACTTACATGCCAACAGAATCTTCGTCCATTCATCCGCAAACAGATCGCTCACTGGATAAGAATCTAAGAAATAAAAATAGTAACATCTTCTCTAGAGACCACGTGGCGTAACCCCCACTTAAGATTAAAAGAGAAATGACGACCACCCTTAGAGATTTAACCTGTAGGGTAGAATGGAAGAATAACATTGAATTTTATTATAAAGCGGCTTGGTCTTAAATAAGCTAGTTTACAGAAATAAGATGTTATGTGGTTTCTAGTTAATTTTTACTCGACTTTAGTGCTGAAAAACATAGTGAAAACACGTGGATTTAATGATCTTGTCAGTCTAATAGATACATTACAGAAACTTTCCCATGGTCGAGACCACAGGCGAAGTGCTGCGACTCATCCAGCCGTTTAACGCCACTCGTATCCAAACACGACATTTCCAAACACGAGTAAAACAACTTCAAAAGGAAAATGAAGGTCCGATTGAAAGAAAAGAAAAGAATTTACCAATAATAAAATATATATGTCTGCGAGGCAGTAGCAATAGCATCCTGCAATTAATGATCCTGCTAAGGCAGAAAGCCTATTCCAAAAGAAATGGATGCGTATTTTAAAAGTTGTAATGTAATCGTGGATTGAGATTGATTTTAATTTAAGGATGTTTTTTTTCTAATTTAATGATGATGAATGATTGAATTGTATTTGTATAATTACTAACGTAGTTTTAGGTAAACATTGTTACTAAAGAAGAAGACAGGGCGCTATGGCGCTCATTAGGAGAGGGCTATGTCCAGCAGTGGACTAGTATAGCCTGATGATGATGATGGTGATGACCCTTATATGAGTACAAATTTGAAATAAATGATTAAATGATAATAATAATAATAACTAAGTCGCCTACACGCCTTGAGAAAGCGTGGAAATCAATGCCCATGTCGTCAACACGATACCCCTTAGTAAGACTGGTTGTCAGACTTTCTTGCTTCTGTCTACCCGTAACGACTGTCAAAGATCTACAAATGACGGGATCGGAGCCGGGACCAACGGCTTAACATGCTTTCTAAGGCACGGCGGAGTCTCAATAGGTCACCATCTGCTAAGTCTGTTTCCCTACTAAGTTGGGGCCGGCTTCCACTCTCACCGGATGCAGCTGAATACCAGTATTTTACATGTAGCGACTGCCTATCTGACCTCCACAACAAAGTAACTTGGTAAGACTGGTTGTCAGATTTTCGGGCTTTCGGACTACCCGTAACGACTGCCAAAGATCCATAAATGACAGCCGAGACCAACGGCTTAGCGTGCTTTCCGAGGCTCGGAGGAGTCTCAATATGTTACGAACGGTCACCCATCCACAAGAACCAACCTCGGCAAGCGTAGCTTAACCTTTGAACAACCCGTGCGTTTTTATTTAGAAACGAGCTCCTCTCTCAAAAGGTATGATAGTAAAATAAACGACTGAGGTATTGCAAAAACTGAAATAAAACTAAAAACAGATCGCGTACACAAGATCAAAACATCCAACATAGATGTTTTCCCTATGACAATAACGAATCTCCATTCACAAGCCCTAAATGGAGACGTTATACCTTTTTTTCGACGAAATTTTGCTACAAAATCTTTCACCCCATCTCGAAAGGGTGGGAAGGTAATATAGGGCCTCGTGAGATACCTTAATTTCCGCAGAAACACGTCTAGCTAACAGCTAGTTCGTCTCGCAGAGTTTATCAGATTTTGCTTCGGTGAATATATTTAAATATGCTCTGAAAGTTATGCTTGTAGGGCGCATGCGGTACGTAAACTGCTGATGAGAACATTTAGTAAATAAGGTATTTAGGTAGTGATGTGAGTTGAATTTGTGGATGTGTCAGTGAAGGAAAGGATAGAAAACCTTACTATAAAATCCCTATTTTATATAATTTTTTTAGGTAAAAATATGATAAGTCTATTTGGTCCGTCAGTTAGATTACCAAAAAATATTGGACACGTATTTTTTGCTTCCTCAAATCAATAAAAAGTGACAGAGATATAGCACATATAGGGTAGTGTCCTGTAAAATTCTGTTTGGTCCGAAGTTAGATTAACCAAAAGTACTGGACATTTTGTGGTTCTTTTCTTTTGTCACATAAACCAAAAATGACGACGATATAGTGCGTTAAAAATACTCGTGACGTCACGCTGAACTACACTTTTAACGTAACAGTGATGTCACAATCCCTTCTCCTGATCTTCGATGTGCTATATCTTTGTCATCTTTTATTGATTTGAGTAAGCAAAAAATACGTGTCCAGTATTTTTGAGTAATGCAACTTTCGGACCGAACAGATTTTTTGTTGTCTGACGGACCAAATAGACATAATTATCTTTTACCTAGGACACATCCCTATTGTCCAGATGTGCGTTTAAAATATCCCTTTATAAATCCATTTCCCGACATACAGATACGATGCATGTTATAATAACGTATATTTAGATACTTGAAGGCAAACTAGATGTACTCCAAATAACACTAATAACAAGTCAGGGCTGACTTATTATACTTTTACCTAGGACACATCCCTATTCAACGCAATTGGACTTTAAAGTCTTCTTTAACAAAGTGACAGAAAATGAGAAGTTCTTGTAGGTTTTTGAGCGAGGATAAACTAGCAAAATGGCGTCATTTCAAAGTCGTTAGAAAATCACCACTTTAAAGTTGCGGCACTAAGTTTGCGTGTGTAGGGTGACTGTGTTTAATTAGTATTTAATAAGACAGTATTATTCATTAACATTGGAAGTTTAGATGAGAATTTCTTATTAAAATTAGACTTAAGGTTTATAGATGCATTGAAAAAAATATTTAACTAATAAATTAGAAGTTAATAAATAATTTTATTTAAAATCTTTTAATTTTATAAATCATAACAACAGTTATAAACATATTAAAATTTCCGAGCGAACCATGCACTGTTAAGGGTGCCGAAGTTAGGATGTTTATTTACGTATGCACAGTGATGATTTTGATTACATATTAAGTTTCAGAGAAATTAGATTTTTAAATGGGTTTACTATCTTTAAGTTCAGGTTTGAAATTGAACGTTAAACGGAACAATAATAATATGGATGTGTCCTAGGTAAAAATATAATAAGTTTATTTATTCCGTCAGTAGTCCGTAGTTACCTAAAAATATTTGACATGTATTTTTTGATTACTCAAATCAATAAAAGTGACAATGATATAGCTCTCAAAGTTCAAAAGGAGTGGTTTGTGACGTCACTGTTACGTTTAAAGTGTAGCACGGCGTGACGTCACGCGCAGTTTCAACGCATTATATCGACGTCATTTTTGGTTGACGTGACAAAAGAAAAAATACGTGTCCAGTATTTTTGAGTAATAAAACTTTCGGACCAATCAGAATTTTTAAGGACACTAACTACCCTATTACGGGAATAATAAATACACAAGATATCTCGCCCCCTTGTGATATTTCGTGACTTTTTCAGAACCCCTTCCTGCCTTTCGAGCCTCACGTGATTAATGTACGTAAAGATTAAATTAACGAATAATAAATCATCAATGGTTTTCGTCTTAATGTATACCTAAACAAATCCAACATAAAAATACAACATACATACAAGAATGTAAACCAAACACTACAAGCAATATAAAAAGGATATATTCGCACCAAAATATCGCATCCACTTTCGTCCGCCCAACAAAAAACTCATCGGACCATACTTCATAAAATCCTTGTCCACACGCCACAAATTACTCCAAGCCATGGTCACCCTAGAAATCCCGTATCCCAACTGTAGCGACAACTAGTGGAAGTAACGACCTACGTGACTTCTTATATACATTTCTTACAATGAAAAATCAACCTTATGAGCCTAGTTATAGAAGTTACATTGGCCGAAGAGTTTGAGTGAAATTTTGGGTAAATTTCGTATTTGACTAGCCTTTGTCAGCGACAACGCCTGTGTTGAAATAGAGAACTTCGAGTCGTATGTAGTTTTTGCATAATGAATTTGAATAAAATGGAGTCGAGCATAGTCTATTGATGTTAAGTATGTGTTATGAGACTTTTATCTATATCTGAGATGAGTAGAGTTAATTGTTACAGTACCCTGTACCCGGGCGTAGACGACATTCATCTGCGTAGTCTTTTCCCAACTGTGTTGGGCTCGGCTTCCAATCTAACCAAATGCTGCTGACTACCAGTATTTTTTTTTTTAAATTTTAATACGTTGCCACATACTAGAAATTTCTCCTTTATCGTGGGTGCATTTACAAAAAATTAAACTCACATACACAAACGGCCAGACCCGGAACAACTACCTGTATGCCATACAAAATATTTATTCCGTGCGGGAATCGAATACGCAACACGCAGCGCTGCAGCCAATTGCTCAGCCACTACGCCAAACGTGTCGTCAATTAGCTTAAAGATAGATTTTTCAATTTGTGAGAGTGCATGAAATCACCAAGACTTGTACAAGCCTTTATTGCGTGTTCTTATGACACTGAAAATAATGAATACAATTGGAATTACTCATCTTGGAATCTAAACACAAAATAAAATAATAAAAAAGCATGACATACTAGCCCACTGCTGGACATAGCCCTCTCCTAATCAGCGCCATAGCGCCCTGTCTTCAGCTTGCCGCATCCAGCATCTGCCTGCAGTCTTTCTGGCTGGCCATATCTCGCGAAGAACCAACAACCGCTGGGGTAAACGTGTTCTTGAGTGGAGACCGTGAAAACGTAGTCTAGGACGCCCTCTGACTAGGTGGGATAACGATCTGCGAAAGTAACCATATGGTTCTTAGCAATTAATTTATCGAAACCCACAACACTTCGAGGCGTTTGATAAATTTTAATGCTTTGAATTCTGTTATTTGGCTACGACACATTGCAAAAGTAGGTCCCGAAAAACCAAATGTAATAAACCCGACTTTTTTTTTGCTTTAGTAATAATGAAGTTTCGATGTCTGCCTGGCCTGGAGACATATCGATCCTGTCTGAGCCTGGCCACGGACCGACATCAGATTCCACGGACAAAGATAGCCTAATAAGTGTCAGTATCGTAGTATTATTTAAATCGGTGCGTTGAGCTATATAGGCCGGGTACTAGTCGTTATCGGCCGGGACACACAACCACAACGGTTGAATCCGACTTAAAATACATGCGTTAGTTTAAAGTGCGACCTTTTAAGTTTTATACATAGTAGGAGAATAATATCTTCTGAGATCTTCTGCCTAGCCTTTTCCACTAACTAACCTACCTTTGACATTTTTGAAAAGAGTAAGCCCACCAAGTATCTGCTCTCTTTCAGTTCGTCAACGGTTGTCAGTAATAGATCGCTCTGTGCGATAAGGCCGTCTATTGTACAGAGGCCAGCACATCAAGCTGCCCCAATGTGTTAAATTTCTTTGATTGGTTTTCAACTTTATTACATAAGCGTAAGGTTCATGTTCAATTGGGAAAATCTGACAGTTTGGGGTACCTTGATATACTGGCGTCTCTAAACTTTTTTATAAAGATACTAGCTCTACCCGCGACTTCATCCAGGTGGTATTTGACGGAATTTCATGGGTTTTCATGTTTTTGCGGAACTCTAGTTCTCTTGCTGAAATAAAAGTAGCCTAAGTCACTCTTTAACTCATCAGCTATCTCCCGTCAAAATAGTCCAGCTGTTTCGGAGATTACCTCAAACAAATGCTCAGATAGATAGACAAAGAAAAGTTTTTTGGTATTACTAAGATATAAACTTTTTGAAAGATGATATGGCTAGAAAAGAGGTGACTCTTGAGATGACGGTAAGAAGAGATGTATGGAAGAAGAAAACATGCTGCGCCGACCCCAAATAAATTGGGATAAGGGCAGGAGGATGGAAGATGACTACCGTATAAACTTTCGTGTGCATTTAGTAGAAAGCTGTTCTTTTGACATTACAAAGAGACACTTAAATTTTATTTATTTGTAATAGACAAGAGGTATTCTGTGTTACCCCATATACAGGCGTGGCAATGATATCATGTCATGTTGTTGATGTCATGTGCAAGAATGGTTGGCCCAGTGGTTTAGGCCTCGCCTCTTGTGCGCGAGGCTGTGGTTTCAAACCTGGGCAAGTACCAATGTGAGTTTTTCAATTCATATGTACTTTCTAAGTTTATCTTGGACATCACTGACATCGGTGAAGGAAAACATCGTGAGGAAACCTGGACTTATATAATTAATATAAGTCTGAAATCGCCAACCCGTCTTGAGCAAGCGTGGTGATTAATGCTCATGCCTTCTCTGTATGAGAAGAGGCCTTTGCCCTGCTGTTGGACAGTAATAGGCTGGTACTTTACTTTACTATATAGGCGTGATGTCAACGGTTAAATATGACGAAATATAAAGAAGATTGCACCTCAACCATTCGCATGACCTGTCTAAAATCCTATCCCAAAACGTCTGCCGACTCCACTTCTAAGGTTGCCACGTTATACGCCACGCCTTATGTTTGCCTAGCGAAGCGCAGTTTGAAATTATCCGAGTATAGTCTTAAGCCAGTCTAATTTCCAGCGTGCATTGAAATAAGTTTAAAACGGTGGCTGCATTTCTAATTATATTCGCTCTTGTGTGTGATGTTTCTGTGTGAGTATTCTGGGTTGTAAATGTCAGTTCTGATGGGTAATTGAATGACTGGTAACGTGTTTGTGGAAGCTAGCAAGTGTAAATCAAGGAGTTTCTGTTGAGAGCATGCCTTGTTCGACTTGGCCTGGTTATATTAGGGATCAGTGCACAATCTGGGGCTTTCTGAGTTTTATGTAGGTCATTTTTACAATTAAGTTATACACACAGTCAGTTTGCGTGATTATTTTTTCTCGAAGTAGTCAGATATAGAAACACCGACCTAGTTTATAAATATATACTATGTCCGAAGCACATAGAAACACTTCGTCATCACGATGATCATACATGCTGGATAACCGAAATGATAGTCGCAACACTCGCAAGGCTTAGTACAGACGTCTGTTATCCAGTAAGGTTAACTCAATTCAACAAGATCACTGATTTAGGCAGATGGAATCAGACTAAACTATGGCGCTAGAAACGCGGCGAGTTCGATACAGGGTGGGTTTTTGGCCTTCCAACATTTTCGTTCCCACCATCATAAACGTCAAAACCTCGTATCTATGGCAAACGTCAATTCCATGTTGCCACCAATTCAGTGTTGCCACTTCGTGTATCGAATTCATCCAAATAGGTTCACTACTTGTCGTTTCCGATTAGTAATAATCAAACAAAGTTTTTATTAATAATTCTAATCCGTGTTGACACTGAGACATAATACATATGTATATACGTTGGACGTGTAAAAGTGTTTGTACAAACCAATTTACTGGAATAATTATAATTTTTATAATTTAAGTAAAATACCTACTAATACTTTCAATTTTATGTTTTCAAAATTAATACGTTTATGTTTTCTGTGGCAAAATATACAAAGAAAGAAAAATCTTTTTTAATGATTTTATTCTTTCATTTTTGTTTCGTACTGGCTGTTTTCAGTTTTAAGGGCTGATAAAAAATTTTATGAAGTGAAAACATCTTTTAGGGGCAAAACTTATGCCACCGACATGAGCAAAAGACACGGTTATTCAAGTATTCACTTCTGTCGGGAATCCCCATGACTGCCTTATTTTTCATGACCGGCCAATGAATAGCTTTCTCTGCAGCACAACCTTTCGTGAACTGAAAATCTTTAGGTATTCGAGGTGCCTACTTCTTTGTGCTAATGTTGACCACCGGGGTGATTTTAATAAGATGTTTTCTACGAAAAAAAATTACACTGTTATTTTAGAAGTACAACCCATCATCATCGTCCTCCTGCGCTTATTCCAATTTATTTGGGGTCGGCGCAGCATGTCTTCTACTACCATACATTTCTATTTGACGTCATCTTAAAAGTTACATCCTTTCTAGCCTATCCTTTCACACAATCGATCCATCGTTTCCTATGTCTCCCTCTACTCTTGTAACCCTCTACATTCATGCTCAAAACTTTCCCCACAACTTAAACCCAAACTTGCGAATATTCTCTATATTTATAAATCCACTTACAGACATACAGATACGATGGATATTATAGTAATGTATGTAGATGTAGAAACCTGATGGCAAAGGAGATGTACAGAGGTCAGCACATCAAGCTGCCCCAATGTGTCAGAATTTCCCGATAGAACAAGAAACTTAATTCTATTGAGATAAAGTTGAAAAACGTGCTGGCCTCTGTACACTAAATATGAACTTAGGGTATGTAACTCAGGGTTACCACAAAAAGAAAAACCAAAATAATATTAAAAATATTTCACAATACGCTAAATAATATTGTAATGGAGGTCCAATATTAATATTCTGCATGTTGCAGCAGACTGTGCAACCGCTGGCAACCGGAAGAGTGACGTCACGGATGAATTGCACCAACCTGTGCAATGGCGGCGGGACTCATTGGGACAAAATTATTGTTTTTGTTATTGAATTGTTATTTTTTCGTTTGTTTTCTGTAGTAGAAACTGTGCCTTAGTCTCCTCTGCTGTTCTTTTCTGATTAACTTCGTTGCAGGATCCAAGACAGTTAAATCGTTTCTCCGGGACTCGTCGAGATACGTCGACGATTTTCTGGTGTAGCTCCTCGTATTCAGCTGTATCCGGTTAGACTGGAAGCCAACATCATCTGCCTAGCCTTTTTCCCAACTACGGTGGGATCGGCTTCTAGTCTAACCGGATGCAGCTGAATACCAGTATTTTACATGGAGCGAATGCCTATCTGACCTCCACAACCAAGGTACTGGGCAACCTGATACCCTTTGGTAAGACTGGTTGCCAGACTTTCGGGCTTCTAACTACCCGTAACGACTATCAAAGATTTACATATGACAGCCGGGACCAACGGCTTAACGTGCTTTACGAGGCACGAAGGGGTCTCGATATGTTCATCCACAGGCTGACCTCGGCAAGCGTAGCTTAACCTTCGATCAACCCGTGCGGCGGTTTTTATTACAACACCAGATTATTAAGACACAACATGGTTGGGAAAAGGCTAGGCAGATGATGATACTTTTTGGCGTCGCTACTGTTGATTCTTGAGTTCAGGAGTGTCAGTTGTTGAGAATAGAGTGGCGGGCTTGTCCCATGATACACGGATACTTCAGTCAGAAATTAAGGTAAGTTGTCACTTCCAAACTTTTTAAAGGTTATGAAAAATAATGATAGCTTATTACTAGTTTGATATATTATCTAATATATCAAACTAGTAATAAGCTATCATTATTTTAGGTATCTACCTATTATTAAATACTGGAGAACACTTAAAGTAGTAGTGTTTTAAGTTTTATTGGAATCCATAACAGTTCCATTACATGAAAAAAAAAAGAATTCATTTTACATAATTTACCCCCTCTTTAGCCATATAGTTTACAAAGTCTATCCGTCGTTTCTTTAGTCTTTTCCTACTCTGTTAAGCAACCGACATAGCCCTTAAATTGTTCGCAGAACCAAAGGCCATTGGGCCCGAAAAGGTTGCCCTACGTTTTTTTTTGTATTCTTTTAAATTAGTTATTTTTAATTACTTATCTCTTTTTTATTGTTCTTTTTGCTTTTTTTTTGTTTTTGCTACCTAGAGGGCTGTAATGTATGTCCGTGAGTGTGTTCGCGGCATCAGCGGACCCTATGGGAAGAACAGCGTTGCGGAATTTTTACTCCTTATTGAAATATCGCAGCATATGCTGAGGTACCCACAGGTCCTTTAATTTTATATTTTATTTCGTTGTTTACATTTTCGTTCCTTTTTCTTTTGTGTTTTTTATTTTCTGTGCGTATCCCAAATAAATGATTTTTCTTTCTTTCTTTCTACCATTGGGAGGCCCCCACAAGTAGACCGATACACTGGGGAAAATATTAGGAACCCGTCGATAATTGCAGCTCAGGACAGACCTATTTCCAGCAATGGACGTATTTTGGCTGGGCTACGATGACCACTATTCTTCACGAAGAAATATGACCAGGTTATGTCGTCAGCCGTAAACATTAAATTAATGGATCAAGATTAGCCATGATGCAATTCTCCAAAATATAATGTACTTTATCTATCAGTACTGATATCAATAAACACAGCTGTTGTTGCTTATCTAAATCTAGTGATAAGATTAAAATAATATGGCATATATAAGATAACATAACATAACACCTCGCCTTTATTGCACTTAGGGGTAAACACTAAACATACCTGAGGTCCAGACTTATCTTGTGTTCTATCTGATTGTATCATTAAACCTGATATGGTTCTCTGTTAGTCGAAATAATCGTTTGGACTTTTCATTTTTTGGGTTCCGTATCCCAAAAGGTAAAAACGGAACCCTTATAATAAAAAGGATCAAGACAGATAGAAATTCAGGCAGATAGACAACAAATTGATACTACATGTATCAATTTGTTGTCTATCTGCCTGAATTTCTATCTGTCTTGACCCTTTTTCTCAGGAACGCGTAGAGGTATCAAGTTTAAATTAATATCAGATAAGTAGGTCTACGGTTTGATTGTATCAAAACCAAGGTTCTAAGTCAACATAATAGGAAAAAAATTGGAAAATCCAAAAGTGCACGTCTCAACGCTCATTTTATGACAAAAATGACTTGATTGAATTAGACGGTAATTTTCAATAGGCTATTACTCAGAATGATACTGAAGCGGATGAAAAAAAAAATGACTCAAAAAGTGAAGTTTTTTGGGCGATATCGTGACCACATACATCATCCGAACATACAGACAACCCGACGTCCACAGAAATAGTTTTTCAAAACGGTTTTTTATTTACTATCTAGCAAAAATAGTGTTTTTTAAAAGTATCTACTGTCATAAAAAAGTGTTATTGTTGATATTTGTCAACTCATTTAATACTCAAAGTCCAAAAGGATCGGATAAAAGCAATTTAAGCCGAGATAATTGTTTGACCTTGAGAGAGTGAGAGTAAAGCACAACTCACGCTTCGCGTTGAGACGTGCAATACAAACCTTGTGTGACATATTTTCATGCTCGCTAAATATAAATACATTTACTACCGTAAGTAGGTACTTTCCGTATACTTAGAATCATGAAATTGGACAAGAAGCAAGATCAAACAGTACAAGTATTAGAAAAAATTCGAAAATTGTTTATTAGTATTTAAATCACATAATTAATGTTTTTGGGACTACAAACTTACATTTGCAGTGAATTGACCGTGACGTATTGTGGAGTGATTTATTCGGCGTTTCTGCTCGATATGATACGGGACCCTTCGTGTTCGAGTTCAACTCGCACTTGGCTTGGTTTCTTTTTTTATCAATAACACGTACATTTCACACAGTACGTACGTTTTACAGTCACCAAAAGGAATCGAATCCAGGATCCCAGTCTCAGCGGTACCGTAGGCGACCACTAGACCAAAGCGCCAGTCAATACAAAATACTCTTTGAAAACATACAATGATGTAACATTATATAACGACCTTAACCTTGTGACGTCATCGCCTGTTCATACGTCACTACGAAAATAACCAGTTTCCGGTAGCTGGATCGTCAAAAGTTGAGCAACAATCTTTTTATGGGAAAATTGGGCGATTTAGGATTTGCTTAAGTACAGTATTATTTATTTAAATTACAATGATTTAAGACACACTTTATACATATTCAACGGGATAACGCAAAGATTACAATTAAGAAATATCTTGACAGTAAAATGTTAATACAACACGTCTACACGTTCGTCACGTCGTTTAGTCTTTAGACAACACGGTTGGCGCAGTGGTTGAGCCATCGGCTGCTGCGCCGCGTGTTGTGGGTTCGATCCCCGCACGGAGCAAATATTTGTATGACCTACAGGTAGTTTAGAGGTCTGGCTGTTTGTGTATGTGTGTTTAAATGTTTGTAAACGCACCCACGATACAGGAGAAACTCCTAGTGTGAGGCAAAGTCTAAAAAAAAAAAGCACTTTAATGAATCCCTCTCATAATAAAAAGGCCAGCCCAGTACCTAAATAGCTTGTAGAGGTCAGATATGCAGTCGCTCCAAAATACTGGTATTCTTACTTGCGGTTGGACTAGATGCCGAACCCAGCGTCCGACACCCCCCATACATCAAGACCTGAGTTGGCGGAGCGAACTGTTCCACGCGCGCGTCTCAGACGTCATTGGGGGAGTCAATCACCTCACTCTTCCTCTTGACCTGAGGACTTCTGACAGAGTTCCAACTTCTGAGGAGAACTCTTGACCTGCCGGCACCAGCTTGGGTTTGCGAAAGGATCGTACGTTTCAGCAAACCCCGGCCCGTAGGTGTGAGATGGAACACCGGGATGGTTTTTGGTCAGTAAAACTCTGACAGACCTGTCGGGATGGAGGTCATCTATGAGGATTATCCACCTCGGAACAAAAAAAAAGATGCCGACCACGACATGATGGGGGAAAGGCTGTGCAGATGATGATGTCTGGAGATTCCCAAAATACACCTCAAATAAACAAAATTGAGTTATTCAAACATTTCATTCCATCATTTCTATCAGTTATTTCATCAGTAAGTTTATCAGCTCAGTCTAGATTGGTGCTCGGCAAAAAGATCCAATCAAACCACCAAGAACAAAATCAAAAATGTTTAAATCCTTCCTATAATATGAGTCTTGAATCATAACAGATTAAAATATGTCTGCAGTATAGACTATAGAGAACCTACACTAACTAACTAACTCTCTGTGCAATATTATTTTTAATCTATAAATAGGTACGTTAAATATTGTTTGGAGATTTCCAAAACAAACAAAATTGCGTCAGCTTAACGTTTTATCAATATCCATCAGATATTACATCAGCATATCAGCGCAGCCCTACCTGTAATCAGTTGGAAATATTACGTCACTATCAGTACAATATAAACTGGTGTGAGTCGATATGACCGGCATTCGAGTGAACTCATTCAACGCAAGAGCTTCTCTATCCAATAGAAAATATTTTGTGGACAAATATTTACGAACATCCAAGAACACAAAATCACAATCATGAAAGGACAAGAGTTTGATGTTTGCGACTTACCCTTTGATGGGTACTACGCGCCTCAAGTACAACCGAGAAGCAGATCTTGGGGATGTCCTCTAAGTAGGAACCGAGATGGTAAACCAAGTTTTGGACCCTTCGGCAGACCTGGGTTTGATCACGGCCCTGATCACCATGGACTACACCACGGGCCACACCTTCACAGACCTGCTGAAGATGGACCTCGAAGACATGGATGTCATCGCTGGGGACCTCCTAAGCGCGACGGTGAGGGAATGCCAGACGGTGTTCTGTTCCATGGTCCTCCTGGCTTCAAACACGGTCACGATGGCAGACCTCACCACTTCCACGGACATGGAGCTAGCAGCCAACACTTCGGAGCTCAACCCTGGTGGTTTGGACGACGTGGGCCGGCTGAGTCTGCAGAACGACCTTGGGGAGGACCTGATCACCGAAGACCCTGAAAGACTATAAGGACACAAAATGTTTGAAGTGATGACGTAGAGTTTCATATTAGATATTGTTTTCTTTAATGACTAAAGAAAAGTAATGATTATCGTGGGCCTGATAAAGAAAAACTGTGATGTTGATTTTGTTAGTTGAAAGTGACTTAAATATGTGATTGCAGGGTAGGCAGTTCTACGGTAAAAGTAGTTCAAGTAACTACCTTTGAAGTAGTTCGCACAGTTAAAGCCACCGGTATAAATGTTTCATGTTACATAAAAGATGGTGATTTTATATTTATTTTTATGGTGTTCTGTGGAGTAACTGAGCTTGAACACTTAGTATTATTAGTAAGTTTATTGATAATGTATGTATTTATATGAATAATGTAAATATGAATAAATTATAATTATTGTCAAATTATAAGATTCTTTCTCTTTAAATCTGTAACCTGTAAACTTTAATATCGTTTTTCAGCTTTATTACAAAGAATAAGGTTCATGTTTCAGTGGCAAAACTTAACAGTTTGGTGTGGTTTGAAGTTCTGGCGTCTGTACAAAGCCAGACAGCGGGGTTAGAGGGGCTAATGGCTTAGTAATAAGAGTCCATCGGAGGTGCAGATACGCTCCTTGCTCCTCGCTCCTGTCGATTCCTTGGATGGTACCATTTTATACCGAGACCCCTCCGCGCTTTGGAAAACACGTGAAGCAATTAGTCCCGGCTGTCATTCTTAGACTGACAGTAGTTACGGATAGTCAGAATATATAAAGTTTGAAAACCAGTCTTACCAAAGGTAACTGTAGAACTGTGTTGCCACCTGCTACAATTTGGTAATATGAAGAAAAAACAGCTGTCTAGTATATTTATGTTCGCATAACTCTAAAATATGCAGGGAGCAGCTGATTTATTCGGGACTTTAGTGTTGGTCCATTTATGAAAGTTGGTCATATTTATGAACTCTCTCTCTAACTCCTCCGCTGTCCTTTTCTGATAAATTTCGTTGCGGGATCCAAGACAGTTGAATCGTTTCTCCGGGACTCGTCGGGCTTCATTGTCTCGACGCTTTTCTGGTGGTCGCCACTTTTGATTCTGGTTTTCAGTAGTTGCAGTGGTTTGGGAACTAAGACGGTCCCAATTAAAAAAAAAAAAACCTGTACACGCCGAGATCCTAAAATTTACCCCCGGTCTAGCTAAATCATCTGTCACGTATTGTATAGATAAGAAAAGCTCTACAGAGGATATGTTCGTGCATACGAGTACATTTTCAAAAGGAAAAAAGCTTCAATGATGATTTTGCCATATAAACATGACCATACAAACATACATAATGTTTACCACAAAAGTTTGACTTTGGCAACAATGCATTTTTTGGAAGAAAATCAATTGAGAGCTATTTATTTATTTTTATTTTATTTTATTTTTATTTATTCGGACAGTAAGGATCCATGATGTTAGTAATACCTTAAAGCTAGTGTTAGTAGTAAATTATTTGAGTTTGTAAATTGAAAGACATTTTGTACAGAAGATGACCAAGTAAAGTACAAATTTCTCACTTGGCCATCATCTCCACAAAATATCAAGCTATATCTTGGTATGTTTTTTTGTTGCTGAGCTGGTTCTGGTGACAAATTGTAGCAATGTCAGTCGTCTTCAAAAACATAAATACATAAACTCACGCCATTTTCCCATAGGGGTAGACAGAAACCACAGAACGCCACCTGTTACGATCCTACATACTCCTCTTGCTTCGATTACGTTCATACATCTAGTCATACAGCCGGTAGCGATTACTACGCACCTGATCTTTTTGAAGAACATCACTAATAAGGTCAGTGTTTGTCCTTCCAGGGCGTCTCCTCCCGGCGTTTCCGCTTATAAATACGCGTTCCTGAGAAAAAATATCGAGACAGACAGACAGACAGGTAGACAATATAGTGATCCTGTAAGGGTTCCGTTGTTTCCATTTGTGGTACGTAACCCTAAAGATTACTGAAAATAAATAAACAAATAAATAATGCTGGACAATCCACACAGCATCTTCTAGCCTCAAGCTAAGCAGAGCTTGTGTTATGGGTACTAGATGACTGATATACTTTATACAATACCATTACATAGATAGATATTTTTTAGTATACATATCAAATACCCAGAACACCCGGAACAAATATTTGTAGATCGTACAAACATTTGTCCCAAGGCGGGAATCGAACCCGCAACCTCCTGCGTCGCAGGCGGACCTCCGCCCGCCGCGCCACATCGGTCGTCGGAAATGGATCAAGATTACACATGATGCATTTTTTTGTAAATATTATCTAGCGTTTTACCTATCAATGATTACAGCTGTTGTCGCTTATCCAAATCAAGCGATAAGATTAAAGTAAAAAATTGATGATGTAAAATGAATACCACAACGTAACACCTCACCTTAATTCCATAAAGGGGTAGGCAGACATAGTGTGTGAGTTATAGGTGTGAGTATTATACTGGGTGTTATTTGTTTTTAATATTATTTCCGGTGTTCGGTATGATTATTGTATCTGTTAAGATCCTTTGTTGTTTTCTTTATTTACTTGTTTTTGTATTAACAACACGGTCCTTCGAAGTTAGGATGATAGACATACACACACATATACATAAAATAACGCCTATTCTATAGGGGTAGGCAGAAACTATAGAACGCCACCTGCTACGATCCTTACATACGTACACAAACACAGACACTCGTCGCTAGATAGACAGTTTTGTGTTTTGCCTTTACAACATTTTACCAGTCTCCACAGTACTGTAGAATCTGGAATTCTACGGGACCTGTCTATATCACTGTTCTCAATAATAGAGTTCCACTGATTAAATTGCGTTTACTAAGAGGTGAACATTGTAAAATTACTTCACAATCAAGAATCCTTCTACTAGATAAGTGACACGTTCTGTCTTCTCGACTAATCTGATATATCTTGAGTGCAACTAGCCTGTATGCAATAAGGTTCACTATTGAATACAACCTTTACGGTACCGTATGCAAGCGTCAGACCAAAGAGGCAGTCGATAGGTAGTCAAATATGAACGCACAAGACATAATTCTTGTGCGTTCATATTTGACTACCAACCTGTCATGATGGTCCAGTGGTTTAGGCCTCGCTTCTTGTACACGAGGTTGTGGTTTCACCTGGGCAAGTTCCAATGTGATTTTTTCAATTTTTTTTTTTTTTTTGGACATCACTGACATCGGTGAAGGAAAACATCGTGAGGAAACCTGGACTTATAATTAATATAAGTTTGAAATCGCCAACCTGTGTTGAGCAAGCGTGGTGATTAATGCTCGTGCCTTCTCTGTATGAGAAGAGGCCCTTACCCTGCAGTGGGAAAGTTACAGGTTGGTATAATAAAAAAAATGACTTGAAATATATGTTTAATTAATACGCGTGTACTCAATATGAGCGTTATAAAGTATGGAGCCTTTAAATCTAGATTACATTGACTTATATACTACTGAAAGGTTTGCATGTGTGTGTCTGTGGCTGGACCTTACAAATAGTCAGCAACAGGCTGTCAATCTTATGTCTAATAGTTTTGGTCATCAGTAATTTTATTGTAACTTTTCATTTGTCATATGATCTTAGTTGAATAATACAGTACGGGTTAAGTTAGGTTAGTTAAGTACCTGTGTTTGTATAGAAAACACGCGTAGTGCAACACACAGAAAACGCATTCACGCGCAGTGTTCGTTGTTCGTCGCCACGCACCCCCGTAACTAGGTACAATATAATCTTCGAAAACAAACAATGATATAACATTATTAACACCATAAATTCAACGTCGATAACCGATCTTAACCTTGTGACGCCATCGCCAACGTCACGCACGCGCTTGTACAAAAATAAACAGTTTCTCGGTAACTGGACAGTCAAAACTTAAACTACAGTTTTTATATAGGTAAGGTGGGTGACGGGTTGAGTGCTTCGTTGGTCTAGTGGTTGTAAACGCTACCGCTGAGCATAAGGTACTGGGTTCAATTTAACCATTTGTGATTCTCTGGGTGAGTCTGGGTTTGTGCCCCGTCTAGTATATATAGGACTTCAATAACTGGTGAAATGTCGGTGTGCCTTCTATAAGTACACCTCTGCCTAGCCCCTCAGGGATTAAAGGCATTATTATGAATATATGTGGATAATTCAGGATAAAGTTAAGGTGATTATTTTAATATTTCCCGCGATTTTTTTTGTAAATTGAATCAGTAAAAATGTTTAACAAAAATATACATTGTATTGGTACTTAATACAAAATATCAATTAACACCTGTCTCGTTGGTGTAGTGGTTACTAGCGGTACTATTGAGCATGAGTTCCTGGGTTCGATTGCCGGGTCGGGCAAAGTGTTATTTAGTCTTTAGTCTTTTCCGGAGTCTAGATTTGTGCTCAGCAAAGGGATCGCCCCTATATCACGGGCCTTGAAACCTAACAGAGTGGAATGTGGGTGCAGTATAGATATACCTCTGCCTAACTCTACGTAGAATAAAGGCGTGATATAGTAAAATATTGTTTGGAGATTCCCAAAATAAACAAAATTGCGTCAGCTTAACATTTTATCACATATCCATCAGATATTTCATCAGCATATCAGCTCAGCCCTACTTGTAATCAGTTGGAAATATTACGTCACTATCAGTACAATATAAACTGGTGTGAGTCGATATGACCGGCATTCGAGTGAACTCATTCAACGCAAGAGCTTCTCTATCCAATAGAAAATATTTTGTGGACAAATATTTACAAACATCCAAGAAAACAAAATCACAATCATGAAAGGACAAGAGTTTGATGTTTGCGACTTACCCTTTGATGGGTACTACGCGCCTCAAGTACAACCGAGAAGCAGATCTTGGGGATGTCCTCTAAGTAGGCACCGAGATGGTAAACCAAGTTTTGGACCCTTCGGCAGACCTGGGTTTGATCACGGCCCTGATCCCCATGGACTACACCACGGGCCGCACCATCACAGACCTGCTGAAGATGGACCTCGAAGACATGGGTGTCACCGCTGGAGACCTCCTAAGCGCGACGGTGAGGGAACGCCTGACGGTGTTCTGTTCCATGGTCCTCCCGGTTTCAAACACGGTCACGATGGCAGACCTCACCACTTCCACGGACATGGAGCTGGCGGACACCACTTCGGAGCTCAACCCTGGTGGTTTGGACGACGTGGGCCGTCCGAGTCTGCAGAACGTCCTTGGGGAGGACCTGATCACCGAAGACCCTGAAAGACTATAAGGACACAAACTGTTTGAAGTGATGACGTAGGGTTTCATATTAGATGTTACTTTCGCTGAAGAATATTAGTGTTTCTCTTGAGTGCAAGATAATGGCAAACTGTGATGGTGATTGCATGAACGTTTAAATATCAAAATTACTCGTTGGTTCAGTGGTACTTAGTGCGACTACTGTGCATGAGGTCGTGGAATCCATTGCCGGGTCAGACAAAGTGTTTTAAATGTTTCCAATGGAAATTTTCGCGTTATCACCCCGGAGTCTGGATTTATGCCTGGTTGATGGCATTAGGATCACCCAGAATATCTTGAGACTTTGAAAAAATACAAGGCTGGCGAAATTTAGGCCTAC
Organism: Phlogophora meticulosa; assembly: GCA_905147745.2. Taxonomy (NCBI): domain Eukaryota; kingdom Metazoa; phylum Arthropoda; class Insecta; order Lepidoptera; family Noctuidae; genus Phlogophora; species Phlogophora meticulosa. Next base: position 2,450,132 of record LR990524.1, on the reverse strand, counting down.
AACTTAGAAGTCACCTGTATACTACTGTACCTGTAGAACTGTTGATATAAAAAAAAACAAAATCGCTTAAAAGCACCTTCTAGTAAAAATATGGCTTACAATAAAAAAAAAATGTTTTAGTTGCAGCCAATACCTAAGCTAAGATAACTTAATATCTTGTATTTATTGGTATAGCGCCCACCCTCATTATTTGAGCCAATGTTATTGTGCCTAGTTTGTAGAAATATTATATTAGGATAAATGAAATGAAAACAAAAATGAAGTTTCATATATGATCGTTATTTTTAATTAATTTTGTGTAACGTTCTGATAAGTAACAGACTTGAAAACTAAGTATTATTTGTAAGTTTATTAATAATGTGTAGGTACCTGATACATTTAATAAATTATATATAAAAAAAAAGGTTTTTCTCTTTATAACTGTTGCCTACGAATTCGATAGCATACGAACTTCAATCCCTGTTACATCCTCTAAAGGATTCTGTTCAAAGTTCTGTCAGTCTGTGCTTCTTTAAGCATGTCTAGAAATTGGCCCCAGTTGTCATTCTTAGATATTTGACTGTCGTTACGGGTAGTGAGAAGCCAGCAATCCAACAATCAGTCTTACCAAAGTTTATACCGCGTTACCCTATAGATGTGTTCTGGAGGTCAGATAGGCAGTCGCTCTAAGTAAAACGCTGGTATTCTGCGGCGTACGGTTAGTCTGGAAGCCGACCTTAACAGAATTGGTCAGATAGGCAGATGGTGATCTTGATCAATATGGGCTTTTCTTTGCTTACCGTGGTTGACGCACTAATCTTATAGACGACTGATACCGGTAACGATCACATTTACCGATCACGACATAGTTGCGAAAAGACTTGGCAGATGATGATGATGCGTGATCATCTATGCTCACTAGGTCTCTTTAAAAAAAAAAACGGTCAAGGGCGAGTGGGAGTCAAACAAATGGCCATTTAGAGACATTGTTTTTTTTTAGAGACCTTGTTTGTATATGTACATAAACTCATGGGCAGAAACGACAGAACGCCACATGCTACGATCCTTACATACTCCTTTTGCTTCGTTTACGTTGTTAGTCGTCTTTCATTCATCCTCTGGACGTGACGAATCCATCTAAGCACACTGTTGCAAGTGTTCAAGTGCCATGAGTTTTGTTGAATTCAATAACAATGGTGATTAAAAAAAGATACAAAATGATCATCATCAGCATTTCTAAAATAAAAGAAGTCCTTTAATTTTAACTTCTTCGTTGAATTAGGTATATTGATTGTAATATTGAATAATACATAGCAACAAAAACTTACGCGGGCAACACATTTTGCGACTCTGCATAATTCGGTAAAGCGTCGTTTTCATTTCTAGAAGATACCAGAAAAAGTGTTTTAGTAATAATAATAATGCCTATAGCTTTTATAAAACGTTAGGAGGTTTAGGAATTTTTCATACGTAGCCTAAAAAGGAATCTGTCATTTCTTTATTTTTGTTGCAAGTTGACGACTCCATAGTTTCATGAACATCATTGAAGTTACAGTCAAAGTGACTTTTTGAACGTCATCTTTTTTAGTAAACTACCACCGCTTCACATTTCATTATGAAAACTTACTTTCTTTTCGTCATATTAGCACATTTTTCTAAAAGACATGCTCTTCTTTTCCTTTTGGAACATCTTTCTTTCTTTTTTCTCATTTTTATTTAATAAAACTGCTAAATTTGATCACGCAATCGCCAATGCAGTCCGGAAGCCGACTAGCACAGACCCGTCGCTGACAATGGTCAAGAGGGGACTGAGCGTCTCCGCGGGGCGAGGATTGCATATGCGCGTTAGCTTATAACAAAACGACGTAAACGACAAAATGCTTTTTGTTATTTTATTTAGTCGGAAATGATAACTTGAGAAATTCCTTCTACAATTTTAAGGAGTATTTATAGACTTGTCTACAGAGCAAGTTGAGAGGCTAAAATCGGTCACGTTTGCCCATAAAATGTGAATCTCTATTTAAAAAGAGGTACGTTTGATATTTTTTTCTCTGTTACAAAAGTTACTTAATCATGTAATGAAAACTAACAAAATAAGGTTTTCATCATGAACTGTTCAGGTCACCAACTCATATTTTTATTCGTTTCGTAATTACTGACAAAAATAGAGATCACTGATGCCAAAATTTCCAATTCGTCCTCTTAACATTGCCATTCAACGTGGCAATGCTGCCAGCCTTCTGGCCACATTTCCCGTTGACTGTTATGCGGATGAATTTTTCGATGCCCTGTGATTATTTATTTTATTTAATTTTTTCATGTATTGATAGTTTTATCATTGAGCAAATAAATGAATATTCTATAACTTGAATAGACAATAAAAGTGCGATAATCTGACAAGGGTTATCGTATTGCCCAGTAACTGGGTTGTTGAGGTCAGATAGGCAGTAGCTCATTGTAAAATACTGGTATTCAGCTGCATCCGGTTAGATTGGTAGCCGAACCCAACATAGTTGGGAAAAGGCTAGGAAGATTAGAAAATAAAATTAATATGGTCTTGATTACTGGCCGACTGTCAACGTATATCTTTGACGACCGATGTGGCGCGGCGGGCGAAGGTCCGCCTGCGACGCAAGAGGTTGCGGGTCCGATTCCCGCCTTGGGACAAATGTTTGTACGATCTACAAATATTTGTTCCGGGTGTTCTGGGTATTTGCTATATATAATAAAAATATCTATATATGTAATGTATTGTATTAAGTATATCAGTCATCTAGTACCCATAACACAAGCTCTGCTTAGCTTACCTCTGAGCTGAAGTGATGGGTATTTTTGGAAAAGAACTCTTCTATGGGTTTAACGGCGGTGTATCTGCTATCAAAATCGCAAGTTTATAGAGAAAAAATCTTTTAATTTGGCAATAATTTATTAATATTTTCATTATTCATAATACATACATAACACATAACCATGAAAATTACAAATATTTCAAGTCCAGATTATTCAGAACATTAAAGAAAATAAATTTCAAATTGCTATCTTTTAAATTTAAGTTACATGGCAATGGTATAAAGGTGAGTCTCGCCTTTTTACTTATAAATTGTTTTTCTTTTTAAATTGTTGTTGTTGATGAACAACTTTTACAATGAGATCTACCCTGAAATCACATATTATAATCAAGTACCTGGATGACCGAGCTTCGCTCGGATAAAACGACGTTTTCTAAAAATGAAACCTTGCTAGATAGATTTATCGCCCCCGAAACCCTGTATACTAAATTTCATGAAAATCGTTTGAGCCGTTTCCAAGATTAAAATTATATACATACATACATATTTATATACAAGAATTGCTCGTTTAAAGGATTCAATTTAGTTTTTTTTATACACAAATCCAGTTTCCGGGCCTTTAACGAGAAAGCTATTAGGAAATCTCAACGGCACTTTTTCCGACCGGCAATCGTATCCAAGCTTAATAAAAGTATTTTTCAAATGTTCATTAAATTAATATCACATTTTACCATTATCATGCCTTAGTTTAAGTTCGTTTAGTTAAGTAAACATTACTTTTCTTGAGTCGTTAAAGAAAACAATATCTAATATAGAACCCTACGTCATCACTTCAAACAGTTTGTGTCCTTATAGTCTTTCAGAGTCTTCGGTGATCAGGTCCTCCCCAAGGACGTTCTGCTGACTCGGCCGGCCCACGTCGTCCAAACCACCAGGGTTGAGCTCCGAAGTGGTGTCCGCCAGCTCCATGTCCGTGGAAGTCGTGAGGTCTGCCATCGTGACCATGTCTGAAGCCGGGAGGACCATGGAACTGAAAACCGTCAGGCATTCCCTCACCGTCGCGCTTAGGAGGTCCCCAGTGATGACCTCCATGTCTACGATGACCATCTTCCGGAGGTCCCCAGCGGTGACATCCATGTCTACGATGGCCATCTTCAGGAGGTCCATGTCTGTGATGGTGCTGCCCGTGGTGTAGTCCATGGTGATCAGGGCCGTGATCAAACCCAGGTCTGCCGAAGGGTCCAAAACTTGGTTTACCATCTCGGTGCCTACTTAAAGGACATCCCCAAGATCTGTTTCTCGGTTGTACCTGAGGCGCGTAGTACCCATCAAAGGGTAAGTCGCAAACATCAAACTCTTGTCCTTTCATGATTGCGATTTTCTTTACTTGAATGCTTGTTAATATTTGTTCACAAGATATTTTCTATTGGATATAGAAGCTCTTGCGTTGAATGTGTTCACTCGAATGCCGGACATATGGACTCACACTAGTTTATATTATACTGATATTGACGTAATATTTACAGCAGATTACGAATCAGGCTGCACTGAAATGCTGATGAAACCATTGATACATGATTATGTGATAAAAGTTTCAGTTTCATATCTACTAAAATTAAATGTAAACATATCGAACAATTCAGCTTACCGACAAGAACACAAATTTATCTTTGATTCATTTCAATTCTTATCTTATGATAAACCTTCATGATACCAATAATAAAAAACTTGAATGTACTGTCTTGCTTAATTAACAAAATGGACTGGAGTTACCGATACAGCTTGCAGATTTAACAAGCTGATATGGCAGTGGGCCTCACTATGTCGGCCGAAGTTCCGATGGCTGGTAGAAGAAACGAGTTCTGTAGGGGAGACCGCATATCGACCAGCGTAGCGTAGGACACTCTTGAGCTAGATAGACCGAAGACCGTATATAGGTGTCTGGGAGAGACTGGATGCAGAAGGCGAAGGCCAGGTGTGACACAGCTTGTGAGAATATGATGACCAGGTGTGGACTACGATATACTGTATACGACCCGTCAAGTCATCATTATCTACCTTACCTTTTCCTAACTGTGTTGGGGCTGGTTTACAGTTTAACGGGATACAGCTGAGTACCACTTTCCTACATAGAGCGACTATCTATCTTGCCTCCACAACCCAGTAATTGGGTAACACGATACTCTCAACCAATCTTGATTGTTAGACTTTCAAGCTTCTAACTATCCGTGACTTTCAAAGATCTGGGAAGCTGCTTAACGTGCTTGCTAATACATGGAGGTATCTCAGTATTGAATGGGTGGTCACCCATCCACGCACCGACTTCGGCAAGCCTAGCTTTACCTTCGACCGGCCCGTGAGGCGGTTTTACTTAGCCACGAGCCCCTCCTCCTATATACAAAGGTAACACATGATGAAATCCTTTGCCATGTAACAATTCAGCTATCATTGATAACCTACCTTATTTTTTCTGTTATCTACTTATATCGAGTACTTTGATTAGATTAACATGAGTATTATAACAAAAACAATGACAAGTCCTTTGCATTATTTGAAAATTGCATAAATTACATCATTCACATCTACTTTGGTGGGTGTGGCGTTAAACTATTAATAACAACAGCTCATGAAGACTGATCTGTTTTTTACTACGGATAAGAAAAAACTCTGAAACGTCACAAAAAATATGAGTAGATATGCAAAGGAAACTAGACTCTTTGAGATGTAAATTAGGTTTAAAATGTAAATGTATTGACTAGTTTATTTGGTTTTAATATTAGCTTGACTAACTAATATTGACACGGGTAAACTACTCGGTGAACCGGTCTTACTCGTATGTCATGTGATGCGATACTTCACTACATCTTGATCATAAAGCTTGTTATGATCAAGATGGAGTGAAGTAAATCAAGATCATCATGTGCCTGACTTTTCCTAATTATATTAAGGTCGGCTTCCAGTCTAACTGGATACAGCTGAATACCAGTATTTTACATAGAGCGACATCCTATGTGACGTCCACACGACCAATACCCCTTTGTAAAACTGTTTGTCTGACTTTCGGGCTTCACGACCTGTAACGACTGTCAAAGATACAAAAAAGACAGCAGGGACCAACGGCTTAACTTGCTTTTCGAGGCAAGGAGGAGTCTCAATATGTTATGAACGGTCACCCATCCACAGACTGACCTCGGCAAGCGTGGTTTAACCAACGATCAACCAGTACCGCTGTTTTTATTTAGCCATGAGCTCCCATGAATATCAAGATTACATTGCATATCACATTAAAATTACATCCCGATATAAAAATGATTCAATTTTCCAAAAACATTTTGAAATTCTAAAAATATAAGTACTAAGTATTTAACCAATATAGAGTGAACAACCGTATTTATCCAAACAATGAGAACTCGCTAACAATTTCATCAGCATATCAGTACAAGTGTACTTGAAATCAGTCGCGAATATTGCGTCACTATCAGCTGGATATAAACGAATGTGTTCAGAGATAACCGGCATTCAAGTGAACTTAGTCAAACTAAACACATCTATTCTTTTAAGAAAATCTTCAGTATCTTAAACGTTCAAAAATTAATAATAAAGAGATAAATCCAATCTTAATCATGAGAGGACCCTTCGACAATGCCCCCTTCGGCGGCCATTTTGGGCCACAATTCGCAGGAATGGGCAAACCTCCTTTTGGCTGTCCTTTCCGTGGTGAATCTCCCGATCACCGAGAGTTTAAGCCAGGTTTTGGACCATTTGGCAGACAATTCAATCGTAGTCCAGACAGACATGGTCACTGTGGAGCTGAGCATCCAATGTGGGGAACCCTTGAGCATCGCCATAGAAGATTTGGTCGCCGTGGACCATCGGAATCCTACTGCCATGGACTTCATTGCTGTTGCAGACATGAACGTAGCTGTCGCAGCCCCGGAATTGACCGACCTCATCCTTGGTTTGGACGCAGCTCGGACCAGTGCTGTTGTGGAAGACGTGGGCAGTCTGGGTGCTCTGAGAGTAATTGTAGACGAACTAGTGAATGCTGTTGTCGCCAGGCTGCTAGCAGATCATGCTGCAGCCAAAGAAGATCATGCCACGACAATTGCTGTGAAGGACGATCAAGACACGCTCACTGCGAAGCTTGCTGCGGAGTTCCGGAGCAACCTTCGGAAGATTCAGAAGAACCTGAGGAACAAACAAATGAGAGAGAGAACAGGATGCAGTTACTGGTATTCTGGTTGATCAAGTCACTGTTCTGGAAAGCAATTAAGAGTCACCATGTTTCTGATGGAAATATGTAGGTATTATATTTACTATGTGTGTGTGTGTTGATACATCTACATTTTCGTTGTATGAACTTAATAATGTAACAGTTAATTGAAATTCCCTTGGTTTTGCCATCTGATCGTTGGTCTGACCAACTGCATGGCATAGCTATTTTTAGATCATCATTGCTTTATATAAATGTAAAACGAGGTGAATAGAAATGCAGGGATGACCAGAAATAGATCTTTGAAAGGATTTTTTTCAATATTATTTGTTACTGGTTTGTGTGGAAATTGTTCATATCAAATTAATAAAAATAATGTGCCTTTGTATGTAACAAACGGTGTATAACTTACGTGAAAAAGACCTGTACCCCGTTCTACGGTACCTATACTCGCATACCTATTGCAATTTAGTGAGGTTTATTTTGTACTAAGTTAAATTAACGGTCAGCATTATCTACCTTGTACAGAGGCCAGCATATCAAGCTACTCCAAACTGTCACATTTTCCCAATGCAACATGAACCTTGTTTCTTTTACGATAAAGTTGAAAAACTATCAAAGAAATTTGACACATTTGGGGTAGCTTGATGTGCTGGCCTCTGTACAAGTTAGATAATATATAATTTTAATTACATTAAGTTTTCTTCATTGAGGCCAATTCGTACTCAATTTGGCGTTTCGCCAATTCATTTGAACCAGAATGTTTATTTTGTAGACGGAGAATACATTCAACTAACTTACGTTTTATTTAATTTTGTTCTTTAATAAAGAATAGATATTATAATAAGTAGGTACTAAATTAAGAATGGTAGGGTCAGTCAGGTTTAAAAGACTTTCTCGTTAAAGGTGTTTTGTTTGTTATTCAGTCGTAGTAGTAGTTCTTCAATTATTGTTTTCATATTTTTTTTAATGTTTATATCAGATTTACACATTATTGTAGTTCAGTGTGGTTCAGTAAGAACAAAGGACTTGATGTCGTCAATAGGAGAAAGAGAGACCAAATATTTGTGAAATTATTATTTTATTTCTAGTATTATGTTTTTGAAATTTCTCGGGACCCAGGACTCCCGGTCCTTAGCATTATTATTAACTTGTGTAATTAGATTGTAAATAAAACTTTTTAAATTACTTACAGTACCTTTTCTTTATTAATTTTAATACGGATACAACTATTAAAATATGAAGAAATTAAATAAATGCCCAGAGGGCTGGCAGCATTGCCACGTTGAATGGCAATACTGATTCTTTGGCCAAAAAAAGGGCCAGCCCTCTGGTCACGTGAAGAGTCGACCAAACGCGTCGCGATTTCTCGAAACACTAAATGGGCACACGGATCCCATGGCCCTAATGTTTCAACCCCAAACGGCTCAAACATATAACATCCAATTAGGTTGTTGTATTTTCGAACCTTTCATTGTTATTTTAATTAAAATTATGTTTTAAATATTTCAGTCCAAGATATTTCACTGAAATAAATTAGAATCTTATACTTAACTTCATCATCATCATCATCATCAGGCTATACTAGTCCACTGCTGGACATAGCCCTCTCCTAATGAGCGCCATAGCGCCCTGTATTCAGCTTGCCGCATCCAGCATCTGCCTGCAGTCTTTCGCAGATCGTCATCCCACCTGGTCAGAGGGCGTCCTACACTACGTTTGCCGAGTCGCGGTCTCCACTCAAGAACACGTTTACCCCAGCGGTTGTCGGTTCTTCGCGAGATATGGCCAGCCCACTGCCACTTCAACTTGCTAATTCTTTGAGCTATGTCGGTGACTTTGGTTCTATGTCGGATGTATTCGTTTCGAATCCTATCCTTCAGAGAAACTCCGAGCATAGCTCTCTCCATAGCTCGCTGAGCGACTTTAAATTGGTGGACCAACCTTACCGTAAGTGTCCATGTCTCGGCGCCGTAGGTCATGACGGGTATGACGCACTGATTAAAAACTTTCGTTTTCAAGCATTGCGGTATGGATGACGAGAAGACTCGGCGCAGTTTCCCAAACGCTGCCCAGCCCAGCTGGATCCTCCTCTTGGCCTCCTTCTCGAAATTGTTTTTACCTAACTGCAGAATCTGCCCGAGGTAAGTGTATTCGGAAACGATTTCGAGAAGGTGGCCATGTACGACGACCGGTATTGGATCAATGTGGCCATTGATCATGACTTTGGTTTTATCCAAATTCATGCCAAGACCGATACGTCGCGAGGCTGAAGCTAGGCCGTCCAGCATCTGGTTCAGCTCCTCTAGCGACTCCGCCATTAAGACTATGTCATCTGCGAATCGTAGGTGTGAGATGTAGTCGCCGTTTATGTTTATGCCCTTTCCTTTCCAGTCCAGCATCTTAAACATATCTTCCAACGCGCTTGTGAACAGTTTCGGGGATATAACATCCCCCTGTCTCACTCCTCTGCGCAATTGGATCGGTTTAGACTGCTGGCCCTGTACTTGGACACTCATGGTCGCGGCTTCGTACAGACATCTCAACACCTCGATATAACGATAGTCTACTTGGCATCGCTGTAAGGATTCCAGAACAGCCCAGGTTTCGACAGAGTCAAAGGCCTTCTCATAGTCCACAAAGGCCAGACACAGGGGCTGATTATACTCTTCGGACTTCTGTATAATCTGCCTCACCGTGTGAATGTGGTCTATGGTGCCATATCCTCCTCGAAACCCGGCCTGTTCCGGCGGCTGAAACTCGTCGAGTCTCCTGGCGAGACGATTCGTGACCACTCGTGAGAACAACTTATAGACATGGCTCAGGAGCGAGATGGGTCTATAATTTTTAAGAAGGGCTTTGTCACCCTTCTTAAAAAAGAGCACCACCAAACTCCCGCTCCACGCCTTTGGAGTTCTCCCACTGTGAAGGACGGTGTTAAAGAGGTTCGTTAATTCCTTTATAACAGGGGCTCCTCCAGCTTTCAAAAGCTCTGATGTTATTCCGTCCTCACCGGGGGCTTTTCCATTTTTAAGCTGCCTCAGAGCTAACACGATCTCGTCTTGACTGATGTCAGGCAGTTCGTCGGTGTAGTGGCGCATCAGGGTGGCTCTGGAATCGTGGTCATCTCGTCGGGAATGAGGTGCATGTGCAGCGTATAATCGGCCATAGAAATCCTCTATCTCGGCGGAGATCTCTGGTTTAGACAATACGGTCCTCCCATCGTTCGTTTTAAGCTTCGTCAGGTGGCTCCTGCCAAGCTGCTGAGTGAATACTTTGGACCCTCGGTTTCGCTCAATCGCCTCTTCGATGAGGCGTGTGTTGGAGCTCCGAAGGTCGCGCCGTACCATCTTCGCAATTCGCTTGTTCAGGTCTGACCTCTCCGACGAAGTAGCTTGGGTGGTTTCCCGTCTTTTTGTCATCAACCCGAGAGTCTCAGCCGAGAGTTTGGATTTCCTGCCCGTCCGCTGCGTTCTGCAGAACTTGATGCCCTCATCCCTCAGAGTCTCGACCAGATTGTGTAGGCTCTCGTCAGCGTCGTCAGTGGGTTCCAAGGCAACAAATCTATTCCCGAGAAGCTGCTGGAACTTCTCGGTACCCGCCATGATATGGATTGGGTTAGGTCGGAGCGTGGACTTCATCAGTCGGTTTCTTTCAAGCTTTAAGTTGATATTCAGAGAGCCTCGGAGAAGTCGGTGATCAGATCCGGTATTGAACCTGTTGATCACTGAAACATCTCTGAATATGTGCTTTCTATCCGTCATGATGAAGTCGATCTCATTTTTAGTCACAGTGTCACATACTTAACTTGAAATAGATTTATTTTTAAAGCTAGTGTGCCAGAACAAAGCCTGGAACTCTGTCAAAGAAAAAACAACACTTTAATTTAACAAAATTATAACACAGAGTTGCAATAAAGACGTTAAGTAATTAAGTTAATTTGCTGCTGTCAGAATGTATTGTTCTGCCAATTAGTACCTTGTTTAATTAGTTAAGTGGTACTTTGTACTCTACTCACAATATTCCTTTGTTTTGCTAGTTTTTTTTTATAACTGTTCTAATTTCTTTTGAGTTTTTTAATGAGTGGGAGCACTGAGCAGTTGTGGCTTTTTAGTTACGGCCCCGACTTATATATCCGTAGGTCATGGGTTCGAAACCAGGCACGCATTTTACTTTGTGGGATTTATTTCATCAATAATGGATAGTTACGACCTAACAAAAAAAAAAAAAAATTTGACAGTACTCGGGAATCAGACCTTGGAAGGCGTACAAGGGACCGAAGCAATTTGTAGAGGCCCATTTGTCGATTTCAATGTATAAGGCACCTACTGACAATTTTCTAATGTCAACTCCAAACCATTTGTGTTTCCGTTGGTGTTAACGCTTACAGAAAAGGCATTCTGTCTAGGCCCTCTGGGCTTCTTCTTAGCGTATCGATGATAATCTATATAGAGTACTTTGGATTGTCATGTTGGAAGGATTAGCGAATCAGCGTGGGGCTCGCTGATTGCCCAGGGTGCACCAGACTCAGTAGACACGTCACTTATGGAGGCTGCAGGTATAAAAATAACATCTTCGTTTGCTAATGACTAATAACCTCCAATAAGACCTCATCAACCCATCCATTCATTTTTCTAACTCCTCCGCTGTTCTTTTCTGATTAATTTCATTTGCAGGATCCTAGACAGTTGGATCGTTTCTGCGGGACTCGTCGGGCTTCACTGTCTCGACGCTTTTCTGGTGGTCGCCACGTTCAGGAGTTGCAGTGGTTTGTGTGGCAGGCTTGTCCCAAATTATCAACCCATGACGCCATAGCTTTTATAAAAAAAGTCCAGTTATAATTCTTCGAGTAAAACCTTCTGTAATAACTTTTGACATTGTTACAGCGAACGCTTTCACTCATTAATAAGATCCGACCCATTGACACGTTGATCAAATATCATAAAACCCATATAATATCTGTTCGTACACTTTACATTCTGCAGCTGTTTGCAATATATTATGTTAATGAATTTTCCGTTATATGTGTGGGAACGCTAGTTATGAAACTGACACACGGATCGGGAGAACGGTCAGCAAATAATGAAAGAAAAATTTAATGACATTTTCGTTTATTTTTATTTTACTGTTAGCGCAGTTCAGAATACGATATAGGTACTATTTTACTATGTAGTTAGCTATTGAAAATAATTTTGAAAATAAACACGAAAACGAAAATTATTCAGATATAAAAGATATTGGTTCTTTTTAGCGACGGAAAATATCATTATATTTTAGCCAATGTATACAAATACTTGACAAATTATATACTTAATCCTTCCTCGAGAACAACTATATCCATTGGTGAAAAAAACATGAAAATCAGTGCAGTAGTTTTTGAGTTAATCGCGAACAGACAGACAGACGCGGTGGAGGACTTAGTTTTATAATATAGCGATAATCAGTTAACAGCTATCTTTATGAAGTATGCAGGAAAGTTCGGTTGTAGTATCCCTGAAGGATAAACTGCAAGATGCCCACTCCAAAAAAAGAAAAATATACTCAGTTATGCAATAAATATATATTTATCTTTTATCTTTAATTTTGTCTATTTGCAGTATTTTTTTTTGGGATAAGCCCGCCACACTATTCCCGAACTACTCTCCACTTTTAACAGCCAACAATTCCGCTCACCGACATGCTCGCCATCCGAGCCTCCCCTACCTCTCAATTAATAGTCTGTTTACATTCGTTATCTGCACGTAACACACGGAGAGTTACCGTGCGTTACCGTTATTACATGTTGTAAGTACGCCAATGAGCTAACACCGTTAGTTACTGATCAATGATCGTGTGAATAGAGACCGGGTTACTTTTAGTGTGGGTTTAACCTTTTGACGCCTAGCCTTTTTAATAAAAACGTTTTATTGTCTTCTTTGTTGACACGTTACGGGACACTTGACTATTTGCAAATGTCATGATATGACACTTCAAAATCCCAATAAATTTTGTCATACCGTCTAGAGCCTTTTCTACCATTTTACATATATTTCTAATTTTTTGATATGACAAACGCGGCCACAGACTTTGACGCCTATGGGCGGAACGTCATACCATGACTAATAATGAGTAACGTAATGATACAGTGCAGCTACAGACGGTACCGTCTATAGAGCAGTCTGCCATATTACATGTCATGTATATCGAGATAACGTAATGAGCCGGTCTGTCCCGGAAAGTGTTAAACATGAATTTATCAATATCCGTGGTGTATTTTCATTTGTTTCATGCATTTAAATACGCACGGGGGCTTGAACTTCTAAGATAATAATATGTAAATAAACACACACAAAAGTAATGGTTCAATTATTATTAATTTTGTGTTAAAATGTTTTTGTAACGTCGGCGTATTTGTGAGGTCGGCATACAGGGCATGCGTTACCAAAAATTGTTCATTCAAAAAACAATAGCGTAGATACGGTACTCCATGGTTTATACCATTCGACAAATAATGACTTTTACGTAACACCACGGCTGTATTCACCGAAGGGTCAGGCAGAGGTGTAGGTACGCAAAAAGTACACCCATCAGTTAATACCATCAACCAGGCACAAATCCAGATTAAGAATTCCTGACGGAAAAAGTCCAAGTCAAGTCATTTATTTCAATTAGACCATTAAAACAGCTTTTTTAAACATCAACTTTAAAATTAAAATAAAATACTAAAATGAGTCCAGTGGTAGTTTCATATGAAAAATAATGGGCAAGACAGGAGTGTCTTGCCCATTATTTTTCATACGAAACTTCATTATTTTAAAATAGTATACTGTTGATGTGTAGCACATACTCTGTTTAAATAATATTTTACAGCATATTTGATTCATTTATAAGATACTTATATTTCAAGACGATGTACCTACCTAGAATAAAAACCACCATATCAAAATAAGTAACATTTATTGCAATTGAGCAAAGCTTTAATAAACCAATTAAACTTTCTCCAATCCTGTCATCGAACCCAAGACTTCATGCGCTCACAACCACTAAACCAATGAAGCAGTACATGATTGGTGTCTACGCGTACAAACTTCGAAGATTCACGAATATTAATTTTGACGCCATTAATCTACACCGTACGCTCCAAATGTGTTCAACTCGAACTAAATCAGTTACAACTCGAGAGTTGTACGTATTCACTTAGTTTTGAACCAGCTTAGTGTTAACCGGTCTTAAGCTGCGTAATGCCCGATGAGCTGAACTACTGGGTTAATATAACTATCTGCTTTTGATTTGTGCGGTATTAGCCACTAGCCTACCAGACCGCCCAATTATTCTTAAGGTAGGGTTTGTTTTACGCGGGTGCTATGACCATCTTATAATGGTGTGTGCTAGCTAACATGTAGCAAATTATTGAATTTAATGATGTATAAAGATGACTGACATAATTATTATTTTTTGACATGTGTTGTATACTTTGTATAGCTTCAAGTTCTTCAAACTATCAGACAGACGTGTTGCTGGGGAGTTTGTTCCACCACTTCTTCCCAGCAAAAACACTAGGAAGTGGTTAAGGGTGGGCGTTTTGGGGGACTGTCTTATGTAAACGTTTTGACGTTTAAAAAGTGCTGATTCTCAGCCTAATTTTAATAAATGAATTTTGATTTTTGATTTTAGACAAAATAAATCACGGTACTCACATGATCTGGCCAAGATAATGTCATCATCCATCTGCGTAGCTTTTTCCCAAGTATGTTAGGGTCGGCTTCCATTCTAACCGGATGCAGCTGAATACCAGTATTTTACATGGAGCGACTGTCTAACTGATCTACACACACAATCCAGTCACTGAGCAACACGATACCCCTTGGTAAGACTGGTTGTTCGTCTCTTGGGCTTCTTCTGACTACCCGTAACAATTGTCAAAGATGAAGCCAAATGACAGCCGGGACCAACGGTTTAGCGTGCCTTCCGAAGTACGGAAAAGTCTTGATATGTTACGAACGTGACCCATCCACAGACTGACTTCGGCAAGCGTAACTTAACCTTCGATCAACACGTGCGTTTGTTTTATTTAGCCACGAGATAATATCTGTTCTTTAAAGGAGACTGCGTGACCACGTGAGTTTCTTTCGGTGCTTCTTCTGAAAGTAGTCAGATAGGGAAACGCTGACCTAATTTACAAAAAAGAAAAGAACTTGTTGGCGTGTGTTTGTAAAGACCCATTCGCAGAAATAATTATCATTTATATTTGAATAAAGGGTGAAAATATTTGATTGATTCTCTTATAAGTTATGGGTTCTCTTATAAATAATAATAATATAATAATAATAACATTTATTTCAGACCATAAGTCCATATACAAACACACATTACAATATTATACATAAAACATCAATACATACATGAAAACACAATACACTAAACATCTTATTTTAAATATTTGAATGACGCACGATGACTGGTCATCCATTGCCACATCATTGGACTATCCATCCTTAAAGTAGTGTGTCTAGTTTGTAACTGATGGCGACGAACTTTATGTAATTTTAAACTCTAGTATTGTTCTCAAGTGAGTGACATTTGTCTTTATTGAGAATAAAGTTTCTTTAAACCTAAGTAAAGATAAATATAAAGTCTTTCAATTTTCTGAAAGACTTTATATTTATCTATTTATTTAGTAAAGATAAATATAAAGTCTTTCAATTTTCTGAAAGACTTTATATTTATCTATTTATTTAGTAAAGATAAATATAAAGTCTTTCAATTTTCTGAAAGACTTTATATTTATCTATTTATTTAGTAAAGATAAATATAAAGTCTTTCAATTTTCTGAAAGACTTTATATTTATCTATTTATTTAGTAAAGATAAATATAAAGTCTTTCAATTTTCTGAAAGACTTTATATTTATTTTTACTTTAATATATTTACTATTCCACTATTAAGGATATATGTCTGACTTGTAGCACAGAGAGAGCAAGACTACCAAGGTATCAAGACTTTACAATAAAGAAACATTTTGTCGGAAACGGATGTTGATTTAAAATGATTATTAAATTCAACCGGAATTTACAAAATAAATCGTTTGACTAATTTAATTATTAAGATATAATTTTTGCTTATTAAAACATAATAAATCAACATCTCTAATATATTATTTTATCTTCTAATGACAATCGATCGTCTTTTTTTTAATTCCTGATACTCACGATAAGGGCTGATGATGAGGATGACTCACCTACTGGTGAGTTTTCTGTAAAAAAATAAAGATTTTTTTTCCTTATTTTGATTTTTATACCTACAGAAAATGAATAGGTACGTAATTAATGTCATGTATGTTACCAAAATAAAGTCGTCTATTATGTTTTTCTAGGTAACAAGTTTCAAAGGATCAACAACGCAAATTAAAATTCTACCAACGTATACTGCAACTCGTAAAAATAGAGAATAGAGAAAGGGATAGAATAATAATGAACGTACCGACTTTAATTAATAAGACACCTAATTGACAGCTTTTGTATAAAATAAAAGACAGGAGCTACTCTGTGAACAGGATCAGTGTCCTGGTACCTAAAATAAAACCTTTTTGAATTTACACATAGACCTACAAATAAATAAAATACAAGTGCCTGTTTGTAATATATAAAATGACAGATTTTTACTAAATGAAGAAAGATGTAAATTAATTTTTTTTTTATAAATGTTGTCGGTCTGTTCCGGCTAATCTCCGAAATGTCTTGACCAAATTAGATGGAATTTTCACTGTCAGATGTAATTAACAGTATATAAGGCTAGTTTTTTTTGGCTAATTATTAAGTAGGGTTCTGCCCACAAAAAAGAAAAACCACGGAATTGTGTGTTTTTTTCGTTTTAATATTCTTTTTATTTTAACTGGCCTTAACATTATTAAGCTTCTATGTGATGGATGGGCGAGACAGCTACAACACAAGTACTATTGT
Source organism: Phlogophora meticulosa (assembly GCA_905147745.2). Lineage (NCBI taxonomy): Eukaryota > Metazoa > Arthropoda > Insecta > Lepidoptera > Noctuidae > Phlogophora > Phlogophora meticulosa. The sequence goes on along the minus strand of LR990524.1, from coordinate 2,433,214 downwards.
CACTTACTGGGGCTGCCTCAATTTATGTTTGATCACAATGTTTAAGATGCAATAAATATTCTCGTAGGTACCTAATATTATTTTTTAAATCCGTCTCTATCTGGGTCTTGTTTGTGCATGTGAATTTATGTTTATAAACATACCCACTATACAGGAGAAATTCCCAGTGCTGGGCAACATTTTTTTCGAATAATAATTTATTAAAAAAAAATCTGCGTCGGGGGTACGTATAAAAAAATCTTACATATACAACCAGACCCGTAATAACTACCTGTAGGCCATACAAATATTTTTTCCGTGCGGGAATCGAGCCCACGACGTGCAGCGCAGCAGCCGATCGCTCAGCCACAGATCGCTATGTTTGTATGTATGTATATTATAATAAGGGAATATCACTAGGCCAGGTTGGAGGAACGTCCTGTTTTAACTGTACATCTTCTGTCAGCGACACATTGCTGTTGACATCCACGTGAACTAAGTCGAGATAAACTAAGAATTGATAAAACGTGACTGTTTTAAAATAAAACTGTGACGTCACGGACAAGTAAAATGTCTACTTATAAAACGTCTGGCATTGAAATGTATATCATATCACGGTCAGGTCTCAACCGAGAATGTGAGTGGGCGTAGGGATGTCACTTCGTTGTCTGGCTTTGAAGCCAACCTTTTTACGTCACTAATTTTAATGTCACGAAGTGAAGTTGTTGTGAAGAGTAAATATAGTGACAAAAATTTAAAAGAGTATGCTTAGATGGTTTGGTCACATTGAGAGGAATGGAGTTATGTAATAATACTTATAATAATAATAATACCAGCCTGTTATTGTACCACTGCAGGGCAAAGGCCTCTTCTCATACAGAGAAGACACGAGCATTAATCACCACGCTTGCTCAAGACTGGTTGGCGATTTCAGACTTTTATCATTTATAAGTCCAGGTTTCCGCACGATGTTTGCCTTCACCTATGTCAGTAATGTCCAAGATGAACTTAGAAAGTACTTATGAATTGAAAAAGTCACATTGGTACTTGCCCAGGTTTGAAACCATAACCTCGTGCACAAGAGGCGAGGCCTAAACCACTGGGACATCATGTAATAATACTTGCTGCGCCCTAACGAGGTCAAGTTTCAGCCGAGCCTGTAACTATATTATGCAAATAAATCCATACTAACATTTTAAATGAGTAAGAGTGTGTGTGTGTTTGTTTCACGGCAAAACGGAGCAAACCAATTGACGTGATTTTTTTATTGGAGATAGTCGAAGTGATGGAGAGTGACGTAGGCTACTTTTTGTCTCTCTCTAACCCCCCACTTCCTAACCCGATAAAAGCTAGTATTGTATAGATTCAAGTTCTTCAAAATTATCAGACAGACGTGTTGGGGTAGAGTTTAATGCGCCACTTCTTCTTTCCAGCAAAAACATTAGGAAAAAAAAATTAAACTTGCAATTGGTTCTTACAAACACGTTTACAAGTTTGCTTGACGTGTAGACTACGTATTTGTAAACATGTTTATAAAATATTTTTTTAAATTGCTATGAGAAACAACATCAAAACAATCTCAGAAGTCACAGTGTCCTTTCAAGTCCAGACATCAGTATTGTCAGAGTATGTAAGGACCATATAGGTTTTTTTTAGACGTTGCCCCCAGCTAGGAATTACTCCTGTGTCGTGAGTGCGTTTACAAACATTTAAACTCAGATACACGAATAGCCAGACCCGGAACAACTACCTGTAGGCCACAGAAATATTTATTGCATGCGGGAATCGAACCCACGATACGCAGCGTAGCAGTCGATCGCTCAGCCACTGCGCCAACCGCATCGTCAGTAATCTGACGATCGAAAAGACCACCTCAGACAGTAATCTGTCTGAGATGGTTTTTTAAGGAAAGAACCACATATGTGTGAACCTGTATTGACAGTGCACCTTGGTCCGTATCAGTGCAGCTCGACTCAGAACTTTACAGGATCTTTACAGAATAACTGTGTCTCTCATTCTGCAATCCTGTCAATAGCAATCAGTGGTAATCGTAGGTAAACTACTGAACGAGCTCCCAACTGAGTGATGTCGCTGTTAGAAGTTTCGCTCAGGCTCAGCTCCGAATACTGACGGATCAAGACATACGCTTAAAGCGATTACAGGAAATAAGATTTTGTATTATGTGGGAAGACAACGTTATAGTTTTAAAGAAGATGGTGTGTCAACAAATTAAAGGGTTTACTTAGAAATGGTGTGCAACGTGATTTTTTTTATTTGATCAATCAATCTAACAGTTAAGAGAAGTAAATTGTAGCTTAACACTTTTTTTTCACAAATTTTAAAATATACACATCAATTAAGAAAATAACACAAAAAACCTGCGACACGCAGCGCAGCAGCCAATCGCTTAGTCACTGCGCCAACCGAGTCCTCTTCGCCAATGCTAAGTTAAAAATAAATTTGTAATGTAACCTTAGTTATATATTTTCCGTTACATCACATGCTTTAATCCGTCAATTTTAAGGAACACTTAACATAATACCTATAAAACACCCACATTTCGCACAGTTCCGATATGAAGAAAATTCTTCGAAAAAATACAAGCGAAATACGTTCCCGCCTTCACTTTACACCCATTTGTAAATCCTAGGCAGTATTAATTCCGCTACCGTGTGTTTCCCTCCCGGTTCTGCGTTCTCTGCACTCAACCGGCAATGGACGCAACACACTAAATTGTGCTCATTTAGCTAACGTAACAGAATTCAGTGGCCATGACAGTTTGGCACAACGTTCTGAAATAGAATCGGCGATCAAAGACTGATAATGTTGGTTTTGGTAATATGACAGGAAATTTCCGAACGACTGGAATAGTGTGTTTTGTGACTGTGATATTTAGTTATCGTTTCTTGAGTTCAGTATTAAGCCAATAAATCTCAAACCCTTACACACCCTCGATTAGTGATATAAAAATATGCCAACATACGAGTAATTGGGAAAAGACTAGGCATGTGATGATGTTTTCTTGTATCATTCAAACCTGATACTAAATAACTAGGTTTTTGAACTTGTTCTATCCAACACAGCCGTGGAGAGCAGGCACTGCACCAACAATTGCACGTACTTTTTAAGGCCCACACACAGTTAGTCCGTGCTAAGGTTCGTGTTTACATACATACGTAATATCACGCCTATATTCCCTGAACGGTTGGACAGAGTTGTACTTACAGTACACCCACATTTCACAAGTTATATTTTCAAGTCTAATGTAATAGGAGATGAGCATATTGCCACTAACCGGGCACACGTCCAGACTCCTGAGAAATACTAGCCCTCCACAACCTCCCCCTCCTCCGCTCTCACAAATTCTAACCTGCAGCCACACATACGCGTTACCCTAAGTACTTTTCAGACCCTTTTCCGGCCCCTTTTCCAGTCCCAGGTTTAAGCGCTACTTAATCTCATCAGCAGGTGGAATAAGGCTCTAATTGCCCCCTAATATATCAACTTGAAGATAGCACTCGTTTATGTCATAAATTATGACATGTCAGCCAAATGAAGCGATTAGGCTGTAGGGATTCGGGTACTGTAGCATGAAGTGTGAGGATTGAACGTGCTTGATACATTCGTATATAATGTCTTTGTCGTCTAGTAAGCTTGGGAATTTCCACTATAAATGATGATATACCTACAGTTGGTTGATCGAAGGTTAAGCTACGCTAGCCGAGGTCAGGCTGTGCATGGGTGACCGTTTGTAACATATCGAGACTCCTCCGTGCGTCGGAAAGCATGTTAAGCCGTTGGCCCCGGCTGTCATTTGTAGATCTTTGACAGTCGTTACGGGTAGTCAGAAGCAAGGGGTATCTAGTCTATACGAGTATATTGTCGCCTGATACGCTGTGTAATAATAAAGTGTATGATGTACTTCTAAGCTCATATTTTTAAGTGAACTATTTGTGTTCTTTATAAGAATAAATATCTTTAAGCCGAACTTTGTCAATATATCACGTTGTCGTCATAATAACCGTTACTTAAGACCGTTACCGTAACCCATCTCCATTCTCATTACAAAAACCTTATAACAGTAAATTCATTTATAAAGTTGGCCAAACGTAGTTTGTAATTGCAAGCAAATATCGAACTCACAGTGCTCGACCTTCTCTTCCTTTGACTGTACAACAACTTAACACAAAACATTCAAACTTCAACACAAAATCTTCCATTTTATTATGGAACTCTAAGCTACCCAAAAAGCAACAAGTACTATCAGACCAAGTGTCATAACTCTTCCTAAAAAGCGGGAAAGGTGCCAAGTATCAAGCTGGTAAGTCCTAGTTTTCAACAAGTTCCATCGCAATGCATTCGCCCTGACAATGTTGCAGACATCCTTGCGGAATTAATTACGCCCCTATGGCTGCGTTATTGTAACTGATGACCATTTGATAATGGTCTGGGATAGATATGTAATACACAATGCTACTAAATTACATAATTAGGTCGAAGCACTCAGTGCCATTAGGATCACTGATCTGTCACTCAGATAGAGTGTCAAACTTATTAATATAATCGTTGCCCCACAATAGGAATTTCTCCTGTATCGTGGGTGCGTTTACAAACATTCAAAGTCACATACACAAACTGTCAGACCCGGAACAACTACCTGTCGGCAATATTTGTTCCGGACGGGAATCGAGCCCACGACACGCAGCGCAACAGCCAATCGATCAGCTACTGCACCAACCGTGCCGTCATAACAATATCTATGTCCTTTCCTTCTGAAGGCCAATTCTCGTACCTAAAAACGTTCAAGTACTGGTCACAATCTATCAGTTTACACATGTCACAAATAACTCTATTTTTTTTTATTTTAATAAGGATTTTTGACATTGATGGTCGCTGAGATGAGATTGCGACCAGTATTTGAAAGTATTTAATTTATACGTTCTTAAAAATACGGGAATTGCCCCTCTGGTATGGTAAGGCATGTGATGCGGAGAGGATTGAGGAACATATTGTGAGATAAGTATAGAGTATGAATGTCAAGGGTTTAATGAGTGGAGGAAATTAATTTTTAAGTGTTTTTTTTGTTATAATTTTATATTTACAATTTATGTTATAATTTTCAATAGCTTTATGTTTCATATTCAATTATACATGTTTTAAAGCTATTGGTTCTCCTATAAAAAAAAAATAGACGTTAATTTGACTTACATTTCTTCTTCTAATAATTCATATTAATATTCATCATACTAAGCGATACTGCTATTTTTACTCGGTCGGATATCCGACCGAGTAAAAATAGCAATAGCATATTAATATTAATAAGACATGATTTTGAGGAAACTATGTATTTTTGTAACTCGTCCGCTGTTCTTTTCTGATTACTTTCGTTGCGGGATCCATGACAGTTGAATCGTTTCTCCGGGACTCGTCGGGCTTCATAGTCTCGACGCTTTTTTGGTGGTCGCCACTGTTGATTCTGGTGTTCAGGAGCTGCAGTGGTTTGGGAATAGTGTGGCGGACTTGTCCCAATGTAAACTAACTTGCAAATAAATATATCATTGATAACAGTTGCTGGATGCGGCAAGCTGAAGACTATGAAGAGGGCTATGTCCAGCAGTGGACTAGTATAGCCTGATGATGATGATGATGATAACAGTTTGCCCAACACGGGATGCGAATAAGTTGTGTAGGTGTAAGTGCGAATAAGTCAAACGAATCCCATAGATTTGTGCAAAATATCGAGCGTCGACATTTTGCACAAATCTATGGGATTCGTTTGAATGAAATAAATATTCGCCAATTTATTCATTTCGCAGTGAGAGCATAAATAACCTGGTCACAGCTTAGCACTGACAAACAGGAATTTTAATTAGATGTCGCTCTGAATTGATACTCGATACTCGGAATCTAATTATAATACTTGTATATAATAATAATATATATACTTGTTGTTTGTTTGCAGTGCCTCGGAAAGCACGTTAATACGTTGGTCCCAGCTCTCATTTGTAGATCTTTGATAGTTGTTACGGGTAGTCAGAAGCCCAAAAGTCTGACAACCAATCCTACCGTGTTGCCCAGTAACTGGGTTGTGGAGGTCACATAGGCAGTCGCAATACTCAGCTGCATCCGGTTAGACTGGAAGCCGACCCCGACATAGTTGGGAGAGCAGATGATGATGATGTTATTGGTCAACAAAATACCCCTTGGTTAGGCTGGTTGTCAATCTTTCGGGCTTCTGACTACCCGTAACGACTGTCAAAGATCTACAAATGACAGCCGGGACCAACGGCTTAACACGCTTTCCGAGGCACACAGGAGTCTCGATATTTTGCGAACGGTCACCCATCCACAGAATGACCTCGGCAAGCGTAGCTTAACCTTTGATCAACTCTTGCGGCTGTTTTTATTTAGCCCCGAACTGCTCATTTAAATATAAAAAACCCCAGAAACCCGAAATAAATAAAAAAACAAAATAATTTTGTTCATAATAATGTTGTGATTAATTTTCATGCAAACGAAAAAATTAACTAGCAATACAATTAATATTTTAAACAAATACTTCAACAGTTAAATAAGTATTTCAATTTGTTTAATATTTAATTTACTTAGTAAACATAAAAGTAGAGATTTCCGAATTCATTAAAAATTATTTGAACACAGCTGTTAATTATGCCTGGTAATTATATTTACTAAAAGGTTCAGTATTTTAAAAGGGACTAAATAATAACAACCGCAAGGCTCGATTGAAGGTTGAGCCACCGAGACCCCTACGTATCTTGAAAAGCATAATAAGCCGCGGTTGCTCCATACTGCTATTCTCAGTCTTCAAGGGTCAGATCTTTGACAATCGTTACGGGAACTCAGAAGCCCGGAATTCTGGTAACCAGTCTAGCCAAAGGGTACCGCTTTGCTCCATGTAAAATACTGGTACTCAGTTGCATCCGGTAAGACTAAAAGCCAATCCTACCATAGTTGGGGAAAAACCAGGCAGGTAATGATGTAAAGTGTTTAAAATAAGGTTACCTATAGTAAGGTAGTTTGACAATTTTTCATCAATCAAAAATATACTTTAGTAATCAGTAAGTTTTGAATGAGTTGAATAAACCAGTTTTATTAAGCTACCAAAATAAAAACTGTCCTCAAACAGACCACCAATATTTTAATTCTACCAGACGATAACAGATTCTTTTCCCACAAAAGACCAAAAATAACAACCCATCCACACCACATTATGTGATCCCGAAACCGATCAAGCCACTAAAAGCGTCATTATTCATGATAAACTACCCCACAATTTACGAGATACACATCTATGAAACATGCGTTTTCCACGACCATATTGTACTAGGGGTCTATTTTGAATTTCCACTAAGGATTTTTATCAAACACACTATCTTTTCCAAATATCGAGCCGCTTACCGATGACTTTGACAGTCAGTAATGGCTGAAGACAGTTCGTGATATTAACTAAAATAGTAGTTCATGTGGGGATTCTGTTGCTAAAGCGTTCAGGACCTTAAGAGAAAGGGTTAAAGTTTAAATTGGTACGGGAAGTGATATTGTGACGGCAGAACGCGTGGTCGCTTTAAAGACTTAGGGTGTGGTCACTTTGAAAGCGAGGAATTAATTAATATTTTTGTAACGACCTCTGCTTTTTGAAGTGTGTCCTCCCACTCACAGACGAACTGTCTGAAGAGAGCCTCTATGGCGAGATAGTGTTTTCCTACCCCAATCGATCCACCTGCTGAACCTCTTTCCTTGGCCAACCTGGAAGTCTCCTTACACAGGTTGGTATAAGCAGGGAAAACCTGCTCAGGTGGAAGTTACGACGCCTCCAGCCTGATGTGCAAGTGTGGTGCTGCTAAACAAACGATTGGACATGTAGCGACATCTATCTTGCCTAATACGAACTTAAATCAGATTTGGTCTCCTTTATCGCGATATTAAAGTTATCCACGCGATTTAGTATATATACTCGTATAAAAGCCCGACAACAACCGTCGGGTAGTAGCCCACTAGACACAACACCCGTCTGGTCGGAGGATCCTCCCTTTTCTATGGTGGATGAGGAACCATACACCACGTTAGCAGGTTTCTTTGGGGGTCCAAAGACACCTGCTAACGTGTCCTGCGCACCCTAACACCTGCACAATCAGAAACATCCATAAAGTTCTGCAGAGTGCAGAACTTTATGGATGTTGAACTGTCTGATTGTGCAAAACTCGGAGATCAGGATTGGACTACCATCGACATGCTAAGAAGAGAATTCGTTTACGTGAATAGTTTAGGACAGTGAATAATTTAAATAATTCGTATTTTTTTTGCGACTGTGGCATAGCTTCGTGCTGACCATTGTCTAAGTTTAGATGACTATGTGTGTTGATTAGTCGATATTAAATTGAGGCCTATTAGCACCACAGGGACACAGTAAAATATTATTATGTTTAGCAGTAAACGTATTAAAAACATTCAGTCTGTTTCTTTCAACTGTTAAGTACTACGCATCTGATCTTTCTGAAAACCATAACCAATACTTAAAACACAAAAAAAACAATATAATTTGACGACCGATGTGGCGCGGCGGACGATGGTCCGCCTGCGACGCAGGAGGTTGCGGGTTCGATTCCCGCCTTGGGACAAATGTTTGTACGATCTACAAAGATTTGTTCTGGGTGTTCTGGGTATTTGCTATGTATAATAAAAAATATCTATCTATGTAATGTATTGTATTAAGTATATCAGTCATCTAGTACCCATAACACAAGCTCTGCTTAGCTTGGGGCTAGATGATGCTGTGTGGATTGTCCAGCATTATTTATTTATTTATTTAATAAGGGCAGTGTATGTCTGATGATGATTTAGATATGTTTAGCGTTGAAGGTAATTCAGTAAGTAATTTGTTTTGAATGTGGGCCTAAAAAATATCAGATCAAACTCTCTCACACCGGAGCCACACCCCAATCTCTTCGAAGGGTAAATGACGCCATCGCACAGCGGAAATTATCAGCTATGCGGCAAATGGGCTCCCGATATCGCTTATCTGCCCACAAACGTCTTCACACGTACTCGCAACTGGTTCGATGTACTGCGCGCCTGGCTTGAGACTTGCTATAGGGGATTGATTTGTGTAAACGGAAATTGGAAGACTCTTGAAGCTTGGAACGGCTTTTTTTCAAAGGCTCTCTTTCTTGAATTAGAAGTGGTTTTGAGGTGGATTTTTAGCTTACCCGGATTTGATCCCATGACCTCGTGCGTGAGACGCGAGGCCATCATAATGATCGGATAGTACACATGATTTCAATGGCTATTTTAGTTTACCTGCTTGTAATTTAATTTTGCTATTTAATTATTTTTGTTTAAGTTTATTCTTTATTTCAATAGTGTCAGTTTTGCGAAAATTAGTTTACACAAATTGAGACAGTAACATCTGTCTGAATGTAGTGTTGCAACGCGAAAAACAAGAAGGTACCGTTCTCGTATTTCGCATTTTCGTTTTAGAAAGAGACGAAACTGGCACGGTTGGCGCAGTGGCTGGGCGATCGACTACTGCGCTGCGTGTCTTAGGTTCGACATCCGCACGGAACAAATATTCGTATGGCCTACAGGTAATTGTTCTGGGTCTGGCTGTTCGTGTATGTTACTTTAAATGTTTGTAAAAGAACCCACGACACAGGAAAAAATCATAGTGTGGAGAAAGTTAAAAAAAAATTGTTTCAGATGGAAAATCCCAATAACGCTTTGTCCGACCCAGGAACTGAACCCAAGACCTCATGTTCACCAGTAGCGCTTGCAACCACTTGACCAATGAGGCAGCCAGAACAAAACACAAATAATCTAGAAATAAAACGCTATAATTTAAGGGGGTGACTATTGAGATGACGGCAAATACATATAATGTATGCGAAAGAAGAAGACATTGTATTTTCGTCTCTTTCATCATCCTTTATGATGAAAGAGACGAAAATTTTAATATTGATCATTAGCCTTTTCCCGACTATGTTGGGGTTGGCTTCCAGTCTAACCGGATGCAGCTGAATACCAAAGTTTTTTCATGTAGCGACTGCCTATCTGACCTTCACAACCCAGTAACTGGGCAACACGATACCCCTTGGTAAGACTGGTTGTCAGACTTCGGGCTTCTAACTACCCGTAATGACTACCAAAGATCTACAAATGACAGCCGGGACCACCTGCTTAACGGAAAGAGGAAAACGGAGGTGTCTCGATATGTTACGAACGGTCACCCATCAACAGACTGACCTCGGCAAGCATAGATTAACCTTCGATCAGCTTCACCCGTGTGGCTGTTTTAATTTAGCCACGAGCACTTTATATACCGTTTTCAATACTTCATAGATCAAATTATTTGGACTTCTCTGAATCTCGGGAGGTTATTACAGAATGGACCGGCTGTTTTCAATAACTACGTAAGTGTTGCCTACTAAGTGTTGAGTTTGATATCGTTTTTACTATTACGATAAGTAGCCACAAAAGTAATATTATCAGTTAATTTTAATGGCTACGTTAAAATACCTATAAAATTGTTCCTAAGACGTTATACATCTTGTTTTGTTTTTATCAACATGAGGCGGGTCTCACTCGTAATTTTGTTCATATTATCAGTGGGATTAAATATCAGATTATATTACAAACAACAGGATTCAGAAGTGCTTTCTACTAAATTTTTTCCGCCATCTTTGTATCAGGAGTCCCTGGACAATACTCGGTCAGAAATCCAAAATCAACTATCTTGGTATAATTTCTCAATCTCTGGTGCTCGTGGTTTAGATGATTTACTCCTGGAGTCTGGAGGTAAACCACTGCAGAGTTTAATCATTTCAACATGGAAATCAGGTAGCACACTTCTGGGCCAGTTCCTCAGTTCTGTACCAGGTACCTACTACCATTTCGAACCACTGATTTCGTATGGAATCCGAAGAATAAGGTCATTTCTAGATGCTAACAGGTCCATAAGTACTATTCAGAATTTGTTAGAATGTGATTATGAAGGTCTGAAAGACTACGTTGAGTATGGGAGGAAGAATTTTGGTTACTTGAGCCGTAACAGAAGACTGTGGGGGCATTGTAAAGTTATCAAGTTACTGTGTGAAGATGCTTCGTTCTTGTCTTCGTTTTGCAAACTGTTTCCATTCCAAGTAATGAAGATTGTCCGATTAAGATTAAAAATCATACCAAACATATTAGAAGATACAAAGTGAGTGATTCAAAAAATATCTCTTGAATCTATTTTCTTTCGATGAGTTACTAATGTGAAAGATCTCTGCATACTTAGGAAGCACATATATACATATAAGTATGAGGAGCCTGTGGCTAAATAACATCACAGCTACACGGGTCGATCGAAGGTTAAGCTACGCTTGCCGAGGTCAGTCTGTAGATGGGTGACCGTTCATTTAATACTGAAACTGTTCCGTGCCTAAGAAAGCATGTTAAGCTGTTGGTCCCGCCTTTCATTTGTAGGTCTTTGGATGTCGTTACGGGTAGTCAGAAGCCCTAAAATCTGACCACTAGTCTTAAAAAGGGGTATCGTGTTGCCCAGTAACTGGTTTGTGGGGGTCTGATAGGCAGTCGCTATATGTAAAATACTGGTATTCAGCTGTATCCGGTTAGACTGGAAGCCGACCCAGACATAGTTGGGAAAAGGCTAGGCAGTTAAGCTAAGCTAAGTACCTATATTCTAGACAACAGTGAAAGTAAACATTTTGGTATGGTTGTGATAAATCTGAAAACGTCAACCCACCTTGAGCAATTGTGGTGATTTATGTTCGTGGGCCCTTTGAATGAGACAAAACCTTTGCCCAGCAGTGGCACAGTAACGGGCTGGTATTAATATTTATTATTATGTAATTTTATACAACTGAAGAAATACGACAACCACATACCCGATTTCGAAATGGATTTTTTAAATTATTCTAACAAAAATGTTCATATTCAAAATATAATCATCACTCATTCAAACAACCATCTCACCAGCGTTTTCCCAACTATCTTGGGGTCTGTTTACAGTATATGAGCATGCAGCCAGTATTAAATATCTGACCTTCTACATTCTACTGGGTAGCGCAAAACAAAGAAATGCTCCATTTTGTTCAATGTTCTAAGGCATATTTCAGTCTCAATGTGCAAGTGATCCTGTTGGTGCGAGACCCACGAGGAGTCATGCAGGCAAGACAGTACCAAGACTTTTGTAATTATGATACTCCAGAGTGCCTCACACCAGCAGTTGTCTGTGCAGACATGGTAAGCGACTTCGAGGCAGCTCGTGACATAATGGATCAGTACCCTGGCAGACTTATGTAAGTGCTGGTGATAAGTGATGTACACCACGAACTAAGAACATATATTTGCTCTTTCTCTATCAAGTCAGACATAACATGTTATATAACATAGTTGTATAACATGTTTTGTATGCGTTCTAATTGCAAAACGTTATATATCGTAACGTAAACGTTATCTTATAACATGTTATGTTATATAGTATATAGTCTGGACGGACCTTTAGATATCGTTTATAGCGATATGGCCGCCCATTATGAAACACCCATGTGGCTTTTTTCCAAATCGGGACAAGCCCGAGACACTACTCCCAAACCACTGCAACTCCTGACAACCAGAATCAACAGTAGCGACCACCAGAAAAGCGTCGAGACAATGAAATCCGACGAGTCCCGGAAAAACGATTCAACTGTCTTAAATCCCGCAACGAAATTATTCAGAAAAGAACAGCGGAGGAGTTAAAAAAACGTGTAATTTTGCACTTCCCTCCATATCAAGCAGGAGACAGAACAGAGTTAGGCCAATAGGCACAAAGGGATGCTTACAACCTGGTGAAGCCCAGTTGCCCAGTTACCCTCTTGGCAACCTTGTCGTTCTATAAGTCATTATTTAGTTACCATTGTGTACAATAAAGAGTATTCTAGTCTATTGTACACCATGATCATTTACATAGTACAAGTTTAAGTGCCATAGAGGGCGAGCCTGTTGCTATCAGCGTGGCACAATAATACTCTATGCCTGTAGTATCCGATAGATGTCGTATTGAGGCTGATTGTTGAGTAATTAATTTACTCACAGACCCACCATCATATACAAGTCCTAACGGTATGCTTCACCATCAATCTCCCACCATTTGCAGTGACTGACAGCTAATTGACAGCTATTTACTCTGTCTGTTGCAGCTGTAGGATTATTGCAATCTCTGGAAACAAAAAGATGAAGTATAGGTTGTTAAATTATTATTATAAACATCCAGCTCAATTTCAGGGTCTTACGATACGAAGATTGGGCAAGAAACCCCAAAGTTATTGCATATAAAATTTTGAAGTTCCTAAATATAGACCCGAGACTTGGAGAGTTCCAGTTACTACAATGGCGCAAAAGATTCCGGCTGCTTTATAATGAGCATCATAAATGGCAGAAGATATCGAACTTCAGTGATGTTTATGACACACAGGTGTGTTGAAAAATAGTCATTGTTATATTTAGTAGTAGTAGTACGAATGATGTTATAAAACAACTTTGTGGCTTAAAAGAAGACGTAGTGACAAAAAAAAAATAAGAGATTTATGTTTAGATGTTAATTGTCATGATGGCCCAGTGGTTTAGGACTGGCCTCTTCTGCACGAGATTATGGGTTCAAACCTGGGCAAGTACCATGTGAATTTTCCAATTCATATGTACTTTCTAAATTTATCTTGGACATCAATGACATCTATGAAAGAAAACATCTTGAGGTAACCTGGACTTATAATTAATATAAGTCTCAAATCGCCAACCCGTCTTGAGCAAACCTGGTGATTAATGCTCGTGCCTTCTCTATATTAGAAGAGGCCTTAGTCCAGTAAGATAGTAACAGGCTGGTATTACATTATGGTTAGATGGTTTGGTCACGTTATGATGATGGCTTTTAAACGAAGAATATCAAAAAATGAGAGTTATTTTTATATTCTTCGTTTACAAAACCGTTGTCCCACACTAGGAATTTCGCATATATCGTGGGTGCGTTTACAAACATTTAAACTCACACACACGAACAGCCAGACCCGGAACAACTACCGTATGCCATACAAATATTAATTCCATCCGCAAATCAAGCCCACGACACGCGACGCAGCAGCCAATCGCTCAGCCACTGCGCTATCGATGCCGTCTTTCTAACAGCAGATTTGTAGTAATCAAATAATATGAAATGTTTCAGATGGCGTGTAAAAACGCTATGCTTCGGTGGGGATACAGAATGGCCCACAATGAGAGCCACTTGAGAAGCAAAGATTTCAACCCCACTGGAAACTTACCCACACTAAATCGGCCTATGCCAGAGATCATAACGCTCGTGAAGACGAATAAAGTTTAACGTTACAAGTTTCTTTATTTTGAACTTAACTAATATCCTGCCTGGTTGGTATAGTGGTCCTAAGCGTGACGTCCTGGGTTCTATTTCCAGGTCGGGAAAAGTGTTATGATCATCAATTTAGGGGTGGACATCCCTTAACATTCAGGGGCATGAAAAATTGATGTAGTCCGATTCGCAGACCTAACCGATATGCACACAAAATTTCACGAAAATCGGTCGAGCCATTTCGGAGGAGTTTAATAACAAACACCGTGACACGAGAATTTTATATATTAGAAGGTTTAAATCAAATGAATGACGGCATGACTTTGTTGCCTTGGAAGATGGGTAGGCCTTTGGTGTGGGACGCAACCTGCGTCGATACCCTTGCGCCATCTCATGTTTCAAGCACGGCAGGCTGTGCTGGCGCTGCCGCGGCGGGTGCTGAGACCCTCAAACGGCGCAAATACTGTAACCTTATTGGTAACTACAGTTTTGAGCCGTTTGGGGTTGAAACGCTCGGGTCATGGGGTCCGAGTGCACGTCAACTTTATAAAGAAATTTCTCGACGTCTGATCGACACTTCGCGTGACCAGAGGGCTGGCTCATTCTTTGCCCAAAGAATTAGTATTGCCATCCAACGTGGCAATGCTGCCAGTCTTTTGGGCACGTTTCCAGATGACAGCGATGCGGAGGAATACTTTGACGCCTGAGTGTCCTTGTCGGCTTTTTTTTTGTTTTTTGTTTTTTTTTTTGTTTTTGTAAATATGTATATACCTAGTTAGTTTTATAGTATAATTGTATATATATCTGTCTAAAATAATAATAATTTAAAATTAAAAAATGAATCACAAGTTTTTATTCACATATATACAATTATACTATAAAACTAACTAGGTATATTTACAAAAACAAAAAAAAAAACCAAAAAACAAAAAAAAAAGCCGACAAGGACACTCAGGCGTCAAAGTATTCCTCCGCATCGCTGTCATCTGGAAACGTGCCCAAAAGACTGGCAGCATTGCCACGTTGGATGGCAATACTAATTCTTTGGGCAAAGAATGAGCCAGCCCTCTGGTCACGCGAAGTGTCGATCAGACGTCGAGAAATTTCTTTATAAAGTTGACGTGCACTCGGACCCCATGACCCGAGCGTTTCAACCCCAAACGGCTCAAAACTGTAGTTACCAATAAGGTTACAGTATTTGCGCCGTTTGAGGGTCTCAGCACCCGCCGCGGCAGCGCCAGCACAGCCTGCCGTGCTTGAAACATGAGATGGCGCAAGGGTATCGACGCAGGTTGCGTCCCACACCAAAGGCCTACCCATCTTCCAAGGCAACAAAGTCATGCCGTCATGACAAGTTATATTTCTTTTGGTAGTAGCAGTCTCAAAAGAAATCTAACTTTAACCCTCTTTAACCCATTAAGGTCTAGATATTAAAACTTACTATCGTTTATGTAAAACTAAAGATATTTAAAAACAATCTGCTTCATCCTATCAAGTCGAACCTTAATTGCCTTCAGAGAAAAAAACTTGGCTAAGAACTTCAGTATCTTCGTCATTTCGCCCTAAGACTGGGCTCACGCTGTAAGTTTGTTATTGAGTTTCGCGATTAATTTTGTTTTTATTTAAACTTTTTTTTTAGAAAGTATGAAATTGTGTCTTACACCTGGCTTGAAGTTTTGTCAATTGTAAATTAAAGGCCTTGAAAGTAACCGGTCAGAGTTTTAGATAAAGGTTGAATTTGTAGAGCGTTGTCTCTTTCTCTTATACCTGTGACTCTCTCACACTTCTTGTGTCATGTTATTAAAACAATAGAAAATGTATAGTTTGTCGGGCACCTTGCGTTTAAGGTGTAAACTAGTTTTTATCCGAGTGAATGCGGATATCGCGGATTCAAACGACATCGCGATCCTATGTCCTTCCTATTATCTCAAACTGTCTCCTTACCAAATTTTATATAAACCGGTTCAGCATTTTAAGCGTAAAAAGGTAAAGGACAAACAGACATACAGGCATACAGAGAGTTTCACATTTAAAATATTTGTATAGCTAAAAAAACACAGCCACACGGGTCGATCGAAGGTTTTCTCTTTCCGAGGTCAGTCTGTGGATGGGTGACCGTTCATTACATCTCGAGACTCAGAAAGCATGTTTAACCGTTGGTCCCAGCTGTCAGTTATAGATCTTTAAACTTTGATCAGTAAATAGGTGTAAAATACTCGTAATGCTCAGTGTAAAATACTGGTCTTCAGCTGTATCCGGTTAGACTGGAAGCCGACCCGAACATAGTTGGGAAAAGGCAGGCAGATGATGGATAGATACCAGTTCAATGGTTTCACAAGAGTATTTAAAATAAAATCAAAAGTAACTACATGCATTCTGCGATTGCAGTCGGCCTTCTAAAAATGTACAGAGGCTAGCACATCAATCTACCCCAATCTGTCAAATTTCTTTGATAGTTTTTCAACTTTATTACAAAAGACTAAAGTTTATGTTCAAGCGGGAAAATTGACAGTTTAGGGTAGCTTCATGTGCATGTATGTACTTAAGCAAAAATGAATTTTGGAAAAATAACTTGAACACCCAGACAAACATATTGATTGATCTGACGGCACGGTTGGCGCAGCGGCTAAGCGGTTTTCTGGTGCGCTGCGTATCGTGAGTTCGATTCCCGCAAGGAACATATATTTGTATGGCCTACATGTAGTTGTTCCGAGTCTGGCTCTTTGTGTATGTAAGTTTGAATGTTTGTAAAAGCACCCACGATACAGGAGAAATTCCTAGTGTAGTAACTTAACGACAAACCCATCTAGCAATAGCAAGTATCTTCATAAACCAAGGATTATGTTACAAACTAATTCCCTAATTATTATATAAAAGCCGTTAAAGTATTAAAAGGCGTTTCAATTTCAAGTTGTTCTTGTAAATAGGCCACTAGAAATCTTGGTAATTCAAGATCTGTCTGGGAGTTTATAACTGGTAATAATTAATTAATAGTAATGTCTAGCAAATCTGAGTTGTTTTATTAATTAAAATAATACGGCTCTCAACTACGGGAACCGTTCCCAAACAACTGCACCAATCTTTAAAAACGCTAGACTTATCACCTTTTACCTACCAAACGGTAAAGCAAGCTGCTATCCTGAACACTTGCAGAATTGTAAATGAAAAATATTTCACCCACAAACACCATCAACAAGAATATACCATCACATCATCAGATTTCTCAGGTTAGCACTTGGCTTAGGCCCGTGTTAATGTATAAAACCGGCGAAATATTAGCGCCGAGATACAAAAACGTATCAACAATAAAATAATAATAATTACTTTATTACATAAACGATTGACGGTTGTCAATCGTCATACGAGAATCATATTTAAAATTTATTTTTAATTATATGTAGATAATCTATCACCATGATTTTGTACTTGTAATAAAGCAAGGCTAAAGCAAACCTTCTTATTAGACCTTGATATACACTCACACTTAATAACCACATTACGTCATACCTGAAAGGAAGAAAAACATTTATTTTGGAAAGGTGACAAAAAAAATAAAACTACACTTAAACAATGTTACAAATACAAAAAACTGGACATCTATGTGCCAAAAAGGCAGATAAGGGTGCAAGATAGGGGTATCTCAGCATAATGCGATATTTAAAAACAAATAAATACCCCAGCTTTCTAAGTTTATCTTGGACATCACTGACAGAGAAGAGAACAGAGAACACACAACAGAGAAGGCACGAGCATTAATCACCACGCTTGCTCAAGACGGGTTGGCGATTTCAGACTTATATTAATTATTTAAGTCCAGGTTTCCTCGCGATGTTTTCCTTCACGGTGAAGGAAAACATCTTGAGCAAGCGTGGTGATTAATGCTCGTGCCTTCTCTGTATGAGAAGAGGCCTTTGCCTTGCAGTGGGACAGTAACAGGCTGGTACTACTACCCCAACACTGATATTCTTATAGGATTGTGATTCCACGGACACTATATTATTAAAAAAATGGTTACATTTGTAAATAATCTAAAACTGACCTCGGCAAGCGTAACTTCAATCGACCCCCGCGAATCAACTTGTGGAAATAATGTGATTGTTACCTGTTGTAGTCTTGCCCTTATTTCTTTTTATTAAGGATTGAAAACCCAAAACAGCAGCACAGATGGGTTGTAGTAAAACCTATCACGGTAAGTCTTACCAACATCCTGCAAGTTGTAGTCTTGCCTTGAATATATATAAATAATAAATAATGCTGGAGAATCCACACAGCATCATCTAGCCCCAAGCTAAGCAGAGCTTGTGTTATGGGTACTAGATGACTGTTATACTTAAACAATACATTACATAGATATATATTTTTTATTATACATAGCAAATACCAAGAACACCCGGAACAAATATTTGTAAATCGTACAAACATTTGTCCCAAGGCGGGAATCGAGCCTGCCACCTCGTGCGTCGCAGGCGGACTATAGGTCGTCTACACGACTTATCTTGAGTGATAAATAAATTTATTTATCTCAAGATAAGTCGCCCCCTTGCGCCTACCCTTAAGTAGGGGGTTAAATGAGCTCATCGGGCCAAGGAAATGAAGGGCGATCGCAGAAACGATCCGCCATTAAATAGGTGTCGGCTCAAAAACGGGTCGTTAGGGATTTTCGATAATATTTCGTCTTAAGATAACTCGAACGTTTGTCTCAAATGGAATTTGTATAACGACTCGCCACAATGGAGCCTTTCATTTATCTTTGTGTTTTTGCAGATGATGGATTGATTTCACTGATTGTGTTTCGTTTTGGTCCATTTGTTTAAGTTTTGTTTAATGGAAATACAAGGTCTTAGCTGGGAAATTGAGGCTGGGTTATCGGAAGCCCGATTTGTATCAGATTACTTGTTAGATGCTGTAATTGGTAGTGTTTAATATCAATTTTGATTAGTTATTTAACTACGTAGCTGAGCATGAGGCCCCGGGTTTGAATTTTGGCTAGGGCAAAGTATTATTGTTTTTTTTTTGTTGCATCTGGTTGATGGCTCGCCCCTGGAGTAGGGTGCACCTGCCTGACCCTTTGGAAGGCACAGGCGTTATATTATGTTAGCTACATCATATTGATTAACAATCAAATAGTAGGTGGGAAGATTATTGCGTCAAAAACATTAGAAAGTGGTGAAGGGTGCCCGCTTTTTTGCGGACTGTCTTATGTTTTTGAATTTTTAAATGCGAAACCGTTCACGTTTCGCCTGTTCTTTTTTTAATAATAATAATAATCTTTATTACACAAGAAAGAGGTTACAAATGTGTTAAGTCCCTGACTCCTGTGCTAGGTTATCAACCTGTGTTACAGGAGACAGTGCCCTCTCCCAAAAGGAGATATTACAAAAACTTATGCAATAAGACTAACAAAAAACAAATTAAAACTATAGGAACAAAAAAAAAGACAAATTAAAATCTTCTATATCATTTGAAAAATCGTGTCCGTGTCCCGTCTCTGCCCTGTCTGCAGCACGTCCTCGTCTTACGTTTCTTGTCTGGCTTCCCCCTTATAGGTACAGGCTTCCTTTTTTTACATTATTTTTTTCATAAATAGCAAAAAACCCTCATCAAAAAAAATTAAACCCCAAACACCCGCAAGATATTTATACCCACCAACCTAAAAACAAATTTTTGCATATCTCTTTTTGTTCAGAAAAAAAAGTATGCGATTTCCACACAAATCATGCGAATGTTGTTATCTTAGGACCGCGGGGGTCCCTCGGACCATTAACACTCGTTTGCTTAGGCCCTGAATAGATTACTGTTGGGATTTTATGAAGATTGCACATAACTTGTGGAGATATGGACTGGTCCAGATTCTGGAAGTATCTCGGTTAGGTTATGTTGGTTTTAGCATATACCACACGGCGCTTAAATGTAATGCCACATTAACTAATTTCTTAGAATAAAAACACAAGAGACGCCCTCGAAGGACAAACTATTACTTCTTCTTAGCGTGTGGATGACACTTTAAATGGAGTCATCCCAAAATTTGGCGACGAGTTTGACGCTTTCAGAAGTGTCCATCAGCCACTGGCGGACTAACAGGGGGGCGGAAGGGGCGGCCCGCCCCAGGCCTCCGGTCTTGGGGGGGGCCCAA
The DNA here is from genome assembly GCA_905147745.2 of Phlogophora meticulosa. Classification (NCBI taxonomy): domain Eukaryota; kingdom Metazoa; phylum Arthropoda; class Insecta; order Lepidoptera; family Noctuidae; genus Phlogophora; species Phlogophora meticulosa. The sequence continues at coordinate 2,412,743 of LR990524.1, read as the reverse complement.
ATGCCTCAGCATTCCCCTGATCAAATCCTAAACAAGACTTTAAAAATGTTCTAAGTACCTAACCTACATCATTTCATCAAGATCAAAACACTACAGACATCTACACTTTTTACGCGGTACTAATATACTTTTAACTTTGATAAACCCGTCCAATACGCTGGGGGAATTCCCGTCTTTGTATCGGGTAATTTGAAATTAATTTCACTTGCCAGATATTAACGAAATAAAGATAACCACTACATACAAATGTGAAATGAATAAAAAGCTTGTAAAACTACATTTTTTTTTTTTTTAAGGCCGTATTCAGCTTTGCCGCCCCGGGCCTCTGACGGGCTTAGTCCGCCACTGCCATCAGCTCCTGTGAAGTGCAAGCAACAGGACAAGCAGGGCACGATAACAATTGTCCTATTGGTTGTGGGGCCACACCACATTTACACTCCAGGACAGAGACATCTATGAATCTCATGGAACTGAAATATAATTAGCGAAAATTGGGTTCCACTATCGTTGCATCTCTGCCCAACCATTCAGGGAAAACAGGCATGATGTTATGTTACCCCTTAAGTCTGTCGGAAGACTGTTGAATAGATAGGTATGGTATTATTTGGGGTTCTGTCACCAAAGTAAGTGGTGACCCTGGGTACATTGAATCTGCCGACGGATATAGCCATTTTTCAAAAAGGATTTTCTAATAGGTACTCGCAACGAGAACCAGATGTATGAAAGTAAACGAAGCAAAAGGACTATGTAAGGATAGTAGCAAGGGGCGTTGTGTAGTTTCTGCCTACCCCCATGGGAAAAAGGTGTCAGTTTATGCATGTAAGAATATATGTGTATGCATTAACACAAGAGCACCAATTTTGGACCAAACTTTGTCCAAATTATTAGATACAAATCAAATCAAATCATTTATTATCAGGTAACAAAAGACCCATGGATAACAAAGAACGCACAACTTTGTTTGTAATCCCTGGCTGGGGGCCTTCTTGTAAGGTCACCACAGGATCGACCGGTTAAGCAGTAAACAGCCTTATAGTGCTGAACTGCGAGTGGCCCTACCTAAAAAAAAAAAAAAAAACTACTTTGTTTGTAGAATACATCATCACATCTGCCTAGCCTTTTTCTATGTTGGGATCGGCTTCCAGTCTAACTGGATGCAAATAAATACATTCACACAAATTGAAATAACACAAATGTCATAAAAGCATGACAATAGACAGTAAAATAAAAAGTTAAAACTATTAAAATCAAAACGAATTCAAAATAAAAAATAAATAAAAATCAGAAAAAAAAAGTTTATACATCAACAGATAATCAATAATGTATTCACTAAAATATACCCACGTATTGGGTAGGTATCGATATCAAAAACAAATGAAACAAAAAATTATAGAGTTTTTTTTTACTGTAGGTTTTTTTTGTTACCAAGACTTACATATACATACCAAACTACCAGTTATCAACATATATTATATAAGTAAATTTATAATCATATAAATGAGATTTAAAAACATGTTTCTGATGTTTCTTAAGGCGATACATAATTACAGAATGCAAAAAGATTTGCTTGTATATACAAGCAAATCTTCAACAAATGATCTTAGTCTATATAGACTAAGATCATTTGTAAGTCAAAATGTAAAACCGATAAATCAATTAAAAATATAAAAAAAATCAAAAATAAATCAATCATGAGATCATAACATCAATAAAATAAACGGTATCCTAAATTAAAATAATACTACCGTAGATACACTATATCGTACCTAAACATACACGTAAACAATTTTTTCTTATTGCCGCTGACGTCATATTACTATGACGTCATTTAAACCAATGTTGGTTGTCATGATATAATCCAATTGCCTTCAATTGAATGAATAGTGACCGTGGTGATAAAAAAAGATAAAGTTTACACAGCTGTTTGTGTTCGCTCCAAATGTACCACTATTTCGACTGAACAGATATCTCCCGTATGGTCTAGTGGCTAGGATACCTGGCTTTCACCCAGGAGGCTCGGGTTCGATTCCCGGTACGGGAAAGTACTTTTTGCGATTTTGTAGCCTTATTGGCAAATGCTTTTGCTAATCGCTTTATACGCTGTGATTATTTGTATAAGCTATGTACGTATGTTTTAAACTTACTGAAAAAAAAAACAATTAATATAATACGCTCATATCCGTTTAAAATTCATAACTATTTCATTTGTTATTTCTAAATGGCACTCATTCGACTAAAGCCTTTTATATGACAAGTATTTATGTCTCTACTTCCCCCATTAAGGTTTGTGCAGTGTGATGGATTCGCTACAAAAGCCAACAAAACGAATTCATTAAGCTGTGGTCGACTGTGCGCTGTCAATGAAAGCGATTTATTGTAAATTCGACGGATTTACCATTTAAATTCCGTATTTTTATATACAGCGGTCAGCGAGGTTTTTTTAAACGCCGGTCTATAGTTAGTTTTGTACCATTTTGTGTAATTTTTTATCGGTTTTACAGTATTTTTACTTTTTAATTGTCAAAAGCTCACAATATGGTAAAAAAACAGTGTTTGGTTTCATGAATTCTGGTTTCATAAAACCACACGCTGTTTTTTTTTAAAGTGAAACTTATTTCCGGATCGTAGGCATTTAACTGATTTGACCGTTACATTTTTCGATTTAGGGTATTATAAGTATAGGGTATAAAACTCGTATAAAAATTGGATACGTCAGATTTAGTTCGTACGTGGCGAGATAGATGTCGCTACGACTTATTAAACACAGATAAAACTATAGTTTCTATGATTTATCTCATGCTTGCCCTCAAAATCTTTTTTATATATCATAAACGCTTCTGCAAAGTCATACAAACTTAGGAATACCAGAAACTTCTTTTAAAATGCAAGGGAACACTTACAAAACATAAAATATTTTATTTACAAACTAGCTCCCTGTCCCGGCTTCGCACCTAGGTGTACCTAATTTAAAAAAATGACACAGAATCTTGGGTTTACATTACGAACATGCAATTTAATAAAATAACACTTATATCACAAAAATGTATAATCATAAGTAGGTACAGCAGCCAGCACTTTCACCCACCCCAAAGTGTCAAATTTTGCCAATTGAAAATGAACCTTCAAATTTTGCAATAAAGTTGAAAACCTATCAAAGAAATTTAACATATGGGGGTAACTTAATGTGCTGGCTTCTGTACTCTTTTGTAATGCCATATATTATAAGTGAACCTACAACATTTTAGTAGAAGATAACAAGTAGCGCCGATGGGTTACCGACTCTCGTATAAACAAAATCAAAAAATCAAAATTCGTTTATTCAAATCAAGCTGAAGAATCAGCACTTTTTTAACGTCAAAAATAACATAAGACAGTCCCCCAAAACGCCCACTCTTCACCACTTCCTCCGTGCTGGGAAGAAGAAGTGCGCAACTAACTCGCCAGCAAATGTAATAACAACATATATATATATGTTTTCAAGTCGATGTAATGATCATAGAATCTTTTTCGAAATATAATTATGTGCAGAGATTGCCTATCTGACTTCCACAACCCAGTAACAAGGCAACACGATTCCCTCCCACGTTAATCAGACATTCGGGCTTCTGACTACCAGTAACGACTGTCAAAGGTCTGCAAATGTCAGCTGGGACCAACGGCTTATCGTGCTTTCCGAGGCACGGAAGAGTCTCGATATGTAATAAACGGTCACCCATCCATTGATAGTACTCGGCAAGCGTAACTTAACCTTCGATCGACCCGTGCGGCTGTTCTTAACCCTCGACGCAAAAACGACGTGTTGACGAAGTTTGACGTGTCTGTGTGTGTGTGTGTGTCTGTCTGTGGCATCGTAGCTCCCGAATGGATGAACCGATTTTGATTTTGTTTTTATTTTGTTTGAAAGGTAAATTAGTCGGGAGTGTTCTTAACTATGTTTAATGTAAATCTTTTTAGCCGTTTGAAAGTTTTCCGTATTTTACTCTTTGAATCTGGGTTTTTTCGCAAGCTTATTTAGCCAAGAGCGCAGCAGGTACTTCATACTATCCTCTGACGAATAATTTAATCCTACTATTGTAATAAATTATTACAGGAAGTGAGAAAGTGGCGCCGGTGACCGATCCCAAATAAATTGGGATAAGGGTACGAAGATACAATATGTAATTTATACACTATTGTGATAAATGCGAAGATTTCCAGATGTTTGCTTTGCAATTGAAACATTTGAACGGATTTTATGAAACAGATGTGATCATGTCGTCTTTGATTAACACCATAATTTACTTACCCCGGTAGGGGTAAGTAAATTATGTAATTATACATAATTTACTTACCCCTACCGGGGTAAGTAAATTATGGTGTATTATACGTTCCAGTTGTTTTTTAACCGACTTCAAATATGGAGGAGGTTTACAATTCGACTGTTTGTTTTTTGTTTTATTTTTTTAGCAGTATGTGGGAGGGAATCGTGTTGCCTTGTTGCCCAACTGGGTTGTGGAGGTCAGATAGGAAGTCGCTCCATGTAAAATACTGGTATTCAGCTGCATCCGGTTAGACTGATAGCCGACCCCTATATAGTTGGGAAAAGGCTAGGAAGATGCAGATGATGATATAATATAACTAGTACTTCGTCCGCGACTTCGTTGTTTTCCCTTCGAACTTTAACACCCTCTCAACTTGCATTAAAGCGTAGTTTTAAAAATAATAATAGCCTATAGCACTCAAGAATAATGCATCTTTCTAACAGTGGAATAGTTTTTAGAATTGGATCATAACTTCCGGAGATTACCCCCTACATACAAACTTACAAACAAAATTAACCTCTTTATAATATTAGTATGGATATCTCAGAGGCAGGGGTCGCGTAGGTCACACAAGAACCTTATTTACTTATCGAATCGATCTTGTTTCACCTTCAGACTGAGGTCAATACGTGGCATAAAATTGTATTTAAAGCAAATGGCTGGCGATCAGACGGGTATTTTGAATGTAGTGGAAATGCAAAGGTCTCTGTTTGTTTTCAATTTCAAATTTAATATAATTGTTTGTCTATAGAGGTAGTTTTAGACAAAAGCATTTGCTTTATTTTATTTTATTAACTAGCTGTTCCCCGCGACTTCTGCGTGTATTTTCTTTTTTGCGCGGCAACTTTATTCTTTTTCTAAAATAAAAGAAGCCTAAGGTACTCCTTAACACATCAATTATCTGCCAGTGAAAATCCCGTCTGGATCGGGCCAGCCGTTTTGGAGATTATCTCAAACAAATCAAAACACAGACTGACAACGACCACGGACGGACGGCCACTGGTGTGTGGGACTTTAAAAGACACTGTGGTTTGATTTGTTGTTTGTTCTCAGCGTAGACAGCTAGGAATATCCGACGTCTAATTTAATCCTGCTCATATAAAAATAACCAAATTCTGGTGTGTGTTTTTAGTTATGACGCTGTAAAATAAATTCATAGCAAGAACTTGTGTAGGTACCTACAACAACTATTAGCTAAATAAAATATGTGTTCCATTCGATCCTATGCGTTGCTGGGTAGTAAACATTTGTAACAAACAGTTGTAACAAATATTTGTAGAAAACATTTGTAACAAACATTTCCTCATTCCATCCCATTGAACATTTGCAATGTTCACATACCTCCACTTCCCATCGCGAACACAAGACCTTTTGAATAGTTTATTATTTTCCTATCAATTTTCTACCGTAAAACACAAACACGCAGTCGAAACAAAAGAACTGCACATATTTTAGCTAAATATAAATTGAATTTGCTAAACAGTACCCAATACAAGAAAATCAGATTCGTTTTCAATTCATTTTTCAAAATGGAAAACAAAAGAATATATATTTGAGTACGATTCACACCTGAGCGGAGAGCGCCGAAGAGCGTCGACACTGCCTGGCACGGATAAAAACGAATTTGAAATGCAATATTATAATGTTGCCTCGACTGGCTCTTTGGTCTACTGAGCGTGCGGTCCTGGGTCCGAATTTCTTTTTAGTTTGTGTTTTGTCATTATTAGATGGCACCGTCGGAGCAGTGGTTGAGCGATTGGCTGCGGTGCTGCGCGTCGCTAGCTCGATTCCCGCCCGAAACACATTTGTATGGCCCACAGGTAGTGGTTTATGTAAGTTTATAAAAGAAAAAAAAGACACTCCCAGTATTGAGCAACGTTTTAAAATAATAAAAATTAATCAAAGCAAAATATTTACTAACACTATAATTAAAAATTCCTTGTATTCAGTTTTCTTTTTATTATATTATTTATGCACGTAATTCTTTTTTGGCAACACTTTCATTTTTCTTTTCTTATTAAATGTAAAATCAAATTAACGACTGGCAATAAAATTTAGTTTCATACCTCACCATGAGGATCACGCATATTTTGTTATACAGCTGCAGAATACAAGACTCTGTGGTCTGACACGACTGACATCATCGGCCCAAACACGCCCAGCTAAGTGTGTTTCGTACCTAAGTAGCGGTTTGAAGCTAATTCGGTGACAAATTGCAAGTCAGCGAGCATGTTTCATTTGATATACCTACCATTTTCGGCTTTTAATTTAGTACTTGGCCTTCGAAAGGTCAGCGTGACGATTATTATTACAATGTTTATACATAATTTATAAGGTGACAGGCTCAAGACAATAATAGTGTTATTTGCGGGTCTACCCTTTATAGCAGAACTTTTTATGTCATAATATTAATTAGCATAACAGTGCATAGCATAAACTTCATTTCGCAGAAAATCGTTCGGCATATACTCATTTATAATACATTAAAAACGCATAATTTTGTAAGTCAGAATCATCTTTAGGCATAAATTTCATATCCATAATAATTAAACAGTAGAACCATCATATTGCAGAAAGTTCACTGTCAGAATCGTCTTTTGGCATAATTTTGTAAGTCAGAATCATCTTTAGGCATAAATTTCATATCCTTATCCTTATTTAATTATCTTTCTGCATGTATTACTTTGTATTACTTACTGAACTCAATTAAACAGTTGATTGTGAACATTTATGTGGTTCTTATTTACCTGTGAGAAGCATGCAAACATGCAAACAAGCTTACACCATGCATGCATCAAGCATGTAGCATGCAAATATGCAAAACAGCACACACCATGCATGTTTGCATCAAGCATGTAGAATGCAAACATGCAAAAAAGCACACACCATGCATGCAGCATGCAAGCAAACATGCAGCATGCAAGCAAGCATGCAACATGCAGCAGGCATGGTTTCTGTCACGGCTCCGGCGCTGCGGGGCTCCGGCGGTCCCACGCAAGCTTCTCGTCGCAGATGGTTGTAACGCTCACCAACAACGCTCAAAACCACCTGCTCCTCAGCCCGCGGGCCGCCTTGCCCCTCCGCACCTACGCGGGCTTAAATTACACTCTAGGGGTAGGGCAGACAAGACTACGTGCAGTCGGTTTTGCAGCGATTCGGTTCTGTCACTTCACTAACTTTTGTAGTACAACATATTGACTTTTCAAGACAATATTTTAATTTTAATTTTAATTTAAGGTTAAGAATATGATTACATTTTATAGAAATGACAATAATTATGCCTAATAAAATTATTCCAAATGAAATTCTGCCATCTTCTTAATATGCCAAGTGAAATTATTCCAAATAATCGTCGCTCTAAATAAACGTTATGTGAAACGAAATTATGCGAAATTAAGCTTTGCCAAAAGTAATAATGCCAAATAAAATTCTGCCATCTTAAAAGTATGCCTTTGTAAATTCGGACGTATAAACATTCGGCCAAACAATAATTATATTAAATGATTTTTATGCCATATATATATTCGTTTAAAGAAGATTATGCCAAGTGTGTTATGCCAAATAAATTTCGGAGCATCAAAATTCTGCCAGATAGAGGGAACCCGTTATTTGCATGTACAGCAAGCACATCGACCTATCCCAAACAGTCAAATTTTACCAATTCAACATTAATCTTACTCTATGTAATAAAATTGAAAACTATCAAAGAAATTTGACAGATAAGGGTAGTTTTATATGCTGGATTCTGTACAAAGAGGGAGGAAGGAATCATAGGGCATCTAAAAATTCATCCGCACCAAAATCATTTCCTGTTGATTGTCCAGTCATAAATAGCGGCATTTATCTTGAGCTCTCGGTTGAGAAGTGGGGGTTTTTGTGTTCGTTGCATTGTCTTATAGGTCCAAAATCGCTTAAAGTAGTTAAGGATCAGAGCTCAAGATTAAATGCTGGCATCTGTACCCAGTGCTTCGAAGCACTGGGTTATGGAGGGAAGATAGGTAGAAGGTGCTTTGAAAATACTCGTATTCAGATGCATGCTTGCGCCTGACCACAACTCGTCTGATGTTAAGCGATATAGAGGTCTAGGATCGAGCTTGCCTAAAAATAACAGAATCACTCTCTCCTGAAAAACCATTAGATGGTAGTTCGTGGGGAACATGGATTCTGGCTAGGAGTTCCACAGTTTTGCCGTCCGAACTAAGATCGTGGAAGCGAAACAATACGACTACAAATGACAGCCGGGACCAACAGTTTAACGTGCTTCCGAGGCACGGAGGAGTCTCGATATGTTACGAACGGACACTCATCAACAGACTGACCTTGGCAAACGTAGCTTAATCCTCGATCAACCCGTGTGGCTGGTTTTTTCGCCATGAGCTTTTCGGAAGCTGATCCCAACATAGTTAGGAGAAGGCCTGACAGCTGTCGACTAAAGCGGAAGAAGTCACTGCCTTACTTAAAAAGTCATTTAACTTTTGACGGCCGATGTGGCGCGGCGGCCGAAGGTCCGCCTGCGACGCAGGATGTTGCGGGTTCGATTCAAGCTCTGGGACAAATGTTTGTACGATCTACAAAGATTAGTTCCGGGTGTTCTGGGTATTTGCTATGTATAATAAAAAGTATCTATGTAATGTATTGTTTAAGTATATCAGTTATCTAGTACCCATAAAACAAGCTGCTTAGCTTGGGGCTAGATGATGCTGTGTGCCATTATTTATGTATTTATTATTTATAAATACATAAATAATGCTATTTTTTATTTTTGTCAGAAGTCAGCTAGAGTATGCATCCCAGATCTGGAACCCACGTTATCATAAGTATATTGACCGCATTGAAAGTATCCAAAGACGCTTCATTCAATATCTTTGTTACCATCAAAAGATTCAATACCAATTCCATTTGCTGCCACTTGAGGATAGACGTATGATTGCTGACCATCTCTTTCTGTTAAAAATATTTAATAATAATGTTGACAGTCCCGAGCTATTATCAAAATTTTATTTTAATGTGCCAAATAAATCATTCCGTTTTAATCCACCCTTACGTGTACCTCATACCTCAACCAATTTATAAGTAGAATAGTTATATTGTGCGTGCAAGCAATCAGTTGAATGAAATATGTAAGCAGTATGACTTGGATCCCTTTACGACTGGAGTGACGTCGGCTAGGAGGTTGTTAAGCCTCAATTTTTTCAATTAGTCATTTAACCGTAAGCTCGGTTGAATCAAAAATTGTGAACCAAATAGTTTTAATAGTTGTTTTTTACATTTTATTTTACTTTGTGATCTCACTTTAGAACATCCAGTCTATTTCTACACGTGAGGACTTGTAATTGGCTTTCTGTCGACTATGTCTACCTTTCTATTTTGTGTTTTAGCTGTAAGTCTTCCAAGTTTTATTAAATAAAAAAATAAATATTTCCTTTCCTTAAGTTAAATGTTCTCGTACGTAAGCATCAGTAACATATAAATAAGTTCGGCTGAAAGTAATTAATTTCCATTAGAAATTTCTATTTAGTTTCCACGAGTCGGGCCAGAACTTTAATTTCAGCGGACAGGGATAGATTATTAGCAGCAGACAAGAGTATTAAAAATGTAAGCGATTTTATTTTTTCAGTTGAATTTTTTCATTGATAAAAGTTTATTAACATTCGTTATGTTAAATTTAGTCTCATGAGATCACGGCTGTTTTCGCCAATGTTACCCATCAGAGGTGAAATTTAAGAGCCGAAGGCATGTCTTTTGTCACCAACATAGTTACATAGTCATGGCTTTTTCTCTGGGTGTGGGCAGAAACTACAGAACGTCAGAACACAGAAATCTGGGCATACACTCACGCCGGTTGAGTACCACGGACCTGACCTTTTCGAAGAACATTGCCAATAAGGTCAGGGTATGTCCTTCTGGAGCGTCCCCTTCCGGCGTTTCCACTATTTACACACCACATCCTATAGTCACCAACTGGACAAAAATCTAGAATCCGGGTTGCTACTGAGAAAATCTAGATGTAAAAACTCAACACTTTGACCGACCTGGGAATCCAACCCAGGACCTCATGTTCATCACTAGGCCCACGAGGCAACAGGATACTTAATAGAGCTTTTTAGAGATATGAGGAACGCGGTGTAAAGTTCCTCGTGCTTCGTAGGAATGCCCCGATTGCTAGGGAAGGCCCCGCTTCAAGATATAAACTAATTTAATGTCTCTAACTTGGTACTTAACCGTCACCGTCCTGTCCTCGAGCTATCTGTCAGAAAGAGATGTCAATTCTGTCATTTAAGTTTAGTTTGTGAAGAGTCGACGACACGGTTGGCGCAGTGGCTGAGCGATCGACTGCTGAGCCGCGTGTCGTGGGTTCGATTCCCGCACGGAACAAATATTTGTATGGCCTACAGGTAGTGGTTCTGGGTTGCTGTTTGTGAGTTTGAATGTTTGTAAACGCACCCACGATACAGGAAAAATTCCTAGCGACCCCTCGCTAGGAATTTTTCCTGTATCAAAAAAAAAAAAAAAGTTTTTAATCGTTTCTGCAAACTTGTCACTCATTCTCACACACAATTGGCACTTCGCCTTCGAATAAACTCAGAATACAGTAATACCAACCGTAGCGAAAATAGGTGCAAGGCCCGATCATAAATATGGGTACAAAGAAAACCCCTTACACTTATGTCAGCCATTTGTCATACTCACTCATTTTGGAGACGAAATTCGATTTGGTTTTTCATATATTTTAACCATTGTAAGTCTTCCATCAATTTCAGTAATAGTTGTAAGCCTGCACTCTAATGGAAAAAGAATGTCCAATTTTATAAATGCAACAGCCATTACGATCATTTTTAGGGTCCCGTAACAAAATGGAAAAAAAAAACGCCTATGGTGCGACTGTTCATTTATTATGTTTTAAATATGCAAAAATGATATCTTGGTAAAAATATAATTTATTGAGATATAATTTATAAATAATTTCCGGTTGAATTTAATAATCATTTTAAATCAACATCCGTTTCCAACAAAATGCTACTTTGATTGTAAAGTTGTGATATCTCAGTAGTATTGTTCTCTCCGTGCTATAAGTCAGACATATAACCTTAATAGTGCCAACGAGGTTGTGGGTTCAAACCTGGGCAAGTACCAATGTGACTTTTTCAATTCATATGTACTTTATAAGTTTATCTTGAATATCACTGACATCAGTGAAGGAAAACATCGTGAGGAAACCTTTACTTATATAATTAATATCTAGAATCGCAGCCCGTCTTGAGCAAGCGTGATGATTAATACTCGTGCCTTCTCTGTATGAGAAGAGGCGTTTGTTCTGCAGTGGGACAGTAATGGGCTGGTACTGTAGTGCCAACTGAATACATTAAAGTTCAGGAATAAGTATTAAGTCTTTTAATCATCATTCATAACTTATAGCGACCTCGAATGAAAGTTTTTTTTTTTATGATGGATTTTCTCTCGACCTAGTCTAGATCAGAGCTGATGGGGGAAAGTCGGCGATGGAGTGAGCTTACCCAAAATAATCCTATTGACTCTAATTTTGAAGAGATTTGGGTTGAATGCGTTCAGAAACACAGACGCAGGCAGTGAGTTCCACTCTTTTGTTGTGAGCCTATATTAATGATGTTTGGAAGCGCTTGCTGCGAATTGGTGGAATGGCAACTAGGTAAGGATGGTAACATACAGTGCGTCTAGATGTCCGAAGGTAGAAGGGGGACGGTGGAATGAGGTCGTGGAGTTCTTGTGCATGTTTGTGTGTGTTTATATCGGGAACTACTAATGACTTATGATTTGGAAGAGTTGTAGATAATAAATAAATAATAATAAATAAATAATAAATAATGCTGGACAATCCACACAGCACCATCTAGCCCCAAGCTAAGCAGAGCTTGTGTTATTGGTACTAGATGACTGATATACTTAATACAATACATTACATAGATAGATATTTTTTATTATACATAGCAAATACCCAGAACACCCGGAACAAATCTTTGTAGACCGTACAAACATTTGTCCCAAGGCGGGAATCGAGCCCGCAACCTCCTGCGTCGCAGGCGGACCTTCGCCCGCTGCGCCACATAAGTCGTCAAATATAATAATGCTTTTCTTAATCTACGTAAACAATATTCAGGAAATTAAACAACATGGCCATCTTACTTATCTTGCCTATTTTACTTCGGATCTTCCGATAGTGCTAGTTCACTTACATACCAAGTTAAGATTAAAAATATACAAAACCCTCGGTTGGAGCCCGTCTCGTTCTTTGCCAGTTTTTATTATTATTTTAGCTTTACAAATATTTTAAATGTTTGGGTACCTGAAACCTCGAAATGCCATTCAGTTGGCCTCTTTATATTTATGAATAAATAAGACACAACTATTTTTAAACATGGCTTTGGGTGAGTGTTATGAAATGAAATTATTTTTATTTCTGTAAAGAGGTTTGTCGGCGCACATTAGAATAGCATTGTCAAGAGGTTTGTTGGGCCTCCTTTAATTTTTAATTAAATTGGTTTTTTAATATTATTTCTTGTTAAAGCCGCTGTAATATTCCCACTTTTTGAAAAAATCATGTGTCATCTATTACGGTTCAAGAGAAGCAGCTATTGTTATTAAGGTCAAACAAAAAACCCAAAAAAAATATGTTATAAAGTTTTCCCCATGGGGGTAGGTAGACACTACAGAAAGCCACGCGCTACCATCCTTACATCATTTCTTGTTCCGTGAATTTTTAATTTCATTTTATTAAACTATTATATATTAAGCTATTGCACAGCTTTCATTGCGGGCTTTGAACGCGGCGACCGAATCAAGAAATTCCGTAACGAAAATAAACCTAACACCCCCCACTCCGACCGATCTATCATATATGTACAACAGTGAATAGCTGTAATACGCGTAAAATTTATGTATAAATTTTATTGTGATTGTTGTATGGGTGCTATTAGTTGCCTGAAATAAATGCTTTTTATTTTTATTTATTTTATTTTTTATAGCTTTACCGCGGCAATCCCCGAGTGCCACACGTATTATTTTTTATTATAGTCGCAATATAAATACACACTTAATGAAATTTTCAACTGTCAACCAGTGTCAACTTGAAAATCAACGATTCTTGAGACACAGCCCGCTGACAGACAGACGGACAGACAGACGGACAGACAGCGAAGGCTTCGTAATAGGGTTCCACTGGCACTTTTGGGGACGGAACCCTAAAAGCTGACTCCAATTACATTAATAACAGTATTTTTTCCACAACGCAGATTAAACTCGTTAATCCGTATTTTATCCATTGTCAGCATGATTTATTCGTGTAAAATAATCCGCCATCACAATAATTATGATTTAAAAACATCAAAATTCCGATGAATAACCTACCTCCACTCAGACGGGACTTAATTTTAAGTGGATGGACGCCATTCAACGCGAATATAATTATAACTGGATATAATTTACACGTGGAGAATTAATGGTTTGATATTGGCGAGGGGGCGAGTCGTTAAGCCCTTGGTCCCGTCTGTTATTTGTAGATCTTTGACAGTCGTTACGGATAGTCGGAAGACGAAGAAGAGGAACATAGGCGTGATGATACCTATACCTATAACCTCTTCTCACACAGAGAAGGCACGAAATTGATCCCATTCACAACTATGTTTGGGTCGGCATTCAAACTAACCGGATGCAGCTGAGTAACAGTATTTTATATGAAGCGACTGACACATCTGACCTCCACCTCTCTTTTACTGGGTAACACATTCCTTTTTGGTGAGACTGGTTGTCTGAATTCAGACTACCCTAAAAACTGTCAAAGATATGCTAGCTATGAATAATCCATCCACAAAGCGATCTCAGAAGGGATACTAATAGCAAATGATGAAAAATTGAGTGTATTTTTTCCATAAGTTATTATACTAAATGTACGCCACCCCCTTCCATGCGCCCCTAGAAACGACTTAATTGCCACAAACAAATATTACCATCAATTCCTTTTAGATATCAAATTACTAAATTAACTCATCAAACCTACAGTTCACACCAGTTCAAGATATTTATCTCATCGTAAATCGATATCAATCCAATCGGAACTCAATTTAAACTGCGCTTATCTGGGCTCCCATCAAATGGCGGTTATCGTCTGCTGATGAGTTATAGCCTCTAGTTCAGAGCCTTGGGTTTATGGCCTAAAGGTTATGAAGACTTTGCGATGAGCTGGAAGCGGATAAATTATGGGATCAAAAACATCAATCTTATATTTTCCTAAGTAAGGTAAGCAGATTATAAACAATGTCATATTTAATTAACATATTTTTTTGACGGCATGGTTGGCGCAGTGGTTGAGCCATCGGCTGCTGCGCCGCGTGTTGTGGGTTCGATCCCCGCACGGAACAAATATTTGTATGACCTACAGGTAGTTGTTCCGGGTCTGGCTGTTTGTGTATGTGAGTTTAATGTTTGTAAACGCACCCACGATACAGGAGAAAATCCTAGTGTGGGGCAACGTTTAAAAAAAAAAAAAAAAAGATATTTTTACTGGGTAATAATTTTGAATTGGGCAGGCCCTGTCTGTAGAATGCGTCAGGACCGAATCGTCATGCAATGGGTGCCAGAAGACGGGCGTCGTCAACCAAATACCATGAGTTCGGTACATGATCTTAGTCTTTAAATTACATTCACTGACTAAGTTTATAGGTTGCAGTTAGCTTATCGGTGTGTAAACGCATGTTTTTGACAAAAAAAATCATATTATCTAAGACAACTGTGACATTGGTGAAGGAAAACATCGTGACGAAACCAAGACTTACAACAACATTAGTGGTGGCTGATGAAGCTGCCTCGTTACTGTAGCGCATCAGGTATATTTGCGGACGCACATTTAGATGGTTTTGCCGCGATATTTTTTTTTTTTTTTCAAGAGATTTTTTTTTTCATTTCGCAAGAGAGTTGCGTCCCTGATGCGCCGCATACGAGGCAGTTCCAATAGCTACCTTCAGCTGTTTGCATGGAGGATGGATCTGGATCTGGATTGCCCAATAATGCGGTACTGGACCAGGCTGCAAATCCAGCACTCTGGACCCAAACCCATTTTTTTTTGTTATTGTATAATTTCAATTCATAATATTTTTAATGTAACAATGTCTGGACTACGAGTTATTCTGAAATAAATGAATAAGTCTTAAAGAGCCCAGGTAACACGTTGAGCACGTATGGTGTAATGCTCGTGCCTTCTCTGTATGACAAGAGGCCTTTGCCCTGCAGTGGTAATCGTGAAACAGACTGGTATTAATATTATCGCTTTAGTTTTTTGTTTCAATGACAATTACAAGCAATTAGTATTTCAACTCAAGGTATTTCTACACAAATAAATAAAATTGAAGTGTCCGTTTGTAATATCAAAATAAAAGCATATTACTAAATGCATATACGGTAGTTATACCAAACATTCGGTAGTCATAAAAAACATTTCATTAAATTTTTGTCTGTCAGTCTGTTTGTTTGTTACGAGGTAATCTCGGAAACATTTGGGCCGATTTTGACGCGACTTTTACTGACAGATAGCTGATGTGATAAGGAGTAACTTAGGTATTGATTTTAGAAATAGAAATACGGTTCACGGCAATAAATAAAAACCCAACGCACAGATAGTCTAAAATAAGTTCCAAGCAAATTAGTTGGTCTGCTTTCAAAGTGCTCGTTAGCTCTCGTATTTTAAAATAAAAAGTACGTAAGAAGCAATCAACAGCTCCAGTAAACTTATTTACCTACCATCTTCGTCTCGAAATATGCAGTTCAGAAGTCAAAGAAAACTTGAGTTCTTGTGAAATTACGAAGTAAATTATTTATTCAGTGAAGTCGAGGTAACACCATTCATTAATTATATTATTTGTGAAAGGGTGATTTAAAGGTTAAAGTGGCGGTCAAACATCAACTTATACGACGACCTATGTGGCGCAGCGGGCGAAGGTCCGCCTGCGACTTAGGAGGTTGCGGGTTCGATTCCCGCCTTGGGACATATGTTTGTAAATCTACAAAGATTTGTTCCGGGTGTTCTGGGTATTTGCTATGTATAATAAAAAATAACTATCCATGTTATGTATTGTATTATGTATATCAGTCTTAGTACCCATAACACAAGCTCTGCTTAGCTTGGGGCTAGATGATGCTGTGTGGATAGTCCAGCATTTCTTATTTTATTTATACGTCACGCCTGTATTCCTCGTTGGATTAGACAGAGGTGTACCTTCAGTGTGGAAGAGGCATCAACGGAAAAACTGACACCATGATTTCAGTACATGATTTTGGACGCCTTCTTGTCTGCTGGCGTTCCCAGACTTATATCAAGTCCTGTTTACCACACGATCTGCCAGGCTTGCGAGGTGTTCAAAAGAGTTACCGTGACCCTGGAACGTAATTGGCAAGGATGGATCATGGATGGGTTTTTAGTCAGTAAAAGTCTGACGCGCCCTCCCGTTCCACTTCCGTTGTTTGAATTGGGATAAGGGCAAGGGGGGTGAAGATGATGATGAATTAGGGTTTGCTCTAAAAAGTAAAACCCATGACATTTCACGCTTTCAAAGTCTAGATATGTGTCAGATTCCTATCTGTTTAATAAAAATGGTGTAATTTATCGGGGAGAATAGCCTGCCGAAACTTAAGTTAAATAAAACTAAATCTATATTAATAAAAATTAATTGCTGTTCGTTAGTCTGGCTAAAACTCAAGAACGGCTGAACCGATTTGGCTAATTTTAGTCTTGAAATATAGAAAATATGCGAGGACAATACTTAAAACGAGAATTTTGTTTTCCCATACAAACTGTTCTTACCTGTCAAACATTTGCGCATCGGTTCGGTATTTTGAAATAATTACAATAACACATGTAGATATAGATTAAATAAGGGTTTCGAGTCGACAACGTATATCCATAATAGTCGGATTATTTCGTATTTACATTTAAAACATGTAAAATAATGACACTTTATTGTTGTGTTGGGTACGTTCAGAAATATACTTTTAAAGATTTAAATTTGCCTTACACGATCTGAATAAATTATCCGCAGACATTATTATGACATTACTCTACAAAGGTCGCGGAGATTGTAGAGTATATCAGCATCAAGACCAAGTTCACTCTGAGGGTCGAGCGGTTGGAATCTCACCACGGCGTGAGTTTCAATTCCTTCGGGGTGAGGGTGCCAACTCAACATCTATCGACTTTCATGAAGGAGGAATTTTGGCCGAGAGGTGTAGTGTTCCGGCGATTCCGAGGCCGGATACCCGACACCGCGCGACACACGACGCCGACTTTACGTGTCAATTAGTTTTTAATTATGTTTTTTGATATGTATTAGTTTATTAATGTATAACTTTATTTTATGTATTTTATCTATGGGCCTCAGTTGCCTGACAATAAAATGAATATTATAATATTATTATTATTATTATATTTAAAGTCGGCAAAACAAATTGTGTTGAGTATTTAGGCCCTAAAAAGATAACGTGTGCGTATAATAGATACATTGTATACAATGCAATTCGGTGCATTCTGAATAATATACGGATTCAGATCGTGTAAAGCGAACTTTACTTAGTTTAGTGCTAATTTTGACATTTATGAACTTAGTTTCATTTAATTTTGTGCATACTTTTTACGGATAACAAATTATTGGCCCGAATTTGAAAGAATGTTTGAATTTAAAGATAATATCAGAGCTTGACTATGTGAAAATTGTCTCGGAATGTCAGGGTATCCGGCACAACGTAATTAAAAATTATTTAGTTTTTACGACCGATGTGGCGCGGCGGGCGAAGGTCCGCCTGCGACGCAAGAGGTTGCGGGTTCGATTCCCGCCTTGGGACAAATGTTTGTACGATCTACAAATATTTGTTCCGGGTGTTCTGGTTATTTGCTATATATAATAAAAATATCTATCTATGTAATGTATTATATTAAGTATATCAGTCATCTAGTACCCTTAACACAAGCTCTGCTTAGCTTGGGGCTAGATGATGCTGTGTGGATTGTCCAGCAATATTTATTTATTTATTATTATTTATTTATTTAATAATTTAGGTCTAGCATAAATTTAAGTTTCAAGTTGGCAACACTGAATCCATATGTCGTTCAAGCGCTTTTTTGTTTAAAACTTGATTTGTCATTCTGTCACCATTATAGTTTCCATTATTAGTGCACGAAAACATTATTATCTGATATACTGTTTACAATGCCGAGGAGAAAACGACCTAACATAGGTCGTCGAAGTCGATCAAATACGCAACGAGCTGCCTTACGCTCTAACCGCACCGATGACCAGCAAGAGACTGATAATTATAACAGTCGTAGTGGTATGGAAGATTTACGTTCTAGAGTAAATAACAATGAAGTGGATAGGCAGAGAATGGAACGAGTTCGAGCACATCGATCACAACAGCAGCGAGCACGGGAAAATGAAATAGATCGATTGCGCAGACGCAGTGTCCCTGTGAACCTAGAACGAGGAGCATTCTCCTACGATCCGGAAATAGATTATAGTGCCGACAAATTTGTAACAAATGGAGAAATGTCAATCATTTGTCAACATTGTAAAGCTTTAAAATACAGCGGTGAATCTGCGGGATTATGTTGTGCTGATGGAAAAGTGAAAAATACATATGGTTTAAATAAATATGGTTTATATTAAGAGGTAAGTGATACGAAGTTCCCCGGGTCATCTAGTCTTGAATATAAATAGGCTGAAACCTTCATTGCTTCGTTGAAACTTTTCCATGAATATTGAACTGAGAATTGAGTAATCTGTGTGGCAAAAACTTAGTTAATGACAGTGAATATAAACGTGTAACTGTCTTTTAAATTTAAAGAGACCTAAATAATATAAAACCACGCCTGTAATTCCCGCAGGGTTAGACAGAGGCCTATTGTACACCCACATTTCGAAAGCCGGTCGGCATAGTTAGTAAAATGAGCCCAAATAAACTAATCATATTTTTAGGGTTATCAAGATTCAAATTCGGAAAAGCTTATAACTTGACAACGAAACTGACCTTGTAAGTCCTCCCAAAATATGGATACTCAATGCTCCCTAAGATAAATTGCTTTAAGATGACCTATTAATTAACATTGTCAACTATTTGATACAGATGTTAGTAATAACGGTACAAATGTAAATTGTAAAGTGGATTAACTATACAGATGCTGTTTCAGGACGTTTCAATTCAGTTGGTTGTAATCAAACACTATATCCTTCTTGTGTTCCTAAGGTGTACGTAGAAGTGTATTATCAGTCGTTAAGGGCCATCAGAAACCCCGTAAGTATGATAACCAGTCTTACTGAGAGGTATCGATTTGCCCAGTAACTGGGTTGTGAGGTCCGATAGGCAGTCGATTTATGTAAAATACTAGTATTCGGCTGCATCCGGTTAGACTGCAGCTACGCAGATAATGATGACGTAGAAGTATATTGTATACTCACACATAGGGCTTAAGGCTTATTAATAAAAGCCGCACAGGTTGTTTGGCGGTTAAAGTACAGTTGTCGAGGACGGTACGTAGATGGGTTTAATTAAAATTAATTAAAGCATAATTAACATTAGACTTTTAATATTTTCAGTTGGTATTAAAAAAAACATACACATGAGAATATTAGCATGAAGAATAAATAATTATAACTGCCTAGCTTTTTCCCAACTAGGTTGGGATGGGTTTCCAGTCTAACCGGATGCAGCTGAATACCAGTATTTAACATGGAGCGACTGCCTCTCTGACAATCACAATCCAATTACTGGGTAATACGATGTTTAACCCTCGGTGAGACTCGTTGTCAGACTTTCGGGCTTCCGATTACCCGTAACGACTGTCAAAAATCTAACAATGACAGCCGGGACCCACGGCTTTACGTGCTTTCCAAGGCACAGAAAGGTCTCGAAATGTAATAGACAGTCTTTGGACTACCCTCGGCATACGTTTTTTTTCCAACGTGGAAAATCCTCATGGATGTCCTCCGCGCTTGTGGGACGTAGGGGTCTGTCAGACTCTTGACTGACTGAAAACCACCCCAGTGTTCCAGCTCACACCCACCCCGGGGGTCGCGCGAATGTACGATCCTTCCGCAACCCTCAGCTGATCCTCGGCATGCTTAGCTTAACCTTCGAAAGACCCTTGCGACTGTTTTTATTCAACCTCAAGTCTTACCACTAACACGGTCTGTTTTTCACGATTTTAGGCCATGAATTTCAGGAATCTCAGAGTAACCCCGATTACTATGTAAATGACTGTGGCTCGAAGATTTAACGACTAAAAGTTAACTTAACCTTAGTTAAGGAATTTCAGCGAATTATTTTGAATAATACGAAGAGATGTTGAACCTTTTGTGTTGTTTTGAGTTTTAAGTTGAGGCACGATTTTGATAGATGGTTAGACTCCTTCTAGGGCGTCCCTATTGTTACCTACATTTACGGAAACTACTTTTTCACTGAGTTGAATCGACATTCAAAAGTGCATTTTTAATGGTCTAAATAAATAAATATAAATAAATAATGCTGGACAATCCACACAGCATCATCTAGCCCCAAGCTAAGCAGATCTTGTGTAATGGGTACTAGATGACTGATATACTTAATACAATACATTACATAGATAGATATTTTTTATTATATATAGCAAATACCAAGAACACCCGGAACAAATATTTGTTGATCGTACAAACATTTGTCCCAAGGCTCTTGCGTCGCAGGCAGACCTTCGCCCGCCGCACCACATCGGTCGTCAAAAGTCAAATGACTTTGACTTAAAAATTGCCGCGCCCCCTACGCCCAGCTCGTTGAAATATCGTTAGTACATTTCGAGTCGAGCGATGGGCTGCTGCGTTGTTTGTCACCGGTTCGAGTACCAAATATTTGTATGGCCTACAAGTAGTTGTTCCGGGTCTGACTGTGTATGTGAATTTAAATGTTTGTAAATGCACACACGATACATACCTAGTGGAACATTTCAGAAAGCAGAAAAGGTGAAGTGACCAAGGATGGGCCAAAGTTAAAAAAATACTACTCGGGCGGAACAGATACGAAAATATTTGTCAGAAAATCCGTCTTGGGTGGTATATTGGTCAATGATACCGATACGACGAAAAAAAACAACACTTAAGACCTTATTAGGTTGGTCCTCACATTATCTGACGAAGGTAATGTCTGGACTTTAAAAGAGACTGTAACCTCGTACCTCAGTATGTTACGATGTTTTTTCTAAGAGTACTCAGATAGAGAAACACATGTAGGCATAAGTTATTTATTTAATGAACAATGTACAAAACCAATTTTACATCCTAAGCTTAAAAACTAGTGAGTACATAATCCTGTTAGGACGCAGTAAGATAACTTAAAACTAATGTTGTTATAAAATATCGTCAACTATATTACACAAAATCATTAAGAATACATTTCATATTTAATAATAATTTATTTATTTATTTAATACTTTAAGCACACAAGTATACACAGGCGGACTTAATGCCATAGGCATTTTCTACCAGTCAACCTTAGGGTGATGAAGAGAAAAACAGTGGCAGGTGCAATTTCTTAAAAGAAAAGGGGAAAGGAAATATAAATATATATATATTATTATACCGTAATTAATAACAATTACGGAAAATTAAGAAAATAATTATCATTTATTTTGTCCAATTCTAAAAACGAACGAACGATACTTAATAAAACAATAAATACAACGAATTCCCTTTTCCAGTAGGTATTGGTAATTTGTTTTATTTTATTTTTCCAACCCAATAACTTCACGCACTAAACGTAAATTAATTTAAAAAAATAAATTCACCCCTTAACCTGCGTAGACCAGGAGATAAGAAGACGCCGGTCACGTCCCACCCCCTATAACCCTCTAGCACCCTTTAAAAATTTAGGTCAATTACTAGCACCTACTTCAGTTTATTTATGTGGGGTGAAAGTGACCCCATGCCGGTAGTGTTATAGCGCCATTTCGGGGTTCATTTTTCATAAATAACATGTGTGGGGTGGAAAATTTGAAGTGGGGAGGGTAGGCTTTTTAATAAATGGGGTAAACTGTTGAGAATGTATTTTTTTTTTCATTTGAAGAAAATATGAAAGGCTACAGTTGAATTCACTTACCGCGATGTACTTTGTGGTTTAAAAAAGGATGTCATCATCTGTCTAGCGTTTTCCCAACCATGATAGGGTCGGCTTCATACATATACTTTCAGTATTTTACATGGAGCGACTGCCTATCTGATCTCCACAACCCAGTTACTGGGGAACACGATACCCCTTACTCTTAGTAAGACTGGTTGTCAGATTTTGGCAAACCCATCCACAGACTGACCTCGGCAAGCGTAGCTTAACCTTCGATCAACCTGTGCGGATATTTTTATTTAGGCACAAGCTCTATCGCTATTTATATCTATATTAATATTATAAAAAGGTAAAATTTGTATGTAGGTGGTAATCTTTGAAATCTTTGACGACCGATGTGGCGCGGCGGGCGAAGGTCCGCCTGCGACGCAAGAGGTTGCGGGTTCGATTCCCGCCTTAGGAGAAATGTTTGTACGATCTACAAATATTTGTTCCGGGTGTTCTGGGTATTTGATATGTATAATAAAAAATATCTATCTATGTAATGTATTGTATTAAGTATATCAGTCATCTAGTACCCATAACACAAGCTCTGCTTAGCTTGGGGCTAGATGATGCTGTGTGGATTGTCCAGCAATATTTATTTATTATTATTTATCAATTCTAAAAAGGTTTTCACTGTTAGAAAGCTACATTATTCTCGAATGCTACAGGCTATTATTATATTCAAAACTACGCTTTAAGGGGGCTGGAGGGGATATTAAAGTTTTAAATGGTCGCGGGCCAAGTGCTAAAGAGAAAAAAATCTCAAGTTTAATAAAAAGTACGCAATGTAAAGAGTGCAAATTAACGGCTTGTCCGAAAACCTTTTCGCTTATGAAATTCTCAAGCTTAGTTAACCCCGAACAATTTAATAACTGTTAAGTACACTTGAGTGCAAATTAATTAACGTTGCAGTTACACATCAGTGGCGCATGCACATAAATCACCGTCCGGCTGCAGCCGACGCGTGCTATCCGGCTGTCCGGCTGTCGTGACGTCACATAGATATTAACGTCACGTGACAGTGTGCTATTCATTATCGTTCTAGGATGCTGGGCGTTTGGCCTTTTGGCTTTAGAGTTTTTGGGTCATGCTTTTCTCATCATCGGCATAGCCTTTTCCCAACAATTTTGGGTTGCAGCTGAATGTCAGTGTTTTACATGGAGCGACCGCCTATCTGACCTCCACAACCCAGTTACTGGGCAACACGATACCTCTTGGTAAGACTGGTTGTCAGACTTTCGGTTTTCTGACTACCCGTTACAACTGTCAAAGATCTACAAATGACAACCAGGACTAACTGCTTAACGTTCTTTCCGAGACACGGCGGAGTCTCGATGTGTTACAAATGGTCACCCATCTACAGACTGACCTCGGCAAGCGTAGCTCAACCCGTGCGGCTGTTTTTATTTAGCCCCTAGCTCCTCAGGTTATGCTTTTCTCGGTTGCAAAAAAACATTTCAAGGGGTGGGTTGAGCGGACTCAGTTGCGACTTATCAGGGCTTTATTCCACATAAGGATAGGCAGAGGTTGTGGTGTAGTATACCCACATTTCACCAGTGTAATAGGAGACGAGCCTATTGGCACCAACCACAAAACCAGGATCCAGCTTTTCTAAGAAATTTCATCTCGAAAATCCTATTAAAAGTTTGCACGACACGCAAATCGTACCCAGGGCCTTATGCCAATAAGGGGTCTAGCTTTGAAAATAAACTTACGCATATTTAAAATCGTTTGTATTGACGCTGTGATTACTTCAAGCATTCGTGCTAGACATACAGGAAACAAATAAATTAGTTGGTAAGTGTTCATAACTGATTTTGTCTATCTTTTTATTTTTAATTTAGTTATTACTTTAAGCACACCCATGTACAGAGCCAGCACATCAAGCTACCCCAATCTGTCAAATTTCTCTGATAGTTTTTTAACTTTATTACAAAAGAATATGGTTCATGTTCAATTGGGAAAATTTGACAGTTTGGGATAACTTGATGTGGCTTGGTCTTGGCTTGGTCTTGGCTTTGGCTTGGCTTGGCTCTTGTCTCTTTTTCTTACTTTAGCATCAAATTCGACTCACATATTTATAAAAGAAAACAGATTCAATGCCTGAAAAAATACTGAAAAATTCTAGCAGGCCTTTAGTTTATAAGCTCGGGCCATAAAGTACAATACATATAAACGAGACTTTATTGGCTTGCTCGCCGGGGACAAATTATTTCGGAGCCATACACTTTGTTAGGTAAAACTACTTTTAAGGCTAGTTTACTGCCTAGTTTTATAGTGTAGGTAATAGGATTGCTGATCTGGGAGCAATATCTTTTATTTTATCTTTCAGACTAATCTGATAGAGTTATGAAGCTTTTCATTGATGCTAGGGGACTTCAAATATAATCATCATCTGCATCTGCCTAGCCTTTTCCCAACCTTTTCTTAACCAAATGCCTGACCTGCACAACCTAGTTACTGGGCAACACGATACCCCTTGGTAAGACTGGTTGTCAGACTTTCGGGCTTCTGAGTACACGTAACGACTTTCAAAGCAGCGTCCGATATAAGTGCAAACTCTAATTCATGTAAGTTCCAAAAGCAATAATAGATTTAAACCCAGTTTCTAGTTCGTATAAATTATGATTAGCTAATGTCTGTGTTCTGACCTAGATAAATTCTACTGTCTAATGCAAATGTTCGCTTGTCAGGCCCAAACATCTAATTTATGGCTCCATTCAAGCATATATTTGATGATATTTTGACGACCGATGTGGCGCGGCGGACGATGGTCCGCCTGCGACGCAGGAGGTTGCGGGTTCGATTCCCGCCCTGGGACAAATGTTTGTACGATCTACAAAGATTTGTTCTGGGTGTTCTGGGTATTTGCTATGTATAATAAAAAATATCTATCTATGTAATGTATTGTATTAAGTATATCAGTCATCTAGTACCCATAACACAAGCTCTGCTTAGCTTGGGGCTAGATGATGCTGTGTGGATTGTCCAGCATTATTTATTTATTTATTTATTTATCCATTTTGAATTTCAATGTGGACAGTTACGAGAGGATGACCAAAGAAACGATGGATGGATTGTGTTAAAAATTATGTTGCTAGAAAGGAGGGCGACATCATCTTGCCACTAATTGTCATCTCAATAATGATAGCTGCATCCGGTAGTACTGCAAGCTGACTCCAAATACAGTTGGAAAAAGGCTAGGCAGATAATGTGATTTAAAATGGACGCTCTTCATAGCATTACACTCAGTAAGCTATTTTACAGTTCATTGAATGTCTGTTTGGCCTCAGATAACTGCAGAACTCACAAAAGCAACGGCAAAAATCAAAATCAAAAAATCAAAATTCATTAATCAAATTAGGCTGAGAATCAGCACTTTTTTACAGTAAATAGTCCCCCAAAACGCCCACCCTTCACCACTTCCTAGTGTTTTTGCTGGGAAGAAGAAGTGGCGGAAGAAACTCCCCAGCAACACGTCTGTCTGATGGGTTTGAAGAACTTGAATCTATACAACATATGTCAAAAAAAATGGCAATATGGCAGCCGGGTCGAGTGGTTCACGCTCCGGACTACGAAGCCAAGGGTCGCTTGTCCAAATCCCGTAAAGGGCAAATGTTTGTGTGATGAGCACATTTGTTCTCAAGCCTTGAAAAAGACTATGTCTATCCGTTAACTAGTCGCAATAGTAAAAACTATTGGGGATAGTTGATTGGTGTGTTAGTCTAAAACAATTCTTTGCTTTTTTAATAATGTTAAAAAAACGATTGATTTCTCTCGAAAATCCAACCAATTTTAAAGAAAATACAAATGAATATGATTGAACACTATAATTACATTTTTGTAAGAGGAGGAGGAGAGGAGCTTGTAGCGAAATAAAAACAGCCACACGGGTTGACCGAAGGTTTAGCTACGCTTGCTGAGGTCAGTCTGTGGATGGGTGACCGTTTGTAACATATCGAGACTTCTCCGTGCCTCGGAAAGTACGTTAAGCCGTTGGTCCCAGCTGTCATTTGTAGATCTTTGACAGTCGTTACGGGTAGTCAGAAGCCCGAACGTCTGCCAACCAGTCTTGCCCAGTAACCAGTAAGGGTTGTGGAGGTCAGGTCAGGTTCGGATGCATCTGGTTACACGAAGCGAACCCTAATATATTTGGGAAAAGCTAGGCATGAATTAAATTGTAATGTCAAAATAACAGCTTTTTAGCATATGAACGTTTAAACGGTAGTGATACCAAAAAAATATTATTATTTTCATTATTTTTTTCTGTAGAAACAAACAAACAGACAGACTGTTTGTTTAAATCTGTAATTTTTGAAAATGCTTCACCGACTTTGATGAGATTGAACTGGCTGAAGTTGAAGTCAAAATGAGCAACACAGGCTACTTTTACTATCGAAAAATAATCAAGGTTCCGCGTAACAAATGAAAACCCTTATTTTGTTAAATTCTACGTGGACAAAGTCGTGGGCACAGCTGGTATAACATACATTCACGCCTGTATTCTAAGGGGTGAGTGCAGAGGTGGACACCCACATTTCTAACTTATATGTTGACGGCACGGAGCGATTGACAGCTGCGCCGCGTGTCGTGGGTTCGATTCCCACACGTAACATATATTTGTATGGCTTAGAAGTAGTGGTTCCGGGTCTGGCTGTTCATGTATGTGACTTTTAACTTTCTTTTTTTTTACTTTTTTTTAATGTTTGCATGCACTGCGTTTGCATCCACTACACAGGAGAAATTCCTAGTGTGGGGCAATGTTTTAAAAAAGAAAAAACAATGGAATATATCAGTATACTTCATTAGGTACCATTTGAGTAGGTACATAATACAGATGTGCAGATCCTGGAATATGTAAAGATCGTAGCATCGGAGGTGCTGTAGTTTCTGCCTATCCCCATGGGAGAAAGCCGTGAACTTAACAACGTGCCTAACCCCCAAGCAGTAGCACAAAAACCATTCTCTCAGCTACTCGTTCACCGTTCCTACCTCTCATAAAACTCCTAAACAAAACTCACACATAGTCACAAACACACACAAACGCGAACAACAGCAACAATATCTATGGATGTAGTAAGGATACCAATTTGAAAGAACGGCAGACGTCTTCATTTACTCGCCGTACCAAATTCAATTTATGTGACAACCTGTCCACGGGCTGATATTCCATTTCCATTCCGGAGAATACGTCTGGTTTTGGTGCAAGGCATAAGAGACAGCTGTTGAGCTGAAGTGATAGACACCCCTGTATGCCTTGATGGAGTTGGTAGCACTCTACCTACCCCATAAATGAATGCAGGTAAATATCCGGATAAGCCAATTTTTTTCGGATATTTTAAGAAACATGACATATCATTACGCCTGCAATAACCGACAGGTTAGGCAGGGGCGTACTTAAAGTAGCCGACATTGTGCCGGTTATGTTTAAGTTCCATATAATTAGAGCGAGCCTATTGCCATCA
This sequence comes from Phlogophora meticulosa, assembly GCA_905147745.2. Lineage (NCBI taxonomy): Eukaryota > Metazoa > Arthropoda > Insecta > Lepidoptera > Noctuidae > Phlogophora > Phlogophora meticulosa. The sequence goes on along the minus strand of LR990524.1, from coordinate 2,384,836 downwards.
ATCAGCGTGAAATCCAGACTCCGAGCTACACTACAAAAAATAAAGAAAAAGTACTTATTGGGACTTCCACACGGTGCAGAGTAAATAATATAAGTATGCCACAAAAATAATTTACAAATTAACAGTATAGAAGGCGAACAAAATTTAAGGTACTATCCGAAACCAAAAAAAATAAAAGGTGAAAAGCTATTCTCGTGTGATATGGGGCTTGCCAATACCCCGGTACAAAACCGGCTGTTACTGAGAATTTTCTAATGAAGTTCGGCGAAACTGACGAGTTGATGCGAGGTCGCCTTCCGGTCTTCCGAACAAATAAATGATCCTGAAAGCTTTGACCAGCGCACCAACCCCTCGATTTTAATTCCGATCGATCCACATTGGAATTTAGACTCTTGTGACATATTCGGGATCGGGCTTGGCGCGCGCTTCACGTTACTCTTGATTTTATTTTGACAGCTGTGTGTTTCGCCAAATAAAATCACGTGACTGCAAAACTAACAATGGAATCGTATTGACTTTAAATCGGAATTATAATTAGTTTCAAGAGTAAAGCCCCACGACACGCAATAAGGAAGTCATAGGCAATAAGTATTTGTGCTGTCTAAATCCAAAAGTGGAATCGCTAACTCTTATAACATATGCCAACCAACAATATTTAGTATACTTTTTTCACTAAATTAAACAACTAATTTTGTATATATATTTAGGGCTGACGTCGGAATCGTTTTGTGTATGTTTTTATATAAGTTACTAAATGCTGTTTAAAACAATCCTTTTCCTCGACAGTAAAAATATTCAAAATTAAATATAATTAAATAAATAATTATCGAATAAATATTCAATAATTAATATAATTAAATAAATAATTAAGGAATAAATATTCAATAATTAATATAATTAAAATAAAAAAATATTAATAATAATTTAATAAATAATTAGTAGATGAATGGAAATATAAAATGAATGTAACTAATAACAAGGAAAATTAATAAAGCTCTCTTCCTCTCTCCGATTATTTAAAATCCATAATTGTTTCTATTAGATACCTACATTTTAATTTATACCACCTGTAAGTGTGCATTATGGATTGCAATAAACGATTTGATTTGATTTTAATTTGTAAATTTTAACTAAATATAAATTTAAAAGCTCAAAGGCACTGTTGTACGTTATCCGATATACAAGTTTACCATCAATATCAGTGCTTCTAGCTTTTACAATAATATTTATTTTAACTCACTGCAACTTAAATTTATTTTGTTCTTTTTAGTTCACGAGTTTCATAAGTAAAAGCTTGTTGTTAAAAATGTTTTTTTTTCTTTAAATTTATTTAAGATTAAATTATAATTAAATAAATAATATATTTGAAACATATCATGTCGCCAGCACGATCTTTGTTCTGACTGATCGATTAACATTTTCCTAGACCCTTCGGAATTTTAAGATTAATGGTATCCATATAACTCTCTTGCATTAACACATCCCGATTTTTTTGGCTCTCGCCATATATGAACTCAATCTGACGTATCTGACATCGCTATATCTATCCGCGCGATTGAACATATATACAACAACCGTCAGGCACTAGCCTACCATACTCAAGACCCGTCTGGTCAGAGAATCCTCCTTTTTCAATTTTGAAAGAGGAACTCTTCATCCCCTGTTCCTCATCCTCCCAAAGAGGTAAGATTTTACTTCTATTCGGTATACGATAGTGAGCTTTAGGGTTAGGCAGAAATACACTTATAGTAACACCCATATTTCGCCTGTTTTAAGTCACATATGTAATGTATTATCGAGCGAGCCTAATGCCACCAACCGGGCACCAATCCTGAATTCGGGCTTCTAATGAGGAAATTCCCATTGAAAAACATAAAAGACTTGGCTCGACTTAGTTATCGAACCCAGGACCTCACGCACAGAAGTCGCGCTTGAGACCAACGCGGCAGTCAACTCAAGTTTTTAAGTTGGCCATTTAAGTGTGACTTAAAATTGTTATGGGTTTACTAAACACCCCAGCCTTACCTTTCGGGGCGTACGGGTGTGATGAATGAAATAGAACCTTATCGTAATAAAACGAAAAAAAAATACTGGGCAAGCGGGCGCTGCACTGTATGGTGCTTCCTTTTGTAAAATTCTTTATTCTGTGAACTGGTTCTTGCTAAAGACTCATAATTTATTAAGGCAGGGTATAAACCAGAATTCAATTTAGTAATTTTGATTTTACATGTAATAAGCAAAACCAATGTATACAACTTTAAAAGCACGTGAATCCTTTGGGTCCAGCTGGCATTAGTAGATCTTTGACAGTCGTTACGGGTAGTCAGAGGCCCGAAAGTCTGACAACCAGTCTTATCATGGGGTACCGTATACCCCTTGGTAAGTCTGCTTAGCCTTTTCCCTTAGTTAAAATAAAAGCAATGCAACAGTGTGTGACAAATTATTCAGTCTAGCATTAATTTCATACTAAACAAAACACAAGTATCTTCTGCTTAGCCTTTTCCTAACTATGTTGGGGTCGGCTTTCACTCTAACCGCATGCACCTGAATACTATAATTTGACATGGAGCTGCTGCCTATATGACTTCCACAGCCCAGTTACTGGGCAACACGATACCCCTTGGTAAGACTGGATTTCAAAGTTTCATGCGTCTAACTACCCGTATTGACTGTCAAAGATCTACAAATGACCGCCGGGACCAACGGCTTAACGTGCTTTGTATGTTGCGATAGCAACGAGCTTATTTTAAGTTCACAAACTGAGGGCATGCAAAAAGTGCTTGGGTCACACTTTTTCCGATTCCCTACGTACTCTTAACTCTTTGTAGAAAAACGTCGGTGGGCACTTAATTGGTTATTCATGCGAAAAAGTACTTTAAATTTTACAAAATAAGACCTAAATTATTTCTTCTTTCATATTACTAAAATAAATAAAATAATGTTTATTTATCTCCACAGCATTCTTATAAATAAAATGAATAGAGTTGGAGACAATGTGTTCTCCATGTTCAATAAAATAACACTTCGTACACTCGCAACACTTATGTATGTATATATCTTCAATAGTTGAATGAAAAACTTCACAAAATAATTATAGACCGATAAGATTAACAGAGATGCATTCAAAATATAACGTTTAAATCGAGCACGTGGTTGCACGCGCACTTCACCATGATCCAAAGTCAGATGCTCGATTTACAAGATGGCCGTCTCACCAGTGCTCTGTGTTCGTTCTTGACATTGATACTCGTATCAGAAGTCAATTGACAGTCCAGTAAAGCGGAGACGCCAACATACATTTTAAGTCGACAGGTATTTCGACAATATTTCGCAATCCGTGGGAGATCTGGAGGCTAAACTAAGCGTAGGCCTGTATTTAAAAAAAAACACCAGGCACCCGTTATATGACATAGTAAGTGATATCAGTTTTACTATTCACCAATTTTAATATTTTTATTTTTTTATTTTTTGTATATACATATAAATTACATTTTTAAATATTTCAATATAAAAAATACAAAAACATTTAAAAATATAAAAAATAGTAGTCCACCGATGGCAGGAGCAGGGTCCAAGCTACCGGCGGTTAGGGTTGCAGAGACAGGAACCTCCTCACAATGCGAGCCGTATCGAGGAGTACTGCCTTCTGTATCAGGCCTTTGATCCAACCGTGTAACGAAAGCCTCGACAGATGGTCGTCGAGGCTTTTAGCCAGTAGGCCATTGGCCGTAACGACGATCGGCACAATGACAGCCGAGTCCACATTCCACATGTCGACAACCTCGTGTGCTAAGTCAAGATATTTAATCTGTTTTTCTTTCTCGGCTTTCACGAGGTTCTCGTCATGTGGGATGGTGACATCCACTATCATTGCGCGGCGCGCTAATCGGTCTATCACTACTATGTCAGGCTTATTGGCAACAATAGTCCTGTCAGTAATGATAGACCGATCCCAGTACAATGTGACATGGTCATCTTCGAGAACTGGGTCGGGCACATACTTGTAGTACGGTACCTCAGATTCCACAAGCTTGTACCTCAAAGCAAGTTGCTGATGGATAATCCTGGCCACTTGGTTATGTCTGTGCAAGTATTCGCCGTTAGCCAGACGAGAACAACCAGAAATAATATGTCTGATGGACTCACCCGGACGGTGGCATGCCCGACACATGTCAACCGTCCCGTCCTTCATTATATGTTTCCGGTAGTTGTTCGTCAGAATAACTTCGTCCATAATCGCACAGACAAAACCTTCAGTTTCCCCAAAGAGGTCACCGAATCGTAGCCAGGATACGGACGCTAAGAAATCCACATCGGGCCCATGAAGAGCCCGATAGAAGCGCCCGTGAAGCTCCTTGCTTTGCCATACCTGCTTGCGGTCATCGGTAGTAAGCACTACAGGTTTGCGCCAGTTCTCTTTAGCCATGGACAGCGGGGTGAGTCCCTTGTCCACTGCGACCACATCCCGATGCATACCCACTTCGGTTTTAAAAAAATACTCCCTGAGGTTGCACACCTCGCGGTTGTGGAGTGTCTTAGCATTTAAGAAGCCTCGACCTCCGCATTTCCGCGGGATGTACAACCTCATTACCGATGATCGTGGGTGATGCATCCGGTTTGCGGTTAGCAGTGTACGGACCCTTCTATCCAGGGCGTCGAGTTCGGCAAACCGGCATGACCCAACCGTTAAAGGCGCGCACCTTATTTCCGCCCGATAAAAGGCAATTTAATACCTTTTTCAGGCGGCCAAAGAAGCGCTCCTTCAGCGATTGCTTCATGTCAGTAGCATTAATGCCTAACGCTTCCGACATACCCAAATACTTATAGTTTTCGGATGATGAGAGGGATCTAAGGTGTATGGAATCCGAGAGTTGAATCCCTTCGGATTCCACAATCTCCCCTCGCTTTACATGCATGACCGCACATTTGTCCACACCAAATTCCATCCTGATGGCACTACTGAAACTTTCAGTTATTTTCAGTAGCTCCATCAGTCGCAAATTGTTGGGGGCAAAGAGTTTTAGGTCATCCATGTAAAGGAGGTGGGATATGACCTGACCACCTCTTTTCAACCGATAGCCTAGACCTGAATCCTCCAGCAATGTGCTTAGCGGATTCAGGGCTAAGCAAAACCAAAGAGGACTCAAACTATCGCCCTGAAATATTCCCCGTTTAATCCATATAGGTTCATCGTTCCCTTGAATTTGCCGACATCCTGGATATCGAAGGACCGTCTTCCATTGCCCCATACATGACGCAAGAAAGGTGCGTAGAGTTGCATCTATTTTGTACAACTCCAACACCCTCGTGAGCCATGCATGCGGCACAGAGTCGTACGCCTTCTTGTAATCTATCCAACATGTCGACAAATCCTTGCGGGATCGACGAACCTGTTGGCTTATGGCCATGTCGATGAGGAGTAGCTCCTTAGTACCACGGGACCCGTTCCTACATCCATTTTGAGAGGCAGACATGATAGAATTGCCAACAATATGTTCTGTTATTTTAGCTCTCAAAATGGATGTAAGAAGTTTATAAACCGTCGACAAACATGTGATCGGTCTATAATTCTTGGGTTCCGTGGTACTACCTGACTTATAGAGCAGGTGAGTAATACCAGTTGTGAGAAACTGGGGTAGCGACCCAGACTCTAGACATGACCTTTTTTTATTATTATTATCAATTTTAGTTTAATTTAATTGAAAATTAGCGCTTATTACATAATAAGTTAAGTAGCTTATTTTTCTATATGTTTTTTAATGGCAGGTGGTGTTTACCTGAAAGTAATTGTTGCGCTGGAATTTAATTTTAAGCATGTGTTATGTAACTGTATACAGTGTGAATAATTCTTGGTGAACAGAATTAAATAAATAAATAATTATTATAATGTTCAAATGAATTCCAATTAACTACGTACATCAATATAACAATAAGACAATGAAATATCCTCCTGTATCCTTCTGAAAACAGCCACGATGTTTGTGGTAGCTTGAAGAGCCCCATAAAATGCTTCGCACTTTATTTCTGGGGCTAAAATGTATATTAGCTGTCTTTTCTCGTTACTTCACGACGACAACGATGTATAAATAAGGATAAGCACGGAACACATGCACGGCTGTGCTGACTACGATTTATGATTATGGCGATGGGAATCGGGAGAGGATGGAACTCAAGAGTTATTTACTCAGGAAGAATGAGGATCTAAAAGTATTTGATGGTCTGCGAACATTGTTTTGCTAAGGACGTTTTTGCATATTTTCACTAGAATTGCTGACTTAGTTTATTGTTCGTTTATTGAAAACAAAACGTTGCCCCACACTAGGAATTTCTCCTGTACCGTGGGTACGTTTACAAACATTCAAATTCTCAAACAGCCGGACCCGCAACCACTACTTGTAGGCCATACAAATATTTGTTCCGTGCGGGAATCTAACCCACGACACGCAGCGTAGGAGTCAAGCACTCAGCCACTGTGCCGTCTTTGCCTTTATCATGCATAGAAATTAAGATGTCAATATTATTAAAACAAAACTGATTTAAGTTAATTCGTGTATCGTCTTAAGTTGAAAAGAAAGGAATAGGCAGATATGTACCTAGAGCACATTCACATTCGCCATTCACATTATGTTTATGTCACATGTACCTAATAGGGGCGACCCTATCGCCACCAACCAGCACAATGTATAGGGTACGTCCCGTTGAACTATAATTACGAAATTTGGCAAGAAGCAAGGTCCCACAGCACGATTAAGGAACAAACTGCTAATTTGTTGTTTTATCTTTAAGTTATAATTAAAGTCATCTCTGCGTAGCCTTTTCCCAGCTTTGTGGGGTCGGCTTTCAGTCTAACTGGGTCCAGAAAGATGTTACTAGTTACTGGGCAACACCATACCCCTTGGTAAGATTGGTTGTCAGACAATCGGGCTTCTGCCTAGCCGTAACGACTGTCTATAAATAACAGCTGAGAACAACGGCTTGACGTACTTTCCAAGGCATGGAGGAGTCTCGATGTGTTAGGAACGGTCACCCATCCACAGACTGACCTCGGCAAGAGTAGCTTAATCTTCGATCAACCAGTGCGGCAGTTTTTATTTAGTCATCTACAACTCATCGTTGAGTCGTCCTCCTTAAGTTATAATTTAGGTAAAACAAAATAAATTGGGAAACGTGTTCTGAGCGAGGTGGTTTTTCTGGATTGAATTGGATTGAAGTGGATTTTTCTATTAGGAAAGTTTCAGTAGCCGTCCGAAGCAACGTGTCCGTAACGGAGATCTACACAGATCGACGTGATTTTTGCATAGATATAGTTTAACGTTTATTCAGGAAAATCGAACGCTGGGTAACTTTGCCGGGGGCAAAATATGCCTCATAATTACTTCATTTTGTTTATATTATGGGCCAGTCACGTGGACGACACGGTTGTCGCAGTGGCTGAGCGATCGACTGCTGCGCCGCTTGTCGTAGGTTCGATTCCCGCATGGAACAACTATTTGTATGGCCTACAGGTAATTGTTCCGGGTCTGGCTATTTGTGTGACTTTAAATGTTTGTGAACGCACCCACAATACAGGAGAAATTCCTAGTGTGGAGCAACGTTTAAAAAAAACAAAAAAAAAACACAGTTACACGTGTAACTTTTTATGAAGAACTAACTCGTTGGACTTTTAGTTGCCAGCTCTACTGCTGAGCATGAGGTCTTGGCTTCGATTCCCAGGTCTGGAAAATTGTCCTTGGTTTTTTCAATCTTTGATTTCCCAGTAGCAGTCCGAAGTCTCGATTTGTGTTCGGTTGATGGCAATAGGCTCACCCCCAAAATAGGCACACCTCTGCGAAACCCCTAGGGGAATACAGGTTTGATTATGATATTAAGTAACTTTTCATTAAAATTGTTTTTACATTTTTAACGGAAAAGTATGAAACAAAATGAGCTCCTATTTTTTTACACGGAAAATAAACCTTTGAAAAATAATAATCAACGTTATTATTATGTAAAACAAAAGGTTTGCAATAACATTACGCCCTTTTAAAATGTTGGTACCAGAAGCGATGCGAGGTACTCAGAAAAAATTGAAGAAAATGATTTTGTATCGTTCGTTCCACTAACTTTGCAGTGTGGGGAAAATTCGAAAAACGAACGATTAATAAACGATAACGATAAATAAATATTTATTACAAAATAATTATTAGGTAAGTATATCGATATGGAACATAATTAATTATTATTATATAAATAATTCACCATGGCATTTCTATGAATGTGAAGGATCACAACAGAAGAGGTTGACCAAAGCACCGATGGATGCATTGTGTGATGAAAGATGATATGGATAAAAAGGAGGTAGATATGTATGGAAGAAAGAACCTTTGATTGAGAGATTGCTGATAAAGAAGACGATGACTTCTTAAAAGTACTGACCACTATATTTATTATTATATCACTGCAGGATGACACCGACTAAGTAAATCATCATCTGCTTAACTTTCTCCAGACTATGTTGGGTCAGCTTCCAGTCTAATTAATTCTACTGAATAGCGTTATTTTGCATGCAGCGACTGCTTATCTGACAATCTGATGGTTGTATTGCCTTACGACATGTCTCAGTTCCTTCCCGCAACACATTTACAAAAGTAACTTTAAATATAATATGTAACGAAAGCATTAATTAGTGTAATTTTAGGTTTATTTTATGTTTATTGTTTTACTTTTTAACTGTAAAACATATTTAAGTTAATTTTGTATAAGGCTAGGTTGTATCGATTTAGTTATCAGTAATTTTGTATTAATCTATAGTTTCTGCCTACCCCCTTGGGGAAAAGGCGTGGGCTTATGAATGTATATATGTATGATAAGGTGTAAAATTATTCGTTCTAATTTAATTGAAAAACATATAGTCGTTGTATGTAAAATAACATCCATCCAGTGTTCCTCGAAGGTTTAGGTAGAGGTGCACCTATAGTAATACCCACATTTTGTCAGTTATATTTTAAGTCCCATGTAATAGGGGCGAGCCTATTGCCATCAACCGGACACTAATTCAGACTCCGGGCTTCTAATGAGAAAATTCTTGGTGGAAAAACTCAATAAAACTTTTCCCGACCTGGAAATCGAACCTATGATCACACCACTAGTCCAATGACGCAGTTATCGTCATGTATGTAACAAACAATACTGATAACTGAAACTGAAACGTGAAAATTTCCATCAAAGTTCAGGAGAAGGGGCTTGTGACGTCACTTTTACGTATAACGTGTAACACGTGAAATTTCAACACACCATATCGTCTTCATTTTTGGTTTACGTGACAAAATAAAAGAAGAAAGAAAAAACATATATTCAGCACATACTCAGGCACACAACAACATAATACTGAAGAAAGAAAACATAATAAAGAGTAATAAGAAATACATTAAAAATATATTTAAGTATACATATATGACGAATAATGAGCCTCCGCAGTGTTTTTCAAATGTGTGACGTCAGCGTAGCTTACGTCACCAATGTAATCTTCATGATGGTCACTCATTTTTGGATCTTCAAAGAAAACTTCACAAGAAACAGAACAGCGTAACGATATCACAGATAGGTCCGTATTTTCCGGTGGCTGAAGCGAGAATGCCCCAGCACTGACAGTGCTGGTTTTAGGTTAAGTATTGAAACATTTTTATGACAACAACAAAATAGCGATTCGCTGGCCAATGTTAATTTTACATCGAAATAAACTCAAAGTAATCATTCTACTAATTTTAAGGGCTATTTGATTGTAAATCTTAATTATTTGAATCACAAATAAATATAAAAGGGTCCGGTTCAGTCAAAATGCCAGACAACTAGTGCATGACCGTAAAATGTTATTCAGGTTTTTGTTTCTGATAACGGGGGTATCAGAAACAGAGTCCTGAATAACATTTTACGGTACAGGTAAATCATTATCTGCCTAGCCTTTTCCCAACTATGTCGGGATCGACTTCCAATCCAACCGAATGCAGCTGAATACCAGTATTTTACATGAAGCGACTGCCTATCTAACCTCCACAACCTTGTTACTGGGTACTACGATACTCCTTGGTAAGACTAGTTGTCAGACTTTCGGGCTTCTGACTACCCGTAACGACTGTCAATAATTACGGTACAGGTAAATCTGCTACCTCAATCTTTATCTAAATTGAGGGTGCAATCCTTTCCATAAACTAATCCCACAACTATAATAGAACGATAACCCGCTTCCCCACAGCACTAAACTTTAATTTAAAATCAATATCTCGACTACCAGCATCCCAATCCGATTGAGTTTGAAATAACATAATTCCAACTTTATCGATATCGATATTTTCCCCTCTCAACGGTCATCAGTGGCCGGCCTGGGGCTAAAATTTGTCGCCGCCATTATTATGACGGAACTGCTAGTTTACTCGAGCTTAGGTGTGGTACGAGTATATCTGCGAAATGCCATGTTGGACCCAAGAGAACAATAGGGTAGGGGTCCTTAGGGGGTCCCGGAGTGGTCTCTTAAGAGGTAACGGGGACCCTTCCATGTGATGATGGTGATCACTGGGGTGATTTTAGTGAGGTAAGAATCCCACACTCCCTGGTCTGTTTCCCCACAAGTCCAGGTGCCTTTTGATGGTTTACCCCCGTTAGCAAAAACAAAAAAGGGTAGAGTCCTTAAAACATCTGTTTGGTCCGATAGTTGGATAACTCAAAAATACTGGACACGTATTATTTCAGGTCCAGTTGAAATCCAGCGTCAGGCACTAGTTGTCTGGCATTTTTGCTGAACTGGACCCTTTTAGCGCAGCTGTAAAGCACATACTTAATAATATATAAGTATATGTATATTTTTAATATAATATATTTCTTGTTACCGTTCGCTAAGATTAGTAGGTATTGTGTCGTTGTGTGCCGCTGAGCCTGTGCTGAAAAAATGTTTTTTATTTCTTCTTTTCTTTTGTCACGTAAACCAAAAATGACGACGATATGGTGTGTTGAAAATTCGCGTGTTAAACTTGATTCTCCATCCAGACGGGTGTTGTATCTGGTGGGCTACTGGTCGACGATTATTGTCGGGTTCATGTCGTATACATGTTCAATCGCACGGATAATTTTAATATCGCGATGTAGGAAACGTCAGATTTAGTTCGTATGTGGCGAGATAGATGTCGCTACATATTCTAATCCAACAAGCGATCCCTTGGCTGATGGATGGATGAAGATTTATTGGTATGTCAGAAGTACTGTGAGAGGAATTTATGAAAGTATTGTTGACCTTCTGTTGTCGATGTTTTCACTTAAAAAAATTACTTATTTGGGTATTTTTATAAAAACCTTAATTGTATATAATTCAGACTCCGGGCTGCTACTGAGAAATTTAAGATGTAAAAAAACCCAATGTATTTAAACATATCTGGCGAAATGTGTGATTAGGTACTCTAGGATGTTACGTATTATTATTTTTATAATTTTAGTTACTGTAATTGGTTGTAATATAACTTTTATAATTAATTAAATAAATAAATGAATAGAAGTCACAGAACCTCTAGTTACAATCAGTATGACCTTCAGACTTACCATACATTTATTAACGACTAGCGCTTCGCCCGCGACTTTGTCCGCGAGGATTTCGTACTTTCCCTCTGAGCTTTAAAATTCCCTCCCTTCCCTTCCCTTCCCTTTATTGCGTAGTTTTTAAAAATAAAATATTGTTCGTAATCGAACCCAGGACCTCACGTAACGCATGCAACCTACCAACTAGACCAACAAGACATTAATGTTTTAATAAATAATACATATCTTAAAAACTATCACAAAACAGCCATGCTGTTCATTCTACGTAATTTCCCTGAACAAGGTCAAATTATTAAAATATTCAAAAACTTTTGCTCAGATCGTTTGCTTGTCAGACAATTTTATAAATATTTATAAAAAACATCTTATTTCACATTAAGAGGCGTCCTTAAAGGACTCTGAAACTGTTTACTGTCAGTTGAGTCGTGAAGATAAGCTTTACGAGGATTAGCTTCAAAGGGCGAGGTGTGAGCAAGAGATGAGCGAGAAATAAGCGGAGTTAGGAAGATTTTAATCATAATCTAGCCTTTTCCCTACTATATTGTAGTCGTCTTCCAGTCACTGGAAGCAGCTGACTACCAGTACCTACATGGAGTGACTGCCTATCTGACCTTCGCTACAATCGGTACTACGATACCCCTTGGTAAGATTGGTTGTCAGATTTTTGGGCTTCTGACTACCCGTAACGGCTGTCAAAGTCTTTGTGGTTTTTGTCTCAAAAGACCATCTCGGACAGTAATATGCACGGTCATCACATGATCTGACCAAGATAATGTCTAGACTTTATAAAAGACTATAAGTCCTCTGAGTTTGTTTCTTATATCAATTAATTTTTTGATTGAAATTGAATTTATTTATATCAATCAACTTTGGATCATACGAGTTTGTATAATGAAAGTGAAAAAAAAAATTATAAACATCGCAATTCAAATTAAAATCACAATAATTTTTTTTAACATAATTAAATTCAAATAACACTTAAAATCAAAATTATCATAAAACTAAAACACTATCTTAAACGTGTAACTCTAGATTATTTTTTAAAATTTATCTATATACAGAAATAAATATCATTTCATTTAATTATGCCTGTGACAGCCGACACTAGCACTCAGCGCAACTTACAAGGATACGATTTACATTAGTAGCAGTGTCTATAGTGAGCACGGTGATTTCTTGGTCTTTGGGTATCCCAATGTCTACTTTTGATTCCACATCTATGTAAGACATTCCAAATTTGAATATGTCAGACGTCTCCTTCAAGATACAGGTTTACCTAGTTAGGGGCCAGTAACAAATTTTGTAATATTTTTGTGGTAATGTTTTTTTTTCTTTCTTTCCCGAACTCGCTGACCTCTTTCCCGCTTCGCTCATGTATCTGTGCGGCCGACTCTCAAGAATTTAACTGCAGAACACTACGAGGCTTTAGTGTTTTTTAAGAAACTTCTATAGAGCGGTGTTGTAAAAAACTCTCAGCTGCATTAAAAATGTATGGAAGACTAAAGTGTTCGGGATCTTTTTAACAAAGGACTTTTTTTAGTAACCTCTACTTTCAAGATAATGTTGAATTTACCACATTGTTCAAGGAGATGTGTTAATATAGGTACTAACAATAATAATAAAATAATAAGAACATAAAGGATATTTATTTCACAAGATCAAGAACACTTTGCACTGTGTATATTATAGATTAAACATTTAACATTTCTCATACTATAAGCATAATAAAATAAAAAAAATCAAAAAAATCAAAATTCATTTATTCAAATTAAGCTGAGAATCAGCACTTTTTGAACGTCAAAAACGTTTACATAAGACAGTCCCCCAAAACGCCCACCCTTCACCACTTCCTAGTGTTTTTGCTGGGAAGAACAAGTGGAGGAACAAACTCCCCAGCAACACGTCTGTCTGATAGGTTTGAAGAACTTGAAGCTATACAACATATTATGTCAAAAAAAAAAATATGTCAATCATCTTTATACGTCATTCAATTAAATAATTTGCTAAAAAAATTAATAAAAATAGTTACTAAAGAGTTGGGACTTCCTCTCTAGTCTTTTAGCTGTGAGTTCAGTAGCTGAGATAACCTAAGTCCTGGCCTTGATTCTCGATTCCTAAGTACTACAAAAGTCATCATCTGCCTAGCCCTTTCTCAGCTATGTTGGGGCTTCCAGTCCAACCAGATGCAGGTGAACACCAGTATTTTTCATGGAACAACGGCGGAATGACGGCACGGTTAGCGCAGTGGCTGATCGTTTGACTTCTATGCTGCGTGTCGTGGGTTCGATTCCCGCACGGAACAAATATTTGTATGACCTACAGGTAATTGTTCCGGGTCTGGTTGTTTGTGTATGTGACTTTGAATGTTTGTAAACTCACCCACGATACAGGAGAAATTCCAAGTGTGGGGCAACGTTTTAAAAAAACCCAGTAAATGGGCAATACGATGCCCCTTGGTAAGACTGGTGGTCAGACTTTCGGATGTCTGACTATGGGACCAACGGCTTACCGTGCTTTTCGAGGTACGAACCCCTAATTCTTATTCTAAAATAAAAATATCCTTATAACATCAGTTATGTGCCAGTGAAAGTCAAAATCGGTTCAGCCGTTTCGTACATTAGCTGGAACTAACAGACAGTCAGCAAAAATTAAAAAAGAAAAGTTTTTTTACATAACTACCACACATAGGTACCCTCATACACATAAATTAAAATGCAATGTTATTTAAACATTGAACAAACACACAACAAACTTCTCTAAAAAATACCCAAGTACAGTACATTTAAAACTTAATTTATATTCTTTTTATGTTCGTAACCTTAAAAAACTGGCCGTACTTACGTAAGTGCAGCGGCCAGCACATTAAGTTACCCCAATCTGTCAAATTAACTTGATAGTTTTTCAACTTTATTACAAAAGCATAAGGTTTATATTCAACTGGGAAAATTTGACACTTTAGGGTAGCTTGATGTGCTGGCGTCTGTACCTAATGAAATGTTTGACGTACGCCGTAAAAAAGCCCAAAATAATTAATTAGATTTATTTCATCACCCATATTTAAACACTTTTATATTTCAACAGGTTGTAAAAAATAAAAGTTGGAGTTATGAAAAATAATATTTTTGTGAAAAAAGTTTTAGTGAAATAACTGGTGGGAACTAAACGGTAATTTTATATGAACTGTAGTAAAATATTCACTGTATGTTATATGACACCTATATTTTATTACAATTCTAATATTTCTCTTTTGCTCATAAATTGTTTCATGATTTCATTCCAATAAAGGATCATAACATTACGCCTGAGTTTCCCGAAGGGTTAAACAGAGGAACATTTCACCAGACATGTTTAAGTCCCACGTAATAGGGGGGGGGGGGAGTTTTATGCCATGAACCAGACAATAGACAAGAAAAGAGAATAGATGGGGCAAAAATCTAGACTCCGGGCGACAATTGAGAAGCGGTGACCAATCTTTGGCTTTTTTGTCTAAAGTTGGGAAATCAACCAATGACTTCTCCGCTCTCCGTTCTGGGTGGAATGGAAGGGCGTGTCAGACTTTTATTGACTAAAACCAGGGTCACTGATCGAACGGCGAGCTGCCCAGTGCTCGTCACCAGCTGGTCCCCGCCTATGGCGGTCGGGAGTATCATCATCGACATCAGTCTTGTGCCTAAAAATTAGTATTGCCAACCAACATGGGAATACTGCCAGTCTTCTGGACACTTATCCAGATGACAGCGATGCGGAGGACGACTTTGACGCCTGAGGATTCTTGGTTGGGTATTTTTATTTGTATTGTTTAAGTAACTACAAAAAGTGTGTTGAATATTGTAATGTATTTTTTTTAAATGAAAAGTTATGACATTTATTTCTGTAAACAAAAAAAAGAAACATTTAGAAGAGAATTAGATTAGGTCGGTGTTTCCCTGTCTGACTATTCTGAAAAAAACATCCAAACCAAATCAGAGGTAACAGTCCCTTTTAAAGTCCAGACATTATCTTGTCTAGTGTCTAAGATGGTCTTTTGAGGAAAGAACCAAACAGATATGAAATATGGACCTGTCCAGTGGGTGCAAGCATATTTCAGCAATCGTATTACATAGCTCTTTAGATTCCACTAAAAAAAGAACAGTCAGTAAATGAAAAAATGTATCATTCATTTTGCACACACTGTGCAAAGTTACTTTGGGATGCAAACTTTCCCGTCGCGAATAGACTGTAGGCTGGAAATAGTTTTACGCCAACGTCACTCGGTCACTGACGCGTGACGTCGGTATGTTCAAACATATGGACTCGCGTTCCATAGCCGTCAATGCTTTACCATGAATAAATGAAAGAATCAATGAATTGTATGACATGGTTACAATATCAGAAAAGTTATACTGTATTCGACTTTTCAATAATGCAAATATGAAAGTTGGGCACATTCATACATAGATCAAATACTCACATTATACATATAATGGTTGCAGGCCGTGTAGGCAAACATTTGGTTACGGTTTTAGACATTTATTTTCTCAAATGATTTGCATAATCACTTACAGAGAAAATACTATATTATAATTTATAATACATGAGGTCGATTTGCGTAGTGGATTGGCAATAAGTCAATAACATCAGTTCGTTACAGTATTAGTAGACTCGTAAAAAAAAGAAGGTAGGGTAATTGTAGAAATAAGTGCAGGACATAATGCAGGTAGAAGTGCATGAGCTGAGGAGTACAGTCATAGAAAAATACAATACATGTTTATTAAGGCCCACGACACAGTGGCTTTTTAACAGCGTTTAAAAATCGGTACAAAAATAATCAATGACTTAATTCTAGCTCCATTCTTTATTGCAACAAAGTTGGGCTGAGATCTCAATAAAACAGGAACACCATTCAATTTTATATGTCAACTGCGAGATGGGCAACATTGATTGATGAATAAGCGTCCGCCAGTGTGAACATATCTGAATTCCCAATTTATTTTGTATGAAATGCAACCGTCGCGCCGCTCGTGCCTTTTTCGTGATAGATGGAGATTACATTAGGTGCCTGCTCTCAAAACATCAGATGTTCCATCCATTTGTAAACTTAATTACCCGAATTACATGTAAAACATCTTGAAATAAAATTCCGTGAGAAAAATGTAAAGTATCAAAGTAAAAGTAAAAGAAAATACTTCTATTAAACCGTTAGAAAAAGCACTTTTGAACGTGAAATTTCCAAGTAAAATTACTTACAAAAATGATTCCAGGTGCCCTTTCCGGAAGGAAGTTTCATATGTTGAACGTTGGTATACCTACGTCACTGATTTCTAGATTTGTGCCCGGTTAATACCAATAGGCTCTAGCCCGGCGAAATGCAGGTGAACTATCAGTACATATCTGCCTAACATTTCGGGGACAGGATTCGTGAAAAACAATGGTTTCGATAGGTTTACTGTTGTGGAAAAGGAGAACGGTATTGATAGCTCTGTTTTGTTCAGGGAAAACTCCAATATTCATTGATATTACGCATACTTATGATAGTAAGACAGGGACGGCGCACCAATGATAGAGGACAGCACTAAATTAGAGGTAGGCAGAAACTACAGAACGCCACCTGCTACGATCCTTACATACTCCTTTTGTTTACAAGCCCAGAGCCACGAGTTTGGCACCATCTGCATCAGTAGCGTCCATCAAATCAAGATCAATCAACAAATAAACGCTTGCGTCAAGAGGAATCCATCAATGAGCTCACCAAATTTAAAATGTCTTAAGTAAGTAGGTATATTGCAATCTGTAGCGCTATTTTACGTTAAATGTTCTATTGATGTTAACTGATGAAATGTTGACTAAAACACATATATGCCAACACACGCCTTTTCTCGTGGGGGTAGGTAGAAACCACAGAACGCCACCTGCTACGATCCTTACATACTCCTTATCCTCCATTTACGACGACCGTTGTGGCGCGGCGGGCGAAGGTCCACCTGCGACGCAGGAGGTTGCGGGCTCGATCCCCGCCTTGGGACAAATGTTTGTGCGATCTACAAAGATTTGTTCCGGGTGTTCTGGGTATTTGCTATGTATAATAAAAATATCTATCTATGTAATGTATTGTTTTAAGTATATCAGTCATCTAGTATCCATAAGGCACACAAGCTCTGCTTAGCTTGGGGCTAGATGATGCTGTGTGGATTATCCAGCATTATTTACGTACATAATATAAGTATCTGCAACACACGTTCTGAAGAACTTCACCATAAAGCCATACTTTTATGTATGGTAGGTTTTATAAATGTTATCTACGTCTTTCAAGGTCGTCCCATCCTGGCGTATCCACCCATACCTGCCTAATGTGTACGACTATGTCTACATGTGTTGTCAGTACAACAATTGAGATACACATAACAGAAGAAGATTAACCCTGGTACATCCAGTGATGTACCAGGGTTAATCTTCTTCCCGTGGTCCATATCTGGGTGTACCACGGGATTTGTTTTCCCCTGGTCCACCTATGTAGCTTATTACATACTTTAAACAAAGTATTGCCCGTGGTCTACCTAGCATGTACGAACTACTTCGCCTTCTCTGAACCATTCACCTTAATAAAAAACGTAGACAAACGACAATAACGGAATCCAACTTAGCGTCACCAAAAATAGTTACAAAAACCTTTTGTTTTATTCCTTCCTCAAAAGAAAACATATTTTCTCACTAGTGAACATAAAAGATATGTCAAGGAACAAACGTATCTAATAATATTCCCCAAAACTTTTCCCTCAAGGAGGAAAATAACATAACAATACTTGTTCACATATGTTAAGTACAAAGTTACTATTCTCAAAGTTGTTCGACGCTTCCCCCAAATTCCCCTGTAACACATCGATACTTAGCAAACAAGAATACCTCACAAAATGAAATTTTCTATGCACAAAACTTGTTTGTGAAGTATTTCGAGAACGTAGCTTTCATAATTCACCCCTTTGACTTGAAATAAGGTAATGGAAATTAGTTCTCTTATTTTCCGAGGCGGAAGGTGTAATAATTGTATAAGGATGTACCTACATACTCAAACTCACGCCCTTTTCCCGTGGGGGTAGGCAGGAACTACAGATCGCCTTACCTATAAACTCCTTTTACTTCGTTTAAGTTCATACGTCTGGTCATACACGCACACCGATTGCGAAGAAAAAATACGTGTCCAGTATTTTTGAGTAATCCAACTTTCGGACTAATAGGATTTTTTAAGGACACTACCCTATTAGACATCTCTTACTTAGTACTTATCTGTCGCCGTCCTATTCTCGGGCTATCTGTCAGAAAGAGATGCCCATTCCCCATATTAATTTTAGTTATTATTTACCTGCCTAGTGGGTCTAGTTGGCGGAAGTGCTAATGCTGAGCACGAGTCCCGTGTTCGATACCTGGGTTGGGAAAAGTTTTTATTGAGTTTCTCCAATGCAGAAAATCCAACTTTCGGAGACCGGAATCTTTATTTGTAGCTGGGGCCATCAGATTATAACATAACTGGCGAATTGGGAGTCTACTATGGGCACGCCTCTGCCTTACCCTTCATGGAGTACAGGCGTCATTTTATGTTGTTGATATTATTCACTTACCCACCTATTTTTACTTATGTCTTTTTTAATCGTGTTTAGATTAATTAAAAATTCATCATCATCATCATCATCAGGCTATACTAGTCCACTGCTGGACATAGCCCTCTCCTAATGAGCGCCATAGCGCCCTGTCTTCAGCCTGCCACATCCAGCATCTGCCTGTTAAAAATTATCAAACAATAATTCCTTACCGTATTTTTTCACGTTTTCCTAGTGCACAATATCCACGGGCGAGAGAATCATCTCGATAGTCTCGCCCGTGAAAACAAATTATCGCCGTGACTATGTCACTATGTGGCAATCCGCGCCGAGACCTTTTCCTTAACAAATGTGTCCGTTGAGCAGACTAGGCTCGAAATACAAACTAGTTAACCTCTAAGTTTGATCATTAACACATTATCGCCTCAAGATCTTTCTTCAGACAGACTTGGAACTCACCCCTTACGCAACGTACATATACTCGTACATGATTTTATCTAGTTCTCACTGTATCCACTATTGGCGCAGTGGCTGAGCGATTGACTGGTGCGCTGCGTGTCGTGGGTTCGATTCCCGCACGGAACAAATATTTGTATGGCCTACAATTAATTGTTGCGGGTCTGGCTGTTTGTGTATGTGAGTTTGAATATTTGTAAACGCACCCACGATACAGGAGAAATTCATAGTGTGGGGCAAAGTTTAAAAAAAAAAAACACTAGTGGACTATTTATGACCTATAAATTATCGTGTTTCTTAGTTTATGATGTGTATGGACGATTGTACAGACCAGCACATCAAGATATCCCGTACTGTCAAATGTTCCCAATTGGACATGAACCGTATTCTTTTGTAATACAGTTGAAAAATATCTTAGAAATTGGACAGATTGGGGCAGCTTGATGTGCTGGCCTCCTTCAAGCGTGCAAATTCAAAATTCGAAAACAAAGACGGCTGACTGTGATCATCATCTTCCTAGCCTTTTAGTACAGTTTTTTACGGCGTGTTTCGCCTAGCCGTTTCTTACCTCGGCTTCTAGTCTTACTGGATGCAGATGTATAGCAGTATCTTACATAGAGTGACAGCTCAGTTAACACGATACCCCTTAGATTCCCCGTCAACAAATCTTGAACGTCAAGAAATCAAACAAAAGGTGTTCTCAAACATTATTGGATACTTATTTAGCTTTTCCTAGCGCGCCATCTCCACATCTCCACGGGCGAGAAATCGTGTTGATTGTCTGCCTATTGTTACACTCTATGTAGCTCTTAAAACCACGATGATGATTATGATTATGGTGTATAATAAAGAGTATTCAATAGAGCGATCCTATCAAATTTTTGAACGAGAGTCAGAGAGTTATAAGAAATCATAAATAATAAATCAAGTAAACCGATTTCATTTTTCTTAAAATACTCACATTTCCCTAATTCGATGGCGCAAATTTCCCTTTACAAATGCCAAAAAAAGAATATCTCGAGTGACGTTTCTTTTATTCGAAATTCGAACGAATGTCACGCTTAATTTGTGTTTTATGAATCGAATGTATGAGGCAAAGGAAATATTGTTCCGTTTTTAAACGGTGTGTGGGATGGTCGAACATACGGCCTCGGCTGTCATGTAACAGTCAAAGTAGGTTGAATGGAATGTTATTTTTATTTTAAATCGTTTGGGCAGTTTGTCAGTTCATGGAATAATAATATTATGAATGCATGAACACCAGCACGGCGCGGCAGCCACTTATAAATGAGAGAGAATTGCTTTGTTTTATTTTCTGCAGACATTTTAAATTGACCAGGTCCAAAGTGCAATGAAGTAGTATAAAACTCTAAACATTTAATTCGATTTCACTTTTAAATTGTTAATTTGTTAGATAAACCCATTAAAAACCGTAGAATCCAATTGAGAAGAACAAGCAAAAGTCTGCAAAGGACTGCCTCTGGGGTCTAGTGGTCCCAAGCGAGACTGCAGAGCGTGAGGTTCTGGGTTCAATTCTCCGGAGTCTTGATTTGTGTCCAATTGATAGCAATAGTCTTAAATGAGACTTAAAAACATAACTGCTGAAGTGTGTGTGTACTTTAGGTACATCCATGCCCAACCCGTCGGGGAATACAGGCGTAATGTTATGTTACCTAGTCCAAGAGCCGTGCAAGCAGATATACAGGCAGTAAACTTAAAGTGGAACGTGGATCCGCATAACTCCTCGACTTTACTGGCGATTAATGAAAAATTAAACTGCTTGTATTTAGATTGTCGCCACCCCGCTTCTCATTTACAGAATACTAATTAAATAAGTTTAGGGGAGGCGCCCCCGAGTGCGAGACACGGAGTCACGAAGAGAAATGAACAGTATGAATAAACAAATTCTGTTGATCATCATCTGCCTAGCGTTTTCCCAACTATGTTGGGGTCGGCTTCTAGACTATCCGCATGCATCTGAATACCAGTATTTTACATGGAGTGACTGCCTATCTGACCTCCACAACCCAATGACTGGGCAACAGGAATCACCTTGCTAAGACTGGTTGTCAGACTTTCGGGCTTCTGACTACCCGTAACGACTGTCAAAGATCTACAAATGCCAGCCGGGACCAACGGCTTAACGTGCTTTCCGAGGCTCGGAGGAGTCTCGATATGTTACGAATGGTCACCCATCCACAGACTGACCTCGTCAAGTAAACTTCGATCAATACGTGCGGCTGTAAAACAAATTCTGTTGGTGACCAAGATGTTATGTGATTTACATCTTTACACACATACATACATAAACTCATATTTTTTTTTGGGTGTTGGCAAAAAATTAAGAGGAGCTAAATAAAAATTACCAGACGTGTTGATTGATGGCTAAACTACACTTGCCTTAGTTAGTCTCTGGACTAAAGAACTAAACATGGTGGGGAGGATATGGACACACATCCTGAGACCCTAAGGTCAGGACTCATATGTTTTTCTCTATCAACTTACCTACTATTTACATCTTTCATTTTTATTTAAGAATTTACTTTTGTTAATCTTGTATTTTACTAAATTATATTTGTTTCAAGTTATACCTACCATATTCAGTCTCTGCGTCCTGCCTGAGGCTTTAAGTCCGCCTTTGTGCGGGTTTTACTTGTGCATAAAGTTTTAATAAATAAATAATGGCGAAAAATGCCACTTATTAAGATAATATTTGTGATTTTTGAACTCTGATTTTGTTTCGGTGTTTCTTCTCAGAGAAGTAAGAAACGGGAACAACCGACCTAATAAAATTCTAATTTATTTAATGACGTGTACTTAAAAGTGTTTTAAACCCTTTTCACAGCAATAACTATCATGCCAACATATCATTTCATCGTATCATTTAATTTCATCATTTATGCAAAACGTGTCTCTTGTATGAGGAGAAGCCTTTGCCCAGCAGTGGGACAGTAACAGGCTGGTGTTATTATTATTACTAGCTAAGCCGGCAAAGGTAGTTTAGCCATTTTAAGCAAAAAAAATAATATAGGATTGGACCACCCTTAACATTTAGGGGGATGAACAATAGATTTGGTCCGATTTGCAGACCTAACCGCATACAAAATTTCACGAAAATCAGTCGAGTCATTTCGGAGGAATTTAGTTACAAACACCGAGACACGAGAATTTTATATATTAGAAAGAATATTTGTCCTCGTTAGTAGCCCGATCCAGGAATTGAGGCAGATCACTAGTGGTCTTCCTCTATTCCTGAATCGGGCAGTGTTATTGGGGTTTCCCAGCTGGAATCAGTGGGGAACCTGAAGAATCTGAGTCTCGATTACTGCCCAGTTGATATCAATAACTCTGGGCCTATTGCATGCCCCCATTCTTTTTTCTTCTTCGTTTCCAAGTCCATCAAAAGGTTGTCTGTAAGAGATCGCTTTTAGCCATAAGGCCGCCCCTTGTAACACCCTATGTAGCTCTTAAACTCATTATTTATAAGTTAACGTGGTCTAGTATTCTATTCTACATGGGAAACGTTCGTAACATATAGGGACTCCTCCGTGGCTCGGAAAGCACGTTAAGCCGTTGGTCCTGGCTGTCATTTGTAGATCTTTAACAGTCGTAACCGGTAATAAGAAGCCTGAAAGTCTGACAAACAGTCTTACCAAGAGGTATCGTGTTGCCCAGTAACTGAATTGTGGAGGTCAGATAGACAGTCGCTCCATATAAAATACTGGTATTCAGCTGCTTCCGGTTAGACTGGAAGCCGACCCCAATATAGCTGGGAAAAGGCTAGGCAGTTGATGATGGGACGTAAACAAAACTAGCGATATGTGGGTGTACTATAGAGACACACCGCTGCCTAACCCATCGCGAAATACAGGCGTGATACTATGTTAATGTATTTATAAAATTTTGTGCTTTGTTAGTAATTAGAATCGCTTTGTAACGTGTTTTTTTAAAACCTGTGTATCAGAAATGAGTAAACATAATTTTAATGATGTTGTATTTATTAAATAAAGATTTATTCCACCTACAGGGCATGCTTACATTATTACCTACGTAAATTTCTGTGTTTTCGTAAAGAATTTAATTAAAAATATTATGCTTTATTTCGTTACAATAATGTGAAAATGTACGCCTCATATTTAATTACATTATTACAACACTAAAGTAATGGTTTAATTAAAATTAATTAGGGTTTTGTGAGGCTAATTTATTTATGTAAATAAAATCTATAGAAATAAATAAAATTGAAGTGTCTGTTTTTTAATGTTAAAATAGCAGCTTTTTACTAAATACATATGAAAGTATATACGATAGTTATACCAAAAAACATGTTTGTTTTTAATTATCGTATGACTGTCTCTTTGTTTGTTTAAGGTAATCTCCGACGCCGCCACCTCGGGTCCTGATGTGTGGGGGGTGACAGACGTTGTATGGGGGGCGACGGACGTTTCCCTCCCCTAACTCTTGTAACCCTGCACTTTCTAATGGTTAGTATAAAAATATGGACCTTTTGAGGCTCACAATTGGCAAGAGCAAAGATGCCATCTGTATTCTACCTGTAGCTCAACTCGTGCAGAGGTAAAGATTTAGTCACCTCAAATCGTTTGTATGATAATAAAAAAATATGCGACCAGCGCAACCTAAGTGTACCGCATCCATTTCTTCCTCAATATAACCCACCCATTTACGGAAGGCATGAATTCCAAGCCAGAGATAACGACGAATTATCCCTTCACAAACTCAACGACTTCGTCTAAGTAATTAAATCTGCCAGTGTAAACATCTCGGTACTAATGTATCTAGCACAAGTTTGCTATAATTAATTAGGACTCTAAATTTAATTAGTTAAGGTCGTTTATCGATTGGTAGAAAGTTTTTGTAGGTAAATGTGCAACGGTGCTGGAGTGTTTTAAGTATGTTCTTGAATTTGGTCTGCAAAAAGACCTCAAGGTTTTTAAGGATTGTGACCGTGTCGCGCGTTGGTAGTAACATTTTGACCTTGAGCTAGTCAGCGTTTTACGGAGTTTCTACAGAACAAGAGGCCCTAAGGCCATCATCATTATTTCAGGTGAATTGTGGTGCGTGGGCGTTAAGGTCAGGTGCGTAATACTTGCAATGCGTGTATGTCCAGATGTGAGAACGTGAGCGAAGCAAAAGGAGTATGTAAGAAACGTAAGTAAATAAATACTAACTTGTTTATACATAGTGTACATGATACATTGCATGCAAGATATTAATGGGATACAGAAAAGTTCTAACATGTTAAGCCTCATATCGTGGCGTACAAATTGGTATTAAGAGATGGTGCATAAACCGTGACAATATTCATCAACAGTTCATAATTATTCATTACAGATTAGGATTACAACTCAATAAGCATATTTTTTAAGATACAATTCAATGTCAAAGTAGTAGTTAAATAAAAATTTCAATTCGACATTACATTTATTCGAATAAAACGAATAAAATTGTCCTCATTCATAAGCTATGGTGTTCTGTAGTTTCTGCCCTATTGGAAAAAGAAGTCAGTTTATGTATGTGTGTGCCAATAAAACGATCTCAAGCCTCCCCCAAGTAATTGCTAGATTCAGTCTAGGTCCTGACCTAATGGGGTCTATTTGAAAACTAGTGTCAGGACCCAGTTGTGCTCAAATGGCCCTAGTTGGAGCAGTCGTGATTCTATACTGTTTTTTTTCTTCATTGTCTTAAAGTATTATTATATCTTATCTATCTGTTATTTTTATTTGTAATTTTAATTGGCTTTTTACGTTATAATTTCTGTGTCAGTAACGACAAAATATAGCACTATTTTGAAGATGCTTAATGTGGATACTTCTGTTTAACAAATAAATTATTCAGATTCTGATCTGTCGTACGCCTTTATCTTCGTCGAATAAATTTTACTCTTCTTTACTCTCTATTTCTTTCTTTCTTTCTGTCTATTTCTGTTTCTTTCTTGCTTTCTTACTTTTATCTTTTTCCTTTCTTTCTGTATTCTACTTTCAGATTCTCGTTAACATCAACCGCTCGTTGCTCCACCTTTTTACCGGAAACTAATACCAGTCGCAAATACTAATAACATTTCATCATCCTCCTGCCCTTATCCCAATTTATTTGTGGTCAGAGCAGCATGTTTTCTTCTTCTATACTACTATTTGCCGTCATCTCAAGACTCACCTCTTTTCTAGCCATATCATATTTCACACAATCCATCTATCTTTTCTTTGATCTCCCTCTACTCATGTAACCCTGCACATTCATACTCAAAACTTTCCTCACAACATGGTCCTCATTCCTTCGCATCACATGTCCATATGTTGACAACCGATTTATACACAACTTCTCGGTCACAGGCACCACTTTCAGACTTCCTCTTACTTCTGTTTACGTCTTCTTAAATGAGTATGTAAATATTCATTTCTTATTCTATCCTTTCGCGTAACACCACACATCCCCCTCAGCATTATCATCTCAACTGCATGTAACTGTCTTTCATTCTATGTTACAATATAACTGTTATAAATTAAAAATTATTCGACGGCACGGTTGGCGCAGTGGTTGAGCCATCGGCTGCTGCGCCGCGTGTCGTGGGTTCGATCCCCGCACGGAACAAATATTTGTATGACCTACAGTTATTTGTTCCGGGTCTGGCTGTTTGTGTATGTGAGTTTAAATGTTTGTAACGCACCCACGATACAGGAGAAATTCCTAGTGTGGGGCAATGTTCAAAAAAAAAAAATATTCAGTTGCCATCCGGTTATATAAAAAAGCCTATGAAACCACCACAACCCTGAAACCATTTAAGCTCCTTGTTTATTTTAAATCATCACGCAGGGTGGATAACGAATTCAAAATTACAACATCCGCCACAATTTGCATATTTATCAAGCAGATATTAAATTCGCCTCAAATAATTAAAAAACTGATTTTTTTTTCTACTGCACTGTTGGCAACTTTTAATCGATACAAGCATGAAATACTGAACAGGATTTTTCTTTCTCTATACTTACTATTTTTCATTGAAGAGCACTAGTTATAGGTACAACGAATAATAATAAATACCAGCCTATTAATGTCCCATTGCAGGGCAAAGGCCTCTTCTCATAAAGGGACGGCACGAGCATTAATCACCACTCCTCAAGACGGGTTGGCGATTTCAGACTTATATTAATAAAGTCCAGATTTCCTCACGATGTTTTCCTTCACCTAAGTCAGTGATGTCCAAGATATATTTAGAAAGTACATATGTAAGTTGTTATCTAGGCAAACAGACACACAAATGAACATTTATCCTTTAAAAAAACCTTTTTATACTAGTAAGTGACCAACAAATCAGCAGCTCTATCTTGTTATGTTGTTGTTGCCAACACAACAAGACAACAGAGAAGTTGTGTGGAAATCGGCTGTCATGGTATGGGCATGTGATGCGAAGGAATGAGGATCATGTTGTGAGGAAAGTTTTGAGTATGAATGTAGAGGGTTACAAGAGTAGAGGGAGACCCAGGAAACGATGGATGGATTGTGTGAAAGTTGATATGGCTAAGAAGGAGGTGACTTCTGAGATGACGGGAAATAGAGATGTATGGAAGAAGAAGACATGCTGCGCCGACCCCAAATGAAAAATTGGGATAAGGGCAAGAGGATGATGATGATGTTGCCAACACAACAACAAAATACACGATTTCATTCGCACGCTCGCTGAACAAATTAAGATAGAATATTGAAATTTCCATGTCATTGATTACAGGGCAAACAACTTTGATAATAACTGGTTTTAGTAATCCCTTGTAATGTTTGCTACCTTTTGTGCCAGGATTTTGGGATCATCATGATCGAAAAAAAAAAAAGAATATGTATTCAAAATTGGATCAAATGTAAAAAATCGTTTTGTTTCGGCTGGCTCGTTGGTCTAATGGTTGTAAGTGCAACTGCTGAGCATAAGGTCCTGGGTTCACTTTCCAGTTAGTATTAAGTATTAGTAAGTCATGATGGCCCAGTGGTTTAAGCCTCGCCTCTTGTGCACGAGGTTGTGGGTTCAAACCTGGGCAAGTACCAATGTGAGTTCTTCAATTCATATGTACTTTCTAAGTTTATCTTGGACATCACTGACATCGGTGAAGGAAAACATCGTGAGGAAACCTAGACTTATATAATTAATATAAGTCTGAAATCGCCAACCCGTCTTGAGCAAGCTTGGTTCTCTGTATGAGAAGAGGCTTTTACCCTGCAGTGGGGCATTAATAGGCTGATACTTTTTTTTTATAAAGTATCAGTGGGGTGGGCCCGGGGTTGGTATTGGACCCGGTTGATGGCAATAAATTCACCCTCTATTACATAGAGTTTAACATAACTGGACCTATTTGGCGCACCCGGGAAGCACATTTTTTTTGTATTTTGTGCCTCAGTCTGTGCAAAACAAAATCTTTTCTTTTTTCTCTGTGGTCACCCATTACGGAATTCTCTCTTCTTTACTATTAGTACCACCAGCTTGTTGGTTACCGAAAAAAAATACAGAGACACGCGCATAAAAGAAATCTCCAGCACTCCAGCTGTTTTCACAACAGCTATAACAGAGATGAAATAACAAAAATCTTGCCGTTTACACACATTATAAGCGCGTGCAGCATCATAAGCTAATGTTTGCCCTGGCGCGCTGCTTGTTTGGCACTTGTGAGCGCAGTGAGCACAAGCGCGATCTAGTAGAAGAACAATATTTACTGGCCCCGCTCGGAAATGGCAAATTAAAAATACGTGAAAGATTTTTTTGTGTAGCGGAATTAGGGTTAAGGATAAATTAAATTAAAGCACGTACCTACAAATTCGGGTTACTTGTGTGGGCTGTGTAAAAAGGTTTCTTAGTATAAGACATTTATAAAAAAAATACTGGATATATAGAGTTTACTTCGACGACCGATGTGGCGCGGCGGGTGAAGGTCCGCCTGCGACGCAAGAGGTTGCGGGTTCGATTCCCGCCTTGGGACAAATGTTTGTACGATCTACAAATATTTGTTCCGGGTGTTCTGGGTATTTGCTATATGTAATAAAAATATATCTATCTATGTAATGTATTGTATTAAGTATATCAGTCATCTAGTACCCATAACACAAGCTCTGCTTAGCTTGGGGCTAGATGATGCTGTGTGGATTGTCCAGCAATATTTATATTTATATTTATTTATTTACTGAACATATTACAGTAGAGCAGAGTTTACGAAGGAGGACAATTTTATTCGTTTTTGATATGACAATGCTGTATTTTTGCCATGTTCAATCGAATGTATTTTTTTTCGAATAATTCTGATTAGTAATTGAAATTTTCACACAGCTGTTTATATTTTTACTGACCATTTAATGTAATTACTACTTTGACATTGAATTGTATCTTAAAAAATATTCTTATTGAATTGTAATCCAAATCATCATGAATAATGATGAAATGTAATTGTTATGACTTTTGTCACGGTTTATGCACCATCTCTTACTACCAATTTGTACGCCACGATATGAGGCTGAACATGTTAGAACTTTTCTGTATATCATTAATATCTTGCATGCAATGTATCATGTACACCATGTTTAAAAAATAAAATACTTACTTTCTTACTTTAAGAGCATTTTTGGGGTTCCTTACCAATAAAGGAAAAGCGAAACATGAGCTCGATGTTATAATATAGGATCTGTTCATTGTCTGTCTGTCAATCTTCATGTTGGTCGCAGTCTCTCTGTCACAGCACAAGCAAATTTATTAAATTTATATTTTTTATATTATCTTTTTGTTACAGGTTATCTAAAATATCAATTTACAATTTACGTTTACCATGATCAAATAAACTATTCAAAATGGCCACATTTTATTCACGACACATGAAGTAAGTCTATAAAATTAATGTAAATAAAATTAATATATATTTTCTCTTAACCATAAGCAAGCATATAGCATAAGTATAGATGCTAGGTCCTGGGTTCGATTCCCGGATCGAGCAAAGTGTTATTAGGATTTTTCACTAGGAATCTCAGTAGAAACCTGGAGTCTGCATGTGTGCTCGGTTGATGGCAATAGGCTCACCCCTCAATACATGGGACTTAACAACATAACTGGCGAAATATGGGTGTACTGTGTATACACTTCTGCCAAACCCTCCAAGAAATACAGGCGTGATGTGATGTTTTGCTGTATTTTCTTTTAAACTTAACCCATCGTTCTTTACAGAGATTTACTAAAAGCGAAAGAAAGTAAAACTCCCTGTTTAATTCCACATGAGTACAAAGTTCTTTCCGAACAAAGATTCCCACATTTCACAGCTTCCCAGTTTCCCAGGAGCATAAAAAATACAAGCTGCTAAATACTTAAGCTGCGAAAGCTCTAATAATAGCCCAGCTTTCAGCAACTAACTGAGCGCTACGTTCAATAAATCGTGCGAGCAGCCGATTTTATACCTTAAAGTTA
This sequence comes from Phlogophora meticulosa, assembly GCA_905147745.2. Classification (NCBI taxonomy): domain Eukaryota; kingdom Metazoa; phylum Arthropoda; class Insecta; order Lepidoptera; family Noctuidae; genus Phlogophora; species Phlogophora meticulosa. The sequence goes on along the minus strand of LR990524.1, from coordinate 2,354,803 downwards.
CCGACTGAAGAAATTAAAAAGTTAAGTTTGAACCAGAAGAGATCGTTGGATCGTATTAGTTTTTAATAATGTTTTGGTTTCTGTTCATCCAGTTTGTTAATTTTAAAATGTCGTTACAGAATAGGTCCTTTACGTACATACATAAACTCACGCCTCGTTCTCATGGGGGTAGGCAGAAACGTACAAACTTGACATACACCTCGTACACGAAACCTCGGGATTGAGTGTACGTGGTTGTGCATCGAAGTCGTCTCTCCACCTCTATCTGGGCCAGCTTCAGTGGTACTGACCGTCTTTAGGCTAAATTTTGGATAGATAGATAGATAAATAAAATAAATAATAAATATTGCTGGACAATCCACACAGCATCATCTAGCCCCAAGGTAAGCAGAGCTTGTGTTATGGGTACTAGATGACTGATATACTTAATACAATACATTACATATATAGATGTTTTTATTATACATAGGAAATACCCAGAACACCCGGAACAAATATTTGTAGATCGTACAAACATTTGTCCCAAGGCGGGAATCGAACCCGCAACCGCGCAAGCGTCGCAGGCGGACCTTCGCCCGCCGCGCCACATCGGTCGTCAAATATAGATATAGATTTATTTATTTGCCTGAAATATGGTATTTTACAGATTTTATAACCAATAAACAATAGTTCTTCATATTCCGCCAACTATGTAAATTCGGCATGCAAATGTGACAATACAAATGATTCTAATTAAAAAAAAAAAACAATTAAATTCCAATGTCAAAAATAAAATAATTACTAAATCAAGAATTGTCTATAGTATAAAATTACAAATATCAAATTAAAATAATTAAAATAAAATTTTTCTAAAAATCAACTTATAAATGCTAACTAAAGAAATACAATTACAAAATATGTCAGTAGCTTAAAATAAAAATGTCAAATATAATTTACATGTCATGCAATAACTGACCTATTTATCGAACCTAAGACCTCATTCTCAGCAGTACCTCTTGCAACCACTAGACCAACGATGTAGTCAGTTCTCATAATTATATTAACTATCTCTTTCCATAAAAATAACAACAAAAGTATATGCAAGCTGTAATTTTGCAGACTCAGCTGACTTTATGACGCCGTGCTAAGTGCACGTGCACTTAACATAAGCTATATCCTTCCTAACTTGCTCGAGTAACTTACACACTACCTATTGACTTTATTACCGGTTTTCAGAGTTCCGTAGTATATAAACTGAATATAAACAGAACCATTGTGCTATCACTTTTGTGTTTGTTTGTATTTCAAAGATACATACATACTCACACCTTTTTCCCATGGGGGTAGCCAGAAACTACAGAACGCCACCTGCTACGATCCTTACATACTTATTTTTCTATTTTAACGTTCATACATCTGGTCATACACGCACGCGTTTTGAGTACTGAACTTTTGGAAGAACATCACTAATAAGGTGTAATGAAAGATGTATATAAAACTGCCTCAAAAACCTTATATTAATTACCCTTCTTTCATATTCTCCTGGTGAATTCAAAGATATACAGGGTGGAAGGGACAAGATATCATAACATGATTTTTGGACCCCCCTTGTTGAAATTTGCTGTCAGTTTTTTCCTCATTTTTAAGTTTTTTCGGGTGTTTTTTTATATAATTTCAAACTGCGAGATGGGATAAATGAAAATGTCCTTGAAAACAAGTCACGCACTCGGGCCCAATGACCCGAGTGTTTGTACCCCAAACGGCAGTAATCTATTTGTCTACGTATTAGACCTATACATATTGTAAAGTTATTTCTTTGAGGTAAAAAGTCTGGTAGAAAATGCCTACGAGACTAAGCCCACCTTTGTACGGTTAGCATAAAGTTGTAAGAAATAAATAAACGAAAGCCTTTTTTATTTCAGCCGTAAGGCAAATATACGAGTAAATACACAAAGTGTAGTAAAGCTTTATACAACCACATTTAACCGAAATTCTCCCCACACACATGTCATTATGCAAGAATTAAGTACAAACTCCAACAAGGCACCGTAGCACCAATTGCTACGCCTCGTAGCTGGCCCCAAAATTGCTACGACTGCGTAGCTTCCGTAGCAGTGACGTCACAGCTAACGTCCCAAGGCAGTTGTTTGGTATTGGTCACTAAAGTTAGCTAATTGACATTACTTGGTCCCAAGTGATGACTTTGACGGCTTAGGTTATACCACGGGTCGCGGGATCGATTTCCGGATGGAGTAAATATTTGTTTGGTGTACTGTCTGAGTGTTTGCTTATGAGATTTGAATGTATTATAGTTTAATGACTTGTTTTTTACCGACTTCAAAAAAGGGGGAGCAACAAACAGAAAAAAACGCAACCCTAATAAGATTACTTCGTTGTCGGTCAGTCTGTCTGTCAAGACCACGAGATCCTGATACTGATACTGTTAGCCTGCTTCATCCTACTGTTATATAAAGGCCTCTCCTCATGACTTCCAGTTGTCTCAATCCAGGACTAATGTGGGCCACTGGTCGTTGGTTTTGTCCAGTTTGTCCCGCCATCATCCACGAGAACTGACGCGACGTCTTCTGGGGGTGTCAGGGCTCCAGAAATTGGTTACTTTCACGGACACGATGACGTATGTGGCGCGGCGGGCGAAGGTGCGCCTGCGACGTAATATGTTGCGGGTTCGATTCCCGCCCTGGGACAAATGTTTGTACGATCTACAAATATTTGTTCTGGGTATTTTCCTATGTATAGTAAAAAAAAAATATCTATCTATGTAATGTATTGTATTAAGTATATCAGTCATCTAGTACCCATAACACAAGCTCTGCTTAGCTTGGGGCTAGATGATGCTGTGTGTTTTGTCTAGCATCATTTACACAAAAAGCGAAGAAGCACAGCTCATTGGGCATGAGGAAAACTCAACCTGTTGTATATGGATGTGTGAGCAGCGCGTATGTAAGCGTGCGCTGCGTCCCCAATCGAACCTCTAATACAGGATCAGTGTGCTATTAGCCGTGAGTAGTTTCGCTTGTGTCCCTACGCACCTACATAACATTGGCAACGAGTTACCTACAGTACCAAGAAGTTATAAAAAAAAAGTCTGTTGAAAATTGTTACCCAAGATACGAGTACAAGCGCTAACGTAAGTATTGATTACCTGGATGACCGATCTTTTCTCGTATAAAACGACGTTTTCTAACAATTAAACCTAGCTAGATCGATTTATCGCCACCGAAACCCCCTGTACACTAAATTTCCTGAAAATCATTGGAGCCGTTTAAGAGATTCATAAACATATATACGTATACAAGAATTACTCGTTTAAAGGTATAAGATTTTTATTTTTGTGGAAATAAACATCCCTTCTCTCTTTCTATTCTTCTTTTATTTCGAGAATATTTATAACTTTGATAAAAAAAAACAACTAAATCTGTCTGTAAGAAAATATAACCACATTTCACACCTTTTAAATTCAAGCCGTTAAATTGTAACCCAGACGTTGTTTGGCGTTTAAACTAACCGTAAACTACAAAGCACACAATACCGCAAAAAGAAAACATGCACCAAATTTCCCCGCAAACTAAGATTTGTGAAGCACGTTAAGTTAGAGTTAAGTATGGTATAACTTAACATAAATTATACTTAGTAACTTAACATAATTTGTTGTGCGTTCGTAATAATTTATGGCATATATAAAATGGTAGAAGAAATAGCAAATTATGTTTTCCCATTAATTGTTTATGTATATTCGTGGATTTATGTTTATTTGTGTAGAGGTGGTTTAAAGTAAAAATTATCAGAAAAAATCATAGAAATTAGGAAAAGCAAAAGAAAACTTCATTGCTGATGGGTCTAGAATCATGTACGAAACTCATGGCTTCAGGACGAGGGTCGATGACCCTCCACCCTGTAGATAAATCCAGGAGAATTCAGGATTCCTTGAGTTCAGTAGTACACGATTTTTCCCGATTACATACATACATGCATTAAATCAAGCCCTTTTTTGCATGGTAATAGGCAGAAACTACAGAACACCACCTGCTACGATCCTTACTTAAAATGCTTTAAGTGTGAACGTTTGTTTCTCTCTTAAGTCTCTCCTTAAGTGAAAGAGGGACGATCACGCTCTTTAACATGTTGAACGCCAAATGACCAACAAACAATACATTTTCTATTGTGTCTCTTTGTTTGACACTTATGGTGTTAAGAGGGAGAAGGACGTCAATACCGGTTTCGGAGTTTTGTGCTGTTCTTCGACGTCCAACGATTCACGACTGGACGTGTGATGTACGTTGCAAAAAGCATTTCTAAAAATGTAGTGTAAGACAAGTGGGGGCGGTGTGGCTTCGGTGCGGCTGGCGGCAGTACGGTAGCGGTGCGGCGGCAGTGCGGCAGAGGTGCGTCGGCGGTGCGGCGTCGGTGCGGCGTCGGTGCGGCAGGGGTGTGTCGGCGGTGCGGCTTCGGTGCGGCTGGTGGCAGTACGGTAGCGGCGCGGCGGCAGTGCGGCAGGAGCGTGTTGGAGGTGCGGCTTCAGTGCGGCTGGTGGCAGTACGGTAGTGGCGCGGCGGCAGTGCGGCAGGAGCGTGTTGGAGGTGCGGCTTCGGTGCGGCTGGTGGCAGTACGGTAGCGGTGCGGTGGCAGTGCGGCAGGCGGCAGTGTTGTGGCAGTGGGGCGGCGGTTCACCAAGCGACAGTGAGGCAAGAGCGCCGGCGGCGTTTGGTGACGGTACCATTTACACGAGCCGTTAAGCCCCACAATTTAATGTATTTTTAGGTGGTTCAACTGTCTAGGTAATAAAAAGGTTAACTGGATTTAGGGTCGTTGACAATCGCACCTGACAAAATGTAGAATGAATTGTGTTTTGCATTGAAATAGGGGAAAATGACATCTATCCATATACCAGTTATGGTTGAAATTCTGTTGAAACGAAAGTAACTACTCCTGGGACAAAAATACCAATGCACAAACTAAAAATGTAACGTTCAATCTTAATTATTTAACAAGGTTGATGATTTCTTATTCATGTTTTTTCCACTCAATAAAATAATAAATGGTGATAAATCATCTTTAATCATCTTCCAACTATGTCGGGGTCGGCTCTCAGTCTAACCGGATGCAGCTGAATACCAGTATTTTACATGGAGCGACTGCCTATCTGACCCCCACAACCCGGTTACTGGACATCACGATCGTGTTGTCCAGTAACCTTGTAAAACTTTCGGGCTTCTGACTACCCATAACATCTGCCAAAGATCTACAAATGACAGCTGGTACCAACGGCTAAACGTGCATTCCAAGTCATGGAGGGGTGTTGATATGTTACGAACAGGCACCCATCCACAGACTGAGCACGGCAAACTTTTAAATTCAATCAACCCGTGTGGCTATTTTCATTTAGCCACGAGCTCTTCACTATGTACGAAAACATAGACAGTGTTAATAAAGTCGATTATACAATGACTAGTACGATTGATAAACTCATAATAAAAGTTATATTTGTAGCGCAAATTAAACCTTAATCGTTGGAGTTAAAGTGGTTTTTTAAACACACATAATTTTATATTTTTGGAAAAGTAAATAGATTCCAACACTATTCGGCCATAAACTACAAGAATAAAATACTTTAGACTAATATTAATTTAGTAAATCTAGTGACTTACTAGTTCTACGAAATAGCTCTCACGACCAGCTTTGAATTATAAATTAGCTTTTGAAATAATCACACTGTTGCCGACATTAACTTTCTAATATCATAATATATAATTAATGTAAAATTTATATCATCATAACCATTGGTCCATGATGGCCCAATGGTTATGGCTATCACCTCTTGTGCAAGAGGTTACGGGCTCAAACCTGGGCAAGTACCAATGTGACTTTTTCAATTCATATGTACTTTCTAAGTTTATCATGGACATCACTGACATCGGTGAAGAAAAACATCGTGAGGAAACATCATCACCTACTAAATCATGTCATCACAGTCGGCTGAAATTGCAATAAATCCCGATCTCGAAATATATGAAAAACTTAATTATTTACAGCAGAAGACCTTAAACTTAGAAACAAGAACAAGTATTTAAATTTCAATGAAAAACAGTGCAAAGGGCGTCTTTTTACAAGCTTTTAGTTTCAGCTGTCCGGGCGTAGACGTCTGTAATAGAATCTAGCCAGTAAAATTTGAGCTACTTTCTCTTATTCTACAGAGTTGAAATTTTACACGTTGTTTTAGTGTCAAGGGAAATAGTTTTTTTTTTACACAGCAGCACCTAGCCCCAAGCTAAGCAGAGCTTGTGTTATGGGTACTAGATTACTGATATACTTAATACAATACATTACATAGATAGATATTTTTTTATTATACATAGCAAATACCAAGAACACCCGGAAGAAATCTTTGTAGATCGTACAAACATTCGTCCCAGGGCGGGAATCGAACCCACATAGGTCGTCAGATTATGGTGCTTGAGACCTGATTCCACACCCAGGATTGCCTCCACACGAAAGCTCTACAGCCTAAAGACACAAAGACAGACTACATATTGTATTCGTATTGAATTATGATAGTCCGTTTTCAAATTGAATTTTGCTATTAAAACCATCTTCCTTTTCTATATATTGCGGAAGATGATATTGTGTTAAATGACGCTTAGTTTTTACCATTGGAATTATTTTTTTAAACAGACAAAAATGTGACCATCAAAGTCAAGATCAGCGGCGTTATACAGGCCCTTAAGCACTTCACCAATCACTGCTATAATAGGCTACTCATCCCAGACAGATCTTAATAAGCCTTCACTTAACACCCCAGTATACAAACTTTATAATACTGAGCTTCATAATACTTTCATACAATTCTCTACCATTGTTACCTTGTCGGACAAAGGTTTGTATTATAAAAACGTATTATTCTGTACTGCTAGGTGGCGACGAATAATAGCAATATCTAAAGAAAATTCTTAAGAGGAAAGCGTTATTTTTGTATTTAGTTAGGGTTGCGTGTTGTGTTGTTGGATGCTATCATCATTTCTTCATCACGCAGGATATTTTACTAAAAAAACGACTACCCCATACATATACATGACGACGTCAGCGATGGCGGAGCGATGGGGTCGTTACCGTCTTGGTTCGGTGGTAAAGGGTTCCATTTCGTAGGGGCGTTGTATTTAAAACATAAAGTGCAAATATAACCACACTTTTATAAACAAAATGACAGCTAACAATATTGTCACTAGGCAAACTGACAGTTTCGTTTTGGACAAGTGACTTGGACTGCGTCTGGATGCGAAGTGTCCGTTCGAGAATCCCCATCTTGCAATCGACTCTATCCATGTGCCGCCATTACAAAATAACGTCACGGCGTTTGCCCAACTACTACATTCATTATTGAGCAGCTTTTATTAATAATGGTATCATTATCCACGATATACATATGTGCGCATAACTCGGCAAAATATAGGTACTGAACAGGTAATTTTTTCTTTCGCGATTTCGGGGTTGGTCCCGTAGTAAAAGTTGTTTTTAGTGATGAGTACAAGCTCCCTTAAGAGGTTTTGTTTTTATTCTATTACATATTATACCTCACCTTGTATATACCACAGAAAAAACCATGAACAAGATTAAATAAAAGTTACGTTTTTAGGTTTAGCTACGTTTGCCAAGGTCAGTCTGTGGATGGGACCGTTCAGTACATATATCGACACTCCTCTACTAATATTTTTATTTAAAAAGATCAATACTATGTAAGTGAAAAAGCCTTCGTAAGTACATATGTTTGGTATTATACAATTACACTGTCTCAAACGTCGTCTTGACCCGGGAATCGAACCCAGCACATCTTGTTTAGCAGCAGCACTTGCTACCACTAGACCAACGTGGCAGTTAAACCGACCAAAAAAATCTTATGTTCTGATGGAAAACAAAGATCCCGTACATCATTCCGGAAGTCCGTGGCAACCCTAGCATTCTAGAAGAAAGCAAGGCGACATTACTGCGACTTAAGGCTTCCGTTTCTGGAAATATTGTTTCTTAATCTTTTCTTATTTTATATCTAACTAGATTTGGCACACGGCGTCGTTCGTGTTATTTTGAATTTGACAAACTGTTGTTGTACTCTGCTTGTAATAAAAAAAATATATATATTTATTTATTTTTGAAAAGACGTCGCCCCACACTAGGAATTTCTCCTGTATCGTGGGTGCGCGTCGCTCGTGTTATTTTGAATTTGACAAACTGTTGTTGTACTCTGCTTGTAATAAACTACGTATACCTGTATATTTTTATTTATTTTTTAAAAGACGTCGCCCCACACTAGGAATTTCTCCTGTATCGTGGGTGCGTTTACAAACATTCAAACTCACATACACAAATAACCATACCCGGAACAACTACTCGTAGGCCATACAAATATTTGTTCCGTGCGGTAATCGAACCCACGACACGCAGCGCAGCAGCCACTTGCTCAGCCAATGCCAACCGTGCCGTCATAATTCAATCAGGGTTCGAAAGACACGTGGCGCCATCTATTATCATAAGAACGTTATTGTTGATTTTCTCGGGAAAAGTACTTCATTGAGATGAGAGGTACCCTATGTCCGTTTCTGTACACCTGTCAACGTATATGCTAAATTGCAGGATTATCGGTTCAGTGGTTTGGCGTTAAAAGGTAACAAACAAACAAACTGACTTTCACATTTATAATATAGGACTTATAAAGGAATGAAGGATATATTTATTATTCTGACTTGCACAATCGTCTACTTGACAAGTGAAGTAAAATAAATAAAATATGCATTGATACATAAATAAAGTCACGGCTTTTTTCCAACGGGATAGGTAGAAAGTACAAGAACACCTGCTCTGATCCTTACATACTCCTTTAGCTTCGTCTACGTTAATTCATCTGCACGCGTATCATGACCACCATACAAACGGGTATTGTCGATGGAAGATTAAACAACATGACGGATTGTTGAAAGATTTCTACCGTCCTAAGCATGATAGTGTTAAATCTGACGAGAAGAGAGATGCCTAATCTCTACAGTCTAAGGAGCGCCCCGTGCTCGGATCTAAGAGATGTCAAGTTGGAAAGAAATAATGTTGTCTATTGTTGGTAGAATAGTAATAGAGTTTGTCATACACGCACTCCGGTTGAGAGTTCTACGCACCTGACCTTTTTGAAGAACATCACCAATAAGGTCAGCGTATGTCCTTCTAGGGAGTCCCCTCCCGGCGCGGCGTTTCCACTTACAAATGCCTATTGTTAGTCGTATTTCATTCATCCTCTCAACGTGACCATACCATCTAAGAATATGCATTGCAAAGACCGGCCAAGAGCGAGTTGGGCTCGCAAAGTTAGGCTTCCGAATTACACTGAGCAGTTTTAGTATACAGGGTGTTAGGCAGAATGAGGGACATACTTTAAGGGACGCTAGTAGTCATTACAACGAACCAATTTTACTACAAGATCAAAAAAAAAAAATGTTTCTCACATTTGTTAAGTTACGCCAACATAAATACATCGAGTAGCTGATTATTTTTTCGGTAATTTAGGTATTGTTCCATTGTCAAATTTCTTCATTTTCATGAGTACCAACGCCTTTACTGTATGTCCCTCGTTCTACCTAATACCCTGTAGAATGGTCGTTGGTCTGCCGCACCGCCGTACCGTATTGTGTGATATAAAAATTCGATATAGCTTCACTCTCGCTAACTTACATCGAAATGGGATACCTAGTAGTATCGAGGAACAAAATTATTTGGATTATATAACACTGAACAACAAGCCTGTTTTCCTCGAAGCATAAGGCACGACGGCACGGTTGGCGCAGAGGCTGATCGATCGACTGCTGCACTGCGTGTCGTGGGTTCGATTCCTGCACGGAATAAATATTTGTATCGCCTACAGATAGTTTTTCCGGGTCTGGCTGACGTTTATAAACGCACCCACGACACAGGAGAAATTCCTAGTATGGGGTAACATTCTATTTAAAAATAAAAAGTATATTACCTATAGTACACCTACACTTTGCACGACCTGATGAAGTACCATGTAATAGAGGGCGATCAACCGGGCAAACATCTTCGGTTTGCTACTGAGAAATTACAAATGAAAGGCCCAATAAAAAAAAATCCGACCTGAGAATCGAACCCGAGACCTCATGCTCAGCAGTAGCGCTTAGAACCACTAGGTCAACGAGGCAGTATAACGAAAACCACTAGTTGATAAAAAACAATCTAAACTAAAAAAAGCTCTCAATTTTGTAGAGGGTAACTAAAAGATTGAGCTTTTTTTAATGATCTGTGTCGTGGGCTTCACCATATGACTACAAATACATAGTTTCTTCACACCTCATCTGAGCCTCTAGCGTCCATTAATAACATAGTAATGTTTGCGGTTTGCGCCGGCGCCATGCGGTAGGTAGTAAACAAGGAAGGGCGATATTCCTGTCTCTTTTACGCTAAGACATTAGTCTAACCGACATTAGAATAATCAATTAAGTTTTGTTCCAAACCCGAGTTCAAGGCCGTGATAACACATGTGCGTAGATAAGAGATGTCAATAGCGTGTGAGCTCACTTATAGAAATATAGTAGGGCTGACACTTGACAAGACAAGACAAGACAAGACAAGACTACTTTTCTACACGTGAGGCGTTCTGTCGTCTATGTTTACCTTTCTATTTTGTTTTTTAGCTGTAAGTCTTCCAAGTTCTTTTAAATGAATAAACATGAGTTTACATACAAGGCCTGCAGGGTTTTCATCATATGCCCAGCCTTTTCCCAGCTATGTTGGGGTCGGCTTCCAGTCTAACTGGATGCAGCTGAAAACCAGTGTTTTACATGGAGCGACTGCCTGTCTGACCTCCATAACCTAGTTACTGGGCGACACGATACCCCTTGGTAAGACTAGTTTTTTGACTACCCGTAACGACTGTCAAAGATCTACAAATGACAGCCGGGACCAACGGCTTAATGTTCTTTCCGAGGCACGGAGGAGTCTGGATATGTTACGACACCCATCCACAGACTGTCCTTGGCAAGCGTGTCTTAACCTTTAACCTTCGATCAACCCGTGCGGCTGTTTTTATTGAGCCACGAGCCTGCAGAATGTTCATAAACAAAAAAAGAACCGTCATTTATGTAGGAAAAGTGATTACAAATAACTTAGCTAAAAACTTACTTAAACAATATGTGTAGTATGTAAAATTGGAATAAATTGCCCTATAAACGAATTATAAATTAATTATAAACTAATTATAAATTATAAAATGCCATGTAAATAAAAAAGCATAATAAATATTTAGGTACAAATATTTATTATGCTTTTTTATTTAAACATTAAAAAAAAACTACATCTTTGACTAAAACAAATTGCTTGATACTGTAGACCGGGTCATATCGATATAAGAGAAGAAGCTTAAATCACTAGTTCACAATCAAGACTCCTTCTCCTAAACAAGTGTCACATTCAGAACGAAAGTTCTACCAGCCTGTTTAATACAAAAAAGTCTATTATTGTATACACCCTATTTTTATTAGTTCCTAAGATAGGTATTATACCTATCTTAGGAACTAATAAAAATAGGGTTCATTTTTTTTGTCAGTTTCCAGTTTAACCGTATGCAGCTGAATACCAGTATTTTACATGAAGCGACTGCCTATCTGACCTCCACATCCCAGTTACTGGACAACGACTGAAATCCTTATGTTGAGACTGGATGTCAGACTTTCGGGCTTCTGACTATCCGTAACGACTGTTAAAGATCAACAAATGACAGCTGGGCCGGGACACCCATCCACAGACTGACCTCGCCAAGCGTAGCTTAAGGTTAATTAAGTGTGTAGATATAGAGTGGAAAACATGTATTTTTTTAACTCCTAGGATTTTCTTTTCTGTTTAATTTTGATCCGGGATCCAAGACTGTTGAATCGTTTCTCTGACTCGTCGAGCTTCATTAACTCAACGCATTTCTGGTGGTTGTCACTGTTGATTGTGGCTCTCAGGAGTTGCAGTGGTTAAGAATAGTGTGGCGGGCTTGACCTATTAAAAATAAAATTTAGATATTAGGTATACACTGCCGCTCGCACACCACTAGGCTGCTCCACCACCTGGCCGCTATGATCGCCTGGTACTTGACAGTACACGCGGGCTCTAAGCCGAAGCTGAACATGTCAAGTAGCTGTGCTGAATGATGCGAGCTAGCGTAAGCCTAATGTAGCGGACGCCGCAGCTTGTAGAAAGATTGTTAGATAATTTGTTATGTATAAGCGCATGCCGCAGCTTGTAAAGAGATCGTTAATTTATTATTGTAGCGCAGGCCGCAAAGATTATTAAAGTATGACATATAAGCGTGTACCGCAGCCTGTAAAGTATTAAAAACAAATAAAGTTTATATATATAAGCACTCACCATAGCTTATAAGGAAACATTGTGTAAAAGCGAGCACAACGTAGTTTTGTATAGAGAAAAGTACTTACACCTAACCAAGTAAATAAAATAATTTCCCCAAGTATGACGTCAATCTCAGGGAATAGGGTCTGGCACCGACAGGTCGAAACACGTATGAACCTGTCGGGAGCCGAACTGGGATTTCGGGGATTTTATTAGTGGACCGCCCTAGGATTGTTTGGACGTGTCCACAACTTGTACACACGTAGCCGTGCACATATAAGGGCACGGCTCTCGGTTAGGGTGTTCCTCCCCCGACCTCGCTCCTTGAGTACTCTATCTGTCGGCTCGGCATGACTGGCCATCAGCCAATTACTATTGTATCCGCGTACTGCCCTCCCGCTCGTGGGAGGGACGACATCCCAGCTTTATCCCACGATATCTCGGTTCTTCTCGGCTTGAGTGACTCCGTTATCATAGCGGGCGATCTCAACGCCAAGCACCCCGCGTGGAATAGTAATGTAACCAACGCCAGAGGGAGGGCTGTCCTCAATCTGGGCGCCTCCCTTAACTATGACGTCATCGCCCCGATGACTCATACCCATTTTCCCCACGATCCTGACCATAGACCTGACATACTGGACATAGCGCTCCTAAAGAATGTAAACCTTCGTTTACAATCGATAGAGGCGCTCCACGAGCTTAACTCCGACCATCGTCCGGTGATGATGACGCTAGTTCCCCGTACGGGTCCGCTTGACCCTGATCAGCCACCCCCGACTCAATTAGTTACCGACTGGAGGAAGGTAAGCGAAAAGCTGAAATCCTCCTCGTCGCCTCTACTCGACTCCATCCCCGATCTAATCACCTCAGTCGCTGACACCACGGGCGCAGTCGACTCGTTTACGGAGCACGTACAGACAGTCCTGAACGACTGTTCAAGGCGGGTTCCGGCGCTGAATGCCCAGCGCTGGAACCTACCGGACGATGTACGGGCTCTGATAACCGAGAAGAACGCGTCCGTCCGTGCCTATAGCGCTTTTCCCTGCTCTGCGAACAAAGCCCACATGCGAATGCTACAGCGTACTGTCAGCAAACGTGTGGCGGAGCATAGGTCGGAGAGCTGGGACAAGATGATCAGTGAGCTAGAGCCCAACCACCATGCCTTCTGGAACCTCCAGAGGAAACTCCGGTCCACCGTAGAGGCTACCATGCCTCCCCTCACTCGTCCAGATAAGAGCGTCGCGTTCGACGACTCAGAAAAATCCGAATGCCTAGCCGAAAGCTTAGAGACTCAATGCTCGCTTAGCTCCCAGCCGTTCGACCAAGCTCACCACTTAAAGGTAGACGCCGAAGTCGAACGTAGGTCCTCGCTCCCTCCCGTCGACAACCCTGATGATCCTATGCCTCCCGTCACTCCGGACGAAGTGCAAGACATCATTAAAGGGCTCAAACCGCGCAAAGCCCCCGGTAAGGACGGTATCACCAATAGGGTGTTTCAAATCCTCCCCGCGCAACTCGTTATGCTCATGACCGCCATCTTCAATGGCGCTCTGAGCAACAATATCTTTCCTCAATCGTGGAAAGAAGCCGTGGTTATTGGCATCCCCAAGCCTGGCAAGCCCAAGTCTGAGCCCACGAGCTACCGACCTATCAGTCTGCTCAATGTTTTCGGCAAAATCTACGAGAAGCTTATTTATAAGCGACTCAAGGACTATGTCGAGGCAAAGAGCCTGATACCGAACGAACAGTTCGGGTTCCGGCCGGGACACTCGTGTGTTCAACAGGTGCACCGCGTAGTCGAACACGTCAGCGCGGGCTTTCAGAGAGGCGCGCTCACCGGCGCCCTCTTCTTCGACATTGCGAAAGCCTTCGACAAGGTCTGGCACAACGGGTTGTTATACAAGCTATACCAACTCGATGTGCCAGATCGTCTCGTGCTCATCTTGCGAGATTTTCTGTCGAATCGTACGTTTAGATATCGCGTAGACGGTACGCTATCGTCACCTCACCCTATCCGCGCGGGCGTCCCTCAAGGATCCGTGCTGTCTCCTCTCTTGTTCTCGCTGTTCACTAGCGACGTCCCTAGGGGTAGAAAGGCCCAGTTGGCGCTTTTCGCCGACGACACGGCCATCTACTATACCGGTCACAACCCTACCACCATAGCTCGCACTCTCCAAACTTCCGCAAACGTCTTAGGCGCTTGGTTCCGGAAATGGAGAGTCGAGGTCAATCCCGACAAAAGTCAAGCGGTTCTCTTTAGGAAACCCGGACGCCGCAATGTCCCCACGCCTAGTCCGTTAGCCATGTACGGCAAGCCTATCCCTTGGGATAAGCGAGCCAAATACTTAGGTGTGATACTCGATCACAGACTTTCGTTCGCCGAACACATAAAGGCGGCGCGTTCGCGCGCCGTCTTCGCGTCCGGCAGGCTTTATTGTATGACCAACGAGAAAAGCAAGTTGTCACTCAGGTGCAAATTGCGGCTCTTCGTCTCGGTCATCCGACCAATCATGACATACGCTTGCGCAGTGTTCGCTCACGCCAAGCCGTATCATATTCATAGGCTTCAGACCGTCCAGAACCGATTCCTGCGCAGAGTCACGGGAGCCCCCTTCTACGTCCGAAATGAGACTCTCCATGTAGATCTCAAAATACCTACGGTGAAACAGTTCATGAAGCGACTCACCCAGCGCTTCATGGACTGTTCTACCGCTCATCCTAACCCCTTAGTGTCATCGGCCGTCCGATACACTCCCTCGCGAATAAGTACAGTTCGAAGACCGAAACACACACTCACAGAGCCAGATGATCCTATCACTCTCCTCCAGGAGAGCGATAAGGCCACCAGCACTGTTCGCAAACAAAAACGGACATTCCGTCCTCGCCGCCGAGGCCCGTCGCGACGACCCCGTCAATGCCCCCCTCCCGACCCTTTGCTAGAGCCAGCCCGCGAAGCTGAGCCGATTAATGTTTAAAATGTCCCTAAATAATGGAACAATCAGATCCAGCCTGTCCCTTGCTGTCCTCTTCAGCGACGTCCTAAGCCGAGGTTCGTACCCCGCAGGGGGTGCCCTTAGCGATAGTCGCTTAGCTTATAAGTTTTTATGCCTGGCTGGAGGCCTTAATTTTAATTAAGCCCCCCACAGGAAAGTTCGGTTGAGCAGTAAATATCCCTAAAGGATAAACTGCGAGATGCCCATTCCAAAACAAAACGGTTAGGGTGTAGTACGCCAACTAAGCCAAGAAATGTTAACTAGTCTAAAGGAAGATCAAATAAAACAAGAATTACGACCAAGAAGAGTTTTTATTTCACGAACAACCCCAACATACAGTCCACGCCAAAATAGTCTGGTCCTTCGAGGTCGGATTTGAAGAAACCTGCATTTGAAGAACCTACATTTCAAGAACGAAACACGTCCGAACCGGTTACAAGATACCTGCATACCTGCGTTGAACATTCTGCGAAATCACTGTGCGCCGTCAACCGAACGCGATTGTCGTCACCCGTAGTCAAAGTGATTTAACAGAACTGGAAGAACAACGGCGGGCCCTAGAACGAAGGGACGAAGAATTGCTGGTGTCAGTACGTCGCCGGGAAGCGGAACGTATCGAACGAGAGCGACTTAGGCGATTATCTCTCGATCCACCCGAATCACCTCGGATCGAGAGTATGATCGGGCGTACTACCACGACAGAACACGCTACAGCGGGGCCGTCGTCCGAACAGAGGCCAGCAAGATCAC
Organism: Phlogophora meticulosa; assembly: GCA_905147745.2. Lineage (NCBI taxonomy): Eukaryota > Metazoa > Arthropoda > Insecta > Lepidoptera > Noctuidae > Phlogophora > Phlogophora meticulosa. The sequence goes on along the minus strand of LR990524.1, from coordinate 2,338,682 downwards.
CGCAGCAATCAGTAAGGTCAACAACGAGTGTAACCACGCGGCTACGAGTAGCCGAACTAGAGGCAGCCGAAAGATTAGCGATCATCCGAAGAAAGGAATTAGAACTGGATGCCGATCTAGTCAAGAAGAGATTGGCAGCAGAGGTCTCCGCTATCCAGGATGACCAAGAAACCACTCATGACGACCTGCTGCAAGAAGAGCACCAAAATCAGAAGGTGGACCAGTGGCTGCGCACCAACCCCCTCGATACACGGGAGGAGGGGGCCGGAAACCTAGAAACAAAAGAAGGTACCAAGCAACAACATTTTAACATGCCCAGAAGAAGATCACCGACGCCGACGAGAACCCGGAACAGTATCGACCATCTAGCTGCCACCCTAGAGAAGATGGCTAGACCACGACTCCGGCATACAGATCTGCCGACGTTCTCCGGGGCCATCAGTGAATGGTTGCCATTCAAGGCGTCCTACCATGACACTACCACCATGTTTAATGTGTCACCGTCCGAGAATCTTCAGCGGCTACGAAGTTGCCTGAGAGGTGAAGCACGCGACACGGTCGCGGCACTCCTACACGCGGCCACAGAACCGCAAACAATAATGAAGACTCTAGAACAGTGCTTTGGCCGACCAGAAACCATTATCGACAAAGCGCTGGAAGATCTCAAGAAGATGCCAAAGCCAGGACCCTCAGCAAGCGATCTCAACAGCTTTGCAATCAAAGTGCAAAGTACGATCTGTGTACTGAAGACAATCGATCGAAAAGGGTACCTGCACAACCCACTGCTGACCAGGGAAATACTGGAAAAGCTAAGTCCCCATCTACGATCTCGATGGTGCGACTTCGCCTGCGACCACGAAGGGACAACGGAGCCAGAAATCGTTGTGTTGTCATACTTCTTAATGAGAGAAGCGGACAGGGCGTTACGTTATACGTACACCACAACAACGAATACCGCTATCCAAAAGAAGGAAACCAGGCCCGCTATTATCCAGAGGAAAAAACCCAACACAGTGTTCGCTACGATTGAAGATAGCGAAGAAAATAAATGCCCCAGCTGCAACCAGTGCCACGTGTTAACCCAGTGTCCTAAATACAAATCAATGAACGTGAGCCAACGCTGGGAGCTAATAAAAACAAACGGAATCTGCTTCAAGTGCGCCCAGAAGAAACACAGGCGCATTACGTGCAGAGCAAAGTTGTGTGGTGTGAACGAGTGCCGCCGACCCCATCACGCTACGCTGCATCAAGAGCCAAAGGAACCGCCCAAAGATAAGTCAGTGATTGATAATAAAGCTGAAGAGCACGCAAAGGAGGAGGCAGTCATGTCGGTGGCTACCCTAACAGCCACCGGCCCTAAGACTGTCTTACTCAAGATGTGCCCCGTAATCATCGCGGGTCCACGGGGAGAAGTGATGACGCATGCGCTCCTAGATGAGGGAGCCACCGTCACCCTGATGGATGAAAGTTTGGCTGCGAGCATCGGGGCAGAGGGCATGTCACGACCATTACACATACGTGGTGTGAACATGTCCTCACGTGACCAAGAAAGCAAGATTGTCACTATCCAAATAAGGGGAATCGGCGAAGGCAGCGCCACACACAAGCTTCAGGCAAGAACAATGAGAAACCTGAGGCTTCACCAGCAGTCAATTCCAGACACTCTGCTGAAATATGAGCACCTGCGCAACCTCCCAAGAGAAGAAGTGTGTTACGAACCAACCCGACCCGGAATCCTAGTGGGGACGGACAACTGGGACTCCGGGTCGGCGGTCCCAACCAGCCGGCTGCATCCCGAACGCAGCTCGGCTGGGTAGTACACGGGACCACACCGCGCAATGTTATCGTGAGCGAAGACAACGTGCTGCATCTCTACGAACACGAGAAGCAGCAGCACGACCACCGACAGCTTCACGACTTGGTGGAGGCTCACTTTAAAATCGACGCGCTGGGCATTGCACGAGAACCACGTGTAAACAGTACCGACCAACGAGCGATGGCCATCGTCAACAAAACCATAAAAAAGATTGACGGTGGCTACGAGGTCGGACTGCCGTGGCAATACGACAACGTAAACATGCCACCCAGCTACAGCGCAGCGCTCCGCCGGCTGAAAAGAATCGAACAGAAAATGGACGCATCACCTGAGTTTGCCGCGCAATATAGTGCCCAAGTGAATAACCTGTTAACAAAGGGTTACGCAGTGCCATGCGACGGTGCAGAGACCACAAGCGCCATCTGCTGGTACTTGCCTCACTTCGCCGTACAGAATCCGAACAAGCCCGGCAAACAAAGGTTAGTGTTCGACGCAGCGGCGAAAAGTCACGGCGTGTGCCTGAACGACAGGCTACTAGAGGGCCCAGATCTGCTGCTGTCGCTACCGGGAATCATATTCCGCTTCAGAGAACGAGCGATCGCCGTCACTGCGGACATTCAAGAAATGTTTTTACGCATTAAAATCAGACATGAAGATCAGCCGGCGCAGCAATTCCTATGGAGGGGTAGTGACCGAACGAGCCCACCGCGCCGCTACAAGATGACGAGCATGATATTCGGCGCAGCCAGCTCACCATATATGGCTCATTATGTACGCAATCACAACGCGGACATACATGCGCACGAATATCCACGCGCGCTCGAAGCCATCAAGAACAGTCACTATATGGATGACTTGGTGGCAAGTTACGACAGCCAAGAAGAAGCTCTGCAGGCAATAGAGGAAATAAGAAAGGTGCACGCGGTCGCCGGGTTTACTCTACGAGAGTGGAGTGCTAATAGTGAGGCGGTGTTACGCCACGTACCCCGAGAGCTGCGTGCCACCGTGCCTACACAACTGGGAGGAGAAGAGCCCGCAAGCAAAATACTCGGGCTATACTGGAGCGCTGACCGAGACGAACTCGGGTTCAATACCTCAATGAACCGGGTTCCTACTCCAGTACGAGAGCGTAAACGCTCACCTACAAAAAGGGAAGCTCTCAGCGCGGTGATGTCAATCTATGACCCGCTGGGATTGCTGAGCCACTTCACGATACGGGCAAAGATCATATTACAAAGTTTGTGGCGCCTGCAAATATCGTGGGACGAGCCAATACCAGAGGAAGAAAACGAACTCTTCGCAGCGTGGCTCACTCAGCTCAATGACATCACGCGACTTAAGCTACCCAGGAACTATACGTCAAAGGAATACAGAGACATAGAACTACATGTCCTATGTGACGCGAGCGAGCAAGCTTACGCCGCCACAGCCTATTGGAGGATAGCAAACTGCGACGATACCGTGAGTATCGTATTGGTCGCCGCTAAAGCTAAAGTGGCGCCACGACGGGCGCAGACTATTCCGAGGCTAGAGCTACAGGCGGCGGTCATAGGAACTAGACTCGCTGACACCGTCCGCAAAGAGCATCGCATCGAGGTGAGCAGAACCGTGTACTGGACAGACTCTTCCACGGTCGTGCACTGGATAACGCACGACATGCGACGATATACACCGTTCGTCGCGCACCGCCTGGGAGAGATAGCCGAACTCACCTCGAAAGAAGAGTGGCGTTGGTTACCTACCCAACACAACGTAGCCGACGACGCCACTCGAATCACCAATGCGACTATCAGTGCGACTGACAGATGGTTCCAGGGGCCTGACTTTCTCTATTTACACGAAAACCAATGGCCCGGGAAAGTGACACCTGACGAGGACGATGAACACGAGGTCTTGCACGTCGCGGAGGGCCCACCAGACAGCTGGCTACCTGACCCTGCCCGCTTCTCCAAGTACGAGACACTGGTGAGGACCGCGGCGAGAGTGCTGACTTTCATCGATATGTGTCGACGCGCCGCTACGAGGCTGGAACATAGACATATACAGCGCGCCGAGAAAGAAATAATGCAGCGGGCACAACAGGAGAGTTTCGGTGACGAAATAAAGCGGATACGGTCCGCTCGCCCTATCCCTAAGACGAGCAGACTGTATCCTCTCGACCCGGTGATTGAAGATGACCTCCTACGGGTACGCGGGCGTATCAGCGCCGCCGCGGCGCCACAAGAAACTAAGCGACCGGTCATTTTAGACGGCCGTCACCGAATAACAAAGCTCCTAGTGCTACGAGAACACTGCGCAGCGGGTCACGCGAACCGCGAGCGCGTGACCAATGACCTTAGACAACGATACTGGGTCATACATTTGCGACCTACCGTGCGCAACATAGAAAGAAACTGTGCATTTTGTAAAAGAAGAAAGGGAACACCACAGACGCCGGCCACTGGAGACTTGCCGCATGCCCGTCTGGACCCCTTCCACCGCCCGTTCACAAATTGCGGGGTGGATTATTTTGGTCCCATGATGGTCAAGATGGGCCGCCGCCGAGAGAAGAGGTGGGGGGCATTGTTTACGTGCCTCACCTCCCGTGCTGTGCACATTGAGCTCGTGGCCTCCCTCTCGACGGACTCTGCAATAATGGCCCTAAGGAGAATGGCTGCGCGCAGAGGGTGGCCGCGGCTTATGTACTCAGATAACGCCACTAATTTCCGTGGGGCCGATCAGGAGCTCTACACCGCTTACAAGGAGTGGCTGCCCGTCCTGAACGACCTAGGACTACAGCACCGGATGGAGTGGCGCTTTATCCCTCCCGGCGCACCTAATCAAGGAGGTGCGTGGGAAAGAATGGTACGCTCTGTCAAGACGGCCCTGAGGGTGACTCTGAAGGAGAAGGCGCCTACAGAAGAGGTCCTCTACACCCTCCTCGCCGAGGCAGAGTTCGCCATCAACGCTCGACCTCTGACCCACGTCAGCGTTGACCCTAATGACCCCGAGGCCCTGACCCCTAACCATTTCCTGTTGGGGTCATCGACCGGCCTACCAACGACGGGACCATGTGAAGAGGACGACCGAAGGACATGGCGGGCTACACAAGCGCTCGCCGATCACTTCTGGCGACGCTGGTTACGGGAGTACCTACCTACCCTGGTACCCCGTGGCGAACCCAAAAGTAACGTGCGCCCTCTTCAGCCTGGCGACGTGGTCCTCGTGGTCGACAGTACGCTACCCCGAAATACTTGGCCAATGGGAATCGTCGAACGCACGCACCCTGCAAGTGATGGCAGCACTCGAGTCGTCGAGATACGGACCAAGACGGGAATCTTCCGGCGCCCAGTCAGCAAACTCGTCGTCCTTTTCAATAAAGAAGAGGCTTCGCGAGCTACGCCGGGAGGAGAAATGTAGCGGACGCCGCAGCTTGTAGAAAGATTGTTAGATAATTTGTTATGTATAAGCGCATGCCGCAGCTTGTAAAGAGATCGTTAATTTATTATTGTAGCGCAGGCCGCAAAGATTATTAAAGTATGACATATAAGCGTGTACCGCAGCCTGTAAAGTATTAAAAACAAATAAAGTTTATATATATAAGCACTCACCATAGCTTATAAGGAAACATTGTGTAAAAGCGAGCACAACGTAGTTTTGTATAGAGAAAAGTACTTACACCTAACCAAGTAAATAAAATAATTTCCCCAAGTATGACGTCAATCTCAGGGAATAGGGTCCGGCACCGACAGGTCGAAACACGTATGAACCTGTCGGGAGCCGAACTGGGATTTCGGGGATTTTATTAGTGGACCGCCCTAGGATTGTTTGGACGTGTCCACAACTTGTACACACGTAGCCGTGCACATATAAGGGCACGGCTCTCGGTTAGGGTGTAGTACGCCAACTAAGCCAAGAAATGTTAACTAGTCTAAAGGAAGATCAAATAAAACAAGAATTACGACCAAGAAGAGTTTTTATTTCACCAACAACCCCAACATACAGTCCACGCCAAAATACCTAAGTTCCAGATTTAACAGCAAAATAAATAATAAAAATATGATGCTTTGCAGTAAAATCAATAATAATAATAAAACCATCATATAAAAAACACATCAGGAACAAAAACGTAAAAATGAGGGAAACGCCGTCGAATATTTTAACGCAAGGGGGTCCAGAATCTCAGGTCAGTTTGTGTAACAATGATAAATTGTGGTTTTTTTCACATTCCGTTATTTGGGTCATCCTTAACGGCAAGTGTAGTACGTAGTACTACGTACACACTCGTGGGCGACAGTGGGTCGCCTCTAACCATACTGATTCAGTGTCAGAGCGGAGAGAGCAGAGAGCAGAGCGCTTGCGCGGGACCCAAAACTGTTTCGCTGGCGTAAAAAGCGTGGCTCGTGCTAGTAATTCAACTGTTTATTAAGAAAAGGAGATCTGAATGCCAAGGTATTCACGAGTACTGACGTGTAAGCAAGAAAAGCCACACGGTGACGTCATCTGACGCGCGAAATCTTACACTCACCCGTCTGACGCTCGAAGTCTAAGTTAGCCCCAACCGTGTATGTAGCGATAAGATATTTACGCAACGAAACTTCTGGAACAGTGCCCAGTTTGTTCGTGAATAACATTTGGTGCAGTTGTTAGTGTTTTATCGTGTCTTTGGAGGCTAAATCATAGATCATCGATCAGCACGTAAAGTTTATTGAACCTCGGTCACAACTTATGCACACAGATATGTTTACAAAATATACTAGTTTGCGCAACAGATTGCCGAATCCCAAATCTTATATTGAAGACTGCTACACACACACATACACATTTGAATGTTTTTGGTTTTTCGTTGACTTGTTGCTAAAATTAACGATTGTAAAGGGGCCTTCTCAACAAGCTTTTGTTCATACAGTCGATCTATTCTGTAAGAATGTCTCCGCGATAAGTGAGCGTGAAGTAAACTGTACATCCCTAGCATAAGTATGGGATCCCCCAAGATGACCCACTCACCTAACGTTCACTTCTCGCTCATTGCTTTGACGACCGATGTGGCGCGGCGGGCGAAGGTCCGCCTGCGACGCAGGAGGTGCGGGGCCGATTCCCGCCTTGGGACAAACGTTTGTACGATCTACAAACATTTGTTCCGGGTGTTCTGGGTATTTGCTATGTATAATAAAAAACATCTATCTATGTAATGTATTGTATATCAGTCATCTAGTATCCATAACACAAGCTCTGCTTCGCTTTGGGCTAGATGATGCTGTGTGGATTGTCCAGCATTATTTATTTATTTATTATTATTTATTATTGCTCACCTGACCTACACTGCGAGTTTATTTGTTTACAAAATATACCAAATGGTATTAAAATGTGATAGTAGTACTGCTTTACTTTTATCAGATCATCTGTCTAGTCGTTTCCCAACTCAGCCAGGGTCAGCTTCCAGTCTAACCGGATGCAACTGAATACACAGACGGATGTCATTTGTCAATTTTAGACAGTCGTTACGAGTAGTTGGAAGCCTGAAACTCTGATGACCAGTCTTACCAAGGAGTTGAAGGAGTATCGTGTTTCCCAGTTACTGGGTTGTGGAGGTCGGATAAGCAGTGGCTCCATGTAAAATACTAGTATTCACCTAGTAGGTTTGAAGCTGACCCCAACATATTTGGGAAAAGGCTAGGCGGATGATGATGTAGTTTCTTATATCTAAGATAGCCGTGACCTCGTTGAAGGAAGAGATCATGAGCAAACATGGACTCAATAAATAAATAAATAAATATTGCTGGACAATCCACACAGCATCATCTAGCCCCAAGCTAAGCAGAGCTTGTGTTATGGGTACTAGATGACTGATATACTTAATACAATACATTACATATATAGATCTTTCTTTATCTTTCTTTTTCAAAAAAACGTTGCCCCACACTAGGAATTTCTCCTGTATCGTGGGTGCGTTTACAAACATTTAAACTCACATACACAAACAGCCAGACCCGGAACAACTACCTGTAGGTCATACAAATAATTGTTCCGTGCGGGGATCGAACCCACAACACGCGGCGCAGCAGCCGATGGCTCAACCACTGCGCCAACCGTGTCGTCAAAAGATATTCATTATTATACGTAGAAAATACCCAGAACACCCGGAACAAATATTTGTAGATCGTACAAACATTTGTCCCAAGGCGGGACTTATATTACTTATAAGTAATATAAGTCTTATACCAACCAAGTCAATCGCCGACCCGCCTTGAGCAAGCGTGGTGGGTCTAAATGCTCGTGCCTTCTCTGTGTGATAGGCCCTTTGAGCCTTTCCCTTGGAGTAACTCAGTAACCGACTGATTACTATTATTGTTTTATGTTTTAAGACTCAGGAGATATTCGTGTCCTTGCAGGTATTTACACCGACCTGACAACCAACGGTATTTTCCACAAAACTATAAAAAGGATTTCTCACAACCACTGATGACCACCGGAACGGCAAGATGATTGACACAAGTAATAATTTGTCAGTTTTACAAATTCAAATAATCTATTTCTAAGTTAAGTCAGAAATAAACATAGATGAAAAATAACCTAAATAAGCACACAATTTGGTATCACTTAATTCATACATACGGCATGCAACATAACATCACGCCTGTATCCCCTAAAGAATTAGTCAGAGCCTTCAAAGGTGTACAATAATACAATATACTCATATTTCGCCAGTTATGTTTAAGCCACAAGTAATACCCTATTAACCCTATTGAGATTAATAGGGTCTCCCCATATTACTTGAGGCAAACGGACACAAATCCAGGCTCAGTGCATCTACTGGGACATCTCAATCGGAAATTCTAATAAAATTTTGGCGGCACGCAAATTGCAGATAAATAAATGATTACCCATGGGTACACAACCGTATTTCAAAACTCGAGGATAATTTAATAATGAACTAAATATTATTTGTTTTGTTTCAGTAGACACTGCAAGTCCCTCAACAATATTAAAACGTAAACAATCAGATGAAGATAGTGGTGATGCAATGAAAAGGAACAATAATTTCGAAGATTATAATGCCAGAAATATGAAAAACATTGAAGATATTCTTAGTACCATTTTAGATGTCAAAAGCAAGATAAATACTGTATACCAGGAGACGAGTTCAATATTGAAAAACAAGTTTGATACTATACAATGGTTTGAGCCTGAGGTGAAGAAAAATCCAGAGAAAGCTGCTCGTTCAACCAAAACTCTAACATCACCCACGGGGAGTGTTGCTGAAAAATGGATGCTTAAACATGAGGGCCCAGGACCAGGTTTAAAAGAACTCATGCCAAAGACAGGAATATATGTTGACGAAGACGAACTTAATCGATTACTGCTTACTGGCCGTGATATGAGAAAGTTTGCTAGATCTCTTCTACTTCTAGTCTTTTCACACGACGCTATTCGGAAGTGTTCCCTGACTGGCAAGTGTAAGAGGAAGCGGCCTGCACTTGATGAACATGCTAGAAACGTATTTACAGATTATGTGACTAAGCACGCCAAAGAATCTGGTTGGGAAATAGTAAGTCGGAAGCTATTGGCCCAATCTTTGACTTCTAAACTTAAAGACATGAGACGTTATCTATTTATGATTGGTTTAAATGATAAATGGAATGGGTAAAAGATGATAGAGATGTTGACGATACGGTTGGCGCAGTGCCGCTGGTGAGGTTCCCGCAAGAAACAAATATTTGTATGTCCTACAGGTTGTTCACTCAAATCAATAAGAGAGAGTGTAAATGTTGGTAAACGCACCCACGATACAAGAGAAATTCTTAGTGTACGGCAATGATTTAAAAAAAAAAGTGCAGATTATGTTTTTTTTTTAAATAATTGCTTTCTAAGGTAAATTCAATTATTAAAAAAAAACACTGTAAAAGAGACCTACCTCTTCATATCTTTAGGAGTTACTTTAGTGTTTGCTCCTAAATTATTAAAAAAGATAATCATACATGTACAGATGTATTTCTCACCTACGGGATTCCACAGGGTAGTGTTCTAGGACTTGCTTCTTCATAACTAGATAAACCATTGAAATATTTTCTGTAGTACACTCACGAACTGAACTAATACTTTCACGAAAAAAACAAAAATGAAAGTTCTTGCAACATTGAGAAAAATCTTATTTCATTACCTATAGCTTATCTTTGAAACGTGAATAAAAAGTAAAAATAAAAAATACAGTAACCAGTCCACTCCTTTATTTATCTCCCTGAGATCATGAACAACAAAAACAGTTAATACAAAAAAGGCGCTCAAAATCTCTAATTGTTACTCGTCCGCCTCGTGCGGTTGACTGTACGACCACAAGTAGTTACTTCACACCAGAGCTGTACCAAAATGTATGTATTCGGTACTGAGAAACATTACACACGAATACATTTCGTTCCTCGCATTATCGTAGTATAGGTAAACAGTCTACACTGTTTCACGCAAGTACTGTTGATGCGTGTATTGAAACGTTTGCTGATCATATGTTTTACGCTTGCGCGCGCTTATTCGGCGAATTTAAAAACGTACGTTACAAACGAACGATGTTTATTTATTAAGTAAAGTATAATTTGGAAAATCTTCGTTCAAGTTTTTTACTATTTATAGTAAATTAGCCATTGCAAATTAAGTAGATCCCGTGAACAGTTTACTTGTAGGTCTACTTACTTTACCTATTAAATCAAACTAATGTTGGCGATCGCTGAGCTCCGTTTACAAAGTTAAGGGTGACATCACCGGAGCGGCATGGTGGCCCACGGCGACACGAAGTGCTGGCGCTGCTGTATCCTGAGCCCAGATGTAAACATGGGAAAACAACGAGAGCAGCGTGGCGGCCATTTTTTTATTAGGAATATTAGTTATTTTATTTTATTTTTTATTTATTTATTAAGGTTAACCAACGATTGTTTACACATAACATTACGTTGCGATTGACAGATAAACATTTGATAGTGTAACAATCACTTAAAGGCTAACACCGCATGCACAGTAAACGGCTTAAATGTACAAAATGAGTTATTACTACAACGATTATTTAGGTTACTTTTTTCCTTAAGATTAGGTTAGTTATAACAACAATCAAATTTTATAAAAACATATTAAGATGAAAATACAATTAAAAATGTAATTCACAGATAATAATGGTGTCATCAAAATAATTAAAAAAAAAAAACATTAATTAAGATATTCATAATTAGGTAAGGAAAAATGAAAAAGTGTATAATTAAAATGAGTACATGGATTAGATTGAATTAAGGTAGATTTAATAAATAAAATAAATTAAATTAAATTAGATGAAATTAAATTAAATTAGATGAAATTAAATTCAATAAAATAAGTTAGATAATATTATATTGGATTAAAATAATTGGTATAATAAATTAACGAATTTTACATTTAATACTATTACAATTCAAATTGTTGCGAGTGAAATATTTACAATTACTTTAATAATTCTATTAATACTGTCCTGGTTTATATCCACTAAATCACTGCAGCCATTGAGAATTTTACATAATCTAGGTATAGGTGAGTTTGCGCCAAGTACCGACCTTCGTAGTGGTGGGCATAACGGAGTAATGATATTTCTCGGATCTAGATGGAGCATGGAATCTAATAAGACTTAACAACTTAGAGCAATCAATTGCGTTTCTTAATATTTTGTACAGAAATATAGCGTCGGTGACGTCTCTGCGTGTGGATAAGGAATGCATTTTGAAATGACGCCGGCGGATTTTGTAGGAGGGTAGCTGCTTAGATTTCCCCTCACGAAAAGCTAGGTGCCACTCAAAACGCTTCCGCACTCGTTCTAACTGCAGCATATGAGTGGCGTAGTGAGGTCTCCATACAACGCTGCAATATTCCAAGATACTTCGCACGAGACTGTTGTACAACATTACTTTGGTACTGCTTTTACGAAAACCTCTAGTATTACGAAGCAAAAAGCCCAACATTTTAGATGATTTTTTAATAATGTAATCAAAGTGAGGTATAAAGGTGACTTACTGTGGTATACTAATAAATGAATCACTCAACGCAAGAGTGACGCGGCGAGAGAGTCCCGATCCATCCCCGGTGGCGACTGGACGTCACCCTTAGGTTGTTGTGTACTTACTGACAATTTTGTTGTGAAACTATAAACCTCAAGTCTTAATTAGTGATTCCTAGTGAACACCACAGTTACTCTTCTACAGACCTTTGTTTGATAGAGTCGTTGTTCCTTTTTAATATTGAGAGTTCAAATTTATGATATCCTTTACCCAATAATTGTCTCAGTTAAGAGTGACTTAAGTATTAAATAAAAATAAAAAAATATTAAATTTAGAACAAGTTATACACAAGTCTGGTTCAAAAGACGGAAAAGTGAATAAAATACACCTTACGCAGTTTGGTATGTCTAGCCTAGCTTTTTCCCAACTACGTTGGGGTTGGCTTCCAGTCTAACCGGATGCAGCTGAATCCTTGTATTTTACATGGAGCGACTGCCTATCTGACCTCCACATCCCATTTACTGGGCAACCGATTTCACTGGGTAAGACTGGTTGTCAGACTTTCGGGCTTCTGACTATCCGTAACGACTGTCAAAGATTTACAAATGACAGCCGGTACCAACGTCTTAACGTGCTTTCCGAGGCACGGTGAATTCTCAGTGTGTTACAAATGGTTACCCATTCCTATTCCTTAACCTTCGTTCAACCAGTGCGGTGATTTATATTTAGCCGCCATAAGCATGTATATATTTCTTCAAATTACAAATGTTGCCACGCCATTCTGAATGTCATACTGAATGCGTACGCAATACGACTCGATTTGTTACTCTATCATAATATAGTATGTTATGAGGTATCAGAAGTAATGAGTAACGTAACGATACTATAGTAACGAGTACCCTACTATAATTGTTATACTAAAGAATAATAATAAAAATAAATCTTTTATTCAGAAACTTAAAAACTTCTACAATAAATCTTATTTAGGGGTCTCCTTTTAAGTATGAAAAATACCTGTGCTAGGAGGCCCCACTCTTCAAAAGTAGTACAATAGTATGTAGGAGTGTACTTATAATTAATTACAGGGGCTTTCATTTTTTACTTAAAAACTAATGAAATGAAGAAAAAGGAAAGTACTCTAAAACAAATCAATTACCTAACTCAAGTACGTGTTTGTGTGTGTGAAGAAAACATACGGGTATTCTAGTTTTCGTTACTTTTACACCTAATCTGAGCCTCAAGCGTTCTGCGTTCATTCATACCGTAGTAACTTTTGCGTCGCCACGCCGCGCGCGCGCGCCGTGCGGTAGGTAGTAAACAGAGAAGGGCGATATCTCTGTCTCTTTTACTCACACACATTAGCGTAACTGACAAAAGAATAATCAATTTAATTTTGTTTGGAGCCCGAGTTCAAGGCCGTGATAACACATGTGCGTAGATAAGATATGCCAATAGTCTGAGCTCATTTAAGACAACATTTTAGGGTTGACACTTACGTGAGAAAAACCAATCTTAATATATAACTACAAAATAACTGACGAACCAACTTAACATATCATCTCGTATGTTTCTATTCCCGTAGTGTTTGACAGACGTTTAACTAGAAAACACCCACATTTCGCTAGTTATGTTTAAGTCCCATTTTTAATAAGGGGAGATCTACTGCCTTCAACATTCCAGATGAAAAAGTATATTATTAGATAGATCATCATCATCTGCCTAGCCTTTTCCCAACTATGTTGGGGTCGGCTTTCAGTCTAATCGGATGCAGCTGAATACCTACCAGTACCAGTACCAGCCTATTACTGTCCCACTGCAGGGCAAAGGCCTCTTCCCATACAGAGAAGGCACGAGCATTAATCACCACGCTTGCTCAAGACGGGTTGGCGATTTCAGACTTATATTAATTAGATAAGTCCAGGTTTCCTCACGATGTTTTCCTTCACCGATGTCAATGATGTCCAAGATAAACTTAGAAAGTACATATGAATTGAAAAACTCACATTGGTACTTGCCCAGATTTGAACCCACAACCTCGTGCACAAGAGGCGAGGCCTAAACCACTGGGCCATCATGACACTGAATACCTACTACCTTCAGTACTTTACATGGACCGACTGACCTCCACAACCCAATCACTGGGCAGTAGCCCTTGGTAATAAGACTAGTTGTTAATCTTTCGGCCTTCTGACGACCCTTAATGACTGTCAAAGATCTACAAATGATAGCCGGGACCAACGGCTTGAGGTTACGTATGCTGAAACATTCACAGACTGACCCCGGCAAACGTAGCTTAACCTTCGATCAACACGTGCTGTTTTTATTTAGCCACGAGCTCCTTAAATGCCCGTCGAAGTCATTGTTGACATGACCTAACTGTGATCATAGTATTATGTATTTATGTGTACATTACTTATGATTATTTTCTACGTTCATACAAGTGTATGAACGTAGAAAATAATCAACTGTACGCACTAGGCACTGCTTTTTTTTTATTTGTGTCATCCCTAATGGCGTACTACGGACACGTAGGCGACACAAGGTCGCCTGCGTAACTATGCTGAATTATTAGTGGGTGAGACGCAGAGCGCTTACGCGGAAGACAGAACAGTTTTACGTCCGTAAAAAAAAATACTATTGAAAAAAAATAAAAAGCAGTGCCTAGTGCGACCGTGAAAAACATTTAGTGTAGTTGTTGGTGTTTTATGGTGTTTTTGGAGCCTACAATCATCATCGTTGAGCAGGTAAAGTTGTTGTTGACTACAGCAAAAAAAATGTATAATGCATAAAATGTAAGTGACCGAGGTCAGTACTAACTGACCTCAGTCACTTACATTAAAATTTTATGCATAGGTAAAGATTGTTTACAAAATTAATGTCAGTAATAATAATTTATTGACGCTTTGTTATAACGTACGGTTAGGTCACGGTAATATTATAATCCAGTATTCCAACTTCATACAAACGGACGAAACGCGAGCTATAGCTACGCGCCTCGATCTTGGGTTGCGCTCGGGGCGCAGACAGTCACGGCTGTACCGCAGTGTCGAACGGACGGTGCGTTGTTTTTTTTTTAAATAACCGCGCGAAAGTAGTGTAATTAGCAGTTATTATGACGAGTAGTAAATATTGTGCTGTTTTTGGTTGTATGAATTCGTCTATAACGCATCCAGACATAAGATTTTTTAAATTACCTGGAAACTCTGAAAGGTAAGACTATAAAATAATTTTACTAACTAGTAGGTAGGTACATAATGTGTGTCTTTTTAATGTATAAGTATTTCCTTTTATCTCACCAAATCAAAGGTGTTTGGATAAATAAATAAAGCGAATAGAGTAACGGAAAGTTATTGGGACGAGTGAAATAGGTAGTTATATGCCGTTCTGAATGAATCATGATACGGTAGGTACCTACCTACTTACGCTTGTGTTAAAACTTCGGTGCATGTGTGTTTTGTTAGTTTGCATAATGCTGGAGCCGGGCAGCCCTAACGCATGTTTTCGTACCGCGCGGCTGTAGGCAATTATTTCTATCATGCGGCCGAGTTACACTACTGTATATTACCGTGGTTAGGTTTATTAAGTTAGGATGGTTCATTGTTTTTTTTATTTAATTTGTTTACAGTTAGCATTTAATTTAAATAAAGTAAGTAACATATTGGGGAATCCTAAATTGTATCTGAGCATGTATTAGTAATACGATTATTGATTGCAAAAAACATTTTTATGTTTTCGTTTTCTTCAGTAGAGTTATGGCTAAAATTTACAAATGTATAGAGGCCAGCACATGAAGCTACCTCAATCTGTCAAATTTCTTTGATAGTCTTCTACTTTATTACAAAAGGATACAGTTCATGATCATATGGAAAAAATTGACAGTTCAGGATTGCTTGATGTGCTGGCCTTTAATAATTCATATTTTTTATGTTTTTTTTTTAATAATAATAATAATAATAATAAGTTTATTTGTTAGAATACTGTTGTTACATAGGTGTTACACATAATATGATGTCCATAATATTCTGCTGTTTCCAGCGCACAAATATTTCAAAGAGTTAAAATTAATAATAAATCATACAATGTCGAAAATAAGTAAAACGGTAACCACTATTAAATACAATGTTAGGGGTTATTAAATATAATTTCAAGAATTATTTAATACAACGAAGAGAAAAAAGAAAACAAAAATGTCAGTACAATGTCATAGAATGAATATTAGGAGGTAAGTCACCGTCTAATTTAAATTTTGAGTCAAATTTTTCATTTAAAAATTCAATCGTTGAGTAGTAACACTTTTGCAATAGAAAGTTAAATAGTTTATTTTTAAAAGTCATGAGGTTTAGACTTTTAAAAGCATTAGGTAATTTATTATAAATTTGAATTGCCATACAGTAAACATTATTCGAAAATAGTTTAATTCTTTGTTGGGGTGTACATAATTTGTGGATATTTCGACTTTTCCTTATTACAACATCATTGTGTACTTGAAATAAAGATAAGTTTTTACGTACAAAGATACAGAGTTCGAATATATATAAAGATGGGAGTGGTAATATTTTTAATTTTTTAAAGATTGGGACACAGCTTTGTAATGGTTGGGCTTTAGTCATTGATCGAATACATTTCTTTTGGGCTCGAAATGCTTTCAAAGTATCAACAGAATTTCCCCATATAATGATGCCGTAGCGGAGAATTGATGCTACGTAACCATGATAAGCATAAAGTGCTGCATTGATACCAGCTATGCGAGTTATTCGGTTTAAGACAAATACAAATCTTTGCAGCTTAGTGCATAGTTTGTCAAGGTGTACTTTCCAATTGCAATATTTATCTAATGTTATCCCCAAAAAAGTAGCACTTTCAACCTCTTCTACAGAGTTATTTGCATATCTAATTTCTAATTTCTGTCGTGTGCTATTGTAAGTTTGGAACTGTATAAGTTTGGTTTTACTAATATTGACCTGTAGATTGTTGTCTTTTAGCCATTCTATTATTTTGTTTAAAGTTTCATTAATCTCTTTTTCGTAATTGGTGATATTGTTATCTGTGAGTTCAATACTAAGAGTTGTATCGTCGGCGTACAGAATGCAAGAATATGGGGTTACGTTGGGCAAATCATTGATGTATAGCAAGAACAAAAAGGGTCCCAAAATACTACCCTGGGGAACACCACATGAGTTTTGACGATAAGTGGATCTATGTATTTTATTTTCTGATAAAGTCTGCCTCGATATTTCTACGCATTGTTGGCGATTATTGAGATAAGATTCTATCCACTGTAATGCGTTTCCCCTAATACCATAATGATTCAGTTTGAAGAGAAGTAGTTTGTGATCTACGAAGTCAAATGCTTTTGACATATCGAGAAATATTGATGCTATTGGCCTCTTCTCATTCAGACTAGAGGTAATCATTTTCACAAGAGAAAAACATGCAAGAGTTGTTGATTTATTTTTTCTGAAACCGAACTGTTCCTCTTTTAAAATTGAGTGTTTTATTATAAAGGAGTGCAGTTTATCGTACATAATTCTTTCAAAAATCTTAGAAATTACGGGTATTAGAGTAATCGGTCGATAGTTATTCATGTCATATTTCTCTCCTTTTTTGTATAAAGGTTTGACTATCGAAAATTTTAGTCGAGCGGGGAATAAACCTTGAAATAATGATAGATTAACAATGTGGGTTAGTGGATGAGATATATATTTAGAGCAACGTTTAAGAATTTTCGTATTGATATCGTCATACCCGGTTGAGTTAGTTGAGTTTAAAGCATTAATAATTTTATACACAGTATCTTCATTGGTTGGAGACAGGAAAATGGTATCCGATATGTCAGTGATGGTATGTTTGTAGTTAATGTGGGTTTCGGAATTAGGGATATTTGGTTTGTTTGTCATGTTTATAAAAAAGTCATTAAATTTATTGGCAATTATATCAGCATCAGTGTATGTGCACTGATCATCTATGATAGAGTTAATTTCAGCGTTATTATCGATATCTGTACTATTCTTTTTAACAATGTCCCAGGCGGCTTTACATTTATTGTTCGATTGAAGAATATAACGAGTATTATCAATTTTCTGAGCATGTAATATACATCGTCTTAGTATTCTAGTATAATTTTGGTAGTTCTTTAGGTTTTGATTTTTATTAGAATTGAATAGTCTATATTTTAGGTACAAACTTCGTTTTCTGACACAACATCTTTTTATTCCTTTTGTTATCCATTTACTTTTTGGCGGTTTGTTTGTAATTTTTATTTTGATAATGGGAAAACAGAGATTATAAAAAAAGGACAGTGTATCATGAAAGTGATTGAATGCTATATCAGTATCATCTGACTCGTATATTTCTGAAAAGGAAAGAGACGACATGCATGATATAAATTTTTCTATGTTGTGTTCACTCAGATCTCTTCTCTTTTGAAACCAAAATTGCGTTCTGCATTTTGCGGTATCTACAGACGTATGGAAGCAAATGGACTGACCGGTCTCATGATCAGATAATGCAAGGGTATGTATTTGAGGCTGAGCATTAGGTATGTTGCTTACGATGAGATCTAAACATGATGATTTCCTTGTGGGTTTAGTAATGTGGTTAGAGATGTTATAGTTCTGTAAGATATATTCTAATTCTTTATAATTATTGTTACGCTTTAATACGTCAATGTTCCAATCTCCACACAGTATTATTTTATTTTTATCTCGTTTTGTTATTTTCCTTAAAATATCCTCTAGGTTTTTGAAAAACAGACTTAAATTTGAATTTGGAGTACGGTAAATACAGACAACAATGACTTTAAGCGTGATAATTTCTATTGCACAATATTCGAAATCATATATTAAAGGTTTAACCAAGTTAGGGATAGGTTTACATTCAAGGTCCTTTTTAACCATTATGCAGGTTCCACCTCGCCTTTGGTGAGGTCTTGAGAAAGATGAGACTAGCTTGTAATTTTTTAGTATTAAGTTACTTTCTGATCCTCTTTTTATGAAAGTTTCAGAAAAACATAGAATATCAATGATTGTACCGTTTCCATGCAGTTCTTGTAAAGTTATTTGTAATAAATCTGTTTTATTTAAGATACCGGCAATATTTTGATGAAATAGTGTACATTTACGTTTAACATCGAAAAAAAGTAGATTTATCACCTTCATTAGGGTTCGGTGAAGGTGTAGTAGTTTCATTAGCTTCTAATGGCTGGCGGGGGTTCTTTAATTGTACCTTAAAATAATATGGAATTGTTCCTTTTTTGTGACTACTATTTATGTTTGAGCTCGAGGACATGCGCGTGTGTTTTAATGTACAAGCTGTGTCCATACTTTTCTTAAGATTAATATTATCAATTTCTATATTTATTTTGTAGCACAGTATTTCCTTAAATGTGTAGTTATAATTATTATGACTATATATATTCTCAGTTGTATCAATGAACTTACAGTTAGGAAAATTTAGCAAAAATATTTTTATATTTTGATTTAACAAATTAAAATTTAAATAGGGGTTATTAATAATATTTAGTATAAATACTTTGTTGTTTCTTAGTTTGTGAAGGGTCGGAATCAACTCTGATAGAAATTTGTACGGGTTTTTGTCATTGCTTCCTAAACCCAATATTACTATATCATCCTTGTGCAAAGTTTTTATATAATCGTCTATTTTATACAATATTTGTGTACTAGCTGCGTTTGGTTTTGACACTCCTGATACAGAGTATACGTTGTTCCACTTATTGGCATCCCTTTGTAACTTTATTTGACTGGCAAAACCTCGTACTTGTTGGTCACCTAAAATAATAATTTTTGGAACACCAGTTGTTGTTGAATTTTGCGAACGTTGGTGATCACTTTTATTTAGTAGTGTTAATGAAGTTTGAGCACATGGGATTTCTACGCTACGTTCGAAAGATTGACTGCTTTGTGGATTAAAAACTGATGCTGTAACACTTTGCTCAGAACATCCCACTTCTGTTGTAGGTACGTTGCTTTGTGTTTTTTCTTGTTGGACCAGTGAATGAGTGTGGGCATGAAGTTTTTCATCACTAGGTGAGCTTTGCATCATGAGCGGAGATTTTCTAAATGACTCCGTAAGCCGACGCTTGACTTTATCTTTGTGTATGGTTGACTGACGTAAAGTTGTTCGTGGACTTCGGCAGATCTGTTTTAGAATTTCAACTTCCTGAGATAGTCGGGCAATTTGTTGTTTCTGTTCTACATTTTCGAGAATGACATTTTCTAATTCACTCTGCGTAGATCGTAAGTCCGCCTTTAGTTTACTTATTTCGGAGTCCATTTCGTCTTTGCATAATGCTGTGATATGCGAAGAAACGTCTAGTCTTCTAATCAAGGACTCATTCGAATATGATGAGTTAAAGGAGGTGCTCATATCTATTTTTTCTAGTGATTTACACTTTTTTAAAGGTCTTCTACGAGTTATATTATCCAGGCCTTCCATCGTTATGCGCCCCCGGAAAATAGGAAAGTTGTGGAACTAATTTAGTGCAATGCAATAGGTACTCAATGAGAGGTCTTCCTATTTTTCAGCAGATGTCGTGTTTTGAATTATAGGTAATCAATAAGGAATGTGGTGCCCTCTATTAGCGATGATGTTCTATTTCCGTGCCTCTATGCGTGATTTCCACCTTCATGTGTTATTATTGACAAGTAGTGATCATTGTAAGAAGTTCTGCTACTCAGCAATAGATGTCGTGTTGCGAATTATCGTGAATCACTGAAGAAAGTAATGCCATCTACTGGTGACGTTTATCAAACTATCGTTTCAACGGACGAGATTTTGAATAAAGTTTTTCGCTATTGAGCACTAGAGGCGTTTTAAATTTTCACCTGAATTACAAATATGTTTTTGTTTATAGTGCCATAGGAATAGCTCACACAATACTTGTAGTTAGTGTTTAAGGTAATGTTCTTGAAGTCACCACCATTAATGAACAGAAAGTACATACAGTTTCCAGTATCCTTGGATATATCGTTTCGTAACTTTTATCACTGTTTTTATAGTTCACAAGCTCTTTCAAGGAAAGATAACACTTCCACAGACATATGAGTTTATTGTTTTCACTTCTTTACACTTTTCATAACTTTTATTGAATTAATTATATTTTTAAAGGTTAATTAATACGGAACTGATAGAATTGAATGTTTACATTACAGCGCCCTCTCGCGGTAATATATAACATATATACGTACATAAACTCACGCCTTTGTCCCATGGAGGTAGGCAGAAACTATAGAACGGGAGGGGACGCCCTAGATGGACATACATCATTAATTCTGACGTGTTGTCTCTTTCTGATAAAGGAAGTTTAAAACGAATGGTATAATGTTAATTATCATCTGCCTAGCCCTGTCCCAACAATGTGGAATACCAGTATTTTTCATTGAGCGACTCTGACTAACTGGCCTCCTCAACCCAATTACTGGGTAACACGATACCTCTTGATCAGACTTTCGGGCTTCTGACTACCCGTAACGACTGTCAAAGATCTACAAATGACAACCGGGACCAAAGGCTTAACGTGCTTTTCGAAGCACGGAGGCTTTGTCACTTTTCGGCATGTTACGAATGGTCACCCATCCACAGACTGACCTCGGCAAGTGTAGCTTAACCTTCGATCATCGGCTGTGTTTATTAAGCCACGAGCAATGTTAATGTCGAGCTAAATATTTCCGCCCTCATCTTTGTTTCAAGTTGTATTTTGTTTCATGTGCTTCCAGTCTATCTTGAACAAAGATTTTCAAAGTTTATGGGATAGTAACAGACGGTACTTACAACGATTAATATTGTATATTTTTAAAACTCATAGACATTATTTTCTTTACAGATTCGTGTGAACACTGGCAGTACCTACTTATAAAAAAAAAGAATCAAACTGATCAATGAAAAACTGATGAACAACCCGGACAACAAGATGGATAAAACAAGTAATAATTAATTTAATAATTATTATGTTTCATTATTGAATTCAAATGTTTTATTTGAAAATTTGCGTAGAAACATACAAAAATTAAAACATAAATATAACATACAACTGTACACAATTCAGTTTCTAATTCAACCTTATGTCTTGCAACATAACATCTCGCCTATATTCCTCGGAGGGCGAGCCAGGGTTCTACTGGTGTAGCGTTGCCAGGCGTCCGGATAAAGCCGGACATAGGTAGGCTTTTTGATTAGGTGTTCGGCCAAAATGAACGGTGTCCGGCTTTGTCCGGCTTTTGTAAGACTAAGCTTAGCTCACTTAGAACGATGTTTCTCAACTGCCCAAGACGATAAGACAGATATTTCGTTTTTATTAGTACAAAAAACCATACGAACACATTTAGATACAATTTTTTTGTCGTAGTTACCTATTAATATTGAGACAAAATCCACAATAATGTAGGGTGGCCGGATTTTCTACCCAAATGTCCGGCCAAACTGGCTGGTCTGTCCGGCTATAAGGTTTGGCGACCTGGCAACCCTATACTGGTGGAACTCAGAATACACCCACAATTCGAGCCTTTTGACACCAACTGAGCACAAATCTAGGCTCCGGGCAGCTACTGAGACATCACAATTTAAAAGAGCTCTTTGGCGGCATGCAAATTACTGATGAATGAAGCTAAAACTTAAAAACAAATTTATCAATGATGATGATCATCATCAAGCCTTTTACGAATTAAGGGTAGGTATCCAGTCTAACCGGATGCAGCAGAATACCTGGATTTTACATGGAGTGACTGCCTATCTGACCTCTATTAAAAATCAATGATTTAAAATATCCAATATCCATTTTAACAGCACGCCCGTATTCCAATACTCCAGCATATTTTTACAAAACAATAGGTAAATTTATTTTTTTGTTTCAGAAGACACTGTAACTCCCTCAAAAACATTGAAACGTAAGCAATCAGATGACGATAGTGATGATGATGCATCTCTGCAAAAAAAAGGAAAGAACGAATTCAAAGATTACAACGCCAGAAGAAATATTAAAAATATTGAGGAACTTCTTAGTACCATTTTAGATGTTAAGAGCAAGATGAATGAAGTGTACGAGGAAATGAGTTCAACATTGAAAAACAAGTTAGATACCGTGAAATGGTTCGAGCCTGAGGAGAAAAAAGAACAAGTTTCTCCACCAAAGAAACTTCTAACGTCACCCACGGGCAGTGTGGTTGAAAAATGGATGCTTAAACATCAAGGACCAGGACCCGATTTGGAAGAACTCACACCAAACACAGGAATCTATGTTGACAAACACAAACTTAGACAAATACTGTATGCTGGTCAAGACATGAGGAAGTTCGCTAGAGCTCTTTTAGTTCTAGTCTTTTCAGACGACGCTTTTACAAAGTGTACGTACACCGGAAAGTGTATGAAGCAGCGACCTGGTTTTGATGAACATGCTAAAAACGTATTTCTAGATTATGTGACTAATCATGCCGAAAAATCTGGTTGGGAAATAGTAAGTAAGAAGCTAATGACTCAATCATTGTCTGCTAAAGTTAAAGATATCAAAAGCTATATTATAACTAGCGTATAAGTAATAGTGAAATATATTTCAAAGTTACCAATATCTTTTGTCCATTAAACATTATCTGTTTTTCTGAAGCTTTTAACACCATCTCTGTCACCCTCTTGCTCAGAAATTGGAATTAATAAATGTATAGGAGACCTGCCTCTTAATATATTTTAAAGTCACCTTAGTGTTTGTTCCCAAATGATCAAAATAGTTAATCATCCTTGTAGGATGTATTCTTCACCTATGGATTCCCACAGGGTCCTAGGACCGGTCTTATATACCTGACGTCATCATTTGCCTAGACTTTTCCCAAAGATATTGGAATCGGCTTCCTGTTTAACTGGATACTGCAGAGTATCAGTATTTTAAATGGTGCGACTACCTATCTGAACTACAATACCCAGTTTTACCAAGGGGTGGTTGTGGTGTTGTGTTGGGTGGTTGGCAGACTTTCAGGCTTTTGACTGTCCTCTTAACGGCTGTCACGATCTTCGAATGATTTGTGACCAACGGTTTAACGTGCTTCCTGAACCAAGCAGTCTTGTTATGTAATGGAGAGTCAACCATCCACGCACCGACCTAGGCAAGCGTAACTTAACCTTCAATCGACCCAAATAAAAAAATAACGCTTAAAAATCGCAATTAACGCCAAAGAAAAATCATCAACTTTGAGAAAAGATAATGTGATTATGTTGTATGGTTTCATACAGAAGATATCGATTTTGGGGCGAAAACTATTATGAATCTTGTGTAAATGTAAGTATTTATGCTCGTGGCTGAAGTACTAAAATTGTATAATATATATAGAAGAAGAAGATATATGCTGCGCCGACCTCAATTAAATTGGGATTAGGAGGATGATGACATGACTGGACCATAAAGATATATTGAACTTTTATTTACAGCCTATTTCAACATGAAAGCTTTTGCCAAACTGAAGCTATTCACGCGTGGGTTTCGGGTTAAAATTCACACGTTTCAACTAACTTATATTGAGGTGTTCAAACTGGTGCAAACAGTGGCGTGACTTCCTTATCATTTAAACAATCGACGCGTGTCGTAACATCCAGCGTCCCGTGAGGGTTCCGCCTCAGTGTCGCCAAAGCTTTATGAAAATTAATTAATAAATGAATAAATATAAATAATGCTGGACAATCCACACAGCATCATCTAGCCCCAAGCTAGTGTGTTATGGTGTGGTGTGTCACGTACGTCACGTTTAGATCTTAGTTTAAGTTAAGGTAGATAAGCAATGTCCATAGTTATATTATGATATATGTCACGTACGGACTAGGTATATATTACACTAATAAAGGGAGTCTGGGGTCTTCAGTCTCCAGTTGACTCATGGACAAGTACACGACATGGTATTTACTTAACCCCTCCTTCCCTCCACATCGCATGGCGACCCTGCCAGTCGACTGGACGGCGTTATAGTTGCCCGACCGGGATCTCATCGGAGTCACTTCAGTCAGTTTCTCGACAGTTGGTTAGTCACAGGCCATGGGGACCACGTCATCCAAGGAAGAGGTTATTATAGCCCAGACAGCAGCGGGTGGTTCAAATACCGCGACAGTAACACAAGAGCAGATATCCACCATCAAACGCGATGCTGTTGTTTATCGCCGTGTGTTTGGCGATTGTCATCATTGGCGTGGCAGTCCGGCTGTACAGGAGGTGTCATCAGAATTGGATCGAAGAGAAGATCAATCAGCGTGAGGTGCAGCGAGCTGTGCAGATGGCCTGACCGGGAGCTGGCGGAGCGACAAGAGGAGTAAGTGATGTGATTTGAACTTAAGTGTAGTGACGAGTATTTTCGGTCATCTATCAGTTAGAGACATTAATTTTAAATGGAAGTGGAGTTAACGTCACTGTTTGTACAGCTTAAGTTATTGAGGGAATCAATTGTCAAGTTAGGTCCCAGTAGGCGGAAAGGCAAAAATTTTGATGGAAAGATAAGCGAGGTAAAAGCCCTGTATTGTAAATTTAAGTGTGTAGTTTCTAAGTGTAGCAAATTTTCGGAGGAATTAGCACGGCTAGTGAGTAAAATAGAAAATTTGTATGTAGACACTATTAAGTTTGAAAACGGAACCGGAACCGATACAGAGATGGCGTTGGAAAGGTTTTCATTGAAAACGGCGGTTAGCTTACTCCCGAAAATGAATGGGGATGAGCAGGTAACCCAAGATTTGATTGATGCCATAGATTTATACAGCTCTATGTTAGAAGCGGCTGATAGTGCTCATTTAATTAGATTCGTGCTAACTACACGACTTACCCAGGGGGCTAAGATGCGATTGTCCTCTACTTATACGACTGTAGACAGTCTTTTAACGGACATGAAGAAGCATTTGTTGACGGTTAAGTCAGACGTTGCAGTGCAAGCCAAATTTGCTCGCGCTAGGCAAAATGATAGGTCGGTCACGGATTTCGGGGCAGAGATAGAGAAGTTAATGGTAGATTTGACTATTTCTCAAGCCGGGGAAAATTCGGAAGCTTATAAAATTTTGCGGCCTTTAAATGAGAAGTATGCGGTTAAAAAGTTTGCTGACGGACTTCGTAATCAGCGTCTTGGTACAATTATTACGGCACGGAACTTGACTTGTTTGAAAGATGCTATCAGGGTAGCGGAAGACGAAAATTGTGCTTCGTCGGGTCAAGTCATGACGTTCCAGCGGTGGTCCGCGGGTGGTAGTTTTTCTACGGGAAATAGGGGTCGTGGAAATAACTATAGGCGGCACGCTGTAGGTAATGGATACGCGCAGCAAAAAACAGCTGTTGGGCGTACGTACCAAAATGGAAACGTAAGGTATAGTAGTGGAATGCGCGGTCGTAGCAATAGTACTCATCGTGGACGGCAGACTCAGCAAGGTCGACAGCGCGTAGCGTGTCTAGAGCACGTGCGGGGCGATGCTGACTCAAGTGCAGTGTCACGAAGTAGCGAAGGCAGACAATTGAATGAAACGCAGTTTTTTCGAGGCTAAGCATATTTTAGCTTGCAATAGTGTTAACTGGGTGAATTTTCTAGCAAATAATGTGGATTCGGAATGGTTAGTCGATACGGGTGCGTCGATATCGGCAATAAAAAGTAATTTCTTGAGGAATAATGCTTTGTGCTGTAAAGTAGTTAAGGAAGAATTAGTGATTAATGGTGTAGGGGGTAGTTTACGGGCTATAGGTTATGTATATTTGACGTTGGAATACGAACAATGTTCGTTCGTGCATAAGTTTTATATATTCAATGATTTGCCATGTAGGTCAGTTGGCATATTAGGCCAGGATTTCTTGCAGGCGTATAGTGGTATTATAGACTTTTCGGGGAACAGGTTATCTCTAAAGAACCGTGAGCAGCAGACGGTTTCGATGCCACTTAAATCCTATAATTATTCTTTAACTATTTCTCCGCGTTGTGAAATGGTTAAGTATTTGCCCGTTAATAGAGCAGAAGATTGTGTAGTGTTTAGGAAAGAGTTGCGCGAAGGGGTTTTCTTAGCAAATGTAGTAGCTAGACCTAAGAATGGGATGATGCCCATTAGGATTTTAAACACAACCACGGAGGAAGTTGTGTGTAGTATGTCCGATGTAGAAGTCTATCCGTTAAGTGATTTTAATTGTTGTAGTTTTGCGGAAACAGAAGTAAGTGTTGAACGTGTTAAGAAAATATTTTCTTTGCTTAATCTTGATTATTTGAATGCCGAGGAACGGTTGTCAGTTGAGCAAATATGTGCAAAATATCCAGATATTTTTTATATTCCGGGAGATAAGTTGGATGTCACGAATGTATATGCGCAGTCAATACGTTTGAAAGATAATGTTACTCCAGTTTACAGGAAACAGTATAGAATACCTTATGTACAGAAAAAGGAGGTTGATAGGCAAGTGCAGGAGATGCTGGATAGTAATATTATTGAGGAGGCGGTTAGTGAGTGGTCTAGTCCTGTTTTGGTTGTACCCAAGAAGGCAGATCGTGATGGGGAGAAAAAATGGCGTGTAGTAATAGACTACAGGCAGTTAAATGAAAAGATACAGGATGATAAATTCCCTTTGCCAAATATTAATGAAATCTTGGATTCATTGTCGGGTGCAGTTTACTTTAGCCACTGTGATCTATCACAATCATATTATCAGTGTGCTTTAGATGAAAGTAGTAGGAAATACACAGCTTTCACGACAGATAAAGGGCAATATCAGATGTGTAGATTACCAATGGGGTTAAAGATAAGTCCAAGTTCTTTTAGCAGGTTAATGACTGTAGCCATGTCAGGATTAAATTATGACAAATGTTTGATATATTTGGATGATTTAATTATTTTCGGGCGGAATTTGGATGAGCACAACCGAAACCTTATGTCAGTGTTTTCTCGCCTGAGAAAGGTCAATCTTAAACTGAATCCATCCAAATGTGAATTTATGAAAAAACAAATACTTTATTTAGGACACGTAATTTCAGCGGAAGGTATTTCACCAGATCCTGAAAAGGTAGAAGCCATAAAGAAATATCCGCGTCCATCGGCAGTTGATGAAGTAAAGCGGTTTGTGGCGTTTGCAAATTATTATAGGAAATTCATACCAAATTTTGCTAGTATAGTGATACCTATGAATAAGCTATGTAAGAGGGATGTAGTGTTTAGTTGGACCGATGAATGTGAGAGGTCGTTTTTGTTGCTTAAGGAAGCGTTAATGAATCCACCAGTGTTGGATTATCCAAATTTTTCTGAAGACAACACGTTTATATTGCAAACCGATAGTTCGGGATATGCGGTAGGAAGTGTTTTGTGTAATGGGAACGGTAAACCCGTTGCATACGCTAGTAGGTCTTTGGGGAAAAGTGAGTTAAATTATCCTATTATAGAGAAGGAGTTATTGGCTATAGTATGGTCAGTTAAATATTTTAGACCGTATTTGTATGGACGGAGGTTCGTTGTAAAAACGGATCACCGGCCACTATTATACTTGTTTAACATGACAGATCCATCAAGTAGGTTAACTAAGTTTCGTTTATGTTTAGAAGAGTATGACTTTGAGGTCGAGTATATTAAGGGGAAAGAAAATGTATTAGCTGATGCACTTTCTAGGATAGTAATTTCAAGTGAAGATTTGAAAACCATGCGTGAAAAAACTATATCCGTAATGACGAGAGCGCAGTACAAACAGTTGGAAGAACCAAATGTTTGTGATACGGACCCTGTGGTATCTAGGACTGATCACCCTAGGATCGTGGAAGTTCTTAAAAAACAAGGAAATGACATTGAGATATGTTTGAATGAGTGGGAGAAGATGTTACGTAACACTAATGGTGAAAAAATATTTTCAAAGTCGCGCAATTTAATGTATGTGCCAGAAAACTCGAGTATTTACGTAAACTATGAATCTTTATCGGCATCATCGCGAGACGAGTTGTCGAGAGACATAGTCACTTTTTGTATTGAAAAGGGCATAAAAGAAGTTATTATTTTGAAAAATCGTTATAACGTTAATTTTATTACAAAAATGGCCAAATATTTGAAGGAAAATAGTAATTCGATATGTGGAGGTTTTAGAATATGTGTAGTGAAGGGTGTACGGAAAATAGAAGGGGCAGATGAGAAGAGAATTGTTTTAAATGATTTTCATATTTTACCTACGAGTGGTCATTCAGGAATACGCAGGATGGTGAATAATATAAAGAAATATTATTATTGGCCGTCAATTGAGAAAGATGTAGCGGAGTACGTTGGTAAATGTGATAAGTGTAAAAAACAAAAGTTTTCCAAACATACTAAAGAACCAATGACAGTTACTACCACTGCATCTTCATCTTTTGAAAAGATTTATTTAGATATAGTGGGGCCACTTGATAGGGACGAAAATGGTAATGTTTACATATTAACTCTTCAATGTGAACTTACGAAGTTTGTGGAGGCTTATCCACTAAAAAATAAATCCGCAAATGAGGTAGCAAAAGCGTTGGCAGAAAATTTTGTGTTGAGATATGGGATACCGGGAACAATTGCTACGGATAGGGGTTCTGAGTTCATTTCGAAAGTAATGGTAGAGCTATGTAATGTCTTGGGCATCAATAAAATCTTATCAACGTCATATCATCATGAAAGTATAGGGTCTTTGGAAAACGTTCATAAAACTTTAGGTGCTTATTTAAGGATACAAACAGATAATAATCCATCATCGTGGAGTTCTTGGATTCCATATTGGTGTTTTTCTTATAACACAACAGTTAATACTGTGACTAAGTATACGCCTTATGAATTAGTTTATGGTAAAATTTGTAGGTTACCAAGTAGTCTTCAAGGTGAAAGTGTTGAACCTTTGTATAATTTTGATGATTATCCTTTAGAATTTAAGTACAGGTTACAAAGGGCTCAAAATGATGCAAAAGAAAATTTGGTATCAAGTAAGTTATCAAGGAAACATTGTTATGATAAGAATCTTAATTCTATAACGTATAAGGAAGGTGACTTGATTTTGGTAAAAAACGAAGTAGGCAATAAGTTGGAGTGTATTTATAATGGACCATTTGTAGTTGTAAAGGACGAGTCACCAAATGTAATAGTTAAATATAAAAATAAGATAGATGTAATACATAAAAATAGGACAAAGTTATACTGTAAGACTTAGAATGTAAGTTTAAAAATGTAAGGAGATGAGAAAAAAAAAAAACGATGTAACTAAGTTTTTTTTTTTACTTTAGGAAGGGTGATGTGGTGTGTCACGTACGTCACGTTTAGATCTTAGTTTAAGTTAAGGTAGATAAGCAATGTCCATAGTTATATTATGATATATGTCACGTACGGACTAGGTATATATTACACTAATAAAGGGAGTCTGGGGTCTTCAGTCTCCAGTTGACTCATGGACAAGTACACGACATGGTATTTACTTAACCCCTCCTTCCCTCCACATCGCAATGGGTACTAGATGACTGATATAGTTAATACAATACATTACATAGTTAGATATTTTTTATTAAACATAGCAAATATCCGGAACACCTGGAACAAATATTTGTAGATCGTACAGACATTTGTCCCTAGGCGGGAATCGAACCCGCAACCTCCTGCGTCACAGGCGGACCTTCACCCACTGCGCCACATAGGTCGTCAACAACAAATTAATGTTTCTGGGTTAAAAATAATAACGTTGTTTAATACCACAAAGGTTAAGAAATGTAGTAGTACTACTAAGTAGCGCTACTTTCAGACCTCCTCTTATATAAGAGGAAGTCTGAAAGTAGCGCCTGTGACAGAGAAGGTGTGTGGCATTCGACTGTCATGGTATGGACACGTGATGCGAAGGAATGAAGATCATGTTGTGTGGAAAGTTTTGAGTATGAATGTAGAGGGTTGTGTGAAAGGTGATATGGCTAAGGAGGAGGTGACTTCTGAGATGACGGTAAATAGAGATGTTTGGAAGAAGAAGACATGCTGTGCCGACACCAAATAAATTGGGATAAGGGCAAGAGGATGATGATATTCCCACAAAGGTCAAGTACATAGCACTGTATACAGATTAGAGTTCTTAATTTAGTAATATATAAAAAAGTACAATAGGTTCCCTGTCCCCTAAACTAGGCAAAAAAAAAACAAAATTCATTTATTCAAATTAGGCTGAGAATCAGCACTTTTTGAACGTCAAAAAAAAAACGTTTACAAAAGACAGTCCCCTAAAATGCCCATCCTTCACCACTTCCTAGTGTTTTTGCTGGGAAGAAGAAGTGGCGCAACGAACTGCCCAGGCTATAGCCTGGGGAGTTTGTTCCGCCACTTCTTTTAATTTAGAATATAGAATGATATAAGCATACCCTATAGGGTATGCTTATTTAATTCTTTTGGGTCTGTGGACTGTGTTAAGTGGTTGCATTTTTGAGTTAGAGGTAAACTTCACGAATTTGAGAGGTTATTAGTGTTATAGATGTTTGTTTTTTACCAACCTGGCTGCCTTGTTTATCTAGTGGTTGTTGACGCGACTGCTAAGCATGAGGTCTTGGGTTCGATTCTCAGGTCGAGCAATGTGTTATTGGGATTTTTCATTAGAAATTTCTCAGTAGCAGCCCGGAGTCTGGATGTCTGTCCGGTTGATGACAATAGGCTCACCCTCTATTACCAGGGACTTGAAAACATAACTGGTGAAATGTGGGTGTAGTGTAGGTACACGTCCACCCAACCCTTCGAGGATTTACAGGCGTGATGTTATGTTAGTTACTTGTAAGAAATTCTTACGCTGCAATTTAACATCTATTTTGTTTAATTAATGTAGGTATTCTTATTCTATAGTACCTATTCTTTTTAAGTAAGAAATCAGTGTTAACATTATTGTTGAAAAATCAATAAAATTAATGAAGTTGTTTAGTTTCTTTTAATTACTGTAAGTATCTACAACGCTAAAAGAAATGCTAACATAAAATATATGAATAATAATGACAACAAATGTAAAGCCACATGGACAGTCATTAAAGACGAAATACACAACACAAACCCGAAAGACACCATTGAACACATAAAAATTGACAACACATTACTCACAAAACCAACAGAAATAGCCACTGCCTTTAACATTCATTATACTAGTTCCATTCCTACACAAAATTGTACAAATGGTTACCGCAGTGAAACCGTAACTGCGAACTCAATGTTCCTCACACCCATGTCCGAAAGTGAAGTTAGACAACAAATTCTATCACTAAAAAATACCAATTCTGAAGGCTACGATGGACTCAACACTAGGGTTGTAAAGTCATGTGTCAATGAAATAAGCGGAGTGTTGACTCATCTAATTAACCTGTCTTTTTCACAAGGAGTGTTTCCAAAAGCACTAAAAATGTCTATTGTTAAACCAATATTTAAAAAGGGTGATAAAGATGATATAACTAATTATCGCCCCATAACATTGATACCCATCTTGTCTAAAATATTTGAGAAATGCATGTATCAAAGAATAATTAATTATTGTGAGAAATTTAATATAATCAAAAAAGAACAATTCGGCTTTCAAAAACAGAAGTGCACTTCCTTAGCCATCTTTTCACTTTTGAAAGCAATTTTGACCAACATTAATAATAATCATCTGACGACAGGGCTATTCCTTGATCTATCAAAAGCATTTGATCTAGTTTCTCATGACATATTATTACATAAGTTAGAGGCTGTCGGAATTAGAGGCCTGCCACTTCAGTGGATATCGTCATATCTAACTGACAGACAGCAAAGTGTCGCTATCAATAAACTTGATGGAAATAGGAACATGACACTATTCTCGTCTGAATATAAAACTGTAAAACGCGGAGTCCCCCAGGGTAGCATATTGGGCCCTATCTTGTTCCTACTCTACATAAATGACATAGTAAATGTGACTAATCATAAATGCTTTCTGTTTGCTGATGACATATCCATAATTGTGACGACCGATAAAAAACATAAATCAATTATTGATCATGAAGCGGACATAAATAATACAATAGACAATCTAATAAATTGGTTAAGTAATAATAATTTATCTATTAATCTTAATAAATCTGTTTACATTCAATTCAATCAATCTTATCAAAATCAATTTAATTTCAGAATAGACATACCACAAATTACACAAATGACACATACCAAGTTTTTAGGGGTAGAAATTGATGAGCATTTAGACTGGAAAGCTCAGGTCGATAATGTTTGTAATAAAATAAATAAATTTGTATACGCCCTCAGACAAATTAAGAAGGTTACAGACATAAAAACAGCTGTGATGTCATACCGTGCTTATGTTGAATCCTCGTTACGGTATGGATTAATTATGTGGGGAAACAGTACTGACCACAATAGAGCATTTGTAGCTAAAAAAAATGTTTACGGGCCATTTACGGGATTCCATCTGATGAATCATGTCGACCTATATTTAAAAGGCTTGGTTTGCTACCATTACCTTCATTATATTTGTATGAAGTATGTATGTTTGTTAAGAAATATAAAGAATTATTTAAAACAGCAGATGAAATTAGTTCTCGAAGCCGCCGTGATCCACACAGACTTGTACTAGATGAACTCCCTAGACTAGCAAAATATAATAAAAGCTGTCTCGCTATGTGTGTACGTGTTTACAATAAGTTACCTAGTGAATTTAAAGTATTAAATTGCAGATTATTTAAAATTAAATTGTATAGATGGCTGAATGAAAACAGCTTCTATAGCATTCATGACTTTTTTGAACATACATTATAATGCTTGTAATTTTCAATTATGTTATTTGTCTAAGTTTGCATGCTTTAATTTTAAGCTAAACATGTACGATCTTATATAATAATAACACCTATGTATACCGTGTTTTTACGCAAATAAATAAATAAATAAGGTTTTACCTAACTGAATATATATTCCACTAAGGTATTTTTTACTTTTTTTTTCACAAACCTTGTAAAAGCAATCGCTACAAATAAATGAAATTGAAATGTCTGTTTGTAATATGAAAATAACAGCTTAGCAATAACAGCAGCAACTAATATCATATGAAATCATATATTAACATCTAGGCCTTAATTTTATTTTAGAATAAGAATTTATATATTTACTAGTGCACAGAACAGACGTCGTCCTGCCCGTACAGCGCCACCTAGCGGGTCCAATTGTGAATCTAATCCATCCAGGGTGCCACCGAAACGCATACAAAAAAAATCAGTTCAGTGACATACACACGTACAGTAGAATTATATATATAAAGATTGATAGATTATATATATGTATAGATTACGCTCAAAAAAAAAACTATGAGCAGCATGAGGGTACAGCCTTTAGGCGATATAAGAAAAAATCACTAGGTCAGGTTGGAACCTTCTCCCGTTTCAGTGGTGGTACCTACATCATCTCTAAGTGTCTAAACACACTATGCCGAAGTTACGCTACCGCGTTACCGAAGATCAGCACAATTACGCCTGCAATGCTATTTAAATTACTGACGACACACTATGCTGAAATTACGTATCGTCATAGCGACAGCCTAACTTCGGTCGGGCGTACGTTCAGCGGCAACTTATTCTGTGAGCACACATTATACGCGACCGAAGTTCGGTTCGATTGGCGACGAAGATCCGGGGGCGGGGAGCCGCCCGCGCCCCGTGTGTCCGCCGGTAATGTTCATTTCGCTTCTGTCAGCGCTTCAGCGCTCGTGACACTGAATACACACACAAAGTTGCGGAGCTTCTGCCGCGTAAGTTCGGTACTTATGGTGTGTCATATCAGCCGAATACGTCGGAACGTAAAATCAGCCGCCGAACTTCGGTCGCGTTACTTCGGCATAGTGTGTTTAGACACTAAGAGACATCCACGCGAATGAAGTCGCGGGCGCAGCTTGCCGAAAATATAAACGAAAATGTCATAAAGTACACGTTTTTTGTAGTACAGTAAAACGGAGTGATTCAAAAAGCCGGGGTGAATCGAAACCAAACTTTAAATTTGATTTAATCGTTGATTCAACATTATAAATTACTGACAAGGTGTTGGAATTAATTATTTCAATTCATCATCAGCCTAGCCTTTTCCCAACGGTGTTGGGGTCGAGTTCTAGCCTAACCGGATACGACTGCCTATCTGACCACCACAACCCAGTTATTGGGCAACACGATACCCCTCGGGAAGACTGGTTGTCTGACTTTCGCGCATTTGAACTACCCGTAACGACTGTCAAAGATCTACAAATGACAACCAGGACCAACGGCTTAACGTGCTTTCCGAGGCACGAAGAAGTTTCGATATGTTACGAACGATCACCCATCCATAGACTGACCTTGTCAAGCCTAGCTTAACCTTCGATCAACTAGTGCTGCTGTTTTTATTTAGCCACGAGCTCCTTGTAGATCCTTGTAGTAACAAACAATGTTAAACTAATGCGAAAATGCCCTTCAAAGTTTTGTTTCTACCCACCCCTGCGTTACTATTCACCCCGTTTTACGTGACCTAAGTTAGCCCAAAAGAGTATAACGTTATAAAAAAATCTTAATTTTTTTAGCTAAGTTTTTTTAGTCTCAGCAAAGAGACAGAGAATGCCTTTTAATGCCATAAGCCACTTGTGATAATATACTGAAAATATGCGTAAATAAACATACGAGTACATAAACAACCCTTTTCATCAAATGATTTATTTATGTAAACACAATAACGTTTAGTTTGTGTTTTATAAACAAAAATAGGAATTCTGTTTATACATTTTTATATTAGACTGTCTAGCGGCTGCGGGTAACTGCCTTCTTAAAAATGCGAAGGCACGACGCACAGCAGTTCAGGTTTTCAAGTATGGGAGCACTGAAAATGCGGTTATTTTACATGGATAAAATAATAATATCATAATACCAGCCTGTTACTTACCCATTGTAGGGCAAAGAGGCCTCTTTTCATACAGAGAAGGCACGAGCATTAATCACCACGCTTGCTCAAGACGGGTTGGCGATCTGACTTAAGTGACTTATATTAATTATAAAGTTCAGGTTTCCTCACGATGCTTTCCTTCACCTATGTCAGTAATGTCCAAGATAAACTTAGAGAGTACATATGCATTTAAAAAAGTCACGTTGGTACTTGCCCAGGTTTGAACCAGTAACCTCGTGCTCAAGAGGCGAGGCTTAAACCACTGGGCCATCATGACAGATGGATATTCAACTATAAGTTTAAGTTCTATGTAATAAGGGGCGAGCCTCATGCCAGCAACCGGGCACAAATCCTGACTTCTGAGCTCCTACTGAAAAATTCCTGATGGAACCCAATATCACCTTGCCCGAGAATTTAACCAGTCAACCCGACTGTCGAGGATCTACAAATGACAGCCGGGACCAACGGCTTAGCGTGCTTTCTGAGGCACGGAGGAGTCTATGTTACGAACGGTCACCCATCCACAGGCTGACCTAGGCAAGCGTAGTTTAA
The DNA here is from genome assembly GCA_905147745.2 of Phlogophora meticulosa. NCBI lineage: Eukaryota > Metazoa > Arthropoda > Insecta > Lepidoptera > Noctuidae > Phlogophora > Phlogophora meticulosa. The sequence goes on along the minus strand of LR990524.1, from coordinate 2,302,469 downwards.
CCTTCGATCAAGCCGTGCAGCTGTTTTTATTTAGCCACGAGTAATATAGACGTGAATAACGTAATAAACTGATATTTTGCATTCAAACTCCAAGTTGAATATTTTTGTAGTAATAACATAATGTCGAAGAATTCTTGGCATCCATTCAAGTAACATAGTATGAAACTGATATCGCGCACATAAAATATAGCGGAATATATTCAGGAGCGAAATTGGGACATTTATAGGCACCGTTAGATATCATCTGCGTATAAGGAGTTTCTTATGGTGTGTTCTTTCAACGGTTAAAGGCTGAGATAAAAAGTAAGGGCACCATCATTTCTTTAAACATATTTAAACACAGTACCTATCTTGGTATTTACCTTGCAACTGTAATGTATAAAATTTATCTAAAAACGAATTTCGTAGGTATATTTACAGTCAAGTGTGGGACTTAAACATAACTGGCGAAATGTGGGTGCTATAGGTGCACCTCTTTCCTACCTGTTGGGAAATATAGGCGTGATGTTATGTTGTATACAGTCAACTGTCTTCCTCAGTCAACCTTGGTCTAGTGGCCGCTAGTCGCGCGGCATGCGCTGGCAGAGTGTGCCGGTTTGAGGAGCCACGCCGCGCCCTCGTTGCGGAAGTAGGCAGAGACCTGTCACTACCGGCAGTCGTGTTTCGATTTTTGGCAGGGAGGAGGCCTGGGACACAGTGGTGTCCTTCTGCAAGACGGTTATCTTGCAGAAGGAGGCTGCGGAACGGGAGAGGAAGCTTTCTTCCTCTCACCCCGCCGAAGGCTTACCGGGCGGCGGTGGAGGGCGGATAAAGCCCTCTTCCAGTCCTCCTAAATGAGTCCAATTCCTAGGTCGAGAATAATGTTATTGGGTAAAAACCCAATAACATTTTTCTCAACCTAGGAATCGAACCCATCATCATCATCTGGAATTGCTCAGTATCGGCCCGGAGTCTAGATTTGTTCTTCTTTGGTGGCAGAAGAGTCACTCCCTATTATATAAGACATAAACATAACTGGCGATATCTGGTAATATTAAAGGTACACTTCTGCCTTACCTTTCGCGGGATACGGGATAAAAATATAAAAGTCACTGTCTACTTACGTTAATAGTTAAAGGTTAAAAAGTTTCAAGACAAAGCCGTCAATGGTTGGTGCAAATCGAAACTTTAAGATGGGCTCCGTTAGATATAAATGACTTCCAAGTTTAACTTTTACGGCGATTTTAACGGATTAAATGTTTGAAATAGAAGAAGCGGTTAAAAGAGCAACGTTTGTGTTGTCGGGCAGTGTTATTGGGTTTTTCCATCTGGAACTTCTCAGTAGCAGTCCGGAAGCTAGACTTATGGTCGGCTGATGGCGAATGGCTCGCCTCCTTCAAACATAACTGGCGAACTTTGGGTGTAATACACTTGCCTCTGCCTAACCCTTCGGAAAAACCAGTCTTGATGTTATGTTACTCCTCATTAAACTATTTTGTTGCTGACCTCTAATAAAATAGGTTAAAACATAATTTCGAACCCCCAACCGTTCAAATTATATTTGTTGGTTATTCCTAATTTCTGTTTTTATTTAAAAAAGAAATAACTGTAAAGAAATCATTATTTCTGCCTAACCCAATGATATGTCTAATGAGAGACGCAAACTATTAACTTTTTAATTAAAAATCTCTTTTGGTTCAATAGACATGATAATTTTTTCATGACTTTTCCTTGGTAAAAAACAGACCAGAAAAAAACGTCAAAAAGAGACAAAAAATTTCAACTCTGGGGGTCCAAAATTATCTACTGAACTCATGGTATCATCTCGTGCGTCGATGACCCTTCCAACCTGTATATTTTCTTGAAATCTTGATTAACAAGTGTAGGCACAAACAAATTCTCTCGCTCTACGGTTATCAAAGCCGCCGAAACAAACAAAACACTGGTGAGTTAAAAGTTGACAAAACTGCGCTATTTCACTCAAGCGGAAGCCTTTGTGTCGTACAAAGGCAACATTTCATACTACCGTTCACAATGACTACGGAATAATATATTCTAACAGGACCAAACAGTTTTTAACACACGTAACATCACGCCTGAAACCCCCTAAGGACCAAGAAGAGGTGTAGGTACCTATCGTGCAACCACATTTCCCCAGATTGGAGAGCCATGTAATAGGGAGTGAGTTTACTACTATCAACCGGGCTCAATGCCAGACTCCAGATTGGTACTAAAACAATTCCTGATGCGAAAACTTAATATCACTTTGCCCGATCCGATAATCGAACCCAGGACCTAATGCTCAGCAGTAGTGCTGCTGTCAACGCTACAGTCAAACAAACAGAACTGAAGTGAATAAGGTAAGGTCTGCAAGGTATTAGAGCCTACTCCAATCAATTTAAATTCACTTAGTTGACCGTTCATTACATATCGAGACTCTTCCGTGCCTCGGAAAGCACATTAAGCCGTTTGCCCCGGCTGTCATTTGTAGATCTTTGACTGTGGCAACCAGTCTTACCAAGGAGTATCGTGTTTCCCTGTAACTAGGTCGTTGAGGTCAGATAGGCAGTCGCTCTATGTAATATACTGGTATTCAGCTGCAATCGGTGAGACTGGAAGATGACCCCAACATAGTTGGGAAAACGCTAAGCGTATGATGATGAGAATAGGAAATGGGGTATCTTTTAAAAACGGAATTATTTCACCATTATTTTAGTCTTGTCTTTTGTAAGCTATTATTGCGAGTCATAGAAGTACAATATTTTCTGTATTTATTATAACCTAATTTACCTATGTACAAACGCCAGCACGAGCTATCCCAAACTGTCTGATCCCAATTAAACTTGAACCTTCTTTTGTAATAAAGATGAAAAACGAACAAAGAAATTTGACAGACTGGGTTAGGTTGATGTGCTGGACTCTGTACCTACCGCATTATTGTAATGAATTAAAAGAATATAATTATGATATGTGAAACGAGTATTTTCATTTTTTTCAAATTTTTGGCTGTCGTCACTTTTTAATACGTCAAGCGTTCGATCTAGGCACAAAGGCGAGCGAAAGCCTAAAGCCGTTATCTTTTTGTTCTATTAAAACAAAAGACTATACAGGATGGAGATCCATCCTGTATAGTCTTTTGTTCTATCCATCCGTCCATCTGGACGGGACATCGCCGGCCAACCTGATACCATATCATGTGTTCAGTACCTACAAGATTCTGGACCCTTATCATTGAAATTTTGCGTTGGCTGTTTTATAATTTGTAAACGATAAATGATTCTGTAAATTTGTGTTTACAAACACTATTATCTACACGTAAATTTAACTTAAACTATAAAAAAATGGTCTCAAAAAGTACCTAAGTATTTATTTGTTTAAACATGGTGTACAGTCACGAGCATAAAAATCTTACCCTGACCCAAAATTGAAAAGCGATTTCCTCGTGCAATAACGATTAAAACTGTAAGGAAAGCTTTATTTCATAATAGTATGGTTTCGAGAATTCGATGTTCGTAAGTTCGATGCGGCAAGCTGAAGACAGGGCGCTATGGCGCTCATTAGGAGAGGGCTATGTCCAGCAGTGGACTAGTATAGCCTGATGATGATGATGATGATGATGTTCGTAATATTTTAATACTTCCGTCAATAGTTTAGTTGAAAATCGCATTTAAATTCTGAGTTAATGTAAGGTATTTATGCTAGTGACTGTACACCATGTTTAAACAAATAAATACTTAGGTACTTTTTGAGACCATTTTTTTATAGTTTAACATGATACATTGTATTCAAAATAGTAAGAGGATACAGAAAAGTTCTAACATGTTCAGCTGCATATCGTGGCGTACAAATTGGTGGGAAGAGCTGGTGCATAAATCATAGTCTGAGAAGAAAAACCGAAGGAAACTCAGAGGTATACATTTTTTTTCTGTTTCTATTTTCAACCTTTACTGTAAAACCCATGGTTTCTATCTTACCCAATGCGATTTTTAATTATACTATTGAATTAATTAAAAGGTAGATTTTTTTTAATTTAACTTCTCATCGGATCTAGAATCAAGGAGGTACTAAACCCATGATATCAGGTTGTGCGTTGATATGACGACCGATGTGGCGCGGCGGGCGAAGGTCCGCCTGCGACGCAGGAGGTTGCGGGTCCGATTCCCGCCTTGGCACAAATGTTTATACGATCTACAAAGATATGTTCCAGGTGTTCTGGGTATTTGCTATGTATAATAAAACAATTCTATCTATGTAATGTATTGTATTAAGTATATCAGTCATCTATACCCATAACACAAGCTCTGCTTAGCTTGGGGCTAGATGATGCTGTGTGGATTGTCCAGCGTTATTTATTTATTTATTATTTATTTATATCCATTCCACCTTGTATACATTATACTATGTAGCATTGCTTCCGTCGAGAGGGTAGGTAGGTAAAATAAAACACTTATTTTGGCGCGAAATAAAAAGGTAGTAAGACATGGTAGTAAATTTTCGCATGACGGCCGCCTCATAAGGCTGCTCGCGATAAAATGTTACATGCCTTTAGTAGGGTTGGCACACGTGTGTGACGGTGTTTATCAGTGACAGTTGTGAGAACATGAAGCTGTGTTGGGATAGTTTTATTTGAATTGTGAGACTTCAAACGGAGTGAAAGAGAGAGTAGACTTCAGTGGTGTTACTAAGTAAAAAACCCAGGTATTAGCAGAGTTGATAAATGATGGGGATGTACAGAGGCTAATAGCGTTATTATTATTATTTATTATAAAAAAGGTAATAAAAGAACATCCTCTCCATCAACTAAATAACTAATAAAATATTTCTTTTAAGTTTACATTGACCATGATCGTGATTAAAACCGTTGCGAAATGGGTATCATTTAGTTCTGAGCACATTTTAATTAATTTAAAAAGAAGTAGAAGTTTTAGTGTATGAAACTTACGTGTCATGCCATTTAAATTCTAATCATTATTATTTTACCTAATATTATTATTATTTTTTCAATATTCTATAAAATATTGCTCCCAAATACCTGTATATAGGGATATACCTACACTAACTTTAAGAAACCCTATGTATAATGAGACACAATTACTTACACTTACCTAATTACCTAAATCTGTTCCCTTCATGTCAATAGTGTTTTCAATTTTATTCTCTCAGACATTAAATCTCGTTTGTTAGACATACGTGCACCTACCTACTTATCATACTAGAGTAAGGGTCAATAACATGACGGGACAAAAAACAAATAAATTATTATTTTTACAATTTAATCAAAAATCGAATTTCAATTTCTCGACTTTTCTCGACTCTCGATTCTAGATGACAACGATGCGGAGGAGTACTCTGACGACTGAGTGTCTTGTTCGGCTTTTTATTTTATTTAAAAAAAAAATGTATATAATTAGTTTTATGGCGTAATTGTATATATGTAAAAACTTACAATTTGTGTGTAAATTAATGTAATTTGAAATCAAACATCGAATAATACTCTGGATATGAATGCGGTCAGCCCTACCGCCTGCCGACATTAAACACAATTGACGATGTTGCAATCAGACGTGGAACAACATCACTCACGGTGTTACCCGGAGATTAGTTGTAACTAACGTTCGCCCTTCGCCCTTTATATTCGAGAACAATCCGGTGTTGTTTTACTAAATCTACGAGTAAAATAATTGCTCTTGGGTTCTATCTCTGAAAATCTTACCATTGGGTTCACGAAAAGCTCGTGGCTAAATAAAAACAGCCGCACGGGTTAAGCTACGCTTGCTGAGGTCAGTCTGTGGATGGGTGACCGATTGTAACATATCGAGACTCCTCCGTGCCTCGGAAAGCACGTTAAACCGTTGGTCCCGGCTGTTTGTAGATCTTTGACAGTCGTTAAGGGTAGTCAGAAGCCCGAAAGTCGGTATCGTGTTGCCCAGTAACTTTGTTGTGGAGGTCAGATAGGCAGTCGCTCCATGTAAAATACTGGTACTCAGCTGCATCTGGTTAGACTGGAAGTTGACTTGGAAAAAGACTAGGCAGATGATGGGTTCACGAAAAAAACAAGAAACATAGTATTAACTCTATGTTTAGTACACACAGTCAATAGACAATAAGGAGTTCTTTTATAAATCAAAAAAAACTTTCGATTTTTAAATCTTTTAATTTTTAAACAACTCTTTTGTGTCCGTCAATTGGTCAAATTAATTATTACCTTTAAAGAAATTACATCTACCAGTATTTGTCTCTGCATTTAGCAAATGTTGATGTTGGAAAATGCCTATGGCAATAAGCCCGCCTCTGTACATTTGAGTGCTTAAAGAATTAAATAAATAAATTTGCCGTACACATATTTAATCTTGTAAACTATTCTTATCTTTCTTGAATGGTTGCAACCATAGACAAGGTCTCGTTTGATATACGAGCTCGTTACAGTATGTACCTACGTTTGACTTCTCTGTGATTTCTGGGCTGAAAGTCGGTTGTATTGTTTTAAATAAATAGTATTGTAATTACTTGCTAATGCGGACCTCTCCGGTAGGAGTCGAGCTTGCCATCTTCGCCTTGGTATGCCGCAATGTCGACGAGTGTTCATGCAATGTAGACAAGATTAGTAGGTAAGTGCTAGAATAAGCATCGTTAGAAAACGCTTATGATAAAATCTAACCTACCCACGGTTACAGAGGGAACTTGATATGAGATAGCGTCACGTTTTTGGAAATGTCGGCGAGTGGTTCTAATGGGTATAACAGGGTTGGTTTTCAGTCATATTTAAGGGTCGTAGGCATGATGGGCCTACGCTAGCTCGTGGATAGATAAAAACAGCCGCAAGGGGTTGATCGAAGGTTAAGCTTAGGTGGTTGCCGAGGTCAGTCTGTGGAAGAGTGTCTAGCCTTTTCCCAAATTTGTTGGGGTCAGCTTCCAGTGTAACCAGATGTAGCAGAATATCCTAGTTTTCATGGAGCAACTGCCTGTCTAACCTCCACAACCCAGTAGCTGGGTAATAGGTTACCCTTTGGCAAGTATGGTTGTCAGACTTTCGGGCTTGTAACTACGTAACGACTGTCAAAGATTTACAAATGACAGCCAGGAACAACAGCATAACGTGCTTTCCAAGACACGGAGGGGACTTGATATGTACCTAATGAATGGTCCCCATCCACGGACCGACCTCGGCAAACGTACTTCAACCTTCCATCGACCCGAGCGGCTGTTATTCATTAGGCATATTCTCTAAACAATTAGGTATACAATTATCTTTATTCAACGTTTCTAAGCGATTCGTTCTTTTAAAATACTGAAGAAGCAACTTGGTTAACCAAACCAGCCGAACACAAGATCAAACTTACAAAAGCCGCTATTACTACAAAAAGCCGCTATCATTTGCCGGCAGAATGTAAAGAGCAGTCAACGTGTATGCCTAGGCCGAGATTCTAGGCACGTTTTCAGATAAAGCTGCAATACGGTGACGTCGGCAAATGGGACCTACTCTCTACGTGACCGCGGAACTTCGACCTTTTTAGGGTACCGTATCCCAATGAGGGTATCAAAGTGTATTCATATATATTTTTCTACATTTATCTTGTTAGACATCACTGACTGGCGATGGAAGATATAACTTTGAAGGCATCATAAAACAATTCAGTAATGAAGTTACGAGAAAAAGTAATGGGTGGCCCTCCCCGTAAGAACAGAGGGGTGCAAAAAAACTAGTTTGTACATATAAATTTAAATTTAATTTAGCAGGTTGAGATATGCGCAATATAAAATTACAAAGCTCGTTTTTTATACTTTTTTTCTTTAAAAATACTATAAAGATATACACTGAGGTCAACTTAATTTTGCCCTCCATGATACCAATACCGAGCATCATCATCCTCCTGCCCATATCCCAATTGATTCGGGGTCGGCGCAGCATGTCTTCTTCTTCCATACATCTCTATTTCATCACAAAACTCACCTCATTTCTAGCCATATCATCTTTCACACAATCCATCCATCTATTCTTCGGTCTCCCTGTACCTACTCTAGTAAAGACAACAATAGAATCCAATACTTAATATGCGTATCATAATATTCTTCCTGACTACGGAACACTACTGGGAAACACGCACTCTGCCGGCTTTTGTGAAGGTTTCCGACACCACACGAAATGTTTTTTTGTTTCGAGAATGCGTTTAGTGACACGAATCTCTCGTTTGTACTCACAGACTCCACTACCGTATTATAAAACGTGGTCTACGGAAATCTTGTTTGAAACCATGACTACAGGAATATCTGTCCAAAATTTAGGTAGATTGGTAGTTAATAATAATAATAAACTTTATTTATGTACCAGAGTTTCATAGCAGCAAAAATATTAAATAGAAAACTTACTAACTAAAACAAAACATAACGAGAAACAATCAATACACCTTTATTAGTTGTGGTACAGTGGGCGTAGGTCCGCCTGCGACGCAAGAGGTTGCTGGTTCGATTCCCGCCTTGGGACAAATGATTGTACGATCTGCAAAGAATTGTTCCGGGTGTTCTGGGTATTTGCTATGTATAATAAAAAATACATATCTACATATGTAATGTATTGTATTAAGTATATCAGTCATCTAGTACCCATAACATAAGCTCTGCTTAGCTTGGGGCTATATGGTGCTGTGTGGATTGTCCAGTAAGTAAATAAAAAAAAATACATATCTCAATGACGGTCTGTGTACCGCTATCCAGTGAGACACTATTAGGCAGGCAATCCACCCTCTCGGCTACATTAGCCACGAGGCTATTGGGGCTGTCGCGCATCTTAAGATTGATGACTTTAATTAGGAGGAGTAAACATAACAGTTTTTTTGTACCTACTTAAAATATAAATAATAATAATACCAGCCTTTTACTGTACCCTGCAGGGCAAAGGCCTCTTCTCATACAGAGAAGGCACGAGCATTAATCACCATGCTTGCTCAAGACAGGTTGGCGATTTCAGACTTGTAATCATTATAAGTCCGGGTTTCCTCACGATGTTTTACTTCACCGATGTCAGTGATGTCCAAGATAAACATAGAAAGTACATATGAATTAAAAAGTCACATTGGCACTTGCCCAGGTTTGAACCCGTGCACTACGTATGCGTGCCATACGTGCGTGTGTATTATTATTGCGATAAAGTTGAAAAACATTCAAAGAAATCTGACACATTGGGGTAGCTTGATGTGCTGGCCTCTGTACCTATAATTTATTAAAATTATTTCGTTGTCATATCTTACTAATGTGGGTGTTACTATACTACGTCTACCGCTGCCCACCCGTTCTAGGAACATAGGCGTGATGTTATGTGTCTTACTAACACTTAAACTATAGTTGAACGACGGTTTATGCGCACCCTTTAGGTATTTAGCTACTATCTGTATCTATGGGAAATATCGTTTGCAAACCTGGACTTAATGGTTGTTCGTATCTTCGAGTTGCTCATGAAAGGGTTCGTGCGAAGAAGTGCCTACCTAGATAGTAGTACCTATTCTTGTGAGCCTGAACATAACATCACGGCTGTTTGCCTTTAATGGTTATGCAGAGGTGTATTGTTAGAACCATCCACATTCCGCCAGTTACGTTTTAGTCCCATGTTATATAGGGACATCTCGTTAAGCTAGATAGAAATAATGTTTTTCTCATGACTTTTTATTGTCTTAAGTAAAAAACACATCAGAAAAAATCGTAGGAAACATGTGGAAAAAGCTGACGAAACATTCAACACGGGGGGGGGGGGATGGGGGAGGGGGGGTCGTTGAACTCTTGGTGCGTCGATGTCCCTTTCGCCCAGTAACATTTGGACAGTTATGTTTAAGATCAACGGTGCCAAGCTTTCGCCATCGACAGAAATCGAGACTCCAGGCTACTACTGAGAAATTACGGGTGTAAAAACGCAATATCATATCACGCATATCATTCTTAAGAGCCTGTGTGTTTGTGTGTGCTGTGTCGTGTGACGTGATGTGGTTAGACCAAACCTACCTAATCCGACTGCCAATGGATCTATGGTGGAATTGTATCTGCTTCTTTTTTATACTTTGTGTTATGTCATCACTAACATAAATTAAGCAAAATTTATTTTATTACCGGTAAAACGAGGTTACTTTGAGAACTGGGGCGACTTTGATAATCGTTCAGAAATGAAACATTTCCTCCAATTCACCCGTAAAAGGGAACGCACCCGATAATTTATTCGTCTATTCGAAATTCAAGTCGTTAGGCTATAGTTTTCCGATGCATTAGCTATTACAGTTAGTTCTAAGTAGAAGAAAAACATTGTAAAATTTACCCTGAATTTTGGTCGAAAACGCATTCTAGATAGGGGTGACTTTGAACGATAATGAAATAATTAGATATTATCAAAGCAGCCCCATTTTCAATATCAATTTAATTGATAAGTTGAATTTCCATTTCCATGGAACTATTAATATTGTTTTATTAAAATATCGTTATTTAGTTATCCTTTAAAGAGTCCTCAACCGTTTTATTTTTTCCGAATTTTTATTTAACAACTTTAAAAGATACATGGGATTTCATTTCAAAATTAATCAATCTAACCTCGTTTTACGGTATTCTAATAGAATTTAATTTTTCTGTCTTATTACTAACAATATTCTTAGACTACTTTTGTCGCAAACGAACGTTTATTTCCCTCTTTCCAGCAGAATTTGCGTAACAGTACACGATTTGTATATATCGATATCGATATCACACACACACACTGGACGGAAAAGCGTAATTATGTAGGGACATCTATCTTGCCACATACGATCTGACGTATCCTACATCGCGATATTAAAGTTATCCACGCGACTGAACATATATACAAGTACCCGACAACAACCGTCGGGCAGTAGCCCACCGGACACAACACCCGACTGGTCTTTGGATCCTCCCTTTTCAATGGTGGATGAGGAACTTTACGCCCTGTTTCACATACCCCAAAACTAATATCAGTGGTAATTGTAAACCGTGGTGCTAGGCAACTTGGCCTAACCCAGTTGTAGACGTCCCTTTGTGCCTATTTGCCTAGCTCTGTTCTATTTCTTGCTTGATATGGAGGGAAGTGGAAATGATGTGATTAGACGGCACGGTTGGCGCAGTAGCTAAGCGATCGACTGCTGCGCTGCGTGTCATGGGTTCGATTTCCGCACGGAACAAACATTTGTATGGCCTACAGGTAGTTGTTCCGGGTCTGGCTGTTTGTGTATGTTTAAATGTTTGTAAAAGCACCCACGACACAGAAGAAATTACTAGTGTGGGGAAATGTAAAAAAAAAAAAGTATTTTTCTAACTCCTCCGCTGTTCTTTTCTGATTAATTATGTTGCGGGATCTAAGATGTTTGAATCGTTTCTCCGGGACTCGTCGGGCTTCATTGTCTCGACGCTTTTCTGCTGGTCGCTACTGTTGATTCAGGAGGTTTTCAGGAGTTTCAAGAGTGGAAAAATTAACTCCTAAATTATTTTTGTAGGGACACAGCGTACTGAAACCAAACAACAACATCAAAAATAACATTAAAAACTAACTAAAAACTGCAGAACTGCCCGTCTATCACTCTATAAATGTTACATGAATATTTTCAGTACGTTATTAATTTAACACTAAAATTCAATTTAGTTTGAAATTAGCACTAAAAGCTAACTTTGTTGTCTGTTCATATTTAATGAGGTTGAGTCTGAAAAGTCTGTGTTTCATTTTTGTTTCAGATAGGATTTAGTTTGAACGCTATTTTAACCTAGTGGAGTTGATGGTCATCAGGACTGTATTTCTGGAGGGTTAGGTGGAGGTGGTTGGAGGTCATGATGGCCCAGTTGTTTAGGCCTCGCCGGCCTTGTGCACAAGGTTGTGGGTTCAAACCTTGGCAAGTACCAATGTGAGTTTTTCAATTCATATGTACTTTCTAAGTTTATCTTGGACATCACTGACATCGGTGAAGGAAAATATCGCGAGGAAACCTGGACCTTATTAATATAAGTCTGAAATCGCCAACCCGTCTTGAGCAAGCGTGGTGATTAATGCTCGTGCCTTCTCCGTATGAGAAGAGGCCTTTGCCCTGCATTGGGACAGTAATAGGCTGGGACTTTACTTTAAGTGGAGGTGTACCAATAGTACACCAACGTTTCAACAGTTATGTTTATGTCCCATGTAATAGAGGGCGAGCTAATTGCCATCAACCGGACTACGGGCTGCTACTGAGAAACTCCTATTGGAATAACTTAAAATCACTTTGCCCGACCCATTAATCGAACCCAGGACCTCACGCTCGGCAGTAACGCCTTCGACTCCTAGACTAACGAGAAAATTAAAGTGAAGCTTGTAAAAGTAGTGGAATTATCAGCCTTTTCGGTGGTTAGTACGGGATTCCCGTTTAAAGATCTTTGACAGTCATTTCGGGTATTCAGAAGCCCGAAAGTCTGACAACTAGTCTTACAAATCACAACTTTTCTTCTGGTCACCTTTATTGCACCTATCATTGTTTATCTCTGCATCACTACGATGACCGATGTGGCGCGGCGGGCGAAGGTCCGCCTGCGACGCAAGAGGTTGCGGGTTCGATTCCCGCCTTGGGACAAATGTTTGTACGATCTACAAATATTTGTTCCGGGTGTTCTGGGTATTTGCTATGAATAATAAAAAATATCTATCTATGTAATGTATTGTATTAAGTATATCAGTCATCTAGTGCCCATAACACAAGCTCTGCTTAGCTTGGGGCTAGATGATGCTGTGTGGATTGTCCAGCATTATTTATTTATTATTCATTTATCACTCCAAGGTTGACTGGTAGAAAATGCCTAAGGCATTGAGTAAGCCTCTTAAAGTAATAAATAAATAAATAGTTTCCACTTCTCTCCATATCAAGGAGGAGAGAAATAGTATCACCGTTGCAAATCTATCTAGCCGCTAAAAACCACAGTGTACACTAAGCGGCTCTATCTACGGAAATATCTCAAAGTGTAAATAGATCCCCAAGTGGACTCCTTTCCAACATATTATCTTTCACGGCACATGTATTATGCATGCGAAACGTGGACCAACTTCCAGCTAGCTAGACGTTGTAAAATGGCTTCAGTTAACACATTCTGAGATCATTTTTAAAGTTCCCTTGAAGTTACAAGTTTCAATTTTGTCTTGGGATAGAGATTTTGTACTTAGATGAAATGTTGAAATTGTGTTGTAATCTCAAATCGTAAATAGACCGCGTGAAGACCCAGTGATCACCTGCCCCGGCCCTTGTGGGAGTCAGCACGCGGAGCCTGTAGCCTATCTTTTTTCCAACTATGTTGGGGTCGGGTTTCAGTCTATCGGAAGCAGCTAAATACCAGTATTTTACATATTTACGGACAGCCTATTTAAATAGCAGATTCAAAGTAATATTTTTAATTAGCTAAACATAGTAACTTCGTGCACTTTTAGATCATAATCATCACCAGCCTAGCCTTTCCCAACTGTGTTTGGCGATTGGCACACTGCACCGCATCGCGTAACGTAAGCGTTTGCAAGTACCTGTGTGAGACAGAACACACGCGCAGTGGTACACACACAAATCGGATTCACGCGCAGTATTCGTGGTTAGTAGAGTCAGCTTTCAGTCTAACCAGATGCAGATGAGTACAAGTATTTTACATGGAGCGACTGCCTATCTGACCTCCACAACCCAGTTACTAGGCAACACGACAATTGGTAAGACTGGCTGTCATACTTTCGAGCTTCTGACTACCCGTAACGACTGTCAACGATCTACAAATGACAGCCGAAGCCAACGGCTTAACATCTCGATATGTTACGAAAGGTCACCCATCCACTGACCTCGAGAAGCGTTGTTTAACCTTCAATCAACCCGTGTTTGTATTTAGCCACGAGCTCCTATGTATTTGAAGCTGTAGCTTTGAAGCTACAGCTTCAAGTAACGACGTATTTAAATACGTCCCTAAAAAATCTTGATCAGATCCAGGTCGTCGCACTAAACCACTAGTCGCCTAAGACTAGGCTAAGGGCACCCCCTTAGCCTAGTCTTAGGCGCCCGTTTTAACGGGTGCGAGAATCGGGCCATCAAATTAAATATAAATGGACTTAAGGCTGACTTGGGCAACAGTTTTTTACATCGGTAACTCAAATAAAAAGTAAATAAGATAATTTTGTTCAGTTCAGCTGTTTTTGCTGATTACTTGCCAGTACTCCTCATAAGTCCTGAAAACATGACCAGACCTGAAGTCAAATCACCATCTTCAGGTCTCCTGCAAAGAGTTGCATAGTATCAATCAGTGTTTTTGCATCCTTAAGCTGTGTGGCGGCGCTCGATAAGACATTTTACAATAGACTGGCTCAATGGTCTAGTGTTAGCAAGCGCGACTGCCAAGCATGCGGTACTGGGTTTCATTACCGGGTCGGGCAAAGTGATATTGGATTTATTTTGTAAGATTTTATGTAGGGTATAATTAAAAAAAAATAGAAAGCTACATTATTCATGAGTGCTATAGGCTATTATTATTTTCAAAACTACGCTTTAAATAGTGTGGAGAGATGTTTTAAATTCGTAGGGAAAGTAGAAAATTCACGAGGACGAAGTCGCTGGTGATTTGCTAGTTAATTATAATCGAAGTCAAGTATAATCAAAACCCGTCACAAATCAAATTACTTACCTACACATTGGTCATTGGCAATTGGCAGAATGTTGCTTGATCGGATCAAATGTCCGAAGCACACGTAATGGATTAAATTGACTGACTAGATGATAAAGACGCCTCGCATTTATTACAATGACAGCACGGTTGGCGCAGTGGTTGAGCCATCGGCTGCTGCACCGCGTGTTGTGGGTTCGATCCCCGCACAGAACAAATATTTGTATGACCTACAGGTATTTGTTCCGGGTCTGGCTGTTTGTGTACGTGAGTTTAAATGTTTGTAAACGCACCCACAATACAGGAGAAATTCCTAGTGTGGGGCAACGTTTTGAAAAAAAAAGAAAAGATAAGAGAATGAAATTGCTGTCTTTTGTGCTGAGGATGACCACCACGTGGTTTGGTGACGATAAAAGGATATCGACACTTATTTGGGGGTATGAGGAACAGAGTTTAAAGTGCTTCATCCTCCATAGGAAAGGTAAGATCCTCCGACCAGATGGCCCGTGTTGTGTCTGGTGGACTACTGACAGATGGTTGTTGTCGGGTTTCTGTATATTTATGTTAAATCGGACGGATAAGTTTATTGTTGTTGTGTTGTTTAGTTTTCTTTCCAAGTTTATCTTGAACATCACTGACATCTGTGAAGAAAAAGGTCGTGAGGAAACCTGGACTTATAATTAATATAAGTCTGAAATCGCCAACCCGTCTTGAGCAAGGTGATTAATGCTCGTGCCTTCTCTATATGAGAAGAGGCCTTTGCCCTGCAGTGGGACTGTAACAGGCTGGTAGTGCAGTAGTAGGACGGATAACTTTAATATCGTGATTTAGGATCGATGCAATTGTGTCGTCATTTTAGAATTGTACTCACAGTGTTACGCTAAGAAGTGAATATAAGCCTAATAATCTCGCGGTAAAGTAAGTTTTTATCCAGTAAACGTTTAAAATACTCCAATTTCATGATAAATTAACCTGTCGCATTTCCGCTGCCTAGTGCGAATCCTCAAGCTTTGTCTATTCAATCATACGTAGTAAAGTATTAATATGTAGTCTCCAGTAACTGTCGCTAGTAATTAGGTCAATACACTGTTCTTAGTACAGTGCGGTCATCATCATCTGCCTAGCCTCTTCCCAACTATTTTGGGATCGGCTTCTAGTTTAACCGAATGCAACTTATGCAACTGAATACCAGTAGTTCACATGGAGCGACTGCCTATCACCCTACCTATAGACGAGATTAGAAAAATACGAAAATAGACTTGTAATCTTTCAATATTCAATATTTTAATAGGTAATATTAAGCTCATTATTTTTTTTTATTTTTTTTCTTTAATATCGTTGCCCCACACTAGGAATTTCTCCTGTATCGTGAATGCGTTTACAAACATTTAAACTCACATACACAAACAGCCAGACCCGGAACAACTACCTGTAGGCCATACAAATATTTGTTCCGTGCGGGTACCGAACCCGCGACACGCAGCGCAGCAGCCAATCGCTCAGCCACTACGACAACCGTGTCGTCAATTATTACTGGAGCTGCCTCTATTTATGTAAGACACAATGATTGAGATGAAATAAATATTTATGTATTTTATGTATAGTATAGTATAGTAGTATATGTAAAATACTACTATACTTTCTGGTATAGAAATAGATGTATAAGAATTCTCTAAATGTCTATTAAACACTGGTATTGTTAATATCCGGGAAAATCATAGTGTTCAAGAGTTATTTTTTTGCCTTTAACTATGAAAATGTCTTTCACTTAGTTACTTACTTAGTGTAGATGTAAAAATTCAGGAAACCACTGTGAATATAGGGCCATGCAGTACAGCGTTGTTCCACCTATTAATGTACATTTATTTGACTAAGTTATGCATGAAAACTTTAATAAAGAGTTGTGATAATAAAAAAAAAACATTGCAAACCTCCACAACCCAGTTACTGGGCAACACGATACTCCTTGGTAAAACTGGTTGTCAGACTTCAGGCTTCTGACTACCCGTACCGACTGTCAACGGCCGGGACCAACAACGGCTTAACGAGCTTTCCAAGGCATAAGCAGGCAAAAGAACAGCATACTTAACTCTCAACGACCACCCTAGAAAACCATCGGATGCAGTCGCTGTGGTCGAAATCGGCTAGATGGCATCATCACATAATACATTTTTTTTGTTCATTTCCCTTATTTGTTTTTGTGTTCTATGATTAGTGTTTATTTCGTTCTTCTTTTGAGTACTACGTAGCTTCTTAACAGTGACATGAGGCCTGTCGTTAATATTTAACATCAAATTCACATACAAATCGGCTTTTAAGTGCCCCAGTGGACACTTTTATCAAGGAAATTAACATATCCTACCGCCAAGCTCCACCCGACTCCGCCATTTTATAAAACATAACTTATCCATTGTTACGGTCAGGCTTTAAGTTGCTTTAAAGTTTTCTATTATGGTCGGAGGAAATCCTTTTTTAAGTTGTAGCTGTAAGTTTTGCTTTTAAACTTGCTTTGTTCAAGAGTTCGGATAAGCTAGCTTGTTGGATGCTGTTACAATATTTTTAGTTGACCTTAATGTTCTAGTTTCTGATAAAAGCTTTTTTTAAATGCTACCTATTAATTATTATTATTCATTTATTTCAGAAAATGTCCATATTATGTACTTACACAAAATTAAAATAAAATATTACAACTAATATACATTAAAATTACATACACAATGACACACACAATTAAATTAAATACACAATGTCATAAATACAATTAAAATTAAATACAAAATGTCATATATAGAATTAATTAAATATAAATGAAATTATACACAATACAACAATACGTTCAAACAATACGAGGAGAAACGCTAGTATGAAGCTGCATCCACGTCTGCAACAGGGACAGGTCCCACCGCTCGGACAACACCATCATTAATGCTATACGTAAATATTATAAATAAATAAAAAACCATGTACTGGGTAGAAATCCAGACTCCGGTATGCTACTGAGTAATGTCTGATGGAATATAACCCAATATCACTTTACCCGATTCGTGAATCTCACCCAGGACCTCATACTCAGCAGTAGCACTGGCGACTACTAGACCAACGTTGAAATATAATTTTATAGTCTGTCTAGCTACTTATAACGATAGACGAAAAAGTTTTGAAAACATTTTTTTACATTAGGAAATGATTTAGAATTTTTGAGATACGACATTAATAAGTAGGTATTCATGTATATGTATATGTCATGTATATGTTTCTCTCTTATTTATCAAGTTTACTTATTTTGCCAGTTTTTATTCTAGTAAGTAATAGACAACGTATTTTAAATTGAGTATCCTTTGTTTAATACTAGATTAGGGTTCATCATTTGCCTACCCTTGTCCAACGATGTTGAGGTCTTATTGGTGATGTTTTTCAGTGCATGTTAGACCAGATATATGAACGTTAGCAACGCAAAAGGAGTATGTGGCGCTCTGTAGTTACTGCCTACCCTATGGGTAAAATGGCGTGAGCTTATGTAGGTACCTAAAATTTACGCAAATATAATACTTTTCAATTCTATTCTATAACAAAAAAACAACAACAACACCAACATCGTATTCAATGACATAATGTATCAGGTAAAATGTGCGTGAACTATGTATTATTCTATTCTATAGTAATTATGCTTGCGTCTGCCACTTCATTTATTCTTTCATCATACTGTGCTCATTTTTTTTGTAAGGATATCGTTGCCCCACCCTAGGAATTTCTCCTGTGTCGTGGGTGCGTTCACAAACATTTACAGTCACATACACAAACAGCCAGACCCGAAACAACTATCTTTAGGTCATACAAATATTTGTTCCGCGCGGGAATCGAATCCACGACACGCGGCGCAGAAGCTGATCGCTCAGCCACTGCGCCATCCATGCCGTCATTGTGTAGGTACAGTCTGCAGTCATTCCCAAGATTAATTGCTACGCTTCTCAGATCTGACGACCGATGTGGCGCGGCGGGCGAAGGTCCTCCTGCGACGCAGGAGGTTGCGGGTTGGATTCCCGCCCTGGGACAAATGTTTGTACGATCTACTAAGATTTGTTCCGGGTGTTCTGGGTATTTGCTATGTATAATAAAAAATATCTTTCTATTTAATGTATTGTATTAAGTATATCAGTCATCTAGTACCTATAACACAAGCTCTGCTTAGCTTGGGGCTGGATGATGCTGTGTGGATTGTCTAGCATCAGTTATTTATTTTTCAAATATGTAAGCTCAGGACGGCCTTAATCAGCATCTATCTTGCAACGTGAGTATGTAGGTAATCCAAACACGGTAATTTAAATTAAACGTCATCGTAACTTAAAGTATTTTAGTTCCGTAACATTAAAATAATTCTACAATTGCGTAAATGGTAATCACTAATATTCTGATCAACACTTATCACTTTAAAATACACTATGTTTAAGGCGATGTCTAGCGATTTGTCGAAAACGTGGTGCGCTGGCGACCGCTCTCCAACAAGGGAATCCTAAGATGGCCGCCCCGCTACCATCGACTCGACGATCCGCTAGAGTGACGTTGACAACCTGACACTCTTGACAATGCCTTTCTTATGTGGGTATATATATCGCACTGCTAGATTAAAACTGAGACAACTCAAAATACGAAATTATTTAGTTACAACTCCAAAATACTAATTTATCAATAGAAAGTACTGATTCCTAGCCCCATTTAATATGCAGTGACATTCTACAACATGTTAATGACCTACTGTAAAATTACGTTTCAACTTGTCTTACAAAATCTAGAAAAATGGGTATTTTTCATCTGAGTACTGAAAAAAACAGTTTTTGGAGTTGTGTGAGTTTTGATCTAGGTGTGCGATATATATATATATAGTAGGAAATTAAGAAAAGGCATTTATCTAGCGGAACTGATCCTTTAACTTACCTCCTAAATTTTTCATTGTGTCAGCAAGTCGTCCTCCTCAGCCTAACCATTTCCGAGAAGTTGGAGTTGGCTTTCATCCCCTTATTAATATACTTGGAAAAAAGTTATGATAACTTTACTTTGCGTTTTTTTAATTTTATTTTGTTGATATGTATATAAGGTAGATAGTTTTATGACACGATTGTATATCATGTAAATACTTAAAAAGAAGAAGTTATCAAGACTGTTAAAAATGTGTATTTCGCGAAGTATTTATAATTGAAATAATGATACCACTTTACGTTTGTTAATATAATCCGGCTGGAAGGACTATTGTTGTAACTTTGAACGCCAATGTCAATGTTGATGTGGATGGAGTTCAACAGTAGGCTAGTGTTTAACGTAGAGCGACTGCTCTGTCTGTCTTTGCTCTGTGTGTGTGTGTTACAGTAACTGGGTTGTGGAGGTTTTTTTTTTTTTTTTTTGTGGTGGGAAAATCATCTTATGACATCCCCCGCTCTTGGGCGGGGCGGGAGATAGTGTCAGACTTTTACTGACTAAAAACCCACTCCTGTTCCTTAGTTGCCCTTCGTACCAGGGCCGAGTCTTCCTTTCAGAATCAGACCCTTGGCCCCGGTAGGCTTCGACCCTGCTGGGTCCCTACAGATACTGGGGTTGTGGAGGTTACTGTAACATTATACTTCTTGGTAAGTATCGACATGCCGTATGAGTGCCTACTCATGTCTTAAAGGTTTTATGTGAAAATAAGGAATTAAGAAAAAATACATTTTCCACAAAGGACATCAATTAATAAAAAGTATTTCAAATTTTGTAAATGACAAACACAGCAAACAAAATATAACAACTATTTTTTTTATCTCTCTTGACCTCTTTTTTTAATTATCCTAATATACGTATCTACGTTTAAATGTGTATCTATTCTTGTATTTTTATGAAATGTTCAAGTTATTTTTTACCTTATTGTATCGACCATGTTCTATCTGCCTGAAACACAGGTTTAAATAAACCAAGATCGGGCAGGTCGCTGGCAATCATTTGTGAATTCCACATTATCGTTTCTTGCAACTGTTAAATATATTTTTAGTTATAGTTTACTATTATGCATTAATTATACCATTGTTTTAGAAATAACACTACTGCACTTAAATGTACATTTTTGTAATACTTTTATAAATAAATTATTCTTATTCTTATTCTATTCTTATTATTATTATCTCAGCGTCACCCTAACGTAGAAAATACTTAGGGCATCAAATCCACCTTAGTACGGTTTTTTTTCAGTCGCTCCATGTAATATACTGGTATTCAGCTGCATCCGGTTAGACTGGTAGCCGACCCCAACATGGTTGGGAAAAGGCCAGGCAGGTGATGATAATGGTACGATTTTTTTTAACTTATGCATAAACTTTTCGTAAATAAATAAACCGACGTAGGTACAGACGCTAGCACATCAAGCTACCCCAAACTGTCAAATTTTCCCAATTGAATATAAACCTAACGCTATCGCAATTAAGTTGAAAAACTATGAAATAAATTAGACACATTGAGGTAGCTTCATGTGCTGGCGTCTGTACAGTTAAAATAACCAATCTGTAAAAAAAAAAACCAATCGGCCAAGTATGGCGATATTATCCTCAGACGCGCCACATTCAACAGTGGACAGTTGATATATGGGTCAGCCTAGACGTAATTAGGGATGGGCAGCTATAAACGCAATAATAACACAAGTTTATGTCCATTCTGCGCTAATTTGTACTATTAGGCTTGACCATAGGGAGCTTAACAAGCTACTAGACGTCTCTTATAAAAAAAAACTAAGTAATAGTTGATATTTATAAAAGCTATCAATAAAACACTTGTGTTAAATATCCATCATCACCTGCCTTGCCTTTTCCCAACTGTGTTGGGGTCGGCTTCCAGTCTAATCAGATGCAGCTGAATACCAGAATTTTACATGGAGCGAGTGCCTATCTGACCTGCACAACTCTGTTACTGGGCAACACGATACGCCTGGGTAAGGCTGGTTGTCAGACTTCCGGGCTTCTGAATACCCGTAACGACTGTCAAAGATCTCTTAATGATAGGATCGGGACCAACGGCTTAACGTGCTTTCCGAGGCACGGAGGAGTCTAGATATGTTACGAACGTTCACCCATCCACAGACCGACCTCGGCAAGCGTAGCTTAACCATCGATCAACCCATGCGGCTGTTTCTATTTAGCCACTAGCTCCTCATGTTATAATCTCCAAATCGTTTCTATTATTTTAGCTTAAAGTTATCCACTAATAATAGTATCAGCCTGTTACTTTCCCACTGCAGGAAAAAGAGCTCTTCTCATACACAGAAGATGGCCATTAATCACCATTTCTCTTGGTATTTTTTTTTTTTACATAAGGGTTATTTCGTATGAAGAAGAATAAAAAATAAAGATTACCAGCCAGTTTGATTTTGTCTTGACACTACACACTGACACTTGTCATATTGCTAATGTAAATTTATAGACTTTTCGTAGAAATCCCTTTCTGCACTCAACCACCTTCTTCAGATGTCTGTGGGCCCGATAATTCTGAGTACGGTACATTTAATTAACATTTTGTGGTCGTTACGGTCGTTTTCGACGATACGAACACACTCCGTGGTCTATAGCCGGTGTAATGGCCCAACAGACTACCACCGGTACACAGTTTGATTTTCATAGAATAATTTATTCGTGTAAATTAACAATTCACTGCGGTTGTACCTACTTTGGTCAGGAATAATTTATCAATTATTTGAATCAGCCCGTGATTTATTTAATGGAGCGATAGGTTAATTGGGTAAGGCAAAGGTACCGTTTGGTAGGTCATAAGATTGAATTTGCATTTGGCTTGACCTATTTTTCTTGGGAGTATTATATTGCCCTGGCCCAGAGGTTAAGGGCTCGCCAGGTATGTATGGGGTTACTTTATATATAAAATAAGTATAAGGATGCAGCAGCTTTTACGGTTCGATTGCCTATTTGACCTCCACACAGTAATAGGATACCCATTGGCAAGACTGATGAAAGTACTTCACAATATGAACAGCTGTAACGTTGTTCAAAGCTGTCATATTCCGTAGATCTTTTGCATTAAAAACATGAATCAATGAATTGAATCGTCTTCTTTTTTTTTTCTAAAACGTTGCCCCACACTTAGAATATCTCTTGTAATCGTGGGTGCGTTTACAAACATTTAAAATCACATACACAAACAGCTAAACCCGGAACAACTACCTACAGGTAATAGTTCCGATTATCTGTTCCGAGTGGGAATCGAAGCCACGACACGCGGCGCAGCAGTCTATGCCTCAGCCACTGCAACAATCATGCCGTCTTGATACGTCGTCCTTCATCTTTAATATTTTTAGTTTAATATTTGCTTAATAATTTTAATATGTAACTCTGTACTGATGTCACTTCTATGTAATTTATATGTGAACTTATGAATAAAAAGTATTCTTCTTCAGTTCAGATCTTTGAAAGCATGTTAATCAACAGCTCAACATGCTTTCCGAAGCAAGAACTCCAATAACCTTAAACCGTTAACAAAAAAAGAAATAGAAACTCAAAGTCGAGTTCGAAATTCAAAAAAATATCAACTAAAGCGTATTCGTAAAGAAATATTCGCATCATTGCATCTTTAACACCATTTCAAAGTGTGGATGCGAGTGCGGTACCGATTGTAGTGGTGGGTCGCTGTAACGGTGAGAATAACAGATATTGAGCGACGCCAGTGCATGAAACTACCTCGGCACACACGCGCGAATTTAGGACGTAGTGTGGCGAGTGTCGGAGGATAGAAGAACAGCTTTGGCACGCAAAAGTTTAAGTCTAAAAAATCCCGAGGCAAAATGGCCCGGCTGTCAAAACGAAGTCTGATGTTTCATTTTTCAATATAGTATCATCATTTTTTTTTAGTGTGATACATCATTTTCATCTAGCTAACATAGCTAAAATGATTAAATACTTAAAATGATATTGTATTATCAAAAACAATTTCAGTTCTTTTTAATATATGCTAAGAATTAACACTTTTTGAACGTCAAGTTTAACATAAGATAGTCCCCCATAACTCACGCCCTTCCACTTTCTAGTGTATAAAAAGGCAGGAAGGAACTTCAAAAATGGCAAGGACAGGCTTAAAAAAATGTGCTCGAAAGGTAGGCAGTACTGCCAAGTTGAATGGCAAAAGACAAGTTAGTACTTTAGACAAGTTAAGCCTGCATCACTTAATTAAAAAAATACCTAGATATTTTATTATTTTTTTCATTTTTATTGCTTTAATTTTAACTAAGTACGTACTATGTACTTACATGTAAAAAAGAAGAAACATCATATGGCATCCAAAAATTTCGCTGTCAACGGGAAAAGTGCTCAAAAGGCTGGTAGCATTGCTCCGTTGAATGACAATACTGCCAGCTTTTGTTTTCTTTTTTAAAACGTTGCCCCATACTAGGAATTTCTCCTGTCTCGTGGGTTGCTGTTCCAACAACATGAAAAGATAGTGAATATGGTAGTTTCCCCGAATCGTGTTGGGTTACACACTACAGCGCAATTCTTAGTCCGTACAGGGGGCGCCAGTGGCAGCTTTTAATGGTGGCAATTACACTGTCTGCGAGTTGTATCGCATTTTATTAACAACTGGCGCAAAAATTAACTTAGTTCGTGCCAACTTTGTTTTGAGGTTCGCTGGATGGATAGTAGCATATTCTGGTTAGTTTCATTGTTGTTGAAAGTGGGTTTCTATTGTAGGAATAAAAGAGGCATGATGGCGATAATCAAGGCGTTTGTTCTTTATTATTATTCATTTAATTCATACAATGTCCATATTATGTACTTACACAAAATTAAAATTAATATTACAATATAATAGTACATTAAAATTACATACACAATGACACACACAATTAAATTAAATACTATACTATTATACTATACCAGCCTGTTACTGTCCCACTGCAGGGATAAGGCCTCTTCTAATACAGAGAAGGCATGAGCATTAATCACCACGCTTGATCAAAGACGGGTTGGCGATTTCAGACTTATATTAATTTTATAAGTCCAGGTTTCCTCACGATGTTTTCCTTTACCGATGTCAGTGATGTCCAAGATAAACTTACTTTCCAATTCATATGTACTTTAACCAAAGTACATATGAATTGGAAAACTCACATTGGTACTTGCCCAAGTTTGAACCCACAACCTCGTAGACAAGAGGCGAAGCCTAAACCACTGGGCCATCATGACTTGTAATGAAATACACAATGTCATAAATACAATTAAAATTAAATACAAAATATGCTATTGGTACTAGCTGTGGCCGCGAATTTGTCCGCGTGGAATTTAACAAAACCCTAAAATAAAACCTTAAGTTACTCCTTATTGTTATCAGTCAGTGAAAGTTCTGACAAAATCGAACCAGCTGTTTCGGAGATGACCTCAAACAAACACACAGACAGACAGACCCACTAACTATCATCTTTTCCCAATTGAACACAAACCTTATTCTTTTGTAATAAAGTTGAAAAACTATCAAAGAAATTTGATAGCTTGATGTGCTGCCCGCTGTACACCACCTCAAACTTTATAACCAAACTAGCTGATTGTCTCTGTCTTTCCATACACAATCCAGATTGTGACGTCGGTGTTTACGGCCAAACAGAAGGCTATCCGTGTTATATATTTAATTAGTTAAAGTGCCCTGCGGCAGTTCTAATTACTTCAAATGAATAAATAACGGAATACGCCGGCTAATTGTCCATTGGGGGCTGTTTTGTTCATAATCCTAACGTTTGTGTAAAAGGCTGACACAATTATTGTTAAGTGTTGTGGAATTGTTTGGAAACGTTTTAGATGGGAATGTCCAAAATATAGGTTTCACATCACTCATACCTACGACGACTTTAAACAATGATTTAAACGCAAAAACGGTTGTCCACCTTCGCCCACATTACCACGATTCTGCATCGCTAGTATAGCGAGCGATATATCTACTCGTATATAATAACTAGCTGACCCAGCAAACGATGTTTTGCCATATAAAATGTTTGGGGGTGCACCACCCTTAAAAATTAGGGGGATGAAAAATAGATGTTGGCCGATTCTCAGACCTACCCGATATTCACACTAAATTTCATACAAATCGGTCCAGCCTTTTCGGAGGAGTTTGGTAACTAACATTGTGACACGAGAATTTTATATATAAGATATATACTATAATACAATGTCATGATGGCCCAGTGGTTTAGGCCTCGCCTCTGTTGTGGGTTCAAACCTGGGCAACCAATGTGAGTTTTTCAATTCATATGTACTTTCTATTCAAATTCAATCCTAAATATCAATAACCAATATTTACCATACCAACAAAACCCTCACATATGAATATAATAATAGGTCTTTACCTATGAAATTGCCGTTTTGTATGAAAAAATTTAAATGAATTTTTTTCATGTATTTTTTATTTGTATTAATCGAAGTAATCACCCATGCAATCAATGCATCTTTGCCAACGCAGTGGCAGTTTATTGATGCCCTTCTTAAAGAAATCAGCTGGACGGGAGGCAACAAATTCTTCAAAGGCATTTTGTACTGCCTCTCGGGTATTGAATTTTTTTCCCGCCAAGAAGTTATCCAAATTCTGGAAAAAGTAGTAGTCTGTAGGCGCAAGGTCTGGTGAGTAGGGCGGATGACGGAGAGCTTCCAACCCCAGTTCTTGCAACTTGGAGACCGTCTGCTGTGCAGTATGAGGTCGCGCGTTGTCGTGCAGGAGCAGCGGAGACGAGCGATTGACCAATGCTGGTTGGAGATGTGCCAGCTTCTACATCATTGTGTTCAATTCTTCACAGTACACATCTGCAGTAATGCTCACCCCGTTTGGTAAGAAGCTGTGTTGAATCACACCGGCGCTAGACCACCAAACAGTGACCATCACTTTTCTTGGGGTAAGTTTTCGTTTAGGGCATTGTTTAGGTGCTGAACCAGGATCCAACCAACTTGCTGAGCGCTTGCGGTTATCAAACAGAATCCATTTTTCATCGCAGGTAACAATGCGGTTCAAAATTCCTTCATTTGTGTGTCTGTTGAGCAGTGCAAGGCACGTCTCGACGCGTACTTCGCGCTGGCGATCATTGAGTTCGTGGGGCACCCATTTGTCAAGCTTTTTTACCTTGCCAATTTGACGCAAATGGACCAAAATTGTTTTGACGCTAACGTCGAAAGCTGCTGCTAATTCAGCCGTAGATTGTGTATCATCAGCTTCCACAATCGCCTTTAATTCGTCATTGTCGACCAAAGTCTTCGGACGACCGCGAGGTTCATTTTTCAGGTCGAAATTTCCAGAACGGAAGCGAGCAAACCAATAACAGTTAGTGCGTTGGTTTGTAGTGTTAGCTCCGTAAACGTCGTTGATGTTGCGTGCCGCTTGTGCCGCGTTGCTGCCACGACGGTACTCATATTCCATAATTACTCGAATTTTTAACGTATCCATGATGACGAAAAAGATTTAAATGCGATGAAAATGTAACACTAATCAATAAACAAATGACTACTTTTGGAAAAAAAAATCCATGTTTTTAAAATAAAATTAATTTGAAATTAGAATTCTTAGCCAAACAAAAAATATTTTGATTTGAAATGGCCAGTACTGCAGAACGGCAATTTCATAGGTAAAGACCTAATATATTACCACACCAGGACCAAAACTAGGTTCAATTCCCGGATCGTACGAAGTGTTATTGGGTTTTTCCATCTAGAAGTTCTCAGTAGCAGCACGTAGTCAGAATTTGTGCCCGGCTAATGGCAATAGGCTCATCCCCTACATGGGACTTAAAACAAAACTGGCCAAATGTGGAGTACTTACTATTATAGGTGCACTTCTGCCTTACCCTTTCTGTAATAAATGCGTGATGTTATGTTACAAAACCCTCATTTATATATTTACCGTTTAAATACTAATTACCAGCCTATTACTGTCCAACTGCAAGGCAAAGGCCTCTTCTCATACAGAGAAGGCACGAGCATAAATCACCACGCTTGCTCAAGACGGGTTGGCGATTTCAGACTTATATTCATTATATAAGTCCAGGTTTCCTCACAATGTTTTCCTTCAACGATGTCAGTGATGTGAAAGATAGACTTAGAAAATACATATGAATTGAAAAACTCACATTGGTACTTGCCCAGGTTTGAACCCACAACCTCAACCTTTAAATAATGAAATCAACAAATCGATACTCTAACCAAAATGATATCCTTAAATTGTTCAATTAACTCGAACAATATCGCCAACTATCATATCTGATGCAATTTATGTGGCTGAGCGTCTCCTCTATCCAATTGTTTCTTGTTCCAATAGCTGGACCAATGCCAATTTGTTAGCAGAAACTATATTAGTTTGTCGTCACGGTATGAATGAGTATTTTTTCCTGTGCATTGATATTTCTCGCAGATTGTATCTATGAAATGTTAATGATTTTAATGCTTTCTACACAATCTTAATTTGTCTGTTGATGGTAAACGTCGTTGTTGATGGTCAAGAGTCTGAAAATCTGACAACCAGTCTTACTAAAAGGCAGCACCTTTTAGTAAGACTGGTTGTCAGATTTTCATTGCTGTCCAGTGACTGGGTTGTGGAGGTCAGATAGGCAGTTGTCTCTTCTATCCACCCGTAACGACCGCCAAAGACAGCCGGGGCCAACAGCTGTACGCAATTTCAGATGCACGGATCGGTTTAAAGAATTTATTCTCATATGAACAATACATAGGTTCACTTACAATGAGATACAAAGTAATTGTTTATATCTAAGAAAATACATTTTGCCTCCGATGCGTGTTGGTGAAGTTATACAACATAAATATACAGGAAGTATGTAATTGCTAATATTTCATATGCGGTATGACTACATTTCATAAACAAAATATCTCAGTTTAAAATTAAATCTGTTAATACTACGATGAGTCTTGATATGTTACGAACGGTCACCCATTCACAGGCTGACCAGCAAGCATAGCTCAACCTTTGATCAACCCGTGTGGCTGCCTAACTCTTTAAACCACCGACTCTTTTATCGTTATCTTCGCCTTAGATTAGAAAGTCGTATACAAAGTAAAATGAGAAGTGTTCGTGCAATCTTTCCTTACCAGTTGCACGTAGGAATTAGAAGTCAGCACACGTTTCGACAGGTTTCTTAAGACAAACAAGGGAAACTGGGGTTGACGTGCTCAGCAAACCATCTTTTGTTGGAAGCTAGGTATTAGAACCTAATTATTCGGGGATTTATTTATAGGTTGAAAGGGTCATCGACATACATCCTGATACCCTGAGCTCAGCACATGATTCTCTACTCAATACCCAGGCGATGAAATTTTAAGCCGGCTGTGGAGTTTCTAAGATAACATAAGATATTTTTATTTGTCAAAATCATGTGTAGGTTAAGAATCAGTTGGAACGATTACAAAAATAAAAAATAGTTTCATAATGTTTTGCCTAGAAAGGCGTACAAATACATAATCAGATAATAATAAATTAAAAGTACAGAAATCAAAATAATAATTCAATTGTCTAAATTACATCATTCAAATATTCAACATTATAGTAGCATTTATTTGTTAAAAATTTCTTCATGCTTTTATTAAAACTATTAATATTCAAAATCTAACTAATTTAAAAACTAAAAAATACTTTATTCACATCCGAGATTTTTAAATAAAAAGTAATTAATTCACTTCATCCATCAAAAATTTCATTGGGTTAGATATGTATATATACTTGGAATCTTCGGCGTACTTTAGATACACCTCTGCCTAACCCTTTGGAGAATACAGGCGTGGTGTTCTGTAAAGTAAAAATAAAACAACAAAAAAAAGACCTTTATTTTTTGGAAATTATTATTTTTATTAGAAAAAAACGTTGCTCCACACTAGGAATTTCTCTTGTATCGTAGGTGCGTTTACAAACATTCAAACTCACATACACAAACAGCCAGACCCGAAACTACTAACTACCTGTAGGCCATACAAATATTTGTTCCGTGCGGGAATCAAACCCACGACACGCGGCGAAGCAGTCAATCGCTCAGATACTGCGTCAACCGTGCCGTCAAATTAGGTAAGGCCGATGAAGAATTCTATCGCTGGGTTTAAAATGGGTAATGGGTATGATGTACTGAACTCATGATATCAGGTTGCAAGTGTCGATGCCCCATCCCACCCTGTATATCAAGTTTCAATTTGCTTTTAATAAAAATAAATTAGTTACGAGTCCCATGAGACTGTATTCCACGAGGCACATACAATTTCCTTTTACCCGACTTAACAGTTCAAGCAGTAGTTGTTTTTACTGTTGCTAATGTACATGTGTTATTTTGACCCATTTTAACCCTTCGATGAACGCAGCCGGCCATGTTGTTTGGTAGTTTGTGGAAAACAGTTGTTAATAGAAATAATTAGGGATCATTCAGTGATTGGACTCTTTTACCATCGTTCGCTAGATATTCTTAAAAAATACTTTATTTTTTCTTTCCCTTTCCTTTAAGAAATTGCACATACCACCGTATGTCTCTGCATCACCCAAAGGTTGACTGGTAAAAAATGTATATGGCATTAAGTCAGCTTCTGTATATTTGTGTGCTTAAAGTGTACTACGTTTTTAATCAAACTCTTCTCTCGCAGGTTTGCTTGAAGTAATTCCTTTTAAAAATAAGCAGTACATCTTTGTACGTGTATTTTTATGGTTTCGGTATAAATTTATTTCCATAGGCGTGTAGTTCTTGACTTGTGATGAAAATTGTTCGTAAACATCCCCCCTTTATTATTTCCAAAGTTTGCGTAGCGAAATCCGAGTTGATGGAGATTTATATTATATTACAGTACACATAAAACAATGTCTCTAACTAGAACAGTTTTTGAGTAATCAGCAAAGCCCTTTTCAAACAATCTTAGTTTCGGTAAAAACTTGATAAAAAGAAAACTATTTAACTTTACAAATATTTTTTTTCCTACCTAAAGTACAAAACTGTCTGTGGGCTAAACCAGCTCGCTTTTTACAAGATTTATTATTAAGTGTTTTATATGTAGATACTTAGAATAAATATGAATTGTAGAGGATCTTGACAAAGGTGATGTGTGTAGTACTCTCAAGCAACTATGTATGAAAGGAAACGAAGCAAAAGAAGTGTGTTAGGATCGTAGCAGGTGGCGTTGTGTAGTGTCTGCCTACGCGTATGGGAAAAATATACACAATAAATACAAATCTACATATTATCTTTTCTCTTTCGCCACCAAAATCAAAATCAAAATTCATTTGACGACCGATGTGGCGCGGCGGGCGATGGTCCGCCTGCGACGCAAGAGGTTGCGGGTTCGATTCCCGCCTTGGGACAAATGTTTGTACGATCTACAAATATTTGTTCCGGGTGTTCTGGGTATTTCCTATGTATAATAAAAAAATATCTATCTATGTAATGTATTGTATTAAGTATATCAGTCATCTAGTACCCATAACACAAGCTCAGCTTAGCTTGGGGCTAGATGATGCTGTGTGGATTGTCCAGCAATATTTATTTATTTTATTTATTCATTCAAATTAGGCTGAGAATAAGCACTTTTTTAAAGTCAAAACGTTTACAAAAGACAGTCCCCCAAAACGCCCACCCTTCATCCCAATCCCCATCCAGTCTATCCAAAGGTCTTTTAGGGATAAGGCCGCCTGTGCATTGTAACACCCTATATAGCTCTTAAACTCATTATTTCGAAGTTTTTATGGTATAATTTGTGGTCTCAATATATTCCAAAGCGGCGTGAATTTAAATAAACTCACGCCTTAAATATATAAATAAGTACATAAATATGTATGTATAAACATACAACGCCTGTTATCCTCGAAGGGTTAGGCAGAAGCGTAACTATAGTACAATCACATTTCGCCAGTTATATTGAAGTCGCATGTAATAGGGGGCGAGCCTTTTGCCATCAACTGGGCACGAATCCAGACTCCGAAAAGCTACCGAGAAATTATTTATGGTAAAACCCAGTAACACTTTGCTCGACCCGAGAATCGTACCCAGAACTTTGTGCTCAGCAGTAGCGCAATAGTATGTATGTATCTGATTGCCCTCTAAAGCTACCCGAAACTCTCAAATAAATACTACTGTATCTCTAGAGAAAACTAAAAGTATTTTTAAAAGAGTAAAATCGTCTTCAGAAATAGATGAAATCTTATAAGGGAGCGTAATGACATCCATGGGGAATGCCCTAAGTGGCATTACATCTCGCTACTTAGTTACGGTACCTACTATGATAAATGTTAGATGTCACAGAATATTACGTTTCTGCTTTCTAGAATTCAAGCGGCTTCGCAAAAAACTGTACCTATTTACTTGAACACAAAGGCGATTCTTTTGCTTTTGTACAAACTCGAAAATCAAAATGAGGCTTCTTTTTATTTTATTTGATTTTATTTTATGTTATAAGAATAACTAACAGTAGTATATTACATAAATAAATAAATAAATAATGCTGGACAATCCACACAGCATCATCTAGCCCCAAGCTAAGCAGAGCTTGTCTTATGGGTACTAGATGACTGATATACTTAATACAATACATTACATAGATAGATATTTTTTTATTATACATAGAAAATACCCAGAACACCCGGAACAAATCTTTTTAGATCGTACAAACATTTGTCCCAAGGCGGGAATCGAACCCGCAACCTCCTGCGTCGCAAGCGGACCTTCGCCCGCCGCGCCGAATAGGTCGTCAAAAATGAAAATGAGGCTTCTTTTTGTGTTATTTTATTTTAAATAATAATAACTAACAGTAGTATATTACATAGTAGGCACACAATATAAAGTCTTATAATAAAAGTAACGAATATACTACTCAATAAATAAAATCCACGGATTTTCTGTAAAATATTCGTGAAAAACTGAAACTTTACTTGTTTTAGTGAAGGTCAGAACTTTCGACTTTATCGAGTTATTTTACTTGCCCAGGTTTCCTGAATCGCCATTCAGGAAAGCTGGGTTTATAACTAATATACTTCAGAGTAATTACGCCTTTGACTTATTGGCATCCCTTCGACCGCTTTCAAAGCGTAGTTAAAAAAATAAAATATAGCCTATGTAACTAGTTGGTAAAGTAGCTTTCTATGGATGATAGAATTTTTAAAATAGGTCCAGAAATTTTTGAGTTGATCCATTGCAAACACACATACAAATATACATCCAATCATTTTTTTTTTCTTTTAAAACATAATTGCCCCACAACGCAACCACGACACAGAACATTCCTAGTTTGCAGCAACGTGTTTAAACAAAAATTGGCCAAATCAACGCAAACGACAAAATGATTTAGAAACGCTTACAAAAGTGTACCACAAAATTGTTATTCCACGTAAAATCTAGTACGTAATATGATCCGGTGCAGATATCTATAAATGTCATTTCGATGTAAATCGAGGCACGCGTACCAATTGGATTTCTACCATTGCACCACAATCATATTCAGTTTTGGATCACGCTACTTTCATTTTATATCCCGACTTTTTTGACACTGTAAAATATTCAAATACGCTTTTTCATTTACCCCTGTTGGTTGGTATATTGTTAATCTGCTTATACACAGTATTTTTTTTTTTAATCTCTTTTTTGTTGGTTGAATATTTGAAAACTTTGAAATATTTGATTTTCGTATAATAAAATACCGTTTGAACTCTGTATTGGTTAAAGTTCTGTGTACGAACTATATTTAGTTATAACCTAACATCACGCCTGTAATACCCGAAGGGTTAGGCACAGGCGTACTTATTGTACACTCTCACGTCGCCAGCTATGTTTAAGTCTCACGTAATAGGGGCGAGCCTATTGCCACCAAGATCTTGATCCGGGCTGCTATTGAGAAATTCCAGGAAAAATATCTCAATAACACTTTGCCCGACCCGGTAATCGAACCCAGAACCTTGTGCTCAGCAGTAGCGCTTCCAACCACTAAACCAACGAATTAGTTATAATTAGACATTTAAGCTCATTGTAAGTGAACTTTATTTTTTATGAGTTTTCGAAGATTTAGCTACGCTTGCCGAGGTCGGTCCGTGGATGGGTGAGGATTCATTACGTACCGAGACCCTTTGTACTTCGTAATAAAGACAGTAGGTTTTTTTTTTAAGTTTAATGAAAATTTTAACTGGGTGACAATTTATATTTTTAATGTAATCATATCTTTTGGGCACGTTTCCAGATGACAGCGATGCAGAGGGGTACTTTGACGCCTGAGTGTCTTGGTCGGCTGTTTATTTTATTTTGTTTTTGTATATATTATTATGTATATAGTTAGTTTAAGGTCATAATTTTGCATATGTAAATATTTTACGTACTAATTCATCTATTCTGATTTTATTCACTTTTTATTCCAGAATGTGCAGGTGCGGCTGCTGCAGGTGCAGAAAACCTCAAACGGCGAAAATACAACAACCTAACTGGAAGTTATATGTTTGAGCCGTTTGGGGTTGAAACACTAGGGCCATGGGGTCCGTGTGCCCATTTAGTTTTTCGAGAAATCGTGAAACGTTTGGTCGACTCTTCACGTGACCAGAGGGCTGGCCTTTTTTTTGGCCAAAGAATCAGCATTGCATGTGGCAATGCTGCTAGCCCTCTGGGCACTTTTCCCGTTGACAACGATGCGGATGAATTTTTTGATGCCCTATGATTATTTATTTTATTTTATTTCTTCATATATTAATAATTCAGAATGTTATATGGCAGTATTTGCATATTCCTCATCATATATTCTGTAACAAAACACACATTAAAAACTTACCTATCTACACTTAACGTAAGCAGCTTCTAGTAAATAATCAAGAAGAACGTATCTTAAGCCGTTACTTTGTGAGGCTGACAGCCGCAGCCTGTCTTTTAAATCCTTTGTGGAAAACTTTGAAGTCGCCGCAGCCGCAGGGACTGAGAATCGAACTCTGAATCTCGTACCACCCACCTGTTAGAAAAGTATTACAAGTTTCTTGTGTTAGTGCAGTTGAATTTGTTTCTTTGTAAAACTTGATTTGAATTCTATAGAATAGAATAGAATACTCTTTATTGTACGCTTGCCGAGGTCAGTCTGTGGATGGGTGACCGTTCGTAACATATCGAGACTCCTCCGTGCCTCGGAAAGCACATTAAGCCGTTGGTCCTGGTTGTCATTTGTAGATCTTTGACAGTCGTTACGGGTAGTCAGAAAGCCGAAAGTCTGACAACCAGTCTTACCAAGGGGTATCGTGTTGCCGAGTAACTGGGTTGTGGAGGTCAGATAGGCAGTCACTCCATGTAAAACACTGATATTCAGCTGTATCCGGTTAGACTGGAAGCCGACCCCAACATAGTTGGGAAAAGGCTAGGCAGATGATGGACTCTTTATTGTACACAAACAAAAAATTGGGGTAGGTAGAAACTACAAAATGCCAACTGCTACGATCCTTACATACTCCTTTTTCTTTGTTTACGGTAATACATCTGGTCAGACACGTAGTCCGGTTGCGAGAGTACTACGCACCTGACCTTAGGATATCGCTAATAAGGTCAGGGTACATAATTATGTCCTTCTAGGTCAAGCCTTGTCCTTGCAGGCGTCATCCTTTGCCTTTTCCCAACTACGCAGGGGTCAGGTGTAAGTTTAAGCGATAAAAAATAGCCGCACGGTTCGATCAAAGCTTAAGCTTTGCGTTTACTTACCGAGGACAGTCAGTGGATGTGCCACTGACTGTCCTCGGCAAGCATAGCTTGACCGAATTTTTGAGCGTTATGACGGATATGTGTATAATACTGGAATAATCTACCAAAATACACTATTCTGCGCTCTAAAACGCAAAAATACAACTGTTCTCAAAAAAGCTGTCCAACTTAACTATGACTGGGTAGGACATGTCTGTCGCTTGCTGAACGAGCTGTGGGCTCGTGAAATACAAGATTGGTGCCCTGAAATAGTGACTCGGAGTTGCGGTGAATCACAAAGGAAATGGCTGAACGACTTGGATGACTTTCTTGAGAGTTGGAAAGAAGTATCGCGAAATCCCGACCGATGGAAGGAATGGAGGGGGGCCTTTCTTTACCCAGTAAAAGGGACAATTTGATCTAGTAATAAATAAATAAATAAAACATAGTTTAGAATTGTTGACGTTGTAATATATCACCACATCAGTTGTTTACACCCGGCACTAGTATGAACACATAAAATTTTCATGACATTCCGCTTACATTTTAATGAAGAGCACACAAAAATAACACTATCAATAAAAAAAAATCCTCCAGAAACGAGGAGACCAGCGGCTTAACGAGTATTCCGAGGCTCCATATGCAACGAACGGTCCCCCATCCTGAAACTGACCTGGGCAAGCGTAGCTTAACCATCGGTTGACCCGTGTGGCGGTTTTTATTTAGCCACAAGCTCCCCAAACATGTAATTGATATAATATTTGTCGGCGTACATTAGAATGGCATGGTCAAGAGTGACAGGTTGTCAACGTCACTCTAGCGGATCGTCGAGTCGATGGTAGCGGGGCGGCCATCTTAGGATTCCCTTGTTGGAGAGCGGTCGCCAGCGCACCACGTTTTCGACAAATCGCTATCCATCTTATACATAGTGTATTTTAAAGTGATCAGTCTTAATCAGAATATAAGTGATTACTATATACGCAATTGTGGAATTATTTTAATGTTACGGAACTAAAATACTTTAAGTTACGATGACGTTCAATTTAAATTACCGTGTTTGGATTACGTACATACCCACGTTACAAGATGGATTCTGATAAAGGCCGTCCCGAGCATACATATTTATTTATTTCGGTTAGCCATTAACTGTTTACACAATATATTTGTAATAAATTCATTCATTACACATTTATGAGAGCAACAATTATTTCGAGGCTGACAAAACCAATAATTTTAATAATTATGTTGATGTGATGATTATTTAGTGCAGTTATTATCATACATTTGTTTTGTTAATATACGAATTGTGTGGTGAGCTGCAATATTATTAACAACTGCACATTTTTGGGAGAATATACCCAAACCACTGCAACTCCTGTAAACCAGAATCAACAGTGGTGACCATATATGCATGAAAAATTTGGAAAACCCAAAAGTGCACGCCTCGTAATCTCATTTTTGTAATTAAACGACAACGAATTACCCAGAGATTTTCAATAGCAAACAGCGCGCTGCGATTATAAAGCTTTAAAAAAATTTACTTCGTTACATTAATTTTTACGGTCGTGAGAGTGCCAGATCCATACGGACAGACATCCGGACATCCTCGAACATTTGTGTTATTTTTTTTTTCTACTTTAAACAAAATAATTGTTTTTTTTTTAATATCAAATATGTTTAAACGAATGTTTTTTCTTGATATATGTTTGATAATATTATCCTATAAGTGCATTGTGAGAATTAGACAGTCATTTTTAGTTTCGAAAAGTCCTTCACTTTCATATATCGGGAGTAGAGCATCACCTCAACGCTTCGCTTAATGTGGCGTGCAGTAGGAGTCGGCAGAAGAACGATACATTAGATAATTCACACGGAGACAAGACATTATACGTTACAAAGTACAGTCTAACTTGAATATTGTGAGGCACAGTCCTAGATATCAATCGGTTATATTATTTAATAAGATGCCTCTACTCGTATAAAAAGCGCTATCTACTCAAGCTCCTTTAAAAAGCAACTAAAAAGTTTCCTTTTGAATAAGGCTCTTTATGCTGTTGAGGATCTATAAAGCAGATCCTATTTTGTTGTTGTATTGATGCTTTGTTTTAATATTTTAGCGTGTTTTTGTTTTGTTTTTTCTTTTGTTAATTTCAGATACAATGTACCTACTTATTGTTCATGAATAAATGATTTACTGACCACCTGAAAAGCGTCGAGACAATGAAGCCCGACGAGTCCCGGAGAAACGATTCAACTGTCTTGAATCTCGCCACGGAATGAATCAGAAAAGAACAGCGGAGGAGTTAGAAAAGTACATAATTTTCACTATTTAAATTTAAATTGTAATAACTAATAAAATCCTTCTTTTAATACGTTGTGGAAAGGAAATTTACGCACAACCTTATACCATGGGTTCAGCTTATGATTTTGTTCACCCCAGCTTAATTTTTTTAAATATTACTTTATATATTAGGTCTTTACCTATGAAATTGCCGTTCTGCAGTACTGGCCATTTCAAATCAAAATATTTTTTGTTTGGCTAAGAATTCTAATTTCAAATTAATTTTATTTTAAAAACATGGATTTTTTTTTCCAAAAGTAGTCATTTGTTTATTGATTAGTGTTACATTTTCATCGCATTTAAATCTTTTTCGTCATCATGGATACGTTAAAAATTCGAGTAATTATGGAATATGAGTACCGTCGTGGCAGCAACGCGGCACAAGCGGCACGCAACATCAACGACGTTTACGGAGCTAACACTACAAACCAACGCACTACCTGTTATTGGTTTGCTCGCTTCCGTTCTGGAAATTTCGACCTGAAAAATGAACCTCGCGGTCGTCCGAAGACTTTGGTCGACAATGACGAATTAAAGGCGATTGTGGAAGCTGATGATACACAATCTACGGCTGAATTAGCAGCAGCTTTCGACGTTAGCGTCAAAACAATATTGGTCCATTTGCGTCAAATTGGCAAGGTAAAAAAGCTTGACAAATGGGTGCCCCACGAACTCAATGATCGCCAGCGTGAAGTACGCGTCGAGACGTGCCTTGCACTGCTCAACAGACACACAAATGAAGGAATTTTGAACCGCATTGTTACCTGCGATGAAAAATGGATTCTGTTTGATAACCGCAAGCGCTCAGCAAGTTGGTTGGATCCTGGTTCAGCACCTAAACAATGCCCTAAACGAAAACTTACCCCAAGAAAAGTGATGGTCACTGTTTGGTGGTCTAGCGCCGGTGTGATTCAACACAGCTTCTTACCAAATGGGGTGAGCATTACTGCAGATGTGTACTGTGAAGAATTGAACACAATGATGGAGAAGCTGGCACATCTCCAACCAGCATTGGTCAATCGCTCGTCTCCGCTGCTCCTGCACGACAACGCGCGACCTCATACTGCACAGCAGACGGTCTCCAAGTTGCAAGAACTGGGGTTGGAAGCTCTCCGTCATCCGCCCTACTCACCAGACCTTGCGCCTACAGACTACTACTTTTTCCAGAATTTGGATAACTTCTTGGCGGGAAAAAAATTTAATACCCGAGAGGCAGTACAAAATGCCTTTGAAGAATTTGTTGCCTCCCGTCCAGCTGATTTCTTTAAGAAGGGCATCAATAAACTGCCACTGCGTTGGCAAAGATGCATTGATTGCATGGGTGATTACTTCGATTAATACAAATAAAAAATACATGAAAAAAATTCATTTAAATTTTTTCATACAAAACGGCAATTTCATAGGTAAAGACCTATTATTTAATAGAACCTGGAAGACTAAATAAAAAGATAATCATAGTCGACAGAAACCCAATTACAAGTCCTCACGTGTAGAAATAGACTGGATATTCTAAAAATGAGTACACAAAGTAAAATTAAAATTAAAAAAAACAAATTGTTAAAACCGTTTTATTTACATTTTTCATTCGAACGAGTTTAAGGTTAGGTACGTGGGTATTTGAAAAAATTGAGGCTTAACAACCGACGTCTCAATATATTAAACAATGTCTTCAATACATTCATAATGAAAGAAGGGTTTTACTTTTACAATTTACTTTATAATTGGAAATCAGGATGTCAAACAACCAATTGGCATTTAAATTTAAGGTCATAAATACTTCTTCTAAAATGCCTGGCTGGAGGCCTTAATTTTTAATTAAGCCCCCCACAGGAAATTTCGGTTAAGCAGTAGATATCCCTAAAGAATAAACTGCGAGATGCCCATTCCAAAAAAAAAACACTTCTTCTAAAAAATAATGCACCAGGAAAAGAAAGAAATATGGAAAGTTGTCAACAGTATCCCAGTAGTAACCACCTGTGTCAAGCAATTTATCTTCGATAAAAGATACAAAATCCAACTCCATGAAGATCACCGGTACGAGGGACAACGTCCAGCAGAGTTGCGTATTTTCACAGACGGATCCAAGACAGGTACCGGCTCTGGCGCTGGCATCTTTTCGGAGGACCTCAATATACATATAGCCACACCTCTAGGGGCCCACAATACGGTGTTCCAAGCAGAGTGTATGGGTATATCCCTAGCAGCCTCAGCTATCGCAGAAAAACAGGTTCAGGACCACACTGTCCGTATTCTATCGGACAGCATGTCGGTCCTGCAAGCACTAAAATGCTACACAACCAACTCTGGGCTTATATACGAATGTCATCACCGCTTAAATCAGGTGGGTATTCTAAACAACATAACCATTCAATGGATCAAAGGACACAGCGGTTCTCGTGGCAATGATGCTGCAGACGAACTCGCAAGAAGGGGATCTAGCATGGCAGTAATGGGACCGGAACCCATTGTACCACTCCCCTTTGGGTATATACGCACTCTGGTAAGGAAACGCACTAGGGTTCAACACAACAAAATTTGGTCAGACCATACAGACTGCAGGCTGTCCAGGGAGGTACTCCCTGTAATTGACGGCCGCTTTACAAAACAGGCCCTACAACTGACTAAGCAGCAGCTGCGCACAGTCACAGCCGCTGTCACAGGTCATGGGTCATTTAACAAGCACCTATTTACTATAGGAGTTACAGATAGCCCACTGTGCAGAGCTTGCATGGAGGTGGACGAGACGGCGGACCACGTGCTTCTCCACTGTCCAGAGGTTACTGCATACAGGGCTAAATACTTCGGTAACCCGGTTACTCTCCGAGAGATCGCCAGTAACGTCAGGGCGCTGCTGGCCTTTCTCGGGGAACTGGGGTGGATCGAATAAGGTACTGTCCCACCCTTTACGCAAAATACGCGCTACGTCGTGGAGTTGCGGAAATCGGCCCGTATAACAATACAATACAACCACCTGTGTCTTCTATCATCCCTAGATTTTATTTATGACCAGAAGCTCTTATCGCTTTGTTCGCCTTTTAAAGATTGTCATAGTGTCATAGTTCGTGAGCACATTCGTACGAAGTTCGTCGTTTTCACATTAATTGTTTATGTACAGTAGTGTATGTTAATTTGTGTATATTTTCTATGTAAGTATTACCTAGTTATAGTTTATAATCTATATACATTTCTTTTTTTTCTGTTCCCTTTACTTTTAAGAAATTACACCTACCACTGTTTGTCTCTGCATCACCCAGAGGTTGACTGGTAGAAAATTCCTTTGGCATTAAGTCCGCCTCTGTACATTTGTGTGCTTAAAGTATTAAATAAATAAATAGATGTAATTTGAAATCTCATTCAAAATAAAAATCAAAATTCATTTATTCAAATTAGGCTGAGAATCAGCACTTTTTGAACGTCAAAACGTTTACATAAGACAGTCCCCCAAAACCCTTCACATCTTCACTGGGTTCATCTTCACCCCTCTTCATTGGGTTATATGGAATGATTTTTTACTCTTTAAACTACCAAATTGTCATGATGGCCCAGTGGTTTAGGCCTCTTGTGCACGAGATTATGGGTTCAAACCTGAGCAAATGTGACTTTTTCAATTCATAAGATATTATTTCAATTGATATCCAAGATAAACTAAAGTATTCTAAGTTTATCTTGGATATCACTGATATCGGTGAAGGAAAACATCTTGAGAAAACCTGGCCTTATAATTAAAATAATTCCGCCAACCCGTCTTGAGCAAGCGTGATCATTAATTCGTACATTCTCTATATGAGAAGAAGCCTTTGCCTGGCAGTGGTACAGTAACAGGCTGATATTATTATTTCCTTTATTTTATTTGTAAACTATTTATACATTTTTAAATAATTTGAATTAAAAAAAATAGTAGCCTACAGACTGGTATCGGGTACAGGGTCCAAGCTATATTATTATTATTTAAATTGACAAACAGTAACATCAGAATAAAACGTAAAATAAGGAATTAAAGTAAAAAGTAAAGTATTACTGTCCCACTGCAGGGCAAAGACCTCTTCTCATACAGAGAAGGCATGAGCATTAAATCACCACGCTTGCTCAAGACGTGTTGTCGATTTCAGACTTATATTCATTATATTAGTCCAGGTTTCCTCACGATGTTTTCCTTCACCGATGTCAGTGATGTCCAAGATAAACTTAGAAAGTACATATGAATTGGAAAATTCACATTGGTACTTGCCCAGGTTTGAACCCACTACCCCGATCCAGAATCATATACTGAAGTCAATGGTATCAGATTGTGTTTCGATATCCCTTCCACATATAGTATATTGCTGCTGTTTACTGTCCTTAAATAAAATACATACAAATGGCCGCCGAGCTACAAACCCGTCAAAAACTCAAAAGTTCCTATATTTTCTTTACCCAAAATTTATACAAAGCACTCTAGAGTTAAAAAAAAAAACATTTTAAGTCCCTGTTTTGCTCGAGATTAAGCCACATTTGCGTTTCTTTTATGTTAAGCTTATTTTATCTGTGGCTTAGGTGTACAGTCAGCAGAAAAGAGATGAGCAATGTTCCAAGTTTCGATGTTTGTCTTTCAACCGTACCCACAACTAAGATTTCTGTTTTGTTTTTTTGCCCACCCTAGAAATTTCTCTTGTGTCGTGGGTGCGATTACAAACAGATAAACTCACATACACAAACAACTAGACCCGGAACAACTACCTTTAGGCCATACAAATATTTGTTCGAACCCATGCTACGCGACGCAGCTGTCAATCACTCAGCCACTGTGCCAACCGTACCCTTCATAAAAATGTAGGGGACAACTGTTTTTATTTTCCCTATTTCGGTGTTTACCCCATAGTCAGAGTTCATTCTTATGAGCACAATACAGCGTTGTATCCTGTATGAAAACTCCTATCAGATTCACAAACATGATCGGATCGGGTCTGACGTCAATCTGAAACAGTGGAATTCCGTAGTTTTCATATTTCATGTTGTCCCAGTAGTCGTGTCGGCGCATCCGGCGCCTCCCGGGACCATCGTCAGTCCCGGGATCTATATTATGTTGCTGTTGGTAAGATCCCAGTGGGAGCGGGAATGAAAAGTTGACTATTTGTTTACATGACGAAAATAGTTATTCTAAACTACTTCTTGTATGGTAGAAATTATAAGTCCTGGAAAATGGCTTTTAGGCCAGTCATATCTTACACTAGAAAACGGTAAAATCGCAAACTAATGGCTAGTTCTGTAATCAATTCCTTCTGGAATTAATTACAGAACTAGGTACGCTACTGCGTTCCAAGTTTGCAGCTTCGAAAGACCTGTGCAGCACTTAAAAATCTGCGATATGTTCGTACCTTTTTTGTTATTCTCAATAAGTAATAAACTAGGCATTTTTTATAAAATGTTTCGTTTTAAAGTAGTTAAATGGATTTTATTTGGGGTCCGGGTGCCCATTTAGTTTTCGAGACATCCAGGCCCTTATCTTGTTGTACTATATAGTAGCCTAGAACATAGGTAGATAAATATATTAATTAGGCCGTTTATTTTTGCCAAAGAATCAGCATTACCATTCAACATGGCAATGCTGTCAGCCTTCTGGGCACTTTTGCCGTTGACAGTGATGCGGATGAAGTTTTGATTCTTGCTGATGCCCTGTGATTCTTTGTTTTATTTGTGTATTAAAAGTAGTATATTAGTTATTTTAGACCCAAAACTGCTGTATGGGATCAATACAGCTTGTCAAAAAATATTTTTGTTTTTTAAAGTAAAACGCTACAGGTAGTGATCCTAATAACATATTAAAAAATCAGAACTAACCATTACTGTACGATTTTAATGATCCATACGACAGGCCTAATTACCATACTTCAAATATAGATGAAAATCAAAAATATACCGACGGAAATGTTCACAAATAATTCTTTTGTTTCTTTAGTGCTGTTGAAATTGATTTTACGTCAGAGGATGATTAAAAAAACAATGGGTCACTAAAAACACATTTCATTTCATTTTTTCCTTTCTATTGTACCGTGTTTTCGTCTTTGTAAGTGTATTACTAACGTAGTGTGTAAGTACATTGTTACTAACACTATGGGTCTTGTTGCTCAAAATAAATTATTTAATAATAATAGGAATAGAAAAAAAAACAAAGTGGATAGAAAATATGTTTATTAGCCACGTAGGTCACGCATATATAAGCGGATAAAAAAGAACACAAAATTCTACTCATAGGGTTAAATAAGATTTTGTTGAATTATGTTAGTGAAGACAAAACACAAACTAAAAGTACTGAGCAGAATATTATCGTCAGTTGCAAATCGTGATTGTGGTAAGAATTACTCACTTCTTAGAATGATGCTTTGCCATGCACAGCACAACGCCGGTTTTCTGTGGTCACCTAAAAATTGCTACGTAGGGAAATGAAATGAGTAGGCATTTTAGTAGATTGGATAGATTAAAGAAAATGCATTAAAAAAAAATAACAACAAGTTCTTAAATATAAAGTAAATATGAAATACTAAAAAATAACTGTACCCCACACAAAAGAAGAAATACAAATAATCTACCAAATAAATAAAATTAAAGTGTCTGTTAGTAATGTCAAAATAAAAGCTTTTTACTAAATGCATATTGAAAAGTTTATAGGTCAGTTTTACAAGAGAAAAAAATGTCTGTCTGTCGGTTTGTTTGAGGTAATCTCCCATTCAGCTGCACCGATTTTGGGGGACTATCACTGATAGCTGATGTGATAACGAGTAACTTAGGCCACATTTAATTTAGATTAAAATTATAAGCCATTTTTCGTTTAATTCCACTCAGACAAAGTTGGGGACACAGCTAGTTAATAAATAAAATATGATGTTAAATAAAAATAAGAGTTAATATCAAGGATTATTTACAACAGTAAATCTCTTAAATAGACATTAAATGGATGTAGGTACTAATATAAATAAAAGCTCACACACACACAAGTACACAAGCAAGCATAATGCTCCCAGAACTGGTGGCCGTTGGGATGACACAGCGTGAGTAGACCACAAATTGGACCCGCGATCTGACGAAGATAGCAGGAACCCGATGGATGAGGGAACAGTTTTGAGGGGGTTACGTCCACCAGTGAATATCTTTCGGCTGAAATAATGACATAATTAAGAAAAAAGCCAAAACAAAGTAGCGTCAGTATTTTATTACTGAACCGCTCACAAACACACCCCACCCTATTGTTCCGCTATCTTAGTAACAGCATATTAATGATCCACTACAGGGAAATC
This sequence comes from Phlogophora meticulosa, assembly GCA_905147745.2. NCBI lineage: Eukaryota > Metazoa > Arthropoda > Insecta > Lepidoptera > Noctuidae > Phlogophora > Phlogophora meticulosa. Next base: position 2,257,591 of record LR990524.1, on the reverse strand, counting down.
TCAGGCGTTTTCATAACTTATCATAACTTAATAAATGATCGTCACATATAACGGAGCGGTTATCAGAACCAATTACAGAGCTTCTCAGACTGTAGTGTTGAGTTCAAGTTGACACAAGTTTAGTTATGGTTTAAGACCACAAGTTTATCCATTGGTTAGTCAGCTTTTAGTAAGACAGCTTAAGCTCTTCTGTAGTTAAACTTAAGCATACAGATCATCATTATCTGCCTAGCCTTTTCCCAACTGGAAACTGTCCCGTTGTAGGTATTTTTATATCTATTAAAAATACCTGAACTTTGATTAAAGATTCGTAAAATAAATTTCTAAAACAATTGTTAACAATAAAAAATACCTAGAGTTTTTTGAGAATTATTATTTTCCATATTTGGTTTAAGGCTTCTATAGAAAATAATAAATGTCGGTCTTAACGTGAAATTTTCAGAGATTGATAATTGACAAAAAAAAAGGCTTACAAAAGTACGACAAATGAATAATTTTGATGTAGAAGATACAAAACTTAGATTTTGACATATTACGTCACATAAATTTTGACCCCCCATAACGTGTGACATAAAGATAATTTATTGATGGCTTCTAAAAATACTGTTACTGGTTTAATAAAAATGATTTCTTTGACTATCTAATAAGGCAGATGTAAGCGGAAACGCCGCGTCGGGAGGGGACGCCCTAGAAGGACATACACCGACCTTATTGATGATGTTTTTCAAAAAGGTTACTAGCAACTAGCGTGCGTGTTGACCAGATGTATAAACGTGAGCGACGCTAAAGGAGAGCATATAAGAATCGTAGCGGGTGGCGCTTTGTGGTTTCTACCTACCCCCATGCGAAAAAGGCGTGAGTTTATCTATGTACGTATTTCTTTGTCTTTAAGTTTGTAGAGCAAATATTAACATCTCAAATCCATTACTACGTTTCTATTTATATCACATAGGTAATAAATAGGCGTATACATATTATGTTGAGGCTCTGTTAATTACCGCGAAGCTTACATTTGAAAATTGATATTTCAACCAACATTGTTACTCTTCTATGTTTCCCTTTGTTTGTGTATTCGGCTGTTTGATTTAGCCGAGGGTTTTGGGCGTATTTACAAAGGAATGATCCTGAAGATGAGTACACATAGTCATACAAGTAAACTATTACGATGGGAACTAGCTAATTATGAGTTACCCACACGTTTCATCCTCCTGCCATTCATCATCTGACTGGCCTTTTCCCAACTATGGGAATACCGAGGGGTATTGTCGTCAGAAGCCAGAAAGTCTGATGACTTTCTGGCTTCTGACTACCCGTAACGACTGTCAAAGATCTAGAAATGACAGCCGGGACCAACGGTTTAACGTGTTTTCTTGAGCTTTGATATGTTAAGAACAAGCCGAGGGCAGGCTATGGATGGGTGACTGTTAACCTATGCTTGCATAACCTTCGATCAACCCGTGCTGCTGTTTTTATGTAGCCACGAGCTCCTCCATCGTCCAACTGCCGTTATCTTAGGATAACGGCAGTTGGACGATGGAGGAGCATAAGAAAAAAAAACAGTAATATGTTAGCATATTACTGTTTTTTTTTCTTATGGACAAGCCCGCCACACTATTCCCGACCACTGCACCTTCTGAAAGCCAGAATCAACAGTGGCAACCTCCAGAAAAGCGTCGAGTCAATGAAGCTCGAGGAGTCAACTTCCTTGGATCCCGCAACGAAATCATCAGAAAAGAACAGCGGAGGAGATGGAGGAAAAACACCAACTTTTGTTTATTTCTTTTTGGTTGGAGAAGCATGTCTTCTGCCATTTGATGACATCATTTGGTTTTTCCACCTGGAATGACTCAGTAGCAGTACAGTCTGGATTTGTACTCGGTCGCGATAGGCTCGCCCCCTATTACATGGGACTTAAACATTACAAGCGAAACAAAACAACATGGCGAAATGGGGTTTACTATAGATACAACTCTGCCTAACCCTTCAGAGAATACAAGCATGATGTTATTTACAGAGAACTGGGTACAGGTACAGCTAACAAGGATAATTGAGCCAGTCTTCGTGTACAGTTATAATGACCGTCCCGGGGATAGTACCCGGTATCTTTTGAGTCAAAGGATGCTTATATAACCACTTAGTAAATGGCTTATTATACAGCGTGGAAGGGACATTGACCCACAAACGGATACCATGAGTTCCGTACATGATTTTGCATGGAAACGAAGCATAGAGGAGATACATGACATAAGCCATAGATCCTCCATGCGTCCTTTATCGTCTGTTGACCATGAGGTCAGCAGTGGGCATCTCCTGGTTGAAATGATGATGATGATGATGATCTGAGTGCAGAGATAAGGCCTCTTCTTTTAAGGGATAAATAAATAAATAGTGCTGGATAATCCACACAGCATCATCTAGCCCCAAGCTAAGCAAGCTTCTGTTATGGGTACTAGATGACTGATATACTTAATACAATACATTACATAGATAGATATTTTTATTATACATAGAACATACCCGGAACACCCGGAACAAATCTTTGTAGATCGTATAAACATTTCTCCCAAAGCGGGAATCGAACCCGCAACCTCCTGCGTTGCAGGCGGACTTTCGCCCGCTGCGCCACATAGGTTGTCGAATGAATATATAATATCTAGTGGATGGAACAAGCATTTGTAACTTTGCTGGATCACACTAGCTCACAGCATTTGGGACCTACAACTAGTGACAGCCTATCTGACCTCCACAACTCACGTAACGCGTTGCCTCGGTTGGTCCCATGGTAAGATTGGTTGTCAGACTTTAAAGTTTTTACTACCCAATGTGACAATCAGAGAACTATCAATGGCATCCAACCACCAAAAGCTTAACGTGCTTGCCGAGGCGTAGATGGGTCTCGATATGATTACGGTTACCCATCCACGGATAGACGTCAGTAAGCATGGCTTATCCTTCCATCGACCCATGCGCCCGTTTTAATTTAGCCACTAGCTTCTTATATAACTATGCCCATTATCACCTGCCTAGCCTTTTCCTAACTATGTTTGGGTCGGCTTCCAGTCTAACCGAATACAACTGAATACCAGTATTTCGCATAGAGCGACTGCATATCTGACCTCCACAACCCAGTAACTGGGCCACATGATTACCTTAAGACCTTGTTTATCAGACTTTCGGGCTTCTGACTACCAATAACGAATGTCAAAGATCTACAAATGACAGCCGGGACCAATGAATTAATTTGCTTTCCGAGGCACGCAGGGGTCTCGATATGTAACGGCTGGTCATCAGTTCACGGATTGACCTCAGCAATCGTAGCTTAACCGTGCAGCTATTTCAATTTAGCCACCAGCTCCTTATATAACTATGCCCTTTAAAGTTAATAAATGAAAATGGCATCAATGCCCCGGAATAATAGTTTGCACAAACTTGCATTTGAAGCGTGCTTGCAGCTCCAAAACTTGCAGCTACAATACTTGGATCCACAACAATCGTGACTTCGGTTTAAGCTAGGTTTAACTTAAGTTTGCTCTTAATAAACGTCGGATACCTTGCACTAACTTTATTATTGTACTGGAATTCAAAAGCTGGGATTTCGAATATGAATAAAACCAGGTGGGGTGGACGCTTCTTCGTTTCTACTGATACCATGACTTCAGGATATGATTCTGGACTCCTCAGCGTCAAACTACTCGTATTACCATGTATTGAATAAAAATAGATTCGTGAAATCGCTCGTCATTGTACTCGTACGTGTAACAAAGAAGAGTAAAAGACGACACGGTTGGCGCAGTGGTTGAGCCATCGGCTGCTGCGCCGCGTGTTGTGGGTTCGATCCCCGCACGGAACAAATATTTGTATGACCTACAGGTAGTTGTTCCGGGTCTGGCTGTTTGTGTATGTGAGTTTAATGTTTGTAAACGCACCCACGATACAAGAGAAATTCCTAGTGTGGGGCTGTGGTTGTGGTGTTTGAAATTAAACAAAAAAATTAACATCTCATCATCTTACCTAGACTTTTGTCAAGAAGGGTGGCTTCCAGTCTAACCATCAGTCTTTGACATGGATCGACTGCCTCTCTGACCTCCACAACCAGGTTATACGATGCCTTGGTAAGACTGGTTATATACTTTTACATTTCTGACTGCTGGGAGGTCAAATTAGTTTATGACTTGAACTCTAAGCCGTGTTCATAGGTGATGCATTTTTTGATGCCCAAATTACAATTATCAGCTCTTATAAATTTCCGTCCCTCTCATTTTTATGAGTGAGAAAAGGATAGGCATAGGTGCCAATTTCTACTTTCATCTTCATACTTTCTCAAAAACACTAGAAAGTGGTGAGGGTCCTGTCTTATGTCAATTTTGACGTTCAAATAGTGCTGATTCTCAGCCTGATTAGAATAATTGATTTTGATTTTTCATCATCGTACTTTAATTTTTCTCTCCTATTGAAGAAAAATGTTACGGACCTTTATAAGAGCTGTCAATTGTTGTTGAACTAAAACTTCCATACAAACATAGTTGATATTTAGAAGACATCGATCAAAAACATAGCCATGTTCATTGCAAAAACTAATTCGACATTTCTAACCTTGAACATCTTGACGATCTGCGAAAGCCTTCAGGCAGATGCTGGATGCGGCAAGCTGAAGACAGGGCGCTATGGCGCTCATTAGGTCTATCTCCAGCAGTGGACTAATATAGCCTGATGATGATGATGATGATGATGAATCTTGAACATAACTATCGCCGTCCTTTATGCTTTGCACCACCATAGAAACGGGTTTTGTCGAAGGAAGAATAGACAACATGACAGATTGTTGAAAGATTTCTACCGTCGTAAGTATGGCGATGTTAAAACTGAAGAGAAGAGAGTTTTCAATTCTCTACAGTCTACGGGGCGCCCCGTGCTCGGGTTGAAGAGATGTCAAGTTGGAAAGAAAGAATGTTGTCTATTTATGGTAGAATAGATATAGAATTAGTCCTGTCAGAAAGAGACGTTAATTCACAGTTTGGAAACAAGGGAATTGGTTCCATAGCCTAACTTAATATTAGCCTTTGAACAAGGGAATCTCACTTACATTTTAACTGCACAATTTAATTAAAAACACAGTTATGTGAGTTGACATTTTTTTATTCGCCGATTCTCACCTCGTAAACTTTTAATGGTGAAGAATATAAATTACTTTCTCAAGAATTTTGAGTTTACGGCGGCCATTTTAATTATTGGGTCGTAAGCCGAAACCTTGTAGTGGCGGTGGGTCATATTTTTAATCGACACTTTATTTTAAAGGTTCAGTTATGGAGTTCATATTTTACGAGGATTTAGGATTTATAAGCTGTCTCTTTTTGCAATCAGCGATGCTATTCCCCTATTTGAAGGTTATGGGTCATATTTATTACCGCCATTATAAACGCTCGTCTTTTTCTCCTTGGGGTAGGCAGACACTACAGAACGTCATCTGATATGATCGTTACATACTTCTTTTGAGTCATTCACGTTCATAGATAGATAGAGTCCCAGCACGAAGTTTACCAAAAACGTCAGCATTTTGTACTAAGATTAGATGGGAATTACCTCTACTCTAGTCAAATTATTTATTTCTTTAAAACGATATAACTATGGATACATGAAGAAATAAAATAAAATAAATGATCACAGGGCATCGAAAAATTCATGACATTTTGTTTTAATTTATCAAAAATTCTGTTCATATGAATTAGTTTCTAATTTGACTAATAACTAGGTAATTTGACGTTTTCGTTTGGTAAACTTCTCGCAAGAAATAGGCTATGTCTAAGGGCTATTGGTCAAACATGCACGCCGATTGCGAGTACTATGCACCTGACCTTCTTGTATGACGTCACAAATAAGGTTAGTGTATGTCATATTCATATTCTTTTATTGTGTTCCATTGTATATAACTTGCTGTTGCCTGTGACTTCGTCCACGTGGAAATTCATGGGTTTTATTTTATTTGCTTGCTACCCTAATTCTTTTTCTAAATTTAATGTAACCTAAGTTACTCTATAAAACATCCATCCATGCATCTGCCAGTAAAAATCGCGTCTAAAACGGTCCACCGGTTCAGAGATTAACAAACAACCCAAACAAACAAACAGACAGATAGACAGTCATCATGTCATTACAAACAGACTACAATTTTATTTGTTCGTATACATTACACGATATATAAGTAAGGGTACAGCAACAGATTCGTTTATATTTACTTAAGAATAAAATTACCACCTCAGAGTACGTTTCCCTCTTGTAACTACGTCATTATGTATCTACTAGCAACCGATTATGAGGGGCCCATTATTAAGTGTGCAAGTCACCGCCTGCCATGTTATCACAGTACATAGGAACATAACATTGGTGAGGCAAGGGTCATACTACCAAGTAACCAGTTAAGTTTATTTATTTATTATTACGGCACATCAACAACATTAACACAAATAACAGAGAACAGAGAGTAACAGGGGCTAGTGTTTACGTCAATAAAATAGTAATAGAAGTGCACAACATTTACAATAAAATAGAAGAAAAATACAGTATTCACGTTGCATAAAAAATACATAAAATGTAAAACAAAAACCATGAAAATAAAGAAATTATTGTTTTTATTATTTACTTGTCCATCAAAATCTGTAACAATACTCGTTACAATATCGACGTAATACATTGACCAAAAATGTTGTGGATAGACACTCTACTTCAATATCTCTGTTACCATGTCCTGCAATAGTCCTGCACCAACCGAGGGATGGCCTTGGGAGCACTTGCGTAGTTCATTCAGAGTAATACGTCGGTTGGTGTCTCAATTAATTAAAAACGTCAGTCATATGTTTCTCTGCTACTGGGTTCATAGTCAAAAGGTCATGGAACCCGGGTTCATAACAATCAAAACAGCAAGTAGATTCAAATTTAACTATAAAATTTGAAACACAAACAGTATCATTAAAGAGGTTTTGCTCGGCTCTTAAATGTGTTTTGTCAATAAACAAAGTGCATTGGGCTGCTTCTAGTGGACATCAAAAATACCTAAATTGATCAGCAAGTAATGCGATACTGGGCATTTACATCGACGTCATAAAATCTAATTCTCTAAACATATTCAAGTCTTCATAAAGGTGTCAGTGTAATAACAGGCATGTAAGACAATCCAACTTTGTCACGATACGGAGCCCTAAATACAAACAATAATGGCCTCTATCGTCAGCTTACTACATAAACATGCAAAGATAGAGACATCAGCCAATAGAGAGGGATAATCGACACCCCAGCTTTACAAATAACTCGTTCAAACTCTGAAATATCACAGCTGAATCCTTTTTATACGGAGATCAGTATGTTTTATGTGCACCATTTGGAAACCATTACGATTTTCCTATATAGATAGGGTGACTATTGATATTCGAATACCACCATTAGGGGTGGTTTTGTTTGACAGCTTGTGGTGGATAGGAAACACGTGATACTCCAGGGTGTTTGTTTCGTGTTAAGTCAATCAAAAAGTAATAATGAGGTGTGGGAATGTTTGTGTTGTATTAGTGAGGTAGTGACCGGTAAAACTCATGTTATTTTTAACCGACGCGCGACGTAGGAAAGAGGAGGTTCTACCTCAACATTTTAAAATTAAAATTATATTCAAAATTGTTAATTGATATATGAAACTGATTAATTTAAGCTTGTGTATCATCCTGCCTTTTTATATTTGTACGCCGTTCAGGCAAAACATGACTGTGACATAATTTTATTTAACATCTTGTATGCCAATTGTATGTATGAGTTGTTTTGGACCAATAAAAACTATCTTTATCTTACCTATATATTTTTTTCATGTATGACCAAGCATAACTTTGTACAGTGTGGTCCGATTTCGATGATACTTTTTGTAATTGAATACGGTGTACAGAGGCCAGCACATCAAGCTACCCCAATGTGTCAGATTTATTTGATAGGTTTTCAACTTTATTACGAAAGAATAAGGTTCGTGTTCAATTGGGAAAATCTGACGGTTTGGGGTAGCTCTGTACCTCAATGAAACAACTAAAGCCACCGACTATATTATAGTTATTAAACTTTTTAGTTTTTTTTAGTCGTTTGAATTCTCCATAACTTGGTCATCGTTATTGTTACCAGAGAGGCTTTCAGTCCCATCCACCAGAAATGTCGGAAATAGGGATATATTTGTGTATGAAAATCTCAATAGAACAATGTTTTAATCCGTGAAATTATGTACCTATATTGTACCCTTCTATTGTAAACTTTGTACCTCAGGTACATCAGGTTCCTATAATACCTCAAAAGATAATAAGCAAAAACCATCCGCTCGTTGCAAAACTGTCCTTAATGACAATAAAAAGCTTTGAAAACGCTCAAAATTACACAAAAACGGTGTCGGAAGTTATTTATCAAAGGTCCGCCAGATATGATTATCCCTGCGACAGCTAACGGTTTTGGGGTCGACAGAAGAATAGGCAATTTAGGCCGACGCAGCCCTAATTAGCTGGAGAAAGAGCAGGTTGAATTCAAACGTGGTTTTTGTTGCGAATTATTAAATTAAAATTAATGTAAGGTTTTGATGTTCTGTAATTAGTTTGAGATGCCTGTTCGGGTTGCTGTGTTGTTTTTTCATTAATCTAGGTCCTAGGGTTTCGTGCCGAAATGTTAAATATGGAGGGTTCCTTATTAACCAAAAACAGGCAGGCAGACGAAGTCGAGGATGTGGGTTCAAACCTGGGCAAATGCCAATGTGAGTTTTTCTATTCATATGTACTTTCTAAGTTTATCTTGGACATCACTGGCATCGGTGAAGGAAAACATCGTGAGGAAACCTGGACTAATTGGCGCGGCCTGAAGCGCCAATACATTTTTTTACACTAGGTACATGCATTTCAACGAGTTGCTGCTCATCGCAATCTACTAGGCGTCAGGAATCGTCGTCTACTTTTATCGAGATACCCCCGCGACAAAACTAATGGTATTATATTTTTCACCGTCACAGTACACAGCAGCTCCATGCAAAATTTCATTTTTTTATCAAGTATACACGTAAAAATCAAGTTCTCGGGTTTTATTCACATCAAAAATAGGACCCTCTTATGTCTACAAGCAGACATAAATTGGCGACCGTGACAGGACACGGATTTCATCAAACATACAATCGACGAGTCACTACTACCCATGGTCAGGAAAACGTGCCTCATCCGGAGTTGAAGATCATCAGGATCGGCGGCTAAGCTACAGCACGACTTAGTCACGGCCACGGCAGCAAACCTCCAAAGAGATGTGTCCTAATCCTTTGTTCCTTCGCATATACCTAATCACATTTTCACAATTACCACTACATTGCCTCCACAGTGCATCCAAGGTCACAAAGGGCAACTACAGTCGTCATAAATCTAGAATCATCTCATCATAGCAATTTGATTCTTTCTTGTTCCAAATTCGGTGCAAATATTGCAAGATACAAAGGTAATTTTAACACTGTTGCAAATTGTGTGTAACCCACAATTATCTTTTTATACATTGCCTATTAACGATTAATTATCATCATAATTCCAATTTAATGGTTACCAAAGTGATCAATAGTCTCAATATATATCCCTTCTCAGTTTAAATTAACTTAACTTAGCCATTGTTGTGTCAGTCATTATAATTTGAAGTTATCATTTGTCCCGTAAAATGTTTTGGTTATTTGTTAGTACCTACAGTTACATTCCTAAAACCATTAACCATTCGAGTAAAATTTCAAGAAAGTTTATGGTCCATTCAATAGCCCAATTTTAGCACATTAGTGTTTCTTGTTTTTCACCCGTTCTGCCGAAATTTCCAGGACTGGTGTCGGAACACGGCCCTGCCTACAGTTCAAGCGATCTGCTGTGTGGAACCGGTTTCTTCGCCGCAGGTGTGGCCGAGCTGACGGGAGTGATGTAACGATAACGGCTAATTACTTATTGTAAACAAAGTGCAGCTAAGTGGACAAGTTTTTATTTGTTTATTTTAAACAATTCAAGTAGTTCAAACAAATCATACAAATCTGACTCAATTACAAATATTGATCAGAAGTTCACTAGATTTTGGGAAATCGAAGAACTTCCCAAAAAGATTAGCTTTTCCCCGAGTGAAAGGTTATGTGAAGAACATTTGATAGTAAATACCACACGTTTAAGTTCAGGTAGGTTTTGCGTTAAGTTACCCTTTCGTGATAACCCTAATACTCTCAAATCCAGAACTCAAAATACAATACAAAGAATTTATTAACGAATATGCTAAATTAGGCCATTTATCCCAATCGCATATTGCAAGACCTACCCCAAATTATTTCTTGTGTCATCACGCAGTCTTCAAAGAAGAAAGTGAGTCCACCAAAATTCGAGTAGTGTTCGACGGTTCCGCCCCCACTTCCTCTGGCCGCTCACTCAATGATATTCTAATGGTAGGCCCTAATTAGCAAAATTCTCTCTTGTCTCCATTCTGATCAGGGCGAGACAATACAAGTTTCTACTCACTGCTGACGTTGAAAAAATGTTCTGCCAGGTGGCGTGTCACAGTGATGATCAAAATCTACAACTGATCTTATGGAGAGAAGATGAGTCGCAGCCAATCAAAACCTACAAATTAAGTACCGTCACTTACGGTACAGTAAGTGCGAGTTATTTAAGTACACGGTGCCTGTGGCAAGTCGGAGAGGAATGTGGGAACGAATTCATCAGATCTATAATACAAAAGGACTTTTATGTGGACGATCTCATCACTGGATCAAATAACGCAGATGAACTCCACCACATAAAAGAGTCAGTATCAAAGGCTTTAAATTCAGCATGTTTTCCTTTGCGGAAATATAAAAGTAACCTGACAAGTATATTGCATGATAGTACCGGCGTTCAACAGGACAAATTAATTACAAGTGAATCGTCGGGCACCCTCGGATTAGGATGGAATCCTTCTACTGATAACCTACACTTTCCAACCAAACCCTTTGACAGTTTAAGGTAAATTAACAAAGCGAATCATAATGTCAAATTCATTAGAAATATTTGATCCGCTAGGATTATTAAGTCCGTGCATAATCATACCGAAAATTATGCTACAAAAGAGCCTGTTCCCCAAGATATTCAAGAATGTTGGGATGAGTTTGTTCATAATTTACATTATTTAGCTAACTTACAAATTCCTAGATACGTTACATGCGACAACGCAAAGATTATTGAAATACATGCATGCAGCGATGCATCACAGTCCGCCTACGGTGCTTGTATTTATGTCAAATCTGTAAACCAAAATAATGATGTTAGTATTTAATTATTATGTTCAAAATCTAAGGTCTCACCTTTGAAGCCTGTAACGATTCCTCGTCTGGAACTCTGCGCTGCGTTGCTCGCCGCTAGATTGACCAGGGCAGTTTGTAATGCTATCAGATACCAACCTACTCGCGTAGTCCGTTGGTGTGACAGCAATGTAATCCTCGCCTGGATTCACAGCGTACCTAGAAATTTAAAAACATTTGTAGCAAATCGTATAGGTGAAAACGTAGAAATTACACAGCCATCTTCATGGAGATACGTACCCACTTCGGATAACCCAGCTGATCATATTTCAAGGGGTGTTAATCCAAGTCAGCTGGCGCAGTTAGACCTGTGGTGGTATGGTCCACGTTTTTTATACCAAGATGAATCAAATTGGTCTGTATTACATTCGAATATTACAAATAAAGAAAACTTACCTGAAGTTAAGACCAATTTACACACTGCTATTGTTGAACCGTTAATTATCTTTGAAAATTATTCATCATTCACTAAACTCCAACGTGTAATAGCTTTTGTCAAAAGGTTTATTTATAACTCTAAAAATTCACATGCAAAATGTACTGGTTTTTTAACAACACTAATAATTAATATAAGTCTGATATCGCCAACCCGTCTTGAGCAAGCGTGGTGATTAATGCTCGTGCCTTCTCTGTATGAGAATCTTCTTTGCCCTGCAGTGGGACAGTAATAGGCTGGTACTTTACTTTACTTTTTTTTTTTTGACGAAGGGTTTATGATGTGACTTCGTCTGTTCTTGGTGCCAATTTCAGAACTGTATTCGTCATTCATACTTCTGTAATTCATAGATTTTGTCGGTCTTAGAAGACTGACAACTAGTCTTATCAAAGGGTAAGGTAAGGTAGTAAGTGTTGCCCAGTAACTGGGTTGTAGTGGTCAGATAGGTAGTCGCTCGTTGTGGTCGGATTAAAAGGCTAAATTAATGATGATGACTGATACCGACGACTATTTATATACAATGCTCGTCCCTTCCAGAACAAGTAAAAAAGTTACAAAAATATTGAATATTCTTACTTTCATTGCAATCGGAGCTGAATTGAAGGGTTGCAATTTTAATTGAGGTAATCAGGTCATGTGGGGTGAAATGACTTCATTTGCAGGTTATAAATCATTGGTCGCCCTTATCACAAAAAATAAAATAAAAGTGTACTTAATGAATTTAGTTGATGGACTTTTTAATAAATTCTAGCGACCCACTCAGCTTTCGCTCGGGTGCAAACCTTTTTTTATTTAGTTTTTTATACATAGTTCCCCCACCCATTTCCCCCCTCAAAGTTGAAATTTTCTGAACTCTTCTCTTATCGCATACTAAAACGATAAAATAACCCTGTACTCCTATCTGTCTAGACTGATAGTTTATGCTATGCGTTGATGGTCAGTCAGGACAAACGATTTTTTATTTATCTTAGATTGTAGGAAATGGTTGAAAGGATGTCTTATGTAAATTTTGAAGTTCAAAAAGTACTGATTCTGAGCCTAATTTCAATAAATGTCTATTGATTTTGACTTTTTGGAGATTATGAAAAAAAATACGGTGTCTTTAAATAGCTCAGTTTCTTAGTTATCTGTACAAACACATGTTTAATTAAAAACACAAGAAGATAACTGCTGAGTAGTTTTTTTTTTAAACGTTACCCACATTAGGAATTTCTCCTGTATCGTGGGTTACGTACGGTTACAACATTCAAACTCACATACACAAACAGCAGAACCTGGAACAAGTACCTGTAGGTTATTCAAATATTTGTTCCATGTGGGAATCGAACCCACAACACGCGGCGCAGCAGCCGATGGCTCAACTACTGCGCCAACGTGTCGTCAAGTTCCTATGTATTTAATCCAGGAAATGGGGTGAGTGATCATTTAAGTCATGTCATTACGAAACACACCTAATTATATCTACCAGGAATTAATTGCCTACTAAATATACAGGGTGTAAGGAATATCGACCCAGAAACTGATACTGTAAGTTAGGTTAGGTAGATATATGATTCTTGACCTCCCAGCTTTGGAATATTTCGTCGGAATTATTTCAGTTGTTTTTAGGATACCGTATCTCAAAAGGTAAAAATGGAACCTTTATAAGATCACTGTCTTGTCCATCTGTCCGTTAGTCACCACCAATTTTCTTAGGAACGGGTGGACCTAGCAAGAAATTTATACCAGATACCTCAGTGTTTTATACACCAAATAGGGACTATAGATTGGAGTCTATAATCCCTATTAGGTATATAAAAATCAAGGTCCTGAGTCAATACGATAAAAAGATATTGGCAAATGGAAAAACTTATAAGTATAAAACTTATATTACATGTGTTTTTAACGAAAATTGACCATTCTAGGCCAATCGGGGGTACCCTATTAAGGTTCTGAGCCGAAAGCCTATATGGCAGTTTCCTTTAATCTAGAATCACGAAATTTGGCAAAAAGCAGTCTTACAAACTAAATGAAAGAACAATTCCGAAAAAAAAATATTTGAAAATTATGGGTTTGCTATCCTCGGCGCACGAGTTGGACTTGCACTTGACCGGTTTTTTTTACTTTAAACCGTTAAAGATGAGAAAATCATCATTTATATCTAATCCAAAGAGATTTTAAATTTGAAAGTAAACAACTCTCTTCTGCCATTAAACATCTCACAGGCTTCAATAGAAGCCTTAAAGTAGATTTAAAATTGGCAGTTATGAAGAGTACAGACAGAAACGAAATCTTAAAACTTTGAAATGTCATCATCATCATTATCATCATCATCCTCTTGCCCTTATCCCAATTTCATTTGGGGTCGGCGCAGCATGTCTTCTTCCATACATCTCTATTTACCGTCATCTCAGAAGTCACCTCCTTCTTAGCCTTATCAACTTTCACACAATCCATCCATCGTTTCCTGGGTCTCCCTCTCTTTTCTCTTCCTCTGTCATTTTAGTATGTCAGTGACCGACAAACACCGACACACGACTAAAGTATTTTTCACTTCTTAAAATAAAACACCAGAATGAAACGCAGAAATAAAGAGAAGCCGACTTGAATTTTCAACGGTGGGAGGTCCAAAATCATGTACTGAACTCATGGTATCATATTTAAAAAAAAAACGTACTAAACTACACTAGGAATTTCTCCTTTCTGCGTTTACAAACATTCAAACTCACATACACAAACAGCCAGACCCGGAACGTCTACCTGCAGGGCATTGTATTGTATTGTTAGACGGGCTGATTTCCGCATCTCCACGACGCGCGTAGCGTAAAGACCTGCAGGGCATACAAATATCTGTTCCGTGCGGGAATCGAAACCACGACACGCGGCGCAGCAGTCAATCACTCACCCACTGCGCCAACCGTGAATTTGTGCGTCGATCCCCTCCACCCTGTATGTTTATAGAGCATTACTTGTAATATTACATGCTATCTAACTCCGCGATGTTATGACACATAAGTTAATTATGGCGTTGACATTAATGTGATTCATGGTAACATGTGCCGGGTTGCCAGGAGAGAAATTTACCCGCATTTAAAGTTAATAACCTGTGGTTTTATTGGTTCGAGGGTCAGGGTTAGAGAGACTGCGGTTTGTTTGATCTGTCTGACTGTTACATGTCATTTGCCATATTTAGTAGTCGTCAATAACTGCATCAATCAATGGACTGCCCCGTTGGTCTTGCTGCAAGCAGTACTGCTGGGCAGTGTTATTGAGTTTTTTAGCTGTAATGTGTCAGAATTTTTAATGTGTTTAGTGTTTTTATTATATGGGATGTCTTTTTTTTTTTAATTATCTCACGATGAAATTGTTTGATAATTTTATAATTACCATGTTTAAACCTTGTTTTTATTTGTATGCTGATGACGGGTACACAAAGCGTTTACTTATAATAATATAAAATGTACCTTACCTACCTATGTTCAATAAATTAAAATATTTGTATTTAAAATGGTACCTAAACATAACTGGCTAAATGAGGGTGTTTATAGTGGTACAACTCTGCCCAACCCTTCGGGGAATATAGGCGTAATGTGATGTTGCCAAAAGAATAAATCTAGTAATTGACTTGTGCGAAAAGTGGTTTACACTTTTTATTTCCACATAAGGTTAACATGTTATTATTATTAATGAAGGACCTTAAAAGTAAGGAAACATACTAATTTGTTACTCTGTACATTTCTGTTATTTTTTACACTGTTGAAATTGACGTTGACGTTTCAATTTTTGATTTTTAACAAATATTTTGAATTTGTTTAACTTTTAATTGTATTATGATTTTAATTCAATTAGGTTATCGATAATAATTTTGTTTCGTCCTCAACTTTGTTTCTGTCTGTGATTTTAATGTTTTATTTCAATTTTTAGTTTTAATTTGGCCTGAGGAGCCCGATTGCTCTGTGTGTATCAAATTATACATTTAATCAATATGTAGTGCATGATGTGCTTACCTGTAAGAGATTGATACACCTGACCCGATTTGATTTAATGTAACCCATAATTGTTTGAGTGTACTCAATTGTTGGTGAGCCAAATAAATAAATTTTATTCTATAGCAATGGTGATGTTGTTGGCCTGCCATTTTCAGATGTGGAATGAAGAAGGACAAATATATACATACGTATATAAAAACATAGGCAGACATGAGGACTACCTTCGAAATTAAAACATAAAACTTTGGAACTCGTCACATTAGCATGTCAGTGGCGCAAACCCATAAGTGTTGCCACTACAAAAAATCGCTCAACGTGCCTATAGAAGTTAACACTTCAAAAACACTATCCTGTTCAATTCTAACCCGAAAATACTGCACTAATCCAACAACCCGCGGGAAATAGAATGACATTATGTACCAACATTTCATTTTGCGAGGTATTTCCGTGGTATTTTTCGTTTCATCCTGGCAACACGGGTCATCCCCTGGGGTTATGCGTTGCCATCCCCTCGGTCCACCTTTGTGGGGCTTGTAATTAGACCGCCAAATAATGGGAGGTGACTATGAATTTTTTATACGTCTCATATTGTGATGGCAACCCTTTTTATATTTTTATTTTTATGCGTGTTGGTAATTTGTTCGTATTATGTCAGTTTAGTGGCCAACCGATATTATAGACATCGATTGACAAGAAGGGTGGGGTAATAAAAACACTACAAAACGCGGGTAAGGCAGAGGTGTATCAGTAGTGTTACTACCTCGTTGGTCTAGTTCAGCATAAGGTTCTGGTTTCGATTCCCGTGTCGGCCAAAGTGATGATGAGGGTTCCCGTTAAAAGGAATTATCTCAATAGCACGCTGGAATCTTAATTTGTGCCCGGTTGATTTCAATAGGGTGGCCCTATTAATTACTTAAGCAGACCTAATTTGTGAAAAGGAGGAGTACAGGCAGTCGCTTAAAACAAAACACTGGTATCCAGCAGCATCCAGCCAGGCCGGAAGCCGACATCAACATGGTTGGGAAAAGGCTAGACAGATGATGACGACATTACAACTGGTCCTTAACCAGTTATACACGCCCACTTGTGCTTATTGTTATTTGTGACGACCGATGTGGCGCGGCGGGCGATGGTCCGCCTGCGACGCAAGAGGTTGCGGGTTCGATTCCCGCCTTGGGACAAATGTTTGTACGATCTACAAATATTTGTTCCGGGTGTTCTGGGTATTTGCTATGTATAATAAAAATATCTATCTATGTAATGTATTGTATTAAGTATGTCATCTAGTACCCATAACACAAGCTCTGCTTAGCTTGGGGCTAGATGATGCTGTGTGGATTGTCCAGCAATATTTATTATTTATTTTATTGGCGTAGCTCTGTACTGTCTCCTGCTTGATATGGAGGGAAGTGGATATTATGTATTTTTCTAACTCCCCCGCTGTTCTTTTCTGATTAATTTCGTTGCGGGATCCAATACAGTTGAATCATTTGTCCGGGACTCGTCGAGCTTCATTGTCTCGACGTTTTTCTGGTGGTTGCCACTGTTGATTCTGGTTTTCAGCAGTTACAGTGGTTTGGGAATAGTGTGGCGGGATTGTCCCAAAAAAGATGATAATGACGTCGTTCTATCCAGGTGTTAGTGCAAATTAGTCTATAGCGTGTCAGACGAACATTTTAAAGATTTAATTAACGCAACCAGGCGCTCTGTACTTGTACTCTGTACTTTGTGCCCTTACTGTCCAATAGGCTCAAATTGTAAAACGGGATCTTTTTGGAACATAAAGAATTAATAAATAATGCTGGAAAATCCACACAGCATCAATTCCCAAGCTAAGCAGAGCTTGTGTTATGAGTACTAGATGACTGATATACTTAATACAATACATCATATGAATAGATATTTTTTAATATACATAGCAAATACCCAGAACACCGGTGAAGTGCTAATTTACAATCCATACTTACTTATATTATAAATGGGAAAGTGTGTGTGTCTGTTTGTCCGTCTTTCACAGCAAAAGTACTGAACGGATTTCGATAAAATTTGGCAGAGAGATAGATAGCATCTCGAGGAAGGACATAGGCTACATTTTATCCGTAAACCGCGCGGGCAAAGCCACGGGCGGAAGCTAGTAATTCAATAAAATAATGTTATGTAGTAGCACAATATCCCCAGAGGGAGTTTAATTTGTACGCCAATTGCGGCAACACATATAGAACTGTACACTATTTTCCGTTTCTCTATCCACATAAATATGTATGTATACAAGTTGAATAAATGAATTAATACCTAAGTATATAGATATTTATTCGTTACTACTACCATTCACCACCACCAACCAATCTACTTTCATTACCATTTATTCTTTTTTTTATTCATCTTTACCAAGGACATGATATATTTGTATGTCGTTACTCGGTAACACAATATTATATTCCTTGGTTAGATTTTCGGGCTTCTGGCTACCAGTGACAAACCGTTAGTCTGTCTGATTATAAATGACAAAAAATACGTTTTGTTCTGGAAAAAAACAAAAAAACTGTCTCCCTTGCTGTAAATTCCGAAGAGCATAATTCATTTTAATAACTGTTCTGATGGCATTCCAACTCCCTCGTACTTAAATGACCAACTGCCATCTAATCATTTTGAGAAAGGCCTGCATCAACTCTCTTTGAAGAGGACGAAGAGGATTATTGACGATAGCCAAATAAGTGCATGTCCCGTTATCTAAAATAGAAAGCGATAGTCGCACAAATACCTGATTAACTGAGTTAGGGCTCTTTCAATTCAGCCGTTTGGTGTCGTATTGCTGCCGCGATGTTGTGTGCCACTTGCTTTGTCAGCAGTCTGACATCAACTGCACGGCTACTGCAGTTCGTGCCCATCCTTCTCCATACGAAACTATCAACTAGAATATTTTATTTTACTTGTAAATGTGACGTTAAAAAGTTCCTTTAACCATCGTAAACTGGGCGACTTGTCGCAGCGACAAGCTGTCGCTTGCGTTTGCGACTATTCGTAGCGTCAGATGTCGTGCAATATTCTAGAAATATGGATTCGAGTTCTCGTTGATTATCTGAGAGTTAATATAGAGCATCTAGTTGCACCTGGCAAAATCGGGCTACACTGTAAAAACTTATACCAGTTCCAGCACAAAAAAATATGTCGTATTGAGATTTTTGAACTCCTCCTAGTTTTTTTTTCTCGGACTCGTCGAGCTGTCGCTGTCGCCTGTCGCATGCGCCTCCGTTTACACTTAATGCTCTAATTTTAAATTAAATTATTTTACTTTGACTTGACTTGAATTTAATTGTTTCAAACCAAAAAAAGAAAAACACCCGTCGAATATATTTGTGCTTAGAGAGAGCACAAAAATAATTAACGGGTTTTCAAATAAAAATATGTAGCAATAAATAATTAAAACGCTTGCTTAATTTAGTATTAAATAAGATTTTGTGCGCTTAGTTATTATTTAAGAGTTAACTCAATATTGGCTGAGAATCTACACGCAGACCTCCTCAGTTTCATACTAACCCACGGTAAAGTAGGCTTTTATACGGTTTTAAATTTGTTGGGGTTTTTTGTCTCCAAATTTTTTGTCAATTTATTTTGGGCAGTATATTTAGAATGTTATAAATAAAAACACTTTTATATTCATTTCAAATTGTATTTATTTTCGTCGTTATAATATTAAACCATTCACATCTCACTCCACACTATTGGTCCGTCCATAATTACACAACACACCATATACTTCATCATTTTACAAATTATGTCGAATTACCTAATTATTTACATTTTTACATTGGATAAACAATTTAGAAATTTTATTTTTATCTATGTGAGGCATTTAAGATAGATACAGGTTGTTTTTATATGTTTTAGAAGCGCGTAAACATAAGTATATTATATACACCATAATATAATGCATATACATATAATGCATAAATTTACTAATAACTTTATGCATTATATGTATATGCATTACTAATAACTTTATGAGTTACATAGGGTGTTACAATGGAACCTTAAAATGTGTACCGAAAAATGGGGTGAATATAAAAACAGGGGTGAATTGAAACAAAACTCTGAAGGGCATTTTCGCGTTAGTTTAACATTGTTTGTTACTACAAGGAATCTTATTTTTTTCAATGAATTGAAATTAATCATTTCGACACTATGTCAGTAATAAATAATATTGAATCAACGTTTAAATTTTATTTAAAGTTCAGTTTCAATTCACATCGGCGTTCCAATTTACCCTGTTTTACTGGTAACTGTATACAATTCCATTTATTTTATTGTTTTTTACATTTTTTGTCTAGTTTTTTGATGACATTTCCCTAGTAGTTACTAAATAATATCCCAATATCTTCTAGGAATCCTCGCAATTTATTTCCACATTAATATGAAATGTTACATGGCCGCCATCGCCATTAATAACGACCAAAATGTCAAGGAAAGAATTGCTTTTGGAACGAAATCATAGAAAATAAAGAGACTTCGGTAAGAGAGACTTCTTATAATATCTATTTATATGAAGTAATAAAAAAATCTCATAAATGTAACCCTGTATCTATCTTAATCGCCAAAGCGACCTTACTGAACGCTCATAAACAATTTCGTAACTATATTTATATTTCTTTATAACATGTATAAGAAAAAACTTTGAAATATACCTTCTTTTACAGATTACGCTATATACAGTTTGAATTTTTAATGGTTTTTTGCCGGTTGTAAAACGATTTGCCCTCAGCAATACATTTGAAATAAAACTCGCTCGGTTTGACAATATTTTTTAAAGTACTACTACTTGTAGGTAATTTTTTTTCTTATTAACTTAATCTAAAGATTACGCTGATACATTGGGTTAAAATGTAGCATGACGTCAAGCCTAGGTAGACTTTATACTTAGTTGTGACGTGGCGAGTAGTTCATTATTTTTTTTAGCGAATAGTTGAGTATTTTTTTTATATGATAAACTAAAACATACTTGTCATTTTTTTTTTATTTGAGTGACGGATTCAACAATTTTTTTTTTTATTTACCCCGGCGTAATCCTTAATTGTTAATCTGCCATTTTTTAGCTTATTAAAAAATAACAGAACGTATCGATTGTGTTACCAAGAAAAATCCATTTCGTTGCGGGAAATCAACCATTAAAACTTCAGCGTGTATATACAGGCTACATTTTTACCTTAAAACGAATGCGGAAGATGTAGGTACACAGAAATTCGATATTATGGTAATGAGGCGGTTCATTGTCGGAATGCTCCACGCTAACAAAAATGGAAGCGGTTTAAAATCATACGAGCATCTGCACGTAGAGCTGTTATCCTTTTTCAGGGTTTTACACCTGAAAAGGTGCTTACGGAAATTTATTTTTAAGCTTGCGATTTACCTGTCACAATACTTGCTGTCAGTAACGATAAGTAACAAACAGAACGCCAATTCCCGTAATTAAAAGAGTTCCAAATCTAGTCGCCATCTCATCTCAGTGACAATCAATGTCAAAAACTTCACAAAAATGTAGGTAGATTTACGTATTTTTGACAGATTGAGACTGACATTATAATGCGAATGTTCTTATAAATACGAGAATTGACCCTCAGTTAAAACTAACACAGATTATGTTGTTCGGGCATAGAATGTTAAAAATAATATCAATTATCTTTAAATTATTTATTTATTTCTTTCTTTTTAAAGAAAACTTTGCCCCACACTAGGAGTTTAAACGAACAAAGTCACATACGCGAACAGCCAGACCCGGAACAACTACCGGCGATACAAATATTTGTTCCGTGCGGGATTCGAACCCACAACAGTTAATCGCTCGGCCACTGCGCCAAACTTATATTTGACGTGCCGTCAAACCGAAATCGATGGCGTTGCTACGTACTTCAAGATATTTAAAGGGTGGTTACAAATGGTCGTCACATTGAAAAGTGCCTACTAACATAACTTGATGCAAGAGCTTATTTTCTCGTCTCCATTTTTTTCTATATCTTCAAGACGCGTAAGTGAGTTATGGTACAATATCTCACTCCCGGCTCAAAACGATTTTGTCAAATATTATCGTCGCGACACCCCATTTCTTTGCCTAAGATAACCCTTAACTTTATGGGATGATAACCATCAAATACAATCCCATTATATGTCATTCGCACCTCCCGAAAACATTTGTCATATGACGGAGGTGTTAGAAATAAGGCTATGTGTTTAATAACGAGCGGATAGCGGGAGTAAGAGCGGGTACCGAATCGCTCTGTCACTTTATTTGATAGAATGACACAGATCCACCGGTTTCTGATAGCCGTAATACGTTGAACGCCAAATGACCGAAAGACAATACGTTGTCTATTGAGTCTCGTTGTTTGGCAATTAAGGTGTAAAATAAAATTTCTTGGCAAGACACGTTTCAAATGATTCTGACATTATACGAACAAGCAACGTTTTGTTGAACAATTAACTGACGGACATTTTGAGGGGGCAAATCGATTAAATATACGAGTAGTCTAATTTCTTTAAAAAAATCAGGGCAGTTAATATAAATCACTAATATAAGTTTCATCATCAGATTTACGAAAGAAAAACAAAAGCTATCTTAAAATACCGAGTGCCAATGTCAGCAAGTCGTCGGCAGTTGATCCGCGTCTCTACCCGCTTCCGCCTATTACCAAATGCTTAGTCTAATAAAGGGTTTCGTTCGCTTTCTGTGTTCCTACACATTCCATCTACAAAAGAAAGCATGGAAGGTTATATTTACGCAATTCATTTTATTAATTACGTAAGCACCAATAAGTACATAATACCTACTATTCATAAACTGATGAATTATTATAGTTACAATAACAGATATTTATAAATTATATAGGTATAACGTATAAAGTTAGACATTATAACATAAAAACTTAAATAAAAAAATGTACTTACAAAAATTGAGTAAATAAAGATATTGATTAAATTGGCGTTACAGATAAGTCTTGTACAAACACACGATATTGGTAAGATTATCTCAAATCTTGTTTGGAAATATGCATCCAAAAAAAAAGTACATATATCAGCACATCAAGCTATCCCACACTATTAAATTTTCCAAATTGAACATGAACCTTATTCTTTTGGAATAAAGTTGAAAAACTATCAAAGAAATTTGACAGAAAGTGGTATCTTGGTGTGCTGGCATCTGTAAATAACACAACATACTGAATTACATTGAATATAAAACTTGAAAAACTAACCTAAAAAGTACAGTCAAATAAGATTAATACACCATTAAACTGATGAAAGAATTTAATTTCATATTGTCGGCTAAATAATTCAACCCGAACAGTTTTAAGTTATTACATGAAATAAAAATAAGAATAAGCCTTCACTATATTACATTTTTAAATGGATCAACAGTTTTGTCTATATTTTTGAAAGGTATATTTTCGCTAATTCACTGAACTGGTTATCATCATCTGTCTAGCCTTTTCCTAACTATGTTGGGTCGGCTTTCAGTAAAACCGTATGCAGCTGAATACATGCATTTTACATGAAGCGACTCCGTATCTGACCTTCACAACCCAGTGACTGGGTATTATCAAACCCCTCGATGAGACAGGTTGTCATACTTTCGCTGTTCTGACTACCCGTAACCGCTGCCGTATCTACAAGTGACAGCCAGGACCAACAACTTAACGTGCTTGCCAAGACACGGATTGGTCTCGGTGTGTAGTTGATGGCCTCTAATCCAAGAACCGTCCGGTTTCGGGATCGTTGCTTGTCCTTGACGATCGACACGTGTAACTGTAATTTCTTAGCCACGTGCCCCTCAAAAATCATCGTCTTATGTTTGGTGAATGCTGTACCTACAGGAAGAAGGAGTGGCGCAACAAATCGCCCAGCAATTGTGTGTCTATGTTTCTTCCTCCCTGCTGCAGCATGCTAGAAGCGATCGCTGCTGGGCGATTTGTTGCGCCACTTCTTCTTCCCAGCAAAAATCACTAGGAAGTGGTGAAGGGTGGGTGTTTTGAGAGACTGTCTTATGTAAGTTTTGACCTTCAAAATGTGCTGATTCCCAATCTAATTTAAATAAAAAGATTTCGATTTTATTTCACTTGACAATCTGAAAAAACTCATCTCTTAGTATCAAATCCTGAATCGATGACCTTCTAATTTAAGGAGTTGCTTAATTGAAGAAGTGAATTATTTACTATTTTATTGTGAATAAATAGAAAGTATATAAATTACTACAGGCTATCAGTGAATCAGTTTTATATAGATGTTTTTTTTATGATTTTATATTTACTTCCACCCTGGGAGATCCAATTCAATGAACGAATGGTATCAGGTTATGCGTTGATATCCCTTCCGATCGAGAATTAGATTCCCATTCAATTTAAACGTCAAATCCTGCCGGTTGAAACTATTGATTGTAACTGGCTCAGCTACTGTCCCTCAGTCACTGTCGTATAGCTACTGTCTGTCTTCACTCGTCACTAAAACCTATTATGCAAGCCAGTGATCCACTTTACTGGAGCTGATACCACTACTGTATAACTTACTTTGAATGCCTTTTACTAGAAAGGATTTTTTAGGAGAGTTAGCGTATGAACAATACGTCACCAGCATTTGCAGTATGCTAACTTGAATTTTAAGTAATTTGCTAAATGATACATAAATTTCAAATTCTTTGTTCCCTGACAGAAGTGAAAGTTTCTAAGTACGAATTTTCTACATTAAAAAAAATAAAACATCACTATCTTTCGTTGAAGTGGCGTAAAATAGACTCTTTTAAGTAAGCATAGTGATCATTGCTGGTGTTAAAAAAATGCCGGAAAATCCCTTCCCAGAGAAGACACGAGCATAATCACAACGCTCGCTCAAAGAGGGGTTGGTAATCACAGACTTGTTACATAGAAGTCTTGGTGTCCTCACGATGTTTTCCTTCACCAATATCAGTGATGTCTAAGATCAACTGGATCGTGCCAGGTTGATGGCTGTTACATGAGACTTAAAAATAGCTGGCGAAATGTCAGTGTACTTTTAGGTACATCTCTGTCTAACCCCTCAGGGAATACAGGCGGCATGTTATCTTTTTTTTTTTAAAAGCACTCGAATCTACACCGAAAATTTTATTATTTAAAAGGAGTTCAGTCCTCATATTATTTTTATGGCTCAATCATTTTAAATATTTACAAAACATTCAGCGCCAAAACAAGGCTTAGTGAAAACCATCTCATCTCAGTGAAGGCTTATTTTCAACGATTCAAATATTGACATTTCGGAGCACGGTCCCTCTCTCATGAACTCCTGCCACAGTGTAAATATATACAGAAGGTTCAAATCATATTATGTATCGTTTATATCCTTTTCCCAACTATGTTTGGATCGGCTTCCAGTGTAACCGGATTCAGCTGCATACAATTACTTTACATGGAACGACTGCCTATCTGACCTCCACAACCCACACAGTTATTGGGCAACACGATCCCCCTTGGTAAGACTGGTTGTCAGACTTTTGGGCTTCTGACTACTCGTCACTATCAAAGATCTTTTAATGACAACCGGGGCTCACGGCCTAACGGGCTTTCCGAGGTACGGAGGTGTCTTCATAAAAAGGAGGATCAATTCGTTGGAATTTTCTTGTGTTTTCGTTTATCTATAATTCTTTACTACGACTATTTCAATGGTTTTTTTTTTAGTAGAAAGAGGGTACCTTGGTATTGGCCGGTTGGATAAGCAATCGAAGTGCGAATCGGTCTTACATTTCACAAAACAAAATATGCACAAATAATAGGGTAGTGTCCGGAAAAATTATGTTTGGTCCGAAAGTTGGATTACTCAAAAATACTGGACACGTATTTTTTCTTTTGTCACGTAGGTAAACCAAAAATGATGACGATATAGTGCGTTGAAATTTCGCGTGACGTCACGCCGTGCTACACTTTTAATGTAGCAGTGACGTCACAAACCCCTTCTCCTGAACTTTAATGTGCTTTTCACTTTTATTGATTTGAGTAAGCAAAAAAAGGGAGGAGCTCGTGGCTAAATAAAAACAGCCGCACGGGTTGATCGAAGGTTAAGCTACGCTTGCCGAGGTCTGTCTGTGGATGGGTGACCGTTCGTAACATATCGAGACTCCTCCGTGCCTCGGAAAGCACGTTAAGCCGTTGGCCCCGGTTGTCATTTGTAGATCTTTGACAGGCGTTACGGGTAGTCAGAAACCTGAAAGTCTGACAACCAGTCTTATCAAGGGGTATCGTGTTGCCCAGTTACTGGGTTGTGGAGGTCAGATAGGCAGTCGCTCCATGTAAAATACTGGTATTCAGCTGCATCCGGTTAGACTGGTAGCCGACCCCAACATAGTTGGGAAAAGGCTAGGCAGATGATGAGTAAGCAAAAAATACGTGTCCAATATTTTTTGGTAATCTAACTTACGAACCAAATAGACTTGTAATATTTTTACTTAGGACATATCCCTATTGTACGTGCTTGAACCTTCTGCATTTCATTACTCTGTGTCCGAGTGAGTTCAAACGCTCGTGCTCGATATTTACACGTTAATATTGAATCTCAATTTGTTACGTCATGTGTTTTTCAATTAAAATGGCTGAAAATTTTCATGCAATAAATCATACGGTGACCGGAGTTGAAATAAAGTGATTTTGCTTGTTGACTCACAAATAAATTATTTATTCATATAGAGTACTGCGACATAAAAGGTGCGTTTTTCTTTGTCTACAGAAGACAACAAATGGGTCAAAAGGTTAAAGTCAAAGATCTTTGCCTTTGAATAAATAAAATAATAACGAAATTTAAATATTTCTAGAAAAGATATTCAGCATCGACAATTACTTACTGATAAATAAATAATTGATCCATGAATCAAACCTGCCCCTTCGGAAATAATCCAAAAATGTGTAACTATCGTAAATATAGGTTATATAGGTATTTAAAATAACGTACAGTCATAATATTTTAAATATATTCTTACAAAAAATAACTAAAGTAAACTTTAAAAACTTAACTAAATGATATAGGTCTAATAAACATTTTTGTCTTTATCTAACATATTTATTTACTGCGGCAGTCATCAATGAACAGTTATTATATTCCAGATCGTACAGTGACAGTTATAACAGGTTGAACAATTCTCTGACACTTTTGGTTCTCTCATGGCGGTAGCATAATTATTATCTTTTAATACTAGCTGTAGTGTATATTAACTGTAATATTAAAAGTAATACAAAATCTCCGAATGTAAAGAAAATTAGTATTTATTACCTTTGAAACTTATATCAATATCACGCACCTTGAATCGTATGATGTGAGATGCAATCATTGTCTCTGTAGTCACAGTATGTGTCAAGTAAAAGTCAAAGATAATTCTTTGAGGATCTTTCAATATCAAAACAATAACTTTTTAAAGATTAATTATGGAATAACACCTTATAATAAACCATCAACCTTTTACTTTCTTTTTCTTTGTTTTGTTGGCTAGCAAATTTATAGAAATTTAGGTGCTGAGCCTTATATTTTTTCGAGTGTACATTAAAATAGCCTCCACCAATGGCGATACTTGCATAGTCTGGACAGTTAACCCTGCTATTTACCACTTTTCTAACTGACAAATATTTTTCCTTTTGGTCTTAGATCTGAAATTAATAATCGTTCAGTGATGGCTAAGACAGCAATTCTTGTAGGTAGGTACTAAGATTTTGATCCTACTTATAACATAATAATATTCATAAAAGTAACATAGTATAATGGGTGTAAAAAGACGCTTAACAAAGCCGATTGTCATTTTTTTTAACACCTGGGAATTTACTAATAATGGAGAAATTGAAGTTCAGAGTTCTATTTATAAAATATAGCATATAGAGTAATTTTTTTTAAGCGACACTTTATAGCATAGCTTTGTGTGTAAATGTATGCTAAGTGCTATTGTTTTGATGTATAATTTTTTATATAAGCTATATTTTATAGCATAGCTTGAATTAGGCTTTATACAGCGTGAAATTTAAATGGTTTTTTTACCGAGTTAGAACGAAAGTACTCATTATTATAAACCAGTTTTACTATGACAATTTTACTTTCCATTAAAAAATAAATACGGGGCTGACATATTCATACAAGAATAAAAGCCCCTAAAATAAAAGATTATATATAAAAAAAAAAAAAATACTGTTTCATAAAAATTGCAATTTTTATCAGGTGAAAATGTTTGGAATAGTGTTTTTTTTTTAATTTCATAGTTGGTTTGTATCATAGTAAGATTTACTTCCAATCCAAAATATAAATTTCACGTTGTACACTACAAAAAAATTGTTTCCCAGAAATTATTTTTGTCCAATATTACTTACTTTGGTATACAGAATGCGTAGATGCGGCCTTGTCGTGGGTCTTTTTACACCCTGTGTCACTCTATTGCCAACTTCACTGCCTCAGTTAAAGCTACCTAGGCAAATCGAATTTGTTTTTAAAATGACGTCATTACATTTTATAGGTTGCCAGAATACCAAGTCATGCTAACTTTCTTATTTTTAAAACATTTGCAAGGAGTTTTTAACGAAAGTTTGGGCGATACTGTAGGCCGTTATACTCTTAAAGAATTTTAAACTTCTCTCATCGTAATATTTAATTCAGTTTCTCTTTACAAAGATTATAGGTAACACCTCGTTATAATCACCACCACCTATCTTTGTAAAGTCACAGATGTACAGATTTCGTCTTAATCGGAAACTGACATAGGTGAATCTGTAACAAAAGTTTTCAACACTAGTTAATTTTTTTAATGTTCTGTTTTGTACACAGTACTGATAATACGAGAAATATGTCAACAACTTACAAAATGGTCGCATTTTTATGAAAGTCCAGGTGATTTAAAAAAAAAACGGAAAATGTTTGAAAATGATTTCTGGATTGTCGTCTGTCATCTGTCAGTCCCCATATTGTTTATCATCTTATAATTATAACAAGTACACACCCCGGTTTCTAAAACCGAATCTGTAAATTACAGCAGATTTACGGAATCTCTTTCTACTCTTCTACGTTCTACTTCTCAATTCTGACTTTTGACAGATTAACTTATAACTGTATTAAATGGTCAACAATAATAACGAGCAATTATATAACATATATATATATATATAAATTCACGCCTTTCCCATGGCTAGTCAGACACTATTGATTGCCACCTATCTTATAAAGAACATTACGAATAAGGTCAGTGTACTCGTATGTCCTCTTCCCCTTCAGGCGTTTTACTTAAATCTGCCTTTTGTAAGTGACCAATCCGTCTAAACATTGTCTATCGATTAAATAACTTAGCACAAAATCGAATTGCTTGGATACAAGACTAAAATAGTTTTCAATTGTCTAGATTGAAACCCAGCCTTGTCTATAAATAGATTAACCGTATATCTAGAGCCAGTCAAGCGCAGTTATTTCGGTGATTCTGAAATTCAGTGTCAAACAACTAAATAGCATTTAAGATTTTTTACGCCCAAAAATCTCTGCAAATATCTCCATTGACATTACAAGCATTAAATTTTACTGTTATATCTTTTTGATGACCCAAACGATCGGAATTACAGCCACCGAGATACTGAGCCATTGTAATGCCGGAAAACTATTGGGAAAACGATAATAGTCCCATTAAAGTCATTATGGTCGATAATAGTATGATTTTAGAAGCAATTATATTAAAGTAGACCGTTATGTTAATATTCCTTTAGCACCTAATTAGGCAATTATCGGGACCTAATTACGATCAGTCAGTTTCAGACGAATTAAAACGTTCACGTATTTAAATATAGGTTAATTTTGGGTACTAGCAAATATTGATAATTATGAGAGACCATGTAGTTAGCATATTGGCTTTTTAACTGAAAAATGTAAATCTTTCACCATCCGTTGAGATAAAATAGATCAACTCAGTTAAATTTAAAACAACGACCCATTTACAAAACATTTGAAACTTGAAAAATATTACAGAAATGTAGGTGTTCTATAAGTACACTTCTGCCAACCCTTTGAAGAATACACGCATGGCGTTATGTCATATTTTCAATACCAAATTCGATTTCCCTTCTTAAATTACTTTTTATACAATCATTTTATACATCACCATAATTATAATCTATACTTGGGTCGCATTTTCACCAGCGTTCATCAAAAACGGTTCTTTCACTTCACTTGAAACCTTCTTTCTTGGTTTAGGAGGAGGTTTCGGAGCAGTTCTGGACCTGCCTAAGGTCCCACTTACAACATTCACTGAATAACCCGATCTAAAGTCACGATTCTTCAGCAAACCCTCGTGTTCTGCAAGGGTCACCTTCAAAGGCCTCTGTTCCGACTTGATTATCTGGTTCACAGACATCGCTTGCAAAGTCAAGAGTTGGTTATGTATGTTTGGAGAACTCAAGCTGTTCCTAGGGATCGTAGCATGTGGAGTCCCCGGGGCAGGAGAAGGAGCAGGCTCCTCATCATCCACATACGAAGGCATCTTCCCTATTGGGCCCAAATCTATCTCGCTTTTGTTCAAACTGTAGTAGTTACCACCGTGGTTGAAGAACCTCATGTTGAAGGTGTCGTAGTAAGGTATGACACCATTCAGAGTAGAAAATACTTGTGGGCGGAGGCTGCTGTCGGGAACCATTCTTGGTCTCCTTGGCAATGTGACATAACCCTTGGAACTGATGAGAGGGATTGAACCTTGGAAGTTTTGGCCATGAAACCTGCTGTAAAGGGCAGGATTGATAGGTGACACTCCATATACTGGAGATTTGATTGGACTCGCCGTGTTTTGCGAAGGTCCTCCTGCAGGGGAGACTTGGGTCCCTCTGAGAGGGAATGCGAGGAGGTCCGGTGGGTACGCCTGGTGCTCCTGGACTAGGCGGTCCATGAGCAATGCTTCATGGGATATTTTTGGAAGTTCCACTTCTTGGTGCCGGCTGTTGTCCTCAGTTGATGCTGTGGACAAAGAAAAAATGATTAATTGTGGCTACAACAAACAAGTTTAATTCTATCGACTTTAGAAACTTCTTTCAGCGATGTCGGACGGTTAAAATACCTGCTATCTGATTCTCTTTGAAGTAATCTTTTCAACAAACCCTGACCCTACTACCAGGCTTTTGACCTTGAGAACAATACATCAACTGCCCCACAATTTGTGTAACAAGCGGCCACCCAACATTTTCGGTTCACCGAAATCAGGAAGAAAATAACACTGATAATGCTTTAAACAAATATTTTTTGCCGGAACCCTCGCCGTCATTACCATAACGGTATAATCTCAAAAGCAAGTCAAAGCTGTTGACATTTGAGGGCTCCCGACTTTTGTCGAATAAAAATTCTGAAACTCCACAATTGTCTCCACCAAGTTGGGTAGTCATTAAATTTCATGTTCCATTGTAAAGGTACAGTGACCCAATGAAGACATTCCGAGGACAAAAACACTCTTACAACGTTTTCGCATGAATTTTTGATGTGTACACAATGTATCTATCCCTTTCGGACCAGTGAAGGTAAGTAAATAAAGATATTGTTTGAAATTTTCAAATCAGTTTGAGTGTGTGATGGTAACGGAATCGGAAATACGGAAACATGTTTGTCTTGAATTTATTATCAATTCGTATAAACCTGGGGGAATTGTTTATAGTTATGAAACAAAGGAATGGAGAAAATATGGGAGTACCTGAATGCTTGATCATTATTGTATTTCAATTGTTCATGTTAATATTTACTGAGATGTATTTAGGTACAGCCGACAAAGAGACGACCATTTTGAATCCACGTCATGCAAATATTTGTTTTTGAATTTATACAGATGTTTTTTTTCGTCTTTGTGCTTTTTACCGTTTTGCTGTAATAGCTAACATAACGATTTAGTAAGTAATTGTATCAGTTCAATATGTATTTGTAGTAAAAACGGTATTTTTTAATTTTATAATTAGCACCAGGAATAAGCCTAGGAATAGTGTTAGGACGCCGTTGGTCACTGACGTCAGTCACGCACCGTCAACGGTCGATAGCTTAAAAACTACTAGAACTAACAGTGCGACGCCGATCGTGTCAAACTTTTTCAGCCTAAGGCTGGAAATATTTCTTCGCTGACGTCAGTCACGCATCCTTGGTGGCAGATCGTAAGAGACTGACAGCTCAGAAACTATCATAGACCAACTGACTAAAGATCATAGACTGACTACCGGTCATTAATACTTTGACGACCAATGTGGCGCGGCGGGCGAAGGTCGCCTGCGATGCAGGAGGTTGCAGGTTCAATTCCCGCCCTGGGACAAATTTTTGTACGATTAACTATGTATAATAAAAAATATCTATCTATGTAATGTATTGTATTAAGTATATCAGTCATCTAGTACCCATAAGACAAGCTCTGCTTAGCGTGGAGCTAGATGATGCTGTGTGGATAGTCCAGCATTATTTATTTATTTTATTGAATTACTATAAGTTGTTATACCTAATATTTTATTTTCTCGGTTTTAGAGCCACCATTAAATACCGATTGCGCCGGCGTCACTTCATCAGGCTATATTTTGTGTCCGTGGCATCACAACTGGACAATAAAGCAGCATTATGCTGAGATAGAAAGCCTTTCTGACCTCGCAAAGGTTTTCTAAAGGTTTTACTTGGTACGGGTAGGTAGGGTCACTCGCAGTTCAGCACTAGAAGGCTGTTTACTGCTTAACCGGTCGATCCTGCGGTGACCTTACAAGAAGGCCCACAGCCAGGGCTAACTACAAAGTTACATTTAAACGATCGCTCGCTAAGGGCGCCCCCTATGGGGCTCGAACCTCGGCTTAGGGCGTCGTTGAGAGGATAACAAAAACAAAGGCTGGGTTAGAGACCAATGCTCCCAGCCATGGGCTTTCATAGCGCGTCAAGCGACCGACAGACATGCCTAGCCGACGGCTCACGTCAGCGCGTAACCAAATCAAGTGTCGGCATTGCACTCACTACTTCCATATTATTGCGTGCTCATAGGTACGCGCCCGCTGTCAGTGTATCACCACAACCTTAGTTATTTTGTAAGTTAGCTTTCATATGAATAACATTCATTTAACATCAGTCTAGCCGTTTCCAAACTATGTGGGGGTCGGCTTCCAGTCTAACTGGACGCAGCTGAATATTTATACATGGAGCGACTGCCAACCTGACATTCTCAACCCAGTTAATGGGTAACACGATACCTCTAGGTAAGACTTTCGGTCTTCTGAATATCAGTAAAGACTGTCAAAGATATATAAATGACAGCCGGGACAAACGGGTTAACATGCTGTCCGAGGCACGGAGAATATTCGATATGTAATAAACGGTCACCCATTCACAGACTGACCTCGGCAAGCGTACAATACCCTTTGTTAAGAGTCCCTCTTTCATTGTTTTTAATACTTTTAAATAGACCATATTATTCGTATGTTATTATTTATTTAGTTAACTACGTAAATAAACGTCTATAATTGAACAATCAAAAATTAATGTAGGCTGTGGACCATTAAAATTATTAAAACATTAAAATTTGTGAATAATTTAGTTATCCACAATTATTTTTCGAGACCAAACAGCAGTTTTGTTGCTTGTCAAACAACATTCCCCGTTTCAGTTCAAGTAAAATAACTTTGATTTTACAAACGCAAGATCAAAGTGAATTAAGAAGGAAATTCGTCCGAATTTCTGTACCAAAAGTTTGTACTGAGTAATTTTATCAGTTGGAGCTTTAATTTGTTTACTCGAAACGAAGAGAAATTAACGTGATAATAAACAAAAGGTTTAACCAACGAACCGTGGTGGGCAATTTGTATCGCTCAAGTACGTAATTGTTATCGGTGCGCGGGGGCGCGGGGCGCTGCGAGTTTGTACCCTTTTTAATCTGAGGTCTGATCAGATATCACAGGCAGAGTTATAATCATTTTTGCTTTCATGAATCCTGGTAAAAGTAAGAGTTCTTGGGAACTGCTCACGCGTATCGAAGGACCAAAATAATTGGTTATACCACAGTTTGGTGTACGCAATTATTTTGAAGGAGCTCGTGGTTAAATAAAAAGCAGCCGCATGCCATCGATTGAAGGTTAAGCTACGCTTGCCAAGGTCAGTCGAGTTATTACATATCGAGTCTCCTCCGTGCCTTGGAAACCACGTTAAGCCTTTGGCCCCGAGACTTACAAACATAACTTTTGACCTATGTGGCGCGGCGGGCGAAGGTCCGCCTCCGACGCAGGAGGTTGCGGGTTCGATTCCCGCCCTGTGACACAAATGTTTGTACGATCTACAAAGATTTGTTCCGGGTGTTCTGGGTATTTGCTATGTATAATAAAAATTATCTATCCATGTATGTAATGTATTGTATTAAGTATATCAGTCATCTAGTACCCATAACACAAGCTCTGCTTAGCTTGAGGCTAGATGATGCTGTGTGGATTGTCCAGCATTATTTATTATTTATTTATTACTGGTAAAACATGGGAGTACTCTAGGTACACCTATGCCCAACACCCTGGGAAATACAAGCTTGATGTTGTTCCTACTTTGGTATATTGGTAATTTTGTCAAATTGTTTCTTAGAAATCACACACAAAACAAACTTCTAATATAATTATGACAACTAATAACAAATTCTAAGTAAAAGTTAGTTCGACTTTTGTGTCGTGCCTCTGATACTAATAATTTAAAATTATAGAAAATTGTTTCTGAATGTTGAAATTCGACTTAGTTTGATAATAACTTTGAAACTCGGACGTTGAAGTTAAAAATTAATATAAAACATTTAATAGGAAGTGGGTGGTATAGTTGTTCTTGCCTCACCAATTTCAACGTAAATGCTACATGTCAGTTGTATTACTTCTGCCTAGCCTTTTCCAAACTATGTTTTGGGGTCAGCTTCCAGTCTAACCGAATGCAACTGAATACCAGTATTATACACGTAGCGACTGCCTCTCTGACCTCCACAACCCAGTTGCTAAACAATACGAAACCCCTTGGTGAGACTGGTTGTCAGACTTTTGGAATTCTGACTCCCCGTAACGACTGTCAAAGATCTACAAATAACAGCCGGGACCAACAGCTTAACGTACTCTCCGAGTCGGACGGAACGGTCACCCATCCACCTGACTGGCATCAGCAAGCGACCGTCAGCCCGTGCGGTAGTTTCTTTTTTTAAATTTAAAAGAGTTCAAACGCAACAAGTTTTTATATAACCAATTTGTAAAACGAATGCTCACGATGACAGCCGTCTTTACAAAGAAAAAAAAATGTGACGTTTAATGCTTAGCTAGGTTTTTGTTATTCTCATTTCAAAACGTGAACGAAACGGAGCCTCAGGCACAAATATTTATTTTAACGTTTCTCCCTTTACCTTCAACAAACTCACTCGAAAACACCTGGCACATATTACATTTTTCTATGACGTCAGCACGACTTCACCCACATTCAATTTTCAGTTTGCTAAGCGTTCTTCTGACATGTACACTCGAACAAACCAAGTTGGTGCACAGGCAAACATAATGATCTCTCTACTAAACTGCCAGTATCCATTATTATTACTTTTAAAGCTTGATATACTGAAGAGAGTGGTATAGTAAAATTGATTTCTCAGCACACTCACAACATTGTTTGAGCTACTTGAGGCTATAATGACGTTTCAATGCAATCATGATTCTTGTGCGACATAGACGGAGCTATACATGGCCGATAAGATAAAAAAAGTAAAATAATTGTATAATACCTACAAGTCCCACAGCAGAGTAAAGACATCTTCTCATGAAGAACAGGTAATCATGATGTCATAAATATTCAGAACTAGGACTTGGTTCTTTAACCTGCGAACTTTGACATCCCCTTTCTTCTATCTCTCCCGTTACGAATAGCAGTTTTGGAAACAAAGTGTATGTTATTTTCTAATAATGTACCTTTTTATTAGTGAAAATAAAAATTTAATCGTTTAAGTAGTTTTTGAATTTATACCTATCAAACGTACAAGCATACAAACAAACAAATCTTTCCTCTTTTTAAATATTAGTTAAGATTTAGATACGTCCTGTGTATACTAAGTAGTTCCTTCGACTGTACCTGAGCGTTCATCGTTGTTAGAACCTAACTAGCTTATAGTAGATGGCACGTTAGTCGAGGCGACCACTTCGCTAGTTGCAGTAAGAGGACATGCAGTGAATCCTTTGTTTGGCTGTCTTGTAAAACTCTTACTGCAAATGGCTTTGTTGAAAATGTTATTTGATAAAAAAAAACCGGTGAAATGTTTTGTAGATTCTGGTTTTGAAATGGCGTAAGTAGAATCGATTTTTAAGAAATGTTCATGATAAATATTGAAAACCAAAGTATCACGTAACATCACGACTTTATTCCCCAAACGGTTAAGCAGATATGTGTACCTATAATACGCCTAGTTATGTTTAAGTCCTATGTAATATGCTGCTATTGCTCAGAATTCTAGATGGAAAAACTCAATAACATGTTACCCGACCCGGGAGTCAAACCCAGGACCTTACGCTCAGTAGTAGCACTTGCGAACACTAGACTAACGAGGCAGTCGTTGTTAGAGATATTCTTGTAAAATCTTCATACGCATGAAACCTAAGCATTATGCTGATCTATTAATTAATATTTATATGAATTTTGTGTCCATACTCTTACAAAAAATAACTCTCTCCCAGAAAAAACTGGCCAAGTGCGAGTCGAACACACAACAAAATAACGTTTCTTGTATAACCCTTTTATTTTTCTATCTCATATAATTTGTATTACTTATTGTTTAAGAGGCAATAAAAATACACACTCTACAACACTACTACAAATTTCAACTGTCTGCCTATTACGGTTCATGAGATACAGTCCACTGATGGATAGACGGACGGACACGTCTACTTGCCGCCATCGGTTGATTGCTGAGGGTTTGTTTGCGCGTCGTATTGTCTCAGGGGTAAGGTCCAAAATCGCTTAAAGTAATTAAGGATGTGTGCTAAAGATAATTGCCGGCAACTGTAATAAGGACCCGTTGGGTCCCTGTGGGTACGGAATCCTAAAAACTGCAAGAGTACATTGTTACTTACCTAATACAGATTCGTTGTCTAGTAAAGTCCTATTCAGTTCCGACATTTCTGTAGCTTCACTCGTAAAAGACTGCGGCGCCTCATACTTCCTAGGAGGCTTCGACACTGGATTCACCTCCACTTTCATCCCCTTCTCTGTTTCAGAAGCTTCTGAGCCTTCTATTAACACGTCCCCGTTAGAAGAACGAGCATCGTTCTTAATCAGTCTTTTTATTTCATTGTTTTGGGTTGTAAAATAACACACCACTAATGCAGCGCCGAAAATAATAACTATAGCTGTGAGACAGCCAACTAAAATGGCGAAGGAATCTGTATCCATTCCAGCGATGGTACCTACTCCTCCGTATCTTGATAGCACGAGGGTCAAAGTCTTCTCATCACGACCCCCAGGATTTTCAGCGACACACGTATAGTTACCTCTATCACTATACCGTGCGTATATTATAGTTAAGTTCACCCATCGAATCAAATCCATAGTATTCTCAGCCACGGTGTATCTGATCTCACCGAACGCCTTCATTTCAATAGTTTTACCGTTGAACCGCCAGCCGACTTCAGGTGGTGGATTTCCTACTACTTTGCAAGTCAGAGTCACGTTTTCATCGTAACTTTTGACCGTTGCGTCTGGTACTGGCTCGAGTATAGTCGGCCGGCACGCGAAGTTAGACGAGTCTAATTCATTCCAAAGTTTGTCTTGTACAGATGTTGGTTCGGCGCACGACGTGGGTGGGGTGTATAGATTATGACTGATCACCCAATCCCGGAAAGTCTGTAGGTTGCAGTCACAACGCCATGGATTGTTGTGTAAATCTAAGCCGGATAGGTTTCTCAACCCCATCAAAGTTTCCGGCTTCATATGACTCAAATTGTTGCCGTTAAACCTCAATATTTTTAACTGTGGCAAGTTGACGAATGCTTTAGTTCCAATACGGTGTATCCTATTGTTGCTTGCTTCTACTTTCTGAAGAAACTTTAAATTGCGAAATATACCGTCCTCCAACTTATCGATAAAGTTGTTGCTTAAGTTTATTAATCTCAGTTTCTCTGTGCCTTTGAACGTATCGGGGTGCAGTGATCGGATCCTGTTCTTCGACAGATCTAGTTCTATCATGATCGCGAGAGTTACGAACGCAGTTTTGTGAACTACTTCGATGCTGCACTCTTTCAGAAAGAGTTTCTTTAGATTACTTAAACCTACTTTCTTAAAGGCTTCCTGGTGTAGTTGTTGTAGATTGTTGTTTGACAGGTCTAGAATTTGGATGTCGTTGCTAAGATTCGCTGGGATTACTTTTATGCTTGAGTTTGAGCAGATAGCGGCTTTATTCCCTGACTGCCATCTGCAGTCACATGGCCTCTGGCACTCCGTTGTGAAGTCTGCTACCGTCGTGGTGAGCAGCGCGAGTGGTATGCACGCGATTCTCATCCATGTCGTCCAGTATTTGTGGTCCATTTTGCTGTGATGTTGGTCATTTCTTCGTGCCGTAGCATACCTGGAGCGGGCTCGTCAGCCGACGCATTGGTGTTCTGTAACAAACGGAAAATTGAATTTAAGTAAAAGCTTTCAATATTTATTCGTGATATTCAATTTGTTTGAACAATGGCCTTTTGAGCTGCAAAAAGGAAACTGATAACGTGATAAATTACTTGTATAAATCTTTGCAATGTTGGCGCGTAGTCGCAAGTAATGAGGTAGCGATTTTAATGCAATTTCGCGAATACAAATATACACTATGTATTCAAAATAAACAATTTAAATGACATTTTAGTATTATGTCTTTGTGTTTTCAAGTTTGATCCCAAAGTTATATTCTCATCTCATGCATATCTATAGATACAGAGAGTAATAAATTTATTGAAGAAAATATTAAATTGGGGAACAAAAAGTTGTGAATATGATATGATTAAATCAGTCATTTATACGCCTAGTAGTGGTAGTTATAGACTCTTTACGTGACCAGAGGGCTGGCCTTTTTATTGGCCAAAGAATCATTGGCAGCATTGCCACGTTGAATGGCAATGCTGCCAGCCAGCCTTATGAGCACTTTTCCCGTTGACAGTGATGCGGATGAATTTTTCGGTGCTCTGTAATTCTTTTTTTGTTTCATGTATTAATAGATTTATTTCTTTATTGAATCAAAAGCGGTTATACCTACTTTAATACAGAAACATACACGGACAAATCCACGGGTGGTCTCTAGTATAAAACGAATTCATTCTTTAAAGCTCTACCCTGAAAGCCTTAAATTAGAAACGCCAGTTCCTATCTACCAGCCTAATATTGTTTCTGTACATAATTCAAAGTTAATTAACCTATATACACCGACATTGCGCTAATATTTTCGCAGTTCAGCTAAAGTTTATATAATTATGTAGCGTGTATAATTCTGAAGTCTTGTATTTAGTAAATTTCTCACATTGAGTACCTAAAATAACTTGTTCTGGCTTTTAAAAGACGGACCAGATGAGCGTTACGTCATCCTTCTGCCCTGATCCACTTGAGTGATTAAAAGGGACATTAGTCACTTATAACAATTATTTTTCTATTTGACGACCTACATATGTGGCGTGGCGGGCGAAGGTCCGCCTGCGACGCAGGAGGCTATTTCTGACGGGTAGCTTCGAAAAGGAAGCCAATAAATAAATACTAAGTAAGTGATGTCAAATTTACTTTATGAATTGAAATTGACCATGTTTTTGTCGATGACGATTATATGCCAACTGTGTTTGTTTGTCAACATAAATTAAATCTAAGGACCGCCGATCTGACGCTCGCCAGAAATTTATTAAAAATGCCAAATAATTTTTGATCATATTTTTAGACTCGCATTCCGCGTGAATAGTCTAGTGGGTGCAAGCGCTACTGTTGATTATGAGGAGCTAGGTTTCATACCCGGGTCGCGCAAATTTACTAGGAACTTCTCTGTAGCATCTCAAAGCCTGAGTTGGCAATAGGCTCACCCCCTATTACATGGGACTTAAACATAACTGTCAAAATGTGGGTGTGCTCTAGGTATACCTCTGCCTAACCGTTCGAGGATAACAGGCATGATGTTTGCAGATTCAGTTCAACGTAAATTCCACCACTCATTTTAGCGGTACGTAAATTCCACTGAATTACGCTCGTCTGGCATCTCCCTTAGTATTACGTAAAAGAGTCAATTACACAGTGGGTGCATAAATCATTTTAATGTTCCAAGCGTGTAGGCAGCTCTCAGAGATAGTGGAAGACTTATTAAAAAAGGGTAACTTAATTAAATTTTGCTCTGGATTTTTAATTACACTTTATTAAGTAAATCTAGTGTTTGAGATGTCACAACTTGTCGTAGATGTTTCTATAGAATTATTCAAAAGTGAACGGTTTTAAATTATAGAAAACAAAAGTTTATTTCATGTTATAACCAACCAGGAGTTTTCTTTGGGCGCTCTAGCTTTGTGCATACAGGAATAACTGTCGATTGGTGGCCCATTCTACATGGTGCATAGGAACACCCGTACAAAGCTGTACCTATCTGGGCACCACCTCAGATAGGTAGTTAATGTGAGTGAGAGGAAAAAATCTTCCTCCCCGTTCTGCAGCCTTCGCTCTTCCGCTTCGCAGAAGAATACCACCGCGGAGCAGATTTTTCAGACCTGTGTAGCCTTCTTAGTAGTCTAGTTGTCAGAGTCTGACTACCCGTGACGACTGTCAAAGATCGACAAAAGACAGCCGGGACCAATGGCCGAACAGGGTGGTTGGGTATGTACTCGTACTAGTCACCCATCCACAGATCGACCCAAACGGCGGTTTTTACTTACCCACGACCTCCCCATCTTATTATTACCCATCATTGAATCCTATTTCCAACCATGTTCAGGTCCGCTTCCATACATTATTACATGCTTGTATTATAACAGAAAATTGTTATACGACACTATAATACTGTGTGTATTTCTGTACTGTCACAAATCTACTCGGAAAACTTGTTTGTTGGGTAACAAAGGGAAATTGAATTAGAATTTAGTACTGTAGTGTTTTTATTTATTACGTCCAGTGCTAACTGAAATTTATTGGAACGAAATTCTCGGTATGCGATATTATAGAAGTTGTGTTAAAGTTGATGTTATGTTTATAAAAAAAAAACGAAATTAGCCTTGTTATATATAATAATTACTTTGACAATACATTTTAGCAGCCAAACGGTCTGATGTGAAATGTGGACATTAAAAACATTCCCACAGTCTTGGGTTCGATTTCCAGGTCGAGCAACGTGTCAAACATTAGGAATTTCTCAGTAGCAGCCCGGTGTCTACACGTGTCCGATTGATGGCAATAGGCTCACCTCCTATTACATGGGACTTCAAAACATAACTCGTAGAATCACCCCTGCCCAACCCTTTGGAGAATACAGGTGTGATGTTATGTATTTTAAACTTGTTGGAGCTATTTCAATCAGAAAGCCGTATCATTAAATAATATTACATTTCAGTTTACAACATTGTACAACTGTAGTAATTAGAACTGATATTATACTTGCCTAAACTTTGTACCTGATTACCACCCCTGATAATTTAATCACGGTGTTAGTCAAGTTATAATT
Organism: Phlogophora meticulosa; assembly: GCA_905147745.2. Taxonomy (NCBI): domain Eukaryota; kingdom Metazoa; phylum Arthropoda; class Insecta; order Lepidoptera; family Noctuidae; genus Phlogophora; species Phlogophora meticulosa. The sequence continues at coordinate 2,216,201 of LR990524.1, read as the reverse complement.
AGGTAGGTACCGTAATAAGTTCTAGTTAATTTGTTAGAACTAAAAATAAAGCCTCGAATTTCTTTGTTTCAGTTCTCGGTCCTACTGTTGAGGAGCTCGTGACTAAGTAATAGCTGTACGGGTAGACCAACAAGGTTGAGCAACGCTTGCCGAGGTCTCTCTGTGGATGGGTGACCATCCTTCATCGTTACATATCGTCACCCCTCAGTGCCTCGGAAAACACGCTAAGCAGTGGTCGTCCCGTCCGTCCCGTCGTTCGTGGATCTTTGATATTTGTTATGGGTAGTTAGAAGCTCGAAAGTCTGACTACCAGTCTTACCAAGGAGTATCGGTAGTAGCTCTTTGTACGTGAAGGTAAGCTCTATTTAAGTTAGAAGGTAAGTCCTATGTTAGGTATTTTAGAGTCTATGAACCTCCATGGATATTTTACAAGTTAAATATTGTTACGTTAACTTGTAAAATATTGTAAATATTGTATGAGTATTTATAACGATAAATACTCATACACATTTCCAATTAGAACACAAAAAGATAATCAAGAACATAAGATAGACAGCCGTTAGTTGACAGGTGTTAGTTGAATTGAATTTGGGAACTAATTATATCTTTTAACCTAGACCACGGTCGATAGTTTTTTAACCCAAAAAAAAAAATAGTAGGACGAATCACGAAACCCATTAGAAAAGGAAGAGAATATAACAAAAATGAAAGAAAAAATATATTACGGGCGATCTGAGGTCGGGAAGTGGAAGGGGTTGAGGTTTTAAGGGTAAAAAACGGGTTATCGCGATTTCCGGCAAAAGTACACTAGCAACTATCTTCATTTTTCCGATTCTTTGACAATTCAAAAGCACCTGTAATTGGTTTATTTGAAATAAATGCTTTGACTTTGAGTTTGACTTTACAAGTTCTATGGAAAAAAAAAATTGGCAAGGTTGTAGGTAATAAATAGATGCACAACTCTTGTTTTTTACACTTTTTTTCAAATAACCTCAAAATATATGTGAAAAATTATACTTTTTTACACCATCAGAAAGTAGAGAAGCAGGTATTTTGACGTGAACAATTTGCTGACTGCTGTTCATTGGTTCTGCGAGCTATGTGCTCCACCCACTGCCATTTAAATTTGACAATTCTTCGGGCTATGTCGATTGCTTTAATTCTCTCCATTTCTGATTCGATCCCGCAGAGAATCTCCAAACATATCCCTTTCCATTCCCTTTTTGGTGACCTTGAGCTTCGAGCAATTTCGTCAAGTATCTAAAATTGTTGAGCAAGCTAGCGGAAATCTTCAGTATTACTCCAAGTCTTTCGTTTATAACTTTCAAAACGATTATGAAGCCAAACTTTACCGGGCCAAAGACGCGAGTGTCTTAAAAGGGAAGTTTTTTCAACAGACAAAATCCTCGCCCGAAAAACATGGAGGCTCTTATGGATTGAAGTGTCGAAGTTGTAATAAGTTTGTATCAACACGGCATGTAAAAGGCGCGTTAGATTTCTACGCTTGGATTCGTCTCTGATCGGCTGGAAGTCAACTTTGTTATTTTTTCCAGCACACCTGCTCGGAAAGTAGCTCTTATTGCACCGGTTTTGGGTTTACAATGCAGTGTGCGTAACAAGCGTGTAACTAAAAGAGTCTAGAATAAAAACCACGTACTGACACTACGAGTTATTTAATCTGACTGAACTTCCTTACTAACTGTACTTAGGGCTTATCCTTAGTTTGTTTACGTTACAGGTAACTAAAGGTGTCTGTCAGTTTGCATTGCCGCACTAGTGTGGGAAAGTTCGCCACGGATAACGGTAAACTAGTCAGGTTTTTCATCGCAGCAAATGGCTTTCATGTCTTTGATGCCTTAAAATATATATGATAAATAAACATTATGTTACGAATTATTTGTATTTGTCAACACATTAACATACTTTAGTGTTTGGATAAATAAAATATTCAGTTTATATTACCAGTACCAGTACCAGCCTATTACTGTCCCACTGCAGGGTAAATGCCTCTTCTCATACAGAGTAGGCACGAGCATTAATCAGCACGCTTGCTCAAGACGGGTTGGCGATTTCAGACTTATATTAATTATATAAGTCCAGGTTTCCTCACGATGTTTTCCTTCACCGATGTCAATGATGTCCAAGATAAACTTAGAAAGTACATATGAATTGAAAAACTCACATTGGTACTTGCCCAGGTTTGAACCCACAACCTCGTGCACAAGAGGCGAGGCCTAAACCACTGGGCCATCATGACATACAGTTTATATTAATTTACAATATTTACTAAGAATAAAGAAAGAAAGAAATAAAAAACATTCATTCAGCATAGACTCAGGCACACAACGACACAATGCTAAACATAGGAAATATAAAAATAAGAAAAAATATATGAAACAAAAGAAATAAGAAAAAAAATAAAGTCCCTCCATCCCTCCTAACTCTTGGTAACTGGTAGACTGTTTGTCAAACTTTCGTGCTTCTGACTACCCGCATTGCATGTCAAAGATCAACGAACCACAGCCGGTACCAACTGCCTAACGTGTTTTCCGAGCCACAGAGGAGATCTCAGCATACATTGAATGGTTACCAATCTACGGATGCACCTTAGGAAGCGTAGCTTAAACATCAATCGATCCATGCGGATGTTAACCACGAGCCTAGGTAAAACATGAGCTAGTATCGAAAACGAGCTTCAAAAAAAGAAATCATACTTAAAAGTTGACGACGCACGCTTACACAAGTCAGTAGGGTGACCATAAAAAGATATATAGCAAATTTAAGGGCCAATATCGCACAAAGCAAAGAAGACATTACGGCCATCTTACCCACCGGGTGGGGGAATGGTTTTTCAGATGACACGCACGATCATAATGGCCAAACGGCTATGGTGGCGACGCTTTTGATGGTAGTTTACGGTTTTTGTAATTGCTATATGCGTTTGGGATGTTCGTGAATCGAGGTTGGTTGCTGAATTGTTATTATTGAGGTTATAGCGAACGTGGGGCACGTGGGGCACGAGGGTCACGGGGGCTCATGGCTGAATAATAACAGCAACACAGGTCGATCGATCGTTAAGTTACTTGACGTTAAGGGAACGTCAACTCGAATGAAAATAAAATCGTTTCGAATAATAAAAATATGTCTTAAAATTTGCCTTATTTCGACGACCGATGTGGCGCGGCGGGCGATGGTCCGCCTGCGACGCAGGTAGTTGCGGGTTCGATTCCCGCCTTGGGACAAATGTTTGTACGATCTACAAAGATTTGTTACGGGTGTTCTGGGTATTTGCTATGAATAATAAAAAATATCTATCTATGTAATGTATTGTATTAAGTATACCATAACATAAGCTCTGCTTAGCTTGGGGATTATTTGGAAGCCAAAATAAACCCACACCGCTAATCGCCGTCTTCACAACGGGACATATCCTTCAACCTGCTTGAAATATGGTATCAGTAACAGCTGCGACATAAACTTCAGGTGAGATATGAGAACGGTAATGTAAGTTTTATCACTACCAAGCCTCAGATTTGTCAGCAGACTCGAAGCATATTGAATATTTCTTCTAAATATGTAGAAGGCGGAAGATGATGGCGAATGGCCGGAAAGCGTTGAGAGGTAGGTGTTGACATCACACACACATACACTCACGCCTTTTTTGCCATGGGGGTAGGCAGAAACTACAGAACGATCCTTACATACTCCTTTTGCTTCGTTTACGTACATACATCTGGTCATATACGCACGCTGGTTGCGAGTACTACACACCTGACCATTTTGAAGAACATCATTAATAAGGTCAGTGTATGTCCTTCTAGGGCGTCCCCTCCCCGCGTTTCCGCTTACATCTGCTTTTAAATGCCTGTTGTTAGTCGTCTTTCATTCATCCTCTCAACGTGACCAAACCATCTAAGCATACTCTTTCCAATATTTCTCACTACATAATCTTTTAAACCACATAATTGTTTAACAACATCATTCCTCAGCCTATCATTCGTAATATTTTTTTTCTTTTTTTATAAAACGTTGCCCCACACTAGGAATTTCTCCTGTGGTGTGGGTGCGTCAAACATGCGGTCGTACAAGCATTTAAGGTCACATACATGAACAGCCAGACCCGGAACAACTATCTGTAGGCCATACAAATATGAGTTCCGTGCGGGAAGCGAACCCACAACACGCGGCGCAGCAGTCGATCGCTCAGCCACGGCGCTAACCGTGCTGTCGTGACTGCATACGTTAGTGGGTGAAAACGCTACCGCTGACTAGGATTCATGTGAATAGAATCGTCTCTTATTACATTGGACTTAAACATAACTCAAGAATGTGGGTGTACTGTGGGTACAACTCTGCTTAACCCATTAGAGATTACAGGTATTTCCCGGAAGCGTTGGGCAGAGGTGTACCTAAATACACCCACATTTCACCAGTTATCCAGGTGTCCAGCCGTTCTTCAGAAAAAATGGTGTAACTAACCTGACTTTGTTTTAAACAAATAGATTTATTGCACATAGGTAAAACACGTCACCATACCAATATCACAGCAGATAAGGGACAATGTATCGTAAAAAAAATATTAAGGATATTGCCCGAAAATATAGCCCGCGACAGATTAATAATAACATTAAGGAGATAAGAGAAATTGCTCCTGACGTATCACCATAAACTGGAAGACCAGAAGGTCTGCTAGGTGCAACGAGCGAAGACAAACGCAGGCACACGAAAACTGACAAATGCTTGTCCTGACCAAAAGTACATTTTTACTTGTATGCCATATCAAATCAAATCAAAATTCATTTATTCAAATTAGGCTGAGAATCAGCACTTTTTGAACGTCAAAAACGTTCACATAAGACAGTCCCCCAAAACGCCCACCCTTCACATATATCATCATATCATCATCCTCCTGTATTCATCTCAATTTATTTGGGGTCGGCGCAGCATGTCTTCTTCTTCCATACATTTCTATTTGACGCCGTCTCACAAGTCACATCCTTCCTAGCCATATCAACTTTCACACAATCTCAAATCCATCGTTTCTTAGGTCTCCCTCTACTCTTGTAACCCACATTCTTACATAAAACTTTCCTCACAACATCATCCTCATTCCTTTGCATCACATGTCCGTACCATAACAACTGATTGCCACACAACTTCTCTGCCACACGCATCACTTTCAGACTTCCTAGCATTCTCATCATTCATCTTGTATGCCATGTTTGGCAAATTTACATACCGCTTAAGTTTATGCTGGCTTGGTCAAATGTGTGGTGAAGGGTGGGCGTTTTGGGAGACTGTCTTTTGTAAACGTTTTGACGTTCAAAACGTGCTGATTCTCAGCCTAATTTGAATAAATGAATTTTGATTTTGATTTTTGAAATGTCCTCTATTTACATGTATGACTCTTGAGGCGATATCTGAGACACGAACGAACTATTTTTCAACTCGGGTGATGGGCACCAAAAGTGCTAGACAGGTTCACTCAAATCTGAGTGGTTATTACCTCAAAAGACAATCTCTGACACTAATCTGCATGTCCTCACATGATCGATCTTATCAAGATAATTCAAAAAAGTCCTGACTTTTTAAGAGACTGTGACACCTGAGTTTTTCTTTTGCTACTATTTAGTCTGTTCCGAATTTCATCAAAATCGGTTCAGTAATTTAGCTGGGAAAGCGTTATTGACACACAAACAGAGTTACTTTCACATTCATAATATTAGAGCTGCGCTAAAAACAAATATTCTTTATTTGAATGAAGTCGACCTTCTGAACTTTTCTTTCATGTGGCATCACACAGGATTTATCTAATATATTATTGGATATATACGCAGTTTTGTCTGTGTCAGAACTTGAGGTCGAACTGACCTCAGATAAAGAGGAACATTAATAAGAAGACAACTTGGTCGGCGGCCATTTTGTTGGAAAGACGAAAATCGGTTATTACTGTAAGTGATGAGGTAATAAAATTCTTTATTTTAGTGGGACTATTGTGTCCACTTTACCCGCTTCTTACAGTTGTGAAATCTAAACGAATAAAATAATAGTTTAAAAAAAACTAGAAAAACATGCTTTTATAGAAAATCCAACAAAAAAATTGAATATAAAATTTACTAAATTTGGATTAAGAACAGTGTAAATAAGAAATAAATGTATATTAATGGAAAAACGCGCGGGGTGCATGGTGTCAATAGTTATAAACATTTTCTATATTTCCATGGTTACTGACATTCACAGTGGGCTACATGTATCGGCGTGTATTCTTCAATATTAACACTATGCACACCACGAATTTTTTCTATTTTTTTGTTCGATTTTCTAAAAAAGCGTGTTTTTTTTAGTTTTTCAAACTATTATTTATTTTTCATTTTTTAGTTGAATTTTCTATAAAAGTGTGTTTATTAGTTTTTTAAACTATACTTTTTTAATCGAATTATTGCATTGTCATCGATCTTCTCACAGGTTTGAAAAATTTGAATGAAATCTTAAACGGTCAGATTTCAATCAAATTTCAAAAAATCATTCAAAAAAAGGGTCAAAATAGCACCCAAGGGAGTTGGTTACAAACAAAAAAACATACAAACATACAAGTGAAGCTAATATAAAGCGTGTAATAAAAAAGAAATATTTGATAAACTCCAAAAGTATTTAACACCTTAAACGCCAGCTGAAAGAAACAATACATGTTCGATTGTGTCTCGTTGTCTAGCAGTTAAGGTATAGTATAGTACCAGCCTATTACTGTCCCAATGTAGGGCAAAGGCCTCTTCTCATACAGAGAAGGCATGAGCATTAATTACCACGCTCGCTCAAGACGGGTTGGCAATTTCAGACTTAATAATAATAATAATATAATATATCTTTATTTATCCGAAAAACATACAGTTTCATATTTAGTTTATAAATACATTTATTTGTTTATGTTGCAAAATCTGTACAAGAATAATACAACACCTCTCAAGCTAGGGTATACCTGTAATTTAAGAGGTAGTTTACGGTAAATAATCAACAAAAACTTATCTCAAGTGGACTGTGTCATTCTACTGTATGGTAAACAAAAGTGAGTAATGTGTTGTGTGTAAGTGGAGTGTGTGTCAGGGTGAGTGTAGGTGTTGGTGTATGGGTGTGTGTATTATACAAGAAAGGTGAGTAAAGACTCCGTATAAGAATTATATTAATTATTTATAAGTCCAGGTTTCCTCACGATGTTTTCCTTCACCGATGTCAGTGATGTCCAAGATAAACTTAGAAAGTACATATGAATTGAAAAACTTGCCCAGGTTAGAACCCACAACCTCGTGCACAAGAGGCGAGGCCTAAACCACTGGGCCATCATGACATGCAGTTAAGGTATTGAACACTTAAAAAATTCTTTCAATAATTATAAAAAGCTACATTATCAGCAAGTAACGAGGGCTATATTTTATTTTTAAAACTACGCTTTAAATGGGAGGGGTGGGGGGATGTTAAAACTAGTAATAAACGCGGACGAAGACGCGGGCGAAGTAGTAGTTTATTCAATGATCCATTTAGTTTTTAGGGAAATCGCGAAGCTTTTGGTCGACTTTTCACATGACCAGAGGGCTGGCCTTTTTTTTGGCCAAAGAATCAGCATTGCCATTCAACGTGGCAATGCTGATTCCTTCTGGGCAGTTTTCCCGTTGACAGCGATGCGGATGAATTTTTCGATGCCCTGTGATTATTTATTTTATTTCTTCATGATGAATTAGTTATAAAGATAGGTCCACAGATTCTACTAGTAGTGAGAAATTAATCTAACTGTAACAGTCAATTTAACTGGTGCAATGTAGGTGTAATATAAATACACCTTTGCCTTTCCCTTCAAGGAATATAGGCGTGATGATATTTATGTAATCCATCTGTTTTGTGTAATTGTTTTTTGTACAAACATTTAAAGTCACATACACGAAAAGCCAGACCCGGAACAATTACCTGTAGGCCATACAAATATTTGTTCCGCGCGGGAATCGAACCCACGACACGCGGCGCAGCAGTCGATCGCTCAGCCACTGCGCCAACCGTGTCGTCAAAGTTGGGAAAAGGCTAGGACAGTTTTTTTAAAGAAAATGACTGACAATAATTAAAAGTTGTGACGGAAATATGGAACAAATAAAAAACGTGTTTGTACTGTTATTATCATTGTAACCACTGTTATTCAAATATACATTCTACATATTTATACAGAATTCGTTTTCGTTTTGTCCATCAATAGACGATTGAAGGTTTCAGTTTCTTTTCCTAAAAGTAATAGTAAATTCCGAGAAACGGAGCCAGGCCTTCCACCTGGAATTTAATCAAATTCCATCCTGTAGAAATTGATGTTAAAATCTACTTTTACAGAACAAAAGCGGTTATGAGCATTTCAGACTTTTAGGAAAGGGTTCCGTCATAATTGATTGTCATACGTCATTCCACAAAATTGTTTTTTTTGTCACTCACTTTTAAATCACCTGGATGAGGGTGTAATAAATAGATATTTCCGTCATCATAATTCTCTCATCATCATCGCAAATTATTTGGGGTTGGTGAAGCATGCCTAAGGCTGCGTTTCCATTGAGGCGGAGCTGTGTGGAGCGTTGCTTAGTTAAGTGGTGCGTGAATTAACCAATCGCATTACTCGAAATCGCACACCTCCGCCTCAGTGGGACCGCAGCCTTATCCATACATCTGTATTTGCCGTCATCCCAATAGTCACCTCCTTTCTAGACATATTATCTTTCACACAATCCATCCATCTATCGTTTCTTTGGTCTTCCTCTACTCTAACCCTACATATTCATTTGGTTACACAAAACTTTACATAAGTAGCATATAATACCCATACAACTTCTCGGTGACCGGCGCCATTTTGGGTATTTAATGTGTAAAGTATAAAAGTACTTTAAATTTAAAAAAAAGATCGGAAACCGTAATTAATAAAAAAATAAATAATGCTGGACAATCTACACAGCATCATTTAGCCCCAAGCTAAGCAGAGCTTGTGTTATGGGTACTAGATGACTGATATACTTAATACAATACATTACATAGATAGATATTTTTATTATACATAGCAAATACCCAGAACACCCGGAATAAATCTTTGTAGATCGTACAAACATTTGTCACAAGATGGGAATCGAACCCGCAACCTCCTGCGTCGCAGAGGATCCGGCCAGGACATTCGCCCGCCGCGCCACATCGGGCGTCAAATTACATTTTCCTATAAAAAAACGGTTAAAAAAAATTCATCATGTGACTATTTTCAAGACTATTTGAATTCATTACTTGAAAACATGCAGGTTTTCTGGGAAATCCTAACTTTTACTTATTGTACCCTAGAAAAAAGGCTTAGTTCCTACGAAAAACAATCCCGCGTCTGACAAGCGAAGGAATGATAAAAATTTGTATTTTTGACATAAAAAAGAAATCACATCACTGAGATAGTCTTGTTATGAATATTACACGAGAACTTTTTTTTTAATATCTTTGTCGTAGACTTGAGCCGGCGTTGCATAGACAATGGGATTACATGATGTTTATACATAGTAACATATTACATACAAATAAATAAAATTCAAGTGTCTGATTTATCAGCATCTGCCTAGCCTTTTCCCAACTATGTTGGGGTCGGTTTCCAGTTTAACTGGATGCAGCTGAATACCAGATTTATACATGGAGGGACTGCCTATCTGACCTTTACAACCCAGTTACTGGGTAACACGATACCCCTTGGTAAGACTGGTTGTCAGACTTTCGGGTTTTTGACTACCCGTAACGACTGTCAAAGATCTCCAAATGACAACCGGGACCAACGGCTTAACGTGCTTTCTAAGGCAGGGAGGAGTCTCGATATGTTACGAACGGTCACCCATCCACGGGCTGACCTCGACAAGCGTAGCTTAACCTTCGATTAATCCGTGCGGCCGTTTTTATTTAATCACGAGCTCCTCGTGAATGTCATTGAAGTGTCTGGTTGTAAAGTCAAAATAACACCTTTTTACTAAATCCATAAGAAATTTTACACGGTAGACAAGTTTTAACGTTTTTCTTCTATCTATCTGTCTCTTTGTTCCGGTAAATCTAGATTGATTTTGACAGTACTTTTACTGGCATATAGCTGATGTTATAAGGAGTAACTTGTATTGAAAAATAATTAGGGAGCATCGCAAAAAAAAAAACAAAGATTCCACGCGGACGAAGTCGCAGGTAACAACTAGTAGAAAATAAGGTTAGCAGAGCGTTACATGATATCAAGACTACAATAACACAGAATATGGGAGCGAAAACGGTTGGAAATTCGCACTTAAGCCTTCAGAAGTTGCGATACTTTTTCATACATTTTATTTTTTACGTATGATTTTAATGGCCAACTTAATAATGTGATTTAGATCAGCTCCAAAATGTTATCTTTCAGTAAATAATATAGTGAATGGAGACGCTTTTAGTGACCAGCAAGAATGAAATTTAGCAAATAATTTCATATTGGGCAGCTCTAAAATTAGTTTCTTAGCTAAGTTAATAATAATAGTAGAGTTAAACTGGCTAAAAGCCTCGACGACCATCTGTTTGAGGCTTTCGTTACACGGTTGTATCAAAGGCCTGATACAGAAGGCAGTACTCCTCGATACGGCTCGCATTGTGGAGAGGTTCCTGTCTCTGCAACCCTAACCGCCGGTAGCTTGGACCCTGCTCCTGCCATCGGTGGACTACTATTTTTTATATTTTTAAATGTTTTTGTATTTTTTTATTGAAATATTTAAAAATGTAATTATTTGTATATACAACGAATAAAGAGAATAATAGTAGAGTTAATATATTTGCAACAAATTAAAGCTAGAGCTTAAGAGTTGGTATCTCTTTTAGGCTGAATGCGCTAATCTTTGTAACTAGCAGGCGGACTGAATAAGATTCGCTTTTTTATAGACTAGCTGAGCCCGAGACTTCGTCTTTTTATAAGTAGAACCATAACCATTTCTTACACTAAAAGTAGCTTACATTACTCCGTTCCTATCTGCCAGGGCCCGTCAAAATCGGACCAGCCGTTTAGGACATTATCTCAAACAAACGAACATTGATTTTTTGGTAAAACTACCGTCTATCGCGTTGCCAAATTGCGCATTGTCAAATGCATTTAGTAAAAAACAATTTATTTCTTGTATAAATGAAAGCAAAGCAAACATGTCAAAGAGCACGACATTTACAGAAAAAAACAATAAGACACATCCAGGACTGGTGCCCTGAAATCTCGACACGGAGCCGCCGCCGACCCTGACGAAGAATGGAACGACCTGGATCGATGAAAGATCCTTAAGAGTTAGAAAGAGGAAAGAATGGAAGGAGGACTTGTTCTAGTATGGTCAATTCAGGCAAGTGAATATATAAATCTAAATAGGTACCTCTTACATTTTAAAGTCGGTCAAAAAAGCTTCTATGCTAAAATCTCTACGCATGGTACTATCTTACTAATGAGGACATATATTAATCAACTCGACCTTTGTACTTGAATAGGGTGGCACACGTGAATTATACCAATTAACTCTCGGCTATAATAAATATATAAGCGGATCGCTTTTGTTTCGAAGATTTATACACGTCCCTTCTGTTTGAGAAGAGGCTTATGTCCTGGACTAGGATAATAACAGGCTGGTATTGTATTTTGTTACTAGTAGTATCTTCAACTTTTTTATAAGGTTCTATTCTTTGTAGGTTTTGTTAATACTTTTTATCTTAGGTAGTAACATCACGCCTGTGTTCCCTGAAGAGTTTGGCACAGGCATAGGCAACGGGAGGGGGAAATGGGGGGTGAGCAAGCACCCCCTGGCTTGAAAAAAATTTTATGCTAATCCATTCAGAAGAAACCAAAGTTACCGACATAGGCAAACATATTGTAGGACGCCCTCTGACCAGGTGGGATGACGATCTGCTAAAGACTGCAGGCAGATGCTGGATGCGGCAAGCTGAAGACAGGGCGCTATGGCGCTCATTAGAGGGCTATGTCCAGCAGTGGACTAGTATAGCCTGATGATGATGATGATTCAGAAGAAGCCTTATAACAGAGAAGAGAACATAAACTCTTTTAACCTAAATCCAAGGTGGACTGCGAAAACTATTGAGCTCGTTTCTTCTATCTTCTTTAGCTTTTATATATAAAGCTAGCTATTTGTGTATAAGTCTTATGCAATAAGGGACGAGGCTATTACCATTAACCAGGCACAACTCCAGACGGGCCGCTACTGATGTAAAATCCAATTACCCAACCCGGGAATCAGACCCAGACATCATCAGATCGTATGGTCAGCAGTAGTGCCTGCGACTACTAGACCAAAGAGGCAGTTCTTTCAAGGCAATTCTTTCAACTTTCAACAGTCATCATTGCTTTTGCGAATGTTGATGTCGGATTCTCTCACCATCCAGTATTTTTAAGCAGTAAGCTACTGTGACCTCAATAAGTTATGACACAAGGTAGGTCATCATCTGCCTAGCCTTTTCCCACCTATGTTGGGATCGGCCTCCAGTCTAACCAGATGCAGCTGAATACTAGTATTTTACATGGAGCGACTGCCTATCCGATAAGGTAATGTTATCTACAAGGTAAGTACTGAATATAATTTCGATTTTGACGACCGATGTGGCGCAGCGGGCGAAGGTCCGCCTGCAACGCAGGAGGTTGCGGGTTCGATTCCCGCCTTGGTACAAATGTTTGTACGATCTACAAAGATTTGTTCCGGGTGTTCTGGGTATTTGTTATGTATAATTACAAAAACATCTATCTATGTAATGTATTGTATTAAGTATATCAGTCATCTAGTACCCATAACACAAGCTCCGCTTAGCTTGGGGGCTACATGATGCTGTGTGGATTGTCCAGCATTATTTATTTAATTTAAACTATATTTTTACAGGGCAGGTAAAAGTGACAGGTTAAAGAGTTTATCCTCTCTCTCCGTCACACGTCGTCGACTCCCAACCCGAGTGAGCCACTCAACAGGATTAAAAAACTATTGATTTTTTTATCAAGCGTAACATTTTTTTTGCCAAATCATTAAGTAACACATACGGTGCGATTTCGTGTGTCTGCCTGTCAATAGGTACTACTACTATAGTTGAACTTTACCTGTTATTTTGGAAGTCCATTGTACACTTAAGAGGGTCAAAGCTTGACCATTTTTTATTGAATTATTAAGAACAAACTGCCTCTGACCTTTTCCCAACTATGTCAAGGTCAGCTTCTAGTCTAGCCAGACTCAGCTGAATATCTGTATTTAACTTGGAGTGACCTATCTGACCTCCACAACCCTGTAATACACGATACCCCTTGGTAAGACTGGTATCCGTAACGACTGACAAAGATCTATGACTGACAGCCGCCAGGACCAACGGCTTAACGTGCCTTCCGAGGGACGGAGGAGCACCCATCCACAGACTGACCTCGGCAAGCGTAGCTTAACCTTCACTCCATTCGTGTGGCCGTTTTTATTTAGCCACGAGCTCCTCATTCTACATACTCATTACTCTGTATTATTTTACACATCATTATACAAATTAATGTCTTAGTCTAGATATTAAAATTTCAGAAGGACATTGTGTATCTGTCTGTCGTTAGTTGGTAACACAATACCCCTTGGTAAGACTGGTTGTCAGACTTTCGGGCGTCTGACTACCCTTAAAGACTGACAAAGATCTATGAATGACAGCCGGGACCAACGGCTTAACGTGCTTTCCGACGGACTGAGGAGTCCCGATATGTAATGAACGCTCACCCATCCACAGACTGACCTCGACAAGCGTAGCTTAAACCTTCAATTAACTAGTGCGGCTGCTATCAGACACACGGTAAACATTTGAAATCGTTCTTACCAAAATAGTTCCGTACACGCATTCTGTTTTTATTATTGATCTATTTATTCATATTTTATTAGTATAGGGTTAGTGGGGTGGTTGGGTCAAAAGAATCTTATTTTCTTATGTTATATTATGTAGTGTCAACAAAAGTTTGTGTATGTAGGCCGGACGAGTTTTTGTAGGTCAAGTCGTGAGAAAACACGTGTAAATATTTCGATGGCCTTACTTTTGCATGTTAAGGAAAAGAAGGCATTAAATCATTTTTATTAATTATTGTTTGCTTTTCTTACAATGATGACTGATCTTTGACGGCACGTTTGGCGCAGTGGCTGAGCGATTAAATGCTGCGCCGCGTGTCATGAGTTCGATTCCCGCAAGTTTAAATATTTGTATGGCCTACAGGTAGTTGTTCCGTGTCTGGCTGTTTATGAGATTGAATGTTTGGAGACGCACCCACGATTCAGCGGTAAGGAGTCATTCATTTCTAGTGTGGGGCAACGTTCTTTAAGAGAAAAAATAATACTTCTCCTGCCTCGGTGAGGTCTCACTGGGTTTAATTCCTAGGTCAGGCAAAGTTCTATCGGGAGTTTCCATATGGATATTATCAGTAGAAATCCAGACTCTGGACTTGTACCCGATTGGTGGCATAGGCTCGCCCCTTATTACTTAGGAATTGAAAAGGCGTGATGTTATGTAACGTTACGTAATGTGTTCAGACTACAATGTAGATATGGGTGGAATGACTAAGCTAGTCATGCTTGATTACCCTCAAGAGTAAAGCCCATAAAATCTATTGAACCATAAACCAACGATAACTTGTGTGTACCTACAGATTAAAAAATCATAGCATGAAGTTTTTAATCTTTAAAAGTCAATGAGATTTTCTTTTTTTTAAATACGTTACCCCACACTAGGCATTTTTCCTGTATCGTGGGTGCGATTACAAACATCTAAACTCACCTACACAAACAGCCAGACCCGGAACAATTATCTCTAGACCATACAAATATTAGTTCCGTGCGAGAATCGAACCCGTAACACGCAGCGCAGCAGCCAATCTCTCAGCCACTGCGCCAACCGTGCTGTCATTTTGGTGAAATGAAGTGAATTAAGGTAAGGAGTCATAAATTAATCATGTAATGTTTTTAGCAACCCCCTAGTGATATGTGGTGGGATTTGAGGTCTGCTACCACTCCCCACAATCCAAAGTATTTACTCGGTACAAAGTATAAATAAAAAAATCTCAATATTTTTGGAGATGTTCTCCAAAAAGGTCAGGAAAAATGGTCCAAAAAAAATAAAAATTATAAATAAATAATGCTGGACAATCCACACAGCATCATCTAGCCCCAAGCTAAGCAGAGGTTGTGTTATGGGTACTAGATGACTGATATAATTAATACAATACATTACATAGATAGATATTTTTTATTACACATAGCAAATACTCTGAACACCCGGATCAAATCTTTGTAGATCGTACAAACATTTGTCACAAGACGGGAATCGAACGCGCAACCTCCTGCGTCGCAGGCGGACCTTCGCCCGCCGCGCCACATCGGTCGTCAATTATAAATGATAGATTGAGAAATGGTGTTATAAAACAACGATGTGGTTTAAAAGATTATGTAGTGAGAATTATTGGAAAGAGAATGCTTAGATAGTTTGGTCACGTTGAGAGTATGAATGAAAGTCGACTAACAAAAGGCATTTTAAAGGCAGATGTAAACGGAAACCGGGAAGGGACGCCCTAGAAGGATATACACTGACCTTATTGATGATGTTCTTCATAAAGGTCAGGTACGTAGTACTCGCAACCGGCGTGCGTGTATGACCAGATGTATGATATGTTTGAGTGAAATCGCAAAAATATTGTTGTTTATTTTATGTTATAATGTAGATTAGAGGAGGCTAAATGTTGTTGTTTTATTATTTAAATATTGTGTTTTTATAGTTAGGGAGTGATGTACAGAAGCCATGATTATTATATTATTACGTAGATGTTAAGATTTGTACCTAGTGTTTTATTTTTGTTTATTTATTTTTTTAGGTTTATCATATAATGTTTTTATATTGTAAATAAGTAAATTTAATTTTGAGACCGAGCTATTGCATTAGGAACATTCCTGTAATGATAGTTGTAAGGGAGATTTTAATAAATAAATAAATAAATAAATAAATGAACGTGAGCGAAGTGTAAGGATCGTAGCGGGTGGCGTTCTGTTGTTTCTGCCTAATGCCTAACCCCATGAGAAAAAGGTGTGAGTTTATGTTTGTATGTTTCTTTAAATAAAATTAGGAATACACGTGATGTCTCATCCACCCTTGCCCATTGTGAGGTTATTATCCACCCTTAAAAGTCTCACGTGATTGAAATGACGATCCCTAATATGGTCTAAAACGGTCTGTACGTCAATCAGAAATCATGTGCACAAGAAAATGGGTTTCGTGAAATTATATAAATACGGTGATCTCCAATAATATTATGTATCAAATTCCCTATTGTAATTGAAATAATTATATATTTTTATTTATTTTTTTATTTTATATCTCACTTGGTTCGCTTTATCTGTAGGAGCGGAACGTAGGCGTGACTATAAAATAAATAAAATACATTCCAAATATTATGATATGCTTTAAGGCAATCCCGAGAATCTCGCTTTATTAAACTTTAGTTTACCCACGCATTCAGAAGCTTCATCTTTCCACTAATACCAACATTGTAATCATGTATCTGTTTACCAAGCTTAGTCATTAAGGTTCATATTCCTTCCGACTGCGTTCGACGTGGTGGCTTAGATTATACAAATATTTTGGCAAAACATACATTTTGCATATCACTGAACTTGTCGGAAATTCAAAAACAGGGGTGTATATTATTATGATACGTAGGTACCCTTGAACCTATGACCTGTAAGTTTTTGCCTACTTGGTAGCTTCAGCGTATTCTTAGAACTAAGTTATACATATGAATGTATAAGTTAGTTCTATGTATGTATACGTATGTATGTACATGAGGAGCTCATGGCTAAATGTGTCCACTCATTTTTTTTTTTTACTTTTCTAGCTTAAAATGGCAAAACAACATTTGCAGGATCAGCTCGTAATATATAAAATACTCTTTATTGTAGACCTTGAAAACATACAAATATTGAATTTAACACATTGACTGCAACGCTATAAACACAACAAAAAGAACTATTGTTAATAGAAGTTAATTTTTAGTCTGGCACTTTACGTGTACAATACAGCAAATGACGGCACGGTTGGCGCAGTGGCTGAGCGATCGAGTACTGCGCCGCGTGTCGTGGGTTCGATTCCCGTATGGAACAAATATTTTGTATGGCCTACAGGTTTGTTCCGGGTCTGGCTGTTTGTGTATGTGACTTGAAATGTTTGTAAACGCACTCACGACACAGGAGAAATTTCTAGAGTGGGGCAAAGTTTTTATTTAAAAAAAAAAATCGATTCTTGCCCTCACGAAAACTCTCAAATTATTCGCTAGCTGAATTAAACATACTGCGTAAAATTCATAAAGAAATACAATTATAATGTCATTATTATTTTCTAAAACATTAGTTATTTCAACTTGACATACTCGTGGAAAGATGAGAGTTACATATATTCGTATTAAGCCTATAGTAATATAATTTAGAATTTCAAGGTCGAATTCAGAGACTGTCTCCAACTCCAAAATGAGGTTACAGTACTTATGGAACGAGCTTTACATATTTAGGATTGAGAAGTAATTTAATTTACATTCCTCGCAATCGTGTTTTGACTGAATTTGTGATGTGTAAGGCTTTTGAAAGTTCTAGAACTTGTTTTCAGGTAAGGAAGGTGCGGTTTAGATCCATTGTCAGCTTTTTTTTAATTTCTGGAGGTGTGAGGAACAGAGTGTAAAGTTCTTTATCTACCTTTGAAAAGGGTGTTCTGGGTATTTGCTATGTATAATAAAAATATCTATCTATGTAATGTATTTTATTAAGTATATCAGTCATCTAGTACCCATAACACAAGCTCTGCTTAGCTTGGGGCTAGATGATGATGTGTGGATTGTGCAGTATTATTTATTATTAATTATTTATTAAGGGAGGGTCCTCCAATCGGACGGGTGTTGTGTCTGGTGGGCTACTGCCCGACGCTTGTTATCGGGTTTTTGTATACACGTTCAATAGCGTGGATACGTCCGGGATCCCTTGACATGCACAGACCTTATTCATGATAATCTCCAGAATGGTCTGGTGAGTATTACTAGCAACTTGGAGTATGTATGTATCCGTAGCATGTGGCGTTCTGTAGTTTCTGCCTACCCCCATGGGAGAAGGCATGAATGTATGCATGTCATCATCTGCCTAGCTTTTTCCCAACTGTTCCGACACAGTTGGGAAAAGGCTAGGTTGGCTTCCAGTTTAACCGGACGCAGCTGAATACCAGTATTTTACACAGAGCGACTGCCAATCTGACCCCGTAGTAAGACTGGTTGTCAGACTTTCGGGCTTGTGACTACCCGTAACGACTGTCAAAGATCTACAAATGACAGCCGGGGCAATGTTTTCTGAGGCACGGACGAGTATCGATGAGTAATAATAATATAATAAAAATCATTTATTTCAGAGAACAAGATCCATATTAGTACAATTTAAAAAACAAAACTTCAGAAAGTAAGAATAAAATAAAACAAAATAAAACAATTCAAAATGTTCGTAAGGATAAAAAAATTAAATTCAACATTCTAAATTGAAATATGTCATAATTACATTACAATAAAATAAAACCAATTTAAAATGAAAAATGAGATAAAAAAATAAATAAATTTAACTTAAAACATTAAAGTTAAAATAAATCAACAACGTACAATGAACGGTCATCCATCCATAGACTGATCTCGGCAGGCGTAGCTTAACTTTCGATAAACTAGTACGGCTGTATTTATTGAGCCCTAGTTCCTCATGTATGTACATATGTATGTAAAAGTTAGTTCTAAGAATGCGTTGGAGCTACCGAGTAGGTGAAAACTAACAAGTCATAGGTTCAAGGCTACCTACATGAGGCACAAACTATCACTTTTTATGACCTCGTAAATATTAACTATTTTATCATGGGAGTGTCGTGGCACGGTTATGGGGTACTGGCACGAGATCGTGTGGGTTCTTGTATCATTTACTTTTGGATATTTAAAGGTGACTAACGAAAAAGAACAAAAATGTTGCGTAAATTGTCTTAAAGCTTAAGGTAAGAAGGATAAGAATGACTGATATTTAAGGAGACACCAACTAGATTTAAAATACGAAACTCTTAAAATTGATTATAAAAGAAATCTTACAGTTTCTACAGAAGCTAGAACATCCAGTGCATTTGTGTCCCACAACTCGTCGCCGGAGTCTTGTATTGTTAGACGGGCCGATTTCCGCAACTCCACGACGTAGCGCGTATTTTGCGTAAAGGGTGGGACAATACCTTATTCGATCTACCCCAGTTCCCCGAGAAAGGCCAGCAGCGCCCTGACGTTACTGGCGATGTCTCGGAGAGTAACCGGGTTACCGAAGTATTTAGCCCTGTATGCAGTAACCTCTGGACAGTGGAGAAGCACGTGGTCCGCCGTCTCGTCCACCTCCATGCATGCTCTGCACAGCGGGCTATCTGTAACTCCTATAGTAAATAGGTGCTTGTTAAATGAACCATGACCTGTGACAGCGGCTGTGACTGTGCGCAGCTGCTGCTTAGTCAGTTGGAGGGCCTGTTTTGTAAAGCGGCCGTCAATTGCAGGGAGTACCTCCCTGGACAGCCTGCAGTCTGTTTGGTCTGACCAAATTTTGTTGTGTTGAACCCTAGTGCGTTTCCAACCGGCGTTTTTCGCCGGAGTCTTACATGTAAATGAACAGCATTGACGTCATGGTTGGCGTAGTGGCTGGGCTATCGACTGCTGCGCCGCATGTCGTTGGTTCGATTCCCTCACGGAAGAAATATTTGTATGGTATACAGATAGTTGTTCCGGGTCTGGCTGTTCTTGTGACTTGTGGACTTTAAATGTTTGTAAACGCACCCACGACACAGGAGAAATTCCTAGTGTGAGGAAACGTTTAAAAAAAAAGAAAATGTAAATAGATTTTTACAACACGTCAACAAGTAAAATATTTTTTTAAACTAGGTGGGAGTTTCGCTATCTGACTACTCTCAGAAGAAACAACGAAAAGAACTCAGAGGTCACATGCAGTCTCTTTTAAAGTCCATGAGGACCATGCAGATTAGTGTCCGTGATGGGCTTATTACAGAAGATATGATTGGACCTGTTCAGTCAATGAAAGCATTTGTCAAGAATGGGAAAGCTCAACTCAGAACCAAGGAGCTCAACGGGACGACGAACAATACCAAAAAAAAAACATTTGGCCAAACATTATGGCATATGAGTGACAAAGTATTATTGAACTTGGCAGTGAAAGTGTTAAGCGAAGTGAACTGAACTGACAATTCTAAGCACTAGTGTGAGCGAGATGGCAGCTCAAATCGGCTTCAATTCACCTACATTTTCACAGAGAGGTTTTTAGAGAGTAGTACTGCAGTTTCTGTTTGTCTGAAAAATAGACGGCTTGATTGGTCGGATTTAGATTTTAGTCCTGACCCGCACCAATCAGCTGTTTGTACGGTCTATACAGGTATTCGATTCAAGCCTAGATTGTAAGCATGTTACATTTGAACCGGTTAACGAACCAAATATGCGGTGGGCGCAGTGGTTGAGCCATTGACTGCTGCTCTACGTGACGTGGGTTCGATTCCCGCATGGAACAAATATTTGTATGGCCTACAGGTAGTTGTTTCGAGTCTGGTAGTTTGCGTATGTGAGTTTAAATGTTAGTAAACGCACCCACGATACAGGATAAATTCCTAGAGTGGGAAACGTTTTTGTTTTTAGTAAAAAAAAGAACATGTTTTCTTATTACTTAGCTAGAACGATAAAATAGGTGATTTTATCGTTCTAGTTAACTAACAAAAACACATGTTCTGCCCAGCCTTTTCCTAACTAAGTTAAGACACAAATTGCCAAACCAAGCCAAGCCGACGGGCTCCCAAAGACAGCTTATCTGATCTCTTCAAACCCGTTATTGGGTAACACGATACCCCTTGGCTGTCAGCAATTCGGGGGGTTTCGGGGCCTGTAAAAACTGTCAAAACTATTTATAATTGTCAGCCGTGACCAACGGCTTAACGCTCTTTACGGAGCCAAGAGGTAGTCAATTAGTCCCTCATCCACGAACCGATCTCGGTAAGCTAAGCCTAAGCATACCCTAGCCCGTCCAGTCTGCGAGATGGTACTTAGATCTATATAAATCCAGGTGAAAATTCTTATATAACACTCGACCCAGGAATTTAACCCAGGGTCAATGAGACAGATCCATTACTCAAAAAAAAAATACAAAAAAAAATAACATAACGCAGATCGAATTGGTAACAGTTCAATTATCCGTCATCCATCAATGTCACCCCATATTATTCATCACTTACTGACACATGGGGCTTTGAGTGCTGCCTACCCACTCGCGCACATACAGGATGGAAGGGACATAGACGCACAACCTGATACCATGAGTTTCAGTACATGATTTTGGACCCCCAGTGTTAAAATTTTTAGTCGGTTTTGGTTGACTACCCATAACGACCGTCAAATACCTACAAATGACAGCCAGAACCAACGAGGTAACGTGCTTTCCGAGGCACGGAGTATTCCTGATATGTTACGAACAGTCACCCATCCACAGACTGACCTCGGCAATATACTGTGCGGCTGTTATTTCTAAGTCCTTGTACGAAACATGACAGAAATACATGAATTTGTATATATAATTTTTGGGCTTATTAGCAACAATTTTACAAACTCCGCCTTTCAAAGCTCAACAATAGTTACAATTGGAAAGCTCCAACCAACTGTGTTGCCAACATCAATCAACGTCATTTACGTAATACTATTTTGACACTGGCAAAACTAACTGTTCGTTTTGTCACGAAATTCAGTGACACTACGGGCAAAGGTTGTTGAACTGGCTTATGAAAATAAATGTTCGCGGAATTGACAATTTGTATTTATTTAATTTGTTATTGTAGTATATAGAGGAAGGATTTGAGTATGAATGTGCAGGGTTACATGAGTAGAGGAAGACCAAAGAAAAGATGGATGGATTGTGTGAAAGATGGTAATATGGCAAGAAAAGAGGTGACCCTTGAGATGAAGGACAACATGCTGCGCCGACCCCAAATAAATTTCGATAAGGGCAGGAGGATGATGATGTACATACGTCGTGAAAGCTCAGTGGTTCAAGCCTCGCTTGAGGTTGTGGATTTAAATCCTGGCAAGTACAGACACCAGCCCATCAAGTTACCCTAGGGTTGCCACACGTCTGGGTTTCCCCTGATTTGTCCTAGTTTAGAGGGCGTCCGGGGAGCGTCCGGGCGGAGTTCTTATTTACCGTCCAAGTTTTAAAGTTTAATTTTTTAAGAACAATTTTGTTTCATTTCAATTAAATTGTTACGACTGCTAATAGTTTCTTAAAGTTTAAGAAAAAACTGTTTTGATTCTATAGAAGACTTCATTAAATTTTGAATTGTATGCAGTCGACTTTTTACATTTCTCGTCCTGGTTTGCGAATTTTAGAGATGGCAATCCTAAGTTACCCCAAATAGTCAACTTTTCCCAATTGAATATGAATCTTATTTCTTTTGCGATAAAGTTGAGAAACTATCAAAGAAATTTGACACATTGGGGTAGCTTGATGTGCTGGCCTTTATACCAATGTGACTGTCAATTCATTAAGATTATCTTAGACATCACTGTCATCGGTGAAGGAAAACATCGTGAGAAAACCGACACATAATTAATGTATATTCAAAATCTTTCTCTTGCAAGTGTGGCGATTAATGTTAGTGCCTTCTCTGTATGAGAAGATACCTTAACCTGGAATGGGGCAGTAACAAGGTCTTATTATTTTTCGCTTCAATTCAATTTTAAGCCATACAATATTATATTTATATTTATATATTATTTTAATATTATATTTATTTTATATATTTTGACGACACGGTTGGCGCAGTGGTTGAGCCATCGGCTGCTGCGCCGCGTATTGTGGGTTCGATCCCCGCACGGAATAAATATTTGTATGATCTACAGGTAGTTGTTCCGGGTCTGGCTGTTTGTGTATGTGAGTTTAATGTTTGTAAACGCACCCACGATACAGGAGAAATTCCTAGTGTGGGGCAACGTTTTTTTAAAAAACCAAAAAAAATATATATATCTATATGCATGTGTTATAAATGACCGCATTGAATTATTTTTTGGGTTCGCATCACTGACATGCTATGTAACATGACGTATTGCGCCAGACAGTTATTGACAGTTATTGCAAAGTTTTATAATTTCTCATCTTCTCTTCAGAAGATTTTTGCAAAAAAATACAAGCGACTATTAGTTTATAACACTAAAAAGTGTTAAAACATAAAAAGTGACTTGTAATGCTTACCAAAATGATATTATGATCCACAATCCAGTTTCCTAACTTGACTCGTATTCGCCATATCTGAAACAAAGAGGAATACAAATTTAAAAACGATTTCTAAGTTAGTAAAGAGTAACTTCAGCACCTATTATAACTACTTGAGCATACAAAGGCCAAGTATCTTGTCTACAATAAGAGGACTTCAAATGTTAAAATGAAGTTATAACAGTTGAAGAGAGAGAGAGAGATAATCTTGAGAGAGAGTATAGCATGCAATAATAATTTAATTTAATGTATGAAGAAATAAAATAAAATAAATAATCATAGGGCATCAAAAAATTCATCCGTATCGTTGTCAACGGGAAAAGTGCCCAGAAGGCTGGCAGCATTGCCACGTTGAATGGCAATGCTGATTTTTTAGCCAAAAAAAGGCCAGCCCTCTGGTCACGTGAAGAGTCGACCAAACGTTTCGCGATTTTTCGAAAAACTAAATGGGCACACGGACCCCATGGCCCTAGTGATTCAACCCCAATGTATAGTCATTAAGAAACATAATGTTGCGGTGCCTTAGCAGGGTTCATGTACAAAACTTATATTTACCACAAGACCTTGTAAACGACATGAATGCAATAATAAATAAATAATCAATATCAACGCAATTTATAGGTTACCATCTGCCTAGCCTTTTCCCAACTATGTTGGACTCGGTTTCCATTTCTACCTACACTACACACCACAATAGAATACCTACAAAAACCAGTTACTAGGCAACTCTGACTAGGTGGGATGACGATCTGCGAAAGACTGCAGGCAGATGCTGGATACGGCAAGCTGACGACAGGGCGCTATGGCGCTCATTAGGAGAGGGCTATGTCCAGCAGTGGACTAGTATAGCCTGATGATGATGATGATGATGATGAGGCAACACGATACCCCATTGGTAAGACTAGTTATCAGACTTTCGGGATTCTGACTACCCGTAACGACGGTGGATGGGTATCCACAGACTGAGCGCGGCAAGTGTAGCTTAACCTTCGATCTTATTTATTTAGTTAGGCATCAGACAGCACGTGTCTGGCAATACCGCTGAAATAGACCTTTTTAGACCTAGAAACGTAATTTTGTGTTGTTACTGATTGTTGTGATAATAGACATACATTATCTAACTAAACTATTTCTTTATTTCACACAAAACTTAAAATCTCTAAACCCTATTCAGAAGCTTAATGCGCAAGAGCGTTTTTTGCATGGCCCCAATTATTTACAATAAGTTACCAAGCAGTTGGAAAGCTTTGAATACAGCACTGTTTAAGAGTAGATTACGGAAGTTTTTGATAGACAAAACATACTACAGTGTAACTGAGTTCATATCGGAGAAAAATATTTGTTAATGGATAACATTTTGACATTTTAATCTATTCAATGATAATTATAATAATAATGTTATTTTAAATATTTTTGTTTTTATTAATAATCATTTATATTTGTGACATTCTTACCTATTCTTTGACAATTTTAATAATAATGACATTTTAAATAGTAATGACATGTTATATATATATTTTTTTATTTTTTATTTAAATAATTATTTATATTTGTGACATCTATTCTTTGATAATTGTAATAATAATGATATTTTAAATTAAATAGTAAAAACATGTTATATTTGTAATAGTAATGATATATTATAAAATTTATGATAATGGTATGACATTTGAAATAGTGCGAGATATAAAAATCTATGTAAAAATATGTAGTAAAGTTAAATATAGTAAGTAACAATATGAAGTAACAAAAATTGAATAATAATAATGTGTAAATTTATCTAGTAATTTGAAGAAAAAATTTAAGTATAATAATCAGATAATAATTTTTAAATATTTGCATGCTGAACGGTAAAATGTGGCTGAGCTGTAATGTAATCCTAAGAACTATGTACTACCCATATTTGCAAAATAAAATTCTATTCTATTCTATTCTATTCTATTCTATTCTATTCTAAAAAAAAGAAGTTCTTTACAATTTTTTTTTGTCCTATGTCATTTCCGCGGATATACGTACGTATTCATTGATTTCTCAGATTTTGTATCAGAAATGTGGTATAAAATACCATGCTACATCAACACAAACATACGTAAATTATCAAGAATCCACCATCAGGTCAGGCTGTCGTACTCAGTCGTATCACAATAGTCCCCCATAACACGGGACTTAAACATAACTGGCGTAATGTGGGTGTACTATAATAGATACACCCACACAAAACCCTTTGGGAAATACTTAATACATGGTGAAAGGTACATTGACCCATAGACTGATTACATGAGTTTAGTAGGTTATTTTTATATATTTAATAGATTCTGGACCCCCGCAACGTTGAAATTTTTCTTCGGATTTTGTCTCATTTCAACCTTTTTTCTGATGTATTTTTTACTTAAAACAGTATGAAGTCATGAGAAAATCAGTATTTCTATCGAACCCAATGATTATTGTTTAAAAGTAAATAGATAGATATGTAGATTTATTTGTTGAAACATGAGTTACATACGAGTAACATCGCATGAAGGTTGACAGTGATAAAGTTTGTTCAGTCATGGCCAGTCAGGTTCAGTTTGGCCTTTACGGCGTACAAATCTTACATTGTTTTGCTTACGTATACAATTAATCTTTTAAAAGTTATTCATCTAAATTTCTTGAATTGAATTACATGTCCAGTAGCATAATAATTGGATAAAATTTAATAATGTAAATGATAAAATATCAAATCAATCATATCAATGTCAAAAAATAATAACTTTACGTCTTTCAAAAATCTCATTGGGCTATGTTCATGTTTTTTTGTTATTGTTTACATTTATTTAAACTTCAGGAAAACGTAGAAAACAGACAAAATCGTCGTAGAATTTTACCACGGGTGGGTCCAAAATTACCTACATATTGTTTTTGAATTAATGGTATCAGTTTTTTGACGGCTCGGTTGACGCAGTGGCTGAGCGATTGACTGCTGCGCCGCGTGTCGTGGGTTCGATTCCCGCACAGAACAAATATTTATATGGCCTACAGGTAGTTGTTCCTTGTCTGGCTGTGTATGTGAGTTTGAGTGTTTGTTAACGCACCTACGATACAGGAGAAATTCCTAGTATGGGGCAAAGTTTAAAAAAAAAATGAAGTTTGTGCATCGTGATGTATACTAGAAAAGGAAAAACAGCACTCACAGACAGACATGTTTATCATAAAAATAATAATTTAATTCAACACAGTACAACGCAAAATAATATGTAGGTTACAACAAAATTTAATCCAGATTAGAGGGACCATTGTGGAATTATAACGTTTCACACAAAAAGGCGTACAATACAGGCTAAATCGGCAGAAGGCTGTTAAAAATTCAACAATAGATAGTGGTCGCTTTTGTCGCAGTCGCAAAAGCGAAAATTGTGAACGTCGGACGGATATAGGGATACTAGATGGGGCATTGGGAAATGGGCTTTTTGGATATTGTATTGGTCAGTTGTTCTGCGGCAGGACAAAATCTTTTCCTGACAGAAAGGATGCAGATGTGAAACAGAATTTTTAATTAAAACACAAAATAATAAAGATGATGTTACCTATGTACAGTGGCCAACCCGAAAGTAATACGAAAAAGGCTTGGCAGATGATGATGATGATCAACTTGCTCATAACTTCACAAGATAAGAACCTGTTTTCTGATAAGGCAGTAATAGATTATACACTATACAGTATGGGTATAAAACCGTGTCTTATGTCACGGGCGCCATATTATATATTTATAGTCCATACAAATATTTGTTCCGTGCGGAAATTGAACCCACGACACGCAGCGCAGCAGCCAATCGCTCAGCCACTGCGCCAATTGTGTGTTAAGTGACAAAAGTAAAAGTCCACCTCACATTTTATCTAACTAGCTACTCATAGTTTGTAAGCCATATTTCGCAGAACCGTACGTTGCTTAATTGTAATAGTTTGTAAGTAATAAGTATCTTAACTTGTTTGTAGACCTCTTGGCTCACTTGTAAAGTCTACAAAATGTTCTTATAAATAAGTAAATGATCACTTACCTATATACCTAATAAAGTGAGAGTCACATTAGTATATTTATATACTACGCATTACGAATGAATACCTGGAATTTTGGCGAGACTTTTAATTCGTTTTATTTCGCTTTGAGATAACAGCTGCACGGATCGCTCTTCAAGGTTTAGTAAATCATGCTGAGTTCGTTCCCTGGATGTTTGACCATTAATCGTGATTAGTTGGTTGGTTGGTTGGTAGACATGTCAGTGGCAAAGTTTGGCAACCAGTCTTACCAAGAGGTACCGTGCAACCCAGTAATAGGGTTGAAGAGGTCAGCTTAGCAGTCGCGCCATGTGAAGCACTGGTATTCAGCTGCATCTGATAGATTGGCAGCAGACCCCAACACAGTGGGGTATATGATGATTTTAACGAAGATTTCTTGTCTTGAACGTTACAAATCTCAATCTCACAAAGGTAAATGCGTATTGCTGGCAACCTGCGTGAGTATATGAGATGTAGGAACGTAAACGAAGCAAAAGTAGTATGCAAGGATCATAGCAGGTGGCGTTCTGTAGTTTCTGCCTATCCTCAAGAGAAAATGCATGAGTTTATGTATGCTGATTTGTATTTTTTTATTTTGGGACCTGTCAAACTATTCCCAAACCAATACAACTCCCGAAAACTAGAATCAACAATGGTGGTCACCATTGTTGATTCTAGTTTTCGGGAGTTGTACCAGAAAAGCGTCGAGAAAATGAAGCCAAGAAACGATTCAACTGTCTTGGATCCCACAACGAAATTATTTACAAAAGAACAGCGGAGGTGTTAGAAGAATACAAATTTGTTTGTTTGTTTTTTGTTTTTTGAAACGTTGCCACACACCAGGGATTTCTCCTGTATCGTGGGTACGTTTACAAACATTCAAAATAACATACTCAAATAGCCAGACGCGGAACAACTACCTGTAAGTCATACAAATATTTATTCTGAGCGGGAATCAAACCCACGATACGCGGCGCAACAGTCAATCACTCAGCCACTGCGCCAGCCGTCAAAGATATGTATGTCTTGATGACCAATGTGGTGCGGCGGGCGAGGGTCCGCCTGCGACGCAGGAGGTTGCGGGTTCGATTCCCGCCGTGCGACATGTTTGTACGATCTACAAAAATTTGTTCCGGGTGTTCTGGGTATTTGCTATGTATGATAAAAATCATCTATCTATGTAATATATTGTATTAAGCATATCAGTCATCTAGTACCCATAACACAAGCTCTGCTTAGCTTGGAGCTAGATGATGATGTGTGGATTGTCCAGCATTATTTATTATTTTTATTTATGTAAAAAATCTCATATGATAAGGTAATTGCACAATAACTTAACCATAGTATTTGTTTCGTGATTAAACGAAATACAAAGCCAGCCCCTGCGTGAGCTCTCATTATTAATATCGTTCTTCTGTCAACACGTAGCCACATCCAGCACTAAAAATAAATATCTGTACTTATAAAACTGTGGTGCTGTTTCATTTTAGTAGTCATTGTAATTTCGCGTCGACACGGCACGATGGCCGGGATTCCACCAACTTTCGCTTTGACTGACATTCTGATGGTTTCCTGCTGAATTATATCTTTTGTTGCAACTGGTAACAGTTTGGACTGTCATTTGTTAACCAACATTTTGTGTAAAGGATTTTTTAGCTCCTCCGTCTGCGGGCAATTAATTTCTGGTTTTATTGTTTGACTTCCTGAAAGTCCCGTGTCACGATTTTCTGTGGAGTCAGAAGCTGGCTCAATCGAGGACGTAGCCATACGTTTGAAGAAGCATAATTTATTGTTTATGTATGTGTTTATGTATATATGTTTATTTGTGTATATATTCTATGTAGGTATTATATTCATAGTTTATAATATATATGTATATTTAATATCCCTTTTCTTTTAAGAAATTGCACCTGCTACTGTTTGTCTCTGCATCACCCAAAGGTTGACTGGTAAAAAATGCCTATGGCATTAAGTCCGCCACTCTGTACATTTGTGTGCTTAAAGTATTAAATAAATAAATAAATAAACTATTAAATAAATAAATAATAATTTATTTATTTTTATCCAACTTACGACAATATTTACAGGGTTACCTAATGCGATAGTACATTTTGAAACTGATCACAAACAATGAATTTTATGTGAACTCACTTTTTATTTTTGGAAGTGGAATCTCGCAGTTTATCCTTCAGGGATTTCAACTGCTTAACCGAACTTTCCTGTGGGAGGCTTAATTAGAAATTAAGGACTCCAGCCAGGGCGTAAAAACTTAAAAACTAAGCGATCAATCGCTTAGGGCACCCCCTGCGGGGTTCGAGCCTCGGCTTAGGACGTCGCTGGGAGAGGACAGCAAGGGACGGGCTGGATCAAATAAATATATATTATTTAGGGGCTTTTTAATCATTTACCGGCTCAGTTTATATATATATAATATAAGGAGGGACGAGGACGAGGACGGAATGAGTGAACTGACTCAGAGAAGAATGGAATACATCAATGTCTATAAGGTTGAGAGTGCGGAGTGAACACGTCAGTGGCGCCTCACCTAACAGATTGACCTAACCCTTCTTTAACTATATAATAATTTGTCTGAGGCGCATATAGTATACCCGAATTTCGTCAGTTCTGTTTGTATGACTTCGGGCTGCTATTGAGAAATTCCATATTTAAAAACCCAATAAGGCTTTGCCCGTCTCGAGAATCGAACCTAGGGCCTCATGCTCAGCAGTAACGCATACGAGCACTAGACCAACGATTACGTTGTTACTGAATTGAAAAGCAGTGACCCAGTGGTAGCGGCCCCTTACTAGTTAAGTATGGGTCGTGGATTCGAACGCTGGGAGAGAATGCCCTAGTCAGACACACTGACCTCATTGGTGTTGTTCTTTAAAAAGGTCAGATGCATCACTCCTTTTCCTTCATTTATGACTTACTACGAAGAAAAAGAGTATGTAAGCATCGTGGCAGGTTCTGTAGTTTCTGCCTACCCTCTTAAGAAAAAGTTTGGAAACAATGTTTGACAGTAGGGTAGTGTTTAGTGTCTTTAAAAAATCTGATTGGTCCGAAAGTTGGATTACTCAAAAATACTGGACACGTATTTTTTCTTTTGCCACGTCAACCAAAAATGACGACGATATAGTGCGTCGAAATTGCGCATGACGTCACGCCTTGCTACACTTTTAACGTAACAGTGACGTCACAAGCCACTTCTTATTGATACGTAAAAAATACGTGTCCAATATTTGTTGGTAATCTTACTGATGGACTAAATAGACTTAAAATACTCGTATTTTTACCTACGACACATCCCTTTTGGTTTAGTAACGCATTAAGAGGTTTTGCAAGAACGCCTGAATGCGGGTCTCACAAAAAATCCATGTATCATATATTTAAACGAGCGAGTCCTATGGTATTATAACCACTTACCGTCAACTAACACCTCTAACATTTTCCTTCTATTTCGAACATAAGCTTTTGCTATCTAAAATATCATTTTAAAATAAAAATAAGTTCAGGAAACTATTCCTCTCGCCTCTAAACTACAGCTTATGTGATATAAGCTGCCTTATAAAGCTAGAGGCAAAATGTTATACAGCATCGTAATATTTTCATTGATATATATATATATATATATATTTTGCTAGGAAGTTGCTCGATCTCTCGCATATTACGTACGACCTTATATGGATTCGTATTATAAGGAAGAATATGTAGCGAGGTCTTTCCAGGAAAGGTTGATTTGATAGAATGTAGTGCATATCTTGGTAATTAGAGGCAGTATTTCTAATTCTAAGACTGAATCGTTAGTCTAGTTGCTGCCGAGCATATATTTCTGGATTGGATTCCAGGGGCGAAAAAAGTGTTATTATTTTGTATCTTATCTTTTTAACGACAAAAAAGAAGGAGGTGGTTCTCAATTCAACACGTAAATATATACATTTTTTGTTACAATAGTCATGGGTATTTACAGAAAAGTCGGATTTGGATGTTTTTTATTGGGTAGGGTATACCTCAAAGTTAAACTGTTTAAATTTGGAAACTACGTCCACCCCTAAACGTAGAAACTAGGGGATAATTGATTTTACACCAGCTGAATTTTGTATAAAGCGTCGAGCAGGTGACATTAGGCTATTGTGACTTAAATATATTACTAACTTACCCACTAAAATATCGAAAAATGAAAATATATCTATTGTCTTTTTTTTTGCCCGGAAGTATCACCAGTCTTACCAAAGGGTATCGTGTTGGTTGTGTGGAGATCAGATAGGCATTTGCTCCATGTGAAACACTGGTATTCAGCTGCAGCCGATTAGACTGGAAGCAGACCCCAACGTAGTTGAGAAAAGGCAGACAGATGATGTCTTTCTTGGTTTAAGATTTTAGAACTCATTAGCCTAGCCAAGCCTTAATACGTCCACTGCTTGACATAAGTCCACCAAAGGCACGATGGCAGATCAATAGGTTTGTTTCCAGGCCTTTTACCAAATCAATAGCCCCCCAAAAAGGGGCCCACTAACAGTAGATACACTTTATGGTACGCGGTCCCCAATGAGGGATTGCAAAAGACTTGAATGATAGATATTTCCAGCTCATAACATCAAAAATGAACGAATGAATGAATATTTAACCGTCGGAAATATGATATGTTTACAAAGGTTTTTATAATATTGCATAGTGCTCACCGTTTTTACGGTATGCAAAATGAAATAAAATATTAATAATTGCATTAATTTTCAATGAATATTCACGCTTGATTTCCGATGGGTTCGGCAGAGGTGTACCTTTGGTACACCCACATTTCACCAAGGTTAGACCGGTCCGATTTTGTAATGGGGAGCCTATTGCCAACAACTGGACATAAATCCAGACTTCTAGATAAGAATTTCAGGTTGATATATTTATAGGTTATTAGGGTATCTTCATCCTAGCTAATGCACAGAGTTTTTCTGAGATAGCTGTGACGCCTAGTAATAAAATAAATAAATAATGCTGGACAATACACACAGCATCATCTAGCCCCAAGCTTAGCTGAGCTTGTGTTATGGGATGTTATGTTACTAGATAACTGATATACTTAATACAATACATTACATAGATAGATATTTTTTACTATACATAGCAAATACCCAGAACACACGGAACAAATCTTTATAGATCGTACAAAAATTTGTCCCAAGGTGGGAATCGATCCCGCAACCCCCTGCGTCGATGGCGGACCTTAGCCCGCTGCGCCACATAGGTCTTCATAATCTAATATCGGGTTGTTTAGCTTTCTAGTATATATTTTTGTTGTCTTTTCCTTTATCTTCACATGGTAACATGTAACAAAAGGAACATAACAATAGTATTTCTAGAACCGAAGCACAGAAACATAACAACAGAGCATTAAGTTCCAAGAAAGTTTTTCCAGTCTGCAGGATTAGTACCAAGTGTAACTCAACACGGTTGGCGCAGTGGCTGAGTGATCGACTGCTGCGCCGCGAGTCGTGGGTTCGATTCCCGCACGGAACAAATATTTGTATGGCCTACAGGTAATTGTTCCGGGTCTGGCTGTTCGTGTATGTGAGTTTAAATGTTTGTAAAAGCACCCACGACACAGGAGAAATTCCTAGTGTGGGGCAACGTTAATCATCATCCTCCTGCCCTAATCACAATTCATTTGTGGTCGGCGCAGCATGTTTTCTTCTTCCATACATCTGTACTTGCCGTCATCTCAATAGTCACCTCTTTTCTAGCCATATCGTCTTTCACACAATCCATCCATCTTTTCTTTGGCCTCCCTCTTCTCTTGTAACCCTCCACATTCATACTCAAAACTTTCCTCACAACGTGGTCCTCATTCCTACGCATTACATGCCCATACCATGACAACCGATTTCCACACCACTTCTCGTTCACAGGCACCTCTTTCAGACTTCCTCTTACATACTAATTTCATATTCTATCCATTCGCGTAACACCACACATCCCCTTCAACATTCTCATCTCAGCTGCATGTAACTGCTTTTCATTCATCCCTTTTGCAGTCCAACATCTAAAGTCTCACTACATCACATTTCGACGACCGTTGTGGTGCGGCGGGCGAAGGTCCACTTGCGACGCAAGAGGTTGCGGGTTCGATTCCCGCCTTGGAACAAATGTTTGTACGATCTACAAATATTTGTTCCGGATGTTCTGGGTATTTCCTATGTATAATAAAAATATCTATCTATGTAATGTATTGTATTAAGTATATCAGTCATCTAGTACCCATAACACAAGCTCTGCTTAGCTTGGGGCTAGATGATGCTGTGTGGACTGTCCAGCATTATTTATTTATTTATCACCTTTATAAACCAACTGGCTTCTTCAATAAACTATCGGATCATCCCTCACAGACGCCCCGGTGGCGTCTAACAATATAAATTAAACTCTGTTTAACTGTAAATCCTTAAAAACCCCCGACTCAATTTATATCAGTTAGCAGTTATTACTGTAAGCTCGGATTACGTTCTCTAACTCCCCGTTTAATGGGGAAACCGAAGTAAAGCCTTAAGACTTGCCTTGTTCTGGGGTAAGCACAGATTAAGGTAACAGGAGTTTCGTTTTGGTAGGTTCTATTTATTATTGACAGTTGTTTTAACAGTTTTTGGAGATTGTACGTATGTATATGCCTCGTTGGAGTAGTCGCAAGAGCTACTACTAAGCTTGAGGTCTTGGGTTCCATTCCCGGGTCGTGCTTACATGGGCATAACAGCCCGGGGCCGATAGCAATAGGCTCGCCCCTATTTAAATGGGACCTATAACATAACCGGCGATATACGTGTGCGCTATAGGTACACCTCTGCATAACCTGTCGGAGATAACAGGCGAGAAACTAAGTACAAAACAAAGAAAAAATTGATTTGATTTTAGACTATGATCAATTTAGTTTTTGTCATTATTACTTCCTTTGTAGTGTCTCTAATAAATGTTTTGCTTTCCCTTTCTATTCTTCTTTCTCTTTCTAATTCATTCAAATTATTATAATATTTATTTTATTTTTTTTGGCCAAAGAATCAGCATTGCCATTCAACGTGGCAATGCTGCCAGCCTTCTGGGCACTTTTCCCGTTGACAACGATGCGGATGAATTTTTTGATGCCCTATGATTATTTATTTTATTTTATTTCTTCATATATTAATAATTGTATAATTTTAATGAAATAAAGACTGTTTACTATAAACTGAAAAAAAAAAAAATATAATGATTGCAATTATTACTCTAGCTGTCACGACATCCCATTTATATTGACGTCATGTCACCATAAACAGATTATAAATAAATTATCCCCATATTGTGTTAGGACGTCGCTAAAAGGCATCTTCATTCAATATAAAATGCTTTTAATTCGGGTCTTTAAAACCTGCTAAGTGTTTTGGGTAACATTATCGGTAATGTGTTATTCAAAGGCCCATTTATGGTACCGGCCCGTTTATGGTACGGCCCGTTATTTTTCGGGCACATTTTGTTTAACGGGCCGTTCCTTTATGATGGGGATTTGTTTAATCACATGTCAGGCTGAGGGAATTAAGGTTTCCATTCGTTTACATGGGTGAGGCCGCTTATATCAAACATTAGTGGAGTTTCATTACGATTTTGTTATGCAATGGTACAGATATCGAAGCGAAGGAATGAGGACCATGTTGTGAGGAAAGTTTTGAGTATGAATGTGCAGGGTTACACGAGTAGAGGAAGACCAAAGAAAAGATGGATGGATTGTGTGAAAGATGATATGGCAAGAAAAGAGGTGACCCTTGAGATGACGGCAAATAGAGATGTATGGACGAAGAAAACATGCTGCGCCGACCCCAAATAAATTGGGATAAGGGCAGGAGGATGATGATGATGATGGTACAGATATCGTGTTTGATTCACTGTGTGTAAGGATAGGGATGTGTTCTAGTTAAAGATATAATAAGCCTATTTGGTCCGTCAGTTAGATTACCTACCAAAAACTATTGGACACGTATTTCTTGCTTACTCAAATCAATAAAGAGTGACAAAGATATAGTATTTCAAAGTTCAGGAGAAGGGGCTAGTGACGTCACTTTTACGTAAAAAGTTTAACAAGGCTTGACGTCATGCGAAATTTCTACGAACAAAAATGACGGCGATATGCGTCATTTTTGGTTTACGTGACAAAAGAAAAAAGTATTTTCTAGTAATCCGTTTATAGGATCAAACAGAATTTTAAAGACACTACCCTATTTCACGTGTAAAACGTATTTTTTTTTAATTTAAAACGTTGCCCCTCACTAGGAATTTCTCCTGTGTCGTGGGTGCGTTTACAAACATTTAAAGTGACATACACAAACAGCCAGACCCGGAACAGCTAACTTTAGGCCATACAAAAATTTGTTCCGTGCGGGAATCGAACCCACGACACGCGGCGCAGCAGTCGATCGCTCAGCCACTGCGCCAAGCGTGCCGTCAAAATTAGAAAGAAAGAAAAACTGTTACATAATAATTGTTGTTTAACAAAGAGAAGTTTTAAGTTGGTATTATTATTGGTAAAATCTCAAACGAATTTGCTATGTTAAGTTTCAGATTGATGCTGATAGGAATGAGGTACCGAACTCTCTAAGATACACTTAACACATTGCATCACATGGTGAACAACTTACTTACAAGTTGAATTTGCGTTCTAAATACCTTCACCAAATTTCAGAATACACCCTCTGTGTAATCTAAAATTTGTTAAAGTCGGTAAACAGCTGCCAATAATATAGCTGTTTTGATTAATTTCATGCAGTGCAAGATGATTATGAATTGCAATAATATCACTGGATTGTTGTTGTAACAGTTTCAGGTTTAAACAAGAAAAAAAATGGAAAGTTCCGAAACGCCTTTTTATACTTAAAACCAAATATTCGGTTTAATATAAATAAAAAAGAATGAAAACCAATAATGATATACTAAAAATGTCTATACTTTTATTATTTTATTTTTGGAGTCTACTCCTCAGGAATGTTTCTTCACATAAGGCCCAGTTGTATACTTACTCGTATATATATTTTTAATGTATTTCTTGTTACTCTTTTTTTTGTGTCGTTGTGTGCCTGAGCTTGTGCTGAATAATTGTTTTTTCTTTCTTTCTATTCTTTCAGTTTGGAAATTTTATGATAAGTGAAATTAATACAAGCTTTATTTTTTCCACCAATATTGACAAAGCCAATGTAACCATGCGCCAATAGATGATCGTACTTAAACAGTAAACTCCAGTCTCGCATCGTATCTGACTCGCACAATTTCCTTTTCTTTATTTATCCTTCACCACGCATCTTAGTATACCTCTGTCGAAAAGAAAGCCTAAGACAAAAAAGATTAACAGCATTACGACGCCGTCAGTCAGAAACTAGGCCGAAACTTAGTCTAAAAAATCACAAACGATCTCGCACGTCCAAATCCCGGATAAACCTGTCTCACGCCTGGATGACCTGCGACCTTCATCCTTACTTATCCCGGATAAATAATGGGTTGACCCGGATGCCGTTTGCTCACCTATGAATAAATAGAACCCATATGATATATTACTTAAAATGCCGTCAAACTGGCTTGAATAGTTTTAACTAGGGGTTTGGACAAGGATGTAAATTAGATGGATAAAGTAAAAATAAAATAACAAAGAGGATGCAAGCGTGGTCGTAGTTTTTAACGGTAAAATAAATTGAGTTAAATTTATGAGAAAAGAAAAACAGAAATCACAAAAGTAAAGTTAGTATTCTTTTAATTTTAGATTATATTTTTTTTTCGTAAATTGACAATTTAAGATGGTTTGCCAATTTGAGGTGTATGTTTTGAGAAGTTCATGACCGCTTCACCTCCGTTAGCCCATCGTACCGCCACTGAGTAGATGATCAATAGAGATCAAAGTTCATACAATTGCATTACGATGGTGTCCTCCAAACCTCATGACAATGACGTTTAAAATGAAATGAAAATAATTTTCAAATAGGTTGGTAGGTAGGTACATGTTTTTTTGTAGTAGTCACAAGCCAGTTTTTTAATAATTAAGACTTTATTGACACAATAAACACACTTTACAAATCTTCTTTAATTTAATCAGTATTACAATATGTATCAGTGAACGTGAGTCGTGTGTTGTGTTTTTCTCTGAGACTTTCTACAGAATGTTAAGGTATGGTGTTACCGAGACAGTTTACTCAAAAAAAAATCTAAGAAATAGGTATATCTCAAAGTTGCAATCAAATAATTATTATTAATTTTTCGAGAAATCGCGAAGATTTTGGTCGACTCTTGACGTGACCAGATGGCTGGCCTTTTTTTGGCCAAACAATCAGCATTGCCATTCAACGTGGCAATGCTGCCAGCCTTCTGGGCACTTTTCGTGAGTATGAATTTTTCGATACACTGTGATTATTCATTTTATTTTATTTCTTCATATTTTAATAACTGTAGCGTCTTAAAGAAATAAAAATACAATTATTGTAACTTTGAGATAAAACCTAGAAAAAAAATCATTCACTAGAAATCGATTTTGAATTTTGGGTTAGTGTTAGTGTTTATGGTGACTGTAGATAGGAATATATTTCTATTTTTTTCCCTTGTTTTCGATGTTTAGTTTTGTCATTGTGTGCCTGAGTCTGTGAACATCGAAAAATACAAAAAAAAGTAAAAGTAAAATACAAAATATTTATTTAGCTCAGAAGCTAAATAAATATTTTGTCTTTCTTTCTTTTCACTAAATATTGTGTTGCTTTCCAACCCTAAGTTTTCAACATTGTCCCTTCAGAAACAATAGCCTACTACTTCCACATTAGCATTTCTAGTTTTCTCTTTGTTTATCCGTGTCTGGTCTTTAGATCCGTAGAGTTAAGACTTTAGCCATTAATTTAATTATCTTGACCCATGAGGCAATACTTATTAAAGGGAAGCCGACCTTGATGGTATACTTTGATAACGAGCAAGATGTAGAAAGTAGTAGTTCCTATGAATTGAAATTGACCTTTTTTGTGTATTGTATTTTATGATTACAATAAAATCTTCTGAGCTTGAGGTCCTGGATTCGATTTCCGAGTTTGTCAAAGTTATACTGGTTTATTCTAAATTTTTAAGTGGTGAATGGCTTTACTTTGTAATGCCTTTTATGCTGATTAAGCAGAGTAAAAAACGTACCATCACGCCTGAATTCCGCGAAGGAATGGGCACAAGTGTAACTATAGTTCACCCACATTTGGCCAGTTATGTTTAAGTTTCATGTAATAGGGGGCCAGCCTATTGCCATCAACCGGGAACAAATCCAGAGACCGTGCTGCTACTGAGAAATTCTTCATTAAATAACTACTAATAATCTCCGAAACAAATGATCTAATTCAACAAATGTTCTCACTGTTAGAAATCAACATAATTCCTGAGTGCTATAGGCTATTATTATTTTCAAAACTACGCAATTCAAAATCCGCAAAATTCAAAAGTCGCGGGCGAAGCGCTAGTATTAAAATAAAACATGTATATACCCAAGTTACCCGAAACAATTCCTTACATTTATTTCAATCCATTGAACGAATTGTACCTAAGTAACAAATAACATGCGTAATATCGTACGGAACTCATAAAAATAAAGTGTAATTGGGGGTCCGTAACGACGCTAAAAAACCTTTTCTTGGATGTTAGGCTCAATGCGATCGCGGGCTTAATAAATTTATTGTATGTAGTACTTTATGAGCCAATAATCTTCATTGGTTTTCATTAGGAGATGGTGATACGTTTAAATTTACTATAAGAAATCCTGTTATTGACTATCCTATTGGTAGAGATTAATTGATCTGTGTATATAAGGCAGATGTGAGTGGAAACGATGGGAGGACACGCTCAAGAAAGACAAACACTGATTTAAAGGAAGCAAAGGGAGTCTGTAAGGATCGTAGCAGGTGGCTTTCTGTAGTGTCTGCCTACCTCAATGGGAAAAAGCGTGAATGTGATACACCGACCAAGTGGTTTTCTTCGAAACGGTCAGGTGCAGATAATATAAAAAAGCACAGCATGCAGCATGCTGTGCTTTTCTGTAAGTGATGAGGGGCTTAGACTTAAGTTTGCAATGTAAACATTATAAAATCAAAGTGTTCTTATTGTTGAGAAGCCTAGTAATGAATAAATT
Organism: Phlogophora meticulosa; assembly: GCA_905147745.2. Lineage (NCBI taxonomy): Eukaryota > Metazoa > Arthropoda > Insecta > Lepidoptera > Noctuidae > Phlogophora > Phlogophora meticulosa. The sequence continues at coordinate 2,176,652 of LR990524.1, read as the reverse complement.
AATAATTGCTTGGCGAGCACGACAACTGTGACATGGCTTGAGTCACACATTTTATCACAGTTAGGGCGATAAAAACATCATACCACCGTAATCATTTCTTGTCATAAACGTCTTGTACGGCCGTACTCGCCATAGGTCCACTCAAATCTGTATGCCATACAGATTTGAGTGGACGTTTGAAATGACCATCTCCGACAATAATCTTCATGGTCCTCACATGGTGGATCTGACCAAAATAATACAGTATAACAAATCCGTCGGCTAGGCAACACAAATCCTAACTAGATTTTTTATTATCTTGACCTATAAAAGTATTCTTTACAACTAATTTGCAGAAATAAATATCTTTTAGTTGAATGTGAGACGCTTATTACATCTAAATTTATAAAAAATGGTCTCTCAATACAAGTAACACAGATCACAACTTTCATTAAAGTTGGTTAAACTCATCCATATACCTTAAACGTTGGACACTAGAGTACACTCACCCAAGTAATTGTCAGCTGAAATATTTATTGCGGGTTCGAATCCCGGGTTGGTCCCGTGATTTATAGTGACCCCAGAAGTGTCTGGGCCTTTCGGACACTTTGTTTTTACAGCAAAAGAATGAATTGGGAACGCAGGGAGGGATTTTTTTGTGTATTTTTTTATGGTTGCTTTTAAATTGCGGGATTTCTCGAAATCGGGTGATTGGAGGTTTTGCGGTAATTTTTTTGCTGAGCCTTTTTGCGGTTTTCCATTACGAAATTCCACGTAGTTTCCGGGATTTGTTTTCAGTGTTGAAAATAGAACCGCCTACGTTTTAAATTGAAGAATCTTCTCGTGAATTTTGGTGTCGTACCTTAGCGTGAAGCGAACTGTCGATCCCCAGTTTGAGGGTATGAGGAAGAGGGTGTAAAGTTCTCCGGCCGCCATTGAAAAGGTAGGATCCTCCGACCAGACCACAGTGTTGTGTCTGGTGGGCTACTGCCCGACGGTTATTGTCGGGTTCTTATACTCGTACATATGTTCAATCGCTCGGATACCTTTTCATATCGCGATGATGGATACGTCAGATTTAGTTCGAATGTGGCGAGATAGATGTCGCTACATTCGTATGGTATGACAGGTCACTTCGCCTTCAGTTCACCTACATTTTGACGGGGGGATTTTTACAGATGATTTACGTTATGTGGTAAATGGTTGACACGTTATTCATAAAAACGTAATTAATAAACAGAGTAGGTACTAATTGGTAGCTCATTACAAAGTTCGTGAGCGTTCGCTCATTAGATCGTGTCGGGTAGAGGTGCACCTTTAGTTGCTATAGGTGCACCTCTACAGACCCTTCGCTTGATTTTAACTCAACTTATCCACGCAATCTTGTGATTACGTAAACGTAAAATTCATTCCGATTATGTATAATAAAACCACCTGACATATTGTGATAAGGACAGGAAGATGTGGAGTTTGGGAAAGATACAAGTCCCGACATAAATTAAACGGGAAGATGATAAAAGATGCCTGTCTCGTTGGTCCAGTGCTACTGTTGAGCACGAGGTTCTGGGTTCAATTACCGGGTCGGGAAAAAAGTTATTGGGTTTTTTCATCTAGAATTTCTCAGTAAGTGCCCAGAGTCTGGCTTTGTTCTTTGTTCTGGCGGTTGATGGGATATACTCGTAGGCTCGCTTGAACACAACTGGTAAAATGTGGGTGTACTACAGGTACACCTCTACCTAACCCTTCGGAGATTACAGGTGTGATGTTACTTTAATTTCACGTATGAATTTTTTATTTTTATTATTTATGAATTTTTAATTTTTTGCATTTCTTCTTTGTGATTATTTTATTTTAATTGACATGATATATTTGTAATCTTTTATTTTATTTGTAATTTTAATTGGCTTTGTACGTTGTAATTTGTATGTCAGTAACGACAAAACATAGCAAGAACCTTCACTATTTATAAGATCCTTAACACTTTAACTGCCAAACGAGACACAATAGAAAATGTATTGTTTGTCGGTTATTTGACGTTCAACGTGTTAATGATGATACCTATGTTTAACTAATAAGTAATCCTGAAACTGCAATGGATCAAGAAGAACAAATCCCAGAACAGCCTTATTTTCTAAAACAACAAATACAAAGTTTACCCCCAATTTGTAACAGCTATTTTAAAGATTAAAAAGCAATTCAAAAAGTCTATTAGGAGGCAATATTTGTCCCGAAGCGGGAAATGGAAGGTTAAATGTCACTCTGTAGATTTATTTAAAGACTCGGAAAGCAGTTTGGGATATTTATGGGCCAATGACATTTTACATTGCTAGTTTTTTTAGGCTTTACAAACAGTCTCACTTTAGGGAGTCGTGTATTTTAAAGTTTGTTAGAGATTTAGTTTACAACTAGGCAATGAGCGTGTTTATTCTATCGTCGGGTTCTTTATTGGTAAGGTTCTTTAAAGGCATCTCCCTATGTCTTCCAGTTGTTTCGATCCAGGACTTATTTGGACGACCTATGTGGCGCGGTGGGCGAAGGCCCGCCTGCGACGCAGGAGGTTGCGGGTTCGATTCCCGCCTTGGGATAAATGTTTGTACGATCTACAAAGATTTGTTCCAGGTGTTCTGGGTATTTTCTATGTATAATAAAAAGTATATATGTATGTAATGTATTGTATTAAGTGTATCTACATCAGTACTGAGTCATCTAGTACCCATAACACAAGCTCTGCTTAGCTTGGGGCTAGATGATGCTGTATGGATTGTCCAGCATTATTTATTTATTTATTTATGTGTGTGGAATGGATGTATGAACGTTAACGAAGCAAAAGGAGTAGGTATGTAAGGATCGTAGCGTATGGCGTTCTGTAGTTTCTGCCTACCCTCACGGGAAAAAGGCGTGAGTCTATGTCTGTATGTTTTTAAGATGGAAGGGACATCAACACACATCCTGACACCATGAGTACAGTACATGATTCTGGACCAGTGTTGAAACTTTTCGTCAGCTTTTCCTATTTTTTTTCTAATCGAACCAGACTAGATAGATATCCATACTTAATTAGGAAAGTGTGTGTCTGTTTGTTCGTCTTTCACGGCAAAACCACACAGGACAGACAGACACCCAGACAGACACCCAGACAGACACCCATAAAGATTTTTTTTAAGTCGGTGTTTTTATATAACTACCGTATAAACTTTGACATTAAGAACATCTAGGAGAAGATTTATCAATTAGGGAGCCAGAAATAAACTACCACTTTTAATTTGAATGAAATGAATGATAAAATACTATCATTCACTCCAAATGCACCCTTAAAGGTACGAAGCCACGACATTAATTGTTTTCAAACAAAATTAAATTGTAGGTAAGCATTTTTGTCTCAGAGAGGACCGTACCTCCAATCCCCTCCCCCCCCTGCTCCCCGAGATTACGATAACAGTGCTTGCAACTTGTAAATGTTCAAAGTTAAATTAACCACGAAATAATTTGATGGCTTTAAAAGGCTCGCCGACTAACACTCCCTGGTCTTAGTAACAGTTACAATTTTGGCAAGAGTACAAGTATTTTTGGAACTAAGTTTAGATATTTGTACAAATCGATAACTATAACCTGTAGGTATCATCATCATCCTCCTGATCTTATCCCAATTTATTTGGGGTCAGCGCAGCATGTTTTCTTCTTCTTCCAAACATCTCTACTTGTCGTCATCTTATCAAATCAAATCAAATCAAAATTCATTTATTCAAATTAGGCTGAGAATCAGCACTTTTTGAACGTCAAAAACGTTTACATAACAGTCCCCAAAACGCCCAACCTTCACCACTTCCTAGTGTTTTTGCTGGGAAGAAGAAGTGGAGGAACAAACTCCCCAGCAACACGTCTGTCTGATAGGTTTGAAGAACTTGAAGCTATACAACATATTATTATCTTAATAGTCACCTCTTTTCTAGCAATATCATCTTTCACACAATCCATCCATCGTTTCTTCGGTCTCCCTCTACTCTTGTAACCCTGCACATTCATACTCAAAACTTTCCTCACAACATGGTCCTCATTCCTTCGCATTACATGCCCATGACAACCAATTTCCACGTATAATAAAACGTGTAGGTATATTTGAAAGATATCTATTAATATCGTATTATACACAAATGTCAAAATAAATGTATAACTAGCGAAATGTGGGTGTATTATAGGTACCTAAGCCTCTGCCTGACCCTTTCGGGTAGTACAAGCGTGGTGTTATGTGGATAAATACATAAAGAACCACTTCAACCATACTAAGAACACATAATGATTTTTTTTCGATACAATATAAGATCTTAGTTGTCAAGATCACACCCATTTACATACACAACTTGTGATAAATAGATAGATAAAGGAGCTTGTGGCTAAATAAAAACAGCCTCACGGGTTGATCGAAGGTTGAGCTACGCTTACTGAGGTCAGTCTCTAGATGGGTGACCGTTCGTAAGAATTCGAGACTCCTCCGTGCCTCGGAAAGTGCGTGAAGCCGGTGGTCCCGGCTGTCATTTATAGATCTAGGACAGTCGTTACGGATAGTCGGAAACCCGAAAGTCTGACTAGTCGTCTTACCAAGGGGTATTGTGTGGCACGTTACTGGGTTGTCGACGTCAGACAAGCAGTCGCTCTATGTAAAATTCATCGGCATTCGGTTAAACTGGAAGCCGACCCCAACATAGTTGGGAAACGGCTAGCGAGATGATGAACTTGTGTAAGATAAACCAAAAAGTATACTTAAATAAATTGAGAAGCCACATTGGTACTTACCCGTATTTAAACCCACAAAAGAATACCAACTTATACTACACGATACAAAACTAAGTCTTGGAATACACCTGTAATATTTCACGTTATTTCAAAGACAGACGGTTAAGAGAAGACTCCATTATAGTCACAACCCACATCCAAATTCCTTCAGCGGTGAATATTTTAAATTCACTACATAATTACGTATTTGGTTCAAAGGGACAAGTTTCTTTGTAGTGTCACAGTATACAGAAGTACGGATCAAAACGTCTGAGCGTTCGCCAGTACAACAAAGTAGTGGGAATATATTTTCTTTTGATGCGTTGTGTGCCCGACTTTTGTGTTTTAACGATGTGAATAAGATATTGTTATCTCTCGTATTGTTTGCTTGCGTGTTTTTTTTTCGTTGTAAGGGAAATATGCTTTCGATCGTTCCACTTTACTAATAGAGGTAAACTGTTAACTTACTTCAATAACTTAAGTACATATATATTTTTAATCCACTTCTAAAAAAGATGGTTTCATTTTTTTTCTGTATACATAATTCGATTTTTTATTATAATAAAAGTTAAAGAAAAAAATATAACATGACGCCTGTTAACCCCGAAGGGTTAGACAGAGGCGTAGCTGTGGTACACGCACATTTTGCCAGTTAAGTCTCATGTAATAGGGGGCGTGCCTATTGCCACTAACCGGGCACAAATCCAGACCCCGGGCTGCTACTGAGAAATAGCTACGCCTCTGCCTAACCCTTCGAGGATAACAGGCGTGATGTTATGTAACATAAATAAGAGATACCGCACAAGGTCGGGCACCGCAAGGCTGTTACCTGATACGCAGTGTCGAGTGATCGTGTGTGATACTATTCCTTACGATACCTGACCTTCGTGGCTTCACTACCTTGAGCCCAAGACCCTTTATAAGCATCATGTATACTTTTTTAGGGTTCCACAATCAATAAGGAACCTTTACTTTCGCCATTTCCGTCCGTCTATACGCGGCTTAGCTTAGAGACTCTTAGTAGGTACTAGAAAGCTGTAATTTGGCATGGGTACACACATATTAATCACGACGACAACGTGGTAAAATAAAATCGTGAAATACGAGTATTTTTGTTTAAAGTCCAGACAAAATCTTGGTCAGATAAGAACGAAAGAAAGATAAAATATTTATTCAGTACAGACACAGGCACACTACGACACGATACTAAACATAGAAAACATAAAAAAAATGTAACAGTAATAGTAAAAAAATCATACCATGCGAGGACCATGCAGATTAGTGTCTGAGATGGTCTGTTGAGGAAAAAACCACACAGATATGAGAGGACTTGACTTCTAATCTTAGAGCTCAACGTCTTGATGAACAGTACCAAAGAAAGAACATTTGCGTGAGGCCCCATAAAATCTAACTGCCAGACAAAATTTAAAATCATTGGAAAGTAGAACAAAAAATAATCAACATTATAAAATAATAATACTACAATAATTCACTACCTCGTTGGAATAGTGATCGCGAGGGCGACTGCTCAGTGTGAGTCCAGGATTCAATTCCCAGTTTGGGCAAGGCTTATTGAGTTTTTCCAATAGGAATTTTCTCATCTTCAACCCGGAGTCTGGATTCGTGCCCGGTTGATGGCAATAAGCTCACCCCCATTACATGAGACTTAAATATCGCTGGTGAAATTTGGGAGTTACTATAGGTACTCCTCTGCCTAACCCTTCCGGGAATACAGTCGTGATGTTATGTTTGTGTAAAATAATTTACAAAGTAAATATTCATGTCTTTGTGTGCCTTATATTTAGGATGTGTCAAAAGCATATTACACATACACACATACATAACGCCTCACACATTTCCACATCTATCATACACATTCATCCACACATATCGTTTTAATCTCTCAGCCTAGATTTAAAGGTCCACACTAGTAATATGAAAACGTCCGCCAAGCTAAAGCTAGGCTCAAACATCATTTCACGACTAAATTCTGTGGCACATGGCTAAGTACACTAACGTTTACATACCGATGTGTCGGACGACTTTGTGTCTCTGACACATTGGTAGAAAGGATTCTGAGTGAGTTTTTGCTATATATTTTTTTAAAACGCCCTTTTGCCCCACACTAGGAATTTCTCCTGTGTCGTGGGTGCGATTGCAAACATTTAAAGTCACATACACATTAGGGTGGGTCATTTTTCATTTTTTTATTTTTTTAAATTGTAATAGTGATGAAAGGGTGTTAAATGTAGTATAAAGTAAATGTGCAAATTATTATTAGTTTCTATTTTGATTAACTGCCTCCGAATTAGCTTTGAAGTTTCAAAATTTTCGTTTTTTAGGGGTACTTTCAACAACCAATATGAATAATTGAAATTGAGACTTATAATACGTTTTTCATATTATTGACATTCAAATATAATCAACTTCTTAAAAACAATCAATAACCGTCATTGTTTTGATTATTTACGGAGTGAAGTGAGGTGGCGGGGGGCGTCGATTGCACTTTGCGCGACATTTATTACGCGCCAGTAACGCTACGGCTACTTAATCGTGAAGTTGTGTTACGCTCGTTTTTACTATGGATCGCACTCGAAACTCGTTAAAGTGTCCTTTACTTGGTGAAATAAGTGATATTAAAGATAATATGCTACCAACTTATGCAGAAATTATGAAATATTATGAGTGGGCGCGGTGGCAGTTCAAATTTGAAAAAGATACTAAAAAGGAACCAACATTTTTGGAAATTGCGAATATTATCTCGACTAGAATCGAAGAAATATGGAAAAAAGCATCTCTTCCTATTGTCTCCCACACAAGAGTGACTCAAATGTTAAAATGTTATCATTTGAAGTACAAAAATCTATTGAAGTCCTACCCCAAAATATCAGAAAAAACATTAGAAGAGTTCCGGCGTGGCAGCAAGGTTTTGTTTGATATTTCTGCTTGCAAGTGTAAGAACTTGAATGAGTGTAACTGTTCTAGAGATCGGAGAGTACCTATCAAGGAGCACTGTTTCTTAATTGATCAACGTACCACAAGAAATATGATCATAGGAAACACCGATATCGCTACTACGAATCAACTTAAAAAAAACTTAAAACGGAAACTTCAAACGCAAATAGCCTCGCGTAAATATCAGGAAGAATGCACCTCACATAAGCCAACGACAAGCCAGCCCCTTCAAACCGATATATTTTCTACTTCCTCTGATTCCAATGAGTCTGGTGGTGACGATTCACTAAAGCTAGTTGCAACTGAAGCTCCGCAAAAGAAGGCCGCCGTTAGCATGGATTATTCTACGCTCGCGAAAACGTGTGACAGGTACGGAATATCAGACAGGGCAGGGGCAGCTATCGCTTCAGTAGTTTTGCAAGCTACCAGATCATCCATACCGGTTATTGACAAAAATAAACTACGCAGGGAAAGATCAAAAACAAGACAGAACATAATGGCGAAAGACAGAGTTTTACAAGTACCCGCTTTATATTTCGATGGCCGAAAAGATAAAACCTTAGTTATGTCGAAAAAAGCAGGCAGAAATTACAGACAGAGTATCCTAGAAGAACACATTTCGTTGATAAAAGAACCAGAGTCAAAGTATTTGGGCTATGTTTCTCCAACCTCTGGAACTTCTAAGGGAATAGAAAAAGCCATTACTGATTATTTTTTTAAAGAAACATTTCATTGGAATCTGTACTGGCGATTGGATGCGATGGAACGAATGTTAACGTTGGAAAATATGGAGGTGTTATACGTTTACTAGAGAAGAGATTAAATAAACCATTACAATGGATTATTTGCTTGCTTCACATGAATGAGTTACCATTTCGACATTTGTTCACACATATTGATGGCGCTACATCGGGACCTCAAACATTTACAGGAACGATTGGAAAACAACTGGAAAACTGTGAAAACAAACGTGTTGTTGAGTTTCATCCGATTCCTTCGGAGTTACCAGAGTTATCAAGTCAAGATCTTAGTACCGACCAATTATATTTGTATAGAATTGTCTCTGCTGTCATAAGCGGTGTGTTTCCTGAAGACTTAGCCAATAAATCACCAGGCAAGATGTCTCATGCCAGATGGCTCACCCGTGCTAATCGAATAGTCCGTCTTTATGTTGCGACAGAAGCTCCTTCTGAAAACCTAGTTATTTTAGCAACCTATGTTGTGAAAGTTTACACTCCGACTTGGTTCGCCATAAAGACTCATCCTACTTGTAAAGACGGAACACGACATTTGTGGAAACTAATCTCTGCCTCTAGGTACCTACCAGCTAATCTCAAAACTATAATAGATCCTGTCATCACAAGAAATAGCTATTTTGCTCACCCTGAAAATGCATTACTGGCAATGTTGACTGACCCACAAAACAAGTTCGTGAGTTAGCTGCGCGTCGTATTCTGAAAGCCCGTGCCATTACTCAGACACACACAAAACTCAGACTGTTTCAAGTTCCCGACTTAAACCTAGACGCCTCTTCTTACCTCGATCTTATTGATTGGCAGCTTAATGTCACCGAACCACCTATTCTCAAGAGTATAAGTGTCGAAGATTTGCAAATATTTGTTGCACAAGGGGGTGAGGGTGAATTGCCTCTACTACGCCTGCCATGTCATACTCAAGCAGTTGAACGGGCCGTCAAGACTGTGACTGAAGCATCAAATACTTTATGCAGCAAATCTGCAAGAGAAGGCTTCATTAAGGCTCAGATAGAATCTCGCAAAGATATGCCAAAATTTGACAGCAAGAAGGATTTTGTAGTTAATTAAAAATAATAATTAACATACTTTTACTGCATATTGATTCTTTATTTTTCTTTAATAAACGAATATATCCTATTACCTTGCGTTTTATTACAAAAAAGTATATTAAATCTTGCATTTTTTTGTTCTAAAAAGATTTAATAAAAAAGCTTTTTTGTTAAATTTTTCAAAACTTCGAGATCAATTCGGAGGCAGAATATGATATCCAATCTTGAAAATCTTTTGGATATGAATTAAAGACGCACTATAACACCCTTTTATCGCTATTACATATTTAAATTAACCACTTTTTTTTCTTCATACATTCGTGGCCCACCCTAATACACATACAACCAGACCCGGAACAACTACCCGTAGGCCATATTTGTCCCGTGTGGGAATCGAAACCACGACACGCGGCGTTGCAGTCGATCACTCAGCCACTGCGCCAACCGTGCCGTCTTTTAAGAGTTAACATATTTTAATAGGCTACCCTATTAAAATATGTTAACTCTTAAAAGTTCCTTAAAAATTCTGTTTGGTCGGATAGTTGGATTACTCAAAATAGACACGTATTTTTTCTTTTGTCACGTAAACCAAAAATGACGACGATATAGTGCGTTGAAATCGCGTGACGTCAAGCCTTGTTATACTTTTTACGTAGAAGTGACGTCACAAGTCCCCTTCACTGAACTTTGATGTGCTATATGTTCGTCACTTTTTAATGATTGGAGTGTGCAAAAAATACGTGTCCAATATTTTTTGGTAATCTAACTGACGGACTAAATAGAATTAATATATTTTTACCTAGGACACATCCCCATTCTCGCAAACAAATCAAAAGGCAAGCACGGTTGCCTCAGTGGCTGAGCGATTGGCTGTTGCTCTGTGTGTCGCGGGTTCAATTCCCGCACGGAACAAATTTCAGATTGTTATTCTGCTGTGGCTGTCTATGCATGTGAGTTTTAATGTTTATAAACGCACCCACGATACAGGAGAAATTGTGTGATGTTATGTTAAAAAACCAGCCAAGTGCGAGTCGAACTCGAACGCGAACGGGCCCGTAACATGTCGACCAAAAATCGCCTAAAAAATGACATTTCAACGATGAAAGCATCGAACATCAATCTTACGAAAAGATAAGTAGGATTCCCCTAAACTTTGAGTTTGATCAAATGTTTTACTGTACATCGATTAACCCACATTTTTTTAAAAAAAAACGTGATAATCTACAAATTAACGACTTTCGGACTTTTTTCTTTGCTGCGCTGTGAGACCTTGCTTCCTCCTGAATTTTATGATTCTATGTCAATGAGAAGTAAGTAAGTGTGATTACCATAGAATCTATGTTTGGTTCGGCTTCCAGTCCAGACTGATGAAGGTGAATACCAGTATTTTACATGGAGCGACTGCCTAACTGACCTCCACAACCCAGTCACTGGGCAACACGAAACCCCTCGGTAAGCATGGTTGTGAGACTTTCAGGCAGCCGTAGCGGCGCCAGCACAGGACGTCGATTTAAGAAGATGGGATGGTGCAAAAGTGTCGATAACTCATGATCTGCCTAGGCATTTTTCCCAAATATGTTGGGGTCGGCTTCCAGTCTGCCGGATGCAGCTGAATACCAGTATTTTACATGGAGCGACTGTGTGTGTGTGTAAGAAAGTGTCGATATCTAAGAAGATTATAATCATTGGAAATCAATTAGCATCCTACACAAATAAGACAAAAAATAAGTACGTGTGGCACGGTAAAGCTATTCCATAGCATTTTTTTATCAACTTATGCAATTATAATATTTATGTTCGATCCATGCGAGCTTCGTACAGCCTACATTGTAAACCCTACGATCGGCTGAAGCTTCAAGTTAGCGTTCACGACACGCCTCGTCATACTCAAGCTAAAACTTATTTCGTATCCGTACGTGATGCAGTCACTCAGAAGTAGGCTACTGAAAGCGATCGCCCAGCAAAATGGAATATCCAGTTACTGGGTTACTTCCACTTCACTGTTTAGTGTTCCGTGAAACGAGGTTTTGTATTTCTGTCTACTTGGAACGTGGAACTATAAGGTAATGCCTGGATAAAAAAGAAATCAAATCTAGTCCGTTAGTTGTGTATAAAAAAATATTTTACCCACGTTTTTATTTGCTTGATCTTATTAATAAGTGTGTGCCCGGGTGAATTTGTCCGTATGGTTGGGTTTTGTGGGTTGGTTTTCATCTTTCTCATCTGATTAGTTTTCTGATATAAAAATAGCCTAAGTTACTGCCTATACCACGTCCTATCTACGATTAAAGACTCGTCAAAATCGGTTCTGCCAATTCGAAGATCAGAACAGCCGGAACAAACAGAAAGTTTGGCAGACAAATATTTAACACATGTGTGAGTGAAATTTATTCAAATATTTACATAAATATACAATTATACCATAAAACTAACTATATATCTACATATTTACAAAAACAAAATAAAAATAAAAAAGCTGACCAGGACACTCAGGCGTCAAAGTATTCCTCCGCATCGCTGTCATCTGGAAACGTGCGCGAAAGACTGGCAGCATTGCCACGTTGGATGGCAACACTAATTCTTTGGGCAACACATTAACTGCCAGACAACGAGACACAATAGAATACATTGTTTGTCATACACCTGGCGCTTTAGGTGATACCAAATATTTTTATTGTTCAACTACCATAAATATACTTCCATATGCAGTTAATTCAAAGTTATTATTTTGATATAACAAACACACTTCAATTTACTCATTGTAGTTTATGAAAACAATGAGCACTCCGTTTCGTTTCAGTACATTGTAATCAATACAATGGTTGTACAAACGCCAGCACATCAAGCTTACCCAAACCGTCGAATTTTCCCAATTGAACATGGTACTAAATCCGGTATTTTTTTTTCATTCATCAATAAAACTATTATGTACATGAAAAGTAATAAAAAAAGAATCACAGGGCATTGAAAAATTCATCCGTATCGCTGTCAAAAAAATCCCTAAAAGGCTGGCAGCATTGCCATTGAACGTAGCGTTTTGAAAAAAAAACCTTTGACCAAAAATAAGACAGCCCTCTGGTCACGTGAAGAGTCGACCAAACGCTTATTAATGTCATGAAAAACTAAATGAGCACACAGACCCCATGGCCCTAGTGTTATAGAATGACGAACAAGAACCTTATTCTTTAGTAATAAAGTTGAAAACTGTCAAACAAATTTGACAGATTGGAGTATTCATGTGCTGGCCTCTGTACATTGCAGCGTCACAATTGCATTGTGCGCTACTTATAATGACCGAGTTATCGAGTACCTACCTGGAGAGTGGAATCAATCTACGATGTTGATTGACTCTTGAAATGGTTGATCAAATGAGAGGTCGTTCAAATGTATATTAAATGGAGAATTACTAGGTATTCTGGACTTCACAAAATTAGGGGAAATTACAACATTATATAACGCTACGCCTCTAATTTCCGAAGAGTTAGGCAGAGCTGTACTATGTATATATCTACAGTACACACATTCCACCATTTAAAATCAAATAAAAATTCTTTGTTCCTGAGGATCAGCACTTTTTGAACGTCAAAATTGACATAAGACAGTCCCCCAAAGCCTCAGCCCAGTGCCCGGTCGATAGCAATATGCTCGCCTCCTATTGTACAGGACTAAAACACTGACTGGCGAATTGTTGGTGAATTATAGGCCCACCTCAGCCTTACTCTTCGAGGATTACAGGCTCACGCTTAAGAGCATGCAAAATATTTTCTTCATGAATGTCGTTGATAATAATATATTTCTTATTTTCAACAACATTGAGGTCGGATTGCAGTCTCACCAGATGGAGCTGAAACCCAGTATTGTATATGGAGCGACTGCCTATCTGACCTCCACAAACCAGTAGCTGGGCAATACAATATCCCTTGTTAAGACTGGTTGACAGACTTTCGGGCTTCTAACTACCCGTAACAACTGTCAAAGATCTACAAATGACAACGGACTAACAGCTTAGTGTGCTTTTTGGGTCACGAAAGAGTCTCGATATGTAATAAACGGTCACCCATCTACAGAATGACTTTGACACGTGTGGCTTAACCTTCGATCGACCCGTGTGGACTTTTTTATCTAGCCACGAGCTCCTCTCGTTAATAATAAACATGTTGATCTTTAAAACATTAGGTAGACACCTCGGATGAGCATAAGGCTGATATTATTATACGTGCTTAATTTTCTTTATGAAAATATTCATTATTTTGGCCCCTGCAAGGTTCTCGCTCGGCCCCCGTCCAAATAGGCTACCATGAATTAATGAACTTCCCGTGCCCAAGTAAAGGCTGTGCGCCTGATCGAGCCGCAGATATTTGTCGGACGGTAATATTAAAGTTACTGTTATTGATAAAGTAGGGGTCCAATAATAAATAAGTGATCTGAATAGGGATGTGTCCGAGGTAAAAATATATTACGTCTATTTAGTCCGTCAGTAAGATTACCAAAAAATATTGGACACGTATTTTTTGCTTACTCAAATCAATAAAAGTGACAATGATATAGCACATCAAGTTCAGAAGGGGCTTGTGACGTCACTGTTACGTTAAAAGTGTAGCACGGCGTGACGTCACGCGCAGTTTCAACGCACTATATCATTGATATTTTTGATTTAAGCGACAAAAAAAATTATACGTGTCCAGTATTTTTGAGTGAGCCACCTTTCGGACCAATCAGAATTTTTAAGGACACTACCCTATTATTGATACAAACTAAAATAAAATTGAAGTGTCTTTTTGAAATAAATAGAAATGTAATGTAAACGTAGTGTAATGTTTTATCAAAAATTGCTTCGTTTACGCAGACTTAAGAATGATCAGTTCGAATTTTTATTTAAATGAAATTACAATTTTCCTGTAGCATTTAGATTATCATTTATGAAGAAAACACAATTAATTTCACCCATAGATATGAATAAAGTCTTAAAAACTAATTATTAAAACAATCGAAACGAGGATTTTAAATTTTTAAATTGTCTGCATCGTTACTTAATCCTAATATTTACTTCTGAAAATTTCGTTTGTGGCTAAATAAAAACTGCCGCATGGGTTGTTCGAAGGTTAAGCTACGCTTGTCTAGGTCAGTCCCCACACTAGGAATTTTCTCCTGTATCGTGGGTGCGTTTACAAACATTCAAACTCACATACACAAACAGCCAAAACTTAATTGTGGAGATCAGATAGGCAGTTCCTCCATGTAAAATACTGGTATTCAGGTGTATCCGGTTAGTCTAGAAGGCGACCTCAACATAATTAAGGCTAGGCAGATGATGGACTCCTAAAAATAAATAAATTCTATTCTGTTGGCCCAGTGGGTTACGCCACACCTCTTGTGCACGAGGTTATGGGTTCAAACCTGGGAAAGTACTAATGTGACTTTTTCAATTCATATTTTATCTTGGGAATCACTGACATCGGTGAAGGAATGCATCGTAAGAAAACCTGGACTTATAATTAATATAAGTCCGAAATCCGCCAACCCGTCTTGAGCAAGCGTGGTGATTAATGCTCGTGCTTTCTCTGTATGAGAAGAGGCCTTTGCCCTGCAGTGGGACAGTAACAGGCTGGTATTATTACGTGTCATTTGTTAGAGTCTGAACAAATGCTATCGTTTGCAGAATTTAAAAAGGAATTCTGAACTCACTTTACTAAATACTTTCTGTGAATGGATCCTAGTTTCGAAACTTAATTCTTACTCCACTTTAAATTCAAGGACTTTTTATTCTACGAACAAAGAACTAGTAATTTTATTTTGTTTCTTTAAAAAGTTCTCGTACATACATAAATATACATAATTTGTTGAATGCTGGCGAGTTTGTTGCGACACTCCTTCTCAAGTTCTAGAAAAAGGTTAGGGGTGGGTGGTTTTTAAAGGTTAGTTTTGCTTACTGCAGGCTTCAGACTACAGCCTGTTTTTAGTATTTAAAATTGTTGGATTTTTGTAATACATGCGTCTTAGTCTTTCCTATTAAATATGACGACTGAAAATAATCTATAGGTACTAATATAATATAGTAAGAGTTTGTTTGTTTTTTTTTGTAATCTCTGACACTATCAATCGGATCTTTGATTAACGTTATAGGCTATTTAACATTAAGCTACAACTGTAAAGAGCGTGTGAAGTCACGGGGCATAGCTAGTTAAGTTTATGTATAACGCACAACCTGATACAATTGCATTTACATTGAATTCTTGCGCCGGCTTTTCCTAATTCACGTTTTTTCTGAGCTTGTTTTTACTTTAAACTGTTAATAAATATAGTGACATAAAGTAAGTCTGCTTCAAAAAGGTCAGGTGCGTAGTACTCGTAACAGGCGTGCGTGTATGACCAGATGTAAAAACGTGGGCGAAGCGAAAGGAGCATGTAAGGATCGTAGCGGGTGGCGTTCTGTGGTTTCTGTGGTTTCTGTGGATTTTTTTTTTTAAAAAAAAACGTTGCCCCACACTAGGAATTTCTCCTGTATCGTGGGTGCGTTTACAAACATTTAAACTCACATACACAAACAGCCAGACCCGGAACAACTACCTGTAGGTCATACAAATATTTGTTCCGTGCGGGGATCGAACCCACAACACGCGGCGCAGCAGCCGATGGCTCAACCACTGCGCCAATCGTGTCGTCAAGTTTATCAACGTGTGTATGTAAGTGAGTTATTATTTGTAAGTTTTTATCGTGTATTCTAATCATGTCCTGCACTCATGGTATCGGGTTGTGCGTCGATGCCTCTACCTTGCTGTATATCATCTCTTCTCATTCGCTTAGCTCCCAGTACTAAGCGAACTTAAATGCAAAGTGTGATATTTCATAGTGTTATGCAGCCGGCCCATTCGGCTGACGAATTCATTATTTTCCATAACAAAACCAACGAGTAAGACGAAGGAGAAACAATGACCGCACTTCCTTTTAAACTCAGGGTTGCCAGTTTAATTGCAAAATGGTTTCAATAATTTATTATGAGCAGGTGACGCTTGCACTGTTTTCTCATTTAGCACAGCCGTAAAGCACATACCTACTTAATACTAATTTACTGAATTTACTTCTTTGTTTATGAATTTCAAATTCAAATGTTATAATCATTATATTCCTAAATTAGATATTTACATTTATACAATTATACCATAAAACTAACTATATGCATATTTACAAAAACAAAAAAAATAAAATAAAAAAGCCGACCAGGACACTCAGGCGTCAAAGTATTCCTCCGCATCGCTGTCATCTGGAAACGTGCCCAAAAGACTGGCAGCATTGCCACGTTGGATGGCAATACTAATTTTTTGGGCAAAGAATAAGCCAGCCCTCTGGTCACGCGAAGTGTCGATCAGACGTCGAGAAATTTCTTTATAAAGATGACGTGCACTCGGACCCCATGATCCGAGCATTTCAACCCCAAACGGCTCATAACTGTAGTTACCAATAAGGTTACAGTATTTGCGTCGTTAGAGGGTCTCAGCACCCACCGCGGCAGCGGCATATTTCTAGGACAATATCTACAGAACAGACAAAATCTATAGAACAGATTCTATAGATTTTGTACCTCTGTTACTAGCTAGTTTTAAATTCTTTTTGATTGTAATCTGTGGAGAACGTAGTGGGTAGCATAATTGGTTAAAATGTATATTTAAGATAATATTTCTGTATCTTATTGTGCTACTGTTTGTTTTTCCTTACATATATAAAATGAAATAAAATAAAAATACTACGTATTTTTCTTTGTAACTACTTCTGTTTCATATATATTTTTAAATATTTTTTGTTTTAGCATTGTGTCGTTGTGTACCTGAGCGGAGTGGAGGAGCTCGTGGCTAAATAAAAACAGCCGCACGGGTTGATTGAAGGTTAAGCTGCGCTTTCCGAGGTCAGTCTGTGGATCGGTGACCGTTCGTTACATATCGAGACAGAGCGATATTGTTGTGAAAAATGCTATATAAACTGTCCTTTAGATTTCAGCTGTATGTTCAATTTTTCGTTGAAGAATTCTGAGCGGAAGTTTGTTTGTTTTTTATTGGTTAATGGCTTATTAACATGCAAACATGCAATGTTGGGTTAAGCTGCTTGTAGAGGTCAGCCTGTAGTTGGGTCAACGATCTTTTCAACTACGGGACTCAAAATGTATGAACTAGAAATTTTCTGAAATGAAATGTATTGCATGGGTCTCCCTTGTTTTACCGAAAAGAAATTGCCAAATTATCACTTCCCAAACAAATTTTCCCATAATTTCATTTGCCAAATTATTACTTACCAAAAAATCTCTTTACAAATAATTGTTATGAAAACCTATGTTTGGCAAGTGAACGTTTGAACAGTAACTTGTTCACCAACTAGTACTTTTTTTGTTAAATTTGATGTCATTTCCGTATTTCTTTGTAAGCTTATGTGCTTGAATGTGTCTGAAACAAATCAAATTTATGATTTCTAGACATTAAGTTATTTATGGAACTAGTTACAGTAGGTTATTAATTAAAAAAAAATGGTTAGGTTAGGTTAGGTTACAAAGAAATACGAAAGACTGACAACCGGTTTTACCAAAGGTTATCATGTTGCCCAGTAACTGGGTTGTGCAAGTCAGATAGGCAGTCTCTTCATGTAAAACACTGGTATTCAGCTGCATCTGGTTAGACTGGAGGCCGACCCCAACATAGTTGGGAAAAGGCTAGGCAGATGATGATATTATTATATATTGCAAATGTAAAAGTTGTAAAGGCTTAAAAGCAATATTGACAGTACAAAATGCTTCCAATATATTTTCACTAAAGATAATTTATAGGAACGAAAATTGCCAATGAGACTTATATTTTGTAAAGCTTCAACTCAAATAAGCCAAAACTGGCCAAGACCGAGCCAGGGTCGTAAAATTAGGGTTCCCTACGAAATTACACTGAGCAGTCTGTAAAATGGTCGCTGGCTGCCGTAATTACTGCATTGCGCCGTGGCGCGTAATTAATAAACTTGCATCAACTTGCTATGTATGTATGTATATGACACAGTGCCAAAGAAAAAATATATGTGCACTGTTTGAATGAGTATGCAACAAAAATACATAACTAAATAAATAATGCTGGACAATCCACACAGCATCATCTTGCCCCAAGCTAAGCAGAGCTTGTGTTATGGGTACTGGCTGATATACTTAATACAATATATTACATAGATAGGTATTTTTTCTATACATAGCAAATACCCAGAACCCCCGGAACAAATCTTTGTAGATCGTACAAACATTTGTCCCAGGGCGGGAATCGAACCCGCAACCTCCTGCGTCACAGGTGGACCTAAATTAATATTTTTTTTTTAGAAACCTAGGAGAAAAACGAGAATATAAAAGGGCAGATGGGTGATGGCGAGAGACATTCAAGATGATTACCTAGGAAGGAGGTGACTTGTGAGATGACGGCAAACAGAGATGTATGGAAGAAGAAGTCATTCTACGCCGACTCCAAATAAATTGGAGTTAGAGTACGAGGATGACGACAAGAGATGTTGAGGATGATATGGCTGGGAAAAAGATGATACGGCTAGGAATCTTAAAGTTACCTCGACTTTTGAGATACTGGTACACAGAAATGCATGGAAGAAGAATTCATTCTACGCCAACCCCAAATAAATTGGAATAAGGGCAGGAGGGTGAAGGCAAAAGATATTTAAGACGTTTTAAAAATAACACAAAACATTAGTCCCGCAAAGGAAGTTTCCCAAACCCTCCCTTCCCTCTCTTTAGGGAATACAGAAAACCACAACTCAGTACCTAGGAGACCAGGTAAAAAAACGTTACAAAAAAAGGGTATTGTTAAACTTTGCTCCCCATTTTAATTGTGATCCCTTTCGTGAAGTTATTTTTCGAATTACGTAGTACACTCATACTTTTGTTGGACACGACTTCATTTGCTTCGGCTTAAGTTAAAATCTAAGTTAGAATAATATATTTTTTCAAGTATTCTTCCTCCGATTGCTGAGAGGAAAAGGGTTTTTTTATATAACTACGAGCAGTGAGAACCCGAGACTTTGTCTGCGTGGAATTTAACAAAATATGGGTTTTAAATTTTTCCCGCGGAACCCTTAGAGAGTTCTCATACTTATTCAGCGCTATTCAGCTTAAATATACGCATACGCATATCATACAAAACTGATGTTTCCTATGGACAAAAGCCGAATTGAGCTGAATAAGTGTAGTTAGTCCCTAAGTCGTTTTTCTAAAGTAAAGGTTGCCTAAGTTACTCCTTATCACACCAGCTGCCAGTGAAATTCCCTTCAAAATCGGTCCAGCTGTGACGACCGATGTGGCGCGGCGGGCGAAGGTCCGCCTGCGACGCAGGAGGTTGCGGGTTCGATTCCCGCCTTGGGACAAATGTTTGTACAATCTACAAAGATTTGTTCCAGCTGTTCTGGGTATTTGCTATGTATAAAAAAATCTATCTATGCAATGTATTGTATTAAGTGTATCAGTCATCTAGTACCCATAACACAAGTTCTGCTTAACTTGGGGCTAAATGATGCTGTGTGGATTGTCCAGCATTATTTATTATTTAGCTGTTTCGGAGATTACCTCAAACAAACAAACAGACAGAAAAAAAAAGGATTTTGGTAGAGCGAGAGGGAGTCGTACCGTATAAACTATCATTTTCATACCATATTATATCATAGAAGATGTGACCAGGTAATTTGGTGAGTTCATTCGGTTAAATCGGATCGAGAAAATTACTATGTCGGCTTTGGGCGAATTATTATGATCAAGGAACTCAATAGTGGTTAATGTGTAGGCCCAGTGTAATTACAGGCAGATGAGAGATTTCAGCTTCATCTCACTAATGTTAATTACTAAGCTTTCTACTATATCAACTCTAGTTCTTCTAAGTTATCAGACAGATGTGTTGCTGGGGACGCCACTTCTTCTTTCCAGCAAAAAGCACTAGGAAGAGATTGCGAGCATTTTAGTGGACTGTCGTATATAAATTTTGACGTTCAAAATTTGTTCCGCACTTCTTCTTCCCAGGAAAAACACTAGGAAATGGTGAAGGGTGGACGTTTTAGGGGACTGTCTTTTGTAAATGTTTTTGACGTTCAAAAAGTGCTGATTCTCAGCCTAATTTGAATAAATGAATTTTGATTTTGATTTTGTTTGATTCTGAGCTGAACTAAAATAAATGATTTTATTTGACTGCAATACTTATTCAAATGCCCATAAGTTGTTGTAGAACGTTGTTAAAACAGTGAGAAGTCCTCCCTATGCAAGGCCACGCATTCACGACTTGCATAGGGTGGCCTATGCAAGTCGTGAACGTGTTGTAATATAATGAACGTTGGAAGTTTAAACTGCAGTTGTTTTTAAGTTCAGTCTCTCATTATAGTTGGTTTTCTATCTACCAACAATACTTGACTTCCTGTATATGTACAAGCTGTGGCTCGCGGTTTTACCTGCTCCTGAAGGTCGCAGTGTGATGTTAAATAGCCTTTAACCTTCCTCAAGAATTAGGCTATCAAGTTTGGCGGTTGGCGCAGTAGCTGAGCGATTGACTGCTGCGCTGCGTGCCGTGGGTTGGATTCCCGCACCGAACAAATATTACAGGTAGGTGTTACTGGTCTGGCTGTTCGTGTATGGGGATTTAAATGTTTGTAAAGGCACCCACGACAAAGGAGCAATTCCTAGTTTGGGGCAACGTTTATTTAAAAAATAAATAAAAAAATGCAACCTTTTTTTTCCAATCCGTAAGGTAATTTCAGAGTTTTAGCACCTTCAAACAAAAAGACGAACAAACTCTTCAGTTTGTATTAGTACAGATTACTATGATCAAACTATTTCACGTACGTAGGTACAAAACAGTAAAACAATATTGGACATACATGGACTGAATGCATCTCAAACTGTGGATATTTAGAGAGAGAGAGACAGACAGTCATCATCTGCTTAGACTATTCCTGACTATGTCTGGGTCGGCTTCTGGTCTAACAAGATGTAGCTGAATCCCAATAATTTTGTCGGAGCGCCTATCTGACCTCACACCAACACACAGTTACTGGGCAACAGGATACCCCTTGGTAAGACAGGTTGTCGGGCTCGTTACAACTGTCAAAGATCTACAATTGACAGCCGAGATCAAAGGATGAACGAGCTTTCCGAGGCACGGAGGAGTCTCGATAACCGGTTACCAATAGCTCAACCTTCGATTGATTGATGCTGTTTTATTTAGCCACGAGCTCCTCAAGGCATCTTAGAGATATGCCTGCAGAAATCCTGAAAGGCCACCGCCCCGTATACATCTCAATGTGTTCAGGCATAATGAATGAAGTTTTGACTCGTTATTCATCTCTCGTATAGGCAGAGTTGTGCCATTAGTATGCAAGAAGTGGGTTTGTGACGGAAGCTAAGGGTGTGATGTGATATGAATGTTTTTACATTGGAGGGACGGAGTTAAATAGTCTTGTACGACATTATCACTACTTCCTCTCACCGCCTACCGGATCCAATTAATCATCTGCCTGGATGTCCAATTATGAATCTACATTATCCATATAAATATCTTAATTATATAAAATACCCACACTAATAAATCTTTGAAATTGGTCCAACCGTTTTTCTTTTTTTTTCTTTTTCTGTAAAAACGTTGCCCCACACTAGGAATTTCTCCTGTATCGTGGGTGCGTTTACAAACATTTAATTCAAACGTTTAATTCAATTCAATTCATTTATTTAAATCAGACTACAGTTGTCCATATATTGTAAGTAGAATACATTAGAATTTACAAACTATGTTAGTTAAACTAACTATTTGGTATGGACATCTATCCAGTGCCTACATAGAGGACTTTCTATTTTTAATATAAAGATAACATCACGCTTGTATTTCCCGCAAGGGTAGTAGGCAGACGTCAAAAAAAATCCTAATGAAAAATCCCAATAAGACATTGCTCGACCTCGGAATCGAACCCAGGACCTCATACCACATAGAGACCACTAGTGCAACGAGGCAGTCGAATTGAATTTGAGTAACTTTAGAATTTTGTAATTGGTAAAATTGTGAGGTGTTTTATTAAAAATACGTGTTCCAAAAACCAGCTCCGGCTAGTTCTCAAGTCATTAATTGTTCAAAACATTTGGCTCGAGTGAAAAGTTTCAATTTTCGAGTTATGACAGAATCGCTTACCAGCGTCGACATGTCTGAATATCATGGACTATTTATTTTTTGTTACTAACATTTTTGTTTAGAGATAACGAAAAAATTGCTATCGGTGCGGCTTCCCTTGTTGACAGGCTCTACAAGCTACACTAAATGGAGACAATTCATCTCTTTCTCTCTTATAAAACAAGAAAGGGACAGACATTTATAAGATCTGACCACTTTAGTTGAACTCAATCTTCCAAAAAAATAAAGTTTACATTTGAAAGGCATCGACCAAAAATACATTTGACATCTTTAACTTAGTAGGTACATTAATATTTATTCACAAAATCGAATGTGACTTTTTCAATTCATATGTACTTTCTAAGTTTATCTTGGACATCACTAAGACTTAGTCAGCAAACAACCTGGGCTAGTACCAATGTGAGTCGAGGTTGTGGATTAAAACCTGGGCAAGTACCAATGAGAGTTTTTCAATTCATATGTACTTTCTAAGTTTATCTTGGACATCATTGACATCGGTGAAGGAAAACATCGTGAGGAAACCTGGACTTATAATTAATATAAGTCTGAAATCGCTAACCCGTCTTGAGTAAGCGTGGTTATTAATGCTCGTGCTTTCTCTGTATGAGAAGAGGCCTTTGCTGCAAAATCCACACAGTATCATCTAACCCCAAGCTAAGCAGAGCTTGTGTTATGGGTACTAGATGACTCATATACTTAATACAATACATTACATAGATGGACATTTTTTTATTATACATAGCAAATCCACGTACTAAAATATTTATCAACTTGAAAGAATTTCACTTGAAGTAATGTTATTGTACCATTTATCCCGAAGGCTTCCTTTTAAAATGTCACCTAGACTAGAGTTTCAGTAACCTTTAAGAAATTGAATTTGTAGGATGTAAGAAAAACAATGTTTGTACAGAGGCCAACATATCAAGCTACCCAATCTGTCAAATTTATATAATAGGTTTCAACTTTATTACAAACGAATAAGGTTCATGTTCAACTGAGCGAATTTGACAGTTTGGGATAGCTTGATGTGCTTTCATCTACAGAAGCCTAACATTACGTAGGCAGGTAGTGTACTACCGTTATTGTACACAGAACACGATCGACAACGACAAATATTAGGAAAATAGCAAACCACGCAATTCTAGAAGGAGTACGCATAGGTGTACTATAGAGGTTTTATGCAATAACAAACCTTAATGTATACAGGCTGGTAGAACATTAGTTCTCTATGGTTTCAAGGACGTCGCGGATAAATAAAAACAGCCGCACGGTTTGATCAAAGGTTAGGCTATGTTTGCCGAGGTCAGTCTGTGGATGGATGACCTTTCGTAACATATCGAAAGTCCTCCGCTACGGGTCACAAGCCCGACAGACTGATAACCAGTCTTACCAACGGGTATCGTGTTGCCCAGCAAGAAATTTGATGATATTTGCCCTTTCCAAAACGTAGTTCCATATGGAGAAGGATCAGCCAAAAACACCATGATCTTAAATGATTTCATCATCATTCAAAGATTTGCAATGAGACAAAAAACCCACGTTCCAAAATCAACAAAGAAAATTGAAAAAAAAGCCCCCAACAAAAGGTAACGTAAATGTTGAGGTACACGAAACAAAATTTATTGGCTACTTTAAGCACGAGAAATCAACTTTGTTGGTGTTATTAAGAAAGTTTTGCATTTGTGAATAAATTATAATGTGATATACAGGGTGGAAGGGATATATACAAGGCATACCATGAGTTTAGAACATAATTCTGGAGCAGCACTGGAATTTTTCGTCGATTTCCAATTTCACGTATTTTTATTTAAATTTAAATATACTAAATCATGAAGTCTACCTAATCCTATGATATTTTTAATGTGACACGTAAAGTATTAACCTTTTAAAAGAAAACCTCATTGGGTTACATATAAATAAATAATGCTGGACAATCCACACAGCATCATCTTGCCCCAAGCTAAGCAAAGCTTGTGTCATGGGTACTACATGACTGATAAACTTAACACAATACATTACATAGGTAGATATTATTATTATACATAGCAAATACCCAGAACACCCGGAACAAATCTTTGTAGATCGCCACAAACATTTTTCCCAAGGCGGAAATCGAAGCCGCAGCCTCTTGCGTTGCAGGCGGACTTTCGCCCGCTACGCCACATAGGTCGTCAAATGATAATTTTCTAATGATTTTTGACCCTTTTAAGTAAAAAACACGTCCGCATAAAGATTAGAAATGTGGAAAATACCAACGCGACGCTGCGTTGTCCAGAATATAAACACTGTAATCATGGTATTGTGCGTCCATGTTGCTTCCACCCTGTACATTGAAATCTTCTTGCGAACATTATTGTAGCGAGTAATTCTTGAGGTGTTGACAATACCATGTGATGGGGCCTTAATCTATGCTATGCTAATTGTTTGGCACTTTTACTGAACTGGACCCCTTCAGCGCAGCCTTAATAAAGCACATAATTATATATTTTTCCATATAATTCGTATTCTTATTACCTTTGTGCCTAACAAAGTAGGTTAAGCCGATGATCCCAGCCGTTGTAGATCTCCGACAGTCTTTAAGGGTAGTCATAAGCCGAAAATGTCTGAAAACCAGTCTTACCAGAGGATATTGCCCCGTTCCTGGGTTATAGTGGTCAGATAGGCAGTCGCTCCATATAAATCAATTCGGTTGCGATGCGCGGTCGAGTACGGTCGCGTTTTCGCTGCTCCGACTGAATATTATATTCGCGAATTGCGCGGCTTTAGCCGCTGCCCGGATTCTGCTATGAGTACTCAAACTCTCATAGCCAACGAAGTTCTGGCATTCGTTAAGCATGCCATCGATTACATGGACGAAGTCAGCATCTTGCAGATCTGCAAGTCATCTTTTAACGAGGAGGACATCAGCAGTGCCAAGTTGCTGCTGTTCACGACGCTCGGCAAACTCAGCCAAATGCCGTCTCGGCGAAGGGATGGCACAGAGAAGAGTCTCCAAGACATCATTACGTTGTTGAAGGAGACCGACCCGGACGACGTGCCTGAATTCGTGGCGAAGGATCTGCACAAGCTGCCTCCCGTCACTTTCGACCACGTAGATGTCACCAGGCTGCTGAAGGACATCACATTCCTGAAGCAAAGTCAGGTCGAGATGCAGCATCAGCTGGAGGTGTCCAATAACACCATCAGTGACCTACGGGCAGAAGTAGCGTTATTGCGTAATGCAATTTCTGCAATTAGGTCACCGAGCCACGTAAATGTGAACACGCGTCGCGGGGCACAAAACGCCTCCATCTGCAGTTTCGAGTCGGCGGGCTCGAATGCGTCACCAGCTGCCGAGAATGCACGCGTTGCAACGTGTGCCGCGGCCGTCCCTGCCTCGACATCGGTGGAGACGACGACGTGTGTAGGTTCGACGACCCCCAAACGAGCCTACGCAGCAATTGTAGCCGTCGCTAAAAAACCTGTTGAGCCACAAAACTCGCAGGTTAAACTAGCGGACAAAGGGAAGGGGGGTAAACGGAGCCTGTCAAACCCAAAACAGGCTCGGAATAGGCAGGGTCCAGAGAAGGACATGAGCGACAAGGATGGTTTCATCAAGGTTGAGAAGAGGAAGAAGAAGAAGCCTCGTTGTCGGAACCAGTGCGGTACTGCGCTGGCAGGACCTAACATGCTGCTAAAACCAGCAGTACCGACAACGCTGCTCTACGTGTCTAGATTGCACCACTCTACGAAGGTTGAGGAGATCGTGGAGTACGTGCGCGTCAAGACCAACTGGACTTTGAGGGTCGAGAGGTTGGAGCCGCGTCATAACACGAACTTCAAGTCGTTCGTGGTGCGAGTTTCGACACACCATCTCGAGAAGTTCCTCAAGGAAGAGTTCTGGCCGGAAGGTGTTATGTATCGCCGGTTTCGTGGCCGCCTACATGACACTAGTCAGCGAAACACGACGCCGACACTTCGTGTGCACTAGTTTTAGTTATAATGTAATATATATTTATAGTATTTTAAGTTTTATATTGTTAATATAGTATTGTATATATTTATATGGGCCTTGATGCCTGAAATAAATGGATAAATAAAATAAATAAAATACTGGTATTCAGCTGCAACCGGTTAGACTGGAATCTGATCCCAATATAGTCGGGAAAAGGCAGGCAGATGATGTCTACAACTTAGTGACTAAGTTTAAAAACTGAATCACTGGGTCGTCACTGAGTTCATGTAAACCTGCCTTTATAATGCAAACATTGTCATTTAAAACACACGCGACAATAGAATTTCTGTCTAACAATACGCTTTTGAAAAGGAAATGAAGGTGCTAATTTATTAACAACGCAGGTAGGCGTAGCGTTAAGTTATTCTTGTGTTGTATCTTAGTTACCCTCAAGTTACGACTCCCATGGGGCGACATAAGGTAACTCATTCCTACCTGAGAATACACAGTAATTAGTCGTATCTTGACTAAATAATATCACATGCGAACAATGCACGTTAAAATATTTTGTTGCAAAATTACATAAAGTAAGTCGCAAAAATTAATTTAATAAAAAAAGAATACCAGCCTGTTACTGTCCCACTGCTGAGCAATGGCCTCTTCTCATGCAGAGAAGGCACGAGCATTAATCACCACGCTTGCTCAACACGGGTTGGCGATTTCAGACTTATATTAATTATAAGTCCGGGTTATCTGACGATGTTTTCCTTCACCGTTGCCAGTGATGTCCAAGATATACTTAGAAAGTACATATGATTTCAAAAAGTCACATTGTTACTTGCCTAGGTTTGAACCCATAATCTCGTGCACAAGAGGCGAGGCCTAAACCACTAGGCCATCATGAAAAAATTAAAAGCAAAAAGTAAATTAAACAAAATATCCAAAGCAGAGACTTCCAAAAATAATGTTATACTACACCTTTAAAAATAGTGTTTTTTTTAAGTCGGTTGAATTTTTTGGTAAAAATTTTTTGTGCCAATAAGATCCATCAGATCAATACTTGGTCTTGGAGGTAGAATAAATAAGAAATATCAGCCTGAACTAAATAACCGACATGTTTAATTTAACGACTACAAGGAAAGCAAAAACAAAAAACGAACTAAAATCAACAAGTAACAAAAATAAAATTGTATTAAAAAAACGCTTGATCATAAATTCATTTTCAAATAAACGCTAACAAACAAAACGCACAATAAAAAAAACCAACTACAGCCAGCCGCTCATCCGAACCGACTTCATCTCGATCAAAGAGCCCGCGAAAGCACAATTAAACTTTACCCCAGTGCCTTTGTTTAAAAACAAAACTCCGGCAAAAATACTTTTCCCTATAACAAACAATTTTCTGTCTCAAACTAACCGACAATAGTTTTCCAACAATCTTGATAGAAGCAATCGAGCGATTCTCCGCCGCTTTCGACCCGAAAATCTTTCTGTTTTTTTACTTTTTATCGACGCAACAAAAACTTTGTTTATTACTCAAGTTCGTGGCTAAGTAGCAGCAGCTGCACGGGTAGATATTCGCGGTTAAGCAACGCTTGCTGTGGATGGGTGACCTTCCATTAAGTGTATATCGAGACTCCTCAGTGCCTCGGAAAGCATGTTAAGACTTTGGTCCCGGCGGCCATTTGTAGATCTTTGACAGTCGTTACGGGTAATCAGGAGCCCGAAAGTCTGACAACCTGTTTTACCAAGGGTATTGTGTTACCCAGCTTCTAGGTGGTAGAGGTCAGATAGGCAGTCGCTCCGTGTTAAATACTAGTGTTTAGCTGTATCCGATTAGACGGAATTTGACCACGACATAGTTGGGATATAGGTAGATGTATGATAATGACGACACGGTTGGCGCAGGGTTCGAGCCATCGGCTGCTGCGCCGCGTGTTGTGGGTTCGATACCCGCACGGAGCAAATATTTGTATGACCTACAGGTAGTTGTTCCGGGTCTGGCTGTTTGTGTATGTGAGTTTAAATGTTTGTAAACGCACCCGCGATACAGGAGAAATTCCTAGTGTGGGGCAAAGTTTAAAAAAAAAAAATGGTTTTGTTCAATTAAAATACATAATTGCTGCTTGCTGCTTGAGCCTCAGCTTGAGCTTGACATAAATAGATAAACAGGATTGAATGGACATCAACGTACAAACTGGTATCATGAGTTCAGTACATGATTTGTGAGTCTACGTAAACTCAATCCTTTTCCTATAGGGGTAGGCAGAAACTACTGAAAGCCTGCTATGATCGTTAAATACTCCTTTTATTTCGTTTACGTTCATACTTCTGGCTCGTTGGTTGCGAGTACTACGCACCTGGTCGATGCAAGGAACATTACCTTTGAAGTCAGTGTATGTGTGTGTTTTCACCTTTGAAATTTATATTGTAAGTCGATTTTCATTGATGCTCTTAACGTGACCAAACCATATGAGGACACTCTTTTCAATTTCTTTCACTGCTACTTCTTTTGAACCTGAACGTTGTTTTTGACGACACGGTTGGCGCAGTGGCTGAGCGATTGGCTGCTGCGCTGCGTGTCGCGGGTTCGATCCCCGCACGGAACCAATATTTGTATGACCTACAGGTAGTTATTCCGGGTCGGGCTGTTTGTGTATGTGAGTTTAAATGTTTGTAAACGAACCCACGATACAGGAGAAATTCCTAGTGTAGAAAGAATAGATACCCCGTAAAACGTCAAATAGGTGATATAAGGGTGTGACCTTTCCAAGAAATATATCATCACGCTGCTGCCTTTATCTCCATTTATATGGGGTCAGCGCAGCAAGTCGTCTTCCACACATGTGTATATATTTCAATTTGCCGTCATCTCAAAAGTCACCTTTTTCCTAGCCATCTATCATCCTTTACTCAATCCATGTATCGATTCTTCTCCCCCCTCTGGTTGCCCTCTTCTCTAGTAACCCTCCTCATAAATACTCAAAACTTTCCTTGCAACATGATACTCATTCTTTCGCATCACCATGACAACCGATTATCACACAACTTATCGATCACATGCGCCACCAGGCTTCATCTTACATACTTATTCGATCCATTCGCGTAAGACCACACATCCCCCTCAGCATTCTCATCTCAGCTGCATGCAATTTATTTATTTATTTATTCATCCCTTTTGTGGACCAAAATTCTGATCCATACAAGACAGCAGGCCTTATCATGTAAAAACAAATAATTTAATCAGTGTTCTGCGTCATCTTATTTTACAGCATTTTGTCCCGAAACTTAATTATGAGAGTCGTTCATAAGAATACTCTTTTCACATCAATATAATTATCGAAATTAATTAATTCTCCAGCGAATAACGCTTCGTTGACTCCTAATCAAAATGTGCGAAGAGGTACTTGTTCCATAATTTCGTGCAGAACTCAGAAAGTCCGTTGTAATTTTGCAAATGGAGTATCAATTTAATATTGTGCGACGCCATTTTGTATGAACCATGTTTACGCCCGTGGATGGGAACTGACGCGTCATTTTCGATCGTTATTTCTAATTAAGGGAGAATGTTTAATAAGACAATCTAATGGGAAAGTCGGACGTAACGTTTACTTATTGGGCACTTACAAAAGAATGGACTCATTAACATTTATCCAACTAATTGCTTGTATAAATTAATAATACCAGCCTGTTACTGCCCTACTGCAGGGCAAAGAAGTTTAATATAGGAGTAAATCCTATTGATAATAATACCAAAATGCAGAGCAAAGGTATCTTCTCATACAAAGAAGACACGAGCATTAATCACTATTCACTCCAGGCGAGTCGGTGATTTCAGACGTATACTAATTTCAAATTCATGATATTTACAATGTTTTCTTTCGCCAATGTCAGTGATGTCAAAGATAAACTTAGAAAGCACATAAGAATTGAAAAATAAAACAATGAAATCACTTCAAGTGCCACGTAAAAATATTTACACCATAAAAAATATTATTCATGGCATCTTGCACAATACCTTTTTTACTAAGACAAATACTTTTAGACATTCGCGACTCAATGAACAGTAAAAACGTAAAACACAATCTCAAAGAATACTTCTACTCCATTTTACCTTCATTTTTCAATAGCGCGTTGAGTAAGTTCCAGACCATGGTATGCTAAGACAGACCCCAGAGGTCTAATAGTCTGCTTTGTTTAATGATAAGGACAGCAACTTAGTGTTATTAAATAAATTAATAAATAATTAAAACAGTCATATTGGTTGCTCGGATTTGATCTCTACCAAGACAGCACAACACACAAAAATACCACCCAAAAAATCGATGTAAGTATTCATACTTAGTTCAACAAACACGGTACACAAAAGGCTTCTAGTTAGTATTTCATTAACAATTTCTCTTTCTATGTTGATTGACGCTAATAGACGATGAGCCAGCAAATCGTGCCCTATTCCAGCCACAATCACTAAGTATACTTAGTGGTTATTTCGGGCACATTGAACCTGTTAAGCTGTTTGTAAATATACTTCTTTTGTTTGCTGTGTATTTTCCTTAATTAGGTTGTGGGTATGTTTGTTGTTTAGTTTCTGTTTTGTTTTTTGGATGTAATATTTTATTTATATTTAAATACCTGACTGACGTTGTCTTGCTGCCTTGGCTGCTATCAGAGGGTCCAGAAAACGTTTAATCGATCCCGATCGGAGCGCCACCTACTGGGTCCAATTATGAGTCTAAACCATCTAAGGACCCACCCAAATACACTTTTTTTTAATCTATCTTGCCGTTAACAAAGACTTCCGTGACATAAACACGTACAGAAGAATTATGAAGTGTACAAGAGTTTATTGGGTTTTAAACTTAAAAAAATGCTAAGGCTATGTACAGAAAGGTGCATGAATTAGCTAGTCCTCAACGACATCGACGATGCTCAACGCGCTCGTGGATACCCTGGTTTGGATTGTTTACTGATGAATGTAAGACGCTAATGTAAAACTTTTAACGGTTTTGTGAGAAAACGAAATGATATGACTGAGTTAGGGGTTGACTTAATTTAGTATTATCGAAGGGTAGTAGGTAGCAGCCTCAAAAAACCTAAGCTAACATACTGAAGAGAACACGAGGCTGGTCGCCAACGCAATGATCTGGCCAAGTGAAAAAAACCCATGTTCACAAACAAATTATAGCTGGTGGTGATGGCAACTTTGGACCGGTGGTGATGGCAACTTTCGACCGGAGTCGATGGAGGCAGATAGTCCGCTTAAAGGGGTCCAGTGACCAATCTCCTCAGTAATGAGGGACCGATTCAAGATGAAGAAGGTAGCCCCTAAGTAAAATACTAGTAATCAGCTGTCTACCTGATCTTCACAATCCAGGAATTGGAAACACGATACCCCAGCTAGAAGTCCTTTTCTTCTAATAGTCTAGTACAACCTGTATCAAGTTACAGGTTGTCAGACTTTCGGGCTTCTGACTACCAGTAACGACTGTCGAAAATCCATGTTCCTTTGAAGATATGTAAGAAAAGGACGCCTATCTCTAATCAACAAAATACTCGTCAGCCTCGTTCTATTGGCAAGTGCTCCTATTCCCGCTTATACCAAACAAAATTAAACTTTAAACGCAATACCTTTACGACCACCCAAGCAGGCAAGAAATACCCACAACCTTTGTCTAAGAACCCTAGAGTTCTCTCTCACCAAAATTCAATTTAGTCTGTACGGTAACTATGACCCAATTCCCATTCAACAGAGCCAGTGTTTCCCAAATGTTAATAAACTTTTTTTCAAATATTCCCCCTCACCTTACCTTCGGGGTAATGTAGGCAACTGTTCGTAAACCAGGAAGTACTGATGCTTTCCCGGGAACATAATGTGTTTCAATAAAAGGTACT
Organism: Phlogophora meticulosa; assembly: GCA_905147745.2. Taxonomy (NCBI): domain Eukaryota; kingdom Metazoa; phylum Arthropoda; class Insecta; order Lepidoptera; family Noctuidae; genus Phlogophora; species Phlogophora meticulosa. The sequence goes on along the minus strand of LR990524.1, from coordinate 2,144,137 downwards.
GCACACTCAGATGTTCTCAAAGTTTTGAGTTGCGACCCCCGAAGCGGTGTTGGTGAATGGAAACTTTTTGAAAGACTGTTTCGTGGTTGGATTATATTATCGGTGTGATGTAGTGACCCACATTATTTTTATTAGAGCAAAAATATCTTTGGTCATAAAAAAAGAAACAAGTTATTGTCGTTTACAGCATTGCAGCGATTTGATTTCAATAGGAGCATTATTTATTTAACTTTGTACATAAAAATAATAAATAAGGTTAATAAAGTGATTATACATAGTTTGACAGCCAGTCTTAAAAAAAGCGTATCGTGTTGCCCAGTGACTGTGTTGTGGAGGTCAGATAGGCAGACAATACGGAAAAGGGGGTTCCAAAGATATTTGAGAAACACACACACAAGGTCTCGATACAGCTCGTGAATTCTGGGTTTTTACACAAAAAGGCAGAGTGGAGGCGAATTTTTTTCTGTTACACTTCTCATTTCACGCGAGTACCACTCAAAACATTATTTATACGAGCCATTTCTAGATTTATTTATAGGTTTGTATTCGAGGATCGATGGCGTGTGAAATATGAGGAGTGCGACGAGAATCTGAAATGTTAACAGTATTCGGGATGTGAGAGCGAAATATATTTGACGACACGGTTAGCGCAGTGGTTGAGCCATCGGCTGCTGACGCAGCAGCCGATGGCTCAACCACTGCGCTCAACCACTGCGTGTTGTGGGTTAGATCCCCGCACAGAACAAATATTTGTATGACCTACAGGTAGTTGTTCCGGGTCTGGCTGTTTGTGTATGTGAGTTTAAATGTTTGTAAACGCACCCACGATACCGGAGAAATTCCTAGTGTGGGGCAATGTTTTTTTTTTTTTTTACCAAAGACAAAAAAATGCCCGTCACGGGACGCCGCGCCCCGGGTCGATGTTAAACATCAAAATTATTGGTTATTGAAAGTATTTTTAATTGAGAAAAACCAATCGATATCTAATAATTATGGAGTCAAATTGTAAAGTAGTCAGTCAGACGGTCCGGACGGTCAGTCAGTAAGTACCTCCTACAGAGAAGCAACGGAGCGTATGCACGCGTACACACACAAGGGAGTCGACAGTGTTGGCATGACGTCACAATTGCCGTGACGGCACGAGACTCGCCTACACATGTTTCACATTTTGAAGAAGTCTACTCAATCACCTAGAGCGGTGCTGTGGATTTGGACGTAAAAAATATGGACGTAGTTCCTGAAAAACGTTCCAACCCACAATCAGATCAAAACTTACTTTATAATACCAAATAAGTCATGTGATTGCTATTTACTAACTGTCAAAATTTGGTGGCTGTACTATAATTTTATTAATAAAATCATGATCTAGTAACCCAACCCACTTGTATAGAGAACACAAATAAATATTAAACTAAAAAAGCCCAAGCTGTGTGGAACAACCCAAATATAAGACAGAGTCATATTTTTTTTTCTGAAATGTGATCTAAGATGTTTGAAACGTTTTTGATTTTTAAAAATCTGATTGACCTTGTTAAAATAGATGTTTCACTAAAACGTTCCAAGCCATCTGAAACGTTTTTGTTTAAACATAGTACGTGCACTCTCCGGAGAATAGATATTTCACTAAAATGGTCCATACCATTTGAAACGTTTTTGATATAAATAAATGTTACCCATGTCGGCAAAATATAATTATATGCAAAAGATATATGATTTATATGTTGACGAATTTAGACTCATTCATGGCAACGACAGCAAAAAATATGTATCATTAGCCAAGAATTTAACTTAAGGTTCAAAAGTCTTAAAAAAGACACGTGCAATAGATGTGACACATTTGCAGCAAAACTAAAAGTCCCGAACGATTTGTCAATAGAAGACAGAAACCAATTGATTTCCGAAAAAGAAAAGCATTTAAAATTAGCTGAGTCCTTACGAAGTCAAATGAATTGCCAGATTGAAAGGGCAAAAGTAGATGAGACATTTGAGTGTTTAACATTTGACATGGAGAAGACGTTGCCTTTACCACGTATTCCAACAAACGTGGTATTTTATAAAAGACAACTCTGGTTTTATAACTGCGGCGTTCATGTGTCTTCTACAAATAAAGGATATTGTTTTGTTTGGGTTGAGGGTCAAGCTGGCAGAGGTGCCCAAGAAGTTGGTTCCTGTTTGAAAAAATTTATAAACGAAGTATTGCGTCCTAATGTTGAATATCTATCATTGTGGAGCGACAGTTGCGGGGGCCAAAATCGGAACATAAAAATGGTCCTCATTCTTAAAGTGATTTTACACAGCCATCCTACCATAAAGGTTATAGATTTAAATTTCCTAGAAAGTGGACATACATTTTTGCCAAATGACACTGACTTTGGTAAAATTGAAAGTCATTTAAAAAAATTTCAGAGACTATACACTGCAGAAGATTACGTGAATGTGATAAAGACTTGCACAAAAAAGACCCCTCTAGTACCTATAAAGATGGAAAAAGAAGACTTCGTGAGCACTGAGAAATTAGAAAAAAATATAACAAATCGAAAGATGTTCATTAATAAGGTTAAAGTTAATTGGCTAAAGACCAAACATATCCAAATAAGAAAGGATAATGTACACTCTGTCTTCATGAGTTCAGATAATAATGAGGAATATCAAGAGTTATATATAGGGCGAAAATTTAAAGGAAGCGTGCTTCCTTTATGCTCAGAACTCCTTATTCCTCTTTGGCCAGACGGAAAACCTATTACCCAGGCTAAATTAGATGACCTAAAGTCAATGTTTAGTCTAATTCCTGAGTTTTTTTTTTTTTTTTTTTTGGAATGGGCATCTCGCAGTTTATCCTTTAGGGATATTTACTGCTCAACCGAACTTTCCTGTGGGGGGCTTAATTAAAATTAAGGCCTCCAGCCAGGCATAAAAACTTATAAGCTAAGCGACTATCGCTAAGGGCACCCCCTGCGGGGTACGAACCTCGGCTTAGGACGTCGCTGAAGAGGACAGCAAGGGACAGGCTGGATCTGATTGTTCCATTATTTAGGGACATTTTAAACATTAATCGGCTCAGCTTCGCGGGCTGGCTCTAGCAAAGGGTCGGGAGGGGGGCATTGACGGGGTCGTCGCGACGGGCCTCGGCGGCGAGGACGGAATGTCCGTTTTTGTTTGCGAACAGTGCTGGTGGCCTTATCGCTCTCCTGGAGGAGAGTGATAGGATCATCTGGCTCTGTGAGTGTGTGTTTCGGTCTTCGAACTGTACTTATTCGCGAGGGAGTGTATCGGACGGCCGATGACACTAAGGGGTTAGGATGAGCGGTAGAACAGTCCATGAAGCGCTGGGTGAGTCGCTTCATGAACTGTTTCACCGTAGGTATTTTGAGATCTACATGGAGAGTCTCATTTCGGACGTAGAAGGGAGCTCCCGTGACTCTGCGCAGGAATCGGTTCTGGACGGTCTGAAGCCTATGAATATGATACGGCTTGGCGTGAGCGAACACTGCGCAAGCGTATGTCATGATTGGTCGGATGACCGAGACGAAGAGCCGCAATTTGCACCTGAGTGACAACTTGCTTTTCTCGTTGGTCATACAGTAAAGCCTGCCGGACGCGAAGACGGCGCGCGAACGCGCCGCCTTTATGTGTTCGGCGAACGAAAGTCTGTGATCGAGTATCACACCTAAGTATTTGGCTCGCTTATCCCAAGGGATAGGCTTGCCGTACATGGCTAACGGACTAGGCGTGGGGACATTGCGGCGTCCGGGTTTCCTAAAGAGAACCGCTTGACTTTTGTCGGGATTGACCTCGACTCTCCATTTCCGGAACCAAGCGCCTAAGACGTTTGCGGAAGTTTGGAGAGTGCGAGCTATGGTGGTAGGGTTGTGACCGGTATAGTAGATGGCCGTGTCGTCGGCGAAAAGCGCCAACTGGGCCTTTCTACCCCTAGGGACGTCGCTAGTGAACAGCGAGAACAAGAGAGGAGACAGCACGGATCCTTGAGGGACGCCCGCGTGGATAGGGTGAGGTGACGATAGCGTACCGTCTACGCGATATCTAAACGTACGATTCGACAGAAAATCTCGCAAGATGAGCACGAGACGATCTGGCACATCGAGTTGGTATAGCTTGTATAACAACCCGTTGTGCCAGACCTTGTCGAAGGCTTTCGCAATGTCGAAGAAGAGGGCGCCGGTGAGCGCTCCTCTCTGAAAGCCCGCGCTGACGTGTTCGACTACGCGGTGCACCTGTTGAACACACGAGTGTCCCGGCCGGAACCCGAACTGTTCGTTCGGTATCAGGCTCTTTGCCTCGACATAGTCCTTGAGTCGCTTATAAATAAGCTTCTCGTAGATTTTGCCGAAAACATTGAGCAGACTGATAGGTCGGTAGCTCGTGGGCTCAGACTTGGGCTTGCCAGGCTTGGGGATGCCAATAACCACGGCTTCTTTCCACGATTGAGGAAAGATATTGTTGCTCAGAGCGCCATTGAAGATGGCGGTCATGAGCATAACGAGTTGCGCGGGGAGGATTTGAAACACCCTATTGGTGATACCGTCCTTACCGGGGGCTTTGCGCGGTTTGAGCCCTTTAATGATGTCTTGCACTTCGTCCGGAGTGACGGGAGGCAGAGGATCATCAGGGTTGTCGACGGGAGGGAGCGAGGACCTACGTTCGACTTCGGCGTCTACCTTTAAGAGGTGAGCTTGGTCGAACGGCTGGGGGCTAAGCGAGCATTGAGTCTCTAAGCTTTCGGCTAGGCATTCGGATTTTTCCGAGTCGTCGAACGCGACGCTCTTATCTGGACGAGTGAGGGGAGGCATGGTAGCCTCTACGGTGGACCGGAGTTTCCTCTGGAGGTTCCAGAAGGCATGGTGGTTGGGCTCTAGCTCACTGATCATCTTGTCCCAGCTCTCCGACCTATGCTCCGCCACACGTTTGCTGACAGTACGCTGTAGCATTCGCATGTGGGCTTTGTTCGCAGAGCAGGGAAAAGCGCTATAGGCACGGACGGACGCGTTCTTCTCGGTTATCAGAGCCCGTACATCGTCCGGTAGGTTCCAGCGCTGGGCATTCAGCGCCGGAACCCGCCTTGAACAGTCGTTCAGGACTGTCTGTACGTGCTCCGTAAACGAGTCGACTGCGCCCGTGGTGTCAGCGACTGAGGTGATTAGATCGGGGATGGAGTCGAGTAGAGGCGACGAGGAGGATTTCAGCTTTTCGCTTACCTTCCTCCAGTCGGTAACTAATTGAGTCGGGGGTGGCTGATCAGGGTCAAGCGGACCCGTACGGGGAACTAGCGTCATCATCACCGGACGATGGTCGGAGTTAAGCTCGTGGAGCGCCTCTATCGATTGTAAACGAAGGTTTACATTCTTTAGGAGCGCTATGTCCAGTATGTCAGGTCTATGGTCAGGATCGTGGGGAAAATGGGTATGAGTCATCGGGGCGATGACGTCATAGTTAAGGGAGGCGCCCAGATTGAGGACAGCCCTCCCTCTGGCGTTGGTTACATTACTATTCCACGCGGGGTGCTTGGCGTTGAGATCGCCCGCTATGATAACGGAGTCACTCAAGCCGAGAAGAACCGAGATATCGTGGGATAAAGCTGGGATGTCGTCCCTCCCACGAGCGGGAGGGCAGTACGCGGATACAATAGTAATTGGCTGATGGCCAGTCATGCCGAGCCGACAGATAGAGTACTCAAGGAGCGAGGTCGGGGGAGGAGAAGTTAAAGGGACACAGTGCAATGAGTTTTTATAATAAATCATTGTACCGCCCTTGTGACAGCGGGATCTATCATTGCGCACCATACGGTAGTTTGCAATTTTGGGGTCGCGGTTGTGCGGTTTGAGGAACGTCTCCTGTATGAGGAGGACGTCCGGTTGGTGATGGCGGAGGAAGTTGGCAAACTCAGCCCGTTGCTGGAGTAAGCCATTTATATTGACGTATCCTAACTTTAGGGATCGCGGTTTCAAGGTTCTGGCGTTAACGTACCTATCCATTGCGGTTATTAAAGTGGGCTTCTAGGTCACGGAGCACCGAGGGGGCCTCCATGAGCGCTTCGATGCGCTTCTTAGGGTCTGTGGTAGCCTCTAAGCGATCGGCTAGACGATCGGCTTCGCGGTTGCAGAAGATTAAGTACACTGGCAATATGACGTTCATATTGCGCTGTGTACGGATTTTAGCGTCGTAAAGAGCCTCCGTAGGCTGAGCACGGAAGGCGGAAACCTCAGCCTCTGCGGTCTGGGTAGCCTGAACTGCAGGGGCTGGGGTCGGCGCCGGGATGGGTGAATCCATCAGCGCCGGTGGGTGGCTGCGTTTAGCCGCCAGGGCCGGGAAGGCCTTCTGGTGGTTCAGCTTGTTCCACGGAGATGACCTCTGTGGGCTAAGGCGCTCAGGGAGCGCAGACGATGGCGGGGGTGGTGCCCTAGTAGAGGGGCATTCCCTTTGTTGACGAGCGTTTGCACGTCTCATCAACCTTTGGGAAGACGACTTTGGGGCTCGCGGGCACCCTCGGAAGTTCGCGGTATGACCGGACTGTCCGCACAGAACACAACTCGGTGGTTCAGTGCACTGAGTGCGGTCCTTGGGTCGGTCACATTTGCCCGTGGCGTGGTCGCCCAGACACTTGACGCATCTGGGCCTGGCGAAGCAGTTTCGCTGAGAGTGGCCGTACAATTGGCAGCGATGACACTGGCCAATTAGATGGGGACGGTACGGTTTTTCGATCTTAATACCGGACAGGGCACACACCGTTTTGATGTTGAATATGGGGTGGTGCCCTTCTGTGGGGTCGCAAATAACTAGGACCATATCATAAACTAGCCCACCCCGGGCCTTATGAAGGCGGTGGACGGCGGACGCGGGGACACCTTGGGCGCGGATGTCGGCCAGGATGTCCTCCGTTCGGATCTCCCTGGGGATACGCCTGATAACCACACGGGTTGGCGTCTCCTCAGGGAGGGAATAGGTGTGGAAGGAGATGGCCTTCCCACGTAAAAGGGATACTATTTCCCTATAGTCATTTGCTGACGGCAGGGTTACCTTGATACCCAGAGGGGTAGCTCGGGCGTTGGTGTAGTTGATCCTGCGATCAACACACATTTTGGAGACGGCCGTCCACTTCGCCTTGTCTTGGATGAAGACAGGGGGAGGTGGCTTCGCCTTACGGGTGGCGGTGCCGTTAGGGCCCGTACCGGAGGCCTGTGCCAGGGGTACGGGGGAGCGGGGGGGAGAGGGCGCGGATTCGTCTACTGAGGACGGGGCGCCGATTTTTTTGGCCTTGGTGGCCTGTGAGGGAGCTTTAGAGGGCTTCCTCTTTCCTCCTTTTCCTACGACTTGGTAGTCGTCGTCGGACGAGGAGGAAGGAGACTCCTCTGCCTCTGAGCAGCTGCGCGAGCGAGGGACAGTCGTGTCCATCCTATCTAAAGATTCATCGGAATCGTCATGCGCGGGGGCTGGCTTTCCGAGAATCGGACTTTTGATGCACCTGGCGGTAACAGGCACAAAAGCCGAGGCCGGACGGGTCGCGGGTTCCGGGTATTTCGGTGCCTTTGTCTTTTTGGACAAAGGCGCCGGACTACCAGCGTTCGTGGAAGAGGTCGGCGATAAGGGGCTATCGACCAACGGACGGGGCGCGGGTTCTGGGTATACCGGTGCCATTGTCTTTTTGGACAAAGGCGCCGGATTACCCGCGTTCGTGGAAGAGGTCGGCGATAAGGGGCTATCGACCAACGGACGGGGCGCGGGTTCCGGGTATACCGGTGCCATTGTCTTTTTGGACAATGGAAGACTACCTGCATTCGCGGACGGGGACGGCGACGAGTGATTATCGACGCGAATAATTCGCTCCGGTTGAGCGGCCAGCCTGTCGAAGGCTACGTTTTTACCGCCATATTTGGCGCGGATGTCCGGGTCCTTTAAGAGGACCTCCCTGACGAACGCTAATAAGTCAGCGTCCGTCATGGCTGAGAAAAAGACCCGTTAGGAAGTAATTTTGGGGCCTACGCCTAAACCTATCTCTAACTCCCCGGGTGGGTACGCCCGGGGATGTGTGACCAAACCCTCCCTGCCGGGTGTAGGCAGGGAGGTGAGTACCTCGGGTGAGCCCTAAGCTTGTGATCCCGTCGCAAATCTTATTGTGCGAACGGGGCCCTGACCAGTCTGGTGCGAAGGGGTAGACACACCCAACCGACACCAGGTGAGTTGCTGGGGAAGGAAAATAGAGACTAGAGCTGACTAGGAGATCCCCCAAGGCCAAGCTTCTAGCTCCCTGCCGACTTGACTGCCTCACCCTGAAGGGGCTCGGCCGGTGTATCGGGTCAACACCGCACTCGGCTTCGTTGGCACCGTAAGGTATCCACCGAGAGACCACGAAACTGTGGTTTTAGCCCTGAAGGGGCCAAAGACGTTAGACGCACGTTTCCGTTAACGAAATAGCGAAATCAGTAACCCACTGTCTTGAAAAAGACGGCTCTGATGCACGGGATTCTTCGTAGTCGGCGACTACGGCGGAGTTGCGCGGAGGCGCAACAATGGCGGAGCGTGAAGAGTCACGCAGCGAGCGAGGAGCGGGAGCAGCGAGAGCGGCACGTCCGTTCGGGTCGAGCGCGTGAAGCGAAGTCCCTAATTCCTGAGGATTGCCTGTCGTTTTATAAAAACCTGCAGGGTATAGAAGGACCCGATTATGTTGAAGGATTTGCTGGGGAACAAGACTTTGAATTCGAAGAAGAACGTATATCGTAGATATTTTTTCATTACAAAATATACTTTTTTTTCTATTTAATCTTGTTTTATTATTTTCTTTGTCGTACATGTCATTTGGAACGTTTTGCGCAAATTAAAATTTTAAATGTACCATGAATATTGCAATAAACCAAAAACGTTCCACAGCAATATTTTTATGAATATTGAGAAAAGCATTAACATTAGAAGTCTAAAATAGGGTCACATTAAAACTCGATCATGTCATCTATAGCATACAAAAGTATCAGTAGAAAAAAAATTAAAATTTAATTAAGTAATACGAGATTGAACTTTAATCGCAATTATCTCAAAATGTCAAGTTAGTGGGTTGGAACGTTTTTCAGGAACTACGTCCATATATTCTTGACTAGTTTTAAGTAATATGTTACCTTTTACCGAATAGTCAACACCAAGTATTAAGCACAACAGGTAAAATATTAAAAGAGCTGTCAAGTCAGTTAACACATTTGTCAGTAATCGTGGTAGGTCAACTCAGAACTTAAGAAGCGCAACGACTCGACGAACACTACTAAAAAAATAACATTTGGATGGGCCGATTTCAACTAGTACTCAAACTTTTAGATAGACATTAAAACTAAGAAAAAAAACGTATAAGACCGTGTTTAAATCGTGCACCGAGGGTTTCGTACAAAGGTTATGTACCTAGTACAGCTACTTAACTACAAAATAACTTATAAAATAATAAACATTACCTACTGAAGTTCATAAACTATGAGAGTATAGAAAAAATACCCAGAATACCCGGAACAAATCTTTGTAGACCGTACAAACATTTGTCCCAAGGCGGGAATAGAACCCGCAACCACGTGCGTCGCAGGCGGACCTTCGCCCGCTGCGCCACAGAGGTCGTCAACTAACTGCGGACTATATGGGTTATTACCCTTCCATAACACTCACGTACGAGTAACTCGCACCAGACGATACAAAGTTGGTTCCCGTATTTCCTTATACCGGTTTATCTTTAATACCTCAGCTTTCTGCTTATGATCGCTGATCCTCGCAAATCCTCGTATGTGTGTTATTCATGTTTTAGATAATGTTATTCCATTAGCCTGCTCTCAAGTTTGTATATATACCTTGCCAAGTAAAGTCTCAGTGAGTAAAACTCTTGATTACATGTTTTGTTGGTACTGTAGGGACCTTAAGCACGGTAATAATATTACCCTGCCTTAAGTATCTGAGGTACGGCATAGTTTAGATATTAATATCGGATAATTAGGTCTCTCTCTTTCTCTCTCACTCTCAGGAGGCCTAGCTTACGACTTTGCTGAGGGTCACAACGTGTGGCTTTGGGCTTGCTCTAATTTATATTCGGACGTCTTCCATTTTTAATTCGTCTCGCAAAAAAAATAAAAAAAAAGTATAAGTGTCCAGTTCTTGACGTCACGATTGCGGGGGAGGGAGGTAACACGTAACACCTTTGGTTTAAAGAAGTTTATTTCTCAAAAATAACATACATAGGTCGCTTAGATATATTATAAGAAACTTAATAAAAAATAAATATTATTGTTATAAACATTGTTGTCGTACGATCTATCGTAGGTACATACAGTGGTTTATTATCTTTGGTTCGCCAAATACAACTTTAATCTTTAAAATGTTCATTGATGAGGAGTCTCTTATTTCTTTTGGTAACTTATTATACACCTTAAATATGACTACTTATTTCTGATATAAGCCATATTATCATCTTCTGCCTAGCCTTTTCAGAACTATGTTGCTTTCTGGATGCAACTGAATACCAGTATTTGACATGGAGCGACTACCTACCTGACCTCCACTTCCCGGTTACTAGGTAAGGCTGGTTCATCTGAATCAGAATTATTTATTGGCTAAATATCATCATCATCATCATCATCATCATCATCATCATCATCAGGCTATACTAGTCCACTGCTGGACATAGCCCTCTCCTAATGGCTAAACATAGGTATCAACATTATGGATCTTATAAGTAATGAAGGTTGTCAGCCTTTTAGGCCTCTCACTACCAGTAACGACTGTCAAAGATTAATATAATATATTTTACCCTACGTATTTGACACTTCCTATTTACTACTATATACATGAAGAAAACAAAAATTCAAATTTATTACAGTACCTACAGCATATAAATACCACACTCCTCCTTACCTAACCCCTAACACACAAAATCATACACATAAATACATAAAGAAACACAAGTAATCAAAATATATAAATGCAACTTACCTAGTTATAATAATTACCACAACCATATAAATTTACTAATAAGATAAAAGTTTAATTTTACGATCACAACAATAACAACATTGTACCGATTTTTAAACGCGGTGAAAAAGCCACTGTGTCATGGGCCTTAATAAACATGTATTGTATTTTTCTATGACTGTACCCCTCAGTGCTCATGCACTTCTACCTGCCTTCTACTTAGCGATGCTCATAAGATGTCGTGCACTTATTTGAACAATTAACCCTTAATAAGGCTCGAGCCTGTGTTAGAGCTAGAAAGTAAGTTACAATGGAAATAGAGTAAATAAATACTGCAGAATTTAAAAAAAGTATTTTGAAAAAGGGGGGGTGGTTTTTTACCCCCTTTTTTTGGGTGGGAAATAATATCCCTTTGCCCGATTATGTATGTGCACTGTGTCTCGAAGTGGGAAAATAATTCCCTTTGCCTATTCAGGCAAAGGGAATTATGCCTAGTTTTGTTGTTATTCATATACTAGTATTTCACCTGGTTTCGCTTTTTACATTTTATTTATTTTATTCTTCTAAAGTTGCAATATTTTCCTCTGTTGGAAGAACATCATATTGTCCTGTTGTCTCACCCACACTACCAATAGGTCTAGGACTATTTATTTCTAAAATATCTGTGAGTGCTTCTACTGAATATATTTCTTGGCTTTCAATAGTTTCTTCCAAGTTATCAGATATACCAAACAACTCTTCAAGACGCCTTTCAACAATAACCTCTTGAGACTCATTCTGGTAATCTGCTGGGCTGGTTACAGGGGCTGTTTGGTAATAGGCATCATCATCTGAGTCAAGATCGGATAAATCTGACAGGTTGTTCATGATATCTTCTAACTCCTGTTTCCTTAATTTCTTATTCATGGTGAATCCTAGAAATAAATTATTACATATATACAATTATACTATAAAACTAACTAGGTATACATATTTACAAAAACAAAAAAAAAACAAAAAACAAAAAAAAAAGCCGACAAGGACACTCAGGCGTCAAAGTATTCCTCCGCATCGCTGTCATCTGGAAACGTGCCCAAAAGACTGGCAGCATTGCCACGTTGGATGGCAATACTAATTCTTTGGGCAAAGAATGAGCCAGCCCTCTGGTCACGCGAAGTGTCGATCAGACGTCGAGAAATTTCTTTATAAAGATGACGTGCACTCGGACCCCATGACCCGAGCGTTTCAACCCCAAACGGCTCAAAACTGTAGTTACCAATAAGGTTACAGTATTTGCGCCGTTTGAGGGTCTCAGCACCCGCCGCGGCAGCGCCAGCACAGCCTGCCGTGCTTGAAACATGAGATGGCGCAAGGGTATCGACGCAGGTTGCGTCCCACACCAAAGGCCTACCCATCTTCCAAGGCAACAAAGTCATGCCGTCTGGTCTCTTACCATCGTCTCGTACCAAGCCGTTAGGTTCTAATACCGCTGGTACGCCGGCGGTACCAAGAGCTCGACGAATAATATCATTGATGCTGGCGTGCCGTGCTATGCGTCCTGCGCTCCTGTAACAGGACAGGCCATGGTGCCCGAAGCTGTCGACCGCTTCACCACAGTGACACCGATGCGGAGCAACACAAGGGGCACCCAAGCGAAGACAAGTAGCGAGCCGAAACGATGTGTCATCCATCATAGTACCTATGGTGGCTGACGGGAGTGCCTGAAGCCAGAGGCCCGACTCCCATTCTCCCACGGCCAACAGACGGGCACGCTCAGCAGTACTAGGTGACGTGTTCAACAGAGAATTCCGTATAGTACTGCAGAGCGGCACGTCCCATCGCGCCTGGGAAGACAGGTTGTCGGGCAAATCCGTATTGGGACAAGCCATTTTCCAGGCGTTCAACGCATCGGTCAAACACGGTACTTCAAAATCAACCAGTGAGAAAGCTAAAATATTCCTGGTTAATCTATCGGTACTATGGACCGAGGAGAGGAATGCCGGTAAACTTATACTGGAAATTTTGCGGACGCCGAGACCACCCAGGCGAATGGGAAGTGTGGCTTGCTGCCATGCTCGGTCGTCCAAGGCCACATTTAGGATCGAAGAAAGAGTGTTTCTAATAATTTGGTCTACTTTTTCTAAAAGTTGTGGATGCTTCCAAAGATGGGAAGAGCGTAGGCTATATGTAAATTTTGGTCCAAAACAACAGTATCGAATAAGTGTGAAAGCCGAATGTATGTTAATTTTGTAAAGTCTTTCCGAAACATCATTAAAATTTTGTATTTTCTCCTCAATAAAAGTGGGAAAGGATTCGTCAAAAATTGGGGACCCCAGGAGGTGGAGAGAATTTTTCTCCATGATTTTGATGTTAGGTGCTACTGTGTTAAATTTTGCTATGATAGTCTGCCTGTCAGTGGCTTGGGGAAGATAAATTTCGCATTTCGAAAGATTAAGGTCTAGCCCAATGGAACTGAATTTTTCCTTTAAAAAAGCTAAATCAGTCAAAACTGTGTCCACATGACCTCCTAGGGTTCCGTCATCTAAATACCATACGTTGAATTTAGAATTTAGTTGTTGAATTATTGGATTTATTGCTAAACTAAAAATGACCGGCCCAAGAGGGTCACCCTGTTGACATCCAACAGCTGATTCTAAAATGTTGTCCTTGTAAAGTAATTTAGAAGGGTGCCTGTAGCATTGATAAAGAAAACTGTAAATTTTGGGTATTTCCTTTTGAACTTCTGTCAATAAGGTGTCCCTATTTACGGAATTAAAAGCATTCTTAATGTCAACCTTAAGGATGACCTCACCTTCATTGCTATGGACGTATGATGAGAGTGCATGTACCGCAGCCTCACAGCCCCCTTTAGATCCGAAGCCTAGCTGTAGGGGCTGGAATTTGCTGGCCAAAGTTTCGCTGTAGAAAGCACAGCAAATTTTAGCTGCGGTACGACGGTAAGTGGACCCTACGGCAATGGGACGAATACCGCCATCCTTCTTGCGCAGGGCGCAAAGATTTGCCCCGTACAAAATATCAATGACGTCTTCGTTCACATTGCCGGAGAGCATGAGGTTGATGAGGGCCGTCAACTCCTTCAAAAGGGACTCACCAGCTTCCCCGGCGCTTGAACTCATCAGGTCCTTAAAGTGTTGTGGAGTTAAGCCGTCGAGTCCGCCAGCGGAGCCACTCCGAAAAGAGCCCACGGCCGCACTCACTTGTTGAGCTGTAATTACAAGTGAGTTGGATACTGGATCGGGGGGGGCAGGGAAGATGAGGTCATCGGCTGGCGCGGGGTGTTTGCTCTCCAGAGCTGTAAGTGTCTCTGGAGAGTACGGCGCAACCACATCGCTACTGAAAATTATCCTTGCTGCACCTCTAATGTCACCTTCGCCTAGTTTAGACTCGACATGGTGCAATAAACCTCTTTGAGGGAGGTGCGATGTTAATTTAGGGTCGAAACTTTGGGCCGAAATGTTACAATTGTCTTTTATTTGAGATGTTAAAGATTTTTTAACTGCCAAATTTTTTTGCACATGTAGAATTCTAAATGGGAAAGTGAGTAATTGTTCCCAAGCAATCGTAGAGTTCTCTCGGACGGCGAGGCGGATACAACGTGCTAAACTTAATGCCACGGATGGTCTCGCGCCACGAGGAACTCTCTTTAAAATCGGGGTTGACGTTTTAAATTTTGCTAGCGTTTTCCAAAAGGGTTGAGTGGGTGGATTGGATGTTGTGGAAGCGAGAAGGCTTGGAGGTACATTGTGGGGTTTATGTTTCTTACCCAAATGTATCTTCAAGCCCCGTTCACCTTTAAAAAACCTTGCTTGGGAACAAAGAGGACATCTCACGAGGAAATCCAGCGATGTGGTAGGTTGACCGGCACTTCGTTCGGCATCACTACTGTCGTCATTATTGCTCAACATGGAAATATGGAACTTACCTATATTTTAACTTATATATAATAACATAAAATAATAAACACAATAAATAAAAAACACCAAAAGTGACTTAAAAAATTGACAAAAGTTTGACACAATGACGCAGTCGCACTGGCAGCCTGGGGCTCCGCGCCGCCTAAGATGGCGTTACGGCGCAGCCCTGGCAACCGTTGCCGAGAGACAGGCCGAAAGCGTCGCGTCCTTGGGGGTACGCAGAAACTACAGAACTCCACCTCCTACGATCCTTACATACTCCTTTTTCTTTGTTTGTTCAAATTTGTTGTTTGTTCAAATGTTCAAATTGTCTATTAATTCACAACTATATCATCATAAATAGTCCTCTTTAGATATGTTAACAAGCTATGTATTTTGATTGTTAATATTTATTTATTGTTTGTGATTGTAATCACTAGATAACAATGTTATTTGAATATTATATTTCACTTCCAGCAATAAGCTTATTTGAAGCACTTCATTACTATTTTACTTATTTTAATTTAAATACGGAGCTGATGTTGTTGACGTGACAGCTGTCATCCGATCCAAAAATCTCAAAATATATAAAATAATATATATAAATTTATAAAATAATATACTATCGCTCTTAACACACAACATCACGCCTTTATTCAAAGAAAAGTTGGGCAGAGGTGTACCTAAAGTAGCAGTAGCAGTTATATTTTGAAGTCACGTGTAATAGGGGTCGAGCCTATGGCCATCAACCGGACATACTCCGAGTTGTTTCCAAATAATTATTACATGTAAATATCACATCTACATCCCCTAAGAAGCATACTTTCATTCAAATTTCAGCATTCTATCATTATTTGTATTTTGTATTGACTTGTATGCGAGTTCAAACTTTCATAATATATATAATAAGAAATAAATTATAAACTCAATCGGGCCAAGGGAATAATTTTCCCACTTAGTATTTCGCAGATTTTAACGCTGTTATCAATGTTATACGCATAAAATCAACAAAAAAACATAGCTAAAGTTGTCATTTCATATAAGATGGAAACATAATCTACTTACAAGATTTTTCGTTGAACAATAAAAGATTTTTTCTCGGAAGTAACCAAAAATCGACCGTTATTTTAGCACTTTTTAACGTCACTGAACTATGACATTGACATTTCAATATAAGGTAGTCATTTTTGAAGAGTGTTGCAAGTTATGAAATTTAAAATCTTCTAAAGAATAGTATATTTCGGTTACGTTCATTCTATGGGCTATCTTTCATGTAAAATAAACATGTTTTTCAAAATAGTCTTGGTGGGAAACTATATCCTTTTAGCCTTATTAAGGGTTTTAATTACCCTACCTTCTTTTATTTTTACGAGTCTACTAATACTGTAACGAACTGATGTTATTGACTTATTGTACCAATCCACTACGCAAATCGACCTCATGTATTTATAAATTATAATATTGTATTTTCTCAGTAAGCGATTATGTAAATCTTTTGAGAAAATAAAAGTCTAAAACCGTAAAGATCTACAAATGACAGTCGAGACCAACGGCTTAATGTGCTTTTCAAGTTACCTACCTAAGGTCTATGACCTGCGGCATGTTCCATTTCAGCACTGCGCTTTCAATTGCATTCTTCAAACACAATATTGTGCACAAAACTCGTTGGTAACCTTTCGTTCACAATTTCAAAGCATATTGAAGTCCGGAATCTACTATCGTGCATAGGAACCAGGGAATGGTATAAGAGAAATATCACCAAATATTGGTAATAACTCTGAATCGTATCTTTATTGCCTAGTAAAAAAAAGATAGATAACATGACATTCATGTTCTTACACTATTGGCTTTCTCTGATTCACACACTATATTATTCTTTTTAAATAATAAATAAATACGACGGCCCGGTTGGCGCAGTGGCTGAGGGATTGACTGCTGCGCTGCGTGTCGTGGGTTCGATTCCCGCACGGAACAAATATTTGTATGGCCTACAGGTAATTGTTCCGGGTCTGGCTGTTTGTGTATGTGACTTTGAATGTTTGTAAATGAACCGGAAAAAAAAAATTGCTGGACAATCCACACAGCATCATTTAACCCCAAGCTAAGCAGAGCTTGTGTTGTGTGTACTAGATGACTGATACACTTAATACAATACATTACATAGATAGATAAAAACATTGCCCCACACTAGGAATTTCTCCTGTGTCATGGGTGCGCTATTATATAGATATTTTTAGTGTACATAGTAAATACACAGAACACCCGGAACAAATATTTTTAGATCGTACAAACATTTGTCCCAAGGCGGGAATCGAACCCGCAACCTCTTGCTTCGCAGGCGGACCTTCGCCTGCCGCGCCACATCGGCCGTCATTGACATTACTATACAAATTTTATTTCTGTTTCTAGTTTGTTTTTTTTTATAATTGGGACAAATGTTTGTACGATCTACAAATATTTGTTTCGGGTGTTCTGGGTTTTAGCTATGTATAATAAAAAATATCTATCTATGTGATGTATTGTATTAAGTATATCAGTCATCTAGTACCCATAACACAAGCTCTGCTTAGCTTGGGGCTAGATGATGCTGTGTGGATTGTCCAGCATTATTTATTTATTTATTCTACAATAAAGAGTATTGAACTCTATTTTTAGAAGCCTTTGCCCTGCAGTGGGACAGTAACAGGCTGGTATTATTATCGACCTTTTGTAATACTTCAACCTTCCACTCCTATTTCTTCGCCTTATCACAAAGATCGAAAGCTAATCTTCATAACTCAGAAAGTTTACAAGTAAAATTGCTTTCAGTCCAAAGAATTTGAAGGATATTAAATCAAATCGCTCGATTGGTAGCAAGGTCTATACTTACCTACTTTCCTGTAGGAATTGAACTGTTAGTAATTTGGCTGAGACTTTTAATATTTTTTCTCAATTACACATCATATAAAACCCGTCTATTGCCACCATCCGGGCAATAGGCTCGCTCCCTATCAAGATCCCTATCACATAGGGAGCGAGCCTTTTTACTAATATTCTTTGACATTGTCCCTCAATTTCACTTCTTCCAACTTTCCAACATAAAATATAATTAAACGAAATAAGCATACATTTCCTTCTAGCAAAGTCAAACTAAAACATCATCATTTCAAATTATAGTAGTAACAAGATTATGAAGAACAAATAGTTCGCTCCAGCGAGCAGTTGTCGAAGCCGAGAGTCAATTATGAATGAAAGATGCCAACAAATTGGTTTAAATGTCGCTCGCTTTGCTCACAGTGGAAAGACGTTCACCATTTTACTTAGTCTCAAGAAGTCTCTGGGTACGAAACATACGGGTAAGTAATTGTTATCGAAATAGCATAAGAAAGGATATGGTATTTTTTATTTTTTTTGGAATGGGTTTCTCGCAGTTTATCCTTCAGGGATATCGACTGCTTAGCGCAACTTTCCTGTGGGGACTTAATTAGAAATTAAGGCTTCCAGCCAGGACGTAAAAACTTAAAAGCTAAGCGACCAATCGCTAAGGTCACCCCCTGCCCGGAACGAGCATCGGCTCAGGACGTCGCTGGGAGAGGACAGCAAGGGACGGGCTGGATCTAAAAGATATATTATTTAGGGACTAATTTTAATAATTCACTGGCTCAGCTACGCGGGCTGGCTCGGCAATCGGGGGGAACCGATATGGGATTCATTATTGGTGATTAAATACTGATTGACTCTTAGATCTAGTGGTCCTAAGCGCGACTGATGAGCGTGAGGTCCTGGTTTCCTTCATTCCTCGGTCGGGCAAAGTGTTGTTGAGTTTTTCTAATAGGAATATTCTGATTAGCAGTTCGGCGTCTGGATTTGGCCCCCGGCCTCCCTATTACATAGGACAAACATAATTGGCAAAATATGGGTGTTACCATAGCTGCTCCTCTGCCTATTCCTTCAGAGTACAGGCGTGATGTTACGTGTTTAAATACATAGTACAGTAGCCATCAAAACTAAATTAAGTTAATCCTGCCATTCCGACTTCAGATATAACCGCAAACATTCTACTATTATCGTCTTCCATTCATCAGTAATAAAAGTCAAATAAAAAAAACGGAAAAATGTATGTCCAACATTTTGGAATATTTCCGTGAATCCTTCCATCGCTCTTTATACAACCATAGTGCTCATACCAGCGCAACAGATGGAATTTCAATATACAATAGAACAGATGACTGGGTATTTATTTTTTATGTTCGAAAAAGCGTATATTTCCAAAAAATGCATCGGAAACCGTGAGCTTTGAAATGTTAAATCAAATATTCTTGATAGGCCGGTATGCGTGTTTTAAATTATGATACGAAGAGCTCTATGGATAATCGTCACGAACCGGATATTTCCATTCTTTATCGTTTCTTTTTGTCACTTTGAATAACCATCTTACAATTTTTTGAAGAAATGCGTGTATGGCCAGATGTATGAACGTACATACATACATAAATAAATAAACTCACGCGTTTTTCCCATGGGGGTAGGCAGAAATTACAGAACGCCACCTGCTACGATCTATACATACTCCTTTTGCTTTGTTTACGGCCATGCTAGCCAATACTACGCTCCTGACCTTTTTGAGGAACATCACCATTAAGGTCAGTGTATGTCCTTCTTTTATGTACGAACGAAAACGAAACAAATTAAGTATTTGAAGATCGTAGCACGTGGCGTTCTGTAGTTTTGCACTTTAAGTTTATCCGCCTGCCTGGAGCGCCTTAGGCCTTGAAAGACGAAGTTTGCTTAAACAGCGTCACTCCAGCTGGTTGCCCACCCGTTGATTATGGCTAGATATCTAACTGTACTTTGACGGCACGGTTGGTGCAGTAGCAGAGAGATCGGCTGCTGCACCGCGTGTCGTGGGTTAGATTCCCGCACGGAACAAATATTTGTATGGCCTACATGTATTTGTTCCGGGTCTAGCTGTTCGTGTATGTGACTTTAAAGGTTTGTAAACACACATATGATGGAGACGAATTTCTTAGGGTGGGGAAATGTTTAAAAAAAAACTTTGATTTGTTCGCTTCCTTAGCACACCCTCGTGTTGCTAATGCTGCAAGTCGCAATAGCTTCATATAATGTGTCCTGAACTTGCAGACGAACTATCTAAAGATAGAATCAAGCTATGCAGAGATAGTGCTTTGCTACCCATTCCATTTGTAGCACCTGCTGAAAATCTCCCCCCTCCCTAGTCATGTGTTACCTTAGCTAACCTGGAAGTCTCTAAACAGACTCCGAATACAGGTTGGCCGAAGCAAAAGAGGGAAAACTTACTTAGGTGGAAATTAATATAATCTAGCTTGGTGTCAAAACAATCCACAAAAGCGGAGCGGCTGATCATAACGTAGACATGTGTCCGCTCTCATCAATCATCATCATCATCTTCCTGCCCTTATACCAATGTATTTGAGGTCGGCGCAGCATGTCATGTCTCTTCCATACATCTGTATTGTGCGTTATCTCAAAAGTCACCTCTTTACTAGCCACTTCATTTTTCACACAATCCATCCATCTTTTCTTTGGTCTCCCTCTACTCTAGTAACCCTGCACATCACATGACCATGACATGACAACTGATTTCCACACAACTTGTCAGTCACAGGCGCCACTTTCAGACTTCCTCTTACATACTCACTTCTTATTCTATCCATTCGCGTTACACCACACATTCCCTTCGGCATTCTCATCTTAGCTGCAGGTCCGATGATGATGATGTCCATCATTAAAATAATTTTCTGCTCCAAAATGTTTTTTCTGAGCAAACAAAGTTGCTTCTAGTAGTCATCAAAAATATCTAAATTGATCGGCAAGTAATGTGATATTCTCATCTCAGCTGCATGCAACTGCTTTTTATTCATCCCTTTTGTGGCCCAACATTCTGTTCCATGTCCGCTCCAACCAAGCTCCCGTATATTCCAACAAAGCACGAACACAGAACTAACAAAGTTGCAAAGGACCAAGAAATTCAAATTATTTCGATAGTGAGAAGTGTTACATTTCGCGACAAAATGACGATTGTCAAGAATCCCTTTGTACTCAAATTTCTAAATAGATTCCGAGGTTTTGGGGTGTCAGAGGGCTGTGTAGTTGAGAAGGAAGTTTTAAGTACCACATTGTGGTACACTCATGAGTTTCTCAAACTGTAGGAGATGGTTATCTGTTAACCTTAGTTTCGAAACACATACCTTCAAGAATAGATCTTCGGAAGCGTAGAACATAACATCTCGCCTGTATTTACCAAAGGTTTGGGCAGAAGTGCGCTTATAGAAACGCCCACCTTTCATCAGTTATGTTTAAGTCCCATGTAATTGGGGGCGAGCCTATAGCCATCAACCGAGCAGGCTCCGGGCTGCTAATAAGACAATTCATGTTGGAAAAATTCAATAACATTTTCCTCGACCTGGGGATTTAACCCAGGACCTCACGCTCAGCAGTTGCGCTTGGGACCTTGGCCCCAAGAGCATTTAGACTTAAAGAAAAGAGAGAAAAGAAGCCAAAAACGCCTTAATAATTTGAGTAAAAAAGAAAGACAAAAGAAAAAAAAAACATAGTGCTTGCTGACTCGTTGACCTTCTTAAGTTTTCAGTTGAGCGACACTATTACTGACTAGATTGGGCCACTCCTACCTTTGTCATTCTTACCTCAAAATATCATCTCAGACACTAAACTGCAAGGTCCTCACATGATCTGACCAAAATAATGTCTGACCTTTAAAAGACTCCTTGACCTCAGAGTTCCTTTCGGTGTTTGTTTTCGGTGTAGTCAGAAGGAAAACACCTCATCTAGTTTTAAAAATTGTTTGGTTGCTTAACATGTAAATGGGTTGCTAAAAGCATTATACAATTTATAATATTTTATAAAAATGAAACGGATGTGTACAATACCGGAGTATCATATATTCTTTGAAAATACTAAGAAGGTAGTGTTTAATATCAAGGATATGGGATATTTTCAGAAACTCAAATATTTTGTTTGTAAATAAGGTCGAATTTAGAGAGTACCTCAAGAAACAATGCTCAGTATTATTCTGTTTTAAATATATAAATAAAAAATAAATAAATATTGCTGGACAATCCACACAGCATCATCTAGCCCCAAGCTAAGCAGAGCTTGTGTTATGGGTACTAGATGACTGATATACTTAATACAATACATTACATAGATAGATATTTTTTTATTATACATAGCAAATACCCAGAACACCCGGAACAAATATTTGTAGATCGTACAAACATTTGTCCCAAGGCGGGAATCGAACCCGCAACCTCTTGCGTTGCAGGCGGACCTTCGCCCACCGCGCCACATCGGTCGTCAATAGAGAAAACGTTTGCGCAGCTGAATTGGAATTGTGCGTTTTATGTAATCGTATAACTAGCTATGCCTCGGGGTTTCACCCGCTTCATTAAATGTAAATATAGTTTTAACCCCGGCTGGGGGCCTCCAGTGTAAGGTCACCACAGTCTAGTGCTGAACTGCGAGTGGCACTACCTAAAAAAAAAGTTTCACCCGCTTCGAAAGAAAAAAAAGAATGCTGGACAATCCACACAGCATCATCTAGCCTCAAGCTAAGCAGAGCTTTTGATATGGGTACTAGATGACTGATATACTTAATACAATACATTACATAGATAGATATTTTTATTATACATAGTAAATACCCAGAACACCCGGAACAAATCTTTGTAGATCGTACAAACATTTGTCCCAGGGCGGGAATCGAACCCGCAACCTCCTGCGTCGCAGGTGGACCTTCGCCCACCGCGCCACATCGGTCGTCAAGAAACCTTTATTGGCAACAGATAACACACACGGCAAAGTTATACAAAATATTAATTAAAAAAATTTTAAAATAATAAGCAAGTCTTAACCCGCTTAAAAGGCTCTAGAAGTACTTCAAAACCTAGTAAGTACTAGTTTAGCTCGTTTACTTATATTACTAGGAACATTAATTTGAGATACACTAATTTTTCTTTATTTCCCTAAAAACTGTAGTAACCCATCGACAACAATCAAATTGTAAAACTTGACCTGACAGGATGCCAAGATTCACATACCGACTGTCATAATAAATGTCAAAGCAAAATTCTAGATTTCAATGCATTACTTAACGTCTAGCCATTTTAAATTTAAACTGATCGCAGTAAGTTCATAGATTTTGACACCCAGACCAAATCGGTTAGGTTATTTATAGGTCCAGTTGAAAACCAGCGTCAGGCACTAGTTGTCTGGCATTTTTGCTGAACTGGACCTTTTAGCGCAGCCGTAAGGCACATACTTAATAATATATGTATACTTACTCGTATATATATTGTTCATGTATTTCTTGTTACTGGTTTTTTGTTTTCTATGTTTAGTATTGTGTCGTTGTGTGCCTGAGCCTGTGTTGAATAAATGTTTTTTTCTTTCTTTCTCTTCTTTCTTCTTTCTATTTATATATTTTTTTAAATTTTTAGGAAAACTTACAGCTAAACTGATAGTGAGTAAAAGTTTAGACAAAATATGGCCAATCACAAGTTTCCACATGTAGTATTTAAATAATATGGCATCAAAAAATAATAAGACTATATAATATAATACCAAACAGAAAAATGACTAAATACGCTCGAAGAAGCTATTGGATAAAGTCTTCTTATTGAAAATGTCGATGTCAGCTTCCTGGAAAGTTGCGTTGTACATAGGACTCGCCCTCACCAAGTACGAATTATAGTTATGTTAGAAGTGTGACCAAATACGCGACAGTCGAGCGAGCAAAGCGACCAGTGCCGCGACGGCGGCGAACGCTACATTGGAACTGCGTGCCTAGCTCGAATGTTTAACGTAAACGTAAGATCAATTCGGACGATTCCAAATTTAAAAATAATTGTTTCGAATATTTTTATAGTATAAAGTTAATTGTTTAGTTTGAGTTTTGAATATTTTCGAACAAAAACTATAAAATAAGGGCGTTTTTTATTTTATTTTATTATTTATTATTATGTGATCAGTGATCGTCTTTTTACTAAAATAATGTATAAGATCAAATCGGACAATTTTAAATTAAGAAAATACTTGTTTCAAATATTTTTATAATATAAAGTTAATTGTTAAGTTTGATTTTTGAATATTTTCGAGCAAAAACTATAAAACGATGGCGTGTTTTTTTTTTTTTTACGTCTTTTTACTGAAATGATGAACGGTACACAAAACTACCAGGTATACAATGCGGCGAGTTCTATAAATTGGCTGCGACATTAATACCTGGCTGTACGTGTGATTATTGAATACAATAATACGCACCACCAACGATTACTTTAGGCGGTTGATTGAATTCAAGCGATATTCGTTCTGGCGTGGCACGCACCAGTATGGATCATTTTCAATCAACGTGATCACTGGTTCCGATGCGGTTACCATGGTGATGTGTTTCGCGGGATTTTCCCGAATGTCTGACTCTATTTTGTTTTGTTTTTTGTTATGTGTCTTTGTTTGTCTGTACTGGTGTAGGATGTCAGTGGTTTAATTTTATTGTTTGGGAGTGTTAACTTGCTCATCAGCAAAAATCAACAATGGGTCTTTTTTTACTCGATGTAAAGAAAGAAAGCTTGCGCGATGTGGTGAAATGATTTTGATCTTAAAAAGAAGGTCTTTTTGAGTTATCTACATACATACAGTACCTATATAAACTCACACCTTTTTGGCAAAAATTACAACAGGCTACCTGGAATGATCCTTACAAACTCTTTTTGTTTCGATTATGTTTATACATTTGGTAATAAATAAATACAAATATAAGATCTCGGTTCTCAAACGTGAAGTATTGGGTTTGAATCCGGGGCAGTACCAATGTGTATTTTTCAATCCATATATGGGTACTTTATAAGTTTATCTTAGACGCCTTGACATAGATGAAGGAAAACATTGTGGAGAAACCTGGACTAATTATTAATAAAGGTTTGCAATGCCAACCTGCCTTGAGCAAGCGACGCCTCGCTTGCTCAAGGCAGGTTGACACGAGCATTCATCGCCATGAATGCTCGTGTCTTCTCTGTATGAGAAGATTCATGTGGCCTGCAGTGGGAGAATAACAGACGGGTATTATTTTTATTATATTTATTCATATACAACATCACGCCTATTCTCAGAAGGTTTGAGCAGAGATGCACCTACAGTAACACCGACATTTCGCCAATTATGTTTAACTTTAGTATGTATAGTGTAGGTACGAGTATGTGTTATTCAATAAATAAATAAAATAAATAAATAATAATAATAAATAATGCTGGACAATCCACACAGCATCATCGAGCCCCAAGCTAAGCAGAGCCTGTATTATGGGTACTAGATGACTGATATACTTAATATAATACATTACATATATAGATATTTTTTATTATACATAGAAAATACCCAGAACACCCGGAACAAATCTTTGTAGATCGTACAAACATTTGTCCCAAGGCGGGAATCGAACCCGCAACCTCCTGCGTCGCAGGCGGACCTTCACCCACTGCGCCACACAGGTCGTCTAAAATAATTACAAATTCGAATAACTCTATTTCATTAAATATTAAGATTAAATATTAAGTAAGATTGTAAACAATTACCGATTAAGATAGCCAACCAATGTAAAAGGGTATCATGGGGCTGACATATCTTTGATAAAAGCTCCTAAACAAAATTAGATTAAAAAAAAATACAAATTCTCTACAGAAGCCCAAAATCGTGTACACTTAAAGGAAATATACCTTCTGACCTTCCGAAATTGAACACAGTAATTGGCTGAACTGCAGTGCGCTTAACTTGGTAATTACTGATAACTACCACTGAAAACAGGATTATGTCGGCTTCCCTTTGTAAACGCGGCAATTTCAAACATAACATCACACCGCTATTCCCCGAAGGGTTGTGCAGAGATGTTTCTAAAGTCCAGAGGCCAATTACTGTCAAATTCACTCGATAGTTTTTCAACTTCAAAAGAAAAAGGTTTATGTTTAACTAGCTTTTGCCCATGGCTTCGCTTGCGTTGGTTGACATAGGCTACTTTATGTCTCTTTCTAAACGTGGGGGTTTAGAAAGAGACATAAAGTAGCCAATGTCACTCTCCATTCCTTCAACTATCTCCACTTAAAAAAATCACGTCAATTCGTCGCTCCGTTTTGCCGTGAAAGACGGATTTATAAAATTAAAGTATGGATAGGGGAAATTTGACAGTTTAGGATAGCTTGATATGCTCGCGTCTGTACACCCATTTTTCGCCAGTTATGTTTAAGTCCCATGTAATAGGGGGTGAGCCTATCACCATCAACCGGGCACAAATCCAAACTCAAAGCTGCTACTAAGACCCAATAATACTTTGTGCAACCCGGGAATCGCTTGCATCGCAGTCGACAAACGACGCAGGTATTTATTTATCTAATTAGGTTTACCAACAATTGTTCACACTGAATACAGTTACATAACACATACTTTAAATTAAATTCCAGCGCAACAATTACTTGTACGTAAACACCACATGCACAATAAAAAACGGTAGGTATTTTCAAGTATCCCAAAAAGTTCCTAGTACAACATTTGTAGTAATTTTCCTTTTCAAAACTTTTACCCTTCATTATTGTCTGCTTTCCCAAGGAAATAGGGGTGAAGATCTGTCTACATTTTTATTTATCTGTTTTTTCAGACTACTGTTATTTTTTTCAATTTGCTTCAATTTGCTTTAGGAAGCACCGACTCGTTACTTCATCGGAGACGTGACGACATTTCTTTTATTATTTGTAGAGCAAGTAAGAATATCTATACATACTAATACGAATAAATAAAATTGAAGTGTCTGTTTGTAATGTTGAAATACTGTTTAGGAAATTAAGAACATGACTTAGCCACAGAATAATATTGAAAAAAATAAATGAAAATAAAATGTTTAATTAATCACCTGTATAAAATGACACATTTTTTAAAATTAACTTTGTGCTTTGCGGCTGCGTTAAGTTTTGCAAAAAAATCTATTCAACTGAGGTTTTAACGGGCCGCGAACACACTACATGCATAAATAAAAAGTACATGTATACGGTAGTTTTACAAAAAAAGAACTTTTTTTTTTCATCTGTCCGTTTTTTTGTTCCGCGGTTTATCTCTGAAACGGCTTGACATATTCTGATGAAAATTTCACCATCAGATAGCTGTTGTTATAAAGAGTAACTTAGGCTTAGGCGCTTTTAATTTGTAAAAGTATCAGGTTTCCGCGCAAAAAAATAACACTAATAAAATTCCATGCGAACCAAGTAGGGAGTAACTGCTAGTTGTTTATAAAATGCGTGTGCTTTTGCCCGTGGGTTTATTAGTGTGGGTGCCACGGAAACCATTCACTGGGATGGAAAATCTATCCTTTTCATGTTCCGTGGTATTCTATCTTTGTACCTAGTTATGTGTAACTCTTTGTTAAATATTTATACATATGACGCAGTTAATTTTTGACGACCGATGTGGCGCGGCGGGCGAAGGTCCGCCTGCGACGCATGAGGTTGCGGGTTCGATTCCCGCCTTGGGACAAATGTTTGTACGATCTACAAATATTTTTTCCGGGTGTTCTGGGTATTTGCTATGTATAGTAAAAAATATCTATCTATGTAATGTATTGTATTAAGTATATCAGTCATCTAGTACCCATAACACAAGCTCTGCTTAGCTTGGGGCTAGATGATGCTGTGTCCAGCATTATTTATTTATTATTATTTAATATTTGACCTTAATATTCTATGACTTCAATTTCTATTTATAGTTTTTTTTTACTAACGGAATAACTACCTGTGGGCCATACAAATATTTGTTCATTTCGGGAATCGAACCCGCGACACGCAGTGCAGCAGCCAATCGCTCAGCCACTGCGCCAACCTATTAAGTAATGCCAAAGTATTAAGTTAATATTCATTGTAATAAAAAATCTGCCCGGACAAGTTTTTGAAATAAAAAACAACTGACTACCGTATTAAAAAAATCACATATTTCACCTAAAAACAGAAAACCCATACCAACTTTATATATTTACAAAAACAACCCGTTGAAAATAAATTCTTTCCCCTTAAAGCCCCCGTATCCCGTAAAACACAAACGTATGGGGACCACAAGATCCCGCATTATATGTATATGGGGGTAGGGGGATGTCAGATGATATTGACAAGCCGATCCTGGGATCTCAATAAAGCAGTCAATCCGGCTATTACATCCACTGAAGGCAAAACGAAAGCTCCTTCTTTGCACAATAATATTGTCTGTTTGTTATACTAAAATGGATGAGAGTGAAAACATGTGTACCTACATAAACTCACGACTTCTTCCTATGAGGGTAGGCAGAAACTAAAGAACGCCACCTGCTTTGGTCGTAACATACTACCTATTCCTACTTTTGACCCAGTATCTAGGTACACTAAAATTGAACAGTGTTATTTACAAATTATTAGGTGTATTGATTACAGAATATTTAAAACCTCTCAATTACAAGTACACAGTAAAAGTTCTAGAAATATTAACGTGATAGAAATTGTAATTTGTAAGCGTTCATTTTTGAACACTTACATAGGCAAGTATTTATTTTCCTTTGTTACATTCCTTTATTCTACATTTATTTTAATGTTACATGTCTCATAGTTATTAATAGTTTTAGTTTTGTGTATCCTAGTTATATTTAAAATAAAATTTACTGTCCTAATTCTATATAGCGAGTTAAGTGATGGCCTGAAACAAGCATGCATACATGGCGTTTAAATAAACCTGGTTTGGGCAATTTCTAATTCGTTGCACATGTAATAATTAATGTAGTATCTTCGTTAAAGTTATCTTATCAATTATTATTTCTTAATGCTTAGTTAACGTCCATACATGTAGGATTAAATTAAGAATACTAATAGGATGTATAAGTAAACATTTCTAAACGTTAAAATGACATGTTTCGGAACGAATGATTGGATGAGTGTTCGAACGAGTGACAGGTGAAGAGGAAAAGTAAGATGGCGAGTAATACGAAATAAGAGAGACGTGTTTTAAAAGGTGTTGCATTTATTTCTTAAATAAACCATTGGGAGAGTATTTTGAAGTTTTCCCGGAGATTCCAACACACTACATACATTTGGTCATACACTTACGCCGGCTGCGATATGTGGGCTTAGTGAAGTCAAAATTAAATGGGTCTTATCTATAGTAAAATAATAAAGCCGAAAAACTCTCTGGAATTACCAGTGGACTTACTCGCAATTGTATTGACGTGTACTCAAAATTGACCACCAAACACACATCATATTATGTTTAAATTTTACAATATCAACATTTCCGTCTCGATTCATTTTTATCCTAAAGCTCTGAATCACTGATGGTATGGTAAATTGGCCATGCGTTCGACGATGCAGTACGGTTGCTCTAACGATGGCTATTTTGGGCATAGGTTAGTTACGGCACCAAATGACTGTATTGTGCCTACAACAGCGCGAATTTTCACGGCTGTTGAATGTTTAATCTATGCCTCAAGACCTATGTGAGCAGAACAAACATTGCATAATTATAGAAGGGAGCATTGATTGATGATGATTTGTATTTGCCATCATGTGTCATTATTGATTATTGGCTGGCGTAGGTTTTGTGACCGACGCGTAGGTTTTGTGACCGACGCGTAGGTTTTGTGACCGAATCGTTGGTTTTGTGGTCGCTAGCGGTACTGCTGAGCTTGAGATCCTGAGTCCCATTCCTGGGCCGGGTAACATGATATTAGATTTTTTTACCTGAAATTTCCCAGTTCTTGAGGAAGATAATAAGAAATTGAAGTTATTTTACACCTTTAAGTGTTTTTCTTCGAGGCGGTTGAGTTTTTTTGTAAACATATTTTTATTTCTCGTTTTTTAGTGTGTCAGTTTGTAATTTGTCGAAGATACAATAGCTTAAAGTCAACTGTTCGTCACCTTTTACAAGATCAGTAGGTGCTAAATCAATGAATCCCTATTTAATACTCAACACTCAATTCTTTATTGCATTCCACAATGTAGGCTTAGGTGGTAAACATTATTATTTTCTACACTTGTCTGGAGGGATCTAATACTTATGAGACTTACTTTGAGGCATACCATATCCAATAAAAAAATAATAATTGAAATTAGACTGCCCTGTAAAAAGTTATACATGGTCAATAGTAAACATAAAAAAATATTCGTGTCGAATTGAGAACCTCTTCTTTTTTTGTCGTCGGTTAAAACACATGGGCACCTATGCTTAGATGGTTTGGTCACGTTGAGAGGATGAATGAAAGGGGACTAACAAAACGTATTTATTTATAAGTAAGTGGAAACCGGGTGGGGACGCCTTAGAAGGACATACACTGACCGTATTGGAGATGTCCTTCAGAAAGGTCAGGTGCGTATATGGAGAAGTTTATTTTATAAACACCTTTGTACGTACTATGCATATGTTTGGAAATACATAAATGATTTGATTTCGTGTAGTACTCGCAGCCGGCGTGCGATATGACCAGATGTAAGAACGTAAACGAAGCAAAAGGAGTATGTAAGGATCGTAGCAGATGGCGTTCTGTAGTTTCAAAAAATCAAAATCAAAATTCATTTATTCAAATTAGGCTGAGAATCAGCACTTTTTGAACGTCAAAACGTTTACAAAAGACAGTCCCCCAAAACGCCCACCCTTCACTACTTCCTAGTGTTTTTGCTGGGAAGAAGAAGTGGCGGAACAAACTCCCCCAGTTTCTGCATGCACCCATAGGAAAAAGGTGGATTTATTTATCATTTGTTTATTTTATTTATTTTACATAGAACGGCCGAAGCCACTATTTAAACATATAATTTATTTAACACTGTCATTCTTCTCACAAAGATTCAAACATTCCGACAGTATCGCCTTCCATTCATTTGCAAACATATCAAAATCATGACGACACGGTTGGCGCAGTGGTTGAGCCATCGGCTGCTGCGCCGCGTGTTGTGGGTTCGATCCCCACACGGAACAAATATTTGTGTGACCCACAGGTAGTTGTTCCGGGTCTGGCTGTTTGTGTATGTGAGTTTAAATGTTTGTAAACGCACCCACGATACAGGAGAAATTCCTAATGTGGGGCAACGTTTTTTTTTAAAGAAAAAGAAGAAAAAAGAAAAACTGTGTTTGAGTTCAGGAGAGCGTTAATAGCAGCTAAGGTAAGTAAGGCTAGGTGACTTGGATGTATGTATATGTCACAAAAATATCGACACCAGCCTTGAATCAATTGCGCTACAGTATGTTTATTACGCATTACAACTAGCGTCATCGCAACTAGGACGCGGCGAGGTCACGTACGGATCACGTGGGGTACTCGTACGAGTCACGTACGACCTAACACGCGACACGTACTATTCTATACAGAATACGTGCCGAATTAGGTGCATTATGTTGGTACTAAGTTTAATTGTTTTGAGAAAGGATAATCCTAAACGGTGTGGTGAAATTGATAGTTTACGTGTTTTATGTAAATTAGGGTGTGTAGAGGTTAGAGGATCAGGTTCTTAAGCGTATGGTAGTAGGTTCGAAACCTGCTTACTAGTACTGTTGCATTTTCTTCATTCAGTTTATTGTTTACAGTTTGAGGTTTGAATTAGAGTGTGTATAAACCTATTGTTTTCCAAGCTTTTTTAATTTTTTGTAATTTTTCCTTTATTTGTGCTGTAGACCTTGCTTTTTGCTAAATTTCGTGATTTTAGGTCAACGGGAACTACCATATAGGTTTCCGACCCAAAAACCTATACTTAGGGTACTTCTGGTTGACCTAGAATTGTCAATTTTGGTTAAAATTTACTTTACAGTTTCTACGTGCAATTTCCCCCCCCCCCCCACAAATCATACACCAGATCGTCCACTATTTACTATGTAAACATAATATGATATCTTCAAAATAATATGAGTAAATTAAAAACTTTAAACTTCCAAACTTGAGAACTGCAGAAGCAAAGTTGATAAAATTTATGAGGCTGGTCTCATATAAAATTCATCAACTTTCGTTCATGCATGGATAGAAAAAAAGAAAAAACATTTATTCAGCACAGGCTCAGGCACACAAAGACACAATACTAAATATAGAAAACAAAAAAAAATAAACAAAAAATGAGTAACAAGAAATACATTAAAAATAAATATACGAGTAAGTATACATATATTATTAAGTATGTGCCTTACGGCTGCGCTAAAAAGGTCCAGTTCAGCAAAAATGCCAGACAACCAGGGCCTGACGCTGGTTTTCAACTGGACCTGATGGCAAGTTACCTACATCTACCAAATTAAAAAAGAATCGTCTCAATTGACCCAGACACCAAAGTAAAAATGCTGAATGCAACCCCCTCACCTCTGTACGAAGCACCACCCTGGTATACCCCCAAGGGTGGGCTGAGGTGTAACTATAGTACACAAACAGTTATGTTTAAGTCCCATGTAATAGGGGATGAAGCCTAACCTTGCACAAATCCAGACACCGGGCAGCTACTGAGAACTTATTAATGGAATAAACCAATAACATCTTGCATCATCTTTTCCCAACTGTGTTGGGGTCCGCTTCCAGTCTAACTGGATGTAGCTGAATACCATGGAGCGTCTGCCTATCTGACCTCCACAACCCAGTAACTAGGCAACACGAGACCCATTGGTAAGACTGGTTGTCAGACTTTCGGGCTTCTGACTACCCGTAACGACTGTCAATGATCTGTAAATGACAGCCGGGACCAACAGCTTAACGAGGCACGGAGGAGTCTCGATATATTACGAACGTTCACCCATCTACAGACTGACCTTGGCAATCGTAGCTTAACCTTCGATCAACGTCGGTCAAAAAAAACTCGGTTGGAAATAATATTTTAAATGAATTGATGTTTATTACACGCTTTATATTAGCTTCACTTGTATGTTTGTTTGTTTGTAACCGACTCCTTTGGACGCTATTTTGACCCACTTTAAACGGTCAGATTTCATTCAAACTTTGCACACCTGTCAAAGACCGATGACAATAATTCGAATTAATATTGAAGAATACACGCCGATACATGGAGCCCACTGTGATTGACAGTAACCATGGAAATATAGAAAATGTTTATAACTATTGACACTATGCACCCCGTGCTTTTTCCATTAATATACATTTTTTTCTAATTTACACTTTTCTTAATCTAAATTTATTAAATTTTATTTTCTAATTTTTAGTAGGATTTATTGATGTAAAAGCGTGTTTTTTTATTTTTTTTAAACTATATTTTTTTTTAAGTGTGAGAAGCACAAAGATACTTCGTTTTGAGGTTAATACCCTACAGTACATGGATCTATAATGGCCATATTGAAACATGGCTGTTGGTAAAGTTTGTGTGCCGTCATAATATTTTACTACGCCTAGTTTGAGGCAGAAACAGCATATATTTATAACTTGAGTCAAAGTTGTAGCGAAAGTAGGCTTTATGGTGGGCATTTAGAACATCAGATTTTAGGACAAAAGTTCTGAGGATTGAGAGCCTTGTGGCGTAAAAATAATAGATGCTAAGGTCGATCGAAGCTACTCTGTTGAGGTCAGTCCGTGGATGTGTGACCGTTCTTAACATATCGAGACTCTTCCGTGCCTCGGAAAGCATGTTAAACAGTTAGTCCCGGCTGACATTTGTAGATCTTTGACAGTCGTTACGGGTAGTCAGTAGACTGAAAGTTTGACGTCTTTGTTAAAACTGAAGAGAAGAAAGTCATCTGTTCTCTACAGTCTACGGGGCGCCCCAAGCTCGGGTATAAGAGATGTCAAGTTTGAAAAAAGAACGACGTCTATTCTTAGTAGAATAGATATAATTGGTCATTTTACGCGTGCAGGGATAGGATTAGAACAGCCCTACCATTGACCATAGTCTTACTGAGTAGAAACGAGCCTTCCAAATGTGTTTTCTACGTAGGCATTGTAGGTACAACCCTCTGTGGGAAAGAGGCGTGATGTTATTTATAAATATAAATAAATATTGCTGGACAATCCACACAGCATCACCTAGCCCCAAGCTAAGCAGAGCTTGTGTTATGGGTACTAGATGACTGATATACTTAATACAGTACATTACATAGATAGATATTTTTATTATATATATAGAAAATACCCAGAACACCCGGTACAAATATTTGTAGATCGTACAAACATTTGTCCCAAGGCGGGAATCGAACCCGCAACCTCTTGCGTCGCAGGCGGACCTTCGCCCGCCGCGCCACATCGGTCGTCATTTATGTAATCTTGTAAGAAAAGGCCAAGGCTGTAGACAGTAATATAGCCTCGGAGCTTGTCAACCCTATAAAGACTAAGCCTTACAAATCCTCCTTCTAAATCTGTGTACCTACAACACAAACGAATCAGCGTGTAAAACTACCAGCTTACGGGGTAAATGTATCGGAAAAGTATTCACTATGACCCTAGCAATACTGAGGCCATGCGAACGTGCGCGTGAACAAATACATGAGTATTTACCCTTTATAATAGACATGGGGCCAGGAAGACTGAGGTTTGCTCGTGTAATCGCGCTTAGACACCTATTACACCATCTACCACACCACAACCATCTACCAATATCTCCATCTTTAACACCATTGCATGTATTATAATCTAATAGAAAGACAAAAAGTAAAAAGCATTTATTTAGCTAGGCACTGACAGGTCACGGCACCAATTGACGCGCCCCTTGCCTTCGTATTTTGAAGAAGGCAGGCACTGATTTGAATCTCTTATTAAATTTTATGTATAAAACACAAGTAAATGTAATAATAAAACGTTGAAAAAAAAAATTTTTTTTTTTTCAACGTTTTATGTGTAGTATGTGCAGTATTATACAATCACACAATATCGTCATTAAACAACATGAAGACTCTTTGTTGATATTAAAAAAAAACATAGCTTTAACTACTCTGCAAATAAAAATCAATTCTATTCTGTGGCACACTTTACCGCACTAGTACGGGAATGCACAGTAAAAGTCACTTGTGTTAAATACACTGCATTGCACAGTTCACTATACGACCAAATCTATTTAAAATGAACAAAACGTTGAGGCGTATCTTCATATAGCAGGTAAAAATATAATCATTACGAAACACCTACAAGTAAGCGTTAATTATCTTCCTTTCCCTTCACTTCCAATACCATCGCCCAGAACTAACTAAAACTCACAAAACAAACTTCTCCAATTTCTATCCTGAATTAAATTTCCATAAGCTGTGTCTCCGCTAGTTCGGGAGCCACCCACTATATTGCTTCGCCATTCCACTGAGCCGTTTGCACTGTCCTCGCTTCGAATGAAAGTTAAGTTCTAGCCATTGCCTAGATCCAGGCTAGATCGTTTTATTCTCTATAAACGTTATTATTGTGGAAACAGTACGCATAATAGCTGCGAGTCAATATTTCTGTTGGGGTCTTTGTTTTTTCTTATTTCTGAGTCTGCCGTATTTTGTGTTGACACATAACATCACGAATGGATTCCTCGAAGGATGGGCAGAGGTATCTACAGTATACCCACATTTCGCCAGTTATGTTAGGTCCAATCTAATAGGGGGTCAGCCTGTCTGGGCTGCTGGCGGGCGGAGAAATTACGATTGAAAAATCCCACATTGTTCGACCCAGAAATCAAGCCCAGGACCTCATGCCTAGCAGTCGCGTTTGCAACCACTAGACCAACGAGGCAGCCATGTTTTTGTTTAGACATTGTAATAAATATTGCGTTTGATTTTTTTTTCTTTGGGGTGTTAAAAGCCAGAGACATGCTTACAGTTATTATTTATTTAAGGGTTTTAGTGTATATCCGTGGTAGTGGGTGTGTCCGTGGCATAACAAAGGGCCTTATCACAATAAAAGCGCTGAGTTTTTTGTTTAAGTCATAAAGAATAATAATAACAACAATACCAGCCTGTTACTATTCCACTGCAGGGCAAAGGCCTGTGCATATACGAATAAGGCGTGAGCATTAATCACCACGCTTGCACAAGACGGGCGATTTCAGACTTATATTAATTCATTAGTCTAGGTTTCCTCACTTTGTTTTCCTTCACCGATGTCTGTGATGTACAGATAAACTTGGAAAGTTCATATAAATTGAGTTTTCTTTTTATATATATCGCAGGATTATGCTAAGTTTCCTATTTATGCCTTTCCAGCCTCGCGCAGGTCTCTTTTTATTTTACTTTTATACTTTTTAGTTTCAGTTTTTGTCATTTACCTTTCTTGTGCGTCCAAAATAAAGGGACTTATTTATTTATTTCTTAGTTTTTCGATTGATACCTAAATTGTTAAATTACATTTGTTATTAACTTGTAACTGTCAGACAGATGGACAAACATGCTATATAATGTAACCATAACAATGAACGAATAACTAAAATGGTAGTTTACTTAAACAAATAGTAGTAGTATAGAAGTAGTAAGCAGCTCCTGATTTAGGAGTAGACAATATATAATGGAACATACGTCAGATTGAAGTCCTTGGATAGTTCCTCTCTTGCAGACTGAAATCTGACACATTCCGTCAACAAATCTAAGATATCTTCAAGCGCTCCACACACATCACAATTTAGTGAATTAGTTTACTCAGAAATGTTATGATTCGACTCGCGATCCTGCCTCTTGATTAGCTCTCGAATAAGAGCCTCGTTTGAGTCCAAAACTATTTACCCAATCCCGATAAAAGCTCGTAAGAAAATCCTCAAACAATCATAGGCATGAATATATTCTTTCCCTTAAAGCCAGCTTTCATTACGCAACCTAACGCGTTTACGTTCAAACAATAGAACGTAAACGTCACTATCAACGTTTCCTAGGTAGGTTTATGGTTTTGTTTCCATAGATTTTTTTTTCCAACGTGATTATGATCGGCGGGAAAACGCTAGTGTAATGGTATTCTTTTGAATTTTGTAGTTTTACCGCGTTCACGGATTTACGCGGTATAGTTTTCTTGTTGAAAGTTTAAACTCTGTTTTGTTATTTTTTGGGTCAAATGTGAAGTGATTTTTATATTGTTTTTTGTGTTGTGTATTGTTCTGTTAATAGCGAAAAAGAACACAATAGTGCCGCAGGCCCTGTCGTAGTATTTGGAAATTTTATTTACGCAGTGCATCAAGCTTAAAAGCGCGGCAGTTTATATTTTTCGCTTTTTGAGTGGGTCAGTTATTGTTTTATTTAAGTAACAATAAATCCGCTAGGTGAAATTCAATCATCCATTATAGTCTACCCTTAAGGAGTGGATTTCTGTTTTTAAATGTTCAATGGGGCCAACGTTGAGGTATTAGTAGTAGTATAACGTAAACACGAACGATTTATTTACTTTTCTTATCTTTGGGTGATACTAATTGTGTTTTTCCGGTTTTCTTTAAAAAAGGAGGAGGCTCTCAATTAGACTGCTCTATTTTTTGTATGTTTGTTACGCGATCATTTCGACTATCATGAATTGATTGGGATGATTCCTTGATGTGATGTGTTTAACATAAATTTTATATCTTCTTATGCGCTTGTTTCGTGAGATTATATATCCCGAGGAACTTCAGGTAGTGACTCTAATAAACAACTGAACTAATATATTTTTAATATAAAAGACGATAGCCGTCCTTGGAAAGATACAGAACCCTCCCGTTATCTATTCCTGTCGCCATTCTTGTTAATTCAAAGCTCGTCTCTAAGAGATGTCTTTCCGCGATAAAACCGCCCATTGCTGGTTCATTTATATCGTATACAATAAAAATACGACATTGGTATGTCGATCGTAAACGTGATTAGTACGCAAGTGTTATGATTTTCTTTTTTTAATGTTGCCCACACTATGAATTTCTCCTGTGTCGTGGGTGCATTTAAAGTCACAAACTAGAACAGCCAGACCCGGAACAACTAGCTGTAGGTCACACAATTTTTTGTTCCTTGCGGGAATTGAACCACGACACGCGACCTAGTAGTCGATCGCTCAGCCACAGCGCCAACCGTGCCGTGATATACAAGTCTCGAAAAATGAAATTGGCTTGTCATTCTCTTATAGAGGATTTGTTTACTTACTCCTTAAAAATCGATTTTGATATAAGGCTACGGGGGCCATATGGTTATATGAGGAGTGAAATAACATTGAAAACAAACGTTAACTCAAAACCTTTATGTTTTGTGACAAATATTGGCAAAGCCAACGTTGGTCACCAATGTTGGCGCCAACAGACGATCGACAAGTAAACTCCAGTCGCGCGTCGGAACGAACACGCACAATTTTTTGTAGCAGCCTGGAGACGGTATTTATTTATACTCGATAAATAACAGAAGATGATGTGAGAAAAATTGAAAACAGTACCTACGCTTAGATGTTTCGGTCTCGTTGAGAGGATGAAAGAAAGGCGACTACCAAAACGTATTTATATGTCAGATGTGAGTAGAAACGTCGGGAGGGGACGCCCTAGAAGAACATTCACTGATCGTATTGGTGATGTTCTTCAAAATTATCATGTACGTAGTACTACAACCGGCGTGCGTGTATGACCAGATTTATAAACGTAAACGAAGCAAAAGGAGTATGTAAGGATCGTAGCAGGTGACGTTCCGTTTTATCTGCCAACCCCCATCGGAAAAAGTCGTGAGTTTATGTATTTGTATGTATGTACCTAGTTTTCATTAGAGGTTTTTTCCAATATATTTACAAGATCCACTGAGCTTAACAAACAGAACGATAACAAAGCAAAAGAAGTATGTAACGATCGTAGCTGGTGGTGTTGGTCCATGGGAAAAATGAGTAAGTTTATGCATATAAAGTTGTTCGAGTTACATTCAATGTGTTCTGCATGTTCAGGTAGGCGTGGTCTGGCGTGGATTATCGGGTAGGAAGGCAGCATTTCAAAAAAATAACACATGTTAAAAGCACGTCACTTATGATTCTCGATAACCGAATCAAACACTTCACAAAATTAATGATAAATATCTAAAAATCAAAATCAAAATCATTTAATAATTTGCGAAAACATAATTAAAATAGCCATATTCTACCATAAGGCATGCAAATTTACAAATACTTATTATTTTATTTAAGAAACTAGTAATTAACTTAAAATACATTGTTTAGTATATTATATGAAGTAACATCAAATAAGTTTATCCTACAAATATTCAGTAACAGAATGTATGTATGTATGTATGTACCAGCCTATTACTGTCCCACTGCTGGGCAAAGGCCTCTTCTCATACAGAGAAGGCACGAGCATTAATCACCACGCTTGCTCAAGACGGGTTGGCGATTTCAGACTTATATTAATTATATAAGTCCAGGTTTCCTCACGATGTTTTCCTTTACCGATGTCAGAGATGTCCAAGATAAACTTAGAAAGTACATATGAATTGAAAAACTCACATTGGTACTTGCCCAGGTTTGAACCCACAACCTCGTGCACAAGAGGCGAGGCCTAAACTACTGGGCCATCATGACTGGATGTCATCAGGAACAGAATAATATGATTTTTTTAGCTATAGAGTTCTAATGTTGTTTTTAAATATGCTGATATCACTTATCTGCAGAAATGATTTTGGCAAGTGGTTATATATGCGTGGAGCCATATATAATATACTTTTATTCAATGACGCTGTTTGATTGCTTGGTAAACTTATATTGAATTTGTATCGTTTGCTATTTAACTTATTAAAGTAGTTTGTATTTTTCCTAACGAACATTATAACTTCTAATATATATATACATGATAACGTAAGAATATTTAATTTTAAAAATGATGGTCTGCAGTCAGTTACTTTTATACTAGTGATGGCTCGTATACATTTCTTCTGAGCTTTAAGTACATCTTCTTTATTAGTAAATAGACCACTTAGATTAAGAGGGATGCTTCCAAAATATAACGTCTATCGAGCAAGTGGTTGTATGCACACTTTGACGTGATCCAAATTCAAAGATTTACAAGATGGCTGCCTCACCAGTGCTCGGTGTTCGTTTTTGACATTGACAGTCGTATAAAAAGAACAGGAGCGCATGGGTTAATCGAAGGTTAAGCTACGCTTGCCGGGGTCAGTCTGTGGATGGGTGACCGTTCGTAACATATTGCGACTCCTCCGTGCCTCGGAAAGCACGTTAACACGTTGGTCCTGTCATTTCCAGATATTTGACTGTCGTTACGGGTAGTCAGGAACCCAAAAGTCATACAACCAGTCTTACCATGGGGTATCGTGTTGCCCAGTAACTGGGTTGTGGAGGTCAGATAGGCAGTCGCTCCATTTAAAACACTGGTATTCAGCTGAATCCGGTTAGACTAGAAGCCGACTAGCCAGATGATGAGTCGTATAAGAAGCCAATTGACAGTCTAGAAAAGTGGACACGCCCACATATTACGTAAGCATTTAAAAAGGAACATTATAACATACGATCGTTACATAGTGAAATGTAACTACCCAATACGCCTCTGCCTACTCCTCTGAGGAACACAAGTGTAATTTTATATACTACTGTGTAAAACCGAAATAAAACCCATCTTTCTTTCTTGTTTTCCTAAATAACAGCCACCATTACCGTCTTTTGCAACGACGGTAGACATGCCGAGTTCTATTAAAAGTTGGTGTACCAACAAACGAACTATTTACCTTATTCATTATAATATAAATTCGTGAAAACTCTGAAGAATTTATAGTTAGTTAGCTGCTCTGTTTATATTTAAGATTTAGCTTTTAGAAATGGCTGTGTTTCGTCCTTTTAAAATATAAGACGTACAGATAGGCTGCTTTTTAGGGCAGAAAATCTTTTAAAAAGAAACTTTGCCCCACACTAGGAATTTCTCCTCTGTCGTGGGTGTGTTTACAAACATTTAAAGTCTAACAACCAGACCCGGAACAACAACCTGTAGGCCATACAAATATTTGTTCCGTGTGGGAATCGAACCCACGACATGCGGCGCAGCAGTCGATCGCTCGGCCACTGCGCCAAACGTGTCGTCATTTATTTTAAATTAATTAGACACGTGAATATAAAATGCATGCGCTTTTAACATGAATTTAACTATCCATAAATAAGATTAGGTTAGATATTTTTCTTATAAATTAAAAATATCGTGAATAACGTAAAAATCAGCCATCATTAATTTGTTAATAATTTATTTATTTTATTTTATTAATGTCGCTGCTCGTTCCTTTTGAAGTAATTGTCAATTCCATTTTTGAATATACTAACTAAATAAACTCATTACTACACAATACACTCATTTTCCCATGGAGGTAGGCATTATATTAAATAATAAAATAAGTTCAGTAAATTAAAATAATTCACAACATCATGATAAGAAATGAAAAACAGAAATCACAGAATAAATGGAAGTCTTCTATTTTGTTAGGAAGGTTTTCTCCCAAGTAATTTATTTAAAAAGTCGTAAATTGTCTACGTATAAGGGGTTTGGTGAGATTGATTTAAGAGGGGGTCATGACCCCTACGACTCCCTTTCGAACCACCACTGACAGCTATAAAGTTCGAAAAATAGAATTCAATTATGTACCTACGAAGGTAAGTACAAATGAGAGTCCTTTGAAAATGCAAAGAAACGACAACTGAAGTCGCATTCAACTCTAATCTGGTTAACTGAATCACGCAAAAGGACAAATTCTTTACTTTATACTAATTGACGAGAAAAGAAAACGGCTCGTCGTCTAGGCGACACTTCGGCAGACATGCCCGAGGACACACGGGCAGTTGCACGAACAGTTCCAAAGTTTTACGAAGTGGAACTTTCTTATTAGGGATGAACTGCTTTAAATGCAGTGTACTAGGGAACTTGGTGCATCTACTTTAGTTACTGGAGGCGCAAGCATTTCTTTAGACTTGAGTATCCATTCAGCAGTATGTAAGACTATGTTTTTTACGCCTATATATCCTGAAGCGTTATTCAGAGGTGTACTTTCAGCACACCCAGATTTCGCCAGTTATGTTTTAGTCCCATGTAAGAGGGGGCGAGCCTATTGCTATATTGAACTGGGAATAAATCCACAACTACGGGCTGCTACTGAAAAATTCCAGTTGATAAAACCTAATAACACTGAATCGGGAATCGAATGATCCCTATAGCTCAGCAGTAGTGTTACAATTAAACTTTTCTGTGTCCACAGCCGGCATGCACCTATTAATTTTGGCTAAATAAAAACAGCCGCACGGGTCGATCGAAGGTCCGCTTGCCAAGGTCAGTCCGTGGATGGGTCACCGTTCATCACATATTGACACTCCTCCGTGTCTTAGAAAGCACGTTCAGCTGTTAAGTCTTACCAAGGAATATCGTGTTGCCCAGTAACTGGTTTGTGGAGGTCAGGTAGGCAGTTGCTCCATGTAAAATACTGGTATTCAGTTGCATCCAGTTAGACTCGAAGCCGACCCTAACATAGTTAAGAAATGGCTAGATAGATGGTGATGACGATAATTGATTTGGTGTCCAAAAAACTGTCATACAATTTGGTAACATGGTGGAAATATGGACTGCTTTTACTTTAAATTTGCTCTTTAGAAATAAATCATGAAGCCCTGGCCAAAGACCTCTCCAATTACAGGTCCTCAAATTTAATTTTCAGCCAATCTCGACCTTAAAGGATCCTTGGTCCTAGCTCGAGGACGTCTCACGTAACATGTTTCAAAATAAAATTAAATTCTAATGAAATAATTACCAAAACATATTTGAATAAATTAAATTGGTACGCAGTAAAGCTTATAAATTTCAAGGCGGTTGGTCATAAGTTCAGCAGCTGCAACAAGGTATGAAAATCTAGCTAATTACTACGTGTTACAGATTGCCTACAGCTGCACGTTTCACTTTAGTGTCTGTCCCATGTGCAGGCGGTGAGCGGATTTGTTACAAATTTCTCCTTTTTTGTTTTCACAACTGACAAAAAGTGGGTGTTACTATATAATCAGTCCACCTTCAGAGGATATTGTCGTGATGTTTTTTGTTTTGTAACCTTTTTTTAAAACGTTCCCTTACACTGGGAATTTCTCCTGTATCGTGGGTGCGTTTACGAACATTAAAACTCACATACACAAACAACCTGACCCGGATCAACTAATTGTAGGCCATGCAAATATTTGGACAAATACAATAATAATAAGAAACTCAGCATTTTCAGCGCATTATTTATGGATGATATTTTAGTAACGTTGGGATGACGATCTGCGAAAGGGTGCAGGCAGATGCTGGATGCGGCAATCTGAAGACAAAATAGCCTTATGATGATGATGATGATGGTGATGATGGTGATGATGATTTTAGTGAGTTTAGATGCCTGTAAACAGGTTCATGCTAAGGTGAATTGCTCAAAAGCGCTTGGTGATGTTACTACTGGCTAGAACAACTAGCTTGACAGTTAATCATGGTGACGGACTATGACGGTGGTGGATATTCTGTTTGACAACTAGCTCGCGCTCTTATTGGTTTTCGTTGTTTCATTTTACACGATTTTGTGATCTCGTAGATTTGTGAATGAGACGAATAGTTTGGTTATCTATTGAGATTATATGTAAAGTAGTTGTATAAAGTAGATTAGTCTCGTGCGATTATTGTCTTCAAATAAGATTTGAAATGATTTTGTAATTTTAACAAATCTCAAGTGAGTCTCCGTAACTTTAATTTTAATTTATGTTAAATATAGTTACAATTTAGAACACACAAAGTATTTTTGCGTCTGCTTTAGCTTACTTAGGATGTGGAGGCACAGAAATGTCCTTTACTAAGAAGATCCATTTATTCAGACAGTAACGCACACTACCTGCATCTACGCTGTTTACCCAGTACTTGCTACGCCGTAGGTCACCACGTGGCGTAGCGAGAAGGCCAGTACGTGCTACGCTGTAGGTCACCACGTGGCGTAGCGAGAAGGCCAGTACGTGCTACGCCCTAGATCATCGCCTTGCGTAGCAAGAAGGCCAGTACGTGCTACGCCCTAGGTCATCGCCTTGCGTAGCAAGAAGGCCAGTACGTGTTACGCTGTAGGTCACCACGTGGCGTAGTAAGTAGGCCAGTACGTGCTACATTGTAGGTCACCACGTGGCTTAGCAAGAAGGCCAGTACATGCTACGCTGTAGGCCATCGCGTTACGTAGCAAGAAGGCTAACACGCGCTACGCCGTAGTTCCTAGCGTGCCATAGCAGGAGAGCCAGTACGTCTTACGCCCTACTTTGTTTTTTACCTTTCACAATTGAACGGCTAATTGGATCATAATGAAATTTGGTATGAAGATAACCGACATTAACGCGGACAAAGTCACGGGCAAATGCGTTTTTCATAATTTGATTCTGTACGCGCATATAATTTTATCTTAATATTTACTATATAAAGTAACTTAATAATCAACTGAGCCTATCGCAACACGCTTCATCTCCTAGCCCACACACCAGCTCGGCGAGTTGGGCCAACCATTTCTCGCCTACTCAATTGTCCCGCAACTGGGTCAAGCCGAGCCGAGTCGATTTTTGCCATTTAATTAGAGCTGAGCCGACGGGAATTCACTAGTGCTCTTTTGCCCACTAATTTTCGAAGGCTGTGGGTGTGTTTATTTATGTGTATACGGTGTGTTGGTGTGTGTATGTATAAGATTACAACACTTCATTTTCTTTAGGTCGTCTCGTAAGCAGTAAGGCGGAATCCAGATACAAAAGATGTAAGACGAAGACGCGTCGCTGACAAGGCAGAGACGGGGCCTGGACATATATATAATTATTACATATATACTTACATATATATACCTTATAATTTGCAGAGTTGCCTCTTCAAATTATAATTATACATTACAACTGAATAATATTTTGTCGTAAGAATTCTTTTATTCAATAAAGCAATAAAACTATTATGTACATGAAAAGAAAAAATATGTTGGGCATCGAAAAATACATGTGCATCTGAACTTCAATGGCAATGCTGATTCTTTGGCCAAAGAAAAGACCAGACCTCTGGTCACGTGAAGACTCGACCAAACGCTTCGCGATGATCATATTTGATGTGATTTTACTGGATTTTGTTGGTGTTTATTTTAATTTTATTCGGTTGTAATTTAGATTCATTTTATTTGCTTTGTCACATTCATTTAACTTATGTTGTTTT
Source organism: Phlogophora meticulosa (assembly GCA_905147745.2). Classification (NCBI taxonomy): domain Eukaryota; kingdom Metazoa; phylum Arthropoda; class Insecta; order Lepidoptera; family Noctuidae; genus Phlogophora; species Phlogophora meticulosa. The sequence goes on along the minus strand of LR990524.1, from coordinate 2,099,208 downwards.
ATTCGTATTTGATTGTATAATTGCCAATGACTGTAAATTTCTAGTAATAAATGGATTTATTATTATTTTTTACAGAAGAGATGATACGTGGGCACGGTTACGCACGTAAAGAGATATCTGCGACGTCTGAAACACGTATCATCTACATCCCACTATGTCTATGCCCCTGTCCTCGCCACGTTTGAACCTCGTCTGAACCTCGTCACCTCCGTGTGTTTAGCAATTTGACAAAGACGATAAAGCGTAGCGTCTGCACCCCGCTTTCTATATTATATACATATGTTTTGCATTGCGAGCTTACATTTTGTTTTTACCACTATAAGACACTAAGTCCGCGCCTCGTCCACGCCTTACGTTCTTTCAATCTGACCTGTGCCTAAGACGGGTTCCCAAAATCTGTAGACGCTGATCAATACAAAATTTTTGTGTCGTTCCTCAGAAAAGTCAGGCTCAACTCGCATCTGGCGTTTTTGTATGACCAGATTTATGATCGTAAAAGAAACAACATGAGTATGTAAGGATCGAAGCAGGGAGCGTTCTGCAGTCTCTACCTACCGCCTCGGAAAAAAGCGTGAGTTTATGTATAGACATATTTACTGTTTTATATTGGGATAATATAAAATGTAAGAAATTTACGATACAATAGATCAAAGAATTTATTAATTTCTACTCTTAATTTTATTGTATCGTGATTTTATTTCAGCCTGAAGCAACAATGTAACGATAGTCAACTAATTAATAAAACCTAAGGTTTTGTAATTAATTATATCATAAAGGAGATTATTATTTATTCAAATTTATTACAGCAAAATGTTCTCACCATTTATGATTTCGATAAATTATTGGATTTTGATTATTATGTTACACATGTACATAACAGCACGCCTCTGTTCCCCAAAAGGTTAGGCAGCGATGCACTTATACATAGTACACCCACATTTCGCCAGTGATGTTTATGTCTCATTTACATGGGTCGGCTTCCAGTCCAACTGGATGCAGCTTATTACCAGAATTTTACATGGAGTGACTTCCTATTCAGATAGGAAGTCACCCAGACCAGCAATTGGGTTGTGGAGGTCAGCATCCACAACCCAATTGCTGGGCAACGCGATACTCCTTGTTAAGGCTGGTTGTCAGACTTTCGGGCTTCTGACTGCCCGTACCGACTGTCAAATGACAGCCGGGACCAACGGCTTAACGTGGTTTTCGATGCACACACAAGAATCTCGACTTGACACGTTCACCTATTCACACACTGACCTCGGCAAGCCTACGGACAAGTCATGTCATGTTTGTACAACAAAAAATCATCCCCAATTGTATTGTTTGACGTGCCAAAAGCAACAACTACAACGTATTTTGAATGAGGAACCATCCCCCATAAATACTTTTTCTAAAAAAGAATGCTCCAGGAAAAGAGAGAAAGAAAGAAATAATTATGGGAAGTTGCCAACAGGGTTGACGGCACGGTTGGCGCAGTGGCTGAGCGATCGACTGCCGCGACGCGTGTCGTTGGCTCGATTCCCACACGGAACAAATATTTCTATGGCCTACAGGCAGTTGTTCCGGGTCTGGATGTTTGTGTATGTGACTTTGAATGTTTGTAAACGCACCCACGACACAGGAGCAATTCCCAGAGACGGGCAACGGTTTGTAAAAAAAAAAAAAAAGCAGTGTCCCAGTAGTAACCAGCTGTGTGTTCATTCATCCCTAGGTTTTCATTTATGAGCGGAAGCTCTTATCGCTTTGTTCGCATTTTAATGATTTTTATAGTAATGCTATGTATATAATATTATAATTTATACTATGGTAGAAGAAAAAACGAAACTCAAGGAGTATGTAGGGATTTGTTCCTGTTGTGCTCGTCTTAGAGCGAAATAAGAAAATATCAAAACAAGATATCTCAATATTAAAATAAGATACCTCATTGAAGCACTACGCCTATTTTAGTTAATTTAACATATCCCAGAATAGTCTCCGAATCCCTCGGACACCAGCGGCCGAAAGGTGAAGCTTCTCTCCAACCACGAAATGCTAAAAGTTTAATGTACTGTACTGTACCATCCTGTTACTGTCCCACTGCAGGGCAAAGGCCTCTTCTCATACAGAGAAAGCACGAGCATTAATCACCACGCTTGCTCAAGACGGGTTGGCGATTTCAGACTTATATTAATTATATAAGTCCAGGTTTCCTTACGATGTTTTCCTTCGCCGATGTCGGGGATGTCCAAGATAAACTTGAAAAGTACATATGAATTGAAAAACTCACATAGGTACTTGCCCAGGTTTGAACCCACAACCTCGTACACGAGAGGCGAGGCCAAAACCACTGGGCCATCATGACATTTTTAAAGTTTAATGAACTGTTATGAATAAGTGTTAGTTTATTAGTTTTACCAAGGGGTATCGTGTTGCCCAGTAACTGGGTTGTGGCGGTCAGATAAGAAGTCGCTCCATGCAAAAAAAACTGGTACTCAGCTGCATCTGGTTTAACTGGACGCTGACCCCTACCTGGTTGGGTTAAAAGGGAAGGCAGATGATGACTCAAGTAACAATATATTAGATATTAAAATACAAAAACAAAATCAAGATTTTTCATTTGCATCCGTAGTCTTTGATGTGCCCGGTTGATAGCATAGGCACGCCCCTTATTACATGGGACTTAAAAGTTAACTGGCTCAAAATACTGGTATTCAGCTGCATCCGGTAAGACTGGAAGACAAACCCAACATAATTGGAAAAAGACTAGGCAGATGATATGAACGAAAAAACAAATTAAAAAAAACTACAAACCCGTCCACCCGATTCCTGCGAAACGTCAATATAACAACACTGAACAAAATTGACCTCCAACTGCCCGAACAATACTCGATTGAGATGTTTATGTACCTGCCACCGATTTCCCCGTAGACCCGATAATGGAGCGAGATCAACTTGCTTGCGCGTGCCCTGAATTGAATTGTCGCGTTACAGCGGATGGCAGGTGATTGGCAGAAGTTCAAGACTGGTATAGAAAAGATAAAAAGAAAAATCATTTATTTGGGAAACGCACAGGTAATAAAAACACAAAAAAAACTAAGAAACAAAAAAACAAAAAATAGGACCTGTGCGAGGACAAAAAGGCTCCTATCTCAACATACTTGACTCGTTGCTGACTAAGATATTGAAATATTTGAACCAGGGTTATTCCTACTCCGTTCGTAGCGATTTGCCGTCGGGATGTTTGATATACCCAGTATCACTGTTGATCCAAGTATTCTAATTAAAATTAATCAGTTCGTTTGTTACCTTTTTACACATAAACGGCTGAACGGATGTGGATGAAAATTAGCGTATGGATCTTGGTTAGGACAACATATACTTTTATATCGGTAATACTTTCCCGTGGGATAATTGTTGACCTCCACTTAGGCGTAGCCGTAATAGCAAGTCTTAACTAATATTATAAAGAGGAAATTAATGAAAAAATGAAAAAGGTTTATTGCAATCTACAAGTTTCCATCGTACATTAGTAGTGATTGGAACCTCCTTTTAAGCTTATAATGCCTGTATTAGGAGACTCCGCTCTTCCATGCGTTATTTATATTTATAACATACTTGTTTATTTATGTTACCTTTTTTAAACAATAGGAAAGATTTGTTGTCTGTGATTGTATGTTTTGTTTGTAATGGATGAATTAAAAAACTACCTTATCAGTGAGTAACTTAGGCTTTAAAAAGGGTGGATGGGATGTTAAAGTTAAAAGGGGTAAGTACCTATAACCAAGCTGACGAAGTCGCGGGTGGAGGTTTTCAGAAGGGGATGGCGGGGTCTTTGTTCGCAAGGTTTTATTCTAGGTACTTAACGTCACTTTCGAACCTAATCTGTCCGTGTTGAGGTGCCCCAAGTTTCCAAGCTCTCACTCCTGGTCTGATAAGTCGGTTGAACTTTTTTGTCGGTATCGTATAACGGTGTACATAATAACAACTTAGATGAAAACTCATGTTTAGTACATTAGCTAAACTTCAATTGTTTCTCTTCTTTGTTCTCAGAATTAAAGCATCTTTAATCCAAAGTCGTTTTGAACGAATCGGCAATAGAAATTGTATTATATTATATTATATTGTAATCAATTGCATTCAACATTTTAAACTAGTGAACGACCGAAAATGGCTTTTTAAGCCGAAGCCGTTACGGGTACACAGAAGCCCGACAGTCTGACAACCAGTCTTACCAAGATCTTTCGTATGACACTCCTACGTGCCTCGGAATGCACGTTAAACCGATGGTCCCTTCTGTGATTTGTATCTTTGACAGTTGTTACGGGTAGACCGAAGCCCGAAATTCTGACAACAGATCTTAACAATGTGTTTCGTATCGTGTTGCCCAGTTACTGGGTTATGGAAGTCAGATAGACGCTCCATGTAAAATACTGGTATTCAGCTGCATCCGATTAGACTGGAAGCTGACCCCAACATAGTTGTGAAAAGGCTAGGTAGAAGATGATATTTTAAACACAGGTATATTAGTTTCCGTCATTCTGATAGATACTCAATCATAAGCTCTGAGAGACATTTCGATACAATGAAAGGAGCGAAACAATTGTTCCAATAGGTAAACTGAGGAATCGGATCGCTGTCAATCGTCGTCAGCTGTCGGAGGTAACGCGAAACCGAATTTCGGATGCAATATTCCGCGGTACTATTTGTGGTTTGTGTGTGTACTGCATTTCTTGTTTTTTTGTTTTTACTGTTTATACAACAGTAAAAATATACGATACGGTATAGTTTTGTCGTATATAAATAATAAAAAATACATAAATAATGCTGGACAATCCACACAGCATCATCTAGCCCCAAGCTAAGCAGAGCTTGTGTTATGGGTAGTAGCTGACTGATATACTTAATATACAATACATTACATATACATAGATATTTACCATTGTGACCATTGTGTCATTGTGTTTTTGACCATTGTAATGTAATGTGTGTCTAGATATAAGTCCTTTTTGTTTGAGATAATCTTCGAAATGAGTGGACTAATTTTGACGGGAATTTCACTGGTAAGAGCTGATGTGATAAGGACTACTTTTATATGGAAACAATAATAAGAGTCTTCCAAGGGGTAGCGCGTTGCCCAATCACTGTGTTAAAAAGTTCAGATAAGCAGTCACTCCGTGTAAAATACTAGTTTTCAGCTCAGTCTGGTTCGACTGGAAGCCGACCCCAACATAGTTTGGAAAAAAATAATGATGATGATAACGACGACAGTCGTGGCTTCGATTCCCAGGTCGTGTTGGGTTTCCCTATTAGAATTTTCTCATTAGTAGCCCGGAGTCTGCATTTGTGCTCGGTTGATAGAAATATGCTCGCTCCCTATTACATGGGACATAAATACAACTGGCGAAATGTGGGTGTTTATATAAGTGCACTTCTGCCTAATCTTTCGGATTAAACAGGCGTGATGTTATGTCTTAACGACAACAATAATTTTCAGAATCGATTCTCAATTGACGGAGAATCGGTGATCAAACAAAAAAAAATCGGTGATAAAAACAAAAAAAAAATGGTCGAACTTAAAACCTCCTCCCTTTTTGAAGTCGGTTAAAAATTGAGAAAATATGGTTTATTAAAACTTACAACTCCCTTCAAAAGTCGTCAAAAGTAAGATTGATGTGTTTTATTATAAAGACACACTCAACATCTAAATCAAGATAAGATTTAACTTTCACAGATTTTCATAACTAACTTTTCAATCAAATTTAGATTTAAATTACCTATCATAGTTATAAATATTAATAAAATTACAGCGATCAATTAAGATATCCAAAACTTAGTTAAACTAATTCATTTAAGAACTAACTTTGGTAATTAAAATACGTTCACAGAATATTAAATTTCGCGATGATTTGGGATGGCTGTTGGGTTTTAAAGTAATAGACAATATCTTTTTTTATGATTTACTATCCAACTCCCACTCACTTACACACCAACAACATATCACATCACCTACTTATCCACACACACGCAAACACACTTACAATCGCATTCATTCACTCACACCCTCACACTCTCACTTACTCACAAACTAAGGTAAACTGCTTATAACTTCTAATTCCCTTCGGAAGATATATTGACACACTCCACTCATACATTTATCAATTGTGAAACACTGTCTCTTATGATACAGGATACCCTAGTTTAAGAGATACCATCCAATCTTTGACGACACGGATAGCGCAGTGGCTGAGCGATCGACTGCTGCGCCGCGTGTCGGGGGTTCGATTCCGTCACGGAACAAATATTTGTATGGCCTACAGGTAATTGTTACGGGTCTGGCTGTTCGGGTATGTGAGTTTGAATGTTTGTAAACGTAACCACGATACAAGACAAATTCCTAGTGTGGGGCAACGTTTAAAAAAATTAAAAAAACGATTGTGTACAGATTTCTGGAGCATCCAATTTTTTTTATAATTAACATGTTGCGCCCCGTGGTGTTACGTTCGCTTTAAGAGCCACGATAGTTCGGAAAATAGGTAGATAATGAGTTGGAATAAATCCTTGTACTGGAATCAACGTAATACTTCTATCCATAACCTGTACAATGGCAAAACAAAACGTTCCTTTCTACGTTAGGTGCGGGCGCCCGATGTGTTTTATCCTAATTTAATACAACTTCATGCGATTCAGTGGGAACTGGGAGCCTCTAAGCCGGCCCAGATATGAAGAGGCACGCTCTGATTATATTTTATGTGACTTGGGAGTACAAACAGCCAGGATACGTCCACTCTTATAGTCTTACGTCCTTGTTAGTTGCAATCAACATAATTTCTTTAATAACGGTTTTATACCGAGCTGCGTCCAAAACAGAATACTACTACCGATGCGTTTTTTATGCTGTCACCAAAACTTCGTCAGGATTGAAGGTCAAGGTATCATAAAAAAAAAAATACATTGTTTTAGAAATTTATTAATATTTTAATAATAATGGCCCGCCATATTGTTTTTATCTCAATATGTACTGCTTACTCATGTTGTTAAGACGAATCTAATAATACCAAAATCCGTTTGCGCTACAGGGTGTGCGAAACACACATAATATATAGGTTCTGAGAGCATTCGTTTCATTTAACATAAGTTAAGATAAGTTTCATCTGAGATAAGCTAATTCATAATAAAAACTACTAGGAATATTAGCATGATAGAAATTGTAATTTGTAAGTGTTCATTTTTAAACACGGATGATTTTTCGATGCAATGTGTTTCTTCATTTTAAAATTTAGCTTTTGATGTATTAATAGATTTATCATTGTTAAAGAGATGTATAATTAGTTTGATACACGTACCCTCAAAAACATAACCCTCCTTCTAAAGCAGTGGCGTTAAAAGTATAAGATTACTGGAAAGCCATTTTAAAGAATGAGGAACACAAATTTCCAATAGTTTAAAATAGATTATTAGTCAGCACCGTAGGGTAAACTCGAAAACAATATGAAATCATACATCGATCGTAGAACTAACGTTGCTATTGCATTTCAAGAATACGAGCGAAGTTTTATGGAATTTCTAACGGAATACGTTATTGGTAGTTTCGAAATTTATGCTGTTATGTCAGGTGGGAGAATGTTGGCGGAATACCGTACCTGTATTGTTGTACGGTGCCGGTTGTGGCCACTTTATTCCTGATGTATTTGCGGTGCAAGTCATGGCATATAGAGATTTTGGACAAAGATGAATAATTTTAAGTTTAGTATAATCAAAAGAAAGATTTTTTACATTGTAATATCATATAAGTGCTTTACGACGACCGATGTGGTGCGGCGGGCGAAGGTCCGCCTGCAACTCAGGAAGTTGAAGGTTCGATTCTCGCTTTGAGACAATTGTTTGTACGAACTACAAATATTTGTTACGGGTGTTCTGGGTATTTGCAATGTATGATAAAAAATATCGATGTAATGTATTTTATTAGGTATATCAGTCCTCTAGTACCCATAACACAAGCTCTGCATAGCTTGGGGCTAGATAGTGCTGTGTGGATGGACCAGAATTATTTATTTATTTATGTACCTACTGAAATAGTTTATAGTTAAAAACTTATTTTTTGAAAATAATACCTAATTTGTAAAGAATATCAAGTAAACAATCACAATATGCACACAGAGCACACTTTCAAGAGTAAAGTGTTTTATAGAAACAGCAATTAGTCAAAAGTCAGTTGTTAAATTTTGACTCTAGAGCGACGATATGTATATGTTTTACTATTGTTCGCTTTCACGCTTACCTCTTTTACTTAAACCACTCACTGACTCGGCGAACCAAGTACCACTGCGTATGAAATTGAAAATTTATGAAACACAAGATTTGTTTTCTTGACCTTAATTCCTGTTCTCAGTAAATTATGCTGTTATCTACCTCCTAATGCATCTTGCTTGCTTATCGATACTAAATCTTTATGAGGAAATTATACATTCAAATGTTAATGTACAAGGAAATGTAAAAATAATTGGGCAGAAGATTGAGCCTTGAAGGATCCCACACATAATACCTATAGAAATTATAAATTTCGATTTACTGAATGTTGCTATGATTGCAGTAAGGTAATTGAAAACAAAAGAAAGCTTAGTGATCATAAGAATATACGCAAAGTAAGCCGCTTGCCTGGGTTTGAACCAACAACCGACAAAAATCGAAAACATTACGAGTACCACTGCGCCACTACTGCTTGAGCAAGGGTGATGATTTATGCTCGTGTCTTCTCTGCATAAAGAGGCCATTGCCCTGTAGTAGGACAGTAATAAGCTGTTTTATTGCTATATTATTACATAATTCTAGGAATTAAATGTGTACATCGAACAAACATAATAATTTACCGGACAATGCATTTTATGTGTCAAAAGCTTTAGCATATTCCACATTAATTTCCAAAAGGCATTAATTGACCAAATGTTAATATTGCTCATATTAAAATGTATTAATTAGGCCGAAATCTAAACATACGAGGGACAATATTAATATTTGAAAACCACATATTTGTTTTACACTTTCATGTGATCCGGCTTTTTAAGGGATTTTGATACTATTGGGAATATCCGCATAACCATTTGTGTTTTCGTGTTTATAAAACAACGATATAAAAACATTAATGAGACATTCATGATATTCATGGTCTGTTTCACCTCTTACTGTAAATATTTTCTTTATTCACTCAAGTAACAATATCCAGTCTTACCAAGGGGTATCGTGTTGCTCAGTAACTGGGCTGTGGAGGTCCGAAAGGCAGTCGCTCCATGTAAAATACAGGTATACAACTGCATACGGTGAGACTAGAAGCTGACCTCTACCTAGTTGGGAAAAGGCAGGGCAGATTATGATGACACTTGAAGTCACAAGTCCCGGCTCGACTACACGGGTGGTGTACCTCATAAAAAAAATTGAGAGAGAATCTTCGGTTGAAACAGATCCCAGCTTCATTAAGTAAAGTTCGCAGAATCATATTTACCTACTTGTTTCAGCTAATACTTCGGTGCCGGCAAAATGCTGTGTAATTGTAAACAAAAATTCGTTTGATATTCGACCCTCGTAATATACAAATTGATAAAAATATGCAAATGAAACAATAGTTCACAGGCGGATCCAATAAAATTGGCAAATAAAGGTTGTGTTACATAAAATTTAATCAAATCCAGTCAATATTTGTCTACATCAGTGTTTATTCAGATATGATGGCCCTACCTTCGTTTATAATTAAAAATACATTGGGCTTAGGAGTTTTTTTTTTTCATTTATGTTTTTTTTGCTATACGGCACGGTTTTCCAGTTTATCATAAAATATTACTGGACTGGAGTGGTCATTAACTCAGTATTAAAAAATATGGCGTAAAACCTTTAAATTGCGTGCTTAAAATCTTCCTCTAAATGGAGGCTTTTTGCGTAAAAAGTGAGTGCATATTAAACGCATTTATTTATAATTAGACAAATTAACCTTGCTTTTTTTGTGGATAACTGATACAAACATCATTATCTATCTCGTCTTTTCCCAACTTTTTTGGGGTCGGCACCCAGTTAACTGGTTGCAGCTGAATTCAATATTATATGAAGCGACTGTCTATCTGACCTCCAGAACCTAGGTTCTGGAGGTCAGATAGACAGTCACACATCCATCAAGCAGTCTTACCAAGGAGTATCGTGTTGCCCAGTAACTAGTTACTGGGCAACACGATACTCCTTGGTAAGACTGGTTGATGGATGTGTAACACATAACATGCATTAATATTGTCCTTGAAAAAATAAAATAAAATAAATAATCACAGGGCATCGAAAAGGTCATCCGCATCACTGTCAACGGGGAAAATGCCCAGAAGGCTAATTCTTTGGCCAGAAAAAAGCCAGCTCTTTGGACACGTGAACAGTCGACCAAACGTTTCGCTATGTCTCCAAAAACTAAATGACCACGCGGACCCCATGGTCCTAGTGTTTCAACCCCAAACGACTCAAAACTGCCAATCTCGTATTTTATACGTATACTCGTATTTTCGCCGTTTGAGGTTCTTTGCATCTGCAGCAGCCACACCTGCACAGTCCACCGTACTAGGAAGATAGGATGGCGCAAGGGTGTCGACAAATTGAATATCAGTGGGTGTCACGATACTCTAAGGGGTAACTGGTGTGATCTAAATACCCGTATCAACTGTCAAGGATCTATAAATAACTCTCGGGGACCAACAGTAACTCCAATCCAACCGGTTGCAGCTGAATACCAGTATGGCGAGTAGCGACTGCCTGTCTGACCTCCACAACCCATTTACTGGGCAACACGCAACCTTTAGTAAGCTGCTCAGCTGGTTGTCTGGTTGACTTTTGGGTTTCTGACTAAACGTAACGACTGTCAAAGATCTACAAATGAGCTTGACCTTCGATCGATCCATGCGGCTTAATAAATACAGCCGGTATTTATTAAGCCGCAAACCCTTTAGATACCTACAAACATGATAAAAAAAACTTAATTTAGTCAAAATGTATTAAAACCCAGGCCAGAACCAGCACAAACAGATCCAAAAGAAATTCTTTATTGTTTTTCAGTTAAGTTGGCATGACTGCCACAAAGCACAACTTTTCCGGCCACAATCATATTTGACAGCCAGTAGTGCCAATATAATGGACAAGTTGATTTCTTTTGATAACTGTTGTATTAAGGCTTTTATTTATGAGGCTAACTGACAGAAATATTGTTGGAATGTTTGGATGATCAAATAAAAATATACGTATGGATGTCAGATGAAAATATGTCAAAGAGTAGGTAGATTGATTGATTAATCAATTGTGTGGGACTATGATAGTTGATTGATCAATTTATCTACTACTACTACCTCCTGAATATGTGACGCGAAGGAATAAGGATCACATGGTGAGAACAGTTTTGAGTATGAATGTGAAAGGTAATGTAGGGTGCTTCCCTAACATAATTAATGTCAATGCAGATGTAAAATGTCAATGCAATGCAGAATGTCAAATTAAACTTAAATGCATAAAATGTCAGCGAATGCTCAACGGGATGAATCTAAATAAAAATGCAAGTAGTCCGACTCAAACCACGTCTAATTGAACACTAAAATGTAAGATACATAAAATGCATAGAGCAATGCAATATGTCAGTGTCAATGCACTGCCAAATGTAGGTCGCGTCCAAAGTGTAAATACGCGAGCCTACTGGCTAACTTATTGTAATAAATATATTTTAAAACCCATGTACTTACACCGTACAGGTAACTAGGGTAGAGGAAGTCCAATGAAATGATAGATGGATTGTGTGATAGACTACTTACTTACAACCTCATCATTATCATAGTGGGATGAGGAATAATGAAGGTCATCCCTCATCCCAGTTTATTTGGGGCCGGCGCAGCATGTTTTCTTCTTCCATACATCTCTATTTACCGTCATCTCAATAGTCACCTCTTTTCTAGCCATATCATCTTTCACACAATCCATCCATCTTTTCTTTGGTCTCCCTCTACTCTCGTACACCTGCACATTCATACTCAAAACTTTCCTCACAACATGGTCCTCATTCCTTCGCATTAATACGTCTGTTCTTATTAATATCACAGCCAGGGAGTTTAATTGGATTAAAAGTTCGCTATTGGAAATTTAAAGTAGGTATGTTATTAATTAGAAAGTCATAATCCCATTTAAAATTATTGTAAGGTATTATATATATTATGTAAAGATGTGTAAATACAAATCTTTTTTCCTTTTTAATCTTTTCTCCATCCAAGGGTTTTCTGTGAGAGATCGCCTTTAGCGATAAAGTCGTCCAATGTTACACCCCATGTAGCTCTTAAAGATATTACATAAGTACAGTCATAAACTCACGCCTTTTCCCCATGGGGGTAGGCAGAAACTACAAAACGCTGGGTCGGGACGCCCTCGAAGTGCATTCACTGACCTTGTTGCTGATGTTCTTCAGAAAGGTCAGGCCTGCGTATCACCAGTAGCCCTATCACGAATCCCTTGCGAGAATTTTGCCAACTGGAAACGTCAACGTTTAACTTAGATTGAAACAGCGCCACTACATTACATACGCCGTGAAACTAATTTCTTTTGACTAATGACTAGGTAATTTGACGTTGTCGTTTTCGGCAGACTTCTCGTAAAATAGTGCTAGGGCTAAAAGCGTAAAAGGAAAAAAGAGTAAAAGGATCATAGCAGGTGGCATTGTATAGTTTTAGCCTACCCCTATGAAAAAAAGCGTGAGCTTATGAATGTTTATATTTGTATTGACAACGACTAAGAATGAATTGCACCGGTGAAACTGAGCTCGATCAGAATATCTAAACCAAATTGTGCAGTCAGTTTTAATATTCCATAGCAATTATGCCACTGACGGATCTTGAATTCAAAATACAGTTATCTTGTAGCGTTCAGGTTTAAATTTATGAGGGAAGCTCAATTTGTGTTACTCATAGATACGAGTTAAAAACTTGTCATGATGGCACAGTGGTTTAGGCCTCGCCTCTTGTGCACGAGGTTGTCGGTTTAAACCTGGGCAAGTACCAATATGGGTTTTTCAATTCATATGTACTTTCTAAGTTTATCTTGGACATCACTGACATCGGTGAAGGAAAACATCGTGAGGAAACCTGGACTTATATAAAATATACGTCTGAAATCGCCAACCCGTCGCGAGCGTGGTGATTAATGCTCGTGCCTTTTCTGTATGAGAAGAGGCCTTTGCCCTGCAGTGGGACAGTAATAGGCTGGTACTATAGATACGAATAAAGTTAACATACATACATACATAATCTGAGCTCATTTGAGCTGACGAGCTCGTGGCTAAATAAAAACAGCCGCACGGGTTGATCGAAGATTAAGCTTTGCTTGCCGAGGTTAGTCTGTGGATGGGTGACCGTTCGAAACATATCGAGACTCCACCGTATCTCGGAAAGCACGTTAAGTCGTTGGTCCCGGTTGTCATTTGTACATCTTTGACAGTCGTTACGGGTAGTCAGTAACCCGAAAGTCAGACAACCAGTCTTACCAAGGGTCATCGTGTTGCCCAGTAGCTGGGTTGTGGAGGTCAGATAGGCAGTCACTCCATGTAAAACACTGGTATTCAGCTGCATCCGGTTAGACTGGAAGCCGACCCCAACATAGTTGAGAAAAGGCTCGACAGATGATGGAGATGATGATGGGGATACATACATAATCTCACGCCTTTTACCCATGGGGGTAGGCAGAAACCATAGAACACCAAATTTTTAACGTATCCATGATGACGAAAAAGATTTAAATGCGATGAAAATGTAACACTAATCAATAAACAAATGACTACTTTTGGAAAAAAAAATCCATGTTTTTAAAATAAAATTAATTTGAAATTAGAATTCTTAGCCAAACAAAAAATATTTTGATTTGAAATGGCCAGTACTGCAGAACGGCAATTTCATAGGTAAAGACCTAATATTATTTTACCCAAGATACAGGCTTGCCTAGTTTGGGACCAATCTTCAAAACTGTGTGAAACTTTTTAAGGCAATACTTTTTTTATTATTATTTTAAACGAGTATTTTCAATTTTAAAAACGTTCGATTTGACGTTTCATCTACGTAAAGCGTTTGTTCTAGGAACAATGATGGCGTTCAGTGTGTTTGGTAAAATTCACCCTATATATATTTACTCGACAAGCGATTTTCGCCAGATTTTCTAAAAAAACCCTGGTCATCGATAAAACTCTACGTTCGTCTAAATTGCTAAAATCACAACCCTCCAATTTAACCGTAGGCGAATAAAAACCACCATTTTCGACCTCAAATAACAGCTCAAAACAACAAGCTAACATTTTGTACAAAAACTGAGCTTCCAGGCTGACTGGCATACTGCTAGACTCAGTGTGATCGAAACTTTATTTGTACTAAAAATCACTAGTATTCGGAACAGTGATTTGTTTGTGTTACCGCAGGAAAAGCAACGGTACAAGCCTTGTATAGGAGTGGCCGTTTTACGTGTTTTGCGGATTTTAGTTCGACACAATTTTTTGATTCCATTTTTTTTTCTTTTGTAAAAACGTTGCCCCATTCGTATAATTTCTCCTGTATCGTGGGTGCGTTTACAAACATTCAAACTCACATGCACAAACAGCCAGACCCGTAGCCATACCTGTAGGCCATACAAATATTTGTTCCGTGCGGGAATCGAACCCACGACACGCAGCGCAGCAGTCAATCGTTCAGCCACTGCGCCAACCGTGCCGTCAAAACACACATAAATTTGTACATACATACCTACATAAACTCGCAAAAAGCACACCTGCTATGAACCTTGCCGAGCGAATGTGTAAGTACGTATACTCACGTTCATACATCTGGTCATACACGCACGCCGGTCGCAAGTACTACGCACCTGACCTTTTTGAAGAACATCACCAATAAGGTCAGCGTATGTCCGTCTAGAGCGTCCAATTCCGGTAAATAGGTAAAAACAAAGGTAGGTACATATGAATTGACAAATGAAATGCACATTGGTACATGCCCGGATCTAGACTCACGATCTCCTGCATGAGAGGCGAGTCCACTGGACCAACACCACTTATTAATAGTCGTCTAAAAATACCTGTTATATCCGCGGAACTGTGCACAATCGTTGTTCAATTATGCACAGTGATCCGATTGCATCGACATGTATAGATTTAGACGGTTTAAGAGTGATCGTTGTGGGAGGCTTCGTTATATTTCACGAGTCTGAAACGGTACATATCAGGTAACCTGAACATTGTGTGGTTGGTAACAGCAAAGAGCTGTTTTTTTAAACTTTTGTTTGATTTTGGTTTGAACATGTAAACTTTACAACCTGATTTTTTTTATTTTTTTTATTTAAAAAAACTTTACCCCACACTAGGAATTACTCCTGTATCGTGGGTGCGTTTACAAACATTTAAACTCACATACACAAACAGCCATATTTGTACATATTTGTTCAGTGCGGGGATCGAACTCGCGACACGCAGCGCAGCAGCCAATCGCTTAACTACTGCGCCGACCGTGTCGTCGTTATTTAAAGGTAATGAAAGCAATTTTCAAAAAGTGTAACTATAGGAATGGTACAGCGGTTAAGATCTCGCCTCTCATGGCCGAGTATGTGGGTTAAAATCTGGGCAAGTACCAATGTGTTTTTTTATCGGGGCTATCACTGACATTGTTGAAGGGTAATGCCGAGAGTTAACCTGGACTAGTCCACACTAATCTAAAACATAGAATATAAGGAGAACTTTTATTTCTTTAACAACGATACAACGATTAATACATGAAAAAATAAAATAAAATAAGGAATCATAGGGCGGAAAATTCATCCGCATCACTGTCAACGGGAAATGTATGTGTATAATTACTGTAAGTCTGAAATTGCCAATCAAAATTGAGCAAGTATAGTGATCAATACTTATGTCTTATCTGCATGAGAAGAGGCCTTTGCCCTGTACTGGGACAGTAATAGGCTATTTATTTTTGTTTTTACTGGCCGCTGAGTTTCTTGCCAGTTCTTCTGCATAGCAAACGACGAATAGGACCAATGCACTTAGACTCTGACATTAAATAATTTTATGTATCAACGATAAACCGTTTGAAAAAAAAAAAAGAATTTGGAATTCGAATATTCTAAATTTGAAATTGATCTTACTGTTCTATTTTTTTTCCTTTCTTTATATGTCGTAACATCGCCTGCGTAAATAATGTGTGTGTTTCAACGTTTTCAATACAATTATTCAGGATGAAAAGAAGGCTATGTTTTTGTTTAGGTCCCAGGGTACCTATTTGCCAAATATTATGATCGGTTCAGTGAAAAAGTAACAGGCAGATAAAGTTACTTTGGCATTTATAATATTAGTAAAGAGTATGTATGCTTTTTAACTTTCAAAGATAATCAACGATGAGCGATTTATGAGAGAACGTACTTGAATGAGCTGCAGTTTCGTGATTTAAAAGGTTATACGATAGTATTGCTTGAATACAATATAATCACTTCAAGCTAAATATACAACCGTATTTTTAATTTGAATTAGTTAAAATTATAATTTAATTTTTTATGCAAAATTGGTAGAATATAATAATAATAATACATTATTTATTTTTGACAACATAAGAACCGCTGTGTAAGTAAATTTCTTATAGTATACCTGGAAACAAATATTATTTTCGATGCGAAGAATTATTTATTCTATTCTATTCTCAAATCACAAAAAAAAGTTTCGTAGCGCGTAGCTGTTATCTGCTACGAGCGTAGCCGGCGTAGCCTTGACACAATTACCTCGGTTACGCCGTAGCACCACTGCATTCTAGTGTAATTGAACCTGTATGTCATGGAAAGTGTGGAAGGTTTACTGTGTTTCGAAATTAGGTCTTAAATAGCCACACGAGCTAGTACTGAGGTTTTAGTTAAGACCTAATAACTTCCACGAACTGTACAACCAGGCTTTTTCACCGTATATTGTTGGTTTCAGGCCGTCTTATGAATTTTATCTTCCACTTTCGTCTACATATATGTGTGTGTGTTTACAAATAAATACAATAGAAGTGTTTGTTTGTAATGTCAAAACATATGAAAGTTTATGCGATAGTTATACCGAACAATCTATATTTTTTTTGTGTTTTGGATGTCGCTCTATTATTTATTTAATACTTTTACACATAAATGTACAGAGGCGGGCTTAATGCCAAAGGCATTTTCTACCAGTCAACTTTCGGGTAATGCAGATTTTTTTCCGGTTGCAATATAATAAAGAAGAAAGATTTGATTGTTTGTTTGTAATGGATAAACTCAAAAACTACAAAACCAATAAATAAAAAAACATGTGTTTTCGTATTTATAAGTGTATCACTAACATAGTTTGTAAGTACATTGTTACTAACACTATGATTCTTGTTGCTCGAAATAAACGATTTAATAATTACCAATTATCAGCAAGTATCAGGCTATATTTTATTTTCAAAACAACGTCATACAGGTGGTGGAAGGGATGTTTAATTTCAAAGAGAAAAGTACGGAGTCCACTCAGATCAAGTCGCAGAAGAAGTGTCTACCATCATTACACCCTAAAACCACACACTACCCGCCACAAGAAATCAGTACTCACACCGCAGTCCGGCTCGAAGCTGATTGGATCAGTCCCTTGTCAGTAAAATCACTTCCCATTAGTTTCCCCTTAGCTTTCAGGGTCCTTTTATGACGTGAATGGGTTGTGGTTATAAAGTTGTAAACTACTATAGAAGCTGCATAATATTTTGAGGAGGTAGACAGTATAGATTACTAAGTCAAATCACTTCAAGTGCCACGCAAAAATAGTTTTATGGTAGGCGTACCGTTGCTTTCACAATACCCAATTTCTTGAACAAAATACCTAGAGACATTAGAGACTCAATGAACAGTAAAAACATAGAGCGTAAGCTGAAAGAACATTTTGACGACCTATGTGGCGCGGCGGGCGAAGGTCCGCCTGCGACGCAGGAGGTTGCGGGTTCGATTCCCGCCTTGGGACAAATGTTAGTACGATCTACAAATATTTGGTCCGGGTGTTCTGGGTATTCGCTATGTATAATAAAAATATCTATCTATTTAATATATTGTACGCACGGAACAAATGTTTGTATGGCCTACAAGTAGTTGTTCCGGGTAAGGCTGTTTGTGTATGTGACTTAAACACATTCAAAAGGTATCAAAAACTCAATTTCTTTATTTTTATTTGTTTACTTGCATTTATTAATTTATCCAGCTTACAACTACCATTACAGGATTACAACCTAATGCGATAGTGTGCATATTTGACATGGCATCACGCCAGCAGTACCACGTAGAAGGGGCAACCATATTTCCACCATCTAGACACAAATCCAGACTCCAAGCTGCTACCAAGAAATGTCAAACAAAATACTCAATAACATTTTTCACGACTCGGAAATCCAAAGATCAATAACAAGAAAACTTTATAACAAATTCTTATTTTAAAGTCCGTAGAAATTCCATTCCGCCTCTTTATAACCAAGAAAATGGTGAAGAAATAACTCCAACATTCCTTTCGAAGAAATGAAATAGCAAGTAAGCGATATTTCTCTGCATTAGCAAAAATTGTAACTTCTGAGGCTGCCGAAACGAACCGCAGAGATACTGCATTGCGCTGTAGAAGAACCTGCTTCGGAACACCCTGTGTACAAGGTGGAAGGGACCTCACACAACCTGATACAAACCTCATACACCAACCTGATAAGTTCAGTACTTGAATCTTGACTCTCCAGCGTAGGAATGATTCGCAGACTTTTCCTTATTACTACATTTTTTTTTAACATTACAATATTTTTAATTAATAGCAAAGAGGAGTTTCGATCGTTCGTAACATATAGAGACTCCTCCGTGCCTCGGAAAGTACATTAAGCCGTTGGACCTGGCTGTCATTTGTAGATCTTTGACACTCGTTAAGTCAGAACCCAAAAGTCTGACAACCAGTCTTACCAAGGGATATTGCGTTACCGAGTAACTGGGTTGTGGCAGGCGTTCCATGTAACATACTGGTATTCAGAACATGTATTTTCTATTACTATTCTAAATACCCAAGATACTGTATATATTATATACATTAGCGGAAAATTATTCAGATAAATAAAATTGAAGTGTCTGTTTGTAATGTCAAAATAACTGCTTATTACTCAATGCGTACGAAATTATTTGCGGAAATTATACCAACAAAACATTTGTAAAAATTTTTGTCTGTCTGCCTGTTTGGGCTAATCTACGAAACTCCTGAACGGATTTTGATGGGACGTTCACTGGCATATACCTGATATTGTAAGGAGTAATTTAATTATTCTTTTATTGTAGAAAAAGCATAAGGTTTCCGCGAATTACTTTGCGATCGGAGGAGAAAAAAAAAACCGAAATGATTTTAAATAAATATAATTACTGAATTAATAGTAAAAAAAAATCCTGCGAATGATGATTCCAAGTCGAAGTAGGACAATAATAATGCTGGACAATCCCCACACAGCATCATCTAGCCCCAAGCTAAAATACATTACATAGATAGATATTTTTATTAAATATAGAAAATACCCAGAACAATGTTTGTAGATCGTACAAACATTTGTCCCAAGGCGGGAATCGAACCCGCAACCTCCTGCGTCACAGACGGACCTTCGCCCGCCGCGCCACATAGGTCCACAATAGAATAATCATTTTTACAATTTATTGAACAAGCAACAATTTCTGGAATCGATTGACGTCATAAGTGCATCAGCAAATAAAGAAATTAATAGATATCGGCGCGGATGCAACATCAGCGGTCTTCATATACTAGTGCTATGTAATTCGCGCATTGAAGCGGGTGCAGCTGTAAATAAAGGAATGTTTTTTTTTTTGAACGCTGCCCCACACTAGGAATTTCTCCTGTGTCGTGTCGTGGTGTTTACAAACATTTAAAGTCACATACACAAACAGCCAGACCCAAACAACTAACCGTAGGCCATACAAATATTTGTTCAGTGCGGGAATCGAACCCACGACACGCGGCGCAGCAGTCGATCGCTCAGCCACTGCGCCAACCGAAATTGTTTGTCAACCGAAACCGAATTTGTTTCTATGTTTGTTTGTATTGGATGGATTGTTAAAATGATTAAGAAGCTACATGATCAGTGAGTAACATAGGCTATGTTTTTGTTTTTAAACTACGCTTTGCGACACGCTTGGTGCAGAGGTTGAGCCATCGGCTGCTGCGCCGCGTGTTGTGGGTTCGATCCCCACACGGAACAAATATTTGTGTGACCCACAGGTAGTTATTCCGGGTCTGGCTGTTTGTGTATGTGAGTTTAATTGTTTGTAAACGCACCCACGATACAGGAGAAATTCCTAGAGTGGGGCAATGTTTTTTTCAGCAAAAAAAAAGGGGGTCGGGGACGTTGAAGGGAAAAATACGAAACCCATGCAAACGAAGTCGCGAGCGAACTGCTAGCAACTTATGAAGTAGCACACCTGAAGCAAATTCATATAATTTTCCTCAAAACATGCGCTGGTTAGAAACTTGTACGTGTTACAAGCTGGTTGAATAACTAACAAATACGCTAATTACCGAATGACGTCATTAGTATGACGTAAGACTTTCCTTCGAATCTTGTTTACGGGTTTTTGGGCGAAGCTTTCTGATTTCAAAGTTTGTCTGTTATAAGGTTGGTGGCGTAAAATTGAAAGGCCTCAGGCGACTTGCGTGAAGCGACACGTGCCCATGACATCTTGTGACGTCATCTGATAACTTGCTGTCACAAGTGGTGACGGCGACTCGTCAGGCCGCTAGGCAGTAAGCTAGTAGGTTCATCTGATTCACTCACAAGCCTAAATCTCTCATCACCTGAGGGGCGATTCCCCTATTTTTAAGAGCATTCGCATTCAAATCTCATTCTTAATCTGTCAAAAATCCTACCCGATTTACCTAAATTTTTGACAAGTTTTGACATTTATTGTCGCTGAGATGACATTGAGACTAGATTTTGAACCTATTGCTTTGTCCTGCAGTAGGACAGCAGATGGGCGCAATGGCCCATATCGGACTGCAACACAAACAAAAGCCTCTTCTCAAACAAAACACTGTAAATCAACAGGCTTCCCCAAAGCTGGTTGGGGATGTAAGACCTATATTGATATTTATAAGTCCAGGTTTCCTCAGGATGTTTTCCTTTACCGATGTCAGTGATTTCTAAAGAAAAATTGAAAAGTAACGTTGAACGGTGATCTCCAAACTACGAGTTGATCTGTATCTTGGTGGCCAGAGTTGCGACATTTTGTATTTGTTGCTTTGTGCATAGTGATTATTAAAAAATTAAAAAGCAGATTAATACTAATACACTTCAAATTTGTTAAAAATATAAAGTACGTAAGTAAATTAATAAAAGTTAACAATTCTCAAAAAATAATTAAATTATGAAATAAAGTGAATTAGTGGCGTGTGTAGTGTTAAGTGTGGGGGTGTGATGAGGTGTGTGTGTGAGCTAAGGGCGAACTTACCATTGCTTGATCAATTGGTGTTGTTTATTACATAATTGCCTACGTATAAATAATATTTTCTGTTTCGTCGTATTGAAAAAGTCATAACCACTTGCCCGGATTTGAACCCACAACCGTTTGTAAGTGAGGCGAAGCCTTGACTACAAGGCCATCACAACTTATATCACCTTCTCCTTGCATTCTGTAGCGTAGCAACAAAAATATTTCAAACGATTTATGAGCAGATTATAAAGTATCATTCCTCAAAACTCACGTACCACTCTATTTCAAGTTCTGTTAAAAACTGATCTTTATCTGGACAGAACTGCAACAGAGTACCTATAAACTACCACTGGTATGTACCTACACAGTACCGCCACAAGTGCTTTTAATCTAGATGCTATCTGCAATCCACACGCCAAATGTTTCAAACCTGTTTCGTGATTATTACTTACACTGTCACAGTGCAAATATGAAACAGTATCTCAACTGGGCTATTTTGTGACATAAACGCTTCATCGAATCATAACAGTTGTCAAATAAAAAAATGACAAAGAACCTGCAACACAATATTAGAAAAACCGTCGGCCATGAAAAAAATATTAATTGTTTAAAAGGTTACTGTGGGTGTTAATGTTTTCAGTTAAAAAATGGGACAAGAATAATTTAATTGACCCTTTTCGTTTTAAGTATCGAAAGTAAAATGGGGCTGTTTAAACAAGATTTTTTTTATAATTAACAGATGTTGAGTTTCCTTAGCACACAACCTCAAATTCACAACACAACACAAAACGCAACCAACTATCATAACGCAATAGCTACTGTTCTTGTAGGTACTTTAAAACTCGCTTATTTATTTATTTATTTAAGAAAACACAAACAATAGTAAGATAAATTATTAAGAAGACAAATTATTTTAAAAATACATTTTGAACAATATGCTAACCACTACTTTTTTCACAGATTTCAATTATAAATAAATAAATAATAATAAATAAATAATACTGGACAATCTACACCGCATCATCTAGCCCCAAGCTAAGCAGAACTTGTGTTATGGGTACTAGATGACTGATATACTTAGTACAATACATTACATAGATATATATATTTTATTATACATAGCAAATACCCAGAACACCCGAAACAAATATTTGTAGATCGTACAAACATTTGTCCCAGGGCGGGAATTGAACCCGCAACCTCCTGCGTCGCAGGCGGACCTTCGCCCGCCGCGCCGCATCGGTCGTCAAAATCAAAAAGCATTTAAAACTAGCCAGTAACACAAATACAATACCTATAAAATAATCATATATAATATTAACAACGTGCAGCGGCGAGAGTCAGAGTAAAATCTCGGACTATGCCCGAGTTGGTCTACTGGTTTTTAAAATGTACTGTGACGCCAGTTTCAGTTTTATATTCTTTTGAAATGTTTTTGGAGTGAAAATGTTTTGGTCTCAGTTATGGCTTGGGTCTAAAAGCGAGTGCAATGTTTTTTATGGATTTTGGTTTTAAATCGAGAGACGTATGTAATCTAGATTTGGAACATGTATTTGCATTCTTAACAGTATCTTGAATACAGATTTTAACTAGTTTCAAACTCGGTGTTATATTCTCGTTAGCTGGTGTTTAGGTTCAAACTATTTAGTAGTTTTGTAATCTTGAGATGGATGTTCACCATATTTGTACGCCTCCTGGCATAACATAGCGAGGGCGCTATGTTCATGTTTAATCAAGCTCTCTTCATCAAACATAAGATCTGTGTTTCTGTACCTGTGTTAACAAATAAAAGTGATTTGATTCGATTTAATTTCATCTAATACATCATAATTAAGTGAGAAACTATGACTTAGAGAAAGCACAGGGTAGCCTGCAAAATTCAATGTTTTACCCTACTGCGCGTCGCTACGGAGGGTAATGTGTTTATTATCAGTCTATACATATTATGTTTGTTCCTTTGTGGTGCTTTAGAGAGGTTAATCGTGGACCGATTTTGACGAAATATTCATAATATTGATACCACGAATTTCACTGAGACTGACAAAATGATAAAATACGAGTATCATAATTCGATACTTTTGCCGATTGGCTTTTCCGAGGCTCGTACCCCGCATGGGGTGCCCTTAGCGATAGGTCGCTTAGCTTTTAAGTTTTTACGCTCTGGCTGGAGGCCTTAATTTCTGATTAAGTCCTCACAGGAAAGATCTGTTAAGCAGTAGATATCCCTGAATGATAAACTGCGAGATGCTCTTTCCAAAAAAAAAGCAACTGGTTTTTCGATATTTTTTCTTGAAACCTATCGAGCATCAAATCTGATCGTGAACTTAAATAACTTGTACCAACTGCAACAAACTGCTTAAAAAGATGTCTTATTTGTAATAATTTTGTTGTTTTTGTTGCAGTTGTTTTTTTTTAACCTATAATGGTATTCTACGTGCTTGTACAAGTACTATGGTAATTAAAAAGTTATTCATGATTGTAACAAACGTGTAGGTATCTACTGATAATGATCATACTTCGGTATGATCATTAAAAGCATCATTTCAACTGATTGAGTTAGAATTGGCCTTAAAATGTCGCGAATTCATGAAATAGTCATTAAATCGGGCAATTACAACAGACAGCGTTGCATTGATAATTTTAATGATTACTTCGGTATATACAAATTTGATTTCGGTAGCAAAAAACTTTTCTAATAACATATTGATATCATGCTGCGTGTTGAGCACGGGCGACCAAGACGTTTGTGACAAGAAATGGTTACTGTGGTATGCTACGATTTTATCTCCCTAAGTGTGATAAAATGTGTGACTCAAGCCTGACACAGTAGCAGTGCTAGCCCCGCTGAGTAGTGTATGCTTGTCGCAGTCATGAAGTGCAACTTTCGTATATTATCTGTAATTTACTTTTGATTTGTGTTTTATAGATGCACCTCTTCTGTGGCCAATGAATATCGTTTTTCTTTCTTTCTGTACAACATAATAATGGGATACAAATTGAGACGAACGAACGAATTTTCATAGATATGTGTCCTAGGTATCAATGTAATAAGTCTATTTGGTCCGTCAGTTACATTAACTTAAACTATTGGACACATATTTTTTGCTTACGAAAATAAATAAAAAATAAAAAAAGGTATATGTAGTATAATAAAATTCAGAAATTGGGCTTGTGACGTCACTTTTACGTCAAAGTAAAAAGTGTAGCACGGCGTGACGTAACACGAAATTTGAACGCACGCATATGGTCGTCATTTTTTGTTTACGAGTACGTGACAAAAGAAAAAATATGTGTCCAGTATTTTTGAGTAATCCAACGATCGGGCAAACAGAATTTTTAAGGACCCTATTCCATAAACTGTCCTTCAGGGCTTACAAAAATGTGAGCGGTCTCAAAAAAAAACTAAACTTTTCTTAGTGGTCACACTGAAAGAGAAAATGTCTCGGAGGTGCTAATTGTATTTGAAATGAGGTTGGAGTGCCTGGAGGTAGACTTAAGGGATTGAAAATAACTTACAAGTTTATTCTCGCTTTTATTCTTTGGATGTTATTACCCTTAAATAAAATCATCTTAATGTAGTAAAAATAACATCACGCCTGAATTCCCAGAAGGGTTCGACGGAGGCGTAACTATTCTGCACACATGTTTTGTTTCCAGTTATGATTACAAGTCCCATGTAACAGGGGGCGAGCCTATTATAATCAACTGGGCACAAATCCAGACTATGGGCTGGTAATGATAAATTCCAGATGGAAAAGCCCTATAACTTGACCAAGGAATCAAACGCAGGACCTCGCCCTCCGGAGTATATTTTGAACGTGGCTAGCTAGTTTTTTCCATAACATCACGCCTCTATTCCACGAAGGGTTAAACAGAGGTGTCCCTTTATAGTAGGTACACCAATATTTCGCCAGTCGTGTTTAAGTTCCCATGTAAAAGGGAACGAACCTATTTTCAGCAACTGGGCACAAATTTAGTCTCCGGGCTGCTACCGGTGACATCTCCTGGGTATCGAATCTAGGACCTCATGCTCAGCAGTAGCGCTGCAACCACTAAACCAACAAGGCAGTTTTGGATAAAAAAAACATTGAATTCGGTTCGGTACCTAGTTTACAAATGAAACGTACAAAACAAACAGACAAATTAATTTCCGCATGTAGATTGAAAAGGTTCATTGGATCGGGAGTAAGTACCAAACAAATGGTTATCTTGTTAATGTTGGCTGCGTCAATTAATCGATATTTTAATTAAAATCGTTTTGTGTGTTTTCCCTTAAGGATATTATTTTCATACGATTACCCGATTTCAATAACAGACGATGTTTTGTAGACATGATCGTTAATTACTTTTGACTTAACATCAAAATTTATTTTCATCTGCCCAGCCTTTTCCCTACTATGTTGGGGTCAGCTTCCAGTTAAACAGGGTACAGCTGAATACCGGTGTTTTACATGGAGCGCCAATCTTAACTCCATAACCCAGTTACTGGGTAAATCGATTCCTATTGCTAAAACTGGTTATGAGATTTTGAGTGCTCGTAACGACTGTCAAAGATCTAAAAACGACAGGCGGGATCAACGGCTTAGCGGGCTTTCCGAGGCACGGTCACCCATCCACGGTCTGACCTCAGCAAGCGCAGCTTAACCTTCGATCGACCCGTGTGGCTCTTATTATTATGACACGAGCCCCTGCAATTTGCATTGAAGTTATAACTGCTCATGAGAGATTAATTTGCCAAATAAATTGAAACCCTCGTCCTAACCATTTAAGGTTTAAAATAAAACGAATAAGTTGAGTATTGTAAAATAATATTACTTGCAACCAATAATTGGATAAGCCAATTTAAAATGCTAGAGAGATATCTTCACTTGTGGACTGAAAATATATGAACTCTTTCTTTTAATTTTCTACTTTAAACCTTAGAAATTAAGGTTCGTTATTGTCTGTGTTGCTAAAGTGTGTGTTTTATAAAAACTATTCTAGATAACTTATTTTAAATTTAATTGGCTTTGTTAGATGTAACTTAAGGAGTAAATACCTGGATGACCGAGGTATGCTTGGATAAAACGACGTTTTCTAAAAATGAAACCTATCTTAAATTATAAAAATCGGCGTTTTGAAAATAAAATATACCTTAGGTTACTCGCTAATAATGTATCTTTTTTCTTTGAAAGAATTTCTAATATCGGTTTAGTCGTATTTGAATGTATCCGTTACAAACAATAAAATCTTTACTCTTTCTTTCTTGTGGATTTTGAGAAATTTCATTGGTTCTATTTTTTTAAGCAGAACTCAAATTATTCTCCAAATATAAGAACAGCCTTAGCTAATTCTTATCAGATCAGCTATCGCCAGTTCCGCTGAAAGTCTCCGTTTCGGAGATAACTTCAAACAAGCCGACAAGCAGAGAGACAGACAAAAAAAATAAAAATTGTTTTTAGGTGTAACTACCATATTAAATATAAATAATTAAATAAATAATGCTGGACAATCCACACAGCATCATCTAGCCAAAAGCTAAGCAGAGCTTGTGTTATGGGTATTAGAGGACTGATATACTTAATTGAATACATAACATAGATAGATATTTTTTTATCATGCATTCATTCACGGGAACTAGATGACTGATAAACTTAATACAATACATTACATAGATAGGTATTTTTTTTAATTATATATAGCAAATACCCAGAACACCCAGAACAAATCTTTGTAGATTGTAAAAACATTTGTCCCAAGGCGGGAATCGAACCCGCAACCTCCGGCGTCGCAGGCGGACCTACGCCCCCACATCGGTTGTCTATGTATTCAATTTCATGTGCATTTAGTAAAAAGCTGTTACTTTAACATTACAAACAGATACTTCAATTACATTTATTTGTATGGATTACTTCAGAACAGTTATTTTAATATTGCTGAAGAATGATATTATAAGTCCTATTTCCTAGAGGTAGGCCATTTTAAAATAAATAATATTTTTATACGAATTTTAATTCAAAATTACAAATTAGGTCATGTAATTGTTGACTTGTAAAATTTAAGCATAATGATCATTACATTAATGACATATCCGGATCCGGTAATTGATTAAAACCGTTATATTTTGAAACAGAAACCTCTCTTGACATTCGAATTTATCTTTTTTAATTGCCTGATTATAAATATTATAGCGATGGGGCATAGTTTTATGTTTATTACATATCACCACGCCTGTTTATCTTGTAGGGTAAGGCAGAGGTTGTCGGTGGTTATGTTTAAGTCCCATGTAATAGGGGTCGAGCCTATTGCCACCAACCGCAGATCTGGACTTTCAAGACAAAAAGCAAAAAATCCCACACACACATACGAGTACAGAGACACACATACGTACACCCACTCATACACATATTTATTATGTTAAAATAGTTAGTTTTTGTATAAAAATTATACGTTTTGCTATCTGCGTGATACGTCTAGCTATGAAAGAGCGGACTCTCTTAAAAAAGGCTACTACTATTACTTGCCTAAAAGGAGGATCCAATCCAACAATTTGTTTATACTCACACATGTTATACCAATAAACTATTTTTTTTGCACGACCAGATAATCGAACCCGGGACCTCATGCTCAGCTTTAGCGCTTGCGACTACTAGAACAATAACTATTTATACTATTTTTACAGAGAAGGCATGAGCATTAATCACCACGCTTGCTCAAGACGGGTTGGCGATTTCAGACTTGACAAGATGTGATACATAACGAAAATGTCCAAACAAAAAATAAACTACAAGATTTCACTTAAAAGAAAACTTTACCCCATACTAGCATTTACTACAGTATTGCAAGTCTGTTCACAGACACACATACAGAACTACACAAACAGCCGAACCCGGAACCACTATCTGCGGGTCAAATATTTGATCTGTACGGAAACTGGTGGCACGACCGAACACCGACATAAATCTCTCTTACTCAGCAACAACACAACACACGGTATTTACTTTTACGGCACACCAGATACCCTCAAAAGGTCATCTTCATCTGCCTAGCCTGTGTCCAAACTTCGTGAGTTCCATATGCCATGTCCAATGCAGCTGAATACCAGTATTATACATGGAGTGACTGCTTATCTGACCTCCACAACCTAAACTGTATATCAGACTTTCAGACTTCTGACTACCCGGAACGGATGACAAAGATCTACAAATAAAAAAATCCAGACGGAAAATCCCAATGACACTTTGCAAGACCCAGGAATCGATTCCACGACCTCACGCTTACCAGTCACACTTGCGATCTATAAACCAACAGGGCAGTTTGAACCACACAAACATTGTTTAAACCACTCACAATAACCTGCAGTTTAGCTCCAAACGACTTAACTATTTACCGTTAACGGCTTGGCTTATAAACCGCCAATTAATTGCTATTTTACTAGTAGGTAATGGCTTCTATTCATATAACCACAATATATTATTCTATCATATACTAAAGGGAATAATTTAGAGATTATTTTAGTTTGGCCCGAATAGGTACCTAAGATTTATGGGTATATTATTACGGCCTCGTCGTCTAGTGGCCTATAGCGTGAGGTCCTGGGTTCGATTTCCATGTCGGGCAAAGAGTTATTGAGTTTTTCTAATGGAAATTATCTCATAAGAAATCCAGACTGATTTGGGTCCGGTTGATGGTAATAGGCTCGCCCCCTATGGGATGGGACTGAAACATAACTGGCGAAATGTGGGTGTTACTATAGGTGCACCTCTGCTCAATCCTACGGGGAATACAGCCGTGATGTTATTTCATGTGCAGGGGATAGTCTCTTTCACTTTTTTCTTTTGTCCCTATCTTTTCTCGATATAAGAATAGAATAGTCTGTTTCACTTTTTTCGTCTGTCTCTGTCTATTTTATCAAAGCTAACGCCTATTGCCATCATCATCCTCCTGCCCTTATCCCAATTTATTTGGGGTCGGCGCAGCATGTTTTCTTCTTCCATACATCTCGATTTACCGTCATCTCAAGGGTCACCTCTTTTCTTGCCATATCATCTTTCACGCAATCCATCCATCTTTTCTTTGGTCTTCCTCTACTCATGTAACCCTGCACATTCATACTCAAAACTTTCCTAACAACATGGTTCTCATTCCTTCGCATCACATGTCCATACCATGACAACCGATTTCCACACAACTTCGCGGTCACAGGCGCCAGTTTCAGACTTCCTCTTACACACTCATTTCTTATTCTATCCATTCGCGTAACACCACACATCCCCCTCAGCATCACCGGGCACGAATCCAGACTCCGGGCTGCTGATGAGAAAACTCCTATTGGAAAGACTTTACCCGCCCTGGGATTCGAACCTAGGAGCACAAAAACACTCGAGAACTTCGAGGACCTGGAGGACATCACGCTCAGCAGTCGCGCTTAAGTACATAAAACCAACAAAGCTCCCTGCACATAATTGCTGAGCAAGTTTAAAGAGAACTATTTACAATTGAAAAGGCACCAACAGTTGGTTCAGATAAATGTAAGTTATTGCCTGCAGCTGGCCAGCGGGGCTTTGCTGCGGAATATATGCGCGGGTTTTAGAACAAGGAAATACATGAGAGGATGTGGCACAGGAATGCTGCTGGTTATTTCGGATGGACGACTGTAGCGCGGTCCGTTTGTTCCGTGACACGGACTTCTTTTTAGTTTTTGGAGAGTTGTGACTTGTATTGTGTTGGTTAGTAGCTGTGACCGCTACTTTTTTCGCTTGAAATTTAACAAAACGTTTTTTATATTTTTGCACGGAACGCTAATTTTCTTTCTAAAACAAAAGAAGCTTTAGTCACTCCTTAATACATCACAGCCGAATTCGATCAAATTTCATGGGTATTATATTTTGCGCGGCACCCAAATTCTTTTTCTAAAATAAAAGTAGTCTAAGTTACTCCTTATAAAATTAACTATCTGCCAGTAACACTCTCGTCAAAATCGGTCCAGCCGTTTCGGAGATACTCAAACAAACAGACAGAAAATATCAAAGTATTTTTGGTATAACTGCCCTAAATGTATGTATTTAGTAAAAAGCTGTTATTTTAATGTTACAAACAGGCACTTCAATTTTTTTTTCTTTTTTATAGAAAATATTTGGTGCGACTGACGTTATCTCGATTGAGGACAAAGGGTTTAATTCGTAAAGGCAAAGAGCTTGCACAGGAATAGTGCCTAATTAGCCCAATGGAACATCTCCCAGCGCTTTAGAGCGCTTTAGCTTTTTGTTTCTAAAAAACTTAAAACATAAACTCAGTATTTCTGTAAATATTGAGTTTTGTGTTATTGTATTCGTCTGAATAATGGTCAAAGAAAAAATGAGATCAAGAATATAATTATTAGTAGTAGTTATTTCTGGGGAATTTGTTGCGCTACTTCTTCAACCCAGCAAAAACACTAGGAAGTGGTGAAGGGTGGTCGTTTTGGGGGACTGTCTTATGTCATTATTGACGTGAATAAAGCTGGGTAGATTAGAGGATTTTTTTTATTTTTTGTCCCAAAAAAAACAAGGAACAATCGAAGGTTAAGCTACGCTTGCCTAATTAAGTCTGTAGATGGATGACCGTTCATCACATATGGAGACTCCTCCGTGCCTCGGAAAGCACGATGCACTTTATCAGTCGCTACCAGTCATGTCTAGAGGGAATCGTGTTGTCCAGTAACTGGGTTACGGAGGTCAGACAGGCAGTCGCTCCATGTAAAATACTGATATTCAGCTGCATCCGGTTAGACTGGAAGCCGACCCCAACATAGTTGGGAAAAGGCTAGGTTGCAAGCGTGGTGATGCTCGTGCTTCGTTAGTATGAGAAGACGCCTTTGTCCTGCAGTGGGACAGTAACAGTGTGGCTTTATAAAATAAAAAGTGAAAAGAATTATAACAATTAACACATCCAGCCAAAACTTGCTCCGCAAAATTCTACGTTTATGCTTTCAGCGGTACTTTTTATGGGCGGTAGTTGCATCCCCAGTTTTGACCTAACCCCCTACTTTTAATGGATACCCCCAAACAGTAGTTTCGTCTTGTTGCTCTGTGAAAAATGGAGTCCTTGCTCGTATTTTGTTTTATTTTTTTTAAGAGCTCCCAGGTTTGCGTACAAACGTGGTGTTTTTGGGGTTCCGTAAAAAAAGAGTGCCAATGGAACCCTATTAGTAAGTATCCGCTGTCTGTCCGTATGACCGTACTGTACTGTACATTATGAAACGTAATATTTATTTATTTGCAAAATGTACACTCAGTTACAGGCTAGGTTAAACTCATGAGTACATGACCATGTATATAATAATATAATAATAATAATAACATTTATTTCAGACCATAAGTCCATAGACAAACACACATTACAATATTATACACAAAACATCAATACATACATGAAAACACAATACACTAAACATCTTATTTTAAATATTTGAATGACGCACGATGACTGGTCATCCATTGCCACATCATTGGACTATCCATCCTGTCGGCTACTATAGCCACCAAGCTGTTAGAGCTGTCACGCACTCGCCGCATCAGGGATGCTATCCGTGTCCGCATCAGTGCGTAAAAATCTGGCGCTGTTAAGAGCAAGCAAGTTTTATTACATTTAACTTAATATTTCTAGGTAAAGTACGTTACGTACGTTAAGTAGTAAGTAGGTATGCAGCGTACTGCATACTAGATACCAATATCACAACATTTATAATGAGACAGTTGACATTTTCACAGAGTGTTTGTAATAGATAAACTCAATTTTTTTTAAATTTAGTGATGACGTTTAAATTAAAGGGGCCCCCTTTAATTTACATCTATACAAGAAACGTGATTAATTCGGTTGATGGTACGGAACCCTTCGTATACGAGTCCGACTCGCACATGGCCGGTTTTCTAAAA
Organism: Phlogophora meticulosa; assembly: GCA_905147745.2. Lineage (NCBI taxonomy): Eukaryota > Metazoa > Arthropoda > Insecta > Lepidoptera > Noctuidae > Phlogophora > Phlogophora meticulosa. Next base: position 2,066,821 of record LR990524.1, on the reverse strand, counting down.
ATAATTTAAGAACTTTTGCTCCTAAAATTAAAAACTAGCAAACAAGTTTCATAAAGTTTGAACTGAAATAAGAGATGAAGGAGAAGACCGTACTGAAACAAATTCATCAATTTCATATCCACATATTCTTAACAAACAAACTTTGAATAGATGTTAGGAGTGGTAAGTACTTACTGGAACTTTAGCAATATTGAAACTTCAATGCTTGAGAAATCATTATAGTATATTATGTTCGCTTATGTACGGGAAACAAAATAAATAAGTAACTTGACAAGTTATCATTATACTTTCTGTACTTAGAGTAAGTTCATTTTGAGAATTTCTAGATGAATCTCAAAATAAAAACAAAAAAAAATCCTTCGCAAACATGGGTACTGGGTAGGTATTTGATAGTTATGGTTATGTTGTTACGTTTTTCAACTTTATCGCAATAGAAATAAGGTCCATTTTCAATTGGGAAAATCTGACAGTCTGGAGTAGCTTGATGTGCTGGCGTCTGTACATACTCGTAGATGTTGTCATAGAAGTTGGTTCTCCTTGTTCTGCCATCACATGGGTATGCAAATCATAATAAATTAGTAGCATTTAAAATAACCAGTAGAATATTATTATATCTCAACTATACATAATATTATATAACGGAGGAGGAACCTCCGAAGTGTTTTTCAAAAAAGTGACATCAGCATTGCTGACGTCACCAATGTTGGTTCTGACGACTCATGATTGGGTCTTCGAAAGAAAACTTCACAAGTATTGGTAAGCTTCGTATATTTTCAGACAGCGTAACGTCTCAAATACAAATTATAGAAAATTTTCATTTTTTTTTTGGAAGAGATATCTACTGCTTAACCGAACTTTCCTGTGGGGACTTAATTAGAAATTAAGGCCTCCAGCCAAGGCGTAAAAAACTTCAAAAGGTATCCCCGGGGTACGCGCCTCGGCTTACGTTTACGCTTAGGACGTCGCTGGGAGAGGACAGCAAGGGACGGGCTGGATCTAATAGATATATTATTTAGGGACTAATTTAAACAACTACTGGCTCAGCTACGCGGGCTGCCTCGAGCAAACGGTCGGGGGGAGGACATTGACGGGGTCGTCGCGACGGGCCTCGTCGGCGAGGATGGAATGACGGCGGTCTGTGTTTGCGAACAGTGCTGGTGGCCCTGTTGCTCTCCTGGAGGAGAGTGATAGGGTCATCAGGCTCTGTGTGTCGCGGTCTACGAACCGTACTGATTCGCGAGGGAATGTATCGGGCGGCCGATGCCACTAAGGGGTTGGGATGTTTGAATTTGACGTGCTGTCAAGTTTCTAGGTTAGGTATTGAAATTACAATAATAGAACTAATTACGTGCTATTCCATGGGGTCCATGATGGCTCAATGGTTTAGACCTCGCCTCTTGTGCGCGAGGTTGTGGGTTCAAACTTGGGCAAGTACCAATGTGATTTTTTCAATTCATATATACTTTCTAAATTTATATTTGACATCACTGACATCGGTGAAGGAAACATCGTGAGGAAACCTGGACTTATATAATTATTATAGGTCTTTGCCCTACAGTGGGACAGTAACAGGCTGGTATTATTATATATTATATACGTGCTATTTCACATGCTAATAAACTGAACTTAATTATTCTTGTTTTGATAATTAGTGAACTGTTGTATTTGCGCCGATATATATAACAACATAATTATTCACTCATGTAGGTACTGCATTGCTTAATTTGTAATACATACTTTGGATATATTATAGTTAATTATTGTTTATTTTAGTTACATCGAATTTGTGAATTGTATAGATCATTATTTATGTGTGATCTAATTAATGACGACCGATGTGGCGCGGCGGGCGAAGGTCCGCCTGCGACGCAAGAGGTTGCGGGTTCTATTCCCGCCTTGGGACAAATGTTTGTACGATCTACAAATATTTGTTCCGGGTGTTCTGGGTATTTGCTATATATAATAAAAATATCTATCTATGTAATGTATTGTATTAAGTATATCAGTCATCTAGTACCCATAACACAAGCTCTGCTTAACTTGGGGCTAGATGATGCTGTGTGAATTGTCCAGCATTATTTATTTATTTATTATTTATTTAATGTAGTAAATACAAAATATTGTTAAGAAAATTTTATAATTAATATCAAGTCCCATGTAATGGGAGGCAAGCAGGGCACAAATCTAACCACCTGGCTGGTATAAAGGATTTTAATCCTGGGGTTTGGTTCGCTCCACTACCGGGCATTGAACCCAAGATCTCATGCTTACCAGAAGCAAAGTACATACAAAGAAAATGTAGAAATAAAATAATATGAATACAAATATTTCAAAACTTACTCAAACAATAATCACTAAACATTCATACCTACTAGAAAATATGAGCAAATGTGTTAAAGTACAAATGTTGAGACGTACCAATTAACTCCACCTAACATCTCTGTATACCCCTGAGCATACAGCCGTGAAGATGCGGCTGGTAGAGATGGTGTGTTTGCAAAATAAACGACTCGCGTCTCTCCTGTTGTTCTAAGTTCCCCTCTGTTGACTCTGCGTAAATATTAACAGACCAACGTATCGCGTACATGGGTGGTTGAAGAAAATGTATGGATATGACGTCACTGGAGGTACTGGTAAAACTAGCTGGTGCCTGCGATATATTGTAAACATAAATAAAATTGAAGTGTCTGTTCGTAATGTTAAAATAACAGTCATCATCATCATCCTCCTGCCCTTATCCCAGTTTATTTGGGGTCTTTTCTTCTTCCATACATCTCTATTTGCCGTCATCTCAAGGGTCACCTCTTTTCTTGCCATATCATCTTTCACACAATCCATCCATCTTTTCTTTGGTCTTCCTCTACTCATGTAACCCTGCACCTTCATACTCAAAACTTTCCTCACAACATGGTCCTCATTCCTTCGCATCACATGCCCATACCATGACAACCGATTTCCACACAACTTCTCGGTCACAGGCGCCACTTTCAGACTTCCTCTTACATACTCATTTCTTATTCTATCCATTCGCGTAACACCACACATCCCCCTCAGCATTCTCATCTCAGCTGCATGGCCTTTCATTCATGCCTTTTGCGGCCCAACATTCTGATCCATACAAGACAGCAGGTCTTGCCATAGTTTTGTAAATCTTCCCCTTAAGTTTAAGGGGAATATGGGGGTCACAGGTTGTTCCCGTTACCTGCCGCCATTTCATCCACCCTATGTTAATTCGGTGCTTAACAGCCCGATCTATTTCTCCGTCACTTTGCACGAGTGAACCGAGATACCGAAAGTCGGAACAGACCGGGAGAAGCACGCTGTTAAGCGATATTGCTTCAGGACTGGAGAGACCGCCGAAATCGCAGAACATATATTCAGTTTTGGTTCTGCTGATTTTCAAGCCTACACTCTCCAGCCTCTGTTGCCATTTCTCTAGTCTGCTCTGGATCTCAGGTCCATCTTCACCGACAAGAACAATGTCGTCGGCAAATAGCATGCACCAGGGTGCCTCTTCCTGTATGTCCGACGTCAGAGCGTCCATTATCAACAAGAAGAGGTAAGGGCTTAATGCCGACCCTTGGTGCAGTCCTACAGCCACACTGAACTTGTCAGTGTTGCCAGCAGCCGATCGGACATACGTCCTAGACCGGCTGTATGTAATGTTAAAATAACAGTATTTTACCGAATTCCTATAAAAGTTAATAGCGATATTAAATAATAAGTAATAGTGTAAGGGGCTGACGCACGCATTATTGTAATAGTTCGACGCGAGGCTTGGCCACGGAGACAGTTAGCCTCACGCCTCGGACTAAGAAGGTCGCTGTAACAAATTAACTAATAAAAGTCTTAACGTGTTTGTAAAGTTAATACGAGTTGTCATTTATCTCCACCACCAGTAAAGGGGCGTAGGCTAAACTCACACTGGTGACCCCTGTGTAAGAACATTAGTGGTGTGAAGGTATTGAATAGTGACGGACAGTACAGTTTAATTCAACGAAATGGCTCAAGCCGCGGGATCCGGGCAGGTGAAAAGCGGAAACCAGGACATCACGGAGGTAGCGGCAGTCTCTCTAGCGTCGAAGATACCTACCTTCTGGAGTGATCAACCCAGGTTGTGGTTCGTTCAGTACGAGGCTGTCGTCGCGAACCAAAAGTTGTCAGACGAGAACAAATATAACCTGCTGGTTACCAAACTCGTCAAAGACAACGTGGAGCAGGCAAGTGACGTGTTACTGGCACCCCCGGAAACGAAAAAGTACGAATTATTGAAGAATCGACTCATGACAGTATATGAAGAATCAGAGAACAAGCAATTCCAGAGACTACTGTCAGAAATGGACCTAGGAGATCAAAAGCCGTCGAAACTACTCAGGAAGATGAAGGACTTAGCGCGGAAGAAATTGCCAGACGAGACACTTCGAATGATGTGGACGGGACATCTACCAGCATCCGTAAGAGCGGTGCTAGCAGTAACGGAGATACAGGACCTAGAAAAACTAGCAGAATTAGCTGACAAGATAATGGAAACGACACGACCCATAGAGGTAGCGGAAGTAGCCTGTCAAAAACCCAAGCCACAGGAACGAGATCTAGCTGCAGAACTGGAGGAACTACGACTGGAGGTAGTGCAGCTGCGGGGAAGACAGCCATGGCGTAGGACAGGGCAAGGACGATTCCGCCCACGATCAAGTTCACGGAGCAGGCAAGGGGCGACTCCAAAAAGGCGTTCCAGTAACGATCCTGATTGGTTGTGTAATTATCATTTTAGATACAGACACCGGGCCAACAGCTGTCAGGAACCGTGCGCGTGGAAGAAGATGCAAGAAACGTCGGGAAACTAGCAGCGGTGCAGCCAGCGGCGGACAGCTGCACTGTTTCACCCGCTCACCGCCTGTGTATAGAGGACGAGACTAGTGGATTCAGGTACCTAATAGATACGGGAGCGAATGTGTCAGTGATCCCGAATAATAGTAGATTGCGCTCGTATTCAAAATCAAGTGATTATAAGCTGTACGCAGCCAACGGTACCGTCATACAAACATATGGCACCAAGACTTTGACCTTAAGTTTAGGATTAAGAAGGGCATATATGTGGACTTTTGTGGTTGCGAATGTAAGGCAACCAATAATAGGGGCAGATTTTTTAAGTCATCATGGGCTTTTGGTTGATGTAAAAGCTAGGAGATTAATAGATAAAGAAACGAATTTGAATGTAATAGCCTCTGTTGTTTATTGTAAGGAACAGTCAGTTACAACCGTCGAATGCGGTCACGAATATGCGGCATTGTTAGCAAAATATCCAGAAATAACAAAACCATTGTCCTTTAAAGAAACGCCCCGCCACTCTGTGTTACACCACATAGAAACAACGGGCCCACCACTGCATGCCAGGGTACGCCCGTTACCGCCAGATAAATATAGGAAAATTAAAGAAGAATTTCGTATTATGCAAGAAATGGGGATATGTAGGCCGTCCAAAAGTCCGTGGGCTAGTCCACTTCATGTTGTTCCAAAGAAAAATGGAGAGTTACGTCCTTGTGGGGATTATAGGAGGTTAAACGCGGTTACAAAACCGGACCGGTACCCAATACCTAGGCTTCATGATTTTACATATTTACTAGCCAACAAAAAGATATTTTCAAAAATAGACGTAAATAGGGCGTATCATTGTATAGCAATCAATCCGGAAGACATAGAAAAAACCGCGATAATTACACCTTTCGGGCTATTTGAATTCCCCCGCATGACCTTTGGCCTGTGTAACGCCGCGCAATCCTTTCAAAGGTTTATGGATCAGACGATATTAAAAGATTTAGGTAACGTTTTTGGTTACATTGATGACGTCATAATAGCCAGCGCCACGAGGGCGGAACACGAAGCTGATTTGGAAAAAGTATTCAAGCGTTTCAATGACTATGGGGTGACTATTAACCAAGCTAAAAGTAGTTTTGGACAAGAGAGCGTAGAATTTTTGGGTTTCGAGGTATCCACGCAGGGCATCAGGCCACTAAAACAGAAAGTAGAGGCAATTTCAAAATATCCCAAGCCAAAAACGATAGAACAATTAAGGAGATTTCTAGGGATGATAAATTTTTATAGGACACATATTCCAGGGGCAGTTAAATCACAAATAATTTTAAATCAATATTTAAAAGGTGCAAAGAAAAGGGACAAATCACTCATACAATGGTCACCGGAAGCTGACGAGGCATTCTTGCAATGTAAAACATGCTTGCAGAACGCGGTCACTTTATCGCACCCATTGGCAAATACAACGCTAGCACTTATGACGGACGCGTCGGATACATGTTTGGGTGCAGTCTTACAACAAAGTAGCAACGGTAATTGGAGACCTATAGGTTACTTCTCTAAAGCAATGAGTCAGACGGAACAAAAATACTCAACCTATGATAGGGAACTATTAGCGATATACTTAGCGATCCAATATTTCCAGAACCAAGTGGAAGGCAGACAACTGATAGTTTATACAGACCATAAACCCATCACCTTCGCGTTTACAAAAAACAACACCGGTAAAGAAACACCTAGGCGAACACGGCAATTAGCATACGTGAGTGAATTTACAACAGATATTAGACACGTCACCGGATCCGAGAACCCAGTAGCAGACGCCTTATCGCGAGTAGAAACAGTGTATTGCCCGCAGGCAATCGATTACTCAGAATTAGCTGAAGCCCAAACAAAGGATAGTTACTTATTAAGCCAACCAAACAATAGTAATGCTGTTATTAGGGAAATCGAGGTACCGCAAACAGGTGGGAAAACGATTTCCTGTGAAATATCAACCAAGAACGCGAGGCCGTACCTACCAGAAAGTTTTAGAAGAAAGGCGTTCGATGCGACACACAACATAAGTCATCCGGGCATCCGAACCACTCGCAAGTTAATGCAGGGCAAATTCTTTTGGCCAAACATGAACCGGGATATAGGGCAATGGGCAAGAGCGTGTGTACATTGCCAACGAAGTAAAATCATTCGGCATACAAATTCGGAATTAGAGACATTTACCAAGTGCGATCGATTTGAACACATACATGTAGATATCGTAGGACCACTGACTACTACAGAAGAAGGGTTTAGGTACTTAGTAACCATAGTAGACAGGCGCACTCGATGGCCAGAGGCGTTCCCTATAAAGGATATCACGGCAGAAACGGTAGCCAAAATTGTGTACGAGGGGTGGATTGCACGATTCGGTTGCCCAGTAAAAGTAACGACCGACCAGGGAAGGCAGTTTGAGAGCGCATTGTTCATGGCACTATTAAAAATATTAGGTATATACAAAACCAGAACCACCCCGTATCATCCACAGTCCAATGGGGCAGTAGAAAGGTGGCATAGATCGCTAAAAGTAGCATTAACGGCAAGACTAAATGCGATTGCATCATCATGGGTGACCGAGTTGCCAACAGTGATGCTAGGTCTTAGGTCAGCAATACGTTCGGACACCGGTATAAGCGCGGCGGAAATGGTGTATGGTCAAACGATAAGGATGCCAGCGGATTTTTATATAGAGAATAATAAAGGGAGTTATACGTCCGATTATGAATGCGTCAATAGGATACGTCAGGCGATTAACAATATAAAGCCAGTTCCGATAGGGTATAAAAATACGAAAAGTTTGTTTGTGCACCCAGACCTAGCGACAGCGGAGTTCGTATTTATCAGAAATGACGCTGTGAGGAAACCACTTCAACCGAATTATGACGGTCCGTTTCGAGTAATAAAAAAAAAAGAGAAAGTATACACGGTACAGTTGCCAAATAGACAAACAAACATTTCGATAGATAGACTAAAACCGGCGTATTTAATGAATCAAGAGGTAAATGAAAACGCGAATAATAAAAATAACGAAATCGCTCGTAGCGTGTCACCAGTACCACACATTACTCGCACAGGCCGGGTCAGCAAAAAACCCGTACGATTTATGTAGCCATACAGGAATTAACAGTAAGGTACTATTCGATATTTATTCAGCACGCATTAAAGAAGTTTTAAGTCAAATAAAACCACAATGGGTAACACTCAGAACCCAAGCAGCCCTCATGAGCAAATTGTCATGACACAGGCAAAGATAATCACGAACCAAACAGAAGTGACTGACAAGTTAGATAAATTCGGACTTATAGTGCTGGGAATTTTGGGAGTAATAATGATATTCATACTCCTCATAATATTAACCAAGTGCAAAACAGGCATGAAGGAATGGTTAGACAAGCAAGTATCGCGTAACGTTGATCGTAACATGCAGGAGCAACGGCGAGTAGGTACACCGCAAGTGGTCATCGAATAATTTAACAGGAACGGATGGACGCAATCACCGACAGACCATACATCAGTGTATAGATAATGAATTACTCCAACAGCATTTTACAGCAGCCATAATACGATGATGACGTCCTAAGATAAAAGCATTTGTAAGTAACATGCATTAGTATTTAGAACTACAATATTGTAAGACCATCATTATGTATTTGTTATTATTATTTTTGTGTTCTTAGATTATGTCATAAGAGACATAGGTAGCTAGTTAGGCTTATAAAATACAAGATAATGAATGTCCATAGTAATATTAAACATAATTAAGCTCATTTGACGACCGATGTGGCGCGGTGGGCGAAGGTCCGCCTGCAACGCAGAAGGTTGCGGGTTCGATTCCCGCCCTGGAACAAATCTATGTACGATCTACAAATATTTGTTTCGGGTGTTCTGGGTATTTACTATGTATAATAAAAAAACATCTATCTATGTAATGTATTGTATTAAGTATATCAGTCATCTAGTACCCATAACACAAGCTCTGCTTAGCTTGGGGCTAGATGATGCTGTGTGGATTGTCCAGCAATATTTATTTATTTATTTATTTATTTATAAAATGGTTGTAGTGAAAAATGACTCTGTACTGTTCATGATGAAGATTAGAGAAATAAATAAACGTTATTATTATGTGTCAGAAAACGAATTAAGAGAAAAATGATTCAGAGCGCAAGAAATAAAACAATTGTTTGTGTAAAATACTATAATAATGATAAATCAAGATAAAGCATGTTACTAATAAATCAGGAAAACATAGAGAAACATTATGTGCAACAAAGAACAGAAAATAAATGTAACCTACGCGTAGTACAATTAACCCATGTGAATTTAGTCAATAAGTATTAGTTTTTAAATATTTTTGTAATGTAATCAAATTATTTTATATATTATTTTTTTTATTAAAAAAAAAAAAAAAAAAAACGGGGGGATTGATGTAAGGGGCTGACGCACGCATTATTGTAATAGTTCGACGCGAGGCTTGGCCACGGAGACAGTTAGCCTCACGCCTCGGACTAAGAAGGTCGCTGTAACAAATTAACTAATAAAAGTCTTAACGTGTTTGTAAAGTTAATACGAGTTGTCATTTATCTCCACCACCAGTAAAGGGGCGTAGGCTAAACTCACAATAGCAAAAAAATACTTTTCATTTTTGTCTGTCTGTTTGTCTGTCAGTTTATTCGGGCTAATCTCCAAAACCACTTAAGCAATTTTAGCCGAATTTCACTAGCGGATACCTCATGTTATAAGGAGTAACTTATTTACTTAACTTTTATTTAAGAAAAATAATTACGGTTCCGCGCAAACAGTTAAAATCCATGTTTTGTTACATTGAACGCGGACAATGTCCACGTACCAAGGCGTATCGTGTTATTCAGTAAATGTGTAGTGGAAGTCAAATAGGCAGTCGTTGCTTAGTAAATACTGGTATTCAGCTGCATTCGGGCAGACTGGAAGACGACTCCAATATAGGCAGATGATGTTCAGTTGTATAGTGGAGCTGTCAGACACATGAACAAATATAAGAGCACATAATGTCATCATTTTCATCACAATCATCATCAGCATCATCCTGCCCTTATCCTAATTTATTTGTGGTCGGCACAGCATGTCTTCTTCTTCCATACATTTCTGTTTACTACCATCTCAATAGTCACCTCCTTTCTGGTGATATCATATCACAGTACATAATATATTTAGTATACATAATATATCCCAATTTATTTGTGGTCAGCACAGCATGTCTTCTTCTTCCAAACATTTCTATATACTGCCATCTCAATAGTCACCTCCTCTCTACTGATATCATATCACAGTACATAATATACTTAGTATTTATATTTACGGAACCCAAAGGGAGAATACGTTTCGTCTAGAGGACCCCTTTGTCGTCTGCCCACCTGTCTATCTGATGGCGTCGCAATGAATTGTAAACATTTGCTAGCTACCCCTGTGTCGAGCTTTATTAAAATAGTTCACCGACAGCTCTCGGCGACGACGGCGGAACTATTTGTCTAGGTAATATAGGCATGACTTTGCACCCCTTAAATGGGAAATGTAATCCCTAAAACCTTTTTTTTTTTAAACATAACTTAAAAAAAACCACTATATTATTACGTACAGGGTTTTCCAATAAGAGGTGTTATTTTGATATTCGAAGAAAAATGACAATTTTTGATATAAATGATCGGATGTTTATTTCGTTATAAAGAGGAAGGTATGCCGTTAATAGTGGAAAATAACATCAGGTAAATGACCACCACGACCACGCTTACAGGACCATATCCTTTTCATGAAATTTTCTATAACTAAATCGCAAAGCGCCTGCCCTATGTCCTCGATAGCCTCACGAATTCCATCTTTGAGGTCTTGAATCGACGCTGGGCTGTTGGCGTAGAGCTTCTCTTTCACGTGGACCCAAAGGAATTTTTCGTCTAGAGTCACGTTTTAGAGTTTTATCTAATACGATTTTTCTGAACTAATATAAACTAATATTATAAGAAAACATTTGTGAGTTTGTAAGTTTGTTTTATTCCACAGATTTTAAAATATATCACTACATAGTATAAAATAAAGTCACTTTCTCTGTCCCTATATCCCTATGTATGCTTAAATCTTTAAAACTGCGAAACAAATTTTGATGCGGTTTTTTTTAATAGATAGAGTGTTTGAAGAGGAAGGTTTATATGTATAATATATATTTTTTATACCCGTGCGAAGCAGGAGCGGGCCGCTAATTTCATATAAAGCTATCAGTGAGTAACATAAGCTATATTTCAGTTTATTAAAATTCCAAGTTAAAAGTACAAAATTCACGTGAGCAAAGTCACGGGCGAAGTTCTAGTAGTTTATAAATTAATAGTAAAACTGCTTCTAAAATAGTTTCAAAGGTATTTCAAATTGTTAGAATAGTGGCTAAAGCTAATCCTCCGTTTTCAGACGCAGCCGTAACATTACAAAGCTAAGCGCCTTGTTGAAATGCAAAAGCAATATGTCTTCACCAAAGTTTCGGATGCAACCAATAGCGTTGAACTTCCTGAACTATTAACTTCGACAGAGCCCAGTATACCACACTGTGAATACTGAAATGAACAATTGGTTGTATCATGTTGCTTCTACAAATATAGCATGAACACCATATAAACAGGTTTTGTCTACGGAAGAATAGACAACATGACAGATTGTTGAAAGATTTCTATCTAACTCAACAGAAGAAAGTTTTCTATTCTCTACAGTGTACGGGGCTCCGTACTCACGTTGTCTATTCTTGGTAGAATAGATATAGAATTGGTCATGTTACGCGTGCAGTTCTCAGTATCTCCCTTCTCGGTATGAAGTCCCGTTAAAATACAATACAACGCAAAACATCATAGTACCTCACGCTTGTATTATCCAAAGGATTAGGCAGAACAGTACCACATTTCATCAGTTATGTTTGGCTGCTACTGAGATGAATTCCAGATATAAAATCCCAATAACACTTTACGCGACCCGGGAATTGAACCTCTTGGGTTCAATTTCTCTCCATAGTGAACAGTAGCGCCAGACAAAATACAATGAAACGTCAAACAGGAACTGGCCATAGGAAATGAAGGCCAAAGACAAGATAGATGGATTGTAAGAGAGATGATGTGTCTAGAAAGGGGGACATTAATAGATATCATCATCATCATCTGCCTAGACTATTTCCCAACTACGTTGGGTCGGCTTCCAGTCTAACCGGATGCAGCTGAATACCAGTATCTTACATGGAGTGACTGCCTATCTGACCTCCACCACCCAGTTACTGGGCAACACGATACCGCTTAGTAAGACTGGCTGTCAGACTTACGGGCTTCTGACTACCCGTAACGACTGTCTTAGATCTACAAATGTCAGCCAGGACCAACAGCTTCACGTGATCGTTATGTTACGAACGGTCACCCATCCACAGACTGACCTCAGCTTTACCTTCGATCAATCCGTTCGGCGGTTTTTATTTAGCTACGATCTCCTCATTTTAGATTAATAGATGTATGGAAGAAACGAGAAAGTTTAATGTGATATAAAAGTAGTATGTCCTTTGCATGAATATACAAACAGCGCTAATTATTTAGGTACCTACTCGTGTACTTTAGATCAATCACAAGAGACTTTAATACATCCCATTTTTTTCTGTCCAAATTAACCTATTATAACCTTACTGGTTTTTTAAAGGAAGATGTAGTGACAAAATTTGTTTTTCCCATTTAGTTTTCCGAGACATCGCGAAACGTTTGGTCGACTCTTCACGTGACCAGATGGCTGGCCTTTTTTTGGCCAAAGAATCAGCATTGCCATTCAAAGCGGCAATGGTGCCAGTCTTCTGGGCTCTTTTCCCGTTGACAGTGATGCGGATAAATTTTTTGATGCCCTGTTTTGTTTTCCATGTTTTAAATACTATGTTTAAATGGTTTGGTCACGTTGAGAGGATAAATGAAAGACGATTAATAAAGGGTGGGTGGGTAACAAGATAGATGTAAGCGGAATCATTAGAAAAAGGCGTGAGTTTATGTATGCATGGTCATTCAAAATAAGTTATTCTCAAATGATAAATGACGATTGATATTGATTTCTGTTAACACGTTTTTACATACACTTTTATGCGTCAAACAAGCAAAATATTTTTAAAAGTAATGTAGTCGATCTTTCCCTATCGGACAACTCAGAGAAAAAAGAAACACTCAAACAAACTCAAAGATCACAGTCTCTGCTAAAGTGCAGACATTATCTTGCTCAAATCATGTACTTATGTAATCAATTTAGCATGAAAATGCTTTTCAATAAATGAACCAGCCAACAAGCCAAGTTTCCAAAAATCCTCTCTCACTTTATCAAAGATTAAAATAATTGATTGTGATAAAATCCAGATTGCTCGACAGAACCCAGGCATTGGGTACCCACTAATTAACTATGCATCTCACACAAAACCCCGGGTTTATACGCTCACTAAACTTGACCTTTAGGGTCCGTTCACACCAAGACGCGACGCGACGTGGCGCGTCCTTTTTAAGATTGTTATGCCAAATATAACTTTTTTTTTTTTTTCTTTAAAAAAAAAACGTTGCCCCACACTAGGAATTTCTCCTGTATCGTGGGTGCGTTTACAAACATTTAAAGTCACATACACAAACAACCAGACCCGGAACAACTATCTGTAGGCCATACAAATATTTGTTCCGTGCGGGGATCGAACCCGCGACACGCAGCGCAACAGCCAATCGCTTAACTACTGCGCCAACCGTGTCGTCAAACTTTATTAACAACACAAAAATATTTATTTATTTATTTAATTCGAATATGACCTGCGGCGTCGCGCTAAGCAGTGCTGCGCCTCAAGATGCCTCGCGGTGTGGCGCGACACGTCACGTCGCAATGGTGCGTCTTTCACGATGCATCTAACGACGTCGCGATGCGTCTTAAGAAGGCGCGCTGGAAAAAATGATCGTCGCATCGCGTCGCGTCTATGTGTAAACTGACCCTTACGCCAACCACAAAGTAACCTTGATATTGCTTACAATTCGGGCCTTCAATTTTATATTTAGGTTTGGACTACGTTGGGCAATCAGCCACTTATTAATACAGGTCAATAGGTTCAGAGAAAATGGGTATCAGATCCGATGAACTTTGTATCATAACTCTAAAGATAAAACCTATATTTTGGTAGGTTAGTAAGGATTATACTCGTAATATCGTGTTGCTAACTCGGTTATGGAGATCGGAAAGGCAATCGCTTGATGAAAAATACTGGTATTCAGTTGCACCCGGTTAGGCTGGAAGCCGACCCCAACATAGTTGGAAAAAGGCTAGGCAGATGATGAACAAGAGCTATGATACAAAAAAAATACTACCCTCTTTCTGGGGTGATCGGGTTAAAATAAGCAAGAAAGCCAAATACAATGTGCCAAACAAAATGTAATTAAAAAAAAAATCTCCTAATATAACTTCACACCTATTTTCCTCGAAGAGTCAGACAGAGGTATCTCTGTACAGTACACCCACATTACGTTGAGAACGTTATTTTTAAGTTCTATGTAGTAGGGGGCGAGCCTATGGCCATCAACCGAGCAGCGAATGATAAATTTCAGCTATAAAATCCTAATAACCCTGCCCCACACGAGAATCAAACCTCTGCTTGTGTGTTTTTGCGACCACTAGTCTACAGAAGCATTATAGAAAGGTTCTATTTTTCAAAACGTTAAATCAAAACTCATTTACAAATCACGCCAAAAAGAAAACCCGCTGGATAGACGAACTGATATCGTAATTAGCTTAGTTAGTGAAACTCCGGTTATGCCAGTCGAACAGAGAGTTGCGCCAGTTCCAACAGTTAGACGCATAGTTTTTCGTAATTACAATGTCTTTCGGGAATTCTGAATCGTGATTTGCGACAGTTTTTAACAGTTGTTATTTTGTTTGCTTCAGGGAATTTATTCCGGCCTCTGATTTAAAATAACCTGAAATATACAGAGTACACGGAACATCGATGTTCAAGCTGATACCGTGAGTTCAGTACATGATTATAGACCTCCCGAAAAACCTAGAGAAAATCATCATTTCTATCAACTTGATGAGATTGTAATTAACCAAAAGTTCAGTTTTTCCGTTTTTTTAATCTGTTCGCAATGAACTGCGAAATCGGTGAGCATTAAAAAATACACACAGTGGAACATAGTACCATCTCCTTTTCTTAAAACGGTTAAAATTAAATAATTCACGCCTTTCATTAAAATGTCATAATCATATAGGAATCAGGATCTTGTACAGTTTGAAGTAAAATAATTAACAGCAAAAAACGTAGAATTTGGGAAAAGCACGACGGCACTTTTGGTGCAGTGGCTGAGCGATTGACTACTGCGCTGCGTGTCGTGGGTTTGATTCCTGCACGGAACAAACATTTGTATGGCCTGCAGAAACCTGTTCCGATTCTGGCATTTTGTGTATCTGATTTTTAATGTTTGTAACCCACGATACATGAGACATTCCTAGTGTGGGGCAACGTATTATAAAAAAGACGATTTTTTTTATCGCTATTATGCGCGCGTTTTCAATCATGTACTGCACTCATAGTAACAAGTTCGAAGTGGGTCAATGACCTTTCCGGAACTAGCATTTTTTAATACTTACTTTCCGTCATCCAGGAACCATTTAAATTCATCTAATACTGAGCAAAGCACAATGGTTCTTTAAAATAATCGCTGTTAGGAGAAAATGCTGCAACTTGCACCTGCATAGCAGTAATAAATCGCAAGTTAGAATTACGTTTTAGACCATTCTACTCCCTGTAATTCCAAAAACTGCTTGCTTTTAAGAACACTCTAGAAAATTACCTTTGGATCTGATTTCTGATCTGCTCCGAATTCCCTAACTAATACTTTTTGCTCCGTTTGAACGAAAACAGGTACTATACGGACAGATTAATGTAATATGAGATGTAACATGACGTCAGTATGTTCAATCTTGGCATTAAGTCATAATTGATGTTGTATATTTATGTTATGAGGAGCTTGTGGCTAAACACAAAACAGCCCCACGGTTTGATCGAAGGTTAAGCTACGCTTGCCGAGGTCAGTCTGTGGATGGGCGACCGTTTGTAACATAGTGAGACTCTTCGTTCCTCGGAAAGCACGTTCAACCGTTGGTCCCGGTTGTCATTTGTAGATCTTTGACAGTCGTTACGTTGTAAAACACTGTTATTTAGCTGCATCCAGTAGGCCGGAAGCCAACCCCAACATAGTTGAGAAAAGACTAGGCAGATGATGATTATATCACTGTTATCAGTTGCCAGATTACATTGAATTGTTACGTGTCTCAAGTTTGATATATTGGTTGTAGGAGTGTGACATTCCTTTAGTCTAAATTCAATTTTGGTAGGGGCAAAACTTATGGGTTTGAGTTACTAACATGCTAATATGGCGTGTTGTCCCAGTCTGACAGTTATTACAAAGTTTTAATTTTTCACTTCTGTCGGTAGTCTCCATGACTGCTTTTTTAACCGACAAATAAGGAGGAGGTTTTCAATGTACAGGTGTATTTTTCCGCATTACTTATTACAGTGTTGCCCGATTTCGATACTTTTTTTTTACTGGATTTAATATACCTCAAAGTTGAGGTTGATTGAGTTGAGAATAAAAATCCACCTCAAGTGTAGAAAATAGGGGATGTTTGATTTTCGCCTACAGAATTTCTGTAAAAGGTGTTGAGCAGTTGATATTTTAATTCATAACGCCTCTTATGCAAGAGCTTGCGGGTTCAAACCTGGGTAGGTATCAATGTGGTATTTCCACTTCATATGTTCCTTCTAAGTCGATCTTTGACATCACTGATATTGGCGTAGGAAAACATCCCGAGGAAACCTATACTAATAATTCATATGAGACTTTGACCGTGATTGTAGGTATAACTAGAGAATTTCTGTATAAGAAGAGGTTTTTGCCTTGCAGTGATATAGTGACTAGCTGGTTTTTGTATTATTATTTAAGTTTAAGTCTAAATCATTCTATGATATACTTTGTATAATGTAATGTCAACGACAAATTACTTAGCAAATATCTGTGACCTGCTAGACATACTTCCAAAACCGTGGACAAAAGAATAATGGTTTATGTATGATGCCAAAACGACATATAAAAACCCACAACCAGGCCACCTATTGTAAAGGTTTGTTGGCTCAAGTAATTCAAATGTAATGTTATACTATGATTAATGATTTCACTTGTAATGTAGGTCCCATGTTGGGCGGCAATAGGGTTTACTGGCGCCCATGCTGGGACTGTTAACAATTTATGCCCCATTTCAACCCTTCATTTAAAGGTAACTATAATTAATAACAAACTATATTGTAGGCTACTTTGATAGTACCGAAGTGTATGTCAATGGGCAAGTGTTTGTGTATTTTTAATGAGATAAGGCCTTGTACAATAGCCCGCAAGACAGCTATAATAAAACGATGGTAAAAATCTGGCCTCTCTTTCCGTACAACACTAGGCCAGCTCAAGGTCACCACTATTTTTTTTTTGTTACAATCCTCATTTATAAACGTTCGTATAAATATTAAATTCCAATCATTTAAAAGTCAGCCGACTATAATTGCGTACGTTTAACGGTTAGAATTTTTATCAGTCATTTTCGAATTGTATATTGTTGTAATTGTGATTGGTACGGCGATGTCAGTATTTAAATGGAGGGTACCGACTTTTTGTTGTTAGGAATATTTTTATTTAATTACCTTATACATATATGTTAACATAGCAACACTGAAATAATAGCCAATAGAGGCACTGCGAGTTTGTTGTCTCGTCAGCTTTGTGTAAATATATATCGTACACCTAAATTAAAACTGAGGCTACTCAAAAAAATAAATTTCTTATGGTGATGAAGATGATAAAAAAAACGGTTTACTCTATTTTTTGTTAGTGAAGTAATGAAACGGAATTTTAAATTAGATCATAAACATGTTGTTAAATCTCACTGTGAACTGGGGCTAGGAATATTACCTTTTATCGATAAATTAATATTTTTGAGTGCCATACTAAAAATACCAATTCGAAATTCAGTTTTTATCTTGCAGTGCGATATGGAGTAGGTATTATAACATGATAGGTAAAATTATGCCATAACCAACTGTTCTTCAAATTAGTCTGTTCTAAGATGACCAACAAACACACTCACCAGATTTATGAATATAACATCATGCCTATATACCCCGAAGAGTTAAGCATAAGCATACCTATACTACACCCACATTTCGCCAGTAATGTTTCTAATTTCGAAGATAAATTCTCTGAAACGGCTGAACCAATTTTGACGGGACTTCCTCTGGCACAAAGTTAACCTTATGAGGACAGACTTGGGCTACTTTTAATTAAGAAAAATGAAAACCCATGTATTTTTAAAATCCCCGCGGATAAAGTCGAGGGCGCAGCTGCAATTAATAAGTAAGCAGCCCAACGAGACAGTTAAATTATAATACACCCAGAACTATACAAATAGTTACATAAGCGCTCTAACAAAATCAAATCCATCCACAATAGCCAGTCAATCTATTGCCTGGTGCTTCAAATAAGTAACAGACCACCTCCCTTCTAAGAACTTCTAACAACCGTGCCAATCGACATCCGAACTTTGCACTGGCCGGCAGTTTGTCTTGCATTCATGCTTCATTCCTCTGCGGCTTCCGAATATCTACGGACTTGCCGGTTGAAATTAATTTGTTGTTTCTTAGCCCGCTGCCGTTCCAATGTTTGTTGTTTGAAATACGATACCGAATTTCAATGTGTGTAGGTGAGTTGTTTTGATAAAACAGTTTTGAGCATGGATAAGTTTTCTTAACTGTTTTTGACGTGCAGAAGATAATCGGCTATGATGGTACTGTTGAGCGTGAGGTCCTGGGTTCAATTTCCATGTCTGACAAATAAAGTGTTATTTGTTTTTTTCCATCTAGGAATTTTTGAGTTGAAGCTCTGAGTCTGGATTTGTTCTCGTTTGTTTTTATACGTGGGACTTTAATATAACTGGTTAATTGTCGGTATTCTATAGGTAAACCAAATTAACACACTCATAGGAACACTCCAAACTCAATACGTTAAACCTCAAAATATGTCAACGTCAGAATTGTATAATTCTCAATTTAAATATTGTTAAAAGTGTCAATCCAGCTGAAGAACACTGTCCTTTGAGATACAGACAGGATTGTCCTAGTTTGAATCAAAGGGGTCTAAGAGTCTAGGTCTTACAGGAATACCAAAGATTCGATAAATACATTGTGAGATTATATGGCTACAGACGCGGTAAAATGTGGGTTTTTATAAAATTAAAATTACTATAGGTGCATCTCTGCTCAACCCTACGGGGAATACTGGCCTGATGTTATTAATCAAGGTGACTAGAGAGAGGAGTAGATGACATGGCGGCAAGTTTGGAAGAAAATACATGCTGTGTCGATCCCAAATAAATAGGGATAAGGGCAGGAGGATGATTGAGTATTATAGACCCTGTATTAAAGATAATTACCGTCTGTACAGATCATAATTATAAATCAAAGGTCGATAACAATGGCGCCGGCCACAATGGGTACAAGTTGTATTCATGAACGTAACAAGCCTTCGTCAGTGGACGTCGTAAATTATAGGGTGACGACACTCGCGCAAGTTTATATCGATAGATTACACGAAAATATTCTTCGAAATACATACTCGTACATATAACAATAATTCAATTATTTATTCAAGTAACGTAACTCATAGTATTAGTAACAATTTTAATTAAAAACTTATACATATAAATATAAAATAATAAAGAAAAGAAAAAACAAATGTTTGGGACACGCAGGTAATAAAAACACAAAAAAGAAAACTAAAACTAAACAAATAAAAAATAAAAGGACCTGTGTGAGGCTAAAAAGGCCAAAATCTCTCTCATATGTTGCTCAATATTTAAACGATGAATAAATATAAACAACAAAATAATACTTAATCCTTTTTCCCATGGAGGTAGGCAGACTTTGACTTTGACGGCACGGCTGGCGCAGTGGCTGAGCGATTGGCTGATGCGCTGCGTGTCGCGGGTTCGATTTCCCTATGGAACAAGTATTTGTATGGCCTACAGGTAGTTATTCCGGGACAGGCTGTTTGTGTATTGAATTCAAATATTTGTTGTGGGTAACCTTTTTTTATAAGAAAGGAAATAAACTACGGAACGCCATTTGCTACGTTATTTACATATTCATTTTGTTTCCATTACATTCATACATCTGATCATCTGATGGTACACGCACGCCGCCATTTTTCTTCAAAACGTTTCGATTAATTTTGGATCCCGAGTTATTTTGATTAAAGACTTGTTGGTTTTGGATTCTTGAATTAAAAGATGATCAAATTTAAGTTGGTGTTGTTCGAAGATAACCAAATACATATATGACGAAATATATCTTAAGCCTGAAGTCATCAAACCAATAAAAAGCAAAGTTTATTGAGAACTATTGTTTTAGAAATCTCATAGACAAACCTTAAAGGTAGAGTAAGATGCCTTAAGGTTGCTGTTGCCCAAGAGTACTTAGGCCTCATATTAACGAAGATTGACTGTCTGCTTCAAGCGTATTTTTTGTGTATTTGTACGAGGATGTACTGCGAAAAACCGCACATAAATAATTCATTTAATTACCTAATTATTTCAAAACCATTTTATTACTGTCTCCAAAGTATCGTAAATTGATAAAATCAAATCGAATGTTTACGACGATTGACTGCAAAGAGTGCCTGCTTCATAAGTTAATTTTGTGTGTTTTTACGAGAATTTACAGCGAAAATCCTAATTATTTAAAACCATTTTATTACTGTCTCCAAAGTATCGACAAAATCATCGGCACATCACTAAAGAAGCCCTCCGTTAATCGTCTCCTTATAATTATAGGTTATCGTCGCGCATGATTTCACTGGCTTCTTCCACTTCTTTCTTTCAAGCCAGTCGGTCGCGATAATTAGTTGCCATCACCAAACGAGAACGAACCCTATCACTAACACACGACAGTTCACTTTCCCGTTGAACTATCCACAGTCGCTTTCAATGGCACTTTGGCAGGCTGAAGAACTATTCATACGACAGCGTCTGATTTTTCCCTGATATTTCGTGTGACATTTTTTGTAGTTTTTTTTCGTTCCATGCCAGGATTTTCCCTAAAAAGCTCCTGTTAGTACGGGATTGACGGCCTCGGCTTCTGACCGGTATGTTTGGAAAGTCACGTTCTATTTCGAAGCAAGCACCCGTGGGCTTTTAATAAATGTTGAATGAACGAGGTGTGTTTTTTCGTCATTTTTGAATTTGACATACGTCACGTGTTCGTGCAGCTAAAGGTTTTTTTCGAAGCCACACTGAAATGGAGTCGTTAAAACTCATTCTAAAAGTCATATATGATCCAATTCTGTCTACTTCTGCTAGATAGGGGGTTATCAATGGATAACCTGATACCATGAGTTCAGTATACCTACGGTCCTGGACCGCCCAGCGTTGTAATTTTTTGTCGGTCTAGTTTTAACGTTTTTTATGTTTTTTTTTACTAAGTGTCCAAAATCATTGATTTCCATCTAAGTCAAAAACTATTTTAGTAAAAGCAGTGAATTGCTTACTTCTTAATTTAAAATCTCATTGGGCTGGTCAGAAATCATGTGTTTTTTTTAAGGTTCAAGTAAAAAATACGGGAAAAGCCGATAAAAATTTCAGCGTTAGGAAGTCCAGATTCATGTACTGTACTCGTGATATCAGGTTGAGAGTCGATATGCCTTCCACCCTGTATTAAAATAAGTACATGCTATCAAAATAAAGAAATTACATTTTTATTTCAGCATTCCAGGACTCTGCGGTCAACGAACTGAAATGTATTACTTATATTAATGAGTTTTTCAGAAAGTCCCATTCGGGCGCCAATAAACTTAATTGGCGAACGTTATTGGTACAACAAGCTATTGATAAAATCGACTTAAGATGAAGTCGTACTAATTGAATTCCCACTTACTTCGATATATTTCTGCCTCAGCAGTTACCTGAAAAGAAACAAAAGTAATGAGTGAGCTAATTATAATAGGTCTTTACCTATGAAATTGCCGTTTTGTATGAAAAAATTTAAATGAATTTTTTTCATGTATTTTTTATTTGTATTAATCGAAGTAATCACCCATGCAATCAATGCATCTTTGCCAACGCAGTGGCAGTTTATTGATGCCCTTCTTAAAGAAATCAGCTGGACGGGAGGCAACAAATTCTTCAAAGGCATTTTGTACTGCCTCTCGGGTATTGAATTTTTTTCCCGCCAAGAAGTTATCCAAATTCTGGAAAAAGTAGTAGTCTGTAGGCGCAAGGTCTGGTGAGTAGGGCGGATGACGGAGAGCTTCCAACCCCAGTTCTTGCAACTTGGAGACCGTCTGCTGTGCAGTATGAGGTCGCGCGTTGTCGTGCAGGAGCAGCGGAGACGAGCGATTGACCAATGCTGGTTGGAGATGTGCCAGCTTCTCCATCATTGTGTTCAATTCTTCACAGTACACATCTGCAGTAATGCTCACCCCGTTTGGTAAGAAGCTGTGTTGAATCACACCGGCGCTAGACCACCAAACAGTGACCATCACTTTTCTTGGGGTAAGTTTTCGTTTAGGGCATTGTTTAGGTGCTGAACCAGGATCCAACCAACTTGCTGAGCGCTTGCGGTTATCAAACAGAATCCATTTTTCATCGCAGGTAACAATGCGGTTCAAAATTCCTTCATTTGTGTGTCTGTTGAGCAGTGCAAGGCACGTCTCGACGCGTACTTCGCGCTGGCGATCATTGAGTTCGTGGGGCACCCATTTGTCAAGCTTTTTTACCTTGCCAATTTGACGCAAATGGACCAATATTGTTTTGACGCTAACGTCGAAAGCTGCTGCTAATTCAGCCGTAGATTGTGTATCATCAGCTTCCACAATCGCCTTTAATTCGTCATTGTCGACCAAAGTCTTCGGACGACCGCGAGGTTCATTTTTCAGGTCGAAATTTCCAGAACGGAAGCGAGCAAACCAATAACAGGTAGTGCGTTGGTTTGTAGTGTTAGCTCCGTAAACGTCGTTGATGTTGCGTGCCGCTTGTGCCGCGTTGCTGCCACGACGGTACTCATATTCCATAATTACTCGAATTTTTAACGTATCCATGATGACGAAAAAGATTTAAATGCGATGAAAATGTAACACTAATCAATAAACAAATGACTACTTTAGGAAAAAAAAATCCATGTTTTTAAAATAAAATTAATTTGAAATTAGAATTCTTAGCCAAACAAAAAATATTTTGATTTGAAATGGCCAGTACTGCAGAACGGCAATTTCATAGGTAAAGACCTAATAATTTATATGACCCGTCACATTTCATTTAGGTATTATTAATAACTTTCTATAAATACAATTAAAAGGATAATAGCGGCCTAATTAGAAAATAAGCTCTTAATGATTAAAAGAATCTCAGAAGCGTTAAAGTATAATATAATATTATAGTGCTGGACATTTCACACACCATCACCTAGCCCCAAGCTAAGCAGAGCTTGTGTTATGGGTACTAGATGACTGTTATACTTAATACAATACATTACATAGATAGATATATTTTATTATACATAGGTAGCAAATACCCAGAACACCTGGAACAAATCTTTGTAGGTCGTACAAACATTTGTCCCAAGGCGGGAATCAAACCCGAAACCTCCTGCGTCGCAGGCGGACCTTTGCCCGCCGCACCACATCGGTCGTTAAAGTGACTGAGTAACATGAAAACCGAACTGAACATGTTAAATATAGGGTGTATCAATTATATTTAATTCACACATCCGAATATTTGATTCTGGTCTGTGAAAATAGGCAATTATTGACCACAGCTTTATCATTACCTAACTGGGTCCACATGATTCCCGGTATCTGGCTATCTGGTCACCACAACCCAGTTACTGTGTAACACGTGTACCCGCAGCAATTTTGTTTAAATTTATGCGGCAACGAACATTTATATCATCAACAGACTTGATTCAAATGTATCCACGCAACCACCAACAATACGTAACGGTTTTGTAGGGTTTAGTGACCATTTTGGGATTAAAAAAAAATATATACAAACCCTACGAAAATTATAGGGATATCCTAATGCGTCAGCTTGGTCCTTAATGAAACTTTTTTAAATACCACATTTCTTATTAACTTTTTTCGAGACATATAGCGAAACGTTTGGTCGACTCTTCACGTGACCAGAGGGCTGTCCTTTTTTTTGGCCAAAGAATCATTGCCATTCAACGTGTCAATTCACGACGAATTTTTCAATGCTGTGATTCTTTATATTATTTTATTTTTTCATAAATAATAAATATAAAACCACATAACACATAAAATATTGTTTAAAAATCTTAAAAACAAATGAATATAACGATCGAAAAGAATAATTTAATTTTTTTTTAATGTTCGATTTGACGTTACGTTACGTCAAAAAATCGTGCTAGGCACACAGAGTAAAAAAAATAATAACGAAACAATAAAAAACATTGGTTAATGAAACATAAATTTCCCAATACTTAATTACAGTTGGTAAATCGGAACCCAATTAATTACGTAATGTTGGTCCGGTAAATAATTTGTTTTACAAAATTCGAGTTTGACGAATGCGTAAATTTATTTAATCGCGTTAATCTTCACGCTGTACATTATTTGAGAAGTGGATTAATATTTATTAATAACATAACATAATATTTATTAATAACATAACATAATATCACGCATGTATTCTCTGAAGGGTTGTTTATTTATTATTATATATATACATATTTGGTAGGGTCACTCGCAGTTAAGCACTAGACGGCTGTTTACTGCGTAACCGGACGATCCTGTGGTGACCCTACATTGTTGGCCCCCAGCCAGGGCTAACAACTATATTAATATTTAAACGAACGTATATTTAGTACAGAAAATTAGCCATTAACACATTAAAAGTTGAAAAACTATCAAATAAATTTGACACATTGGGCTAGCTTGATGTGCTCTGTACGTACGAGATGTACCCATAGTACTATCACATTTTCTATTTATATTAAAGTCCCATTGGACTCCCATTGGGATGAGCCTATTGCCATCAACCGGGCACTCATCCAGACTCCGAGCTGCTACTGAGAAATTCCTAATATCACATAGATTGACCCAGGAATCGACCGCTAGACCAAACGAAAAAAAGAATCAAGAAAAACCTCATTGCACAAATAATAAATTGAGACAATCTTATTTTCACAACTGAACAAACATTTATATTGTAACAGAACTATTAAACAAACAAAATAATCTTTTACGACCCAAGTCTCACGAAATCGTCACTTCCTGTTTGGCCTTATAACCACTGCAGAGTCAATTTCCGGCCGCCATATTGAGAAATCCGGTCCATTACTAACTAACGCTACTTTATCTGGGGTTCTAAGAAAATGAAACGATTATGATGATTGTTTATGGTTTACATTAAGGTTTATTTTTTAAATATTGCCAATTGAACGTAAACCTTATACTCTTGTTTTAAAGTTGAAAAACTATCAAAGAAGTTTGACAGATTAGGGTAGCTTGATGTGCTGGCCTTTATACCTGTTAGTATATCATTAGGGGGTGGAGCTCGTGGCTTAATAATGCGCTTGCCGTATTCAGCCCGTGGATGGGTGACTGCTCGTTAAGTACATATCGAAACTACTCCGTGCCTCGAAAAGCACGTTAAGGTGTTGGTCGAGGCAATCATGTGTAGATCTTTGACAGGTGGTTGAGCCATCGGCTGCTGCGCCGCGTGTTGTGGGTTCGATCCCCACACGGAACAAATATTTGTATGGCCTACAGGTAGTTGTTTCGGGTCTGGCTGTTTGTGTATGTGAGTTTAAATGTTTGTAAACGCACCCACGATACAGGAGAAATTCCTAGTGTGGGGCAACGTTTTTCAAAAAAAAAAAAGAAAAAAAAATAATGTCGTTACAGGTCGCCAGTAGCCCAAAAGTCTGACAAGCAGTCTTACCTTACTTAACTATAATACAGGACTGATATTATAGGTATAATTTCCACGGGTAGAAGAGAGCGTCTCTAACTTTCCATTGCATATTCTAGCCTAGTCTTTTCCCAACTATGTTGGGGTCAGCTTCCAGTCTAACCAGATGCAGCCGAATACTAGTATTTTACATGGAGCGACTGCCTATCTGACATCCACAACCCAGTTACTGGGCAACACGATACCCGGTTGTAACCCTCGATTGCAAAAAATAATTGAGTGTCTAGGTATTGCCACTGGACGGCTCTTGTTCAGTTTTGAATAGGTAAAAAAACTTGACTAAGGTTGTTTGACGGCTCTTTACTACCATCTCACTCATATATACCGTCCCAAGTGTTTAAATTCTTCATACCATGGTCAAAACATTACATTACGGCTAGTCCGTAAGTCAAATTTTCTTAGATTTTTCATTCAATTTGCATCTGAGTATTATAGGTAGTATATGTGACATACATTTCTCAAAATATTATCACCAAAATCACCACAATTATCTAAATTAGAATCATCCTCTACGTATGTGATATTTAATTTCCAAACATCAATATCTTCATCTTCATTCCGTTGTTGGCCGTGGGTACACTTACGACATATTCTCGAAGTTACTACAAATAACTTGTAACTACGCCAAAGTAATACGTTCTACTCCTCGGAAACTAACAGGGCGGGCGAAACGAGAAATGACTGATTCTCGATAAAGTTTCGCTCAAGATTTGTTTCGTGAAGGATGTATTAGCAATTCAGTATATTACCATTACTTTATCTTTTCACGGCAGCAAGATAGCGCATCCCTACCGTTTCGTTCCACCTACACACGTACCATGACCACCATAGAAACGAGTTAAGTCGACGAAAGAATAGACAACATGTCATATTGTTGGACGATTTCTACCGTCCCACAATATGGCGACGTTAAATTTGAAGAGAAGAAAGTTTTCTGCTTTCTACAGTTTACGGGGCGCCCCATGCTCGGGTAGACGAGATGTCCAGTTGGAAAGAATGAACGTTGTCTATTTTACGTAGAATGGATATAGAATTGGTCTTGCTATAAGTGCTGGTAAAAAATCTCTCACCAGGATATAAGTCAACAACCAGTCGGTTCATAATAATTAAGTGAAGACACGTGAACAATTTCTTAAAGATTTGGCAGGTTCATCTCGCAGTTGATTTGACAGACTTTGTGTTATCGTTATTTTTCTGTTTTTAACACCTTAACTGCCAAACAACGAGACACAATAGAAAATGTATTGTTTGTCGGTCATTTGGCGTTCAACGTGTTAGTATAATTAAGTATGTATCTGTGTATTTATATTTTACTATAGTATATTGATATTTAAGTTTTTTTTGTTGCATCTACCATGTTCTGTCTCTGCATCGACCTAAGATAGACTGGTAGAAAGTACCAAAGGTAGCATTAAGTCCGCCTTTGTTTGGTTTCTACATGTGCGTACCTTTTTATAAATAAATAAGTGGCCTTGGATAAATTAGTAGTCTCTTAACAGATTCCGGACACATAAAATTAATTACAATGTATCCATGCAAATTCTCATCCTTTCACTAAAACAGCTTAATAGTTCAAATAATATTAATTTTATTTATTCACATATATACAATTATACTATAAAACTAACTAGGTATATACATATTTACAAAAACAAAAAAAAAACAAAAAAAAAAAGCCGACAAGGACACTCAGGCGTCAAAGTATTCCTCCGCATCGCTGTCATCTGGAAACGTGCCCAAAAGACTGGCAGCATTGCCACGTTGGATGGCAATACTAATTCTTTGGGCAAAGAATGAGCCAGCCCTCTGGTCACGTGAAGTGTCGATCAGACGTCGAGAAATTTCTTTATAAAGATGACGTGCACTCGGACCCCATGACCCGAGCGTTTCAACCCCAAACGGCTCAAAACTGTAGTTACCAATAAGGTTACAGTATTTGCGCCGTTTGAGGGTCTCAGCACCCGCCGCGGCAGCGCCAGCACAGCCTGCCGTGCTTGAAACATGAGATGGCGCAAGGGTATCGACGCAGGTTGCGTCCCACACCAAAGGCCTACCCATCTTCCAAGGCAACAAAGTCATGCCGTCTGGTCTCTTACCATCGTCTCGTACCAAGCCGTTAGGTTCTAATACCGCTGGTACGCCGGCGGTACCAAGAGCTCGACGAATAATATCATTGATGCTGGCGTGCCGTGCTATGCGTCCTGCGCTCCTGTAACAGGACAGGCCATGGTGCCCGAAGCTGTCGACCGCTTCACCACAGTGACACCGATGCGGAGCAACACAAGGGGCACCCAAGCGAAGACAAGTAGCGAGCCGAAACGATGTGTCATCCATCATAGTACCTTTGGTGGCTGACGGGAGTGCCTGAAGCCAGAGGCCCGACTCCCATTCTCCCACGGCCAACAGACGGGCACGCTCAGCAGTACTAGGTGACGTGTTCAACAGAGAATTCCGTATAGTACTGCAGAGCGGCACGTCCCATCGCGCCTGGGAAGACAGGTTGTCGGGCAAATCCGTATTGGGACAAGCCATTTTCCAGGCGTTCAACGCATCGGTCAAACACGGTACTTCAAAATCAACCAGTGAGAAAGCTAAAATATTCCTGGTTAATCTATCGGTACTATGGACCGAGGAGAGGAATGCCGGTAAACTTATACTGGAAATTAAAATATTAATCAAATAATAGAACCATTATCAATACACCAGTAAAAACCTTCCTTTTTGAAAACAAACCTTCGCATAATAACAGCGATTCGAATTTTAAAAGATTTTAACATTTAAAAACATTGTGAGCGGCCATTTGCAATTTTACGCTATGACAGCAGAAATCTAGAGCACTTCCAATAGAAGGAGGTTATGAATTTTGATTAAGAAAGGCTTAAAAAAACTCGTGGCTTGGAAAGTGGGAGACCTTTTTAGTCTACAAAGAAATTTTAATGAGATAAATAATTAGGTATGGGGGAGGTTCTTAGGTAATCAAAAATAGGCGCAATTTCAGCCGTTCGATAAGGTTCGGCCATTTTGCATTATGAAGTGAGTACTTACTATCGTTTTGACAGATATTTGACATATTAAAGTGACACTTGACATCGAAAAGCTGTCACATTTGTACCGAGCTATAGACATAACTTGCTACTTGAAATGCAAATATTAATCAGCCATTAATTTAAGTACATGGAGACTTCTTCGTGACTCGTGGCACGTAAAATCGCAGTGTGTGAAGTGGCATTTCTTACTGTTACTGATAAACGACAGGGGAACTATACTTTAAATGAACACAGAACTCATGAATTAGAAAATCTGTCGTCCTGAAACAACGTAGAAATTTAAAAAATAATAATCAGCTGGTACAAACATAAGAGCGATACTAACACGAACTTGGTCGTATAAGTATCGCTCTTTTGTTTGTAGTAAGGAACACCTAACGGTGTTCCTTATATTTCCCTTCATGTTTCGTTGTTGTTCTTAGGGTGAAAGTTGTTCTTATTCGTAAGTATTATATTCGGTTAAAGTTTGTACTTACAGTCAGCCGGACACTATGTATATTTTTAGTCAAAACGGGCATCAACCTTCGTCTTAAATCTCGGTATAACTAAATACTTGGGTTGATTTTCGATCTATAAATCTGACTTTTCGTCTTGTACGTACTTCTTGCGTAGGTTAACCTTCGATCGACCCGTATGTCTGTCTTTATGAAACCACGGGCTAGCAATAAAATAATAGTACTGATAATCATCATCTGCCTAGCCCTTTCAATTTTACATGGAGCGACTGCCTATCTGACCTCCACAACCCAATTACTGGGTAAAACTATACCCCTTGGTAAAACTTTTGGGCTTCTTCTACAAGATCTACAAATGACAGACAGAACCAACGGCTTTGCGTGCTTTCCGAGGCACGGAGGAGTCTCGGTATGTTCCAAACGGTCACCTATCCACAGACTGACCTCGGCAAGCGTAGCTTAACCTTCGATCAACCCGTGTGGCTGTTTTTATTTAGCCCCAAGGAGGAGCTCGTGGCTAACGGTTTATTATCAGGGTAAAATAGGAGTTGTTCCTACAACTCCTATTTTACCCTGAAAATAAATCGTTTATAAAGACGAGCATTATAGCCGGAATTTACCATCTTTTACCGTGTAGCACAAGAAGTGTCAGTACTTAGAATAAAAGGAACTTATGAGTAGACAGCGGTTGTTAATATGCTTAATTTAATAAGAAACAGCTAATGAACTGAAAGAACCTCTCACAATGAATATAATTCACTACAAAGTATAAAAGGTATTATATTGTGAATGACAGAACATTTTTTTTTTTTTTAATGTTGCCTAGGATTAGGCCCACACTAGGATTTTCTCCTGTATCGTGGGCGCGTTTACAAACATTTAAACTAACATACACAAACAGCCAGACCCGGAACAACTACCTGTAGGTCATACAAATATTTGTTCCGTACGGGGATCGAGCCCACAACACGCGGCGCAGCAGCCGATGGCTCAACCACTGCGCCAACCGTGTCGTCAAATATATATATGGGGATATGGCACTTGCTTTGCTTTTGCGACCTACCCCAATGTTCTTTATTTACTATTTATTCGATATTGGTAATTAAGTAGATTAACTTCTTCAGTTCTGAGTTAAGCTACATGATTACTTATTTTAAAAAATCTTGTACTGACTAAAACCGGTATCAAATTTTCAATTCTGCGGAATCCAGAATCATGTACAGTCACGAGCACAAATAACTTACATTAACTCAGAGTTAAAAAGCGATTTTCTACTAAAGTATTGATAGAAGTTTTAAAGTGTTATGAACACAGTATCGAAGCCATACTATTATGAAATAGGGCTATCCTCAAAGTTTTAATCGTTATTGCACTAGGAAATCGCTTTTGTATTTTGTGTCAGGGTAAGATATTTATGGTCGTGACTGTACTGTATCAATTTGTGCACCGATAATGTTCTCGATCGCCGATAATGTCCTGTATTGATAACAACAAGAACAAGCTTGTTGGCACAGAGATTACAACTAATATATTTGCACAGGGCATTATTCTATTAATTGGTGAACTTCAATGTTCCAATAAAGGTAGGACAATAGAATATATCATACCGTAATGACGTTAGTGCTACATTATTCCGTGTGGCAACACTAGGCTATCTTCCTGGGGATTATAACTGCCGTGTGGACGCTAAGTTGTTCGAAGATTAGGGCAGATTCATGTTCTCGGGTTATACACCTGCTCGTAATAGCTTGAATAGGGATACTGTTTACAATTTAATACTGATATATTAATACGTGTCTAGGATAGCACGTTAAGCTGTTGGTCCCGGCTGTCATTTGTAGATCTTTGACAGACGTTACGGGTAGACAGAAGCCCGAAAGTCTGACAACGACTCTTACCAAGGGGTATCGTGTTGCCCAGCAACTAGGTAGGATCACATTTGTCGTCTATCACACATCGAAGGCATGAGCATTGATCACCACTTTTGCTCAAGACATGGGGATAATTTTAGAGTTACATTTGTTAAAAGTTTCCTCACAATGTTTTCGTTCGCTGATGTTAGTGATTTCCAAGATGTTCTTAGAAATAATAAATTGTAAAATTGAAAATTCACATTGGTCAGCCCGGATTTTTACTCACAACCACATGCACGAGAGGCGAGAAAGCTTATTATTGTTAAAACTATACTCTGTGATTCACCAAACAAATAACTATGGAACATATCAACATCGACAACTTGGCCTCTCAATTTTCTTACAGTATTATTTTTTTTTTTAAATAGTATAACAATAGTAGTAGTACTAAATTAAGTATTAAATTGAATCATCATCCTCATAATCCTCCTGCTCTTATCCAAATTTATTTCCGTCATCTCAAAAGTCACCTCCTTTCTAACCATATGGTTAGTCAAACGTCAAACTTCAGACTATCTGTAACGATTGCCAAAGATCTATAAACGATAGCCAGAACCAACGATTAACTTTCCGATTACGGAGGGTTTTGGTATGCATACTCGTAGTTGGTCACCCATTAACAGACCAACCTCTGCAAGCGTAGCTGAACCAAAACTGAAAGCAGAAGACGTTACTTTATGAGTATCACCCATGTGGCTACTATTACTTAACCATGAGCCCCTTAAATTAAAGAATCTGCTCTCTCATGCCAAATTCATAAAGTGCCTTCTCACTGTCGAGGTGAAGTTTCTGAGTAAAAATGGACCGAAGTGGGTCCCTGTGGTACAACTAAACTGGGTAACATCATGACACTGTTTAATGTATGTAGTTTTGTAACTTTTAACTCAGTATATGCATGTCAAATGGAGTTGTGAACACTATTTTGAACCTAATCTCAACTTTATGTCACTGAAATCACGATGTGTCGCTGTGAAACTCATCGCCTTACGAATGAAAAGCGTAGCCAGTGAATGCAATTTTGGTTTATTTATTTTAATTACAAATTACACATACTCTACGTGACTATTTTCTTGGCCAAAGAACCAGCATTGCCGTTCAACGTGGCAATGCTGCCAGTTTTTTGGGCACTTTTCTCGTTGATAGTGATGTGGACGAATTTTTCAATGCCCTGTGATATATTTTTTTGTTATGTACATTTTAAATAAAAAAATGAAAATATTTTATGTAATTACATTTTCGA
The DNA here is from genome assembly GCA_905147745.2 of Phlogophora meticulosa. Classification (NCBI taxonomy): domain Eukaryota; kingdom Metazoa; phylum Arthropoda; class Insecta; order Lepidoptera; family Noctuidae; genus Phlogophora; species Phlogophora meticulosa. Next base: position 2,034,246 of record LR990524.1, on the reverse strand, counting down.
AAACAAAACCTCTGGAAGTGTGCCCTAGTTTCACATAAAAAATGTTATATAACCTGCAAAACCATCTGAAGGTAATTGAGAACCTCACGATGATTCGCGAGTGACAGTCGTGGCGCAGTTTTTTCTTTCTCCTGTGAAGTTAACTATTTCTCTCGTATGGGTGCTAAAACACAAAACTCGTGTATAAAATGATGACATTCTTTTTGCCTAGCTAAAACACTGGGAACTGGTGAGCAGAGGCTTTAATAGGCTACCAAAACCACCACCACTTCCACTTCTTTTGTAAGTTTTGTTAAAAAACAAAAAAACATGTATTTAAGTTATACTGACAACCCAGTCTAACGAAAAAGTTTGACGACACGGTTGGCGCAGTGGTTGAGTCATCGGCTGCTGCGCCGCGTGTTGTGGGTTCGATCCCCGCACGGAACAAATATTTGTATGACCTACAGGTAGTTGTTTCGGGTCTGGCTGGTTGCGTATGTAAGTTTAAATATTTGTAAACGCACCCACGATACAGGAGAAGTTGTGTGGGGCAACGTTTTTTTTTAAAAAAAACAAGAAAAGTAAGAAAAAAAGAAGTCTCTAACTAGAACCTAAAGAAATGTTTATATTTATTTTTAAATTTTATGAGACTTACGTTTTGATAGGCATTACTCAATTGTGATCTCGTTACATCGCTGAATTACACCGACTTTCGGCCGGCTTACTTTTCAAGTGAAAATTTACAAATCTAGAGATAAAACCCCGACGAGACTAAGCTTCGGACGCGCTTAAGGTTAAAGCGAAGAAGAATCCCGCAAAAACAAATAATCATAGGCTTTTTGCTATTTCTAGCTCAGTAATAGGTAGCATGTCATGTCATAAAGTTATTCGGGACCTGAACATTAATAACATAATTTAATCATTAAAATAAAATATATGACAACTCTAAATTAAAATGTGTTTTCTTGAAATGGTCTTTCAATCGCAAATTTGAAATTGGAAAATCGTATAATTATTTTATTCATATGCACATTTTTTGCGGTCGCCAACGACATTTCAAATAACATACGAGCTGCAAATTGCAAAAAACCTATGATTATTTGAATGTACCAGGCTGCCACTACGCATTAACCTTAAAGAAAAAATATCGCAACGTAAGCATACCCACTCAGACATCCAGAAGTGTCCTAGACGCATACAGGCAAAGCATTACGTAGGCACAAGGTTTGCATAATACATTGCCATGCACGAGCCTTCCCTCACACACAACAGTGTTAAAATGCGAAATGTAGGTAGTTGAATATTTATCACTTACCCACATAACGGGCAATGCAATTACCGGGCTTTGGTCCTGACATTATCAGTGGGTATTGCGGTTTTATCTCCTTCTGACTCGTCGCTCATATGCCATTGTGGTTTTAAAATTGCTTCGGTAGTAATTTTTGCTGAATACAATATAACATTACATCACGGCTGTATTCTCCAAAGGGTTAGGCAGAGGTACACCTTGGTAGTACCAACATTAGGTTTAAGTCTCATTTCATAGGGGACAAGCCTATTGCCATCAATTTGGCACGTATCTAGACATCGGGCTGCTATTAAAAAAAATCCGAATGTAACTACTCAATAATAGTTGCCTGACCAGGGATACGAACCCAAGACCTCACGCTCAGTAGTCGCACTTACAAGCACTAGATTAAAGAGGCAGTCTAAGAACTTAAGCTTTTTTACAGGTTCCTTGTAAAATACTGGTATTCAGTTAGAGTGGAAGCTGACCCCGACATAGTTGGGAAAAGGCTAGGCAGATGATGATGTAATGGGGCCCCTTACATGTGCTGATGGTTATCACTGCGGTGGTTTTAGTGAGGTAAGAATCCCACACTCCCTAGTCTTTTCCCCCCAAAAGTCCAGGTGCCTTTTGAAGGATTACCTCGTAAACAAAAAAAAAGGCAGATAATTATGTACATCTAATGACCTGCATTAAGAAATTTTGATTCACAAAATTCTATTTCTCTGCAGTAGGATATTAACATTCACTCTTCATAGTAAAATAATATTTTAATCAATGATAACATGACCTTGATCTTTAACCTTAAAATGAATTACAAATATTTGTTAATAGTTTGTTAGTTTACGTCGGCCTTGTGCGCCATTAGGAACACGATACGGCTTGTCACGCGGCGTGTCACGTCTGAGACGCGGCGTGGATACGTTCTGTGCTTAATTACCATCGCTCACAGTCACTAATTTATTTCTAGACAGACAGCGTGGCTTTAGGGGTTGAAATAAATTAACATAACATGGTAACATTACGGTTGAATTCCGGTTTAGAGCAGCTTTTGTAATAAGACCGATAGAGTCCAATTCAACAAGCTAATTTTATCTTAATATATATATTTCTTGTGTGCGTGTGTATGTGACTGAACTCCTCCTAAACGACTGGACCAATTATGATGAAATTTTTTGTGTGTGTTCGTGGAGATTCGAGAATGGTTTAGATTTACAATTGGACCCGGTAGGTGGCGCTGTACGGGCAGGACGAAGTCTGATCGGTCCGCTAGTCTTATATAATTTTAATGTGAAATTCAGACTACGGAACGTCATAATATCACGCCTGTATTCCCCGAAGGATTAGGCAGAGATGCACCTATAGTAACACCCACATTTTTCTGTTATTTTTAAGTCCCATGTACTTAATAGGGGGCGAGCCTATTGCCAACAACCGGGCACAAATCCAGACTCTTGCATGGTAATGAGAAAATTTCTATTGGAAAAACTCAATAACACTTTGGCCGACCTGGGAATTGAACCCAGGTGCACGCGCTCGGCAGCCGCGCTTAGGACCACTAGACCAACGAGGCAGTCGAATACGGACAGGTTGGATTTTTATTAATGACCTACCGAGGCTTCGTATTCCGCTTCGGCCATTGTAAGCCAAAACAATATAGAGGCCATATTTTAGTTTTCGGCTATAACCTAGCCAAAGCTTCGGCGAGGCCGAAAATCAAAAGTTCATTTTTTGTGGCGTGTCATTCGGCCTACTTCGTAAAGTTTGGTGTTGTATTGATATAAAATAAATTATATTACGAGTATGTAATCAATTAAAAAAAACACCGATGCAAGAAATTTTGTATGCAACATTTTTCATTTTTTACAGCTCCTAGATTTATTTAGGAACTATAGTGTTTCATAACTATTAATGCCTTTATTTTGCTATTTGTCTCCCCAGGTTAAAAAAATAACAAACTAAAAATATTAATATTTTCCAAATTCTAACTCATTTTCGGCAAAACATAAGACTAAATAAATAAATCTAGCTTCTTATCGATTCAGACTGAAAGTCCATTTTCTGTTGGACACAAAATATACAGTTTATGGAACTTAGTTCGGCACAGTTTGTACAAAGAATCACATTATAAGGACAATTATTGTGTTACAGCCAGAAATAACACTTATAACCTAGATTTATAATTTATGAGACGAACTAATATTTATGTCCGTTTGCAATCATGACTGCTCTTGCTCAATGAGGTCCTGGGTTTGATACCAAGGTCGGGCCAAGAGTTATTAAGTTTCCTATCTGTAACTTTTTGTCTGGAGTTTTTAGATTTATGATCTATTAATGTTAATAAGCTCGCTTGATTCACATGAGATTTAAACATAACTGGCAAAATGTGCCCAATCAGATGCTAAATGAACACTTGAAAAACTGTCGTTCAACAGCTCGATACATATGTCCATACATAAACTCACGCCCTTTTCCCATGGCGGTAGGCAGAAGCCACAGAACGCCACCCGCTACGATCCTTACATACTCATTTCGCTTAGCTCACTCGAACATGACACAACAACTAACATAACAAAATAACTTTTAGCATTGAAATGCTTGTGCAAAATAACTTTTAATAGTAGCTATTTTATCTTTATTATCTTATTGGAGTTATTTTAAAATGATATTTTTTTATATTATATAAAAGCGAGTGTATGTATAAGCTTGAATAAAGTCACAACAAACCTTCCTTCTTATTTGAAACGCATAGTACTTAAGATTAATTTTTCACGTACAAATTAAAGTGCGATAAACGACTCAAGCCGTCTACACATAAACCCAATGTACGGGATTTTAGTAGGCTGGTTATAGATTTAAGTAATATATGTAAAACTTTGTATTGGATAATAAAAGAAAAAAAAAACACTACACACACACACAGATAGATACGCGCTTACATAGATACTCCTAAATCTAAACTGCAATTCGACCAAAATCCGTTCGCTGCACTTTTTGCCGAACGCTTGCAGGCAGCAGAGCAGACGCATCTGCGGTTGTTTACAACCAACCAGATTAATTTCCCGGTCCAGTCGGCTGGCATAAATTGTGGCTACCCCGGCTTTTGTTGGAAGGATCTCAGTTTTAATTAGTGCAAATTTGGGATATTAATCTTAGAGCGGCGATTCTGTCTGGATAGTGCGGTGTGATAAATGGTGGGGGTTATCTTCAGGCTAGCTGTAAGGGTGGGTAGGGCTGCTTTGAAAGGATAACCGGAGGAATTATCAGCTGTTGCAAATTTACGAAAGTTTCTTTTCGGAACGGATTGAACATCATAATTTTATTTTTGATTTTTTTTATTTGTGTTTTAGAAGGTCAAAAGTGCCTTAGTCATTGAAAAAAATATTGTTGGTTTTTTTCACATATTCCTGCATCAGTTCTCTAGTAAGTCAGTCATAGTTCAGCATGAAGACGTCACTAGCTGGACATAGGGCTTCCACAAAGATTTGATTAGAGCCACCCGCATCCATAGGCTTTCTCCAATCTTCATCAGATGGGAGGGGGTACCTGATACATTATTTTGAAATTATTTTATACTAGCACCTCATCCGCGACGTCCGAGGAGATTTCGTACTCCCTCTTAACAAGTATTTCACCCCCTTTAAAGTATGCTTTAATATTTTATGTATAATAATAGTAATTATTTGACGGTACGGTTGGCGCAGTGGCTGAGCGATTGGCTGCTGCACCGCGTGTCGTGGGTTCGATTCCCGCACGGAACAAATATTTGTATGGCCTACAGATAGTTGTTCCGGGTCTGGCTGTTTGTGTATGTGAGTTGAATGTTTGTAAACGCACCCACGATACAGGAGAAATTCCTAGTGTGGGGCAACGTTTTATTAAAAGAAAAAAAAATATGTATGTTACTCGCTCACAAAAAAACTGACTAGTATTTGACTTTATCCATTACAAACAAACATGCAAACAATACAATCTTTCCTCTTTATAATATGAGTTTAGATTTTACTATTATGTAAAGATGGCCTCCTTATTTCTTATATAGCGATTCACGTATTTCTTCAGAAATGATAATGACGAATGGTTGTCTGTCCAACCTTGACTTAAAATGTTAAGCTATTTTTTGTATGAATATAAGGAACCAACAAACAAGATAATTAATGGTAAATTCTACGAATACGATCCCACAATACAGCTTAATAACCCACTCTAAATACTTTATATTTTCTACGGAGAATGATTGTATTATCTACCTATACTATGCATATCTTTTATAGTGTATTGGTTTAGCGAATGATCTCGTATATAGGAGCTCGTGGCTATATATATAAAAACAGCCGCACGGTATGATCGACGGTTAAGCTATGCTTGCCGAGGTTAGTCTGTGGATGGGTGACCGTCATAACATATCGAGACTCCTCCGTGCCTCGGAAAACACGTTAAGCCGTTGGTCCCGGCTCATTTGTAGATCTTTGACAGTCGTTACGGGTAGTCAGAAACCCGAAAGTCTGACAACCAGTCCTACCAAGGGGTATCGTGTTGCCCAGTAACTGGGTTGTGGAGGTCGGATAGGCAGTCGCTCCATGTAAAATACTGGTATTCAGCTGCATCCTGTTAGACTGGTAGCCGACCCCAACATAGTTGGGAAAAGGCTAGGCAGATGATGGTTTAGCGAATGATCAACGTTACTATTTGCGTGAAAAGAGTTAATGGGCCTGTTTGATATTAGGCTACTTTTTAAGTTTACTCCTTAAGAATCTATTTTCATTAAAATGTTGAGAATCATTCAAATACCACAGGAAATTTTATAAGGAGTGAAATTAATAGAAGCATTAACATAAAAGCGTTTTGTTTTGCTCCAATATTGGCATTACCAATGTTCGTGACCAGTGTCCAGTTGGCGCCAGCAGACGATCACGCGTAAAGAGTAAACTCTAGTCGCGCCTCGGAGATGACACGTACACATTTTTGGAATGAAGTTCCTTATCGCGCGTTGCGAAAGGGGGCTGGACGGAAAAAAATGCACACTTGACAGCACGGTTGGCGCAGTGGCTGAGCGATCGACTGCTGCGCCGCGTGTCGTGGGTTCGATTCCTGCACGGAACAAATATTTGTATGGCCCACAGATAGTTGTTCCGGGTCTGGCTGTTCGTGTATGTGACTTTAAATGTTTGTAAACGCACCCACGACACAGGAGAAATTCCTAGAGTGGGGCATCGTTTTATTAAAAAAAAAAAAAAATAAGACAAAAAGTTGTAACGACACTTTTTGCTATAGTTGTAAGCCGTGCGGCTTGCGCGTGTTTAAATAAATAAATAAATAATATATTTTTGTTGAGTGTATACAGGTTTTTTGTACATAATAAATAATAAAAAATAATAACAAAAGAAACTTCGTACTTGAAAATGTCACATTGGTGCTTGCCCAGGTTTGAACCCACAACCTCGTGCACAAGAGGCGAAGCCTAAACCACTGGGCCATCATGACAATAAAAACTGTAATTAACAATAATCAAGGCGATCTCTATGCGTGTAAACATTATTGATTTCAATTAAAACATGGACTTGTTGTGTGGTTCGACTAGTGACTAATGGGCGGGAAAAGTGATGTTGTTCTTTATTCATCTGGAATTACTCAGCAGATATTGTATTCGAAACGAGTACTTTAAATTTTATAATTGCTCGAATTGACGTTACGTTTACGTCAAGTCGTGCTAAGAGCACAGATCTAGATAAAATAATATCACACAAAAAATAACACGAAAAAGATTCAATATGGTTAGCAAATAGATAAGATCCTATATGAGATCGTTATTGGGCGAGAAAATCCCTAGTAACAGCCTCTTTTGGATACAAAGTACCCAAAAACATGCTCAAATAGGCACAGTAATAGGGCGGAATGTTTTAAATTATTTTCGTGGGCCAGAATTTTGGCGAACAGGAGAAAAATACATAAATGCTATTAGCGAAATTGCTTTGCATGACATAAACGTTTGGGAGACAAAGAGTTTCAGGCACGGTTACAATAACATTCATTGACAAGATCAAACGCCGCTTTCTGTAACATAGAAGAAATATTATTTTTGTGGAAGATCAGAACTCGGTTTTAAAAAACGTTGTTTTTTTACTCATGTCTTGCAGTACTTTAAGATCCTGATGAAAACACGTGTACAGCCTTTAACTTGCACAAAAGTATGCAAATTATTGAATGACATTTAGACATTCGACATTCAAAAGTTGTGATGGCGCAATAGCATGCGAGCTGCTTGCAGACTTGCACTAAAATTTACTGGTTGTTTTTGGTGCCTCTAAGCCGGAAATTCAACTAGTGACTTGGACAAGTCTGACTTGGGTGTCTAAGAAGAACTGGCCTGTGAATATGTAGGCCTCTTTACAGCATCTTCACGGTGAGTTCTTCCCAGACAGCCTCTAGGTGGTCTTAGTCCAACGGATAACTGGAACCTCAGTGGGTTATTAAAACTGCAGTTATTATTACTTTCTTCCGAAGAAACAATATTGCCGGACTTTTTTTTCTTGAAGTTTACAGTCTCATAGCGATCTGTTTTCTTAAACAATGAGCTATTTTATTGGCTGATGGTACTCCGATAGTGAAAATGTAACCGTCGGAATCAAGTTTCTAGTGACACTACCTTCCTTTGTTGGTTGAAATTAAATCTGGATTCTAAGTTGAGACACAGTGTCACTCCAATTTATTGAGTTGGCGTACGTTACAGTACAAATACTCAGCAGAGCCGTTATATTTCTTGTTACGAGTATTTTACTATTGTATTTTGTTTTTTTTTCTGATTTGATTTTTATGTGCTTTTTGATCATTAATTAAATGTATTTTTTTAAATCCTGCTATTTATAACGCCTTAGGTTTTAAATCTGTAACGTTGTATGTGTAAACTTGAAATAAATAAATAAAACACTTCTATGAAATAAGTTCCATCCAGTTGCTGTCAGAAGCAAAACTCAACTCCTAAACCATAACTCAAGACAGCCATTCATGTAAGATCGCTTTGTCTATAACTAGAAACTACCCTCAAACCACACTTAGTTTCCATTCCTCCCTACAGTTGTCCCGGGAACATAACCTAAACATAGCATTCCTCATGAATGTTAAGAAGGATCACTTGACAACCGGATGTTTTTACTGGTACAACATGATATTAATTTTCTGGGCCGTCGATCCGTTTAAAATTGCGACTACCCCCGAATGAAGCGCTCGACAGTTCAGCGGATTAACTGGTTTTTGGCCTGTTACAATTTATCGGTGTTTTAACAAATGAAATGTATCGCTTAATTGTTTGTTTGGCATTGACGCGATGTTTTTGGATTAAAAATACGCAGAAAAACTGGGGAGTGCTTTGAAATAATATTTGTACTCGTAAATTACCGCAAACGTATATCTTTCAAATGTCTTAACATAAAAACTCCTTATTTCTTTTGATTTATTGTGACTACTTGAGCTAATATCATATAAACTTAACAACAATTTCCATTGTAAATAATTAAACAAACAATTAATTGGAAGGGTTGAACAGAGGATGTCAACATTTTGACTTATTTTTGTGAATAAATCAATTGATATTGCGATACTAAGTTTGACACCAACATTATAACGATTAACCAACATATTCGGGGTCGCAAATCGAATTTACAACTCCCGAGCTTCTGTCCCATATTGGGCGTCAATAGAGCGTTACTGGCGCCCAGCAGAGTTTAATAAAATCAAAGTACATAGTTTACACGTCCAAAACTGAGTTAAAATTAATAAAATATCTGCTTTTTTAGGGAATATTGAATCTAGCTTACCATGTTTAGGCAACATTGTTGTGTCGCAGTTTTGAAGCTTCGCTATTTTTTTAGGCTTAGGTTAAGTTTAAAGTCAACTAGTTAAATTTGAGTTAATTTGTAAGCATTTATGCTTTAGGAGAGTAAAACTTGATTAAGTAATAATTAAATATATCTGAAAAGAGGTATACCTACAATATCTTTTTGATTCCATAATAACATATAGTTTGTATAGAAATAAATAAATAAAAATAAATCATGCTGGACAATCCACACAGCATCATCAAGCCACAAGCTAAGTAGAGCTTGTGTTATGGGTACTACATGGCTGATATACTTAATAAATATATTACATACAAAGATATTTTTTTTTAGTATACATAGCAAACACAAAGATTTGTTCCGAGTATTCTGGATACTCGGAACAAATCTTTGTAGATCGTACAAACATTTGTCCCAAGGCAGGAATCGAACCCGCAACCTACTGCGTTGCAGGCTGACCTTCACCCGCCGCGCCACATAGGTTAATAACAAGCGCGTGCTTGTGGTTTGTAATATGAGTGAGCTCATATCTTTTACCGCGCTTATTCAATAATATCGGATTCAATACCGCAACTTGCCGCAAGTTTCTGATCGTAATTGCATTGCGGCAGGATTGCGGTACTTAAGTGCGTGTTTTCGTATTTGCAATCATTGTTTAAAATATTTCTTTCTTTTATTCTATTAAAACCTCTTTGAAAAGATTGAGTTCAAGCATGCTTTTGGAGGGCTCTTGAATTTGAGTTAAGTGTCAGATCTGACATTACAAGTAACTACAGTTTTCCTTTTTAAATTATTTCACTTTTTTTAAGTTTGTGAAGCTGCTAAATGATTTTTTTGAAGTTTGGAATATACATAACAATATGTATGTATGATTTGAAAAAGGATCAACTTATATTGCACAAAAGATAACAATCAGTAAACATGAGACGATGAGTTGTTTGTGGCGAGGTCTCATGTATTAATTCATGTAATGTAGCTTCATTTGAAGTAGTCAGCTTAGTGAAAAAAACAGCAAACACAAATTTTCACCCTATCCAGTATTATAAATGCGAAAGTAAGTTTGATTGTTACCTTTTCACGCCTAAACCACTAAACCAATCATCCTGAAATTTTGAAAATACATAGTCAGGTGTACAGAAACGGAGATAGGAATTATTTTCAAAGCTACTCTTTTAAGGGGGTGGAGAGAATATTTAAGTTCAGAAGGAAAAAAACGAAATCCACGCGGACGAAGTCACCGGCGTAATTCTAGTATTTTATGTTATATTTCTACTAGCTGACCCAGCAAACGTTGTTTTGCCTTATAAAATGTTTGGGGTGGACCACCCTTAACATTTAGGGGGATGAAAAATAGATGCTGTCCGATTCGCAGACCTAACCGATATGCACACAAAATTTCACGAAAATCGGTGGAGCCATTTCGGAGGAGTTTAATTACAAACACCGTGACACGCGAATTTTATATATTAGGAATGTGGACCGCTCGATAGAGTATATACCTCCTAAAATTTATTCCATCTTTCCCTATTCCGTGCTGTTCTGGTCCATTTCTTCCCTGCTTCCTCAACATATTATGACGCCCAACGTTTTTGTGGTCTTCCCACGTTCTCTTTCCTTTTAACCATAATCATCATCATCATCATTCTCCTGCCCTTATCCCAATTTATTTGGGGTCGACGCAGCATGTTTTCTTCTTCCATACATCTCTATTTGCCGTCATCTCAAGGGTCACCTCTTTTCTAGCCATATCATCTTTCACACAATCCATCCATCTTATCTTTGGTCTCCCTCTACTCTTGTAACCCTGCACATTCATACTCACGACATGGTCCTCATTCCTTCGCATCACATGCCCTTATAACCATAATCAATATGAAATTAAGCTAACCTGAATCTCATGTATACTTGATACCTCACCTCAATAGTTTGCAGCCGTTTTCCAACTTGAACTGCAATTGTGAAACACATTGAGTTTCCTTGGATACTGTTATAACTTTTAATTACTAGCTAAACTGTTTCCTGAAATGGTATCATTACAAATTGTGCTGTCCTCCTCTTTAGAGTTAGGTGAACTGTCAAAGTTTTATGAGATCGTTTATAGAGGAAGAATGAGATAGTTGAGGTTTTTTTTTCGTGGGCAATACTAATTTGGTCATTAAAGGGTTTTTCCTGATTACTATAAACTGTGCTAGTTAGAGAAATCTTTTTATTCTTCTTATAAAACCTCCATCAATTTTTTTTGTGATAGTTTATTCGTTTTCCAAACTTTGGTGATAAGGTGGAACGGGGTAAGTTTTCTTTTTGTGCGGGGTCTTTATTTAGATTCTTCGGTGGCCAGGTTTATAATTTCAATTATACAATACGAAAACAAACAAAAAAAGTGTTATTCTCGGGAACCGCTGAAACGATTTTGACGAGACTCACACAAACAGATCACTAATTTTATAAGGAGTAACTAATTCTACTCTTATTTTATAAAAATAATTGGGATACCGCGTAAAAAACGAAAACCCATGTCATGCGGGCACAGCTCTCAATCATCTCAAGATATATTTGTTAAGTTACTCATATTTAAAAGATTCTTTAAACCGATACCGTTTTAACTCCTTCATCACTTAATTGAAAGTTCGTGTAACAGTTGGCTAAGCTAATCAGTCAAATGAAAATAAATAGGAGCCACGTACGGATTGCCGCCATAACTGGGTTAACTGCCATTTTGTCGATAGTCAATAGTCTTGGGTTTGGCAGCTTAAGGGATGAGCGGGTCTGAGTTGATGGATTGTGACGTATTTTAGAACCGATTCCTATTACTTACCAACGCTTGAACCTAGCAGTTAATAGTCTTCATAATTTTCATGTTTTCTGGTGAATGGATTTAATTCGAACTAAAACAGTAATTATCATTATCTGTCAGCCTTTTCCCAAGTATGTTTGGGTAGGCTTCCAGTCTCACCCAATGCGGCTGAAATATCAGTATTTTACATGGAGCGATCTGACCTCCACCACTCAGATGTCGTAAAAAATAATGAGAAAAAACCCGACGAAAAAATCAAATCTGGGTGATGCAGAAGCAAGTGCTGAACTCATGGTGTCAGATTGTGCATCAACGTCCCTTCCATTCCCAAACCACTGCAACTCCTGAAAACCAGAATCAACAGTGGCGACCACCAGAAAAGCGTCGAGACAATGAAGACCGACGAGTCCCGGAGAAACGATTCAGCTGTCTAGGATCCCGTAACGAAATTAATCGGAAAAGAACAGCGGAGGAGTTAGAAAAATACATAATTACCACTTCACACATAACATCAGCCGTGTACCTTAAAAATGAGACAGAGATCTCGTATCGAAAGATTTAGTTGACCAACAAACACATGATGATGATGATCAGAACCCACGCAAAACAAGAATATTATAACAATTATTTCGCCCAAGGGAATGATAACAAAAAAAACTACAAAGACCCAATTCCGTGTAAATTGATTCTTCCTAATTACACCGGATACCAAAACACTATCAATTTATTTAGGACGGCAAATTTTAGCGTTAATTACTCTTTTAGTTAGGCCGCCACATACTGCGGTTTCCATTATTTCCTAAATTACACCGGTGGACATTGAGTAGGGAACGAATGGAATGTTAGCGCGTTTTTAATGTCCACGTATGAAGTTATTAATGATTGGCATTATACGGTTGACAGCTGTCATATTATACCAAATTCATTTCACTGTAAGTTTTTTTTAACTGACTTCAAAAAGCTGTTGGAAGTTCTAAAATCAAACTGTATGTTTGTTTGTTTTTGAAGAAAATAATGTAAACATATATTTTCAGCATTTTCAATTTAGAAATAATTTTGAGTGTTTTTAGGTATTTAGTCGGTGGTTTTTGTGTAAGAAAGTTGTTTTCAACATTCCTTTTTTTTTAACTTGGCAAAGTACTATCATCACCATAATCATGAAAAACCATTTGTAGACCACTGCCAGACTGCCTAACCTACTTACTCATATTATATCAAATAACCGTTTCCGTAAAACAAAGGATAAAACACACTTTCGTAATCATAAAATGCGTTGTATTTATTCATAAAGCTTTCTCTATTGACGACACACACAACGTCAACGACAACTGAGTCTCCATTCACTGCTTACCCCGTGGCAACCGATGCTGCCGCTACCGCATAGATATTAATACCACGCAACAAACGACAACAATTGCTACTGAATCAGCTGTTTGGAGTCGAGCCTACGTGCCGCCATTTTATTGTCATATACAGAGAGCCATGCCTTTATTTTAGGTTAATTTAGATAGCGTTCACGAAAACCAGTATTCGAAGGTGCGGTCGGCGCTACTTATTATTTCAGCTTCACTTATGCCCATTTTCTCGTTAGTTACTTAGAAAGAAAGAAAGATAAAAAAAAAAACATTTATTCAGCACAGGCTCTGGCACACAAAGATACAATACTAAACATAGAAAATAAAAATATGACAAAAAGTAACAAGAAATACATTTAAAATATATATACGAGTAAGTATACATATATTATTAAGTATGTGCCTTACGGCTGCGCTAAAAAGGTCCAGTTCAACTTAAATGCCAGACAACCAGGGCCTGACGCTGCACGCTGGTTTACAACTGGACCTGATTAAATTAATGACTTAAATTAATGCATACATTTTTATTTCCAATAAATCCAAACATTTAGGTATCGTCTTGTCTCAGTGAAAACGGGAGGGTAATAATATGTTTACTTCAAGACAGGCGCGGTCGCAGCCAAAGACTTTTGGGTCTCAGAAGTGACAGTAAAAAGTTGTGTTCCAGAAATCCCAAAGAAAATGGAATTCTTCTTTTCTTATTGACAAATATAAATAATAATAATAATACTAGCCTGTTATTGTCCCACAGCAGGGTAAAGGCCTCTTCCCATGCAGAGAAGGCACCAGCATTAATCAATACGCTTGCTCAAGACGGGTTGGCGATTCTGGCGGCGAGAATTAAACCACTGAGCCAGGCTCAAAGTAAAAAGATTTTTATTAACCTTGATTATTAAAATGTTTTTAACCAAGCAACTAATAATGTATTACATAACTTCGAAAATCGTTGTCTATTTTCGGGAGGTTTTCAATTTGATTTGCGCCATTTTGGGTGGACAAGATCCCTACGCCCATTGCTTCAAGAGCTAATGTCATTATATTTTCAGTGAAAAGAGAGGGCTGCCCTCTCAACATACACGGACAGATTTTTATACACACACGGCTGTCCCGAAATTGACATGAGATAATATCCGAACATCACTTTGAAGTCTTTCACCCGGCTTTGTTATAAAATTGGCACATGTTAAAAAATATAACACGATTACGGACAGGCCAGACTACGTAATAATTTAATAAAACCTTGTTAAAAGGATAAGGGAAAAAAAATACCACGGACATGTTACATCTATCTATACGGGTAATAAATCGATCAAGGTGGTTCAGCCGGTCTATTCTGTAAAAAAAATTAGGTTAAGTGAACGTGAAGTGAACTTTTAGTCCTAGCATTAGTATGGGATGACAGAAAACAAGAAACGAAAAGAAAGAAAGAAACTCATTTATTTATTGACGACCGATGTGGCGCGGCGGGCGAAGATCCACCTGCGACGCAAGAGGTTGCGGGTTCGATTCCCGCCTTGGGACAAATGTTTGTACGATCTACAAATATTTGTTCCGGGTGTTCTGGGTATTTCCTATGTATAATAAAAAATATCTATAAATGTAATGTATGTAAGTATATCGATCATCTAGTACCCATAACACAAGCTCTGCTTAGGTTGGGGCTCAATGATGCTGTGTGGATTGTCCAGCAATATTTATTTATTTATTTGGCACACGCACAGTAAATGTAAAATAAATAAAAAAAGTAAAATAAAAAAGGGCCTATGCCAGGCTAAAAGGCTCCTATCTCAGCACACACACACACAGCTCACAGCTCACTTCACCAGTATTTTCATGGGGAGATTTATACAGAATAACGCTTCGGGCCTTAGTGTGAGTCTTATTTATTTATTTATAGAATAGAATAATTATTTATGAATTAATTTATTTATTTATTTGATAGAAACTGGAAGACTTACAGCTTATAAAACAAAATTAAAAGGTAAAATTAAGAAATAGACTATTTATTGATTATAATAGGTCTTTACCTATGAAATTGCCGTTTTGTATGAAAAAATTTAAATGAATTTTTTTCATGTATTTTTTATTTGTATTAATCGAAGTAATCACCCATGCAATCAATGCATCTTTGCCAACGCAGTGGCAGTTTATTGATGCCCTTCTTAAAGAAATCAGCTGGACGGGAGGCAACAAATTCTTCAAAGGCATTTTGTACTGCCTCTCGGGTATTGAATTTTTTTCCCGCCAAGAAGTTATCCAAATTCTGGAAAAAGTAGTAGTCTGTAGGCGCAAGGTCTGGTGAGTAGGGCGGATGACGGAGAGCCTCCAACCCCAGTTCTTGCAACTTGGAGACCGTCTGCTGTGCAGTATGAGGTCGCGCGTTGTCGTGCAGGAGCAGCGGAGACGAGCGATTGACCAATGCTGGTTGGATCTGTGCCAGCTTCTCCATCATTGTGTTCAATTCTTCACAGTACACATCTGCAGTAATGCTCACCCCGTTTGGTAAGAAGCTGTGTTGAATCACACCGGCGCGGCGGCGCTAGACCACCAAACAGTGACCATCACTTTTCTTGGGGTAAGTTTTCGTTTAGGGCATTGTTTAGGTGCTGAACCAGGATCCAACCAACTTGCTGAGCGCTTGCGGTTATCAAACAGAATCCATTTTTCATCGCAGGTAACAATGCGGTTCAAAATTCCTTCATTTATGTGTCTGTTGAGCAGTGCAAGGCATGTCTCGACGCGTACTTCGCGCTGGCGATCATTGAGTTCGTGGGGCACCCATTTGTCAAGCTTTTTTACCTTGCCAATTTGACGCAAATGGACCAATATTGTTTTGACGCTAACGTCGAAAGCTGCTGCTAATTCAGCCGTAGATTGTGTATCATCAGCTTCCACAATCGCCTTTAATTCGTCATTGTCGACCAAAGTCTTCGGACGACCGCGAGGTTCATTTTTCAGGTCGAAATTTCCAGAACGGAAGCGAGCAAACCAATAACAGGTAGTGCGTTGGTTTGTAGTGTTAGCTCCGTAAACGTCGTTGATGTTGCGTGCCGCTTGTGCCGCGTTGCTGCCACGACGGTACTCATATTCCATAATTACTCGAATTTTTAACGTATCCATGATGACGAAAAAGATTTAATTGCGATGAAAATGTAACACTAATCAATAAACAAATGACTACTTTTGGAAAAAAAATCCATGTTTTTAAAATAAAATTAATTTGAAATTAGAATTCTTAGCCAAACAAAAAATATTTTGATTTGAAATGGCCAGTACTGCAGAACGGCAATTTCATAGGTAAAGACCTAATATTTATTAAGAAATAGGCTATTTATTATTTATTGATTTACCTACTTACATTCAACTTTCTTTTTTTTTATCCAGTTGTTTGTATGGTGCTACTTCAGTTTCAGTACCTACTTATTGGAGTTAACGTTTAAACTCGTTAAAATTCTGCTCTTAAACAATATCAGACCTTTTTAATTATCTAAGTATAGGAAAATACGCATTTCTTTTTTTTTTCTTAAAAAAAAAACGTTGCCCCACACTAGGAATTTCTCCTGTATCGTGGGTGCGTTTACAAACATTTAAACTCACATACACAAACAGCCAGACCCGGAACAACTATCTGTAGGCCATACAAATATTTGTTCCGTGCGGGGATCGAACCCGCGACACTCAGCGCAACAGCCAAACGCTTAACTACTGCGCCAACCGTGTCGTCATTAGCTCTGCATGTTGGGAATTTAGTGAAACTAGTTTTATTCTAAATAGTTATAGATGTAGGTACTCAAAGTCAAACACAAGGTTTTCATGAATTAAATTGGTTATTCAAAATTGCTATGGCACGACTCAAAAAACTACCCTCAGCTCCTACTAAAATACGGCCACCCTCAGGCAAAACTGGCAAATGAAACAATAACAACAGCCCTCGCGGTTAAAAATATCGTTTCTGTGTTATAACAGAAATGGGAAAACTACACGTGCCTAAATATCTCCCACTTTAGTAACAACTCATTTACATTGGTAAAAAAACACCGCAAAATGTATTCAACTTAGGCCCAGACAGGCGCGGCGTGACAAAATGGCGTCGTGTTAACTCACACCGCAACTTGCAACATTATATCTCGTACCGACGCGAGATAATCTATCTGAAGATTTTGCCAAGCAGCTTTGCTGTTTTAACCCGTCTGCGCGATGTCGAGGGTATTTTAATATTGCTGTTTCGTCTTGTCATCCATCAAAAAGCTTCTTTCTTTTTCTTAACGTATCAATGGTAGTCGGACTAGAACTTAGCTAGTAACAGTAGCATCTTTCAAACCCTGCAGCGTGCAGGTATCAGCAAGACACGATATGAGAGTCCCAGTTTGTAGAATAGCACCAAACTCTTGCACTCCAGGCTGCTTTACTCCACCAGATCAGGTCTGCTTGATTCAACCAACCTCTGTCCGGTGTATCTTCAGTAGACTTCGAGGTCAGCCAAGGCAACTTATAGGGGTAGATATTCAGTACCAGATGGAGAAAAAGGAAAGGAAGAATAGAGAAACACTATCTCACCACAGATTGACCCCGCTTTTAATGTGAAAATACTAAATAATAATACTTTTTTAGAAGTTCAGTTTATTTAAATAAGATAATAGACTCCCCCCTACTACATGGAACTTAAACATAACAGGTGAAATGCGGATATACTATAGGTAAACCTATGCCTAACCCGTCGGGGAGTACAGTCGTGATGTGTGTTTAAACAAAAGTTCTATATGTACAGCTAATCAAATGCAAATTCGCTTCAAAACACGTCAAGCCTTTTATCGCCGACCAAAAAATTGTATAAAAATTTTGGTACTGAAATGTTGGCAACACCATTCCAACCTGCACAATTCCCGCTCACCAAAATAGCTTACTACTTCAATTCAACTCGCAGTTTTCAAAAGTTATTAAATTTAATATACATTCTATGTTTTTGACGTTATTTAAAGGCTCACAGTAGCGGGTCATATGCAGAATTGTAACGGTAAATTACGTGTTATAACTTACACTCATACTGTGTATGGAGAAAACAGCGCAAGTTAAAAGAAAGAGGCGGCTATAAACGACAAAATTGCAATCATTTCTGGGTATCCATACTGGGTATAAGGACATCCACGCACCACCTGATACCATAATTGATAAAAAAAAAAATTGGTTGTCTGTAAAGTCGGTTTACGGACGATAGATTTACATGATAACGTCATAATCATTATTTTATGTAATACAAAAAAGGAGTTAATTGAAAATTACATTCTAATTGCTAAGTCTGACGTCACGCGAGAAGAGAGATACATGTGTCACAAGTCAACGCTTCGACTCTGGCCTCACTGCTTGGGCCTCTCTATCGTTTGTATTATCGTACCTCTCTATCGCTTGCGCGCTCTCGCTTGCACGCACAGGCTCAGGTGGAACGTTACGCGGAACGTTACTATTTTTCATGAGTTTTGCTGGTATTCATCAATTTATAAGACGTTATCACGTCAATAAAAAATACTTATTTCATTAATAAGCTTATTGGGTTCGGTGGAAATCATTCACACATTCATGAAACTCTTGGGCTTTTTATTTATTTTTTGTAAAAAATGACATCATAAAAAAATAATAAGAAAAAGCATAAAATTTCAACACGGCCAGTGTTGAAATTTACTTAGTGTTGTACTTAGTGTTGTTCAGTGTCCGAAAATCATGCACTGAACCCATGGTATCAGGTTGTCCGTCAATATCCTTTCCACCAAGTATACCAAAGACGTTTGTGAGGTATTAAATTCCAAACATTACGTCTATATGCCCTGAAGGTGAGGTGAAGCAGAGGTTTTAAGTACCCTCGCATTTTTCCAGTATGGTACCTTGTAATAGGGGCCGAGCTTATTACCATTACAGGTCACTGTTCCGAGACTGCCTCTAAGAAATTCTTGATGGAAACCCAAAACACTTTGCCGACCTAGGATTTGATACAGGACCATACTTAAGGTCACTGGAGCTACTAGACAGTCAATAATCTATTTATATGATCAACGTGGTCTTAATAGTAATAACACCGACCTATATTTGTACCATTGGAGAGCAAAAACCTCTTCTCATACAGAGAAGGCAGAAGAATTATTCACCGTCCTCAAAATGATTTTAGACTTCTAATGCCCTACTCTTACACGCATTTATTTGTTGTCGTCGTAGTATTACTATTAGTCTTGAGTCTTCCAAACATCGTTTTCTTTGTAAACATCTTTATTTCCCCAAATCATCTTTCACTCAACTTATCAATATTTTCAATATCCAAGAAAGAAAGATAGAATGAATAAATGTTATTTTTCCAAAAAAGATAGACGTGTACATTGCACGAATCCGGAGAAGAGGCTTGTGACGTCACTTTTACGTAAACAGAGGTTTGACGTCACGCGAAAATATAACGCACATTTTTTAAATATGAGATAAAAATAAAATGTGTCCAAATATAAAATCTTTGGTAATGTAACCGATGACAGGCCAAACTGAATTTTAGAGGAAACTACCGTATCATATTGCCCAGTAACATGGTTGCGGAGGTCAGATAGGCAGTCGCTCCATGTAAAATACTGGTATTCAGTTGCATCCGGTTAGACTGGAAGCTGACCCCAACATAGTTGGGCAAAGGCTAGGCAGATGATGATGACTGATGACTACCGTATTATTTCAACGAATTCGCTGTCCGTCATCACTGCAGACTTTGGGCCACACACCAAAGCAGCCATGCAAATTTCCGACTAAAACCCACTTTAGGTTTATTTTTTTATGAATAACGTTTGAATTTTAGCCGCGTCGAGTATATATGGTAATATTTCGCACGTTTAATGAATTGTACAAAGCGGCTACCAACTTTTAAAAGGGGAAGTTCAGCCTTTCTTGCGTTTTCAAAAAGATATACGGCGTGGTAAAATGTTTTCCTGTTTTTGTTATCGAGAACGAAAAGTTTTTATATCGTACCTACTTGTAAATGAGAACTTCCTTCGGCTTTGTTTCCTTTGTGTTCAGTTTTATAGTTCAAACACAGCATCATTGCTATATCATATAAAGAAAGAAATAAAGAAAGAAAGAAAGAAAAAAAAAAGAAAGAAAGAAAGGAGAAAAGAACAAAAGGGAAAAAAAAACATATTATGCACAAACTCAGGCACATAATGATAATACTAAATTTCGAAAACAAAACAAAAATCCTTCTACCATATGTATGTCACTGAACAGCATTCCAAAATGCAAAAGCAGGCAAATCATGTGAACGGTGCTATATGTGGCATTGTGACCAGTTAGTCGATGTCCAAAAAGGCTCGACTGGCTGCTCACAATGGTGTGCTAGCGCCTTCACTGACGTATGGAAGTGACTGCTGGATGTGGCAAAAGAGACGAAAAGTAGAATAAATTTAATGCTGTTGAAAACGTTCCTTGCCAAGTATGCGTGGTGTAACTATGAATGATAGTTAGAGGAATAATTTGATAAAACAACTTTGTAGAGGAAAAAAACATTTTGGTAGTGAAAAAATTGTGAAGAGATTAGTTAGATGGTTTGGTGGCGTTGAGGGGTAAAATAAGGCAGATGTAAATGGAAATGTCGGAAACGTCGTCAAAGAATATTACATACACTAATCTTATTGGTGAAGTTCTTCAGAAAGGTCAGGTGCGTAGTACTCACAACTGGCGTGCGGGTGTGACCAGATGTATGAACGTAAATGAAGCAAAAGGAGTATGCAAGTATCGTAGCAGGTGGCATTCAAATCAAATCAAATCATTTATTGCAATCCATGATGTATACTTACAGGTGGTAAAATAAAAATTAGAAATATTAATAGAAACAATCATGGACCCTGTCGGGCACAGCAAATTTTTAAATAAGTACAGAAACGAAAGCATTATATGTATAGTCTTTTCCTATCCACATCGGAAAACAGCGAGTATTTGTACCAAAATCAAAACCGAAATTCCATTATTAAAATTAGCCTGAGAATCAACACTTTTTGAACGTCATAAATTACATAAGACAGTCCCGCAAAACGCCCACCACTTTCTAGTGGTTTTGCTGGGAAGAAGAACTGGCGCAACAAACTGCCCAGCATCACTTCTGTCTGATAAGGTGGAAGAACTTGAATGTGTCCAATATAATATTAAGTTATCCATGCTTACATTATAAATGGGAAAGTGTGTATGTCTGTTTGTCCGTCTTTCACGGCAAAACGGAGCGACGAACTGACGTGATTTTTAAAGTGGAGATAGCTGAAGGGATGGAGAGTGACATAGGCTTCTTTTTATTTCTTTCGAACCCCCCACTTCCCTTAAATGGGGGAACCCCGAATTTAACGCGAGCGAAGCCGAAGGCAATAGCTAGTAAATAAATAAATCAGATTCATAAATTATTTTTTACGTTCTTTCATGAATTTTGTTTGGCTGTTTGAGTACTTTATGTGGTCTACCCAAAAGTGCTTACTTTGGTATTGTTCGTCTACCCGTTGAGCTCCTTAGTTCTGTTCTTGAGCAGTACGATTACCGATAAATACTTTCACTGACTGAGCAAATCCACTCATATATGTGGTTCTTCCCTCAAAAGACCATCTCAGACACTATTTTGCATGGACTAAGATTATGTCTGGAATGTAAAAGACACTGTGACCTCTGATTTCTTTCGATCTTTCCTCTCAGTTTACTTAGGTAGGGAATCACTTACCTAATCTTATTCTAATTTAATTTCGAAATCAAAATCATTTAATAATTTGCGAATATGGGTACAAAAGAAAAGGTCTTAAACATAAGGCATGTAAATTTACAAATACTTATTATTATATTTAAGTAACTAGAATTTAACTACAAAATACATTATTTACCAAAAAAAATGTCATTCAAATCAATTATTTACCACAGATGTTAGCTTCCACACACAGTATGTATGTACAACTTTGCTGAATTAACAACAGGCATAAAGTAAAGTATCAGCCTATTACTGTACAACTGCAGGGCAAAGGCTTCTTTTCATACAGAGAAGGCACGAACATTAATCACCACGCTTGCTCAAGACGGGTTGGCGATTTCAAACTTACAGTAATTCACCGATTTCAGTGATGTCCAAGATAAACTTAGAAAGTACATATGAATTGAAAAACTCACATTGGTACTTGCCCAGGTTTGAACCCACAACCTCGTCCACAAGAGGCGAGGCCTAAACCACTGGGCCATCATGACCGTACAAAAGACATGAATCCCGGTAAAGTAACTAGAATACACATAGCAGTACATTGGCAAACCCTTCGGGGTGTAGCGAGTGTATACAGGCCGTAATCATTTCACATCAAATGAACTGTTCTATTTACCAAAGAATTAATGAAAAAAAAATATGTATGTAGTCTGTTTCAGTTAACCCCTAAGCCAACATAAGTTTAAGATCAAACGTTATACTAAAATAACCGACGGTATATGCGGAAAACGACGGATGGAAACAACCCAACCTTAATTATACATATCATTAATTACAAGCAGTGATTTTAATGGGATTACTCCTTTGAGACCTGTGGAGCCATTGCACCTAATTGGGAGTTCATATGTAGAATATAAATGTTCGTTCTGAATGTATTTTAATTGCTTCTCGGATTTTGTTTGGTTACTTTGGTACTATGACGACCGTAGTGGCGCGGCGGGCGTAGGCCCGCCTGTGACGCAGGAGGTTGCGGGTTCGATTCCCGCCCTGGGAAAAATGTTTGTACGATCTACAAAGATTTGTTCCGGGTGTTCTGGGTTTTTAGCTATGTATAATAAATATTATCTATCTGTGTAATGTATTGTATTAAGTATATCAGTCATCTAGTACCCATAACACAAGCTCTGCTTAGCTTGGGGCTAGATGATGCTGTGTGGATTGTCGGCATTATTACTATATTATAATTATTGCTATTATAGTCTCCGTTGGTTTCGAATGTAATTTGTAGATCTTTGATTTTATTGTTTGTTACATGTCCGTCATTTGTCCTCAAAGGTTCTTTTGAAAACCAGCGTCAGACCTGTCTGTCATTACTGCTGAAATGGACCTTTGGACACGCCATTTTTTTATTTGTTATTTTAACATTAACTTACTTACGTAATACTTTATTGCATTCCATAATGTTAAATAAAACAGTTGGTACGTTAAAACATTGAATCAATTATGGACCCAATCGGGCACAGCAAAGTTAAATTCATTGGTAATAGGAGAGAGAATGAAGGCGCTTTTTTGTTTAAAAAAAATCCATCTCGTTACCGTGCGTGTTCCCAAACAATAATTAATGTTTTTAAATGGCAATAAATATTATTTCCTTTCTTTGGTTTTCTTTCTTACTCGTTACTGGTAGTCGGAACCCGGAACTATGATAGACATACTTAACAAGTGGTATCGGATTGCCCAGTTACTGAGTTGTGGAGATCAGATAGGCAGTCGCTCCATATAATGCTCGATCCTCCGGCTGTCAGTCCATCTAGATGCAGTTGAACACTAATATTTTACATGGAGTGACTTGTTAGGAAAGGGTTAGGCAGATGATTATGTAGGTATGACGTCTTTTTTTTTATTTGGTGTAATAAAGAGGGTCATGGTGGAATTAAGAGATGGTAAAATTAAAAGGTGACCATTAAAAATTAGCGCTGTGTTGTGGGTCCCTTAATGACAGCATAATGCTGAAAGAATTTGGTAAATTGTTGTAAGTTGTCACTGTATTCCGCATTTATTAATAAGAAGAAAAAAAAACTTTTTTGATTTAGAAGCTGTAGTTTAAATTGAATTTTTAATACTTTTCTTGGGTTTACATTCTATCTTCTTGTAATGTAAACGAAACTAAAAATAGTCCGAAGTAATTATTAATCAAAATACTAAAAAAAAATAACAAGAATAAATCAACTGTTTCTAAATTATTTTCCGTTGTGCCATCCTTCGCCTTTCGGAAATTGAGCTCATAGATAAGCAAATACGACCAACTGTAAACTAGAACAGTAATTTGCTCAACTTGCGTAGACAAACCACTTGTGTCAACAACTCATTTGCACACACACACACACACAAACTCATTCACTACACAGTACCCGACACGCACTCATTCACACCGTGTTTGTTTAAGGGGGATGCCAGACATAGGAATCGTAAGACGAGGACACGTCGCAGACAGGGCAGAGACAAGGGAAGGACACGACTTTTTATATTATACCGGCACAAATGAGATGCGGGCACCAGCGACATCTGGGACATGTGGCATGACCCCGCGTCCTATCCGCACCCCGATGCGTCTGAGTCGTGTCCTCGCTCCGTCTGCACGTTATCGTCTCTGCAGCTGAGTGTTTTACAATAGGACAAAGACGACGAAGCGTCGTGTCTGAGCCCCGTCCTCTTTATATATGTCTCTAATTGTTTGCATGCCTCGGAGTAGAATGTACTGGATCTTTATTTTACTTAACACCATTTTTTTGTATCTACATTCCTAGCAAACAAATTAATTTAACTCATTTCATTGCGAGACCTCCGTGAATTTTTATGAAAGTCCATTTTAAGAGACCACGTCCGCGCCCCGTCCACGCCTCACGTTTTACTGTCTGTCCTGCACCTAAGCCACTGTTTCAAGACATCATTGCTAATAATTGTGTGGTAATGCCTTAAAGTTAGGGGTCTTCAAACATGAGGGTCCTTCAATACGTTTGCGGACTGACGAATGTAATAATAGAGATAACTTATCTTGACAGTTGTAAAAGATGTCTTGAGCAGCATCCACATTTGCTGGATTTCAATGAACATTGCGAAATATAAGATATGGAAAGAATTTTTACCATGGGCCTTTAGATTTATGAGGAACAGGGTGGAAGTTTTAACGCTGACAGCCTTTGGAGCAATTTTACCGTTCACAGAGATGCGGACGAAATTTTAATGTCGTAAGATTCTTTCCTTTTTAACCAACTTTAACAAAAGAGGAGGTTCTATGTTCCACTATACGTTTTTTTATTGTATGGTAAACGATTTTTGTGTCTGTTTTGGAAGACGATGGCATAAAATGAATTAAAAGAAACAACCAAAGCGACCTAAGTGTTTTTTGTAAAAAAAAATATACACGTGCATAAAAATATTAATATGATTATTTAATTTAATGTTTTTGTATTTATCAAGCTAGTAACATTTTTTCTAATTTAGTGTAGTTTAACAATAAAACAAAATATGGAATTGTCTTCGGTTTGTCTCCTTTTTTTAATTTTGCCCCACACTAGAAATTTCTCCAGTGTCGTGGTTGTGATTACAATCATTTAAACTCATATAGTTACACAAACAGTCAAACCCGGAACAACCATCTGTCTGTAGGCCATACATTTTTTTTTCCGTACGAACATCGAACCCGCGACACGCAGCGTAATAGCTCAGCCACTCAGTAGCTCCAACCGTGAACATCAACATCTAAAATACGGAGCGTGCAAATACTGCCTTTGGGATTATTAAATTCACCTACTTTAACATCAAGGTAATTATTTTATTTCATTATACTGACTGTAGGTACCCACTTCTGAAAAATATATTTCTCGCCTGTATCTGAGTTTCTTTCGCCTTTTTTGTCGGGTTGCAAACTTGAAAAATACCAATGTGTCATTTAGAAATCTTCAAATTATTTTTTTCTGAGGAATAAAAATTGCGGTGACAGCTTATAACAAATAATGATTAACGTTAGAATAGTTACTGATAATTAAAAAAAAATGTTTTTATCATTTTCTGAAATGTTTTGCAATGTGGACGTAACCATCTTTGATTCTATACACCTGATGTATCAAGCACATTTTATACTGCCATAGATTCTTAAGATAAAGAGTTATCTTACGATAGCAAATCATACTTAAGGACTTTGGGATAGGGTTAGCAACAGAAAATTTCAAAAACTAGTATTTGAAGGAATAGAAAAATATGTGAGAAAGAGAAAGCACTGCGCGGCAATAGTGAAGCGGCACTATGTGTCATGGTTTAAAAGTAACACAGGTCCGGGCAGCACGAACATTCGCGAGCCAATAAATATGCAAAAGAGGTGCGTAAATTTAAACATACATGAACGAATCAAAAACTATACAGGACATCCCAGGACAGAAAATAAAGGACATGTCCTGGAAAAACATTACGGTTGGCATCTCTACTTTGGGACACATAGGACAAGCTACTGAGCTAAAATTGCTGTAACGTAAAAAATGTCCTCGTTTAATAGGTCAAATTTATTCACACTATAGGTAATGCAGCGACACTAGGCGGCTGCAGATTACGAAGGATATTGCGGGACGACCTGCAAGCCTAGACAAAATACTTTTCTGCAGCGTAAAACGCCAGACGCTAACGTCAATATCGTCAAAATGGACGCCTGGAACAAAGCTGGACGTCGAATGGAATGTCGAAACTGGACTCTAACTTTAGTCAGATCTTTAACTCATAATATTTTGCAAACAAATCCCTGAATTGAAGATAGTTTTCCCATACCCACTATCATTTTGAAATAATTTCACTAATTTGTTATTTTAAAACTAAAATCAATCATATTTGTACGCCTCTAGGCAAAACATGGAGGATTTACCAATTTATAACACCTTACACCCTTACACACTTGATCCATGTTCACAAATAAAGCTTTCTGATTTTTGATTTCTGAAAGATGTTAACGTGAGAGACAGACAGACAGACGCACCAGTGGACGGACATGGCGAATTTAAAACGGTTCCTCGTTTACTACAGAACCCTTAAATGGTAACACCATATGTACATTCAGGAACTTATCGCTTTCCGTCGGTGTTATTTTAATGTAACATATAAAATATATAGCATTCATAAAAATAGCCTCCACTACAGTACTTAAATAAAATCATTGAAATAAATTTCTATTTGAAGGTGAAATCTGCAACCATGTACTCCACAGCTGTCGTGGAAAAAATTCATACCATCCAAATTAGTCTTCAGTATTTGGCCATGCTGCGATTTACTGAATATATGTGGCCGCCCCAGGCGACTGTTGAAAGTAAGTTATTTAAGTTACTTAGAGAATATACAAAATATGGGACAAGCCCGCCACACTATCCCAAACCATCGCAACTAATGAAAACCAAAATCAACAACATTTAGGGATCACACAGTAACTGGGTTGTGGAGGTCCAATAGGCAGTCGCTCCATTGAAAATACTGGTGCATAGCTACAGCTTGTTAGACTGGAAGCTGACCCCAACATAGTGAGATGATTAGATAACATAGAAGTAATTGAAAAGGAAAATCATGCTAAAAGGTCTCATTTGCCTCCAAAACACCGATACCTTTTAAACTGAAACAGGCGGCATACACAAATACTTAAATCACAAACCTCGACTGCCTCTTTGGTCTAGTGGTTGCATGCTCTCCTGCTGAGCATGAGATCCTGGGTTCGATTCCCTTTTCTCAGTAGCATCCCGGAGTTTAGATGATGATGACGACATTACATAAATACTAGTTTGTATAAACTACATAAGTATTAGTACTGCTTATAACCTTCTCGCTATTAATGAGTTCTGTTTTTTTTCTTTGGAGATGAAGCCTTGTAAGATTAGGATGACTACCTATAGCTGTAGAGAACACGGCAAATGGAGATATGGGAAAATATGGCAGGATGTGCCATCAAAAAATAATTAAGGAACAGTGCAGAAGGATGATGATGATCACGGAGAAGAAGCCGTAGTACTTACTTGTGTTAGAGTAAAAACCTAAGCTGTAGCATTAATATTAGTTAAAGCGTACTAATAATTTAAAATTTGCAGATGGTGCTACCTTCGACTACATAATAGTAGGTGCAGGAACAGCCGGCAGTGTGATAGCAAACAGACTGACAGAAAATAATGTCACTGTTCTCCTTATTGAAGCTGGTGGTGACACTCCTTTGGAAGGACTTGTAAGTTCAAATTTGATGAAAATAATTAAGGTATCCATCTATAAAGTGGCGCCTGTGACCGAGAAGTTGTGTGGAAATCGGTTGTAATGGTATGGGCATGTGATGCGAAGAAATGAGGACCATGTTGTGAGGAAAGTTTTCAGTGTGAATGTGCAGGGTTACAAGAGTAGAGGGAGACCAAAACAAAGATGGTTGGATTGTGTGAAAGATGATATGGCTAGAAAAGAGATGACGGCAAATAGAGATGTACGGAAGAAGCAAAAACGTGCTGCTCCGACCCCAAATAAATTGGGATAGGGGCAGGAGGATGATGAATGGGTCTATGTTAAAAAAACAGCTGTATAAAACATGATTCTTGATTGCTTCGTCACTAAAAGTGTATTATAAAAATTTGTTTCATAGGTACCAGGATGCACAGTATTCCTTAAAAGATCTAGGCTTGACTGGAATTATACAACGGAAAACGATAGATTCTCAAAGAAGTGTCATCAGAAACCGTATTTTGAACCAACCTTAGGCAAGATGTTGGGAGGTACAAGCTCTCTTAATTATATGCTCTACTCTCGAGGACATCCCACAGATTACGATAATTGGGCCAAAATAACAAACGATCGTTCTTGGGGATGGAAGATGGTGCTTCCTTATTTCCAGAAAAGTGAGAGAATTGAAGACAAAGCCTTTCTCATGTCGAGAGATATAGCTAATCATGGCATAAATGGATTAATTGGACTAACGAAAGATGCTCGGGAAAACGTAGATAATATTTTAAAAAGCTTCAACCAGCTTGGTCATAAACTGGTTAACGATCCAGGAATTGAACTGGGATATTCCAAAGCATTATTGTATATAGCGACAGGTGGCCGACAGAGCAGTGCTTTGGCATATCTAAAACCAGCCAAAGATCGCAAAAACCTTTATTTGCTGAAAAATACTTTTGTCACAAAAATAAATTTCGATGAAAACAAAAATGCCGTAGGAGTCGAAGTTATCTTGGAAAATAACAAAACGATAAATATAAAAGCATCCAAAGAAGTCATCGTTTCTGCTGGCACATTTAATTCTGCTAAGCTTCTTTTACTATCAGGAATCGGTCCTAAAACAGATTTGGAAAACAAAAAAATTGATGTCATATCAGATCTCCCAGTAGGTAAGAATTTGCAAGATCATACTGGAGTTGTTATACTCCATTCCATGGATAAAAGTGATCACCCACCTTATAACCCTAACGTTCATCCAGCTGAGCCTGTGCTGGGATTTTCAGCATTAGATAAATATCAAAGATATCCAGACTACGAAACAATGTCATTTTTAGCCCACGGACACTTGATTCCACTATTTTGTACATTTGGTTATAGGCTAAGTTATGACATATGTGACAATACCTTTGAATCAATGATGGAAAGACTGGGTTTGTTTAACGAAATCGTAAATTTAAGTCCAAAATCTAGAGGTGAAGTTACACTAAGAAGCACAGATCCAATGGATCCCCCAGTGATTACTTCTGGGTATTTGTCGAACGATACTGACATTGAAGATCTGGTTAAATACGTCAAACACTTTATACCCATTGTTAATACGACATATTTCAAAAGTATTGGAGCAAGAATGATTGATCCTACTTCGGGAAGCTGCCGTGAATTTGATAATGGCAGTGATGAGTATTGGAAGTGTTACGCTACGTGTATGTTTTCTGGGCTGAGTAATTACGTAGGAACTTGTGCAATGGGCAGTGTTGTCGACAGTAAACTGAGAGTGATCGGTGTACAACGGTTGAGAGTAGCAGATGCTAGTGTCATGCCAGTTATCCCAAGAGGGAATACACACGCTCCTGTCATTATGATTGCAGAAAAAGTTTCTGATACTATCCAGTTTGATAATCGTAATTAATTTTTATATTTCTGTTTGTTGAAATATTTTAAAGTTAAAACTGTTACTGCTAGATATAGTTTCTTTGTGTATATTGTCTAGTTTTTTTTTGTTATTTGTAAAAAAAAACCTGGCTACGAGTTATCATCTATTTATTTATACATCGGGCTTAATTATTTGGTTTTAGTTTCTTTTCTTTGTGTCTCTTTATGATCAGTTAAGTTTTTTGGTAAAGAATTACAAACTATTAAAAAATGTTAAACTATTTTCATTTTTCTTTGGAAGCCCCAAACCCA
This sequence comes from Phlogophora meticulosa, assembly GCA_905147745.2. Lineage (NCBI taxonomy): Eukaryota > Metazoa > Arthropoda > Insecta > Lepidoptera > Noctuidae > Phlogophora > Phlogophora meticulosa. Next base: position 2,003,903 of record LR990524.1, on the reverse strand, counting down.
TGTAGGGACGTTCACTGGTCACCATAGACAATCTTCAAATACGTGTAATTCTTTGATTCAATAGTATTTTATTGTTTGTCTGTGCTACTTAATAGGGATGTGTGCATTATATAATAGAATAAGTCTATTTGGTCCGTCAGCGTCAGTTAGATTACCAAAAAAATTTGACACGTATTTTTTGCTTATTTAAATTAATTAAAAGTTACAATGATATAGCACATCAAAGTTCAGTAGAAGGGGCTTGTGCCATCATTTTTACGTATAAAGCGTAACACGGCGTGACGTCACGCGAAATTTCAACGCACTATATCGTCGTCATACGTGGTTTACGTGTCAAAAAAAATATGTCCAGTATGTTTGAGTATTCTAACTATCGGAGCAAACAGACTTTTAGGGACACTACCCTATTATAAGTAAATAGAATTATTGGAATTTGATAACTAACAAGTTTTTTGTAAATTTAATGTAGGATTTACCTACATTAAATTTACAAAAAATTATAAAAAAGAGCAGCGAGCAACATGGTGATACTACACTACGCTCACAGATGAACACCAGAAAAAGCAAATAAAAATAAAATGTATTATGCCACGTTTTAATAAATACCATTGAAACTTTAGTAATAGATATCTACTACTATACTAATATTATGAAATTGCAAATTTGTGTGTATGTAGGGGTTTATCTACAGAACTAATGATCCAATTCTAAAAATGTTTTAACTGTCGAAAAGCTATTGTTTTTGAGTGCTATAGCTATTATTATTTTCAAAACTACGCTTTAAGGAGGGTGTAGGGGATGTTGAAAGTTCGAACGTGCTAGTATTTAATATAATTGAATCCGTGATTTTGAGTGAAAACGTCTTAGCTCCACTAGCTACTCAATAAATTTTTCACGAAACAATTGAACAACTAATCAGCATTGCCATTCAACGTGGCAATGCTGCCAGCCTTCTGGGCACTTTTCCCGTTGACAACGATGCGGATAAATTTTTTGATGCCCTATGATTATTTATTTTATTTTATTTCTTCATATATTAATAATTGTATCATTTTAATGAAATAAATACACAACAAATTTTTATTAAGACTCCAAATGGTTTGTCCAATCACACAAATTACTTGGCATAGTTACCGGCACGGCTCTTGATTTTACTATAAAGTGCCTATGCGTGAAATAACGATGAAGAATTAAATTAATTTACGTAAATTGGTCTTAAAAGGATAAGGGCAGGAAGACGATGGTCTTAAAAGGATAAGGGCAGGAAGACGATGGTCTTAAAAGGATAAGGGCAGGAAGACGATGGTCTTAAAAGGATAAGGGCAGGAAGACGATGGTCTTAAAAGGATAAGGGCAGGAAGACGATGGTCTTAAAAGGATAAGGGCAGGAAGACGATGGTCTTAAAAGGATAAGGGCAGGAAGACGATGGTCTTAAAAGGATAAGGGCAGGAAGACGATGGTCTTAAAAGGATAAGGGCAGGAAGACGATGGTCTTAAAAGGATAAGGGCAGGAAGACGATGGTCTTAAAAGGATAAGGGCAGGAAGACGATGGTCTTAAAAGGATAAGGGCAGGAAGACGATGGTCTTAAAAAAAACTTCACGTCTAACCATAAAAGATTAAAGAAATGCGGTCAGTATTTTCAACTCAGAAGTCAGTCTTTCAAGAGAGTATTACATAGATATGAATGGAGCTGCACACGCATTTGTCAGTTATCAGCTCAACTCAGAACTTAAAGAGCTCAACGACTTGAAAAATGATACCAAAGAAAAAACATTTGGGTAGGGCTTATGTACTGTAACTTTCAGACAAAAGAAAATGATGGGTCAAAAACAAAAACAAAATAACAGTTTAAAATATCAACGTTAATTATTTTGTAAATTCAATTGGAGCAGCTGAATCTTAAGCCTTTGTGTCCTCAACATAATCTCCAACAGCGTAATTGGCTTTTGGGCATAATTTTCACTTTATAAATGATTTCAGTTCATTACGGATTAGATTTTGAACGTAGCTTGGTAGTTTATTACATAACATCACGACTGTATTCCCCGACGGGTTGAGCAGAGGTGTGCTCTTAGTAATATCCACGTTTCGTCAGTTATGTTTTAAGTTCCATGTAATAGGGGGCGAGCCTATTGCCGTCAACCGGGCACAAGTCCAGACTCCGGGCTGCTAATGAGAAAATTCCTATTGGAAAAACCCTTTGACAAAACAATAACACTTTGCGCGACCTGGGAATCGAGCCCAGGTCTTCACACTCTGCAGTTACTCGGGACCACTAGACCAACGAGGCAGTACGAGGTAGGTCATTACAAAAGTGTGTACATTTATTTCAATGTACACGCTACACAATCCGACGTCGTCGGCGCGGTTGGCGCAGTGGCTGAGCGATTGCCTGCTGCGCTGCGTGTCGCGGGTTCAATTGCCGCACGAAACAAATATTTGTATGGCCTACAGGTAGTTGTTCCAGGTCTGGTTGTTTGCGTATGTGACTTTAAACCCACGATACAGGACAAATAGCTATTGAGCGGCAACGTTTATTTTTTTTAATAAAAATAAAAATATCCTCCTATTTTCTTGAACGTCGTTGTAGAAAAAACTTGTCTTTTCTAGTATCTATATAATTAATATCGCTGTATTTTTATATGCTTACAATAACTTTGCGGAAATATACTGCGAAGACATAGTTATTTCATGTTTATTTTAGATAGATAGGTACATCTACTTAAAAGTAGATGAAAGAAGTACCAGCAGAGTCATAGCAAACAGACAGATGATGATCATTTTAATGTCCTTCTTATTGATGCTAGTAGAGATGCATCCGTTGATGGCTTTGTATGTGTCCCATATATACCTATTTCTTGACACTATCAATCTATACAGAACTCTTAGAGCAAAATGTTATGCAGTGTAGCATGACAAATTCTATAAATAAGGATGTGTCCTAGGTAAAAAAATATTAAGTCTATTAAGTCTGTCAGTAAGATTACCAAAAATATTGGACACGTATTTTTTGCTTGCTTAATTCAATAAAAAGTGACAATGATATAGCACATCAAAGTTCAGGAGAAGGGGCTTGTGACGTCACGCCGTGCTACATTTTTAACGAAAACTGTAGCACGGCGTGACATCACGCGCAATTTCAACGCACTATGCCGTCGTCATTTTTGGTTTACGTGAGAAAAGAAAAAATACGTGTCCAGTATTTTTGAGTAATCCAACTTTCGGACCAATCAGATTTTTTAAGGATACTACCCTATTATATCTATTCTACCAAGAATAGACAACGTTCTCTCTTTCCAACTTGACACCTACCTACTCACACATCTGACTTTGCCAAGGTCTAAGTATCTCGATTCAAGCCAACCTCAACGGTGTTTATTTTTTCCACCCTTTTGCTTTTCTTTAGTATAAATAGTTAATCTCCGACTACGCACGCAACGCTCGCAATAACACAGAAAATAAACCTTGCAAAAACCCCCACATACATAAACTGGGTAAAACACCGTATTCGTATTTACTATTCAACAAAGGGTTAACGTTTATTGCCTCTCGACCGTTGAATACACCGCAGAACCGGATTTATCCCGATATCCACGCCGTCGCTAAACCAGTTGAAACCGCTTCATACCGGATAGGACCGGTAAACAGCTAGAAAATAGCGGAAATTATCGGGAATATAAGACGGGCTTTGGTATTTATACATAGTTCTGTAGATAAGTGCGGTAGCTTTTGAAGAATTATATCGAGTGTTGGAGTGTGATGGTATCAGAGTCTGGATTTGTGCCCAATTGATGGCGATGGGCTCGCCGCGCAAAATTGGGACCTAACCATAACTGGAGAATTGTGAGGGTACTATACGCACACCTCTGTCCAACCATTCGGACTTACAGGCGTGATGTTGTGCTGTTATATCGAGTGTTGGAGACAAATAGTGAATGAAAAACCTCGACTTCACACTGTGTACCTTTAAGAATAATTACAATTGTAGTGTTCAAATAACAGCTTTTCACTAAGTGCATATGAAATTTTATAAGTTGTACCAAACAAAAATTATTTTTTTGTTTTTCTCTCTGTTTTTTTAATAATAATCTACGAAACGACTGCACCGATTTTGACGGGACTTTCATTGGCAGGTAGCTGATGTATTAAGAGATAGCATAGGCTTAGGTTTCTGGTTAAAAACAATAAAACCCATGAAATTTTATCATATTCCACGTGGACTTCGGACGTGGAAGTCGTGAGCGCAGCTAGTTTATTATTAAAAAGAAACCATTCAAACGAGAATCGATCGCATGCTTCATAATATATCGACTAACTCCAAAGCAGGTCAAACTTCTCCATTCTCCAATCTCCCAGAACGGATAACTGATCTAACAAGACAATTGACAAACCCTCGGGGACGTCGTCGCGATCTCGTGACGCAATACATAATAAATAAAAGATCGTGCTGTGTAAAGCGACCCTAGCCCTAAGCTCATCACGAATTACGTGTTGTATTGACGGGCTCGATTTATGGACGGGAAATTGTGCTAGCATGTTGGAGGTAATTTAATTGTTGTCTGAACATGCCATTAGGGTTACGTCTGTGTTAGTTTACATGGATACAGAGGCGTATTTGGGGGTATGAGGAACAAGGAGTAAAGATCCTCATACACCATTGAAAAGAGAGGATCCTCCAACCGGACGGGTAGTGTGTCTGTCTCGATAGATTTAGTTCGTATGTGGTAAGATAGATGTTTTTTTTTTGTTAAAAGATGTAGCCTCACTCTAGGAATTTCTCTTGTATCGTGAAATGTTATTTCGTACGTGCGCTTTTAATAGAATGCATTTTAATATGTAGGGGCTAAGTCACATAATGCATTGCATGCGAGAGGTACCACTGTGATGTCGTCAATACTCGTATATGAAAAAAACATGTGGGACACCAGACAGACACCGGACATCGGACCGGACGTATGACAAGTCATAGAAAAGTTCCTGAGGGAATATGGTTGATTCCAGCGTATTCCATATTTAAATCCGTATTTTCACATGACTTGTTGTTTTTACGTACTAATAAATATCAACATTAAAAAAGTGTACATTAAGTCGATTTTGCAATGGCACGTACCATAGTCATAAAAATACTTTAAGCTGTAGTGCAAACTGAACTTTAAGCGTGGGTGTTAAAGTAATTTTCCCAAAAACATGTTTTTGTTTATATTTTTGGTTGTTAATGCAGGTTCGATGGATGTGTCGGTACGCATTATGGAATTTGTGATTTCTGTCCACACTCATTCTTGTTTTTGTATGTGTTCGGGTGAGGTACATTTAAATGATAAAATTATTATGATGAACTAGCTTTTACCTGCAACTTTGTACGCGTGACTGTCGGTTATTGTGGATGCTGACGAATTCACTACTCTATGTCCTTTCCTAAGATCTCCTTGCCATCAATTTTTTTTTTTTTACGATTCTACTGACTATTACGAACTGATGTTATTGACTTATTGTACCACTACGCAAATCGACCTCATGTATTTATAAATTATAATATTTTATTTTCTCTGTAAGCGATTATGTCAATCTTTTGAGAAAATATATGTCTAAAACCGTAAATTATATAAAATTCCGATCAGCCGTTTAGTCATGAAAGGGTAACAAACAGAGTTAAATTTGCATTGATCATATTAGTATAAATAAATAAATAAATAAATGATGATCGACTCGTGGTGAAAGAATCCTTTTGATGTTAGCCCAAACGAATGCAATGCGACTACTGCTACTAACACAAATTGAGTACATTTTGATAATTTGAAACGTCACCATAAAACTATCAATAACAAAATGGTACGTGTTTTATTTTATGTCCTATAACTCTAAGGTATGAATGAGACTATATCGAAAATTCAACTCTTTTTTTAAGTTATCCTGTGTTGTCCCACTCCTGGGCAAAGGCCTCCCCCCATTCCTTCCAAGACTCTCTACGGTTTGCTTCTTCTCGTCAATTCGCGAAGAAGCCATCCAAGGCATCCCGCCATCTTCTCCTCGGTCTGCCGCGACGCCATCTAGCTGTCTCAGGGTCACAGCTGGCATCCAGCAGACATGGCCTGCCTAGTCCCATTTTTGTCTCGCAGCTTTATTAGCTACATTAGCAATTTGCATATAACCTTAGAGTGGAATATAAAAAAAAACACGATGTATAATCTAATCCTCAAAATAATAGTGGAAGATATTACCTCTCCAATTTTAGTTAAGATGGTGAGGAGGGTGATATTTTAATTCATGTGTGTCTACATCGTGTCAGTTTACTAACAATAGTTATAAGTCAATATTGTAATTAAATAATAAATAAATAAATAATGCTGGACAATCCAAACAGCATCATCTAGCCCCAAGCTAAGCAGAGCTTGTGTTATGGGTACTAGATGACTGATATAGGTACTTAATACAATACATAACATAGATAGATGTTTATTATACATAGGAAATACCCAGAACACCTGGAACAAATATTTGTAGATCGTACAAACATTTGTCCCAAGGCGGGAATCGAACCCGCAACCTCTTGCGTCGCAGGCGGACCTTCGCCCGCCGCGCCACATCAGTCGTCAAATTTTAATTACTAACACTACGGATCTTTTTTATCTGAATAAATGATTTATTATTTTTATTATAATCTTAATAATTAATAGATATGTCGGCGCACATAAGAAAGGCATTGACAAAAGTGACAGGTTGTCAACGTCACTCTAGCGGATCGTCGAGTCGATGGTAGCGGGGCGGCCATCTTAGGATTCCCTTGTTGGAGAGCGGTCACGCACCACGTTTTCGACAAATCCCTATCCAACGCCTTGAACACAGTGTATTTTAAAGTGATGTTTTGATCAAATTATCAGTGATTACCATTTACGCAATTGTGGGATTATTTTAATGTTACAGAAGTAAAATCGTTTAAGTTTCGACGACGTTTAATTTAAATTACCGTGTTTGGATTACCTACATACCCACGTTGCAAGATGGATTCTGATGAGGGCCATCCTGAGCTAACAAATAATACTATTCCTATACACGGGTTTGCTAGTACATAATGTTTGATCCAACAAATCCCCCAACAGGCTCGCCTCCCGACCCGTCCTTCTGTGTCCACAACAAAAATGTCGCAAGGCATCATCTAAAACGTCTGTCATTTCTGGATGCCGTCTCATTTCGCGGCTGAACGACTCTATTCCCTTTGATTCCCTTCATTATACTAAAGTGTGCTCTACAGTAATGGAAACCATTCGGATAAGAAAATATATACTTTTGATGACAGCTTTAAAATGTTTGTTTTGTCATTTTTTGTGCTGTTTCTCTTGCGGGTGCGATGCTTAAAGTAAGTTGACTTATTTTGTGAATGAAATTAAAGAAAAAGAAAGAAATAAAATATATTTATTTGGGACATGCACGGACACTAAAAACACAAAAAAAACTAGAAACCGAACAAACGGAAATCATAAAAAATATATATATATATAAAATAAAAGACAAAAATAAAAAAGAATAATTTAAATGTTATATAAATTAACATAAATTTCACCAGTAATGTTTTTAAGTCCCATGTAATAGGGAGTAAGTCTATTACTATCTACTGAGAAATTCCTAATGCAAATCCCAATAACACGTTGCTCGACCCGGAAATCGAACCCAGGACATCACGCTTAGTAGTCGCGATTTCAGCCACTAGGCCAACGAGGCAGTTGAATGAAAATAAAAATAACATTAGCCTTATATTGTCTCACTGCAGGGCAAAGGCATAAAGAGAAGGCACAGGCATTAATCGCCATTTTGAATTTTCAAAGTTAACTTGAATCCGTTACGATTACTACGCAATTGAACTTTACTCGTAGAACACACTCTTGAACTCTACATTGTAAGTTTAAAAGTATATTTTTGAAACCAGGTTTTACTATCAATAAAACAATTGCTTGTTTCTACAATAAATAGTTTCAGAGCAGAGAATCCTATTTCAAACTATTTCTCAGTAAATAATAGTTGTTACTTTAAGATACTGTGAGCTACATTCAGTGAAGAGTGCACTTAAACTTCGTACCAGAGCGAAAATTGGATACCATAAAACAATGTCACAATAACACTTATATTTCACTTAGAAACTGTGCTCTTAAAGGTCATTTTCTATTAACAGTACTCGGTTATTATTTATTTCAATTTAATACAAGCCGAGTAGAATGATAATAAAAGTTATATTTCATTTCGGAATTGTTCTCTTAGGGTCAGTTACACCGACGAGGCATGGGAAGGAGGTGGCGGAACGCGTGAGGGGGAGGAGAAAGACTCACGCCCCAGCCTACGCAGGAGATGCCCTGGGCGTCGGGAGTCGCAGGCAGACTCCTGGCCACCGTACACGCGGACAGACTCCTGGCCACCGTACACGCGGGCCTGTGGGCGACGAGCACTGGGTAGCTTGCCGTCTGAGCAGAGACCAGGCCCGAGTCAACGGCGCGTCGTTTTCCACGTGCGCTTATAGGAGACATGTCAGCAGCATTGGCGGAGCTCACTAGGGGGCCGAAGCCTGCCAAAGTTACGGGATGTTCGAAAGAGTTACCGGGACCTTGGAACGTAAAGAGCAAGGACGGAACAAGGATGGGTTTTAGTCAGTAAAAGTCTGACAAGCCCTCCCATTCCACCCAGAACGGAGGAAGTAATTGTATGATTTCCCATCCTCACAAAAAAATTGGGTCAGTTCCAAATTATGTCTGTCAGTTAGTCTGTTCGCGTTTTCTTGCGCTTGCTCGAGGTTGCGCGAACGCCTAGTCGCAGATTTCCACGAACCTTCCCGAGCGTTCTCGAGGCCGCGCGAGCACACCCGAACACTCTCTCAAGCATTCCGTTGATCCTCCGCAGCGTAACCACGTCCGAAGCGGATTGTGATTGAGCGGTCAGCACGCGCAGCATGACCAATTCTGACATGACAAGTTCTTTCTTTCCATGAATTTAAAAGAAAGAAAAGACACGGGGCGCCCCTAAGACTGTGAGAATAGAAAACTTTCTTCTCTTCAACAATCTGTCATGTTGTCTATTCTTCTGTCGACAAAATTCGTTTCTATGGTGATCACGCTACGCGTGCAGGAGGACGATCGAGCATCCGCGAGGATTTTTCCTTATGCTGAAACCGGGTTGGGTTTCAGCACAAGGAAAATTTAAAGATAATTTTCTATAAACAGTACTGAGTTATTATTTACTCTAATTCAATACAAGCCCCGAGTAGAATGACCTCACTTTAAAAAGGATAAGTCCCTGTTTATATATTGTCTCACTTTGTACATAAGGCCCTTTTTAATGAGGCTTGACAAGGAGATTGGACAACTAGAGGCCTTTTGATATCAAAGAGGTTTTTATCTTGTTTTATTTTAATGTAAAATAGGTACTTAGAATCTCTGTGTAGTCTTAAACAAGGTTATTACTTATTAAGGTCTGATGTTTATAGTTAAAAGGTTAACTTAGAATAAGTAAAATGACGGTGGTGTTATAACTTCGACTGCCTTATTAATCTATTGGTCACAAGTGCGACTGCTGAGCGAGTTTGAACCCTTGCTTTGGTAAAGTGTCATTAGACTTTCTATTACGAAATCTCAGTAGCCCCCTATCACATAGGAGTTTACTATAAACATCTGCCCACTTGATTCTAAAATAAATAAATAAATAAATAATGCTGGACAATCCACACAGCATCATCTAGCCCCAAGCTAAGCAGAGCTTGTGTTATGGGTACTAGATGACTGATATACTTAATACAATACATTACATAGATAGATATTTTTTATTATACATAGCAAATACCCAGAACACCCGGAACAAATCTTTGTAGATCGTACAAACACTTGTCCCAAGGCGGGAATCGAACCCGCAACCTCCTGCGTCGCAGGCAGACCTTCGCCCACCGCGCCACATAGGTCGTCAAAAAACAGTGTACCTAGCATGAATGCTTGACGTAAACGTCACGTCAATTCGAACGATTTGAAATTCAAAATACAACCAACCAGTAGCATTTAAGTTTAATTTAAGAAGGCAAGCACAATTAGCAGCAATCATTAGATATAAATAAATAAAATAATCTTAAAAATAAATGAGGAGCTCGTGGTTAAATAAAAACAGGCATGAGTCGATCGAAGGTTAAGCTACGCGTGCCGAGTTTAGTCTGTGGATGGCTGATCGATCTCTACATATCGCGACTTCTCCGTGTCTCGGAAAGCACTTTAAGCCGCTCGTCCCAGCTGTTATTTGTAGATCTTTGACAGTCGTTACGGTCAGAAGCCCGAAGACTGGCAACCAGTCTTACCAAGGGGTATCGTGTTGCGCAGTAACTGGATAGGCAGTCGCTCCATGTAAAATACTGGTATCCAGCTGCATCCAGTTAGGCTGGAAGCCGACCCCAACATAGTTGGGAAAAGGGCTAGGCAGATTATTCATTGTAATGAAAATATTATATTCGAACTGTTCCAAATAAAAGATTATTATTATTATTAAACTTATAACTTCAATGTCAAAAACCTCCGATTTGACGTTACTCAAGTACTCGTGCTAGGCACGCAGATTGTGTTATATTTTAAAAATATTTTGCGACATTTTCCCATTATATTTTAAGACATCCGATACCTTTTAAAACTCCTGTTACAAAATCTGTCCACGAATAAAAGGCAATAGACATAGACGAGGAAAATGGAACCGTTTATTTCGTATCCTTAGTAAACGTCTCAGCAAAAGTATAATGTTTAGGTATAGTGAAAAATATGAACAAAAAATATTTTGTTAATGGTTAATGGCTGATGTTCATACCCTCTTAATGATGGAGAAGGGAGACATGAATGATTGAAGTGTAAATAAGTGCAGTAATGACTGGATGTATTAAGAGACAATTTTGGTACCCACAAGAGAAAGAGGCATATATGGTGATTATCGACAGAAACTTAGAATGTGGTGAAGGATGAAAGTAGAAACTCAAGAACTGCTGCACTGGATAGTACAGCGAGCCAAAATACATAGCACTAGAGACAGAAATACATATTAGTTGTGAATAGTAAGTGTGAGAGTAGAAGAGAACAAGAGTATTCAAACAGTAAGTCCAGCCAAATGGAATAACATTTCAAGAACAGAAGAGAATAGAATAATCTTTCTTGTACAGCATAAAACTTATGAATCAGGCAATTGGCATACTGCACTGCATCACACAGTGGGATGCGTGGCGGCGAACGACGAACACTGCGCGTGAATGTGTTTTCTGTGCTCTACGCGTGTTTTATTTGACGACCGATGTGGCGCGGCGGGCAAAGGTCCGCCTGCGACGCAAGAGGTTGCGGGTTCGATTCCCGCCTTGGGACAAATGTTTATACTATCAACAAAGATTTGTTCCGGGTGCTCTGGGTATTTGTTATGTATAATAAAAAAAATATCTACCTATGTAATGTAATGTATTAAGTATATCAATCATCTACCCATAACACAAGCTCTACTTAGCGTGGGGCTTGATGATGCTGTGTGGATTGTCCAGCATGATTTATTTATTTCTATACAAACACAGATACTTGCAAACAACGTAAGAACACGCACTCCTGCGCTACGCTGCATGATGCGGTGCAATGTGCCAATCGCCTTATAACTAACTACATACTAGGGTTACAATGGCCTTATCGCTAAAAGCTATCACTTACAGACAACCTTTGAATGGACTTGATTGAGAAGGAGAAGAGATATTAAAAGTAGAAATGATTGCGGGAGAGACGATACCAAAGACAAGCTTGTATGAAGATTGATATGAAAGCAATGGAAACGAAGATAACGCAACGTTGGCCTCTCAGCTGAAAATGGAAGGAGAAAACGTGTTGCGCCAACCCCAAGTAACATAAGACAATGACAGATAGATGTTGATGGTCATACCGTCTAAAGCGATCGCGCTATTTTTAAAACTGATTTCCAGATATATTGTACTAGCTTTCGTCCGTGGCTTTATCCGCGTGAATGTCTGTTATCGCGGATGTGGACAAAGTCACCGATTAAAAACTATCCAATGTCATTTTCCAGAAAATAATCTATCTCCTTGCCAAATTTCATTACGATCCGCTCATCCGTTTAGTCGTGAAAAGGTAACAAACAAACAAACAGAGTTATATCCGGATTTAATATATTAGCATGGATAGAAGAGAGATATGGTTTTTTTCAATACTTTTTACGTATTTTTATACTAAAACGAAAACACCCATTTTAATCCCGGATACCTTTTTTTCGACAACAAAAGAGATGACGCCTGACACAAAAAATAGCAAAAATTCACAAGTACGGCGTAAACGAGAACCATAGTACTGTGTTCTATGTAGTTCTTCATTTTGGCCACACCGGCCATTCCTGTCCGAGGCAGGCTGTAAAATAAATTGAAATTTTGCTATGCAGGTGTCCGGAGAGCACGTAATATACAGGGTGGCTTGCCCAACTTTTACGGACGCCTTTTGTCCAAGGCTGGTACAAAAGGTTGCTTATAGCCTGTATCGATGTATCTGATGAAGAAGGCTTTTGTTGGTTTATTTGTTTTCGTGTTTGGGTGGTGTTTTATAGTTAACCAGTAGCGGTTTGACAGCGGTATTGAGATTCTTTTTTAGGAATTTCTCAGTAGGAGCCCGGAGTGGATGTGTGCCCGGTTGATGGCAATAGGCTCGCCCCCTATTACATGGGACTAAAATGTAACTGGTGAAATGTGGGTACTTACACCTATGCCCAACGCTTGATGGAATTACAGGAGCGTTATGTTAATCCTAACTAATATTACAAATGCGAATGTAAATATATGTTACGCTTCCACACATTAACAGCTGAACAGATTTGGATAATATTTTCCAAACGGTTACACCATGACCTAGGTTCAGACATATAATAGTACTTTTCTCGGTAACACGTTCCTGTGTGACAATTACCGACTTCCACGCGGACGAAGCCGGAGTCAAAAGCTAATGGAAAATAATGACAAGTCTTGTAATAAAAATAATCACAATCTACCTTTTACAACCCTTCAGCAATCCTTTTGGTAGTTTGATGTTATCAATGTACCCAAGCTCTTAAATATAGTCTTTTGTCCAATGTCAAAGTGTCCCGCGGTGGAGGGAGAATCTATTCTTAGCAAGGGATTATCTCATATGCCAATTTGGGTATTAGAATCTATTTATAGCTTCTTCATTGAAATGGGGGAACAAAGGTCTTTGTACGGAACGTACTTTTCATCATTTACGTTTCATACACGTGAATTAGATCTTTTATGTAGTCTGTCATTGATAAATGCGAGAATTTAGCTACACAAATTAACAATATTGAATTTGTTGTACATATGTATGTTGTTTTTTGTATTACTAGTTATTTATTTTTTTAAATATTAAGTATTTACATACATACAATTATGCCATAAAACTAACTTTATACATATTTACAAAAACAAAATAAAAAGCCGACCAAGACACTCAGGCGTCAAAGTACTCCTCCGCATCGTTGTCATCTGGACAGCATTGCCACGTTGGATGGCAACACTAATACCCTTTTGGTCAACAATGTGGTTACAAAGCGTGACCGATAATTATTTATAAAGTTTTTGAACCCAACAATTCAGTGTACCTAATGATGAAAAATGACCATTAGAAATTATAATACTTCAATTACCTAGTAGAGCGGATGACTTTGACAACACTATAGAAAAGAAATAACATAAATTAATGACCCGGTGTTGTATTCTTTAACCTCTAGACTTTAGTGCCTATTTTACATACACAGCTATGTTGCTAGGTAAAACTAAACGATACAGAATAGAAGTAAATAAGTTTTATTTGCATAAATTGTACATGAGGTAAGATAATTTTCACACCAACTCCTCGATATTGGTTAATTACATGACATGGAAATCTTACCCAAAGTAAGTCATTACAAGCCTATGGTTTAAAACATTATTTACATATCCGCTGGTCGATAATGAGTTTTGAATTTAGAACTATCTCAACAAAAAGTTTGTGAACCAAAATTTAGGTAGGAACCGATTTTTTTTTTTAAATCTTTGGCCGACATTAGGAATTTATCCTGTGTCGTGGGTGCGCTACAAACATTTAAAGTCACATACACGAAGAGAACAATTACCAAGAACGATGAGGAACAGGCCAGTTACACCTCAGCTACTGCGCCAACCGTGTCGTTTCTTTTTTTATTTATTTATAACCTTTCTTTTTTTATATAGTTTACTGACCTAATTATATCCTAATTAACTATCCAATTCTTGTACTGACATGTCTAGATAATCTTTTTACATATTATTTTACACAATAATGCCCAGCACTGTTTACTTGCTGCTTGCTTTTTGCTTTTAGTTTGTATTTAATTTTTTTTTTGTAAAAATATTAGCCACAATATAAAATTGTTAGTCATTAGTCATTAATTAAATTAAATGAAAGAAATCAAAATCGAATAAAAATCGAATTGCTTTTATAATTATAGGTGTGAAAAATAGAATATTTTCCGTTTCTCATCATTACCATCCTCCTTTCTAGCCATATCATCTTTCACACAATCCATCCATCTTTTCTTTGGTCTCCCTCTACTCTTGTAACCCTGCACATTCATACTCAAAACTTTGCTCACACATGTGAGCACCATGTGTCCTCATTCCTTGTCAGTCACAGGCGCCACGTAACACCATAACTGCCAGACAACGAGACACAATGGAAAATGTATTGTTTGTCGGTCACCTGGCGTTCAACGTGTTAAATACTATGTGAAAATAAATGCCAAATAAAAAAATACTAATTGAAATACTACTTGTATTACATTCAACACTTTTACTGCCAAACAATGAGACACAATAGGAAATGTATTGTTTGTCGGTCATTTGGCAAAATATAAAATCAGTTGGTATGTCAAAACTAATACCCACATAGCTGTATCAATTTACTTTAACATCGAAACCTCTCGAAACGTTCATGGTTCGCTGAAGAACTCGAGTGGATCTCCAAACTGACTCTTAAAAATATCCAGTTTATAAGTGCACACTCACACCGATTTCATGCGAGTGCGATATTTTCTTTAATATATGTATCAACTTTAGTATTTTTAACATTACATCACGCCTATATTCAGCGAAGGGTCAGGCAGAGGTGTTTGGAGTCGGATTTAATATTTTTATAGTAGGAACAGGAATTTTGTAAATAATTTTACTGGCTCGTCGCAAACGTGACTGCTAAGCATGAGGTGATGGGTTTCCCGGGTCAAGCAATGTGTTGTTAGGATTTTTCATTAGGAATTTCTTAGTTACAGCCCGGAGCCTGGATGTGTGCGTGGTTTATGGTAATAATAGAGTTTGCCCTATTCATTACCTGGGACTTAAACATAAGACCGCACCACACCACTGCCCAATCCTTTGAGGAATACAGGCGTGATGTTATGTTTAAAACTAAATAGTAGTAAAGAAATACAACCTTTGATATTTTTTTTCGCTTTAATTTGCATTACCTACTTACTTTACAATTACAATAAATATTTTAAATGCCTCTTTGATCTACTAGCCGCAAGTACTAAACATCATGCTAGGGAGTGGATGAAACCGCGGGGCAGAGCTAGCAATTAATATATAAGTCTGAAATCAGACACCCTCCTTGAGTAAGCGTGGTCAGGGGTCAATAAATGTGCCTTCTCTGTATGAATAAGAATGTCTGTGCTATTTTCTCTGCAGTGAGTTTTATAATATCATCATCATCATCATCATCATCATCTGATTCTGCCGAGCCTTTTCCCAACTATGTTGAGGTCGGCTTCCAGTCTAACCGGATGCAGCTGAATACCAGTATTTTACGTGGGGTGACTGCCTTACTGACCGGCACAACCCAGTTACTGAGCAATACGACACTCCTTGGCAGAACTGGTTATAAGACTTTCGGGCTTCTGACCCGTAACGACTGTCAAAGATGTACAAAGGATCAACGGATTAACATGCTTTCCGAGGCACGTAGGAATCTCGATATGTTAATCGGTCACCCATCCAAAAACTGACCTCGCCAAGCGTAGCTTAATCTTCGATCAACCAGTGCGCCTGTTTTTATTTAGCCACGAATAGAATATCAAATAAACACATATAAAATCGCTTCTGAAGCAACATAAAAACATGATTTCCATTTTTATGCTTTCTCACTGTTCAATTGCAATTTCGATTTGAACAAAAAACGAATTGCAGCGCCATTTTCTAGCATTTTATTACCACTATAAAACATTGAAGCATATTTTGAAAACCATGCGACACGCAATTAAAATAGCTTTTTACAACCTCAAAATGCCCTTGACACATGCTTTTATTGTACTGACTTGGTTAGTGACCTTGACCTTACTCAAGGACAATGTATAATACTGGAAATAAATATTAATTAATTAAAAAAAAAAAAACAGCTTCACTTGGCTCGCTAGGTTGTCGAATGTACATGTACATGTAGGATGTGGACTCAGCTACCGTTGTACCGATAGTCGTGTCAGCTAATGGCTTAATACTCAAGAGCCTCAACCAACACGTAAGGAAGTTATCGTTAGGCAGCTGGATCAAGGGTTTGATTCAGATAGCAATTCATCTGGATACGGTACGTATTGTTAGGTGATTCCTTTTTCTTGTACTGACTTGGTCAGTGACCTTGACCTTACTCAAGGGCAGTGCATAAAACTGGTAATGAAGATTATTTTTATTATAATAAAATAAAAACAGTGTAATCGTCGAGGCTCATGGCTCAATTTAAAGCTACAAAGGTGGATCAAAGGTCAAAGACTCTAGGTGACTATAATTGAGATGGCGGCAAATAGAGATGTATGGAAGAGGACATCAGTGGTAAAGACGCCATTTTCCTTAAGAGGGAAGCCGAAGAAAATGGTAGGTACTTATTAGTAGTCATGTCAATTTATGTTATTTGAATGTTATAGATTTGACGACCGATGTGGCGCGGCGGACGAAGGTCAAGACAAGTGTTTGTACGATCTACAAAAAATGTTCCAGGTGTTCTGGGTAAGGTCTAAGAACAACTTTATTTCTCATAAGAATTACATAGTTAATTCACTTACTGAGAAACACACTAAAATTAAAATGTATAATTTGGGGTATTTGCTATGTATACTAAAAAAATATTTATCTATGTAGTGTA
The DNA here is from genome assembly GCA_905147745.2 of Phlogophora meticulosa. Classification (NCBI taxonomy): domain Eukaryota; kingdom Metazoa; phylum Arthropoda; class Insecta; order Lepidoptera; family Noctuidae; genus Phlogophora; species Phlogophora meticulosa. Next base: position 1,986,729 of record LR990524.1, on the reverse strand, counting down.
TTGTATTAAGTGTATCAGTCATCTAGTACCCATAACACAAGCTCTGCTTAGCTTGGGGCTAGATGATGCTGTGTGGATTGTCCAGCATTATTTATTTATATATATATATTTTTTTTTTATTTAGATATTAAATACCCGAAGTTTAATATTGTGATATGTAATATAATTTGGCAATCGTAGACACTATTGACTTCGCTATTCTTCAATGGCGGTAGAATATCTTTTCTGAACCTCCGAAGAGAAGCGGGTAGGAATCAAGTTGCATGGACATCTCACTACTGCTAAACATCTTGCGCTGACCAAAATAAATTGGGATAGTGGCAGTAAGGTGACGATGATGCAGAAACATAGTTCATCATCTGCCTAACCTTTTCATAACTCCAGCATCTACGTCAGCTTCCGGGCTAATCAGATGCAGCTGAATATCAGTATTTTACTGGACTGCCTATCTGACCTCCAGAACCCAGTTAGGGGCAGCACTATACCCCTTGGTGAGACTAGTTATCAGACTTTCGGGCTTCTGGCTACCCGTAACGACTGGCAAAGATCTACTAATACCTGATTTCTGTGGCACGGAGGAGTCTCGATGTGTTACGAACGTTCATTCATCGACAGACTGGCCTCGGCAAGCGTAAATTAACCTTCTATCAACCCGTGGGCCGGTTTTTATTTAGCCACGAGCTCCTCGAGATGAAGAAACACAATTGCAACTATGAAAATCCTTGCTCATCATTTAATAAAGAACCATCATAATGGACAAAAGAACTCGAAGAACCTTCATCAATATTCTCAAACATCAAAACTTGAAACATGTCTCTCATTGATTACCATAAAGAAAAGAAAATCCATCAGTGTTGTCAGCAAAGAATAATATCACAACTTGTATAACTCAATTCGTGACTTGGTGACATTAGGAGTCGGCGGTGTACCGCGCAGTAATAAATATAACGAGTGCACCCGGGTGGAAGAAGCTAGTAGGAAGTGCGGGCTTGAAATGACGAATTTGTACTAGTTAAAAAGTCAAAGGTAATTTCGCATTAGCAGCAAAGAGTCTAGATTCGTGCCGGCTTTATGGCAATAGGCTCGCCCCCTATTACATGGGACTTAAACATAATGTGGGTGTTGATATAGGTGCACCTCTGCCTAATCCTTCGGGGAATAAAGGCTTGATGTTATATAATATAATACCAGCCTGTTACTGTACCACTGCTGGGCAAAGGAATCTTCTCCATAAGTCCAGGTTTCCTCACGATGTTTCATATATCAAGCAGATCTTACTAATGTTTGGTTGCTTGTTTAATGAGCTTCATGCAAATCATTCTTAGTATTTCCGAGATATAAATAAACTCGTCTTCTCCAAAATCTAAATAAGCACTCCGCCCGATTTGCATTCGAGCCGTCAACATTGATTTCTTGCTGCATTTCTTCGGATTCAGAGCACCGTGAGCAGACGTAAATAGACGTCAGAACCTCAGCTCAGGGATTTCTTTAGTTTTCCTTTACACGCCAATGTACTTCGGAAGTATCTAGCAAACATTCGTAAACTCGAGAAATTCGAAGTTTGAAATTCTGAAGCCGCACCTTACTTGCAACACTATGTTTTATTAAAACTATAGAAGTTTGGTGTTGCAACGTCATAAAATTCTGCTTCGTTTGCAAAGAACTATAACGACTTACTAATAAATGGTAGATTTAAATTAAGATAGGTACGTGTGTACATGTGTTCGAATACAGACGCCAGCACAAGCTATTCCAAACTGTACAATTTTCCCAATTAAACAAGAACCTTATTATTTTGTAATAAAGTTGAAAAACTATCAAAGAAATTTGACAGATACACAGACTCTGTACACGAATAACTGGCTGCGGCTTGATACATTATCGTGGTTCATACACCTTAGAGTTGAATGTGTTTCTTAAGATTGAGTCATTTTTTTTGTTTGGTGAACACAGGTTTTTAATTTTAATGTTAGTATATAAATTATACGAAAACTTTCAGTAGTGTTTTCAACTAGATAGTTCATTGTTCTAGCTGAGCTTAAACATAAACGCAAAGGAAGTGGCGAAGGGCGATAGCTTGAAGACAAAGTTATAAGTCCTCGTAATAACTTAATTTCACTGTGACTACATTGTGTTCTTAAATGCGATTTTCTTCAAAAGTATTTAGAGAAATTGTTTGCTAAAAACAATTTTACACGTCACGTGTGACCTATTTAACTACTGAGTGGTCCAGAAATGATCTTGGTCGGATTCGTATGCATGAAATCAAAATAAAAGTACCGTAAAACGGGGTGAATAGAAACGCAGGGGTGAGTTGAAATGAAATTTTGATGGGCATTTTCGCGTTAACATTGTTTGTTACTACAAGGACTCTTATTTTTTTATGAAATTGAAATTAATAATTTCAACACATTGTCTGTTATTAATAATGTTGAATCAACGTGTAAATCTCATTTAAAGTTTTGTTTCGATTTATTCCGTTTTACTGAAGGCTAAGTTATTGCTTAACATAAGCTATCAGCCAGTGAAAATCCCGTCTCAATTCCCGCAAGTGATTTTAAAGACATTATTCGGAACGTCAAAATAAAGGTTTGGACAAGTTTTTGTGTTTTTATCTCTTATTTTGAGGTTAACCTCTTATTTTGGCCTCAATAACTATTTTCTGTCTATGGATTGTATTATATAGTATGAATGAAGGAAATGAAGGAATGAGGACCATGTCGTGAGGATGAATGTGCAGGGTTACAAGAGTAGAGGGAGACCGTAGAAAAGTTGGATGGATTGTGTGAAAGATGATAAAACATGATAAGGCTAAAAAGGAGGTTCTGAGATGAGAGAGACGTTAAATACAAATGTATGGAAGAAGAAGACATTTTGCGCCGACCCCAAATAAATAAGGATAAGATCAGGTGGATGATGATGTGTTCTATTATTTTGTAATGTTATAATGCTTGAATAACAACAATTGGAGCACGACAAAGATCATACCATTCTAATCCCTATTGCTTTTAAGATCTAGGTCGTTAATTACGAACTTAATAACTCCGTGAGCAGCTCCCCACTTAGTCTAGACTTCACACAATCTAGATCCTTATAGCAGCTAAATGGACTGTACCTACCTACAGATTGCCATTAACTCTATAGTTAATTGAACCATTGTGTACGGATAGTTAATTATTATATTAGCAGTTAATGATTTATTTGTTTTATCGAAGAGATCTTTTGTTATTGTTGTGTGTTATGTTTTAATTGGGTTTCGTAACAACGTTAGTTGTTCCAATATATTATAGTGATGTTATCGTGTTTTGGAAATAGTTTGTTGTGAATATGAATTTGGACATAATAAATATTAGTGTAACCCAACATAACTTCACGCCTGAATTCCTCAAAGGGTTAGACAGAGGTGTAACTTTAGTACAACACTTTTCTTCAGTCATGTAATAGTTGGCGAGCCTATTGCCACCAACGGGGCACGAGTCTAGACTCCGGGCTTCCCGATGGAAAAAACACTTTGCTCGTCCTGGCAAACTCTGCCCAACCCATCTGGAAATACAGGCATGGTGTTATATTTTGAGTATCATCAAAACACCATCCCCATAAACGTTTGTGTTGATCCCAAAATACTAACCACATTCTTTTCTACAACACAACAAAATAGAGCGAACAAAATCCCTAAAGCTAAATATTCAAAAAAGATACAAAGATAATAAACCCCAAAAACGCCACACGTTTGCATCGAGTGGCTATGATGTAGAGCCGATATCCGGTCATGCTTCCTTTCTACCCGGGTACCCGAGTACAGTCTGCAAAACGAATACTGCCTACATAACCGGTTTGCAGCTGTTAAAACTGGTTCTGAATGAGTTTAGCGGCTTTTGCATGTGTGTATAGAGATAGTGGCAGTATGCTCACTCCCTATTACATAGGACTTAAACATAACTGGCGAAATGTGGATGTACTATAGAGATAAATCTCTGCTTAACCTTTTGGAGATTATAGGCGTGATTATATGCATTGTCATGTAAGTGAAAGTTCAAAGAAAGTCAGTAATTTTATTTTAATAAAAACTGTTATGAGACGGGGTTCCGGGACTTAATCATCATCATAGACTTATCCCAGGTATACTTGGGTCGGTTCTTCCAGTCTAGCCGGATGCAGCGGACCATTATAATACATAAAGCGACCGCCTATCTAACCTTAAACCCCAGTTAATGAATGATACGAAACCGTTTGGTAAGACTGGACCTGGACGACTGTCAAAGATCAACAAATCACAGCCCAGCTCAACGGCTTAACGTGTTTTCCGAGACACGGAAGGATCTCGATCTATAATGGATGGTGACTCATCCACGGACCGTCCACAGCATGCGGCATTTTTAACATCATCATGATCATAATTATACTCCTAATCACAATCAAAATAATATTGTAATAATTTTGATTTATACTTAATTTTAATTTAATTTATAATCATTGTAATATAGTAGTGTTATGATGGCCAAGTAGTTTAGGCCTCTTGTGCACGAGGTTGCGGGTTCAAACCTGGGCAAGTACCAATGTGAGTTTTTCAATTCATATGTACTTTCTAAGTTTATCTTGGACATCACTGACACCGGTGAAGGAAAAAACATCGTGAGGAAACCTGGACTTATATAATTGACATAAGTGTGAAATCGCCAACCCGTCTTGAGTAAGCGTGGTAATTAATGCTCATGCCTTCTCTGTATGAGAAGATGCCTTTGCTCTACACTGGGACAGTAATAGGCTGGTACTGGTTACAATCATTGCAATATAGTAGTGTTATGATGGCCAAGTGGTTTAGGTGTCGCCTCTTGTGCACGAGGTTGTGGGTTCAAACCTGGGCAAGTACCAATGTGAGATTTTCAATTCATATGTAAGTACTTTCTAAGTTTATCTTGGACATCACTGACACCGGTGAAGGAAAAAACATCGTGAGGAAATCTGGACTTATATAATTGACATAAGTCTGAAATCGCCAACCCGTCTTGAGCAAGCGTGGTGATTAATGCTCATGCCTTCTCTGTATGAGAAGAGGTCTTAGCCCTGCAGTGGGACAGTAATACATTATAATCATAATCTTCATCATTATTAAAATCATGATCATCATCATCACCATCACAGCTGTTATTGGTTGCTGAAGTTATATGTCAGTTGTTTTGCGTAAAATTAAAATATATTATCTGTATCTGTTTCCAATAAAACCCAATCACAACATGGTCGGTAACAGCCCAAGGACGCTAAATAAAACTGGCAAGAAAAAAAACTATGTTCAAAATTTACATAAATGGCTAACTTTTGATTCCATTTGCGACTGGCAACTTTAAGTTTTCGCGGACTTGTTTACATGTGAAATTATTCACATGATACGCGAAGGAAACTTTTAATTATCGTGTATTCTGGTGCAACTTGCAGGATGCTGAATACTGGAAAATAACACACATACATGAAATGTCAAAGTTTAACTCGATAACTATTTCGATATAGCTCGGGTTTATTAATTAACCCGAAGTAAAGATATAAGTACCTATGACCTTCAGAATTACCACACATTTTTCAAAGTTTTAATTTGGCATAACTTTAGCCCGCGTTTATTATTAATGCTGATGCTTTTAAAAAAAAAAAAAAAAAATGCTAGCTTGTTACTGTCCCACTACAATCGAAAGGCGAAGGCCTCTTCTCTCATAGAGAAGGCGCGATCATTAATCACCACGCTTGCTAAAGGTGGGTTGGCAATTCAAGACGTACTTAGATATTTATAATAAGTACAGGATTTCTCAAAAGCAAGCTGCAAATAAGTCCTAGAACTTAGAAGAGGTCTTAGAACGAATCTACATGAATTTATGGAGAACATATTTGTCGCGCCAAGTAAAATACTGGTATCCAGCTGCATCACCAAGGGTTGTCGTGTTGTCCAGTAACTGGGTTGTGGAGGTCAGATAGGCAGTTGGTCCATGTAAAATACTGGTATTCAGCTGCATCTGGTTAGACTGGAAGCGGCCCCCAACATAGTTGGGAAATGGCTAGGCAGATGATAATTATATTCGTCGATAAAGCAAACCAAAACATTTGGCTGAATGTGCATAGTTAAATGTTACAAATTATTCTACATGAGTAAGTCCGTGGATACACACGTTCACAAATAAATATAATACAATACAAATTAAATCGTGGTCAATGGTGTCATCAAACTTTCAACTCACAGTGGACATTAACCCAACGAGGTCCCGATCGAAAGTTTGCGGTTCCCGATCCAATCCAATCGAACTATTGTGGTGAACCCGGGCCTAAAACAGGCCCATTTAACTTAATTGGCAAAAGGGTTGGGCGCACGACCAATTTTTTAGGCTTTGATGTTCAAATTGCATAGTCAAAATGTTGAGCATCGATTGGACTGGCAATTTTGAAATTTGACGGTTGAATTATTATGATTGTACGCTACAAGGGTGAGTTTGCCTAGCACGAATAGGGATGGTGACAAAAACTATTCTTTATCTCGTCAGTCAGGCAGATTATTAAATAATATTGGACACGTATTTTTTCTTTTTCATGTCAGCAAGAGATTACGTCGATGCTTTGAGTTAAAACGTGGCATGACGTCACGCCTATGTAGATTTTATACTGAGTTGTGACGTATCGAGCCCTCAATCCCTAACTTGTGTGCGTTTAATTATTGTATTTCGAGAAATGTGGGTTTTTTAAACCTAATACAAAAACCTTATGAATATTTGAATTTTACGGGCTGCTACTATTCGTCTTAGGCGCGAAATGCTTAAGCGTCGTTCCTTGTCAACGATATCTTAAAATACTCTTTGTAGGCTTAATATCATCCCGTAAGCTGACATTCTGCATAAAAATACCTAAAATTCTACTAGAATTTTGTATGTTCATCAAAAGTCTTGAAATAAGTCTCTTGTCTGTGCGAGGCCTTAGGCTTACTGTTTTAAAACTGACTTAGAATTTTAGTCATCTCATTAAGAACTCGTCTCTTAAGATAATGAAGACATTTTTATTCTGAGGAACTTAGACTGGTTTAGTTAGAACTTAAATTAAACTAGTTAATTGGTTTTTGACCCATTGAACATGGAATGATATTATGCTAGTCTGTGGTGATTTCGAGTCGTCATTACTTACTACCCGACTTCGCCAGTAAGAGGGTAACTGTGTTTTTTGAGTGTATGTATGTATGTGCCTGGCTTAACTGATTTTAACAAATAAGATGTCATTAGATCACTGTCTATATGGATTACAAAAGTAATCAAAATCTTTTTAGTTGTTCTTGTACAGCCAGATTTTCGCTAAGTACTTTAAATTTTATTACTTTTATTAAATCCTTTTTGGTCTGCATAAGTAATACTATCCGTCCCATGCTATCCAATTCATTATGACCCAAAACCAACTTTCTGGGTTCATTCTACAAAAATGGTTAGAAAGAGAACAAAATGGATTGTTTAAAAATCAGTTATTGTACTGGGAAGGCCAGCAAAGATTTGATTTATGTAGCTTTCATGCGAATCGCGTGATTCGTAACAAAGATGGATTTTTACCATGATATCATGCGTTCTCAGTATTGTTGTAGCAACGTCTGTGTGAAGCATGCAATTGCAAACTAAATGGCATGCCTACTTTTTGATAATATTTATTGTTTCACCCATCCAGGCGTATTTATTGCTGTTAGTCAGGATTCTAAGTACTGTTTGCATTAAATGTTTTTTTTTATTAATACTGCCATTGGTACAGTCATTTACTTAACGTAATAAGTAGATAAATAAATAAATAATGCTCTTTCTTTTTTTTCTTTTTTTAAAAAACATAACGTCACGCCTTATATCCCCAAAGGGCTAGGCAGCGGTGTACCTATAGAACACTTATATTTTTCAATTTATGTTTAAGTCCCATGTAATAATAGGGGACGAGCCTATTGCTATCAATTGGTCACAAATAAAATCCAGACTCCACCTGCTACTGACAAATTCCAGATGAAAAAACCCAATAACGCTTTTCCCGACCTGGGAATCGAACACAGGACCTCATGCTCAGCAATAGACATAAACTACATTTATAGAGGTTTGCCTTCGAAGTGGTTCCATTGTCACTAAGTCAGGATATAATAATGCGATCCTGGAGAAATCGAGGGAACTCTTCAAATATTATAGACACACCTAGCTTATCAGATATTTTTTTATAAAATAAATCGTGCATTCGCTATCAGAAACCACCATTTGGTGAATGGAACTGATGATAAATACCACGGATTCTCAACAACAAGAATTTTACGGGTCGTGATTTGATTACTTAAACAGTTGCTAAGCAATGTACGCTCGTCACAATGCATATGGTGAAGTGGAGCTGATGGATAATGTACCAGGAGAACTCCTCAACGATTGACGTCCCTCCTCATCCCTTTTACAAAATATAATATTGCTTTTTCCGATGCAGGGACGTAAATTGTTGAGGATTTCTCCATTCATTTATATTTCTATTAAGTTTTCTTAGTGTAGGTAGATAATAATTAGTCATAACCTTTTTTTTTACAATGGGTAATCCTCCAATGACTTCTCCCTCTCTGAGTGGAACGGGAGGGCGTGTTAGACCTTTACGGAACCACAACCCATCCGTGTTCCGACCTTGCCCTTAACGTTCCGGGGTCACGGTAAATCTTTCGAACATCAACCCAGGCAGGCTTCTGCTGTGAGTGGGCTCCGTCAAATAAGTTATAACCTGGAATTTATTTTTAATTTTGTAACTGGAGGTTGGGCGCTGATAGTTGCGCCACAGTTTCTAACTAATACAGCAATCATCGTTACTTAAAAACATTGTTATGAATATTTTTGAGTTCCAAATAAACACTTTTATTATTTATAATTATAGTTTTTTTTTTCATCTGTTTTGCCAACCGTACTCCCACGCCACAAGCCGGCCGAACACCCGCCACATGGCGTACAATGTCGCACCATATTATGTAATATCCTGCAATGTACACGATCCAAAAAGGACTTGATGGATACTGATCAAGACCTTTTCGAATGACCTCGACCTCAACCTCGTGCATAAAAACCGAAGCATCAGCCTGGTCTCGCCTTTCATGCTGTGGGTTCAAACCAAGGCAAGCACCGATGTGGCTTTTTGAATTTCTATAAACATTCTAAGTTTATCTTTGACATCACTGACATCGGCGATGGGAAACGTGAGGACACCGGGAATTGCAATTATTATAAGTCTGAAATCTCCAACTCGCCTTGAGCAAGCACGGTGTTTAATGCCCGTGCCTTCTCTGTACGAGAAGACGCTTTTACCCTGCAATAGGACAGCAACAGGGTGGTATTATTTATACATTCCACTGTATTTGAACGCCACCGCCGAACCCGCTGATGGTACATTATGCGAGATATTTGTGGTACTGTCTATGAATAAATCTGGAATTTATTGGCATATTAAAACAGTTTTACAACCAAGGTCTGTGCAAAGAAGATAAGAATAAAGAAATAATAGGAACGTATAGTTCTTGGTACTGGTTTAGTACTATGACCAACTATTGTTCATTGAAACTTGTAACAGTCATCATCATCTGCCTAGCCTTTCCCAACTAAGTTGGAGTCGGCTTCCAGTGTAACCAGATGCAGCTGAGTTCCAGTATTTTACATGGAGCAACTGCCTATCTAAACTCCACAACTCAGCAACTGGGTCACAAGGACGGAGAAAGATATAATAATGACAGCCGAGAACAATGGCTCTCCAAACCACGGAAGAGACGTGGAATATAATGGGTGGTCACCCATCCATGGATCAAACGACGAGGTCCGTGCAAGTGTTGCTTAACCTCGAAGATCTACCCATTCCGTTGTTATTAATAAAACACAAGCAACGCATCGTCAATCAGTAACCTTTGAAATCGAGCAAATATCAGTCATCATCATCGGCCTAGGCTTTTCCAAACTATGTTGATGTTGACTTCCAGTCTATTCGGATGCAGCTGAATACCAGTGTTTAACATGGAGCGACTGCTTATCTGACCTCCACAACACATTAAATGGATAATACGATAATCCATGGTTTGGGTGCCAATCTTTCGGGTTAAATAGATATTAGGATGAATTGAAAACTTAAAGTGGTTTTGAGGACGTATTGTTTAAGGACCCTTAATTACAAACACCAATATATAGTAATATTATTGGGTCAAATAACAATTGAAATAACACTTTTCCACCTGAAAATACGAGAACCATACCCGGAACAAGGTTTAACCAACTTAAAATCTCAAATGTCGTTTGGGTTACCCTAAATCGTTCGATCTACACGACTCGGAAAATTTCCTATTTTGACCCAAAACTTTTGGGGTCAAAGGTTTATCACTACCAAATGTTATGTAGTGGAAAAGAGAATATATTTCGCGGTGTTTTGGAACTCACAGACACGTTTCTTTTTTGAAAGTGGAATATGGGATGAAAGAATTCGGAATGGCCCCTTACGAAAATGGCTCACGTCAGCGCAGATTTAAAAAGTAAAAAATACCGGGTTTAAACGAGGCACAGGAGACCAGTGAAAAGTTGCTTTTATGTTATTTTTATTCAGTTTTAGTAGAACTTTATTAAAACCCAAAATTGCTTTGTTCTATAAATGAAAGTCTGGAAAAACTTCAGTCTGATGTCACTTTGATTTTTGCTTTTGGTAAAAACATTTTATATATCCTCGTTGGTCTAGTGGTTAAAAGTGCTACTGCTGAGCATGAGGTCCGAGGTTCGGTTGCCGGGTCGGGCAAAGTATTTTTGGGTTTTTCTATCTAGAACTGCTCAGTAGCATCCCGGGGTCTGGATTTGTGTCCAGTTAGTGGCAATAGACTCGCCCCCTGTTACATGGGACTTAAACAAAACTAATAAATAAATAATGCTGGACAATCCACACAGCATCATCTAGCCCCAAGCTAAGCAGAGCTTGTGTTATGGTTACTAGATGACTGATATAATTAATACAATACGTTACATAGATATATATTTTTATTATACATAGGAAATACCTAGAACACTCGGAACAAATATTTGTAGATCGTACAAACATTTGTCCCAATGTGGGAATCGAACCCGGAACCTCCTGCGTCGCAGGCGGACCTTCGCCCGCCGCGCCACATTAGTCGTCAAACTGGCATAATGTAGGTTTATCATAACTTAAAACAAAGGAAATTCTAGTGAGAGTAACTAAATATATTGCTTCAAGGAAAAAAAGAGATGTGTAGAAATACTACACATGGTGTATCGACACTAAGTGAATAAGACTGATTGGTTATGGATGACTAGAGAGCATGGAATCGATGACAGCATCAAGAGACGATACTGTGGCGTTGAGCGTATTACTACTGTCTCGGACCGGCTTTCGTATACCTTTAGTTTCTATACTTCATTTGTTTCCTAGTGCTAGTTGGCGGTGATTTCTATGGGAAGTATAACAACAGCTCTAGCAGCAAGAGTCAAAGCATATTCGTCCTCTGTGCGAAAGACCACTGCAAGTGTTACCCGTATACCCATCCATTATATCAAAGTTAATTTTAAACTATTGTGCTAGGCAACTGGACCTAACCCAGTTGTAAACGTCCCTTTGTGCCTATTGGCCTAGATCTGTTCTGTCTCCTGCTTGATATGGAGGAAACTGGAAATTATGTATTTTTCCAACTCCTCCGCTGTTCTTTTCTGATTAATTTCGTTGCGGGATCCAAGACAGTTGAATCGTTTAAGTACGTGATTTTGAAGCCCCCAAGCAATGAAATATAAGGCTATTTATGAATTCTCACGATTTTTTTAAGTCTCAGTTTTTAAGTTTCAGTTAAAAGTAAAAAAAAAATCGTGATAACTATACTAACTCTATAACTAAATGGATGAATTTTTTAATCTCTTTATCAAATCTCATCCAAACCCGTTCAGCCGTTCCAGCGTGAAGGATCAACAAACATACATACACACATTCCGACAAATTTTTGCATTAACAATATTAGTCTGGTAATTTCATCAAAGGATGAAATCGAAAACTATATTATTCCCCAATATCTAATAAAAGAAAAACAAAATTCGAGAACGCTCCGAAGCTATTGAAATCAATCCAGCCAAATCTGATTATAAGGTCAAACTGGAATCCTAATCCGATTGCTTGTTACTGGATCTAACCAGATAATTCAGGTTAAATCTAGTTCTATCCGGTTTTTCGGATTATTCGTTATATAAACAACTAGATCCTGGACAAATAGACCAACAAATTGTATTGCAATTCTATTTGGAGAGAAAAAACCTGTCCATTGTCTTGTTGGAGGTACTTGGAGTTTCGCAGGAGTTAAATTAGATTGGGATTGTATGCATCAACACATTTTTGGTGTAAGTCTAGAAAGTTTTTTTATTGAATGTGAAATTAGGAAGGAATAAGCGTTTTTTTAAATAAAACCTTACGGGTTTTATTTTTCTTTTAATGAAAGTCGATGGTTATAGGCTTACCCCCTTTTACATGGGACTTAAAAATAACTGGCAAAACGTACTAAAGGACACTGAGTATATACTATATGTACACCTCTGTCTATACGGGGAATACAGGCGTTGTGTTGTTTTTATGATGTTCACTATTAATATGATAGGGGCAAAACCCGAAGCCAAAATTAACGTTCTGTTTTTGCCGAACGGAACCCTAAACACAATGAAATCTCAGGAACAGATGCGGCCTAAATCAAGTTTTCCCGGAGCTCACCTTGACCGAGGTAATCCAACCTTTTTACTTAGTGTATATTATGCCAACGTTAGTTTTTTTTTTTACAGGTAAATTTCTTATATTGGATCATCTTGTGGGAATCCAAAATTAAATGAGAAAATGTATGTTGTTTTTTTGTGAAAGACTAGTTTTTGACGCCGGCTACTAATTGGATCCAACAATTTAGGTGTTATTTTTAATTGACTTCTAAAAAGGGGGAAGTTCTCAATTTGACTAATTTTTTTCGTATGTTACGCGATGTCTTTTTCAATCGTCATCCGATTTTAATAATTATTTTTTTATTGGAATTAATGTTTTGAGGAAACTCCCATAGAATGTTGGTCAAGTTCGAACGAGTAGTTTCTAAGTTATCTTAAGTAACACATTTTCTTTTTTGCTTTAGATAAATGTTGACCATGTTATAATTACAGCTATACTGACTAACTATGTGGATGTTAGCGTAAAAACTAGGAAAAATTATATTAATGCGTGAAACGAAAACTGCAGATCCCGTTTTAGGAATATTTCGCGTACGGAGGAGTGTGAGATTTGGCATAGTAAGAATTGGTAATTTGGAGAAAGAGAGAAGAAAATTAAAACTAGTCTTGTTCCCCAGTTCGTTGTCTAGTCCCTCGTTGGTCTAGTGGTTCCAAGTGCGACTGCGGAGCGTCAGGTCCTGGTTTCGATTCCCAGCTACGGCAAAGTGTCGTTGAGTTTTTCCATTTAGAGATTTCCTTTTTTTTTCTATTTTCTTTTCTTATAGGATTTGTGGCCGGTTGATGGCAATAGGCTAGCCCCCTAATACATGAGACTTAAACATAACTGGCGAAATGTGGGTGTTACTATTAGTGCACCTCTACCCGACCTTTCAGGGAATAAAGGAGTGAAGTACTTGGAATAACCCGAGTGTTTTTTTTTTTTTTAGGTAGGGCCACTCGCAGTGCAGCACTATAAGGCTCGGTCGATCCTGTGGTGACCTCACAAGAAGGCCCCCAGCCAGGGCTAACTACAAGTTCAATAACCAGAGTGTCCCTTTCCCATGTCTAAATACTATTGCGACTAGCTTCACATTTTACGAGGTGAAAAATTGAGGTCACGTGACGCCATACACGGATTTATCGCATAGGGTAACACCATGTGCGCCAGGACGAATGGGGTCGTTATCGTCGAAGAAATAACATGAGGGGAAACACGCATTGATTTTCAGCGTTTTCTTTGTTTTTTGAGAGGTTATTACTTGATGGTCCAGTCGTTCATTCCTCGCCTCTGATGTACCAATGACAATGTGACTTTCTCATGTGTAGTTTCTACGTTTATCTAACTATATCCATATATACAAAAACAAAATAAAATAAAAAGCCGACCAAGACACTCAGGCGTCAAAGTACTCCTCCGCATCGCTGTCATCTGGAAACGTACCCACAAGACTGGCAGCATTGCCATGTTGGATGGCAATACTAACTATTTGGGCAAAGAATGAGCCAGCCCTCTGGTCACGCGAAGTGTCGATCAGTCGTCGAAAAATTTCCTTGTAAATGATACTAATGATACTAATTTTATATTATAATTTATTTTATATTTTAATAAATTTTTTATGCATAAAATATTTATATTATAATTGTTTATATGTCAAAAGCATGTTAATAAAGTTTGTCTTTAAAGAAAAGAAAGAAATTTTAATTTGTTTTTTTTTATTTATTCCGCGGATAGGCAAAGGTCTTCCAAGTATTTTTTCCCGCAAACCGTGGGGCACATCTAGTAATTAATATAAGTTTTTAATCGCCAACCCACATTAAGCTTGGTGATTAATGCAGGCGCCTTCTCTGTTTGAGAAGATGCCTTTGCCAGGGCACTTGCACAGGGCAGACTTGGGGGAGGCCTTCGCACTGCAGGCAGTGAGAGAGTAAAAGAGAGGTATTTCAATTTTTCAAAAGCGGTGATATTTATAAGCATGATACGGCTACAACTCAAGTCGGAATATTATTTAAATACAATAAATTAACCTCGAACAAGTTTCTGTAAGTCGAATAATACAAAGGAGTCCTCAAAAATTATTCAAGGTTTAACTTTGACACTAACTTGTACTAATGAGCCCTTTTACAAATCCTTTGTAGGGTTTGATTCCAAAATGTTTTAAATAAATTACTTAGAATGCTACTAACTCTACTGTAAATACTAATTTATTTAATTAATGGTGTAATTATTTAAAAGTCTCTCGTACTGCCATCATCCATTTCCATCTCCACCATAATCATCATCCTCATCTGCCCCGCCTATTCCCAACCATGTTGGGGTCAGCTTTCAGTCTAACCTGGATGCAACTAAATACCAGTATTTTACATGGAGGGACTGCCTGTATATCCGCCACAACAACCCTCAACCCACAAAGTTACTGGGCAACACGATACCCCTTGGTAAGACTGGTTGCCAGACTTTCGGGCTTCTGACTACCCGTAACGACTTTCAAAGTTCTATGAGCGACAGCTGGGACCAAAGGATTAACTAAACTTGCTTTGCGAGGCACGTAATGGATGGTCACCCATTCAAAGATCAGTCTTTGAATGGGTGACCATCCATTACGTGCTAGCTAGTCTTGCTGAGGTCAGCCTCAGCAAGACTAGCTTAACCTTCAATCGACCCGTCCCTTTGTACCTATTGGCCTAGCTCTATTTTTCTAACTCCTCCGCTGTTCTTTTCTGATTAATTTCGTCCCGGGATCCAAGACAGTTGAATCGTTTCTCTGGGACTCGTCGGGCTTCATTGTCTCGACGCTTTTCTGGTGGTCGCCACTGTTGACTCTGGTTTTCAGGAGTTGCAGTGTTTTGGGAAAAGTGTGGCGGGCTTGTCCTATAAAAAAATCGACCCGTGCGGCTTTTATCATATAGCCAAGAGCTCTACTATTATAGAGATTATTTAGACTTCTACTTTTTACTAGCTCTACTAGAAATAATGATATTTAGGTATATCTAGAAACATCTCTTGCTCCCTAATAGTGAGAGAAATAAGTGTGAGCATAAAGGCACGTTCCCAACATGAATTGTGTGGGTTATTCCGTCATGCGTCACAAGTGGATAACAACGCCCACAAAAAATAACGCCAGAACAATGCCTAAGCATTATTCGAACAAAACTTACAAGTGGTGGAGAGCGCTCGTGACACAAAAACCTGCTAAAAATTGAACAAATCTGAAATAAACTTCAGTAGGTATTTTTCATTATATTTTGCTTTTGTGGTTGAGGGCTCTTGTGATACAAAAACCTGCGTAAAATTAAACAAATGTAAAATTAACTTAATAGGTATTTTTGTCGTAATTTTTTACCTCAGGTTTTTTGTAGTATGTACCACAAAAAACCTGAGTTTTTATTTTTTTTATTTTTATTTTTAACTCTGTATTTATTTATTTATTTCTAAAACACTTACATATTTTTTTTTTATTAAATCTAGTCAACCAACGAAAACCTCTCTGGGTTTATCTGTGTGCTGGCGAGCCGATAGATACAGTCATAGATGATGTTGTATCAGGAACAGCTTTAATTTGTACTTATAACATTTCGAACCGGTTCTGTACAACGTTTGCAAGTGTTCTGGTATAGTGGGTGCGTTCATAAACATTTAAACTCACATACACAAACAGCCAGACCCGGAACAACTACCTGTAGGCCATATAAATGTTTGTTCCGTGCAGGAATCGAACCTGCGACACGCAGCGCAGCAGCCAATCGCTCAGCCACTGCGCCAACAGTGCCGATAAATTTTATTTATTTATGTATTTATATGTTTATGTATTTATTTATTTATTTTATCATTACTTACAACTATTTTTACAGGCACAACCCATTGCAATAGTGAATCAAACTAACAACATAACATCACGACTGTAATCCCTTAGAGGTGTACTATACGTATACCTGTATTTGTGTACCTATAGAACACCCACATTTCAACAGTTGTTAAGTTCCCATGTGGGGACGAGCCTTTACCCATCAATCAGGCACGAATCCACTAATTTTATTGAATTGTCAATGACATACAAGAGATTCCCAAAGTTAATATAATGTTGAAGAAAAAAAACACATAATAACAGTAAATATGATCTATAGGGTAGAATGGTCATACATAGATGCACAACCTGATATCTGAGTTCAGTAGTTACATGATTCTGGACCCCCCAGTGTTGAGATTTTTCAACGTTTTTCCCCAATTAGTACTTTTTTTTTCTGATGTTTTTATTTACCGTAAAAAAAAACATGGTAATGATACTGAGATTTTTAAATAATAATAAATTTTTATTCACAATATGGTGGGTACAAATACATGTAGGTATCATAATCAAAACACAATATTGACATACAAAACATTTTTTTTTAAGATAGAGTAATAGCGGTATCTGTGCTAGTATTAACTGTGTGACGGACACCGGCCCCTTCCTTCTACAACTTTAGTAAACAATTGACATAGTGAATTGCTCAAACCACAAATAATATCATACAAGACATTGTAGTTTAATGTCGGTCAAAATAATCTAAGTACATAATTAACGTGTTTCATTAAAAAAATCTCCATGGGTTGATGGAAATCATGTTTTTTTTAGTTTCAAGTAAAAAAGACATCAGAGAAAAACGGAAACAAAGGTATAGACTCGTGTTCTGAACTCAAAAAATCAAGTTGTGCATATATGCCCCTTCCACCCTGTAGAACACCACTTGCCCATTCACAAAAATGATGTACAACAACCGATACTGATGAATTCTAAAAAAAATTGGCTTATTTTATGGTCAACCCAGTGGCAAAATGCCACGGGCCCCCAACCCATGAGCGCCCTGGCCCAAAAGGCCGCAAGTGCAGAAATAGTTTTTAAACATTGCACCAAAGGTAACGAATATAGTACCTATAATCTTATTTTACTTAAAAAACTAAAACATTTCTTAAAGCTATTTAAGAATTTATTTAATAGGGCCCCATCAAAAGAATTTGCCACAGGCCCCAAATTATATAGTTACGCCTCTGGGTCAACCCTAAAAAAGGTCCCGATTTCTTGGTAAAAAAACTACTATACATCAAACGGTTAATAATATTCTTTGCGTGCATAGAAACAACAAATATTCCATAGAATGCCTCTCTGTCATTTTTTCCCCAAATATTCGTCTGGAATTTACGATAAACGAAAAATATATTTTATTTTTTTTATTTTTTTCTCAACACTGGAATACGCTCGTGGAATATTTAGTGGATGTAAATTTTTTCGGATGCTGATTTGTATTGAAAAGAAAAATATTGACAATAAAAGGAATTTGCTATTGGAAACCTTATTCTGTGGTTAAAGAAAAGAAAAAGAAAAATAAACGGTATCGAACTTACAATACCAGAGGGGCGACTGTTATATTTTCTTTAGGAATTCCTTGCTTGAAGACAAGCAAGCAACTCTCAAAGAATATATATAAATATTCCTGGCATCCAGTCTTTTTCCAGGTTCGAGGTTGTGGGTTCAAACCTGGGCAAATACCAATGTGAGTTTTTCAATTCATATGTAGGTACTTTCTAAGTTTATCTTGGACATCACTGACATCGGTGAAGGAAAACATCGTGGGGAACCTGGACTTATATAATTAATATACTCGTAAGTCTGAAATCGCCAACCTGTCTTGAACAAGCGTGGTTATTAATGCTCTTGCCTTCTCTCTATGAGAAGAGGCATTTGCCCTGCAGTGGGACAGTAATAGGCTGGTACAGTCTTTTTCAGCTATGTTGGGGTCAGTTTGCAGTCTAATTATAAAACAATAAAAGCAGTATTTTATCTGGAGCTACTGCTTATCTGACCCCCACTAGCCAGTAACTGGGCAACGCGATATCCCTTGGTTTGATTGGTTGTAAGACTTCCGGCTTTTCGAGTCAATATAATAATGATATAGTTAAAGAACTTTGAGTAAGTATTACACTAAGTTTCTGTGTAACCGTAACGTCTGCTAAAGATCTACAAATTACACCAGGGACCAGACTAGGACTAAGGACTGGAACTCGGGGTTTTGCAGATCGTGCAAACGTGAAACTTTGCATCATCCTCCTGCCCTTATCTCACTTTATTTGGGGTCGGCGCAGCATGTTTTCTTCTTCCATACATCTCTACTTGCCATCATCTCAATAGTCACCTCTGTTCTAGCCATATCATCTTTTGCATCACATGCCCGTACCATGACAACCGATTTCCACACAACTTCTTCAGTCACAGTCACAGGCACCACTTTCAGACTTCCCCTTACATACTCATTTCTTATTCTAGCCATTCGCGTAACACCACACATCCCCCTCAGCATTCTCCATCTTAGCTGCATGTAACTATCTTCCATTCATCCCTTTTGTGGCCCAACATTCTGATCCATACAAGACAGCAGGTCTTACCATTGTTTAGTAAATCTTAAACTTAAGGGGAATATGGGGGCCACATGTAGTTTCCGTTACCTGCCGCCATTTCATCGATGCTATGTTAATTCGGTGCTAGACAGTCTGATCTATTGAAAGTCAACGTGAAATTATGTATGTCGTTAGTAAAATATGATTGAATCATATCACACAAAAATAACACACAGATTTTCTCAAATAAATTCCTAAAATACTTCCTGAGGTATAGAAAATCCGTTTAAAGTTACGAATGTGAAATAACAAGAGAACTCTGCGCCACTTCAGGGATTAGCAAACAAAACACTGTACCGAAAAGCCAAAAAAATTAGCCCAGCCACGTGGATTTTTTAGTATCCAATTCTGCTCTGTAACAACGTAAATTTGCACGTAGCGACCGAAACTTGCCATTTATCCTGGCATGTTGTGTACGTGAATTTAGATTGCCTTTACAAATGTATAAGTTTGCCTCGTTTAGCACACGTAATGCGGTGACAATTAGTTGGCGGTTTCAGAAGCCGGGTTTTTTTTTACCCAAAATAAAAACTAAAAAGGGACCTAGCTTTTGGCCGCGTTTTCGCTCGCGAGAAAATATATCTTAATATATATAAATCACGTGTCACGTTGTTTGTCCGCGATGGACTCCTAAACTACTTAACCGATTTAAAATTAAATTTGCACACCGTGTGCAGTTTGATCCAACTTAAAAGATAGGACAGTTTTTATTTCGATTATTGACTTCAATATTTATTCAATAGTTTTCCACAGATGGCAGTGTAACTTAACTTTTGAGGCGGTACGAAGTTCGCCGTGACAGCTAGTATATGTATATGTAGGAATACCTGTATTAATATTGCCCAGTAACTGGGTTGTCGCTGTCAAACAGGCAGTCGCTCCATGTAAAATACTGGTATTCAGCTGCATCCTGTTGGACTAGAAGTCGACCCCAACATAGTTGTGAAAAGGCTAGGATGATGGGATACCTCGGGAACAGCATTTTTTAATAACTTTTTGGATGAATGGTATGTCTTTCTCTGTACCTCTGAAAACGTGTTCCATGCAAAATTATATGATGATCGGTTCTGTAGTTAATTTGAGAAAGCGTTCCAAACAAAACGAACTCCCAATCGCACTTAAAAAATATAGTTACAATTGCCACAGGTAGCGTTCCGAAGTTCTGCCTTACCTGAACGCGTAACTTTATGCAAGTTTTTATTTATTATACAGACGCCAGCACATAAAGCTATTCCAAACTAAAAAAAAACCCATATGAACATGCACCTTATTCTTTTGTTATAAAGTTGAAAAACAAACAAAGAAATTTGACAGATTGGGGTATATGTTGGCCTCTAGGTATACAAACGTTATTTTTCTTACATCCTACAAATCCAATTTCTTAAAGGTTACTGAAACTCTAGTCTAGGTGACATTTTAAAAGGAAGCCTTCGGGATAAATGGTACAATAACATTACTTGAAGTGAAATTCTTTCAAGTTGATAAATATTTTAGTAAGTAGCCTATTTCATTACACAAAAACTTAACTTAAACTAGAGAATTAACTTCTCTTTCTGACAGATAGCTCGAGAGAAAGACGGCGACAGTTGGACCTCTGTAAGCGAGGAAATGACTAATAATTCTAAATAGCATTGAGTAAAAGTATACCATACACCACTTCAACTCTTTACACACACTCATACACACCCACCCACACACTTTCACTCTGATGGTGCTAGCATGTCATTCTTATTAATCTAGTTTTAATTAGTTAATGCCTTGCGTCTCAAGCATGGAGGCTGTGGATTCTAATCCAAGCAAGTATTAATTTGGCTTTTTCAATTCATTATGTACTTTCTAAGTCAAAATTAGGGATCGCTGACATCGTAGAAGGATAACTTCTTGAGAAAACCTGGGCTTTTTATTAGTAGTACCTGGATGTCCGAGCTTTGCTCGGATAAACGACGTTTTCTAAAAATGAAACCTAGCTGGTTCTATTTATCGCCCCCGAAACCTCCTGCATACAAAATTTTATAAAAATCGTTGGAGCCGTTTCCGAGAATCACACTATATATATACATACATATTATACAAGAATTGCTCTTTTAAAGGTATTAGATAGGTATAAAATCACCAAATTTGCGCAAGAGTGGTGAATAATTCTCGAGTCTTCTTTGCATGAGAAGACGCTTGTGGGTTGCAGTGGGACAGTTACAGGCTGGTATTCAATTAATTAGTGTATAAATCATAAACAGGTAACTTTCACATGCATAAAACTGTTGCACACAAGAAAAATATTTGACTTTTTAATCTAAAACATCATTATCTGCCGAACCTTTTCCCAACTATGTTGGGGTCGGCTTCCAGTCTAACCGGATGCCGCTGAATACCAGTATTTTATATGGAGCGACTGCCTATCTGACCTCCATAACCCAGTTACTGGGCAACACGATACCCCCTTGGTAAGACTGGGTGTCAGACTTTCGGGCTTCTGACTACCCGTACCGACTGTCAAAGATCTACAAACAAACAGGTAGCGTTCCGAACGGTCACCCATCCTCAGACTGACCTCGGCAAGCGTAGCTTAACCTTCGATCAACCCGTGCGGCTGCGTTTTATTTAGCCACGAGCTCCTCCTTTTTAATCTAAAACAATTAATTTTAATTGCCAGTCACTCAACCATCCACCGTAGCGTTATGAAGTCTTGGTCGGTTTTTATGTGACTATTTGTAAACACATTTCCCCCTAAGGGAAATAATGAATGGATAATTTAATTAATTAATCTGGAAGTAAAACAACAAGAACAAACATGTAACACGCAAGTGTATAAGTGGTTTATTAATAATTTATTCACATTTAAATTATAATTATGCAATTTATAAGCAAATAATTGCGTATAAAAATGCAATGTTAAAATTATTATCGCTTGGTGTGCAGATCAGAAAATTGGACAGCGGACTGACAGCGCGTCGGAGGCGGTTTATTCCAAAAACCAACAGAGTAATTATAAATTTATTTTTATAATTAAACTACCGGCAATGATAAATAAACTGTATTATTTTAAATAATACGTAGGTAACCTAGACTCAGTAATAATTCAATTTGATTTATTTATTTAGGCACATCAACAACTTAATTACAAATTAACAAAATTACAAAACATTTACAAGAAGGTTCTGTTTCCAAATCGTTCACAATAGGGACTAAAATTTGTGATTTTAATCGTTTTAAAATAATCAAAAATCAAAATCAAAATCAAAATTCATTTATTCAAATTAGGCTGAGAATCAGCACTTTTTGAACGTCAAAGACGTTTACATAAGACAGTCCCCCAAAACGCCCACCCTTCACCACTTCCTAGTGTTTTTGCTGGGAAGAAGAAGTGAATGATTATACGGTAGCTTAAGAAAAAGATATATAAGATGAATAATTTGCCTACTAGCCTTCTCCCAACTATTTTGGGTTAAGCTTCCTGCTTAAGCAGATGCAGGTGAGTACCAGTATTTTACATGGAGCGATAACGAGAGGAGATAAAAAAAAATTAACATATAGCTATTGAGGCATGTAGCCATAATTTTTCGTTAAAAAATAATAATAAGGTCAACATCTGCATAGCGTTTTCCAAACTATGTTGGGGCCGGCATCCAGTCTAATTTAACATCAGCTCCATATCTGTATTTTATATGGAACTGCTTGATTAACCCCAGTTGCTAGGTTACACTAAACCCCTTAGTAAGACTACCAGACTTTCGGCCTCAAGACTACCCGTATCGACTGTCAGAGATCCATAATTGACAGCCGGGACCAACCTTTCTCCACGTAACGGATGCTCACCCATCCACATACCGACTTCAGCAACCGTAGCTTAACTTTCAATTGACCCGTGTGGCTATTATAATTAAGTAATATTAAAAAACAACTTATTATCAATTCTAAAAAAGAGTTTAGGTTACTTAAATTGTTTTGAAACCAAAAATAATGAAAAAACGAAAATGTCAAAGAACTCTCTATGGTAACTAACAAAAGGCATATCAAAAGTCTATAAAATAAAAAAGCTAATAAAAGCAAATAAGGTTATTATCCTTTTATCCTCGTATTATCACAACAATAAGTTTAAATTAAAATACCTAGAACGAAACTTCAAACACTGGTATTAAAAAAAAATTGAAGGCTCTTGTTCTAATATTGAAAGCTTTTGTTCTTATATTGAATTACTGAAGTCAATTACCAAGTCTAGCCATATCAAATAGGCTGTGATGAGCGTTGGTAACTTACCTTTGATAAGTTTCATAAAGGTGGCTAAGTTACTTTTAAGTTAAGAAACGTTTTATGAAAATATACAATATATTTTATGGTTCCGAACTCAAATGTGGCCGGCATGTTGTTGAGTAGGTATTTCTGTTGCCACTGTGACAACATATAATAAGAATAAAATAAAATATAGGAAGAGCGACTGCTAAGCGTGAGGCCCTAGGTTCGATTTCCAGGTCGGGCAAAGTGTTATTGAGTTTTTCCCATCGGAATTTTCTCATTCACAGCCCGGAGTCTGGATTTGTACCCTGTTGATGGCAATAGGCTCACCCCTTATTACATGTGACTTAAACAAAAATGGCAAAGCTAAGGTGTTACTATAAGTGCACCTTACCCAACCCTTCGGGGAATACAGGCGTAAATTATGTTATGTTGTACAAGACTTTGAAGTTTGTCGTCAAAAAAGTCGTACAATACTTGTACACATTCGATACGGTCGCGAATGATACCTTTTGAGGTTTTAGACAACTCCCCCGCCCCTCTATCCAATGTCACGTAATTTAATTCGGAAAAAATGGCAACGGCGATACAAGGCAACGCGCCGTGTTTCGATATAGAAATCACGCGTTCAGCGAAAACATAAATACACGGGATATCTCACTACCCCTCCTTCCCTCTTGTGATGGTTAGTGATATTTTCCGAGCCCCACTCTCCCCTTTCGACCTCACGTGATTAATGGACAATCTCTTAGCTGCATTAATTCAAGTATGTATCTTATAAATCGTGTCTACAATGTTCTCGCGGCTACCACAAGGTCTTGTGAATAGTTTATTAAGCAGAGAATACACGAGTACGTTGCAGTCGAACTATCTGCTGCCTTGTGAGCGGCTAAGTTGAATGAAAGATTGGTTAGCTGGAACGTATCTTATTCGGGAAACTTTAGTTCGAGGTTTTGTTGAAGGAGAGCTGGTATTTTTGGTCGGATCCCAGGAAAGTAATATACAGTGAGGGTAACAAGATCGCCGTTGATTCAAGCATGGATGTATTGATCGCGTGGATGTAATTATATCCTTAAAAAGCTACAGCTTTATGTCATTGACTTATATGTTATGCTTTTGTCATAACCATAAAAAGTATATTATGTGCTAAACCAGGGCAAGGTCTATCCGCGTGCCAAATTTCTTTTTAATCAATTCAGCCGTTTTTGGGTGAAAGAGTAACAAATGACTCACATTCGCATTTATAACATTACCAGCGTTTGCCCGTTTGCCGCGCTATGTCCTTTTCCAGGATACAATCAATCTCCTTGCCAATTTTCATTACGATCCAGTAAGCGCTTGAGTCGTGAAAAAGTAACAAACAGAGTTACTTGCGCATTCATAATATTAAATTATGAAGTAGGTATTAAGTTAAGATTAAGTAACATGTTAATAGTAGAGATTCAAGTTCTTCTAACTTATTAGACGGATGTGTTACATGGGACTTTTTTGCGTCAGGAAGTGGCGTTTTAGGACACCTTGTTGTGTAATTTTTGACGGCCAAAAAGCTGATTTTCAACCTTTGTGAATAAATGATTTTGATTGTAGTATGTGGTAGATAGTTCAAGAGGATTTATAGTATCAAGGTTGTGAAAGACTCGGGTACCATGTGATTTTGAAATTTACTTTCACCAACAGAAAGTTTAAATTAAAATAATCAAAGCGCGCTCGTGAAATGCAACAAATTTACTCAAACAGTATTTATGCACTGCAGCTACAATACTTAGCTCCGAAATACGAAACATTTCTAGAACTTAACTGAGATTTATCTAGAATTTTACTAGCTTTTGCAAGCTTCATAATATTTTCTGTGCTAACGCGAACAGATATATTTTATTACCACTAAAATTGGCTATTATTATGGACTGACTCACACAGCTTGCGTGAAATGGGTAGGTACGAGTGTTACTTTGTCTAGTTAAGTACCTAAATCAAGAATTGTTTCAGTGGTTTTCTTCTAGCAAAGGTTATTATTCAGTAACATTTGGAACCATTCGTATGAGTATGTCGGAATCTGTGAAAATCTTATTTTTTCTATTCCAATTTTAAAAAGCGTTTCCCCACACTAGGATTTTTTCCTGTATCGTGGGTGCACATACACAAGCAGCCAGACCCGGACCAACTACCTGTAGGCCATTGAATTATTTGTTCCGACCTAGAATCAAACCTGAGACACGTAGCGCAGCAGCCAATAGCTCAGCCACAGCCTTGCAACGAGAAGTAAAAAGTAGGGTTGTGATTTTCACTACTTATAATAATACTATGTTCCACTGCAAGGCAAAGGTCTCTCATCATACAGAGAAAGCATGAGCTTTGATCACCAAGCTTTCTCAAAACGGGTTGGGATTTCAGACATCTATGAATTATAAGGTTGATATTATAAGGTATTAAGAGGTTGTTGTCATCATTGGCTATGCAAGTTTCAATATCAAAGATTTTTATTGTGAGGAACTCGTGGCTAAATACAGCCACACGGGTTGATCGAAGGTTAAGCTACGCGGTGACCGTTCGTAACATATCGTGTCTCCTCCGTACCTCGGAAAGCACGTCAAGCCGATGGTCACGGCTGACATTTGTAGATCTTTGACAGTCGTTACGGGTAGTCAGAAGCCCGAAAGTGTGACACCAGCCTTACCAAGGGGTATCGTGTTGCCCAGTAACTGGGTTGTGGAGGTCAGATATGCAGTCGCTCCATATGAAATACTGGTATTCAGTTGCATCCGGTTGGATGTCATGAATACCAGTATTTTACTATTGTATGCCTAGTATGGTAGATCAGCGCAAACACATCAGGAGAAACGCTAGTACGAAGCTGCATCCACCTCTGCAACAGGGACAGGTCCCACCGCTCGGACAACACCATCAGGAGACTGTTTGAGCTACTTCGTAATTAAGAAACAAATGTATAATTTCGCTCACATATTTGTTCTACTCAAAACACCCTCACAGACTGCTCCCCTCAATACAGATCAATAGCCCTGAATATCTTTATCATGTGACGTCACGCGACTGTCATATTTGGCACAATTAATTCATAACACTGTCTATTTAGAGTCGCAGACTCGCAATGGAGGCTCGAATCATTTTTGAAGCATTGTTTGTTGATTTCAATGAGGCAACGATTTTGTTGTATGCTTTGAAATTGTTGGAAGAGGATTGTTTAATGTTGATAAGTTTTAAAAGGTGAGGACAGAGAAAACAGAAACATCTCCGCGTTTCTGTAATTCTTACGGTAGCAATTTTCTTAAAATAATGACACGCCTGTTTTCCTTGAAGTGTTGGGCAGACGTATGGTACCACCAACCAAATCTAGACTCCGGGCTACTGAGCAATTCTACATAGGATAACCCAACAACACTTTGCCAACAATGTTCAGCAGTCGGGCTTGCGGATATTAGACCTAAGCTGAGACCTAAGCAGTACAGAAATAATTGTTTAATATATATTTTTCAATTATCCTATATCTGGGACAGTTCAAAAATAACGTTATTTTTTTTTGTTTTCTGTTTATCCTATATTGTCCCACAAAGTCCCCCCCCCCCCCATAGTTTTCCAGTCCTCTCTCTGTGCTGTTTTCTCCGGCCAATATTTTGTAAACTCGTGTAAGTCGTCACGCCAGCGTATTCTGGGCCTCCCTAGACAAGTATAAATAATAAAGTATTACATAGGTTGAAAAAAGGTCTCAGGTGATCAATTTTCAATAACACGGTTATAAGTTCAGGTTCTATAATTTGCAGTTTACGCGATTTTCAAATAAACCTGCTACATCATCATTTGCCTTGCTTCTACCCAACCATGTTGGAAACAGCTGAATGGCAGTATTCAAATAGTGCGACTGCCTAACTGACCTCCACAGCCCAATTACTGGGTCACACAATACCCCGTAGAAAGACAAGTTTCAGACTTCCAGGTTTAAAACTACCCATAACGACTGACAGAGATCTACAACTGACAGCCGGGACTAACAGCTTAATGTGCCTTCCAAGGCATGGAGAAGTCTCAGGGTGTAATGGATGGTCACCCATCCACGGCTCCACCTACAGAAGCGTTGCTTAGCCTTGAAGATCGAACCTTGCGGCTGTTATAACGTAGCCTCACAACTACCGCACACACACATATTAAACTTATCACTCTAACCTCACTTAACCCAGAAGTAATTAGCGAATGAGAAAACCTATTAATTAAGAACAGCCGATCAACGAAGGCGCGCCGCTTTTAGGCTGGGCCAATTATTTTGGCAACACCTTCTGTAGCCTAGATAGGCCCGCCGGCTTTGTTTGCTGATGAACTAACGAAGTATAATTTTGATGTTAGCGCTATTTAGGTATTTTAATGACCTAGTTTGTGTTTTGTCAATATCATCATCTGCCTAGCCTTTTCCCAACCATGTTGGGGTCGGCTTCCTGTCTAACTGGATGCAGCTGAATACCAGTTCTTGGGCAACACGGTACTCGCCCTCTTTTGTATAACTTCAAAACATAACTGGGAAAATGTGGGCATATTTTAAAAACACCTCTGCCTTAACCTTCTTAGAATGTCATGATAGACCAGTGGTTTAGGCCACGCTTCTTGTGCACGAGGTTGTGGGTTCAAACCTGGGCAAGTACCAATGTGAGGTACTTTCTAAGTTTATCTTGTAAATCACTAACATTGGTGAAGGAAAACATCGTGAGGAAACCTGAACTTATATAATTAATATAAGTCTGAAATCGCCAACCCGTCTTGAGCAAGCTTGGTGATTAATGCTCGAGCCTACTCTGTATAAACCTTTGCCCTGCAGTGGGACAGTAATAGGCTGGTACTTTACTTTTTTACTTAACCTTCAGAGACAAACTAGCGTGATTTTATGTTATGTCATCGTAAAAGACAAATTTGTTTTTTTTTCATGTTTTCAAAACAAAATTGAGAGTAAGAACGTTAATACAATACTAAATTATCGCCCATTTCTTTATTCTCCTCATGGTTAAAAGAAAATTTGAACAAACCACCAATCGTTGGTTCTTCAAAGGGACCGGCCCCTGAGGAATACTCATAGCACATTTTATTCTGTTAGAAAACAATTTTCTATGTTTCATGCCTACTTGAAAAAAATGTGGAGGGATATGAAAATGTACTAATAAACTTGGTGAGGAGCTCGTGGCTAAATAACAACAGCCGCACGGGTTGATCGAAGCTTAGGCTTCTCTTGCCGAGGTCAGTCTGTGGATGGGTGACCGTTCGTAACAAAACGAGACTCCTCCGTGCCTCAGAAAGCACGTTAAGACGTTGGTGCGTTAAGTTTTACTGCTTCCATTGAATAAACTTACAGAAAATCGAAAAAATAATAATAATAATGTGATATTTTGTGTGCAAAAACTTACTGTTATGAATATTCACGAATGGGAATCTGAAACAAGTAAAAAAGATTTTATGAGTACAAGGTCAGTCAGTAAAAAAAATAATATCTTAGTTGTTTTATTTTGATATTTATTTTAATTTAATAAATTAAAAATAGTGAACTATCCTTACTAAATAAATGTAACAATAAAAAATCATCCTCATCGCTGTCGACTGGTAAAGTGCCCAAAAGACTGGTGGTATTGCCACGTTGAATGGCAATGCTTAGTTGGCTAAGTAGATGCCAGCCCTTGGGTCTCGGGAAGCATCAAGTACCTAAACATCTAATTCGCTATACATTATTTAAATATGTATGATAGTTTTTTTTATTTTTTTATTTATTTAGTAGGAGGATGTAAGACAACTCATAGATTGTTGAAATTGAGTAAGGAGAGAAAATATGTTATTTTATTCATAATTGGTTTTCGTTGCTTTGTGTTTTTTTTCTTTAAAGTATTTTATTTTGTAACTTAATATTTTCATCAAGTATACACTACTACACCTAGACTAAAGTTAGCAAGTAAGCGATATTTTGGTGCCTTTGTTGTGTTTAACTGTAATTGACTAAATTGACAAATTTTCTCAATTGAAAATGAACCTTATTTCTTTGCAATAGAGTTGAAAACCCTTTTTTGGAAAGAAATTTGACAGATTGGGGTAGCTTGATGTGCTGATCACTGTACATGTAGATATATACTGTAGGTGAAACTTAAATAAATAACATAACATAACATCACGCCTCTATTCTCCGAAGGGCTGGGCAGAGGTGTAACTACAGTACACCCACATTTCATCATTATGTTTGTAAGATCTATGTAATATCCCCTATTGATGATCTTAATGACATTAACCGGGCACATACATATCCAGACTCCGGCTTGCGTATATGTATAATTTTTTATTATAGCTACAATATTATTTAAGAAAATAAGGAATAAGAAATTTACCAATCAAGTATATATAATGTATCAAGTATGATTGCTTTTAGAATCTTATCTACCAACTTTTTACGATTCATAGTGCAAAAAAATAGCGCTGAGACACTTTCTCAAACCACAGAGCATTTCCATTAAAAAATATAAGTCAGTGTCTCTAGCACGAATGTTGACGTTAATGTTACGTCAATTCGAACGATTTTGAATGTGAAAATTCTCTTTTTCATATTTAATATGAGTTTATTATTGTAAGACTTTATTCATATCTGTGGGCACACATCATCTGCCTAACCTTTACCCAACTGTGTTGGGGTCGGCTTCCAGTTGTAAGGTTCATTGGGCTATTAGCCTTTAATCTATTGTATTTTTGTAAAATCCTATCTAGCATGCGATATATTAGTATTTAATTTAGTAGATATGTAAATAGTAGTTATCATTTATTAAATCGATTATTTAAATTGTATCGATTTATTAAATTGTAAGCTGTGGTTACCTGTAATACAGGATAGTGTATAATTTTGTAATATTTAATTGTAATGTATTTCTCGTTGGTGATCTTTAAAATAAATAAATCGATCCGAATTGATTATGGCACACTTTGTGTGACATTTTTGACGTTTGAAAGCGAGGTAAAATGAATGCATTTGTTATTCGATTTTTGAACTGAACACTTGTCAGAAATAAATCCGTTTATATTATTATAATCATCGTTAAATTTCAGAGATAAGGAATAGGTCCTTTACAGTCCAACCAGAAGCAGCTGAATACCAGTATTTTACATGGAGCGACTGCCTATCTGACCTCCACAACCCAGTAACTTGAAACACGATACGCCTTGGTAAGGCCGGTTGTCAGACTTTCAGGCTTCTGAATACCCGTAACGACTGTTAAAGATATACAAATACTTAACACACTTCACACACATTTAACACACTTTACACTTCTTAAGGATCGGCAGTCGACCATTGTGATGTAATGTGTGTCTAGATATAAGTGTATAATATGTATTGTGTGCCAACTAATGTAACTTTTTGTTTATTGTGCATCGTGTATTGCTTATTGTAAAACTTTTATAATAACTGTTATTTTAGTTTACTTCATAAACAGTTTACAGTCTCTCTAGTTGTATAATTATTTTTAGTAATCTGTGGAAAACGTAGTGGGTAGCATATTTATAATAGTTTAGTATTTAATCCTTATTAGAAACCTGTAATATGTTACTGTTTGTTTTTCCTAAATAAATAAATAACAGACGGGACCAACGGCTTAACGTGTTTTCCAAGGCACGGAGGAGTCTCGGTATGTTACGAACGCTCACCCATCCATAGACTGAGCTTCGCAAGCTTATCTTTACCGTCATGATCATTCCCAGTGGCTGTTTTTATTAAGCCACGATATATGGACACACAATATGCCACATAAATTTGAACCTAAATGTTATAGGATACTTTTATTATTTTCAATTTTATTGTGTTGATATTACTTTTACTTCATACATTCGTGCTAGGCACACAGACGGTATTTATCGACAGCAGTTTTTTGGATATCGCCTGCCTATTGCCGTACGCAAATAGACATAGACTATCGAATAAATACGGTATCATGCAACCGATTTGAAACACGAAAACTCGGTCATTTTCCGGTACTCTATGCTACTGTCTCTCGCTCTATGCTCACAAGCATGATGTACTTTGTTCGATTCCCGTGCCGGGAAAGGTCTTATTGGGTTTTTTTATCTGAGATTTCTCAATAGCAGTCTTGAGTCTGGATTTGTATACGGTTAATTGCAACAGGCTCGCCCCTATAACACGGGAATTAAACATAACTGGCGAAATGCAAGTGTATTATAAATACTCCTAACCTAACCCTTCGTAGACACATCACGTAGAATTACATCATTATTTACTCGTACTTCACATACTCACACCATACTATAGAACTGTTTTACGTCCGTGACACCTCACAACGTCAGGTCTAGTTGAAAACCAGCGTTGGGCAGAGGTTGTCTGGCATTTTTTTTGAACTGGACCCTTTTAGCGCAGCTGATGGCACATACTTAATAGTATATATACTTACATATGTTTTTAATGTATTTCTTGTTACTCGTTTTTCATGTTTTTCTATGTTTAGTATTGTCGTTGTGTGCCTGAACCTGTGCTGAATAAATGTTTTTTCTTTCTTTCTTTCTTTCGTAAAGTACACGATATTAAAATCAAAATCAAAATTCATTTATTCATATTAGGCTGAGAATCAGCACTTTTTGAACGTCAAAACGTTTACAAAAGACAGTCCCTCAAAACGCCCACCCTTCACCACTTCCTAGTGTTTTTGTTGCAAACTCCCCAGCGACACGCCTGTCTGATAGGTTTGAAGAACTTGAATCTAAACAACATATGTCAAAAAAATAATACTCGTGATGTCATGTATCCGTACTGGCTGTACTGGTAACAGTTTTTGGTATTTTCAATCTATATATGGGCAAATGCCCTTCATCATCATAATCAGACATTCTTGGAACAAAAGCGATTCGTCGAATGTGTGGTGCGCTCGGCGATGACGTTTGGGAAAAATCTCTCTTTCAACATGGCCCCGCTGACTATCGACCTCGACACGCAGACTGACAGGAGTCATATCTAGTTCTTCAAATTTATGCACCATAAGCGTCCACAGTAAGGGTAGTGTCCTTAAAAACTCTTATTGGTCTGAAAGTTGAAATGCTCAAAAATGCTGGTCACGTATTTTTTCTTTTTTCACGTAAACCAAAAATTACGAAGATATAGTACGTTAAAATTACGCGTGACGTCACACCGTGCTACAGTGTTAACGTAACAGTGACGTCACAAGCCCCTTCTCCTGAACTTTGATTTGTTATATCATTGTCACTTGTTATTGATTTGAGAAAGAAAAAAATACGTGTCCAATAATTTTTGGTAATCTAACTGACGGTCCAAATAGACTTAATATTTTTACCTAGGACACATCCCTATTACGTTTATTTAAACTACGATACAAGAGAATGCACCATTATCTGCCTATGTAGATATGCCTATGTACATTATAGTTTACTTTCATGAAGTCTGTTAAAAACAAAAGTTTCAGGATGTAAAGAGACTTCGCAATTCCACCAGGTCCCATTTCACTTTATTTCGCGGAAAAATATGCACATACGAGCAAGAAAAGTGATACGCTTAATTTTATTTTTAAATTCAAAGCCACCGAGTGTAAAGAAAAGCCACGACAAAGGCGTGGTTGCAAAGGAAAACGATGTTTTTTGTCAAAAAGTGTAAGTTTTAGCAACCAACAGTGTTACACAAAGTTACTGGTAGTCATTTTTTTTGGCTGACTTAGACTTACCTGTTGCCTGTGTTCCGGAGATTAACCGGAACAAACAGGCAGACAGACAGACCTACAGCTTTTTTGTATAACCGGCTTTTTATCATTACGCTATGACACTGAGTATCGGATGAGACCGCCTGTATACGAGTATTACAAATACTTTACCCCACCCGCTCCCCGCTAGCAAACTCACCTCGCCCTAACTTGTAAGGGGCGCATTTACATCAGACAAGGGATTAATAAAATATGATGGTGAGAAGTCTGTTCACTCTCAAGATAAAGTGTTTCCCTCACAAATACAATTTACCTTGTTCACCGAAACACTTCCCTCGGGTAACTAGCCATAAACAGGTTTTAATTGCATTTATTATTAACTTTGTAAAAGAGTACGATAATTGTAGTATAAGGCTGCGGATTTAAGATAAGCCATTTTGTTTTATCATAGATTAAATTACTTTTTTATAATGTACATTTTTTTTGTTAAATTGCTTTCTCTTGCTGTGACGGATATATTAAAAAGAAACACAAACATTTGCACGCTATATAGTATGTAGAAAACATGCATGAAACAACTTTCTTTAAGTTACCTAGCATGCACTTATTATTATTTAAAGTCAAAGCATTTATTTAAAATAAACCAATTACAAGTACTTTTGAATTGTCAAAGAATCGGATAAATGAAGCTAGTCGCCCATTCCAAAGCGTAGGTACCTATGGAGAAGATCGGGCAAGAAGTTTCTTGCCCGATCTTCTCCATGGCCACACTTTTATAGTCATGATTTTGCTACGGATATTTGGTTACACCATTTATGTTCATATTATCAATGTGAGAACGATGTAAAAGACATGCACATTAAAAGCTTCGTATTAAAAACATACTACAGTACTACAGTACCACTACCATACTATATATTTTAGTATTGTAGGTATACACATGTTTGGGCAAATAAATCTTATCTTATCTTTGATACCTATGTTATGTAGCACTGTCTGCTGCATAAATACTAATTTTATGTAATAGTATCTGTGAAAACTTATAATTGGTCAACGACTTATTAAAAACTAATGAATTATTGTGTCTGCCTAGTCGTAAGCTAGCCGAGGATAATAAAATAAAAAAATATATGCTGAAAATATTTTTTACAAAAGCAGAAAATAGTATCTTTATTTTTTTTTTGTTTTACATTATTATATTTATATTTATTTTATAGTTTATTTTAAGGTTGCTGTCCTTCTACTTCTTCTTAAAGACTAAAGTCATCTTCATCTTTGACTTTGCGCCGCGCCATTTTATTTCTCAAAATTTTATTGTTAAAATGTAGGTACTTACATTTTGGAAACAAATCTTCGAACCTCAGTAACAAACGTGATTTAAATATAAAACCCGATTAACTTGTTAGCTATTAACTTACCCCAAAATTAAGTTAAGAAATCGAGTACCAGGAACATAATACGATCATTAAAGTAAATCAAAGAGAATAATTTACGTTTAATGAGTTTATCCCAAAAACCATTAAATTAATCTTCTAACTTAATCAACTCGCAGAATACGAATAAATAATGGCATCCCTTTCATCAAAAGTCCTGTCGTAAATCTGGTACCAGCCTGTTATTGTCCCACACTGGGGATAAAATCTCTTTTCATACACAGAAGGAAAACGATTTAAATGATAAAATACTCTTCTGGAAATAAAGAAGAGAATGCTTAGATTTTTTGGTCATGTTGAGAGGATGAATGAAAAGTGACTAACGCAAGATAATATATTTTAAGAGAACTTTCTTGCCCCAACGGCCATCTGTTCTACGAGCTACGAGTATGTGCCCCGCCCACTGCCACTTAAGTTTGGCGATTCTGTGTGCTATGTCGGTTACTTTAGTTCTCCTGCGGATCTCCTCATTTCTGATTCGATCACGCAGGGAAACTCCGAGCATAGCACGCTCCATCGCCCTTTGGGTGACCTTGAGCCTTCGTATGAGGCCCATAGTAAGGGACCAAGTCTCAGTTCCGTAGGTCATCGCTGGCAACACACACTGGTCATAGACTTTAGTCTTGAGACACTGCGGTATTTTGGACGAGAAGATATTACGAAGCTTCCCGAACGCTGCCCAGCCGAGTTGGATTCAACGATTGACCTCTTTCTCAAAGTTGGACCTGCCTAACTGGACTGTCTGTCCCAGGTAAACATATTCGTCGACAACTTCGAGTGTAGAGTCTCCAACCTTTAAAGAAGAAGTGGGTGCGACATGGACATTTGACATAATTTTCGTCTTGTCCATGTTCATTTTGAGGCCCACTTGTTGGGAGGCTCTACCAATTATTTAGATAATATATAAATGTATGAAAAGAAAAAAGAAAATAAAGAATCGCAGGGCATTGAAAAATTCATCCACATCACGGTCAATGGGAAAAGTACCCAGAAGGCTGGCAGCAGTGCCACGTAAAATGGCAAATATATAATTATAAATATACTTGTTGGGATTTTCTATGCTTGTTCCAAAAAATGTCTTTCTTTCTTTTTTTCTCACTCGCAAAACCATACACAGTTAAGCGAAACTATTTCTTTTGCGGATACACAGAAAGAGATAGCAAATAAAAGCCATTATGTACTCGTAACTTTGTCTCAGGACGTGATAGTACTGGTTATTGGTCGTAAACGAGTTGCAACATGTTACAACGCGGTGTTCTAACGTGTAGAGCTAACCGGTGTCTTGAGTTGCGCCAACACTGTTAGGGCTTGGATCTCTGCCCACCCGGTGATGGGTATGGCATGACAATATGTCAGAATCTTGTGTGTATATTTCGTAGTTTGAGTTTTTTTTTGCATCTATAAGTATGTCCGTCAGTCAGTTATGGATAGTTTATATATAGGGTGAAAAGGACATGACACAGAACCTGATACCATGACCCCTTTCATGATTCTGGACCCTCAGTCTATAAATTTTTTCGTAGGCTTTGTCCTAATTTTTACGTCATTTTGTGAAGTTTTTTTTTTAACTGTAAAAACTCTAAATTTATATTTCACCCATTGAGATTTTTAATAAAAAGAGTTTTTTTTATTTTTTTTACAAATGTCTTTTTGAGTTAGATATAAATCATGGTTGCAACTCGATGCGTGGACTTCATGATACAATTAATAATATAGTTTTTTTCTTACGAAGTGTATTTTCGTTCATATTCCTTTAATAATTTAATAAGATATAATTGGAAACAATTTCAATTATTTTGAATACTTATTAAAGTTTAATTGTTGGGTTTTGTAGGCTCCAGAATTCTTGGAAGTACTTTTCACCAATCCGCATTTAAATAGAGGTTTCGTTCGAAAAATTGAAATGAAATTTCAAAAGAATATTGTACAAAAAAAAACATGAAATCAAATCAAATCATGCCATACATAATAAATCTTTAATACTGTACAAAAATTAAAAGCTAAACCCTTCAGGAGATAACACATCCGGCCAAATTATTTCGTGAGCAGAATACACGTTTAAGCCAAGATTTTCGGCATTACAACACAAATTATAATGTTAACAATGCGCAGTTTATTTTGGCCTGACGTGTAATTCGTTAAACTCGAGAAGGAATTTAATAAAAAATAATTACGTGTGTGTGCGTGTGGTTGAGACTGTGTGCGTGTGTGTAGGTTGAACTCAGACATAGTATATACGTACTGGTATAAAAAATATGATATATTAT
Organism: Phlogophora meticulosa; assembly: GCA_905147745.2. Classification (NCBI taxonomy): domain Eukaryota; kingdom Metazoa; phylum Arthropoda; class Insecta; order Lepidoptera; family Noctuidae; genus Phlogophora; species Phlogophora meticulosa. Next base: position 1,949,973 of record LR990524.1, on the reverse strand, counting down.
GAAGGAGCTTGTTGCTAAATAAAACCAGCCACACGGGTCGATCGAACTTTAAGCTACGCTTGCCGAGGTCAGTCTATGGATGTGTGACCATTCGTAACATATCGAGACTCCTCCGTGATAAGGAAAGCACGTGAAGCCCTTAAAAAAAAGGAAATGAAGAATGTGTACTCTCGTACACATTCTTAATTTCCTTTTCTTTTTTTCTGTTTGATTTCTGTGTGCAGCATAATCAAACAGAGAAATGAAAGAAAAATCATTTATTGGCGACAGGTTCAAACACGCACGGATAGAAAAAATATTAAAATAATGTTTAAAAGACAAACATTTATTTTATTATTATTAAACTGTGCTATTCGTACAGTCTTTGAACAAATGCACTTTAGATTTCTCTAAGTTCGATCTTACACTTTCTTAGACAACTCTTCCCTATCTCTGTCTCGGGCTTGGGCCTGCCTGCCCTTCTCAAAAAAAAGCCCCCTGTATATTCAAAGTAACTTTAGGGATGCCTCACAGTTCGGGCCCCACTTATCCTTGAAAGGGTTACCTTTATACCTACAGCATAAATTATTTCATAGAGATGCTGCGGTCGATATGCAGAATCGGAAATTTGATGAAATTTCTAATCGAGTTATGTTCTCTTTAGTCGATTATTTATTTTTCTTCTTCGAGTCTTTACTTTGTAGGGTGTTAAAAAAAATAATAAGCTTCAAATAAATAATAATGATAATTCTATTTCTTTTACTGTCCCACAAGGCAAAGGCCTCTTCTCAAACAGCGAAGGCAAGGAATAGGGTATAAATCATTATATGCCCAAGTTTAATATACATAAAAAAGTGTGTGTGGGTGTGTGTGTGTATTAATGTGCACACGTATGAAACAGTATCACTACTGTTTCAAAACAAAATAAATCTCTCACTTTCACAATTTCTTTAAATGAATTTCAATAAGTCTATTTATTACATCACATATACAGAAATATTTGAATTTACAAGTGATGTAAGTAATCATTCTTCAGTTTAAATAAACAGACATGGTGTCTTGACGGTCCAAAGTGATCGAAAATGTGACGAGTTTTTTCAAGATGGCGTCGGAAAGAGTGATATTTTTTTTTAAGATTGCCAAAAGATTTCTCCTATCTATATATATATATATATAAATCCCTATTTCCCTTTGTCACGGCATCACACGTGAACGGCTGGACCAATTTCGCTAATTCTATTTTCGTTGTATTTGTTATTGTAACCAAAATGTTCTCACGGAAAGAAAGATGAAGACAATTGGAAAATTTCACGAGAAAACTTAACGACTATTTAATTTTGAGCATCTGCAGTACACGCCATTGACAGGACGGACATTAATAAAAAAAATAAAAAAATGCTGGACAATCCACCCAGCATCATCTAGCCCCAAGCTAAGCAGAGCTTGTGTTATGGGTACTAGATGACTGATATACATAATATAATACATTACATAGATAGATATCATCATTTTAGATCGTACAAACATTTGTCCCAAGGCGGGAATCGAACCCGCAACCTCCGGCGTCGCATGCAGACCTACGCCCGCCGTGCGACATCGGTCGTCAATGTCTGTCTAGTACGTCGATAAAGAAATTTCACTTCAAGAAAACTTGATCAAGCTTTCTTGCTAATACGTATAACTCGCAACTGAGTTTTAAAACTAATCACGGAAATTAGAATATATTTTTCATGCACATATGTCATCGGTGGAAAATAAACATTTTTCCCTTGAATTCCTTTCATACCCGTTAAAAAAACTTTTCAAGCAAAGCCACAGGCTTAGCGACTATCTTACCAAGAAGGTATTTCTCATTTTAACTTGCTACCTTGATACAGTCTCTTTGTGTCAGCTTCCTAATGAAATGCGGTAATGACAGAGAACGCGGAAGGCGTGTCGAGTTCTTAGTAATTTAGATAGAGAGGGGCAAGTGTCGTGTTACCAGCACGTAGTTTCATTAATATGTGAGGAGACGACATCTTTATAGGTGCAACGCACATTTGTATATCTATACTTCTACTTGTATTTACGTTGTATGTTTAAATATTTATTATTAACTATATATTTAAGCTATTAATATGTAAAAGATAAAAAAAAAAGAATCACAGTGTTGCTGTCAACAGGAAAAGTGTTCAAAAGGCTGGCAGCATTGCCACGTTGAATGGCAATGCTGATACTGTGGCCAAAAAAGGCCAGCCCTCGACCAACCGCTTGGTGATGTCAAAAAAAACTAAATGGGCACACGAACCCATGCCTAACGTTTCCACCCCAAACGACTTGAATATATAACTATACACATATTTGGTTTGTGTATGTGAAATTAAATGTTTGTAAATACACCCACGAAACAAGATACATTCCTAGTGTGGGGAAAAGTTAAAAAAAATATAGATCTTTGACGGGTAGTTAGAATACCCGTAACAACTGCGTAAAATTTAAATGTGGTCATTTAGTAGGATGTATTTTGTAACTTCTTACACCAAATAAAACTTGTGTCGTATTATATAAATTGTAAGGATAAGTATACTACCAATAATCAGATACAAGTCGCCTTGATAACTGAAATCAAATAAACAAAAGTGTTTTAATATTACCACCAAAATAAACAGTTTCTTTTCTTTTCTATCTTTCATTTTCAATAAAAAAACGTTGCCCCACACTAGGAATTTCTCCTATGTCGTGGGTGCGTTTACCAACATTTAAAGTCACATGCACGAACAGCCAGACCCGGAACAACTACCTGTAAGCCATACAAATATTTGTTTCTTGCGGGAATTGAACCCACGACACGTTGCGCGGCAGTCGATCGCTCAACCACTGCGCCAACCGTGTCGTCAAGTTCGCGTCAGTTTTGATGTAACATGGTCATACAAACTCAACTGTTAATGTCTGATTACAACTTTGAAAATGTTTTTGTTACTGACATCACGCTTGTAATGCCCGAAGTGTTCGGCAGAGGTGTACCTATAGTATACCCACATTTCGCCAGTTATGTTTAAGTCACATGTAATACGGGGCGCGCCTCATGCCATCAAAAGGGCACAAACCCAGGCTCCGGGATGCTACTAAGCAATTCCAACACGATAATTCGACCCGGGAATTAAAACACCCAGGACCCACGCGCTTCTGACCACTGGACCAAAGAGGCCCCGGGACTCCGATCCCCATTACCGGCCACCGTAGGCGCGTGCTTGCGGACGGCGAGCAATGGGTGGCTCGTCGTCCGACCGTCCGGTAACCATCCAGACCGAGCCCAAGTTGTCGACGGCGCGTAATGTTCCACGCGCGCCTCAAGGAGATGTCAGCAACTGTAGGGGCGCAGCAGGGTCGAAGCCTACCGGGGCCAAGAGTCTGATTCTGAAAGGAAGACTCGGCCCTGGTACGAAAGGCAAGGAAGGAACAGGAGTGGGTTTTTAGTCAGTAAAAGTCTGACACTTTCTCCCGCCCCAACCCAAGAGTGGGGGATGTCATTACATGATTTTCCCACCGGAAAAAAAAAGACCAAAGAGGCAGTTGTGTCTATTTTTAAACTTCGTAAGAGTTTATACCTAGGGATTATATATTATAGATTATATATTGGGATACATCGTGGTATACTGACATCTTGTCAAATACTTTAGACTTGTATTGTACAGTCAACTGTTTTCTTTTATTGCCTTGCTGTTTAGTGTTTTTATGTACAACATGAACTTTTTTATTATAAAAAAACAGTCTCGTTCCTTAAGTGATTCCAAGCGCAACTGCTGAGCGCGAGGTACTGGGTTCGATTTCCAGGTCGGACAAAGAATTAATTACTTTTTCCAATTGAAATTTTCTCATTAGCAGTTAGCAGTCTGGATTTTTGCCTGGTTTATAGCAATAGGCTGTTACTATAGGTGCACCTCTGCCCAACTCTTCGTGGAAAACAGGGGTGATATTATGTTATTATTAGGTAAAAAAAATCGCACGCTAATTCTGAGTAGACATTTTTATTTTATCAGTGTAAACATGACACTGCACTTCTTATTTTTTCTTACAAATAAAAACTCAGCCATACACCGTTTTTACACTAGAATCAGCAAAAACTTCAATCCACATCCCTCAAACACAGCCTTAATCTAAGATTAATAACCTCCCCGTTTAACACACAGTTGATTAATTAATCACTCTCCACAACTTTGGAGAACTAGAAAGTTTGCTAAATCACTTAAAAACATAATCTAACTGCTACACACGCGTGGGTGGTTTTCCAAATAGTTGGAACTTGTGGTGTACCGTAACGGTTGGGAAACCTTGCTTAGTACCTGGTATGTCGGCGCATTTATGGAGGCGTGTATGAACATTTAACTGGCTAAAATTAATTGTATGAGTTTTGCGTGAATTGTGGGGAATTCGTTAAACTTTGGGAAGGGTGGGGGTTGTTTCTCGAATAATAGTTTTAGAGTGGTTATGTGCAGATATTGAATACATAGAGTACAGTAAAACGGGGTGAATCGAAACATCGGGGTAAATAGAAACAAAACTTTATATGAGATTTAAAGGTTGATTCAACATTATTAATTACTGAAAAGGTGTTGAAATTATTCATTTCAATTCCTTAAAAAAAGTTAGAGTCCTTGTAGGAACAAACAATGTTGAACTAAGACGAAAATGCCCTTCAAAGTTATGTTTCTACTCACCCATGGGTTTCTATTCACCCCGTTTTACGGTACTTACTTAAACTTGAAGGAATAAAATAACTATACTACTAAATAAATAAGACGACACGGTTGGCACAGTGGTTGAGCCATCGGCTGCTGCGCCGCGTGTTGTGGGTTCGATCCCAGCACGGAACAAATATTTGTATGACCTACAGATAGTTGTTCCGGGTCTGGCTGTTTATGTATGTGAGTTTAAATGTTTGTAAACGCACCCACGATACAGGAGAAATTCATTGTGTGGGGCAACGTTTAAAAAAAAAAAGAACTAAAGGCGATTTGCACACTGAACCGCATCAAGCAGCTAGGTGCGCGGCGACGAACGACGAACACTGCGCGTGAATGCGTTTCTGTGCACTACGCGTGTTTTCTATACAAACACAGATACTTGCAAACAACGCAAGAACACCCACTCCCGCGCTACGCTGCGTGAAGCGGTGCAGTGTGCCAATCGCCTAAGAGTCGATAATACATCCATTCATAAAACAAACGCCTTTTCCCCTGCTACGATCCTTACATACTCCTTTTGCTTCGTTAACGTTCATACATCTGGACAAACAAGCACGCCAGTTGCGATTATAGTTTCGAGATTTGAGGAGGTATTATCGACTAAGCGGAAACATCGGGAGGGGACGCCCTTGAAGGACATACACTGACCTTATTGGTGATACAACATTACGCCTGTTTTCCTCGAAGGGTTACGTAGAGGTCCCTACACCCACATTTCGCCAATTATGTTTAAGTCCCTATGTAATGGGGGGCGAGCCTTATGCTTTTTACCGGGCACAAATCCAGGCTCCGGTGACTTATCGGTGACGTTCTTAATAAAGGTCAGGTACTCCTACCGTCCTGGTTTTATGACCAGATAACGTTAACGAAGCAGGTGGCATTCTGTAGTTTCTGCCCACCCCATGGGATACAGGCGTGAGTTTATCCAAGATTATTGACACCGACGAAGAAACCATCTTGTGAGAACCTGGACTTATAGTTAATATAAATCTTAAATCACCAGTTCGTTCTTAGCTAGCATGGTGATTAATGCTCGTGCCTTCTCGGTATGAGAAGAGGCCTATGCCTTGCGGAACAGTGTAATAGGCTGGTATTATCTTTGTACTAAAATTCAAAATAGCTCCAAAAAGAAAGTATCAGTAGTGAATTACAATCACAAAATTGGGTTTTATTTAAATTTCCATTCACTATTTAACTATCGTAGGTGGTTGGTAAAGTTTAATTTAGGTCCAATCAGAAATATCAGCTTTAATTCAAACTGGTATATTAATAATAAATCAGTATGAAAGTTGAACATATTAATATAAGAAAGAAAGTTTGTTAAATACTTAGCTCTGATTGGTGCTAGAACTTCATGAGAACATTCAAATCATTGGTAACATTTCAGAAACAATATTGGAAGTTATCAAATTAGTTCATATTTGATATTTGCTTTCTGCAATCAAGTTTATTTTGGTTACTATTGATAAAGTTCAGAGTAGGTAGGAAAGTGGGTGGTTACAAGAGAAGTGGACGACCAGATGGAATGTGTGGAAGATAATATGGCTAGATACAGATAGATGTATGGAAGAAGAAGACATGCTGCGCCGAACCCTAATATTCATAAAATATAATAATGCCAGCCTGCTACTGTCCCGCTGCAGGGCAAAAGCCTCTTCTCATACAGAGAAGGCACGAGCATTAATTACCTCGTTTGCTCAAGATGGGTTGGCTATTTCAGACTTATATTAATTGTAAGTCCAGGTTTCCTCACAGAAAGAGTAAGAAAATACCAATGAATTGAAAAAGTCACATTGGTACTGGCCTAAGTTTGAAACCATCACCTCGTGCACAAGAGGCGAGGCCTAAAGCAATGGGCTGGGTCGTGATATTTCTATTATTTTTATTTGTTTTTTAAACGTTGCCCCATACTAGGAATTTCTCCAGTATCGTGGGTGCGTTTACAAACATTAAAACTTACATACAACAATAACTAGACCCGGAACAACTACCTGGATATATTGGGATGAGGGTTGGAGGATAAATATGATGATGATGGTAGTTAAAGTCCTATCGATGGAAATTCATTCTCAGAAAGGAATCAGTTATTTTAGAGATTGTCATGATGTCTAAACTTCAAACAAATTTGCTTTGCCTTCTACCAACACGAGAAATAATTGGGATCGGAAATTTTACTCAGACTGACTGCTTGCTTGACCTACACAACCCAGTTACTGGGTAATGCTTTTAATAATCTTTGGTTTTCAGCCTTTCGGGCTGCCGATTGAAAATGCCTCCAATGTACACAGTACCATTATTTTTCATGAAACAGAAGTATGTCATAGATTAAGCTTAAGCTCATAAGAGAGAACGCGTAAACATTATTCAGTTCACGATCCAAGGCTAAACAGCCGCTATTGGCTCAAAATGCCGGTCGCTCGTCAACAGGAACGTATCCAATTTTACGAGTCTACATTGATACCCAACGTTTGCCGTTCCCCCACAAATCGAATTGAAAAATAATGAGAGAGGACACAAGATCACTCTTCTTACGCACACGACTAGACATTCTTCCAGTATAAACTGACCTCGCTTTGTAAAGTCTTTCCGTACAGAAGAAGTCAGCTTATAATGGTTTGACATTTCGTCGAGAGAACATTTGGATGCGAAGGAAAAATACGTTTAGTTGATAACATTTCGTATTCAAAGGATTATAATGTCTGTGTGACGACTCTATAACGTCGCGCTTGTGTTTTTATATTAGGAGTCCTTTATGGTTATTTTCCTTTGCACGTTTTTTTGGGAATGTGCGAGTCTCGCCCTTGTGCATGGGTACAACAGTTACTGCGCCACGGTTCTAACCTTCTGTTAAAAAATAAAGGATAACTTGTAAGTTATAAAACATAACATCACGCTTGTATTCATGGACGGGTTAGGCAGAGGTGAACCTAAACCCACATTTCGCCAGTTATCTTTTAATCGCATCTAGTAGGGAGTGAGCCTATTGCCATCAACGGGAGCTAATTCCAGACTCCGGGTGTTTTTGGGCTCCTGACTACCCGTAACGACTGTCAATGATTTACAAACGACAGCCAGGGACCAACAGCTTAACGTGCTTTCTAAAACACGGAGGTGTCTCGATATGAAATGTATTAACACCCATCCACGGACCGGTCTCGACAAACATAGCCATTGATCGTAGCGGGCAGTAGACACGGTTTACTCAAAGATCGTTTCAAATGAAACATGTATTTAATACTTAACAGAAAACAAGGATCAAGAATCCTACACTCGTTACTACTTACCCAGGAGCTCAACAAAAGAACACTCTTTCAGAATTGAAAATCCACACACGACTGTGAAAAATATAAGCCACGATATAACGAAATACGCTCAACAAATTGCCTGCCAAGAGTTTTCCACCAGGCATTAGGTACACCGCGAAGGAAGTCCCTTAGCAATTTGAACCAGAATCAATGATGAATAATTTCAAAATCCTAAAACCTCGTTAACCAGGTCGGATCTTTGGAAGTGAGCCAAGCATTCGAACCCGCTCGGAGTATCCATAAATTTAGAGCTGCATGAATATTATTAAGGGTAACTTTGCGCTAAGTATTTTAATCATTTTTATTTTATGTTGGAGACTTACTGGGTAAGGTATGTCGTAATTAGTAGGAGAATTTGGTCTCTGTCATATATATGTAATACTAGTTGCGCCCCGCGGCGGTACCCGCGGTTTTAAAGTTTGTGTTAGGATACACACAAAAACTACTTAATCGACTTTTAAAATTCATTCACCTAGAGAAAGCTACATTATTGGCGAGTAAACTAAATTCATTTTTTTTTAAAACCTTGCCCCATACTAGGAATTTCTCCTGTATTGTACATTGTAAACGCACCCACGTTTACAAACATTTAAACGCACATACACAAACAGCCAGACCCGGAACAACTACTAGTACATCATACAAATATTTTTCTGTGCGGGGATTGAACCCACAACACGCGGCGCAGCAGCCGGTGGCTCAACCACTGCGCCAACCGTGTCGTCAAACATATTATAAAGAGGATTTTGTTTTTGTGTATCTTAAAACTACTGGTCCGATTTACAAAATTCTTAAACCATTATAATGCATCCCTGAGTAACATAGTCAATTTTTTATTTTTCCAAACTATGCTTGAAAGGGTGTGGAGGGGATGTTTAAAGTTGAATGGGGAAAGTATGTACATAATCCAAGCAGATGAAGTCGCGGGCGAGGTAGTCGTGTTAGTTATTTTGTACAAATACCAACCATTTGTGCTGAACCCTCGATGCAAGAGCCAGACTCACACTTCTCCGTCTTTTTCAATACATATTAACATTTGTTTCTTTAATTTTTTCAAATAAGAACGGTAAAACAGGCTTTTTGTACGGATGTATGTACATATTTTAAGATGAACTCTCTGACAATTGATATTTTCACTTACTCAAAGGGAATCTCCGGTATAACAAAACATGTACCTACTTAGAAGGTATGGGAAAATATAATCAGCTTAATGGTCCCACTGCTGGGACATGGGTTCCTATTAGGGCGGGTCGTAAGGCAATTGGCACACTGCACCGCATCACGCAGCAATTGTGCGTGTCGGCGAACGACGAACACTGTGCGGGAATGCGTTTTCTGTGTGTTGCACTACGCGTGTTTTCTATACAAACACAGATACTTTCCATTAAGGAAAGAAAACTCTAGCGCTACGCTGCGTGATGCGGTGCAGTGTGTCAATCGCCTTAGACACCACACTTGCCCAAAGCATGGACATGGTAGTGGGTGGTCATGGTCTTCTAATTAAAAAAGAACTCATTAGTTTAAAGATGACTGCCTTGTTGGTATAGTGGTCTGAAGCACTACTGCTGAGCATTAGGTACAAGGTTTGATTACCGGATTGTGGAAAGTGTTATTTGGGTTTCTAAGCCTGGAGTCTGGGTATCTTCCCAGTTGATAACAGTAGGCTCGCCACTTAAACATAACAGTCACAATGTTGGTCTACTATATGTACACCTCTGATTAACCTCTCAAAGAATATAGGCGTGATGTTATGTGTACTTGAAAGCTCACACTGAAATAAATATTATTGATAAAATTAAAAATATAATCATACTAGACATACATAGACGACCGATGTGGCGCGGCGTGCGAAGGTCCGCCTGCGACGCAAAAGGTTGCGGGTTCGATTCCCGCCTTGGGACAAATGTTTGTACGATCTGCAAATATTTGCTCCGAGTGTTCTGGGTATTTCCTATGTATAATAAAAATATCTATCTACGTAATGTATAGTATTAAGTATATCAGTCATCTAGTACCCATAACACAAGCTCTGCTTAGCTTGGGGCTAGATGATGCTGTGTGGATTGTCCAGCATTATTTATTTTATTTATTTATTTATAGACTTCTTTCTTACATTTTCTGATATAATTATAGAGTGTCTGACGCTGGCGTCAGACACTAGATGTCTGGCATTTTTGCTGAACTGGACCCATTTGGCGCAGCCGTAAGTCACATAATTAATTTTTGTTGTTGTACTTACTTCTGTCATCATTATTATTATTTCTTTCTTTGTTTTCGATGTTCAGTATTGTCATTGAGTGCCTCAGTCTGTGCTAAATAAATGATTTATCTTTCTTTCTTTCTTGACCCCTCTTCAAGGACCATTCACAAAACAGTATCTACTGTACAACGTACAAACAGTATCTTAAAACAAGATGTTCCTGTGACGTATGTAATTATATACATATCCAAAGAACACAACCGTCTAATTACCTTGTCCAGCTCCTAATTAATACATTAACGTATATTGTTAACGTATGTAATTAGTTGCTAGGCAGATAATACACCGATACCATCGACCTAATAGCTGGCAACGTTAGGAGCGTGGAGTGGATTTTTTGGTAATAGTTCACATGTGTTCGTTTCTCACGTAAGGGCCGAATTGTTCCGTTCCATCCGTATTGTTACAAGTACCTAATATATGGTATCTAATGTCGACCCAATTTCAGGTATTTATTTGTGGAGAAAGTTTATGTTGAAAATTTTAATGGTTCCTTTTGTGACATAAACTGTCACAAAAGGACCACGCGTACAGACGCCAGCACATCAAGTAACCCCAAACTGTCAGATTTTCCCAATTGAACATGAACCTTATTTTTTCGTTATAAAGTTGAAATCCTTTCAAAGAAATCTGACACATTGGGGTAGCTTGATGTGCTGGCCTCTGTACGTAGCAAATTTTACATCATACTACACTGTTTGTTCTGTTCCCAGGGACAAACCCTAAAAATGGTTTTTTGTGGCATAGTTCAAGTTACGTTTTTGTATACGAGTACTTTGTTTTTAATAAATATTTTTTTTTTTTTAAACTTTGCCTCACACTAGGAATTTCTCCTGTATCGTGGGTGCTTTTACAAACATTTCAACTCACATACACAAACAGCCAGACCCGGAACAACGTTGGTGCAGTGGCTGAGTGATTGGCTGCTGCGCTGTCGCGGGTTCTATTCCCGCACTGAATAAATATTATTATTATTTATTTAGTAGTTGTTGTTTATTTAGTAGGTAGTTGTTCCGGGCCTGGCAGTTTATGTTTGAGAGTTTAAATGTTTTTAAACGCTGGATGCGTTTAGCTGGAGCAATTCCTAGTGTGGAGCAATGAAAACTAAAACGTTAAAAAAAGTTACTCATCCAGAATTAACCTAAATTGCTAAAGATTAAATTAATAATTAAGAAACTTGAGTGTAACTGCTTCATTTCCCAAAGAAACATATGCGACGTTGTACTACCCGAACAATGTCATCCAACGGGTCCAATTGTAAGTCTAAACCATCCAGAGACCCACTCAAACACACACAATAAATTCATAAAAATCTGTAGAGCCGTTTAGGAGCAATTCAGTGACATACACACACTACACACGATTAAAAAATACGCATGTCTAAAGTGGTCAATATGGGTGGGTAATAGAGGGATCAACAAGTTTAATAAACTAGTTGCGGCAATGGCTACTCTTTATAACCATCTAAATGTTGCCAGGGTTTCACAAACGATAATAAATAGACCGTTTTTAAGAAATCCTTTTCAAAACTCTTTACTACTTTAATGACTTCGTTTAAACTCATCCTTTTAGAACTCTTTGAACCGAATACCGTTACCTTAAAAAAACATTTTTTACGGTCCAATCCGACTCTCTTTGGTCCAAATCACTGAGGTAGTGATCACTTTGATAAAAAATCCCCAAAAAAAGATATAATTGCAAAAGTCCTTATTTACATAATAAATCGTTACTGGATTCACAAAGGGTGGCTTGTCAAAAAATTTGCCAACAATTTGGACCTCAAAGTGTTCGCAAATGGGAGGCGAGAAGACCGGGAGGTACATTTAACCGGGGCCCGTACACGGTAAATTTGCCATTACGCTGTTTGTACGAATGGAGACTTTGTGTTGTGGTACAAAATATGGAGTGGAGCGGGTAAAGCCGATGCTAAATTGTTCTTACCAGGCTAAGAGACAGATGTGTTGTGTCAGTTTCGATCTGTCAAAGTGCTCTACGAATACCGTACTTAGTATAGTATGATTTTTAATTAGCTGGAGTAACATGAACAAATTGAATGTCACCTGAGCCACTAAAATATGAAAAAAAATAGTGTTGTGTAAATTAAATAACCTAAAAAGCAGATTTTAGAATGTTTTGTGAATTACCTTGATAAAAGAGCCTCAATAGGGTAGTGTCCTTAAACATTCTGCTTGGTCCGAAAGTTGGATTACTCAAAAATACTGGACACGTATTTTCTCTTTTGTCACGTAAACTAAAACTGACGACGATATAGTGCGTTGAAATTGCGCGTGACGTCACGACGTGCTACACTTTTAACGTAACAGTGACTTCACAAGCCCCTGCTCCAGAACTTTGATGTGCTATATCATTGTCACTTTTTATTGATTTGAGTAAGCAAAAAATACGTGTACAAATTTTTTTGGTAATCTTACTGACGGACTAAATAGACTTAATATATTTTTACCTAGGACACATTTCTAATCAGCTTAATGCATGACATTAAGCTGCGTTGAGGCTCTTTTGGCTCTAGCTTTTGCTGTAGCTCACCAGTGTCATACGCTTAAATACTGAAGTTAAAAATGCATAATTATGCCACATCGAGTAAGAATCAAACTACATCCATGTTTGTGTTTTGTTAAACGTATGATCGAGTTTCGGTTATTATTATCCGTGTACCCACATAATCTGTGCGCTCTAATTATAAAATTTAATTTTAGTGTGTTTCTCAGTAAGTGAACTATGTAATTCTTATGAGAAATAAAGTTGTTCTTAAAGTTAATAAAATCGACATGTGCCGTTTCCAGTTCATAACTTGACCCATACAGTTAATCCTTTATAAGGTAAACGCACCTATTAACGATCCTACCAAAATACGCAGGTATTACCGATCCATTCATTTAACTTGCAATTTTTGGAACCGGAACGATTTAAGCTACAGAGTAAAGGAAAACACGCGTGATTGTCAACGGACTATCACATAAACTAACGTACGAGTAATTGAGCGTGGCATTCCGGGAAAAAGATAAAATATGTAATTTTCTGAGACAACAGCGAGAGACGGCCTTTGTTCTTTCAGCTAACAATGCTGCGCTATTTCTTGAGACCTTTTATAATTATATATGTATGGATTGGTACACTTATTCTAGTAGATTATTAATATCATAATTTTCCTAACTATGCAAGACTGAAGGGAACTGGAAAGCTATGAAGACTGCAAGCTCTCCCCAACGGATTGGAGTCTGGAATACCAGTATTTCTCATTGAGCGGCCGCCTATCTTAGTTAGTTAGTAGTTTAATTATTTATTTTATTTATTTCAATATTTGTACGCCTTCACGGGAAATCGGAATGAAAAACGGGAATGGTATAACAAAACCATTATTTTTATAATCCATTGTAATATCGCGCAATCAATCTATGAAGAAAACTATTTGGTCTAGTTATCTAAAGTAAAGTACCAGCCTATTACAATCCCAGTGCAGGGCAAAGGCCTCTTCTCATACAGAGAAGGAACGAGCATTAATCACCACGCTTGCTCAAGACGGGTTGGCGATTTCAGACTTATATAAATTACAAAGTCCAGGTTTCCTCACGATGTTTTCCTTCACCGATGTGTGTGATGTCCAAGATAAACTTAGAAAGAACATATGAATTGAAAAACTTACATTGGTACTTGCCCAGGTTTGAACCCACAACCTCGTGCACAAGAGGCGAGGCCTAAACCATTGGGCCATCATGACAGTTAGTTAGCTAGTTATCTAATTATACCTTAATTAATGTATGGTGTCTTATCATATTGATCAAGATGAAGATACATTTCTAAATTGCTCTCGGTAACAGTGTCTGTTACGGCAAGGAAAGATAATTTGGTAATGTTACCTTTTTATGAGTCGGTTATACTTGTTTTTATATAGGTTGCGCATATCTAGCCACACGCGGTTTTCATGCGTAAACCAATATGGACCTTGTCTGCTTAAGTATAGAGTTGAAAATTAATAAACTACTCTTAGACCGAGAGCGCAACGGAACACTGAGGTGCGTATCTCAAGTGGACAATGTCTGACATTATTTTAAAAAGCACTGAGTTGATTTTTGTTAAGAAGTGAAATCCGTGCTGTACTGCATTTTACCAGCTCTGTACTGGCCGTATGAGTTGGTAGATTGTCCTTTTTTTTTTGGAATGGGCATTCCAAAAAAGATCGGTTAAGCAGTAGACTGCTTTAACTGCTGAACTTTTCTGTGGGGGGCTTAATTAAAATTAAGGCCTCCAGCCAGGCATAAAAACTTAAAAACTAAGCGACCAATCGCTAAGGGCACCCCCTGCGGGGTACGAACCTCGGCTTAGGACGTCGCTGAAGAGGTCAGCAAGGGACAGGCTGGATCAAACAGATATGTTATTTAGGGACTTTTTAAACATTTACCGGCTCAGCTTCGCGGGCTGGCTCTAGCAAAGGGTCGGGGGGAGTGTAGATTGCCCATGTTCTGCAACGCCCCCATACAATCATTAGGCATTGCAGGACCTTACCCATACTCAAGAAGTTGTAGGTAACGGGAACAACCTGCGATTCCCACGTTCCCCTTAAACTTAAAGGGAAGATCTACAAGTCAATGATTAGACCTGCTCTCTTATATGGATCAGAGTGTTGGGCCACAAAAGGAATGAATGAAAGGCAGTTGCATGCAGCTGAGATGAGAATGCTAAGGGGGATGTGTGGTGTGTTACGCGAATGGATAGAATAAGAAATGAGTATATAAGAGGAAGTCTGAAAGTGGCGCCTGTGACAGAGAAGTTGTGTGGAAATCGGCTATCATGGTGATGATGATGACACGTGATGCGAAGGAATGAGGATCATGTTGTGAGGAAAGTTTTGAGTATGAATGTAGAGGGTTACAAGAGTAGAGGGAGACCCAGGAAACGATGGATGGTTTGTGTGAAAGTTGATATGGCTAAGAAGGAGGTGACTTCTGAGATGACGGGAAATAGAGATGTATGGAAGAAGAAGACATGCTGCGCCGACCCCAAATGAAATTGGGATACGGGCAAGAGGATGATGATGACTCAAGAAGTTGTCGTCCATACGGTAACATTAAGGTAATAGTACATTCAAAATAATTAAGAAAGGAATCAATACTCACAATAATTACCATCGAATTATAAAATCTCTTACGGACGGCAATAATACCATAAACTTAATAGTGGAAATTTAAAAGCCCAGCTTTACGTATTCTCAGTCGGAAAAACTCCAACAATTTATACAAAATCCTCTCCTTAATAAAGTGTTGGATACAAATTGACCTCCCCAACATTTATTTTTCTCTGGTAACATTTACTGGTAAAAAAATAAATCGCCCCAAAAGTATTTCGGGGTCTCCAACATTTTGTGGCTCAGGTAACATCTCAAAATCTTAATTTTCCTTTATGGCCACTCAATGGGATATACATTCATTCTCTTTTCATGTTACAAAGCAATGTTGGTTTTATGTTTTATTATGATGTAGGTACGTAAGAGATTGTTTTTGTATATCAAAAGATGTTTGGAGAGAAAAGGTGATTCTATAATGTGTGTTTATCCAGCCCTGTTATCACAAGAATAAGCCTTTGGAACTTTGTTTTGTGTTGAGAACCTCTGTTGTAGGGATAGGTCTTTGTCTGATTCCTTACAAGAAAAAATAAACTTTTGAAGATTGTAGACTGATCTCAAGCTTGGGCTAAATAAAATGAGTTTTTTTTAACACGCTTTTATTAGCTTGACTTGTATGTTAATAGGCATTCCATATCCATAAGTGGAGCCTGTTGGATGTACTCATAAAAGGTTGGTGGCGATAGTCACGCCCCCTGTTACATGGTACGATGACAGTCATGAAGGTGTATTATACTCGTACAGCTCTGGCTAATCTGTCGTGAATACAGTCATGATATTGTTTAAATTTCCTTGTAATTAGTTTCTCAACAAATTTACGTAAAATGAGTGGGAGGATCGTTGGTTAATAATGCCTTTTCGTTTATACTCGTAATATGACTGAAGAAGACATTATCTAAGTAGAAAGCATAATTAATTAGATTTCGTCGTCTTTATATAAGTCTTCGTAATAATACTTTACGTTATATTTATATTATTACTCGGCAAATTATACCAACTATGTACCTATCAAATGATGATATATTATTTCTGTAGATCTGTATCCATATTAATACTTTAAATAGGAAAGTGTGTGTGTTTCTTTCTAGCCCCCTACTTCCCGAAAATGGGAGGTGGAAGATAGTGTGGAGCAAAAAAAAATTGAGTATTGGATAGAAATTTTTGTGGTTCTAAATCAGGAAAAGGGAACCGTGTTACCCCTAATTTTACGCGAGCGAAGGAAAAAAACAAAAGAAACACCAAGACAAACTCAAAGATCAGACAGTCTCTAAAGTTCAGATAGAGTATCTTGGTCAGATCATACAAAGACCATGCACACTAGTGCCTGACACGGTCTTTTGAGGAAATAACCACACAGATCAGATCGAACCTGACCAGTCTGTGCATGTATTCGTCAGTAACCGAGCAGGTTTGACGACCGATGTGGTGCGGTGGGCGAAGGCCCGCCTGCGACGCAGGAGGTTGCGGGTTCGATTCCCGCCTTGGGACAAATGTTTGTACGATCTACAAATATTTGTTCCGGGTGTTCTGGGTATTTGCTATGTATAATTTTCTTTTTTTATCTATGTTTTAAGTATATCAGTCATCTAGTACCCATAACACAAGCTATGCTTAACTTGAGGCTAGATGATGCTGTGTGGATTGTCCAGCATTACTTATTTATTTATTTAAAGCTCAAAACAGAACTTAAAGAATCCATACTAATATTATAAATGGGAAAGTGTGTGTGTCTGTTTGTCCGTCTTCGCGGCAAAACGGAGCGACAAATTGACGTAATTTTGTAAGTGGAGATAGTTGAAGGGATGGAGAATGACATAGGCTAATATTCGTCTCTTTATAACCCCAATTCCCTAAAATGGGGGGTGGAAGTTTGTATGAATCAAAATAAAAAATCTAAATCAGGAAAGGGGAACCGTATTACCCGCGAAAGAAAGAAGAAGAGCCGCGGGCAAAAGCTAGTTTCCTATAAAATCTTGACTGTAAACACTGGCACGTTTCAAAATAATGTTTTAACCCGTGTCGTTTGCCATCGGAGTCCATTCGGGGTCCATTCGCCCAGCAATTGGGATGTGTCAATACGATCCGTTAGGCTTACTCGAGCGTCAGTCAGAGGGTTGAACGATTAAACCTTTTAATCTAAGGGTCGTTGTGACCGCCACACTGAGAAAGTGAGACAGAAGATAAAATTGGGTGCAAACCAAAATTACCAACCGTAAATTTGATTACTATATTGATACTATATTTGATATTATTACATAGTTAACAAGATAATAATTTAATTAATTATTTCTGTACCTCGGAAAGCACGTTAAGCCCTTGGTCCCGGTTATCATTTGTAGATCTTTGACAGTCGTTACGGGTAGTCAGAAACTCGAAAGTCTGACAACCAATCTTACAAAGCGGTATCGTGCTGCCCAGTAACTGGGTTGTGAATGTCAGATAGGCAGTCGCTCCATGTAAAATACTGGTATTCAGCTGCATCTGGTTAGATTGGAAGCCGACCCCAACATAGTTGGGAAAAGGCTAGGCGGATGATGATAGTATACAAGATAAATGTGCATATAACATTTAAATTGTAAAGGTACAGGACATAGAGGTGGTCAGTGGTGTCATTCTATTACTTAGACTATATTTTATCGTTATTTACGACCTGTCAGTATGTACCCAGAACTTTGTGCATTGCAAATGCGTTATTTCTAGATCACTACTACAGGCTGCAACATGTTTTTTTCGATACTAACAAAGTGGAAAATTGGTGTAAGAGTGCTTTTTCTGTGCAAGTAATAACATGGAAAATTCGATAGATGGACCAAAACACATGTCGGTAAAACCTTAAGTGATGCACTGATGAGATTGAACCTTCTTTTTCATCTGTAATGTGACGGTCCGAGGGATTACATTTTTATATACGACTTACGGAAAAAGGCAATTTGGCAGGTTTTTGCGTGCGGCTTGCATTGTGGCCTTCCGCATTGCTTAATACTATAGGTATAAGTTATTATACTTAAATTTTTGAAGAGAAAACTTCTTTAGCGGCGTTGTACAATTTTTTTTGTAATGGGTAAAAAATGTTAAACTCGCGTCAGGACACGTGACCTGATCGAAAATTCGTAAGACGGATGGAGAGTAGACAGCCGGCGCGGCGTAGGATAGGAATTATCTGCCTCTCTTTCTATCTTCTTTATTTTATTCTATATTTTTCTGAGAGATAAATGTTTTAATGTAATATAAATTGTCATGTTTGTGTACGATAGCGCAACAAATAAATATTGTATTCTACCAAAATTATTCCCAAACCATT
Source organism: Phlogophora meticulosa (assembly GCA_905147745.2). Classification (NCBI taxonomy): domain Eukaryota; kingdom Metazoa; phylum Arthropoda; class Insecta; order Lepidoptera; family Noctuidae; genus Phlogophora; species Phlogophora meticulosa. The sequence continues at coordinate 1,931,264 of LR990524.1, read as the reverse complement.
CCAAAATATCAAAACTGCACAACGTTAATATTCAAGTTTTTTTTACTTTTTCCAGTTCCGATCTTTGGCCTAGAGTTTCTGTTTTCTAAATTAACCTTGGATTTTCCCAAAATGAAACTACGTTCAATTCAAGTCAGGCCGACTTAGAGTATCTTAATTTTACCTATTGTTTACATTCTACCTTTATATTGTAAAGAAAACCAAACAAAATAGAATAAAGATTTTCTGTAATACACAAAATAATCCTAAATATGGTCACCCATCTGCAGACTAACCGTGGCTGCTTTACCTCATAAATTAGCAACGCAGTTGGTTGTACCACTTTGCCCTTAACCTGGCCTAGCGTAGTATGGAGTGTCAATATAATACAAGGCCTACTTATACTGGTAACGTGCGGTCTTTACTCAAAAATTAAAAATTGATTTTTACAAACACTTTTACACGTCAAACAAGCAAAATATACTTTTTTAACTAGTAAGGTCGCTGTCTCCCTGTACATGGGTGCCGACGCTAAATATTTTTCGGGGGGGGGGGGGTGCATCTTCAGCAGCGAGAAGACAGCGAATTTTTTTGTTCCCAGGTCAAGATATCTATCTTTATCAACTTATGGAGATTAGCTTTTGAAATAAAATAATGTAGGATACAAGAGCTAGCAAAGCGAGCACCTCAATTACAGAACCCTGCCCCAAATGAGACACAGAAATTTTTCCTCTTACATACTAATTTATTATTCTATCCATTCGCGTAACACCGAACATCCCTAAATTTTCGGGAAACCCATAAATAGATTAAAATCCAGTTAGATCACATTACAAATACCCACACATATGTACATATCGAGTGGGTAATGGTAATAGCATTACCGTCCAATGCATGCCTCAAAGCAACTCATGAAATTTAAATCACTCGTTACGCTTCCGTGCGGATCACAGGTATACCTATATATGTAGGTAGGTATAGTGACTACAGGTATAACTGTCTGTGAATAATGTTCTACATAATCTCCGTACATACGTTACGTCGTTTGTAAGTGCAGTGTGTGAGCATAAATTATATCTGAGGTACGTAGAGTCTTCGCCTATTGGTTGCCTCGTTATCTGAAGAATCTATTTGTCGTTTTATAATTTAGTGCCCAAAAAATGATGTATTTGATTAAATGACAGTAGTACTAGACTAACGAGGCAATAAAGCACCCAAAAAAAGATAAAAGACAATATTTTGTTACCATCATTTGCCTAACATTTTTTGGTTAGTTGTCAGACTCTCGAGCTCCTGATAACCATAACTAATATTTATTTCTGTAAATTAGTTTTAGAAACATTATTTTATTCGTCAAACGAAAAATGTTTTACTTAGATGAGGTCTGTGCTTCCTATCCGACTTCTCTGAAAAGATATACCAAAACAAACTCAAAGATCACAGTCCCTTTTAAAGTACAAACATTATCTTGATCAGGTCAATAATTAGTTGTGGTTTCACACACTTTTACGTGTTTTTTTAAGTTTATCTTATACACCATTAACGAACGATGAAAGAAAACATCGCGAGAACTTGAAATTAATACAGATACACATACCTAAAGTCACGCTTTTTGCCCAATAGGGGTAGGCAGAAACTATAAAAGTAAAAACCCTTCCCTGCTCCTTTGCTTGCTTTTGAAATTAATGTAAGTCTGAAATCGCCAACCTTAAACGTGTGGTAATTAAAAGCATGTGTCTTCTCTGGATAGAAGAAACCTTTGCTTTGCAGTGGGACAGTAACAGGCTGGTATTATTTGTGCCTTATTATCACACGAAACACCGTGTCACAAAAAGGTACGTTACAATTCATTATGTCTATAGGTACGAGATGGCGGGCTGTGTCACGCTACGCGCCAAAATGAACTTCACTCGAAATAATTAGATTGAATCGAGAGTTAATTCTTCAACTCATCTTGAGCTACAAACAAGGCTAGTCCTTTAAAGGTGATCTCTCACCAGGAGCATCACATCAGTGAACTGAGCATTACAGTGACCAGTACTGATACAGTTTGTGACATTTAGATACAACTACAAGTTGTACGGCACAGTTGGCGCAGTGGCTGAGATTGGCTGCTACGCTGCGTGTCGTGGGTTCGATTCCCGCAAGGAACAAATATTTTTAATGGCCTAGAGATAGTTGTTCCAGGTCTCGCTGTTTGGGTATGTGAGGTTAAATGTTTGTAATCACAGCCGGCACATGGAAAAATCCTAATGTGAGGCAGTTTGAAAACAAAGAAAAGATACAAAAGCCACCAGTAAATTACCGATTTTGAAAAATAATAATTCATAAACAACATGATATCACGCCTGTATTCCCCAAAGGGTTGGGTAGAGTTGCACCTATGGTAACAGCTACATTTCGCCAGTTATGGTTAAGTCCCATGTAATAGGGGGCGAGCCTAATGCCATCAACCACACACATACTCCGGGCTGCTAATGAGAAAATTCCTATTGAAAAACCTCAATAACACTTTGTACGACCTAGGAATTGAACCCAGAACCTTACACTCAGCATTCGCGCTTGGCACTATGAGACACAAATATAATTTCTTGTGTTTTTATGAAAACAACTGATTCAGCTACAGGTAAATGCTCAAATCTAAAATTGAGTTATTACTTTACAAGCGAATGCTTGTCAGTCAGGAGGCAGTGTTGTTATGCTAAAAATCAAATTACATTACCCTTTTGGACATCATTGTGACATATACATGACAAGCGAACGCTAGCCCTGTACGTTAACGTCACAAAACATCATTTGCCAACTATTTTGGGGTCGGCTTCCAGTATTACCGGCTGGTAAGACTGGAAGCCGACAACAGCTGCATCCACAGCTGAATACCAGTATCTTACATGGAGCGACTGCCTGTCTGACTACGGCAACATCACAAATATGTTACAAAAATACGGTGGCTATAAGTACTATAACACGAAGTAAACAATTGAACCATTACTTATGTGTGTGTTTATTTATATAAATCTTAATAATTTAAGCTACTCGTAAATTAGCTTAAATCAATTCAATCAAGCTTAAATCAATCAATTTGTTTCTTGCATTTAAATACGTATCTTTAATTGCAAGAAACAAATTGATCGATTGAAATACACCATAGATATTGATAAACTAATGATAACAAAGAAGAAATTAAACGTCTTTGCGTGGGTTTTTGCTTTGGCGGTCAAAAAGTACCAGGCAAATACTCCCAGTGAGGGAGCACCTTAAAGATAACAAAACCAACCCTTACCTAGCACTCTTGAATCATAAATCACCAAGAAAATTAACAAAACAATGAGACGGACCACCTTTTCTTTTCCCCACTCATAGACTCACAGGAAATGACCGTGCAGATCCAAAGAGAAACTCCGTACTGTGACGTAATTTGTAATCTTCAGCCGCCACCATTGTCTCTGGTCCCAACATTATGAATTCAAGAGGGCCGAGGTCAGTACCGAATGATTACGGTCCCTGTTTACAGTACCGAATAAATAAAAACATATTTTTTTTCGGCCTTTGAAGCATTTTAATGTTGACACATGTATCCGTGTTACTAGGAGCGCCTGGGGTGCCTCATATTTTGTGTGTGGATTTACTTTTATTATTTTTTAGGTCTGTGTTTATACTGGGCAATAAAAGACCTCAGTTGGGGGTTTATGTCTAGAGATGGGCAGCTGTAGCTTCGTGAACGATGGTTTTGGTACCTCAACATGAACAGCATGGAAAGTCTACTGATACCAATTAGGCATCTCTATTTACGCGATCCCTGTATTCAATCCTTGGTCAACTTTGATCCAAATATTACCAGGATTAAGAAACATTTAGGATTCTTTATGTTTTCTCTCTTTATAAAAACGTTGCCTCACTAGGAATTTCTCCTGTCGTGGGTGCGTTCGGAAACATTTAAACTCACTTAAACAGCCAAACCCGGAACAACTACCTTTTCCGTGCGGTAATCGAACCCACGCCACGCGTCGCCATAGCCGTTCGTCAGCAACTGCGCCAACCGTGACGTCAAATGACTCTGTGGCTCATCGTAAGTAAATGCATGAGTTTTCTATTCTTGAGTGTAGAATGTAAACTTGTCCTCCACTTCGATGGGAATCCCACTTCCCTACAAATATGCCGTCTGTGACTATGTATTGATGTTTGTTACTCTTCCTCGCAAAAACTACAAACTGTTTACGATGAAACTTTACAGCATTATAGCTTACACTTCAGAATGTTACATAGGCTCTCTGTATAAAGATACGCAGACGAAGTTACGGGTGTCTACTATTCTATATTAAGTCGGTCCAAAACTTAGTAACAAGTTTGAAGTCATTAGCACCACATTTGCACTCTAGACCGAATCGTCTGTTACTCTCCATCTGAGCAGTTTCTCCTTACTTCACTCAACCGAATAATAATAACACCTAAGGAGGCTTTCGTTAGGCAGCTGGATCAAGGGCTTGATTCAGAAAGCAGTTCTGGACACGGCGCGTATTGTTAGGCGATTCTTCTCTCTGACCGCCAGTAGCTTGGATCCTGTTCCCGATACCGGTGTGCTACTATTTTTCCTACTTGTTTATTTAAAACCTGTGTCCGTAATACGAGCCTTTGAAGAATCAAATTCTCAGAATAAGGATACAGACTGCTATCACCATGTTATTTGTTGTCGTTATTTTCATCATATCTATATCATTCTATTTTAAATGGTTGAATAATCATCAAAAACCAAATGGTGGAATACCATCCCTATGTAGAATATAAAGTATACAAGATATTTTTTATTCAATCGACATTTTTAATACCACGCGTAAAATGTTTTCTGCGAAAATAAAACGATACCTCTGCATAACTTGTTCTTTTTTTCCTAATTTGAGATCAGATACAATGTCGCCGCGGGTTCGGGCAAACGTTGAATGAAAAAATATTCGTTTTTGAGGTTACTTTTTAGGTAATTTGTGAGATTTTTTGGTGTTGTCAAACGATCTGGGCCTAAGGGTTGACAACGGCAGTTAGGTAAGCCAGTTAGGATTTGCATATGTGGTCGGTTTTTCAAAACATTCGTTTTACAGGTTAATTATAACTTGGGGTGTTAGTCAGGGCTGTGTACTGTCACCATGGTTGTTTAATTTATATATGGATAGTTTACTTATAGATTTTTTGCCGTACGCCGGATGCCGAAAAAGTAATAACATTATTGGTGTAAATAGCGTTTTATGTCATTACTACTTTGCAAGTATAGGAGTGACAGACGTAGAATATTCTTTGATAATATAAAAAGGAGAAAATGTCATGATGGCCCAATGGCTAGAGCCTCTACTCTCATTCAAGAGGTTGTGGGCTCAAATTCGGGCATTATTGGTCGTATCTTCTCTGGTTGAGAAGAGGCCTTTGTCCTGCGGTAGGACAGCAACAGGCTGGTATTATTAATATTAAAACAAAACACGTAAATTAATATCTCAGCAACACAGTACATACATAACAATTGGAGCGAACTTTCTGAAATATCTCTGTGCTAAAGCCGAAACTAAGTAAGTGCTAAGAAAACGTTGGGAATGCTGGGGACTTATCTGCATTCAGTGCTTTTGTTCCTCCTTTGTCTGACTTGTCATAATGAGATGATATACGGGGTAACAGGAATAATATTTTATGGAGGAATAGTTGCGTTCACTACCGCCTCAGTGGCAGGCGGGAGAGATGACATTTTTTTTTTTTATATTATATAAACTTTTATTATTATTATATAGAACGTGGCTATGCCCGCGTGTTTTGTTATTAAAAAAGTAGCCTATGTCCTATACTGAGGTCCAATCTATCTCTCTGCCAAATTTTATCGAAATCTGTTCAGTGGTTTCGGCGTGAAAGACGGACAAACAGACACACACACTTTCCCATTTATAATTTTAGTATGGATATGTATATAATCTGAATCTCGGAAACGGCTTCAACGATTTTCATGATATTTAGTTGGTTTCAGGGGCGTTAAATCGATCTAGCTAGGTTTAATTTTAGAAAACACCGAGCAAAGCTCGGTCATCCAGGAACTATTAATTAACCGTGCGTGGTTCAACCTGTTGCCAAAAATGATTATATTATTTTTTTCTTTCAAGTTTTCTTGAACTTTGTCACCTTTAATGCATTAAAGTAAAATATTCTTTGCAGAAAATAATAAATCTCTACCTATGTTTTATTAACTTTTAGGTCCAAAGCACCAAGAGACAAAATTAACATTTATTAGATTCCTTAATGTATATATCACTAGACAAATTTAGGTTAAATAACATGAAAAAAAAATAGAAAGTTAACAACACTTTCATAAATCCCTCTCGCAGTACTTCTGACAGGCCAATATAATGTTCGTCCATTCATCCGCAAACAGATCGCTTGTTGGATTAGAATCAAGATTGACATAATTCGCATAGCCTTTTCCCAATTGTAGCGACCTCCACAACCCAGTTACTGGACAACACGATGCTCCTTGGTAAGACTGGTTGTCAGACTTTCGGGCTTCTGACTCCCCGTAACGACTTTACGTGCTTTCCGAGGCACGGAGGTATCTCGATATGAAATTACGGTCACGCATCCACAGACTGACTTTGGCAATCATAGCCGAGTGGCTGTTTTTATTTAGCCACGAGCTCCTCGAAGATTAGAATCCAAGAATGTATTTTTTTTAATACAAAATAAGTTTACCCACCAATAATATACTCAAACTTAAAGTATGGGTCACTTCGCCACCTCCAGATAAGGTAACAAAGAATTAGCAAGTTGAAGTGGCAGTGGGCTGGCCATATCTCGCGAAGAACCGACAACCGCTGGGGTAAACGTGTTCTTGAGTGGAGACCGCGACTCGGCAAACGTAGTATAGGACGACCTCTGACAAGGTGAGATGACGATCTGCGAAAGACTGCAGGCAGATGGTGGATGCGTCAAGCTGAAGACAGGACGCTATGGCGCTCATTAGGAGAGGGCTATGTCCAGCAGTAGACTAATATAGCTTGATGATGATGATAATGATGAATAGGTTACAACCATCTGGCTGATCCCGCTCGGAGAAGAAGGCGTCGAGGAGGCAGCGGCCTTGATGCCTAACATGCCGAGACCCCACCTGCATCATTTAACGCAGGCGGGATTCTGAGGTCGCGGGTGCTCAGAGTGGGGACTCTTTTCGCACACCGAATGACCTCAGGGAAGACGGTGACATAGTGATCACGTGTCGCCGTGCACAGAGAGGTTCAGGGGAGACCTCTTTACCGTCTCCTCAGGGATGTGCCCTAACAGGCGTTGCACAGAGGGCGTCGCGGAGTGGTCTCTTAAGAGGTAACGGGGCACCTTCCATGTGCTGATGGTGATCACTGGGGTGGTTTTAGTGAGATGTGAATCTCACACTGACTGGTCTTTTCCCCATTGAAAGTTTTACACCGTCAACGAAAAAAAAAAAGTCACAACCATCTTCAAATTTTATGAATCGTATATTTTGTTCAGTCAGCTGAAAAGATGCCAAGAGTTTTTAGTATGCAATGCGTGCCCGTTGCCAACCCCGGCCTTTCAACATTGAAATATGACGTCATTTTAAAAGGAATTGCAAGTTACCCGTCTTAATAGAATGTCCTATCTTTTAATAATACTGGCATTTGCCAATGCTGAGCATAGACGTCTTGTCGTAATATACTGAGCTGTGTTAGTGACCTTAATAGTCAATATCTTAGATTATCTTGGACATTACTGTCAATTTTTTATTTCTTTAACAACGATACAACTATTAATACATGAAAAAAAAACGATTGTGTGCTTTTATGAAACCACGGTATATGTGAACTTTTTTCGCATTGTAGACATGAGTAATAGTATACACACTACACGGTCAGCTGATGCGAACCATAGGCGCCGCCATATTGGCCTCGGCTGCTCTGTCGAGTGGCCGCCCGTCACGCGACATGCAATAGATGGACGAAAAAGTTTCATTGATAAAAAAAACGCGAAAAAAAACTAAAAATATTAATTACTAACTAAATAAATGCGGTAGAATTGCGTTTCTTACGAAGTATGTGTAGTAACGTTGAATGATAGATTAAAGAATGATGTTATAAAATGTCGTTGTGGTTTAAAAGAAAATGTAGTGAAAAAGAATTAAAAGATTGCTCAGATGGTTTGGTCACGTTGAGAGGATGAATGAACGACAACTAAAAAAAGGTCTTTACAAGACAGATGTAAGCAGAAACGCCGGGCCTCGGAACTCTCTAGAAGGACATACACTGACCTTATTGGTGATGTTCTTCAAAAAGGTCAGGTGCGTAGTACTCGCAATCGGCGTGCGTGTATGACCAGATGTATGATCGTGAGCGAAACGAAAGCAGTGTGTAAAGATCGCAGCGGGAGCCGGTCTGTGGTTTCTGCCTACCCCCATGGGAAACAGGCGTGAGTTTATGTATGTATCGTAGAAATAGTCGTTAGGAAACCTGGATTTTATAATAAGCTTGAAATCGCCATCCAGCCCTGAGCAAGTGAGGTGATTAATGCTGGTGCTTTTTCTGGATGAGAAGAGGCATCGTCCCTGCAATGTTACAGTAACAGGGATATATTACTATTTATCTAGGACTCCTCACACTATTATCATCTACTTTCAGTTGATGGTATCGCACGTATATGAAAAACATCGTCCCGTGTGGATATTATTAGTAAGCCACGAGCCCCTCTTCTTCTATCTCTTTCTTCTTCTACCTCGCGAAGAACCGACAACCGCTGGGGTAAACGTGTTCTTGAGTGGAGACCGCGACTCGGCAAGCGTAGTGTAGGACGCCCTCTGACCAGGTGGGATGACGATCTGCGAAAGACTGCAGGCAGATGCTGGATGCGGCAAGCTGAAGACAGGGCGCTATGGCACTCATTAGGAGAGGGCTATGTCCAGCAGTAGACTAGTATAGCCTGATGATGATGATGATGAGCCCCTCTTCTTTACTTCACTACACCACTGATCCCAATTTGGTATTAGTTTTTAATCGATATTAGCTCTCTGACATTCTTTATAAACTAAACGAAACCAAACAAAACACACATCTACAGGCGGAGATAAAATATATCAGAAAATACATCACAAGAAACACAATATGTGTCACCCTTTGCAAAATTTCTAAAATCATGTAGAAAAAGACATAGGAAGCTCCATAAAACATGTCAAATGGATGTTCCCCTCTCAAGACACATTGGTTCAATGTTCACGAGACAAAATGACGTCACGGATGACGAGTATAACCCATAAATGTTTTATTATTATAACCCCCCCACACCATAGAGCAACTGGGAAATTGATATAGAACCGTTAAAATGTTGCTTTTGAAGACTTGATTTAGGAAACGTTTCAAAACTTTGTAGGGTTCGAAATGAGAGGACTGTCTGTGTATCTTCATTTGTTTGTTGGTATATTGGACGCGATAAATAATTTATTAATCGCGAACCCGTCTTGAGCAAGCATGGTAATGAATGCTCGTGCCTTCTCTGTATGTGAAGAGGCATTTGCCCTGCAGGGCTGCAGTGGGACAGCAACAGGCTGGTATAATTTATTTATTAATTCATATATTCATTGCTTAGCATTATATTGTATAGATTCAAGTTCTTCCAACTTAAGAGACAGACGTGTGCCTAGGGAGTTTCTTCCGCCACTTCTTCTTCCCAGCAAAAACACTAGGAAGTGGTGAAGGTCGGGCTTTTTGGGGGACTTTCCTGAAAATCATTCCCCCACAAAGTGTAGGCGGGCCAACCTAAAATAAAAATATTTTTCTTATTTATATTTCACAACTTTGTTCCCGTGATCACATGTATACCCGGGGACAGACGGACGGACAGGGAAAATCTATGAGGGTGCCTAGTTTACTACGAAACCCTAAAAAATACATTTGTCTGTGAATAAATAATCTAAGCGCCAGGCAAAGGGCGGGGATGAACTCGCATCTCGCAAGCCTTAACTTATGGCTATATTCGCTTTACTTCACAAAATACAAAGGTTTAGTTTTCATCCCACCCACTTTACATAATCCCCCAGCCTCTGTCCCTTCTGCATAACTAATCTTTGTCGGAAACTTTTTTTCCTAACCCTCTAAAGACAGCCCTCAGGGTAGCGCTCGTCTTAATTCTACTTCATGGATTAATGACGTTTATTTTAAAGGACATTTTGCACTTTCATAAGCACTGGATTTTCTTTTGGAGCCATTTCAGTGATAATGAGGTTTAGGGTTTTTAATACTTTTTACATGAAATATCTATTATTTCAAGACTGGAAGCTACTGAGAGTAACTTGTGCATTTTTTTATGTGAACCATTTATAGGCGAGCCTTGTGCCGTCACCGCTTTCGAATCCTTCGTGTGTGTAAAAAAAACGTTGCCCTAGGTTGCACACTAGGAATTTATCCTGTATCGTGGGTGCGTTTACAAACATTTAAACTCACATACACAAACAGCCAGACCCGGAACAACTACCTGTATGCCATACAAATATTTGTTCCGTGCGGGGATCGAACCCGCGACACGCAGCGCAGCAGCCAATCGCTTAGCCTCTGCGTCAACCGTGTCGTCTACCATACACTCCGTTGCTTCTATGTATGAGCTGCTTACTAAATGCGCCCACCGACTGTCTACCGTCCGATTGACCAACCGACCGACCGACCTTTACAACATATTTTACTCCATATTCACTTATTGGTTATCTTTATTTATAAATGAAATGCACACGGACGAAATCGCGGGCAAAGTGCTATTTAATGATTTACTTTTAAAAGAGGACGAACATATTCTTATTTTGTATTAATTGATTCTTATTTTACTACATGGATCATCTGCCTATCTGACCTCCACAACCAAGTAGCTGGGCAACACGATACCCCTTGGTAAGCTGGTTGTCAGACTTTCGGGCTTCTGACTACCCGTAACGACTGTCAAAGGTCTACAAATGACTGCGTATATCCTTAACATGCTTTCCGAGGCACGGTGGAGTCTCGATATGTTACGACCGGTCACCCATCCTCAGACTGTCCTCGGCAAGCGTAGCTTAACCTTCGATTAACTCGTGCGGCTGTTTTTATTTAGCCTCGTCTTCCGTGGTAATTAAACTATTTCTTCTCTCTTTCTTTTTTTAATTCCATGTATTCTGAAAAAGACGTATAGCTAGCAACTACAGAGCTGTGTATTCCAGCATCCCTCCAAATGTGTGAACGCTATTTGGAGAAACAATTTAGTTTGTCGATATTCGTTTTGGAGCGGATACGAGATAAAAGTGCAGAGAAAATGCATTTACGATCCACAGAGATTTCGTTTCGGTTTCGATATCCCAGATAATCCTAATCTAAAGGATTTTTATTGAAACTGTTTTGAGCTGTATCTATAGTGTCAGATACTATATCATCAGTTCTAGATTTTGTATGGTACAAATAAAGTAACACAGTTGCTACTCTTAATCTCTGATCCCTAATTACTTAAAGTGATTTTGAACCTTACTGCAGAGACAATACGACAACAATACACAACCCCACAAATCCACCTAGAGCTCAAGTTAAATGCCGGCAGCTATAATACTGATTTATAACTGTCGTACTCCATAGCAAAGGCCTCTTCTCATCATCATCTGCCTAGCTTGTATCAACTATATCGGGGTTAGCTTTCAGTCTTTTTCTTTTGGGACTGATTCACAAACCACTGCAACTCCTGTAAACTAGAATCAATAGTGGTGACCACCAGAAAAACATCGAGACAATGAAGCCCGACGAGTCCCGGAGAAACGATTCAATTGTCTTGGATCCCGCAGCGAAATTAATCAGAAAATAACAGTGGAGAAGCCACGGTTTTCAGTCTAACCGGATGCCGCCGAGTACCAGTTTTTTACATGGAGCGACTGCCTATCTGACCTCCACAACCCATTTACCAGGAAAAACGTAATCGTTTTTCCTGGTAAAATGTTGATAAGCAAGACTGGTAGTCAGACTTTCGGGATTCTACCCGTAACGACTGTCAAAACTCTCCAAATGATAGTCGGAACTAATGGCTTACCGTGGTCTCCGTGATTTGTGATAGATATCCACCCATCCACGGATAGCAAGCGTCGCTTAACCGTGAAGATGACCAAGCCAAGGACTCCCATAGTTGATAGGTACGTAAATATAACACCTCATCTCGTTTGTATTTCTCAAAGGGGTAGTTAAAGGTAAGTGCCAACTATTAAACTAATTAAATGGGACACCTGATATCTGATGCCTTCACTCTGCAGGATTTCACTCGAAGCTAAGTTCTGGGCCGACTTCATATAAATTGCCATTGCATAAAGAGTAACTCAATTACCCCGAACTGGGCAAAAATCCAGACGTCCGGTGCTGCCAAGAAAAACTCAAAATCCTTTGTTTAACGTGGGCATCGAAACCTGGACCCCAGGCTCTGATGTTGTCAATATCTTTGACCACTAGATCACCGAGGCAGTCTTCCTAGGTTAGCCCAATTCACACAGCATCATCTAGCCCCAAGCTAAGCACAGCTTGTGTTATGGATACTAGATGACTTATATACTTAATGCAATACATTACATAGATAGAATTTTTTTATTATACATAGCTTATACCCAGAACACCCGGAAGAAATCTTTGCAGATCGTACAAAAATTTGTTCCAAGGCGGGAATCGGGCCCGCAACCTCTTGCGTCGCAGGCAGACCTTCGTCCGTCTGAAAACATCGTTATACAAAACAGTTTTTTGTCGTCATCCATAATGCCATACATATGTCGTATTGTGAGACTAAGTTTATTTAATAAAGGTTTACAGTGACATATACAACAAATAGCAACAGGTTTCCTTAACGGGAGACCGCAGAACTAATAAATGGTTTTAGTTAATACCTCGCTTCTCTTAGTTAACTTTTAATTACGGGTTAGTAAACAAGGATGCTGAGCACTCAACATTTTCTCGCTTAAAATGGTTTTTATTTTTAAATTCTTTTACTCGTACACCGGAGGTGGGAGGTTTAAAACGTATGTAACGGTTAACAGTATAATACTTCTAAGCTATTCTACTGATTACATTTATAAATAACTGCGAACTGTTGTTTGCCTAAGTGGTCTTGTGGTGGTAAGCGCACCTTTTTTTGTTTTTGTTAAGGGGAAAGGACCAGGGAGTGTGGGACCATCCCATGTAACCATCAGCACATGGAAGGGGCCCCGTTACCTCCTAAGAGACCACTCCGGGACCTCTGTGCAACGCCTGTTAGGGCTCATCCCTGAGGAGACGGTTAAGAGGTCTCCTCTGTACATCGATGTGCACGGCGACACGTGATGACTATGCCACCGTCATCCCTGAGGTCATTCGGTGGGCTAACAGAGTCCCCACTCTGTGCAATCGCGACCCCAGTAAGAGCACCTACAGAACATGGGTAGGATTCCCGTGTCGTGCAAAGTGTGTTATTAGGTTTTTCCATCGGGAACTTCTGATTAGTAGATCGGTTGGTAGCAACATGGTTTTATGATTTTTGCTCCACCAGCGCTGGAGATCATATCATTTTTTCACCGGGTTTTTCTACATTTTATACGTTTTCGCTGGTGTGTTTTTTTACTTTAAGCATATATTAGAAAATCATCATCATCATCACGCTATACTAGTCCACTGCTGGACATAGCCCTCTCCTAATGAGCGCCATAGCGCCCTATCTTGAGCTTGCCGCATCCAGCATCTGCCTAAAATCATCATTGCTAACTAATCCAATTAGATTTTGAATTTGAAAAAACTTAATTAAAAATACAACTTCTTTTATTAAAATATCACTGAATTAGATATAAATCAGGATTTTTACAATTTAGAGTAAAAAAAAACTTGAAAAAATAAAGTGGAAATTCGGAAAAGATGATGAAGAATTTCAACGCTTGGGGGCCCAAAAGCATGTACTGAATCTATGGCAGCAGCTTTGTGCTTTGACATCCCTACCAGCCAGTATTATTATTAATTTATCATTCTAATAATATTATGAATGTAAGGAGTACATGGTTTTATTTTTGGTTGACTTTTAATTTTTGTCTGGAAGTTTTTTTTTTCTTTTAAAACTTTGCCCCACACTAGGAAGTTCTCCGGTGTCGTACACAAACAGCCAGACCCGGGACAACTACCTGTAGGCCATAAAAATATTTGTACCGTGCCGGAATCGAACCGACGACACGCGGTGCAGCAGTCAATCGCTCAGCCACTGCGCCAACCGTGCCGTCTGATAAGATAGTTTATCCCACCTCCAGTCGTTTGAGCTACACAAAAACTGATAAACAATTTAATTTATCACTAACACGTTTAGACGTGTTAGTGATAAATGTTGCGTGTGTCTTCACGTGCACAAAACTCTTGTATACTCAAACAAGTGCAACACAACTCCAACTCAATACAAACTCAGCACAGCACTGCATCGAAGGCAAATTAAATAAACTCTAAAAATGTTGAACTTTAATTCCTTTGTATTCTGTTGCTGCAGGATTTCTTGGGAACTACTAGAAGTGGATTCAGTAAGGCGTGTTTACATAATGAGTGCTTCCTTTGAAAAGTTCTCGGAGATCCAAATAAAAATATTTATATAGCAACTCGACGTAAGTTTTGAGAGTCTCTTCAGAACTTCGATGTTAGCTCCGTTTGTTTTTTGTATTTTTTGCTTAGTACTAAGATGTCTGCTTTGGATAAGTAATTTGGTGTTATTTGAGTGTTTACGTGATCCCATTTTTTACCTTTTCTAAGTTCATTTTGATATCAGCGAAGTCGGTGAAGGAGAAACATCGTGAGTTCTAAGTTTATTTTGACATCAGTGAAGTCGGTGAAACACAAACAAACATCGTGAAGAAACATAACATCACGCTTGTATTTCCCCGGAGGACTGGGCAGAAGTTTACCTAAGTACACCCACATTACACTAGTTATGTTTTTAAGTCCCATGTAATAGGGGATGAGCCTTTTGCTATCAACCGTACACGCATCCAGACTCCAGGCTGCTACTGAGAAATTCCTAATGGAAAAAATACCTTTACTCGAACTTAGGAGCTCAAGCTTAGCAGTCGAGTTTACTGCCACTAACGAGGCGGTCCGTAACGTGAGGAAACCTGGACTTATAATTAATATACTTCTGAAATCGCGAATCCGCTTTAAGCAAACGTATGTTATAATAAACGTTATATGAGGTATAGGTCCACGATTCAAAAAATATATTCAAGTAACTTGTCACTAATAATAAAATATCAAAAAAGTTGTATCTCTGAAATTGACACACAATTATTTATTATTTTTAGCTCGATTGGTCCTCACTACTAGGCTTAGTCCACCCTCCATTCCTAACATTGGTTGCGATTCTCCACCTCTTTCCAATTCTCAAGGAAGACATCCCGGTTGTGTCTCCTCACCTGTCATCATCATTATAATGCTGAGCGCAGACTGATGAAAAGTAACATGCAGTGTAACGTGACAGGAGCATTTTATCAGTGTGTGTGTTGAATACACTCGCGTGTAGCGTAAAAGGAGCAGTGCATACTGGTTGCTGGCTGCTCTGTGCTCGCTCAACAAACCGAGAACTCAGGGATCGCTCTGCTCGACTTGAAATGCGCATGAAATGTACAGTTCGCTTGTCCAGACTATAACAATGTATTACAAAGTGTATTACATTGCATGATACATTGCACTAATGGGGACGACAAGGCAAATTCTTTCATTTAATTTTACGTTTTTTGCCCACTCATGAATTTGACCTAGTGAAACGTTCAAACTTAGGCTTCAATGCTTTTCTTGCAACAACTACAAAGGAACAAAAGCATATCGTAAATTCATTGTAATTGTGAATACTGAGTAATTCCTACGCAATAAATTACGCCCACTCACAACATCTTGGAACCCGTAAAAGGAAGATAACATTTGCTGTTGCAGACTAAAGCAACAAGTAAATGTCAGAATACCTTCGGGCTGAGAAAATAGTTCTGTTCTCCATTTGTTTGTGAAATTCACTCTGTATATGAAAATACACACAGGATCGAACAAAAAGCCGCCTACAAATAAGTTTAACTCCTGCGGGATTTAACTGAAAAAGTAGATTGACATCTTAAAAGAAACTGAACGTTAATTTTTACTATTAACAATTCCATTGTTTTACCTGACTGCCTCGTTGGTGTAGAGGTTGTACTGCTGAGCTTAAGGTCCTAGGTTAAATTCCCAGGTAAATACTAAATGCTATTGAGTTTTTCCATCTGTAATTTCTCAGTGAACAGCCAGAAGTCTGCATTTGTGCCCGCTTGATGGCAATAGGCTCACCCCCTATTACATAGAACTTAAATCTAATACCTTTAAACGAGCAATTCTTGCATATACATATGTATGTCTTAATATATACTATCGGAATCTCGGAACCGGCTTCAAGGATTTTTATGAAATTTGGTTTCGAGGGCAATAAATCTATTAAGCTAGGTTTCATTCACACAAAACTTCGTTTTATCTCTAATCTCGGTCATCCAGGTACTGTAACTAGTGAAATGTGGGTGTTCTATAGCTACACCTCTGCCTTCAGGAAATATAGGCGAGATATTGAGTGATTTGTTTACTTATAGAGAACGAGAAAAACATCTCGAATACATGAATGTCTTGTACAAGTATAAAGACGCCAATGGAAAGGGTACTGAAATAGACATCCGCAGATTGAACGGATGCAACATCGATTTGTCGCAGCCAGTCGGATCTGTCCCGCGGAGAATTTTAAGCAGACACCAGTCTTGTATCGAATAAAGCGATATCCTATGTTACACTATGTAACGGTTGTAATACTGTTAAATGTCGTTATATCTTAGGGGTTAATCTAAGTTAGTATTAGTTTCAATCTGTCAGAAGTAAGTCTAAGTTGACCTACATTTTCGACAAGTTTTTGACATTGTTTGTCGCTGAGATAGAAAGCTGATAATGTTTTTAATTACGAGGCCTTCAAGTTGGGTTCAAATCCGGAACAATGTATTTTTTTCGATTTATATTTAATTTATAAGTAAATTTTAGACATCACTGATTTCAGTAAAGGAAAACATCTTGAAGTAACCTACTCCTATAATAAACGTACCACAAACTAATCAAGCTAATCATGCAAGAGAACTACAAATAATTGATTTTAACTAACAATCAGATTAAAAAATAAGAAGAATTCATTGAAAAAAAAGATCCAGAAAAAATCTAAGTCGTATTTCAAGCAGTTGAAAGTCACTGTAGCATTAAATGTACAAATTACAGACAAATAAAAAAGCGACAAAAAAAAAGAGATTACAGAAAGCCTGAGCGAGCCCCACTGGGCTTGTAAAACGCGCGTTTCTTGTGCGCTTTATTTTTTACCTACTGACTTTGCCGCGTGGAGTAGGTATAAAAAACTTAAAATATTTTTTTTATTAAATCAACTACCCACACTTCCCCGCCAATATTCCGTACTAAATAAAGTGCTGTGAAATATGTATTTATAAACACACCAAATTGAATAACAAAAATGGAAACACAATTTAACGACGTTAAATAATATTGCTAGGTACATTGCTGCAGTAAATCCGCGAATCCAAGCAATGTATTACGAAATGACTCATAAAATATTCAGTTAAGTCTAGTAAAACTGTATTTTTAATGTACATGTCACGTTGTTTGAAAGTAATAAAAACTAAAACTATAACTGCCAACAACTACCGTAAAACTACGTCACGCGATTTTCACAGTAACTGTGTAGTATACTGGGTTTTATGCCTTTATTGTTGCTGTTGCTAGGACAGAATTCTTCCCGTTCTTCTGCAGAAGCCCACAAGCTCTTAGGTGTCGTAAAATGCGAAGATTTTTATTACTCTGTGTACTTAGCACTAACGATATACTACAATCACCCACGTGATCGTATTTGAGAATTGCGCCAAAAAATGTTTTGACTGTTTACTTTGCTATTTATTCTCATAGCATAACATATTTATTGAAATCTTGCGCTTATATCAATTTATTTAGAGTTTATATTTGCCGTCCACAGTTTTCTTGTAATAACATTTTTATGCTTACAATATTAAAAGTACAAAGTTTCTTGAAAGCACATGTATAACAAAAAAGGTCGAATTCGGTTACGCGATTTAAAATTTAAATAAAGAACTTTATAACTTGTTTTTTTTTAATGTTTTTTATTTTTAGCTTTTTAGTGGTGATTAAATAATGCAAATATATAATTTAATGTAATAAATGGAATGGACCACATGAGAAGCACCAGATTTCAAATAAAAAAAAGAATCATCTAAATCGGTAAACCCAGTCGGAAGTTCTGAGGTAACAAACATAAAAAAATACAATCGAATTGAGAACCTCCTCCTTTTTTGGAGTCGGTTGAAAATACAGAATTTAATTCTTAAACGCAAATAAATAGGAGTCATGTTGTCTAACAAATCGATTCACGGTATTTCCATGCGTTTTATATTTTTCCAGCGATCGCGCCGTTTCAAACCCACAGTGCGTTTAAAGGAAAAGCCGCGCAACGAAACTTATCCACGGAACCCGTATTATTTCTTGGTCACTTAACTGAATATCAAAAGCTTTGTTGAGGATTTTTAGCTAAAATTCAAATTCAAGCGGCGTCGAGCCAAGCGACGAGTTTAATATTTCAGGGTGCTACTGAAATATGTTCGCATTTTACTTCAATCGAATTATATTTATGAGTACAGAAATCTTATTTTGATATAACAAGTTTGAGGGATGTTTTCATGAGAATGCTAAGGGGGATGTGTGGTGATACGCGAATGGATAGAATAAGAAATGACTATATAAGAGGAAGTCTGAAAGTGGCGCCTGTGACAGAGAAGTTGTGTGGAAATCGGCTATCAGGGTATGGACACGTGATGCGAAGGAATGAGGATCATGTTGTGAGGAAAGTTTTGAGTATGAATGTAGAGGGTTACAAGAGTAGAGGGAGACCCAGGAAACGATGGATGAATTGTGTGAAAGTTGATATGGCTAAGAAGGAGGTGACTTCTGAGATAACGGGAAGTAGAGATGTATGGAAGAGGAAGACATGCTGCGCCGAGCCCAAATGAAATTGGGATAAGGGCAAGAGGATGATGAAGTTTGAGGGATGTTTTTAAAGGATGTAGTTATGTTTTACGCTTATTATGACGTTTCGTTTTAAAAGAATAACTGTCTTCAGTAATGAGGATCGCGTTGTGAGGAAAGTTTTTAGAATGAATTTAGAGGGTTACAAGAGTAGACGGAGACCAAAGATGACCAAAGATGGATGGATTGCGTGAAAGATGATATGGCTAAGAAGGAGGTGACTTCTGAGATAACGGGAAGTAGAGATGTATGGAAGAAGAAAACATGCTGCGCCGACCCCAAATAAATTGGGATAAGGGCAGGAGGATGATAAGAATAACTGTCTTCAGTTGTATTGGGACCTATGGAGAAGGGTCATGTACAGTAAAAATCTATTCTTTCATACGTACCCTTCTTGAAATGATGCATGAATGAGCCGATAAAAAATATTTAAAAGAAATCTTATGAGTTTTTGTCGTTTCAGTAGTATGGAGTATAACGCCAAATAATATTGGTAGTTGTACTGCATAAACTTTAGTGTAACTACCTATTTTATTTGGGAATGGGACGAATTTAGACAATTGAACGTTGGTGACAATTGGCCAAAAGTTAACCCATTAACTTTTGGCCAATTGTCACCAACGTTATGTTTTTTCGCGAAACCCTAATTCTATTTCTAAAATAAAAGCCTAAAAGGATAGCCGATATGTTAAGGAGTAACTCTCCTTAACACATCAGCTATCTGTCAGTGAAATTCCCGTCAAAATCGGTTCAGCCGTTTCGGAGATTACTTCAAACAAACATTAAGACAAACAAACAATATGAAATGTGTTTCTTTGGTATAACTAGCGTATAAACTTTCATGTAATGCATTTCGAAGAAAGCCGTTCTTTTGACATTACACACAGAAGGGTCAATTTTATTTGTTTGAATAGATGTATAGATATAGATAAATAGACACTACTGACTGTATTATTCTTTAATAGTGGCAAAGTTGCCCTTCTCTTCAAAGCGAAGCCAGTAAGAATCGAGTTAAAGGTCCCTCCGCCACTGGTAGGTACTGTAATTCCATTATGCGTGGGTTCTTACCACCCTGTATAGTATAATTCTGGAGTTATATTGGTATTAAAATCTCCGACACAGATACTCTGTACATGATGGCTTACAACAGAAACATAAAACATGAATATTACAACACGCCTGTATTTCAAACGTGTACATATTAAGTTAACCCACATTTCGGCTGTTATATTTAAGTCCCATGAAAGGGTAGGGGGTGAGCCTATAGCCATCAGTCGGGCAAAACTCCAGACTCCGGGTTGCTACTGAGACGAATAAGTACAGTTCGAAGACCAAGACATACACTCACAGAGCCAGATGATCCTATCACTCTCCTCCAGGAGAGCGATAAGGCCACCAGCACTGTTCGCATACAAAAACGGACATTCCGTCCTCGCCGCCGAGGCCCGTCGCGACGACCCCGTCGATGCCCCCCTCCCGACCCTTTGCTAGAGCCAGCCCGCGAAGCTGAGCCGATTAATGTTTAAAATGTCCCTAAATAATGGAACAATCAGATCCAGCCTGTCCCTTGCTGTCCTCTTCAGCGACGTCCTAAGCCGAGGTTCGTACCCCGCAGGGGGTGCCCTTAGCGATAGTCGCTTAGCTTATAAGTTTTTATGCCTGGCTGGAGGCCTTAATTTTAATTAAGCCCCCCACAGGAAAGTTCGGTTGAGCAGTAAATATCCCTAAAGGATAAACTGCGAGATGCCCATTCCAAAAAAAAAAAAAAAAAAAAAAAAAGTTGCTACTGAGAAATTTCAGATGAAAAAAACTTAAGAACCCTAATTAATGTAATTGACGGCACGGTTGGCGCAGTAACTGGACGAATGACTGCTGCGCTGCGTGTCGTGGGTTCGATTCCCGCACGGAAAAAATATCTGTATGGCCTACAGGTAGTTGATCCGGGTCTGGCTGTTTGTGTATGTGAGTTTGAATGTTTGTAAACGCACTCACGATACAGGAGAAATTCCTAGTGTGGGGCAACTTTATTCAAAACAAAACAAAAAAACACTTTTCCCGACCCGGGATTAGGGAAGTACCAAATAGACTTAATATATTTTTACCTAGGACACATCCTAGGTAAAAATATATTAAGTCTATTTGGTCAATTAGATTACCAAAAAATATTGGACACGTATTTTTTGCTTACTCAAATCAATAAAAAGTGACAATGATATAGCACATCAAAGTTCAGGAGAAGGGGCTTGTGACGTCACTGTTACGTTAAAAGTATAGCACGGCATGACGTCACGCGTAATTTTAACGTACTATATCTTCGTGATTTTTGGTTTACGTGACAAAAGAAAAAATACGTGTCCAGTATTTTTGAGTAATCCAACTTTTGGACCAATTAGAATTTTTAAGGACACTACCTTTATGCTCAGCAGTAGTGCTTGTGACCAGATGACAGACGAATCAAAAACAAAAATTCTGGAACATAAGTTATAACCAGAGGTCGGAATTAAATAAATAAATAAATATTGCTGGATAATCTACACAGCATCATCTAGCCCCAAGCTAAGCAGAGCTTGTGTTATGGGTACCAGATGACTGATATACTTATTACAAGTTAATACAATACATTACATAGATAGATAATTTTTAATATATATAGCAAATACCCAGAACACCCGGAACAAATCTTTGTAGATCGTACAAACATTTGTCCCAAGGCGGGAATCGAACCCGCAACCTCCTGCGTCGCAGGCGGACCTTCGCGAGCCGCGCCACATGGGTAGTCAAATTAAATAAAAAAAAAAAAAAAAATTAATTAGGTAGAGTTATTTATGCATCGAAATGTTGATATTAATATAGATCTTCCCGGGATTTCCCGGGATTTATAATACAATCCCGAGTGGCCAATAATATTACAAATACATAAATAATACTAAAAATCTCAGAGATAGATAAGACATTCGGACATCCGATGTCGGATGGTTTTAATTGTGTAAAAGTAAATAACTTTTTTATTTAATAAATCACGGGATATTTCTGGTCTTTATAATTAATCCCGTGATTTGAGGCATATTGACTTTATTCTTTTGCTGTATGAAATCAGTGTAAGTACATAAATAACAGTGTAAGTACTTTCTAAGTTTATCTTTGACATCACTGACATCGGTGAAGGAAAACATCGTGAGGAAACCTGGACTTGTATAATTAATATAAGTCTGAAATCGCCAAACCGTCTTGAGCAAGCGTGGTGATTAATGCTCATGCCTTCTCTGTATGAGATTTGTTATTGCTATTACTGTCCCACTGCAGGGCAAAGACCTGTCTTTGCCCTGCAGTGGGACAGTAATAGGCTGGTACATAAATAACTCTACCTAATTCCGACCTCTGGTTATAACCCGCATCCCTGTTTTGCATTTCAAGACTTTATCGCCCACTACAGCTGAAACTATGCAATAAGCAAAAGCTGTTTTTAACTTTAAACTTTATGATGCCATTTTGGAAACATATTTGTATGAGAGTTCTGAAATCCAGCTGCTGAAGTATTAAAATCCAGGACTGTATGGTATTACGCCTGTATTCTCGAAAGGCGTAGGCAGAGGTGAATAAGTCCATACCTACATTATACAAGGTGAGAGGTACATCGGCGCACAACCTGACCCCCAGCGTTGATATTTTTTGTCGGCTTTTTTTTTTAATTACGTTTTTTCCTGAAGTTTTTTTACTTTAAATTGTAAAAATCCTGATTAATGGGCACCCAAAAAGACTTTGTGATTAAAAAGTATTAATTCAACTCCTTTTTTTTAATCTTATTGGGTTACACATAAATCAGGATTTTAACAGTTCGAATGTATGCATTGTTAAAACGCCGGCGAAAAATTTCAGTTTTGTATGGATTGTCACGATATTTTTACATTTTTTTTTTAATTTAATTTTAAATTAAAAATCATCAAAAAAAAATTAGGAAAAAATCAACGAACCATTTCAACGCTGGGGGGGGGGGGGGGGCCCTAGTCAAATGAGCTCATGGTATGAGGGTGCATTGACCTCTAAGCAAATGCATCGATTATTTATCACTAACCAGGCACAAATCTATACACCGGACTTATCTGGATTACTGCGAATGAACAAATTCCTAATGGATAAACCTAATAATGTAGCCTAACAAACACGACAGCCTAGCCAGTGAACAGTCACGGTATTAATAGATCAAGCTATTTTAATGCACATTAAATTCTCTCATCGCAGTATCGTGTTACCTTTTGAACTGCTAAACTAAAGCGAACGCACACAAAATAAATGAATATTTATGGTTATAGAATAGATTACAAGAGTAGAGGAAGATCAAATAAAAGATGGATAAATAGTTTGGAAGTTGACACGGCTAGAAAGGAGGTGACTTTTGAAATGACGGCAAGTAGAGATGTATGGAAGAAGAAGACATGTAACGCCGACCCCAAATAAATTGGGATAAGGGCAGAACGATGATTATAGATGATGGTGATGATTGTATTGTATTGTATTGTATTGTATTGTTAGACGGGCCGATTTCCGCAACTCCACGACGTAGCGCGTATTTTGCGTAAAGGGTGGGACAATACCTTATTCGATCCACCCCAGTTCCCCGAGAAAGGCCAGCAGCGCCCTGACGTTACTGGCGATCTCTCGGAGAGTAACCGGGTTACCGAAGTATTTAGCCCTGTATGCAGTAACCTCTGGACAGTGGAGAAGCACGTGGTCCGCCGTCTCGTCCACCTCCATGCATGCTCTGCACAGCGGGCTATCTGTAACTCCTATAGTAAATAGGTGCTTGTTAAATGACCCATGACCTGTGACAGCGGCTGTGACTGTGCGCAGCTGCTGCTTAGTCAGTTGGAGGGCCTGTTTTGTAAAGCGGCCGTCAATTGCAGGGAGTACCTCCCTGGACAGCCTGCAGTCTGTTTGGTCTGACCAAATTTTGTTGTGTTGAACCCTAGTGCGTTTCCTTACCAGAGTGCGTATATACCCAAAGGGGAGTGGTACGATGGGTTTCGGTCCCATTACTGCAATGCTAGATCCCCTTCTTGCGAGTTCGTCTGCAGCATCATTGCCACGAGAACCGCTGTGTCCTTAATCCTTAATTTAATCCATTGAATGGTTATGTTGTTTAGAATACCCACCTGATTTAAGCGGTGATGACATTCGTATATAAGCCCAGAGTTGGTTGTGTAGCATTTTAGTGCTTGCAGGACCGACATGCTGTCTGATAGAATACGGACAGTGTGGTCCTGAACCGATGATACACTCTGCTTGGAACACCGTATTGTGGGCCCCTACAGGCGTGGCTATATGTATATTGAGGTCCTCCGAAAAGATGCCAGCGCCAGAGCCGATGGTGATGATTATAGAACTAAAATAAATATTGCATACCTTGAATCTATTGTTACACTGGTGCTATCATTGTCTACGGTATTACTCCGCCATGTCAGCTTTTCATAAGTATTGTTTGTTGGTCTGACTTTATTTTATCTAAAATCACGCCCTTATTACTCGAAGGATTAGAACTAGGCAGAGGTCTGCCTATAGTGAGCTTGGTGCTATTAGACCTAATCTTTGAAATTTTTCTTTCATATATGTTACATAACATCACGAGTGTATTCTCCGAAGGGTTGGTCAGAGATGCACGAGTAAAACGCACATTTCGCCCGTTACGTTTTAGTCCCATGCAATAGGGAGCGAGCCTATTGCCATCAATCGGGCACAAAACTGGGCTCCGGGCTGCTAATGAAAAAAACTTAAGCTTTCCTTTGCTTTCAGTGTCCAATTAATGACTTTTTGTATCTATTACGTTGTTGTTACCCGTCTCCATTACCATTTACAAAAAAAAACGCATTCGCTATGTTCTTAAGGCCTTGTTAGCGATAAGTGCAATTCAATGTTTAACTGGAGCTGTTTCTTATAATTCTATGACTGTACACGTTAATAAATACAATACAATAAACGACTCTTACTGACCGAAAGAACCTAAATAATACGTATGTAAGTAACAACATGATCAGCAAAACAGAGCAGCTGAGTTCCTCTACAATATTTCTGTCAGTAAATTTTAGTTATACCTGAAACTGCTTACCTAGAGAGGTAAAACTAGTTTGGCAACAATAAAGTTTATGTCGCAGCGCTCTGGTAACATATTTCTATGAAAGTGTTACGAAAGGGAAGCTAGTTCTGCAATACTAAGTAGGAAGAGTGAGTGACGGGGAAGGCAGTAAGTCAAGTCTAGTCGTTCAATGGTTTTATTTAGTTTGACAGTACCGAGCAGACGGATCTTTTTTCATTCGCTTCGTATTGAGTTGAAATCATGCACAACTCTGACAGAATTTCCACGAGATTAAAGAATAATTTCGGTATTCACGTTTAATTAAAATAACTGAGTGAGATTTTTCCATCGGGATTTTTTTAGTAGCAGCCCAGAGTGAACGGTTGATGGCATTAGGCTCGCCCCCTATTACTTGGGACTTAAATACAACTGGCTAAATGTGGGTGTACCTATTATAGGTAAGTATATCTCTGGCTAACCCTTTGGGGAATACAGGCGTGATGTTACGGGAACTAACTGAAAAAGTTATGAAATATATTTTTACTTATCATAGCTTTGTCTCTTTTACCCAAAGGTAAGCTGGTACGTAATTCTTTGTGGCATGTGTACATATATTTACCAATACTGTACATGAAGTTTAATATAGTGATCGATTAGACATAATACTTGTATTACGATGTTTATACGTGTTTCGTTTCTATAGTATTTGTTTTCTATTTCTTTACTCATTTCTATCAAGATAATAGTAGATGACACATTCTAATAGGGATGTGTCCTAGGTAAAAATATATTAATTCTATTGAGTCCGTCAGTAAGATTACCAAAAAATATTGGACACGTATTTTTTGCTTACTTAATTCAATAAAAAGTGACAATGATATAGCACATCAAAGTTCAGGAGAAGAGGCATGTGACGTCACGCCGTGCTACACTTTTAACGAAAAGTGCAATTTCAACGCACTATATCGTCGTCATTTTTAGTTTACAAAAGATAAAATACGTGTCCAGTATTTTTGAGTAATCCAACTTTCGGACCAAGCAAATTTTTTAAGGACACTACCCTATTCTAACAACAAAAAATACCGTCAATGCTTATCACAGTATAAGCATTGACAATATTTTTTGGATGTCAACCACATTTGAACCACTTATGTAGATTACTTCGGGCCGAAGAATAAAAAAACATGCAGTTTCGTTAAACACACATAGGTTCTTAAATCTTTAATACAAATATAAATGTTAGTCGCTTCTATCAATCATAGGTAGGGTCTACTCGAGGTATTGTTCACTGAGGGGAAGTAAAAGTACATCAAGATAAACACCCATTTCTTTTGTATTTCATTCCCACCCTGTAAGTGGAGATATCTGATTGTTCTTCAAAGTGAGTTATCTCCACAAGGCCCTTGTTACACAAGTGGTGGTACTTATCCTGTCGACCAAATCGCTTAGCTAGCTCTTTTGTCACCCCTGAAAACTGATCAGGATTCTTGTTTCAAGATTTTTTATGCTTCAATTTAATTTAATAAAATAATGCTACTTGAGGTTTTTTATATTTGACCCCATATTCCCCTTAAACTTAAGGGGAAGATTTACAATACAATGGTAAGACCAGCTGTCTTGTATGAATCAGAATGTTGGGCCGCAAAAGGCATGAATGAAAGGCAGTTACATGCAGCTGAGATGAGAATGCTGAGGGGGATGTGTGGTGTTACGCGAATGGATGGAGGGATGGAGAAATGAGTATGTAAGAGGAAGTCTGAAAGTGGCGCCTGTGTGTTCTTGTGTGGAAATCGGTTGCCATGGTATGGGTATGTGATGCGAAGGAATGAGGACCATGTTGTGAGGAAAGTTTTGAGTAATGAATGTGCAGGGTTACATAAGTAGAGGAAGACCAAAGAAAAGATGGATGGATTGTGTGAACGATTATATGGCAAGAAAAGAGGTGACCCTTGAGATGACGGCAAATAGAGATGTATGGAAGAAGAAAATATGCTGCGCCGACCTTAAATAAATTGGGATAAGGGCAGGAGGATGATGATGATCTTGATAGCTCTGCTTGTGAAATAGAACTGGCTACCTGACTTATCTTTACACTTAAGCGGTATGGCGAATAGGGTGTGAAGTTTCTCATCTACCATTGAAAAGGGAGAATCCCCCGACCAGACAGGTAAAGTGTCTGCTGGCTTACTTCCCGATGGTGCTTTTTAGGAAGAACCACTCGTGGTTCAGCACTAGACTTATGTTTACTGCTTAACCGGTCGATCCTGTTGTGACCTTACAATGAAGCCCCCCAGCCAGGGCTACCTACAAAAAACTTACATACACCACGGGGCTCCCATGGCTCTCCGGGGAAAACGGTTGTAGAGAGTCTGCGTCCTGTGGATATAGGAGGGCCTCGCTTATGCGAATAGGGCACAGACGTAGGTCATGATTAGGCGGATGCACGTGATGTATATGCGTTCCCGATGGTTCTTCTCGGTTCCTATATATATAGCCTAAGAGCCCACGACGGCCAGACCTTCGTTATTGAATAAAACCTGAAAGTTCTTCTGTACGTGTCCCCTATACAGGTAAGAACGACCAGGGACTATAGAGTTTGATTAGTGGATACTCGGGCAGGTGATAGGCAGTAAAGGTGTATAAAATAGTACCTTAAATTCGTTAAAGTATAAAGCTCATTTTTTTATATTTTTTATTAGGGTTAAATTTAGAAATATCGTCATCGTCAATATGTTAAATTGCGCCAATTACTTTTGAATATCGAGATCTAGGATACGTTAGTTTAGTTCGCATGTGGCTATATAGATGTCGCTACAACACCAAAGCTGCTCCACAGCAAATTCATGCTTACACGAGACAGACAAATGATACCTATGACAAGCTATTTTTTAACTTTAACCTGAGCTTCTGACCTTACCTCTCCTTCGAGAATCACATCGTGTGAGGAATGACAAATACGTGTACCTCGCAGAATAATATGTAAATATAAACATATATATATTTACACCTTACTCTAGGAGGGAGATACATGAACAATTTATGTAACGGATCCCTCTATTCCCGTATTGACGTAACCCGATTTGTTGACAGGAAAGAAGTATATTTTTTGCACGTTCTTTTCGTGTCTACTGTCTCGTTGGTAAGTCAAGTGCTGAGCTTGAAGTCGGTTGTGAGTTTTATTCCCCGGTCGGGCAAGTTTTTAAGTGATCCCTACCTAAGAATAGTGGTGACTAGGTACTATTTGGATCGCCAGGTAGATTAAGTATTAAAAAATATTGGATACGTATTTTTACTTTTTTACGTAATGAAATAATTATAGATGCGTTGACATAAAATGTGGCATGCCGTCACGACTACGTAGATTTTATACTGAGTTGTGACGTAGCGAGCTCCTACTGTCAGACTTTAATGCGATATATCTAAGTAATTTTTTACTAATCATTATCTGAGTAACGGATTATTTTATTTTTTTACCTAGGCATCATCTCAACTGAACCGGAAAATACCGGATACGGAGCTACGGCAGACCACGAAGGATATGGCAGGATGACCTGGATGTCTTCTTTAAACATTGGAAAGAGGTAGCGTTGAATCGCGATCGATGGAAGGAATGGTGGGAGTCTTTTGCCCAGCAGTGGGACCACGCAAGCCAGTACACTGGATTTATACCCGGTTACTCTCTACTACTACGGTACAAAGCTCGAGGCTCGTGGCTAAATAAAAACAGTCACACGTCGGGTTGATCGAAGGTTAAGCTACTCTAGTTGAGTTCCGTCTGTAGATGGGTGGTGGTGATGGATGTTAAGAAAGGCACACATCGCCTTTCTTAACATATCGTGACTCCTCCGTGCCTCAGAAAGCACGCTAAGCCGTTGGTCCCGGCTGTCAGTTGTAGATCTTTGACAATCGTTACGGCTAGTCAGAAGCCAGACAACCGTTCTTATCAAAGGTAATTGTGTTTCCCAGTAACTGGGTTGAGGAGGTCAGACAGGCAGTCGCTCCATGTAAAATACTAGTATTCAGCTGTATCCGGTAAGAGTTCCCAACATAGTTGGCAATGACTCTTATTAACCTCGACCTCTACATGTTCACTATTACCCATTTTCACTAACACTAGCCAACGTAAACGAATATTTAAATATTATTACACAGTTGGATAATCAAAAGGTCGTTGGTAGGCCGTGATAATCTCCCAAATAACTTCAATATCCATTGTATTATTCTCTAAACGAATCCCCCGCCATACTCTCTGTAGGTAGGTTATATTTTTTTTTTATATCATGAAGCCTGTTGAAATTCCACTTACCTCTCGTAAACACTTTAATATTCCGGGCGCATCATTGAGCATTCTGATTTCAGCCTCGTAAATGTTGGACCTTTTGTACTCCTGGATCCATTAGACAGGTACGCACAACGTTTTTTTTTATTAAATTATATTACAGGAGTGATTGCCTGGTTGGTTGTTCGCTGAGCGTGGGAGCGTGGGTTCGATTTCAGGATCGGGTAAAGTGCCTTTGGGTTTTTCCGTTAGTAACTTTATTTATTTATACACTTTAAATATACTAATGTACAGAGGCAGACTTAATATGGCCGTAGGCATTTTCTACTTGCCTACCATAGAGTGATGCAGAGACAAACACTGATGGGTGTAATTCCGATAGAAATGGGAACACAAAAAAGAAGTTAATTCTTATATTATAAACTTTGACGGGAAATGGCTAGAAAAATCACTTACACAACATCACAATTTTCATTTTAGCAGATTGATTGGTGATTACCTATAGAATCGGCACAGAAATTAACTACTTATTATTAATTTTAATTTATGACATTTTATAACTTATTAATTTGAATGTATGACATTGTTAAAGGTACTTAATTAGAAGTTATGACAGTATATTATATCATTTTAATGATAACCTTGCATGCCTGATTTGGTGCAAAATAGTGTACTGCGCATTCACTTGACATCGGTAAATGTATTATTTTGTACTATGTTAAGTAATATTAAATTTTAATTCGGCACCATCTGTAACGTCCATCAAATTACAGCTAGTACCTAATAAATAGACAAGATTGTATTGCCTACTTAATCTATAATCAAAAGCTCTTTCTTGCTTCTTGCAACAAATACGATAAAGATATATTGTCAATTTCTTTGTTCAGATCGCAGTCTGATAATGAAGCGACTTGAACAAAATATTTTTTTTTTTTTAATCTTTGCCCCACACTAGGAATATCTCCTGTGTCGTGGATGCGTTTACAAACATTTAAGGTCACATACACAAACAGCCAGACCCTCAACAACTACCTGCAGGCCATACAAATATTTGTTCCGTGCGGGAATCGAACCCACGACACACGGCACAGCAGTCGATCGCTCAGCCACTGTGCCGTCCGATGTTAATGACTATGTCGTTGATTGGAATCGCTACTGCTGAACAACAGATTTTTATTTAGATAACCCGGGTGGGGCAAATTGTTATTGGGTGTTTCCATCTGGGATTTTACAGTAGCAGTTCCTGGAGTCTGGATTAGTGCCGGGGGTCATTAACCGAGCACTCTGGAATTGGTAAATATTTTGCCTCGTTGGTCTATTGGTCGCAAACGCTAAGAATGAGGTCCTAGGATCGATTCCCGGGTCAAGCAATGTGCTATTGGGACTTTTTATTAGGAATAAAAAAAAGAAAATTTCTCAGTAGCAGCCCGGAGTCTGGATATGTACCCGGTGTATGGCAATAACATGGGGTGCCCTATTACATGGGACTTTAACCTACCTAACTGGTGAAATGAGGATACTCCTCAGCATTACCTTTTGGGGATAACAGGCGTAGTGTTACGCTATTTATGAAAAATCAAAATTCCTGCAACACTCGCCAAAATAATCCACCGGCACGCTAGCTTGATAAATGTATTTGCGCGGACGTGTACTTACACTTAGTGACAAAAAAACGCGTACTCACTTAACTCGCCGCATGAAAATATAAACTCCATGAATAAAGAAGGAATTCCTCCCCTCCCCTTTTGGCTCGGGAACATTTATTTTACCCCACAAAATAGGTCAGGTGCCTGATGCAAAATTATTCGCTTCTTGTAAAACGAGAGTTTTTTACTTGGCAATTTGTACCGATAACAACATAACTGTGTACTATTAGTGTTTACTATTACTGTGTGTAATATTACATCCACAAAGGTGTCACCAGTTCTGTTTAAATCCCATGTAAGTGGCTGCGAGTCTATTGTCATATACTGGGCGTAAATCCAGACTTCGGGCTGGAATTGAGAAAATCCAAAAACATCTTGTTCAATTCTTTTGACGGCACGATTGGCGCAGTGGCTGATGTATTGGCTGCTGCGTTACGTGTCGCGGGTTCGATTCCTGCACGTAACAAGTATTTGCATGGCCTACAGGTAATAGTTCCAGGTATGGCTCTTTGTGTATGTGAGTTTAAATGTTTGTATACCCACGATACTTGAGAAATTCCTTATGTGGATTTTAAATAAAGAACAATAAATAAAATCCTGAAATTGACCCAAGACCTCATGCTTAACAGGAACACTACAACAACAACAGCAACCACTATACTAACGAGGCAATTGACAATTGATATACAAGAGGGCAAAAGCCTTGACGTGGAAGAAATTACATTCTCCTTTCTCCTTTTTAAAAAAACGTTGCCCCACACTAGGAATTTCTCCTGTATCGTGGGTGCGTTTACAAACATTTAAACTCACATACACAAACAGCCAGACCCGGAACAACTACCTGTAGGCCATACAAATATTTGTTCCGTGCGGGGTTCGAACCCACAACACGCGGCGCAGCAGCCGATGGCTCAACCACTGCGCCAAACGTGTCGTCAACATTGATAGCTACGCTTGCTACACACATACAGAACTCACGCCTTTTCTCATGTGGTTAAGCAGAAACTGTACATTAAACCACCTGCCAAGATAATCTTCTTCCATACTCCTTTTGCTTCGTTAACGTTCATACATCTGATTCTGGTCATTCGCGCCGGTTGCAGTACTACGAACCTGACCTTTCTGAAGAACATCACCAATAAGATGTATTCGCTTCAAGGGTGACGTTTGCTTAACGAGGGCCACTAGAGGGCTGAAGCCTGCCAGGGTTGCGGGATGTTCCAAAGAGTTGAATTACCGTGACCCTGGATCGTAGAGGGCATGGATGGAACACGGGTGGGTTTTAGTCAGTAAAAGTCTGACACTCAGAAAGAAGAAAACGAGGAAGATTGGATGTTACGATTGTCATTGGATGGTTTCCCAGCCTGAAAAAAAGGGAGATGTTAGCCAAAAGTTATGACTTGATTTCTCAACTATCGCCAAAATCAATCCGAACCCATTCAGCCGCTTCGACGTTACAAAACAGTCGAACCAAACTTTCGCATTACAATATTAGTCTGGATTTTACAATTTACTTTTACACCCAAAACTTATCGCCTCCGGTTCAGTATAAAAGCTAGCCGTACTTAAAATAAAGTATATAAGTACTTGAACGAAAATAAAGTCTGCATTTTACGATTAAGCTATGAAAACCCCGGGTTTTCAAGATGGCGATAACGGTCACGAGACGTTTATCGACGTAGTGCCGATATGGAATTAAGTCATTATGGTCTACCGCTAATGACCTATGGCTGCTCTGGAAAAAAAACCTTGACCAAGGGCATTAATTAAAAATGTTTGAGCGTGTTCTTTGGGGTCAAAAAAGATATTATCACAGTAGGTTTAAAATTAAGCACGGCTATAAAAATGATATGCAAAAAGTACTAATCTAAGCAGTTCGTAGCTTTGCATGATAATTTTTTTAAGTATATTTTGTGTATTATATAAATATATCCTGAATGTGATCTGTTTGATGACCATTGCAGCAGATGCCGATGCTTGAAGATTGTTGATGAATGGAGTATGTCTGGTTTTTTAAGAGAAAGAACTAAGAGAATCAGCACTTTTTCAAGGTCAATAATTACATAAGAGAGTCCCCCAAAACGGCCTCCCTTTACCACTTCCTAGTGCTTATGCTGGGAAAAGAAGTGGCGCAACAAACTCCCCAGCAACTGGTTCTGTATCGTGTACTCGTATGTCCATCTAAAGGTTTGCTTTTAGCAAAATATTCTATTCTTAGTAAATCGAAATACCAGCCGGAAATACCACAACAGAAACTCGGCGTGCTTAATTTACGTTTCAAATTACTTGACGTATTTTCGGCCCGATGTGTAATAAAATTTAAATGGCATTATAGGGGTATTTGCGTAAGCTAGCCGAATTTCATTATATAGACAGGTTTTTCGTTACGCTCAAAGCCTAAGCAGAATGCTGTGATTAATGCTCGTGCCTTCTCTGTTTGAGAAGAGGCCTTTGCCCTGCAGTGGGACAGTAACAGGTTGAGCAGGTGAAGGGTGGGCGGTTTGGGGGACTATCTTATGTAAATTTTGTCGTTGAAAAAGTGCTGATTCTCGTAGTTCCTTACTCTTACAAAACCAGACATACTCCATTCATCAACAATCGTCAACCAGCAGCATCTGCTGCAATAATCATCAAAAAGATCACATTCAGGATATATTTATATAATACACGAAATATAAAATAAAAATACAATACATAAATACTTATTATCATGCAAAGCTACGAACTGCTTACTGGTTCAAAAAGTGCTAATTCTCAGCCTAATTTGAATTTTTATTTCGCTACATTTTTGTTCTAAAGCCCAGTAGAGTGAACTAAAAGTAAAAAAGTACTCATTATCCATCTCTTCGTCCATGCAACTGTCAATAACCCCCAGGAAAAATGGATGTTTTATTTCATAAAAAAATCCCAAAAACACAAAAGAGAGAAACATTTAATTAATTCCACGCACGCATGTCAAATTTTCAAGGGAGAGATAACGAGTCCCTGATAACAAACCAGACGTAGGTAATTGTCTGAATTTAATATGTACTCTTTTGTGGTTGTAATTATTATATTTTTTGAGTTTATTCAACCTGTTAAAGCCATTTTTGGGACAAAAATGTGCCAGTGAACGTGCTTGCTGAAGTTTTTATGCTGATAAGGACAGGACACAGATAAGTAACAGAACTAACTCCAACAATATTGTTTCAACCAAATACTCAGAAGTAAAGTAAAATAAGTAAATAATGCTGGACAATCCACACAACACCATCTAGCCCCAAGCGAAGCAAAGCTTGTGTTATGGGTACTAGATGACTGGTATACTTAATATACAATACATTACATAGATAGATATTTTTTATTATACATAGCAAACACCTAGAACACCTGGAACAAATCTTTGTAGATCGTACAAACATTTGTAGGGAATTTGCAAGGAATGAGGACCACGTTGTGAGGAAAGTTTTGAGTATGAATGTGAAGGGTTACAGGAGTAGAGGGAGACCAAAGAAAATATGTATGGATTGTGTGAAAAATGATATGGCTAGAAAAGAGACCACTATTGAGATGAAGGCAAGTAGTGCGCCGACTCCATATAAATTGGGGTAAGGGCAGGAGGATGGTGTTTCGTACTTTACTTTTTAATAATGTCGCCACAAGCTTTACCATGAAAAAACATTAATCCGAAAGAAGTCAGAGCATGAAAGAAAGCAAAGCAGGGGCAGAAAATATAAAAATCAAAATTACAAACTAATCACGGAATTCAATTCAGTCATTTAAATAAAGCCTATACAAGGCCAAAGAACTTAATTTTGGTCGAAGGCAGAGAAAAATATTTTAGATAGATTTATTTATTTGCTTATACAGTGCTACTTACGCCTAGTGGATTGTAGCGACAAAAAGATGTCACAAGACCGGTGTGACAAAAAAAGTGCTAGTCGGACTCGCATTGAAAGGGTTCCGTACTATGTTCCGTAAATTAATATTTTCTTTTCATTTGTTAAAGCGACAAAAAAATACACACTCTGTGTTAAAATCATTCTTCCGTCTATTACGGCGCATGTGATACAGCTCTCTGAAAGACAGAAGCACAGATGGTCGGACGTAGGTCCTGGGTTCGATTCCCTGGTAGGCAAAAGTGGTTTATTTATTAATTGGATTTTTCCATCTGGAATCTCTCAGTATCAGCCCGAAGTCTGGATTTGTGTCCGGTTGATGGCAATACCCTCGCCCCATATTATATGGGACTTACACATAACTGGTTAAATGTGGGTGTACAATAGGGACACATGTGTAGGGTATTATATATGCGTTCAAAATTAAGTATTGTATGAGATATTGTGCTTTAAAAAGAGTCGTCGGTCATATAAAAACGATGAGAAAGTTTTAACATAAGATAACAAAACACGCCTGTAATACCCGAAGGGTTGGGCAGGTGCACCTATTGTACACACACATTTTGCCAATTATGTAATTCCCATGTAATAGGGGGCGAGGCTATTGCCATGAACAGGGCACAAATCCAGACTCCGTTCTGCTACTGAGAAATTCCAGATAGAATAACCTAATAAACACTTCGACCGGCCAGGGAATCGAACCCAGGACCTCGTGCTCAGCAGTAGCGTATCCAACTACTAGACCGAGGCAGAAAGAAAGTTCTAATATTTTTCATAAACTTGTTGAAACATGTTACGGCCGAATATTGAACTTAATACGACCCTGGAACAAAATTGCTACTTATTACAAAAGTAATTTCCTTGCAAACAAAGTTGTCAACGGTGATCACAGGCAATTTTACAAAATACAGGCTCTAAGACAAAGAGCCAAATGAGAAAATAACATGTTCCGTCAAATATCCATTATGTCTGCCTTGTTTCAAGTCATTAACAGCCCATAAACCCACTTACCTGGGGGTAATGCCCCATATTATAGGGTCCTTTCCATTTCCAACAAATCAATGTCTCCCTACATTGTCAACTTTTCTATCACGCAAATGCTAGTAATAGTAATCGTAGCTTTTATGTGTTTTTCATGGGGTATTAAAGGTCACACCATAAAAAATAAGTACCCGTAACTTTGCACTTTGAAGGTCACGCATTTTAAGGTCAACTCAGATAAGAAAATATTACATTAAAGGCGAGAAACGCACGACAGATAAAATCATATGTTAAGCTGTCAAAAACTTAATAAGTTATAAATCTTGAGCTTCATAACATAACATCACGGCTGTATTCCCTGAAGGGTTGGACAGAGGCGTTCTTATAGTCTCACTCTAATTTCGCCAGTTATGTTCAAGTCCTATGTAATAGGAGAAGAGTCTATTGCCATCAACTGTGCATAGATCTATATCCGGCCTGCTACTGAGCAGTTTTAAATAGAAAACCCCAACAGTTTGCCTGACCTGGGAATCAAACACAGGACCTGCCTCTTAGCAGTCGCGCTTGTTACCACTAACCCAGCGAGTCACTCAAATCTTGAGTTGTATGCCAAAAAGCATATAAAATAAAGTTTATGTTTTATTCCACTTATAAAGAATTTCAAAAAGAGACAGAGTTCAAATTCTTTATGACCTATGTAGGCATAGGAGCCATGTTATGCTAGCTGTCCCGAAAACCTTTGACGTCATATATTAAAAACGTCAACCCGAGCATAAAACGCAGCATTACAGAGATAAAAAAAAACACGATATCTGCAAAAAAAAATGGCATTCATCACGGACCCACATTTTGCGATCCCGACAAAAAGTTAGAATGAAATCGGTCCAGCAAATTTCCAGGAATCCTTTATTCGCATGTCATATCTTCATCTCTTTCTTTTTGTAAATAAAAGACAAAGGGGTTTTTATATTCACGACCGCATTATCGTAGAATAAAGAGTTGGGATCTTGTAGCTGTGGTGAGGGTGTAGATTTATGCTCCAAAAATGGTACGAAGGATCCGCAGGACAGCACACGTTATGGCAATTCATCAAACACACGATGAAGCCTTGGCCTGGTTACG
Source organism: Phlogophora meticulosa (assembly GCA_905147745.2). Lineage (NCBI taxonomy): Eukaryota > Metazoa > Arthropoda > Insecta > Lepidoptera > Noctuidae > Phlogophora > Phlogophora meticulosa. The sequence goes on along the minus strand of LR990524.1, from coordinate 1,894,215 downwards.
AACAGCTCGTTTTAGAGTCTCTGTGCAAAATGGCCTTGTCATATTTAGGAAACCGCTTTTTTATCGGCATTTCAACCCACACTGTTTTTGCCGGCATGCAAAAAGTACGTAATGCCTTTTAATCATGCGGGCTTTATTGAATAATAACAGGTTAGAAGTAGCTTTAGTATGTTTTGATTTATTTCGCCTTTTACCTTGTTTGAAAGACGACTAACTACTAACTAAACTAAACTATAAGAGATCTCTAAGTTAAAGATGTAAGCGGAAACGCCGGATAGGGACGCCCTAGAAGGACATACGCTGACCTTATTGGTGATGTTCTTCAAAAAGGTCAGGTGCGTAGTACTCGCAACCGGCGTGCGTGTATGGCCAGATGTATGAACGTAAACGAAGAAAAAGGAGTATGTAAGGATCGTAGCAGGTGGCGTTCTGTAGTTTCTACCTACCCCCATGGGATAAGCCGTGAGTATGTGTATTTGTATTTATTTATTTATTTATTTATCATTTATTTATCATAAGCACACCAACAGCACAGTCACTTACAATTCAAATGAAATAACATATAAAATTAACATTTCAGTAACCATGCAAATGACAGGTGTGCATGACATTCACACATGAAAATTTGAGACAATGAAGAACAAAATAAAATGTGTCTACACCAAAATAAGCAAACCTAAATCTACAAAACTATAAAACAATATAAAAAAAATCAGTGATGGGTCAGTATGATGGGCTATTACACTGTTTAAATAGGGAGCGTCTGTATGAAGCGTATATATGTACCTAGTTTTCATTAGAGGTTTTTATCCAATATATTTACAAGATCCACTGAGCTTATAAGATCATTTCTTTTATCTATGAAATAGTGAACCTTACACGGATTTTCCGTCATCCCGCCGACGTAAACCTTTGGGACACAGATTTTCCAGATATCAATAGGTATACAAATGGCCGCTGTTACGACACCCGTGAGAGATGTTATTCCTGTCGGGACCGCAGCGGGAATCAATATCCTGAGCCGGGAACCCGTCACTTGAGTTGCAGACGAGTGGACGCAATATACGTCAGGTTTGTTCCAGCGTCAGACACTAGATGTCTGGCATCTTTGATGAACTGGACCCAGTTGGTGCAGCCGTAAGGCACACAAATGATATTTATTTTCTGTCATAATAACTATTACTTCTTTCATTGTTTTTCAATACTCAGTATTGTCACTGTGTGGCTGAGTCTGTGCTAAATAAATGTTTTTTTCTTTCTTTGTTTTACGTCTTTATCAACCTGATGAAGAGTAAACAGACGCCATACCTTCACATCTTTAAGTCAGAAGTTAAAGCCTAAAAAGGGAAACCTGACCATAAATCTTAATTTACACCGGAGTGGGCTCAAGGCGAGAATAAAAAACATAAGTATGACTTAACCAAACTTCCCCTGAAGGGAATCCACTTCAGACCAAGGCTTGTAAAAAAAGGTCATCGTCAGCAAAATTAATGGCATCATTAAAGGGAAATCTTACATAATTTACTCTTCATTATAATTTTTACGACTCCAAGCAATTAGACATGCTGGTATCTTTTATTTGGATTAATTTCCATATCTTGGTTTTGTAATTGCACTCCAACTCATCGTGGACCCTAGAGGGCGGGAGGAGGAGAATCTGAGGTCATGTCGTATGAGCCCTTTTAAAGTAAAACCCGGATTCTGGGGGTCTATCCCACCCTAGAGACTCGCGAAATCCACCCCAAGATTGTAATTGTAATGAAAGGAATTATTCGAGTGAAAAAAATCTCGGAAGTACGTGTGTTGATGAGATTTTAAAAATTGTTTCGGTGTAGAAGTTTGCTTTTTTGTTTATTTTTTTTAAACATGAAATGTTGGTTTCATTTTGATATACACGTAACAAAAAATCAAGGCGGTTTTTCTCGAATGATTAGGCAAAAGCGGTGGTTTTTCTAGGGCACACTCAGATTTTGCAAGCTATGTTAAATTCAATTCATTTCAATCGAGAATGTTTTACTTACTGGCAATAACAAAAACAACATTTATAAGTATGGTATATACCTTATTTACCTGTTAATAACTGGTATTGCGTCCTTTTATAGCTTAGGAAGAGTTGCAATTTTAAAAGTGTAGTACATAGTTTTGAGGGCCAGTCTATATGTATATACAAACCAAAGACATTTTCATAATATTCTCAGTTCCATGCTCCTTTCCCAACTACATATGTTCGAAGCGGCTTCCAGTCTAACTGGATGCAGTTGAATACCAGTATTTTACATAATCATGATGGCCCAGTGGTTTAAGCCTCGCCTCTTGTGCACGAGATTGTGGGTTCAAACCTGGGCAAGTACCAATGTGAGTTTTACAATTCATATGTACTTTCTAAGTTTATCTCGGACATCACTGACATCGATGAAGGAAAACATCGTGAGGAAACCTGGACTTATATAATTAACATAAGTCTGAAATCGCCAACCCGTCTTGAGCAAGCGTGGTCGTGCCTTCTCTGAATGAGAAGAGGCCTTTGCCCTGCAGTGGGTCAGTAATAGGCTGGTACTTTTTTTTTTTTACTTGGAGCGACTGCTTATTTGACCTACTCAACTCAGTTACTGGGCAACACGATAGCCCTTAGCAGCTGTCAGAATTTCGGGCTTCTGACTACGCGTAACAACTGTCAAAGATCTATTACAGCCTGGACCAACGGTTTAACGTGCTTTCCGAAGCAAGGAGGAGACAAATAAAATAAAATTGTAATATTATCCACCATTTTGTTTTATTTGAAGTTTTAATGCTCGCAGACGGGGTTGAAATGTTTTATGATTGATTATGCAGTAATTTATTATTGTCATACATAGATTCAAATCTTAATTTTATTTGATGACTTTTCAAGCATCATTTTAATTATGATTTAACTGTCTTGAAAGTTATATTCCGTGAGTGGGCTATTACATTCCAGATCATTATCAGTTTCTTGTTTTTTTAATGTTGTTCTATCCCACCATACATACATAAACCCACGCCTTTTTCCCACGGTGATAGGCAGAAACTACAGAACGGAATCTGCTCCGATCCTTACTCCATTCACTTCGTCTACGTTTATACATATGGTCATACACGTAGGCCGGTCGCGATATATTATTTAATTTTTTTGCTTCGGTTTGTTTCTTCTTTATCTCTATCTTTCTTTCTTTTTGCGTCTGTAGATTTTTTGTAAAACCTTTTTAATGCTAATAAAGAATTGTAAGGTATTTAATTATTATATTTTATTTTCAGCCAGTTCCAAATAATATTAGGCACGAGCATTTAATATCAAATAAAAGATGACGTGTCAAAATTTTAACTAATAACAGTTAGTACTAATACAATAGGCCTTAAGTCACCTTAAACTATTAACACGCAAATAATTAAGTAAACACTATAAACAAGAGATTATTATCGTCTAAATAATTAAGACAGAGTTTAAACCAATTTAACTTATTTATTACGATCAAACGATAGGTATGAACAATGATAGTCATAAATTAACACAGAATTTATAAAAGACTGTTCTGAGATCTTTAAGACTGTTTCTTTGTTAAGTTCTTTTTAATTACTATTAAGTTTTTTTTTTAATTTAGTTTTTTTTTTTAAATTAGTTTTTTTCTTTATTAGGTTTTTTTAAATTTTATTTAGTTATTTTAAAATAGTTTCTTTTCTCATGTTAGAGTTTAATTTTGTTTTCTTTTAATGTTTGTAGTTTAGTTATTATTTTTGTTTTTATTTCAATATTTGTATGTAAGAGGAAGTCTGAAAGTGGCGCCTGTGACCAAGAAGTTGTGTGGAAATCGGTTGTCATGGTATGGGCATGTGATGCGAAAGAATGAGGACCATGTTGTGAGGAAAGTTTTGAATGTACAGGGTTACATGAGTAGAGGAAGACCAAAGAAAAGATGGATGGATTGTGTGAATGATGATATGGCAAGAAAAGAGGTGACCCTTGTGATGACGGCAAATAGAGATGTATGGAAGAAGAAAACATGCTGTGCCGACTCCAAATAAATTGGGATAAGGGCAGGGGGATGATGATGATGATTTGTACGCCTTCACGGCAAATCATAGCGCACATAAAATAACCTAACATATTTATGTAAATATCTATGTTTTACAAATAAACGCTCTGATTCTGAAATTACACTTAAGGCCAGAAGGGGCATCGACGCACTAACTGATACCATGACTTCAGTACGGACCCCACGGCGTATAATTTTTCGTTGCTTTTTTCCTGATTTCTTCGTGTTTTCTGTTTTTTGTTTACTTTAAACTGTAAACAATAATTTATTTTCGCCTTAGCCTGAGCTCGTGGCTAGATAGGACCTCCTGGATAAATAAATACAGCCGGACTGGTTGATCTAAGGTTAAGCTACACTTGTCGAGGCCAGTCTGAAGATGGGTGACCGTTCGTAACATATTTCGAGACTCCTCCTTGGAGAGCACGTTAAGCCATTCGTCCCGGCTGTCATTTGTTGATCTTTGACATTCGTTGCGACCAGTCTTACGTGTATCGTGTTGCCCAGTAACTGGGTTGTGGAGGTCAGATAGGCAGTCGCTCCATGTAAAATACTAGTATTCAGCCGCATACGGTTCGACTGGAAGCCGACCCCGACATGGTTGGGGAAAAGCTAATAGCTAGCTGGGATGATGATATTTTTGGTATATCCAGATCGTTAATGAAAGAAGTGAATTATTGACTTTTTAATAAAAGATCTCACTGAGTGAGACTTATTTCATTAAAATTATACAATTATTAATATATGAAGAAATAAAATAAAATAACTAATCATAGGGCATCAAAAAATTCATCCGCATCGTTGTCAACGGGAAAAGTGCCCAGAAGGCTGGCAGCATTGCCACTGAGTGAGATAGAATGATGATTTTTATAAAAATGTTAATATTAGGAAAAAGACTACATTTTTTTTTACCTCGGGCGGTCCAGAATCTTGAACACTGAACTTAATGTATAAGGTTGTGGGTCGATTATTCTGCCCTCCAGTATTATACTAAATCAGTTTCTTAGTAAAATAACATCACGCCAGTATTCAATAAAGTTTAAGGCAGAGATGTACATCACATATTACACCCACATTTCGCTAGTTATATTTAAGTCCCATATAATAGAGGACGAGCCGATTTCCATCAACCGGAAACCAATCCAAACTCCAGTGTGGTACATAGAAATTCTAGACAAAAAAATCACATAACTACTCGACCTAGGAATAGAACCCAGTTGTGTGTTTAAGATCCACATAAATAGCGGGCGAGCCGATTCAAAAATGGAAAAACCGAATAACACTTTGCCCATCCCGGGAATCGATCCCAGGACCTCATGCTCAGCAGTAGCGCTTACGTTACTTTGTATTCTATTTTAATATAGTTTACTGAACAGTTGTCAATCCAATTTCAACTGTGACATTAACAGTCTGTCAATAGAGATATTCAATTGCAAATAAATTCTTCTCTGTCAAATACAATTACTAGAATAGATCGTTTTATTTATAGAATAAAATACGTAAGCGGTGTTGAGTTAGAAAATATACGAATGGTAGAATTGTTTATTGGGTAGTTGGCTGTTATGCTTCAAAACAAATTGGAAACTGCCATTGTTTTTTGTTCTTCAGTGAGAAATACTTCGCACTGTATTTCTTGTTTAACTAAATAAACAATTACGAGTTGACTGTGCTGTTACGTTTATTTGTCATTAAATAATGTTAGGTTTTTATTACGGAACAATTTAAGTGATAAACGATACTTTATTTCTGTAAAAAGCATACAATCACGACTGTATTCCCCGAAGGGTTGGGCAGAAGTGCACGTATAGTAACACCCACAATTCGCCAGTAAACTGTTTTAAGTCCAGTGTAATAGGGGGCCATCCTATTGCCATCACCGACCATTAATCTAGGCTCCGGGCTGCTACTGAAAATTCTAGGTAAACCCAATTAACACTTAGCCTGACCCGGGAATCTATCCCAGGACCTCGTGCTCAATAGTAGCGCTTCTAACAACTAGACTAACGAGGCAGTTATGTTACTGTAAATGGGTTCTTAAAAAAACAGTCGCAAATCAAGATTAGAAAAGATCGATGCTTTCCAGATGATTATTCTTAGAAGAAACACAGGAACAAACTCAAAAAGGGCATAGTCTTGAATGATCATATGACGACCATGAAAATGTGTGTGAGAAGGTATTTTGAGGAAAGAAAGAGATAGATTTAAATGGACTTGTCCAGTCGGTGTACACATTTATCAGTAATCGTGAAGCTCGACTTAAACCTTAAAGAGCTCATTGAAATATAATCTAATTTTTAAAATTCTTGTGTCGCAATGATTGTTGCCAAACTCCTCTGAAGCGGCTAAATCGATTTGTAAGAAATTTTGTGTGCATATCGGGTAGATCTGAAAATTGGCTAAAATCTATTTTTCATACCCCTAAGTGATAAGGGTCCACACCAAATATTTTTTTCTTTTTTTTTGGCTTAAAATGGCAAAACCACGTTTGCCGGGGCAGCTAGTAAATCAGATTACTTTTCTAGTACTTTTACTTTTTGTTGAACGTCTATCACAGCTACGAAACAACTCTCCCTTAACATAAAAAAGTTATAAAATCATCCAAATTAACAACAATCACCTTTTCTTAAAACACTACTTTTTGTTGAACGTCTATCACAGCTACGAAACAACTCTCCCTTAACATAAAAAAGTTATAAAATCATCCAAATTAATAACAATCACCTTTTCTTAAAACACCTTTGATTTATCACGGACTTAATCATGTTACACACACGGCTTTGTACAAATCCACTTTGGAGTCCCAAAATTCCCTTCATCAAGTTAATAGTCCAAGTTCTTTTGTTTATCGATCTGCCTTACTTAAGACCCTATTATTGTTCGGTACATGCTGAAACGCCGCCAGCAAGGCAAGCCTTAAGTGGGGACCCTTATACCTCCTAAAACCATATTTCATTTACCCGAGTTTACCGTTTCAGGAGCCCTACTGAATATGTAAGTTCAGGGTGCTAAGTTATTAGAGAAAAGCGATCTGTGTAGCGTTATTTTTTTTTTTAAACTTTGCACCACACTATGAATTTCTACTGTGTCGTGGGTGCGTTTACAAAGATTCAAATTCACATACAGAAACAGCCAGACCCGGAACAATTACCCATAGGCCATACAAATATTTGTTCCGTGCAGGAATCAAGCCCACGGCATGCGACGCAGCAGTCGATCCTCAGCCACTGCGCCAACCGTGCCGTCTCGATTTGAATTGACTAGGGAAGTTTTTTTTTCAACAATACTCAAAACTTTATAAAATTCCATGGTTTGTACATGTAAATAAAATAAAATAAAAATAATACCAGCCTGTCACTGTCCCACTGCAGGGCGAAGGCCTCTTCTCATACAGAGAAGGCACGAGCATCAATCACCACGCTTGCTCAAGACGGGTTGGCGATTTCAGACTTATATTAATTATTAGTCCAGGTTTCCTTACGATGTTTTCCTTCACCGATGTCAGTGATGACCAAGATAAACTTAGAAAGTACATATGAATTGAAAAAGTCACATTGGTAGTAGCCCAGATTTGAGCCCATAACCTCGTGCACAAGAGGCGAGGCCTAAACCACTGGGCCATCATGACTAGTAAATAAAATAAAAATACTATTGACCTTGAGACACACTACTTATAAGCTATCGATAAAGTATATCAATCGAATCGTATCAACTAGTATATTTACTTATTAACGACAGATTGTTTTGACATGAATAAAATTGACATGTGTGTTTTATTATTTGTTTTTGTGATTTCTCAAGTGATTCAAAATGTGTGTGTATTCCTCGCATGCTATACCTAACTGCGAAACCTAAGAACTGTATTTAATTTGGTACCTGTGTAACACAAATAATACATGATTTCAATCGACTAGATTTTATTTTTAACTGTTTTTTTTAATATAATTCCACGGATAAAGATACTTCTCGTTGGAAAAATGAGACCTAAATTATATAACTTATTTAACAGAATAGATATAATAATACCTATTCTTCTTTTGAACCGGTTTTAATGTAGTTATCTAATCTTAATGTCAATCAATTCTAGTGAAATTTTCAGACATTGATTGCCAAAATTGGCCCTTAGGTCTTAATTTTATCTGTCTCTCTCTGAACTGAAGAATGAAGCAAAAGGTAAGTTTTCCTGTCTGAGGTCTGAGATGTCACTTTAATCAATCATTTTTTCATCATGTTCATGGCTTACGCGTCGTCGGTGGTGGTTTCCAACCCAGACATGTGCTTGAATAAATAAAAATTAATCATCATCATCAACCACCTTTTCCTAACTTTGTTGGGGTCCACTTCCAGTCTAACTGGATGTAGCAGAATGCCAGTATTTTACATTGAACGCCTGCCTACCTGACCTCCACAATCCAGTTACCGGGCAACACGGTAACCCTTGGTTAGACTAGTTGTCAGACTTTCTGGCTTATAGCTACCCGAACGTCTGTTAAATCTAGTCTTACCTAGAATACCTTAACGGCTTAACGTGCTGTCCGCGGCAGGGCGGAGCCTCATTTTTTTTAAATAGCCACTTAACCATAACTCGTTCGAATATTAGCTTTTCAATTTTATTATTTATTACCACAGAAATAGTTATAACAGTTTGTTTTTTACTTTTTATTTTATTAGCCTTAGAAAAATATGTTACCTTTGTAACAACACTATGTACTGTTGTATGGACACTTTTGAATTACCAGTCTATTTCTACACGTGAAGACTTGTAATTGGCTCCCTGTCGACTATGTTTACCTTTTTATTTAGTTTTAAGTCGAAGTCTTCCAGGATCTATTAAACAAATAAATAAAGTATATATGATAAACGGTCACCCATCCACGGTCTTTAATAATCATCATGACAATATGTCCTTCAACAAAGATTTACGTTACACCTCGATAGTTCCCTGCCCTCGTTATTACAATTAATTACCTTTGAATTGTCGATCCTTTGGGTTAATTATATTGAGGTTCAATAAAGGGCCCATTTTCCTCAACTACTATCGATTCTGGGAATAGAAATTGATTGTATTCACCTCATTAGTCAGCTGATGAAGGTTCTAAAGAGCGTTTCTTTCCAAAAGACATTGATTTACTGAATTTCTTTGTTTCACACATTCTCTTTGAAAGATGGGGCGAACTACTTCTATGGATGGCAAATTGGGGTGACTTTTCACTTACTCATTATTTCAGGTCACGATTATTTCAAAATCAAAGTTAAAATTTCTTTTAATTGTTGTTACACCAACTAAATTGACTAAACAACTTTAACCTCAAAAGCGTTCTCAAATCAACGAACCACGATTCAACAAATAATTGATCAGATTTATTTAATACCATTCCATTTTAATAAATAGGTACCAACTTCTTTTCCAATTTATCGCTTTCCCCTTATTCAATAAACTGCCCATTATGAAATGTACATTAAAATTTGGAAATCAGATTAGCAATCGTCTGTATTGCATTGGAGAACCTTAATAATATACCAGAAAAATTCTTTAACCAAACAAATGCTTTCCTTATTCCTTCATTGTCGTATTATTCCGTTGATTACAATCTAAATCGCTCTTCCTATATTACTGAAGCATTCACAAAGTTTCAGCTTTAAGTAAACCTAGTATATTTCACGAACGGTTTTGATTCTCCACGCTTTCAATGAGAAATACATTCGTGACCCGCGCCGCCGCATTAAAGGGACATTCTGGTACTCAAAGATGGATGCCGTTGATTTTTGCGGTCACCTAAATAAATAAATAAGCTTGGCGTTTGGGGGTTAGATGTGTTTTTTATGAAAATGTTTGCGTGGTATACCTAAATGTTTTGGTATTAGGGGCGTGATCAACCTAAGGTTAATGATAGCGGGTGATTGGTTGTGATGAATATTTGACGGTTTTGCTAAGTGTGTTCGCGACCCCATCCGTTTGAAAGGTGAAAAAAAAAGCAAGACTGTGACTTCAAATTGTGAATAAATAAATAAATAATAAATAAATAAATAATGCTGGACAATCCACACAGCATCATCTAGCCCCAAGCTAAGCAGAGCTTGTGTTATGGGTACTAGATGACTGATATACTTAATACAATACATTACATAGATAGATATTTTTATTATACATAGCAAATACCCAGAACACCCGGAACAAATATTTGTAGATCGTACAAACATTTGTCCCAAGGCGGGAATCGAACCCGCAACCTCCTGCGTCGCAGGCGGACCTTCGCCCGCCGCGCCACATAGGTCGTCAAATAGGCATGTGTGCTAGGTAAAAATATATTAAGTCTATTTAGACCGTCAGAAGACACGTATTTTTTGCTTGGAGCGACTGCTTATCTGATCTCTACAACCCAGTTACTGGGCAAAGCGAGACCCCTTGGTAAGACCAATTGTCAGACTTTCGCGATTCTGACCAACGGCTTTACGTGCTTTCCGAGACACGGAGAAGTCTCGATATGTTACGAACGTTCACCCATCCATACTGATCTTGTCTGTTTTGTCTTGATACAACTAATAAATTGATACCGGCTACAGTGACAATAACACCATTCATCATCTGTATAACGTCTAACCTTTTCCCAACTATGTTGGGGTCGACTTCCAGTCTAACCGGATGTAGCTGAACCAGTGCTCTATCCTTGTTAGAATGATTGTCAGACTGTCGGGCTTCTGACTACTAGTGCTAGCCTTTACGAATCGCTTGTCATTTGTAGACAGCCGGTATCTCAATGAACTGGATGGTCAGTGGTCACCCTAACAGGGGCCTACCTCAGCAAACCCCTCTTTTTGAAAACTCTTTTTATTATCTCAACTGTATTATATTTAATTAAATTATAATAAAATAATTATATATTAAAATAAAAAAATATCAACTTTCAAAATTTCACACACACACATACAAACACAACTCTTTACCACTATTAACTTCTTTTGTAATTTAATTTTTTATTAATTACCAACACCCTGTATGATAAATAAGTAATTTTACCTATATGTGTTACCATATGGCAATAACATTCGCTGTCAACTCTATAGCGACACTCCTACATAATCCTGTTCGATTGTAAATAGAACTAATGGCTGAATGCTGACTCCCAAAATACAGGCCTAGGCCTGGTTTGGGGGTTAGGATCTATTTTGTGGCAATACATTAATGTGCTATTTTATTATTACTGGCCTGTAACATGTATTTTTAAGTGTCAAATAAATATATATTTTTTAATTTAATTTAAGTTTGTGTATGTATAATAACCATATTCTCTCTCTATTGAATTGCACGGAACAAATATTTGTAAGACCTACGGGTAGTTGTTCCGGGTCTGGCTGTTTGTGTATGTGAGTTTAAATGTTTGTAAACGCACCCACGATACAGGAGAAATTCCTAGTGTGGGGCAACGTTTTCATTGTAAAAAAGAAAACAAAAAGACATATCATTAACAAGGGAATTTTTGACCCGCCGGTCAACATTTGTGACATATGGTTAAGTCATTCTGTGGCATTGCCATTCAAAGTGGCAATACTGTCAGTTTTCCCAGCACGTTTCCGGGCGGCAGCGAAGCGGAGGAGTACTTTGACGCCCAAATATCCTTGGTTTAATTAATATTCCTCCCTTTTGTTATTTCATTTGATTTTATGTATATTCATGTAGTTAGTTCTGGTATAAATAGTTACTTGTAGAATAACTAACGTAATGAATATGTATTATTATTGGAAAATAAACTACGCAAATTCAACATTTCTGTGTTCTTAGAAATCCATAAATCTAAATCTGGTTTGCAATTTTAAATTCATTGTTATGTAACAATTTTAGATACTTTTATTAGTTTTGGTGTAGTCTTGAGGTAAAAATCACCTTGTTTAAAGCGTTCTGCCAAACTCTCTACACCTGCAATCTGTGGGTCACCTACACGCAGCGGGCCATCAACGCTCTCCGAGTACAATATAATAACGCGTTCAGGGTGCTGGTGGGGCTCCCGCGTTACTGTAGCGCATCTGCGATGTTTGCGCAAGCGCACACAGACGGCTTTCACACTGTGCTGCGGCGCCGCATCGCATCGTTGATGTTTCGTACGCGTGGGAGCGCCAACACCATCCTGAACGTACTCAGCCACAAGTTGGACAGCCCCCTTCTGCGGCACTGGGTTAAAGCACAAGTGCGTGTGCCTGGGGCCCCAGAGGGCGGCAAATACCTTAATTAATTTTTTAAATAATGTAACTAACATAGTTTTTAAGTTGTATACTAACAATATTATGGGTATATTGCCTGAAATAAATAGTTTTTTTTTATTTTTTTATTTTTATTAACCAATAACTAAATAAATAAATAATGCTGGACAATCCACACATCATCATCTAACCCCAAGTTAAGCAGTGCTTGTGTTATGAGTACTAGATGACTAATATACTTAATACAATACATTATATATATATATAATTTTTACTATACATAGCAAATACCCAGAATACCCGGAAGAAATCTTTGTAGATCGTACAAACATTTGTCCCAAGGCAGGAATCAAACCCGCAACCTCCTGTGTCACAGGCGGACCTTCGCCCGCTGCGCCACATAGGTCGTCAGTAAGTACTAAGAAACATAAAGTATCGACTTGAACAGAGCTGTTAACTGTTGTTGAGCCATTACCTTTTTTTCCCACTTATATCTACAACATCAACATTATGTTTAAGTCCCACTAAATAGGGGAAGAGCCTATTGCCATCAACAAGGCATACCCGGGCTAGATTATTGTTTATTTATTTATACGAGAACCAACACCTATGAAAAATGTTTAATAATTGTATATGAAACATAAAGCCAATTACAGGTTCCCACGGGTGAAAACAGTAACAATTATCGAACCCACAACACGGCTGCTGCGCCGCGTGTTGTGGATTCGATCCCCGCACGGAACAAATATTTGTATGACCGGAACTGTTGTTGAGCATAGCATTGAATTTTTTTTTCCATTTTCTTAATTTTCAACATATTTCAACTGTAAAAAACCATTTTTTTTTTCATTTCTTTTAAGAAATTGCACCTGCCACTGTTTGTCTCTGCATCACCCAAAGGTTGACTGGTAGAAAATGCCTATGGCATTAAGTCCGCCTCTGTACATTTGTGTGCTTAAAGTATTAAGTAAATAAATAAATAAATAAATAATTACTGGCTAAACCAGTGACATTTTTAATCAAATAGTAAAAAATATTAATACTTTCATTAAAAATGTAAGCGGGCTTGATAGGAATCATGTTTTTTTACAATTTAGAGTAAATACAACATCAGGAACAACGTAAAAACTAGGAAAAAGCCGAATTTTTAATAGCGCAATGGGGTCCGGATCATGTACTGAACAAAGGTATAAACATATTCGTCGACGTCCGTTCCACCCTGTATAGAGAGAGAGGGACAGAAACAGATAGTTTAGCAAATTGACGATACGGTTGGCGCAGTGGCTGAGCGATTGACTGCTGCGCTGCGTGTCGTGGGTTCGATTCCCGCACGGAACAAATATTTGTATGGCCTACAGATAGTTGTTCCGGGTCTGGCTGTTTGTGTATGTGAGTTTGAATGTTTGTAAACGCACCCACGATACAGGAGAAATTTCTTGTGTGGGGCAAAGTTTAAAAAAAAAAAAAAAAATATTGGCTACAAACTGAAGTTGTCCGTACAATATTCAAATCATAATAATCTATCATAAAGACGGAATCATTTCTCACCCTCGCACCCTGGCATCCCAGATTTGTGAAATAAAAATATGCTTGTAGTTCCCGCAACATGATTCTTGCTCGGAATCAGAACGTACTAAGTGCTGAAACCTGCGTATTGGATAAATCTAAAAATGTATGGAATTTCTTAAAATGCACAATCTACGCCCTCTTTCACATACTTATATATAATTCTTCCATATGTGTGTATGTCACTGCACTATTTTTAGACGGCTGGACCCATTTCAATGAAATTTATTGCGTTGATTTTTCGAAATTGGACACGATATTTGGCGCTGTTTGAGCAGGGCTGTTAACTAGCCCTGCTACTGCATCCTGCTTTGCTGCCCTGCTGTGGGACTTAAGTCCTAAATTTAAAATGCATTGTTAGAGATAATTTAAATTATTTTAGTTTTTTGCCTTATTTCGAACCCGCGAAAGTCAAGTTTTTAATCATACAGTTTAAATTGTGACCATTTTGGTTTATATATATTATACCCAGCTTTAATTCGTATAAAATGGCTATAACACGGCAAATTCACACATGTGAATCCCCGACATCGATACTAAAATCAGAGCCATCGAAACCATTTTATCTAAGCTACAAAGACAAACCGACACTGATCCACTGACCAAGACGAACCTACAAAGATCAGACATCCTTCAAAGATAACAAAAACTTCAATGTCCTTAAGATAGGATCTTAAATTTGTGAGCCAGGTAGACCTTAAGTAAGGGATAAGTACCAACCCTAATCTTTACCCTCCAGAGGAACAACGAGTGTAATTTTCAAAGGAGAGTTTAAGGGTAAGGTATTGTAAAATTCAGAGAATTCGTAATAAGTTTCGCGTAGGCCCAGAATAAAGTAATAGTAAATTTATTGGAGGTGGAAATAATATATGTATATACCTAGCTTGTTATTGAAGATACTGGTAGGTATAGCAAAAAAAGTATCGACACTGCTCAGCATCTACGTCTATGAGACAGCACTATTTTGGCATACGGTTGGCGCAGTGGCTTTGCGGCTGCTACGCCGCGTTTCGTAGGTTCGACCCCCGAAGCAAAAGAAATATTTGTATGGCCTTGCAGCCATACAAATATTTTAGTGGTAATTGATGGTAATTGTGCCGGGTCTGGCTATTGGTGTACGTGACTGTAAATATTTGTAAACGCACCCACGACACAGGAGAAATTCCTAGTGTGGGGCAACGTTTAAAAAAAAAACAAAATAAAACAAACTATTTATTCATTGTAATCTAGAACTGTTTGAGTATCGTACAGTACGCCAGCACATTAAGTTACCCCAATCTGTCAAGTTTCTTTGATAGATTTTCAACTCTATCACAAAAGAAATAAGATTCATATTCGCAATTATACGCAGTTCAAGTAAAATATTAATTTATTTAAAATGAAACTTCAACCTTTCCCTATAGATAAGGATTATAACACACTTTGAAGATATAATTTAACACAATCATTGTTAGTAAATAATTAATTAGTTAATTCGTAGTAATCCAAAACTTAATTGTGAATTGAAAATTGTAATCTATGCTGTAGATAGCTTTTTTAAGGTAATTTAATTAATTTTAATCTTATTAAATTTGACTACTAATTTTAATATCACGTTGACTATATTGTAAAGGATTGACTATCAACGTATCTAAACATGATCATAATTATTTATATATAACACTGTATTATTAATTTTTAGGTTTATATAGTAAAACCTTATTTGTATAACATCTTCGTAAACCCATATTATGCAAATAAAATGATTCGATTGATTGATTGATTATACATATTGTGTGTGTCAAGAAGCCATGAACGAACGGACTTTTAATTCGTAATAATTATTGTCATCATCCTCTTGCCCTTATCCCAATTAATTTGGGGTCGGCGCAGTATGTCTTCTTTTTCCACACATTTCTATTTGCCGTCATCTCAGAATTATTATTGTATTGCAATTATTTGGGGCACTAAAACACTAGGGCCATGGGGTCCGTGTGCCAATTTAATTATTCGAGAAATCGCGAAGCGTTTGTTCGACTCTTCACGTGACCAGAGGGCTTGCCTTTTTTTGGCCAAAGAATCAGCATTGCCATTCAACGTGGCAATGCTGCCAGCCTTCTGGGCACTTTTCCCGTTGACAGCGATGCGGATGAATTTTTCGATGCCCTGTGATTATTTATTTTATTTTATTTCTTCATATATTAATTATTGTAATAAATGTTTTGTCAATTACAGAAATTAAAAGCAATAGTCATTTATTCAAATTACGTTGAGGCTAGCACTTTTTGAACGCTAAAAAGTTCCCCAAAACGCCCGCCTTTCACCACTTCCTAGAATTTCTGGTGGGAAGAAGAAGTGGCAACCAACTCCCCAGCAACACTTTCAACTGATACAGAGTCGTTTTCAGTAACTGAAATATTTGCTAACACATACTGTCCAAGAATTTCAAAAGAACATTCCATTGTACCGTTCTAACACTTCACATGGTAAAATAATTAGTTAAAAACATTTATTTGATTGTCCGTGGGAACAATGCTTTGTTCATTGGAGTGCAGAGACGTGTTTCCAGAATCGGGGCAACGCGACAGTTTCAAAGATTGCAGTAAGACAAAAAGGGCTAGCTTACTGTTCTTCTGAAACTTTCTACATTGAACTTGGAGCTCTCTGTGAGAGAGATGAAAATGCCAGTTGCAATAAAGAAAATTTCTGTTTTTTTTTTTTCCTTTTTTTAATTATAGTAACGTTGCCGCACACTTGTAATTTCTCATATATCGTGCATCCAAACTCACATACATAAACAGCCAGACCCGGAACAACTACATACCTGTTGGCCATACAAATATTAGTTCCGTCCGGAAATCTAACCCACGACACGCTGCGCAGCAGTCAATATCTCAGCCATTGCGGAACTATACCTATAGCCATAGGCAACTAACTAACCAACGAGATGATTTGAATAAATTATTTTTTATTTCATAAATTTTGATGAAATGATATTTATTTCTGTAAATTGGTTTTTACAAACACTTTTACATGTAAAACAAGCAAAGTATGTTGTTAAACCAGAGATTCGGTGTTTTCTTACCTGAAACAAACTGAGAGGTCACAGTCCCTTTTAAAGTCCAGACATTATCTTGGTCAGATCATGTGAGGACCATGCAGATTAGTGTCTGAGATGGTCATATGAGGAAAGAACCACGTAGATACGAGTGGACCTATCTAGTCAGTGAACGCATTTATCAGTAACCGTAGAGCTCAACTCTGAAATTTATAGTAAATAATCTACTCATTCTAGTATAGTAAATTAAGTTTCTAGCTTAATTTATTCATTAATTCTCAGCTTAACTACTTTTCCAAAGAGAAGAGGATCAATTTAAGAATCACCATCAATCACAGAAGGACGTATCTCAAATTAATAGCAAGAAGAAACTACGCAGTCATCTTCAAAATTGTCCTTTTAAAACTTGACAAAACTTCCCTCGAAAGTTGATAAAGTACCATAATCTCAGCAGGATTAAGGTAATCTAATTTACCTTTCTCTTGAGTACAGAAATAAATCTCATTTATTTATAAAACACTTCTGTAAAGAAGTAAAGAAGTGGGCCTCGGGGGAGATGGAGTTAATTTTTTTGTACCACCTTAAAGGTCATCAGATGAATTTGGATCTTAATTAATATTTGTCAATCTTAATCATAATCATGATTGCATTCATGTAGTTTACAAATTGCTACAAATATATTAGTTTCACACATGAGAGACTAAAGCTCGTGTCTTAATAAAATCAGCCGCACGGGTTGATCGAAGGTTAAGCTTGCCTAGGTCATTCTATGGATGGACCGTTCATAACATATCGAGACGCCTCCGTGCTTCGGAAAGCATGTTAAGCCGTTGGTCCTGGTTGTTATTTGTAGATCTTTGACAGTCGTTACGGGTAGGCAGAAACCCGAAAGTCTGACAACCTTCGTCTTACCCATCCGGTTAGACTGAAACCGACCCCAACATAGTTGGGAAAAGGCTAGGTAGATGATTACACGCCCTCCCGATGATTGCCCATCCTTTAAAAAAAAAATGGTCGTCACAAAGAAAAAGCCAGCCAGTTGTTTAATTAGTTGTTTAGTTTCTTAAGTAATAATTATATATCATCCTGACACCTCTACAAATAAATAAAATTGAAGTTTCTGTATGTTAAAATAATACCTTTTTACTAAATAAATTTTAAAATAAATACAGTAGTAATACAACAATAAAATCATTTTTAGATATTTGTCTGTCTGTCTGCTTGTTTGGTCTAATCTCCGAAACGGCTGAACCGATTTTGACGGGACTTGCACTGGTACATAGCTGTTGCCATACTCCATACACCTATGTAGTGATTTACTAAGTGTCTAGTATATAGTATTTTGAAACTGTAGGATAATAAAATCAAAATGTATTTTGACGTCACCATCAATACTTACATGAAATCTCGTCGTGGTTATATAGAATTAGTAATGATCATTAGTAACAAATAACTGTTCCCGTTTTTCGATGTATTGTGGATTTCAAGCGACAACCAATATCTTAATAACCAAACCTGCAAATGATAATGGGTAAGACTAGCGACTAAAAATAACCTAAACAACGAGCCCATCAATATTAATAAAATTAATAACCAATTTGTTTATTTTCTCTAAATTTGATAAACAACTTGGCTTAATTTATAATCGTTGGTGGGTGGTTTCTGCTCCAGTAAATTTATAAGTAGAAATATCTATATTAAAATCCTTTGTTATGAATATAAAGGTTAATATTTTGATTATCATTTAATAAAGCCAAAGGGTTAGTTTGTTTCAAAGTAACTACCAGTCGAATTTGTAAAATTAATTTTACATGGCTCATAACATCACAGTCTTACCAAGGGGTATCGTGTTGCCCAGTAACTGGGTTGTAGAGGTCAGATAGGCAGTCGCTCCATGTAAAAAACTGGTATTCAGCTGCATCCAGTTAGACTTGAAGCCTTTTATCTCATTTAAAGTGGGTAAAACCGAAAGGCATAGCTAGTTATGAATATTTTTTTTGACGACCGATGTGGCGCGGCGGGCCAAGGTCTGCCTGCGACGTAGGAGGTTGCGAGTTCGATTCCCGCCTTGGGACAAATGTTTGGACGATCTACAAAGATTTGTTCCGGGTGTTCAGGGTATTTGCTATGTTCAATAAAAAATATCTATCTATGTAATGTATTGTATTAAGTATATCAGTCATCTCGTACCCATATCACAAGCTCTGCTTAGCTTCCACACAGCATCATCTAGCCCCAAGGCTAGATGATGCTGTGTGGATACCATAGGTACACCTGCCCGGCTGATGGCTATAGGCTCACCCCCTATTACATGGGACTTAAACAAAATGACAACAACGTTTATAATAATAATATTTTTTCATTGTTAAGTTTCTCATATCTAAGTGACCTATGTATGTTCTTTTTTAGTACTGTTTTATTCAGATGTACCGTACCCATGAGAGAGGTAATATGTATATATGGTGAGACCACGGCCATGTTGAATTTACACTCATGATACATGTGCCGACACGGTAACGTGCCGATAACGGAGCCGAGACATGGACACTCACGGTAGGGTTGGCCCACCAGTTCAAAGTCGCTCAGCGAGCTATGGAGGGAGCTATGCTCGGAGTTTCTCTGAGGGATAGGATTCGTAACGAATACATCCGACAGAGAACCAAAGTTACCGACATAGCTTAAAGAATTAGGAAGTTGAAGTGGCAGTGGGCTGGCCATATCTCGCGAAGAACCGACAACCGCTGGGGTAAACGTGTTCTTGAGTGGAGACCGCGACTCGGCAAACGTAGTGTAGGACGACCTCTGACCAGGTGGGATGACGATCTGCGAAAGACTGCAGGCAGATGCTGGATGCGGCAAGCTGAAGACAGAAGCTATGGCGCTCATTAGGAGAGGGCTATGTTCAGCAGTGGACTAGTATACCCTGATGATGATACATGTGTCGAACCCGAGAGGGCGGTTGAACCGAGACGGAAAAGTTGATTCCATTAACATCGAGGAAACTAATCTTAGAGAAATAAACTTCTTTAAACCGAAACAAAATAGGCGAAATTTGAGTGTACTTTAGATACAACTCTGCCTAACCCAGAAAATACAGGCGTGATTAACTGTTATGTTACAAGTATAAAATAAATAACAACAACCGACCATAAGTACTTAACTATCCAAAAGACACATGGAAGGCGTCCTTGGCCCGAATATGGTAAACAGTAACGTTTGACGCGATACAGAAAGTAAAAAGGATAACATCGCTACAAAAGTTTTGTCCTCTACAAAGGACAGATCTGCATAAAGACTATATAGTAAAAAAAGGGAACATATGGCTCGAGTTATGTTACATATGAAGGCCAGTAAGTCTGAGTGTGGGATAAGTTACAGGAAACTTGCTTTTTATATGTGTTTTACTTTCTGCTGCCATCTGTCTTGTAAGAATAAGAGTTATTGAGGCAATAAAATAATGGTGAAAGAAACCAATGGTGTCTCTTGCTGTTGCCAAATAAATTTTATTCTTTACTTACACATACAAACATAAACTAGGCGTGAGTTGTATGTTTGTATGTCCGGTATAGAAAATCCGTGTAAGGCTCACTATTTCATAGGTAAAAGAAATGATCTTATAAGCTCATTGGATCTTGTAAATATATTGCAAAAACCCTCTAATGAAAACTAGGTACATACATATAAATACATAAAATCAAGCCTTTTTCCCATGGGGGTAGGCAGACAACTACAAGACGCCACCTGCTACGATCGTTAAATACTACTTTTGCTTCGTTTACGTTCATACATCTAGTCATACACGCACGCCAGTTGCGATTACTATACATCTGACCTTTCTGAAGAACGTCCCCAATAAGATTTTATTTCTTCTTTATGGGATGGTAGTTATCCCATCATTCATAAGATATGCTACGAGATATCTTATTTATACTTATCCAGTTCTGTTAAAGATAACACTATAACATGTCAATATTAGTTCAAGAAACATACACTATAACTACTAACTATATAACTCCTGTGTCGTAGGTGCATTTACAAACATTTGAAGATACACGAACAGCCAGACCCGGAAAACCACCTATAGGCCATACAAATATTTGGTCCGTGCGCGAATCGAACCCACGACACGCGGCGCAGCAGTCAATCGCTCATCCACAGCACCAACCGTGCCGTCAAATGTAATATTAATATAAATAATATTCAGCGTTCATTAAATTTGTTTGCGCAGAATTATTAAGCCTTATCGTGATCTCGCTCTGAACCATGGTAATATGCCATATAGTCTACAAAATGAAGATGAAACAGACGATTGTGTTACAAGCTTTTGGCAACCGAATTTCTTTGGTCAGTCTGACGCAATACCAGCCCAGTTTCTTTCATCGTAAATCATTTTACTTTCATAATTATAAACAATAGTTTTCTAGCTTCAATTATAGAATGTATAGTAGGTAATTAAATTCATGCTTAAGCGTTCTACATCATAAATATTACGGTCTCCATGTTGAGAATAATTGTTTGAATTCTTAATTTCTTTTGACCTTGTTGTGTCTGATGTACACAAGAAATGTTTAAAAAATAGTTAGTAATTTCACGTAGCCTACGTACTTTTTTGTAATTTGGGGGATTAATTTTAAATGACAGGCTCAAGTTTCTTATTCAAGAGCCTTTCTATTTAAATTACGTAGAAAAGTAAAAACGAATTACCTAGTAAATCTAATCTAGATTTTTTCCAAGACCTCCAAAAGTCTTAGCAGCCATTTATTTGTATCAACTCCCATGACACAACTAATCTTGTTACAAAGGTTCACTACTCCATTCAAAGTTGTACAGTAAGCTAACACTTTTACTGGAAACCTCCTTGGTCATACCACTTAAGCCAGGCAGATGGTAGACAGACACCAGACAGATTACAGTGTCAAGGAATCTTGGACATAAATGTCACTAGAGTACCGAGCTTAAGGCGTTTCGGACATAATCCTTGGCTCAAGCACTGGGCACTTAGATTTGTTCAAACGTATTTGAATAACAGGTCTACTTATCTTGGTGATTGTTTTAGAGAATTTGCACCTGCCTTATAATAATAAATAACTAATTTCGAGCATCAAGACACATAGTATTAGTAACAATGTACTTACAAACTATGTTATAAAAAGCCCTATTTATAAGGCGGGCCTATATTACTTATAGGCTAGGTATTACTTACAACTGCCTAGGTGTAAGTAGTGACGCTGGAAGGGGACGCCCTGGAAGGTCATCATCAACTGCCTAGCTTTTTCCCAACTATGTTGAGGTTGGCTTCCAGTCTAACAGGATCCAGCTGAATACCAGTATTTTACATAGGGACCATGAACTATGCCAAATCTCACATCGTCCGTGTGAGAAAAGGAATAAATAAATAAATAAATAAATAAATATTGCTGGACAATCCACACAGCATCATTTAGCCCCAAGCTAAGCAGAGCTTGTGTTATGGGTACTAGATGACTGATATACTTAATACAATACATTACATAGATAGATATTTTTTATTATACATAGCAAATACCCAGAACACCCGGAACAAATATTTGTAGATCGTAAAAACATTTGTCCCAAGGCGGGAATCGAACCCGCAACCTCCTGCGTCGCAGGCGGACCTTCGCCCACCGCGCCACATAGGTCGTCGGAATCCAAAGTTTTCGCTTCACGTATTAATACACTACAAATCGCTCAGTAGTTGAAATTCGACTGTTTCAGCTTTATTCACTTCTTCTCCATCTAAACTTTAACTATGCCAAATCTCACATTCCTTCGCGCGCGCAATATGCTTAACAAGGGATTCAATTTTTTTCCTTCACCATTCCACCGTTTATTCCTATATTGTGTAGCTACTTTTACTATTACAGCATGTTGTTGCTGTTTATTATCTTCTAAATTATAAATTACTAGCGGACCGAAAAGACGTCGTCCTGCCCGTACAGCGCCACCTACCTGGTTCAATTGTAAATCTAAACCATCCAGGGTGCCACCCAAACACATCCAAAAAAAAACATTAAAAACGGTACAGTCGTTTAGGAAGAGTTTAGTGACATACACACGTACAGTAGAGTTATATATGTATATGAATACTTGTGAATATATGAAGTGTGAATGATGTAAATAATATTTTATTCCATAAACGTTCGAATGCTCATAGTACCTTCTTTTTTTATTATTTTTCTTAAAGGCAGAAGTTCTTCTGCGAACATTTCACCCCTTTTACATCTCATACTCTCTCTATCTTTCCTAATTTTGGGTCAGCCTTCCTACTCTTTTTGCTCTATTTTAATCAGCCCTTGACTTCCGTACCGTGTCATGGTTCAGTCATTACTATAAATAAGTTGGTAGACTTACTGTTGGAGACTGGAAGATTTATAAGGTAAGCGACTTAGGGATCAAGAATAAAACCAACATCATCAACCAAACCCGTATCTACTAAGAAATCACGTACTCCAATCACAATTAAGATAATGATCTCTTAAGAAAACATAATGGTAGCACTTTGTAAGAAAATACACAAAACACTACTAGATTGTCAGTTGTTTTGGGAAATGGACACCCGTTATTGGGTGATAATAAGTCACAGGCTATGAATAACAAATAAAAGGAGCATTTAACATGCGTTACCAATATCAATCTATACTAATACAACTCTCTGGAACTAACAGTCGGATTTCAAAAAATCTTATTTGATAGTCCCAATTTTTGGGGAAGGTTTTTTAATATCACGGTACGATCCTAAGAAGTGAAACTGTGAAGTATAGCTAGTCATAAAATAATAGTAATGCCAGTCTCTCGGCTGTCATTGTACCGATCGTTGTGAGCCAATGGCCTAATGGGTACACGCCTCGACGTCCATATAGATGCTTTCGTTGGGCGGTTGGATCCTCGATACGACCTTCGGATTGCCTTTTGAGTAGGTTCCTGTCTCTGCAACTCTAACCTCCGGTAGCTTAGGACCCTGTTCCCGATATAGGAGTATGTTCTACAATTTTTTTATATTTAGGATTTTTATATTCAAATATTTAAAAATATAATCTATATGTATGTATATAAAATGAACATAAAGATACCAGTCTCTGAATATCCCACTGCAAGGCAAAGGCCTATTCTTAAATAGGGCAGGCACGATCATTAATCACCACAGAATGGCTCATGCGTCTGTGCTACTTCCTTCAAAACAGGACATAGCAACGTTGCTTGTTGAAAGAAATTGGTATGATTGGCACATTTTTCAGAAAGCGTTGTTAAGCCCCCACACAAAAGCCGAATGGAAAAACTACGCATATTTTTAATCCGGCAATATTCATAGTACGGTCGCATGTCTCGCTTGCCACAGCACACTCCTTGTGTAAAACTTTAGCCTGAGGCCCGCAACCACAGCTGTGCTCAACTTTTGTTTGAAATACGATACAACAGCTATTTTTATATATAAAAAAGCCGCTTTGTTGGATATTATCGCGTTGCTGACGCCCATTTTAATAATAATCTACTTAACGGATAAAGAATTGAAAGTATCTTTTGTACCGGAATTAATTTGTTTAACACCAGATTTATCTCTGGGCTTTTGGTGAAATGTAATATAATAGGATATTACAGCCGCATGGGTCGATGGAAGGTTAGCCTACGATTGTTGAGGTCGGTCTGTAGATGGGTGATCATTACATTTCGAGACTGCTCCGTTAAGCCGTTAGTTCCAGCTGACATTTCTGGATTTTTGACAGGAGTTAGGGGGAAGTCAGAAGCCAGTTTAGTCCTCATAAAAAGAAACTGCGAACGAGAAAGTTATTTCTACGATTGTAACCGGAAATGTCCTATATTATCACGGAAACTATTGAGTCAAATAAAAAAGTCCTGTTGTGACATCATAACCTTTTTAATTATGGGGTTAAATAATACCTTAAATATTTGCATTGAATTTGGTTTCCATCCTCCACTCACATAGATGCGGAGTGCCAACCTACGATTTTTATTTTTTATTGTCTGCGGTTCATAGAACACACCTCTTTTCATATTTTATCAATATAGTCCCAAAAGACTTCGAGTAAAATGGCTTTGAAACAAACGGACAGACGGACATCTTAAAAAATTTATAAAATAAAAGTGTCTGTTTGTAATATCAAAATAACAGTTTTTTATTAAATCCATTAGGAAGTTTATACGGTTTATACTTATAACGAAATATTATTTGTTTTAATTTTGTCTACCTGTCTGTTTGTTTGAGGTCAGGATTTGTATGGGATTTTCACTGGCATATAGCAGATGTGTCAAAAAGTAACTTGGTTACTTTTATTTTAGAAAAAATCATTCGAGATCCGAGCAAAAAATCAAAACCCACAACATTTTATCAAAATTCACGTTGACGAAGTCACAGCTAGTGATGAAACAAGAAGGATTCCGTATTGCCATATGGATACGGGACCCTAAAAATAAATAGGCTGCTTGGGAATAATATAGCTTGTCACAAACCGACTCGTTTGAAATTAAACACATTAATTTCATTTCTTGACTTATTCGGGACCAGACGCTACAGTATCATTGGAGATAAGATTTATATCTTTTCCTGTCGCTGTTCTTCTTTAATTAAACTCGGGCGGTACATAACTGTAATAGATCGGTTTGTCATGCCATCATCCCCCTGCCCTTATCCTAATTTATTTGTGATCGGCGCAGCATATCATCTGATTATTCATATGTAAACAGAACATATGCTGCGCTGATCGAGAAAGAATGTTTTCTTTTTTTAAATAGAGATAGATAAAATTTATTTAAAAGAGAAATACACTTATTTGGGTCAAGGTTACAAGTGTGATGTGGCGTGCATATCACCTATTTCAAGTTGTCTTTCCCCTTTATCTTTCTTATACTGTTATCAGTAGAAAAAGATAAGTTGGCTTAACGAAAGCCTACTTATCTTTTTGAAATAAAAAATATTTCACGAGGGCCTTTGATTGAATATACAAATATATTAGGCACATACATCATTTTTTTTATTACTTTTGTCAGCATATTTTCTATTTGTTTTCTATAAATAAAATAAATATAAATATTGCTGGACAATCCACACAGCAAATTGAAATTTGTTTTCTATGTTTAGTATTGTTTCATTGTGTGCTTAAGTCTGTACTGCATACATATTTTCTTCTTTTCTTTTTTTTCAGACCTACACAATCCAGTAACAAGATTATTAAAAAAGGTTTTATTAAAGGCAGGTACAGCCAGCAACATAATCACTTCACAGAATAATCGCCTACACGTTTCAACTTGGGTAAGTCGTTGACTATAGTAAAGTTTTAAACAATTTTGAAAACCAGCTCAGGGGTACAATTCAGAATTTTTCGGTAGCAAACCGAATACTAAAATAAAGGCAAAGGCGTACCTATAGTACATCCATATATCGCCAGTTATGTTTAAGTTGGCACAAAACCAGAGTCCGAGCTGCTACTGAGAAATTTGAAAGAGCACTTTGCCCGAGCCGGGTATCGAACCCTTTCACTGAATTTTGGTCCAATTTGACGACACGGTTGGCGCAGTGGTTGAACCATCGGCTGCTGCGCCGCGTGTTGTGGGTTCGATCCCCTCACGGAACAAATATTTGTATGACCTACAGGTAGTTGTCCGGGTTCCGGGTGTTTGTGTATGTAAGTTTAAATGTTTGTAAACGCACCCACGATACAGGAGAAATTCCTAGTGTGGGGCAACGTTTTTTATAAAAAAAAAATAAAAAAAAAAAGTCTGGTAAACAGGTTTTTTCAAAAATTATGTATAAAATAGTGCTCCGCCCGCAGCGAGGTGGTCAGACCCAGGCTAACGGTGGTTAGGGATCCAGAGTTAGGAACCTCTCCACAATGCGTGCCGTGTCCATGACGACCGCCTTCTGCATCTGGTTCTTGACCCAACTGTTTACCGAAAGTTTCCCCAGATGTTGGTCGAAACTTTTCGCTATCAAACCATTGACTGACATGACTTTCGGCACTATAACTGTTGACTTCATATTCCACATCCTAGTAACCTCGTGAACAAGATCAAGATACTTCATTAAATATTAAGTGTAGATTAGCTCTAGTTTACCTGAAAACAATAACATTTCCTGCGACTTTTGCTTGTTTTGTCTGCCGTGGGCACTTGGCAACCGCTTAGCGTGCCGACGCAAACGCTTCAACTATGCGTTGCTATACATTTTATTATAGACGAACGGACTACGGCAAGCAACCTCACATATTTTTAGTGGTAACCGCGAATTTAAAAATCTTTAGGAAACCTATTATATGTCTCGTGGTCAGTGAGATCCTGCGATTCCCGGTTCGGGGAAAGTATTATTGGGTTCATATGCCTTCATATGGGACTGAAACAGACCTGGCGAAATCTGGATGTGCCATAGGTACTCCTCTGCCTAAACCTTCGAGGATTGCAGGCGTGTTACGCACAGTTAATACAGTGTAAGGGTTCAAATTCCAAAAGAAAAAGAAATAGAGCAATTGGGATGTTTTGTGGGTATTATAGTAGGTATAAACGCTAATGATACAGTCCTGTACGTCCCCTTTATTTTTGAAGATGGGCACGAGTGAACTATTGCACCACTCTTGTGGGATCACTTCCTCATGCAACAACTTATTAAAGAATAAAGTCAGCCACATACATCCATCTTCTTTTAATACCTTTCATACTTCTGCTGGTATATCATCTGGGCCCATAGCTTTTCCATTTTTCATACTTCTAACTGCATTCCTAACTTCATCCATGCTAATTTCTCTCACTAAACCCATATTTACCTGTGTCTCTTGAAGCATACCATTCCATTCATTCTCCTCGTTCATTAACCTATCAAAGTAGACCTTCCATCGCAGTTTTATTTCATCATCGGATTGAATTCGTAACCCAATAATACGCCCCAAGATGGTCATCACCGTTCACGTTGGCGAGAACTCTACGGGGCTAGAATATGACTGGGTAGGTTGAGACCTACTTATACGATGCATTAAGACAGGTGGGCCAGGATCGTAACACACACAGTGGGTAACTCGAAAAAGAGGCAGGCCTAAGAAACCTGACCGATTGGTTAGTGAAGAGAACGCACAATGATGATATCAAAAATATGGCTGACTTTTGCTCAGTGTTGAGACAATTTTCGATTGATAGATCTAAATTATTATCTTAGCACTCCCATTCAGAAATAAATATTTTAAGAAGGTACCAGATAATTTAAGATCCGATATAATTATGTCTGCCAAACTTTAGGCACTAAATCCATTTAGAAGTTTTTGAATAAGAAAAATCATCACAGACTTTCACATTTGAATAATCAGTCTGGACAGACTACATTTTTATTACCCAACTGTCGCTGGACAGGTTTGATCCATTATTTACCAAATAAACCTTGAATTCCCGTGATTTTTTTTTCGTAGGGGCAGTTGTACCTACGTGGCGTGCTCGAGAGTCGGTAACCCATCGGCGCTATTTGTTATCTCTCCGGATGGAAAACTTAAAATGTTGTAGGTACACTATGAGGCATTACAAAAGATTACGTAATTATGATATTTTTTTGTAATTAATAACAATTAATCTTAAACGTCTGAAATCAAGCTGAAGACAGTGCGCTATGGCGGATATTAGGAGAGGGCTGTGTCCAGCAGTGGACTAGTATATGCATCATGATCATCATCATCAGCCTGATGATGATGATCATGATGCATCTTAAACGCCAGGTGACCGACAAACAATGCAATTTCTATTGTGTCTTGTTGTCTGGTATTTAAGGTTTTAAGTGTAATTTTATTTAATTAAATGGTTGTAATGTAAACCGAAGATTCTGTCTCATTTTTTTTATTACGTACACCACCCGTGCGAAGCCGGGACAGGCTGCTAGTTTATCTAATAAAAAGGAAACTAGGCTCTAAGTCTTTTAAACAAAAAGTGACTTACTAATAAAATTGTACCCCATTTTCATTGTGAAAGCCGCCATTAATAGATATTCTGAAGGCCTATTTTTCCTTGATCCCCTAACTATACTGCTCGCAAACTATATGGAAGGTTCTATATGGTTAATTGGAAATTGTTCTCCGGACCATTTTATAGGTTTCGTTCAGGCTAATTTAAATTCTGATGAAAGGTTGTCTCAAGGTCTTGTGAAAAATATATCTTAGATTTGAGAGTTTGTTTTTGATCAAATTCATTTCATTTTTTTACCTAATCTTAAAGAAAGAAAGAAAATATTAATTTAAGACAAACACAGGAAATATGAACGACAAAAGCTTTAACTAAAACTGAAACACACTTTGTTATTTGTTATATAACAAAGTACAATATTAAATGATACAAATAGAAAAGACGCACAGGTCTTTTTTTATTTATATATTTGAATTTATTTATGCTGAGATTAGAGCCTTTTTTGGATATAATCTCAGCATCATGCTGCGATATTATAACAAAATTATCGTAACGCTGTTATTCTGATACACGGCAGTAATAGCAAAAAAAAACGGTATTTAACATTTTTGTCTGACTGTTTGTTTAAGGACATCTCCGAAACGGCTTTTCCGATTTTGACGGGAATTTCACTGGCAGATAGCTGATGTGTTGAGGAGTAATTAAGGTTACTTTAATTTTTGAAAAATGAATAAGGTTCCATATTTTGTTAAATAACATGTGGACAAATTTGCGGGTAAAGCTAGTAATAATACTATTTTGTGTTTATCCCACACACCATAAATTTATAAACATCCAAGAAGGTTCAAATTCCAGGGTACTTTGGATGCTAAAAAGGTAGATGGTATGTATAAAGGATCATCTAGATAAGAACATAGGTCATTGACCCTATTGCGCGATTTGTGCCCTAATGAAGTGTTTGTCTGTTCAAAATCTGAAGGGTCAACACGTATATAAGGATACAAACTACTGAAGGTGGAATGCGCGGGAGTATATTGCAACAGATCTTCTTTTCAGAAAAACACTAGGAAGCGGTGATGGGGCGATCTGGCGGTCTGCCTGATGTAACTTTTGACTCTCAGAAACTGCTGAATCGCAGTTAAATTTAAATAAATGATCTCTGATTTTGATGTTGGTTTTGTATCATATACAACTAACAATTACGCAATATGCTCAGCTCATGAAGAGTTGCGTAGGAGGCTGACACTATTCTATAAACGCCTAAACATACATCTGAATAAAAACAGGTACAATCTATGAACTAGAGGCCTTCCATAGTTTCGGTTACGGATTCGACAAGAATAGGTACTGGTGTCGGCTTCCGCCTAAAAGTAGCCAAATATGACTACCAATGTGGCACGGCGGGCAATGGTCCGCCTGCGACGCAGGAGGTTGCGGGTTCGATTCCCGCCCTGGGACAAATGTTTGTACGATCTACAGATATTTGTTTCGGGTGTTCTGGGTATTTGCTATGTATAATAAAAAATTTATCTATCTATGTAATGTATTGTATTAAGTATATCAGTCATCTAGTACCCATAACACAAGCTTTGCTTAGCTTGGGGCTAGATGATACTGTGTGGATTCTCCAGCAATATTTATTTTATTTATATTCGATTCGAGCAAAACTAGTGTTTTCCGTGCAACAACTTTTATTCGCAAAAAAGAAAGCACAAGTATTTATATAAGTTACGGTATCAGCCGAAACTATAAGAAGAGCCGAATATTCGACTACGGTTTCGGCTAAAAATCATGTTTCCGCCCCACCAAATTATAAACTACTGAAGTGGGTGGCCCACTTGAAGCACCTAGTCTATTTACATCCTCAACAAACTACAAATTTTACATAAATCCTCATTATCACGCTACAGCGTTTTGTAATCCGCATATTGTAACAAATTAGTGAGGGTATTTCCAGCACTAATTTAGAATTTCACCCCTATTATGAAGGTACTGAGGCGGAGATTTACTTAGGCTGTTTGTATAGTACAGTGAAAGGTGGACGTATTTTTAACTTATTGTGTTAAACCATTCCCTACGTGTATTTTCAACTGTTTCATTTTAGTTTTGAGGTGTTTGTTTTTGCCTGGTAGCTAATTAGCTGATCTAGACAGAAAAGTGTAATGGGAAAGAGAGAGAGAGAGATAGAGTGGAAAGGGAGAACTTGGACTTCAATGGAACTTTAAGGGCTCATTAAAAATAGACAGCCGTGTTGATCTAGTGGTCGTGAGCACTACTTCTGAACATGAGGTCTTGGGTTCGATTGCCAGGTTGGGTAGTGTTATTGAGTTTTTCCGTTTGGGATTTGTCAGTAGTAGCGAGAAGTCTGGACTTGTGTCCGGTTTTGTGGCTACAGGCTCACACCCGGGCTCACATGAGCTTCCGAGCTCACATGAGACTTAAGCTTGAATAGCTATTTTAGGTAGCTCTGCTTAGCACCGCTAACTCTTTTGATTTCCCATGATATATGTCATGGAAAATCAAAAGAGTTATCTCTTCGGATGTTATGTTGAAAAGTAGTAAATAGGGACTTATTTATTCTATAACATGGTAGTATTAAAAATTTGGTAATATGATTGTAATAACCATAAAATCACGTCCGTTTCCTCCGAAGCTTAAGGTACACACCTACATTTTGCCAGATAATATGAAGTCCTATGTAAAGGGGGTCCGTCATCAACTGGACACAATCCCATTCTATCCGGATTACATGAAGTGACTGCCTATCTGACCTCCACAACCCAAATACTAAATAACACGATACCCCTTGGTGAGACTGGTTGTCAGACTTTCGGCTTTGCTCAGACCCTCGATCACAATCACATATCGACCCAGAAACAATCGCCAACAAACTCCACCACTAATGAATACCAAAGCAGCTTCATCACGCGATTAAATACTCCTTCGTGTGGCGCACTTAGTGGGCACCGCAGCGCGCTGAATTTTCTCTAAAATAAACTTTACACAAAGCTCAGAGTGATTATCTTAAGAACCTCTCAGTTGCAGGCTTTGTAAAGAAACTCGTAATATAAGTGAAATCTGCTAATGGTACCGGCCCCTTTACGAGTTTGGCCACAAAACGTGCTTTAATATGCTTTGGTGTACAGTCAACAGCGAAAGTTTATGAATAGTCTTTAAAATTGTGATATGATGCCTTTTTTCTGCCCTACGATTCTTTATTTGATTTAAAATTATGAGTTAAACTAAGCATTAATTTGAAAAAAAAAACTATTTTTACTTGAAAATATACATTACTATTTTGAATATTCATATGTTATTATTATATTCATCAGTGCATCGTATTCATAGTAAAAGCCATCAAAAACATTTTCATGTTAAATGTTACCAAGGCGAGATAAAAAGTTACCAGATCTCACGTGGAGCATCTAACTCTACACGCCCTAACTCTACAAGCTCTAACTTCACAAGATCTACACCTTAGTCAAAGTATGTGGCGTGGTCATATCAACATAATATTAACTCAAAAAGCAAAGTCAAAGTCAAATAATTCCAATTAGGCCATTGGAAAAGGCACTTTTAAGTGTCAAATTTACAAATACAATACAAAAATAATTTGAGTTGATCCTACAAGCAGTTAGTATCGAAAAAAATGGACACTCAATTCCGCACATAAGGGTATGTGTGGAATTTATTGTCCCTTTTAAAACTGTTTTGTTTTTTACAATTTTGTCTACATTATACAAAAAATCAAAGACGAATTACCTAGAATAAAAACAACTACTACTAACTCACACTATTTTTCATAGGAGTAGGAAGGAACTCAAGAACGTCACCTGTTACGATCCTCACCTCACATATCCCTTTTGCTTCGTTTACGTTCAAGCATTTGCGCACACGCATGCACGTCACCTATGCATGTAAAGATCGTAGCAGGTGGCATTCTGTATTTCGTTCTATGGTAAAAAGGTGTCGTAAAAGATTTAAAAAAAAAAAAAAACTGTTAATTTTTTACAGACCCTTTTACACGTCAACGTGTAAAAAAAAAATAAAAAAAAAATAGTAATAACTATTAATACTAGTAATAGTAATAGCTATAAATGGCTATTTTTTTAATTATATCCGTGTTTCCCGTTCTGATTACTCTGAGAAGAAATGTTATGAGTTTATTTATGTATGCATTTAACAAGAAAAACATTTAAATTTGCCCTTTTCAAAATGTCGAATCCATCATATACCCATGTGGCTTAGGAACTTTGTACAGATAAAACACTTTTTTTAATTCTACAACACTTTTATTGGCGACCATACAATGTGGGTTCGCCCGTGAATTTAAAACGATTTATCATCGCCGAATGGGGTATCACAATGTTTAGCCTGGGTTAGCGCACTGGGTAAGAATTTCCGTTATAGGTAGCGGGTTCGCTTCCGGCATGGTTATTTGATGGACTACATCAGTGGTTCCCAGACATTTTGATAGCATACACAATAATCGACAATCTAATTAATTAGATTGTCGATTATTGTGTATGCTAACGAAATTGTGTATGAAATAACAATGTTGCAAACCACAAATAATATTAATATTATTTGTGGTTTGCAACATTGTTATTTCAAATATGTTATTCGGTTTTTGTTGTGGCAACCCACATACCACCTTCTTTGAAAAACAAAATGGCGCGCACGCATTCCATTCGCAGCTACAGACAACGAAAGTGGTCTTAAGTAATAACTCTCAAGATTTTCGATTTAGAAATAAAGTAGTTTTAACAATTATTACACATTTTTTCACTTTATTACCTGAAACCTCATTAATTTCATTTTTGTTAGCAGGGATAAGAAAAATAAACTGTGTTAATCAAAATTTGAACTTAAGAACGAAATATGCAAATAGTTGGTTTTAATAATATTTGGCTTTGCGTGATCATAATTATATATGTGAATGATTAGTTTAAGTAATACTCTAGCTTACTTGTCTGTTATTCGTTCTCCTCTGTAATCCAAAAATCTGAAAAGAAACAAATAGATTAATTTCCTCAAAATCAATATCGTAGGTAAGTTATTACACACAGAACACTACTGCCTTACCCTTGAGGGAATACAGGCATGATGTTATACTATGGGTTTGTTCAGGTAATGTACAAACAAAAAGTAGCAAAAGAAAGTACTAGCTCAGAATAAATTCTTTTTCTTTTAAAAAGAAATACTGCCAAAGTTATCGATCTTTATACCCGACAGCTCTAGATTTACTACCGAAAGCAATTCTTCTACACATAGTAATAATTTATACAATTTCCTTAGAAGGAAATCAGTAGCATGCCCTCAAGGAAATAAAAAGGCAACTTTATTCCCATGGGGATAAAGAAAGAAATACATATGTACATATATGTGCATGCATGATATATGTAGGAACTTGGGACATATATGATACACACACACATACAAAAGTCTTTGCGATGTTGTTCGTAAAGCTGTGTTCTATAAAATTTTAGTTTGTCACTCTTGAGAGATACACACGAATTTGTTTTGATGCTTGCTTGAATTTAGCTGTCAATTTTGGTATATATGGTGGCAGGATGATTTTGGACCCCTCAGCGTTGAAATTTTCAGTTTTTCCAAATTTTTATGTATTTTTTAGAAGTTGCTTTTCATTTAAATTGTAAAAAATCATGATTTCTACTTATCAAAATGAGATTTTTATGAGAGTTGTGATGATTTAACTATATACTCGTAAATTTAAAAAAAAATTAGTTTAGATAGTAATTACGACTCTCTCATGACTTGTAACTATTAAAAACAAAATACACATCAGGATAGAAGACATGAACGTTTGAATGAGGAAAAAGTTGACGATAAATGTCAACGCTGGGGGGTCCAGAAGCATGTACTGAACTAATGGTATCACTTTGTACGTCGATGTCCACCCTGTAGATTATTATTCTTTTCATTTTTGGCATATCAGGATGTATATTTCTGGTCATACCGCACGCCGTTTGCGTGTACTACGCACCTGGTCGTTCTGCAGAACATCACCAATAAGGTCAGTGTATGTCCTTCTAGGACATCGTCCCCAGCGTTTTTACTTATATGTGCCATATAAATATCTGTTGTATTCAACCCTTGTATTCATCCTCTCAAGATGAGCAGAACATCTCAAAGACTCTAGACACTTTTAAAACGTTGCCCCACACTAGGAATTTCTCCTGTCTCGTGGGTGCGTCTACAAACATTTAAACTCACATACACAAACAGCCAGACCCGGAACAATTACCTGTAGGTAATACAAATATTTGTTCCGTGCGGGGATCGAACCCACAACACGCGGTGCAGCAGCCGATGGCTCAACCACTGCGCCAACCGCGTCGTCAAAAAGCACATTTGGAGCACATCATTGTTTCTTGGTACATAGATTATTACAGCGAAAGCATTAGGTTGTTCATAAACGAGGATGAGCTGGACTTCCTTAGAGACTGTCAGCAGTCATCGTTTTTTAAATCAAACTTATTTCGTCAGAGTAAAAACCATCAATAAAGAGTGCTACTCGTTCCAAAGCAAAAAAACTGTTTAAAAATCCATCGCACAATTTTCGACGCTAATCTCATGGCCCGAGGCGGCAAAACTACCATTTCGGGGATCCAGACTTAAATGATAAATCCTATGCACCCAGAAAAGCACATTCCAGATTTTTCGTGCACGCGTAGGTCCGTATACAGCTCTTAGTTTTTCTACAAAGTGAATAGAATTCTTTATGAGCCAACAGAATTTTCGTACTGACCCAGTAACCACAGAGGAACGTGGTTATGTTGTTTGTTTTAGAAGATCAGTCACGACTAACTAACTTTGCTAACGGCTTTGCACGGTTGTAAAATTTTATTTTTTCCTAAACAAGTTTTATAGTTATAAATTCATCCATCATCTGCCTTTTGTTAACTACATATGTAGGAGTCAGCTTTAAGTCTAACCAATTGCAACCAGCATTTCACATGGTGCGACTGTCTATCTGACCACCACAACCCAGTTAGGCAAAAAAAAGAGCCATCTAGAATGGTTTATAAGAAGCTTTCATCACAATAGTTGGCCCTGACAACTAACAATACTAACATAATTGAAGTACTAAACTAACATTACTATCAAATACATTTATAAGTAGACACCACAACACCAAACTCCACGTAAGGGATTAAATAAAGCTAATAAAAACAAAAAAATAACCATGTGACACTGGAGATATGTGGGTGTACTGTAACACCTCTGCATTTATCACCCTACGCGAAATACAGGCGTGATGTTAAGAAAAACAAAAACAATTCACCTGCCAACAAAAAATCAACACGGCAACACCATATCCGCTTACAAAAACCGAGTCGGTCACTGCCGCTTCCGTAATCCAGTATTATAATTAAAAACTGAATAATTTCCCACAAGTTTGCTTGTAATTAAGGCGGGACGAAACAGCCGCATAAATACTAAATGGGGTTTACATTCGTCGCCAGTACAAACGGGTATATGCGTTTAATTAGAATAGAAACACTGCACTGAATTACGTAAGCAGTTAATGGGATTGCGTTGCTCATGTTTCTCGTGTACATTGTAATCAGATGAAAGAAAAACACGAAATGTGCGTTTCAGTTTTGACGACACGGTTGGCGCAGTGGTTGAGCCATCGGCTGCTGCGCCGCGTGTTGTGGGTTCGGTCCCCGCACGGAACAATTAATATTTGTATGACCTACAGGTAATTGTTCCGGGTCTGGCTGTCTGTGTATGTGAGTTTAAATGTTTGTAAACGCACCCACGATACAGGAGAAATTCCTAGTGTGGGGCAACGTTTTTTTTTTAAAGAAAAAAAGAAACAAAATTTAATCAAAACCGCTTTCTCTCACTCTCCTGCCAGTGTTTTCCTATCCAACCCATGCCAGTGCTGGAAATCTCCCACCTGGACACGACTTGCCATGGCTGACCTGGAAATCTTTAAATAGACTCCAGACACAGATTGGCCGAAGCACGGAAAATCTGTTCAGGTGGAGATTCATAGATGACTCTGTCCTGAAGTGAAATTGTGGTGTTGCACCACTCACGATGGGACACTTGCTATCGTGCCCTGCTTTTCCTGTTACTTGCACTTAACAGGAGCTGATGGACGCTACTGAAAGCGCCAAAGTTGTCGCCGAAATTTGGGCTGACTTCATTGAAATTTTCATCGACACGCTAAGAAGGGAAAGATTCTCCTGCCCTTATCTCAATTTATTTGGGGTCAGCGCAGCATTTCTTCTTCTTCTTACGTAAATCTCAGCCGTCATCTTCATATTCACCTTTCTTACTTCCTTCGTTTCTTTGGTCTGCCTCAACTCTTGTTAACCTCCATGTTAGAACTCAAAACTTTCCTCAGAACTTGCTCCTCATTCCTCCGCATCTCATGCCTATGAAAACCGATTTCTACACCAAAACATTTGCAGCAGCAGATTGTATAAAAGCCAGTACAAAAAACTTCCCCAACCTTACAAATTTCTTTGATGGTTTTTCAACCTTATTACAAAATAACAAGGTTCATATTCCACTGGAAAAAATGCAGTTTGTGATAGCTCGATGTACGTCCACTACAGACAAAATGTTATAGAATAATGGTTTGACGGCCGACGAGCGATGTGCAGTCTGCAGTGAATCGGGAGTCTGCTACGATGTCGTAGCTGCCGTAGCCCGTAGACACCGCCTACGCCGTAGCAACGCTTAGTTCGAATTCAATCCATTAGACGTGAAATCAGGGTAGAGTTTTTTTCTCAACATATATTGCAGAACTGTCGTGACCTGACTTTACTGATAAGAAAAACAGACAGCAAAACTGTTTTATTTACCAAAGAGGACTTACGTACATATTGCGAGAAGAAGAAAAAACTGAATACAAGCAAATTCTAATGATAGTGTCAAATTGTGTTAACGATGAAAATTGGATTACACAATTCCTTTTTTTTTATAAAAAAAAACGTGGCCACACACTAGGAATTTCTCCTGTATCGTGGGTGCGTTTACAAACATTTAAAAACACATACACAAACAGCCACACCCGGAACAACTACCTGTAGATCATACAAATATTTGTTCCGTGCGGGGATCGAACATACAACACGCGGCGCAGCAGCCGATGGCTCAACCACTGCGCCAACCGTGTCGTCAAACTTTGATTAAATCATGTACACCATAATAACATGAACATCTTCAATTACTTAAATTATAATCGATTTCGTACTTTTCCTTTTGCAGTTTAATACCCCCCCGCCCCCCCCCCCCGCCCTATCCCGTTAAAAGCGTAGTTTAGAAACTAAAATATAGTCTATGTTACTCGCTGATAATGTACCTTTACAAAGGTGCAAGAAACTTCAAAATCGGTTTAACAGTTTTTGAGTTTCTACATCACAAACAAACAAATTGACTTTTAGAAATGATACAATGATAACATGATACAATGATAATAAAAAAAAAATCACAGGGCATCGAAAAATTCATCCGCATCACTGTCTACGGGAAAACTGCCCAGAAGTCTGGCAGCATTACCATTGCCATTCATGAGCTTAGATTACACAGATGTAAAACCCTGCAGGCTACTACTTCTAAATACTTATAAAGTCCTCCAAATTACTCGTAAAGTAGAGAAACGAAAAAAGTATGGCTAACGACCTGTGAAACTATTCCAAGTACGAGAAAAGAATAATACAGCTATAAATAACAATAAAATAAAAAATCCTCAGAGGTATAAAGCATTCAATGGACCGTGACATTCTTACCAGGGCCGTATTTAGGACTGTTACTGAGAAACCTTTATTTTTTTGAACTCGAACCTTAAACGAAAGATAAAGATTACAGTTTTTACGTCTCGCTATATTTTCTGTCTAGTGGCCGCAAGCACTACTGCCGAGCGTGCGGTCCTGGGTTCAACTCCCAAGTTGCCAATGGGATATAAGGTTATCCTATTGGAATTTCTAAAAGAAAGATCAAGATTATACATTTTACGTCTCATTAAATTTTCTGTCTAGTAGCCGCAAGCACTACTGCTGAACGTGAGGTCCAGGGGTTCGATTCTCAGATTGGCAATGGGATATTAGATTATCCTATCGGAAATTTTTCAGTAGCAGCCCGAAGCCTGGAATTGTGCTCGGTTGATGGCAACAAGCTAGCCCACTATTACATGGGACTTAAACATAACTGACAAAATATAGGTGTACTGTAGGTACAACTCTGCCCAACCCTTCGGTGAATACAGGTGTGATGTTATGTTACTAAATATTCTAGTTACTTGATAATTATACGTACTTAGGGGCGAGTGAGAAATAACAGCTAGCTGACAGCAAATTTGACAGGCGACATGAGTTATAGATTGGATTATGCCCCCCTCGCTCTCCTATATATTCACAAATAACAATTCAACAGCACTTAAGGAAAAGAAAATATGCGTATCTTTGTCCTAACTTGACGACACGGTTGACGCAGCGGTTGAGACGTCGGCAGTAGCGCCGCGTGATGTGAGTTCGATCCCCGCACGGAACAAATATTTGTATGACCTACAGGTAATTGTTCCGGGTCTGGCTGGTTGTTTGTGTATGTGAGTTTAAATGTTTGTAAACGCACCCACGATACAGGAGAAACTCCTAGTGTAGGGCAGTTTTTTTTCTTAAATACTGTTTGTTAACTACACATATACACATACGTTTCGCCTTTTACCCATGTGGGTAGGCAGAAGCCACAGAACGCCACGTGCTACGATCCTACCACGTGTTCACTTACATCTGCCTTATAAGTAAACACCTTTTATTAGTC
Organism: Phlogophora meticulosa; assembly: GCA_905147745.2. Taxonomy (NCBI): domain Eukaryota; kingdom Metazoa; phylum Arthropoda; class Insecta; order Lepidoptera; family Noctuidae; genus Phlogophora; species Phlogophora meticulosa. The sequence continues at coordinate 1,854,666 of LR990524.1, read as the reverse complement.
GTCTTTCATTAAGTATTTACCCACCTATCTCATGCATTCATCATCTGTCTAGAGCTTTCCCAACTATGTTGAGGTCAGCTTCCATTTTCCGTTGAAAAAGTTCTTCTCATTATAGTGCACTCTGCTACATTCGCTAATGTAGCTGCATATTTTAGATGAAGCGATTGCCTATCTGACGTCCACAGTCCAGTTACTGGACAACGTAGTACCTTTAAGTTCGACTGGTTGTTATTCTTCGGGCTATCGACTACCCGTAACGTCTGTCAAAGATCTAAAAATAACAGCCGGGACTAACGGTTTTACATGGTTTTCGAGGCCAGAATGATCTCGATTTGTTATGTGTACTCATCCATCTACAGACTGACCTCGGCCAACGTAGCTTAACCTACGGTGGACCCGTGTGACCCGACCAACTATTCTTGTCTTCTAAATAGTCGTTGATCGAATAATATGCTTTAGAACAAAGGTTTGATTTAACTTTAGCTTTAAACGCGTTAAAAGGCAAATCCAGCAATGAATGAGGTAGCATGTTATAAAAGCGGATACCGAGCCCCACAAATGAGCTCTGGACCTTATGTAGCCGGTGGAAAGGAGCGTATAGTTTGTGCTTATATCTGGTACATATGTATATGTTGTAAGTCCCATGTAATACGGGGTAAGCATGCAACAGGACTCCGGGCTGCTACTGAGATATTCCAGTTCGAAAAGTCACATTACACGACCCAGCAATCGAACCCAGGACCTCACGCTTAGCAGTCGCGTCTGCGACCACAAGACGAAACAGGCAGTCAAAAAAAAAATCGCAAAGAAAATAATAAACATTTATTTGGCAAACAGGGCGTACGTGCATATATGTATTTTTCGATGACGACACAAAAACAGAGACTAAAGACACGGTTGGCGCAGTGGCTAAGCGAACGACTGGTGCGCCTTTAAATATTTTTTACTTTAAACTTTAAATATTTGTGAACGCACCCACGACACAGGAGAAATTCCTAGCGTGGGGCAACGTTTAAATTAAAAAAAAAGGCTAGCATACGCAACGAACTCACTGCAAAAATCCTGCTACATCGCTTCCTTACATTTGTATAAACCATCGCACATTACAGGCGGGCCGCACCGCTCTTACCTCCTTTATATTGCGATGCGCTGCGGCCCGATGCGGCCTTAATATACGCTGGCCTTTACTTGACGATCGTACTGGTGCTACATATGCAAAGCGACAGCTCGAGCTTGACTTGGGACACGAGACCGAACTCAACCGCAGTACGCACGATGCAATTTGTTGACTAGTGACTGAATTCATCAACTACTGGGAAAGTTCAACGATTGAATCTGAGGGCTGTAAATATTTTGCGGGATGTTCGAAAGAGTTACTGTGACTGCGGAACGCAAAGGCCAAGGACGGATGGGTTTAAGTGGTTCTAGAAAGTGGTGAAGGGTGGGCGTTTTGCGGGACTGTCTTTTGTAAACGTTTTGACATTCAAAAAGTGCTGATTCTCAGCCTAATTTGAATAAATGAATTTTGATTTTAATTTTAATCAGTAAAAGTTCGACACGCCATTCCACCCAGAACGGGAGAAGTCATTAGATGATTTTCCAACCTTAAAAAAATAATCGTAAAAGTGAAAGTCTTGCATATCTACTAACTTTATTTTTTTCAAAGCATGTTTTAAATTACATTAATTAATGTAGTACAATATTTATGTATGTATGTCCTGTATTACCGATCCGTCACTTGTCATTTGAAAACTAATGTCAGACAGCACCGTCCTGTATGGCGCAGCCGGCTAAGCTAAGGTCCTGGGCTCGATATTGGCATTTTTTATTTTAAGTTTAATAGAGTTTCCACGAGAAAAAATAATTTCGCTTTTTTTGTTTAATTAAAATAACTGAGTGAGTTTTTCCATCGGGATTTTCTCAGTTGCAACCCGGAGTCTGAATTTGCTCCCGGTGGATGGATATAGTCTCACCCCCTATTACATGGGACTTAAAAAACATAACTGGTGAAATATGGGTGTAGTGAAGGTACACCTCTGCTTTTCGGGGTAATACAGGCGTGATGATATGGTAACACCTTAATTGCCAGAAAACGAGACACAATAGAAAATGTATTGTTTGTAACACTTGGCGTTTAAAGTGTTAATATAAATTGTCCTTCACGAAAACACTTTACCATAAATCTACTCTATATTTTCCACGATATAAATAATAGATTCGGCAGAACTTCGTTCGTAGAACATTTGAAAACTTTGTTCTAACGTTCTAGCTAAAATTTCATAAATGTACTTATCTATCACTGAATCGTAAGGCTTTACAAAATCCAAAGTAAACTTACCTTGATTTTATTCACAAAGGCTTAATCAGTCGTGGGCAGAGAGACTAAGTACCCGTGATTAGGAATTAACATTAATTTACATTGGAAGGTTAGCACCGAAAAAATTAACTTGTTGTGTGGGAGGTATTCTCTGAGGGTACCGTAATTAGTAGTCACTCGACTAAGAAAAGGAAGGTCAAAGAACATTTTTTTATTAAAACTTCGTCTGTATATAAAATCAACTACGAGTAAATCATTAGATAATGGGACTGCATGAAACTTTAATAAGTTTTTCGAAACATTCGCTTAGAAAACCTTTAAAAAACAAAGGTAGACTAGTAATTACTAGTAATTTAAATAAAGGTAACACATTTCCAGTAAAGTTCCATACAATGAGAGGTCGGATTATACTGGAAATGTATAGCTTAATGCTGACCTCTCATTGTATAGGATTTCCATACAGTGAGAGGTCAGCTTATACCGAAAAATTTCATTTTTTTTCGCCATGTGTACCCATCATCATAGGAAATAATTCATAGGAAAAAATCTAACAGTAAAACATCATCTTCGTCATTACTATTCGAGAATTTACTATAGAATAGTATTTTAAATGTAGCGACTGCCTATATGACCTCTACAACCCGTAAACTGGGCAACACGATCCCCTTAGCAAGACTGTTTTCAGACTTTCGGCTTCTAAGATCAAAAATCTAAAAATGACAGCCGGGACCAACGGCTTAACGTGCTTACCGAGGCACGGATGAGTCTCGTTATGTTACGAATTACACTCATCCACAGACTGACCTCGGCAAGTGTAGCTTAACCTTCGACCTGTGCGGTTGTTTTTATTTTACCACTAGCTGTAGGAAATTAACATCCCACACTAAATGGGTTCCCCACTATAACCTAAGCTGCATTGAGTAAAACGGTAAATAATAAAAAAACGAGCTTTTGACATCAAAAGCCCTTTGACCGGGATGCGAACAGAGAGCTTATTTGACTTCTTAATTAACGTCATTATTAGCTAAAATTCAGTGACTAATATTGCAATAGACATTTTTTACAACTATGATTTACATAAATCCATAAAAACACGATATTAAATCGTACAAAATTGTCAATAATATCCATTACGTATTTATGGAGTTCTCAGGTTGCGCCTTAAGGCGAATAAGCCCCAAGCTAAGCAGAGCTTGTGTTATGGGTACTAGATGACAGATATACTTAATACAATACATTACATAGATATATATTTTATATTATACAAAGCAAATACCCAGAACACCCGGAACAATTTGTAGATTGTAAAAACATTTGTCTCAAGGCGGGAATCGAACCCGCAACCTCCTGCGTCGCAGGCGGACCTTTGCCCGCCGCGCCACATCGGTCGTCAAAATGAATGCTTAGAGGCAACCCACAAAATTCGAATTCCCTTAAGTTGCAGAGAAGTATTAGGTTGTATGTTATTGAAAATAGTTATTCACGACATTAACATACATACATTTCTCGTTTTTTGCTCGACATGATATAAAACCTTTTAGGAACGAGTCCAACTCGCACTTATATATACTTTAATAACGTTTTACGCATTCAATTTTCTATTAAACTTCTCAAAAATTCTACATCAAAAACTACAGTATTTTTAGAGGACCGTGTGTCAGGACAAAATCTCTCTCAAAATATGTAATTTAACAGGCTTACAATTAGCAGTCTGAAACTCGGCACCAACATTGTCTGATTTAGCCTGCTTTGCGCGGGAAAATCACTATTTACGCTTAACAAACGAATTCAGGTCACAGTTCCATGAAATATATAATAGGATTTAATAACACTAGGGCCATGGGGTCCGTGTGCCCTCTTAGTTTCACGGGATATGAAACGTTTGGTCAAGTCTTCGCGAGGCTAGAGGCTTTTTTTTGGCCAAAGAATCAGCATTACCATTCAACGTGGCAATGCTGCCAGTCTTCTGGAAACTTTTTCTGTTGACAGTGAACAGACATGCAGTATTGCGGATGAATTTGCTGCAAAGCTCGGTCATCCAGGTACTTTAATTAAATTGTAACATTGCTAATAGTTTTTTTTTAAACTTTAAGAAGAATCTGTTTTGTGTCTTTAGTAGACCTCATTTAGTTTAAAATGTTATGCAAATTAATGAAAAAAAAATAAGTAGATTCGGTATAATAAACCTTTCGTTTCCCGAGTAACTTAATAAAACACATGTCCAGGTTTTAAGCTCCCAAATTTATTAGGGATTTTGTGTTTTCTGGTGATGCCCTAGATTTTAGAGATGGCAACCCTAATTGAAACAATTGTACTTTCGAAGCCATAAAAATACATACCAGCCTGTATTGTTCCAATGCAGGGCAAAGCCTCTTCTCAAAAAACAAAAAAAAAACCCTACCCTAAACACCTATAGTATTAAACCAATAGCCAATAGCCTTCGCTAGTGACGTGAATTTTACGTAAAAAGTATAACATGGCGTGACGTCACCCGACATTTCAACGCAATTTTTGGTTTACATGACGAAAGAAAAAATACGTGACCAGTAATTTTGAGTAGTCCAACTATCGGACCAAACAATATTTTATGGCCACTAACCATCTTATATCTAATTTTAAAAGAAGACGTTTCTAAATTCTCCGTTAGTATAAGTATTTATGGTCGCCACTGTACTGCGTCTTTAAGAAAGAAAAATACAGGTCCGAATACAGCCCTGGTATTTCTACAGCAAAAATTACAAAACAGATTGCAAGTCCAGTGAATCGAAGTCTTTTGCTCTTCTATAGTTCAACTGTTTATGTTACACTTCAAAAGGCACGAGAAAATATATAAAATTGAAGTGTCTGTTTGTAATGTCAAACTAACAAACATTTACTAAATGCATAAGAATATTTATACGGTAGTTTTACCAAAATTGTTTTATTAAAAGTCCTGTCTGACTGTTTGTTTAAGGTAATCTCCGAAACGGCTGGACTGATTTTGACGGGACTTACACTGGTAGATAGTTGACGTGGATAACGAGTAACTTAGGCTATTTAGAAATATAATTAGTGTTCCGCGTAAAAAGCGATAACTTATTTTTTGTTACATTCTACGCGGACAAAGTCGCGGGCACAGCCGAAATAACGCCAATTGTTGCACATAGGCATCACCCAAACGTCGTCACATGATCTGACCAAGATAATTCCTCATTAGTCTTACTATGTTTCTGATAATAGTAAAGATTAAAAATCTTAAATGTGAGGTGACGCCGTAGAAGACCATAGGTGATGTTCTTCAGAAAGATCAGGTGTCTAGTACTCGCTACCAGCGTGGGTGTATGACCAGATGTATGAACGTAACCGAAGCAAAACGATTATGTGAGGATCGCAGCAGGTGGCGTCTTGTAATTCCCACGGGAAAAAGGCGCGAGCTTACTCATCCAGTAATCTGTCAGTGCACGGGATTTTAAGGACTAAAATCCCTTAAAGGAAAATACATCAAAAACATTTCAATTTAAATCCAATATCATTTTACTTAAAAGCGCCCGCATTTCTCTCGACTCACTCCCTAGTCAAACACAATGGGCTTTAACTATTAATTTTATTATACCACCAATTAATGGTGGAATCCTTTAGGAAGTGATTCTCTTAATTGAACAGACACTTAAAAAACAATAGATCTATTATTGGATCAGGCTCACATTCTGGAACACTGGAGCTCTATAGACCTTCGTATTTACTGCGAGTGGTAGAAAATTGCTCGGAGCGAAAGATTTTCTGTTTCATGTTATTGTGTTACGTGCAATTTCTTCGTGTCGAGAGGGTACAATATCTTATATCTATTAGAAATAAAGAAGGAAAGAAAAACTGTTAATTCACGTGAAAGTGACGCACATACATAAGAATAGGGATGTGTCCTAGTTAAAAATATATTAAGTCTATTTAGTCCGTCAGTAAGATTACCAAAAAATATTGGACACGTATCTTTTGCTTACTCAAATCAATAAAAAGTGACAGTGATTATAGCACATAAAAGTTTAGTAGAAGGGGGCTTGTGACGTCACTGTTACGTTCACGCGCAATTTCAACGCACTAAATTGACGTCATTTTTGGTTTACATGACAAAAGAAAAAATACGTGTCCAGTATTTTTGAGTAATCCAACTTTCAGACCAAACAGAATTTTTAAGGACACTACCCTATTGTTGTATGGTAGTAACGATTACTGCACTGCAGTTGCTACTACCGTTATACTGATATCACTGCTACTGTGGAGTATAACATCATCCACTGTTCATAAATAAAATAGAACAATAAAAAATACAATTCATTAATGGTATCTAAACAAATCGAAACATATAAATATAATTATGTGTCTTTTTGTAATCTTAAAATAACAGCTTTTTACGTATAATTCAATATACGGTAATTATACCAACTTTTTCTTTTTTAATATTTTGTCCGTCAGCTTTTTGAGGTAATCACCGAAAACGCTGAACTGATTTTGACGGGACTTCACTGGTAGATCAGATAGCTGATGTAATAAGCAGTAACTTAGGGTAGTTTTATTTTGGGCAAAGAATCGGGGTTCCGCGCAATAATGGAAACCCCAAGTTTTGTTAAATTCCACGCGAAGTCTCGCGATTTTTTCCGCAAGAATTTAATAAAACAGCTAGTCCACAGTAATATTAATTAAAGAGGAAAGATTTGATAGTTAATATGTTTGCTTGTAATGGACGTTTGTCCAAATAATTGTTTTTTTTTTATGTTTCTGCTTCATGGCAATCTGCTTTCCAGCAATAAGCCACTTGTTTTATTGATTTCTCAGTTTATGTTTTCCTCAAGAGCCATACTTGTATGAAACTTTTCACACGACTCTCTTGATGTCAAGTGGTAATATAGATAATAGTAAAGTAGTTTTTGAGTTTTCAAAAACTATTTAACTATTGACGACCGTTGTGGCCCGGCGGGCGAAGGTCCGCCTGCGACGCAAGAGGTTGCGGGTTCGATTCCCGCCTTGGGACAAATGTTACTACTATCTACAAATATTTGTTCCAGGTGTTCTGGGTATTTCCTATGTATAATAAAAATATCTATCTATGTAATGTATTATATTAAGTATATCAGTCATCTAGTACCCATAACACAAGCTCTGCTTAGCTTGAGGCTAGATGATGCTGTGTGGATTGTCCAGCATTATTTATTTATTATTTATTATTTATTTATTATTATATAACCTTTCATCTACATTAACTTCAGAAAGCTTCATTATCAGCGAGTAACATAAAGTAGGTTTTTATTTCTTGCATCTATAGAAGCCATAGTAACACGTATCCTGTGGAATTTGCTTTAAATTTAGAATTCGTCGTTTTTATTAGTTATAAATTCGTCTTCGTCCTCTGCCTAGCCTTTGCCAACTACTTTATAGGTCGGCTTTCAGTCCATCCGGATGCAGCTGAAACCGTTTTTCACACGGAGCGACTGTCTATCTGACCTCTTCAGCACAGTTACTAGTTATTTCGATATCCCTTGGTAAGACTGGTTGTCAGACTATTGGGCTTCTGGCAACTTTTCTTACATTTTTTATCAGCCCATAAGTACTGTCCCACTGCTGGGCAAAGGCCTTCCTATGTTCTAACAAGCATTCTTTTAGTCCTCAAATCGTCTCGCCACCTCTTACTGGACCGGCCTCGGCGGCGTCGTAGATCTTCGGGCTTCCATTATGTGGAGACTTTTGTCCAGCAGTCACAGAGCATGCGGCTCACGTTAGCTGCCCATTCCAATTTGAGCCTGGTAGCCTTCTTACCCACTTTTTTATAGCAATTTAAAAATAGAAGCCATAAGCTTTCTGACAGACAGACTTAGAAAAAGCTCACTCCCTAAGCGACGAAGGTCGACAGCTCTATAATCGATACTCTAACCGTATCTTGTTACTTCACTGTTCTTATAAAGCCCAAAGTACCCTTTTAAAGGATATTTGCTCTCGACATGAAACATTGTATCGAGAACTGAAAGAGCTATTTCATTTATTATTAACTAGCTACCCGGTCCTGCTTCACGCGGGTTTTACGACTTAATAAAATATCTACATTTATCTATTACACATACGTTTAATATTTATGTACTTTGAACATAATCCTTTCGGAATAAATTCTGCAAATCGTCGTATAAACCGCTTCATAATCAGTTTCGTAGTTTCAAACAAACTGTCGCAAAAACAAACACCATTTTATTTAACACTAGCTGCGCCCCGTGGTGATACCCGCGGCGCGCGAACTGTCAAACGCGCGAAAGTAAACAGCCGTTAAATTCCTTAGTTTTGTTTTCATAAGAATCTTCCCCTTACAATAACAAACACAACAAAAAATGAATTAGCCGAATTGGTCCAGCCGTTCTCGAGTTTTGTGCTTAGCAACACATTTTGACATTCATTCTTATTTATATAGATAACATACACACATCACACCTTTATTCCTCGAAGAGTCAGGCAGAGGTGTACCTATTGTATATCAACATATAAATAAATAAAAAATTCTGGACAATTCACACAGCATCATCTAGCCCCAAGCTAAGCAGAGCTTGTGTTATGGGTACTAGATGACTGATATACTTAATACAATACATTACATAGATAGATATTTTTATTATATATAGCAAATACCCAGAACACCCGGAACAAATATTTGTAGATCGTACAAACATTTGTCCCAAGGCGGGATACCCCTTGGTAAGACTGGTTGTCAGACTTTCGGGTTTCTGACTACCCGTAACGACTGTCAAAGATCTACAAATGACAACCGGGACCAACGGCTTAGCGTGCTTTCCGACGCACGGAGGAGTCTCGATATGTTACGAACGTCACCCATCCACAGACTGACCTCGGCAAGCGTAGCTTAACCTTCGATCAACCCGTGCGGCTGTTTTTATTTAGCCACGATCTCTATACTAATATCATAAAGAGGTAAAATTTGTATGTAAGTTTGTGGGGTGTAATCTCCGGAACCAATGATCCAATTCCAAAAATTTGTTCACTGTTAGAAAGTTATTTCTGAGTGCTATAAATTATATTTACTTGATGTATATTAGTAAAGTATACAACGTGTAATCGAATAAACGCAATACATCTCGACGACGACAACACGACGGTTGGCGTAGTGGCTGAGCGATTGGCTGCTGCGCTGCATGTCGCGGGTTCGATCCCCGCACGGAACAAATATTTGTACGGCCTACAGGTGGTTGTTCCGGGTCTGGCTGTTTGTGTATGTGAGTTTAAATGTTTGTAAACGCCCACGATACAGGAGAAATTCCTAGTGTGGGGCAACGTTTAAAAAAAAAATAAAAAAATCTCATCATCACTGTGAACTACTTTTACTATGGGACCAACACTGTAATCGGGAAATTAAAATCGACTCCCCCATACATACATACACTCTTTTGTACGGGTATGTACGCAGTAGTAGTAGTATGTACGTAACTGGACAAAATGTACTGAACAGCAGATATGTTTTCGCGGTTTCAGGATTGTTCGCATAGTAAAAGATAGTTATCCAAAAAAAAACTTAAATATTTGTTGTCTGTCCGTCTGCTTGTTACAGCTAATCTCCGAAACGGCTGGACCGATATCAACAAGACATTCACCGTGCAGATAGTTGATGTTAAAAGGAATAACTTAAATTACTTCTGCTTTAGAAAAAGATGTAGGGTTCCGCGCACAAAAATTAAAACCTTAGAAATTCCACGGAGACGAAGTCGCTAGTAACAACTAGTGCGATGTAACAATGGAAGTTTACCAACTTGTTTGATACTTCATTGTATCACCGTATTTTGTATTCAGGATCACCACAGAAGTTTAACCTTATACACAAATTCGAAGCTAATTCATTGTTCACTGACATAATGGGGTAAAAATACGTAATTCAAAATGGCCGTCACGCTCATTCAATACATTTCATACCTTATTATTTTATCATAAAGCTCATTTTTTGACAAATGAGGTTATACTCAATTCATGAAAGCCGCGAATTTTTCAAAGATCTATTTCATGTTACGAGTCATATTAATGTATGAAGATTGAAATGTGAATTTTATTGCTTCATTAGTTTTGGTAGCGTTCGATTTTACATTATCGTTGTGTCTTTATTGTGAAAATTTTAGTAGGTGTAATGTTATTCTGCTTTACAGAATTTATTTTTATTCTTTTTAAAGCTTTTAGCACGAAATATTTTAACTCGTACATTAATTCTAATTAGGCTGAAAATGAGCATATTTTGAACGACAAAAATTACAGAAGGCTACTTACTCGAAACGTCCCTCCCATTTACCACGGTATGAAATAATGGCGCAACAGAGACCCTGATACTGACCCCGTCAATGTCCTCCCACCGACCCTTTGCTCGAGTCAGTATTTATTTATTTATTTATTTATTTATTTAAGGACTTTGGAAGACTTACAGCTAAATACAATGGTAATAAATAACAGCATGATTATCTGACAGCCAATTACAAGTCTTCACGTCTAGATCTTGTGTAGTATAAAGTACTGTGGAACAAAGTATACACACCACCAAATAGGGCTAAAAAATAAAATAAAAGTAAAATATGAAAGTAGATCATCACCTAAAAATTTGAAATTACGACAGGTTGTTAACAATAAGAAACAGAATGTTAAGATAATCTAAGTTTTAAAAAAGTTCAATGTTAAACACTTTTTTACCGAGCTCACGCTTGTTTCAAAAATATCAAATTCAAACTGCCTGCACACCTTATTAAAATACCTACTCACACGCACAACATACGAATTTTGCCTATAGTTAGTAGTTGCAAATGGTACTTGTAATGGTGGATTATACCGTTTGGACTTACTTGGAACGTTGAAGTAGAAAGTTGACAATATATCAGAACAGATTATGTCACCCTGAACCGTTTTCAATAGAAATATACAGTCAGAGATCTCACGACGTTTAACCAGTGGTAAAAGATGGTATTTTTTACAGAGGTTGAGGTAGTTGTTAGACTGATACGGCACCCTTTGATGAAAGCATAAAAATTTTATAAATCTTTTTTGTATGCGCTCAATACGGTCAATATATTTGTGATAGCATGGATTCCATATTTCACTTGCATATTCCAGGTGGCTTCTAACAAAAGTACAGTATAGAATCTTTAACGTCTTGGCTTGAGTGAAGCACTTGGATAATCGCATTATGAAGCCCAGGGATTTAGATGCTTTAGCGACAATGGCATCAACATGCTTATCAAATATAAGTTTGGAATCGTGATGAACCCCCAAATCACGGATAGTACTACATCTAGGTAATATATGTCCGCCAAGAGTATTGTTAGTATGCGTAGATGAGCCAGTAGTTGTTGAAATTAGTCCCTAAATAATATATCTATTAGATCCAGCTTGTACCTGGCTGTCCTCTCCCAGGGACGTCCTAAGCCGAGGCTCGTAACCCGCAGGGGGTGCCCTTAGCAATTGGTCGCTTAGCTTTTAAGTTTTTGACGCACTGGCTGGAGGCCTTAATTTCTAATTAAGTCCCCACAAGAAAGTTTGGCTAAGCAGTAGATATCCCTGAAGGATAAACTGCTGGATACCTATTCCAAAAAAAACTCACTGTTACTAGGGCGTCTTATAGATTAGAAGAATCTAAATCTTAAATTTGAAAATACCTAATCCAGTCAAAGTGTTGCCAGTCAGGAAGGTGATAGTATGGTAAGGGTAGTAGATAGAACTACAAATTAACGATTTTCAGACTTTTCACGTTGCTTGTGCTGCGAGACCTTGGTTCTAGCCAAATATCATGAATCTAGGTCAAAGGGAAGTACCCTATACGTTTTGCTTTACTTGCGACTTTCAAAGTGTGTTGCATAAATAGTCGTATTTTTGTATTACATTGACTTAGAAGCTTGAATGAGGATCATGTTGTGAGGAAAGTTTTGAGTATGAATGTAGAGGGTTACAAGAGTAGAGGGAGACCCAGGAAACGATGGATGGATTGTGTGAAAGTTGATATGGCTAAGAAGGAGGTGACTTCTGAGATGACGGGAAATAGAGATGTATGGAAGAAGAAGACATGCTGCGCCGACCCCAAATGAAATTGGGATAAGGGCAAGAGGATGATGATTGACTTAGAAACTTAATTTTTTAAGGGACTGTACGTATTTATTTCTTCTTGATACCTCGATACGTTTTACGGCACGGTTGACGCATCGGTTGAGCGATCGATTGCTGCTTCGCGTGTCGTCGGTTCGATTCCTGCACAGAACAAATATTTGTGTGGCATACATGTAGTTGTTCCGGGTCTGGCTGAGCGTGTTTGTGACTTTATGTTTGTAAATGCACCCACGACACAAGAGAAACCTCTAGCGTAGGCAACGATTAAAAAAATACGCTTTTGAAAAGAAGTTCTTGACAGACCGACGGACAAAGAAGTGATCCTAAAAGGGTTCCGTTGCTTCCTTTTAAGGTCGACGGACCCCTAAAAAAGAGTAGAAAAAAAATGTAAATATAACAATTTGAATGAATGCTCAAATTATTTTAAGTGCTCCGTGGTGAACGAAACACGCACTGAGGCCATTATCTATTTACTAGTTCTAGAATTTACTGGCAGTGACTATTTGCTTTTTTGATATTTATCATTGTTAGTCAATACGACCTATGTGGCGCAGCGGGTGAAGGTCCGCCTGCGACGCAGGAGGTTGCGGGTTCGATTCCCGCCTTGGAACAAATGTTTGTACGATCTACAAATATTTGTTTCGGGTGTTCTGGGTATTTGCTATGTATTATAAAAAATATCTATCTATGTAATGTATTGTATTAAGTATATCAGTCATCTAGTACCCATAACACAAGCTCTGCTTAGCTTGGGGCTAGATGATGCTGTATGGATTGTCCAGCATTATTTATTTATTTATTTTATTTTTTATTAATTATCGTCCTTATTCTCATTGTAATAACATCGCGCCTGTATTAACCGAAGGTATAGACAGAAGTGTACCTATAGGACATCCACATTTCGTGAGTAATGCTTGAGTCCCAAGTTTATTTATTTAATAGTTTAAGCACAAAAATGTACAGCGGCGGACTTAATGCCATAGGCATTTATTGCCAGTCAACTATTGGGTGATGCAGAGACAAATAGTTATAGGGGGCGATACTATTGCCAACAACTGGGCACAAGTACATACTCCGGGGTACTAGAAGGCTTCCTATTACATGGGACTGAAACATAACTGGCGAAACGGCTGTTAACTCTAAGAAGAATCGAAGAAAAGCTTGACTTGGTAGTTGAAAACATGTTCCCTCATACATCGATATACGTCGCTGTCAATTTTCGTACGGCGAAAGTAGTTTGTAAACACAAACAAAAATTGTGTGATAAAACTATAAATTAAGAATTTTTAATCTTTATTTGTGAGAAGAGCTCGTGGCTAAATAAAACAGCCGCACAGATTGATCGAAGGTTAAACTACGCTAGCCGAGGTCAGTCTGTGGATGGGTGACCGTTCGTAAGATATCGAGACTCCTCCGAGCCTCGGAAAGCACGTTAAGACGTTGGTCCCGGGTGTCATTTGTAGATCTTTGACAGTCGTTACGGGTAGACAGAAGCCTGCAAGTGTAACAACCAGTCTTACCAACGGGTATCGTGTTGCCCAGTAAACTGGGTTGTGAAGGTCAGACAGGCAGTCGCTCCATGTAAAACACTTGTATTCTGCTGCATCCAGTTAGACTGGAAGCCGACCCCAACATAGTTGGGAAGAGGCTAGGCAGATAATGAAATGGCTGTAATTTTTTATTGCACTTATTAAGGAGTTTGCTTGTTTACGAGCTCGAGGCAACCGAAGACCCTACGATATAATTTTAACTTGATACATCCACTCAGTTATGAGAAATCGAGTATTGGGAGATAGACGTACAACGAAGTGATCCTGTAAAGGTTCCGTTTTTTTTTTCCTTTTGAGGCACGCAACCCTTAAAAGTTCTTAAATATTTCCTTCTTTGATTGAAAATAAATAAATTTTAAACCCCAACCCCTAGAATACAGTTACCTCCACCATAAAGAAATGACCCCTTCGATATAACCCGTCATGAAAAAAAAAAGTAATCTATTTTCTGTGGCCCCTACGAATATGATTACTAACTTTTGAATTCTAAAGCAAAAATAACAGTTATTTGTGAGGAAAATAGTTCTGTTTATGCCAAGGGAAACTGATTAAATGTTAATTTATTGTTGTTTTTTCGTTCACACGCAACGCTTTTGTTGCGAAAGCCTTTGTCTGGCTGTTGGAACTAAACAGATTATTGTTTTAAGGCAATAATAATGTATTAGAGATAATGTTTCTAGTTTAGTTAGTGGAACTTGTTTGAAGGGCACGTTACATGAGTAGGGTAGCTTATAGATTTGTTGATATTCAACGAGAAGGAGCCCTACCTTTCTTAACAATATAGTAGTCTGAATAATAGATACATTTTTTCTTTAAGTATTTACATATACAACAATTATACCATAAAACTATATATTTACTAAAACAGAATAAAATAAAAAAGCCGACCAAGACACTCAGGCGTCAAAATATTCCTCTGCATCGCTGTCATCTGAAAACGTGCCCAAAAGACTGGCAGCATTGATACGTTGGATGGCAATACTAATTGTTTAGGCAAAGAATGAGCCAGCCCTCTGGTCACGCGAAGTGTCGATCAGAAATATCTACTGAATTAGATATGTTTTAAAGCAGTAACATACTACTGACATGCTCATCTCACTATTCCCAACCACTGTAGATCCTGTAGTCAGAATCATCAGTGGCGACCACCAGTAAAGCGTCGAGTCATTGAAGCCCGACGAGTCTCGGAGAAACGATTCAACTGTCTTGGATCCCGCAACGAAATTAATTAGAACCGAACAGCGGAGGAGTTAAAATAAAACATGTCTTAGAGATTTATCTCTTACATTAATGTATAAATAAACACTGCCTCGGTGGTCTTGTGGTAGAAAGCGTGACAGCTAAGTATAAGGTCCTGGGTTCGATAACCGGATCGGACAATGAGTTATTTTTTCACAGTAGCAGCCCGGAGTCTGGATGTGTGCCCGGTTGATAGCAAAAGGCTGTGTTACATGGGACTGGTTAAATGTGGGTGTACTGTAGGTATACCTCTGCCCTACCCTTCGTGGAATACAGGCGTGTTGTTATGTTATGTATACATACAATAGATGTAAATTATCTTCTGGAGCTCTTTACTTAGATATACTACACGACCATGTTACAAAAAATACGACGGTGCTTAGCCAACGGTGGCCGCCATATTCTTTTTTTGTTCGACATTCAAATAACCTATGAAGAGCTCGTGGCTAAATAAAAACAGCCGCACGGGTTGATCGAAGGTTAAGCTACGCTTGCCGAGGTCAGTGTGTGCATGGGTGACCGTTCTTAACATATCGAGACTCCTCCGTGTCTCGGAAAGCACGTTAAGCCGTTGGTCCCGGTTGTCATTTGTAGATATTTAACAGTCATTACGGGTATTCAGAATCCCGAAAATCTGATAACCATTCTTACCAAGGGGTTTCGTGTTGCCCAGTCACTGGGTTGTGTAGATAGGCAGTCGCTCCATGTAAAACACTGGTATTCAGCTGCATCCGGTTAAACTGGAAGCCGATCCCAACATAGTTGGGAAAAGGCCAGGCAGATGATGATTTAAATAGCCCATGAAACTCTCGAGTACCAAGACGATTGTAGACGAAGTTCGGCTTTGTAGACCGTCGTCTCTGTCACTGACTATCTCTTTCTACAAGCCGTGAAAAAGCCGATTGCTATTCTAATACGCTACAGTTTAACATACAGTTTAAATTCCAAATATGCTCGTACATATTATTAGTAGTTTGCACGCTCGCCAGCACTACATCAACACCGTGACGCTATTAAACGCCTTTTATAACTTCCGCTAGGAATTAATTGCAAAATGTGGGGTGTATTGTTTTTGTACACACACAACACACGAAGGGGGGGCTTGGGGGTCAGGAGTACATATATGTTCTACAGAGACTAAGTGTGAATAAAACACGGTGGGTATCACATCATCTTTTGCACCATGCATTTTGTACCATGATAATTGATATTACTGTTCTGTTTTTAACGTGTAATATTTAAAATTTATTTGTATTCCTTCCCTTGATTTGAATTAACCGTTATATTTCTTGAAATATGATTTTTGCTTTTTTTCAATTAATCTTAACCGGATATTTATTTTACATTTTTTTTTATAATTCTGCAATGTTGAAAGCGTTAGGTTTTTGTTATCTATAATGTTGTACGTGTAAACTAGAAATATGTAACAATAAAAATAATCATCATTATCATCATCCTCCTGCGCTCATCCCAATTTATTTGCGGTCGGCGCTGCACCGACTTCAAACCTAGACCTCAGAACCGCTTAACATCAGGCAAAGTTGTGGCGTCAAGCGCAAGACTAACAAAGTGTAAAATACGTCATCATCATCTGTCTAACCAGATGGAGCTGAATACCAGTTTTTACATGGAGCGACTGCCTATCCGACCTCCACAATTCAGTTACTGGGCAACATAATACCCCTTGGTAAGACTGGTTGTCAGTCTTTCGGGCTCCTGACTACCCGTAAAGACTGTCAAAGATACATATATATAATGGTGTATGTTTCACCGAATGAACTCTTTTACAAACGAGTGGAAACGGCTATTTGATAATTCCTAAAATACCATTCCCTCCCTTTTCCATTAAGATAACACAACAAAAATTTACCTTTTGCATTAGGTAAAACTCATTAACGCTCCATAAGTAGGTAAACTACGTTGGGAGCGAAGTTGGTGCCTCTAATAGCCTTAGGTCACGACAAACGACCTATTATTACCCTTGTTTATATTATTATGGAAATAATGTAATATTGTTTTCTGTAATTGTAACTAAATTCAATTGGCGTAGTGTATCTTATTATGTTATGGCTTGTTTCAATTTAAAGGTAATCAGTATCAAGGGTGATGTAGTTTACGTTGTTCCATTAAATTATTAGTAGGTTTGCGTTAGGTTTGCGTTAGGTTTACGCTTGGTTTACGCTTGGTTTGCGTTTGGTTTGCGTTTGGTTTGCGTTTGGTTTGCGTTTGGTTTGCGTTTGGTTTGCGTTTGGTTTGCGTTTGGTTTGCGTTTGGTTTGCGTTTGGTTTGCGTTTGGTTTGCGTTTGGTTTGCGTTTGGTTTGCGTTCGGTTTGCGTTTGGTTTGCGTTTGGTTTGCATTTGGTTTGCGTTTTTTTTGCGTTTGGTTTGCGTTTGCTTTGCGTTTGCTTTGCGTTTGCTTTGCGTTTGCTTTGCGTTTGGTTTGCATTTGGTTTGCATTTGGTTTGCGTTTGGTTCGCGTTTAGTTTGCGTATAGCATCAGGTTTTAGACCTGGCCTGTGATAGTTAATTTGGCTGTATTAATGTCAGAATGTAATTAAATTAGGACTTAAAAAGGAATTCACAACACGCAGTAATAGGGTACTGTGACTGTCCTTAAAACATCGGTTTGGTCCGTCAGTTAGATAATCAAAAAATATTGGACATGTATTTTTTCTTTTGACACGTAACCAAAAAGTTCTAGGAGTCGACGTCACGCTTTGCTACACTTCTTTTTACGAAGTAGTGACGTCATAAGCCCCTTTCTCCTAAACGTTGATACGATTTATTTTTATCACTTTTAATTGATTTTTTTTTTAAATACGTGTCTAATATTTTTTTGTAATCTAACTGACGCGGACGGATCAAATAGACTTTATTATTTTTACCTAGGACACATGCCTCTTGTCATCAATGCTTATAAGGGTTCCGTTACCCTAAAGGTCCAACGGAGCCCTATTGTTGTCACTCACGACGTGTCGAACCCTAAATGTACGAAGTTCGACACGCACTTGCCCGGTTTTTCTTTACCTATAAAAGAAAATTGCTCCAATGTGAGACAATTAGCGTCCATTATTAGTCGACTAACGCAAAGAAAAACGTCGTAAGTACCTGCCTACTATATTTGAACACGATTAATAGCTTTAAGTACACTTTGCAGGTGGTTATAAGTAAAGAAAATGATGGCCCAGTGGTTTTGGTCTCGCCTCTTGTGCACGAGGGTGTGGGTTCAAACCTGGGCAAGTACCAATGTGAGTTTTTCAATTCATATGTACTTTCTAAGTTTATCTTAGACATCACTGACATCGGTGAAGGAAAACATCGTGAGGAAACCTGGACTTATTTAATTAATATAAGTCTGAAATCGCCAACCCGTCTTGAGCAAGCGTGGTGATTAATGCTTGTGCCTTCTCTGTATGAGAAGAGGCCTTCGCCCTGCAGTGGGACAGTAATAGGCTGGTACTACTATAAGAAAAGAAAGACCATTTTTCACATGTTCTATTCTCCCGAACACAATCGCGTGTCGACACACTGCTCAAAAAGGTCCCTTTAATATTGATTGCTCACCTCAAGGTGTCTGCATATATAAAATTCGTTCATTCCACTTAATGGGAAACGTTTGTAGGGTTACCAGCCAATGGTAATGTTTTTAAGAGCGTTTTTAATATCCGTTAATGATGAAAGAAAAATGGAGGAAAGAAAAATATACCTGCGAACAGAATTATATTAAAATTTTACAACAATTCTAATAATAACGATAGCGTCCGTAAACCAAACATAAAATTTAAAAAAATGCTTAAATTTTGATAATGAAGTCACACTGCCCAGCCTCTGGCCAATTACATTGAGGTGGGCTTCCAGTCTAACCGGACGCAGCTCAATACCAGTATTTTGCATAGAGCGACTGCCCATCTGAAATCCATAACACAGTAACTGGGCCACACGATACCCCTTCGTAAGACTTTTGGGCTTCTTACTACCCGTAACGACTGTCAAAAATCAACAAATGACAGCTGGGACCAACGGCTTAAAGTGCTTTTCGAAGCACGGAGAAGTCTCGACATGTAAAAGATGTAAGTCGATTTTCGGGCTTCCGATTACCAGTTTCAACCTTGGTGAAGTTTCAATTTGCAGAGAGATTTGTTTTTTTCAAAAAATCCATAACCGTATGGCTCTTAAATATTATCCCAGCCACCACACGGAAAATATCCAAAAAAATACTTCCTATTTCCTGCAAACCTGTGTAATAAAATTATAATTCGCTCGAATAACTCTGTCCTTCCAAATTACAATATTTTGTCCATTACCCGAATTCGATTTGGCAACCCTACGTCTACGCCATTTAAGCCTACCCTACCTGCTGGTAAATGGTCCATGGCTGGGAAATACTGCGTTCGGAAAGCCTGGCCTTTACTTGTGGGTTGTTTTTTTAGACCCTGTTGACAAGTATTCCCTACCTTTTACGTTGAGTAGAATGCGGTGAGTGATAGCCTAGACCCTAAGTATAGCTATTTACGAATCTTTTCAGACCTCCAACTAGTTGCATTGATGTATTGGTTTCGTTTGCAAATGAAAGGTGTTTTTGTGTGTTTTTCTGCAATTAATGGATTGGTGATTTCTTTACAGCTACCTGTCGTATCGTTCCAAATAAATAGTTTTCTTTCTTTAGCGATTGAAAAGGTCAAGAGTCAAAGTAAGAAATCACTTGGTTTCAGGCACATAGGCTGCTGCAGTATTTTCTACTACCTTCCTTTTCTTTCTTAATGAATCAAATGGTTCATCAAAATGATTGAACTCGTAATTATAATTAGCCTGTTTGTGCTACAAATGGCAACAGACAATGCCATAATCACTACATTAATGCCATTGTCTATGACCAACGTCTCTGTGAGGATTCCAATGAAGAATTATTTAATCAAACAACTATCCTGGAATTAAAATCATTGGAATGGCTTCTTACTACAACCAGTAAAGTAAGACTGCCTAACCTTTTACTAATAATTAAATAGAAACCTCCAAGTTGAATAAGGAAATACGTTAATGATCACGCATCGGTAACTAAGTTACTAACTAGTTAGCAGAATTACTATACATACTTACGATTCAATCTACTTCACACTTTTAACGGTTCCGTCTTGATACACACGGCCGTGCAAAACAGACAGACTTTCTCGGCTGGTTTGAAGCAAAAAAAAAACATTCTAACACACTTTGTGGCACCCAAAATCTGTCTTTTTTTTCGACATTGCCATATTTTAGCGTCACTTGAAAAAAAAAGAAATTTAATTCAGACTCAAAACATTCCATATCCAAAAAAATAAAATAAAATAACGACTTAAAAACTATATTACAATATAACAGTAGGTACACCGGCCAGCACATCAAGCTGTACCAAAATTTATTTAATACTTTTTCAGCTTCATTACAAAAGAATAAGGTCCATGTTCTATTGGGAAAATTTTACAGTTTGGGATAGCTTGATGTGCTAATGTCTGAACATACGGTAAGTGCAGCTCACTTGGAAAACGAAGAATAGTCAGTCCAGTGTGTTAGCAATGATACACAGGAGATTCTTAGAGTTGGTCCGCACTCTGCGTAGTAATGACATTGCACTTTGGTTGCTAAGACCAATCCAAAGATATCTCAATTTAAGAAGTCCGTCCAGCCGTTAAAACGTTACGCTTCTTGGCATTAGGGTAAACAATGGACAAGGTAAACATTTTTTCTTCTTTAAAAAGATTTATTAATAAATAAAGCTACGCGCCGTAAATGAAGTGCCTCGGAAAGCACTTTAAACCATTGGTCCCAGATATCATTTGTAGATCTTTGATGGTCGTTACGGGTAGTCAGAAGCCCGAAAGTTTGACCACCAAACTTACCAAAGGATACCTAGTAACAGGTTGTGGAGGTCAGATAGGCCTCGTATGGTCGTAGGAACTCTATGTAAAATACATTTAAATACGGATGCATCCGGAGAGACTGAAAGCTGAATCCAACAAAGATGTGACAACGCTAGGCAGTGATGGGCAGGTGATGATAAACATCAAATAACCAAACGAATCCAAGCTACCATATTAACGTGCATTCCGAAAAAAAATTGACAAGCGGAATCTGTTGTACAGTCGAGTTCATTAATATATTAGCCCTTTCAGGCTTCAAAAATATATGACCGTCAAAAAAAATCATAACATTGTGACAACTATAAGCATCATTAAATTGTGGTCAAGATTTAGATTCATTAATATGTGACTGGTTTTTCTCAGTAACATGTATACAGCCAAAAGCACATTATTATATGAACAACATTAAGATCATATTATCTGAACATTGTAGGATTCACAATTATGTATGCACACATGAATACAATAATATCTTAACAAGTAAATGTAATTCAAATTCAACCTTATTACTTACGTCATAAAGATGATTTTAATAGCAATCTTAAAATTGCATGGTCAAGGAGTTTGCAACATTATTTATCACTGGCTAGATTAACTTCAAATGACGTTATGTTTTTCTAATAAAATTATGATCACATATTATTGAACTGTTCATGATCACATATTATTGAACTGTTTATGATCACATATTATTGCACAATGCACAGCATATATTATTGAACCGTTCACATGAGGACATATTTTTGATCTATAGATTCTATAGAATTTATTGAGCTTTCCAACGCTCACAATATTTTTAATCCTTGACAGTGCCAATATATTAATGAACTCGACTGTACTAGTATATTCATTTCTAAGCTACAAACATAGCTCTGTCAGTGATTTCTTTTGTTTTATAATAGAATAGTAGTAGTAGTACCAGCCTGTTACTGTCCCACTGCAGGGCAAAGGCCTCTTCTCATACAGAGAAGGCACGAGCATTATTCACCACGCTTGCTCAAGACGGGTTGGCGATTTCAGACTTATATTAATAATATAAGTCCAGGTTTCCTCACGATGTTTTCCTTCACCGATGTCAGTGATGTCCAAGATAAACTTAGAAAGTACATATGAATTGAAAAACTCACATTGGTACTTGCCCAGGTTTGAGCCCACAACCTCGTGCACAAGAGGCGAGGCCTAATTCACTGGGCCATCATGAAGAGAATAGAATAACAATGAACTATGTACCAAGTATCAGACAGTGTTATAATGAATAAATAAATTAGTCTATAATGCAAGGTGATATTCATTTAAAGATTATATGTAGTTACAGTTGTAATATAATGCAAAGGCTATGTAATATTGTCGAAGAACTGATTGCAAAGAGCCTTCTTCATCTTGGGCACACTAGTATTAAAAAGATCTATGCCAACTTTCTGGCAGATTTGATTATACATACGGTGATATAAAATAAATAAAAATAAAAAGCCTTTACTGTCGTTAACAAGTTTTACACAGAGTAGTTTCGTGTGCCTAAAATTAATTTACTTGTGACTACTATCTAAAAAGACACATTTTGGCTATTAACTAGAGTTTAACTAAAATACTAACAATTTTTAATATCTATGACCTATGACGACCTATGTGGCGCAGTGGGCGAAGGTCCGCCTGCAACGCAAGAGGTTTCGGGTTCGATTCCCGCCTTGGGACAAATGTTTGTACGATCTACAAATATTTGTTCCGGGTGTTCTGGGTATTTGCTATGTATAATAAAAAATGTCTATCTATGTAATGTATTGTATTAAGTATATCAGTCATCTAGTACCCATAACACAAGCTCTGCTTAGCTTGGGGCTAGATAATGCTGTGTGGATTGTCCAGCATTATTTATTTATTTATTTATTGATTATCGGCAAACGGTAGGTCGGTTACAACTTGTCTTCCGACAAAGGCCTCCTCTAAAGCGGTGATATATAGTACATTAATTTTGGTACAAAATTGTACATAACCAACACACTGGCAAATACATCATTTTTTATTACATCCCTTTAGTCTAACCACCATTATCTTTTGTAGGACCAGCAAGGATATAGGCTGGAGAGTCCTTGAGACAATGTGTCACGAATAACTAAAATATTAAAGTGGCCTGCCGCATTGCGGGGCCGAACCAAGGACAAGTATTCGGACATCGCACACGTGGTGCAAATAATGGGGTCACAGGGAAATACCAAGCAAGTGTATGTTATTGAGGTATGGCCAGAGATGCAGCTTCATTCTAAGAGAAAAATAAAATGGTAAAATACATTTGCTACTATTGAAGTTGGTCGGCTTTACGATTATAAACCCTCGCTCGGGTGATTAAAGTTAAAATTCCATTGGTTTACGACTTTTTCAGTATTCTAAGATCGGTTACATTTGTTTTTTTTTCTTTGGTTTCAGTAATATTTGCCAAACTTACGTTTATCCATAAGAAACAATAAGTGATTACTGATCTAAAAAAACTACTTTCCCATAATACAAACACATAACTTTTCATTTCTACAGTCGGATACAAGCCCATATTGTGTATACAGACAATAAAGGATTTTTCTCTTCATGCAAGTTTGGTGGCACGAAGACGTCACCTTAGACAAGACAATATCGACCTTATTTATTGAAGGTTAAGATTGAAGTGACATGCATTATAAAAATTGTGTGTGGATAAATAAAATTCCTTGTTCGGACGAAAACTTAAATGCGATTCAGAATTGGCTGTTCAGACCGATTTTGGGCCGATCTATTGTTGTATTTTGCGATTGTGTCGTGGAAATAGTATTTTGTTTGGCATTGAGGAGGTGTTCCTACCTTTTCATACATACTACATATGTAGGTACTATGGCCATGAGAGGCTTAAAACTAAATAATAACAGACGCACGGGTCGATTGAAACTACGCTTGCCGAGTTTGGTCTGTGGATGGGTGACCATCCATTACCTCCGTGCCCCAGAAAGCAGGTTAAGCCGTTGGTCCCGGCTGTCACTCCAAGATTTTTGTCAGTCGTTACGGGTATTAAGAAAAAAAAGGACGTTATCTAGTAACTGGGTTATGGAAGTTATATAGGGCAGTCGCTCCATGTATTCACTGGTATTCAGGCTTCCAGATAGACTTAAATCCAACCCCAACGTAGTTGGGAGAAGCCTACGCAGATAGTGTACTATAAGACCTAAATTCAGTGGCAAGGCGTTAATTTGTCGAGCTATGTGGCGCGGCGGGCGAAGGTCCGCCTGCGACGCAGGAGGTTGCGGGTTCGATTCCCGCCTTGGGACAAATGTTTGTACGATCTACAAAGATTTGTTCCGGGTGTTCTGGGTATTTTCTATGTATAATAAAAAGTATCTATTTATGTAATATATTGTATTAAGTGTATCAGTCATCTAGTACCCATAACACAAGCTCTGCTTAGCTTGGGGCTAGATGATGCTGTGTGGATTGTCCAGCATTATTTATTATTTTATTATTTAATTTTCGTAAAAGGGATGCCGAAGAAACATAAATAAATAGAATACACTTTATTGTACACCATGAAAACATACAAATAATGACTTAAAGATACATAGGGTGCTACAATGGGTGGCGTTATCGCTTAAATCGATCTCTTACAGACAACCTTTGGGTGGACTTGATAGAGAAAGATAAAAGATATGTTAGTAGTTCGTGGTGTACTATTCAAATGTATACAATACAAAATAAATATGTATTCAGTATTAGAAGTCTGCTTGAGTTAATTGTTGATTTTGGTATATATTAGTGCTTATTCATTTATTTTGGCATATTGGTGTGTGCTAGCTAACATGTGGCAAATTATTTAATTTCATGATGTATAAAGATGATTGTTTTTTTTTTGACATATGTTGTATAGATTCAAGTACTTCAAACCTATCAGACAGACGTGTTACTGGGGAGTCTGTTCCGCCACTTCTTCTTCCCAGCAAAAACACTAGGAAGTGGTGAAGGGTGGGCGTTTTGGGGGACTGTCTCACGTAAACGTTTTAACGTTGAAAAAAGTCAAACCTAATTTGAATAAATGAAAATTGATTTTGATTTTGAAATATGTTTAAAATTACAGTAGGATATATATGTTCATGCAAATGCAAAGCAACGGACTGTTACAATGTCATTTCACGAGAGAGGTAATGAAATTCTGTATCATAATTTTAAAAGAAGATACTGTTTGAGCCCGCCTTATCGATAGTGGCAAAGCATTCCTTAGCCGTACTGCTGCCTCTGAGAACGACTTACGAAGTAGATAGTTAGTAGAAATTTTATTAGTTTTTCTGATTTGAATGTTATGGATATGCTGTATTAAATACCATTAGTGTAACTACGTGTAATATTATTTGGTGCTATTTTTATGGCGGTAAAATAGGGTAGTGGCCTTAAAAATTCTGTTTGGTCCGAAAGTTGGATTACTCAAAAATACTGGACGACCAAAAATGACGACGATATAGTGCGTTAAAATTTTGCGTCACGCCGTGCTACACTTTTTATGTAAAAGTGACGTCACAAGCCCCTTCTCCTGAACTTTGATGTGCTATATCATTGTCACCTTTTATTGATTTGAGTTAGCAAAAAATACGTGACAATATTTTTTTGTAATCTAACTGACGGACCAAAATAAAATGTGTTCTAGGTAAAAATAAAATAAGTCTATTACTCATTTTATTTTTACCTAGACTCCCTGTTGCTTTTCCGAACCTGTGAAGGGAAGCCGTATGGACACTTCACCCCTGGTACCTTTTCATACAGACAGCTACTAATGGGATATCTCTACTGTTAGTAACTTTGGTTTTCAGTTAGTTTTAATGTTTTTCTGACAGTTTCAGTACTTTACGTGGCCTGCCCAAATGTCCTTTTTTTGGTAATGTTTGTCCACTCGTTTAGCTGTTAAAGATCTGAATTGATCGACAAGATTGCAGACTGGACAGCTACACTTATTCCTGTCTAGTTCTTTCTTCAAAATACCAATCCTTTTGTAGAGAGAAAATGAAGAAAAAATGATACTGCTACCACTGAGGACGTATTATAAGTAATAAGACAAATTGAACGTGTCTCATCATCTGCCTAACCTATTTCCCAACTGTATTGGGGTCGGCTTCCAGTCTACCCGGGTGCAGTTGAATACTAGTACATGGAGCGACTGTCTATCTGACCTCCACAACCCAGTTACTGGGCAACACGATACCCCTTGGTAAGACTGGTTGTCATACTTTTGTGGTTCTGATTACCCGTAATGACTGTCAAAGATCTATAAATGACAGCTGGGACCAACGACTTAAGGTGTTTTCTGAGGCATGCAGGAGTCTCGATATGTAATGAACGATCACCCATCCACAGACTGACCTTCGAGCTGCGAGCTCTTCCTACAACAAAAACAATGTGTCTATATTTAGATTTTGTCACTGGAAGACTTTATATACTCTTTTTTCATCATCTTTTATGAGCCTAAAACTAATCAACTTTAGCTACAGTAAATCTACGCTGTTTTCCACAGTTCAGTTAACCCACTAAAAGACCATGAAGGAACATGATTGAATGACCGGTTGAATGAACGAATGGAAAAAAATGAATACAACTCGGTCCGACACGATACTTTGGCGCTGGAATCAAATACCGTACCCTTGGGACACAATCATTGATTTCATCGGCCGGAACGAGCTGAATGATAGTTTTTTTAACAGTTTCTGGTTTTGATTTTATGTGGAATCATTTGAGAAGGGTGATTAATTATAATAAACAACTCATTAATTAGAAAGTACTGTTGACATTTGAACCTCAAATGTCAACAGTACTTTCTAGCTGCAAGCTGCAATTTTCTGAGAGACAATACCGATAAAACGAGGTTAGTTTGAGAACTGTGGTAACTTTGATAATTGCTCGAAATTTAAATATTTTACTCAATTTTGCCCAAAAGTTATAAGTACAAATCAAAGCCGTTCCTGACACAACATCACCTATGACTGTATTTAACAGCTCGCCAGCACACAGATAAACCCTGAGAGGTTTTCGTTGTTTGGCTAGATTTTATAAAAAAAATTAAGTGTTTTAGAAATAAATAAATAAATAATATTAACTTTTTATTTTTTTATCCTTTATTAATAAGGGGTTTTTATCCACACGGATCGTCAACCTTATAACTCATTTCTTATTTATTTTATCACAACTAATAAACATTCTCAGAACAACAAAAGTACCTTATATTTGCCGTGAAGTATCGAAGCGTAGCTTTATTTTACAACCAAGCATATTTGTGGGAGCCCTACGGGAGTATTCGTTCGTAGTGGTTTTTTTCGCGAGATTAGTTTGAGCTCATTCGAGTTTTGCTTTAGTGATGGGCAACGGAAGATGGGAAGTCGATTTGCTTTGTAACATAGATAGATAAATCGTTTATTTGGTGCACACAAAAAACATAGTACAACATACAAAACACGATTTAAAAAAATAACATTTAGGAACAAGCCACAAGGTGCCAACATACAAAAAAAAAACAGAAAAGTAGACAATATTGTGATGAACAACGAACAATCTATAACATCGAAAGTGCGATGTGCGTCTTGGTTGCACTGGACGGGAGTCCAGCATGTGTCAGGTAAATATGCCTGACACTGATATTCTGTTGGATCCCTGCAGTGTCATACAGACGTTGATCAGAAGATTTATATACTTATTAATTAGTTATGTTGAAATTGGAGTGTGTGTAGTGATATTATGCAAGTATGCAAGCAATTTAAATAATGTGTTCTAATGGTTCGACAGCGCCTTAAAGTCGCTTACGATTTTTGGTTAAATAAATTGTAAGTTGAAACCCAGCACCTATTCACGTTAACAATAGTATTTAGCATTACTGAAAGTATCAAAAGTACTTCATATGTTTTTGCTAGAAGGTACATGTTGTACAGACGTTAGCAAATCAAGCTATCCGAAACTGTCAAATTTTCCCAATTGAACATGAACTTTATTCTTTTGTAAAAGAGTTGAAAATTTAGCAAATAAATTTAATAGATTGGCGTAGCGGCGTTGATGTGCTGGTCTCTGTACATAAAAATCTTTCCGATCCGAAACATTTAAAATTTGTAGCCAAAGTTACTCCTTGTAATATTAGTAATCTGCTAGTCCTGTCAAAATCGGTAAGCGGTTTAGGAGATTAGCCCAAACAAACAGACATTCAGACAGACAGACCGACGGAACGACGAACAAAAAGAAAGAAATTGTATTTTTTTTAATTCACCATACATACTTTCATACGCATAAAAATATCAAAATCAAAATCAGTAAAAATCAGTTATTTTAACATTACAAAGAGAGACTTCAACTTTATTTATTTGTATAGATGGATAGATAAACAAGAGTCGCCCCATCACTAGTGGGATCGCCATTGGTGTCAAACTTTCTCGTTTTTCCAGCGAATGTAACATTTTTTGCGGCTGCCTATTAATGTCGTATTGGGTGAAGAAAAATGTCAATATCGGGATAGACTTTAATAAATGTGACTTCTGAAATAAGATCGACTAGTCTACGTGTTTTACGATAGCGCTCGATCATTAACTCGACTCAATTTATAAGCTGTAGGTACTACTCGTATAATAAAAAGAAGCAGTTCATTAACTTTTTGACGTGTGTCAGATTTATAAGGGAACGTTTTTCAGATGACGGCGCGTTGACAACATTTTTTTGCTCTCACATATGTTATAGAAATATAGTGTAACGTTAGATGTTCGCCTAAACAGGAGATAAATTTATTGGGCATCAAATGTTTATGCGCATCGCCAGCAGTAGGCGCGGTTGCAGTCAAAGATTATGCCAGAGTAAGTTGAGTAACAGAAATCACAGTATGTTACGATCTGTGGAAGGAATACTTTGACAAAACTTCGTTAGAAGAAGGAATTTGGTATAAAACCATACAGTGTCAGCCTGCTCGTATACCTTGGTTTGTAAATATTAACCTAAGTAGAAAACTACTGGTTACAGGTCACAGACTCAGATCGGGACATTTCCCATGTAACAAGTTTGCTTTCTTGATGAAAAAGATAACCTCTCCCAACTGTGTGGAGAAAAAAAAAAGGTGTGTGGAGTTGTAGACGATATGCATCACTTGTTAGTGGAATGTGTTCAGTATGAAGCTGATAGGAGTAAGTTGTTCAGGGCTTTGAAGTTGAACAAGTACAATATAGGTAAATTCCACCAAATATTAAGCAAGCCGACTTCCGATGATGCGAGAAAGTTGTTCAACTTTATGGCCCTGATCCATTGATCTCGTTTGTTTAATAATAATTGTCTTAGGGTACGATGGGACTGACATACGCTGTGCGTTATAAAAGTCCCTAAATTAAAAAAGAATAAAAAAGAAAAAAAAAACACTGTATAATGCTGGACAATCCACACAGCATCATCGAGCCCCAAGCTAAAAAGAGCTTGTGTTACGGGTACTAGATGACTGATATACTTAATACAATACATTACTTGGATAGATATTTTTTTATCACATCGGTCGTCAAATGAAAGTATTCTATTCACATTGGCAAATGGGGTCATCATATTTGAGACGTCAGTCACGTTTTAAGCTGACTAATAGACCAGCCCTGTGGGACCTGTTTTGTAAAAGCGATAGGCGACAATTCTACAATTATTGTAGAAGATTTTTCATAATTTTCTGCAATATTAAACATCACTTGCCGTGAAAATGTGACATAATTGTAATTTTTGACAAAGTGTCTCATTGCCAATCAACCGCTCCGATTTTCGGACCTGGATAGAATGACCCAATGTCACTGTGTGATCTGGGAATCGAACCCAGGACCTCAAGCTCAGCAGTCGCGCTTACGATTACTAAACCAACGAAGCAGTTCAAAAGAACCCTTTGTTTAAAATGTAAACTTAAAGACCGTGGTGACTAAGTTGTTTTTGAAGCGTTACCTGACATGACCACCCATTAAAAATAACAACTTTCACAAAAAAATCTTACGTTGCTTTAATATGCGTATTCTAAGTCCAAAATACCTAACTTGACCTTTGATGGACCTTTAGGGGTGTCCCTTTTTTCGGCCCCTTCTGACCCATGTTAAACGTCACACACAATACGTAACTAGTAGCCCCCGGGTCTGCTTGCCATTCATCATATTTTTCAAATGGATGTCAATATGGATCGATTTTGGATGGCAAAATGATTGGAAAGAAAGATTAAGTATGGATAATTATTGTTAACTTACACATTTATAGCCGTGTTTGTTCAATATTTTTCATGATGTAGCCTTTCCTTGCTGAAAAATATTTCACGACCCCCTGTGAGGCTTATAACTTTTTTTTTATTTCACGAATATTTATTTCCAACGGCATGTATTATCCTCCTGCCCTTATGTCAATTTACACGGGATCCAGCAAGACTTCTATTTCCATACATCTCCATTTGCGGTCATCACATAAGTCATCACATAAGTCACCAACTATCTAGCCATATAATCTTTCACACAATCCATCCATCGTTTCTATGGTGTTCCTCTAAATTTGTACAAAAAAAAACATAAATCAGACAACTTAAAAAAAAAAAATAGCCATAGAGAAAATAATGTCACTTACCCAAATAAAAAAGGTTTTACAGTATCGCAGTCACTATGTGGTCAAGGCTGCCATGTTTGTGAAGCTAATTATAATAATCTCAGAGAAACTGTCGCGTGCCAAACTTAAATTGTAAGAAAACCAAGGTCCAAATGTGACCCTATTTGGTCCATGTTAGTTATGATATGAATCTGTAACCTTATTTTGAAGTGTATTTTGTAACTGACAAGGTAAATGCAAACAGTCATTATGGTGTTACGTAAGTAACCAGAAACTTTAACGAAAATGAACCCTATACTCTATTAGTTAAGGTTGAAACAACAAATATCGTAAGTATCGTATCAATCGGGTGCAAATTCAGAATCTGGGGTGCTACTGAGAAATACCTGGTTGGAAAACTTTTTGCAAAAAAAATATTCGACTTACAAAAAAAAATAGATTTACCATAACTTTAATTTCGAATGTAAGTGGCATAAAATTAAATCATACCAAACAAAAAAAGCCACAGATTGCCGACAAACTGTCCTGCAGTTTGGCAGAAGATTTGTGAAATAATAAAAATAAATAATGCTGGACAATCCACACCGCATCATCTAGCCCTAAGCTAAGCAGAGCTTGTGTTATGGGTACTAGATGACTGATATACTTAATACAATACATTACACAGATAGTTTTTTTTAATATACATAGCAAATACCCAGAACACCAGGAACAAATATTTGTAGATCGTACAAACATTTGGCCCAAGGCGGGAATCGAACCCATTTATTTATTACTTTTGTTGAAAGGAATAAAATAAAAGGCTCGAAATAAAAGCTATTTTACCTTTTAGTGTTTTTTTTTTGTATACAGTATTTTCTTTAAGTGTTTTTCTTTAAGCTGGTTGAATTTGTTTGTAAAATGTTTTTTTTTTTGGTTTTCTGTGGGTTGATTTATAATTTTACTAAGTTACCAAAATGTCCATTGCTCATCACTTTTTACAAAATGCAGTAGGTGAAAAATCAATCATCCCTTATTTCCT
Organism: Phlogophora meticulosa; assembly: GCA_905147745.2. Taxonomy (NCBI): domain Eukaryota; kingdom Metazoa; phylum Arthropoda; class Insecta; order Lepidoptera; family Noctuidae; genus Phlogophora; species Phlogophora meticulosa. The sequence goes on along the minus strand of LR990524.1, from coordinate 1,822,974 downwards.
GCAATTAGGGTAAGTTTTTCTTATTTTTTATCATTTATTTATTTACTTATTTACAGTACTGTAAAAAAATATGCGTGATCGAAAAAAAAAAATACAAGTATCGAGACCTGAGAATCCAACCCAGGACCTCATTCCAGACTAACAAGGCAGTAAGATAGCAGAGGTGTGGCTTAAACCATCCGTTTAGTTTGGCTTTATGAATAGAACGACAGATGTTATCGGCGACTGTCATCAGCAGAGGTGATATAGGGCGCTCTTCTGCGACCGACCGAACGAGTGACGTCTCTTAATACATTTAGTGGTAAATACTATTTTGTAGGTCTTAAACTTTTGTGTAAGTTTAAAAAATATAATTCATTGCCCCCTTCCTCAGGCCTCTCCCTCACCTTAAGTAAATTTACTCACTGGATTTTTTAAAACAGTTTAAATTTTATTTTATTTTTTGGAAAGGGCATCTCGCAATTTTTCCTTCAGGGATATCTACTACTTAACCGAACTTTCCTGTGGGGACTTAGTTAGAAATTAAGGCTTCCAGCCAGGCCGTAAAATACTTAAAAGCTAAGCGACCAATCACTAACGGCACCTCCTGGGTACAAGCCTCGGCTTAGGACGTGCTGGGAGAGGACAGCAAGGGACGGGCTGGATCTAATAAATATATTATTTAGGGACCAATTTGAACAACTACTGGCTCAGCTACGCGGGCTGGCTGGAGCAAAGGGTCGGGGGGAGGACATTGACGGGGTCGTCGCGATAACGGAATGAAGCAGACTAAATTGAAAAGTTTGAGCAATTTAGTCCGTTGTAGAAAATCCAATGAGACATGTTTTACGGCAAACCGTTGTGGAAACTTATCCCAGCTTCCGAAAGGAGTAAGAACATGGTTAAAAAACCACCTGGATCACATTAACAGTGGTTGTCACATAAGTAAGTCGGTGTAATCCGACATCCTACACGAGACGACTCCTCAAACCGTTTGGGGATTACTCCAATGAGGATTCTGGTACACAATACAGAGGTTGGCACGATAATCCCCTTTGTGTGATACCATTGTTTAGAGGTGACATCTGGATAATTATACTGCGTTATGATACAAAAGGAATTTTTATCCGTTTCCGTGTATTTTTTACGGCTGAAGATCTTCTAATGTTGGTATAAATAAATAAATCAATATATAATGCTGGACAATCCACACAGCATCATCTAGCCCCAAGCTAAGCAGAGCTCGTGTTATGGGAACTAGATGACTGATATACTTAATACAATACATTACACAGATAGATATTTTGTATTATACGTAGCAAATACCCAGAACACCTGTCTATATATCCAATTGTGAAACTAAACCAGCTAGGGAACCACACAAACACACACACTAAAATCCATTAAAATCCGTCCAGCCATTTACCTATTTCTGTGTTTTTGTCTTTGTCTTTGTATGTGTATTACTAAAATAGTTTGTGAGTATATTGTTACTTACACTATGAGTCTTGTTGCTCGAAATAAATAATGTTTTTTTTTTAATTAATGTTTGTTTTTTGAAAATCGAAAATATATAGAAACTAGCTTTTGCCAGCGGCTTCACTCGCGTTAGGAAGTGGGGGTTAGAAAGAGACAAAAAGTAGCCTATGTCACTCCCCATCCTTTCAACTATCTCCACTTAAAAAATCACGTCAATTCGTCGCTCCGTTTTGCCGTGAAAGACGGATAAACAGACAAACACACATAATATTAGTATGGATTAGAGGTTGCTTCGCTACAATTTTCTATTAAGGAAATTTTATTATTGATTGTTTTTGCTTGATAGGATACTCGAAGATATCCTGCAGTTACTCATACAATTTAAATTATATACATATATGAGTATATATATCTTGTTCATTACTTAATAGGATTGGCCATTTGGATTTATACCCCTTCTTAACATCAAGGCCGCATCCACCATAATGGTACGAAGAGTTATTCTGCTAAAAGATCAGATGTTGTAGATTCGTTTGAATGAAAACTGGAAACTTATCATACAAACTTATCATACAAAGTTTTTCCAGCAAAGGCAGCTCGTCAGAGGGTCGTCAGTCACCTGTAAAAGCTTTGAATGCAGGTGAAGTTGAGAACCTGCCCGTTTTTCCCCCCGTCCTCACTCACCCCCCACTCGTTATCAAAATACGCTCGACGATTGCAGATGGAACGGTGAAATTTATTGTATCGCCCTCTTGCCAACATTTGAAAATAAAACATGAAAGTTTTTCCCTGCAAATGTTTGTTTGAAAATTGTACAGTGTAAGAAATAAGGTAACATATATTATGTATATTACTACCACGTCTCTATTCCCACGAGGACTAGATAGAGGTGTATCGGCGAACGTATACTTTATTTCGTGCGCAATACATACATTTTGTACGAAGAAAATCATTAAAATACAGGAAAACATACACTGTAATCTTTCAAGAGCTCTCAATCCCACAGTTTAAAAATATATAAAAATAAAATAAAAATACTTCACTGACCCTCGGAAGCTACGGCGAGCGTAGCCACGAGAGTGCTACGAGCTACGCCGTAGCGTGCACGTAGCCGGTAAATCTTTGCCGCGGCATACGTCCGGCTGCGGGCAAATAACTCCCCATTATATACACTTGTATTACTCTCCGACATTGTCTGAGAAAATATTTATTTTAGAAAAGTTGCAATTGAAAGTGGAGTGGAGAAATAACTACTACGCTGGATATGAATGACATACGTGTTGGCTATATCGGTGCCTTTGTAATTATTTAATAAACATGTTTATGTAATTTAGAAACAATTGTGAAATTCCGATAACAGATCTATCCGATCACAGAAACTACGATTGCAAAATTATTTTGGGGGTTATTGTTGCTTGCTCCAACTAATTATTTAAATAGATTTAGGAGTAGGCTAAGTCACATAGCGCAGATAATCAACTGCTTTCTTGACTATGTTCTTCAGAAAGGTCAAGTGCGTAGTAGGTGGCGTTCTGAAGTTTCTGCGTACCTTCATGAGAAAAGGCACAAATCGTGACTTTTATAGTAAAATGATTCACCAGAAAAAGACGTAAAAAATAGGGAAAAAACCTGCCTAGCCTTTTCAAATACCGATTCCCCATTTTGGGATTGGCTTCTAGTCTAACTTAATCTTACATAGAACGACTACCTGACCTCTACAACCCAGTTACTGGGCAACACGATTACCCCTTCGTAAGACTGCTTGTTAAACTTTCGGATTTCTGACGACTGTCAAAAATCTTCAAATGACAGCCGGGACCAATGGCTTAACGTGCCTTCCTAAGAACGAAGGATTCAAATAAAATAAAATTGTATTTTTATCCACCATTTTGTTTTATTGGAATAGCTTAACATGCGTTAAAACATGGTATCCGGCTGTGTGTATTCGATATCCCTACCACCCTGTATGATCTGTGCAGCTAGCGTGAGTAATCTCTCCGTGTAAATCCCACACAGCAGTAAAGTCTCGCCTTTACAACGATACGGAACCCAACATCCTCCTCCACGTTCGGCTGTAAATACCCACCTATTTAAAATACATTAATACCCTCCATGTATCAACAACACTCTTTTGATAGCTTACAGCCTAAAGGGGCTTAATCGCTTAAGCTGAAGCGCTTAATGCAAAACGTTCCGGTTTCTATAGAAATTCAGCACAAAAAACCGCAAACACTTAATAGCTTTTGGTGTAAAAATTAATTAATATTATATTTTAAAAGCAGTCTCTTTGCGGATTATGAAACAGCTTCGCGGAAACTAGGTTACTGGTTCAAATCAGGTATACTGTGATTGTTTACATCTAGTTAAGAGCGTCGCGTGAAAATAAATGTTTTAGTTTTTATTAAATGTGTTTTTAACTCGAGAACTATAATTTATCCGATTGAAAGCTTTGTTTGAGTATATAACACATAACATAATGCCTGGAATCCCCAAAGGGTTAGGTAGAGGTATACACCCGCATTTCGCCAGTTTTGTTTAAATCCCATGCAATAGGAGCGAGCCTATAGCCATCAATCGAGCACAAATCCAGGCTCCGGACTACTACTCAGAAATTCCAGATGGAAATACCCAATAACACTTAGTCTGACATGGGAATCGAACCCAGGACCTCATGTTCAACAGTAGCACTTGCGACCACTAGGCAGACCAAGAGGCACACAGTTTTAGTATACATGTATAGAAATATTAGTCTTAAGACGAGAGCTGCAAAACTAACATAACGTAACACGAGAATTTAAAAATCATTGCAAATTAATAATATCTGCTATCTTTCTCTAACACACCAAGCAAGACAGAGACTAAATACAATTTATTTGCCTCTGTAAATAACGGAGTGTCTGCCAATTTTCTATAACATTATTTTAAACAGTGACCTTAATATCGGCGTCTGTTCTTGAAGCTGACTGTTTTGCAGAAGCCTTCTTCTGTTTACCTGCCTAATCGGACGCACTTGCCTGACTTCACAAACAAGAAACAGTGTTACGTCACCCGGCGCGGCCCGGCTCTGGCTCCCAGCCAGTTCCGAAGAAAACTATTCAAAGTGTACCCTTTATGATTGTTCTGGTTGAGTGGAATGTCACGTAATGTCCATTTTATTCATTGTACTGCACGCCATCGTCTGTCTACTGAAGTATTCGATCTCAGGAATTCTTGAATGGTAGACATGTCATGGGTAACTTTAAGTATGAAGAATAAATGGAAGACTGGCTAGCACTTTTAACGGCTTTTGAAGTTAAGAACAAGACGAAGTTTGAGATTAACTGGTTTTTTTATGGGTTAACTGCACGCGTAGCATGACCTTTTTTTTTGTTAACGGGGGGAAACCTTCAAAAGGCGCCTGGGAGAAAAGACCCGGGAGTGTGGGATTCTTACCTCACTAAAACCATTCCAGTGATCACCATCAGCACTTGGAAGGGGCCCCGTTACCTCTTAAGAGACCACTCCGGGACCACCTCTGTGCATCGAGGCGTAGCATGACCTAGTCTTTTTTTAATTCTACCAAGAATACACACCGGTCTTTCTTTCCCATTTGACATCTGTTCTACCCGAGCACTGCACCCCGTAGACTGTAGAGAATTAAAAACTTTCTCCTCTTCAGTTTTAACATAGCCTAATTAGGACGGTAGAAATCTCTCAACAATCTGTCATGTTGTCTATACTTCCGTCGACAAAACCCGTTTGTATGGTGGTCATGCTACGAGTGCAGATCTGCCAACCCCATCGTGCCTTTCAACATTCTATTAATATCTCTTTAAACATATTAAGTCAGGTGCGTGGTAATCGCAACCGGCGTGCGTGTATGACCAGATGTATGAACGTAAACAAAGCAAAATCAGTATCTGAGGATTGTAGCAGGTGGCTTTATGTAGTGTCTGCCTAGAGTCCTACTCCCGTGGGAAAAGGCGTGAGTGCATGAATGGGTTTATGTATTATCTCTTATAATAACATAAATAACACTTAAGCAAAGATGAAAGTAAAGATGGAAGTCACAAATGAAGGTCTGTTATTACACGACCCCTTCTTGACACCTTCTGAATCTGGTTGAGGTGGAATTAACTTAACATCGAGACTGTATTCCCTTTGCGAGTCAGGCAGAGATGTACGTACAGAACACCAACATTTTGTTTTAATCCTACTTATTACAATTGATAGAATTAATCCCATTAATTCAGGTCTAAATCCTTCAAAGCTCACTTTAAGATTAACTAGTTATAACTGGCGAAATGTGGTTGTGTTATAAAGTGATACAACTCTGCCTAACCGTTCAGGGATACCATCGTGATGTTATGTTATAAAATTAAATTAAACATAATGTTTGAAGGAGTATAACTTTACAACCGCGTACCTAAAGAAATAAATATTATTAGGTTAAATTTATTTATTTAATACTTTAAGCGCACAAATGTACAGAGGCGGACTTAATGCCATAGGCATTTTTTACCAGTCAACCTTTGGGTGATGCAGAGACAAACAGTGGCAGGTGCAATTTCTTAAAAGAAAAGGGTAAAGAAATATATCTTATATATAAAATTCTCGTGTCACAATATTAGTTACCATACTCCTCCGAAACGGCTTAACCGATTTGTATGAAATTTTATGTGCATATCGGGTAGGTCTGAGAATCGGCCAACATCTATTTTTCCTCCCCCTAAATGTTAAGGGTGGTCCACCCCAAACATTTTAATAGCAAAACAACGTATGCTGGGTCAGCTAGTATTTATATATATATTGATTATAAACTATAAATATAATATCTACATAGAATGTATACAAACACATACATAAACAATAAGGACAGCTAATGAGAAAACATTAGCGTTGTGACGAAACCACTGCCAACTTCTTACGAACATGGTCACGCACTAACAAATATTTATTGAAAAAAATAAACTCACATTTTTACAGCGCCATGCATAATTTTCATAATCGACTCCAAAAAAAACACCTAATGATCTCAAATAACTTTAGTTTCATAAATTTAGTTTTAGTGTTTTTCTGTAGTCGCTCGAAAGTTTTGGTGGTAACATTTTTAATATTTATTATAGAACTTGAACAGATAGTGAAAAAGATTCGCTATAATTATGAAACTTTTCGCCCTAATCTAAAGCGACGTTAATAATTCATCTGACGCCTTTTCCCAACTATGTTGGGGTCTGCTTCCAGCGTAACCGGATTCAGCTGAATACCAGTATTTTACATGGAGCGATTGCCTATCTGACCTCCACAATCCAGTTACTGGGCAACACGATACCTTTTGGTAAAACTGGTTGTCAGATTTTCGGGCTTCTGACTACCCGTAACGAATGCCAAAGATCTACAAATGAGAGCCGGGACCAACGGCTTAACGTGTTTTTCGGAGTCTAAATTACGAACGGTCACCCATCCACAGACTTACCTCGGCAAGCGTAGCTTAACCTTCGATCGTCAATAATTAGTATTAAGATATTCTGTGAATCTCATTTTAAATGCACTTTCATTTTATCTACCTCTTTTCCTCATCTTAATTATATCATTATACTGTACGTGTCTAAGTCACTGAACTCATAAACGGCTGGACCGATTTGTTTTTTTTTTAATATTGTGTGTATGAGTGGGTCCTGCACGGTTTTTTTTACAATTGGATCAGGTAGATGGCGCTGTTCAGGCAGCAACGTCTTTCGGGTACGCTAGTGAGATATACATTCTTTAAACCTAAAAACTACATTCACTATTAAAGTGTACATGTAACAGTAGGTACATCAATCCCATACACATCGTACAGTCCAGCACATCAAGCTACACTAATCTGCCAAATTTCTTTGATAGGTTTTCAACTTTATTGTGAAAGGATAAGGTTCATGTTCAATTGGGACACACACACACCAATTGTTCAAACATCTGATCCACTCGGCGTCCGTATGCCACTGCAGGGATCCAGCGTCTGGTTTGTTTGCCTGACACATGCGGGGCTGACCTCTGGTTCCGTGCGACCTTTAGACAGGCATTGCACGTTGGTTGTTCCGTGTTTCAGTAAATTGTTCAATTGTGTCGTCTTCTTTCTTTTTAATCCGATTGTCATATTTTCGGCCAAACTATTTATTTATTTTTTTAATTCATTTTATGTTAATGTCATTTAACTTAAATTTTGTGGTGTGTTAAAATTTTTTCATCCTCATCTGCCTAGCCTTTTCCCAACTATGTTGGGGTCGGCTTCCAGTCTAACCGGATGCAGCTCAGTCAACCAGTGTTTTACATGGAGCGACTGCCTATCTAACCTCCACAACCCAGTTACTGGGAAACACTATCGTGTCAGACATTCGGGCTTCTGACTACCCGTAACGACTGTCAAAGATCTACAAATGACAACCGGGACCAACGGCTTACCGTTCTTTCCGAGGCACGGAGGAGTCTCGATATGTTACGAACGGTCACCCATCCACAGACTGACCTCGGCAAGCGTAGCTTAACCTACGAACAACCCGTGCGGCTGTTTTTATCTAGCCACTAGCTCCTCTGAGATTTATTTTTTGTTGCACTTAGTAAATAGTTTATGTGCCTATTTATCTATATGACATGAAACTTCAAGACAATTTAGGTTCTCTTTAAAAATTGACAGAACTTTGTGCATTCCTAGTAAAACAATAAACGTATAATATTCCATAACTATGATTGCGCATATGTAACTAAGATACCACTTTGCTTTTTAATAATGGCCGATCCATTAGCACACAGTATTTCCTTGCTACAAGACGCTAGTTTCACTTAAAAACATTTTACCATTCTTGTTTCTAACGACAACCACAGTATAATAAACACCAGTACAGCAAGGAGCACATGTAATGAGAAAAAAATGGGTGCGCGTCGTCGCGCTGTTTTTTTTTCATACACCTTTTTACTCTGTGATCACTAAATGGTCGTGGAAAAAAGTAGTATACAGCTGAATGGACACTAGTTGCAGTGGAGGTAGAAAAGGCTTTGGAAACTTTTAATGAGCAGTGTGTGTCATTGTTTTCGAAGTACGCGAGACCAACTAAAACTTGCAGGTCATTTTTGTGCTTGATTTTCCAATGGAGGTGTATTCAGCCTAATAAGGAATTATTAACAAAGTTTCGACCATTACTCAGCTGTCTAGCCCAAACGTATTCGGGTCAGCTTCCAGTCTAACCAGTTTTTCCGTCTGGTATTTCTCAGTACCAGCCCGGAGTCTGGAATTGTGCCCGGTTGATGGCAATAGACTTAACCACTACATGCGACTAACTGAAAGTTTCCACGTATCTCAATCCAAATCTCAAAGCGCAATCTAAAATTGCAGCTTCTGATTCGCCCTCTCAAGGTAAACAAACAAAGACCGATCTGTAGATTGGGATGGAGAAACGTTATTGAAATTGTCAGTTAAACGTGTCTGGCGAAATGTGGATATAAGTACTAAATGTACATCTCTGTCCTACGCTTCTGGGAATACAGGCGTGGTGTTTATTTTATATAAACGGTTACACATTACAATATGGTTAAGAACTTAAAACTAAAATGGTAGTATAAATGTGTAACATTTTCCACATAATATAAAAAAGTTAAAGTACATACTCTATGAATACATGTTAAAATAATACCAAACTGAAAGTTATACACGCAAAAAAAAAAGAAAAATAAAATATAAAAAGGGAAAGAACTATGATTTGAAAGTGTTATGTACTTAATTCTGCTATGGTTTTAAGAGCAATATGTATCAGAGTAAAATTAACATAAACTCCGTTAAAAATCCTAGAGTAACTAAATTGAGAATCCTGGAAACATGCCTAACCTGAAGTAAGGCAGTAGTTTCTGAGGCTGTCCCAATTTAAACAAGCCGACGACACACTGGAGGTGAGGGGCCATGAAAGTTAAGCTGTTTGACCGAACTTTTACAAAGCGGCCCTAATTCATTATACGGTCGGTCAGAAGCAGAGGTACATGTCTTTAGTTTAAATAGTTTTCGCACAAACTAGGGGCGTGTACAAAAAATATGTTAAAACTTCAGTTGGTATTTTTTCGGTATACCTAAGTGTAATATGAAGTGTGTTGGTGGTTTTATCATCGTATTTGTTCTAGGCATTTTTCAATTAAGAGTTTGGTTACATGACATTTGTAGATCTTTGACAGTTGCAGTCGTCAGAAGCCCAAAAGTCTGAAAACCAGTCTTACCAAAAGGTGTCGTGTTGCCCAGTAGGTTGTGGAGGTCAGATAGGCAGTCGCTCCATGTTAAATACTGGTATTCAGCTGCATCTGGTTAGACTGGAAGCCGTCTTTTTTTTTGGGCCAACCCGCCACACTATTCCCAAACCAAGGCAACTCCTGAAAACCAGAATCAACAGTGGCGACCACCAGAAAAGCGTCGACAATGAAGTCCCGGAGAATCGATTCAACTGTCTTGGATCCTGCAATGAAATTAATCAGAAAAGAACAGCGGAGGAGTTAGAAAAATACATAATTTCCACTTCCACGATACTTTCTATAACACTAATGCCATAAGCAGTTTTGACGGGATTTTGTCAAAATCGGCTTTGAAGTTTTGGAGATTAGCCCAAGCAATGTCTGTTTGTCTGCTTGGTCTAATCTACAAAACTCCAAAATATGTTTTTTTGGTATTACAACCATATACGCGTTTAGTAAAAAGAAGTTATTTCAACATTACAAACAGACACTTCACATTTATATAGATGTATACATGATCAAACCTAGGACGTTTCAAAAGTCATTTAAGACCAAAATGGCCTGTTTTCAAATAAAACAGCAAACAACCTTGAATAGTTGCCCCATTGCCGCTGTTCGGGGAACTATGACCCCTAATTACACCTGAGCCGTGCCCTAAGATTACATTGACGTCATCAATGATGAACACGGGGCTTGCCATTAATCACTGCTATCACTATAACGTTCACACATTTAATCTAGCAATAACATTATAAGCAGTCAGATTAATGAGTTCCACTAACTTTGACAACCTATGCGGCGCAGCGGGCGAAGGTCCGCCTGCAACGCAGGAGGTTGCGGGTTCGAATCCCGCCTTGGAACAAATATTTGTACGATCTACAAATGTTTGTTCCGGGTGTTCTGGGTATTTGTTATGTATAATAAAAAATATCTATCTATGTAATGTATTGTATTAAGTATATCAGTCATCTAGTACAGTCGAGTTCATTAATATATTGGCACTGTCAAGGATTAAAAATATTGTGAGCGTTGGAAAGCTCAATAAATTCTATAGAATCTATAGTTCAAAAATATGTCCTCATGTGAACGGTTCAATAATATATGCTGTGCATTGTGCAATAATATGTGATCATAAACAGTTCAATAATATGTGATCATGAACAGTTCAATAATATGTGATCATAATTTTATTAGAAAAACATAACGTCATTTGAAGTTAATCTAGCCAGTGATAAATAATGTTGCAAACTCCTTGACCATGCAATTTTAAGATTGCTATTAAAATCATCTTTATGACGTAAGTAATAAGGTTGAATTTGAATTACATTTACTTGTTAAGATATTATTGTATTCCTGTGTGCATACATAATTGTGAATCACCACATGTAGCATGACCACCATAGAAACGTGTTTTGTCGACGGAACAATAGACAACATGTCAGATTGTTGAAAGATTTCTACCGTCCTAAGCATGACGATGTTAAAACTGAAGCGACGCAAATTTTCTATTCTCTATTTATTATTTCTGTATAAAATTTATGTTATATTGCTATTATATTTTATATTTGTATAATGTCTACGCGGTGCCCCATGCTCGGGTAGAAGAGATGTCAAGTTGGAAAGAAAGAACGTTATTTATTCTTCGTAGAACATATACAAAATTGGTCATGCTACGTGTGCTGAGGTCCGCTTCCAGACTTTTCCACCATATGAAGCGACATGCCTTAGACAGCACTGTCCTGTCCTGCCCTGTCAAGTATAGCAAAAAAAACTTTCGTTTACCTATACTTATAGGTATATACACATACGGTACGTACGACATCTTAGAGACTAAGCCGTTGGTCCAGGCGGTCGTGTCGTGTCAAATCTTTGTCGGTCGTTACAGGTAATCAGTCCGAAACTTAGTCAATCAGTCTTGCTTAGAGGTATCGTATTACCAAGTAACTGGGTGGTGGCAGGTAGTCGCTCCATGTAAGACACTGGTCTTCAGCTGACGATGATTTTTCTTCTCTTTCTAGTTTTTATCTATCAATCATTTTAAAGTCCCAGGTTATTGAGTACATTTTTAAGTTTTATTGGGGCAAGCCCGCCACACTATTCCCAAAACACTGCAATTCCTGAAAACCAGAATCAACAGTGGCGACCACCAGCGACGATGAAGCCCGACGAGTCCCGGAGAAACGATTCAACTGTATTGGATCCCGCAACGAAATTAATCAGAAAATAACAGCGCAAGAGCTAACTCTTGCGCTGTTATTTTCTGTACAGTTGTACTTAGAAGCCTAAAAGTTTTAAAGCCTAAGCTTCAAAACTTTTAGGCTTCTAAGTACAACTGTCGTATTTAAGTACAGGAAACATGAAACGGGTTCAAAGGTGTAAAAGAAGAACGATATGTTAACAGGCTGACTACAGCAGATGCAGCCTAATAACGTAACATCACGCCGGTAAGCCCGAAGGGTAATGCAGAGGCGTAAGTACCTAATTGTACACCCACATTTTGCCAGTTATGTTTATGTCCATGGGGGGAACCTATTGCCATCAATCGGGCACAAATACAGACTAAGCTGCTTCTCAGAAATTCTAGATGCAAAAACACCATAAAACTTTGCCCAAACCGGAAATGGAGCCCAGGACCTCGTACTCAACAGTAGCGCTTCCGACCACTAGACCAACGAGGCAGTTTGCAGCTTCATCTTGCAGATCAATTGATCCAAGCAACTGCTACTTAGCCACGAGCCCCCCAATATTATCACCGTATGTAATGCCTGTCCTCCTAAAACCTAATATCGTTACATTTTATGAGAACCCCACAGTTTTTACGCACCTCACGTTCCCGATCACATAGGTAACCGATATTTCGAAGTCGTTTATCCGCATGCGTCTTGATGTGTAACGGGATTAATCTGCTGCTGTTGTAACCTGGAGCTGTTAAAAATGATGAAAGGAAACATAGCGAGGAAACCACTATCTATCAACCCTCAGTGTGCGCACGTGGTGGGATGGCCCCCTGCTTCTTAAAGAGAAGAAGTCGGAGCCCCATCAGGGTACACAATACACTCACATACCTGGCTATGCTGGTTGTACGACGATGCCCCTTCCAGTCTCTTTTATTGATAATTATCACGTTAAATATGGAAGTATTGGTCATGTAGTCATGATGGCCCAAAGGTTTAGGCCTCGCCTCTTGTGCACGAGGTTGTGGGTTCAAACCTGGGCAAGTACCAATGTGAGTTTTTCAATTCATATGTACTTTCTAAGTTTATCACATCGGTGAAGGAAAACATCGTGAGGAAACCTGGACTTATATAATTAATATAAGTCTGTAATCGCCAACCCGTCTTGAGCAAGCGTGGTGATTAATGCTCATGCCGTCTCTGTATGAGAAGAGGCCTTTGCCCTGCAGTGGGACATTAATAGGCTGGTACAAGATCACGTTAAACGCCAAGTGACCGACAAACAATACATTTTCTTTTGTTTCTCGTTTTCTGACAGTTAAGGTGTTAAAAGGATTATTATAACAAGTGTATCACGCAATTAGACAAGGTACTCGAAAACTCGTAAATCCGTCACGATACTTTTATCCCAAATATACGTATTGAAGAAAAATCAGCCTTTTACTAAAGTCATCCCACGCATGTGTCTTGGTGTTTCTTAATACACGACTTGGAATGGAAGTAAATACATAATTCAGTACAAAACGAAGGAAGAATAAGCCGAACGTTGTCGAAGGGCACCGATCCAGAGTTATACATTATTAGCTGTCTCGGCGAACTTTGTACCGCATCAAAAGATAAGTTTCCCTGCCATCTGTTACAAATGTATGGAACTTATTATAGGAAAACATTTAACATGCAATAAAAAAATGAGTTCAATAATCGAAATAAAAACTGTCCTATCTTTTAAGTTTGACCTAAACACACACTATGATCAAAATTTTATTAAAATCGGTTCAGTAGTTTAGGAGTCCATAGCGGACAAACAACGTGACACGTGATTTATATTAAGATTTCACATAATATTCCTTAATATAGAAACGTATTAAAAATATGCTAGTTGTAATACTTTGCGACAGTAAGTCAGTTACAAAAATACATACATAAACTCAAGTAAGGCTCCTCTTATTTATAAACATGTACCAAAGTTTATTAAAGATCAACCTTTAAGTAGATTTAAAACGTACCTTAAAAATGCTTCTTCAAAAATGTTATTATTCTGTATCAGATTTTTTAAATGATATTATAATAATGTAAAAAGTCAATGTAGTATTAATTAACAAAGTAGTATTAAATAAATAGAATAATTTATTGTATCATAAGTAAATAAAATGTTGCATGACATTAGGCAGAATGTATAAGGATCAAAAATATTGTAACACCTAATTGTACTAATTACCTACTACTAAGCAAATAAATAAAAATATCTTCCTATCTATCTATCACGCCTTTTACCCATGAGAGTATTTCCTATAGAATAAGAAATATTGAAACAAGCCTAAAATATCTTTCGCGTGCCTTCGACAGCTTGCCTTGTTTCGTCATATTCAGGTGGCGCCATCTGCGGGCTCAAATTTGCGTTGGATCACAAGGACATACGCCATTTCAGCTTTGTATCTAGGATAGCAACGAACCAGTCTGGCGTCTCATGACAAAATTATGTAATTAAAGATTCATGAGTTATCCGTAACAGGGCTCTATTGCATTTACTTAAAACACATTACTTGCTACACTACTTTGAAGACCTATGTGGTGCAGCGGGTGAAGGTCCGCCTGCGACGCAGGAGGTTGCGGGTTCGATTCCCGCCTTGGGACAAATGTTTGTACGATCTACTGGGTATTTGCTATGTATAATAAAAAATATCTATCTATGCAATGTATTGTATTAAGTATATCAGTCATCTAGTACCCATAACACAAGCTCTGCTTAGCTTGGGGCTAGGTGATGCTGTGTGGATTGTCCAGCATTATTTATTATTGTTATTTATTTATTATTAATTATTACTGAAAATCATGGAGATAAGAGTTACATCATTTTGTGCAGACATGGCCTCAGTGATGCCCATGATATCGTATCCTTCATTCACTTGGTAAGGCTACCTGTCTATTTACCGCCCGATAACAGAAAAAAAAAACAGAAAAAATGTCTTGACAACCGTCCAAGCAATTGGCCCTTGATCTCCCGGACGTGTCCAAAGGCTTTCTCGATAATGTTCCATCTCAAATTATTATCTTTTGTCCGTTTGAAATATCAGCCAAGATTTCGTCCCCCTCCTCCCGTGTCCAGGCTAGACGCGGGTAGAGGGTGGGGGTTATTGCTAGTGTCCGACTGAAAGTGGATTGTAATCCGAAAACGAAAATGAAAAAAAAAGATTCGGCTTCTGTCTTATTTTCGGCCGAAAATTAAAATAATTTCGGCATAAAAAAAAACCAGCTGTAAACGAAAATATCATTTGTTTATTTTTATCACCTTGAACAGAAAATATGGACTTTACAAGAAATAAAACACAATAATACCAGTAATTAAAGGATATGAAATTTGTAAGTGTGTGATTGTGTATTTCTTGCACCGAGCTTTGGGTCCTGATTTAAGGCTTGGCCGAAGCTTTGGCTGGTTACTGGCCTAAATATTGCCGAATCAAGATTTTTGGACGAAAACGAAAACGAAAACTAAGCTTCGATCAGTCACTAGCTGTAGCCTATTTCATCTTTGGACGACAGTTATGAGCGTATTTATTTACGATTGGGGCTATTGGAGGGTAGTCTATCGAATACAACGCTATGTAGGTATGAAAATATCTGTCATTGTACGGTCTGTTGGTATAGTTGTCACAAGTACTATTCCTGGGTCGGGCAGAGTGTTGAATAGAATACTCGTTATCGTAAATTACAAAAACTTACAAAATAATAATAAGTATTTTTGAGATTTTAGGGTTTCGTAGTAACGAAGGAACCCTTATAGTTTCGCAATGTCCGACCTCCGTACGTCCGTCCCCGCGTATCTCAGAGACTATTAGTACTAGAAGTCAATAATTTGACATGGGTATATAATATATTGCCCACGTCAAGTGACAACATAAAATATGATAAAATATTTAGATTTTATGGTAGCTCCTCTATACTCTAAAGGATCTCGTGGCTAAATAAAAACAGCCGCACGGGTTGATCGACGGTTAAGCTACGCTTGCCGAGGTCAGTCTGTGGATGGGTGACCGTTCGTGTCATATCGAGACCCCCGTGCCTCGGAAAGCACGTTAAGCCGTTGGTCCTGGTTGTCATTGGTAGATCTTTGACAGTCGTTACGGGTAGCCAGAAGCCCGAAAGTCTGATAACGAGTATAACTAAGGGGTATCGTGTTGCCCAGTAAGTGGGTTATGGAGGTCAGATAGGCAGTCGCTCCATGTAAAACACTGGTATTCAGCTGCATTCGGTTAGACTAGTAGCCGACCCCAACATAGTTGGGTAAAGGCTAGGCAGGTGGTGGTAGCTCCTCTATACATTTAAAGAAGGGGCCGATTTTTTTTCTCGTCTATCCCATTGCGTGGGGTGTCGTGCAGGTCACTTAAGAATATAACCGTTTTTAGGGTACCGTACTTGTTGCTTAAAGGGAGGCTCCAATCACCAACTAATGTAAAACGTTTTGTTTAAAAAATAAAGATTTTGTATTTTTGTATTTGTACCTATAAAGGAAAAAACGGAACCCTTATAGAAACCCTTTTTGAAATGGTATACTATGAAGTATGCACATACAAACTTATTTTGGCAATCGATATAATTAAAATTATGCGTGTATATTACTTACGGTTAGGGAATGCTTCCCTTTGCGTGATCCAACACTCACGTTGCCGGGTTTTTTATATCTGGATTTTTTCAGTAGCAGCCTGGAGTCTGGATTTGTGCCTGATTGGTGGCAATAGGGTCGCCCCCTATTACATGAAACTTAAACATAACTGGCCAAATGTGGGTGTGCTGTACGATTCTTACACAGGTACAAGTACGGGTATTTTCTTAGCAAGATCAGTAACCAAAGGAACACCACGCTTTTTTTTTCAAATATCGCAATGCCTTACTTTCAAAATATCACGCCTGTATTCCTCGATGTGGTAAGCAGCGGTGTACCTATAGTACACCCATATTCCGGCAGTTATTTTGAAGTCTTATATAATAGGGGCGAGCCTATTGCAACTCACCGGGCACAAACCTAAGCTCCGGGCTGCTATTGACCAATTCCAATTAGAAAACCCAACTACACTTAGCCCAAACCGGAAATTGACTCCAGGTCCTCATGCTAAGCAGCTTTTGCGGCAACGGCAATCATACACAATCTTCACAAAAATAATTCCGGAAATAAAAAAAGTATAACAAACCTACGTTGTCAAAAACAGTCTCAATGTAAGGTTAAAGGCTAAGGTCGCTTACCTTCGCTTAAAATCCTACAGAAAGTTTAATCTTGATAGAAAAAAAAAAAACAATTGCCTTCTCACGTACCTTGGTTCGTCAAATTATATTGGAAGACAGTTTCCTTACGATCGATTTACGAGTATCCGTCTCAAAGTAGTTAATTAAACGAAGATTGATTTTCTAAGGAGTTTATTGGGTCGTGTTTGCGACGCGCCGATTAGACGAGTCATTTATTAACTAAACGGATTTTTAGAATAGAGAATCGATTGCGAGAAAAAAGTGTTTTCAAACTCCACTCGTAACTTCGGAGATTTAATTGGTTTGAAGCGATTATAGAATGAAAATTTGTTTATTTAAGTTTCATCTTCAATTCGTAGTCAATATTGATTTAAGATATTTGATTTATAATATTCATAAGCTGTGTTTAATCTATATGAAATTTAAAAAACAAAAAACACTCAATTTTCGATAAACATTCTGAAAACGAAATCACGAAAGTCGATTACAGATTCATCTAAAATTGAATCGACTAAATTCCCGAATGAATCGGGCGACTAGATTGACAATCGCCTCATCACATTTGTAAAGAAAGTTAATTTAATACGTAGTTTGGTTCGTAAGATAAGGGGATGAAAGCAGTGACTGATTACTTATAATATTATGGCTTATAAAATTCAAGCCCTTATCGCGGCGGCCATACTGTTTTCGTTAAAATTAGACGAGACTCCGTTTCCTTATACTATGGATCGTGACGTCATTTTGAGATATGATCCTGTGATTTTGATACTTGTCACGCAAATGAGTAAAATATCCTTGAAAGTCATGATATTTTTTCCTAAATGTTGAAGAAACTGAACTGCCTCGTTGGTGTATTGCTACCGCTACTGCTGATCATTCTGCTCATCGTTTGTTACTACAAGGACTCTTACTTATTTCAAGGAATTGAAATGAATCATTTTGACACCTTGTCAGTAATAAATAAATAAATATTGCTGGACAATCCACACAGCATCATCTAGCCCCAAGCTAAGCAGAGCTTGTGTTATGGGTACTAGATGACTGATATACTTAATACAATACATTACATAGATAGATGTTTTTTATTATACATAGCAAACACCCAGAACACCTGGAACAAATCTTTGTAGATCGTACAAACATTTGTCCCAAGGCGGGAATCGAACCCGCAACCTCCTGCGTTGCAGGCGGTAAATA
Organism: Phlogophora meticulosa; assembly: GCA_905147745.2. Classification (NCBI taxonomy): domain Eukaryota; kingdom Metazoa; phylum Arthropoda; class Insecta; order Lepidoptera; family Noctuidae; genus Phlogophora; species Phlogophora meticulosa. The sequence goes on along the minus strand of LR990524.1, from coordinate 1,804,678 downwards.
TTATTTAATCAACGTTAAAGTTTAATTTAATGTTTTGTTTCGATTCACCCCGGAGTTTTGATTTACCCCGTTTTACTGGTATGTAAGAAAAAGGCTCGGCAAACGTAGTGTAGGACGCCCTCTGACCAGGTGGGATGACGATCTGCGAAAGACTGCAGGCAGATGCTGGATGCGGCAAGCTGAAGACAGGGCGCTATGGCGCTCATAAGGGCTATGTCCAGCAGTGCACTAATATAGCTTGATAATGATGAAGAAAAAGTCTGACAGTGGCGCTTGGCACCGAGAAGGTGTCTTGAAATCGGTTGTCATGGTATAGGCATGTGATGCGAAGGAATGAGGAACACGTCATGGGGAAAGTATTGAGTATAAATGTGGAGGGTTGGAATAGTAGAGAAAGACCAAAGAAGGATGGATGGATTATATCACAGATTAAGTTTAAGAATTAAGATAGAGATTGATATAGGCTAGAAAAGAGGTGACTAGTAATTCTTCTTCTATGCATCTCAGTTTGTATGGAAGAAGAAGAAGACATGCTGCGCCGACCCTAAATAAATTAGGATAAGGGTAGAAGGATGGTAATGACGGTTACTGTATTTTATTCTTAATTAACTGTCAAACTTGGGATTTCTCCATTGTCAAGTTTTAATTAAGATTGAATTACTTAAATTAAAGTTGATGTGATTTATTAAATTGTAATTTCATTAGTACATGTAGCGTAATCTAATAGTCAATCTTTACTGGGAAAATTATTCTTGTGTGTAAATCTATGTCTTAGACATGCAGGTTCGTGAAATGTGTAATTGGTGAAGCGCGTAAAATTGTTGGTAGTTATAAATTTAATAACTAGATGTGCCAGATAGGTCAGAATGTTGGGCTACAAAAGGAATTAATGAAAGGCAGTTGCATGCATCTGAGATAAGATTGATAAGGGGGATGTGTGGTATTACGCGAATGGATAGAATAAGAAATGAGTATATAATAGGAAATCTGAAAGTGGCGCCTGTGACAGAGAAATTATGTGGAAATCGGCTGTCATGGTATGGACACGTGATGCGAAGGAATGAGGATCATGTTGTGAGGAAAGTTTTGAGTATGAATGTGGAGGGTTACAAGAGTAGAGGGAGAACCAGGAAACGATGGATAGATTGTGTGAAAGATAATATGGCTAAGAAAGAGGTGACTTCTGAGATGACGGCAAACAGAGATGTATGGAAGAAGAAGACATGCTGCGCCGACACCAAATAAATTGGGATAAGGGCAAGAGAATGATGAACTAGATGTGCCCCATGTCTTTATCCGCATCGAATTTAACACAACATGGGTTTTCATTTTGACAAAAAGACAGACAAAAATAAATGGTACAATGACCATATAAACTTCCATATGCATTTAAAAAAAGCTGTTCTTCTGACATACAAACACTACTTTTATGTATTTGTATAGATAGCTACATTGTGATCGTTATCAACTAGAATTAAACAGACAGACTAAAAAAAAATCTAATCACGTCTGTAATGAGTGTACATCCGATGTAATAGGGGGTGAGCGTATTGCTATCATCCGGACACAGCTACGAACCCGAGTGGTTAGTGAGCAATTCGAGATGGAAAAACCCTACAACACTTAGCGCGACCCGGGAATCGAACCTAGGACCTCATGCTCAGGAATTACGCTTGCAACCACTAGACCAAGGAGGGTGTTAAAAATACTTTTTAATTCGTCCCTACGAATTAATTAATTTATCCACTTTTGTCACATGTGTAGTTGGGGCACGAGAAGATAAAGATTACTTTTTTTTATAATTTTAAATTTTAAATTATAATCTATCCTTTTTTTTAAATAAACGTTCATAATTATAGAGGAGCTCGTGGCTAAATAAAAACCACCGCACGGGTTGATCGAAAGCTAAGCGGTCAGTCTGTGGATGGGTGGTCGTTCACGAATTCTAGAGACTCCTCCGTGCCTCGGAAAGCACGTTAAGCCGTTGGTCCCGGCTGTCATTTGTAGATCTTTGACAGTCGTTACGGGTAGTCAGAAGCCCGAAAGTCTGACACCCATTCTTACCAAGCGGTATCGTGCTGCCCAGTAACCGGGTTGTGTAGGTCAGATAGGCAGCCGCTCCATGTAAAATACTGGTATTCAGATGAATCCGGTTAGACTGGAAGCTGATCCCAACATAGTTGGGAAAAGGCTAGGCAGATGATGAATTATATTTGGCTAGAAATCGCAAAGTCATCCATCAGCCACTCGACAGCAATTTTAAATCACGGTTTTGAATATGTATTGTTTCTTAATAAAAATCGAGCAAAATAATAAAATCGCTTTAATTTTAATAATAAATTAACACTCATACCGTTATTAAATAAGATTTTGAAATAAAAAAATTGTATCTTACTGACAGACTTTACCCACATGAAATTAAAGTTTTTTTTTGAACACACATTTGTTAAAAATATTTTTATTTTCTCTATTTATGTAGGTAGTTTTCAACTATTTTACTTTTACCTATCTGTTTTGTTTTGTTTTTTTAAAAAAACGTTGCCCTACCTATTTCTCCTGTATCGTGGGTGCGTTTACAAACAATTAAACTCACATACACAAACAGCCAGACCCGGAACAACTACCTGTAGGTCAAACAAATATTTGTTCCGTGCGGGGATCGAACCCACAACACGCGGCGTAGCAGCCGATGGCTCAACCACTGCGCCAACCGTGTGGTCAAATGTGTTGAAGGCTGCTGCAAGGTATTCCTCCGAGGATGAATTTTACCACAGGACGCAATATTTACGTAACAATTTAGATGTTTTCATCAAATTGCACGAAATGGTATTAAAATGCACATAACAGGGTATTAAAGCCCCGACTGACTTTGACTGCCTCGTTTGTCTCATAAACTCGACCGCTTAGTATCAGGACCTGGGTTCGATTCCCGAGTCGAGCAATGTGATTGAGATTTTTCGAAAGGAATTTCCCAGTAGCCCGGAGTCTGGATGTGTGCCCGGTTGATGGCAATAGGCTCACCTTAATAATTAGTGACTTAAACATAACTGGCGAAATGTGGGTGTACTATAAGTACACCTCTGCCCAACCCTTAGGGGAATATAGGCGTGATGAGTTATATTTATGTTAAAACACTCATGTCTGCTACGTTTCTTTTGACCTCGCCTCTAACAAACTACTGTTTTAATAACCCCTATTGTGTCACAGTTTCATAAACGACTATAAAATTACAGGACCCTTAAAAAGTAAAAAAGCCGTCTCCATTGATGAAACATCACAAGTTTTCAATAACAACAGCATCAAAAAAACAACACAACAAAAGAAGAAAAAAATCGTTTCCCATTTTTTTTTAATTCACAGCAAACAGTACTAACACCGCTCGCGGGCAAAACGGGAAGCGATAAATAAAAATCCGGTATAGTTTCGATAGAGATCGGCACGGTTTACCGGTTTTTATAGCGAATCGGAAAAGTTTGTTTTCACTACTTTTTTTTCGGGCTCGCCTCTAGGGTGTTGTCAAACACAATATTTTCGGAGGGAACTCGTAAGTAAACTAATGTGTTAGTTCCTCGACTGCTTGACATGAACGTCACGTATTTCCGATTTATACTCCAGCAGACCTGCCTCATTTTTAGTCAGTTTCATCTCGTTTGAAGCTACCATTTCAAACAAAACTACGAAGACTTGGAAAAAAACATACTCGGGTTCCGGTACATCATTGAAAAAAGAAAGTGCTTTTCTGGATATTGCGTTTTTCATTTCGATCTTCAACTTTTATTCAAGTCTTTTTTCCTGCCCTGCTCCAATTTATTTATGGTTGGCGCGTCATGTCTTTTTCTTCCATAAATTTGCCTTCCCAATACTCACTTCCTTTTGTATCGTCTTCCATACAATCCATCCATCGTACTACTACTACTGGATACTACTGGATACTGTAGTTACCCACTTTAATATTCATATTTGCGTTCCACAAGGTTAAACAAGACGTTAACTGCTTTTTTAACAGCTAAGAGCCGTTGTAGACCCTGTCAGGGCACAACAAAAAATTAAAAATCTAAGTCATAAAAGCTAAAAAACAAAACACATTTTTTTTCATGAAAACGACACAATTACATTTACATTAAAATCATCGACAATAACATAAACAATTCTCTTACTGATGAGTAGGTAGCTATTTTCCTTAAATGCTATTATTATACATTTAGAGAACGTTATATGTATTTACTTTAGTTTTCCTACTTGTGACTATTACAAACACTTATTTAATGTTCAAAGCATTCCTCGCAATATGTTCCTCATTCCTCCGCATCACATACCCATACAGTAACAAACGATTAAACACACATCGTCACAGCCACCGCCACCATATTATTACTTTATATTTAAAAAAATAACTCACATAGGTACTCATTACTTAGTCAGACTTCTTCTTACACAGTACACACTCATTTCTTATTCTATCCATTCGCGTAACACCACACACCAACGGCTTAACATGCTTTTAGAGGCACGAAGGCACTCGATATCTAATAAATGGTTATCCATCTACGTAACGACCTCGGCAAGCGTAGCTACCCATTTAAATCTATTAAAGGATAAATTTACAAAAACTTCTAGTTCTTGCCTTTTTGTATTAATATCGAACTCTTGAACTTCAAGCTTCTAAACCCATCAGTTATCAGGTTATCAGTAAAAATGATTTAAGAATTTGATTATTATAACGTACAGTCTTCTGTTACGCCAGTGATAACAATTTGACCTTGAGAGGGATGTTTTTGTGGTACAAGTGTCGAGTATCACTGACGTGCGGTTGATTCTACCACCCCCCCCCCATCCCCCCCCCCCTTACCGCTTGAAGTAAACTTATAGCTAATATTAAATTTCAAAGTTACCACAAAGTTTTGCATGCAACTGTACTCAAGACGTATGATACAAGGTTGGTGTGCGGTGAGACTAATGGCATTGGAAGTTATTAATAGAACAGGCATACTAACCCACATGATTTTTTATTACTTTGAACTTAGAGTACCTTTTGCCCGAGACTTCTTACGCGTGGAATTTAGAAGCAAGTCCTTCAAAATGGGGCCCTTATTTTAAGTTAGACCTCTAGCAATACATTGGTGAAAACTGCATTCAATTCCATGCAGTCGTTTTTGCGTGATGCGTGTACAACATACAGACGGAAAAAAATATTAAAAAAAAAAGTTTTTTTAGGCTTCTGATGCCCTAATAAAGACCCCCCATATTAGTTTTTCTTCAATATCTATGATATATAGACATGTTACAATTTGATCAATTCTTACTTTATTTCTTTATTCTGTATAACCAGAATCACTCAGTCAACAGAAAAAATATATAAATTCACTAAATTTCGTAAAAAAATAACGTCATAACATCAATCATGTATTCCGTGAAGGGTTAGTCAGGGATACATTTATGTACATTGTACACCAATGTTTCGCCAGTTATGTTTAAGTCCCATGTAATAGAGGGAAAGCATATTGCTATCAATCGCACACAAATCCATACACCAGACTGCTACGGTGATATTCCAGATTTAAACAAGCCCAATAACACTTAACCCGAACCGGGATCAAACCTATGCTCAGCAGTAGCGCTTTAGACGACTAAACCAACAAGGCAGTCGAAAGATAAGTTAGGAAAAAGGTCCTTTTCCTCGTTGATTCCCCGTTTACCGACAAAACAGTCCCAGGCCGACCCTAAGGTCATGTCCATTCAACTGTCATGAGTCGCTCGTGTGAAGAATACTTCGGAACTTTCTTGTCTTGGGGATTAAGACATTACGTACCGAGGGGAACTGTCCGCGTCAATGAATCAAATAATGTCAGTTGAAATGTCAAGGGTCGGCCATTTTTATTCTGAAGAAGTTATCGGTGTTGAGTTATTTCACAGATATGTGAGGGTTCGTTTCCACTGAGGAGCTCGTAGCTAATTAGAAACCACCGCACGGGTCTTTCGAAGGTTAAGCTACGCTTGTCGAGGTCAGTCTGTCGATGGGTGACCGTTAATTACGGAAAGCATGTTAAGCAGGCTGTCATTTGTAGATCTTTAAAAGTCGTTACGGGTTATCAGAAGCCTGTCAGTCTGACAACCAGTCTTAGGGTCTCGTATTGCCCAGTCTAGGCAGTCCAGGCTAGGTAGAAGATGTAAGGGTTGGCTTCCAGTCTAACCTGATACAGGTACTAGTATTTTACATTGACTACCTATCTTGACGACCGATGCGGCGCGGCGGGCGAAGGTCCGCCTGCGACGCAGGAGGTTGCGGGTTCGATTCCCGTCCTGGGACAAATGATTGTCTCTACAAAGATTTGTTCCGGGTGTTCTGGGTATTTACTATGTAAAATAAAAAATATCTATCCATATAATGTATTGTATTAAGTATATCAGTCATCTAGTACCCATAACACAAGCTCTGCTTAGCTTGGGGTTAAATGATGCTGTGTGGATTGTCCAGCATTATTTATTTATTAAGCTCTATACAGTATTCTCAAACCACTGCAACTCATGAAAACCAGAATCAACAGTGGCTACCCTCAGAAAAGCGTCGAGACAATGATACCCGAGAATCCAATGAAAACGAGTCAACTGTCTTGGCTCCCGCAACGAAATGAATCAGAAAACAACTGGGAACACAAAAACAATGTACACTTCCCTCCGTATCAAGAAGAGAGTTCAGAGCCAGGCCAATAGGCACAAAGGGACGTTTACAACTGGGTTAAGCCCAGTTGCCTAGCACCACGTTTTAAAATGAACACTGATAATAATGGGTCCTAGATTGTGAGCTGTTACATTTGATTCCAATAATAGGTTTGGCAAAAACGCTTGAATTCACGGAAATTTGATCGAGTTTCTACAAGGTCCGTATATAATCAACTCTGGATGCAACCCGCACCCTATCTAACTTCATATTGCGATCATTCTGCCAAAGAGTACAATTCCATAAGACATGATGAGCAGATTGTTCGTATTCACAGTCTAGTGTAGATTGGGTCATATTATTGGGTCATTTTATTATAACCTGGCTAGTGAAATGCTACAATTTTTGCGCTTAACGGTATGTTATTTAGAAGATTCGGTAAAAGATATACCTACACGTAAAAATGTAAGCCGAACCAATTAAAACTTATATCATTATCCGACAAAAAAGAATCGATTACAACACTCGTAACTCGATCATTAACAACACAATATCGAGTCGTTTCACACGAGGTGCTAAATTTGGGAAGTTCCAAAACTTTAGATACAAAACATTTTCGTATGTTGCCAATAACATCGGCTGGTAATGTTTGAATCGCGTGACGATATTGCAACGGATTTATTCACGAAGTTCGTCTTACTTGGAAACTTTTCACCTTGTGTCTTCGAGGCTCGTGGAAACGTATATTTTACTATCTCTTCTTTGTGGTTTTGATTACCTGTTTTTTTTTGTTGAAAGAAGTTATGATTACCTAATTATAGGCTTCCTCGTCCTAATTCGTTACAAGGAGGCCATATTGATTCTGTGAGGTTGGAAATTGTACTGGATATCACTACACGTAAACTGGCTGTTTATATTAATATCATACTGTTTTAAAAATACTGCATTTTATGAGTCTAGCAGTTGGCGTTCTGTAGTTTAGTACTTAAATACATTTATGTTGGTAAAATTTATTTTTAACCGACGATAAAAAGGAGGGAGGTTTGGTTTTTCTTTTTGCGTATGACCACGCATAACGCAGACCGTTAGCGTGCAAAATAAACAGCCCTTTCACTGTGCACTAGGCTGGTGTACACCTACACAGAAACAGGAAATAGTAGTAATTATTTGTGTTACTTGTTTTGTTTACTAACAAATTACTAATACCTTGTTATTTTTGTGTGTACTACTAAAAACTCTACTAATGCTATCTTTGTAAAACATATAGTCCGAAATAAAGTTATATAGTTATAAGTTTTAGCAATGTAGTCCGATTTTTATAATTATTTCTGGACTGGATCTCAAAGGTCCCATTGAAATTTGAAACCAGAAATTCACACCTAGTGATTTTTTGTAAAATGTGATGAGCAGTTTTAAGGCAATTGTAAATTAAATTCATTCATAACTGACTTAACTGAACGATTAAATAACTATAATTGCGGAATTTAGTGGCAAATACAGGAATTCAGTGACACAGATTTCCATAATAATAGTTATTTTACACTTTTTTATATATTTCTTTTCGACAAAGTTTTTGCATGATTTTATTTCAAACGTATTTTAAGTAATATACAAGATATGCATATATACGGAGATGCATATATAGATATACGGAGTCATGTGACGTTAATGTACGTCATTATCATCTTTTTAGCCTTTTTCAAACTCTGTTGGGTTCTGCTTCCTGTCTAACTGGACGCAGCTGAATACCAGTGTTTTACATGGAGCGACTGCCCATCTGACCTCCACATGCCGATGACTGGGAAACACGATATCTCTTGGTAAGACTGGCTGTCAGTTTCATATTTCTGACTACTGTAACGGCTGTCAAAGATCTACAAAAGACACAAAAGAGTCCCAGTACGTTATGGATGGTCCACCATCCACGGACCGACCCCGGCAAGCGTTGCTTCAAAGATCAACCCGTGAAGCTATTATTACTTAACCACAAGCTCCTCTAGCGTTGCGTTTATGTGTGTGTGATAATATTTTAATAGATATTGGGACTACCTACTTATCTTTTCTCTTTCTCTATCAAGCCCATCCAAAGGTTGTCCGTAAGAGATCGCTTGCAGTGATAAGGCCGCCAATTGTAACACCCTACGTAGCTCTTAAACTAATTATTTGTAAGTTTATATGGTGTACAATAAAGAGTAGTATGTCATATTCTATCAGAATATGTGGATTCGAATAAACAGTATATCTCGGCATTGCGCATAACCGCCCAAATAGACAATTCGAATAGTGTTAAATGGCTGATAGTTGTAATCGAATCACGCATCACTAATTTTGAATCATGTTAATGTAAATGTATTAGGTTAACATTAGAGGTAATTGCAACAACATACGTGCTTAGTAACAGGAATATTATTATAAATATGGTCACTAAAATGCCATGATGGCCCAGTGGTTTAGACCTCGCCTCTTGAGCACGAGGTTGTGGGGTCAAGCCTGGGCAAGTACCAATGTGAGTTTTTCGATTCATATGCACTTTCTAAGTTTATCTTGGACATCTCTGACTTCGGTAAAGGAAAACGTCGTGAGGAAACCTGGACTTATATAATTAATATAATTCTGAAATCGCCAACCCGTCTTGAGCAAGCGTCGTGATTAATGCTCATGCTTTCTCTGTATGAGAAGAGGCCTTTGCCCTGCAGTGGGACAGTAATAGGCTGGTACTTTTATGGTCACTAAAAGTCATTAAAACTAAAAGTCATTAAACATCACTATTCAACACCGTAAATATACATAAATAATGACTGTTCGTATATGTGACTTTAAAAGTTTGTAAACGCTCCTACGACACAGGAAAAATTCCTGGTGTGTTGGGGTTTAAAATAAAAACAAAATTATTATTTTTTCTTTTTTTTTTTTCTTTAAAAAAATCGTTGCCCCACACTAGGAATTTTTCCTGTGTCGTAGGTGCGTTTACAAACATACAAACTCACATACACAAACAGCCAGACCCGGAACAACTACCTGCAGGCCATAACAATATTTTTTCTGTGCGGGAATCGAACCCACGACACGCGGCAAAATAGAACATTCTTGTTTTTAGGGTACCATACCTCGAAAAAACGGCACCTCATAGGATCAGTTCGATGTCCGTCCGTCTGTCAAAACCCCTTTTCTCGGGAACGCGTGGAGGTATCAAGTTGAAATCAATATCAAATACGGAAATCTACGGCCCCTTCGAACCCCAACCGAGAAATCGGCTCCCAAAATAAAATGTGTATTAAAACCTAGGCTTGCTTGCCCCTTAAGCTTTTAGACTAGGGTGCGGGATTCGATTCCCAAGTCAGAAAGTGGTATGAGGATTCATCAAGAATTTCTCAGTAGCAGCTGAAATCTGAATGTATTGTTAGCGGCAACAGGCACGCCCTAAAAGCAGCGAAATTTCGATTTATCGAACAGGACACCCCTGCCTTCCTCATATAGAAATAGAGGCGTGATGATTTGTAACAACTCCACAAACAACAGCGATTGTTAAGGCTACGTTGACCTTTCAGAACTATTCCTAACAAGATAAGTACTTGTAATAAGGTGAGCAAAACTTTCAAATACTAACTTACTTTATGACTAAGTCGTGCGAATGTGCGAAGCATGGACTACTACTGACTAAGATTACCTCATAGTTAGTTGTACGACAGCTAAAGTTTGTCTCAGCCAAGACTTTGTATAGACGGCAGCACATCAAGCTACCCCAAACTGTCAGATTTTCCCTATTGAACGTGAACCTTATTCTTTCGTAATAAAGTTGAAAATCCATCAAAGAAATTTGTCAAGTGATGACTTGATGACTTGGTGACTTGATGTGCTGGCCTCTGTTCCTATAACTTGAATAGGTGGTATTGTGAACCGTTTAAATCAAAAACCAATATATTAGTGAGGAAACTTATGAGGTTATAAGAGCAGAGGAAATGAATCAATTCAATTCAATACAATTCTATAATTTTATTTGCTTAATATGGGCTTACATATTTAGCAAATAAAACTATAGAATTGTATTGAATATTGGGTTTTATATATGGGTTGTATGAAAGATGGATATGGCAAGAAAGGAGGTGACTATTGTAATTACGGTAAATAGAGATAAAAAAAATATATACTGGACAATCCACACAGCATCATCTAGCCCCAAGCTAAGCAGAGCTTGTGTTATGTGTACTAGATGACTGATATACTTAATACAATTCATTACATAGATAGATATTTTTTTATTATACATAGCAAATACCCGGAACACCCGGGACAGATCTTTGTATTTGTAGATCGTACAAACATTTGGCCCAGGGCGAGAATCGAACCCGCAACCTCCTGCGTCGCAGGCGGACCTTCTCCGCGCCACATCGGTCGTCGGTGATGTTTGGAAGAAGATATGCTGAGCCAACACTATTTATTTTAGGATAGGGGTTGTTGATGATGACGGTAAATCATTGTGGCGTACATGCCCATTCATATCTATGTTGAGTTTTCCTCAAAATACCATCTCAGACCCTAATCTGCATGGTCCACACATTATCTCACCAAGATAATATCAGGACTTCAAAAGAGACTGAGCTTCTTTCGGTTTTTCTTCTCGGAATAGTCAACACAAACACCGACCTAGGTCGGTGTTTGTGTTGATAAATGGATTTTTACAAACACTAGTGTTTGTAAAAATCCATTTATAAAAATAAATATAATTTATCATTCATGGATATGGTGCGAACTGGTAATCAAAAGAACGTGAGTTCTATCCTGTGTTACAGCAAAAATAAATCTTGAGTGAGCGATAAGGTATACAATTACCCCCTTTACAATGTCAAACAACAGATTTACCATAAAAATATTTTACGGGGTTCAATTTTAGCATAATTTTAAAAATATTATAATACCAGTATGTTTCTATCCCACACCGGGCCTTTGCAGCCTCCTCTATCGCCTTATACAAATATGTCAGGAGCATATCAACACGCTTTCTCTCAACTCAAAGCGGGTTGGCGACTTTAAACTTAAAAAAACTAAAGTAAAGTACCAGCCTATTACAGTCCCACTGCAGGGCAAAGGCCTCTTCTCATACAGAGAAGGCAAGAGCATTAATCACCACGCTTGCTCGAGACGGGTTGGCGATTTCAGACTTATATCAATTATATAAGTCCAGGTTTCCTTACGATGTTATCCTTCACCGATATCAGTGATGCCTAAGATTAACTTAGAAAGTACAAAATCATGATTTGAAAGATTAAGATTGGTACTGGACCTGATTTGGTAACTTTATTACGCTTAGCATCACAACATAATCACGCCATCACGCCTGTATTCCCCGTGGGGATAGGCAGGCGCCCTGCCACCCGATTGTTACGCGTTTATTTAATAGTATGAAAATAAATTGTTTTTTTTTTATTGCTCTGTGAACAGTAGGTTATACGGGATGTGCCTAGGCTAATAGCAGTATCGCAAATAGCTATAAAATACGGGCTTTGAAGTGGCGTATATATTTTGCAGAACCTAGTAAACGAGATGATTCCGAAATCACATAAAAAACACCTAAGTCTCTCTTCTCTTTTGTATCAAAAAGATACATTAATGAATATTTATTTATTTTTTAAGATACTCGTAAAAAGAAAAAAGTCGAATTGTGAAATAATGAACTAAGTCGGTGGATAAATTGTTTTCAGGATGCTAATGCGGCTGCCTCGCTATTGTAGTGCGTCCGGTATGTTTGCGGAGGCTTTCATGCGGTTGTACGCAAGAAAGTAGCCTCCTTGTTGCAGCGCGTTCGAGGCAACAGTATCCTGCAGATGGTTTGTATCAATAATAATAATAAATTAATAATATTATGTTTGCTTATGGATGCATATTGTGATTGGTGTCGACTAACATAGCATAAGATGTTACTTACACAATAGGTACTATAAATTGTAATACTTAAATTTAAGTTATTCCTGTGTATTTTATTGAAGCGTTTGTATTTTTTTTGTCACTGTGTTTTTATCATTCGTATGGATTCATTTTGATGTGAAATAAGCTAATTAATAATAGATAAATGGGAAAGTCACACGATTCTCATTACCATAATCCTAGCCTAGCCTTTTCCCAACTATGTTGGGGTCGGTTGCAATCTAACTGGATGTAGCAGAAAACCGAGCGACTGCCTACCTGACCTCTACAAAACAGTTACTGGGTATCACGATACCCCTTGGTAAGACTTTCCGGCTTCATCTGTCCTTACTGAAGGCTGGACACCACTGGAGAGGTAGCGTGAGACTGAACCCAGTGGAAAATGGTAGAGGAGGCCCATGCCAAGAGTCACTCTAAATTATGTGACATTATTAAAAAAAACCGTCACACACAGTCAAATACAAATAAAGCGCGCCATTATGTATATGTAAAAATAAATGTATTAAACATATCTGGTAAAATTTGGGTGTTACTGTAGGTGCACCTCAGCCCCTCTGCCCACCCTTCGGGGACTGACAAATATAAAACGTGAACCTCGATATTCAGAATAAAGAGCTCATTATTACGGTCAGTATAACTGACGGACTGTCAAAAATCTACAAATGACAGCCGGGACCAAGGGCTTACGTGATTTCCGAGGTTCGGAGGGGATATCTAAAGAATAGTCACCCATCCAAGGACCAACCTTGGTAAGCGTTACTTAACCTTGAAGCACCTGTGCGGCTGTTCTTACTTAGCCACAGGTCACTCAAAGTCACAGGACTCAAAATTTACAAAGAAATACGAATTGCTGAAAATCCCTTTTTTTATATAAAAACGTTGCCCCACACTAGGAATTTCTCCTGTGTCGTGGGTGCATTTTTAACATTTAAACTCACATACACGAACAACTAGACGATATTAGACATTCGCACCGAATTTTCTCCAAAATGGCCACAATCAACTTCAGTAATACAAACGTTATAATATTCTCATTTACAAACAAAATAACGACGAAAGAATTCTGAGGTAAAATAATTATTATTACTAGGTATATCTGCATGCTGTAAGGTTGCATGCTAATTACCATAGTGTCGTGCGGTCACGCAACTGTTACAAAAATAACGCTATGCCAGTCAACGTTTTTAGGGTTCCCTACCTAAAGGGTTCACCGCACGTCATCATCAGCCAACTATGTCGGGAACTATGTTATGTTTCGGCTTCCAGTCTAACCAGATGCAGCTGAATACCAGTATTTAACATGTAGCGACTACCTATCTGACTTCCACAACCCATTTATTGGGTAACACGATACCACTTTTTAAGACTGGTTGTCAGACTATCGGGCTTCTGAGTACCCGTGAGGACTGTCAAAGATCTACAAATGACAGCCAGGACCAACGGCTTAGCGTGTTTTCCGTGGCACGGAGGAGCCTCGATATGTCACGAACGGTCACCCATCCACAGAGTAAAAAGGGTTCACCCTACCCTATTACTAAAACAACACTGTCAGTACGACCGTTCATCTGGCTGTCTGTCACAAGTACCTTTGTACACGTGTAAGCCAATTCACATGTTCACAGAATTCGTGTTGAAGGTCAGGTGCGTAGTACTCGAAACGGGTGAGCGTGTATGACCACTGATATATGATCGTATACGAAGTAAAAAGAGTATATAAAGATCGTAGCTGGTGGCGTTTTGTATCTTCCGGCTAAGCAGTAAACAGCCGTCTTGTGCTGAAATACTCTTTAAAAAAAAAAAGAAAAGGTGTTGTGTACTTCGTGTATATATGTATGTTGTATTACTATGAATACGTGACTATTTTTACAGAATGCTCCCATACTTAGTATCTATTACATTATCAAATTACTTAAAAGGGATCCATAATACTTTTGGCGATACGAAACCTCTAGTCGGCGAGTTAAACTCACACTTTGCCCGTTTCTGTACTGGCAGTCGTTCAAAGTTGATAAATAATTTATTTATGGACTTTTTTTCTTTTATACTTTACATATATTTTGATAACCCGTGCTACTTTGTATTACTGGTATCGGTGGTGGATGCGATGACCAAACTGTTATCAGCACAAATGCTTGACATAAACATAATGTCAATTGGAATTATTTGAAAATATAAAATACTCGTTTCGAATTTGATATCATTTGATTTTTTAGATCTTATTCATATCAGCCTTATATGAATTGTGCTATCCTCATAGAACCTAAATGCTGCAGGATAGAACTGTATTGTCAAAATTTCGTGATGGGCACACCGATACACCCAAAACAGACGACACGTTCTATATTCAAAAAGATTCTAAAATCGCTTGAGTCTTCGAATCCAGAAGTAGAAGTGGTACGGGCTATCTAAATCAAAAATCATTTATTCAAATTAAGCTGAGAATTAGCACTTTTTGAACGTCAAAACGTTTACTGAAGACAGTCCCCCAAAACGCCCACCCTTCACCACTTCCTAGTGTTTTTGCTGGGAAGAAGAAGTGGTGGAACAAACTCTTGAGCAACTGTTAAGCAACAATCAAAACAAATGTAAAGTATTACATATATTTTGATATCCCGTGCTACTTCGTATTACTGGTATCAGCAGTGGATTCGATGACCTGGGTTTATATTTCGTTGGGAATCCCCTTAAATAAAAAAAAAATTACGGCCATTACTGGCCAACAGCTATGCGAGAGCATTCTCAAAGTAAAAAAAATATTTCAGGTCGCTACGCTACCTCCTTTTGGTCCGACCTCGGTAGTTTTTAATTATGTTCCATACATTTTTATAGCCCGTAGCTATTGTACTGCAGAGCAATATTAATTTAAAGTTTCCGCACAACAATTTTTATTATAACCTCTATTGACCCTAGAAAACATATTGGTAAAAGCTTTCAAGGACTCCACGAGACAGGCTCGACCCAGTGTGGAGTACACAAGTTAAAACATTATAAATCATCCTTTTATAGAAAAATAAGTGAGCCCCGCGGTGTTAAAATTCACATTCATCAAACGCGCGAAGTTAAAATAGTCGTTATTTTTTATGAAATTTTCCATTTTTCTGCGCAATTATCTTAATTTTTATTTCCGTAAGAAACTTCAACAGAGTATTAGGAAGCATACAAAAAAGATGAACGAAATCGGTAAAGTCGGTAAGTTATGGCGTGACCAAGGGAATTTGAAAAATACACGCCGATACATGTAGCCCGCTGTGAATGACAGTAACCATGGAAATATAGAAAATGGTTATAACTATTGACACTTTGCACCCCACGGTTTTTCCCACTAATATACATTTGTTTCTTACTTACACTTTACATAATCCAAATTTATAAAATTTTATTTTCTGTATTTTGTTTGATTTTCTATAAAAGCGTGTTTTTTTAGTTTTTTTTAAACTATTATTTTTATAGGTATGTATAGATAGTTCACGGATTACTGAATGTATTATATATTTTTGAGTAAATGTTTATAAAAATATCTTCTGGTTAATAAACGGCTATTACTATCTCTATATACGTTTTACTAAAATGTCTAAAATTATCATAGACCATACCCAATAGACTGACCGCAACAAACTGATATTCATACCACCTATTAAAAGTATGTTTTTAGATAAGCAGGTCAAAAACAAAACTGTTCCCAGAAAAAATGATGCTTGACATAAACTTAATGTCAATTGGAATGATTTGAAAATTTAAAATACTCGTTTCGAATTTGATATCATTTGATTTCTCAGATCTTATTCATATCAGCCTTATGTATATGAATTGTGCTCGCCTCATAGAACGTAAATGCTGCAGGATAGTTGTACTGTCATAAATTCGTACTAGGCACACCGTTCTATATTTAAAATGATTCTATACTGAAGTCTTCGAAACCAGAACTAGTATTCCCGCCAGCCAGTTCGCTGTAAGGTTTCAGCATACAAACCTCTCAGTACTTAAGAAGTGGGTCATTAAAATCGGGGCCGCCACGTCAATTTAGTAACACTTGCAATACTAATTATTATAACCGCGATGATTTTGGGTTATAAGAAGATATATTATCATAATAACCATGCTTGGAAAACAGACCGGCGATCACAGAATTGATTATTTAATTAATTTTCATACACAAATCGTCACACTGTATAACCGATTTACGCCCGTGTTACCTTACAACTTCAGTTTCAGTTGCAAAACCAGCGTCAGATTAGTTGTCTGGCATTTTTCTGAACTGGACCAAAAAAACACATCATTTTTAGTGCTTATGATTTTTTTTCTCTTTCTGTAGTAGGTAGTGTATTTTGTAAGCCTGAACCTGTACAAAAAGGTTTTTTTCTTTCTTTATCGACTTCAACTTCTGGGCCATACGGGCTTAAGCTAATATTTTCAGCTATAATTTATAGAAGTTGACCCCAGCATTAAATTAACTGATTTTATTATAAACCCGTTTTACTATTTGTTCCCTAATCCCTAAAATTCATTTTAGATATTTTATTATTATTTAGTTTTATAAAGTGTCAATTTTCAATATTTCAAGTGTCCATATTAATGACGAACTGAATCTTAGGTACCAACACAGTTTTTAATACTTACGCCTTTATTATTTACGTAACTCAGAAAAAAAATCCGGTACAGAATTTGATGGTGCTATCTTGCATTTAACGAAAATGATTGTCAAAATACCCATTCACTATAAATAAAAATAACAAATAAAAGATGTATCACTCACCTTAATCCCAAAAATCACTATTTCAACAACACTAACACACAAGCAGCATACTCAAAATCACTGTGTAAATTCTCACTCACTCACTGAAAAAACTCACATGAAAAAAGTTTTTATCCTCCGGAGAAAAACAAAACAGAGAACCACACTATTCGATCCGTTTCAAAATCAATTATAATTAAGGACACGCACACCACTATTTGAAGTTTTAATTTATTTATTTCATCCTTCGAGTTCAAATATATCGTAAAACGCGCGGCGGCGCGACACGACCTACCCTCAGCTCGGCAAGTAAACGACTGGTTGTACTCTATTCATCTATACCTTCGTAGCATCGTACCGCGCTGCGAAATATGCCTGCATAAGTTAATACAGCACAGCCGGATATATCATCATGAATACGGGAATACTAATTTTTATACACATGCTTATCACATGGCATCACGCCTGTTTGGCCTGAAGAGGTAGGTAGAGGTGAATCGATTGTCTAGCCTATTGCCAAGTATGTTGGGGTTGGCTTCCAGTCTAACTGGATGCAGCTGAATATACCGATATTCAGCTGTATCCGATTAGACTGGAAGTCACTGACTGGACTCAGAAACTGAACTCAGAGACTGGAGGTCAGAAAGGCAGACGCTCCATATAAAGTACTGATTTTATATGGAGCGTCTGCCTTTCTGACCTCTACAACCCAGTTATTGGGCAACACCCCTTAGTAAAATCACCCAAAGGTTGACTGGTAGAAAATGCCTATGGCATTAAGTCCGCCTTAGTACATTTGTGTGCAAAAGTATTAAATAAATAAATATATACTGGTTGTCAAACTTTCGGACTTCTGACATCTGGGACCAAAGGCTTCACATGTTAACCTTCGATCAACCGAAAATCTATGGTAAAAGAATCACATTGCTAGCTTGCTCGTGTCGTAGCGGTAAGGGTGGTTTTCTTAGTGTAAGGTTAACAGTATCCGCATACCGTCAGGTTTATTTAATATCGTTACAAGAGTCCTATAGCCATTTAAGTGGTAGAAATACAGGCTCTGGCTACATTAGGTCCGTACAAACGTATCCTCTACTCTTTTGATGGGGCTGGGTAGAGACTACAGAGGCTGCTGTGATCCTCACAGACTCCATTTCCTTTGCTATCACATAAGTATTAATGTAAGTAGTCGAGATTTTTGTACTTACATGAAGTGAAGTAACATTTTTTTTTATTCTGGAATTGCTGAAAATGAGTCCTGTTATAATGACATACTAGAAATAAGTATGTAACATAACATCAAACCTGTATTCCCTTAAGGGTAAGGCAGAGGTGTACCTGTAATACACTAATTATGTTTGAATTCTATATATTAAGGGTCCACCTTATTTCGGGCACAAATCCTCCAGGCTGCTACTGAGAAATTCCACATGGAATCGAAACCAAGACCTCATGCTTAGCAATAGCACTTGCGGCAACCATATCAACGACATAGTAATAAATGTATTTATGAAACCACCCTTACTTTTTTTTTGCGATAACTAACCAAGTTAGTAAATATAATATTTGATATCAAAACAAAAAAAAACCGTGAAAAATAACCAATAAAAATATTAAAAGAAAATTCAAACGCAACAAAAAAGAATCTCGCCTTCCCATATTTCAGAAGACGACGGGAAATAAAAATTAAAAATTCCTCAGTCTCCGTCGGAGGCGAGCCTAACCCGTAAGTTTTGAAACGCTTACAAGTCCTTAATGTGTTTGCAAGATATTTTTAAAAGGGAACCGAGTATAATCTTGGGGAAAAATATTACTTAGAACAAAAGTCAGAGTTTCAATGTTTGTTGAATATTATGTTATCCGTGACCTGTGACGGTATATTGATCATCTTTGAGGTTTAAGATCATTTATTCTACATGAGAATATTAAAACTAAACACTTAAAAATATCAAATAAAGTTGGGGGTATTACAAAAATTAGGCATCGATTATATGTTTTGCAGGTAGTCTTTATCTATACAAATAAAGTAAATTGTCTGTAATGTCCAAATAACAGATTTTTAATTAATCCATATGTAGGATTAAACGGTAGTAATACCAAAAAGACATTTAAAAAAATATTGTATGTCTGTTTGTACCAGTAAAAATCGGTCCAGCCGTTTCGGAGAAGACCTCAAACAAACAGGCAGATGTTTTTTTTTGTTGTAACCAGCGAATATCCATACTAATATTATAAATGGGAAAGTGTGTGTGTCTGTTTGTCCGTCTTTCACGGCAAAACGGGAGATAGTTGAAAGGATGAAGAGTGACATAGGCTACTTTTTGTCTCTTTCTAACCCCCACTCCCTTACGCGAGCGAAGCCGCGGGCAAAATTTAACTTTCATGTGCATTTACTAAAAAGTTCTTATTTTAACATTACGAAGAGATACTTCAATTTTGCAAACTTCAATGATTGACATACATGTTCCTATTCTGACACTTTTAATTCTGATTGATACTTTGACATACTTTATTATATTTTTGTGACATTAATGTGAAAATGTTTCTACTGAATTAGTCTGTTTTTTTTTTTTGTAATTTTAATGATTTGACATTTATATTTATTCGGTATCAATCGATTTTTTTGGAATTGAATATTATTTGCATGCCCATGAGACGGTAGAATATGGAGGACTACTTTTTAAGAAAACAACTATGTACGAATTACCCATGTTTGCAAAAATAAATGATTTGATTTGATTTCAATTTTTATTTATTTGTATAAAACACCAGAGTTCGCCAGAACTCTTCAGTAACAATCAAATCATTTGAGCAACGTTTACAGACACGTTGTAAATAAATAATATATAATGGGCTTCGTGGCTAAATAAATAACAACTGTATGTTTCTATTCTGGTTGACGGCAAATAGAGATGTATGGAAGAAGAAGAAATAAATTGGGATGAAAGCAGGAGGATGATGTTCTAGCCATATCATCTTTCACACAATCCATCCATCTTTTCTTTGGTCTCCCTCTAGGTACTCTTGTAACAATAGTGTCAATGTCAAAGCTAAATTATAGAATTTTTTACATTTCATTTATTATTTTTTGCGATTTTTATTTACAATAAATTATAAAATATGGGCACACCTACACAAAAATGAAACGACATTAATAATGATAGAGTAAATAGAATAGATCTGCAAATAAAGCCCTTTCATACAATACTCCACTTGACCCCGTAAAAAAACATGACGCCTATATTCCCCAAAGGGAGGGCAAAGGTGCACTTATAGAACCTAGTTAAGTATTTCAACCCCCCTTAAAATAACAATGCTTTTGGAATTCTTACACCTGCTTGCTTCGTTTTTTCATATAGACTTTTTTCTATTCGGGAAAAATGTAAGTAAGGTGGAGTGAGTGTGTAGTGACCTTTCAATCCCTAGCAAGGCCGGGATATTTAATTATTATAAATTAAGGGTTTTTCTTAGGGATTTTATGATTTTTATTACCGAATGAACATTACTTTCTAAAATACAATCAAGAATGTTCTCTGCCTTTGACACAGGACCCGTTCTAAATTTGAACCCATTGAATCTTACCTGAGTTTGAAACCATAGAGACTATCTACCAGCCTGCATGCAATAAGGTCTGTTATAACATTAAACCTCTACACTAGCTAGCTCTGTAGCATACTCTTCAGGGGCACATTTTTACGGGAATATGTTTACAGAATAGCACTGCAGACCAATTTATACAACTATATTTTTTCTTTACACATAACTTCTAATTTTAGGAATTTACTACTATCTATTACGTAACGCTTTACTGACATCACAATAAACCTTCGTTTTAATAACGACTTACGACCGTAACATCTCACAACTTCAGATCCAGTTGAAAATCAGCGTCAGACACTAGATGTCTGGCATATTTGCTGAACACATTTGGTGCAGCCTTAAGGCACATAATTAATATATATTTTTTCTTTATTTTTTTAAGTCATCATTATTGTTATTTCTTTCTTTGTTTTTGATATTTGGTATTATTCTTTACCTTTGGAGAGAACAAATCAAAATGATTGTTCGATTAAGAGCATTACTGGAGATAAGTTTGTAACATTGAAGAAGTTTGACTCCACCTTCTTATGTGTAAGGATAAGTTCTTGTGTGTTGCATCAACTTCATAGATTGAATTCTTGATTGTATTTTAATGAACCGTTCCTTAATAAACATAATAATTTAAGAATAGAATAGAATAGAATAGAATAGAATTTTATTTTGCAAATATGGGTAGTACATAGTTCTTAGGATTACATTACAGCTCAGCCACATTTTACCGTTCAGCATGCAAATATTTAAAAATTATTATCTGATTATTAAACTTAAATTTTTTCTTCAAATTACTAGATAAATTTACACATTATTATTATTCAATTTTTGTTACTTCATATTGTTACTTACTATATTTAACTTTACTACATATTTTTACATAGATTTTTATATCTCGCACTATTTCAAATGTCATACCATTATCATAAATTTTATAATATATCATTACTATTACAAATATAACATGTTTTTACTATTTAATTTAAAATATCATTATTATTACAATTATCAAAGAATAGATGTCACAAATATAAATAATTATTTAAATAAAAAATAAAAAAAATATATATATAACATGTCATTACTGTTTAAAATGTCATTATTATTAAAATTGTCAAAGAATAGATAAGAATGTCACAAATATAAATGATTATTAATAAAAACAAAAATATTTAAAATAACATTATTATTATAATTATCATTGAATAGATTAAAATGTCAAAATGTTATCCATTAACAAATATTTTTCTCCGATATGAACTCAGTTACACTGTAGTATGTTTTGTCTATCAAAAACTTCCGTAATCTACTCTTAAACAGTGCTGTATTCAAAGCTTTCCAACTGCTTGGTAACTTATTGTAAATAATTGGGGCCATGCAAAAAACGCTCTTGCGCATTAAAGCGGTTTGACATGAAACTTGACATAATTTACTGTTGTCACGCCTATTTCTTGGGAATACGTCAGCCAGGCGTTCAAAACGAGACGGATTCTGCCTAACAAACATAGCTACTTCAAAAATATAAATACTAGGAAGTGTCAACATATTGTGTTGCTTAAAATAGGGCGCGCAACTGTCTGTAGATTTAAGTTTAAACAATGATCGAACACATCTTTTTTGGGCCTTAAAAGCTGTATCTCGATCAGTTGAGTTTCCCCAGAAAATGATACCATACCGCAAGTGAGATTCAACTATTCCGTAGTAAGCCGCAAGAAGTGTTTTGACATCTACTATTGAGGATAATTTATATAGTACGTATGCGGATGAACTTAATTTTTTACATAAAATATCTATATGTGCTTTCCAATTTAAATTACAGTCTATTTGTAACCCTAGAAATTTGGTATCATCTGCTTCTTCTATTTTATGATTTTTGTAATTAACGTTAAGATTAGTTGCGCCGAAAGTACGCTGTCTAAAGTACATTATCTTTGTCTTACCTAAATTTATATTTAAATTATTGTCATCTAGCCATTTAATTAGCGAGTCAAGGGAATTATTAATGTCATCTTGGTAATTATTAGAATTTATACAAGGTATTGTTAATGTGCTGTCGTCTGCGAACATAGTTATAGGATGTTCAAGGGACAGAGGCATATCATTAACGTAAGTTATAAATAAAAACGGGCCCAGAACGGTTCCTTGTGGTACACCGTATGAGATTTTACGTTCTCCTGATCTTGTTATCTCTTCATGTTTACTAACTACGTTAATGCGGCTAACCTCTGTTATTTGCGTTCTGTCTTCTAGATAAGATTTTATAAGTTCAAGCACGTTCCCTCTAATGCCATAGACTTCCAATTTACCTAGCAATGTATTATAATGGACATAATCGAAGGCCTGGGTCATATCGCAAAAAATAGCGCATATGGGAGATCGTTTATCCATGTTTCTAATTATCGTATACAAAAAGTCATATATTGCCATATTAATGGTTCTATGCTGTCTAAATCCTTTTTGTTCTTCACAAAGTATATTAAATTTTTCCATGTAATTATATAATGCCCTGCAAATATATTTCTCGAATATCTTTGAAATAACTGGTATCAGTGAAATGGGTCTATAATTTTCCATCAACTCCTTATCTTCTTTTTTAAGTAAGGGTTTTATTATAGATGTTTTTAAGGCATCTGGATATATACCCGCAGAAATAATAAGGTTGAGTATGTGACTTAAATGTTCGCATATCTCAGTCGACACAGACTTCAGTATCTTTGTGGCGATTCCATCAAAACCAACACTGTTAGTGTTTTTTAACGACACTATTATTTTATATAAATCTTGTGGTGTGCTAGGAGCCATAAACATTGAATTATGTTTCATGGATGACATGCATGTTTGCGGCTTACATTCAGCGTCTATTTTTGGGCGTATTTTATCTATGAAATAGTCATTAAAAGAACCAGCAATATCTAAAGGTTTGTATAAAATTTGATTACCAACTTTAAGTTTCTCGATTTGTTGTTTAGGCATATTGTATTTTGTCTGATTAATTACCTGCCATGTGGTCTTTGATTTATTTTTTGATTGCTGTATTTTGTGATTATTTTGAGCTTTTTGTGTTAAATTGATTATTTTATTATAAAGTCTAGAATAAGTACTGAATTTCTTTTTGTTTACTTGAGTAGGTTTCAACCTTGATTGCCATAAAAGTTCTCGTTTTTTCCTACTGCATAATTTAACGCCTCGTGAAAGCCATTTTGGTTTATTAATTAAGTTTATTTTTACTTCTTTATACGGAAAACATAAATCATAAAATAATTTAAATGTGTTGATAAATTCATTATAAGCTACGTTGGGATTATCAGTAAAATAGATCTCAGAAAATTTGAGACTACTTATGCTATTTTTAAATTTCACTATATTTTCGTTACTGTAATCTCTTCTAGTTATATACCAGGATTTTATATTGCATACATTGGGAACCGGGCATTGCAGTACTTGTGCTGTATGGTCTGACAATGCAAATTCTAGTACATCCGTCTTACAACTCTTTTTAAAATTATGCGCAAAATTGTCTATGCATGTCCCGCTAGCCAAACGAGTTGGTTGCTTAAGAGCAAGTTTCAAATTGAAACTTAGTAGCAGACGCTCAAGTGTAACTGAGCTGTTACTCGGTTTTAAAACATTAATATTAAAATCACCTGCAATTACAACATTTTTGGAACCCCTGTTAGATATAGATTTGAGTAAAATTTCAAGTTTATCAAAACAGTCATTCAAATTCTTAGCATTTGGTACTCTGTAGATACAGACAACTATTAGTTTATAATTAATAAGCTCGACAGCACAACATTCAAAAACCCCTGGTGATGAAAGTTTTGTTATTTGAGGTATTTCCCTCCATTGGTGACAATTATTAATAATTATACATGCTCCCCCTCTCTTCTTTTCTTGTCTACTGTAACATGCAGCTAAACTGAAATTTGGTATGCATAGTTGCTTCTCGAGACCCTTCATGATGAAATGTTCAGTAATACATATAATATCTACATTTATATTTGCATCAGATAATTCATTCAAGCACACTGTAAGGGCATTTGTTTTATTTAGTAAACCTGCAATATTTTGGTGTAATATGTTGATATATTTACTAGAGAAAAAACTGATCTTTAGGTTCATTTTTTTCGTTGTGAGAATTTTCTTCTAAGATTTCCAACTGAAGGTTTAACAGGTCCTCAAAAATTATTCCCATGGTGCAGTCTTTTAAGGCTCCAGACCTTGTGTACGCCGAATGGTGATAGCTTAGGTTCAAATTAGAGTCTAGAATATAAGAGTATTGATGCGTAATAATGTCCATATACAGCATGTTGTTGAAAATTTCAAGTCTTGAGTTATATAAAAGATTATAGTCATTATTATATTTGTAAGTTGGCAAAGTAATAATTATGTTTGTGTTCTTTATATTCTGCAATGTGTTTCTTATATATGCAATTATATTAAAGTAACACTTAGTAGTTTTAAAGTCTTCCTCGCCGATCATTATTATACAGAAATCATTCTTTGTGTAGTTTTTGAGTTTTATTTGTATATCCCGTAGAAGGTGCATAATACCCACATTTGGTGTAAGGTAGTGACATATTTGATAATTGTCTATAACATATTCTTCTGCCAGAGTATATATATTATTATTAGTTTTATTAGTACTTAATATACATAGCTGATTTTTTGATTTATTTTTGTTTACTTGTATGTATTTTTGCATTGTCGCTTGCTCGTTCGTAGCTTGTAGCGCCATCTGTGGACTGGAATGTGTAGTGATGGTTTTTTGTTCGTCGTAGTTTTTGTTTACTTTTTCTTTGTCTACTATTTCAAAATCAGTCTGTGTTTGTTTATGTATACACCCTGCTTTTTTCGAATTTTTCATCCCCCTTTTTTTAGGCGTGATGGAGATTTTTGTAGGAGATTGTATCGGACTTGACACTATTTGTTTATAAAGTGAGTTTTTACGAATCAGATTTTCGTTCTCCTTTTTAAGCCTTTCAATTTCAAGGCTTAGCGAGTCAATTTCTCCATTTGCACTATTGAGTTTAATGGTCAGGTCATCAACATTTTTCTTTAATTGAGTAATTAACTCAATGTCATCATCATCCGATATATCCGGCATACTGCATACAGTGCCATCTAGGGAATTATTGATGAGGCTTTCATCTAAATTGTAGTCCGAATTTGAGTGCGCTCGTGCGCGTCTAACGGTGACGTTATTGATTTCGCTCATAGTTTGTGTATGCAGTAATTCTATTTGTCACTAGATGTCTATTACACCGTATCGATTATTGTGACACTAGATGCCACTTTTGTCGAACTATTGTCGAGACTTTGAATTCAAAATATTGAAAAATAACGACTATTATTTTCACTTTATGAGATTAACGAGTTTTTAATACAACTTAGCTATCGTACCTGTAGTTGTTGCTAAGTTTAAGTCATTTATAATAATTAAATATCCCGGTCTACGATGCCCAAACACAAAATAAACAATATCAATACAGTCAGGCCGCCATCTTGATATACATTATAACACAATCAGGAACACTTGCTACAATTAAACTTTTCACATTTGACTACAGGTCAGCTTGGGCCGTTTAATGAACAAACTTCAGGAATCTTGTACGTTGGCGTCGATTCAAGTTAAACGGTTCAATTACGTGTCTCAAACTCTATGGTAATTATGAAGAGAGTTGATAGACATTCAAAAAAACAAAAATCCCGTTACATCGGTAAACTTGCAATAATGTTTTGCAACTTTTGTTTACGATGAAAACAATCTTTGTTGGTTTAGTGGTCGTAGTTCCGATTCCCGGCTCGGGCAAAGTTTTGTTGGGTTTTTATATCTGGGATTTCTCAGTAGCAGCCTGGAGCCGGGATTTGTGTCTGGTAGATGGCAATAGGCTCGACCCCTATTACATGGGACTTAAACAAAGCGAGTAAAATGTGGGTATACTATGTGTACACCTCTGCCTAACCCTTCAGCGAACTCAGGCGTGATGTTATGTTATGTACAATACATTCATATTTTGCCAGCAACATGTTTCAACACAAAATATTGTTGCTGAAACATTGTTGCTCAACTTTGTTTCTCAATGAGAACGGGGTTCAATATTTTGGATACCGAACGAATCTGTAATTAAGTAATCAAATTATTTGTTTGCTTAAAATAATGTAATGTAGGAAGGAGGAGCTCTTGGCTAAATAAAAACAGCCCGCACAGGTTAAGCTACGCTTGCCGAGGTCTGTTTGTGGGTGGGTAACCGTTCGAGACATATCGGGAGTTATCCGTGCCTCAGAAAGCACGTTAAGCCGTTGGTCCCGGCTCTCATTTGTAGATCTTTCACAGTCCTTACAGGTAGTCAGAAGCCCGAAAGTCTGACAACCAGTCTTACTAAGGGACATCGTGTTGCCCAATAACTGGGTTGTGGAGGTCAGATAGGCAGTCGCTCCATGTAAAATAATAGTAATCAGCTGCATCCGGTTAGGCTGGAAGCCGACCCCAACATAGTTGGGAAAAGGCTAGGCAGATGATGATGATGTTATGTGAAGTAACAAGCAACGGAAGAAATGGTACGTAACAACATACGAAGTCAAGATTTAATTTCTTTTGGAGAGACACAACGGTTCCCTCCAACCACCTTTCGTTTACTAACTATAATGTTTTTGCTTGTACTTCTCCGTTCCTGTAGATCATTAATAACTTTTTCACTGGAGAAATCACAGTTTTGCATTGTTTTTGATATGAAAACTTACTATAATAATGCAACTTATTTAGTTTTTACCTTGAATTTATATTCTAAGTCCGAGTCTTGAAGGACAATAATATTAAGCTATAAGATTAATATTGTATTTCTTTATGAGAATAAAAATGTCTTTAACCAGAACTACTGACGTTTCCCACTATTATATAGGAAATGCATAGGTGCCAGATATTATGCTGAATATCGCGCTGATAGAAGTAACTATTCTTAAAATACATTGTTGTCTTTATTTTATGTACCAACGCTAGATATAAGGAAAGCGACTAACACTATTAATTTCTGTTAAACGAATATTTAAAAAAAAAAAACAAAAAAAAACTTGAGATGTGTCAAGGGACACCCGAATGGATCGAAGTTCCATTTGTTATAATTTTTTATTATTTATTAGGTACAAAAAATCTTTATACACTCAACAAAAATAATCGTCGCGACACCACACTTTTCAATTGGAAATAGAAAGATATAATATGAGAGAGAGAGAGAGACAGACAGAGAAACACGCGCACGCCGCACGGCTTACATTATAGCAAAAAGTGTCGTTACAACTTTTCGTCTTAATTTTTTCCGCCTAGCCCCCTTTCGAAACGCGCGATAAGGAACTTCGTTCCAATACGTCCCCTAACAGTAATAATCGCCATGACATAACCAATCTCTATTGCTATCTTGACACGTAATCGGCGCCAACAAGTTACACAAACTCATTTGGGCATCGCTATTCGGAATTAGTGAGAAGCACTGAGTGAGCTAGTTCACACATTCGACACGGATTACGCTTGATTTCACTACAATTAATCGGTTCGAGGATCATTCGAAAGGGGAAGCTTGACTGTAAATATTGATCTAAGTTCTTTTGGGGGTTAGTTTCGTTGGCTCTTGGCTTCTGTTCTTAGATTTTCAGTGAATTTGTTCGTACTAAAGAACACGTTTTTGTTTATATACTACATGCTGGCCCGCGTCTTTGTCTAGGTGGAATGTGTTAATACTTGATGGGTATTAATTTTTTAAGCGGTACCCTATTATTTTTTTCTAAAATAAAAAGAGCCTTAATTACTCGTAATGTCATTAGCGATCTACTAGTGAAAGTCAAAATCAGTCCAGCGCAGCGGTTTCGGAGATAAGAAAAAACAACCAAACAGATTTAAGAAAAAAAATAGTCTTTGATACATATTTTTTAATTTACCTGCATAACATTATGCATTTAGTAAAAGCTGTTATTTTGACATTAAAAACAGACATTTTAATTTTATTTATAATATAATATTATAACGTAGGGAGTAAAAAAAAGACATACATACACATATGCACATAGGTATACATATATCAATACACCCATGTGTAAAACCCTACTACATAACATACCATAACACCACGCCCGTATTCCTCTAAGGGTTGGGCAGAAGTGCACCTATAGTAACACTCACATTTCGTAAGCTATGCTTAAATCCAATATATTAGGGGGCGATCCTATTGCTTCCAACCGGGTACCAAGGAGAAAATTCGTATTGAAAAACTCAATAACACTTACCCTACTGTATCTACTGTAAAAACATACCAAAATTACGCTGCAGATGATGGCACATTATCTACCCGCTCAGGTCCCAGAGCCACGGATAACAGTTGATTTAGGCCAAAAATGATTTTAAAAAGGCATTTAAGTTAAGCTATGCATGCGAATGTGTGAGGGCGTAGCGCAGGAAACGGAAGACATAAAGTGTGCTGAGCGCGCGATAGCACTGGTAATGCGTTGATGACGACTAGATGCGAGTGCGCCATTAATATATTTTGAACGCCACCGATAACAGTTTTGGGAACGGATTTCACCTACTTTTTACTATGTATTTGGCCAGAGGAATGAGGATCATTTTGTGGGGAACGTTTTGAGTATGAGTGTGGAAGGTTACAGGAGCAGAGGACGACGATCGAAACGTTGGAAGGATTGTGTGTAAGATGATATTTATAATTTGACGACTAGATGTGGCGCTGTGGGCGAAGGTCCGCCTGCGACGCAGGAGGTTGCGGGTTCGATTCCCGCCCTGGTACAAATGTTAGTACGATCTACAAAGATTTGTTCCGGGTGTTCTGGGTATTTGCTATGCATAATAAAAATATATACGTATGTAATCAGTCATCTAGTACCCATTAGACAAGCTCTGCTTAGCTTGGGGCTAGATGATGCTGTTTGGATTGTCCAGCATTATTTATTATTATTATTTTAATACCTACTCTTTAACGTACAGAGGCCCCAATCTCTCAAATTTATTTGATAGGATTTCAACTTTATTAAAAAAGGATAGTGTTCATGTTCAACTGAGAAATTTTGACAGTTTGGGACAACTTGATGCGCTGGCGTCTGTACATAAAAAAAAACATGCAAACAATAACTTTCAGAGCTGTATAGGGTGTTACAATGAGAGACCTTATCGCTAAAAGTAATCTTTTGCAGACAATCTTTGGACGGGTAAGCCTATTGAAGCCTAAGCCTATCAAGAGCCTATCAAAGCCTATCAAGAGTTCGGGCTGCTATTGACACCATAAATGTCTACGTATCACCAGATTATGAATAAAGGCTTGTCTTGTCGTTTTATCTATCTCAAAAACTGTGTTTTGCCACCTGGTTAAACATGAACTACAAAAACCGGACCTCATCGATTCGATGGTGTTGGTTCCTACTATGCAACAATGGTTTTCTTGTTTCTACATATTTTTCTTGGATGCTAAAATAATACCGCCAGCGGCATCTCTTAACGACGTTCCGAACTACCGTTACAAGTTATAAACTAGAGGGCGCTATTTGAAAAAAGCGTGGCTTGATTCTGGCTATAAAAAAAAATGTGTGCGTGTACTAGCGTACACTCGTAAGAAGTGAAACTTCTTTATGACGTTATTTTTCAAAAAATGTAACTACTCAAAACGGGCCGCTAAATACATTGGAGACATTTACCAATCCCTACTCCGCTGGAGAAAGTATACTTCGAATCACGCGTGGTAGGGATAAGAAAAAGATGGCGCGTAACGAAAAAATGTTACACTACATTTTTTTCCAACCCCGATAAAGAAGTTTCACTTCAAAAAAACCGTTTAATTTTTCTTCTTAGTAAATCTTAAGTGGCAGAACTGTTGTTGCTATTGAGTTCTACTCAGATTCATGATATTGTCTAGACCGTAACTGCTAATAACCGTAACCGTAATGGCTATCGATGAAACTACATATTAATGAGTTAAGTACATAGGTAGTTACCACAATGTAACTTAAAATTAGCACTAAAAGGTGAAAAATAACTTTAATTTCGGCAGTCTGTGGCTTTGGTTGTTTTATTTGACTATTTTTTTTTTAAATAAAGTTTAAAACAAAAACAGATAAAAGGCGGAAAAATTAGGTATAAACCGACATATTCTGGAACTCCATAATTCTATGAAGTGGTTTCACCACACCATCTTGCTGTTTTTAACTCTAAATTAATTAACAAATCCTATTTAATATAAAATACGAAGGGAAAAACTAAGCGCCTGACAAAAATGTAATAACAACAATTTTGTATTCGTCCTCTCCACGCGCAGTTAATACAACAAGGCGCCACATACAAACGATTACTCAATTTCCTTTCCAAAAGAATTGATGTCTTCCTCTACATTCTGTTACAATAATTTTGAACATAAATTATATGTTTTGAACTATTAGGTATTTATTCAGTAAAAATAAAACAGATACCAACTCACTTTCCTCTTTTTGAAGTGAAACTTCTTTATCGGGGTTGGAAAAAAATTTAGTGTAACATTTTTTCGTTACGCGTCACATTTTTTCGTTACGCGCCATCTTTTTCTTATCCCTACCACGCGTGATTCGAAGTATACTTTCTCCAGCGGAGTAGGGATTGGTAAATGTCTCCAATGTATTTTTTTTTGAAAAATAACGTCATAAAGAAGTTTCACTTCTTACGAGTGTACGCTAGTACACGCACACATTTTTTTGTTTAGTTTACATGCATGCAATCAATAAAAGTTAAATAAAGCGGCCAAATGCGAGTTGGACAGGTACACGAAGGGTACCATGCCATCATGCGAGATAAAATATACAGTGATTATTAAGGAGCGTGTTTGTTTGTCGCAGTTTCAATATTGGAATTATCACATATTGTTTGATTCTAAATTTATGTCGGCTTTTTCCTTTTTTTAATTGGAAAAACCCTAACGAATAAGTTCCACAAGGCTCAGTATTTATGGTAGGTAAGTATTAGGATGTGGATGGATGTCGCTTTAATCATGTATAGTTAAAAAATAAAATAATTATAGTAACGCTGGACAACAGCTTGTGTTATGGGTACTAGATGACGGATATACTCAATACAAACCTTTTTATTATACTTGTATCTCTTAACAAGAATGTATTTGTAAGAATCCCTTTATTTTTGCAATTGCACCCACCACTGTTGGTTTTTGCGTCCCTCAGTAATTAACTGGCTGCATAAAGTATTTAAGTAATAAACTAGATTATCCATTAGGAAAACCTAATGCACATAGAACATACTTTCCCAAAAAAGAGTTAATACGCCAAAAATCCACCGACTGTCCATACCACAGAGACGTGAAAAGCCACCATTTTGCACGGAAACGGAAGTTATAAACCATCCGGCCGTGTTCGATAAGCTCTAATGTCATGGCGCTGTTAATGCCACTTTACAACTATGCAAATTTTAATGCTGGCAACACGCGTTATCATGCTGAATTTTATGGCAATGCAAAACATCACGCGTTTGCGTCCTGAGGCAGAGTTGTTATAGCAAATAAGAATTCGGTGGGTGATTCTATGTTGGTCATCATCTGCCTAGCCTTTTCCCAACTCTGTTGGGGTTGGCTTCCAATCTAACCGGATTCAGCTGAATACCAGTATTTTACATCGAGCTACTGCCTATCTGACCTTCACAACCCAGTTACTGGGCAACTCGATACCCCTTGATAATTTACGCCTTGGGTGATCTTATGTAGGTATGTATTGTAACATTATACAATCCTACATAAAAGAAGTAAGTATATCAATCGGTCGATTCTGTAAAAATCACCCCGTGAAAACTTAGGTGAGATGGGCGGTGAAATGAGCTGTCAGTGTCAACCGATGACGCAACCAACTCACTACACCCAAGTTTTCATTGAAAGATTGTTTAGAAAACAGCACCGCACGTTTTGACGTACATAGTTTGGAAATAAAACGACTATTGCATAACATGTTGCTTCGTCAGCGTCAAAGATAGTAATACTCATCTTTGATTTTGTACGTAAAGATGATCGTTTCATTTCCCAACTCAGGAGAGTCAGGATCCGTGTATGAATTACTTAACCGCGCTTAAAAATCAATATGTCTACTATCTGTAATTCCTATGGGATTACTTAATAATAATCTCATTAAATTATTTCTGTGAATAGACACTTTTTTTTACTTTATCGATACAAAAACTAGCCTATGTATCAATCCAGACTATGAGCTTTCTTCATAACAAATTTCATCCAAATAGGTTCTGTTATTTGAGCGTGAAGAAGTAATAAACATGCACACACACACAGACACACACGCACACACGCGCACACACACACACACACACAAAATTTAAATTTACTTAGGTTTTCTTTTTCAATTTGCAGCTCAGTTTATGCCCATCTTCAAGAATAAAGGGGACGTACAGGACTGCAACAACTATCGAGAGATAAAGCTCCTGTCACATAGTATGAAAGTATGGGACAAGGTGATAGAGAAAAGATTGCGAGAGGAGAGTGAGATTACCCCAAGTCAATTTGGGTTTGTGCCAGGTCGAGAAACAATGGACGCCACCTTTGCATTCCGTCAGCTGTGTGAGAAATACAGACGTGCACATAAGAACTTGCATATGGTCTTCATTGATCTGGAGAAAGCGTATGATAGGGTGCCCCGGGAGGTGTTGTGGTGGGCCGTGAAAGAGAAAGGTGTGCCTGGGAAGTATGTGGAGTTAATTCGTGCAATGTACAGCCGGTCTAGGACGTATGTCCGGTCGTCTGCTGGCAACACCGACAAGTTCAGTGTGGCTGTAGGACTGCACCAAGGGTCGGCATTAAGCCCTTACCTCTTCCTGTTGATAATGGACGCTCTGACGTCGGACATACAGGAAGAGGCACCCTGGTGCATGCTATTTGCCGACGACATTGTTCTTGTCGGTGAAGATGGACCTGAGATCCAGAGCAGACTGGAGAAATGGCAACAGAGGCTGGAGAGTGTAGGCTTGAAAATCAGCAGAACCAAAACTGAATATATGTTCTGCGATTTCGGCGGTCTCTCCAGTCCTGAAGCAATGTCGCTTAACAGCGTGCTTCTCCTGGTCTGTTCCGACTTTCGGTATCTCGGTTCACTCGTGTAAAGTGACGGAGAAATAGTTCGGGCTGTTAAGCACCGAATTAACATAGGGTGGATGAAATGGCGGCAGGTAACGGGAACAACCTGTGACCCCTATATTCCCCTTAAACTTAAGGGGAAGATTTACAAAACTATGGTAAGACCTGCTGTCTTGTATGGATCAGAATGTTGGGCCGCAAAAGGCATGAATGAAAGGCAGTTACATGCAGCTGAGATGAGAATGCTGAGGGGGATGTGCGGTGTTACGCGAATGGATAGAATAAGAAATGAGTATGTAAGAGGAAGTCTGAAAGTGGCGCCTGTGACCGAGAAGTTGTGTGGAAATCGGTTGTCATGGTATGGGCATGTGATGCGAAGGAATGAGGACCATGTTGTGAGGAAAGTTTTGAGTATGAAGGTGCAGGGTTACATGAGTAGAGGAAGACCAAAGAAAAGATGGATGGATTGTGTGAAAGATGATATGGCAAGAAAAGAGGTGACCCTTGAGATGACGGCAAATAGAGATGTATGGAAGAAGAAAACATGCTGCGCCGACCCCAAATAAATTGGGATAAGGGCAGGAGGATGATGATGATGAGCTCAGTTTATGCGAGATATTAGGTAGTGCCTACGTTAACATTAATATTTTTTATTTTTAACATTTACTTCGAGGAATACACATTTGTCACGGTAGTTAGTAGTAATATTACAAAAACCTATGAAAATTCAAATTTTGCGGGCTGCCTTTTTTGTGTAAAGTAAGTATGCCTTAGCAAACCTTTACAGGCCTTTATTTCTCATGTGCTTCGTAAAGTAAATCTAGGTACGAGAGCTGTTATAGACCATTTGTTAGGTATAAAGAGGGTGAGGTTATAAAGATAAAATGTAGGTAGGTATTTTAATTTTATATAAAAGTATGTTACAACTCAAGCACATTTCTTCTCCACTGTAACCGATACTAATTTCATTGTTTTATAATAATGCGGACCCCACTAAGTTAAAAAAACCAATTCTGTAAAAGCACTCTTCGCCATTGAAACAGCTTTATCAGCTAGTTACTATATCCCAAAAACGATTAGAAAACAAGCGAAAAAATAATCTTATAATTTATTAATAGTTTTAGCTTTTAAAAAAATAATCTTAGAAATTGGCTACCTACCTAATATAAGAATACTATACAATATAAGAATGCATTGATAATTAGGCTGAACGTAAATATTTACGTTAAGTGTGTGATATTTTATGGTTTTTGCTATGTTTTACATTGTTGCTTAGTGTGTAACTACCTGATTTTAAATTTGATGTTCATAAAATTTATAATTAATGACACTAAATAATTTATGTTCTTACTAACACGTCACCAAGTAAAATGTCTTTTTAAACAAGGTTGGTGTTTCGCTATCTAACTACTCTGAGAAGAAACACTCTCCAAGGAAAAACTCCGAGATCACAGTCTTTTTTAAAGTCCAGATATTATCTTGGTTAGGTCATGTGAGGTTATAAAGATAAAATGTAGGTAGGTATTTTAATTTTATATGCAGATTAGTGTCAGAGTGGTATTTTAGGGAAAGACACATTATACTCGTATTACCTACTTATTACATTTTAAATTATTAGATATGATTATATTTTTATTTCCCGCGCGGAACAAATATTTGTATGGCCTACAGGTTGATCCGGGTATGGTTCAAGTTTGTGTTTGTGAGTCTGAATGTTTATAAACGCACCTACGATAGATACAGGAAAAAATCCTAGTGTAGGGCAAAGTTTCATTAAAAAAAAGAAAAAAAAATGTTGTTATGTAATGTTGGTACAGAATAACTATTATCAAGTACTCGCTGCGCCCCGCGGTGTTACCCGCTGTTAAAATTCACATTCAACAAACGCAAGAACTGTCAAACGATCGAAGTTAAATTAGGCGATAAGTTTTCTGAAATGTATTTCTTTCCGTGAATGAAATCGGCAAAGGCGCTCTCATGTTATATTAAGAAAACTCTAAAATGGTTATTTTTTTGTTAAGTGCAACCTATACATTTCAAGCTGAACTATTTTGTGTATTAGGCACGAAGTACAAACAACTGTATCCATAGTCGTATGTCTATTCCCCGATAGATGGCAGCGTGAGAACGAAACTGATTGCAAATCCGAAAAGTATCGTAATACGGTGGTTAAATTCGTTTTCAAAACTAAAAAACTAAATAATCGTAGTAAAATTGTTGTAGACTTTAAACTTCTTTGCTGTTTGTTTTATTAGCAAATCAAAATAATCACCGTGTGGTAATGGCCTTGTTTATTACATAATAGTAATGTTTAACTAAAGCATTACCTACAGCATTATTTGAGTCGTATCTGAGATAGTAGTAGGTAATGTTTTGACTTTTAACATTGTACGAACAAAATATAACCATAGAAAATCGAATATTCATCGTTTTGTTTCTCTAAAATTTCTATGGTCATTCTTAACTTTTCAATCCCGACAGTGTTGCCAACGAAGTACGAATTCCACTAAACCTGCAGTGTTAGAATCGTTAAAATAGTGAAGTTCAAACTTAAAACCAAACTTTACTCATAATACGAACTGTTTAAGCATGTCATTTATTTCAATATTTTCTAAAATGATTATTTTTACTTTTATTTAAAGTACGTGTTACAACCTGTCGCCAGTAAATGTTTTTTCCTTCTTTTTTGCATGTGAAGGCAAATACGTACCTAATAATCGACATGGACATAATGGACTTAATAATCGATAACATAAACATCGTCACGCCTGTTCCTCATAAGGGTAGTAACAACAGAATGCTGCCTCCGCCACCAATATTAGAATAGTAGTAAACAAGGTATTACGGAAATATTTTTTAAGACAATAATTTTGTTTTATTGTTACGTTTACTTTTAATAATCCCCTAAACATTGCAAAAATAAAATATATTGTCCATTATTGGAAAAAGTAAAAGTTACAAACAATATTATTCGATAAAAGCTCACCGCAATGGACTCGGGGTAAAAAAGTTGGCAACACTGATACCCAATCATTTTGTCATTTCCGTTTGTCCTAGGGATGAAATTCTACTCGAAAAACATTGATTTGAAATTGATTTAAGTCAAAGTCGTCACAATCGAATCACAATTAAATAATGTATGCAGAAAAATGAAATCTCGATTTTCTAAACACGGAATCGTACTCACGGAATCGTTTCAGTGTTTTATAACGATTGAAATTATATATTTTTGTAAAGAAAATCGATTCCTCAAAGCATCGATCTCAGATGGCCATCCCTACTCCCTAGAAACGCGGTCATTTGACAATTTTGATATGTCATCAGCCATTGCCCGCGTCGCTCGTTTGGAAGGAAACCAGTTAGGGACGTTTCACGTTAGGCTACAGAGATTTGAGTGAAACTCATGACTTGATAAATCGTTATTGATGCACAACTGAAATTACTCAAGCTTTGTGTCTGCTGACTTGCGAAGAATTTTAATAGTATTGCGTTTGAGTAGTGCACCTTACTAGTTTTCCATGCCTCGTAAACCGTGTTACTGGACGCGAAAGTTAGAACTCGATTTGGTAGCATTCGTTCGTCAAAGAGATTATATATGGCGGCCTGCCGGGAATACAAATCATCAAATTCAACAAAAGTACAAGGCTTACGCTGAGTTCGCGGCAAGATTGGGTCGAGGTTTCACTGGTAAGTTTTTAATAACAGCTTTCTTTCTAAAAAGTTTTTCTTCGACTAGCTATTATTTTGTTTATTGACTGTTTTTGAGGGCTTTAAAGGCTTATGAGGTAGAAAAAGGTTCATAGGGACCCATATTAATGGCGGGTTCTGAAACTAAAATCAACACGACACGACTTGTCACCGTTATTGTTAATTCATTAGACTTGTTTCCTGTTACGTGTGCAGTACCTTATTTGTCTCGAAGACCA
Source organism: Phlogophora meticulosa (assembly GCA_905147745.2). Classification (NCBI taxonomy): domain Eukaryota; kingdom Metazoa; phylum Arthropoda; class Insecta; order Lepidoptera; family Noctuidae; genus Phlogophora; species Phlogophora meticulosa. The sequence continues at coordinate 1,766,746 of LR990524.1, read as the reverse complement.
AATTTAGAAGAAGATTTATTTATACATTCTTCATCTGCATTTGGTAATTGATTCAGTTATATTCTATATATTAGTGAATGAATGTATGAATTAGTAATGAAGCTATCTCTCGTTCTTTTCAGCTCGCTCTGTCAGAGATCGTTGGGTGAACATCAGGAGCACCTTTAACCACAACCATCGTAGAGTTGAACGGTCCAAGCTTAAAGCAAGGACTCCGGGAGATATTTATGTGCCTTGCTGGCCACTGTGGAAACCGCTCCAGTTTTTAAAAGATGTCTGCAAGAAAGAAGATTATGAGGTAACTTGTCATAAATTGAATATATTTATTTCAGTTTCTGCCCATTATTAAAATGTCACAATATGGTGTTTCTCAAGGAGACTGTGTACAGGAATGCTTAGCAGACTGACAAAGTCAATATTAGGACCAAAGGTCACAGCTCATTAGAGCCACTCGGCACCCACCCCGCACTGCCTCGTCGAACGGCGTCAACTCGTTGTCGACAGGTGGTCCAATCAACAAATCGAAATGATCAGCTCAATTTAATATCTCAAGTTATGCTTATTATTAAGTGCACCAAAAATTAACCCAAAACTCTTATTTTATTGTTTCAGAATTTTGAACCAGTTCCTGATGACTACAAAGACAGCTCTTTGCCGAGTAGTTTGAATGTCAAAGAAGAAGACCTAGAGATTGGAAATGATTTTGAACTCAGTATTCGTCAGCGCAGCCGACGAACTGATAGGCCTCGTCGTAAAGCTAAAATACAGCACAAAACCAACAAAAACACCAAATGCAAACAGGTCATTGATGATCTTTTGCTAGCAATGAATCCTTTGGTTGCAGAACCATTGCCAGATCAAAACTACTGGTTCTTTGGGAAACATGTGACGGAAAGACTGAATACTATGAGAAGAATAGATGCCGATAGTGCCTGCCATGATATGATGATTCTGTTGAATGAACATAAGATACATGATCCGACATGAAAAGTCTAATCAAACTGCTAAATTGGTTAATAGTAGTCCATTTAGAATGGGGTCTATGTTGTGTAGGAACAGTCGAAATAAATTGCATTCCTGCCTATGGTTATTTGAAGGTTGTTCTGTGAGCAGCTTGTCTTACTCAACATAAGGTTTGGTTGTCCTGTTGTGTCTTGAGAGAAAAATTGATGCATTGTTTCTTGAATTATCATCACAGACAGGTTGTTGAAAGAAAAAAAAGCTTTGTTCTATTGTTCTATATTGGGATAAAATTGCAAAAAAAAATCGACATGTTTTGATATGTCTTTGATTTGTTCATCAGCTAACATGAAAGGGTTTACGCTAAATATCTAAAAAATATTAGTAGTGTGTCTCATATATTGTCATAGCTATTGGATTTGGTTGTATCAATATGTTGAAAAGATTGCTATATCTGTGACGACTGATGTGGCGAGGCGGGCGAAGTTCCACATGCGCCCTCCTGCGTATGCGGGGTCGATTCCCGCCTTGGGACAAATGTTTGTACGATCTAGAAAGATTTGTTTCGAGGTGTTCTTGGTATTTGCTATGTATTATAAAAAAAATTATCTATGTATGTTATGTATTAAGTATATCAGTCATCTAGTACCCATAACACAAGCCCTGCTTAGCTTGGGGCTAGATGATGCTGAGCGGATTGTCTAGCATTATTTATTTATTGTAGAATGGTTAAAATAAAAACTGGAAACTGATTTTGACGGATGAGTACCATTTCGGCTCCTGCAGAGACTAATAGAGGCTCTTGCATGGTCTTGGCTGTACTTGTTGCATAGAAAAAAATCAAATTCATGCTGAGGATTTTGATCCCAGTGCCTCATTCTGTTTCGACTGAAATGTGGCTTCAGCCGAGATTGTTTGTCGTATACATATCGCCATTTTATTACCCACGAACTTTTGTATTGTTCATATTCATGTTCTTATTACCTTTGACGTTGATCCCAGGGCCTCTGTCCTTTCAGTTTCTCGATTGTTATGTAAAGCTCCTGGCTGGCTTTACTTGTCGCACAGATGTCGCGATTGTACAAGTTGTCTTAAAAGAAACTTTACACAGCGATGTATGCGATCTGGAAAGTTAGGGACGGCAAATATTCTTTTTTTTTTTACTTTATGTACTTTATTGCATTGCACAATGTAGGCTTAGGTGGTAGACATTTGTATGGTAGGTAACAATCGTGGACCCTGTCGGGCACAGCAAACGATATAAAGAATAAGTGGTGAGAGGACTTATCATTTACGCTTATCATAACAATTTAAAGAAGAATTTAACATATTCTAAATAAAAACATAGACATAACATTAGAATTAAAATAGCAAAAGATTTTATTTTTCAAGTTTTAGAGATTTATCACTTAAATATTCGTCGACACTATAGTAAGATTTTTTTAGTAATAGCTTTTTTAATTTATTTACAAATAAATACAGTTTTTTTTTATTAATTCTGGTAGCACATTATATGAGGAGTGACTTTTCAAAATGGCTTATTTCTGTATGGTCATTTTTTCAGGACCAAGAAAAATACGAAATCTTTTCATATATGAATATTTTTAGTAACAAACTTCTATGTACATAATCTAGGTACGTTAATAGATCGTTTCACAGTGTATATATTTTTTTTAATACTCTAAATTATGAGTTATTATCATATGATTTAAGGAAATAAGCCATTTAGTCGCAAACTCCAAGAAATAAGATGTTTTGTTTCAGCACTCCTAAGAAATAAGCCATTTTGTTTTGGCACTCCTAGAAATAAGCAATTTTGAAAAGGATGGGCTAGCAAAAAAAAATTGTTTTCTAAAAACTTTTATTAAAATCTGAAAATCACACACGGACTTCTCCTACATCCTCTTCATTGCAGACACAATCATATTCATGTTCCTCAGCTGGTTCCTCCGTCACATGTAACAAAATAGTTTTGTACCATTAAAGTTCAGGCAAGGCAGTCCATTCTTCCCCAAATTGTTTTTCAAGTAAATTTATTACATCTTTTTTCTTTTTTTCTGAAACTGGCTGCGGAATAGATTCTGCAACATCAATAGTTAGTGGAATACGTTTACCCCGTTTCAATAATGTCTGCCAAGGATCATTTCCATCAAATCTATAATATTGGGAAGCTTTTATTTCACAACCGATAGTCATCTGTCTTTTAACAGTTTTTTTTATCCAGACTCTTTTTATTTTTTGTAATCCCTCCACATTTTTAAAATTTTCCTTTAAATCCTTTATTTCAAGCAGTTGCCAATCATTTCCTAATAACCTTACATTGCCATGGTTTTTGAAGATATCATGGTAACCATCTTTGGTGGTGATCACTGGTATTTTTCTTAATTCCTTTTCCAGTCGTCCAAAAACGCGATCGGCGGGCAAAAAACTGTGACCCCGCACTGGAAAAAATATATGTATTTCCTTCACTTGAGCAGGTGATTTGGAGTAAAGCCATTGCATTAGTGAATGTATGATATGATTATTTTTATTTTGGCCTCCACAGCCATCACAAAATAAACGTATAGTATCAACATTATTGTCAATGTTCATGGAGGATAGATAATCATATACAGCTGATCCTATTTCTGTTGGCCCGCGCTTGGCAATGGTTTCATCCCAAGTATAAAACCAAGGATCTTTTGAATTTAAAGGTACTACACAAAAATTATAAAGACTTATTTGCCTAGAATAAAAGGCATCTTGAATAGGCGTTTTTGGAAGTGCTTGGACTTGTTGAAGATCAAAACAAAGTGAAATGGAGTTTGGAGGATTACCTTTCATGTGGGTATAAAATGCCTTGGCCCTTATCTTATGTACCCGAAGTTCTACCATTAATTTTTGCTTTTTTTCACTGTCTCTTTCATTTTTGATTCTATTTCCCCACAGCACACGCACATTGCAAGCATCAGAGGATGGCGCAGAAAATCCTACATTAAACTCTTCATAAAATATTTTATAAAACATGGTTTTTTTTACTTGCAAGTTTGAGGCAACAGAAGAATTATACAACTCCATTAGTTTCTTACAGTTTAAATCACTAGACAGATATATTATTTTTGATTTTTGTCTGTTGTGGTGGCTTTCTCTTGCTGGTAGACATTTTATGAAATTCCTTAGTGATTCCTTTTTATCAATAGATTTGTATGACTTACGGTCCCCACCACGCTTTTCTTTAGGAATGTTTCCTCTGACTGTAGTTCTATTGATCATATTAAGCCTTTTTTCATTGACACTAAAAACTGCAATGAACATTTTCTTACACACAGGTTTAATTTTATTTTTCTTACAAAATAAGTTGTAACTGCAGCTTACAGTTCTCTTTCTCATATTCTTTGATGGTTTGGTTTTATCCTGTGGTTCATACGAATGTAATAATCTACAAAGATAGGTATCCTGATCAATTTTGGACGTGTTAGCATAAAACGCAATACGGTTTATTAGAACTTGGCGCGTAGTGAAAGAACTACATTTATATTTACTGCCCTCTTTGTGCCGACATGGAATCCTGAATTCTAAACCCAAAGGATCCTTATCAATGTACCTGAAGCAATAATAAATTTAATTGTTAAGAAATAGGTATCTAGTAGGATTAAATTACAATTGAAACGAGAGCCGTTTATACATTGCTGAAAACTACTTACGATTTTCTTGTTCGGCTGTTTTGTCCTGATTTCCTTTTTCTGGTGCCTGAATTTAACTCCTCCACGGTCTTATCTGCCATTATGCACCGTTATTTACTCAGAATTATTCGGATTAGCAACAAAAACCAGCAGTGCAAGGCACGTCTCGACGCGTACTTCGCGCTGGCGATCATTGAGTTCGTGGGGCACCCATTTGTCAAGCTTTTTTACCTTGCCAATTTGACGCAAATGGACCAATATTGTTTTGACGCTAACGTCGAAAGCTGCTGCTAATTCAGCCGTAGATTGTGTATCATCAGCTTCCACAATCGCCTTTAATTCGTCATTGTCGACCAAAGTCTTCGGACGACCGCGAGGTTCATTTTTCAGGTCGAAATTTCCAGAACGGAAGCGAGCAAACCAATAACAGGTAGTGCGTTGGTTTGTAGTGTTAGCTCCGTAAACGTCGTTGATGTTGCGTGCCGCTTGTGCCGCGTTGCTGCCACGACGCACAGACAGGTATTTGGTCCTAAAAGTTGGCCAAAAATATTTGGTACGCCTAATGGCTGTCAAACGATGTTTTATTTTAGTTTTAGCTTGGAAAAGGTAAAAAAAAGCGTATGTAATATATACAAGCATTTATTCTTCATTTTCGTCGTCTTCATCAAAACTTAAATTTAAAATGTCACTTTCTAGTAACAGATTTAAAACATCAGGCGAAAGTGACAGATTTTTTTTATTCTTCCTCTTCCTCATGCCCGTCAGGACAGGGTCGGAAGTTAAGAGGAGCCTGTTAAAAACATCTGCGTTGCAATCAACCCGGGAAAACTATCGGGCGTAGTTGAGCCGGAACATCCTAATGTGTTTGTTGCGGGCTTCTGCCGCTTCTTCGGACAGTTGTCCAATGGGAAGAATTGCTTCCCTTACCACTGAAGCCCCATGACGCAACACTTTATGCAATGTCGGAGACATAGGGTAAAACTTATACAAAGAAACGTACAACTTTGCCGTTTCTTGGCAATATCTTTCAAACATCTCGCAGTTTATTTTTAAACCACAGCATAATGTGTCCAAAATCACTTTTAATCTATAAATTAAATTTACGTCTATCCCCGTAATTGTCGCTGATACTTCGAAATTTTCAAAAAAACGTCTGCTAGTGTTTCCGTCATTGGTATTTCCAAAGTTGGCTTTTGGTATATCCACCAACAGACCGAGTTTCTCCCGGAACTTATCTTGGATTTCTTTTTTTTTATTTTCCACTGCTTGCTTTTCCTCGGCAGTAAGGCGAACGTTCCATTTTTTTACGGGCAATCTACAACGTGTCTCAGAAATCAACGTCAAGCGGAAAACGGGCAATAGGCCAAGTCGTGACAGCTATTAGAAAAATATAAAAAAAAATCTTGGTCATGTATTTTTCGAATTATAAGCATTCAAAAATAAATCTCAAAAAGTGACACCCTGTGATGATTTTTCAAGTCCTGTGACTACATTATTAACATTTCGGTAGTTTTTTTCGCTGTGATGTAACCATGAATAACCCTTCTGTAAATTACAGTTAAAAGTTAAAACGTAACTGCCTCAGTTCTAAATTAAATGTTAGATTTTTGCCCAATATTGAATTCAAAATAATGACATCACCCAACTTTAACCGACTGTACTGAAAAAAAAAATCTACTACACTATTTTGGCAAGTAACTTTAAAAGATGGCGCGTTTAGTCAGGATTCCAAAATGGTATAACACATACTAATTGCTACTTCTTAATTGAGGAAAAAAAGTACATTGTTGGTTTTAGGTGCGTTTGAAATAAAATTCAGTCGTTGGATTTCCTTTATTATAATTTTTATTAAATCAGATTTACGAAGTTTTATAACAAATGTTCAAACTGTTTTCCTTCAGCTGCAATGCAAGTTCTACATCTCTTTAAAAATGATCGCGTAATAAGACGGGCGTATCTTCTTGAGTTGATGTATTCAGCGGCTTCTGCAATTCTTTGGCGCAGCTCGTCTAAATCTTGAATTGGTTTAGAGTACACTTTATCCTTTATCGTACCCCAGTAAAAAAAATCTATGGGGTTTAAATCGGGTGAACGGGCAGGCCACGAAATTGTACCACCCCGCCCAATCCACCTATCGGGGTATTCTCGATTGAGAAACTCTCGTACAGTGAGAGCATAATGCGCTGGGCAGCCATCTTGTTGATACCACATGCTGCCGTAAATGTTCAGTGGCACTTCTTACAATAATTCTGGTAATTGGTTCTGTAAGAAGTTCAAATAACCCTGGGCATTTAAATTCTCCGGCAGCTCGATTGGACCAATAACTTTACCATTCAAAATTCCCGTCCACATATTTACTTTAAACTGGTACTGAGATCTATCTTCCCGCATCAAATTTGGATTTTCCACGTGCCATTCGTGCGAATTGTGGAGGTTCATGTAACCGTCCTTTTTAAATGTTGATTCATCGGACCATAGAATTTTTTCAAAGAATCGCGGGTCCTCTCGGTGCCTCTGCAACATCGTTCGACAAAATCGTACTCTCTCTGGGTAGTCTCGGGGTAGCAGACTTTGTACTCGTCGTACATGGTATGGGTGAAACTCGTTCTTTTTTAAAATACGATGTGCAGTACTTTTGGGGACTCCTATGCTCTGTTCAATTCCACGTACTGAGATACTTCTGTCTTCTTCAACTGCTTGCAAGACTTCGGCTTCGTAGGGCATAACGGGTCTTCCCTCGCTAACCATTTGGCTAGGAAATCGACCCTCTGATAATGACCGATGCACATTAATAAATACTCGATGATCGGGATGACGCTCAGCATTCGGGTATCTCTCACGATACACTCTTGCTGCAGCATTGGCGTTGCATAAGCATTCTCCATAAATGAGATGCATGTTGGCGTATTCCTGTGCGGTGTATCGAGATGGCATGATAAAACACTACACAAACACGGGGTTGCGATTAAAACAAGTCCGGGGTTGTCAGAAACGGTGCAGATAAATCCAAATCACAATGCAAATCAAGTCCAATAAACAAAGCCACAGTTGTAAGTACGAAGTCAATACGAATACAAAAAGATGTGCAGTCAACGAAAGAGCGTAACGTACTGCAGTATTGCACAATTTGCCGACGCATCCCTGTTTAGCCAGAGTAGCGTCTCTATCTGTTTCACTCACACATATGAAATGATGTGTCAATCCGTCTCCCTCTTAGTTAGATAAAAGTAGCGTCACTATCTATCTCGCTCCCACATGTCAAAGTAGCGTCACCTCACATTAGTTAAAATGAATCTTTCTCGCTCACACTAGTCAAAATAACGTCACTCTTCGTCTCAATCGAACTTTTATGAAATACGGCTTCATAAAAAAAAAAAATGTTTTTTCTCAATTAAGAAGTAGCAATTAGTATGTGTACCATTTTGGAATCCTGACTAAACGCGCCATCTTTTAAAGTTACTTGCCAAAATAGTGTAGTAGATTTTTTTTTCAGTACAGTCGGTTAAAGTTGGGTGATGTCATTATTTTGAATTCAATATTGGGCAAAAATCTAACATTTAATTTAGAACTGAGGCAGTTACGTTTTAACTTTTAACTGTAATTTACAGAAGGGTTATTCATGGTTACATCACAGAGAAAAAAACTACCGAAATGTTAATAATGTAGTCACAGGACTTGAAAAATCATCACAGGGTGTCACTTTTTGAGATTTATTTTTGAATGCTTATAATTCGAAAAGTACATGACCAAGATTTTTTTTTATATTTTTCTAATAGCTGTCACGACTTGGCCTATTGCCCGTTTTCGGCTTGACGTTGATTTCTGGGACACGTTGTATAGGCCACATGTAAAATGCTCTCAAAAAATCTTATCCGAGCATGCAACAAAGATAAGCCGAATTCTAGGTTTTCTTTTTTGCATGGTCTCTCCTTCTCCAAATCATTAAACTGTAATGACGTGGCGCCGCATATGTAGCACCTCATGGTTGATTTAGTATGCGTAGCAGCATTGCATACTTTTCCATCAATCATGGTGAAAAGCATTTTATGCTTGATGGAAAAGCTGTCGACTTCGCTTTTAGTGAGCGCTGTTATTTCCGATTTAATATAGTCAATCTCTTCATTTGTCACATCTGTAGTTTCTTTTATGAATCTTATTCTTATTGGCCGACAATACCGTGGTGAAGATGGGGTAGGATTTTGCCACAGTATTTTTCTTTCCGGTCCGAAAATCAACTGAAGCGGTACCATGGAACTTTGGAATATGTTTGCGTCCGAATCGGCTTCATTTTCAAATTTCATTTTGTACTGCATCTGTTGAGATCCATCGCAGCCCCATTTACTTATTAATACTAATGATTGTTTTTCTGCTTCACTCAATTGTTCCACTGCCTCACCAAGATGTAAAATCAGTCGTCGTGCCGTGTGATCCATGAGATTTTGAACCTGTACTTCAGCGCACGTTTCAGTTACTCTGTGGATTTCAGGATAGCAATCTTTTTTTAACTTTTTCAAAATCGAATAGCACGGATAAAAACTTGGATTAGTATCTCGTACTACTTCATATTGGGCCTGTGTTAGTCCCGCTTCAACAAACATAAACAATGCACGTGAATGTGCTAATCTTTTTGATTTCTCCTGATCTTCTTCGTAGGTGCTTTTTTTCATAGCTACCGCATATTTCCTTGCTCTTCTGGGACTTTTTGTTAAATCTTTTACGATTTTTGATGCATCTACTTTGCCCGTCTCCCGTAATTTCATCTGTGTTGCATACGTCAATTCATCAGTGTCAGATGATCTTAGTTCTTTAGTTTTACGTCTTTTGCTTCTTTCACTCAACTCTAAGAACGATTTTTGAGGTCGACCGGGACTTTCTCCTGCATCAAAAAACAATAGATGTACTCAAACAAATACTTTATATTACTAACTCTAAAATTAAAATTTAAGTTAAAAACTACTTATTGTGCGGGTAAACAAAATACTTCAAAGCATAACAATACAATAGAAGTAATGGAATTTGAGGATCACCTACCTGCTTTCGGTAGCGATATGCATCCTTTAAGCCACGGGGCATTGTTTTCTAGGAATCTCGCCTTTGTTTTGCGAGCAGCTAACCATTTTTGTTTAAATTGATGTCTGATGATCGATAGTTTTTGCTTTACATCAGCAATATTTTGGTCATTTTCTGCATATTGATTGAGCAGTTCCCGCTCCATACATTGCAACTTTTCATCAAAAGTTGAGGTATTTGAGCGTTCCATTATATTAAACAAATCATTTCGAGTCATAACTCGCATTCCAGAAGAGCCTATAACAAAAATACACCAAATATAAGTAAAACTTCAATTACTGAGTATCGAGCGTGTCTAGGGAAAAAAATCACCAAAAATAGAGGGGCACTTTGGGGCGGCTATTTCGTACTTAATTACATCCTTAAAGGTCTATTCTAAAGCTAATCATTACAATTTTGGCTTAGAAATGATGAGAAATATATTAAAACTCCCTTTGATCTTCCAAAATGTGTTTTTTAAAAGCAGTTTCTTGGGGCTTACTTCTCAAGGGTATAAATTAAGAAAAGCTATAGATTACTTGTTAAAAGTAAGTGCCAAATAAAATACATACCTGGTTGTGCACAATCCATAATGAAAACCAACACAAAATCGTTCAGTTACAAGATGGCAAATATTTTAAAACAACGAAATCTGAGCGCATCGAACAATCACACGAACACTTTTGGCGAACGGTAACTTTCGACTGAGCCCACGACGTACTGGAAGGGGCTAGCACTTTGTGTTTTTTGCTATTGTTTGGAGCGGTTATCCTTGTTTTAGGAAACAATGGCTTAGAGGGAGTAGAACTAATATAAAAAAAAAACGATTTTGGCCAGCTTTTAGGGTCAAATACCTGTCTGTGCGACGGTACTCATATTCCATAATTACTCGAATTTTTAACGTATCCATGATGACGAAAAAGATTTAAATGCGATGAAAATGTAACACTAATCAATATACAAATGACTACTTTTGGAAAAAAAAATCCATGTTTTTAAAATAAAATTAATTTGAAATTAGAATTCTTAGCCAAACAAAAAATATTTTGATTTGAAATGGCCAGTACTGCAGAACGGCAATTTCATAGGTAAAGACCTAATATATATAGGGCGAGGGATGGAGAGAAAATGGGCTTAGCATTATTGGAACGTAGAAGATATATATAAAATAGTCCCACACAACTCTAATCATTGCGTAGTGTGTTTGCTAGGAAGATGTGGCACAATAAGCTCCCCATATATTTTAAAACTACTCGACCAACTACTATGTTCACTGCGCACGTAACTCGCGACACCTCAGTTTGACCACCGTCATCGCTAATAGAATGCCCCTCTGTCAACGTTATTTAGTTTTCGTTTGATTATTGTAAACAAGACATTTCAAAGTTTGATTCAGAAGTAGATATTGTAATTACAACGAATAATTAATATACTCACTGATTTCCTGGTCAAGCCTCGAGCTTGAGGTTTCGGACTCGTCTTCGGAAGTCGATGTCGTCGATAGGTCCTCCGAAGTCACCAGGTTCTTCGGAGTCACCAGGTCCTTCGGAGTAATCAGGTCCTCCAGAGTAATCAGGTCCTCCGGAGTCACCAGGTCCTCCGGAGTCACCAGGTCCTCCTGGTGCTCAATGTATTCGCCTTCGCCAGATACATCCTCGGTAGTAATTATTTTTGTCAATCGGCTGGGTCTCCCTGGTGAAGAATGTCCTGGTGTAGTAAAGGAAGTAAAGGAAGGGGTACCTACTGAGCATAGGTCCCTAAACTAAGTTCGTACACATGTGAGGTCAACCGCATATGTAACTGTCGCTGGCAGATTGTATGATTCGGCATTATACCTACATACGGCGCCGTCCGTTAGTCCGTTTGTCCATTTGACAATTATAAGTGTAAGGGTGACCAACAATTTAGAGTAATTTTATTAAAAAAAATATTCTACGATCAGTTGCACGTTAGTAGAATATTTTTATTATACTGCAAATTTCAACGTCACTGCTACGAAATAAGATCGCTCATAACATTTAAAACGCATTATGAATACCGAGCATTAAAAACGACGGAACTTTTACGAATGAGCGGTTCAATATTTTGCTAGTCCGTTTATTTGACATACCTTTGAAATGTACTTGGAGAAGTAAAACGAAAATTTGGGACCAATACCTACTATTGGAAATGAAAGATCAAGTACTCAGTATCACTGCAGTACTACATGTACTGCACTAGATAAGGATATTATAGGTAAAGTTGCCGCTGATAAAATTCCGCTTGGTCTAGATTCTCTACTTATCGTTTGATTTTTGTAAACAACACATTTAGAAGGCAGGTAAATCAAAAGTATTAAAATAACATCAAATATTGAATATACTCACTGGCCCTTAGTGGACGGCTGCGGCGAGCGACTTGGCGGCGTTGGAGCAGCGGTACCCTAAGTGAGCGCACAGGCGGTCGAAACCGCGTTGGCAGCACTGTTAATCAAACACAACATTTTGTAAAAATAATGGAAATTCCGTCTTAACCTCATACACATGAGTGAGTAAATAACGAATAAAGTGCGGAAACTAATTTCATACACGTAAGAAGAATCATGGCACATCTATAGAACTTATGTCAACTCCATATGATGTGATCATTCGTTGTCGCTAACGCTCACAGAAAAGGGATTTTGTCTGAACCCGCCAGTAAGTTAACAGTTGGCAACAGGAAAATGGTATTAGAACCCTTAACGGTAAAAGATTGTTTACTGTATTCAAAATTATAGAAATGGTACAGTTAGCTCGAGAAAGAGTTATTCAATTATTTTCGCGTTTATGCTTGTGGAAACTTGGAGACGTTTCAGGTGCATTGAGTTTTTTGTCTTCTCTCGTTTTGTTTCCTACACGCGCGGGAGTGAGGGAGTGCCATCACTAATTTCTATTCTCGTAATGTTACTTTACCATTGTTTGGCAGGTCATAGAGAAAACTTCTTTCAAAATTTCATTTATAAATATTGGCAGATCCGAGTACAAATGACTGTGCCAGTTACGGACTTGAGACAGGCTTTCCAGCTCGGAACAAAAAAAAATCGAGCTTTTTTGTGTACCCAGTTTTTTTCAAATGCGCCAATACTGTTTTGTGGTCATTTCCCGGTTCTTCAGCTACTAACTACTGATATGCCGATCTTGCTCCACTTTTGCATCCATTTTATCCGTAATAGGGCGACCAGAGCGAGGTGCATCTTTGACATCTAAAAATTTCCGGATTGAAAACGTTTAAACCAAATTTGTGCTACTCTCACAGACCCTGCACTAGGTCCATAAACATCGCAAATATTTTACGCGGCTTGCGTTGCATTTTTACCTTTTTGGTAGTAAAATTTTAAAATGTATAGAATTTCTTCCTTAGATTCACTCATCTTGGCGGTACGAAAAATAAATGAAAATGGCATATTTTCCTAATTTGAATTTGTAACTATGTTCTTTAAAATTTAAACTTTCAATGATACCAAAACCAGCCAGATACAAATAGTATAGCCAAAGAGATTTTATTACAAGTTCATACATACTATAATGCGAAAAGACTTTTTCCCCAACCTATTATATGTTTTCGTGATGGGGATATCAAACATTTATACAAAAACTGCTCAACCTATTACTGTATGCGCATGTGACTTGTGGACATCTTAGCTTGACCATCGTTATCGCTGGCTGAATGCGAAACAAAACGTATAGAAGGTAAATTTGAAGTAAAATATTATAATTACAACGTTTCTTGAATATACTCACTGAATTTAATGACTGGATCAGGCTGCGGGCCGCGTTTTACTTCCAAACATGGAGGAAGCCTCAATAACAGCTTCGCTGAACAAACACATTATAAGGGAACTATGAAAATCACTCTCATCGCTTTAGTTTTTAATATAGATATATACAACAGTTTGTATAAGCATACTATTTAAATTTGTGATAATTGACTAAAATATAGTTTTTCTGTGCCTATGCTTGAAATAAGTTTGCATCATCCTGGGGTGAGGTAGAAGTATACAGTGAAATTAGGCTCAGCCATAGATTTAAAGAAATATATTTAGAGAGAGAGATACATATAAATATATATAGGGCGAGGGATGGAGAGAAAATGGGCTTAGCATTATTGGAACGTAAAAGATATATAAAATAGTCCCACACAACTCTAATCATTGCGTAGTGTGTTTGCTAGGAAGATGTGGCACAATAAGCTCCCCATATATTTTAAAACTACTCGACCAACTACTATGTTCACTGCGCACGTAACTCGCGACACCTCAGTTTGACCACCGTCATCGCTAATAGAATGCCCCTCTGTCAACGTTATTTAGTTTTCGTTTGATTATTGTAAACAAGACATTTCAAAGTTTGATTCAGAAGTAGATATTGTAATTACAACGAATAATTAATATACTCACTGATTTCCTGGTCAAGCCTCGAGCTTGAGGTTTCGGACTCGTCTTCGGAAGTCGATGTCGTCGATAGGTCCTCCGAAGTCACCAGGTTCTTCGGAGTCACCAGGTCCTTCGGAGTAATCAGGTTCTCCAGAGTAATCAGGTCCTCCGGAGTCACCAGGTCCTCCGGAGTCACCAGGTCCTCCGGAGTCACCAGGTGCTCCTGGTGCTCAATGTATTCGCCTTCGCCAGATACATCCTCGGTAGTAATTATTTTTGTCAATCGGCTGGGTCTCCCTGGTGAAGAATGTCCTGGTGTAGTAAAGGAAGTAAAGGAAGGGGTACCTACTGAGCATAGGTCCCTAAACTAAGTTAGTACACATGTGAGGTCAACCGCATATGTAACTGTCGCTGGCAGATTGTATGATTCGGCATTATACCTACATACGGCGCCGTCCGTTAGTCCGTTTGTCCATTTGACAATTATAAGTGTAAGGGTGACCAACAATTTAGAGTAATTTTATTAAAAAAAATATTCTACGATCAGTTGCACGTTACGGCGCGTACACATAGAACATCCGTTTTACAGGATCCTTTTTAACTGATCCGTCGCTACTGGAGGTAATATTCACACAGCATTTACAGGACCGATTTTAACAGATCCGACGCTACTGGAGGTAATATTCACACAGCATTTACAGGACCGATTTTAACAGATCCGACGCTACTGGACTTTCGTTCTTCAGTGTATCGCCTACTTTCTACGAGAATGGACGTTGTCGTGTTGTATTGGTACTATCGTCGTCTGCGGCGGAGGAAGCCCCGGCGTTATTGGATACATCCACTATTAAGGCAAAGATTTTGTCGTGGTGCTGTTGTGCGTCAGCTGAAAGAAGACGAATCTAAATTTTTTACTTATTTCCGAATGACGACGTCTACTTTTGATGACCTTCTTAAACGATTAGAAAAGGATTTAAAAAAGAAAGACACAAACTGGAGGAAAAGCTTGTGCCCTGAAGTAAAACTAGCGATATTTTTAAGGTAAGAACTTTAATTTTTGTTATTATCAATTAAAATTTAAAATGACAAAAAGGTTTACAAAAATGAAGATTTATTTCAAAACATAGACAGATCTGGCAAGTCTGACTCCTGGCTGAATGTAGATTCTACTGATGGCGAACCTTCTACTGATGGTGTAGAGTCAAGATGATGTGGCCTACTAAAATAACCTTGGGTGTGGTAGTGAGGAGTGCTAGAACTTTGTGAATATGGAGGCCACTCGTAGTTTGACTGACCATATCTTCTACTTTTAATATTTTGTAAAAGGTTTATCACTCCAGACTGAAATTCTAAAATTTGATCGCCATTAAGTGAAGCCAGTTGCGGCAAAATACCTTTGAAGAACGATAAATTGGGATCTTCAAACTCATTTTTACTTTTTTTTAACTGATCATTCATGTATTCAATCATTTTGGCGTCTACTTCATTCACATTTCTTTTGATTGCCTTGCGTTGCGGCGGGGCTAAATTTTGTCTTTCCTTTTGTCTGTCACTACCACTTTGTTCCGTAATCTGATCAGGTTCATCTTCGTTGTCTTTATTACTTTCTACTGTTTCCGTGATGTTGTCATTAGCAGGGACGTTCTCGTGTGTATCACCTGGGGTGACAACTTTTTTCAAAAATAACATTTGATTGTGATATTTGTAAGGCTTGGTATTTGAGGCAGCAGCTCCAGATTTCTTCAATTTCTTTTTCTCACTCAATGTTCGTATCCAGGCATCTCTAGTCGAATTCCATTTTTTTATAACATATTTTCCTGAAGCAAGTAAATAATAATATAAGATGGTTGTCAATAGCTTAGTAAGTGAAAGGCGAATAAGAAGGTAGAATAGACTTGTCAGTAATTAATTACCATATTGGTCAGTGGATAAGTCAAATTGACAGTGCAAGAACTAATCGGTCAGTAAATAATGGGAAGCAAAAAAGTATTACTAATGTTTAAATCAATTTATTTTAATTAGGTAATTTTATAATTTAGTTCAGTTCAGTTTAATTTTATTTTATTTATGTACTATATATATAAGTATGAGTTTTGATTTACGACTTTGCTAAAAACTCTCATAAAAATTTCGACTTTCCATACAAAATTTGTTGGTCACTATAATATTTTATAGTTTTATAATAAAACAAGACTTATTCATCAAGCCATCTTTAATAGTCTGACCATAGAGAAGTACCTCTACGAAACATAGACATATACATAATCAGTAATAGACAAAATTAACTAAAACTAAACCCTTACAGTCACTAACGTTACTTTGTATGGGAAGTCAATATATGTGTAATAATATAGTAATTGATTAATTTATTTTTTTTAGGTATGCAGCGTCTGGGTGTACATTTCAAGAACTTTATTACGTCTTTCGTGTCAGTGTGTCAACTATAAGCAACATTATTAAGGAAGTTACACGATGCATATGGAACAACTTGAATGACGAGTTTATGCGACTTCCTACAACAGTGAGTGAATGGGAGCATATATCAAATGGATTCGACACAAAAGCAAATTTTCCCCACTGTTTAGGAGCAGTGGACGGTAAACACATCAGACTTCGAAAACCAGCAAAAAGTGGCTCAATGTACCTAAATTACAAAGACTTTTGTTCCATCATATTATTAGCGATCGTAGACTCTGACTATCGTTTTCTATATGTTAGTATTGGGTCGTATGGAAAAGAATGCGATTCATCAATATTCAAGGAGTCGACATTTTGGAAAATGATGCTAGATGGCAGTTTACAAATACCAGAACCTTGCCCATTAATAACAGGCTCAGAAACGAGAGTTCCCTACGTCATAATCGGCGATGAAGGTTTCGGTTTACACGAAAATTTAATGAGGCCATTTAGCGGGACGCATTTAGACGCGATATATCAATAAGCGAATATACACTCGGCGTCACAAAAATCGCACACAAAAATCGCACCTCTTTAAGAATTCCCTTCAAAGTCATTTTAACCCTATTAATCAATGGTAGACATATTCGCACCTTTAAAACGACAATGACGTAAGTGCGAAAACATAATTTTAGAGAAAAACGCTTTTGAACTTTTTTTTTTACTTTAACAGAAATATTGTTTGTGGAATGATATTTATTATTGTATTTTTTACAAAAAAACATAAATAAGGATAAAGGCTTATTTTTAAAATATTTTTGATAATTCTAACTCTGATATTTTACTTGCTATTTATATTAATTTCGGGGGGTGCCTACAGTTGCGTCTTTGTTCGAAATAAAATGTTTATTAACTTGAAGAATCCTCAAAGAACAATGACGTAAATGCAAAACATTAGCCTTACTATAAAAATAAATTTTAAGTTTGGTGCTAAATAATTACTTACATCAACTCTTCAATATCCTCCTGGTCATATTTTAGTTTCTGATACCAGCAGTAAGTCATATTTTAAGAGTCCTCTTAATTTAATGCATTAAGTAGGTAATCTCGCCTAACAATCTTAATTAATTAAAACTCATGATGCAGTGCAGTTTAATGTTTTTATTAGGTAGGTACTAAACTTTTACAAAACAATCAAAAATGTATAAAGTCTTATTTTCCCGGGGAAATTATTAAATTTAAAAGAATACTGAACTAAAAAGTTTGTCTTCTTAAAATCTACTTAATCAAAGGAGCTTACTCACTAACAGTAATTTTAAATTACTTTTTTTTAACAATCACAAAAAAAATATTCCTCTTTTACGCATTAATTACACCTTAGCATAATTATAAGGCAACAACAGAAATGTTTAACAAAATAAAATCCTCTAAAATCAACATAATATTATTTCAAAACTTATGTACTTACCTACCTAATGAGTCTTTGTAATTATTGGTAATCATCAGTCTTCTTTATAGTTTGATATTATAAAACTTAATCACAGTTTAAATAGGTACTTAGGTACTAAAAGGACATTAATTTATGGCACTAGTAAGTTTTTCAGAATTAAGCAAGCACCAACAAATTATTCATTACAATTATACATTGAAAAAGGAAATAGTAACTTAGACATTGAAATTATAACTTGTAATATTATCACTGTAAAAACTTTTTGAGCTCTATTTAAATCAGAGGTTTCTGTAATATTCTGCATAGTAATGAGGGACTACATTTTTTTGGATTAATTGCAAAATATCTTGTTTTTTTCGGTCAGATATCGGTATTTTACAGGTGTAGGCTGGCTGAAGCTGTATTTCACTTACTGGCTTTTTATTAGTTCGGGTTCCACGTAAATTTCGAGTTTGCTCAGTGAATACTTTAGCTTGAAACAAATTTTCATTTTTGTATGACGACTTGTATTCAAAAACATCTTTATTCTTGATGAATCGTACCACTTTAAGCTGAGTTAATTTGATCAAATCTCCATTTATGTTTTTCGATGTGTTTATATTAATCTCATCAGCTAAAGTTTTGAGATCTAAAAAGTTGTCATAATTCATCTCATGTACTTTAAATGGCGTGCCAGACTTTTTAGCTTTTCGAATAACATTTATGTACTGTTCTGGGACATAAATTGGGCCAGATTTTCTCTCCTTTTTCAAACATTTTTCAATTATGGAGTGAGCGGTGTCACCTTCATTTTGAGTGTGACCGCGAATCAGGAATTTGTGAGTTATGGAGTTAATATCCAGATTAGTAACTGCATAGTCGTACATTGCAAGAATAAACCTAAAAAGAAAACAAACATTCAATGTCTGATGAATGAATAGGTACCTAAGTTAAATTAGAGTCAATAAAATAGTCGAACTTATACTTACTTATTCTTTTGTTGTCCGCAACAGTTATCGGAATAAAAGATAACGTTGCAGTTAGGGTGCTTTGAAGCCAATTCTTCCAAATATTTATAAACACATGATCCAATTTCGATGGCACCTCTATTACCCATACCCTCATGCCAAAAAAAACATGTTGTATGTTCATTTCTGCCACTGGTGACCTAAAATAATAAATTGTAAGTTAGTGATAATAATTTCGATGTAAATATTATTAAAAACAATATTGACATACTTACAGTGAAATTGTAACAATTCAGTCGTGTTTTATAAAAAAAAGCTGAAGAGTCTCCAACGGGACATGGCAAAACCGCTTGGAGATCGTAAGTAGCAATAATCAAATTGTCATCATTCTGACTTCTGTCCATGTCTTGTTGTTTTTCTAATCTGCTTAAGCTTTTCTCTTCTAAATGTAATTTATATTCAGTGGCTAGACTTGGTTTAACGTCATCAGGTGCATTTTTGTAACCAACACATTGGTCGCATTGGTCTTTCTTCGGCACAAAGAAACCAATATTGAACTCGGTGTTAAAAATATACAGATATGTAAAATAACTGGCAGCAGGTAAGTAACTTTCTCTCCTTAAACTCTCGTAATTCCTGTGCATTTCTGCTACAGACAATCCTCCATCAACAAAGGTTCTACTTGTACTGGCCCTCAAATAATGGCTTTCTATTTTGGGTATTGAATTGATGTGATCAAATACAGATTGCCTATCTTCTTCAGGAAGAGTTGAATGATTATCATGAAGACCTCTTTTATCTAAGGGGGCAGCACCCACATTGTCATTTTTGGATTTTATGACCGTGCGAAGTGTTCTTTCGGCTATATTAAGTGTATTTAACAGAAAAAGTTTGCATACTCTCTTTTCTGTGCCTTGATGTGTAATGTAGTATGCGGTGTTAGGGTTTCTAGGTTCTTTTTTTTCACCATCAACTTTGATTCGTCGATACATAATTTTCAATGGCTTAACACATGCACTCAAAAAATCCCTTTGTCGCTGTAAATTACCCAATTCCCAATAGTGTTTAAAAATAGTCTGTCTCTCCTCTTCAGTAAATTTTTTTGAACATGAAAGCCTACATTTTTCAGTACACGTAGGCCCCATAGACTTTCCACTTACAGTTTTTCCTCTCCTCGATACATATTCTTGTCCAGATTTTTTTTGCAGTTTAGAACGATTTTTTTTCCAATTATTTGGGTTTCTAGTGCGTTTTTTAGGTTTCTTCGGTTCTGGTTGTATATCGATACTACTTAAAGATTCTTCTGATAAACAATGTGTTGCAACTAAAGCTTGGGAAGCAGAAACTGTAGCTTCATTCTCATTTTCATCCTCCGAACTTGAGGAAGAAGAACTGCTACTAGAGCTACTGCTACTACTAGAAGATGACGGTTTAAATTCGTCAGAGCTGTCAGCCGGCGAAAAATCTCCTGTCTCAACAATTGGACTTGCGGAGTCAGATCTATCCGGTAACACTGTCTGATTTACTGAACAATGATCATTATTTTGATTGTTCTGATCTTCTAGACAGTGATTATCACTCTCCGAGTTGTTAATTTCACACTTTTGTTTGGCTAATTTGACTAATTTTGCCGCACGAGATTCCATATTGTCGAATGTAAAATGACCTAAAACATGTTATAACAAAAAGATTAACACACTTTGGGAACTACAATGACGTAATTGTGATTAGTGTCATTTTTGCTCTAAGTGAAGCAAAATATTTCACCAAATTTTGTGATAAAATGACATAAACACAGTTAGGTCAATGTAGTTTCAAAAATAAGAAAAATAAATGGCGCAATTACCTGAGCGTCGTTGTAGCACTATGACACAACTGGTACTCTCCGCTCCCCGCGGGCAACTGACCAATGGGTCGTTTTCGATTTAAAATCCTTCACCAATTACACAACGACGCAACTTCCCTCTAGCGGCAAATATTGCTATCACTTAAAAGTCGATGTCGCACACAAAACTTTAATAGTATTTAAATCGTTTCCCATTAAAAGGTCAGTTTTTGAAATTTTTGCACTTACGTCATTGTCGTTTTAAAGGTGCGATTATGACTGTAAGGTATCATTGGAAAGGCAATTCATTTAAATTTCAGAATAAATCAATGGATTTGGTTTTTTGTTTACCAGGGAATAAAAAAAAGCAAGCAAATGCAAATGATTAAAAAGTTAAATTTTATTTTATCAGCAAAAATTACAAAGAAGTCCTTAAAAACAACTTAAAACCTAGTGTTACCCCCTCTAGCCCTGATGACTGCTTCCATGCGTCCTCTCATGGACCGAATTAATGTGACAACAGTCTCTTGAGGAATGTTGTCCCATTCTGCAACGACGGCATCTTGGAGGTCTTGGAGAGTGGTAGGGGCAGGATCACGTGCCCGTACTCGCCGTTTCAGTTCATCCCAAAGATGCTCAATAGGGTTCAGGTCTGGACTTCGCGCCGGCCAGCGCATAACAGGGATTCCAACTTCTTGCAGGTAGTCTCTTACAATTAAAGCGGTGTGACAGCGGGCGTTATCGTGCATTAACGTGAACCCACTGCCAACAAAACCAGCATAAGGGACAACCAGCTCCTCTAAGATCTCTGTTATGTACCGAGCAGCAGTCAGCGACCCTTGCCCGCGAGCACTTCCAGCCCGAGAAACGCACACAAGGTTCGTTTTATTCATATTCATTTTCTTTTTTGAATGTACGTAATGACTGGACTAATACCGAGCATTAAAAAATGACGGAACTTTTACGAATGAGCGGTTCAATATTTTGCTAGTCCGTTTATTTGACATACCTTTGAAATGTACTTGGAGAAGTAAAACGAAAATTTGGGACCAATACCTACTATTGGAAATGAAAGATCAAGTACTCAGTATCACTGCAGTACTACATGTACTGCACTAGATAAGGATATTATAGGTAAAGTTGCCGCTGATAAAATTCCGCTTGGTCTAGATTCTCTACTTATCGTTTGATTTTTGTAAACAACACATTTAGAAGGCAGGTAAATCAAAAGTATTAAAATAACATCAAATATTGAATATACTCACTGGCCCTTAGTGGACGGCTGCGGCGAGCGACTTGGCGGCGTTGGAGCAGCGGTACCCTAAGTGAGCGCACAGGCGGTCGAAACCGCGTTGGCAGCACTGTTAATCAAACACAACATTTTGTAAAAATAATGGAAATTCCGTCTTAACCTCATACACATGAGTGAGTAAATAACGAATAAAGTGCGGAAACTAATTTCATACACGTAAGAAGAATCATGGCACATCTATAGAACTTATGTCAACTCCATATGATGTGATCATTCGTTGTCGCTAACGCTCACAGAAAAGGGATTTTGTCTGAACCCGCCAGTAAGTAACGGTAAAAGATTGTTTACTGTATTCAAAATTATAGAAATGGTACAGTTAGCTCGAGAAAGAGTTATTCAATTATTTTCGCGTTTATGCTTGTGGAAACTTGGAGACGTTTCAGGTGCATTGAGTTTTTTGTCTTCTCTCGTTTTGTTTCCTACACGCGCGGGAGTGAGGGAGTGCCATCACTAATTTCTATTCTCGTAATGTTACTTTACCATTGTTTGGCAGGTCATAGAGAAAACTTCTTTCAAAATTTCATTTATAAATATTGGCAGATCCGAGTACAAATGACTGTGCCAGTTACGGACTTGAGACAGGCTTTCCAGCTCGGAACAAAAAAAAATCGAGCTTTTTTGTGTACCCAGTTTTTTTCAAATGCGCCAATACTGTTTTGTGGTCATTTCCCGGTTCTTCAGCTACTAACTACTGACATGCCGATCTTGCTCCACTTTTGCATCCATTTTATCCGTAATAGGGCGACCAGAGCGAGGTGCATCTTTGACATCTAAAAATTTCCGGATTGAAAACGTTTAAACCAAATTTGTGCTACTCTCACAGACCCTGCACTAGGTCCATAAACATCGCAAATATTTTACGCGGCTTGCGTTGCATTTTTACCTTTTTTGTAGTAAAATTTTAAAATGTATAGAATTTCTTCCTTAGATTCACTCATCTTGGCGGTACGAAAAATAAATGAAAATGACATATTTTCCTAATTTGAATTTGTAACTATGTTCTTTAAAATTTAAACTTTCAATGATACCAAAACCAGCCAGATACAAATAGTATAGCCAAAGAGATTTTATTACAAGTTCATACATACTATAATGCGAAAAGACTTTTTCCCCAACCTAATATGTTTTCGTGATGGGGATATCAAACATTTATACAAAAACTGCTCAACCTATTACTGTATGCGCATGTGACTTGAGGACATCTTAGCTTGACCATCGTTATCGCTGGCAGAATGCGAAACAAATTGATGAAATTAGGCTCAGCCATAGATTTAAAGAAATATATTTAGAGAGAGAGATACATATAAATATATATAGGGCGAGGGATGGAGAGAAAATGGGCTTAGCATTATTGGAACGTAAAAGATATATATAAAATAGTCTCACACAACTCTAATCATTGCGTAGTGTGTTTGCTAGGAAGATGTGGCACAATAAGCTCCCCATATATTTTAAAACTACTCGACCAACTACTATGTTCACTGCGCACGTAACTCGCGACACCTCAGTTTGACCACCGTCATCGCTAATAGAATGCCCCTCTGTCAACGTTATTTAGTTTTCGTTTGATTATTGTAAACAAGACATTTCAAAGTTTGATTCAGAAGTAGATATTGTAATTACAACGAATAATTAATAAACTCACTGATTTCCTGGTCAAGCCTCGAGCTTGAGGTTTCGGACTCGTCTTCGGAAGTCGATGTCGTCGATAGGTCCTCCGAAGTCACCAGGTTCTTCGGAGTCACCAGGTCCTTCGGAGTAATCAGGTCCTCCAGAGTAATCAGGTCCTCCGGAGTCACCAGGTCCTCCGGAGTCACCAGGTCCTCCGGAGTCACCAGGTCCTCCTGGTGCTCAATGTATTCGCCTTCGCCAGATACATCCTCGGTAGTAATTATTTTTGTCAATCGGCTGGGTCTCCCTGGTGAAGAATGTCCTGGTGTAGTAAAGGAAGTAAAGGAAGGGGTACCTACTGAGCATAGGTCCCTAAACTAAGTTCGTACACATGTGAGGTCAACCGCATATGTAACTGTCGCTGGCAGATTGTATGATTCGGCATTATACCTACATACGGCGCCGTCCGTTAGTCCGTTTGTCCATTTGACAATTATAAGTGTAAGGGTGACCAACAATTTAGAGTAATTTTATTAAAAAAAATATTCTACGATCAGTTGCACGTTAGTAGAATATTTTTATTATACTGCAAATTTCAACGTCACTGCTACGAAATAAGATCGCTCATAACATTTAAAACGCATTATGAATACCGAGCATTAAAAACGACGGAACTTTTACGAATGAGCGGTTCAATATTTTGCTAGTCCGTTTATTTGACATACCTTTGAAATGTACTTGGAGAAGTAAAACGAAAATTTGGGACCAATACCTACTATTGGAAATGAAAGATCAAGTACTCAGTATCACTGCAGTACTACATGTACTGCACTAGATAAGGATATTATAGGTAAAGTTGCCGCTGATAAAATTCCGCTTGGTCTAGATTCTCTACTTATCGTTTGATTTTTGTAAACAACACATTTAGAAGGCAGGTAAATCAAAAGTATTAAAATAACATCAAATATTGAATATACTCACTGGCCCTTAGTGGACGGCTGCGGCGAGCGACTTGGCGGCGTTGGAGCAGCGGTACCCTAAGTGAGCGCACAGGCGGTCGAAACCGCGTTGGCAGCACTGTTAATCAAACACAACATTTTGTAAAAATAATGGAAATTCCGTCTTAACCTCATACACATGAGTGTGTAAATAACGAATAAAGTGCGGAAACTAATTTCATACACGTAAGAAGAATCATGGCACATCTATAGAACTTATGTCAACTCCATATGATGTGATCATTCGTTGTCGCTAACGCTCACAGAAAAGGGATTTTGTCTGAACCCGCCAGTAAGTTAACAGTTGGCAACAGGAAAATGGTATTAGAACCCTTAACGGTAAAAGATTGTTTACTGTATTCAAAATTATAGAAATGGTACAGTTAGCTCGAGAAAGAGTTATTCAATTATTTTCGCGTTTATGCTTGTGGAAACTTGGAGACGTTTCAGGTGCATTGAGTTTTTTGTCTTCTCTCGTTTTGTTTCCTACATGCGCGGGAGTGAGGGAGTGCCATCACTAATTTCTATTCTCGTAATGTTACTTTACCATTGTTTGGCAGGTCATAGAGAAAACTTCTTTCAAAATTTCATTTATAAATATTGGCAGATCCGAGTACAAATGACTGTGCCAGTTACGGACTTGAGACAGGCTTTCCAGCTCGGAACAAAAAAAAATCGAGCTTTTTTGTGTACCCAGTTTTTTTCAAATGCGCCAATACTGTTTTGTGGTCATTTCCCGGTTCTTCAGCTACTAACTACTGATATGCCGATCTTGCTCCACTTTTGCATCCATTTTATCCGTAATAGGGCGACCAGAGCGAGGTGCATCTTTGACATCTAAAAATTTCCGGATTGAAAACGTTTAAACCAAATTTGTGCTACTCTCACAGACCCTGCACTAGGTCCATAAACATCGCAAATATTTTACGCGGCTTGCGTTGCATTTTTACCTTTTTTGTAGTAAAATTTTAAAATGTATAGAATTTCTTCCTTAGATTCACTCATCTTGGCGGTACGAAAAATAAATGAAAATGACATATTTTCCTAATTTGAATTTGTAACTACTTATGTTCTTTAAAATTTAAACTTTCAATGATACCAAAACCAGCCAGATACAAATAGTATAGCCAAAGAGATTTTATTACAAGTTCATACATACTATAATGCGAAAAGACTTTTTCCCCAACCTATTATATGTTTTCGTGATGGGGATATCAAACATTTATACAAAAACTGCTCAACCTATTACTGTATGCGCATGTGACTTGTGGACATCTTAGCTTGACCATCGTTATCGCTGGCAGAATGCGAAACAAAACGTATAGAAGGTAAATTTGAAGTAAAATATTATAATTACAACGTTTCTTGAATATACTCACTGAATTTAATGACTGGATCAGGCTGCGGGCCGCGTTTTACTTCCAAACATGGAGGAAGCCTCAATAACAGCTTCGCTGAACAAACACATTGTAAGGGAACTATGAAAATCACTCTCATCGCTTTAGTTTTTAATATAGATATATACAACAGTTTGTATAAGCATACTATTTAAATTTGTGATAATTGACTAAAATATAGTTTTTCTGTGCCTATGCTTGAAATAAGTTTGCATCATCCTGGGGTGAGGTAGAAGTATACAGTGAAATTAGGCTCAGCCATAGATTTAAAGAAATATATTTAGAGAGAGAGATACATATAAATATATATAGGGCGAGGGATGGAGAGAAAATGGGCTTAGCATTATTGGAACGTAAAAGATATATAAAATAGTCCCACACAACTCTAATCATTGCGTAGTGTGTTTGCTAGGAAGATGTGGCACAATAAGCTCCCCATATATTTTAAAACTACTCGACCAACTACTATGTTCACTGCGCACGTAACTCGCGACACCTCAGTTTGACCACCGTCATCGCTAATAGAATGCCCCTCTGTCTACGTTATTTAGTTTTCGTTTGATTATTGTAAACAAGACATTTCAAAGTTTGATTCAGAAGTAGATATTGTAATTACAACGAATAATTAATATACTCACTGATTTCCTGGTCAAGCCTCGAGCTTGAGGTTTCGGACTCGTCTTCGGAAGTCGATGTCGTCGATAGGTCCTCCGAAGTCACCAGGTTCTTCGGAGTCACCAGGTCCTTCGGAGTAATCAGGTCCTCCAGAGTAATCAGGTCCTCCGGAGTCACCAGGTCCTCCGGAGTCACCAGGTCCTCCGGAGTCACCAGGTCCTCCTGGTGCTCAATGTATTCGCCTTCGCCAGATACATCCTCGGTAGTAATTATTTTTGTCAATCGGCTGGGTCTCCCTGGTGAAGAATGTCCTGGTGTAGTAAAGGAAGTAAAGGAAGGGGTACCTACTGAGCATAGGTCCCTAAACTAAGTTCGTACACATGTGAGGTCAACCGCATATGTAACTGTCGCTGGCAGATTGTATGATTCGGCATTATACCTACATACGGCGCCGTCCGTTAGTCCGTTTGTCCATTTGACAATTATAAGTGTAAGGGTGACCAACAATTTAGAGTAATTTTATTAAAAAAAATATTCTACGATCAGTTGCACGTTAGTAGAATATTTTTATTATACTGCAAATTTCAACGTCACTGCTACGAAATAAGATCGCTCATAACATTTAAAACGCATTATGAATACCGAGCATTAAAAAATGACGGAACTTTTACGAATGAGCGGTTCAATATTTTGCTAGTCCGTTTATTTGACATACCTTTGAAATGTACTTGGAGAAGTAAAACGAAAATTTGGGACCAATACCTACTATTGGAAATGAAAGATCAAGTACTCAGTATCACTGCAGTACTACATGTACTGCACTAGATAAGGATATTATAGGTTAAGTTGCCGCTGATAAAATTCCGCTTGGTCTAGATTCTCTACTTATCGTTTGATTTTTGTAAACAACACATTTAGAAGGCAGGTAAATCAAAAGTATTAAAATAACCTCAAATATTGAATATACTCACTGGCCCTTAGTGGACGGCTGCGGCGAGCGACTTGGCGGCGTTGGAGCAGCGGTACCCTAAGTGAGCGCACAGGCGGTCGAAACCGCGTTGGCAGCACTGTTAATCAAACACAACATTTTGTAAAAATAATGGAAATTCCGTCTTAACCTCATACACATGAGTGTGTAAATAACGAATAAAGTGCGGAAACTAATTTCATACACGTAAGAAGAATCATGGCACATCTATAGAACTTATGTCAACTCCATATGATGTGATCATTCGTTGTCGCTAACGCTCACAGAAAAGGGATTTTGTCTGAACCCGCCAGTAAGTTAACAGTTGGCAACAGGAAAATGGTATTAGAACCCTTAACGGTAAAAGATTGTTTACTGTATTCAAAATTATAGAAATGGTACAGTTAGCTCGAGAAAGAGTTATTCAATTATTTTCGCGTTTATGCTTGTGGAAACTTGGAGACGTTTCAGGTGCATTGAGTTTTTTGTCTTCTCTCGTTTTGTTTCCTACATGCGCGGGAGTGAGGGAGTGCCATCACTAATTTCTATTCTCGTAATGTTACTTTACCATTGTTTGGCAGGTCATAGAGAAAACTTCTTTCAAAATTTCATTTATAAATATTGGCAGATCCGAGTACAAATGACTGTGCCAGTTACGGACTTGAGACAGGCTTTCTAGCTCGGAACAAAAAAAAATCGAGCTTTTTTGTGTACCCAGTTTTTTTCAAATGCGCCAATACTGTTTTGTGGTCATTTCCCGGTTCTTCAGCTACTAACTACTGATATGCCGATCTTGCTCCACTTTTGCATCCATTTTATCCGTAATAGGGCGACCAGAGCGAGGTGCATCTTTGACATCTAAAAATTTCCGGATTGAAAACGTTTAAACCAAATTTGTGCTACTCTCACAGACCCTGCACTAGGTCCATAAACATCGCAAATATTTTACGCGGCTTGCGTTGCATTTTTACCTTTTTTGTAGTAAAATTTTAAAATGTATAGAATTTCTTCCTTAGATTCACTCATCTTGGCGGTACGAAAAATAAATGAAAATGACATATTTTCCTAATTTGAATTTGTAACTACTTATGTTCTTTAAAATTTAAACTTTCAATGATACCAAAACCAGCCAGATACAAATAGTATAGCCAAAGAGATTTTATTACAAGTTCATACATACTATAATGCGAAAAGACTTTTTCCCCAACCTATTATATGTTTTCGTGATGGGGATATCAAACATTTATACAAAAACTGCTCAACCTATTACTGTATGCGCATGTGACTTGTGGACATCTTAGCTTGACCATCGTTATCGCTGGCAGAATGCGAAACAAAACGTATAGAAGGTAAATTTGAAGTAAAATATTATAATTACAACGTTTCTTGAATATACTCACTGAATTTAATGACTGGATCAGGCTGCGGGCCGCGTTTTACTTCCAAACATGGAGGAAGCCTCAATAACAGCTTCGCTGAACAAACACATTATAAGGGAACTATGAAAATCACTCTCATCGCTTTAGTTTTTAATATAGATATATACAACAGTTTGTATAAGCATACTATTTAAATTTGTGATAATTGACTAAAATATAGTTTTTCTGTGCCTATGCTTGAAATAAGTTTGCATCATCCTGGGGTGAGGTAGAAGTATACAGTGAAATTAGGCTCAGCCATAGATTTAAAGAAATATATTTAGAGAGAGAGATACATATAAATATATATAGGGCGAGGGATGGAGAGAAAATGGGCTTAGCATTATTGGAACGTAAAAGATATATAAAATAGTCCCACACAACTCTAATCATTGCGTAGTGTGTTTGCTAGGAAGATGTGGCACAATAAGCTCCCCATATATTTTAAAACTACTCGACCAACTACTATGTTCACTGCGCACGTAACTCGCGACACCTCAGTTTGACCACCGTCATCGCTAATAGAATGCCCCTCTGTCTACGTTATTTAGTTTTCGTTTGATTATTGTAAACAAGACATTTCAAAGTTTGATTCAGAAGTAGATATTGTAATTACAACGAATAATTAATATACTCACTGATTTCCTGGTCAAGCCTCGAGCTTGAGGTTTCGGACTCGTCTTCGGAAGTCGATGTCGTCGATAGGTCCTCCGAAGTCACCAGGTTCTTCGGAGTCACCAGGTCCTTCGGAGTAATCAGGTCCTCCAGAGTAATCAGGTCCTCCGGAGTCACCAGGTCCTCCGGAGTCACCAGGTCCTCCGGAGTCACCAGGTCCTCCTGGTGCTCAATGTATTCGCCTTCGCCAGATACATCCTCGGTAGTAATTATTTTTGTCAATCGGCTGGGTCTCCCTGGTGAAGAATGTCCTGGTGTAGTAAAGGAAGTAAAGGAAGGGGTACCTACTGAGCATAGGTCCCTAAACTAAGTTCGTACACATGTGAGGTCAACCGCATATGTAACTGTCGCTGGCAGATTGTATGATTCGGCATTATACCTACATACGGCGCCGTCCGTTAGTCCGTTTGTCCATTTGACAATTATAAGTGTAAGGGTGACCAACAATTTAGAGTAATTTTATTAAAAAAAATATTCTACGATCAGTTGCACGTTAGTAGAATATTTTTATTATACTGCAAATTTCAACGTCACTGCTACGAAATAAGATCGCTCATAACATTTAAAACGCATTATGAATACCGAGCATTAAAAAATGACGGAACTTTTACGAATGAGCGGTTCAATATTTTGCTAGTCCGTTTATTTGACATACCTTTGAAATGTACTTGGAGAAGTAAAACGAAAATTTGGGACCAATACCTACTATTGGAAATGAAAGATCAAGTACTCAGTATCACTGCAGTACTACATGTACTGCACTAGATAAGGATATTATAGGTAAAGTTGCCGCTGATAAAATTCCGCTTGGTCTAGATTCTCTACTTATCGTTTGATTTTTGTAAACAACACATTTAGAAGGCAGGTAAATCAAAAGTATTAAAATAACATCAAATATTGAATATACTCACTGGCCCTTAGTGGACGGCTGCGGCGAGCGACTTGGCGGCGTTGGAGCAGCGGTACCCTAAGTGAGCGCACAGGCGGTCGAAACCGCGTTGGCAGCACTGTTAATCAAACACAACATTTTGTAAAAATAATGGAAATTCCGTCTTAACCTCATACACATGAGTGTGTAAATAACGAATAAAGTGCGGAAACTAATTTCATACACGTAAGAAGAATCATGGCACATCTATAGAACTTATGTCAACTCCATATGATGTGATCATTCGTTGTCGCTAACGCTCACAGAAAAGGGATTTTGTCTGAACCCGCCAGTAAGTTAACAGTTGGCAACAGGAAAATGGTATTAGAACCCTTAACGGTAAAAGATTGTTTACTGTATTCAAAATTATAGAAATGGTACAGTTAGCTCGAGAAAGAGTTATTCAATTATTTTCGCGTTTATGCTTGTGGAAACTTGGAGACGTTTCAGGTGCATTGAGTTTTTTGTCTTCTCTCGTTTTGTTTCCTACATGCGCGGGAGTGAGGGAGTGCCATCACTAATTTCTATTCTCGTAATGTTACTTTA
Organism: Phlogophora meticulosa; assembly: GCA_905147745.2. NCBI lineage: Eukaryota > Metazoa > Arthropoda > Insecta > Lepidoptera > Noctuidae > Phlogophora > Phlogophora meticulosa. The sequence continues at coordinate 1,735,599 of LR990524.1, read as the reverse complement.
CCATTGTTTGGCAGGTCATAGAGAAAACTTCTTTCAAAATTTCATTTATAAATATTGGCAGATCCGAGTACAAATGACTGTGCCAGTTACGGACTTGAGACAGGCTTTCCAGCTCGGAACAAAAAAAAATCGAGCTTTTTTGTGTACCCAGTTTTTTTCAAATGCGCCAATACTGTTTTGTGGTCATTTCCCGGTTCTTCAGCTACTAACTACTGATATGCCGATCTTGCTCCACTTTTGCATCCATTTTATCCGTAATAGGGCGACCAGAGCGAGGTGCATCTTTGACATCTAAAAATTTCCGGATTGAAAACGTTTAAACCAAATTTGTGCTACTCTCACAGACCCTGCACTAGGTCCATAAACATCGCAAATATTTTACGCGGCTTGCGTTGCATTTTTACCTTTTTTGTAGTAAAATTTTAAAATGTATAGAATTTCTTCCTTAGATTCACTCATCTTGGCGGTACGAAAAATAAATGAAAATGACATATTTTCCTAATTTGAATTTGTAACTATGTTCTTTAAAATTTAAACTTTCAATGATACCAAAACCAGCCAGATACAAATAGTATAGCCAAAGAGATTTTATTACAAGTTCATACATACTATAATGCGAAAAGACTTTTTCCCCAACCTAATATGTTTTCGTGATGGGGATATCAAACATTTATACAAAAACTGCTCAACCTATTACTGTATGCGCATGTGACTTGAGGACATCTTAGCTTGACCATCGTTATCGCTGGCAGAATGCGAAACAAAACGTATAGAAGGTAAATTTGAAGTAAAATATTATAATTACAACGTTTCTTGAATATACTCACTGAATTTAATGACTGGATTAGGCTACGGGCCGCGTTTTACTTCCAAACATGGAGGAAGCCTCAATAACAGCTTCGCTGAACAAACACATTATAAGGGAACTATGAAAATCACTCTCATCGCTTTAGTTTTTAATATAGATATATACAACAGTTTGTATAAGCATACTATTTAAATTTGTGATAATTGACTAAAATATAGTTTTTCTGTGCCTATGCTTGAAATAAGTTTGCATCATCCTGGGGTGAGGTAGAAGTATACAGTGAAATTAGGCTCAGCCATAGATTTAAAGAAATATATTTAGAGAGAGAGATACATATAAATATATATAGGGCGAGGGATGGAGAGAAAATGGGCTTAGCATTATTGGAACGTAAAAGATATATAAAATAGTCCCACACAACTCTAATCATTGCGTAGTGTGTTTGCTAGGAAGATGTGGCACAATAAGCTCCCCATATATTTTAAAACTACTCGACCAACTACTATGTTCACTGCGCACGTAACTCGCGACACCTCAGTTTGACCACCGTCATCGCTAATAGAATGCCCCTCTGTCTACGTTATTTAGTTTTCGTTTGATTATTGTAAACAAGACATTTCAAAGTTTGATTCAGAAGTAGATATTGTAATTACAACGAATAATTAATATACTCACTGATTTCCTGGTCAAGCCTCGAGCTTGAGGTTTCGGACTCGTCTTCGGAAGTCGATGTCGTCGATAGGTCCTCCGAAGTCACCAGGTTCTTCGGAGTCACCAGGTCCTTCGGAGTAATCAGGTCCTCCAGAGTAATCAGGTCCTCCGGAGTCACCAGGTCCTCCGGAGTCACCAGGTCCTCCGGAGTCACCAGGTCCTCCTGGTGCTCAATGTATTCGCCTTCGCCAGATACATCCTCGGTAGTAATTATTTTTGTCAATCGGCTGGGTCTCCCTGGTGAAGAATGTCCTGGTGTAGTAAAGGAAGTAAAGGAAGGGGTACCTACTGAGCATAGGTCCCTAAACTAAGTTCGTACACATGTGAGGTCAACCGCATATGTAACTGTCGCTGGCAGATTGTATGATTCGGCATTATACCTACATACGGCGCCGTCCGTTAGTCCGTTTGTCCATTTGACAATTATAAGTGTAAGGGTGACCAACAATTTAGAGTAATTTTATTAAAAAAAATATTCTACGATCAGTTGCACGTTAGTAGAATATTTTTATTATACTGCAAATTTCAACGTCACTGCTACGAAATAAGATCGCTCATAACATTTAAAACGCATTATGAATACCGAGCATTAAAAAATGACGGAACTTTTACGAATGAGCGGTTCAATATTTTGCTAGTCCGTTTATTTGACATACCTTTGAAATGTACTTGGAGAAGTAAAACGAAAATTTGGGACCAATACCTACTATTGGAAATGAAAGATCAAGTACTCAGTATCACTGCAGTACTACATGTACTGCACTAGATAAGGATATTATAGGTAAAGTTGCCGCTGATAAAATTCCGCTTGGTCTAGATTCTCTACTTATCGTTTGATTTTTGTAAACAACACATTTAGAAGGCAGGTAAATCAAAAGTATTAAAATAACATCAAATATTGAATATACTCACTGGCCCTTAGTGGACGGCTGCGGCGAGCGACTTGGCGGCGTTGGAGCAGCGGTACCCTAAGTGAGCGCACAGGCGGTCGAAACCGCGTTGGCAGCACTGTTAATCAAACACAACATTTTGTAAAAATAATGGAAATTCCGTCTTAACCTCATACACATGAGTGTGTAAATAACGAATAAAGTGCGGAAACTAATTTCATACACGTAAGAAGAATCATGGCACATCTATAGAACTTATGTCAACTCCATATGATGTGATCATTCGTTGTCGCTAACGCTCACAGAAAAGGGATTTTGTCTGAACCCGCCAGTAAGTTAACAGTTGGCAACAGGAAAATGGTATTAGAACCCTTAACGGTAAAAGATTGTTTACTGTATTCAAAATTATAGAAATGGTACAGTTAGCTCGAGAAAGAGTTATTCAATTATTTTCGCGTTTATGCTTGTGGAAACTTGGAGACGTTTCAGGTGCATTGAGTTTTTTGTCTTCTCTCGTTTTGTTTCCTACATGCGCGGGAGTGAGGGAGTGCCATCACTAATTTCTATTCTCGTAATGTTACTTTACCATTGTTTGGCAGGTCATAGAGAAAACTTCTTTCAAAATTTCATTTATAAATATTGGCAGATCCGAGTACAAATGACTGTGCCAGTTACGGACTTGAGACAGGCTTTCCAGCTCGGAACAAAAAAAAATCGAGCTTTTTTGTGTACCCAGTTTTTTTCAAATGCGCCAATACTGTTTTGTGGTCATTTCCCGGTTCTTCAGCTACTAACTACTGATATGCCGATCTTGCTCCACTTTTGCATCCATTTTATCCGTAATAGGGCGACCAGAGCGAGGTGCATCTTTGACATCTAAAAATTTCCGGATTGAAAACGTTTAAACCAAATTTGTGCTACTCTCACAGACCCTGCACTAGGTCCATAAACATCGCAAATATTTTACGCGGCTTGCGTTGCATTTTTACCTTTTTTGTAGTAAAATTTTAAAATGTATAGAATTTCTTCCTTAGATTCACTCATCTTGGCGGTACGAAAAATAAATGAAAATGACATATTTTCCTAATTTGAATTTGTAACTATGTTCTTTAAAATTTAAACTTTCAATGATACCAAAACCAGCCAGATACAAATAGTATAGCCAAAGAGATTTTATTACAAGTTCATACATACTATAATGCGAAAAGACTTTTTCCCCAACCTAATATGTTTTCGTGATGGGGATATCAAACATTTATACAAAAACTGCTCAACCTATTACTGTATGCGCATGTGACTTGAGGACATCTTAGCTTGACCATCGTTATCGCTGGCAGAATGCGAAACAAAACGTATAGAAGGTAAATTTGAAGTAAAATATTATAATTACAACGTTTCTTGAATATACTCACTGAATTTAATGACTGGATTAGGCTACGGGCCGCGTTTTACTTCCAAACATGGAGGAAGCCTCAATAACAGCTTCGCTGAACAAACACATTATAAGGGAACTATGAAAATCACTCTCATCGCTTTAGTTTTTAATATAGATATATACAACAGTTTGCATAAGCATACTATTTAAATTTGTGATAATTGACTAAAATATAGTTTTTCTGTGCCTATGCTTGAAATAAGTTTGCATCATCCTGGGGTGAGGTAGAAGTATACAGTGAAATTAGGCTCAGCCATAGATTTAAAGAAATATATTTAGAGAGAGAGATACATATAAATATATATAGGGCGAGGGATGGAGAGAAAATGGGCTTAGCATTATTGGAACGTAAAAGATATATATAAAATAGTCTCACACAACTCTAATCATTGCGTAGTGTGTTTGCTAGGAAGATGTGGCACAATAAGCTCCCCATATATTTTAAAACTACTCGACCAACTACTATGTTCACTGCGCACGTAACTCGCGACACCTCAGTTTGACCACCGTCATCGCTAATAGAATGCCCCTCTGTCAACGTTATTTAGTTTTCGTTTGATTATTGTAAACAAGACATTTCAAAGTTTGATTCAGAAGTAGATATTGTAATTACAACGAATAATTAATAAACTCACTGATTTCCTGGTCAAGCCTCGAGCTTGAGGTTTCGGACTCGTCTTCGGAAGTCGATGTCGTCGATAGGTCCTCCGAAGTCACCAGGTTCTTCGGAGTCACCAGGTCCTTCGGAGTAATCAGGTCCTCCAGAGTAATCAGGTCCTCCGGAGTCACCAGGTCCTCCGGAGTCACCAGGTCCTCCGGAGTCACCAGGTCCTCCTGGTGCTCAATGTATTCGCCTTCGCCAGATACATCCTCGGTAGTAATTATTTTTGTCAATCGGCTGGGTCTCCCTGGTGAAGAATGTCCTGGTGTAGTAAAGGAAGTAAAGGAAGGGGTACCTACTGAGCATAGGTCCCTAAACTAAGTTCGTACACATGTGAGGTCAACCGCATATGTAACTGTCGCTGGCAGATTGTATGATTCGGCATTATACCTACATACGGCGCCGTCCGTTAGTCCGTTTGTCCATTTGACAATTATAAGTGTAAGGGTGACCAACAATTTAGAGTAATTTTATTAAAAAAAATATTCTACGATCAGTTGCACGTTAGTAGAATATTTTTATTATACTGCAAATTTCAACGTCACTGCTACGAAATAAGATCGCTCATAACATTTAAAACGCATTATGAATACCGAGCATTAAAAACGACGGAACTTTTACGAATGAGCGGTTCAATATTTTGCTAGTCCGTTTATTTGACATACCTTTGAAATGTACTTGGAGAAGTAAAACGAAAATTTGGGACCAATACCTACTATTGGAAATGAAAGATCAAGTACTCAGTATCACTGCAGTACTACATGTACTGCACTAGATAAGGATATTATAGGTAAAGTTGCCGCTGATAAAATTCCGCTTGGTCTAGATTCTCTACTTATCGTTTGATTTTTGTAAACAACACATTTAGAAGGCAGGTAACTCAAAAGTATTAAAATAACATCAAATATTGAATATACTCACTGGCCCTTAGTGGACGGCTGCGGCGAGCGACTTGGCGGCGTTGGAGCAGCGGTACCCTAAGTGAGCGCACAGGCGGTCGAAACCGCGTTGGCAGCACTGTTAATCAAACACAACATTTTGTAAAAATAATGGAAATTCCGTCTTAACCTCATACACATGAGTGTGTAAATAACGAATAAAGTGCGGAAACTAATTTCATACACGTAAGAAGAATCATGGCACATCTATAGAACTTATGTCAACTCCATATGATGTGATCATTCGTTGTCGCTAACGCTCACAGAAAAGGGATTTTGTCTGAACCCGCCAGTAAGTTAACAGTTGGCAACAGGAAAATGGTATTAGAACCCTTAACGGTAAAAGATTGTTTACTGTATTCAAAATTATAGAAATGGTACAGTTAGCTCGAGAAAGAGTTATTCAATTATTTTCGCGTTTATGCTTGTGGAAACTTGGAGACGTTTCAGGTGCATTGAGTTTTTTGTCTTCTCTCGTTTTGTTTCCTACATGCGCGGGAGTGAGGGAGTGCCATCACTAATTTCTATTCTCGTAATGTTACTTTACCATTGTTTGGCAGGTCATAGAGAAAACTTCTTTCAAAATTTCATTTATAAATATTGGCAGATCCGAGTACAAATGACTGTGCCAGTTACGGACTTGAGACAGGCTTTCCAGCTCGGAACAAAAAAAAATCGAGCTTTTTTGTGTACCCAGTTTTTTTCAAATGCGCCAATACTGTTTTGTGGTCATTTCCCGGTTCTTCAGCTACTAACTACTGATATGCCGATCTTGCTCCACTTTTGCATCCATTTTATCCGTAATAGGGCGACCAGAGCGAGGTGCATCTTTGACATCTAAAAATTTCCGGATTGAAAACGTTTAAACCAAATTTGTGCTACTCTCACAGACCCTGCACTAGGTCCATAAACATCGCAAATATTTTACGCGGCTTGCGTTGCATTTTTACCTTTTTTGTAGTAAAATTTTAAAATGTATAGAATTTCTTCCTTAGATTCACTCATCTTGGCGGTACGAAAAATAAATGAAAATGACATATTTTCCTAATTTGAATTTGTAACTATGTTCTTTAAAATTTAAACTTTCAATGATACCAAAACCAGCCAGATACAAATAGTATAGCCAAAGAGATTTTATTACAAGTTCATACATACTATAATGCGAAAAGACTTTTTCCCCAACCTAATATGTTTTCGTGATGGGGATATCAAACATTTATACAAAAACTGCTCAACCTATTACTGTATGCGCATGTGACTTGAGGACATCTTAGCTTGACCATCGTTATCGCTGGCAGAATGCGAAACAAAACGTATAGAAGGTAAATTTGAAGTAAAATATTATAATTACAACGTTTCTTGAATATACTCACTGAATTTAATGACTGGATTAGGCTACGGGCCGCGTTTTACTTCCAAACATGGAGGAAGCCTCAATAACAGCTTCGCTGAACAAACACATTATAAGGGAACTATGAAAATCACTCTCATCGCTTTAGTTTTTAATATAGATATATACAACAGTTTGCATAAGCATACTATTTAAATTTGTGATAATTGACTAAAATATAGTTTTTCTGTGCCTATGCTTGAAATAAGTTTGCATCATCCTGGGGTGAGGTAGAAGTATACAGTGAAATTAGGCTCAGCCATAGATTTAAAGAAATATATTTAGAGAGAGAGATACATATAAATATATATAGGGCGAGGGATGGAGAGAAAATGGGCTTAGCATTATTGGAACGTAAAAGATATATATAAAATAGTCTCACACAACTCTAATCATTGCGTAGTGTGTTTGCTAGGAAGATGTGGCACAATAAGCTCCCCATATATTTTAAAACTACTCGACCAACTACTATGTTCACTGCGCACGTAACTCGCGACACCTCAGTTTGACCACCGTCATCGCTAATAGAATGCCCCTCTGTCAACGTTATTTAGTTTTCGTTTGATTATTGTAAACAAGACATTTCAAAGTTTGATTCAGAAGTAGATATTGTAATTACAACGAATAATTAATAAACTCACTGATTTCCTGGTCAAGCCTCGAGCTTGAGGTTTCGGACTCGTCTTCGGAAGTCGATGTCGTCGATAGGTCCTCCGAAGTCACCAGGTTCTTCGGAGTCACCAGGTCCTTCGGAGTAATCAGGTCCTCCAGAGTAATCAGGTCCTCCGGAGTCACCAGGTCCTCCGGAGTCACCAGGTCCTCCGGAGTCACCAGGTCCTCCTGGTGCTCAATGTATTCGCCTTCGCCAGATACATCCTCGGTAGTAATTATTTTTGTCAATCGGCTGGGTCTCCCTGGTGAAGAATGTCCTGGTGTAGTAAAGGAAGTAAAGGAAGGGGTACCTACTGAGCATAGGTCCCTAAACTAAGTTCGTACACATGTGAGGTCAACCGCATATGTAACTGTCGCTGGCAGATTGTATGATTCGGCATTATACCTACATACGGCGCCGTCCGTTAGTCCGTTTGTCCATTTGACAATTATAAGTGTAAGGGTGACCAACAATTTAGAGTAATTTTATTAAAAAAAATATTCTACGATCAGTTGCACGTTAGTAGAATATTTTTATTATACTGCAAATTTCAACGTCACTGCTACGAAATAAGATCGCTCATAACATTTAAAACGCATTATGAATACCGAGCATTAAAAAATGACGGAACTTTTACGAATGAGCGGTTCAATATTTTGCTAGTCCGTTTATTTGACATACCTTTGAAATGTACTTGGAGAAGTAAAACGAAAATTTGGGACCAATACCTACTATTGGAAATGAAAGATCAAGTACTCAGTATCACTGCAGTACTACATGTACTGCACTAGATAAGGATATTATAGGTAAAGTTGCCGCTGATAAAATTCCGCTTGGTCTAGATTCTCTACTTATCGTTTGATTTTTGTAAACAACACATTTAGAAGGCAGGTAAATCAAAAGTATTAAAATAACATCAAATATTGAATATACTCACTGGCCCTTAGTGGACGGCTGCGGCGAGCGACTTGGCGGCGTTGGAGCAGCGGTACCCTAAGTGAGCGCACAGGCGGTCGAAACCGCGTTGGCAGCACTGTTAATCAAACACAACATTTTGTAAAAATAATGGAAATTCCGTCTTAACCTCATACACATGAGTGTGTAAATAACGAATAAAGTGCGGAAACTAATTTCATACACGTAAGAAGAATCATGGCACATCTATAGAACTTATGTCAACTCCATATGATGTGATCATTCGTTGTCGCTAACGCTCACAGAAAAGGGATTTTGTCTGAACCCGCCAGTAAGTTAACAGTTGGCAACAGGAAAATGGTATTAGAACCCTTAACGGTAAAAGATTGTTTACTGTATTCAAAATTATAGAAATGGTACAGTTAGCTCGAGAAAGAGTTATTCAATTATTTTCGCGTTTATGCTTGTGGAAACTTGGAGACGTTTCAGGTGCATTGAGTTTTTTGTCTTCTCTCGTTTTGTTTCCTACATGCGCGGGAGTGAGGGAGTGCCATCACTAATTTCTATTCTCGTAATGTTACTTTACCATTGTTTGGCAGGTCATAGAGAAAACTTCTTTCAAAATTTCATTTATAAATATTGGCAGATCCGAGTACAAATGACTGTGCCAGTTACGGACTTGAGACAGGCTTTCCAGCTCGGAACAAAAAAAAATCGAGCTTTTTTGTGTACCCAGTTTTTTTCAAATGCGCCAATACTGTTTTGTGGTCATTTCCCGGTTCTTCAGCTACTAACTACTGATATGCCGATCTTGCTCCACTTTTGCATCCATTTTATCCGTAATAGGGCGACCAGAGCGAGGTGCATCTTTGACATCTAAAAATTTCCGGATTGAAAACGTTTAAACCAAATTTGTGCTACTCTCACAGACCCTGCACTAGGTCCATAAACATCGCAAATATTTTACGCGGCTTGCGTTGCATTTTTACCTTTTTTGTAGTAAAATTTTAAAATGTATAGAATTTCTTCCTTAGATTCACTCATCTTGGCGGTACGAAAAATAAATGAAAATGACATATTTTCCTAATTTGAATTTGTAACTATGTTCTTTAAAATTTAAACTTTCAATGATACCAAAACCAGCCAGATACAAATAGTATAGCCAAAGAGATTTTATTACAAGTTCATACATACTATAATGCGAAAAGACTTTTTCCCCAACCTAATATGTTTTCGTGATGGGGATATCAAACATTTATACAAAAACTGCTCAACCTATTACTGTATGCGCATGTGACTTGAGGACATCTTAGCTTGACCATCGTTATCGCTGGCAGAATGCGAAACAAAACGTATAGAAGGTAAATTTGAAGTAAAATATTATAATTACAACGTTTCTTGAATATACTCACTGAATTTAATGACTGGATTAGGCTACGGGCCGCGTTTTACTTCCAAACATGGAGGAAGCCTCAATAACAGCTTCGCTGAACAAACACATTATAAGGGAACTATGAAAATCACTCTCATCGCTTTAGTTTTTAATATAGATATATACAACAGTTTGCATAAGCATACTATTTAAATTTGTGATAATTGACTAAAATATAGTTTTTCTGTGCCTATGCTTGAAATAAGTTTGCATCATCCTGGGGTGAGGTAGAAGTATACAGTGAAATTAGGCTCAGCCATAGATTTAAAGAAATATATTTAGAGAGAGAGATACATATAAATATATATAGGGCGAGGGATGGAGAGAAAATGGGCTTAGCATTATTGGAACGTAAAAGATATATATAAAATAGTCTCACACAACTCTAATCATTGCGTAGTGTGTTTGCTAGGAAGATGTGGCACAATAAGCTCCCCATATATTTTAAAACTACTCGACCAACTACTATGTTCACTGCGCACGTAACTCGCGACACCTCAGTTTGACCACCGTCATCGCTAATAGAATGCCCCTCTGTCAACGTTATTTAGTTTTCGTTTGATTATTGTAAACAAGACATTTCAAAGTTTGATTCAGAAGTAGATATTGTAATTACAACGAATAATTAATAAACTCACTGATTTCCTGGTCAAGCCTCGAGCTTGAGGTTTCGGACTCGTCTTCGGAAGTCGATGTCGTCGATAGGTCCTCCGAAGTCACCAGGTTCTTCGGAGTCACCAGGTCCTTCGGAGTAATCAGGTCCTCCAGAGTAATCAGGTCCTCCGGAGTCACCAGGTCCTCCGGAGTCACCAGGTCCTCCGGAGTCACCAGGTCCTCCTGGTGCTCAATGTATTCGCCTTCGCCAGATACATCCTCGGTAGTAATTATTTTTGTCAATCGGCTGGGTCTCCCTGGTGAAGAATGTCCTGGTGTAGTAAAGGAAGTAAAGGAAGGGGTACCTACTGAGCATAGGTCCCTAAACTAAGTTCGTACACATGTGAGGTCAACCGCATATGTAACTGTCGCTGGCAGATTGTATGATTCGGCATTATACCTACATACGGCGCCGTCCGTTAGTCCGTTTGTCCATTTGACAATTATAAGTGTAAGGGTGACCAACAATTTAGAGTAATTTTATTAAAAAAAATATTCTACGATCAGTTGCACGTTAGTAGAATATTTTTATTATACTGCAAATTTCAACGTCACTGCTACGAAATAAGATCGCTCATAACATTTAAAACGCATTATGAATACCGAGCATTAAAAACGACGGAACTTTTACGAATGAGCGGTTCAATATTTTGCTAGTCCGTTTATTTGACATACCTTTGAAATGTACTTGGAGAAGTAAAACGAAAATTTGGGACCAATACCTACTATTGGAAATGAAAGATCAAGTACTCAGTATCACTGCAGTACTACATGTACTGCACTAGATAAGGATATTATAGGTAAAGTTGCCGCTGATAAAATTCCGCTTGGTCTAGATTCTCTACTTATCGTTTGATTTTTGTAAACAACACATTTAGAAGGCAGGTAACTCAAAAGTATTAAAATAACATCAAATATTGAATATACTCACTGGCCCTTAGTGGACGGCTGCGGCGAGCGACTTGGCGGCGTTGGAGCAGCGGTACCCTAAGTGAGCGCACAGGCGGTCGAAACCGCGTTGGCAGCACTGTTAATCAAACACAACATTTTGTAAAAATAATGGAAATTCCGTCTTAACCTCATACACATGAGTGTGTAAATAACGAATAAAGTGCGGAAACTAATTTCATACACGTAAGAAGAATCATGGCACATCTATAGAACTTATGTCAACTCCATATGATGTGATCATTCGTTGTCGCTAACGCTCACAGAAAAGGGATTTTGTCTGAACCCGCCAGTAAGTTAACAGTTGGCAACAGGAAAATGGTATTAGAACCCTTAACGGTAAAAGATTGTTTACTGTATTCAAAATTATAGAAATGGTACAGTTAGCTCGAGAAAGAGTTATTCAATTATTTTCGCGTTTATGCTTGTGGAAACTTGGAGACGTTTCAGGTGCATTGAGTTTTTTGTCTTCTCTCGTTTTGTTTCCTACATGCGCGGGAGTGAGGGAGTGCCATCACTAATTTCTATTCTCGTAATGTTACTTTACCATTGTTTGGCAGGTCATAGAGAAAACTTCTTTCAAAATTTCATTTATAAATATTGGCAGATCCGAGTACAAATGACTGTGCCAGTTACGGACTTGAGACAGGCTTTCCAGCTCGGAACAAAAAAAAATCGAGCTTTTTTGTGTACCCAGTTTTTTTCAAATGCGCCAATACTGTTTTGTGGTCATTTCCCGGTTCTTCAGCTACTAACTACTGATATGCCGATCTTGCTCCACTTTTGCATCCATTTTATCCGTAATAGGGCGACCAGAGCGAGGTGCATCTTTGACATCTAAAAATTTCCGGATTGAAAACGTTTAAACCAAATTTGTGCTACTCTCACAGACCCTGCACTAGGTCCATAAACATCGCAAATATTTTACGCGGCTTGCGTTGCATTTTTACCTTTTTTGTAGTAAAATTTTAAAATGTATAGAATTTCTTCCTTAGATTCACTCATCTTGGCGGTACGAAAAATAAATGAAAATGACATATTTTCCTAATTTGAATTTGTAACTATGTTCTTTAAAATTTAAACTTTCAATGATACCAAAACCAGCCAGATACAAATAGTATAGCCAAAGAGATTTTATTACAAGTTCATACATACTATAATGCGAAAAGACTTTTTCCCCAACCTAATATGTTTTCGTGATGGGGATATCAAACATTTATACAAAAACTGCTCAACCTATTACTGTATGCGCATGTGACTTGAGGACATCTTAGCTTGACCATCGTTATCGCTGGCAGAATGCGAAACAAAACGTATAGAAGGTAAATTTGAAGTAAAATATTATAATTACAACGTTTCTTGAATATACTCACTGAATTTAATGACTGGATTAGGCTACGGGCCGCGTTTTACTTCCAAACATGGAGGAAGCCTCAATAACAGCTTCGCTGAACAAACACATTATAAGGGAACTATGAAAATCACTCTCATCGCTTTAGTTTTTAATATAGATATATACAACAGTTTGCATAAGCATACTATTTAAATTTGTGATAATTGACTAAAATATAGTTTTTCTGTGCCTATGCTTGAAATAAGTTTGCATCATCCTGGGGTGAGGTAGAAGTATACAGTGAAATTAGGCTCAGCCATAGATTTAAAGAAATATATTTAGAGAGAGAGATACATATAAATATATATAGGGCGAGGGATGGAGAGAAAATGGGCTTAGCATTATTGGAACGTAAAAGATATATATAAAATAGTCTCACACAACTCTAATCATTGCGTAGTGTGTTTGCTAGGAAGATGTGGCACAATAAGCTCCCCATATATTTTAAAACTACTCGACCAACTACTATGTTCACTGCGCACGTAACTCGCGACACCTCAGTTTGACCACCGTCATCGCTAATAGAATGCCCCTCTGTCAACGTTATTTAGTTTTCGTTTGATTATTGTAAACAAGACATTTCAAAGTTTGATTCAGAAGTAGATATTGTAATTACAACGAATAATTAATAAACTCACTGATTTCCTGGTCAAGCCTCGAGCTTGAGGTTTCGGACTCGTCTTCGGAAGTCGATGTCGTCGATAGGTCCTCCGAAGTCACCAGGTTCTTCGGAGTCACCAGGTCCTTCGGAGTAATCAGGTCCTCCAGAGTAATCAGGTCCTCCGGAGTCACCAGGTCCTCCGGAGTCACCAGGTCCTCCGGAGTCACCAGGTCCTCCTGGTGCTCAATGTATTCGCCTTCGCCAGATACATCCTCGGTAGTAATTATTTTTGTCAATCGGCTGGGTCTCCCTGGTGAAGAATGTCCTGGTGTAGTAAAGGAAGTAAAGGAAGGGGTACCTACTGAGCATAGGTCCCTAAACTAAGTTCGTACACATGTGAGGTCAACCGCATATGTAACTGTCGCTGGCAGATTGTATGATTCGGCATTATACCTACATACGGCGCCGTCCGTTAGTCCGTTTGTCCATTTGACAATTATAAGTGTAAGGGTGACCAACAATTTAGAGTAATTTTATTAAAAAAAATATTCTACGATCAGTTGCACGTTAGTAGAATATTTTTATTATACTGCAAATTTCAACGTCACTGCTACGAAATAAGATCGCTCATAACATTTAAAACGCATTATGAATACCGAGCATTAAAAACGACGGAACTTTTACGAATGAGCGGTTCAATATTTTGCTAGTCCGTTTATTTGACATACCTTTGAAATGTACTTGGAGAAGTAAAACGAAAATTTGGGACCAATACCTACTATTGGAAATGAAAGATCAAGTACTCAGTATCACTGCAGTACTACATGTACTGCACTAGATAAGGATATTATAGGTAAAGTTGCCGCTGATAAAATTCCGCTTGGTCTAGATTCTCTACTTATCGTTTGATTTTTGTAAACAACACATTTAGAAGGCAGGTAAATCAAAAGTATTAAAATAACATCAAATATTGAATATACTCACTGGCCCTTAGTGGACGGCTGCGGCGAGCGACTTGGCGGCGTTGGAGCAGCGGTACCCTAAGTGAGCGCACAGGCGGTCGAAACCGCGTTGGCAGCACTGTTAATCAAACACAACATTTTGTAAAAATAATGGAAATTCCGTCTTAACCTCATACACATGAGTGTGTAAATAACGAATAAAGTGCGGAAACTAATTTCATACACGTAAGAAGAATCATGGCACATCTATAGAACTTATGTCAACTCCATATGATGTGATCATTCGTTGTCGCTAACGCTCACAGAAAAGGGATTTTGTCTGAACCCGCCAGTAAGTTAACAGTTGGCAACAGGAAAATGGTATTAGAACCCTTAACGGTAAAAGATTGTTTACTGTATTCAAAATTATAGAAATGGTACAGTTAGCTCGAGAAAGAGTTATTCAATTATTTTCGCGTTTATGCTTGTGGAAACTTGGAGACGTTTCAGGTGCATTGAGTTTTTTGTCTTCTCTCGTTTTGTTTCCTACATGCGCGGGAGTGAGGGAGTGCCATCACTAATTTCTATTCTCGTAATGTTACTTTACCATTGTTTGGCAGGTCATAGAGAAAACTTCTTTCAAAATTTCATTTATAAATATTGGCAGATCCGAGTACAAATGACTGTGCCAGTTACGGACTTGAGACAGGCTTTCCAGCTCGGAACAAAAAAAAATCGAGCTTTTTTGTGTACCCAGTTTTTTTCAAATTTTGTTTTGTGGTCATTTCCCGGTTCTTCAGCTACTAACTACTGATATGCCGATCTTGCTCCACTTTTGCATCCATTTTATCCGTAATAGGGCGACCAGAGCGAGGTGCATCTTTGACATCTAAAAATTTCCGGATTGAAAACGTTTAAACCAAATTTGTGCTACTCTCACAGACCCTGCACTAGGTCCATAAACATCGCAAATATTTTACGCGGCTTGCGTTGCATTTTTACCTTTTTTGTAGTAAAATTTTAAAATGTATAGAATTTCTTCCTTAGATTCACTCATCTTGGCGGTACGAAAAATAAATGAAAATGACATATTTTCCTAATTTGAATTTGTAACTATGTTCTTTAAAATTTAAACTTTCAATGATACCAAAACCAGCCAGATACAAATAGTATAGCCAAAGAGATTTTATTACAAGTTCATACATACTATAATGCGAAAAGACTTTTTCCCCAACCTAATATGTTTTCGTGATGGGGATATCAAACATTTATACAAAAACTGCTCAACCTATTACTGTATGCGCATGTGACTTGAGGACATCTTAGCTTGACCATCGTTATCGCTGGCAGAATGCGAAACAAAACGTATAGAAGGTAAATTTGAAGTAAAATATTATAATTACAACGTTTCTTGAATATACTCACTGAATTTAATGACTGGATTAGGCTACGGGCCGCGTTTTACTTCCAAACATGGAGGAAGCCTCAATAACAGCTTCGCTGAACAAACACATTATAAGGGAACTATGAAAATCACTCTCATCGCTTTAGTTTTTAATATAGATATATACAACAGTTTGCATAAGCATACTATTTAAATTTGTGATAATTGACTAAAATATAGTTTTTCTGTGCCTATGCTTGAAATAAGTTTGCATCATCCTGGGGTGAGGTAGAAGTATACAGTGAAATTAGGCTCAGCCATAGATTTAAAGAAATATATTTAGAGAGAGAGATACATATAAATATATATAGGGCGAGGGATGGAGAGAAAATGGGCTTAGCATTATTGGAACGTAAAAGATATATATAAAATAGTCTCACACAACTCTAATCATTGCGTAGTGTGTTTGCTAGGAAGATGTGGCACAATAAGCTCCCCATATATTTTAAAACTACTCGACCAACTACTATGTTCACTGCGCACGTAACTCGCGACACCTCAGTTTGACCACCGTCATCGCTAATAGAATGCCCCTCTGTCAACGTTATTTAGTTTTCGTTTGATTATTGTAAACAAGACATTTCAAAGTTTGATTCAGAAGTAGATATTGTAATTACAACGAATAATTAATAAACTCACTGATTTCCTGGTCAAGCCTCGAGCTTGAGGTTTCGGACTCGTCTTCGGAAGTCGATGTCGTCGATAGGTCCTCCGAAGTCACCAGGTTCTTCGGAGTCACCAGGTCCTTCGGAGTAATCAGGTCCTCCAGAGTAATCAGGTCCTCCGGAGTCACCAGGTCCTCCGGAGTCACCAGGTCCTCCGGAGTCACCAGGTCCTCCTGGTGCTCAATGTATTCGCCTTCGCCAGATACATCCTCGGTAGTAAATATTTTTGTCAATCGGCTGGGTCTCCCTGGTGAAGAATGTCCTGGTGTAGTAAAGGAAGTAAAGGAAGGGGTACCTACTGAGCATAGGTCCCTAAACTAAGTTCGTACACATGTGAGGTCAACCGCATATGTAACTGTCGCTGGCAGATTGTATGATTCGGCATTATACCTACATACGGCGCCGTCCGTTAGTCCGTTTGTCCATTTGACAATTATAAGTGTAAGGGTGACCAACAATTTAGAGTAATTTTATTAAAAAAAATATTCTACGATCAGTTGCACGTTAGTAGAATATTTTTATTATACTGCAAATTTCAACGTCACTGCTACGAAATAAGATCGCTCATAACATTTAAAACGCATTATGAATACCGAGCATTAAAAAATGACGGAACTTTTACGAATGAGCGGTTCAATATTTTGCTAGTCCGTTTATTTGACATACCTTTGAAATGTACTTGGAGAAGTAAAACGAAAATTTGGGACCAATACCTACTATTGGAAATGAAAGATCAAGTACTCAGTATCACTGCAGTACTACATGTACTGCACTAGATAAGGATATTATAGGTAAAGTTGCCGCTGATAAAATTCCGCTTGGTCTAGATTCTCTACTTATCGTTTGATTTTTGTAAACAACACATTTAGAAGGCAGGTAAATCAAAAGTATTAAAATAACCTCAAATATTGAATATACTCACTGGCCCTTAGTGGACGGCTGCGGCGAGCGACTTGGCGGCGTTGGAGCAGCGGTACCCTAAGTGAGCGCACAGGCGGTCGAAACCGCGTTGGCAGCACTGTTAATCAAACACAACATTTTGTAAAAATAATGGAAATTCCGTCTTAACCTCATACACATGAGTGTGTAAATAACGAATAAAGTGCGGAAACTAATTTCATACACGTAAGAAGAATCATGGCACATCTATAGAACTTATGTCAACTCCATATGATGTGATCATTCGTTGTCGCTAACGCTCACAGAAAAGGGATTTTGTCTGAACCCGCCAGTAAGTTAACAGTTGGCAACAGGAAAATGGTATTAGAACCCTTAACGGTAAAAGATTGTTTACTGTATTCAAAATTATAGAAATGGTACAGTTAGCTCGAGAAAGAGTTATTCAATTATTTTCGCGTTTATGCTTGTGGAAACTTGGAGACGTTTCAGGTGCATTGAGTTTTTTGTCTTCTCTCGTTTTGTTTCCTACATGCGCGGGAGTGAGGGAGTGCCATCACTAATTTCTATTCTCGTAATGTTACTTTACCATTGTTTGGCAGGTCATAGAGAAAACTTCTTTCAAAATTTCATTTATAAATATTGGCAGATCCGAGTACAAATGACTGTGCCAGTTACGGACTTGAGACAGGCTTTCCAGCTCGGAACAAAAAAAAATCGAGCTTTTTTGTGTACCCAGTTTTTTTCAAATGCGCCAATACTGTTTTGTGGTCATTTCCCGGTTCTTCAGCTACTAACTACTGATATGCCGATCTTGCTCCACTTTTGCATCCATTTTATCCGTAATAGGGCGACCAGAGCGAGGTGCATCTTTGACATCTAAAAATTTCCGGATTGAAAACGTTTAAACCAAATTTGTGCTACTCTCACAGACCCTGCACTAGGTCCATAAACATCGCAAATATTTTACGCGGCTTGCGTTGCATTTTTACCTTTTTTGTAGTAAAATTTTAAAATGTATAGAATTTCTTCCTTAGATTCACTCATCTTGGCGGTACGAAAAATAAATGAAAATGACATATTTTCCTAATTTGAATTTGTAACTATGTTCTTTAAAATTTAAACTTTCAATGATACCAAAACCAGCCAGATACAAATAGTATAGCCAAAGAGATTTTATTACAAGTTCATACATACTATAATGCGAAAAGACTTTTTCCCCAACCTATTATATGTTTTCGTGATGGGGATATCAAACATTTATACAAAAACTGCTCAACCTATTACTGTATGCGCATGTGACTTGTGGACATCTTAGCTTGACCATCGTTATCGCTGGCAGAATGCGAAACAAAACGTATAGAAGGTAAATTTGAAGTAAAATATTATAATTACAACGTTTCTTGAATATACTCACTGAATTTAATGACTGGATCAGGCTGCGGGCCGCGTTTTACTTCCAAACATGGAGGAAGCCTCAATAACAGCTTCGCTGAACAAACACATTATAAGGGAACTATGAAAATCACTCTCATCGCTTTAGTTTTTAATATAGATATATACAACAGTTTGTATAAGCATACTATTTAAATTTGTGATAATTGACTAAAATATAGTTTTTCTGTGCCTATGCTTGAAATAAGTTTGCATCATCCTGGGGTGAGGTAGAAGTATACAGTGAAATTAGGCTCAGCCATAGATTTAAAGAAATATATTTAGAGAGAGAGATACATATAAATATATATAGGGCGAGGGATGGAGAGAAAATGGGCTTAGCATTATTGGAACGTAAAAGATATATAAAATAGTCCCACACAACTCTAATCATTGCGTAGTGTGTTTGCTAGGAAGATGTGGCACAATAAGCTCCCCATATATTTTAAAACTACTCGACCAACTACTATGTTCACTGCGCACGTAACTCGCGACACCTCAGTTTGACCACCGTCATCGCTAATAGAATGCCCCTCTGTCTACGTTATTTAGTTTTCGTTTGATTATTGTAAACAAGACATTTCAAAGTTTGATTCAGAAGTAGATATTGTAATTACAACGAATAATTAATATACTCACTGATTTCCTGGTCAAGCCTCGAGCTTGAGGTTTCGGACTCGTCTTCGGAAGTCGATGTCGTCGATAGGTCCTCCGAAGTCACCAGGTTCTTCGGAGTCACCAGGTCCTTCGGAGTAATCAGGTCCTCCAGAGTAATCAGGTCCTCCGGAGTCACCAGGTCCTCCGGAGTCACCAGGTCCTCCGGAGTCACCAGGTCCTCCTGGTGCTCAATGTATTCGCCTTCGCCAGATACATCCTCGGTAGTAATTATTTTTGTCAATCGGCTGGGTCTCCCTGGTGAAGAATGTCCTGGTGTAGTAAAGGAAGTAAAGGAAGGGGTACCTACTGAGCATAGGTCCCTAAACTAAGTTCGTACACATGTGAGGTCAACCGCATATGTAACTGTCGCTGGCAGATTGTATGATTCGGCATTATACCTACATACGGCGCCGTCCGTTAGTCCGTTTGTCCATTTGACAATTATAAGTGTAAGGGTGACCAACAATTTAGAGTAATTTTATTAAAAAAAATATTCTACGATCAGTTGCACGTTAGTAGAATATTTTTATTATACTGCAAATTTCAACGTCACTGCTACGAAATAAGATCGCTCATAACATTTAAAACGCATTATGAATACCGAGCATTAAAAAATGACGGAACTTTTACGAATGAGCGGTTCAATATTTTGCTAGTCCGTTTATTTGACATACCTTTGAAATGTACTTGGAGAAGTAAAACGAAAATTTGGGACCAATACCTACTATTGGAAATGAAAGATCAAGTACTCAGTATCACTGCAGTACTACATGTACTGCACTAGATAAGGATATTATAGGTAAAGTTGCCGCTGATAAAATTCCGCTTGGTCTAGATTCTCTACTTATCGTTTGATTTTTGTAAACAACACATTTAGAAGGCAGGTAAATCAAAAGTATTAAAATAACATCAAATATTGAATATACTCACTGGCCTTTAGTGGACGGCTGCGGCGAGCGACTTGGCGGCGTTGGAGCAGCGGTACCCTAAGTGAGCGCACAGGCGGTCGAAACCGCGTTGGCAGCACTGTTAATCAAACACAACATTTTGTAAAAATAATGGAAATTCCGTCTTAACCTCATACACATGAGTGTGTAAATAACGAATAAAGTGCGGAAACTAATTTCATACACGTAAGAAGAATCATGGCACATCTATAGAACTTATGTCAACTCCATATGATGTGATCATTCGTTGTCGCTAACGCTCACAGAAAAGGGATTTTGTCTGAACCCGCCAGTAAGTTAACAGTTGGCAACAGGAAGATGGTATTAGAACCCTTAACGGTAAAAGATTGTTTACTGTATTCAAAATTATAGAAATGGTACAGTTAGCTCGAGAAAGAGTTATTCAATTATTTTCGCGTTTATGCTTGTGGAAACTTGGAGACGTTTCAGGTGCATTGAGTTTTTTGTCTTCTCTCGTTTTGTTTCCTACATGCGCGGGAGTGAGGGAGTGCCATCACTAATTTCTATTCTCGTAATGTTACTTTACCATTGTTTGGCAGGTCATAGAGAAAACTTCTTTCAAAATTTCATTTATAAATATTGGCAGATCCGAGTACAAATGACTGTGCCAGTTACGGACTTGAGACAGGCTTTCCAGCTCGGAACAAAAAAAAATCGAGCTTTTTTGTGTACCCAGTTTTTTTCAAATGCGCCAATACTGTTTTGTGGTCATTTCCCGGTTCTTCAGCTACTAACTACTGATATGCCGATCTTGCTCCACTTTTGCATCCATTTTATCCGTAATAGGGCGACCAGAGCGAGGTGCATCTTTGACATCTAAAAATTTCCGGATTGAAAACGTTTAAACCAAATTTGTGCTACTCTCACAGACCCTGCACTAGGTCCATAAACATCGCAAATATTTTACGCGGCTTGCGTTGCATTTTTACCTTTTTTGTAGTAAAATTTTAAAATGTATAGAATTTCTTCCTTAGATTCACTCATCTTGGCGGTACGAAAAATAAATGAAAATGACATATTTTCCTAATTTGAATTTGTAACTATGTTCTTTAAAATTTAAACTTTCAATGATACCAAAACCAGCCAGATACAAATAGTATAGCCAAAGAGATTTTATTACAAGTTCATACATACTATAATGCGAAAAGACTTTTTCCCCAACCTAATATGTTTTCGTGATGGGGATATCAAACATTTATACAAAAACTGCTCAACCTATTACTGTATGCGCATGTGACTTGAGGACATCTTAGCTTGACCATCGTTATCGCTGGCAGAATGCGAAACAAAACGTATAGAAGGTAAATTTGAAGTAAAATATTATAATTACAACGTTTCTTGAATATACTCACTGAATTTAATGACTGGATTAGGCTACGGGCCGCGTTTTACTTCCAAACATGGAGGAAGCCTCAATAACAGCTTCGCTGAACAAACACATTATAAGGGAACTATGAAAATCACTCTCATCGCTTTAGTTTTTAATATAGATATATACAACAGTTTGCATAAGCATACTATTTAAATTTGTGATAATTGACTAAAATATAGTTTTTCTGTGCCTATGCTTGAAATAAGTTTGCATCATCCTGGGGTGAGGTAGAAGTATACAGTGAAATTAGGCTCAGCCATAGATTTAAAGAAATATATTTAGAGAGAGAGATACATATAAATATATATAGGGCGAGGGATGGAGAGAAAATGGGCTTAGCATTATTGGAACGTAAAATATATATATAAAATAGTCTCACACAACTCTAATCATTGCGTAGTGTGTTTGCTAGGAAGATGTGGCACAATAAGCTCCCCATATATTTTAAAACTACTCGACCAACTACTATGTTCACTGCGCACGTAACTCGCGACACCTCAGTTTGACCACCGTCATCGCTAATAGAATGCCCCTCTGTCAACGTTATTTAGTTTTCGTTTGATTATTGTAAACAAGACATTTCAAAGTTTGATTCAGAAGTAGATATTGTAATTACAACGAATAATTAATAAACTCACTGATTTCCTGGTCAAGCCTCGAGCTTGAGGTTTCGGACTCGTCTTCGGAAGTCGATGTCGTCGATAGGTCCTCCGAAGTCACCAGGTTCTTCGGAGTCACCAGGTCCTTCGGAGTAATCAGGTCCTCCAGAGTAATCAGGTCCTCCGGAGTCACCAGGTCCTCCGGAGTCACCAGGTCCTCCGGAGTCACCAGGTCCTCCTGGTGCTCAATGTATTCGCCTTCGCCAGATACATCCTCGGTAGTAATTATTTTTGTCAATCGGCTGGGTCTCCCTGGTGAAGAATGTCCTGGTGTAGTAAAGGAAGTAAAGGAAGGGGTACCTACTGAGCATAGGTCCCTAAACTAAGTTCGTACACATGTGAGGTCAACCGCATATGTAACTGTCGCTGGCAGATTGTATGATTCGGCATTATACCTACATACGGCGCCGTCCGTTAGTCCGTTTGTCCATTTGACAATTATAAGTGTAAGGGTGACCAACAATTTAGAGTAATTTTATTAAAAAAAATATTCTACGATCAGTTGCACGTTAGTAGAATATTTTTATTATACTGCAAATTTCAACGTCACTGCTACGAAATAAGATCGCTCATAACATTTAAAACGCATTATGAATACCGAGCATTAAAAACGACGGAACTTTTACGAATGAGCGGTTCAATATTTTGCTAGTCCGTTTATTTGACATACCTTTGAAATGTACTTGGAGAAGTAAAACGAAAATTTGGGACCAATACCTACTATTGGAAATGAAAGATCAAGTACTCAGTATCACTGCAGTACTACATGTACTGCACTAGATAAGGATATTATAGGTAAAGTTGCCGCTGATAAAATTCCGCTTGGTCTAGATTCTCTACTTATCGTTTGATTTTTGTAAACAACACATTTAGAAGGCAGGTAAATCAAAAGTATTAAAATAACATCAAATATTGAATATACTCACTGGCCCTTAGTGGACGGCTGCGGCGAGCGACTTGGCGGCGTTGGAGCAGCGGTACCCTAAGTGAGCGCACAGGCGGTCGAAACCGCGTTGGCAGCACTGTTAATCAAACACAACATTTTGTAAAAATAATGGAAATTCCGTCTTAACCTCATACACATGAGTGTGTAAATAACGAATTAAGTGCGGAAACTAATTTCATACACGTAAGAAGAATCATGGCACATCTATAGAACTTATGTCAACTCCATATGATGTGATCATTCGTTGTCGCTAACGCTCACAGAAAAGGGATTTTGTCTGAACCCGCCAGTAAGTTAACAGTTGGCAACAGGAAAATGGTATTAGAACCCTTAACGGTAAAAGATTGTTTACTGTATTCAAAATTATAGAAATGGTACAGTTAGCTCGAGAAAGAGTTATTCAATTATTTTCGCGTTTATGCTTGTGGAAACTTGGAGACGTTTCAGGTGCATTGAGTTTTTTGTCTTCTCTCGTTTTGTTTCCTACATGCGCGGGAGTGAGGGAGTGCCATCACTAATTTCTATTCTCGTAATGTTACTTTACCATTGTTTGGCAGGTCATAGAGAAAACTTCTTTCAAAATTTCATTTATAAATATTGGCAGATCCGAGTACAAATGACTGTGCCAGTTACGGACTTGAGACAGGCTTTCCAGCTCGGAACAAAAAAAAATCGAGCTTTTTTGTGTACCCAGTTTTTTTCAAATGCGCCAATACTGTTTTGTGGTCATTTCCCGGTTCTTCAGCTACTAACTACTGATATGCCGATCTTGCTCCACTTTTGCATCCATTTTATCCGTAATAGGGCGACCAGAGCGAGGTGCATCTTTGACATCTAAAAATTTCCGGATTGAAAACGTTTAAACCAAATTTGTGCTACTCTCACAGACCCTGCACTAGGTCCATAAACATCGCAAATATTTTACGCGGCTTGCGTTGCATTTTTACCTTTTTTGTAGTAAAATTTTAAAATGTATAGAATTTCTTCCTTAGATTCACTCATCTTGGCGGTACGAAAAATAAATGAAAATGACATATTTTCCTAATTTGAATTTGTAACTATGTTCTTTAAAATTTAAACTTTCAATGATACCAAAACCAGCCAGATACAAATAGTATAGCCAAAGAGATTTTATTACAAGTTCATACATACTATAATGCGAAAAGACTTTTTCCCCAACCTAATATGTTTTCGTGATGGGGATATCAAACATTTATACAAAAACTGCTCAACCTATTACTGTATGCGCATGTGACTTGAGGACATCTTAGCTTGACCATCGTTATCGCTGGCAGAATGCGAAACAAAACGTATAGAAGGTAAATTTGAAGTAAAATATTATAATTACAACGTTTCTTGAATATACTCACTGAATTTAATGACTGGATTAGGCTACGGGCCGCGTTTTACTTCCAAACATGGAGGAAGCCTCAATAACAGCTTCGCTGAACAAACACATTATAAGGGAACTATGAAAATCACTCTCATCGCTTTAGTTTTTAATATAGATATATACAACAGTTTGTATAAGCATACTATTTAAATTTGTGATAATTGACTAAAATATAGTTTTTCTGTGCCTATGCTTGAAATAAGTTTGCATCATCCTGGGGTGAGGTAGAAGTATACAGTGAAATTAGGCTCAGCCATAGATTTAAAGAAATATATTTAGAGAGAGAGATACATATAAATATATATAGGGCGAGGGATGGAGAGAAAATGGGCTTAGCATTATTGGAACGTAAAAGATATATAAAATAGTCCCACACAACTCTAATCATTGCGTAGTGTGTTTGCTAGGAAGATGTGGCACAATAAGCTCCCCATATATTTTAAAACTACTCGACCAACTACTATGTTCACTGCGCACGTAACTCGCGACACCTCAGTTTGACCACCGTCATCGCTAATAGAATGCCCCTCTGTCTACGTTATTTAGTTTTCGTTTGATTATTGTAAACAAGACATTTCAAAGTTTGATTCAGAAGTAGATATTGTAATTACAACGAATAATTAATATACTCACTGATTTCCTGGTCAAGCCTCGAGCTTGAGGTTTCGGACTCGTCTTCGGAAGTCGATGTCGTCGATAGGTCCTCCGAAGTCACCAGGTTCTTCGGAGTCACCAGGTCCTTCGGAGTAATCAGGTCCTCCAGAGTAATCAGGTCCTCCGGAGTCACCAGGTCCTCCGGAGTCACCAGGTCCTCCGGAGTCACCAGGTCCTCCTGGTGCTCAATGTATTCGCCTTCGCCAGATACATCCTCGGTAGTAATTATTTTTGTCAATCGGCTGGGTCTCCCTGGTGAAGAATGTCCTGGTGTAGTAAAGGAAGTAAAGGAAGGGGTACCTACTGAGCATAGGTCCCTAAACTAAGTTCGTACACATGTGAGGTCAACCGCATATGTAACTGTCGCTGGCAGATTGTATGATTCGGCATTATACCTACATACGGCGCCGTCCGTTAGTCCGTTTGTCCATTTGACAATTATAAGTGTAAGGGTGACCAACAATTTAGAGTAATTTTATTAAAAAAAATATTCTACGATCAGTTGCACGTTAGTAGAATATTTTTATTATACTGCAAATTTCAACGTCACTGCTACGAAATAAGATCGCTCATAACATTTAAAACGCATTATGAATACCGAGCATTAAAAAATGACGGAACTTTTACGAATGAGCGGTTCAATATTTTGCTAGTCCGTTTATTTGACATACCTTTGAAATGTACTTGGAGAAGTAAAACGAAAATTTGGGACCAATACCTACTATTGGAAATGAAAGATCAAGTACTCAGTATCACTGCAGTACTACATGTACTGCACTAGATAAGGATATTATAGGTAAAGTTGCCGCTGATAAAATTCCGCTTGGTCTAGATTCTCTACTTATCGTTTGATTTTTGTAAACAACACATTTAGAAGGCAGGTAAATCAAAAGTATTAAAATAACATCAAATATTGAATATACTCACTGGCCCTTAGTGGACGGCTGCGGCGAGCGACTTGGCGGCGTTGGAGCAGCGGTACCCTAAGTGAGCGCACAGGCGGTCGAAACCGCGTTGGCAGCACTGTTAATCAAACACAACATTTTGTAAAAATAATGGAAATTCCGTCTTAACCTCATACACATGAGTGTGTAAATAACGAATAAAGTGCGGAAACTAATTTCATACACGTAAGAAGAATCATGGCACATCTATAGAACTTATGTCAACTCCATATGATGTGATCATTCGTTGTCGCTAACGCTCACAGAAAAGGGATTTTGTCTGAACCCGCCAGTAAGTTAACAGTTGGCAACAGGAAAATGGTATTAGAACCCTTAACGGTAAAAGATTGTTTACTGTATTCAAAATTATAGAAATGGTACAGTTAGCTCGAGAAAGAGTTATTCAATTATTTTCGCGTTTATGCTTGTGGAAACTTGGAGACGTTTCAGGTGCATTGAGTTTTTTGTCTTCTCTCGTTTTGTTTCCTACATGCGCGGGAGTGAGGGAGTGCCATCACTAATTTCTATTCTCGTAATGTTACTTTACCATTGTTTGGCAGGTCATAGAGAAAACTTCTTTCAAAATTTCATTTATAAATATTGGCAGATCCGAGTACAAATGACTGTGCCAGTTACGGACTTGAGACAGGCTTTCCAGCTCGGAACAAAAAAAAATCGAGCTTTTTTGTGTACCCAGTTTTTTTCAAATGCGCCAATACTGTTTTGTGGTCATTTCCCGGTTCTTCAGCTACTAACTACTGATATGCCGATCTTGCTCCACTTTTGCATCCATTTTATCCGTAATAGGGCGACCAGAGCGAGGTGCATCTTTGACATCTAAAAATTTCCGGATTGAAAACGTTTAAACCAAATTTGTGCTACTCTCACAGACCCTGCACTAGGTCCATAAACATCGCAAATATTTTACGCGGCTTGCGTTGCATTTTTACCTTTTTTGTAGTAAAATTTTAAAATGTATAGAATTTCTTCCTTAGATTCACTCATCTTGGCGGTACGAAAAATAAATGAAAATGACATATTTTCCTAATTTGAATTTGTAACTATGTTCTTTAAAATTTAAACTTTCAATGATACCAAAACCAGCCAGATACAAATAGTATAGCCAAAGAGATTTTATTACAAGTTCATACATACTATAATGCGAAAAGACTTTTTCCCCAACCTAATATGTTTTCGTGATGGGGATATCAAACATTTATACAAAAACTGCTCAACCTATTACTGTATGCGCATGTGACTTGAGGACATCTTAGCTTGACCATCGTTATCGCTGGCAGAATGCGAAACAAAACGTATAGAAGGTAAATTTGAAGTAAAATATTATAATTACAACGTTTCTTGAATATACTCACTGAATTTAATGACTGGATTAGGCTACGGGCCGCGTTTTACTTCCAAACATGGAGGAAGCCTCAATAACAGCTTCGCTGAACAAACACATTATAAGGGAACTATGAAAATCACTCTCATCGCTTTAGTTTTTAATATAGATATATACAACAGTTTGCATAAGCATACTATTTAAATTTGTGATAATTGACTAAAATATAGTTTTTCTGTGCCTATGCTTGAAATAAGTTTGCATCATCCTGGGGTGAGGTAGAAGTATACAGTGAAATTAGGCTCAGCCATAGATTTAAAGAAATATATTTAGAGAGAGAGATACATATAAATATATATAGGGCGAGGGATGGAGAGAAAATGGGCTTAGCATTATTGGAACGTAAAAGATATATATAAAATAGTCTCACACAACTCTAATCATTGCGTAGTGTGTTTGCTAGGAAGATGTGGCACAATAAGCTCCCCATATATTTTAAAACTACTCGACCAACTACTATGTTCACTGCGCACGTAACTCGCGACACCTCAGTTTGACCACCGTCATCGCTAATAGAATGCCCCTCTGTCAACGTTATTTAGTTTTCGTTTGATTATTGTAAACAAGACATTTCAAAGTTTGATTCAGAAGTAGATATTGTAATTACAACGAATAATTAATAAACTCACTGATTTCCTGGTCAAGCCTCGAGCTTGAGGTTTCGGACTCGTCTTCGGAAGTCGATGTCGTCGATAGGTCCTCCGAAGTCACCAGGTTCTTCGGAGTCACCAGGTCCTTCGGAGTAATCAGGTCCTCCAGAGTAATCAGGTCCTCCGGAGTCACCA
Organism: Phlogophora meticulosa; assembly: GCA_905147745.2. Taxonomy (NCBI): domain Eukaryota; kingdom Metazoa; phylum Arthropoda; class Insecta; order Lepidoptera; family Noctuidae; genus Phlogophora; species Phlogophora meticulosa. The sequence continues at coordinate 1,707,010 of LR990524.1, read as the reverse complement.
GGTCCTCCGGAGTCACCAGGTCCTCCGGAGTCACCAGGTCCTCCTGGTGCTCAATGTATTCGCCTTCGCCAGATACATCCTCGGTAGTAATTATTTTTGTCAATCGGCTGGGTCTCCCTGGTGAAGAATGTCCTGGTGTAGTAAAGGAAGTAAAGGAAGGGGTACCTACTGAGCATAGGTCCCTAAACTAAGTTCGTACACATGTGAGGTCAACCGCATATGTAACTGTCGCTGGCAGATTGTATGATTCGGCATTATACCTACATACGGCGCCGTCCGTTAGTCCGTTTGTCCATTTGACAATTATAAGTGTAAGGGTGACCAACAATTTAGAGTAATTTTATTAAAAAAAATATTCTACGATCAGTTGCACGTTAGTAGAATATTTTTATTATACTGCAAATTTCAACGTCACTGCTACGAAATAAGATCGCTCATAACATTTAAAACGCATTATGAATACCGAGCATTAAAAACGACGGAACTTTTACGAATGAGCGGTTCAATATTTTGCTAGTCCGTTTATTTGACATACCTTTGAAATGTACTTGGAGAAGTAAAACGAAAATTTGGGACCAATACCTACTATTGGAAATGAAAGATCAAGTACTCAGTATCACTGCAGTACTACATGTACTGCACTAGATAAGGATATTATAGGTAAAGTTGCCGCTGATAAAATTCCGCTTGGTCTAGATTCTCTACTTATCGTTTGATTTTTGTAAACAACACATTTAGAAGGCAGGTAAATCAAAAGTATTAAAATAACATCAAATATTGAATATACTCACTGGCCCTTAGTGGACGGCTGCGGCGAGCGACTTGGCGGCGTTGGAGCAGCGGTACCCTAAGTGAGCGCACAGGCGGTCGAAACCGCGTTGGCAGCACTGTTAATCAAACACAACATTTTGTAAAAATAATGGAAATTCCGTCTTAACCTCATACACATGAGTGAGTAAATAACGAATAAAGTGCGGAAACTAATTTCATACACGTAAGAAGAATCATGGCACATCTATAGAACTTATGTCAACTCCATATGATGTGATCATTCGTTGTCGCTAACGCTCACAGAAAAGGGATTTTGTCTGAACCCGCCAGTAAGTTAACAGTTGGCAACAGGAAAATGGTATTAGAACCCTTAACGGTAAAAGATTGTTTACTGTATTCAAAATTATAGAAATGGTACAGTTAGCTCGAGAAAGAGTTATTCAATTATTTTCGCGTTTATGCTTGTGGAAACTTGGAGACGTTTCAGGTGCATTGAGTTTTTTGTCTTCTCTCGTTTTGTTTCCTACACGCGCGGGAGTGAGGGAGTGCCATCACTAATTTCTATTCTCGTAATGTTACTTTACCATTGTTTGGCAGGTCATAGAGAAAACTTCTTTCAAAATTTCATTTATAAATATTGGCAGATCCGAGTACAAATGACTGTGCCAGTTACGGACTTGAGACAGGCTTTCCAGCTCGGAACAAAAAAAAATCGAGCTTTTTTGTGTACCCAGTTTTTTTCAAATGCGCCAATACTGTTTTGTGGTCATTTCCCGGTTCTTCAGCTACTAACTACTGATATGCCGATCTTGCTCCACTTTTGCATCCATTTTATCCGTAATAGGGCGACCAGAGCGAGGTGCATCTTTGACATCTAAAAATTTCCGGATTGAAAACGTTTAAACCAAATTTGTGCTACTCTCACAGACCCTGCACTAGGTCCATAAACATCGCAAATATTTTACGCGGCTTGCGTTGCATTTTTACCTTTTTTGTAGTAAAATTTTAAAATGTATAGAATTTCTTCCTTAGATTCACTCATCTTGGCGGTACGAAAAATAAATGAAAATGACATATTTTCCTAATTTGAATTTGTAACTATGTTCTTTAAAATTTAAACTTTCAATGATACCAAAACCAGCCAGATACAAATAGTATAGCCAAAGAGATTTTATTACAAGTTCATACATACTATAATGCGAAAAGACTTTTTCCCCAACCTAATATGTTTTCGTGATGGGGATATCAAACATTTATACAAAAACTGCTCAACCTATTACTGTATGCGCATGTGACTTGAGGACATCTTAGCTTGACCATCGTTATCGCTGGCAGAATGCGAAACAAAACGTATAGAAGGTAAATTTGAAGTAAAATATTATAATTACAACGTTTCTTGAATATACTCACTGAATTTAATGACTGGATTAGGCTACGGGCCGCGTTTTACTTCCAAACATGGAGGAAGCCTCAATAACAGCTTCGCTGAACAAACACATTATAAGGGAACTATGAAAATCACTCTCATCGCTTTAGTTTTTAATATAGATATATACAACAGTTTGCATAAGCATACTATTTAAATTTGTGATAATTGACTAAAATATAGTTTTTCTGTGCCTATGCTTGAAATAAGTTTGCATCATCCTGGGGTGAGGTAGAAGTATACAGTGAAATTAGGCTCAGCCATAGATTTAAAGAAATATATTTAGAGAGAGAGATACATATAAATATATATAGGGCGAGGGATGGAGAGAAAATGGGCTTAGCATTATTGGAACGTAAAAGATATATATAAAATAGTCTCACACAACTCTAATCATTGCGTAGTGTGTTTGCTAGGAAGATGTGGCACAATAAGCTCCCCATATATTTTAAAACTACTCGACCAACTACTATGTTCACTGCGCACGTAACTCGCGACACCTCAGTTTGACCACCGTCATCGCTAATAGAATGCCCCTCTGTCAACGTTATTTAGTTTTCGTTTGATTATTGTAAACAAGACATTTCAAAGTTTGATTCAGAAGTAGATATTGTAATTACAACGAATAATTAATAAACTCACTGATTTCCTGGTCAAGCCTCGAGCTTGAGGTTTCGGACTCGTCTTCGGAAGTCGATGTCGTCGATAGGTCCTCCGAAGTCACCAGGTTCTTCGGAGTCACCAGGTCCTTCGGAGTAATCAGGTCCTCCAGAGTAATCAGGTCCTCCGGAGTCACCAGGTCCTCCGGAGTCACCAGGTCCTCCGGAGTCACCAGGTCCTCCTGGTGCTCAATGTATTCGCCTTCGCCAGATACATCCTCGGTAGTAATTATTTTTGTCAATCGGCTGGGTCTCCCTGGTGAAGAATGTCCTGGTGTAGTAAAGGAAGTAAAGGAAGGGGTACCTACTGAGCATAGGTCCCTAAACTAAGTTCGTACACATGTGAGGTCAACCGCATATGTAACTGTCGCTGGCAGATTGTATGATTCGGCATTATACCTACATACGGCGCCGTCCGTTAGTCCGTTTGTCCATTTGACAATTATAAGTGTAAGGGTGACCAACAATTTAGAGTAATTTTATTAAAAAAAATATTCTACGATCAGTTGCACGTTAGTAGAATATTTTTATTATACTGCAAATTTCAACGTCACTGCTACGAAATAAGATCGCTCATAACATTTAAAACGCATTATGAATACCGAGCATTAAAAACGACGGAACTTTTACGAATGAGCGGTTCAATATTTTGCTAGTCCGTTTATTTGACATACCTTTGAAATGTACTTGGAGAAGTAAAACGAAAATTTGGGACCAATACCTACTATTGGAAATGAAAGATCAAGTACTCAGTATCACTGCAGTACTACATGTACTGCACTAGATAAGGATATTATAGGTAAAGTTGCCGCTGATAAAATTCCGCTTGGTCTAGATTCTCTACTTATCGTTTGATTTTTGTAAACAACACATTTAGAAGGCAGGTAAATCAAAAGTATTAAAATAACATCAAATATTGAATATACTCACTGGCCCTTAGTGGACGGCTGCGGCGAGCGACTTGGCGGCGTTGGAGCAGCGGTACCCTAAGTGAGCGCACAGGCGGTCGAAACCGCGTTGGCAGCACTGTTAATCAAACACAACATTTTGTAAAAATAATGGAAATTCCGTCTTAACCTCATACACATGAGTGAGTAAATAACGAATAAAGTGCGGAAACTAATTTCATACACGTAAGAAGAATCATGGCACATCTATAGAACTTATGTCAACTCCATATGATGTGATCATTCGTTGTCGCTAACGCTCACAGAAAAGGGATTTTGTCTGAACCCGCCAGTAAGTTAACAGTTGGCAACAGGAAAATGGTATTAGAACCCTTAACGGTAAAAGATTGTTTACTGTATTCAAAATTATAGAAATGGTACAGTTAGCTCGAGAAAGAGTTATTCAATTATTTTCGCGTTTATGCTTGTGGAAACTTGGAGACGTTTCAGGTGCATTGAGTTTTTTGTCTTCTCTCGTTTTGTTTCCTACACGCGCGGGAGTGAGGGAGAGCCATCACTAATTTCTATTCTCGTAATGTTACTTTACCATTGTTTGGCAGGTCATAGAGAAAACTTCTTTCAAAATTTCATTTATAAATATTGGCAGATCCGAGTACAAATGACTGTGCCAGTTACGGACTTGAGACAGGCTTTCCAGCTCGGAACAAAAAAAAATCGAGCTTTTTTGTGTACCCAGTTTTTTTCAAATGCGCCAATACTGTTTTGTGGTCATTTCCCGGTTCTTCAGCTACTAACTACTGACATGCCGATCTTGCTCCACTTTTGCATCCATTTTATCCGTAATAGGGCGACCAGAGCGAGGTGCATCTTTGACATCTAAAAATTTCCGGATTGAAAACGTTTAAACCAAATTTGTGCTACTCTCACAGACCCTGCACTAGGTCCATAAACATCGCAAATATTTTACGCGGCTTGCGTTGCATTTTTACCTTTTTTGTAGTAAAATTTTAAAATGTATAGAATTTCTTCCTTAGATTCACTCATCTTGGCGGTACGAAAAATAAATGAAAATGACATATTTTCCTAATTTGAATTTGTAACTATGTTCTTTAAAATTTAAACTTTCAATGATACCAAAACCAGCCAGATACAAATAGTATAGCCAAAGAGATTTTATTACAAGTTCATACATACTATAATGCGAAAAGACTTTTTCCCCAACCTAATATGTTTTCGTGATGGGGATATCAAACATTTATACAAAAACTGCTCAACCTATTACTGTATGCGCATGTGACTTGAGGACATCTTAGCTTGACCATCGTTATCGCTGGCAGAATGCGAAACAAAACGTATAGAAGGTAAATTTGAAGTAAAATATTATAATTACAACGTTTCTTGAATATACTCACTGAATTTAATGACTGGATTAGGCTACGGGCCGCGTTTTACTTCCAAACATGGAGGAAGCCTCAATAACAGCTTCGCTGAACAAACACATTATAAGGGAACTATGAAAATCACTCTCATCGCTTTAGTTTTTAATATAGATATATACAACAGTTTGCATAAGCATACTATTTAAATTTGTGATAATTGACTAAAATATAGTTTTTCTGTGCCTATGCTTGAAATAAGTTTGCATCATCCTGGGGTGAGGTAGAAGTATACAGTGAAATTAGGCTCAGCCATAGATTTAAAGAAATATATTTAGAGAGAGAGATACATATAAATATATATAGGGCGAGGGATGGAGAGAAAATGGGCTTAGCATTATTGGAACGTAAAAGATATATATAAAATAGTCTCACACAACTCTAATCATTGCGTAGTGTGTTTGCTAGGAAGATGTGGCACAATAAGCTCCCCATATATTTTAAAACTACTCGACCAACTACTATGTTCACTGCGCACGTAACTCGCGACACCTCAGTTTGACCACCGTCATCGCTAATAGAATGCCCCTCTGTCAACGTTATTTAGTTTTCGTTTGATTATTGTAAACAAGACATTTCAAAGTTTGATTCAGAAGTAGATATTGTAATTACAACGAATAATTAATAAACTCACTGATTTCCTGGTCAAGCCTCGAGCTTGAGGTTTCGGACTCGTCTTCGGAAGTCGATGTCGTCGATAGGTCCTCCGAAGTCACCAGGTTCTTCGGAGTCACCAGGTCCTTCGGAGTAATCAGGTCCTCCAGAGTAATCAGGTCCTCCGGAGTCACCAGGTCCTCCGGAGTCACCAGGTCCTCCGGAGTCACCAGGTCCTCCTGGTGCTCAATGTATTCGCCTTCGCCAGATACATCCTCGGTAGTAATTATTTTTGTCAATCGGCTGGGTCTCCCTGGTGAAGAATGTCCTGGTGTAGTAAAGGAAGTAAAGGAAGGGGTACCTACTGAGCATAGGTCCCTAAACTAAGTTCGTACACATGTGAGGTCAACCGCATATGTAACTGTCGCTGGCAGATTGTATGATTCGGCATTATACCTACATACGGCGCCGTCCGTTAGTCCGTTTGTCCATTTGACAATTATAAGTGTAAGGGTGACCAACAATTTAGAGTAATTTTATTAAAAAAAATATTCTACGATCAGTTGCACGTTAGTAGAATATTTTTATTATACTGCAAATTTCAACGTCACTGCTACGAAATAAGATCGCTCATAACATTTAAAACGCATTATGAATACCGAGCATTAAAAACGACGGAACTTTTACGAATGAGCGGTTCAATATTTTGCTAGTCCGTTTATTTGACATACCTTTGAAATGTACTTGGAGAAGTAAAACGAAAATTTGGGACCAATACCTACTATTGGAAATGAAAGATCAAGTACTCAGTATCACTGCAGTACTACATGTACTGCACTAGATAAGGATATTATAGGTAAAGTTGCCGCTGATAAAATTCCGCTTGGTCTAGATTCTCTACTTATCGTTTGATTTTTGTAAACAACACATTTAGAAGGCAGGTAAATCAAAAGTATTAAAATAACATCAAATATTGAATATACTCACTGGCCCTTAGTGGACGGCTGCGGCGAGCGACTTGGCGGCGTTGGAGCAGCGGTACCCTAAGTGAGCGCACAGGCGGTCGAAACCGCGTTGGCAGCACTGTTAATCAAACACAACATTTTGTAAAAATAATGGAAATTCCGTCTTAACCTCATACACATGAGTGAGTAAATAACGAATAAAGTGCGGAAACTAATTTCATACACGTAAGAAGAATCATGGCACATCTATAGAACTTATGTCAACTCCATATGATGTGATCATTCGTTGTCGCTAACGCTCACAGAAAAGGGATTTTGTCTGAACCCGCCAGTAAGTTAACAGTTGGCAACAGGAAAATGGTATTAGAACCCTTAACGGTAAAAGATTGTTTACTGTATTCAAAATTATAGAAATGGTACAGTTAGCTCGAGAAAGAGTTATTCAATTATTTTCGCGTTTATGCTTGTGGAAACTTGGAGACGTTTCAGGTGCATTGAGTTTTTTGTCTTCTCTCGTTTTGTTTCCTACACGCGCGGGAGTGAGGGAGTGCCATCACTAATTTCTATTCTCGTAATGTTACTTTACCATTGTTTGGCAGGTCATAGAGAAAACTTCTTTCAAAATTTCATTTATAAATATTGGCAGATTCGAGTACAAATGACTGTGCCAGTTACGGACTTGAGACAGGCTTTCCAGCTCGGAACAAAAAAAAAGGCTGACAAATATACAACCTGACAGACGGTAATTTACTTTATGTATACTTAAAGAATATCAGTGTTCACAGCGCGATAGGTATACCACAACTAAGATTCACAGGCTCTGTACTTTGACTTTGCTTTTTTAAGTTACGTAAATTTCTGGATGGATAAGAAAAAACTGAAATTACTGAAATTTTAGACTTACGGTTTTCCTCTTTGATTTGCTGTACGCCAGGCAGATTCCAGGCGGGCTGCTCTGCTAAAAAATCACAACATTGAACTAAAACCATTGTACTTTACAGTGGCGTGCACACAGTTTTAAGACAGGGTAGGCAGAAAATTTTACTCACCAAAAATACTGCACGTTAGTTTTGGTTCGTCGTCTTGTCGATTGATGATGTAGGTAATTGCGAAATGCCAGCTCAAATATCCATAGATTGACTGATTTTATAGACATATCAATTTACGGATATTCGAAATGGCCTTTCGGCGCGTTTGTTTGATGTTTTGTAATGTTTATGTGATTTGCAAAATTTAAATAAAAGCAGTGAAAAGATGGTGGTGTGAGTATACTATATAAGATTGTTTTATTTGTATATTAAATCTACACGCCTATCTTTCTGTAAGAATGTCTGCAATATGGAATCGTAAAAGTTGGGAAGGCGTTTTATTTCCGTAAGAAGGTTTTTTTCTATTGAAATCATGGAAAGATCTGTAAGTCGTTGCTGGCCTTGTGTATTTCTTAAGTAGGTGTGTATACGTTTTAGCGACGAGAATGACCTTTCGGTTGACGCACTGCTCGCGGGAACTGTAACAATTAATTTTGCCAAACGCAGCACTTCGGGAAAAACTGTATTTATGTTATTTTCGTAAAAATGTTCTATAATTTTGTAAATACTAAGGTTTTTGAATTCGGCAGATTTATAAACGCATTTGAGCTCATTGATAAGGCGGTCTAAGTTAAAGTCGTATAATTTATAAACATTCACGAATTGCGATACTAGTTCAACCGGAAAATTGTCATTATATTTATTGAAATTTTCACATGAAAGTAGTCCAAAAAATTTTAACTCTTTCAGATTTTTATACCGGTCGCGACATTCGTTGGATATATTGTCTATAATTTCAATAAAAATCCGCTTAAAATTGATTTTTGCGTCCACAACATTACGTTTTCGTTTTGGCGGCCCTGTGATTATTTTTACTCTTTCAAAAATTAATTCAAACCTAGATCTGAATGATTCTAAAAACGATTCAAACTCGTTAATTTTTTTAATGCAATAAGTTACATCTGACGTCTTTTTTTGCATAATTTCGTAAAGCACATCAGTTTCTGCGAATATTTCGTTAAACACATGGAGTAAAAACTGGAATTGAAAGTCTTTTAAATTATGTAACAAATACGAAACGTGACTTAACACGTTAACTGCCATGTCAGTCACCGGTGACTGACACCGAAGCATCAAATTCAAAAGACCGTTGTGTGCCGTCCGGCACGTCTACAGTGTTCTTTTCTGTTAGAAATGACTGACACGGCCCCAAGCAAGACATAATCAACATGGCCTTCGACTTTTATATCTAGAACAAAAGTTATCAAGTATTTTTTTGGAAAATGAAATAAAACACAATGATATTTTTAACTTATATTATTTACTGAGGTAATCACATATTTCGGGGAATTATTACGTTAAACAAACAAATTATATAATAAAAAATATTATTTATGTTCAATATTATAACATTCTAGACATAAATGAGGTTCATTTGGGCATTGAGGGCAGTAAGTTTCAACTTGCTTGGTCTTTTTTCTGGCAAATATCCTATCAACTGTTTGTACATTTATCTTATAACATCTAGAGCAGTATTTCCGAATTTTCTTCACAGCCCCTTCTTTTCTTGCTAGCATATGCTTTTTCCTTGTATTTCTTGTAAATAGTCGGGTCCACACCGGACGATCCATCGATCCCGCGATCCGCGATCCAGGATCGCGGAGCGTGGATCGTGGATCGTGTTAGGCCGATCCACTCTTGGAAACTTGCGATCCCAAATATGCGCTCCAAGCGATCCTAAGGCGATCCGTGATTCAGCCAGTCTAACTCTTGTACGATATGGAGTCACACGTACAACGGCGGCGTCTTGCCGTTGCAGCAGTAACTTTTATTTTGCTTAAATGCTTGCGCAAAAAATCACAAAAAAGAAAACGACGGTTTTGGGTGAAACAAATTTACAAAAATCGCTTGGAATCTGGGACTCAGCTGTACGCAGAGTTAGTGTCAGATAAAGTTGAACACAATTTTGCAAGAATGAATGCTAATCAATTTGAGATATTGTGTTCATTATTAAATAACAAGCTAAGAAAGAATGATACAAATTATAGAGATGCCATTACTGTGCAGGAAAGATTATTACTAACATTAAGATTTTTAGCAACTGGAGATTCGTACGTCAGTTTGCAGTATCTGTTCCGCATTTCCAAACAGTCTATATCGATAATTATTCCTGAAGTTTGTGAAGCCATCATTGACCTGTTAAATGATTATGTAAAGGTAAGTAAAACCATACTTTATTACTCAATAAAAAAGTAGTGTATTACAATCATAATTTAAAGAAGTAACATGTTTACAATTATTAATTATTTTTTGAAAACATGATATAGGTAGGTACTTATTTAATTCGGTGGTGACTGTGGAAGTGAATAATCCTGAGGTTTCAGAAACTGGGACTGCGATGAATTGGAGGCTAGATGAGCAGACGGTGATGTCTGTGGAATTGGAGCTGGATAATTTTGAGGTTGTAGAGACTGGGACTGTGATGAAGTGTATGCTATTGGTGTGCCAGGATATGAATTAGTGTAATATCCATAATTGCTATCCCCATATCTTCCTGTGTCAGCTTGAAAAATAACTTGGCATATAGCATTTTTGACATTAACTAATGTTACTGCATCATATTTCCGCAATTCAGTAGATATATACTGCCCGAAAGCAATGTAAGAATCAGTTTCCGGTTGTGGTGGCTGAGCACATTGTTGCAGAAGTTGGAAAGCCTCTGAAAGAGTTTCATCTGATATGTCATCTGCATTATTAGAAGTAGTTTTCTTTCTTTTTTTTGTTCTTTTGTTTGTTGTTTGGGCACTGGATTGTGCATTCTGATCATTCTGCTCTCTACTCTGATCTGTGTGGTGGTTGGCTCTCTCCGGTTGTGTGTCACTAGTAATGTTACTGTTCTCGTTTTCGCTCACTGTAGTATTAACTTCAAGTTCCCCTTCAGTCGTATCAGATTCTACCTGTAACAACAATTATTATTACTATTTACTGCTTATTCTTATTTTCAGCTTTATATTATAATTAAGATCTCCTTTATTTTCAGGTGCCGTCAACTAAAGAAGAATGGCGTACAGTTTCTCAGCAATTCGAGAATAAGTGGAATTTCCCACACGTGATAGGAGCGATGGACGGCAAACACGTCGCTATACAATCGCCTTTTAATAGTGGCAACGACTTTGATAATTACAAATTATTTCCTAGTATTGTTCTTTTTGCATTAGTAGATGCAAATTATAGGTTCCTGTATGTGAATGTTGGGACTAAAGGCAGAATATCAGATGGAGGCGTGTTCAAAAGCACAAATTTATATAAAAAACTTGAAAAAAAAGAGCTAAATATTCCTCCACCGGAGATATTGCAAGTTCCCTATAAAATTGAGGTACCCTATTATATACTAGGTGATAAAGCTTTTCAGCTTAATGATTATACTATGAAACCATACGATGGTACACGGGAAAGGGGTTCTTGTGAAAGAATTTTCAACTACCGACTGTCAAGAGCACGTAGAGTAGTTGAAAACGCGTTTGGAGTACTTAGTTCTGTCTACAGAGTCCTGCGTAAACCTATGCTTTTGGAACCAGAAACTGCGACTAAAGTCGTGCTGGCAACGGTTCATCTATATAACTACTTACGCAGTAATCCTAACTTTATATCGCCAGGAACGTTTGATACAGTACAGGAGAATGGAGATGTAATACCTGGAAGCTGGCGAAATGAACCGCCATCACAATCGCTACAACCGATGGCCGTCGTACCAAGAAGAGCAACAGAAAATGCCACTACAATACGGTCCCACTTAGCAAGACACTTTGTTACAAACCATACAATAGTTTGGCAAAATGAATATCAGTAAACTAATAGCTCACATGTTCCAATGTATCGCGTGTGGTTCCGGGTTCATTTTTATCCGCCATAAAGTCGAAGTCATCATACGCAAACCACTTTGATTTATATGTATCTTGAGCACCTGAAATAAACAAGTTACTCATTAAAATAACCACGTGTATTTCTAACAGCTTAAATGTAAAAAGCGAAATCACGTGAAATCCACAGTAAATATTATGATGTAATTACTTATAATAAAATATATAATTTTAATACCTACAGATAAAAAGTAGCTTTGTTTTCTTACCGGATCCAGTTATACGGCTTTGCTTCTCTCTGTGTTTCTCCCTTCTGTAGCCTCCCGCCAGAGATCGCATTTTTTTCTTTAGGGGAGATCCACAAATTACGTGAGGTGTTTTTTTGAATTTTCTGTCCCTCCCTCCCCCCCTGGTGAGATGTTGTGAGATTTTATTCAACCCCCTCCCCCATCCCCCAATCTCACGTGAGATTTTTCAAAATGTGCGTTTCTTAAATATGTAAACGTGTTGGAGTGTTATTGTAAAAAAAAAAAAAAAAATTTGCTTCGTACTTTTATTTACGACTAGTTAAGACTAGTAATCAATATTGCTGAGTTATAAGTGTAATAAAAATTTAACAATAGAATACTTAAATCGTAACTAATGCGATTAAAAAAAAATATCTACTCTAATTCAGTCCATGGTGAATCATGCGTGGTCTCAAGAGAGACTATTGGAACCAACATGTCCATATGATTTTCAATAAAATCATCTGCTCCTTCAACTTCATTCTCATCTAGCCACTCTAAGCCGTTGACACTTGCGCACAGTAACTCATTAGCTCGTCTTGTAACAATCCGTGAGGGTCGCACTTTGCGGAACATACGCGCTTGCTTAGCTGGTGCAATGTGGGCTGCTCGCCTGTGCTCTGCAGCTCTTGTGATAGATGCAAAGTAAATGCCGCATGTACTGCAGCATCTTTTCTCTAAATCATCACGTACACTTGGGCAATAGAGATCATAAGGTGTGCTGATGAAGGCATTCAGCGGTTGAATCGGTAGACAGTGGCGTATTAGAAATGGAGCAAATGACTTTCCGTCATGCTCTTTAAAGTCCGGAATTGTCAAATGTCCATCAATCTGAGTGATAGGGTATGGAGGTGGCAGAAAACGGTCGTGAAGAATCATATGCAGATCACTTCGGCGTGGGCTGCAGCACTTCTGGTCATCGCATTTCACAACCTAAAAAAAAATTAAAAACAATTTCCCTTTGTAACTCTTAATAAAAATTTGTTGACGTTCGCGCTCGTTAAAAAAAAAAAAAAAAAAATAGGCACGCATAAAATTTTGATATGAACCAACTGTAATGTACCTGGAGTAAATATTGGCTCTCTTTAACGTGCTCAGTGTACCATACTTCGGCTGGCAGGTCTGGAACGCTGGAGGTGTCATTATTCGGGTCTATATATTTAGCAACTACTTCGTGTCCGTCAATGCACACTGCAGACCATATTTCAGCCAAAATATTCCCTGCCTTTTTGAAATTATCCTTTTCTAGACTTTCGTCTAATGTTCTGCCGCTGGAATCAAGATGATTCCCAAAAGAATCATGGGGAAGAATAACGCCTGTTAGCTCTCGACTGAGTGGAGCCATGCGTCTCTCTACTCTGTTGAATGCGCTCCTGCCAGGGGCATTAGTCACAATAAATACTGCGTCCAAATCATATTGTTTAAAATGCTCTATGGCGTGTGCGATCACTTTGCGATATCGCGGATTCTCGTCAGGCCCACCGTCACTTGAAATAATAAGAACAGGTTTAACTTTGCTGTCTATATTCTTTATAAATTTGGAAAAAGACTCAATTGTTAAAAGAGTGTCCAAGTCTTGAGCGTGACTAGTTGCAGTTGACGAAGAGTGCTTGCCACTTCGTATTGCTATATAAGTCGGTCCATTATATGAAACAGCTTCTGGTCGTCCTATCTCATTGGGTTTCACTTGACACAAAGCATATACGCTTGGAATTAATTTGTGCCCCGATGCAATCACAAAGTCGTGATCTGGTAACGACACTTTATACTCAACGTGCATTAATAATGGCGCCTGCTTGTTTGCCGCTGTCAGGCCGATGGGAACGCGGGCTTTGTCATCCTGAGATAAAAAAGTTACGGAGTCAGGACCAAGTACGGAGGCTATCGTTTCCAACGACCTTATAGAGGCCAAAGAAAAGTATTGGTCTTGGTGTGCCTTATGATGGTCAGCTTCAGGACGACTCAGCTTCACCGGCACAGTCACTACATGGCGCTTAGCTTCACGTGTATTTGCCCGTCTAGGCAACAGTCGAATATAAGTAGCACTTCTCGAAATATTAAATCCCAGTTCATTGAGTTTATTTGTAAGTTCTGAAAGCGTATGGATCGTGCGAACTATCTCACAACGACGTCGCTCTTCAGCAGAAGCACCAAACAGGGCTAAATCACTTATTGTTTTTAGCAATTCAGACTGTTCTTCTTCTAAACGTGGGCGTCCAGGGCCAACATGAGGCGTCAACGACTTAGCTGCATCGGGATTCTTTAAACATAATTCAATTATTTTTTGTTTTTTATTTTTTCTATGCGTTATAGAGTACACTCTCTGTTTTTCTTTAAGCTTGAGCTTTCTCTCACAAATGTCAATTTCTCGCCGCAAATTACGTGCTTTATCAAATTCAGTGCCGTCAGCTACAAGAGACCCTTTGCGCCTTTCCGTTAAGTCAAGCTCCATACGCAGCTTAGCAATCTTTTTCTTCATAGTATCTTGTGCTGGAGTGGGACGTATGTTGGACGGTGTAGTGTTCGATATAGCTTCATCCTCATCATCGCTGATCACAAGAGACTGATTTTTCCGTTTCGAAGCGCCTGTAAAATGCAGAAAATTTTAATTTAGAATAGCAAAAAATGAAGAACGTCACCTATAGAAAAAAAGACGAATACTAACCTGCCGGTTGAGGACCAACGTCCAAATCTTGATCTTCTGACTGCTGGTCATTAATCTCATCCTGAACCGCAGATTTCGCGTGTTGAATATTATGATCATTGATCTGAATCTGACCTGCACATTCCACTTTTGGAACACTCTCAGTGCTTGTCTCAGCCTGAATTAAAGAACTGCTAGAGATCTTAGTATTAGTCTGAAATCAAAATATGATAATAAAGAAGTGAATCTAATGAAATTAAAAAGACAGATTAACACAAAATAACTTACTATGAACACCAGTAAAAAAGTAAAAAATAATTCTTAAAATGAGTCAATAACAATAATCAACAAAAAATGCTAATATAATTGTGAGATAAATTTTAATGAAGAAAAGAATAAATAACAAAAAATATATTTAATTGTAAAAAAAGCGTGGGATGCACGGTGTCGGTAGTTATAAATACATAATTATAGATATGAGCAGGACAATCATTTTGATATCTTAAAAAGCACCCCACACTTTTTTTACAATTAAATATATTTTTTGTTGTTTATACTTATCTTCATTAAAATTTATTTCACAATTATATTAGCATTTTTCGTTTATTATTGTTATTGACTCATTTTAAGAATTATTTTTTACTTTTTAATTTGATGTGCTTTTAAAGCGTGTTCTTTATTTTTTTTTAATTATATTTTTTTATGCTATTAATTGTAACAATAAAGTTTGTATAAAAAAAGAATTTTCCTAACAAAATATATTTAACCTACCTTTTGAAGAAATGTTAAAGTAGACCGAACTTTTCTCTCAGTGGCTTCCCTAAGAAGACGTTCAATCTCATGCTGAATGTGTTGTGTTAACTCTTCTTTCTTCGGGAATTTTTGTTTCGCTGTATTCCATAATTTTATCACTTCGTCCTGGCAGGACTTTTTCGTCTTATAGACGTATCTTTTGACGTATGCATTATAAAAATCTTGATAACTCATTTTAAATTAGTGAGAGCATATACTGAGTCGAGTAAAACATTTGCAAGAATAAGCAAAGCAGGTTGGAACCTGTCCGTGTGTCGCTGCCATTCAGCTCGTACGCTCTCGTTCATCGAGCCGCGCGTTCGGCTGACAGTGGCGCGAAAACAAAGGACGGGCTACACTGTATCGTAAACTCTGATTAAATTGAACTATTTGGTATAAAACAAATATGGTAGTTTGACAGTCAGTAGTAATGTATAACGTCGAAGTATGAATGAATTAGTGAATGATCTTAATCGTATTACAGTTATGCTTAAATCTTAAGCATGTAAAGTCGTCCCGGACAGAAAGTCGCCGTCGGGAATCTTCGGGTTCTTCGGAAATCTACAGTTTCTTACGATTCCCGACGGCGACTTTCTGTCCGGGACGGCTTTAGAATCTGGATAATGGGTCAAAATAGTATAGTTTTTTTTTGTTTCAATAAGAAAAAAAATTGCGTGATATTTGCCGAGACCCCCCCTCTCTCCAACGTAAGATTAGATGAGATTTGACTCGACCCCCCCTCCCCCTTAAACAACTCACGTAATTTGTGGATCTCCCCTTAGGTTCTCGATCGACTTATTCCCCATTTCACGAGAAATCTGACGCCAAGCATCATCTCTAACACCTCTATTGGTGTAATTAGAATCTTTGGGATCCCATAAACATTTAAATTCTTTATAAAGCGATATCAAACGGCGACTTTCTGAGATGTCCATGGCGAGGTGGATCGCGCGAACCAACACAACCGTCCACACCGCGCGCATCACGCAACTGAGGCACCTTTGAGGCTGGCACAAAAACCGACCGCACACGGATCGCGCGAGGTAGGGAGCGCGCGCTCCAATACGTGCGCATGGATCGCGCGCGGCACGTCCACACCGCCTGCATCTTTGGATCGCGCTGCTGCCGCGCGCGATCGGAGCGCGATGGATCGTCCGGTGTGGACCCGGCTAATGACTTCGTATTGTTTTCTTGTCAAATCAGCTTCAACGAAAATAGCTAACGCTTGTGATGGTGTGTGCTTTTTGACTACTACGTTTTGCATTGAACTATACCGTGTTCTGTACTTTTTGGCTCTTGTTGGCGTTAAAGTCATATCTTTCATAAGTTTAGCAGCGTCACCGTGTCCCGCAGCACGTTGGCTCATTTGAGCTGCATATGTTAACTCTTCACAAGGTATTTGTTCCCTCAAATCCTCTTTGCTTGATCGCTCAATTCCTTAAATTCTTTTGTTGGTCGACCGGCCTTTTTTGCTGTCCACGCAAGCAGTGTAATAAAACTATTGAGCCATTGTTCATTTTTTACTAAGAAACGTTCTTCCTTGTTACTGGCAGCTGTCAATTTTTGTTTAAATTGGTACTTAAATGACTTTAAGGCACTTCTCAATGAACCTTGTTTATTTTCAGGACATTTCGTGATTATTTTAAGACGATCTTCTAAAAACTCAAACTTTTGGTCTATTTTTCTGTCTGGACATTGTTTTATGATTTCTTAAAGTGATTTTCTAGTCATCTCTAATGACGTCATTGGAGATTCTGGAAAAGAAAAATAAAAATAATTCACTATTTTATTTAAGCTGATTTCGACTAATTTCTTAAAAAAATTAAATAAAAATATGGCGTGTGTATGCGGGACATTTTTCATTAAAAACCTTATCAAGAATGATGAAACTATATCGCCTCTTTGCGAGAATACTGTAACATCTCAAAAAAGGCAATTTTACAGGACGCGTATTTTAAACTTTCGAAATGTTATAAAATCTAAAATAATAGAGCTAAAGCAACAAAACCTTCTAGTGATTTATAATTTAACTATTAATTCATCTAAAACTATAGTCATTGTTGCGCTATTGGCTATTTTTCGGTATAAATTAACAGGATTAAAAAAAAAGGGATATTTTGTCACACTATTACTGAAAAAGTTTTCAAGGATCGATGTGACATATGAACTTGTCACATTGTTGATAATATATTTTTTTGTGTTGTGTTAGGTTATATGATAAAAACACATTTTGGAAATAAAAATGTTTATTAAATCAATGAAAAATTTGTAGGAAAAGAAAATCAAGCATAAACATTAGTCATTATAACGTAGGTAGGATATACAGTTACCTACTTAAATACAGTAATTCAACAGTTAACAATCAACAAAGTTAACAAAATGAAACTATAGCTATCAGTTCTTAATTAAAAGTATACTGTTATTACTAAATTTGTTATTATTATTTTAGATCTAGCTAACCAATCAGTCTCTTCGTAACATTAGTCTTTGTAAATAATCACTAGGTTTATTCTAAACCTACTTTAGGTGTACCATAATTTATATTTTAACTAAAACAAAACCATCTCAATAAGAATAATAATACATACTAAAAATATTTTTATTCATATTGAGATAGGTTTTAAAAATAAGTATCTAAAATTATAAGTATTATATACTTGCAAAATGTATTAAAAACTTGAGTATTTATCATTAAGTACTATAAAATTACGACTTAGGAACTTTTCATTATAAAATATCACATAGGTATTGTACTTAAAGGAACCGACGTTTCACTTATCTCACATAAAGTAATAAAAAATAATTGTTATAAAAATTACAAAAATAGTATAAAAAATAAAATAAAAACATTCCTAGAGCGATTCGTAAAAGCTCCTATGAACTCCGGGAATTAATTTCTTATTAATCAAATCCATTAGGTCCGATTTTTTTCGTTCAGCTATCCCGGGTTTATTATTATAGACATTTTTTATTTCTATATTGTTGTTTCTCTTTTTTCTCAAAACGACGGCTTTTTTAAAGTCCGTTTCAGCATAAGAATTTTTATAAAATATAGCATTTGTATCATCTTTACTAACTCTTATTACTCTTACTTCTGATAGTTTAACTACATGGTTATCTTCATCTTTTGTTAAGTTAAAATTAATTTGATTACACACACTTTTCCAATCATAAAAATCTTCGAAACACATTTCATTGACGTGTATTGGCTCACTCTTTTTCCTGGCTGTTTTTATAGCACCGATAAATCCGTCGGGAGTGTATATAGGACCGGATCTTAATAGCCTCTTTACTTGTCTCTCAATCTGGGAATGGGCAGAGTCGCCTTCGTTCTGGGTATGGCCTTTTACAAGATATTTGTGTGTTATGGATTTCAGGTTAGGCAAGGTCTGTGCGGCATATAAATACAGGGCAATCATGAATTTGTTTTTATTTTGCCCTGCGCAGTTGTCTGAATAGAAGACAACCTCTAAATCTTCAGCTGAATTTGACATTTTGGTAAGGTAATTAAATACACAAGTACCTATTTCATTTATGCCTCTATTTGCATGTGACTCGTCCCATACGTAACTTTCAACAACATTATTCTGAATATTATAAATTGTTAGATTAAGAACATTAAGTTTGCATTTGTAGTAAAATACAGAAATATCGCCCTTAGGGCACTGGAATACAGCTTGGAGATCGTAAACAGCAACTAAAATATTTTTATTGTTCTTGTCATTTGTCTTTTCAATGCGTGATAATTCTTTTTCTCTGATATGTTTTTCGTAGTCTTCTTTTTTCAATTCTTTTTATTCGGGCGTACTATTTTTATAAACTTCGCATGTATCGCACAAATCTTTCTTCGGCACAAAAAACGATATATTAAATTCTTGTGTAAATATACGATAAAACATTAAATAACTTGCATAGGGTATATTTTTAGATTTACATTGTTCAACGTAGTCTCTATGCAGGTCTGTAATTGCTTTGCTGCCGTCAATGTAATGTCTTTTCGAGTTTGCTCGAATATAGTGCGATTCTATTTTTGGTATCGCTTCTATAAATTTTCTTATGCTTTCTTTAATGTTTTCATCAACTTTACTGTGATTTAGATGAGTGCCACGGTAATCTTTCATTGACGAGATATTAGTGTCATTATTTTTCTTTTTCAACGCGGTCTCTATAGGGCGGTTATTGATAGCCAAAGTGTTTTTGAAAAACAATTTACATACTCTGATCTTTGCACCAGAAATAGTCAAAAAGAAAGCGTTGTTGTTTTCACGCTTTGCAGCAATATTTCCGTCTGAGTCCACTTTCACATATCGCTGTTTTGGAATAACTAAATCGACATTATTAGCTATAAACGTCCATTGTTTCTCAATTTGTCCTAAACCCCAATATTCGTTTAAAATTTTCTCACGTTCAAGCTCTGAGAAGTTAGAGCTACATTTAAATTTACAATTTTCTCTGCAAGGTGGTTTAAGCTGGCGTTTTGGAAAGGGCTTATTAGTTTTTGTTGAAATATATGATAGTCCACTATTTCTTTATCGCTTAGCGATGTTCTTCTTCCAATTTAACTCTTGCCTTGGTCTTTTTTTTCCTACTTTAGTTGGGGTGATGTTGGAAGTGGTTGGCTCTATTGGCATAGTGGTATCATTCCCAACTACAAGCGAATTATTCTTTGTTGCGACCAGATCTATCTGATTTGTATGGTTAACTATTATGTCTCGATTTTCTGCTGAATTACTTACCAATAACATGTCAACTTGCTCTATGGTGTCAACTGAAGCAATATTATTATTTAAATTAAACAAGTCTTGGTCTTTTGAGAAGTTGTAGTTAGTGCTGGCACCTTCTTCTTCAGAGTCTGAAGTATGTATATTATTACTTTTTGACTTCTCCTCTTGATAATTGGGATCCTTTACGGAATCATCACTATCTGGGGAAAAGTTAAAAGAAAATTAGTCCCAAATAATTACGTTGCAAACGTTCGGCATCCGAAATGCACAGAATTGAACACAAATTATTACATAAATTGAATAAGTGCATTTATTAAGAAATAGTAGTCTCTGCCTACCCCAATGGGAAAAAGGCGTGACAATAATAATGTATGTATGTATTAAGAAATATAATAAATGCATTTATATAAAAACTTACTACCTTCATAAAAAGATGGTCCACTGCTTGAGGAGGAACTCGAAGAAGAACTCGAAGAGCTACTTGAAGAGCTACCGGTACTACTAGTTGACTCACGTCGACGATGTTTTGAGTCATCGTTACTTTTGTCTAAAAGAAATATAAATAATAATAACTTAAACAATAGAAAAACTTTATGAAACATAAGTACCTAATAGTTTAAATTTTTGTTTTAAATTCTTAATTTAAAACAAAAATTTAAACTAAAATCGAGGTGTTTACATAATTATCTGTAGAAAACACACTAAGACTCCTTATAATGTTGCTCAATTTGTTTCTTCTTCTCAGGGACGTCCACTGCTGGGCATAGGCCTCATGTATGGATTTCCAATATTGGAAATCCAATTTGTTTAAAATCTATGAAAATGTAAGCACCTAAGTTCGTTTGGTATTAATAGGTACTCATTTTAAATAACTACATGACAACAGGCTCGCCCCTTGTTACATGGGACCGAACATAGGTGGCATTTAGTCTTTACAAAAATATTCTTTAAAAAACAAAATTATTAAGTCTTACCTTCTGGAATCATTGCGTTTATATTAGAGTCATCAACTTCCTCGGCTTGGATACTGGAACTATCATTTACGTTACTATCAACTACGTTTTGCATAGTTGCTAATTGTACTAATTTTCTGGACCGCGATCCCATCTGAAAAAATAAAATATTTATAATTCATTTGTTTTAGTATTTACAACGTGACATAACGATTTAATTTACAAAAAAAACTTATAATTTATCTAGAAAAAAGTAACATTACAAAATACTCCGAATCCATTTTATGGTTTGTAAAATATTTCATTGTCAACAACGCGTCATCTTATGATGTTACAAAACAAAAACGATATCTTTTCAACGAAAACGTGATATCAAAAGTAATAACAAGTTAAAATTGCATACTATTTTCAACAAAACTGTGTCAATTCAACATATCACATTACTTAATAAAAAAATATCAAAGAGTTCAAACTTACCTTAGCAATCGTAATGTGGTATCTTCGTGATGTCACGTTTTTGCACAAATACGAGAGCGCCCTTCCCTCCAAATGGCACGCGCCGACTGATGGGACACGTTGTCGAAACAAATCACGAGGCAGAAAGAAACAGCGCGACAACACAAAATATTGCAGTTGTCTTGTCTCTTTCGCTCATAGACGCACCGTTATTGTCGAAAAAATACCTCGTTTTTATCGAAAATAAAGTTCAATACGGCGGTTTTGATTATGGAATAAAAAAAAAATCGATTTTTCTGAAATATCACAGTATTCTTGCAAAGAGGCGATATTTTACACCCAAAAATATATCTTAACTAGATTTAACTCATAAACAAAAACACCTTTAATTATAGAGTTTTCCAAAAATCGGTAACATTTTTTATAGAGTAAGTTGAAGGTGCAAAATGTCACTTAAATCAAGTCAATACCAATATAAACATGTTTTTATAAAGTAACTACATACCTTCTACCAAAATATCCATAGTGGTTATCACACAATTTCACCAAACATAGACTAAATGCAATTTAAAGATCACGTTTTAACTGTAGTGCCGAGAACAAAGACAAACGTTTCGCGCAACGACTGGGTTCCGACTGCTGCTACGGTTGATGGAGGGACGGTACCTGGCCAAGTTGGCCCTTTAGTGATGTAATAGCTATTGGGCTCTAACGATACAATAGTTGTAAAGCTGTAAAACAAAATTTGAGTTTTCGACTTTTGATCGGTTTTTTAGATCAAATACTCGTCTGTGCGCCGTTCCGTTCAGATGACAGGACAGCTGCACCGTCATATGTCTGAGCTACTAATTTCGACAAACATTTAAATTCTGATAAAATCTGCAGTATGATGGCACTTAAAGTTTTCGCGGTGCGGTCGGAACTTACGTCAATATAGGTATTTTATAAATCGATCAAACACTTCTGACTTATGAAAATATCTTAAAATCAGTACTAGTTGCTCTTTGCCACTTACGTCTGGTGTTTCATCGACCATCACAGCTACAAAATCAGTGGAAGCGCTTTGTTGTTTTATTGTTTCGATCATCACAGACGCTACACTAGAGATTAGGTCATTTTGAATACGATTTGATAAACCCGTAAATGAGCTAGTGCAATTTTGTAAATAGTTTTCCAACACTTCGTCGTATTTCGCGAGCACGTCGACCATTTCAAAATAATTGCCCTTATTCACTGACGAAGCTGATTCGTCATGTCCACGAAAAGCGAGTACTTTCCTCTTTACAGCAAGACTTTTTTTTTCATTACTTGTTTTCCTTCTCTTATGTGTATTTTCCTGTTTAGTCTTCTTTCCTGTAGACTTTCCTCCTTTGGCTGACTTTCCTTTTTTGGATTTATTTTCCTTCTTGTTACTCTGTGCCAGTGCCAAAGCATTTTTTTCAGGCGTATCTGTTAAAATTGCTGACTTGCGAGTTTTTCGTGTTCTTTTGGTTGTTTTCGCAGCGGCTTTTTGATAAGGCCGAATAATCTCGGGAGAAAAATTATTTTCATTGGGCATAATATCTTTGCTACAACCAGCAACTGGGTTAGTAAAAATTAAGCTTTCGGGTTCTGCCATGGTACTCTCTATGGGAGAATGAGGAGGAGATGGAGTTGAAGTTTCAGCCTCCGTGTTCACGTGTTCGTGTAACAGCGACATTTTCGGCGTTAGAGTTAATTGTTTCGTCTATTGGTCTGTCAGTAACAAAAGCAGACAAGAAGTCTTCATCTTGAAAAATATCTTTATTGAATGGTGCAATACCAGTCTTTTTAAATCCGTTGATGATGTTCGTTGGATTTAATGCCGAGGGTAAAGCATTTTTCACTATTGATGGAATGTCGTGTATAGTCATTGTCTTGCCTGGATTGTTTCTAAGCCAACCATCTTGTTGACTGGCACAGTAATTTTTGAATGGTCCGTAGATCCCCACATCCAGAGGCTGGAGCTTATGTGAACAATGTGGTGGGAAGGACAGCAATACCACATTGTTTTCTTTAGCTGTTTCGATGACCTCAATGTCCAAGTGTGAAGAATGATTGTCCAATAATAAGAGAACAGGGTCGGATGGAGATGGTTTCACATTATCTATGAAATGTTTTATAAATATTTTGAATTCCAGCCCAGTCATCCAGCCACTTGAGTTTCCGGCGCCAATGCAGCCTGGAGGACCATCGCGAACAAAATAGTCCCTGTATTTAATTCGTGGGAAGATAAACATACATGGCACCGAGTTCCCCACTGCATTTACTGCTACGCAAAGAGTTACAAGAGTCCCTCTCTCTGCTGATGTAATGGAACCAACTTGTTTAGATCCCTTTTGAGCTAAAATTTTTCTAGGTTTCAGTACTGTTGTCACACCTGTTTCGTCTACATTCCAGATGCGTGACGAAGGAAATTTATATCTATCCAACACGTCAGCCAATTTAGAAAAGAAATTTTCAACATTCGTTTTATTAAATGACGTGGCTCTGCTCAAGCTAGTAGCCTCTGGTGTTCTTATAGATAACGACTGGTTGCGTTTAAGAAATGCTGCTAGCCAATCAGACCCTGCTTCCTTTTTGTCAAGCCACGATTGCGGCATTACAATGTTGTGCTTAAGTGCACAAGCAAATGCCAGCTGCCTGACATCCTTCGGCGTCAATCCGTAATAAATTTGGCTGCATTTAATTAAGTAACTCACCAAAACGGCTTCTTGTTCGTTTTTAAAAACTTGCCTATTCCTCTGGTACCCGACTGTGAGAGATTCCATAGGTGTGCCCTTCTCTTTTGCTTCTTTTCTTTTCCTTAAGTATCTTGTTAGCGACATATGACATAATCCGAAGTCTTTTGCGATGCGACGAATTTTTTTTAGTTTTGTCCTCCTCCAAAATAGCTGCTGCTTGTTCATAAATATCTTTAGATATTTTTCCCCGCTCTGTTTTTCTTATATTCGTCCTCATCCTACAAAAAAAGACCAAAACAATATAGCACAAATTATATCAGTCGGCAGGTAGTGACAAATCACAACCTGCCCCGCGCAAATGTAACTTTTAGCCCCAACACCAAATCTGACCTTTTAAGGTTATGCAGTGAAAACGCCAATAAACATAGCTGTATAAACGTAGATTCATTGTTAAACGAAAGCATTAGGGCGTAAATATCACTACATGGACATCTTTGTCTTTATGGAACATAGGTTGCAAACCAATATTACGAAAAGTGTAAAATTTTACTAACCTGCGATTTTAATGGCGGCACGCGCGGGCTTCTCTCACAAAAACGTTGGCGCCACTGGCTCTCGCGGTGTGCTAGCCGACGGCGGCGGCGGGAGTATTTGTCCCTTTCTAACGTCAGTATTGCGTTCTCTGTTTCGCGACCATTGCCACTGTAACTACCTACCCCTGTCACTTCCAGCCCCGGTCTCCCCTACGGTTTCGTCGCTCATATGGATGAGCGCTTTGTTGGCGTAGACTGGGGATGGAGTCGTCCAGGCCAAGGTTGTGCCGGGAAGTCGGCCTCACTAAACAAACATAGCATTTTAATTTCTTTTGTTTGATTTTTGTAATATTTTTAATTGATTATACCTGCCTGTATACAATAATATTGATTAACACCTTCTTTCTGAATTTCTTATATATACTCGTATTGTCATTAGTGTCCGAATAAAGTGGTAGTGCCACCAACAACGGACTCGCTGACAAACGTACAGATTGAATTATATTATTGTATACAGTACGTAAATATCAGTACAGCTATTTTGCTAAAAATCTCCCCGTGAAAACTTGGGTGAAGTGAACAATGAAGTGAGCAGTCAGTGACACCCATTTGAAGGGTCAGGAGGGTGTAATAAAATACAGAACCGAGATTACATTATAA
Source organism: Phlogophora meticulosa (assembly GCA_905147745.2). Classification (NCBI taxonomy): domain Eukaryota; kingdom Metazoa; phylum Arthropoda; class Insecta; order Lepidoptera; family Noctuidae; genus Phlogophora; species Phlogophora meticulosa. Next base: position 1,681,612 of record LR990524.1, on the reverse strand, counting down.
CATGTTTCATGCTTATAATAATAATATAATTAAATATATAAAGTAGTCTTTTATCAGGCGGCAATAAGGTCCCTTAGCATACCTTCATCGGTTGGGTCATGCCGGTTTTGATCTATCTTTCGGCCTACTCAAATGGACTCAGAGACGGAGCTTGACGCCCTTTATAGGATGTTCCGCACATTGCTGACCGCAAATCGCATGCATCGCCCACGATCGTCGGTGATGAGACTGTATATCTTGCGGAAATGCGGGGGTCGAGGCTTCTTAAATAATAAGACCCTGCACAACCGTGAGGTAAGGTATGCAGTCTCAGGGAGTACTTCCTTGAAGCCGACGTGGGGATGCATCGAGATGTGGTCGCGGTGGACAAGGGTCGCGTTAGCCAAGGAGAGCGGGGTGAGGCCGCTCTCCTTGGCTAATTGCACGTATGCTTGAAATAAGTTTCTAAAGATTGAATTAGGTAATTGCTTACGAGTAGTATCAAGCAAAATCAAGATGAATAATTCACAATTCTAGTCAATTATCCTGGGTAGTACAAAAATTGGTCCAAGAACGCGGCATTGATGAAATCATCAAATTTTATCTCAAAGAATTTCAGAAACAATGTTAACACAAATAACGCAAAAACAATGCTCCATAACTGTCGTGTTTTTTCTGGATAGTTTGTTAAATAATTATAAATGGTAATATGTTGCCGTGAAATCAAATGTATTACAACTGTTCGACCTATTACTATGTTCACTGTGAATGTGACTGACTTGTCGAAACCTTAGCTTGGCCATCGTTATTGTTTATATAATGCTACTTTGTCTGGGTAACGGAGTGTAGAAGGTCTATTGTTCTCTAGTTCACGTTTGATTCTGTAATTTGATTCGCGGTCATGAACTCTAAAGACCGCTTACCTGAACATAGACAAAAGTATTAAATATAAAATTGAAAAAAATATTTCTGATTACACCTAAACTAAGTTTGTACACATGTAAGGTCTACCGCATGTGGTATACGCTTATGGGAAACTACTCGTCAACCGTTCCAGGATTAAAACAGGATCCACTGCAACTTGGTGACATGCTAACAGCGATGTTTGTGGACCATTCATTGTTCCATGGGCACAAGGTATAAAATACTTTGTTATTTTTAAAGATGGCGCCACAAGTAACAGATATGTAAAGTTATTAATGAACTAATATTATTTGTAAGTGTTTTAAGAAAAATAATGCAAAATTATTAACATACGGGAAGAATATAGACGAGGTCAAGCTTCAAAGAATATTTAGACAGTGAGGGTATTTCTTATAAACTCGCTGCCTTTTACGTGCCGTAACAGAACTGAAATGCTTCATGCCCATCATATTCTTTTCTGGACTTTGTTACATAATTCTTAGTCATAATAATATAATAAGTTGGGAAAAAAAGTCTTCGCATTTTTTAAGAAAATTCAAAACATTTTTTAATATAGTTTTACTTTTAACTACGTTACGTTTAACTAAAGTATGTAGGTACCATTTTGTTTGATAACTTTTTGCCATCTTATATCTACATATAAGATGGCAAAAAGTTATCACTAAAAAAAGAACTCACTAAAAGTTATCAAAATTTCTATAGCAATGGGATCATGTCCCTACGGACATTTACGGAGATTTTATTACATGTCCCTACGGACATGATCCCATTGCTATAGAAATTTTGGGACTCTGATCAAAATACCGCGACAAGTGGTTTTGGCAATCTCTCTTGATGTTAACCTGACACTGCCTAAAGAATTCTGAAGAGACCGAAACAGGTGGAAATCTGAAGGTGCAAGGTCAGGACTATACGGCGGATGCATTAACACCTCCCAGCAAAACTCTCTTAATTTTTGCTGAGTGGCTAAAGATGTGTGAGGTCTAGCGTTATCATGATGAAAAACTATATATAAGTGTAACTTTACTAAACTATAACTTCTGTTGATTAATTCCGGCCGCTTTCTCTCAACTTCTTGCTTTAATCTCATCATCAGAGTTCAGAATCAATCGACCTGCCTGGTGGTAACAGCTCATAATGAATAATGCCCTTCCAATCCCACCACACACAGCATCATCTTGTTGCGAGTTAGCCCGGGTTTCGCCACAGTCTGTGAAGCCTGACCGGCCTTTGACGACGACCTTTTTCACACGTTCTTGTCGTACGTGATCCACTTTTCATCACCAGTTATCAGCTTCTTCAAAAATGGTTCGGTTTCATTACGTCGTAATAAAGAATCACAAATGAGTACACGGTTTATTAGGTTTCTTTCAGTGAGCTCGTGAGGTACCCAAATATCGAGCTTTTTTGTGTACCCAGTTTTTTTCAAATGCGCCAATACTGTTTTGTGGTCATTTCCCGGTTCTTCAGCTACTAACTACTGATCTTGCTCCACTTTTGCATCCATTTTATCCGTAATAGGGCGACCAGAGCGAGGTGCATCTTTGACATCTAAAAATTTCCGGATTGAAAACGTTTAAACCAAATTTGTGCTACTCTCACAGACCCTGCACTAGGTCCATAAACATCGCAAATATTTTACGCGGCTTGCGTTGCATTTTTACCTTTTTTGTAGTAAAATTTTAAAATGTATAGAATTTCTTCCTTAGATTCACTCATCTTGGCGGTACGAAAAATAAATGAAAATGACATATTTTCCTAATTTGAATTTGTAACTACTTATGTTCTTTAAAATTTAAACTTTCAATGATACCAAAACCAGCCAGATACAAATAGTATAGCCAAAGAGATTTTATTACAAGTTCATACATACTATAATGCGAAAAGACTTTTTCCCCAACCTATTATATGTTTTCGTGATGGGGATATCAAACATTTATACAAAAACTGCTCAACCTATTACTGTATGCGCATGTGACTTGTGGACATCTTAGCTTGACCATCGTTATCGCTGGCAGAATGCGAAACAAAACGTATAGAAGGTAAATTTGAAGTAAAATATTATAATTACAACGTTTCTTGAATATACTCACTGAATTTAATGACTGGATCAGGCTGCGGGCCGCGTTTTACTTCCAAACATGGAGGAAGCCTCAATAACAGCTTCGCTGAACAAACACATTATAAGGGAACTATGAAAATCACTCTCATCGCTTTAGTTTTTAATATAGATATATACAACAGTTTGTATAAGCATACTATTTAAATTTGTGATAATTGACTAAAATATAGTTTTTCTGTGCCTATGCTTGAAATAAGTTTGCATCATCCTGGGGTGAGGTAGAAGTATACAGTGAAATTAGGCTCAGCCATAGATTTAAAGAAATATATTTAGAGAGAGAGATACATATAAATATATATAGGGCGAGGGATGGAGAGAAAATGGGCTTAGCATTATTGGAACGTAAAAGATATATAAAATAGTCCCACACAACTCTAATCATTGCGTAGTGTGTTTGCTAGGAAGATGTGGCACAATAAGCTCCCCATATATTTTAAAACTACTCGACCAACTACTATGTTCACTGCGCACGTAACTCGCGACACCTCAGTTTGACCACCGTCATCGCTAATAGAATGCCCCTCTGTCTACGTTATTTAGTTTTCGTTTGATTATTGTAAACAAGACATTTCAAAGTTTGATTCAGAAGTAGATATTGTAATTACAACGAATAATTAATATACTCACTGATTTCCTGGTCAAGCCTCGAGCTTGAGGTTTCGGACTCGTCTTCGGAAGTCGATGTCGTCGATAGGTCCTCCGAAGTCACCAGGTTCTTCGGAGTCACCAGGTCCTTCGGAGTTATCAGGTCCTCCAGAGTAATCAGGTCCTCCGGAGTCACCAGGTCCTCCGGAGTCACCAGGTCCTCCGGAGTCACCAGGTCCTCCGGAGTCACCAGGTCTTCCGGAGTCACCAGGTCCTCCTGGTGCTCAATGTATTCGCCTTCGCCAGATACATCCTCGGTAGTAATTATTTTTGTCAATCGGCTGGGTCTCCCTGGTGAAGAATGTCCTGGTGTAGTAAAGGAAGTAAAGGAAGGGGTACCTACTGAGCATAGGTCCCTAAACTAAGTTCGTACACATGTGAGGTCAACCGCATATGTAACTGTCGCTGGCAGATTGTATGATTCGGCATTATACCTACATACGGCGCCGTCCGTTAGTCCGTTTGTCCATTTGACAATTATAAGTGTAAGGGTGACCAACAATTTAGAGTAATTTTATTAAAAAAAATATTCTACGATCAGTTGCACGTTAGTAGAATATTTTTATTATACTGCAAATTTCAACGTCACTGCTACGAAATAAGATCGCTCATAACATTTAAAACGCATTATGAATACCGAGCATTAAAAACGACGGAACTTTTACGAATGAGCGGTTCAATATTTTGCTAGTCCGTTTATTTGACATACCTTTGAAATGTACTTGGAGAAGTAAAACGAAAATTTGGGACCAATACCTACTATTGGAAATGAAAGATCAAGTACTCAGTATCACTGCAGTACTACATGTACTGCACTAGATAAGGATATTATAGGTAAAGTTGCCGCTGATAAAATTCCGCTTGGTCTAGATTCTCTACTTATCGTTTGATTTTTGTAAACAACACATTTAGACGGCAGGTAAATCAAAAGTATTAAAATAACCTCAAATATTGAATATACTCACTGGCCCTTAGTGGACGGCTGCGGCGAGCGACTTGGCGGCGTTGGAGCAGCGGTACCCTAAGTGAGCGCACAGGCGGTCGAAACCGCGTTGGCAGCACTGTTAATCAAACACAACATTTTGTAAAAATAATGGAAATTCCGTCTTAACCTCATACACATGAGTGTGTAAATAACGAATAAAGTGCGGAAACTAATTTCATACACGTAAGAAGAATCATGGCACATCTATAGAACTTATGTCAACTCCATATGATGTGATCATTCGTTGTCGCTAACGCTCACAGAAAAGGGATTTTGTCTGAACCCGCCAGTAAGTTAACAGTTGGCAACAGGAAAATGGTATTAGAACCCTTAACGGTAAAAGATTGTTTACTGTATTCAAAATTATAGAAATGGTACAGTTAGCTCGAGAAAGAGTTATTCAATTATTTTCGCGTTTATGCTTGTGGAAACTTGGAGACGTTTCAGGTGCATTGAGTTTTTTGTCTTCTCTCGTTTTGTTTCCTACATGCGCGGGAGTGAGGGAGTGCCATCACTAATTTCTATTCTCGTAATGTTACTTTACCATTGTTTGGCAGGTCATAGAGAAAACTTCTTTCAAAATTTCATTTATAAATATTGGCAGATCCGAGTACAAATGACTGTGCCAGTTACGGACTTGAGACAGGCTTTCCAGCTCGGAACAAAAAACAAAGGCTGACAAATATACAACCTGACAGACGGTAATTTACTTTATGTATACTTAAAGAATATCAGTGTTCACAGCGCGATAGGTATACCACAACTAAGATTCACAGGCTCTGTACTTTGACTTTGCTTTTTTAAGTTACGTAAATTTCTGGATGGATAAGAAAAAACTGAAATTTTAGACTTACGGTTTTCCTCTTTGATTTGCTGTACGCCAGGCAGATTCCAGGCGGGATGCTCTGCTAAAAAATCACAACATTGAATTAAAACCATTGTACTTTACAGTGGCGTGCACACAGTTTTAAGACAGGGTAGGCAGAAAATTTTACTCACCAAAAATACTGCACGTTAGTTTTGGTTCGTCGTCTTGTCGATTGATGATGTAGGTAATTGCGAAATGCCAGCTGAAATATCCATAGATTGACTGATTTTATAGACATATCAATTTACGGATATTCGAAGTGGCTTTTCGGCGCGTTTGTTTGATGTTTTGTAATGTTTATGTAATTTGCAAAATTTAAATAAAAGCAGTGAAAAGATGGTGGTGTGAGTATACTATATAAGATTGTTTTATTTGTATATTAAATCTACACGCCTATCTTTCTGTAAGAATGTCTGCAATATGGAATCGTAAAAGTTGGGAAGGCGTTTTATTTCCGTAAGAAGGTTTTTTTTCTATTGAAATCATGGAAAGATCTGTAAGTCGTTGCTGGCCTTGTGTATTTCTTAAGTAGGTGTGTATACGTTTTAGCGACGAGAATGACCTTTCGGTTGACGCACTGCTCGCGGGAACTGTAACAATTAATTTTGCCAAACGCAGCACTTCGGGAAAAACTGTATTTATGTTATTTCGTAAAAATGTTCTATAATTTTGTAAATACTAAGGTTTTTGAATTCGGCAGATTTATAAACGCATTTGAGCTCATTGATAAGGCGGTCTAAGTTAAAGTCGTATAATTTATAAACATTCACGAATTGCGATACTAGTTCAACCGGAAAATTGTCATTATATTTATTGAAATTTTCACATGAAAGTAGTCCAAAAAATTTTAACTCTTTCAGATTTTTATACCGGTCGCGACATTCGTTGGATATATTGTCTATAATTTCAATAAAAATCCGCTTAAAATTGATTTTTGCGTCCACAAGATTACGTTTTCGTTTTGGCGGCCCTGTGATTATTTTTACTCTTTCAAAAATTAATTCAAACCTAGATCTGAATGATTCTAAAAACGATTCAAACTCGTTATTTTTTTTAATGCAATAAGTTACATCTGACGTCTTTTTTTGCATAATTTCGTAAAGCACATCAGTTTCTGCGAATATTTCGTTAAACACATGGAGTAAAAACTGGAATTGAAAGTCTTTTAAATTATGTAACAAATACGAAACTTGACTTAATGTCTCGCCATCCCAAGAGTCTTCGTTTTCAGCCATATCCTCAAATAAATAAATTAAATGTAATGAAGAATTGAAAATTACATTTACAGTACGCGAATTGTAAGTCCATCGAGCCATGCGATGTGGAGGGAAGGAGGGGTTAAGTAAATACCATGTCGTGTACTTGTCCATGAGTCAACTGGAGACTGAAGACCCCAGACTCCCTTTATTAGTGTTATATATACCTAGTCCGTGCGTGACATATATCATAATATAACTATGGACATAGCTTATCTACCTTAACTTAAACTAAGATCTAAACGTGACGTACGTGACACACCACATCACCCTTCCTAAAGTAAAAAAAAAAAACTTAGTTACATTGTTTTTTTTTTTTTCTCATCTCTTTACATTTTTAAACTTACATTCTAAGTCTTACAGTATAACTTTGTCCTATTTTTATGTATTACATCTATCTTATTTTTATATTTAACTATTACATTTGGTGACTCGTCCTTTACAACTACAAATGGTCCATTATAAATACACTCCAACTTATTGCCTACTTCGTTTTTTACCAAAATCAAGTCACCTTCCTTATAAGTTATAGAATTAAGATTCTTATCATAACAATGTTTCCTTGATAACTTACTTGATACCAAATTTTCTTTTGCATCATTTTGAGCCCTTTGTAACCTGTATTTAAATTCTAAAGGATAATCATCAAAATTATACAAAGGTTCAACACTTTCACCTTGAAGACTACTTGGTAACCTACAAATTTTACCATAAACTAATTCATAAGGCGTATACTTAGTCACAGTATTAACTGTTGTGTTATAAGAAAAACACCAATATGGAATCCAAGAACTCCACGATGATGGATTATTATCTGTTTGTATCCTTAAATAAGCACCTAAAGTTTTATGAACGTTTTCCAAAGACATGATGATATGACGTTGATAAGATTTTATTGATGCCCAAGACATTACATAGCTCTACCATTACTTTCGAAATGAACTCAGAACCCCTATCCGTAGCAATTGTTCCCGGTATCCCATATCTCAACACAAAATTTTCTGCCAACGCTTTTGCTACCTCATTTGCGGATTTATTTTTTAGTGGATAAGCCTCCACAAACTTCGTAAGTTCACATTGAAGAGTTAATATGTAAACATTACCATTTTCGTCCCTATCAAGTGGCCCCACTATATCTAAATAAATCTTTTCAAAAGATGAAGATGCAGTGGTAGTAACTGTCATTGGTTCTTTAGTATGTTTGGAAAACTTTTGTTTTTTACACGTATCACATTTACCAACGTACTCCGCTACATCTTTCTCAATTGACGGCCAATAATAATATTTCTTTATATTATTCACCATCCTGCGTATTCCTGAATGACCACTCGTAGGTAAAATATGAAAATCATTTAAAACAATTCTCTTCTCATCTGCCCCTTCTATTTTCCGTACACCCTTCACTACACATATTCTAAAATCTCCACATATCGAATTACTATTTTCCTTCAAATATTTGGCCATTTTTGTAATAAAATTAACGTTATAACGATTTTTCAAAATAATAACTTCTTTTATGCCCTTTTCAATACAAAAAGTGACTATGTCTCTCGACAACTCGTCTCGCGATGATGCCGATAAAGATTCATAGTTTACGTAAATACTCGAGTTTTCTGGCACATACATTAAATTGCGCGACTTTGAAAATATTTTTTCACCATTAGTGTTACGTAACATCTTCTCCCACTCATTCAAACATATCTCAATGTCATTTCCTTGTTTTTTAAGAACTTCCACGATCCTAGGGTGATCAGTCCTAGATACCACAGAGTCCGTATCTCAAACATTCGGCTCTCTTAACCGTTTGTACTGCGCTCTCGTCATCACGGATATAGTCTTTTCCTTACCACTATACAATCTTCTGCTCTATTAACGGGAAAATACCTAACTACTTCACAACGCGGAGGAAAAGTCAACAGGTAATCATACGACTTGAGCGGTATCGAAACCTTCTGCCCCTTATTACCCTTAAGAGACAACCTATTCAATGAAAAATCTATAATACCACTATATTTCTGCAAACATCCTGGCCTAATATGCCTACCGACTTGCATGGCAACTCATCAAATATATAAAACCTATACACGAACGAAATCGACCGTACTCCAAATTTAAATATACATAACCTATTGCTCGCAAACTACCTCATACACCATTGATCACCAACTCTTCCTTAACCACTTTATAACACAAAGCGTTATTCGTTAAAAAAAAAAAGTGTTTTTTACGGCTGATATGGACGCACCCGTATCCACTAACCATTCCGTATCTATACTATCTACTAACAAATTAACCCAGTTAATGCTATCACAAGCTAAAATATGCTTAGGCACGAAAAAACCGAGTCTCACTCAGCTGCCTTCATGATTCCGTGACATTGACAATGCGCCTGAGTCAGCATCGCCCCGGGCGTGCTCAAAACACGCTACACGCCGTCCACGTCCGTGGCGTCCACGACGAGCATTATCGCTGCGACCGCGCATTCCACTGCTATGCCATGCCTTGACATTTTTGCTCGTACGCTCAACAGCTGTTCCATGCTGCGCGTGCCTACTCTCTACAATCTGCATTTTCCCTGTATTTTCCCTTAACAATTTTAGTTGCACGAACAGTGACGTTAGTTCCACTTCCATTTAAACTTAATACATATAGTATATATGTATACTATTGTCTCTAAATTTACCGCTCGGTCATCACACACACTTAAGTTCACGTATAAAATCACTTAATCAATTACTTCTTGACGAGGGAACGTTACTTTGCCCATATCTGGTCTGGCCATCTGCACAGCTCGCTGCACCTCACGCTAATTGATCTTCTCTTCGATCCAATTCTGATGACACCTCCTGTACAGCCTGTACAGTCGCGGTATTTGAACCACCCGCTGCTGTCTGGGCTATAATAACCTCTTCCTTGGATGACGTGGTCCCCATGGCCTGTGACTAACCAACTAACTGAGAAACTGACTGAAGCCGACTGAAGTGACTCCGATGAGATCCCGGTCGGGCAACTATAACGCCGTCCAGTCGACTGGCAGGGTCGCCATGCGATGTGGAGGGAAGGAGGGGTTAAGTAAATACCATGTCGTGTACTTGTCCATGAGTCAACTGGAGACTGAAGACCCCAGACTCCCTTTATTAGTGTTATATATACCTAGTCCGTGCGTGACATATATCATAATATAACTATGGACATAGCTTATCTACCTTAACTTAAACTAAGATCTAAACGTGACGTACGTGACACACCACATCAGCAACGCGAGGCAATTTTTTCATATCAGCCATTTTATTATAGTGGTTTTGCCTTTTGGTACTATTATTAAAGAAATTTGCTAATGTTTTTATGAGATTGAAAAAACGTTTAGTTTCCGGAATACGTTCGCATGATTTGGAAAGTACCAAATTAAGGACATGGGCGGAACACCAAACGTATTCAGCAAGAGGACATTGCTGGCGAACCAGCGACTGAACGCCGTTCCGTTCAGATGACAGGACAGCTGCACCGTCATATGTCTGAGCTACTAATTTCGACAAACATTTAAATTCTAATAAAATCTGCAGTATGATGGCACTTAAAGTTTTCGCGGTGCGGTCGGAACTTACGTCAATATAGGTATTTTATAAATCGATCAAACACTTCTGACTTATGAAAATATCTTAAAACCAGTACTAGTTGCTCTTTGCCACTTACGTCTGGTGTTTCATCGACCATCACAGCTACAAAATCAGTGGAAGCGCTTTGTTGTTTTATTGTTTCGATCATTACAGACGCTACACTAGAGATTAGGTCATTTTGAATACGATTTGATAAACCCGTAAATGAGCTAGTGCAATTTTGTAAATGGTTTTCCAACACTCCGTCGTATTTCGCGAGCACGTCGACCATTTCTAAATAATTGCCCTTATTCACTGACGAAGCTGATTCGTCATGTCCACGAAAACCGAGCTCTTGTTTCCCCAAAAACCAAACAATGTCAATTAGTCGTTGAAAAATATTTCGATTCCGATCCACTTTCGCGTTATGTCTGTCAATGTCGATTTGTATCTGAGAGTTTAAACGCGTCTCTATACGATTTTTTCCAAAGGTGTGATATTTAAGGGCAGCTTCCAAGTGTTTTTCAGATTGTTCATGTTTTCTCGCGGCGGTAGGAAAATTATGAATATCAGCGTAACCGATGTCGTTCCAGACGGTTTTATTATTTGAAAATAGTAAACAAACGAAACAAAATAACCGATTACTGTGTATGCAACCTGTCAGCCAATGATATGAATCATATTGTTTTTTATGGAATCTGCGATTCACTTTACCTTTAGTTTGAATTAATTGCAAATCCGGTGTACCACGACCTATCTCGATAACTTGTTTTTTTTCATCGAAAGATAGTTTTGAAAACGCATCATGTTTTATTTTCTCAATACACACACCATCTGAACAAGTTTCACAGACAATATTATCCATTTTACACTCTTATTATCAACATTAAAATTCTAAATACCCGATAGCGTAGTCACAAACATAACACACATCAAACAGTATGGCCATTATTGACTTTTGAAAATAAGTAGTAAAAAGAGAAACATAATACGACAAAAAATTATGGTCATCTACTACAGGGTGGGCCAGAAAGAAATGCGAATTTGAAAAAATGATTAAAAAAAAACTTAGTACAATTCACATACAAATTTTTATTTTTATAAAAATTTACATCTGGGAAATTCATTTCTTAAAAATAACGTCATCCAGGTGTGCACCATCCCGCTGCAAACATTCTTCGAATCTGAACCTCAAATTGGTAAAAACTCGCTGGCACATTGCACGGGGAATAGCTGCCATTTCTTCCCGGATATTTGTCTTCAACTGGTTAATCGTGGCTGGGTTATTGGAGTAGACTCTACTTTTTAGGTATCCCCACAAAAAAAAGTCCAGTGGCGTTAGATCCGGACTTCTAGGAGGCCATGCAATGTCACCTCGGCGCGATATCAGTTTCCCAGCAAACATCTCGTTTACGACCGCCAAAGAGGCATTAGCTGTATGGCATGTCGCGCCATCTTGTTGAAACCATGTCGCACGATTATAGGCTTCAAATTGTTGCAGTTGTGGAAAGAAAAAATCCTTTAACATGGCTATGTATAGGTCAGAATTTACATGGCCGCCCAAACGGTTACTTTCGGCGAATGCAGAGGCTTTTGATGTTTTGCACGTGGGTTCTCTGCAGCCCAGTAACGGCAATTCTGTTTATTCACATGCCCATTTATGTGAAAATGAGCTTCGTCGGAGAACAAAATATTGTTGAAACTCCGAAAGCGTTCCAACATTGTTTCAACAAAAGCTCGTCGTAAAATTGGATCATTTGGCTGTAATTCCTGCACAAGTTGAATTTTATACGGGTGCAATTTCAGATCTTTCAACAAAATGCGACGCAAAGATGTTCTGGATACCACAAGTTCGGCTGAACGCTTTCGAGTCGATAGAGCAGGATTACGTTGAACTGAAGCTCTAACTTGTTCAATTGTGTCTTCCGTTCTTGTTGACCTTGGGCGTCCCGCAGGCTTCTGTTTGAGAGTCGAACCAGTATCTTCGAACTTTCTGACCCACGATCGAATCACACTTTCTTTCGGACACTGATTTAGGTCATGTAATCCAAACTCACGCCGAACAATAACGCACGAATCGCGATTTTTGTAATAATGTTTAACGCAGAATGCACGTTGCGCTCCGGTGAAGTGATCCATCGCGACTAAATTTCCGGGAACCGAGCTACTTAACCCCACCACCCGCGCAGTCCCCTCTCTAAAGCTTCAAACGCAAGAGTGTTTTTAAAATCGTACGCCTTTCTGGCCCACCCTGTATATAAAATTCAATGAAACAATGTTACTTTCTAAAATATTTACATTGCATAGCAAACTTTCGTTCGGAAATGTTCGGTACGAGTCGTAATTTTTCGTTATAATATTACAAAAAGACACTGGCTTTTCATGCAGTTGTGTGCGTGATTTTTGTCATTGTGTGTCAGCAAAACCCACGTAGCTATAGGAACGCACACACATTAAGGGCGCTTGTATACGTCCGTTTTTTTCACCGGACAACGGACCGTCAATAAACGGCTATCCTTGTATACATATTTTTTTTATCGGATGGATGGACTGCCGTCTATATGCGTTAGTTTTGAACTGGTAGTCAGAGATTACACACGTGTGAAATGTCGAATAATAAGAAAAAAAAACTCGTATTGGCCTACTATTTGTACAAGAAGAAACAAAAAGAAATAGAAAAACGTAAAAGGTCATCGTGGGTGCATCCTATATTATTGGAAAGGGAAAAATATGGTGCATTTCAAACTCTTTTTACGAAGTTGGAAGAAGATGAAACTAAATTTTACAATTATTTTCGGATGAAGAAAGAAACCTTTCAACTATTATTAACAGCCATATATGATAAAATAAGACACGAGGATACTGACATGCGTCAATCTATTTCCCCGGCAGAGAGATTAGCTGTTACACTAAGGTATGTTAAAGACATTCATATATATGTACTACTAGATTACGCATGCAGTACACTCACTTTGTTCAACTCAGGTGTACTGCATGCCGTACACCTGACATTAGTGTGGTTTTGGGGATTACCTGTATTAATTCAAACAAAATTTAGTAGATAGTAATAGTTTTATTATACTCAAAAAAGAAATTAAGGAGTTTCAGAAAAATCGAAATCGTAATTAGGCGATGTGATTGAACTTAATTCAGTAATAATTGAAGATTGGGAATCATCTTGCTGCATGAGTTCTTGAGGCGTCCTGGATGTGGATGGAATGACTTGTGTTGGCTGATATTCATAAGGCATCCTGGATGTCGATGGAATGGGTTGTGTTGGCTGATATTCATAAGGCATCCTGGATGTCGATGGAATGGGTTGTGTTGGTTGATATTCGTGTATCCTGTAGTCGGGTGTAGCCGTAGTGTAGCCTCGATTAATATTGTAATTGTAATTTTGCTGCTGCATGGACGCTTGATTTCTCCGAGTTAAATTTCTCATAACTTTAATGACTTCATATTGGAATTCAACATAATCGTCGTCACTATACTTGTCTACAATTGGAGCAATACCTTTGAAAAAACACATACTCTTACTCTTGTCTTCATCTTCAACTGATTTAATTAAAGTAAGCATTTGTCGATCAACTTCGCTACAGTCTGTCTTTCTCTTCTTGCTTGTTTTTGTTCTATCGGTAGTATTGGCTGGTGCGGTAGGGTCATTATTGGTTTGTGAGTCAGTTTCTTTGTTGTGAGGTTGTGTGATGTTTTTTTCTGATGTAATACTTGCTTCCGTTGTTCGGCGAGTCACAATTTTACACAAAAAGAGCATTTGATCGTAGAATTTATATTTTCGTAGACTTTTTGCACCAGAGCCGGATTTACATTCCTTAACTTTTTTGTGATATTTCATCCAGTGATCTCTTGCATTGTTCCATTTTTTTATGATATCTTTGCCTAAAAAAGAAAAAATTGTTACAGATATTTAGCTGCAGGGAACACGTTTAGTGATCTACATTACAGTTTCAGAATGGGTATAAAAACTATCAGCTGTATTGTACAAGAAGTATTTGAAGCATTGTGGGAAACCCTTTCTCCAATTTATATGAAACTACCATTGGAAGACGAATGGTTAACAATAGTAAAAAATTTCGAGACGAATGCAAATTTTCCTCATTGCTTGGGAGCCATTGACGGCAAACATATTCGAATCATCAAGCCAGAAGAAAGTGGATCAATGTTTTTCAACTACAAGCACTATTTCTCAATAGTATTAATGGCTGTCGTAGACACAAACTATAATTTTGTTTTTATTGATGTTGGAGCCTACGGCAAAGAATGCGATTCAGCAGTATTTAAAGAAACAGAATTTTGGAAAAGAATAGTAGGCGATAAATTACATATTCCTCGACCTAAGCAGTTGCCAGGTGCAGGCAGTGAGTTACCTTATGTATTTGTTGCTGATGAAGCTTTCGCTTTACATCAACACGTACTTCGTCCTTACGGTGGGCATCAACTTGACTCAATAAAAAAAAAAAACAATTATCGTCTCACAAGAGCGCGACGCTACGTCGAATGCGCATTTGGTATTTTATCCAATAAATGGAGGATTTTGCATAGGCCATTAAATGTTTCAACAGATACTGCTGTTAACATTGTAAAAACATGCTGCTTATTACAAAACATAATTCATAAAGTAGAGGGTATTGCTAATAATGCTACTGACAATGCTAGTTCACACATGATGCCACTCTATGCCATTTGCCTCGTTCCCATTCAACACGAGGTAATGTAACAGCAAATATAATTCGTAACAAATATGCAGAGTATTTCATGTCACCAGTAGGGCGTGTACCATGGCAAAATCAATATGCATAAAAATAATGAAAATAAAATGTTACTTACCAAAATCATTTTTTTCTTTATCGGACATCGTTTCAAAACCTTCATTTAACGCAAGACAAATTTCTCTCCAAGCGGTAAAACTCGACTGTCTATTTTTGCTCTTGGGTTTTATCCCACAGTACAGGCCTATTTTCAACCAAACTTATTAACAATTCCATGTCAATATCACCCATTTTTAAAAGAACGCAGGTAGACGGCACTCAATTAACAGAAAACAGGCAATACGTCCGGCAGCGTCAACACGCACCAATACACTGGCGTGGATGACCGCCCTTTCTTACACCGGACCGGTGTCCGTCGCGCCGAGGGGAAGCGGTGGTGCACCCGGCGTAAATTGTTCGCCGGACCGATGTCCGGTGCATGTACACACATTCATTATAAACCATACACCACCGCGTATCCGGCGAAAAAAACGGTCCGTTGTCCGGTGAAAAAAACGGACGTCTACAAGCGGCCTAAATCCGCATGACAATGACAGCACACATATAAGCCACTAAGAGAGTAATAATTTGTGTCTTTTGCCGTGGCAATGGCGAGGCGCTGTGCTAGTGCAGCGCGAATCGATGATGCAAAATTACGTCTTAGTCTTAATGATACCACCGGCACTCGATAGGTGGAGCTGATTTATGAATTAGGTATTTTTATCTTGTTTTGTTTATTGATAAAATAATATTAGATCTATTATCAGAACTAGGGTAGGCAGTGTCTTTCTGTCTTTATGGGCCACTGATAGTAACAATATTTTTTCTAGTCACTATCTAAATACTCTACACCTGACATGTCCGATCCAAGTTCTTGATCATCTTCAGAATCTGAGCTACTGTCACTGCTGTCCTCACCAACACGAATTACCAGTCTATCTATATCTTCATAGAGTGTTCTTCCCCTTTCATAGTAATCATGTTCTATTTTCTTTATGTGTTCGACACAATTATTCCAAGTTTCGGGACCAATGCTATTAAAAGCTTCCTCAGTTGCTTTTTTTATGTCAATTGCTCTTCCCACATTACTTGCAGCAACTTTTTGCTTTGCTATGCCCCAGATGAGCTCGATAGGATTTAGGTCACAGTGGTACGGAGGAAGCCGTACCACTTCATGACCATGTTCCCCCAACAACTCATCTATTTGGTATACTGGTTCTGGCTTGTGCTTTTTAACAAGCATTAATAATGCTGGCTTTCTTGTTGATGGCTCGAACGGGATGTTATTTTCTAACAGCCACAGTTTCAATAGTCAATATCTTTATTTGCTTTAAGCGTTGGGTACAAATCCATTGGCAGTTCCATAATGGACAATTATCCATCTTTTTCCTTTTGATATATCATGTTTCATGCCTTTCTCAATTTATAAGATCTATGGATGTAACTTTCATCCAAGTAAACAATTTGTTTTTGTAGCTCAACAGGCAAATCCCGATTTCTTTTTATAATTTCTAAATATTTTTCTCTTTTTGCTGCTATATTAGGTTTTTCTATTAGCGATTCTCTATTTGTCGAACATTTTTTGTATGAAAAGCCTATGGCATGTAATATTTGCCTTAATTTCTCACGGCCTCCTTTGTAATCTAATTCTTCTTTTGCCACAGCCAACAACTTTCGCAAAGTTGGTGCTATTTTCTGTACGGTGTAAGAAAACTGAATTTTCTGACGAATCGCACAGACACTAAAATCGTCCATCTCTATTTTTGAACGTCCTTTTCTATGCTTGGCTGGTGTTATGAATTTGTCTTCGTTTTTATTGCCTTCGTTTATTATGCGTCGAACAGTGCTTTCTGATTTTCCTGTAATCAAAATAAAACATTAATGTAGAATGACGTGCGTGACGATCAAAAAATGCAGTCGCTCTATACAAAGTCATTGTGAACCCGATGTAAACATAACCTCTAAAATTATATTAAATCCGTAAAAAACTTCGATGATGTGGTATTTTTTGAAGACCTACCGACTTTAACTGTAACTTAGATCATGAACTATATATATAATATAAAATGAGAGTGAATAAATACCTGTCATATCAGCAACTCGTTTGTAAAGGTCATCCAATTCTGTTAGAAGTTTTCCGGCATGATATTCCGCCGAACACCTCTTAAAAACATTGTAAATAACTTCTCTGGCACCACTTTTTATCGTCTTGCCCATTTTCAATAATAATTCACCGACTAATACGTTTAATAGCTACAAAAATTAAATTATTTCACAATACACTTTTTTGTTGTGATAGTTTGACTGATGTTTGACATTTCTTTCGAGTTGCCATGTGTAGAAAAAATTAGTTCATATTTGTTTAATTTCTACTCTTTCTGGCCAAGCTGTACCTTGTTTGTATGTCTTCTCGTTTAGTGTAAAAGTTTTGGTGTTTGTGAGCAAATTTACATATTTCAAGTATGTAAACACAAGGCCGAGTTAAAATATTTTGTTCTATAAAATGGGGTTTGCAGTTATCTGTTGGATATTTACCAGGATACGGATAAGTTTCTTTTGAACAGTGAATAGTGTTGGGCATCTGTACTGTATCCCATCATAATGATGCCGTAGCTAAGCCATGCATAAGCATAGGCGTAGTACATTACCAGAGCAGTCTGTAAAATTGTGGTTTTTTTAATTTCCCGTAAAGCATACAAAAATTTCGCCAGTTTTGATTTTATGTTTTGTATGTGGAACTTCCAATTTATATTTTTGTCTATGGTTATTCCTAATAGTTTGAATTGTTTCTATTCTATGATTATTAAACGAAAAGAGTACATTGAGAGGAGTTTTTTGGTGTGGATGAAAAGTTATGAGTTCTAGTCTTTTGGAAAATTATTTCAAGGTTGTGTTCATTCATCCAGGTTATTATTTTTCTGAGATATTTATTAAGGGTACTGTTTAAGTTCGTATTATCATGACATTGGGTGAGAATGGAGATGGCGTCCGCAAATAAAACGCACGGTCCGGTTTCTGCAATAAATTTTTGGGAGATCATTGATGTAGATAGGGTTGCCAGGTCGCCAAACCTAATATCCGGACAAACCAGCCAGTTTGGCCGGACATTTGGGTGGAAAGGCCGGACACCCTACATTATTGAGGATTTTGTCTCAGTATCTAAATAGTGTTCGTATGGTTTGTTGTACTAATAAAAACGAAATATATGTCTTATCGTGTTGGGCAGTTGAGAAGCATAGTCTTACAAAAGCCGAACAAGCCGGAGACCGTTTATTTTGGCCGAACACCTTATCAAAAAGCCTACCTATGTCCGGCTTTATCCGGACGCCTGGCAACGCTAGATGAAGATGAGAAATAAAAGACATCCAATAACACTGTGGTATTGATGCGCTTATCGCATTTAGGTCAGATCGAAACTTTTGGAGTTTTTAGTGTTATTGAAGTATTCTATCTCTACTAGCTGTGCTCTATTTTCCAGATAAGATTTGAACCATTCATATGCTAGCAGACGTTGATGACGTCAAAAGGGTTTCAAGGCCAGACCGCCCCGACCCAATAGAGCATTTCTCAAAAAAAATGTACCATTGCTTAGAAAATATGATAAAATGAAAATATTGAAATTTATTTCTTTATTTTAAGCTATGGATGGAGTCTATAGATTAGAACTATGAGGTTTGTTTTCAGATAAGTAAAACGTAAATAATAGCAAAATCTATTAAAACGAACCCAAGGTGCAGAAAATTTCTTCTTTTTTTACCTTCACTAGATTACGTAAATTTAACCCTAGAAGCCCAATCACATTTCAAAGGTTATAAATATAAAGCCCAATCATACGTAAAAATGACGTGTAAAAATTAAATCGCTTTATCTTGTATATTTTTTTTGGTAATTAACAGTTTTTCATTATTTATTAGAAATACAGTCTTCTATTATAAATAAAATACATTTAAAGAAAATATACTTTTTATTAAAAGAAATAAAAACATTAGAATACTATAATTTAAACACAGAAAAAAATCAACAAAAACTGGAACCTATTTTATATAACCTATTTTTTTTACAATAATCAACTACTTTTATTTTTTTTATAATAGAACAACTTTTTATAATATTATATCAGTCACATAAAAATAATCAGTCTTTATATACAGTCTTGACAAACATCAACATTGTGTTCTCTGCATATGGCTTTCTTGCATTTACAACATGCGCTTTTGTCATCCGCCTTTTTTATATGAGCAAAATCCGCAATATCATCGTTTTTTGGTTCTGGTTCATCATTAGTAGGTTCCGAAGGTATAGGTTTCACAGTTTTCAAGATATTTGTTTTATTGTCTCGTAGGGTCCTCTTCTAAGGGCGGGCGTACACGGACTGCTCGAGCAGTTAACGGCTGACCGACGTACACGGACCGCTCGAGCGGTCGGCGTTGACTGCTTGAGCAGTCGGTTGTTGACTGCTCGAGCTGTCTCTACCAACCGCTCGAGCAGTTGAATTTCTACCGCAGTCTAGTCATGGATTCTGACGAGGAAGCACTGCTTTTGCTGCTTCTGCTCAAGCGGAGACGACGCACATAGGAGTATTCGCATAATAAAACTGGCCAAAATTATTTTTCGCATTTTTTTGCAATTTCATCGAATGAAAGTCGAAGTTCAATGATATTTTATATTTATTTATTATTATTTATTCTTTCGGCTGAAATGATGATGATGATGAAATATTTATTTGAAAAAAAACCTATACAAATTAAAAAACAAAGATTAGTCAGACTCAAGCTGTTCATCTTCATGTTCTTCGTCTTCTTCCATACTTTCTTCGCCATTATTTTCATTTGGAGGTAAAGGCGGTGTACTTGCGACCATCAGACTGATTGCTTCCATCGAAAATGGCTTACTTTTCTTGTGTACCTTTGGTCTGCTACAACTTAAATACGGGTCTGAACTTAGTAACAGCCTGTTTAATATATCTTTGTTGCAATCGACTCGGGAAAATTTTCGAGAAAAATTTAATCTATAATACCGTATGTGCTTGTTGTGGGCCTCTGCTGCCTCTTCCGATAATTGACCAATAGGTAGGATTGCAGTAGCTATGACTTTGGCACCATGCATTAACATTTTGTGTATAGTTGGTGACATAGGATGCCAACCATACAAATTTGTGTACATTTCAGCAGTTTCATGTGCATAGGCTCCAAATTTACCAACATCAATGCTGTTGCCACTTGAAATTACTTCTAAGATTACTTTAAATCGTTTTATTAGATCAAAATCGATGCCTGTAATTCGAGAAGAGCATTCTGGGTCAGCAAAAAATCTTCTGGACGTATTGCCGTCATTAGTATTCCCAAATCCTGGTTTGGGAATGTCAACGAGTAAACCCATTTCTTCTTTGAAGGTAGTTTGAATTTTTTCTTTTGTTTCTTTAACAATCTTTTTTTCTTCGGCTGTTCACGCTTGCCACTTTTTTATTGGTAATTTATAAGACAAGTGCAATAGCGACTCGAAGAAACGAATTCTAGCATGAAGAATCGATAGTACAAATTTCAATGCTTCCTCATTGACTTTCTCTGCTATAATTAATTTGTTGAAATCTTTGGATGTCTGTCCGCAAATATAACATCTCATAGTGGATGCAGTACCTATCAGTTGCAGCATTGCATACTTTTCCGTCGATCTTGGTAAGTGTTATGATATGCTTTATTTTACCTAATCCATTAGGTGTGGGCAATTCCGTTTCTTATAAATGTGCAGCTTGATTTTTGACGTACGCTATTTCATTTTTAGTAACTACCTTTGATTCATTGATAAAGCGTATGCGTATGGGTCTACAAAATCTGACAAAGGAAGGGACCGGGTTTTGCCATATTTATATTTTTTTTTGTTCTCCATCAATCATTACCACTAATCTTAAAGGCACGAATGAGCTTTGAAAAATATTTGCGTCACTGTCGGTACTGTTTTCAAATTTTTGTTTGTATTGTAACTGCTGCGCTCCATCACAGCCCCATTTTGAAATTAAAACCATGTTTTGCTGCTCTTCTTGTGAACAAGTATTTACAACCTCTGCTGCGTATTTATATAGACGCAATACAGTGTGGTCAAGTAAAGCTTGTAGTTCAATCTCAGAGCAAGTTTCAGTCGCTCGAATCGATAGCTCATTGGGGTAACATTGTTTCTTGGCCTTTTTTATGAGTGAATAACAGGGGTAGATGCTCTTATTAGCCCCGTGTATTACTTCCCACTGTCGCCTTCTACAAAGATTGCCAGAGCCTCTTCGGGTGTATGTTTCTTAACAACTATTTGCTTTTGAGCAGAAGTAATAGCTTTGCGAAATTTTGTAGCTCTAGTTGGCGTGGAAGTAATTTCTTTTATTAATTTTGACGCATCTCTATTTCCTGAAGCGCGCTGACTTACGCCAGCGGCATACGTCAGTTCCTCGACAGGCACCTGCTCGCATAGTTCTTTTGTTTTTCGACGCTTACTGCGGTCACTTAACTCTTCGAATGTTTTCGGTGGACGTCCAATTTTTTGTGTAGGTTCTGCAGACCAGTCAGGCCATTCGATCGAAGATGTGAGCCATTTCTCGTTATTTTTCAAGAAACGTTCATCCTTGTAACTACTGGCTGTCCATTTCTTCTTGAATTCACTCTTGAAGCACCTTAGGGCCCGACTTAAAACAGTTTTTTGATCACTTGGACATTTAGTCATTTCCACAAGTTTTTTTTCCTTTAAAGAAAACTTTTCATCCATTTTTTTTCCCTTGTATTCATTCAAGATGTCATATAGAATCTATGAGAGCAAAAAGAAAAAATTACAATGTTGAAATAATTCAACTTTCACATGCATTAACTTCGAATGGATAAAAAACAAAATGGCGGATTAAGCGGACAATTTTATTGTGATATATGATTGGTATAAGCCTAAATTTTGTGTCTATATAAAAAATATAGCTGGACAAGACCAGACACTTAAACAAAAACACTGTTATAACAAAATTAAAAGTAATAATAAATGCTCTTAAAGGTCAAGTTAAATATAGTTCCTATACGTATAATACAAACAGAAAATAATAAAATTACGTATTTAATTACGGTACATACCTTCCACTTACTACTTCCACACCATATTAAATTAATATTTTCACTGAGGTCAACCACACGAAACTACATTAACGAAAGAACTAAATACCACAAACGAAAGCGTCGCAAACAAAGACGTGCGATTATAAAATTGACTGCGTTCCAACTGACTTCACGATAAGAGTCAAGTGCGGGTAGAATTTTATGGCGGTCAATTGACAGACTGGTTATTAAACTTAAACAAAAAATGGTTTGAATGTATTTTTGAGTAATTTTTTACTTTTGACTTTTAACCGATTTTAACATACGAATACTCCTATGTGCGACGGCGGCGACGTCAAAAGAGAAAATTTTGGGTTCATCCAATTTTGGAATTAAGAGAACAACATGGACAATTCCATCATTTGTTTATGGAACTTAGAAGTGATGAAGAAAAATTTTTCAAGTATTTTAGGATGTTAGTGTCTTCGTTTGACGAAATGAATAATATACTAAGGTCTAAAATTAAAACGTGAAGACACAATCATGAGGAGAAGTATCCAAGCAGAAGAAAGACTAGCAGTAACATGGAGGTTCAAGCCACCATAGTGTTTTAGGCCCTGAGTGCCCACTAGTAACATCGAATGTTAATATTAGTATGCCCCACAATTAATAAAGGGTGTCTCAGAATGTTTTTCGTTTTTAGATTTTAAATAAAAAACAACAATATCAATCAAAACTAGTTTTATTTATTGTTAAATTAAAGAGCAGTTCCTGAAGTTTATTTATGAAAAACAACTGTTTGCAAATGCGCACCATTCAGTTGTTCACACTCATTTAACCTGGAGCTAAAATTTTCAATCACTCGCTGGAGCATCGCTCTTGGAATAGAGTTGATTTCTTCAGTGATTCTTTGTTTCAAAACATTCAGGTTAGGTGGCAATGGATTGTAAACTTTACTTTTTAGGTAGCCCCATAGGAAAAAATCAGCAGGCGTTAAATCAGGGCTCCTTGGTGGCCAGTTGATGTCTCCTCGGCGACTTATCACTCTTCCAGGAAAAAAATCGTGAAGAGCAGCTAATGAGTCATTTGTAACATGAGAAGTGGCTCCATCTTGCTGGAAAAAGGTGTTGCGGTTGTAGCCATACTGGTTTTGCATTTCTGTAGCCAAAAAAGTCCGGATCATATGGCAATATCGATCAGAATTAACGGTCTGAGTTCGACCTCGGTCATCCTCAAAAAAATAAGGACCGATAATTCCTTGACTTGATATGGCAGCCCAAACAACAACTTTTGGCGAGTGCAAGGGCTTCTGATGCAGTTCTAGCGGATTTAAGTTAGTTTTTGGTATTCCTTTTTTATTTTTTATTTTATTTTTTGGTTTGTTTTTCTTTCTGTTTCTAAAATTTTTATTGTAAGGATGGATCGACACACATCTATTTTTTGTCATTTTTAATTAACTGTGTTTAAGACCCCCATGGCTGATTCACTGTCTCTTAAGATACAGGGTTACCTAGTTTAAGAGGCAGGGTTATAATACTTGAGTTTAGATTTAACATATAACTAGATTATATAATGTGTAGTACCTATTTCATCTGTATTTTTGTTTTTCTGGCAAATAAATTTTATTATTTATTATTTTCGGAAGCCCAGTATCTGCAATTTTGTTTATTCACGTGACCGTTGATGTGAAAATACGATTCGTCGGAGAACCAGGTGTTATTGAAACTCCTAAAACGGTTTTTCATTGTCCTGCAGAATTCGACTCGTTTTTCAGGATCATCAGGCTTCATTTCTTGAACAATAACAATTTTATAGGGGTGAAAATGTAAGTTTCGAAATAATGCGATGAACCGTAAATTTGTTCAAATTAAGAGAAGCTGCGCGCAATCTCAACAACTGTCGTGGGTAGTCCATAACAGACTGGCGAACGCGGTCGACGTTCATGCTCGTTCTTGATGTCCTTTTGCTCCCAGAAGATTTGTCCGGCATTGTATTCCCAGTCTCTTCAAACTTGCACACCCAATGTTTAATTAAATTGGCACTTGGCACATGTCTTAAGCTTGTTAAATTAAAATGTGTCCTGTAGAGACGACGAACAATAGTGTAGGAATCGTTGTTTTTATAAAACGCTCGCACGCAAAATGCGCGCTGCGGTCCCATGAAACGATTCATGTCTACTAAACTTAGCAAGCCGGCCAAGCATTTGAGAGCACTCCCCTCCCCCTGCTACCTGCGGTTGGCGCGTATTGGTCAATTCAAAAACGAAAAACATTCTGAGACACCCTTTATATTGATAAAATAAAATTATTAAAAAAACTTGGAGTTTCCAAATTATAAGGTTTTTTTAATGTGCCCTACACAAGTATTAAAAAGTTATTGAAAACTTCCTACATAACATATTAAAGCTAGATATATTATTTAAAGATTTCAGATGGTTGAAAGTAAAACACTATATTAATAGAAAACATTTTATTCATCATAAACTAAGACATCGTCCAAAAATTGAGCAGGAGGAAAAATATTAGATTGATGCCGTGCCCACCCCAAATACCATATCACTCATGACATGGGCACAGCACCCAACAGTACGACGGCCAACAATGCAGTTGCAGCAATACTGCTTTATCGCCTCACGACCTGCTTCGGTATTACAAACTAAAATATACACGAAGTATACTTTGCGACTGATATGCCTACTTGCAATTTTTGCTCTTATCAAGTAGCAATTTGACCCAAATATGAGTTCTTCCATCGTTCTACAGGGTGTCTCATAACGACCCAACTACTTTAGTGGGAAAAAAAAATACATTAAACTTATTTTTGTATGCATTTATTGATATGAATTAAAAGATGAAGAAAGACAAAATTTTACTCTTTAAACACGACGTTATTTAAATGACGGCCATCACGTTGACGGCATTCCTCAAACCGTTTGCGTAAACTTTCAAAAACTTTTTGAGAAAGTGGTCGAGGAATACTCCTGATTTTTTCTTCAATATTGTTTCTTAAATCTGTCAAATTTCGTGGATTATTCTCGTAGACTACGCTCTTAAGGTAACCCCACAAGAAAAAATCAGGTGGGGTCAAGTCAGGGCTCCGAGGTGGCCATTCAATATCACCTCTTCGTGAAATCACCTTTTCTCGGAACATCTCGTGCAATGCAGCTAAAGAGTTGTTAGTGGTGTGCGATGTGGCCCCATCCTGTCGAAACCATGTCAGCCGGTTATAATGCTCACATTGTTGCAGTTCAGGCCCGAAAAAATTGCGTATCATATCGACATAGCGTGCAGAAGTTACAGTCACTGCATGTCCTCTGTTATCTTCATAAAAGTACGGCCCAATAATGCAGTTTGCTGACATAGCGACCCACACGGTCACTTTGGGGCTATGCAACGGGCGTTTATGTAATGTCTGTGGATTCGTTTCTCCCCAAAAACGACAATTTTAGCGATTGACGTATCCGTCCAAATGAAAATGTGCCTCATCGCTAAAGAACATGTTGTTAAAATTGTTAACCCGTCACGGTCGTCGACCTCCGTACACGCACATTGCGTCAATGTCAACGCTTTTACGAGTAAGGTAATAACTTTAGGTAGGCCTTCAGAAAAAGGAAGATTAAGGTCTCAGCACACATATGGGATCGGAAAGGGATCGTAACCGTAACGCCTTTCGCCTCGCTGTCAACCAGGCGTCAACCTACCGTATGCACGTAACGAAAGCGTATCAGCAGTGCCTGTACGTCAACTCGGCTACGGCTAGGCGACACCGCGCTTACGCCTCGCCGCCCCCTGGCTGACCTGGTTGGCACCAGATCAGTTTGAATCCAAACGTTAAGTGTAGCGCACGGTTATGTCTTGGTTTACAATACGTGAGTTGGCTATCATAGCCATAGCACTTGATGAAGAGGAAAAAGAAAATAGCAAGAAAAAAAGAAAAAGATATTGGGTACACAGTATGAATAAAGCAAGGAGTACTGAAGGGCAATTTCGGACTATAAAAAAACATTTGATGGATGATGAAGAGAAATTTTATATTTATTTTCATATGCCGAAATATCTCTTTTATAACATATTGCAGTCTATAGATGAATGTATAAGGAAGAAGAATACAACATTCAGAGAAACAATATCGCCCGAAGAAAAACTAGCTGTAACGTTAAGGTGAGAAATTGCATTTGTTTTTGGAATTTTTAATCTGGTCTACATAAATATTTGTACTATAATTTTAATGTTTGTATTATCTCTATTGTTCTTTTTTTTAAGTGTACAAAAAAAATACTCGGTTCCGAAACTACAAGATAGATTAATTTTTATCCTCTGTCGATAACCCTCATTTGCGATCAGGTGTGCACAGGGGATGTACGTTTTATGTCTGGTGTATGTGTGTATATATTTTGTGTGATTGCGTAAGGTATTTTAGTAAATGCAACTTTTTTGTAGTTTAGGTAAAAAAAAAATACCCATAAATCACATATTTTTTTATTATACAAAACTATATTATTATATCCAAAAATTATGGCAATTGAACAAAAATAGCGCCACAACAAAAATACAATCATTGTATAAATTAAAGATTGTTTGAAGTATCAAGATCGTCAGCATTTGACGCGCCATTTTCTTCTAAGTTTGAAATATTAAAATCATGAATGTTTGAAGCGCCAGATGTTGATTGTATCTCGTGGCTAATGTTATTTAGAGTGGTATAACCTCGAGGCATGTCATCTTCTCTTTGGGGAATGTAAGGGTTGCGATAACTATAATAGCTTTGTTTCTCTGCGATTTCTTTTAACTCCATTTCCGAAACTGCGTTATATATTTTACTTTTCATAACAGCTTGGTTATATTCTGAAAAAATTTTAACCGTTGCCGCAATGCTCTTAAAAAATGTATCTATCTCATCTTCTTTTTTGGTTTCGTTGTGATTTAATAAATATTTCATTAAAGTTTGTGACGCTGAATTTTTTTCAATATTAAGATTTTTTTTTTTGAAATTTTGGATGCAACTGAAGATGCAGAAGACTCAGGACGCGGCGAAAGTGGAGTAGTTTCCGCTTGTAAGTTTTCTGGAGACTGAATTATGTTTATTGAGTTCTGTGAATCATCATTACCCAAGAAACTGCTAACATCTGAACCGTCATCATCATCAACCGAAGAGATCGTATTTCTTTCTTTGTAATGAGGTACTAAAAAACTCATTTCATCTTCAAAGGTCCACTTTTTCGTCGTCGGGGCTGCCTGACCACTTTTAGTTTTACGCTTCTTCATAGCTCGTCGGTGAGACTCTCTAAGATTTAACCAAGTTTTCTTGCACTCAGATTCTGAAATAAAATAAATCATGGTTAACTATATCAAGCGCATGTAGTTACACATGTATGTGTGAAAGGGAGTCCTGAATACAGATTCATAGCGGTTGATGTAGGAGCCTATGGAAAAAACAGCGATGGCGGAATCTATTCATCATCTACATTTGGAAAGGCACTTGAAAGAAACACATTCAATATTCCATGTGACAAACCATTACCAGGAACTAATCATGCAATGCCACATGTATTTGTGGGAGACGAGGCATTTCCATTGAAGACATATTTATTAAGACCATATCCTCGCTCAAATACACGGAGACTATCAGATCCTGAACGGCAATATAATTACCGCTTATCACGAGCTAGAAGGGTTGTTGAAAACGCTTTTGGAATTTTATATCAAAAATTTGCGATTTACAACAAAAATATTAAATTGCATCCAAAGTTTGTAGATAAAGTGGTATTAACAACTTGCATTTTACACAATATGATGAGGACATATAACATTGAGATGAATTTACAGGAACCGAACAGAACAGAACAGGAAATTACAGTTGAATTCGGCGAAGACCGATTGTTAAGTCAATTACCAAGTATTAGTGGTGCCCATATGGCTACCGCTTTTAATGTACGTGAAAAGTTCAAAACATATTTTCAAACTTCTACCTTCTTCTTCTTCTTCTACGTTATTATTCCGATTAGTGTGCGTTGCAGTAGGGAGTTTAATACAAACCATTCTGAACGGCTCGAGGCGATACGGTGACGATCCCTTTCCGATCCCATATGTGTGCTGAGACCCTTATACTGTTAAATCGATAATAACAAATTATAAATGATACCTTCCCGTAATCCTCATTAGTTTTCCTATCTAATAAAACAGCTACGTAGTGAAATAAAACTGACCTGACATTGCAGTGACGTGATATCGACGTCCCCGGGGAATAAACCCGTAATCGCAAAAATCAAATTTTACAGGAAAAATGATTTAGTGTTTTTGGGGTATATCTATTCAACAAAAGATAATTATTACAACATTATTATATGACGGAAAAGCTAATTGTTACCCGAAAAGTTTATAGTATTAGGTGTAACTATTAAATATACACAGATTTAGTTATACACCAAAATACATATTACCGAAAATGGTTTCATTCAATTTTTAGGATATTGATATCTTACAATCCTGACTTATCAATATTATTCCAGTAATGTTTACTTACCGAGTTATTCTTGTAAATTTCTTAAAAATCATAGGCATAATATTGCTTTACTGGATTATTAAACGTGTTTTTTCATTACAGGAGAGAGATTGTAATGTTCAGTTACCGACTTATTATGGTAAAATTTTAAAGAACCATAAAAGGGTAAAGTAGTGTAACCCATATTTTATAGAACATTTTCGGTAGTCTTAATATCGTAATCATTGAAAACCGACTATGTAAAATAAATTTGTCGTCGGTATCTTCGAGGGAATAATTAAAGAAAACTCACAAAATTTATTAAAATTATAACTTTTATTGGGAACAAAGTTCTCATAGAGATCACAAATTACAATCAGTAAAAGTATAAAAAAGTAGCACAGTAAAAACAATAATAACTAATCGGTATTATCATTAGCATCATCATTATCATCGCGATCGTCACTGTTTTCTACAGAAATTAAGGATTCAAGGATTCATAAAATGCGTGGTAATACCGTGGAATCGCTCCACTATTGCATAAAGACAGTAAATCTGTATGCAACGCCTTGCTTATAGGAAGAGGTTGATGATAAGCACGTGCCAATACAGGATCTTCTATCAAAGCATCTGTCTTAGGTTTTCTCCCACGTCGTTTGGTTTGAAATGAATATGAAATATCTAATTCAGAATATGCCTCATCATAATCATATTTAAAGAAAACCTTGTCCTGTTGGGATGATGATACATGAATTTCCATTACATCAGACCAGCGTATCGTATTCCCATCTATATCGCGACGCCAATTCAAAGGATTTACCAATTTTTTAATGTCTAAAATATCTGTTTGCTCCAATTCTTTCATAGTATATTTTTCTCCCGAGACTTTGGAGTTTAGAATTATATTATATATTTGATCAGGTGTGTAAATAGACTTATTTCTCATGTTCCTTTCAATACACGCATGCATTGAGTCGCCCTCGTTCTGGCTATGTCCAGTCTCGAAAAATCTGTGCGTTATAGACAAATTTAAAGATTTTGCTGCATACGCATACAAGGCAAAAATGAACCTGTTCTTATTTTGGCCATAACAACCATCCGAATAAAAATATATTTTGTTAACACCTCGCTCCTGTTCACTCTTCAAGAATTGCAACAAACAACTCCCAATTTCTATGCAGCCTCGTTTTGCTATTTGGGAATGCCACACGTAGCAATACCCTTTTTTACGTAGAGCGTCAAAAATAGTAAAATTGTACACAGGGTACTTGCGTTTATAATGGAAAATGCCTACAGCAGATTGTGGAATACTTAACACTTTTTGCAGGTCGAAGATAGCAATCGTGCTATCGTTTTCGTCAATTGTAATTTTTTCTTCATGTTTAATTTGCCGAATTCTTTCTTTTCTATTTAAATGACGTCTATAGCTTTCTTCTAAAGATTCTTTTTCTGTTGGACTGGCTTGCTCATATACAAAACATGTTGAACATTGATCTTTTTTAGGCTTAAAAAATGAGTAGTTAAATTTTGTGTTAAAAATGGTTTCATATTGACGTTTTGTCGCCATCGTAACTTCAACATAATTTTGCTGTGGAAACCACTCAGTGTACAAACGAAACATTTTTGAAATGTTGAGGTCTTGTGACAAATATTCTCGAGTTGAGCTTTTTCTTGTATAGTGAGACTCTACTTTAGGAAATAATGAAATATGCTTCTCAATACTCGATTCTGTGCTGGAGCTCATTTTACGAGGTCTATTGGTGTGCTTACCTCTTAAGTCTGTAATCCCTTCGTCTAATTTAAATTTTTCTATTGCTGTATATACCATTTGTTCATTAATTTTTAAAGTGTTTAGGAAAAATTTCTTACAAACAAGAATCTCTACATTATTTAAAGAAAAAAAATATTTTATAGTCTGTGTGCGATTATTTTTCCGTTCTAGAGTCATTCGTTTGATATTTTCGGTTTTAGTATGTTTAATAATATACATCCATTGGTGTTCTCGATCAGAAAGTTTATAAAATTTATCAAATAAGTCCTGCCTCTCTGAAGAGGTAAATTTGCTGCCACAGTTCATTTTACATGAACACACAGGACCCATGACCTTTTGTGGATACTTATTCTTATTATGACAACCTTCGTAAGCTTGACCAGCGTTTTTAAGTAATTTATTTTTTTTGCTAGACCACTGGTCTTCATTAATTGCACGTTTTCTGGTTTTTCTTTTTTCATTTTGTGAAGTGGAAGGTTCGTCTGAATTGGTTGGCTCAAATACTAATGAATGTCGTGTTAATTCAGTTCTAAAATTGGCATGTTCATTTTGAGAACTGTCGGATAGTGTGATATCAAGAGACATGTTGACGTCAGTTTTATTAACTTCGGGGGAGCTTTCAGGTTGTAATGTTTCGTCGAATTCTCCATTTGACAGATTATCGGCTAAAGGATAACTAGGTACTAAGCTTAAATTTGAAAATTGCTTTTCTTCATTGTACTGGACAGCATCAATCGTTGAATTATGTTCATTATTTATTTTATAAATGCTGGTAGAAGAAGCGATGAAATCGCAGTTTGTTAAAAGTAGCGATAAATTAGAAATAGTAGAGGGAGTATCAATTACTTTTGAGGTGTTCAAAATTCTATCTATGCATTGAGAATCTCCGCTATGACCCGAAAACGTACTTGATGGGCTATTGACTGCTATCCTTTCTGGACTTGGAACATATTCTGAACAATCTGGAGAAAAATCAGCATCACTCACATCTTTATCACAATCAACGTATTTTTTCTTTACTCGATCTGAAATCAAAATAATATTATTGAATAAATAATTGCCAAAAATTCTAAACTCAAACACAAAAGTTTTTGGAAAAAAAATACTATAAAAGAGTTGGGAACTTGGGAGCAAACAGCTGATATTTTAAATATAAAAAGTTTTTCAACCCTTTAAATTGGCATCGCGATAATGATAAGAAAACAATAGGCTGGTGTGATGTAATTAAAATGTATGTATCACAACAAGACAAGATTTTCTTTAAATACTTATACCTATGTACAGATATTAGTAAGAATTATATTCGTACATACCTCGTAAATTATAATCAGTTATTGTTTTGATGGACAGTGATTCTAAAGATTTGCTCTCTTGCACGATATTAGCACAGTTCCTATTTGAAGTAAGTCCAGAACCTGAAAACACATTAAGTATAGTTAGTTTGACGGCACAATTGGCGCAGTGGTTAAGCAATTGGCTTCTGAGCTCCGTGTCGCGCGTTCGATTCCCGCACGAAACAAATATTAGTATAGTTGTTCCGGGTCTGGCTGTTTGAGTATGTGAGTTTGTAAACGCACCACGATACAAATGAAATTCCTAATGGGGCAACGTTTAAAAAAAAAGATACGAACTTAACTAGGTTACTTATAGCATCTCGTTTTTTCCCTGAAAAGTATCACACCAAATTCTCGCCAGTTATGTTAGGGTTAGAGGGCGACCCTATTGTCATAATAATGTGTATAATTCTTGGCAACGGGCAAATACTGAGATATTTTCAAAAAGTATCGTTTTATCCGACCCGGGAACTGAACCCGAGACCTGCACAAAGTAGTACCAATTACTAGTACAACTGCTTTCTGCAATCTTACTGTGTGCGAGATTCGAACACGCAACACCCAGAGCCGCAGTTAAATCGCCGAGTCAAATGATCATCACAATATAATAGATACGAGTACATACGAGTATCTATCCTTTAATCAAAATTAATAGCGCTACTAATGCCAACGAATGTACATAATTATAAACTAAATACAATGTTAATTTAATTAAATAATTTATTTTGATACTTACTTGTTGCAACCTGATCGTCAGTATCGTCAATCATCAACAACATTCTTCTTACTCGGGGGTTTTTCAAAGTACGATTTTGTTTCGATGCCATAACACTTATTTTCTTTAGAGATAATAAAATATAATATCAACACGATGCAAAACGCTAAACTTTGCAACAAAAATCACGCACAATAGCTATTACATTAATAACGTCAAGTCACTTTAAAACAGCAAATGCAACTAACTCTCATGTTTCGCGTAAACCAATAATTAGTGTGTGCGTAATAATCTGTCGCAGTTTATTTCCGTGAAAAAAAAGAGATGCACTGATCATCGCGGACACCGCATATTAGTATTAGTATGCGTAATGTGCGTTAAATGTAGGAACGCGTTCTTGAGTCGCCGAGCGCGAGCTAGTTACCGCCAATACGTATGGTAGGTACACATTTATGTCCCGGATGATAACTGTAACAGTTCATTACCGAAAATGTCTACCACAAAATTTACGATAATAAACCTGTAATCGCGTTAACCAGAAATTTTGGTGAAATATTCTACAGTAATATTACTTTACCAAAATTTAGCCACTAAATTTTATTTGTAATAATGTATTTCGTTATTTTTCTAGTAAAAAAAAATAGAAAATTTCCAAAGAATAATAATAATAATAATAATAATAATAAATTTATTCAAAAAACATAAGGTATATGTTAAATACAATTTTCTTAATTCTATGTCAAGTTCAGAAATAATCTATGCCTGAACTAGGAATTCCTGTGTTTCAGGCGAAAGGGAGGTAACATTAATTTATTAAATAATCACATAATAAGCATAATAATCTATAGACTATACAATATAAGATGTTTAAAAATTATGGTGTTTAACTTAGTTAACTAATTATAAATAGAAAATTACAATAATTTGACCAATCGTTACTTAAGAACAAGTAGTAACTTCTCTGTATCTTCATAGGACATTGATTGTAAAGCTTCCTTAAGGATTTTTTTGCAGTTACTGAAATTTAAGGAGTAGATGTTTCCTTTTTCATTTAACCTATTATAAAGTAGCGGTCCAAGGTACATATAAAATTTGGCTGTGAAACCATGCTTTGTACTTTTTTGAGGACAAACTATATCTTTCCGTCTCTTATTAGTAAATTCAGTGCTATAAGGAAGAGCTGTGTGTTGTTTTAGTACAGTGCTGATTATAAATAACTGTCGAACTGTTAGTACCTCACAGGATTTATACAGAAGGTTAGTAGGGAACAGAAAAGGCCGACAAGTAGCCACCTTGAGAATAGCTCTTTGAGCTCGTTCAATGGGCAATAACAGTGTTTTACTCACTCCACCCCATGCAGTAATACAATAAGTCAAAATTGACTGACAAAGAGCAAAATATACTTGCTTAATTATTTTTGCATCTGCAATAATCCGTAGTTTTTTGAATACGAATATCAACTTACGAATTCTATTATTTAATGCTTCCATGTGGTATTTGAAGGAAAGGGTTTCATCTATTATAATACCTAGGTATTTTATTTTGTCAGTCTTTTTAATATTGGGACACTTACATTGACTTTCTGTAGGCACTTGGCAACAGTGAGCATGCAATGTTGAGGGGATATTGGGTATTTGTTTGCGCATCGAAAACTTAATGAAGTTTGTCTTGTCTGCATTTAAAGTTAGTGAGTTATTTAGAAGCCATTTATTTACAATATTAAATCCGTGTTGCGCAAGATTGTAGACTTCGTTTTCTGAGTCAGCCGAAAAAAGCAAAGCAGTGTCATCAGCGTAAGTTATGATAGTGCCGCGCTCTAGTTTTAAATCGCAAAGGTCATTTATGTAGATCAAAAATAGAGTGGGCCCCAAGATACTTCCTTGGGGAACACCATAAAATGTATTATTTTGAAAAGCGCTGACAACATTGCCAATCTTTACGCACTGGGATCGATTTTCCAAATAACTTTGGAAAATTTTTAACTGGGTGCCCGTACACCCATGATCTCAAGCTTGCGCAGCAGCATCGGAATGGAAATTGTGTCAAAAGCTTTAGCTAGGTCCAGGAAAATCCCTACTGTATGTTTACCCCTGTCAAGTTCTTGCGCAAGATAGTCAGTTAGATGATGTACCGCATCAGCAGTTGAAACTCTAGGCCTAAATCCAAACTGCCGATTAGACAGAATTGATTTATCTTCCAAATATTTTAACAATCTTTTATTTATAATTTTCTCTAATATTTTTGACATAGAAGGCAGTAAAGAAATAGGCCTATAGTTTGTCACTTGATCTTTGCTTCCCGATTTATAGACAGGTATAATTACAGCTTTTTTGAGACACTCTGGAAAATGACCCAAAGACAAACAAATGCGGAAAATATAAGTTAGAGGTGGTACCAAAATGTCCTTGAATTTTTTAATAATTTTATTAGAGATGTTATCCCAGCCAACACCGCAATCTTCTTTCAAGGTCATTATTATACTTTCTACCTCAGTCTCATCAGTATCTAACAGTGCGAAGGATGTTAAAGCAGTGTTACATGTTGATGGTGTACTTGTTATGTTGTGAGATTGATTCGTATTTTTTTCTGCTAGACTCTTTCCAATATTAACAAAGAAATTATTTGCTATGTTAGCGGATTCCAGCGGGGACGAGTGTGCTTGTAATAAACCTGAAGATGACTCATACTGTTTCGTAGTATACGTCACGTTTCTAATATATTTCCAGATCTTTTTGCTATTTGTTCCAGCCTTTTCCAATGCCACTTTGTCGTAGTTGCTTTTAATTTTTTTAAGGAGGTCGTTACAGTAATTTCTATATCTTTTGTACGAAAGTTGCAATACTATATTATCTGGATAAGATTTAGCCTTCATATGCAGTTTATCCCTATGTTTCATACAGCGGATGAGACCAGGTGTGATCCATGGTTTTATATTGTAGTTTTTGTTACTCAAGTGGGATAGGACTGTGTTTTTCTGAATAGCATTTCGTAAGTTTTCAATTACATACAACATGCCAAACTGCGGGTCAGCGGAATTATAGACTGGATCAAAATCGATGACGCGTAAATCTTCTTCAAGTTTATTTATATTCAGTTGTGACATTTTGCGAGTGCCTTGTTTAGGTAATTTACAATTTAGGGTTAGTAGGGCAGCATTGTGATCTGTTATTGTTGAGTTAACAACAAGTGCAAGTGAAGGGAAATTCGATTTTAGCATAATATGATCCAAACAGGAGCCACTGTGATGTGTAGGAAAGCTGTGTGCTGGGAGCAGGCCATGAAAGGCGCATAGGTTGAGGTAGTCCTGAGCTGACGAATCAGCACTTCCTGGAAGAATGTTGATATTTATATCTCCGATTACAACCGTGTTTTTAATGGATGACAGGTTTTGTAAAGTGTCGTTCAGGGAATCAATAAAAACGCTAGTGTTTCTAAAAGACGGAGGTCGATATAATGCTAATATCGCAAATTCTGATCCGATTTTAACTAACAGTCTGTTACAGTCGTGCATCTCAGGTTCCTCTATAGAAACATTCAAATGATTTCGTGCATAAACTATCACCCCATCATTTTGATTGTAATTGATAGTACTTTTATACATATTATAACCCGGGATTAATGGTATGTTATATTGTTTAGCAAGCCAACATTCAGTTAAAACAATGACATCACAATTTATGTTTAGTCGTTGATGAAATGTACTAAAGCTATCAAAATTCTTAAAAACACTGCGAATATTTTGTGTTAGTATGGTTAGCGGAGATTGGAAGCCAGATAGATATTGTTTGCAGTTTTCCGCTTCACAAACATTGGACTCGGATACAGAGAAATTATCTAAATCATATAATAAATTATTTAGCATAATGGTAAGGAATTAAGGTCAAACAAATAACTAATTAACGGCGCTCTTAGGCGCCTCCATAATCTACAGAATTGATGTACCATTTTTCAGCCATTATTTTTGCTGGGCAGTCTGCAGCACCTGTGTTATGTTTGGCAGGTTTTTTAAAATGCAGGCAAGTAGCGCATTTTGGTTCATCAGCATTCTTTGGACATTCTTTAATCGAGTGACCTTGTTCACCACAGTGACCGCAGGTGTACGTGGTCTGTCGACATGACTTGGCCGCGTGTCCATACTGCTGACACTTATAACAACGTGTGACCAAAGTAAAATCCCTCACAGGGCATGACGACCAATTTACAAAAACTCGTTCTTGTGATACCAGGGCTTTGCGTATGACTGCAGATACTTCGACAATAAAATTACAAGTCTCAGAATCTTTCTTACCTGACTTATGACTTAGTCTAATTGAGCTCAAAAATGTCTCAAGGCTGCAGTCCTGAAGTTTTTCGGCAAGATTTTGATTGTACAAACAAGCAAAAACCTCATTTTCTTGCATGGATGTCGGCACTCCTATAATAACAACCTTAGGCTTCCTTTTGTATGGCTCGTCGACTGTTAGGCCTGATTTGGTCAGCTGCACCGATTTCCTCAGCTTCTCGATATCGTCTTTCGTTTCGGTACTGATGATAACACCACCGTTCTTCGTCTTACGTAGACCTCTCACGTGGAGCTTCATTTCTTCAGGGCTGATAATTTTTTGGACAAGAGATTTGGTTTCGTCACTGGTCTTCAAGTTGTCATTTGGATAGATGGCCACAGAACTTAGATGACTCGGCTGGATAAAATTGTTGGCACCTTTCTTTACCATGTCAGCAAACGAAGATCCACGGGCAGGTTTCGTCGAATCTGCGATACTCAGCTTAAGGTTTTCTAATTGCTGCGAAAGATCGAGTTGGCTTTCAAGAGTTCGAACGGTGTAATGTGCTTGGAGCGCTTTAGCTTTGACGGACTGGTACATGACGGCCATCTGCGAGGTCCCGTGCCCAACCTTCCGGCATAGGCTGTTAATCCGCGTTTTTTGCTCCACATTCAGTTTGCCGTCAGCAGCAATACTGCAGATCTCGTTAAGGCTCTGTTCGATGATTGACATCCAGTTCTGAACATCCATCCTGAAGTTGTCTCGACACCAGAAGGTGTCGAGACAACTTCAGGAGCATCGTTCCTTATGACAGGCGCTTTAGGGGAAGAAGCTGGTACGGCCACGGGCACAGGAAATAAAAGTGTTCTAAGGAAAACCGTTGGAAATTACCGCAGAAAAAATTTGAAAAAAATTGCATAAGTGTATCCCGGCCCATAGATACCGTAAATGGTAAAACAGTAAAAAGTCAGTAATAGTATATTACAGGTTTATTCCTTGGGGGCGTCGATATGTTTTCATTTTGATAATATTCATTCACATAACCTACACACTTTATCACAATACGTCGAATCCACAAATATATTCACTAAAACTACACTAGAATACGATGGCACATATGTTTACACATTCATAACATACTAAATATCACTACTAAATACACTATTTGCATGACACAACAACATATTAATAAAAATTCTGCGAACGCCGGCGTGCGCCGGCGGCCATACTGCCTGGCCGGTAACGTTTGCAAAAAAACTGGTACGAAAATAATTCAGTATTATTATTTTAATATTATTTTCAAGGAAATCTTGATAATATGATTATTGTTGATACATTTTGTGTTTGTCATGTCAATTTATTCTAAATAATGTATATTATTTTACCGACTTCTTTACAGGAGTTTTTTTGTAGGAGGTTCGTCTGTACTGTTTTTTTTTTATGAATGTAGATATATTTACGTATATGAATTATGAACCGATTTATTTATATGTACTAGTTGTTGCCCTCGGATTCGCTCGTGGTTTCGATCAAGTCTTTTTATAGCTCATTTTTAGGGTTCCGTACCTTAAAAAGAAAAAATACCGATTACTTTTTGTCCGCTGCTTTGTTGATGTGCCGTCAACCTTGCTTATGCAATCAAAAGATATAGACGTTTATGACACATTTCTCATACATTCGCAAAGGGAATCCAACCAACAGGGTACTTCCCGTTGACCTAGGATCATGTAATTTGGCAAGAAGGAATGATAAAAGCTACTATTAAAGCGAAAGTACATCATTGTATATACAGGGTGTAAGGAACAGCCCTCCCCGCAAACCTTTATTATCTCAAAGTACCTAATTATTGTTGCTATTTATGTTTGAAAATAAATTAATAATTATTATTTGTTCGCTTATTTACTTACTAACAGCAAATCTAAGAAAGGGCTTAGAGAGGTTTGAATTAAATGCATTTTCTTTTCAAGGAATGTATATAACTATTTAATAATAAAACAATACAAATATACATTTTTGTACACAAAAAAACCATAAGATAGGTACACTTTATTGTAACAGCTATTATAGTGAAAAGTTTATCTAGATTTTACCCAGACTTTAGCAAAATTTACAAATGTTTTCGTACATATAAGAACATAATTATGTTGTGAAAAAATAAGACAGGTACACTTTATTGTAACTGAAGGGTTTGTCCTGACTTTAGCCAAACTTTACCAAAATTTACAAATGTTTAAAAAAAGGTTTGTGCCGTACATATCGTGGGTTTTATTTACAAAATCAGATTTGTCCCGTAATATATTATCCACAATGCACAAACCCAGACTGATATCTGCCCCGTAATATATCATTCGCAATACACAAACCCAGTCTGATATATGTCCCGTAATATATCATGCACAATGCACAAACCCAGTCTGATATATGTCCCGTAATATATCATGCACAATGCACAAACCCAGACTGATATCAGTCTGTAGCATGCGCACCAAAGCCGAAATAGCAGGGGTGGCTTTCTGCTACTAGGGAACACAACGATGACGAGTAAAATACGATGTTCAAAAACTCCACAGAATGTCAATAGCAAATAATAGTGCATACACGTACCTTGGACTGCTACGACACACGTTGAACCTTCCACCTCCGGTAGTACCAAGGGCAGGAACACAGGAATTCCGGGATGCGAGTTAGATATTCACGCGCGTAGAAGAAAAGAACCGATGGTTTGTCCAGTGTTGGGACAGGAGAACGTCGGGCGCGAAAAGGAGATGTTTTCACACACGCGGGTTTTCAAAAGTGTCTTCGCTCCAACTTTTTTTACGAGTCACGGTATGCACCACAGATTATAGAGGGTCTGCGTTTTGTTATCGCAAACTGATGGAACGTTGAACATCGATTAGAATTTGAAGAATTAGAATAAGTTACGTTTGGTTTTGTACGATGACGGAACATCCCGCCCACCAAAATGGCTATGGCATTTTCTGGTCAAAGAACGATATATGAACTAAAAATTATTAATAATGACTAATCTAACTAATAGTGACGATAAACTAAGTTAAACTAAAATTAAACGATAAGTTAAAGTTACCTTGAGAGTTAAGTTAATCGGTTTGAGCTATGGGCAATGGACATAGCTTAACCAACGGTCGTTGTATTGTTTGGTTAGTTGCGGTTTTAACGACTGCGATCCGAACTACCCCGTCAGATCCAGGGAGGAGATCTACCACACGAGCAAGAGGCCAATGTAATGGCGCACGATTGTCATCTTTGATTATCACC
Source organism: Phlogophora meticulosa (assembly GCA_905147745.2). Classification (NCBI taxonomy): domain Eukaryota; kingdom Metazoa; phylum Arthropoda; class Insecta; order Lepidoptera; family Noctuidae; genus Phlogophora; species Phlogophora meticulosa. The sequence goes on along the minus strand of LR990524.1, from coordinate 1,641,575 downwards.
ATCGAACCAACCTGTAATGGTTTGGAATCTTTGGTCCATTTGGCACGTTGTGTTAATGAGTTGAGATATTCATTTTTCCATCTGGACCAAAAATTCTGATGAAACGATTGTAACAGCTGCCACCGGTGAAGCCGGTTCGTATTGACTTGTGATAGATCCTCATCAGGGACAGCGGTTAAAGGTTCTAATGTGAGGAAATGACCTGGGGTCAGAGCTGTTAGATCATTAGGATCTGAGCTGATAGGGTACAGCGGTCGAGAATTCATAACGGCTTCGATTTGGGTGAACAGAGTTGTGAGTTCTTCAAAAGTAAGGACTTGATCACCAACGATGCGTAACAAGTGAGATTTAGCTGCCTTGATTTGAATTTCCCACACTCCGCCGAAGTGTGGAGCCGAAGGAGGATTAAATTTAAATGTTATTTTTTCTGCACTAGATGCCTGTTGCATTAGAGTCGCCAATTGATTACTAGCACCCACGAAATTAGTCCCACAATCCGCGTGTATTTCGTTACAGCGACCACGTCGCGCCACAAGACGTCGTAGTGCTGCGATAAAACCGTCTGAACTTAAAGTAGAAACCACTTCAAGGTGCACTGCTTTGGTAGCAAGACAGACAAACAGACATAGGTATGCCTTGTCTATCTTAGCGCCACGGTGTGGACCTAGCTTTATACGGAACGGGCCACCGAAATCGACGCCTACGATAGAGAACGGTTTTACTTGATTGACGCGATAGGCGGGTAGATCGCTCATGAACGGTTGGAGCGGTTGCGGATTAGTACGGTAGCATTGAATGCATTTAGATAGGCACTGACGTATAACACGCTTAGCAGAGAGAATCCAAAATTGTTGTAAAAGTAAAAAATGTGTCGTGTTTATACCTGGGTGTAGATAGTTACGATGTATAAAATCTACAATTAAAGACGATAATGGATGATCCGACGGTAGGAAGGCTGGATGCTTTTGTTCGTATTCTAAGCCTGCTCGTGATATTCTTCCGCCCACCCTGAGTATTCCTCGACGATCGATAAACGGGTTTAGTTTACGAAAAGGTTTAGGTATAGATTTTTTAGAGTTTAAGTTTGAAATGATTTCAGAAAATGTTATCTGTTGTATATGTTTGACTAAATGCATTAGCGAATTATGTCGCTCAACGTTATTTAAGAATTTGCAACGATTTGCTGAAGCTGGATTACGGCAATTTGTAATGAAGCGACGAACAAACGTAAGTATGTTTATTATCTTTTGTAGGGATGAGAACCGCTTTATTAAAGATTCTATAATTGATTCGGTCTGCGACTCACTGTTTACGCAAGTAGTTAAAGTCACCGTTTTCCGAGCCTCAGCTTGCACGACTGACTCCTCGTCGCTAGTCAGCTGTGCTAGACTACTAGTGGAGTTGGTCATTGGCCATTTAGTTTTATCATTCGATAGCCACCAGGGCCCCGCCCACCATAACGAGTTAACCAGAATTTCACTCGGAAACTGACCTCGCGAGCAGATATCTGCGGGATTGTCGCCGGAGGACACATGACGCCAGCACTCCATGGGGGTTATATCCTGGATATGACTGACGCGATTAGCGACGAACGTAGTCCAGCGCGAGGAGGGTGAACGTAACCATGATAAAACGATGGTTGAGTCAGACCAGAGAAAAACGTTATCGATTTTAATTTGAGAAAGATAGATGTCACGCACGAATTTGTATAGGTCGGAAAGAAGAACTGCAGCGCACAATTCGAGTCGTGGCAGTGATATGCGTTTTAATGGAACCACACGAGCTTTAGAGCATACGAGGAAAACGTTTACTTGATCAGCCTGAACCACTCGCAGATACACTACTGCTCCGTATGCGATCTCAGAGCTGTCACAGAAGCCGTGGATTTCGTGTGACTCAGCATCTGTGCAAGTCAATCTACGAGGAATCCTGAATTGAGCTAGCTCCGGTAGTTGGTCACGATAAGTGTTCCATGTTCGAATGACGTCATCAGGTGGAGTTTGATCCCAGCCTATGCCGAGAACCCATAGTTTTTGTATCAAACATTTCGCTCGGACGGTGATTGGTGAGAGGAGACCCAATGGATCGAAGATCCGAGCTGTTTCGCTTAAAATCGAGCGTTTCGTACAAGGCCGGTCAGAAGATTCTATAGCGAAGTTGAAAGTATCTGAGGATGGATCCCACTGAAGACCTAACACCTTCAGGGTTGATGGTGATGTTTCCATGGTGTCGAATGACACTGCACCAGTTAAGCAATCTTCACTAGGAAGATCCGATAGAAGTTGAGGATGGTTACTAACCCACTTTCGTAAATGAAATTGACCACGTTTGAATAAAGCGACAATTTGCGATTTGGCCTCCTGAGCAGTTTCTAATGTTGAAAATCCAGTAGCCACGTCATCAATATATACTTGAGTTAGAATAACTTGTCTTGCCAGAGGATAAGCGTCTCCTTCGTCTTCTGCGAGCTGTCTTACAGTTCGACACGCGAGGTATGGAGATGACGCTAAACCATACGTGACCGTATTTAGGCGGTATTCCTGTAGGGGCTCGCTAGGCGAGGTCCGCCAGAAAATGCGTTGATAGTCGCGATGGTCTGAAGACAAGACAATTTGGCGATACATTTGACGGGCATCTGCCATAAAAACGACGTTAGGTTCCCTGAACCGTAAAAGTAGTTCCAAAATATTTGGTTGTAATTTTGGACCGATGAGTTGGGTATCATTCAAGGAACGGGAATGAAGATCTTTAGCTGAAGCGTCAAAGACAACGCGTAGACGTGTGCTAACGGAATGAGGACGTAAGACGCAATGATGGGGAATGTAGTATTTTCCTTGACCTACGTCCTGGGACGGTACAAGTGACATATGACCGGATTCGAGGTAATCTGCCATGAATTCAGAATATTGACTACGTAAATCAGGATCGCGAGATAATCTACGCTCGATAGCGTAGAATCGGCGTAAAGCTACTTCACGAGAGCCTTCAAAAGTAGGTTCCGTGTCATTTTTGAAAGGAATTTTAACAATGTAACGCCCTGTTTGATCACGTGAATGAGTAGAAATAAAGATTTGTTCACAGAGTGACTCATCTGGACTCAATGAGGACGAATTCGGTAACGAATCAATTTCCCAAAAACGTTGAACTATTGAATTTAGATCGTTATCACTACTAGGTATAGCAGATAATTGAAGTAAAGAAGTTGATGACAAAGACGTTTTACCTAAAAGAAGCCACCCATAAATTGAATTAAATGCGGTAGGTTGGTTGTAACTTCCTTTAATGCGTTGGTTAAGAACAGACTCAACGAAGACATCTGCAGCTAATAGGAGATCGATGGGTCCAGGAATATCGAATCCTGGATCGGCCAGTGGCAACGATTTTATATGTGACCACCCCGATGTGTTTAACTGAGCGATAGGTTGGTCGCCACATATTTTCTTGATCACGTGCATGTTTAATTTGTAATAAACACGCGTATTCGTGCCTACGGAACATGTGACATCACCAGCAATGGGTGCTACAGAATCCCCGAGTCCACTGACCTTGGTATCAGCCTTAGCTGGAGTAAGCCCTAAACGCTTAACAGCAGATTCGGTAATAAAATTGCTCTGACTCCCGGTGTCGAACAATGCACGAAAAGATTGCATGTTGCCTGAAGCGTCCCTAACCTGAACGATAGCAGTAGCCAGCAACACAGTAGTATTTGATTGAGACCTTGATACCAAAGACGAGACGGTTGGACTTGGTTCCTGTGGCTGAGGTTTCTCGCGGTGAAGTAACGTGTGGTGTTTGCGTTTACATGCACGGCATGTAAATATCGAGTTGCAGTCTTTAAGTTGGTGGGATGACTTTAAACAATTATAACACCATTTTTTCTCATTAGCTACGTTCATACGTTCGTCGACCGATTTTTGAAGAAACGTGGGGCAAGCCATTATTGAATGTGATTCATCACAATAAGCACATTTACTCGGTTGTGTAGGTTGTTTCGCATCACCAGAAGCAACAAGTACTGTAGAGGCGGGGGTGCGTCGAGATTGAGGCGACACAACCGCGGGCGCAGTCTGGTTTGATTTAGGTTTAGAAGTAGCGGTGAAGTGGGTACCCCGTATAAGAGCTTCTGACTTGGCACGCAAAAATGATTTCGTTTGATCAAACGATGGTATTTCTACATCGAAATATTTCTCTTCAAGACTTTGGCGTACATCTGGGTCTAGTTTAGATAAAATATGATAAACCAAAACAAAGTCCCAATGTTGGACCGGGAAATCGAGTGTCTTTAAAATACATAAGTTCTCTTCTAAAAGGTCTAGTGAAGTTTGGAATTTATTCGCATCATTATGTTTAAAATCTGTGTTTAAAACCTCACGCCAACAAGTAAAAGATAAGTTGCGTTTAGACTTGTAGCGATTAACTAATGTTTGATATGCATCATGATAATGGTCTTGGGTCTTAGGGAACGTTTTCACTACCGTTAATGCTTCACCACTAAGGGAAGAAACCAAATAATGAAACTTTTCAGTGTCTGTAAGTGTAGTAGAATTATGTACTAAAGCGTTAAATGTATCATAATACTCAGGCCACTGTTTGATATTACCTGAGAAACTAGGAAGTACTATTTTTGGTAATCGAATATTAGAAGAAGAGTTTACATTTTGCGATTGAGATGATGGTGAAAGTGATTTTGTTAAACTGTGATAAATTGATCCTACTTGATAGTACATATCATCAAAACGTTCTTGCATCTCGTTATCATCATCATCCGGGTCGTCTAAAATATCTAAAATAATTAAATGTGCTTGTTCGAAATTGTGTGCAATGGCCTTTATGTCTCGATAATACGATAAAAACAAATCGTGCTTAGATGAGTCACTTAATGCTAACGTGCCAATCTCGAAAGATTTAGCTAGCCGGTTGTAAGACATAGTACGCTTTCGACGTAACGATGGCAAATCCTGTGTGGTATATTCGTCCACATCGATAGACTTCGATTTAGTTTTCTTTAACCTCCTAGTAGAATGTTTGCTAAGCAGCGACATTATGTGAAACGTAAAATAAAAATGCGTTAACACGTAAACAACAAAGATAAAGACTCACTGGAATGAATAGGTACAGCTAACCGCACAAGTTTTGTTTGAATGTACTATGACGCACCATACATGTACGACCTGAAACTTACGTGGAGCGGTGTACACGGTTGGCTGTTACGAAGAAATCGACGCCGGTTACGAATGCTCGGCCGTTGCGTAGGTATAATATGAAGTTACCCACAATGTAAAAAAGTGAAAAACTAAATTTATAAGATTTCTGTAATTAAAATAGTATAGAATGGAATGAAAATGAATACAGATATGTGAATTTGATACGGGTGGTAAATGATTATCGTAAGCCGATGGAATTAAGCACCGATTGAAAAGTGATTGCCTAATTAGATCCTACAATAATTACCTACGATGAAAGTGTGTGACGATAGATAATTCCTGTTCGATGGAGTTACCTCTTGGAACGATTGTGATTTACGTAGGTATAAACGGTTATTTCGATAAGAAATGTTATAAAAATATAGCTCGGAATGCAGCCGGTAAACGTTTGTTGTAATAGATTTGTTCTATAGACCAAGTTATATGACGTTTCTAACCAGAAAATACCATAAACGTAATAAGATTAGATGGAAAGGTCCCTGGTTTCGGCACCAAAACATGTAGCATGCGCACCAAAGCCGAAATAGCAGGGGTGGCTTTCTGCTACTAGGGAACACAACGATGACGAGTAAAATACGATGTTCAAAAACTCCACAGAATGTCAATAGCAAATAATAGTGCATACACGTACCTTGGACTGCTACGACACACGTTGAACCTTCCACCTCCGGTAGTACCAAGGGCAGGAACACAGGAATTCCGGGATGCGAGTTAGATATTCACGCGCGTAGAAGAAAAGAACCGATGGTTTGTCCAGTGTTGGGACAGGAGAACGTCGGGCGCGAAAAGGAGATGTTTTCACACACGCGGGTTTTCAAAAGTGTCTTCGCTCCAACTTTTTTTACGAGTCACGGTATGCACCACAGATTATAGAGGGTCTGCGTTTTGTTATCGCAAACTGATGGAACGTTGAACATCGATTAGAATTTGAAGAATTAGAATAAGTTACGTTTGGTTTTGTACGATGACGGAACACAGTCAGATATCAATGCAAACACCAAAAGGCGCTAACACGCTACCGTTTCGTCCCCGATAGCTGTAACGCCCCCGATAACAGCAACGAAAGAAGTAGTAAACGAGATACATAAACGGTTAGGCGTCCCGTCAAAACGTGACCCTCATGCGAGAGCCCCGGATCACGATCACATTCAAACACAATCGTAATCCACATCCACACCCCAAAAACGTTTACTCTATTTTCTTCCGTTTTAACGTATATCTACGCCTGGGAGCTCTTTTGCAGAATGCCAAATTCTCCAAGTCCCCAAAATAAAGATATGCGTCACACGTGATGCACCTTGAGTGAACGGCTTTGGATTTCTTCTGGCGTTGACTAATCACACATCTTTTTGTATTCTCACGTCCCAACAAGTGCTCTGGCTCGTGCATGATATTTCGCCTCAGCCTCACGTTTTCCACTGGTGCCTGACTGATCCCTATTGAACAGGAGCGATGCCGTTTAAGTAGAGATTCAGCAAGCGCATAGCGGAACTCACGATGCGTCGCGGGCAATTTATCAGTTATACGTTTCAGAGAACTTTGGTACATCACAAGCGCATTATGTATACGCACATTCTGTAGCCTTTTAAACATTTTCATGTACCATTTCACGCCTCTCTTTCGCTCCAACAGGTACATGGAGAGTTTTTGATCTTTGAGATCAACACCCCCCATGGACTTGTTGTAATCTTTTATACATGCCGGTTTCTCCGTCGGTTTACCAGCCCTAGTTCCATTATAGTACCCTGTGAATCCAAAACACTGTAACTATGAAAAACTGATTTTGAGTAAATGAGCAAGTACATTTTTTTTAGTTTTTCGAAGATTATTCCAAAAACAATAGTGAAAGTATTTAGTGTTTGGTATCAATTTAAAGGTTATTTTATGAGTTATTAAGCCTAGTATGTTTTATATACACAAACAATGAAACTAAGTAATTATAGTGGATAACTTGTGTTGCCGTAATAGTCGTCAGAAGCGAAGGATGAAATTGTTAAGACAATACACTGCATTTAGAGTTACAGTGTATTGACTTGGTAAAATAGGACCTAGAAATGTTTGATAGGTAGTTATAGTCAGATTTTTTATTATATGGAATAAACTGATGGATCAAAATGTATGGGAAAGAGACAAAAAAACGAGTTTATTAAATTGGTAAACAGCTTTTTATATTTGGTCCAAAAAGTTAAACATAAGTCATATTGACAAAATCAATCTTGCGGCATTACAATATATTATTATTTTAATATATTATTATTTTGTTTTATTTAATAAAAAAAAATAAAAACATTTTCAACTTCGTTATGAAAATGGAATCAGTCTTACAGTTTCACATAGGAACTTGAAAATCACTTGAAAAACTTAACATTACATAGGGTAGAGCCACCAAAGAGTGCGCATTTTATAAACTTTTATTTATTAAAAAATCAACTTAAAAGTTACACTTTGTACTTATTATTAATTTTAAGCTTTGGTCATTGAAGAATACAATTTTAAACTTTAATCTAAGGTAACCGGTCTCAAATAATTTTAAAATAGTCTCAAACATAATACTCGTCCCGTGCGCACTCTTAGGGTGCTCGGTTGCAAAGAGTACGCAGTGACAACCCTTCATACAAGCTAAGAGTACGCAAGAGAGCGAAGTTAAGACATCAACCCTGACAATTATCACAAGTGAAGGCCCCAAATCCCATGTAGTCTGTGCATTCATCATGCCACCAAGCAGTACATCGGCCACATTGGATCCAATCTTCTGGCGGCGGCTCAACGTAGACTTCAAGACAAAGGGGACATCTTATAATTTCTTGACCTGTATTTGTATTAAAAGCTAAATAATTAAAGCGGCTAAAGTTGGATAAGAAGGAAACACTTAGCAGTTTTTGTCCGCCAAACAAATTCGAAGTTTCCCATACTGTTCTTTGTTAAGGTCTAAGTCAATAAATGTCCGTAGTGCTTCTTCCTTTGTAAAAGGTGTAACGTCTTCAGGGTTCTCAGTTATGAATTTAAGAAACTTTTTCTCATCATTTTTTACGCAGTTCGTATAATATTAACAATTGTGGCCACCTCCGTCTCACCCATAGACCGCAACTCCTGAGCATATGCATTGAGCACACAGTCCAATCCAACTCTTGTATTAATTCCATGTTTTTTCGTTTCTTTGTTTTTTCTGAAGATGCTTCGTATGGTTTCGATGGTCTGCCACCTGCACTGCTTCCAGACGTATTAGGGTCATTAACTGTTACTAGACACTCCAGTGGAACACGAAATTCACCATTTAACCAGTCTACGTTCTTACTTTCAAAGCGTTCTTTTTTCCTGGATGCATTTCTCCAGCGTTCGTTACATTTAGATACCAAGTTTCTTTGAATGTAGGAGACCACAGTAGCCATATCTTCTGGTGACAAATTGAAATTTTCTTGCAAGTAGTCTTCTATATTATTCCCATTTATCAACAAATTGCACAACTCTCGTTTACGGAAAGGTCGGGCAAAGTGGCCACCCTAAGCTTTGAATGACTACCAATTAGATATAATATTAACATGTTTTATGTTACTTTATCAGTTTGTTCTCATAAACTAATGTAGTTTTGACATCAGATTGTTATTTTCACTTATAAACAGTTATTCAACAATATTTTTAACTTTAAGTCAAAATGGGAAATTTACCACTTTATGTGGCCTACATAAATCCACGAAGCGGGTAAAGTGGCACAGTCTCAATAAAATATAAATTTTGTTATATTAATTCAAGTTTTATTTAAATTGAACACATGAAATAATTAAATATGATAAAGGAACTCAAAGTTTCTTAATTATTAATTATTTTTTATTGATAAGTAATTAATCATCCACACAAATTAATCTTAAGCACAAAATTCGCAAAGAAAATCATTATCTTCGTCATCACAGCCCGAGCAGGCTTCATGGGCCCATCGCTTACAAATAGAACACTGTATCCAGCCATCATCATGTTTTGACTTAGACCAAACTTCCCCGCAGTAAAAACAATCAGGGTCATCATCCATATCATCATCAGTTTTAGTGCATTTCTTAATTTTAGTTTTAGATTTTTTTGCACTTTTCTTTGGAACAATAGTAAGTTTAGAAACTCTCTTTGGTGCCTTCTTTTGTTCTTGTAGTGTTTTTTCTTCTTGTAATTCTTGTTTATGGACTGCTAGTTAAAACTGTACGACCCCTCTTTCTGTTTATTTTTTTTGTTTTAGGTAATGCCTTGGGAATCGGAAACAAGTCTCTAGGCGTTACTGCGAATGATGTGCTTGGTTGTGGATCTAACATTGGCGACAATATTGTGTTTGGTTGTGCATCTAACATTGGCGACATTATTGTGCTTGGTTGTGAATATAACATTGGCGACGTTATTGTGCTTGGGTGTGGATCAACCATTGGCGACATTAATATGCCTGCTTGCGAATCCAACAATGGTGGTGTCATTGCTAGTATTTCCTCCAGGGCATCCTGTAGAACTGATGGAGACTCTTCTCTTTCAGGTGTCTCATTCTCTTTGTTGGCCTCATTTTGTTGTGTTACTGGTTCAGCATGTGCCACATCTGTTGTATCTGCAGCCAAAAAGTCATGGTCTTTGAAGACGTGGCGGTCTATTGGCTCTATTCCACATTTTCGAAAACCATTGACTGCAATAGACTGTTGGGCTGCCTCACTGTAGGCTTCGCCAAAGAGTTTGTTGAATTGGAATACAGTTATTGCTCTTCCTGGGTTATTGCGAAGATACTTCTCAACTGCACGGATGTAATACTTGTTATACTGCAGTCACAGGCCCCATGAAAGCCTGTGACTGCAGTGTGGCGGCAAACATAAGACTGTGGTGTGATTTATTCTTGCCAATTCAATAAAATCCAAATTTTTGGTGTGTGTATTATGTCCATCAAGAATCAGGAGAGCTGGATCATCTTCCGTCGGCTTGGCGAATTTGAGGAAATGTTTAAACCAATCTGTAAAAATGTCCAATTGCATCCACCCTGACGAATGACAAGCAAATCCTGTGCCTGGTGGTGCCCCATCTTGAAGTTCCACCTTCATTCTTTTTCGGGGAAAAATAATAAACGGGGGAATAAAGTTTCCACCAGCCGCCATACAAATTACAACGGTGCTTAATACACTCCGCTCTGCTGAGGTGATAGCACCCACCTGCTTCTTACCCTTTTGCGCTAATATTTTAGAGCTTTTGCTCTGCACTGTCGTAAAACCAGACTCATCCACATTAAAAATACGATGAGGTGGGTAGTTTGTTTTAGACCTTACCTCTTCCAGTAGGTCAAAAAATTTCATGACACTTTATTAAAGCCCTGTGCTCGAGCAAGAGAGGTTGCTTCTGGGCTTCTTAATGTCAGTTCCGGATGACGTTTTCTAAAAGCAGAAATCCATGCTTTTCCAGCCATTTGAGTATCTTTATTAAACTTGTGTTCTATATTATTGCGTTCAGCCAACTGATAGGCCAGTCTCCGTACACCCTGTAAAGTTAATCCGTAAAATCGCTTTTCCATTTCTAAAATGTGATGCACCAATTCTTCTTCTTGCTCCATACTAAAAGTTGGGCGGCAAGACCCCAATATTTTTTTATTTTCAATAGCTTCTTTGTTTATTCCTTTTACACGTCTTTTGAGCGTCGATCGAGGAACTTTGAATTCTTTGCTAGCCTTGAGGAAGCCAATTTTTTCGTTTCGCACAGCTCTTATAGCTTTTTCCATCGCATCCGGAACCCATGTCTGTTGCTGCGACGTCCGTTTGTACGTACTTGGCATATTATTACCTAAAATAATACTAAACATTATTTATATTTACTGGAAAAAAATGCACAACGACGGGTAAAGTGGCCTACTAGGTAACTTTACCTACCCACTGGATAGGTCACTTTACCCGAAACGGAACGCGACGAAAAAAAAAACGACTCCAATGTCAAATGAGGTTATATTATCCTCCTTTGCCGTGAAATAAACACTTCATTACAGCGACTAAACCGGTAAAATATCACATCGTTTATAACTTATGTTAAACACAGTAATAAATTACAATGTTTAACCTCCTGGATTCCAGAAAAAAAAATTTTGGATATTATTTGAAGCTTAGGTTTTTTGGTGTAACAGGGGTCTGTACACGTCCAAAAAAATGAAAAAAAAAATATTGTTGTTTATATATTGATTTTACTTATGTCATATATATATGACAATGGATCTGTATATGAAACTAGTACTGATACTTATGTCATATGTATATGACACTGGAATTCAACTCCAAATAAAATTCAAAGTATATATATTTTTTTTATTTTTTTTTGGTTTTTAGTAATAAATACATATATTATTATATATATATCGACGATGAAGTGACATGAACCTCATCTACCAAAACATAATTTTACAGGAAACGAAAAAAACGTTTCATTCTTTTTAAACACAAGGTATGAATAAAACTAATATTGGTTGTATATTATATAAGAAGCGTGTATCGAGGGATGTGTGAGACTTGTAGATATCCAATCAACTTTTTGATTTAGGCGTAGATAGGTGATATTGGCAACCTAGGCTTTAAAAATATACATATTAATAGCCAAGATAGAAGATCTTTCTAGTAAGGAAATGCTAAGATATTTTAAATAAAAGGCGTGATTTTTATAGAAATTTTGAGTTTTTTAACATTTAATGAACTTTAACATTATTTCAAATGTTTACAAAATAATAGTGGCGTATTGTCGTACTATTACAATAGGTGATAGAACATAAATATGCCAAGCTGGAAGTAAGAAGGGAAGTTGCTCTCGCCACTTATTTATTTAAGATTATGCGTGGTAAAATACACAACCCAGGCGTTCTACGCACAGTTAGGTTGTGTGTACCTGACGGGCATGTGGGGCGCCGGAGGCGGCCGCCGCTGCTGTGGGTGCCGCCCGCTCGCACCAATCTGCTGCAGCGCGCGCCACTGACGCGCGCGTTGCGTACACTCAATATGATGTCACAACAGATTGACTGCTTCAATTGTACTCTGAGCGAATTCACACAGGCCGCAATTTGTAACATTACTTTAGGCTAAGATTTGTTATCTCGTATTATACTACACTATTGTATTAGGTAAGTAAGCCTGTGAGGATAGTGTATGTGTGTTATAAACAAATAAATAAATAAAAATGTATTGTGAATTACGTTTGCTGCGATCGGAGGATCGAAAAAAAAACCGAAATGATTTTAAATTAATTTAATTACTAATTTGATATTACAAAATTAATCCTATGAATGACGATTCCAAGTCGAAGTAGGACGATAGAATGATCATTCTTACAATTTATTGAACAAACAACAGTTTGCGAAATCGATTGACGTCATAGGTGCATTGGCAATAATAAGTATCGATGCGGAAGCAACGTCAGCGACCTTCATGTGGTAGCGCTATGTAATTCCTCCCCCCTTAGAACGGCGACTATTTTAGCACGTTGAGTGAAAATGTTGCCGGAAGTTCGCCAGGACTTTCATTCTCTTTCAGGGTTGCGGCTGGTGGTTGCTGTTTCTTTTCCCTAGTGTTCGTACGTCTGCGTAGGTAGCGCCGGGTCGTAACGATGATAACGAGTACGCTTGCAATCGATAGTATTCCATAGAATGGAATTGTAGTGTGATAAAGTCCGTCTGTGACCACGTTTTCAAGTTGGACAGGATTCTGGATCATGAGTTGGTCCTGGATGCTGTGTAGTCCTTGGAGATCGATAGAGTTCAGATTGACGTGGGTAGCTGTGGTGGCCTGCTTCTCAGCGTCATAGGGTATCTTCATTAACTTCAAGGGTTGGCCGTTAATTTCGTCATAAACGTTCGCAATGGTGAACTCTTCAGATTTCAAATAACATCCGGTAGGAATTGTTGCAAGATAGCTACCCTGAAGCGATGTGTAGTCTTTCCGGTTACAAGTTAGTTGTATCTTCGTTTCTTGAGGAAAGGATAGGACGTAATGTTGGTCGTCGAGCTTCTCCATGGCTTCTCTCGTCAAGGTGACTGTGGTAAACCTGCAGGAGTCTTGTAAAACTTGGTTGGTGATTAACTCCTGGACGCAGTCAGCTTTGGTGCGAATCTGATGGGTAATATCTTTCTCACAGAGGTACCAGTCTTTCGACTTCGGGCATTCAGCCTCTATGTACACATGTGACATCTCGTTAGTTGCAAGGAAAGGGAAGGGTGGAATAAGAGCTTGTGCATGTTTATTAGGCACCACAGAGAGTCTATAGATATCGAAGCTATTTTAAGAAAAAATTGGGAATTTAAATACGAATACTATCTGCTTGTCTACATAATATGATCCCGGTTTTATAATATCATAATAATCTCTAAGTTCTAGGTCTAGAACCTGTTCTTCAGCGTAAATAGTCTTAAGTTTCCTTACCATTGACTCTAGTATTTCTATGTCTATCATGGAGTGATGGGTACTACCAGCACGAATGAAAGCTAAACTATTTTCTATCCTGATTAATTCCTGGAATAAGTCCTCTACATTATCGCTTATAATTTCTAGTAATTGGGCAAAATGAGCATATTTCATTAAACTTTTCTCACTTAGTGCGTTACTTTGTAATATGGTTTCTAGAGTGATATTAATTTTATTCTGGTTTTGTACTATCTGTGTGATTATGCTATTATATTTAGACATCCACTCCTTACTCATACTAATATGTTCATTGAATTCGGTCACTAATTTATTTTGGTTACGTTCTAAGATCTTAATTGCCTGATTATATTTTAGTGCATCTTCGTGATCTAGGTTCCCAGTTAAGCTTTTTATTATTGAACCTAGTCCATCTACAAGACCTCTTTTGGCTCTATTGGGTTCTAAAGATCGTAATTGTTTTAAGACATTGCCAAGTTTGCTAGTAAGATATTCCAACTGAATTTCGTATAGTGCGTAAGTGTCATTAGTCATTTGATTTTGACAGTTCCTTAGTTGGGTCTGTAGGGAGTGAACACTGTTTTTTTAGATATTATTTAGTTGTATGTACTGAATGAAGGTATGGTGATGAGTCGTGATTTTCATTTGTCCAAGTTTAAAGGGTAGAAGTCCGGGTCCTTCGTCGAGGCTTTCAAGTCTTATCTCCTGAGATCGCGTCATTGGGAGCATTGTTACCAGTAGGATCCTGTAACAATTTTGCTGATTTAGGTATACGCTTAAGTCTTGACTTCGCTATGGGGCCACGTTTTTTTGAGGTATAAATGTGAATCGGCAGGTCTGCTAGAACTGTGTCTTGTGCATATCGGGGGGCAGTCTTTTGTCGACTTGCAAGAGGGTTTGTTATAAATACCTGTTGTTGGGGGGCGTATTCTATCTCAGGTTCACGGGTTTCATTTCTTTTCTCAATTATCGCGGTACGGTTAGCCAGTGATGACGAGTTAATGATGTCATAGACACGTTTCATTTTATCTCGGTGAGCTTGCGTATACTGTTGTAATAAGTGCTGTGTCAGGTCAATGTCTTTACAGTCTCGGGGGTCAAAATGACCAGTCAGTAAGTCAAAGGGTCGACATCTTGTGAAGCTATGTATAGAGCTATTATAAGCTATTAGAGCATAGGGCACAAGATTAATTATTGGTTCGTCTTTAAACTGTAGCTTAAGGAGTCTAAGATGTTCTAGAAGGGTTGAGTGTAGTCGTTCGACATTTCCGTTGTCGTTGGGTGAGTGAGCTAGTATTCTATGATGGTTGATGTTATGAAGCCTTGTGAATTCCATGAACAGTTGGTTTGTGAACTCGGTCCCGTTGTCTGTGATAATAGTTATTGGGACGCCATGGTGGGTACAATATTGCAAAAGGGCTTGTAGGATGCTAATTGCTGTTCCGTCACGTACTTTGTAAATACGTCGATAAATGTTACGTATTTTTCACCCTGTACGGTGAATAGATCCATATGGATTGTCTCGAACGGTTTGGTAGCCGGTGGTACAATATTAAATTGAGGTCTTATCGGGTTTCTGTCGTACTTGGCCTGACCGCAAATTGTACATTCATTTATGAATTTGGTTATCTGATCCTTCATCTTTGGCCAGTAATATTTACGAGATAAGGCTAAATGACACTCGGTAATTCCGCGATGGTTAGTTTTACCGTCATGATAGTGTCGTATTATCTCCTGTTGTCGAAGATAATCTTTGACATTTTCTAATTCAGATTTAGCTAAAACGAGTTTTAAGGTTGAACTTTTGAATTTGTCCTGTATAATCGGTATAATTGAGTACATGGCTAAAGGTGGGTTAACTAAAATAGCTGTCTTAACCTTAGGGTTAACGTACTCTTTTACGGCACAGATCACATCTTCCTCTAAGTTAGATTCGGACAGCTGGATACTTATACGTGTATGGGTGTCAAATGGCTTAGTAACTACGGGTCGTTTTTTTACGTCATTTACAATGGTAAAGCATATCTGCCTGTTGAACTTATTCAATGGCTCGTCAGTTATGGGAACTTCTAGGATGGGGTTCTCAACGCTTGTATGTACTGTTTCGGTTGAGGAGTTTGTTTTACCAAGGACGGTTTCTGTTGGATTACCCATTAAGGAGTTTAGTTCATCAACTTCATCCATTAAGGACGTGGCTTCTTTAGTGTGAATTTCAATGCGAGAAAGGGCGTCAGCATTTGTATTGGATTTCCCTTTCTTATAAATAACTGAAAAGTCATATTCGCTAAGTCTAAGTCTCCACCTTGTCAGACGGGAATTTGGTTCTTTCATGTTCATCATCCATTGTAATGGCTTATGGTCAGTGAAAATTTTAAATTTGCGTCCAAATAGGTAGGGTCTGAAATATTTCGTAGCCCATACTATAGCGAGTAATTCTTTCTCTATGGTACTATAGTTCATCTCGCTTTCGTTTAGGGTTCGGGATGCATAACAGATAGGTTTGTCCGAGTTTATAGGTCCTTGCGATAGAATAGCGCCAATGGCTACGTTCGAAGCGTCTGTCGTCAAGTTAAAGTCTTTACTGAAGTCTGGATACTGTAGGATAGGGTCATTAGTCAGGAGGATCTTGCATCGTTCGAAACAATTCACGTATTCGGAGTCAAGGGAAATTTTACGTCCTTTTTTCAAGCATTGAGTAAGCGGTTTTGTAGTTCGGGCAAAGTCAGGAATAAATTTTCGATAATAACCAAGAAGGCCCAGGAATTGTTTGATTTCTTTCGGTGTTTTTGGAATGGGGTACTTCTTAATTGCAGATATTTTATCGGGATTTGGCCTAATGCCGTCTTTACTGATGATATGGCCTAGATAAGCTGTTTCAAGTTTCAGGAATTCAGATTTGTCCATCTGGATTTTAAAGTTGGACTCTCGAAGCCTCTGGAATACTTTTTCGAGATTAGTTATATGTTCCTGAAGGGATGTGCTGAAGACGATGATGTCATCTAAATAGACAAGACATATCTCGTTTTGGAGTCCTCTGAGGACATTATCCATCACACGCTGGAACGTGGACGGCGAATTTTTTAGTCCCATCGGCATTCTGAGGAATTCAAAATGACCGTGTTCCACGTTGAATGCGGTTTTTTCTACATCCTGAGGGTACATTTCCACTTGGTAGAATCCACTTGCCAAATCCAAGGTCGTGAAATAGTGGCATTTACCTAATTTGTCGAGAACGTCATTGATGTTGGGTATAGGGTACCTATCGTCCAGGGTCTTCTCGTTTAACTTACGGAAGTCAACTACGAGACGCCATTTTTGCTTTCCTGAGGCATCTAGTTTCTTTGGGACCACCCAGATAGGCGAGCTCCATGCGGATTCTGATGGTCGTATGATACCTTGGTCAAGCATTTTAATTATTTGGTCCCTAACTTCCTGGCGATGTACAAATGGATACCGGTAGCTTTTAGCGTGCACCGGAACATCGTCGGTAGTTCTTATTCGATGCTTTATCTTGTTTGTAAAAGTTAGTCCCTCACCTTCTATATAAAAAACGTCCGAGTAACGGGAACAAAGAGCTATCAGGTTAGCCTTTTCTTCCGGGTTCAGGTGATCAGTTCTTAAGCGCGATACCACTTCTTGAGCGCGTGTCGTTGTTTGTTGAGTACTACTGCACTCGATATTGAATAATTCCGCGTGCGCTGGGCGATCGATTGAAAATATTACGTCATTTAGTGTCGGATTTTCGATTTCCAAGTAACCACGATTACGACTTACGGTAGTAATACATTCATGAATTATGCAATTGCAAAGAGTTTGTTCCCGAATTAAAACGTCGCCTTCTGGCACATCAATGGGGATACGGATAACCTTAGTACTCCCAGCTGGTATAATATCTTCGTATAAATTTACGTTACACGAGTTATACATTGCAATAGGGTTTATTGCAGATCGAGTCACCAACATGTTTTCTTTCAAGTCTATGCGAGCTTCCCAGTCATTTAGCAGATCTAAACCGATGAGACCATCGAAATAGTCATGAAACCGATAGATGAACAACTTCATGGTTTTGGCGGCATTAAACTCCGCAAAACATGGCAAGGTTATAGAGTAATCGTTCCTGCTTGTTGCGTGTATGTTGGTTACCTCAAAAGGGTCGAAATGTAAGGGGTATTCGGCGAAATATTTTTCAACAGCTTCGGGGCTAATAAAAGATTGGTTAGCACCTGTATCTATTAAAAGTTTTAGAGGTGGGTCTCTAGTTTGTATATAGGGGAGTTGCCTCTGTGTCTGAAGATTTAATTCTATTTTGGTTTTTGCGACGTCGAAGCCTCCTGAAAATCCTGTTGAGCATGGTCAGTTACACCCGCTTGCGATTCATCAAATACTTGGTCGTTTGTTGTCACGTTATAATGAGTCGAGTCAGCGGCGAGGCTACTCGGGTCAGGGACACTGTCATTGTAGTCAGTATAGTAATTGAACACCGGTTCGTAGTAATAGTAGTAATATGAGTCGTCATGCGTCATGCACTCATTCATATTCATTTCTCGGGCTTTGAAATAATTCGAAGGTGGTGGATTTCCAAACTTATTCCAATCATGGGCTGCTGGCTGATTTGTTGGAAGTAAGGGTTTGGGAGTGAATCGTTGAACACCACTCATTGGCTGAGGGCCTTGAGGTGCATTATTTCGGGATGTTAGTCTAAATAGGTTACTACGGGGATTGTAATTAGGAGGTGCCGCACTGAACATTCTTTGCGGGCTCGTTGGCATACGCTGTTGATGTTGTGCTGGTGCAGGGAATTTAAAAGGCTGAGGTGCGGGCCCCGCTGGACGCTGGCCCATGGGTAATGGCCAGTTAGGTATTGGTGTCAGGAAATTATGAGGTCGTGGGGTAAACGCTACAGGTGTAAGAGTGGGATGAGCGACTTTAGGAGGAGCTTGGGTTTTTGGGGTCTCGCGTTGTTGCAGGTACATTACATTGAGTTCCTCTTGAACGAACTCGAGCGCCTTCTCTATTGTTGGTGGGCGCATGCAACGTATGCGGGATCCTAGAGGTTCTTTCAACCCTCGGACATATGCCTGCATGGTAACCTTTTTATATAGGTCGCGTTTCGCTTCTATGGTCGTCGATACAGTCTCATGTAAAGTCACGTAAGTCATGATCGTACTAAACAACGTTTGGCAATGATCGTAGAATTCTTGTGGCGTTTTATTACCCTGAGTAGGTAAAGAGAGGTCGTTGTACAATGCGGTTTCATCACGCTGATCTGAAAAGTTATTAGTCAAGGCAGTTCGAATGCCTAGCCAGCTCTCTGGTATTCCATTGGCATTAATAGTGCATGCCGCGGTCCCAGTTATTTTATTAAGTATTCCGTTTATTAAGCATAAGTTGGAAAATTCACTGCCAGGTGCACTACTTAAGTACTGCGCAGCTAACGAATCACAGATTCTAATGAAACGGGTAAGGATGTTCGGGTTGCCGTCGAACTCCGGAATAAGGCGAAGAGCCTTGTAGATAGTATCTGGGTTATTCTGAGCCTGAGTCATATTGTCTAGTTCTAAGTTATCCAAGGTTATATCTCTATTTATATCTACTGTACGTTGGCGAGCCTGTCGCGATTCAGGCTCCCGCGTACCGGAGGCCCTTGGATGATAAATCTTGAGGTTTAAGATTCAAAGGGATGCAACACGAGAATGTTTCAGGTGTACTTACAGGTGTCTCATTTCTGGTTCCTCTCCGTGAATCGGTGGCTGGATTCTCCTTCTGATCTGCAGCAGGTCCGTAGGTTCCGGATACTCGTGACGTGACTTGATAGTCGCCCAGGTGACTCGCGATCGTGGTAATCGATATGAAATTGATTCTAACGCGATTCGCGAACCGGCCCGCGAGTATCCTACCGACTGCGCCAATTACGTTTGCTGCGATCGGAGGATCGAAAAAAAAAACCGAAATGATTTTAAATTAATTTAATTACTAATTTGATATTACAAAATTAATCCTATGAATGACGATTCCAAGTCGAAGTAGGACGATAGAATGATCATTCTTACAATTTATTGAACAAACAACAGTTTGCGAAATCGATTGACGTCATAGGTGCATTGGCAATAATAAGTATCGATGCGGAAGCAACGTCAGCGACCTTCATGTGGTAGCGCTATGTAATTAGGTAGATACTTTGTGTTATTTTGATAAGAATTAAGCGCGCGAACTTTTAAATAGTTCGGGTTTGATATTGATTCTCTATCGAGCATTTTAATAAGGCATGCCGGGCTTTTGGGCTTATATGAAGGTACCGCCACTGTGTATAAGCATACTATTTAAATTTGTGATAATTGACTAAAATATAGTTTTTCTGTGCCTATGCTTGAAATAAGTTTGCATCATCCTGGGGTGAGGTAGAAGTATACAGTGAAATAAGCTCAGCCATAGATTTAAAGAAATATATTTAGAGAGAGAGAGATACACATAAATATACACTCGGCGTCACAAAAATCGCACACAAAAATCGCACCTCTTTAAGAATTCCCTTCAAAGTCATTTTAACCCTATTAATCAATGGTAGACATATGACTGTAAGGTATCATTGGAAAGGCAATTCATTTAAATTTCAGAATAAATCAATGGATTTGGTTTTTTGTTTACCAGGGAATAAAAAAAAGCAAGCAAATGCAAATGATTAAAAAGTTAAATTTTATTTTATCAGCAAAAATTACAAAGAAGTCCTTAAAAACAACTTAAAACCTAGTGTTACCCCCTCTAGCCCTGATGACTGCTTCCATGCGTCCTCTCATGGACCGAATTAATGTGACAACAGTCTCTTGAGGAATGTTGTCCCATTCTGCAACGACGGCATCTTGGAGGTCTTGGAGAGTGGTAGGGGCAGGATCACGTGCCCGTACTCGCCGTTTCAGTTCATCCCAAAGATGCTCAATAGGGTTCAGGTCTGGACTTCGCGCCGGCCAACGCATAACAGGGATTCCAACTTCTTGCAGGTAGTCTCTTACAATTAAAGCGGTGTGACAGCGGGCGTTATCGTGCATTAACGTGAACCCACTGCCAACAAAACCAGCATAAGGGACAACCAGCTCCTCTAAGATCTCTGTTATGTACCGAGCAGCAGTCAGCGACCCTTGCCCGCGAGCACTTCCAGCCCGAGAAACGCACACAAGGTTCGTTTTACCCTCGATTGACATGCCGCCCCAGAACATGCACGAGCCACCCCCGTATTCCACTGTCTCTTGAATACAGGCTTGCGCGAATCGTTCCCCTTGCCTCCTATACACTCTTCGACGCCTGTCGTTGCAGAAAAGACACACCCTCGTCTCATCCGAGAAGAGCACAGCCCTCCATTGGTCTATTGTCCAATCCACATGGTCACGGGCAAATTGCAACCGGTCTCTCCTATGCTGTGCAGTTAATTTTGGCCCTGTAGCAGCCCTATGAGCTGCAATTTTCTTCTCCCGCATTCTTCTTCTAATCGTGGAGACGCTTACAGAAGTTCTGCGAGCTGATCGCAGTTGTTGTTGCAGCTCAACAGCATTGGAGAACCGATTACGTAAAGACGTCGAAACAATGAAGCGATCGTCTCTTTCGGATGTGCACCGTTGTCTTCCAGATCCACGTCTTCGGATATAGCCACCAGTCTCTTGGAAGCGTTGGAACACTCGTCGAACGGCAAAACGACTCAAGTTCAGTTGCCGAGCAACATCACATTGCCGCATCCCTGATTGCAGTAGTGCAATGACTTGAGCGGCTTCATCTGCAGTGGTATCCATCTTCTGGGGTATTTTTCTTGCTGTAGCTGTTCACGTGTGTTCACTTTAAAGGTTGAATAGCGAATGACTCACATTTATTTTTATTTTTATTTTTTGGAATGGGCATCTCGCAGTTTATCCTTTAGGGATATTTACTGCTCAACCGAACTTTCCTGTGGGGGGCTTAATTAAAATTAAGGCCTCCAGCCAGGCATAAAAACTTAACTCACATTTAACCCGGGTCGCCCGTTTTATACCCTTGTAGGGAGGTGCAATTAGTGGCCGTTGTAATGCGTATTTTGACAACATTTTTTTTAACGTTACGTGCTAATGAGATCTGTTGTGTTTAGGAATTCTAACTGTTGTTAATTTAAAGGTCGTTAAACATACTTTCAATTGATACCAATATTAATAAGGTTTAATGTATTCGTTACTGGCGGGACATGTTTTAAACTTATTTTCGAAGAGGTGCGATTTTTGTGACGCCGAGTGTATATAGGGCGAGAGATGGAGAGAAAATGGGCTTAGCATTATTGGAACGTAAAAGATATATAAAATAGTCCCACACAACTCTAATCATAGCGTAGTGTGTTTGCTAGGAAGATGTGGCACAATAAGCTCCCCATATATTTTAAAACTACTCGACCAACTACTATGTTCACTGCGCACGTAACTCGCGACACCTCAGTTTGACCACCGTCATCGCTAATAGAATGCCCCTCTGTCAACGTTATTTAGTTTTCGTTTGATTATTGTAAACAAGACATTTCAAAGTTTGATTCAGAAGTAGATATTGTAATTACAACGAATAATTAATATACTCACTGATTTCCTGGTCAAGCCTCGAGCTTGAGGTTTCGGACTCGTCTTCGGAAGTCGATGTCGTCGATAGGTCCTCCGAAGTCACCAGGTTCTTCGGAGTCACCAGGTCCTTCGGAGTAATCAGGTCCTCCAGAGTAATCATGTCCTCCGGAGTCACCAGGTCCTCCGGAGTCACCAGGTCCTCCTGGTGCTCAATGTATTCGCCTTCGCCAGATACATCCTCGGTAGTAATTATTTTTGTCAATCGGCTGGGTCTCCCTGGTGAAGAATGTCCTGGTGTAGTAAAGGAAGTAAAGGAAGGGGTACCTACTGAGCATAGGTCCCTAAACTAAGTTCGTACACATGTGAGGTCAACCGCATATGTAACTGTCGCTGGCAGATTGTATGATTCGGCATTATACCTACATACGGCGCCGTCCGTTAGTCCGTTTGTCCATTTGACAATTATAAGTGTAAGGGTGACCAACAATTTAGAGTAATTTTATTAAAAAAAATATTCTACGATCAGTTGCACGTTAGTAGAATATTTTTATTATACTGCAAATTTCAACGTCACTGCTACGAAATAAGATCGCTCATAACATTTAAAACGCATTATGAATACCGAGCATTAAAAAATGACGGAACTTTTACGAATGAGCGGTTCAATATTTTGCTAGTCCGTTTATTTGACATACCTTTGAAATGTACTTGGAGAAGTAAAACGAAAATTTGGGACCAATACCTACTATTGGAAATGAAAGATCAAGTACTCAGTATCACTGCAGTACTACATGTACTGCACTAGATAAGGATATTATAGGTAAAGTTGCCGCTGATAAAATTCCGCTTGGTCTAGATTCTCTACTTATCGTTTGATTTTTGTAAACAACACATTTAGAAGGCAGGTAAATCAAAAGTATTAAAATAACCTCAAATATTGAATATACTCACTGGCCCTTAGTGGACGGCTGCGGCGAGCGACTTGGCGGCGTTGGAGCAGCGGTACCCTAAGTGAGCGCACAGGCGGTCGAAACCGCGTTGGCAGCACTGTTAATCAAACACAACATTTTGTAAAAATAATGGAAATTCCGTCTTAACCTCATACACATGAGTGTGTAAATAACGAATAAAGTGCGGAAACTAATTTCATACACGTAAGAAGAATCATGGCACATCTATAGAACTTATGTCAACTCCATATGATGTGATCATTCGTTGTCGCTAACGCTCACAGAAAAGGGATTTTGTCTGAACCCGCCAGTAAGTTAACAGTTGGCAACAGGAAAATGGTATTAGAACCCTTAACGGTAAAAGATTGTTTACTGTATTCAAAATTATAGAAATGGTACAGTTAGCTCGAGAAAGAGTTATTCAATTATTTTCGCGTTTATGCTTGTGGAAACTTGGAGACGTTTCAGGTGCATTGAGTTTTTTGTCTTCTCTCGTTTTGTTTCCTACATGCGCGGGAGTGAGGGAGTGCCATCACTAATTTCTATTCTCGTAATGTTACTTTACCATTGTTTGGCAGGTCATAGAGAAAACTTCTTTCAAAATTTCATTTATAAATATTGGCAGATCCGAGTACAAACGACTGTGCCAGTTACGGACTTGAGACAGGCTTTCCAGCTCGGAACAAAAAAAAATCGAGCTTTTTTGTGTACCCAGTTTTTTTCAAATGCGCCAATACTGTTTTGTGGTCATTTCCCGGTTCTTCAGCTACTAACTACTGATATGCCGATCTTGCTCCACTTTTGCATCCATTTTATCCGTAATAGGGCGACCAGAGCGAGGTGCATCTTTGACATCTAAAAATTTCCGGATTGAAAACGTTTAAACCAAATTTGTGCTACTCTCACAGACCCTGCACTAGGTCCATAAACATCGCAAATATTTTACGCGGCTTGCGTTGCATTTTTACCTTTTTTGTAGTAAAATTTTAAAATGTATAGAATTTCTTCCTTAGATTCACTCATCTTGGCGGTACGAAAAATAAATGAAAATGACATATTTTCCTAATTTGAATTTGTAACTACTTATGTTCTTTAAAATTTAAACTTTCAATGATACCAAAACCAGCCAGATACAAATAGTATAGCCAAAGAGATTTTATTACAAGTTCATACATACTATAATGCGAAAAGACTTTTTCCCCAACCTATTATATGTTTTCGTGATGGGGATATCAAACATTTATACAAAAACTGCTCAACCTATTACTGTATGCGCATGTGACTTGTGGACATCTTAGCTTGACCATCGTTATCGCTGGCAGAATGCGAAACAAAACGTATAGAAGGTAAATTTGAAGTAAAATATTATAATTACAACGTTTCTTGAATATACTCACTGAATTTAATGACTGGATCAGGCTGCGGGCCGCGTTTTACTTCCAAACATGGAGGAAGCCTCAATAACAGCTTCGCTGAACAAACACATTATAAGGGAACTATGAAAATCACTCTCATCGCTTTAGTTTTTAATATAGATATATACAACAGTTTGTATAAGCATACTATTTAAATTTGTGATAATTGACTAAAATATAGTTTTTCTGTGCCTATGCTTGAAATAAGTTTGCATCATCCTGGGGTGAGGTAGAAGTATACAGTGAAATTAGGCTCAGCCATAGATTTAAAGAAATATATTTAGAGAGAGAGATACATATAAATATATATAGGGCGAGGGATGGAGAGAAAATGGGCTTAGCATTATTGGAACGTAAAAGATATATAAAATAGTCCCACACAACTCTAATCATTGCGTAGTGTGTTTGCTAGGAAGATGTGGCACAATAAGCTCCCCATATATTTTAAAACTACTCGACCAACTACTATGTTCACTGCGCACGTAACTCGCGACACCTCAGTTTGACCACCGTCATCGCTAATAGAATGCCCCTCTGTCTACGTTATTTAGTTTTCGTTTGATTATTGTAAACAAGACATTTCAAAGTTTGATTCAGAAGTAGATATTGTAATTACAACGAATAATTAATATACTCACTGATTTCCTGGTCAAGCCTCGAGCTTGAGGTTTCGGACTCGTCTTCGGAAGTCGATGTCGTCGATAGGTCCTCCGAAGTCACCAGGTTCTTCGGAGTCACCAGGTCCTTCGGAGTAATCAGGTCCTCCAGAGTAATCAGGTCCTCCGGAGTCACCAGGTCCTCCGGAGTCACCAGGTCCTCCTGGTGCTCAATGTATTCGCCTTCGCCAGATACATCCTCGGTAGTAATTATTTTTGTCAATCGGCTGGGTCTCCCTGGTGAAGAATGTCCTGGTGTAGTAAAGGAAGTAAAGGAAGGGGTACCTACTGAGCATAGGTCCCTAAACTAAGTTCGTACACATGTGAGGTCAACCGCATATGTAACTGTCGCTGGCAGATTGTATGATTCGGCATTATACCTACATACGGCGCCGTCCGTTAGTCCGTTTGTCCATTTGACAATTATAAGTGTAAGGGTGACCAACAATTTAGAGTAATTTTATTAAAAAAAATATTCTACGATCAGTTGCACGTTAGTAGAATATTTTTATTATACTGCAAATTTCAACGTCACTGCTACGAAATAAGATCGCTCATAACATTTAAAACGCATTATGAATACCGAGCATTAAAAAATGACGGAACTTTTACGAATGAGCGGTTCAATATTTTGCTAGTCCGTTTATTTGACATACCTTTGAAATGTACTTGGAGAAGTAAAACGAAAATTTGGGACCAATACCTACTATTGGAAATGAAAGATCAAGTACTCAGTATCACTGCAGTACTACATGTACTGCACTAGATAAGGATATTATAGGTAAAGTTGCCGCTGATAAAATTCCGCTTGGTCTAGATTCTCTACTTATCGTTTGATTTTTGTAAACAACACATTTAGAAGGCAGGTAAATCAAAAGTATTAAAATAACCTCAAATATTGAATATACTCACTGGCCCTTAGTGGACGGCTGCGGCGAGCGACTTGGCGGCGTTGGAGCAGCGGTACCCTAAGTGAGCGCACAGGCGGTCGAAACCGCGTTGGCAGCACTGTTAATCAAACACAACATTTTGTAAAAATAATGGAAATTCCGTCTTAACCTCATACACATGAGTGTGTAAATAACGAATAAAGTGCGGAAACTAATTTCATACACGTAAGAAGAATCATGGCACATCTATAGAACTTATGTCAACTCCATATGATGTGATCATTCGTTGTCGCTAACGCTCACAGAAAAGGGATTTTGTCTGAACCCGCCAGTAAGTTAACAGTTGGCAACAGGAAAATGGTATTAGAACCCTTAACGGTAAAAGATTGTTTACTGTATTCAAAATTATAGAAATGGTACAGTTAGCTCGAGAAAGAGTTATTCAATTATTTTCGCGTTTATGCTTGTGGAAACTTGGAGACGTTTCAGGTGCATTGAGTTTTTTGTCTTCTCTCGTTTTGTTTCCTACATGCGCGGGAGTGAGGGAGTGCCATCACTAATTTCTATTCTCGTAATGTTACTTTACCATTGTTTGGCAGGTCATAGAGAAAACTTCTTTCAAAATTTCATTTATAAATATTGGCAGATCCGAGTACAAACGACTGTGCCAGTTACGGACTTGAGACAGGCTTTCCAGCTCGGAACAAAAAAAAATCGAGCTTTTTTGTGTACCCAGTTTTTTTCAAATGCGCCAATACTGTTTTGTGGTCATTTCCCGGTTCTTCAGCTACTAACTACTGATATGCCGATCTTGCTCCACTTTTGCATCCATTTTATCCGTAATAGGGCGACCAGAGCGAGGTGCATCTTTGACATCTAAAAATTTCCGGATTGAAAACGTTTAAACCAAATTTGTGCTACTCTCACAGACCCTGCACTAGGTCCATAAACATCGCAAATATTTTACGCGGCTTGCGTTGCATTTTTACCTTTTTTGTAGTAAAATTTTAAAATGTATAGAATTTCTTCCTTAGATTCACTCATCTTGGCGGTACGAAAAATAAATGAAAATGACATATTTTCCTAATTTGAATTTGTAACTACTTATGTTCTTTAAAATTTAAACTTTCAATGATACCAAAACCAGCCAGATACAAATAGTATAGCCAAAGAGATTTTATTACAAGTTCATACATACTATAATGCGAAAAGACTTTTTCCCCAACCTATTATATGTTTTCGTGATGGGGATATCAAACATTTATACAAAAACTGCTCAACCTATTACTGTATGCGCATGTGACTTGTGGACATCTTAGCTTGACCATCGTTATCGCTGGCAGAATGCGAAACAAAACGTATAGAAGGTAAATTTGAAGTAAAATATTATAATTACAACGTTTCTTGAATATACTCACTGAATTTAATGACTGGATCAGGCTGCGGGCCGCGTTTTACTTCCAAACATGGAGGAAGCCTCAATAACAGCTTCGCTGAACAAACACATTATAAGGGAACTATGAAAATCACTCTCATCGCTTTAGTTTTTAATATAGATATATACAACAGTTTGTATAAGCATACTATTTAAATTTGTGATAATTGACTAAAATATAGTTTTTCTGTGCCTATGCTTGAAATAAGTTTGCATCATCCTGGGGTGAGGTAGAAGTATACAGTGAAATTAGGCTCAGCCATAGATTTAAAGAAATATATTTAGAGAGAGAGATACATATAAATATATATAGGGCGAGGGATGGAGAGAAAATGGGCTTAGCATTATTGGAACGTAAAAGATATATAAAATAGTCCCACACAACTCTAATCATTGCGTAGTGTGTTTGCTAGGAAGATGTGGCACAATAAGCTCCCCATATATTTTAAAACTACTCGACCAACTACTATGTTCACTGCGCACGTAACTCGCGACACCTCAGTTTGACCACCGTCATCGCTAATAGAATGCCCCTCTGTCTACGTTATTTAGTTTTCGTTTGATTATTGTAAACAAGACATTTCAAAGTTTGATTCAGAAGTAGATATTGTAATTACAACGAATAATTAATATACTCACTGATTTCCTGGTCAAGCCTCGAGCTTGAGGTTTCGGACTCGTCTTCGGAAGTCGATGTCGTCGATAGGTCCTCCGAAGTCACCAGGTTCTTCGGAGTCACCAGGTCCTTCGGAGTAATCAGGTCCTCCAGAGTAATCAGGTCCTCCGGAGTCACCAGGTCCTCCGGAGTCACCAGGTCCTCCTGGTGCTCAATGTATTCGCCTTCGCCAGATACATCCTCGGTAGTAATTATTTTTGTCAATCGGCTGGGTCTCCCTGGTGAAGAATGTCCTGGTGTAGTAAAGGAAGTAAAGGAAGGGGTACCTACTGAGCATAGGTCCCTAAACTAAGTTCGTACACATGTGAGGTCAACCGCATATGTAACTGTCGCTGGCAGATTGTATGATTCGGCATTATACCTACATACGGCGCCGTCCGTTAGTCCGTTTGTCCATTTGACAATTATAAGTGTAAGGGTGACCAACAATTTAGAGTAATTTTATTAAAAAAAATATTCTACGATCAGTTGCACGTTAGTAGAATATTTTTATTATACTGCAAATTTCAACGTCACTGCTACGAAATAAGATCGCTCATAACATTTAAAACGCATTATGAATACCGAGCATTAAAAAATGACGGAACTTTTACGAATGAGCGGTTCAATATTTTGCTAGTCCGTTTATTTGACATACCTTTGAAATGTACTTGGAGAAGTAAAACGAAAATTTGGGACCAATACCTACTATTGGAAATGAAAGATCAAGTACTCAGTATCACTGCAGTACTACATGTACTGCACTAGATAAGGATATTATAGGTAAAGTTGCCGCTGATAAAATTCCGCTTGGTCTAGATTCTCTACTTATCGTTTGATTTTTGTAAACAACACATTTAGAAGGCAGGTAAATCAAAAGTATTAAAATAACCTCAAATATTGAATATACTCACTGGCCCTTAGTGGACGGCTGCGGCGAGCGACTTGGCGGCGTTGGAGCAGCGGTACCCTAAGTGAGCGCACAGGCGGTCGAAACCGCGTTGGCAGCACTGTTAATCAAACACAACATTTTGTAAAAATAATGGAAATTCCGTCTTAACCTCATACACATGAGTGTGTAAATAACGAATAAAGTGCGGAAACTAATTTCATACACGTAAGAAGAATCATGGCACATCTATAGAACTTATGTCAACTCCATATGATGTGATCATTCGTTGTCGCTAACGCTCACAGAAAAGGGATTTTGTCTGAACCCGCCAGTAAGTTAACAGTTGGCAACAGGAAAATGGTATTAGAACCCTTAACGGTAAAAGATTGTTTACTGTATTCAAAATTATAGAAATGGTACAGTTAGCTCGAGAAAGAGTTATTCAATTATTTTCTTTATGCTTGTGGAAACTTGGAGACGTTTCAGGTGCATTGAGTTTTTTGTCTTCTCTCGTTTTGTTTCCTACATGCGCGGGAGTGAGGGAGTGCCATCACTAATTTCTATTCTCGTAATGTTACTTTACCATTGTTTGGCAGGTCATAGAGAAAACTTCTTTCAAAATTTCATTTATAAATATTGGCAGATCCGAGTACAAATGACTGTGCCAGTTACGGACTTGAGACAGGCTTTCCAGCTCGGAACAAAAAAAAAAGGCTGACAAATATACAACCTGACAGACGGTAATTTACTTTATGTATACTTAAAGAATATCAGTGTTCACAGCGCGATAGGTATACCACAACTAAGATTCACAGGCTCTGTACTTTGACTTTGCTTTTTTAAGTTACGTAAATGTCTGGATGGATAAGAAAAAACTGAAATTACTGAAATTTTAGACTTACGGTTTTCCTCTTTGATTTGCTGTACGCCAGGCAGATTCCAGGCGGGATGCTCTGCTAAAAAATCACAACATTGAACTAAAACCATTGTACTTTACAGTGGCGTGCACACAGTTTTAAGACAGGGTAGGCAGAAAATTTTACTCACCAAAAATACTGCACGTTAGTTTTGGTTCGTCGTCTTGTCGATTGATGATGTAGGTAATTGCGAAATGCCAGCTGAAATATCCATAGATTGACTGATTTTATAGACATATCAATTTACGGATATTCGAAGTGGCCTTTCGGCGCGTTTGTTTGATGTTTTGTAATGTTTATGTAATTTGCAAAATTTAAATAAAAGCAGTGAAAAGATGGTGGTGTGAGTATACTATATAAGATTGTTTTATTTGTATATTAAATCTACACGCCTATCTTTCTGTAAGAATGTCTGCAATATGGAATCGTAAAAGTTGGGAAGGCGTTTTATTTCCGTAAGAAGGTTTTTTTTCTATTGAAATCATGGAAAGATCTGTAAGTCGTTGCTGGCCTTGTGTATTTCTTAAGTAGGTGTGTATACGTTTTAGCGACGAGAATGACCTTTCGGTTGACGCACTGCTCGCGGGAACTGTAACAATTAATTTTGCCAAACGCAGCACTTCGGGAAAAACTGTATTTATGTTATTTCGTAAAAATGTTCTATAATTTTGTAAATACTAAGGTTTTTGAATTCGGCAGATTTATAAACGCATTTGAGCTCATTGATAAGGCGGTCTAAGTTAAAGTCGTATAATTTATAAACATTCACGAATTGCGATACTAGTTCAACCGGAAAATTGTCATTATATTTATTGAAATTTTCACATGAAAGTAGTCCAAAAAATTTTAACTCTTTCAGATTTTTATACCGGTCGCGACATTCGTTGGATATATTGTCTATAATTTCAATAAAAATCCGCTTAAAATTGATTTTTGCGTCCACAAGATTACGTTTTCGTTTTGGCGGCCCTGTGATTATTTTTACTCTTTCAAAAATTAATTCAAACCTAGATCTGAATGATTCTAAAAACGATTCAAACTCGTTATTTTTTTTAATGCAATAAGTTACATCTGACGTCTTTTTTTGCATAATTTCGTAAAGCACATCAGTTTCTGCGAATATTTCGTTAAACACATGGAGTAAAAACTGGAATTGAAAGTCTTTTAAATTATGTAACAAATACGAAACTTGACTTAATGTCTCGCCATCCCAAGAGTCTTCGTTTTCAGCCATATCCTCAAATAAATAAATTAAATGTAATGAAGAATTGAAAATTACATTTACAGTACGCGAATTGTAAGTCCATCGAGTGTCAGCAACGCGAGGCAATTTTTTCATATCAGCCATTTTATTATCTAGTGGTTTTGCCTTTTGGTACTATTATTAAAGAAATTTGCTAATGTTTTTATGAGATTGAAAAAACGTTTAGTTTCCGGAATACGTTCGCATGATTTGGAAAGTACCAAATTAAGGACATGGGCGGAACACCAAACGTATTCAGCAAGAGGACATTGCTGGCGAACCAGCGACTGAACGCCGTTCCGTTCAGATGACAGGACAGCTGCACCGTCATATGTCTGAGCTACTAATTTCGACAAACATTTAAATTCTAATAAAATCTGCAGTATGATGGCACTTAAAGTTTTCGCGGTGCGGTCGGAACTTACGTCAATATAGGTATTTTATAAATCGATCAAACACTTCTGACTTATGAAAATATCTTAAAACCAGTACTAGTTGCTCTTTGCCACTTACGTCTGGTGTTTCATCGACCATCACAGCTACAAAATCAGTGGAAGCGCTTTGTTGTTTTATTGTTTCGATCATTACAGACGCTACACTAGAGATTAGGTCATTTTGAATACGATTTGATAAACCCGTAAATGAGCTAGTGCAATTTTGTAAATGGTTTTCCAACACTCCGTCGTATTTCGCGAGCACGTCGACCATTTCTAAATAATTGCCCTTATTCACTGACGAAGCTGATTCGTCATGTCCACGAAAAGCGAGCTCTTGTTTCCCCAAAAAGCAAACAATGTCAATTAGTCGTTGAAAAATATTTCGATTCCGATCCACTTTCGCGTTATGTCTGTCAATGTCGATTTGTACCTGAGAGTTTAAACGCGTCTCTATACGATTTTTTCCAAAGGTGTGATATTTAAGGGCAGCTTCCAAGTGTTTTTCAGATTGTTCATGTTTTCTCGCGGCGGTAGGAAAATTATGAATATCAGCGTAACCGATGTCGTTCCAGACGGTTTTATTATTTGAAAATAGTAAACAAACGAAACAAAATAACCGATTACTGTGTATGCAACCTGTCAGCCAATGATATGAATCATATTGTTTTTTATGGAATCTGCGATTCACTTTACCTTTAGTTTGAATTAATTGCAAATCCGGTGTACCACGACCTATCTCGATAACTTGTTTTTTTTCATCGAAAGATAGTTTTGAAAACGCATCATGTTTTATTTTCTCAATACACACACCATCTGAACAAGTTTCACAGACAATATTATCCATTTTACACTCTTATTATCAACATTAAAATTCTAAATACCCGATAGCGTAGTCACAAACATAACACACATCAAACAGTATGGCCATTATTGACTTTTGAAAATAAGTAGTAAAAAGAGAAACATAATACGACAAAAAATTATGGTCATCTACTACAGGGTGGGCCAGAAAGAAATGCGAATTTGAAAAAATGATTAAAAAAAAACTTAGTACAATTCACATACAAATTTTTATTTTTATAAAAATTTACATCTGGGAAATTCATTTCTTAAAAATAACGTCATCCAGGTGTGCACCATCCCGCTGCAAACATTCTTCGAATCTGAACCTCAAATTGGTAAAAACTCGCTGGCACATTGCACGGGGAATAGCTGCCATTTCTTCCCGGCTGGGTTATTGGAGTAGACTCTACTTTTTAGGTATCCCCACAAAAAAAAGTCCAGTGGCGTTAGATCCGGACTTCTAGGAGGCCATGCAATGTCACCTCGGCGCGATATCAGTTTCCCAGCAAACATCTCGTTTACGACCGCCAAAGAGGCATTAGCTGTATGGCATGTCGCGCCATCTTGTTGAAACCATGTCGCACGATTATAGGCTTCAAATTGTTGCAGTTGTGGAAAGAAAAAATCCTTTAACATGGCTATGTATAGGTCAGAATTTACATGGCCGCCCAAACGGTTACTTTCGGCGAATGCAGAGGCTTTTGATGTTTTGCACGTGGGTTCTCTGCAGCCCAGTAACGGCAATTCTGTTTATTCACATGCCCATTTATGTGAAAATGAGCTTCGTCGGAGAACAAAATATTGTTGAAACTCCGAAAGCGTTCCAACATTGTTTCAACAAAAGCTCGTCGTAAAATTGGATCATTTGGCTGTAATTCCTGCACAAGTTGAATTTTATACGGGTGCAATTTCAGATCTTTCAACAAAATGCGACGCAAAGATGTTCTGGATACCACAAGTTCGGCTGAACGCTTTCGAGTCGATAGAGCAGGATTACGTTGAACTGAAGCTCTAACTTGTTCAATTGTGTCTTCCGTTCTTGTTGACCTTGGGCGTCCCGCAGGCTTCTGTTTGAGAGTCGAACCAGTATCTTCGAACTTTCTGACCCACGATCGAATCACACTTTCTTTCGGACACTGATTTAGGTCATGTAATCCAAACTCACGCCGAACAATAACGCACGAATCGCGATTTTTGTAATAATGTTTAACGCAGAATGCACGTTGCGCTCCGGTGAAGTGATCCATCGCGACTAAATTTCCGGGAACCGAGCTACTTAACCCCACCACCCGCGCAGTCCCCTCTCTAAAGCTTCAAACGCAAGAGTGTTTTTAAAATCGTACGCCTTTCTGGCCCACCCTGTATATAAAATTCAATGAAACAATGTTACTTTCTAAAATATTTACATTGCATAGCAAACTTTCGTTCGGAAATGTTCGGTACGAGTCGTAATTTTTCGTTATAATATTACAAAAAGACACTGGCTTTTCATGCAGTTGTGTGCGTGATTTTTGTCATTGTGTGTCAGCAAAACCCACGTAGCTATAGGAACGCACACACATTAAGGGCGCTTGTATACGTCCGTTTTTTTCACCGGACAACGGACCGTCAATAAACGGCTATCCTTGTATACATATTTTTTTTATCGGATGGATGGACTGCCGTCTATATGCGTTAGTTTTGAACTGGTAGTCAGAGATTACACACGTGTGAAATGTCGAATAATAAGAAAAAAAAACTCGCATTGGCCTACTATTTGTACAAGAAGAAACAAAAAGAAATAGAAAAACGTAAAAGGTCATCGTGGGTGCATCCTATATTATTGGAAAGGGAAAAATATGGTGCATTTCAAACTCTTTTTACGAAGTTGGAAGAAGATGAAACTAAATTTTACAATTATTTTCGGATGAAGAAAGAAACCTTTCAACTATTATTAACAGCCATATATGATAAAATAAGACACGAGGATACTGACATGCGTCAATCTATTTCCCCGGCAGAGAGATTAGCTGTTACACTAAGGTATGTTAAAGACATTGATATATATGTACTACTAGATTACGCATGCAGTACACTCACTTTGTTCAACTCAGGTGTACTGCATGCCGTACACCTGACATTAGTGTGGTTTTGGGGATTACCTGTATTAATTCAAACAAAATTTAGTAGATAGTAATAGTTTTATTATACTCAAAAAAGAAATTAAGGAGTTTCAGAAAAATCGAAATCGTAATTAGGCGATGTGATTGAACTTAATTCAGTAATAATTGAAGATTGGGAATCATCTTGCTGCATGAGTTCTTGAGGCGTCCTGGATGTGGATGGAATGACTTGTGTTGGCTGATATTCATAAGGCATCCTGGATGTCGATGGAATGGGTTGTGTTGGTTGATATTCGTGTATCCTGTAGTCGGGTGTAGCCGTAGTGTAGCCTCGATTAATATTGTAATTGTAATTTTGCTGCTGCATGGACGCTTGATTTCTCCGAGTTAAATTTCTCATAACTTTAATGACTTCATATTGGAATTCAACATAATCGTCGTCACTATACTTGTCTACAATTGGAGCAATACCTTTGAAAAAACACATACTCTTACTCTTGTCTTCATCTTCAACTGATTTAATTAAAGTAAGCATTTGTCGATCAACTTCGCTACAGTCTGTCTTTCTCTTCTTGCTTGTTTTTGTTCTATCGGTAGTATTGGCTGGTGCGGTAGGGTCATTATTGGTTTGTGAGTCAGTTTCTTTGTTGTGAGGTTGTGTGATGTTTTTTTCTGATGTAATACTTGCTTCCGTTGTTCGGCGAGTCACAATTTTACACAAAAAGAGCATTTGATCGTAGAATTTATATTTTCGTAGACTTTTTGCACCAGAGCCGGATTTACATTCCTTAACTTTTTTGTGATATTTCATCCAGTGATCTCTTGCATTGTTCCATTTTTTTATGATATCTTTGCCTAAAAAAGGAAAAATTGTTACAGATATTTAGCTGCAGGGAACACGTTTAGTGATCTACATTAGTTTCAGAATGGGTATAAAAACTATCAGCTGTATTGTACAAGAAGTATTTGAAGCATTGTGGGAAACCCTTTCTCCAATTTATATGAAACTACCATCGGAAGACGAATGGTTAACAATAGTAAAAAATTTCGAGACGAATGCAAATTTTCCTCATTGCTTGGGAGCCATTGACGGCAAACATATTCGAATCATCAAGCCAGAAGAAAGTGGATCAATGTTTTTCAACTACAAGCACTATTTCTCAATAGTATTAATGGCTGTCGTAGACACAAACTATAATTTTGTTTTTATTGATGTTGGAGCCTACGGCAAAGAATGCGATTCAGCAGTATTTAAAGAAACAGAATTTTGGAAAAGAATAGTAGGCGATAAATTACATATTCCTCGACCTAAGCAGTTGCCAGGTGCAGGCAGTGAGTTACCTTATGTATTTGTTGCTGATGAAGCTTTCGCTTTACATCAACACGTACTTCGTCCTTACGGTGGGCATCAACTTGACTCAATAAAAAAAAAAAACAATTATCGTCTCACAAGAGCGCGACGCTACGTCGAATGCGCATTTGGTATTTTATCCAATAAATGGAGGATTTTGCATAGGCCATTAAATGTTTCAACAGATACTGCTGTTAACATTGTAAAAACATGCTGCTTATTACAAAACATAATTCATAAAGTAGAGGGTATTGCTAATAATGCTACTGACAATGCTAGTTCACACATGATGCCACTCTATGCCATTTGCCTCGTTCCCATTCAACACGAGGTAATGTAACAGCAAATATAATTCGTAACAAATATGCAGAGTATTTCATGTCACCAGTAGGGCGTGTACCATGGCAAAATCAATATGCATAAAAATAATGAAAATAAAATGTTACTTACCAAAATCATTTTTTTCTTTATCGGACATCGTTTCAAAACCTTCATTTAACGCAAGACAAATTTCTCTCCAAGCGGTAAAACTCGACTGTCTATTTTTGCTCTTGGGTTTTATCCCACAGTACAGGCCTATTTTCAACCAAACTTATTAACAATTCCATGTCAATATCACCCATTTTTAAAAGAACGCAGGTAGACGGCACTCAATTAACAGAAAACAGGCAATACGTCCGGCAGCGTCAACACGCACCAATACACTGGCGTGGATGACCGCCCTTTCTTACACCGGACCGGTGTCGGTCGCGCCGAGGGGAAGCGGTGGTGCACCCGGCGTCAATTGTTCGCCGGACCGATGTCCGGTGCATGTACACACATTCATTATAAACCATACACCACCGCGTATCCGGCGAAAAAAACGGTCCGTTGTCCGGTGAAAAAAACGGACGTCTACAAGCGGCCTAAATCCGCATGACAATGACAGCACACATATAAGCCACTAAGAGAGTAATAATTTGTGTCTTTTGCCGTGGCAATGGCGAGGCGCTGTGCTAGTGCAGCGCGAATCGATGATGCAAAATTACGTCTTAGTCTTAATGATACCACCGGCACTCGATAGGTGGAGCTGATTTATGAATTAGGTATTTTTATCTTGTTTTGTTTATTGATAAAATAATATTAGATCTATTATCAGAACTAGGGTAGGCAGTGTCTTTCTGTCTTTATGGGCCACTGATAGTAACAATATTTTTTCTAGTCACTATCTAAATACTCTACACCTGACATGTCCGATCCAAGTTCTTGATCATCTTCAGAATCTGAGCTACTGTCACTGCTGTCCTCACCAACACGAATTACCAGTCTATCTATATCTTCATAGAGTGTTCTTCCCCTTTCATAGTAATCATGTTCTATTTTCTTTATGTGTTCGACACAATTATTCCAAGTTTCGGGACCAATGCTATTAAAAGCTTCCTCAGTTGCTTTTTTTATGTCAATTGCTCTTCCCACATTACTTGCAGCAACTTTTTGCTTTGCTATGCCCCAGATGAGCTCGATAGGATTTAGGTCACAGTGGTACGGAGGAAGCCGTACCACTTCATGACCATGTTCCCCCAACAACTCATCTATTTGGTATACTGGTTCTGGCTTGTGCTTTTTAACAAGCATTAATAATGCTGGCTTTCTTGTTGATGGCTCGAACGGGATGTTATTTTCTAACAGCCACAGTTTCAATAGTCAATATCTTTATTTGCTTTAAGCGTTGGGTACAAATCCATTGGCAGTTCCATAATGGACAATTATCCATCTTTTTCCTTTTGATATATCATGTTTCATGCCTTTCTCAATTTATAAGATCTATGGATGTAACTTTCATCCAAGTAAACAATTTGTTTTTGTAGCTCAACAGGCAAATCCCGATTTCTTTTTATAATTTCTAAATATTTTTCTCTTTTTGCTGCTATATTAGGTTTTTCTATTAGCGATTCTCTATTTGTCGAACATTTTTTGTATGAAAAGCCTATGGCATGTAATATTTGCCTTAATTTCTCACGGCCTCCTTTGTAATCTAATTCTTCTTTTGCCACAGCCAACAACTTTCGCAAAGTTGGTGCTATTTTCTGTACGGTGTAAGAAAACTGAATTTTCTGACGAATCGCACAGACACTAAAATCGTCCATCTCTATTTTTGAACGTCCTTTTCTATGCTTGGCTGGTGTTATGAATTTGTCTTCGTTTTTATTGCCTTCGTTTATTATGCGTCGAACAGTGCTTTCTGATTTTCCTGTAATCAAAATAAAACATTAATGTAGAATGACGTGCGTGACGATCAAAAAATGCAGTCGCTCTATACAAAGTCATTGTGAACCCGATGTAAACATAACCTCTAAAATTATATTAAATCCGTAAAAAACTTCGATGATGTGGTATTTTTTGAAGACCTACCGACTTTAACTGTAACTTAGATCTTGAACTATATATATAATATAAAATGAGAGTGAATAAATACCTGTCATATCAGCAACTCGTTTGTAAAGGTCATCCAATTCTGTTAGAAGTTTTCCGGCATGATATTCCGCCGAACACCTCTTAAAAACATTGTAAATAACTTCTCTGGCACCACTTTTTATCGTCTTGCCCATTTTCAATAATAATTCACCGACTAATACGTTTAATAGCTACAAAAATTAAATTATTTCACAATACACTTTTTTGTTGTGATAGTTTGACTGATGTTTGACATTTCTTTCGAGTTGCCATGTGTAGAAAAAATTAGTTCATATTTGTTTAATTTCTACTCTTTCTGGCCAAGCTGTACCTTGTTTGTATGTCTTCTCGTTTAGTGTAAAAGTTTTGGTGTTTGTGAGCAAATTTACATATTTCAAGTATGTAAACACAAGGCCGAGTTAAAATATTTTGTTCTATAAAATGGGGTTTGCAGTTATCTGTTGGATATTTACCAGGATACGGATAAGTTTCTTTTGAACAGTGAATAGTGTTGGGCATCTGTACTGTATCCCATCATAATGATGCCGTAGCTAAGCCATGCATAAGCATAGGCGTAGTACATTACCAGAGCAGTCTGTAAAATTGTGGTTTTTTTAATTTCCCGTAAAGCATACAAAAATTTCGCCAGTTTTGATTTTATGTTTTGTATGTGGAACTTCCAATTTATATTTTTGTCTATGGTTATTCCTAATAGTTTGAATTGTTTCTATTCTATGATTATTAAACGAAAAGAGTACATTGAGAGGAGTTTTTTGGTGTGGATGAAAAGTTATGAGTTCTAGTCTTTTGGAAAATTATTTCAAGGTTGTGTTCATTCATCCAGGTTATTATTTTTCTGAGATATTTATTAAGGGTACTGTTTAAGTTCGTATTATCATGACATTGGGTGAGAATGGAGATGGCGTCCGCAAATAAAACGCACGGTCCGGTTTCTGCAATAAATTTTTGGGAGATCATTGATGTAGATAGGGTTGCCAGGTCGCCAAACCTAATATCCGGACAAACCAGCCAGTTTGGCCGGACATTTGGGTGGAAAGGCCGGACACCCTACATTATTGAGGATTTTGTCTCAGTATCTAAATAGTGTTCGTATGGTTTGTTGTACTAATAAAAACGAAATATATGTCTTATCGTGTTGGGCAGTTGAGAAGCATAGTCTTACAAAAGCCGAACAAGCCGGAGACCGTTTATTTTGGCCGAACACCTTATCAAAAAGCCTACCTATGTCCGGCTTTATCCGGACGCCTGGCAACGCTAGATGAAGATGAGAAATAAAAGACATCCAATAACACTGTGGTATTGATGCGCTTATCGCATTTAGGTCAGATCGAAACTTTTGGAGTTTTTAGTGTTATTGAAGTATTCTATCTCTACTAGCTGTGCTCTATTTTCCAGATAAGATTTGAACCATTCATATGCTAGCAGACGTTGATGACGTCAAAAGGGTTTCAAGGCCAGACCGCCCCGACCCAATAGAGCATTTCTCAAAAAAAATGTACCATTGCTTAGAAAATATGATAAAATGAAAATATTGAAATTTATCTGATTTCTTTATTTTAAGCTATGGATGGAGTCTATAGATTAGAACTATGAGGTTTGTTTTCAGATATGTAAAACGTAAATAATAGCAAAATCTATTAAAACGAACCCAAGGTGCAGAAAATTTCTTCTTTTTTTACCTTCACTAGATTACGTAAATTTAACCCTAGAAGCCCAATCACATTTCAAAGGTTATAAATATAAAGCCCAATCATACGTAAAAATGACGTGTAAAAATTAAATCGCTTTATCTTGTATATTTTTTTTGGTAATTAACAGTTTTTCATTATTTATTAGAAATACAGTCTTCTATTATAAATAAAATACATTTAAAGAAAATATACTTTTTATTAAAAGAAATAAAAACATTAGAATACTATAATTTAAACACAGAAAAAAATCAACAAAAACTGGAACCTATTTTATATAACCTATTTTTTTTACAATAATCAACTACTTTTATTTTTTTTATAATAGAACAACTTTTTATAATATTATATCAGTCACATAAAAATAATCAGTCTTTATATACAGTCTTGACAAACATCAACATTGTGTTCTCTGCATATGGCTTTCTTGCATTTACAACATTGCGCTTTTGTCATCCGCCTTTTTTATATGAGCAAAATCCGCAATATCATCGTTTTTTGGTTCTGGTTCATCATTAGTAGGTTCCGAAGGTATAGGTTTCACAGTTTTCAAGATATTTGTTTTATTGTCTCGTAGGGTCCTCTTCTAAGGGCGGGCGTACACGGACTGCTCGAGCAGTTAACGGCTGACCGACGTACACGGACCGCTCGAGCGGTCGGCGTTGACTGCTTGAGCAGTCGGTTGTTGACTGCTCGAGCTGTCTCTACCAATCGCTCGAGCAGTTGAATTTCTACCGCAGTCTAGTCATGGATTCTGACGAGGAAGCACTGCTTTTGCTGCTTCTGCTCAAGCGGAGACGACGCACATAGGAGTATTCGCATAATAAAACTGGCCAAAATTATTTTTCGCATTTTTTTGCAATTTCATCGAATGAAAGTCGAAGTTCAATGATATTTTATATTTATTTATTATTATTTATTCTTTCGGCTGAAATGATGATGATGATGAAATATTTATTTGAAAAAAAACCTATACAAATTAAAAAACAAAGATTAGTCAGACTCAAGCTGTTCATCTTCATGTTCTTCGTCTTCTTCCATACTTTCTTCGCCATTATTTTCATTTGGAGGTAAAGGCGGTGTACTTGCGACCATCAGACTGATTGCTTCCATCGAAAATGGCTTACTTTTCTTGTGTACCTTTGGTCTGCTACAACTTTAATACGGGTCTGAACTTAGTAACAGCCTGTTTAATATATCTCTGTTGCAATCGACTCGGGAAAATTTTCGAGAAAAA
Source organism: Phlogophora meticulosa (assembly GCA_905147745.2). Classification (NCBI taxonomy): domain Eukaryota; kingdom Metazoa; phylum Arthropoda; class Insecta; order Lepidoptera; family Noctuidae; genus Phlogophora; species Phlogophora meticulosa. The sequence continues at coordinate 1,600,249 of LR990524.1, read as the reverse complement.
TTTAATCTATAATACCGTATGTGCTTGTTGTGGGCCTCTGCTGCCTCTTCCGATAATTGACCAATAGGTAGGATTGCAGTAGCTATGACTTTGGCACCATGCATTAACATTTTGTGTATAGTTGGTGACATAGGATGCCAACCATACAAATTTGTGTACATTTCAGCAGTTTCATGTGCATAGGCTCCAAATTTACCAACATCAATGCTGTTGCCACTTGAAATTACTTCTAAGATTACTTTAAATCGTTTTATTAGATCAAAATCGATGCCTGTAATTCGAGAAGAGCATTCTGGGTCAGCAAAAAATCTTCTGGACGTATTGCCGTCATTAGTATTCCCAAATCCTGGTTTGGGAATGTCAACGAGTAAACCCATTTCTTCTTTGAAGGTAGTTTGAATTTTTTCTTTTGTTTCTTTAACAATCTTTTTTTCTTCGGCTGTTCACGCTTGCCACTTTTTTATTGGTAATTTATAAGACAAGTGCAATAGCGACTCGAAGAAACGAATTCTAGCATGAAGAATCGATAGTACAAATTTCAATGCTTCCTCATTGACTTTCTCTGCTATAATTAATTTGTTGAAATCTTTGGATGTCTGTCCGCAAATATAACATCTCATAGTGGATGCAGTACCTATCAGTTGCAGCATTGCATACTTTTCCGTCGATCTTGGTAAGTGTTATGATATGCTTTATTTTACCTAATCCATTAGGTGTGGGCAATTCCGTTTCTTATAAATGTGCAGCTTGATTTTTGACGTACGCTATTTCATTTTTAGTAACTACCTTTGATTCATTGATAAAGCGTATGCGTATGGGTCTACAAAATCTGACAAAGGAAGGGACCGGGTTTTGCCATATTTATATTTTTTTTTGTTCTCCATCAATCATTACCACTAATCTTAAAGGCACGAATGAGCTTTGAAAAATATTTGCGTCACTGTCGGTACTGTTTTCAAATTTTTGTTTGTATTGTAACTGCTGCGCTCCATCACAGCCCCATTTTGAAATTAAAACCATGTTTTGCTGCTCTTCTTGTGAACAAGTATTTACAACCTCTGCTGCGTATTTATATAGACGCAATACAGTGTGGTCAAGTAAAGCTTGTAGTTCAATCTCAGAGCAAGTTTCAGTCGCTCGAATCGATAGCTCATTGGGGTAACATTGTTTCTTGGCCTTTTTTATGAGTGAATAACAGGGGTAGATGCTCTTATTAGCCCCGTGTATTACTTCCCACTGTCGCCTTCTACAAAGATTGCCAGAGCCTCTTCGGGTGTATGTTTCTTAACAACTATTTGCTTTTGAGCAGAAGTAATAGCTTTGCGAAATTTTGTAGCTCTAGTTGGCGTGGAAGTAATTTCTTTTATTAATTTTGACGCATCTCTATTTCCTGAAGCGCGCTGACTTACGCCAGCGGCATACGTCAGTTCCTCGACAGGCACCTGCTCGCATAGTTCTTTTGTTTTTCGACGCTTACTGCGGTCACTTAACTCTTCGAATGTTTTCGGTGGACGTCCAATTTTTTGTGTAGGTTCTGCAGACCAGTCAGGCCATTCGATCGAAGATGTGAGCCATTTCTCGTTATTTTTCAAGAAACGTTCATCCTTGTAACTACTGGCTGTCCATTTCTTCTTGAATTCACTCTTGAAGCACCTTAGGGCCCGACTTAAAACAGTTTTTTGATCACTTGGACATTTAGTCATTTCCACAAGTTTTTTTTCCTTTAAAGAAAACTTTTCATCCATTTTTTTTCCCTTGTATTCATTCAAGATGTCATATAGAATCTATGAGAGCAAAAAGAAAAAATTACAATGTTGAAATAATTCAACTTTCACATGCATTAACTTCGAATGGATAAAAAACAAAATGGCGGATTAAGCGGACAATTTTATTGTGATATATGATTGGTATAAGCCTAAATTTTGTGTCTATATAAAAAATATAGCTGGACAAGACCAGACACTTAAACAAAAACACTGTTATAACAAAATTAAAAGTAATAATAAATGCTCTTAAAGGTCAAGTTAAATATAGTTCCTATACGTATAATACAAACAGAAAATAATAAAATTACGTATTTAATTACGGTACATACCTTCCACTTACTACTTCCACACCATATTAAATTAATATTTTCACTGAGGTCAACCACACGAAACTACATTAACGAAAGAACTAAATACCACAAACGAAAGCGTCGCAAACAAAGACGTGCGATTATAAAATTGACTGCGTTCCAACTGACTTCACGATAAGAGTCAAGTGCGGGTAGAATTTTATGGCGGTCAATTGACAGACTGGTTATTAAACTTAAACAAAAAATGGTTTGAATGTATTTTTGAGTAATTTTTTACTTTTGACTTTTAACCGATTTTAACATACGAATACTCCTATGTGCGACGGCGGCGACGTCAAAAGAGAAAATTTTGGGTTTATCCAATTTTGGAATTAAGAGAACAACATGGACAATTCCATCATTTGTTTATGGAACTTAGAAGTGATGAAGAAAAATTTTTCAAGTATTTTAGGATGTTAGTGTCTTCGTTTGACGAAATGAATAATATACTAAGGTCTAAAATTAAAACGTGAAGACACAATCATGAGGAGAAGTATCCAAGCAGAAGAAAGACTAGCAGTAACATGGAGGTTCAAGCCACCATAGTGTTTTAGGCCCTGAGTGCCCACTAGTAACATCGAATGTTAATATTAGTATGCCCCACAATTAATAAAGGGTGTCTCAGAATGTTTTTCGTTTTTAGATTTTAAATAAAAAACAACAATATCAATCAAAACTAGTTTTATTTATTGTTAAATTAAAGAGCAGTTCCTGAAGTTTATTTATGAAAAACAACTGTTTGCAAATGCGCACCATTCAGTTGTTCACACTCATTTAACCTGGAGCTAAAATTTTCAATCACTCGCTGGAGCATCGCTCTTGGAATAGAGTTGATTTCTTCAGTGATTCTTTGTTTCAAAACATTCAGGTTAGGTGGCAATGGATTGTGAACTTTACTTTTTAGGTAGCCCCATAGGAAAAAATCAGCAGGCGTTAAATCAGGGCTCCTTGGTGGCCAGTTGATGTCTCCTCGGCGACTTATCACTCTTCCAGGAAAAAAATCGTGAAGAGCAGCTAATGAGTCATTTGTAACATGAGAAGTGGCTCCATCTTGCTGGAAAAAGGTGTTGCGGTTGTAGCCATACTGGTTTTGCATTTCTGTAGCCAAAAAAGTCCGGATCATATGGCAATATCGATCAGAATTAACGGTCTGAGTTCGACCTCGGTCATCCTCAAAAAAATAAGGACCGATAATTCCTTGACTTGATATGGCAGCCCAAACAACAACTTTTGGCGAGTGCAAGGGCTTCTGATGCAGTTCTAGCGGATTTAAGTTAGTTTTTGGTATTCCTTTTTTATTTTTTATTTTATTTTTTGGTTTGTTTTTCTTTCTGTTTCTAAAATTTTTATTGTAAGGATGGATCGACACACATCTATTTTTTGTCATTTTTAATTAACTGTGTTTAAGACCCCCATGGCTGATTCACTGTCTCTTAAGATACAGGGTTACCTAGTTTAAGAGGCAGGGTTATAATACTTGAGTTTAGATTTAACATATAACTAGATTATATAATGTGTAGTACCTATTTCATCTGTATTTTTGTTTTTCTGGCAAATAAATTTTATTATTTATTATTTTCGGAAGCCCAGTATCTGCAATTTTGTTTATTCACGTGACCGTTGATGTGAAAATACGATTCGTCGGAGAACCAGGTGTTATTGAAACTCCTAAAACGGTTTTTCATTGTCCTGCAGAATTCGACTCGTTTTTCAGGATCATCAGGCTTCATTTCTTGAACAATAACAATTTTATAGGGGTGAAAATGTAAGTTTCGAAATAATGCGATGAACCGTAAATTTGTTCAAATTAAGAGAAGCTGCGCGCAATCTCAACAACTGTCGTGGGTAGTCCATAACAGACTGGCGAACGCGGTCGACGTTCATGCTCGTTCTTGATGTCCTTTTGCTCCCAGAAGATTTGTCCGGCATTGTATTCCCAGTCTCTTCAAACTTGCACACCCAATGTTTAATTAAATTGGCACTTGGCACATGTCTTAAGCTTGTTAAATTAAAATGTGTCCTGTAGAGACGACGAACAATAGTGTAGGAATCGTTGTTTTTATAAAACGCTCGCACGCAAAATGCGCGCTGCGGTCCCATGAAACGATTCATGTCTACTAAACTTAGCAAGCCGGCCAAGCATTTGAGAGCACTCTACTCCCCCTGCTACCTGCGGTTGGCGCGTATTGGTCAATTCAAAAACGAAAAACATTCTGAGACACCCTTTATATTGATAAAATAAAATTATTAAAAAAACTTGGAGTTTCCAAATTATAAGGTTTTTTTAATGTGCCCTACACAAGTATTAAAAAGTTATTGAAAACTTCCTACATAACATATTAAAGCTAGATATATTATTTAAAGATTTCAGATGGTTGAAAGTAAAACACTATATTAATAGAAAACATTTTATTCATCATAAACTAAGACATCGTCCAAAAATTGAGCAGGAGGAAAAATATTAGATTGATGCCGTGCCCACCCCAAATACCATATCACTCATGACATGGGCACAGCACCCAACAGTACGACGGCCAACAATGCAGTTGCAGCAATACTGCTTTATCGCCTCACGACCTGCTTCGGTATTACAAACTAAAATATACACGAAGTATACTTTGCGACTGATATGCCTACTTGCAATTTTTGCTCTTATCAAGTAGCAATTTGACCCAAATATGAGTTCTTCCATCGTTCTACAGGGTGTCTCATAACGACCCAACTACTTTAGTGGGAAAAAAAAATACATTAAACTTATTTTTGTATGCATTTATTGATATGAATTAAAAGATGAAGAAAGACAAAATTTTACTCTTTAAACACGACGTTATTTAAATGACGGCCATCACGTTGACGGCATTCCTCAAACCGTTTGCGTAAACTTTCAAAAACTTTTTGAGAAAGTGGTCGAGGAATACTCCTGATTTTTTCTTCAATATTGTTTCTTAAATCTGTCAAATTTCGTGGATTATTCTCGTAGACTACGCTCTTAAGGTAACCCCACGAGAAAAAATCAGGTGGGGTCAAGTCAGGGCTCCGAGGTGGCCATTCAATATCACCTCTTCGTGAAATCACCTTTTCTCGGAACATCTCGTGCAATGCAGCTAAAGAGTTGTTAGTGGTGTGCGATGTGGCCCCATCCTGTCGAAACCATGTCAGCCGGTTATAATGCTCACATTGTTGCAGTTCAGGCCCGAAAAAATTGCGTATCATATCGACATAGCGTGCAGAAGTTACAGTCACTGCATGTCCTCTGTTATCTTCATAAAAGTACGGCCCAATAATGCAGTTTGCTGACATAGCGACCCACACGGTCACTTTGGGGCTATGCAACGGGCGTTTATGTAATGTCTGTGGATTCGTTTCTCCCCAAAAACGACAATTTTAGCGATTGACGTATCCGTCCAAATGAAAATGTGCCTCATCGCTAAAGAACATGTTGTTAAAATTGTTAACCCGTCACGGTCGTCGACCTCCGTACACGCACATTGCGTCAATGTCAACGCTTTTACGAGTAAGGTAATAACTTTAGGTAGGCCTTCAGAAAAAGGAAGATTAAGGTCTCAGCACACATATGGGATCGGAAAGGGATCGTAACCGTAACGCCTTTCGCCTCGCTGTCAACCAGGCGTCAACCTACCGTATGCACGTAACGAAAGCGTATCAGCAGTGCCTGTACGTCAACTCGGCTACGGCTAGGCGACACCGCGCTTACGCCTCGCCGCCCCCTGGCTGACCTGGTTGGCACCAGATCAGTTTGAATCCAAACGTTAAGTGTAGCGCACGGTTATGTCTTGGTTTACAATACGTGAGTTGGCTATCATAGCCATAGCACTTGATGAAGAGGAAAAAGAAAATAGCAAGAAAAAAAGAAAAAGATATTGGGTACACAGTATGAATAAAGCAAGGAGTACTGAAGGGGAATTTCGGACTATAAAAAAACATTTGATGGATGATGAAGAGAAATTTTATATTTATTTTCATTATGCCGAAATATCTCTTTTATAACATATTGCAGTCTATAGATGAATGTATAAGGAAGAAGAATACAACATTCAGAGAAACAATATCGCCCGAAGAAAAACTAGCTGTAACGTTAAGGTGAGAAATTGCATTTGTTTTTGGAATTTTTAATCTGGTCTACATAAATATTTGTACTATAATTTTAATGTTTGTATTATCTCTATTGTTCTTTTTTTTAAGTGTACAAAAAAAATACTCGGTTCCGAAACTACAAGATAGATTAATTTTTATCCTCTGTCGATAACCCTCATTTGCGATCAGGTGTGCACAGGGGATGTACGTTTTATGTCTGGTGTATGTGTGTATATATTTTGTGTGATTGCGTAAGGTATTTTAGTAAATGCAACTTTTTTGTAGTTTAGGTAAAAAAAAATACCCATAAATCACATATTTTTTTATTATACAAAACTATATTATTATATCCAAAAATTATGGCAATTAAACAAAAATAGCGCCACAACAAAAATACAATCATTGTATAAATTAAAGATTGTTTGAAGTATCAAGATCGTCAGCATTTGACGCGCCATTTTCTTCTAAGTTTGAAATATTAAAATCATGAATGTTTGAAGCGCCAGATGTTGATTGTATCTCGTGGCTAATGTTATTTAGAGTGGTATAACCTCGAGGCATGTCATCTTCTCTTTGGGGAATGTAAGGGTTGCGATAACTATAATAGCTTTGTTTCTCTGCGATTTCTTTTAACTCCATTTCCGAAACTGCGTTATATATTTTACTTTTCATAACAGCTTGGTTATATTCTGAAAAAATTTTAACCGTTGCCGCAATGCTCTTAAAAAATGTATCTATCTCATCTTCTTTTTTGGTTTCGTTGTGATTTAATAAATATTTCATTAAAGTTTGTGACGCTGAATTTTTTTCAATATTAAGATTTTTTTTTTTTGAAATTTTGGATGCAACTGAAGATGCAGAAGACTCAGGACGCGGCGAAAGTGGAGTAGTTTCCGCTTGTAAGTTTTCTGGAGACTGAATTATGTTTATTGAGTTCTGTGAATCATCATTACCCAAGAAACTGCTAACATCTGAACCGTCATCATCATCAACCGAAGAGATCGTATTTCTTTCTTTGTAATGAGGTACTAAAAAACTCATTTCATCTTCAAAGGTCCACTTTTTCGTCGTCGGGGCTGCCTGACCACTTTTAGTTTTACGCTTCTGCATAGCTCGTCGGTGAGACTCTCTAAGATTTAACCAAGTTTTCTTGCACTCAGATTCTGAAATAAAATAAATCATGGTTAACTATATCAAGCGCATGTAGTTACACATGTATGTGTGAAAGGGAGTCCTGAATACAGATTCATAGCGGTTGATGTAGGAGCCTATGGAAAAAACAGCGATGGCGGAATCTATTCATCATCTTCATTTGGAAAGGCACTTGAAAGAAACACATTCAATATTCCATGTGACAAACCATTACCAGGAACTAATCATGCAATGCCACATGTATTTGTGGGAGACGAGGCATTTCCATTGAAGACATATTTATTAAGACCATATCCTCGCTCAAATACACGGAGACTATCAGATCCTGAACGGCAATATAATTACCGCTTATCACGAGCTAGAAGGGTTGTTGAAAACGCTTTTGGAATTTTATATCAAAAATTTGCGATTTACAACAAAAATATTAAATTGCATCCAAAGTTTGTAGATAAAGTGGTATTAACAACTTGCATTTTACACAATATGATGAGGACATATAACATTGAGATGAATTTACAGGAACCGAACAGAACAGAACAGGAAATTACAGTTGAATTCGGCGAAGACCGATTGTTTAATATTATTTTAAAGGAAATCTTGATAATATGATTATTGTAGATACATTTTGTGTTTGTCATGTCAATTTATTCTAAATAATGTATATTATTTTACCGACTTCTTTACAGGAGTTTTTTTGTAGGAGGTTCGTCTGTACTGTTTTTTTTTTATGAATGTAGATATATTTACGTATATGAATTATGAACCGATTTATTTATATGTACTAGTTGTTGCCCTCGGATTCGCTCGTGGTTTCGATCAAGTCTTTTTATAGCTCATTTTTAGGGTTCCGTACTTCAAAAAGAAAAAAATACGGATTACTTTTTGTCCGCTGCTTTGTTGATGTGCCGTCAACCTTGCTTATGCAATCAAAAGATATAGACGTTTATGACACATTTCTCATACATTCGCAAAGGGAATCCAACCAACAGGGTACTTCCCGTTGACCTAGGATCATGTAATTTGGCAAGAAGGAATGATAAAAGCTACTATTAAAGCGAAAGTACATCATTGTATATACAGGGTGTAAGGAACAGCCCTCCCCGCAAACCTTTATTATCTCAAAGTACCTAATTATTGTTGCTATTTATGTTTGAAAATAAATTAATAATTATTATTTGTTCGCTTATTTACTTACTAACAGCAAATCTAAGAAAGGGCTTAGAGAGGTTTGAATTAAATGCATTTTCTTTTCAAGGAATGTATATAACTATTTAATAATAAAACAATACAAATATACATTTTTGTACACAAAAAAACCATAAGATAGGTACACTTTATTGTAACAGCTATTATAGTGAAAAGTTTATCTAGATTTTACCCAGACTTTAGCAAAATTTACAAATGTTTTCGTACATATAAGAACATAATTATGTTGTGAAAAAATAAGACAGGTACACTTTATTGTAACTGAAGGGTTTGTCCTGACTTTAGCCAAACTTTACCAAAATTTACAAATGTTTAAAAAAAGGTTTGTGCCGTACATATCGTGGGTTTTATTTACAAAATCAGATTTGTCCCGTAATATATTATCCACAATGCACAAACCCAGACTGATATCTGCCCCGTAATATATCATTCGCAATACACAAACCCAGTCTGATATATGTCCCGTAATATATCATGCACAATGCACAAACCCAGTCTGATATATGTCCCGTAATATATCATGCACAATGCACAAACCCAGACTGATATCAGTCAGATATCAATGCAAACAACAAAAGGCGCTAACACGCTACCGTTTCGTCCCCGATAGCTGTAACGCCCCCGATAACAGCAACGAAAGAAGTAGTAAACGAGATACATAAACGGTTAGGCGTCCCGTCAAAACGTGACCCTCATGCGAGAGCCCCGGATCACGATCACATTCAAACACAATCGTAATCCACATCCACACCCCAAAAACGTTTACTCTATTTTCTTCCGTTTTAACGTATATCTACGCCTGGGAGCTCTTTTGCAGAATGCCAAATTCTCCAAGTCCCCAAAATAAAGATATGCGTCACACGTGATGCACCTTGAGTGAACGGCTTTGGATTTCTTCTGGCGTTGACTAATCACACATCTTTTTGTATTCTCACGTCCCAACAAGTGCTCTGGCTCGTGCATGATATTTCGCCTCAGCCTCACGTTTTCCACTGGTGCCTGACTGATCCCTATTGAACAGGAGCGATGCCGTTTAAGTAGAGATTCAGCAAGCGCATAGCGGAACTCACGATGCGTCACGGGCAATTTATCAGTTGTACGTTTCAGAGAACTTTGGTACATCACAAGCGCATTATGTATACGCACATTCTGTAGCCTTTTAAACATTTTCATGTACCATTTCACGCCTCTCTTTCGCTCCAACAGGTACATGGAGAGTTTTTGATCTTTGAGATCAACACCCCCCATGGACTTGTTGTAATCTTTTATACATGCCGGTTTCTCCGTCGGTTTACCAGCCCTAGTTCCATTATAGTACCCTGTGAATCCAAAACACTGTAACTATGAAAAACTGATTTTGAGTAAATGAGCAAGTACATTTTTTTTAGTTTTTCGAAGATTATTCCAAAAACAATAGTGAAAGTATTTAGTGTTTGGTATCAATTTAAAGGTTATTTTATGAGTTATTAAGCCTAGTATGTTTTATATACACAAACAATGAAACTAAGTAATTATAGTGGATAACTTGTGTTGCCGTAATAGTCGTCAGAAGCGAAGGATGAAATTGTTAAGACAATACACTGCATTTAGAGTTACAGTGTATTGACTTGGTAAAATAGGACCTAGAAATGTTTGATAGGTAGTTATAGTCAGATTTTTTATTATATGGAATAAACTGATGGATCAAAATGTATGGGAAAGAGACAAAAAAACGAGTTTATTAAATTGGTAAACAGCTTTTTATAATAGGTCTTTACCTATGAAATTGCCGTTTTGTATGAAAAAATTTAAATTAATTTTTTTCATGTATTTTTTATTTGTATTAATCGAAGTAATCACCCATGCAATCAATGCATCTTTGCCAACGCAGTGGCAGTTTATTGATGCCCTTCTTAAAGAAATCAGCTGGACGGGAGGCAACAAATTCTTCAAAGGCATTTTGTACTGCCTCTCGGGTATTGAATTTTTTTCCCGCCAAGAAGTTATCCAAATTCTGGAAAAAGTAGTAGTCTGTAGGCGCAAGGTCTGGTGAGTAGGGCGGATGACGGAGAGCTTCCAACCCCAGTTCTTGCAACTTGGAGACCGTCTGCTGTGCAGTATGAGGTCGCGCGTTGTCGTGCAGGAGCAGCGGAGACGAGCGATTGACTAATGCTGGTTGGAGATGTGCCAGCTTCTCCATCATTGTGTTCAATTCTTCACACAGTTTGGTAAGAAGCTGTGTTGAATCACACCGGCGCTAGACCACCAAACAGTGACCATCACTTTTCTTGGGGTAAGTTTTCGTTTAGGGCATTGTTTAGGTGCTGAACCAGGATCCAACCAACTTGCTGAGCGCTTGCGGTTATCAAACAGAATCCATTTTTCATCGCAGGTAACAATGCGGTTCAAAATTCCTTCATTTGTGTGTCTGTTGAGCAGTGCAAGGCACGTCTCGACGCGTACTTGGCGCTGGCGATCATTGAGTTCGTGGGGCACCCATTTGTCAAGCTTTTTTACCTTGCCAATTTGACGCAAATGGACCAATATTGTTTTGACGCTAACGTCGAAAGCTGCTGCTAATTCAGCCGTAGATTGTGTATCATCAGCTTCCACAATCGCCTTTAATTCGTCATTGTCGACCAAAGTCTTCGGACGACCGCGAGGTTCATTTTTCAGGTCGAAATTTCCAGAACGGAAGCGAGCAAACCAATAACAGGTAGTGCGTTGGTTTGTAGTGTTAGCTCCGTAAACGTCGTTGATGTTGCGTGCCGCTTGTGCCGCGTTGCTGCCACGACGGTACTCATATTCCATAATTACTCGAATTTTTAACGTATCCATGATGACGAAAAAGATTTAAATGCGATGAAAATGTAACACTAATCAATAAACAAATGACTACTTTTGGAAAAAAAAATCCATGTTTTTAAAATAAAATTAATTTGAAATTAGAATTCTTAGCCAAACAAAAAATATTTTGATTTGAAATGGCCAGTACTGCAGAACGGCAATTTCATAGGTAAAGACCTAATATTTGGTCCAAAAAGTTAAACATAAGTCATATTGACAAAATCAATCTTGCGGCATTACAATATATTATTATTTTAATATATTATTATTTTGTTTTATTTAATAAAAATAAATAAAAACATTTTCAACTTCGTTATGAAAATGGAATCAGTCTTACAGTTTCACATAGGAACTTGAAAATCACTTGAAAAACTTAACATTACATAGGGTAGAGCCACCAAAGAGTGCGCATTTTATAAACTTTTATTTATTAAAAAATCAACTTAAAAGTTACACTTTGTACTTATTATTAATTTTAAGCTTTGGTCATTGAAGAATACAATTTTAAACTTTAATCTAAGGTAACCGGTCTCAAATAATTTTAAAATAGTCTCAAACATAATACTCGTCCCGTGCGCACTCTTAGGGTGCTCGGTTGCAAAGAGTACGCAGTGACAACCCTTCATACAAGCTAAGAGTACGCAAGAGAGCGAAGTTAAGACATCAACCCTGACAATTATCACAAGTGAAGGCCCCAAATCCCATGTAGTCTGTGCATTCATCATGCCACCAAGCAGTACATCGGCCACATTGGATCCAATCTTCTGGCGGCGGCTCAACGTAGACTTCAAGACAAAGGGGACATCTTATAATTTCTTGACCTGTATTTGTATTAAAAGCTAAATAATTAAAGCGGCTAAAGTTGGATAAGAAGGAAACACTTAGCAGTTTTTGTCCGCCAAACAAATTCGAAGTTTCCCATACTGTTCTTTGTTAAGGTCTAAGTCAATAAATGTCCGTAGTGCTTCTTCCTTTGTAAAAGGTGTAACGTCTTCAGGGTTCTCAGTTATGAATTTAAGAAACTTTTTCTCATCATTTTTTACGCAGTTCGTATAATATTAACAATTGTGGCCTCCTCCGTCTCACCCATAGACCGCAACTCCTGAGCATATGCATTGAGCACACAGTCCAATCCAACTCTTGTATTAATTCCATGTTTTTTCGTTTCTTTGTTTTTTCTGAAGATGCTTCGTATGGTTTCGATGGTCTGCCACCTGCACTGCTTCCAGACGTATTAGGGTCATTAACTGTTACTAGACACTCCAGTGGAACACGAAATTCACCATTTAACCAGTCTACGTTCTTACTTTCAAAGCGTTCTTTTTTCCTGGATGCATTTCTCCAGCGTTCGTTACATTTAGATACCAAGTTTCTTTGAATGTAGGAGACCACAGTAGCCATATCTTCTGGTGACAAATTGAAATTTTCTTGCAAGTAGTCTTCTATATTATTCCCATTTATCAACAAATTGCACAACTCTCGTTTACGGAAAGGTCGGGCAAAGTGGCCACCCTAAGCTTTGAATGACTACCAATTAGATATAATATTAACATGTTTTATGTTACTTTATCAGTTTGTTCTCATAAACTAATGTAGTTTTGACATCAGATTGTTATTTTCACTTATAAACAGTTATTCAACAATATTTTTAACTTTAAGTCAAAATGGGAAATTTACCACTTTATGTGGCCTACATAAATCCACGAAGCGGGTAAAGTGGCACAGTCTCAATAAAATATAAATTTTGTTATATTAATTCAAGTTTTATTTAAATTGAACACATGAAATAATTAAATATGATAAAGGAACTCAAAGTTTCTTAATTATTAATTATTTTTTATTGATAAGTAATTAATCATCCACACAAATTAATCTTAAGCACAAAATTCGCAAAGAAAATCATTATCTTCGTCATCACAGCCCGAGCAGGCTTCATGGGCCCATCGCTTACAAATAGAACACTGTATCCAGCCATCATCATGTTTTGACTTAGACCAAACTTCCCCGCAGTAAAAACAATCAGGGTCATCATCCATATCATCATCAGTTTTAGTGCATTTCTTAATTTTAGTTTTAGATTTTTTTGCACTTTTCTTTGGAACAATAGTAAGTTTAGAAACTCTCTTTGGTGCCTTCTTTTGTTCTTGTAGTGTTTTTTCTTCTTGTAATTCTTGTTTATGGACTGCTAGTTAAAATTGCTGTACGACCCCTCTTTCTGTTTATTTTTTATGTTTTAGGTAATGCCTTGGGAATCGGAAACAAGTCTCTAGGCGTTACTGCGAATGATGTGCTTGGTTGTGGATCTAACATTGGCGACGATATTGTGTTTGGTTGTGCATCTAACATTGGCGACATTATTGTGCTTGGTTGTGAATATAACATTGGCGACGTTATTGTGCTTGGGTGTGGATCAACCATTGGCGACATTAATATGCCTGCTTGCGAATCCAACAATGGTGGTGTCATTGCTAGTATTTCCTCCAGGGCATCCTGTAGAACTGATGGAGACTCTTCTCTTTCAGGTGTCTCATTCTCTTTGTTGGCCTCATTTTGTTGTGTTACTGGTTCAGCATGTGCCACATCTGTTGTATCTGCAGCCAAAAAGTCATGGTCTTTGAAGACGTGGCGGTCTATTGGCTCTATTCCACATTTTCGAAAACCATTGACTGCAATAGACTGTTGGGCTGCCTCACTGTAGGCTTCGCCAAAGAGTTTGTTGAATTGGAATACAGTTATTGCTCTTCCTGGGTTATTGCGAAGATACTTCTCAACTGCACGGATGTAATACTTGTTATACTGCAGTCACAGGCCCCATGAAAGCCTGTGACTGCAGTGTGGCGGCAAACATAAGACTGTGGTGTGATTTATTCTTGCCAATTCAATAAAATCCAAATTTTTGGTGTGTGTATTATGTCCATCAAGAATCAGGAGAGCTGGATCATCTTCCGTCGGCTTGGCGAATTTGAGGAAATGTTTAAACCAATCTGTAAAAATGTCCAATTGCATCCACCCTGACGAATGACAAGCAAATCCTGTGCCTGGTGGTGCCCCATCTTGAAGTTCCACCTTCATTCTTTTTCGGGGAAAAATAATAAACGGGGGAATAAAGTTTCCACCAGCCGCCATACAAATTACAACGGTGCTTAATACACTCCGCTCTGCTGAGGTGATAGCACCCACCTGCTTCTTACCCTTTTGCGCTAATATTTTAGAGCTTTTGCTCTGCACTGTCGTAAAACCAGACTCATCCACATTAAAAATACGATGAGGTGGGTAGTTTGTTTTAGACCTTACCTCTTCCAGTAGGTCAAAAAATTTCATGACACTTTATTAAAGCCCTGTGCTCGAGCAAGAGAGGTTGCTTCTGGGCTTCTTAATGTCAGTTCCGGATGACGTTTTCTAAAAGCAGAAATCCATGCTTTTCCAGCCATTTGAGTATCTTTATTAAACTTGTGTTCTATATTATTGCGTTCAGCCAACTGATAGGCCAGTCTCCGTACATCCTGTAAAGTTAATCCGTAAAATCGCTTTTCCATTTCTAAAATGTGATGCACCAATTCTTCTTCTTGCTCCATACTAAAGTTGGGCGGCAAGACCCCAATATTTTTTTATTTTCAATAGCTTCTTTGTTTATTCCTTTTACACGTCTTTTGAGCGTCGATCGAGGAACTTTGAATTCTTTGCTAGCCTTGAGGAAGCCAATTTTTTCGTTTCGCACAGCTCTTATAGCTTTTTCCATCGCATCCGGAACCCATGTCTGTTGCTGCGACGTCCGTTTATACGTACTTGGCATATTATTACCTAAAACAATACTAAACATTATTTATATTTACTGGAAAAAAATGCACAACGACGGGTAAAGTGGCCTACTAGGTAACTTTACCTACCCACTGGATAGGTCACTTTACCCGAAACGGAACGTGACGAAAAAAAAAACGACTCCAATGTCAAATGAGGTTATATTATCCTCCTTTGCCGTGAAATAAACACTTCATTACAGCGACTAAACCGGTAAAATATCACATCGTTTATAACTTATGTTAAACACAGTAATAAATTACAATGTTTAACCTCCTGGATTCCAGAAAAAAAAATTTTGGATATTATTTGAAGCTTAGGTTTTTTGGTGTAATAGGGGTCTGTACACGTCCACAAAAATGAAAAAAAAAATATTGTTGTTTATATATTGATTTTACTTATGTCATATATATATGACAATGGATCTGTATATGAAACTAGTACTGATACTTATGTCATATGTATATGACACTGGAATTCAACTCCAAATAAAATTCAAAGTATATATATATTTTTTTTTTTTTTTTGGGTTTTAGTAATAAATACATATATTATTATATATATATCGACGATGAAGTGACATGAACCTCATCTACCAAAACATAATTTTACAGGAAACGAAAAAAACGTTTCATTTTTTTTAAACACAAGGTATGAATAAAACTAATATTGGTTGTATATTATATAAGAAGCGTGTATCGAGGGATGTGTGAGACTTGTAGATATCCAATCAACTTTTTGATTTAGGCGTAGATAGGTGATATTGGCAACCTAGGCTTTAAAAATATACATATTAATAGCCAAGATAGAAGATCTTTCTAGTAAGGAAATGCTAAGATATTTTAAATAAAAGGCGTGATTTTTATAGAAATTTTGAGTTTTTTAACATTTAATGAACTTTAACATTATTTCAAATGTTTACAAAATAATAGTGGCGTATTGTCGTACTATTACAATAGGTGATAGAACATAAATATGCCAAGCTGGAAGTAAGAAGGGAAGTTGCTCTCGCCACTTATTTATTTAAGATTATGCGTGGTAAAATACACAACCCAGGCGTTCTACGCACAGTTAGGTTGTGTGTACCTGACGGGCATGTGGGGCGCCGGAGGCGGCCGCCGCTGCTGTGGGTGCCGCCCGCTCGCACCAATCTGCTGCAGCGCGCGCCACTGACGCGCGCGTTGCGTACACTCAATATGATGTCACAACAGATTGACTGCTTCAATTGTACTCTGAGCGAATTCACACAGGCCGCAATTTGTAACATTACTTTAGGCTAAGATTTGTTATCTCGTATTATACTACACTATTGTATTAGGTAAGTAAGCCTGTGAGGATAGTGTATGTGTGTTATAAACAAATAAATAAATAAAAATGTATTGTGAATTACGTTTGCTGCGATCGGAGGATCGAAAAAAAAACCGAAATGATTTTAAATTAATTTAATTACTAATTTGATATTACAAAATTAATCCTATGAATGACGATTCCAAGTCGAAGTAGGACGATAGAATGATCATTCTTACAATTTATTGAACAAACAACAGTTTGCGAAATCGATTGACGTCATAGGTGCATTGGCAATAATAAGTATCGATGCGGAAGCAACGTCAGCGACCTTCATGTGGTAGCGCTATGTAATTCCTCCCCCCTTAGAACGGCGACTATTTTAGCACGTTGAGTGAAAATGTTGCCGGAAGTTCGCCAGGACTTTCATTCTCTTTCAGGGTTGCGGCTGGTGGTTGCTGTTTCTTTTCCCTAGTGTTCGTACGTCTGCGTAGGTAGCGCCGGGTCGTAACGATGATAACGAGTACGCTTGCAATCGATAGTATTCCATAGAATGGAATTGTAGTGTGATAAAGTCCGTCTGTGACCACGTTTTCAAGTTGGACAGGATTCTGGATCATGAGTTGGTCCTGGATGCTGTGTAGTCCTTGGAGATCGATAGAGTTCAGATTGACGTGGGTAGCTGTGGTGGCCTGCTTCTCAGCGTCATAGGGTATCTTCATTAACTTCAAGGGTTGGCCGTTAATTTCGTCATAAACGTTCGCAATGGTGAACTCTTCAGATTTCAAATAACATCCGGTAGGAATTGTTGCAAGATAGCTACCCTGAAGCGATGTGTAGTCTTTCCGGTTACAAGTTAGTTGTATCTTCGTTTCTTGAGGAAAGGATAGGACGTAATGTTGGTCGTCGAGCTTCTCCATGGCTTCTCTCGTCAAGGTGACTGTGGTAAACCTGCAGGAGTCTTGTAAAACTTGGTTGGTGATTAACTCCTGGACGCAGTCAGCTTTGGTGCGAATCTGATGGGTAATATCTTTCTCACAGAGGTACCAGTCTTTCGACTTCGGGCATTCAGCCTCTATGTACACATGTGACATCTCGTTAGTTGCAAGGAAAGGGAAGGGTGGAATAAGAGCTTGTGCATGTTTATTAGGCACCACAGAGAGTCTATAGATATCGAAGCTATTTTTAGAAAAAATTGGGAATTTAAATACGAATACTATCTGCTTGTCTACATAATATGATCCCGGTTTTATAATATCATAATAATCTCTAAGTTCTAGGTCTAGAACCTGTTCTTCAGCGTAAATAGTCTTAAGTTTCCTTACCATTGACTCTAGTATTTCTATGTCTATCATGGAGTGATGGGTACTACCAGCACGAATGAAAGCTAAACTATTTTCTATCCTGATTAATTCCTGGAATAAGTCCTCTACATTATCGCTTATAATTTCTAGTAATTGGGCAAAATGAGCATATTTCATTAAACTTTTCTCACTTAGTGCGTTACTTTGTAATATGGTTTCTAGAGTGGTATTAATTTTATTCTGGTTTTGTACTATCTGTGTGATTATGCTATTATATTTAGACATCCACTCCTTACTCATACTAATATGTTCATTGAATTCGGTCACTAATTTATTTTGGTTACGTTCTAAGATCTTAATTGCCTGATTATATTTTAGTGCATCTTCGTGATCTAGGTTCCCAGTTAAGCTTTTTATTATTGAACCTAGTCCATCTACAAGACCTCTTTTGGCTCTATTGGGTTCTAAAGATCGTAATTGTTTTAAGACATTGCCAAGTTTGCTAGTAAGATATTCCAACTGAATTTCGTATAGTGCGTAAGTGTCATTAGTCATTTGATTTTGACAGTTCCTTAGTTGGGTCTGTAGGGAGTGAACACTGTTTTTTTAGATATTATTTAGTTGTATGTACTGAATGAAGGTATGGTGATGAGTCGTGATTTTCATTTGTCCAAGTTTAAAGGGTAGAAGTCCGGGTCCTTCGTCGAGGCTTTCAAGTCTTATCTCCTGAGATCGCGTCATTGGGAGCATTGTTACCAGTAGGATCCTGTAACAATTTTGCTGATTTAGGTATACGCTTAAGTCTTGACTTCGCTATGGGGCCACGTTTTTTTGAGGTATAAATGTGAATCGGCAGGTCTGCTAGAACTGTGTCTTGTGCATATCGGGGGGCAGTCTTTTGTCGACTTGCAAGAGGGTTTGTTATAAATACCTGTTGTTGGGGGGCGTATTCTATCTCAGGTTCACGGGTTTCATTTCTTTTCTCAATTATCGCGGTACGGTTAGCCAGTGATGACGAGTTAATGATGTCATAGACACGTTTCATTTTATCTCGGTGAGCTTGCGTATACTGTTGTAATAAGTGCCGTGTCAGGTCAATGTCTTTACAGTCTCGGGGGTCAAAATGACCAGTCAGTAAGTCAAAGGGTCGACATCTTGTGAAGCTATGTATAGAGCTATTATAAGCTATTAGAGCATAGGGCACAAGATTAATTATTGGTTCGTCTTTAAACTGTAGCTTAAGGAGTCTAAGATGTTCTAGAAGGGTTGAGTGTAGTCGTTCGACATTTCCGTTGTCGTTGGGTGAGTGAGCTAGTATTCTATGATGGTTGATGTTATGAAGCCTTGTGAATTCCATGAACAGTTGGTTTGTGAACTCGGTCCCGTTGTCTGTGATAATAGTTATTGGGACGCCATGGTGGGTACAATATTGCAAAAGGGCTTGTAGGATGCTAATTGCTGTTCCGTCACGTAGGTGATAAGCTTGACCGTACTTTGTAAATACGTCGATAAATGTTACGTATTTTTCACCCTGTACGGTGAATAGATCCATATGGATTGTCTCGAACGGTTTGGTAGCCGGTGGTACAATATTAAATTGAGGTCTTATCGGGTTTCTGTCGTACTTGGCCTGACCGCAAATTGTACATTCATTTATGAATTTGGTTATCTGATCCTTCATCTTTGGCCAGTAATATTTACGAGATAAGGCTAAATGACACTCGGTAATTCCGCGATGGTTAGTTTTACCGTCATGATAGTGTCGTATTATCTCCTGTTGTCGAAGATAATCTTTGACATTTTCTAATTCAGATTTAGCTAAAACGAGTTTTAAGGTTGAACTTTTGAATTTGTCCTGTATAATCGGTATAATTGAGTACATGGCTAAAGGTGGGTTAACTAAAATAGCTGTCTTAACCTTAGGGTTAACGTACTCTTTTACGGCACAGATCACATCTTCCTCTAAGTTAGATTCGGACAGCTGGATACTTATACGTGTATGGGTGTCAAATGGCTTAGTAACTACGGGTCGTTTTTTTACGTCATTTACAATGGTAAAGCATATCTGCTTGTTGAACTTATTCAATGGCTCGTCAGTTATGGGAACTTCTAGGATGGGGTTCTCAACGCTTGTATGTACTGTTTCGGTTGAGGAGTTTGTTTTACCAAGGACGGTTTCTGTTGGATTACCCATTAAGGAGTTTAGTTCATCAACTTCATCCATTAAGGACGTTGCTTCTTTAGTGTGAATTTCAATGCGAGAAAGGGCGTCAGCATTTGTATTGGATTTCCCTTTCTTATAAATAACTGAAAAGTCATATTCGCTAAGTCTAAGTCTCCACCTTGTCAGACGGGAATTTGGTTCTTTCATGTTCATCATCCATTGTAATGGCTTATGGTCAGTGAAAATTTTAAATTTGCGTCCAAATAGGTAGGGTCTGAAATATTTCGTAGCCCATACTATAGCGAGTAATTCTTTCTCTATGGTACTATAGTTCATCTCGCTTTCGTTTAGGGTTCGGGATGCATAACAGATAGGTTTGTCCGAGTTTATAGGTCCTTGCGATAGAATAGCGCCAATGGCTACGTTCGAAGCGTCTGTCGTCAAGTTAAAGTCTTTACTGAAGTCTGGATACTGTAGGATAGGGTCATTAGTCAGGAGGATCTTGCATCGTTCGAAACAATTCACGTATTCGGAGTCAAGGGAAATTTTACGTCCTTTTTTCAAGCATTGAGTAAGCGGTTTTGTAGTTCGGGCAAAGTCAGGAATAAATTTTCGATAATAACCAAGAAGGCCCAGGAATTGTTTGATTTCTTTCGGTGTTTTTGGAATGGGGTACTTCTTAATTGCAGATATTTTATCGGGATTTGGCCTAATGCCGTCTTTACTGATGATATGGCCTAGATAAGCTGTTTCAAGTTTCAGGAATTCAGATTTGTCCATCTGGATTTTAAAGTTGGACTCTCGAAGCCTCTGGAATACTTTTTCGAGATTAGTTATATGTTCCTGAAGGGATGTGCTGAAGACGATGATGTCATCTAAATAGACAAGACATATCTCGTTTTGGAGTCCTCTGAGGACATTATCCATCACACGCTGGAACGTGGACGGCGAATTTTTTAGTCCCATCGGCATTCTGAGGAATTCAAAATGACCGTGTTCCACGTTGAATGCGGTTTTTTCTACATCCTGAGGGTACATTTCCACTTGGTAGAATCCACTTGCCAAATCCAAGGTCGTGAAATAGTGGCATTTACCTAATTTGTCGAGAACGTCATTGATGTTGGGTATAGGGTACCTATCGTCCAGGGTCTTCTCGTTTAACTTACGGAAGTCAACTACGAGACGCCATTTTTGCTTTCCTGAGGCATCTAGTTTCTTTGGGACCACCCAGATAGGCGAGCTCCATGCGGATTCTGATGGTCGTATGATACCTTGGTCAAGCATTTTAATTATTTGGTCCCTAACTTCCTGGCGATGTACAAATGGATACCGGTAGCTTTTAGCGTGCACCGGAACATCGTCGGTAGTTCTTATTCGATGCTTTATCTTGTTTGTAAAAGTTAGTCCCTCACCTTCTATATAAAAAACGTCCGAGTAACGGGAACAAAGAGCTATCAGGTTAGCCTTTTCTTCCGGGTTCAGGTGATCAGTTCTTAAGCGCGATACCACTTCTTGAGCGCGTGTCGTTGTTTGTTGAGTACTACTGCACTCGATATTGAATAATTCCGCGTGCGCTGGGCGATCGATTGAAAATATTACGTCATTTAGTGTCGGATTTTCGATTTCCAAGTAACCACGATTACGACTTACGGTAGTAATACATTCATGAATTATGCAATTGCAAAGAGTTTGTTCCCGAATTAAAACGTCGCCTTCTGGCACATCAATGGGGATACGGATAACCTTAGTACTCCCAGCTGGTATAATATCTTCGTATAAATTTACGTTACACGAGTTATACATTGCAATAGGGTTTATTGCAGATCGAGTCACCAACATGTTTTCTTTCAAGTCTATGCGAGCTTCCCAGTCATTTAGCAGATCTAAACCGATGAGACCATCGAAATAGTCATGAAACCGATAGATGAACAACTTCATGGTTTTGGCGGCATTAAACTCCGCAAAACATGGCAAGGTTATAGAGTAATCGTTCCTGCTTGTTGCGTGTATGTTGGTTACCTCAAAAGGGTCGAAATGTAAGGGGTATTCGGCGAAATATTTTTCAACAGCTTCGGGGCTAATAAAAGATTGGTTAGCACCTGTATCTATTAAAAGTTTTAGAGGTGGGTCTCTAGTTTGTATATAGGGGAGTTGCCTCTGTGTCTGAAGATTTAATTCTATTTTGGTTTTTGCGACGTCGAAGCCTCCTGAAAATCCTGTTGAGCATGGTCAGTTACACCCGCTTGCGATTCATCAAATACTTGGTCGTTTGTTGTCACGTTATAATGAGTCGAGTCAGCGGCGAGGCTACTCGGGTCAGGGACACTGTCATTGTAGTCAGTATAGTAATTGAACACCGGTTCGTAGTAATAGTAGTAATATGAGTCGTCATGCGTCATGCACTCATTCATATTCATTTCTCGGGCTTTGAAATAATTCGAAGGTGGTGGATTTCCAAACTTATTCCAATCATGGGCTGCTGGCTGATTTGTTGGAAGTAAGGGTTTGGGAGTGAATCGTTGAACACCACTCATTGGCTGAGGGCCTTGAGGTGCATTATTTCGGGATGTTAGTCTAAATAGGTTACTACGGGGATTGTAATTAGGAGGTGCCGCACTGAACATTCTTTGCGGGCTCGTTGGCATACGCTGTTGATGTTGTGCTGGTGCAGGGAATTTAAAAGGCTGAGGTGCGGGCCCCGCTGGACGCTGGCCCATGGGTAATGGCCAGTTAGGTATTGGTGTCAGGAAATTATGAGGTCGTGGGGTAAACGCTACAGGTGTAAGAGTGGGATGAGCGACTTTAGGAGGAGCTTGGGTTTTTGGGGTCTCGCGTTGTTGCAGGTACATTACATTGAGTTCCTCTTGAACGAACTCGAGCGCCTTCTCTATTGTTGGTGGGCGCATGCAACGTATGCGGGATCCTAGAGGTTCTTTCAACCCTCGGACATATGCCTGCATGGTAACCTTTTTATATAGGTCGCGTTTCGCTTCTATGGTCGTCGATACAGTCTCATGTAAAGTCACGTAAGTCATGATCGTACTAAACAACGTTTGGCAATGATCGTAGAATTCTTGTGGCGTTTTATTACCCTGAGTAGGTAAAGAGAGGTCGTTGTACAATGCGGTTTCATCACGCTGATCTGAAAAGTTATTAGTCAAGGCAGTTCGAATGCCTAGCCAGCTCTCTGGTATTCCATTGGCATTAATAGTGCATGCCGCGGTCCCAGTTATTTTATTAAGTATTCCGTTTATTAAGCATAAGTTGGAAAATTCACTGCCAGGTGCACTACTTAAGTACTGCGCAGCTAACGAATCACAGATTCTAATGAAACGGGTAAGGATGTTCGGGTTGCCGTCGAACTCCGGAATAAGGCGAAGAGCCTTGTAGATAGTATCTGGGTTATTCTGAGCCTGAGTCATATTGTCTAGTTCTAAGTTATCCAAGGTTATATCTCTATTTATATCTACTGTACGTTGGCGAGCCTGTCGCGATTCAGGCTCCCGCGTACCGGAGGCCCTTGGATGATAAATCTTGAGGTTTAAGATTCAAAGGGATGCAACACGAGAATGTTTCAGGTGTACTTACAGGTGTCTCATTTCTGGTTCCTCTCCGTGAATCGGTGGCTGGATTCTCCTTCTGATCTGCAGCAGGTCCGTAGGTTCCGGATACTCGTGACGTGACTTGATAGTCGCCCAGGTGACTCGCGATCGTGGTAATCGATATGAAATTGATTCTAACGCGATTCGCGAACCGGCCCGCGAGTATCCTACCGACTGCGCCAATTACGTTTGCTGCGATCGGAGGATCGAAAAAAAAACCGAAATGATTTTAAATTAATTTAATTACTAATTTGATATTACAAAATTAATCCTATGAATGACGATTCCAAGTCGAAGTAGGACGATAGAATGATCATTCTTACAATTTATTGAACAAACAACAGTTTGCGAAATCGATTGACGTCATAGGTGCATTGGCAATAATAAGTATCGATGCGGAAGCAACGTCAGCGACCTTCATGTGGTAGCGCTATGTAATTTGTGCTATACAGAATTGAAATGTTTTTTATGTTTGTTTTTAAATTTTATGTTTATTTTAATTTTACTGTTGATTTATATATATATATATATTTTATTATAATTGTTTGTTTTTAAAATAGTATGGTGTAATTTAGGTAGTTTCATGTGTGTCGTCTGTATTTTTAAGATTTATTTGTAATTTGTAAATATTTTATATAATTTGTTCCTTTGTCCTAGCTACTGCATTAGGTTAAGTAACCTGTAATGGTAGTATAGAGTTAATAATAAATAAATAAATAAATAAATAAAAATGGCTACATTGCTTTCGACACGTAATTAAAAGACAAGAGAATAATCAGTTTATAACAAATTAAGTTTATAATGAAAAAGAAGAAATATTTCAAACAAATGGCAAAGTGTCATAAAAATGATGGCAGTCTTTAGGTAATACTGCTTTAAGTTGTTGCAGCTGGTTGTACTTCGTTGCTTTAATTGGAATTTTGTTGGGATGCAGTTGAGGATAGGTCGCTTCCTAAGCTAGTAACCTAGGTCTGTTCGGTAGAGGAATCCACTCTCCGTCAAAATCCAGTTTAACTTCGATTGTCATCGTATTGTACTTTATTACTCTGATATCTACAACTTGTGGATCGCCAGCTTTGCGGCCTGGTCGAATGCTTTTATAAAGCAAATTTTGAAGTCGGGCATAATCCTTAACAAAGTCATGATCAACATGAACTGCTTCATAGGGGTTAGGGCTTCGTGCCTCTTTAGTAATAGTGACATAATCACTGGGCAAATGTATTTCCCGATTTTTGAGCTTTCGCTCAATAGCACTGTGAACAGAGTCACACTCCATCTGAGTGTGACCTGGTTCTAAAAATTTTTGCGTAATGATTACGTTATATTTTTTGCTCAAAAGGAGCAGCGCATTTGCAAGCACAGAATTACGATTCTGGTACGTGCACCCATCAGAGTAAATAACAATTGGTAACTGATGTGGAATCTTTTTTTTTTAATTCTTTTTTTAGTCTTTCTAAATAATCAATTAGAAATGTTGCAAAAGTGCTAGATGTTAAATCAGCAGCAGTTTCGTCGAACCAATAGCAACTGCAGTGCTTGGTTACCAAATTAAAAACGGTAAAATTATGGCACGTTAACTTTGTCTTGAAATACAAAGCACTAGCAGTAAGGTAAGGGCAAACCTTCACAGCTTCTAAATCCATAGTCAAAAGAATAAATTCTCCGGCAGCTGCTTTTTTCTTGTCCTCTTCTTTTTCTTTTCTAGCCCTTTCTTTCTTAATTATATGTATTTGGTAATCTGTTTCATTTAAATTACCTTAATTGTAACTAGAACAGGTATCACACATGTCCTTTTTAAGCGTGAATAGTGACAATTTTTTTTCACGAAAATTCTTTTCAAATGTAAATCTACTAACATGTGGTTGACTAGTTTCAGTGCAATATTTCTGATAAGCTTTGTATAAATCGGTAAGTGAACGATAGTTTGGTTCTATGAAGAGTTTAGATGTGTCTTTTCTAGCGTAATGAGATGGCAATTTCGGCAAACTTGTAAAAAAAATATCTAAAATTGAAAGTTTTCTTTCTACTTCTGCTCTTGGAGTCTTGGTTTTTGAATCATAAATTGCCTCATGGTTTGAAGTCATACCAAACTCACTCTTTTTGACCCATGCTTGAACAGTGAACGATCCCAGTGTGATCCCAGTGTGAACAGTGAACGAATCCATAATCGCACAGACAAAACCTTCAGTTTCCCCAAAGAGGTCACCGAATCGTAGCCAGGATACGGACGCTATGAAATCCACATCGGGCCCATGAAGAGCCCGATAGAAGCGCCCGTGAAGCTCCTTGCTTTGCCATACCTGCTTGCGGTCATCGGTAGTAAGCACTACAGGTTTGCGCCAGTTCTCTTTAGCCATGGACAGCGGGGTGAGTCCCTTGTCAACTGCGACCACATCCCGATGCATACCCACTTCGGTTTTTAAAAAATAATCCCTGAGGTTGCACACCTCGCGGTTGTAGAGTGTCTTAGCATTTAAGAAGCCTCGACCTCCACATTTCCGCGGGATGTACAACCTCATTACCGATGATCGTGGGTGATGCATCCGGTTTGCGGTCAGCAGTGTACGGACCCTTCTATCCAGGGCGTCGAGTTCGGTCTGAGTCCATTTGAGTATGCCGAAAGAGTACATTAAAACCGGCATGACCCAACCGTTGAAGGCGCGCACCTTATTTCCGCCCGATAAAAGGCTATTTAAAACCTTTTTCAGGCGGCCAAAGAAGCGCTCCTTCAGCGATTGCTTCATGTCAGTAACTATTATTATTATTATTGATGATTAAACATCAGTAATTTTTTGTCAGTGCGAAATAGAAGTTATGGTTCCATACAGATAAAACGAGAACAATTGCTTATCTACTTAAAATATACAAATAAAATTTGTACGCTCAAACAATAACTTCTATCTTCTTGAAACATACAAATAAAAATTAAGATTACACAATAATATTATGATATTATTTAAGTATACAACTTTATATAAGTAAATAAACAACAAAAGCAACTATTTTATTAATACAGGACGAAAAAAAAAACAATAAAACATCAGTGATAAAAAACACTGTTATTTGAACATTATTAACGATTTCAATAATCGTCGTAAATAATAAATTCAAAAAAAACAATACTTCTGTATAGGTTTTAACTGTATTAGCGTACTGTTAGACATAAAATAATTACCTGGTATAATAAAAATCCCACTTTTTACACTAAAAACAACAAAAACACTCCTTCCCCAAACTTACACGTTGCAACTTGCACCAAATTTAAACGAAATGACAGAAGAAAATAGGTAAAACGAATATCGCATGGTGATTCTATCTCCGTCTCGTACTCCCACAAATCACCGTCTAGCTCACGCATTATTAGCCTATGAAATTATCCTTCCTAGATGTCAGCAAGACCAGCCAGTCGGCCGGGAGCAGCGCGAGAGTAAAGACGTAATCTAGCAGGAGTGAAGATAGGAGGTCTTGACAGAAATAATTACGCTAACGTTATTTAGGTGTTATTGTTATTAGTTCATTAGGTGATACTGCCAGCAAATGTAACGCACATTTGCTTAATAGTTATTGTCAATTATCAATAGTTCGTTAAAAAATAAGATAATCAGTTATCTGTTATTGCCAGCTCACGTAAACGATTATTTAAAGTCTATCTACGTAAAAAAACGAAAATCGCCAAAATGTCAGTTAGGAGTTCATGTCACTTCATCGTCGATATGTAGTTTTTTTTTTTTTTTTTAAAACGTTGCCCCACACTAGGAATTTCTCCTGTATCGTGGGTGCGTTTACAAACATTTAAACTCACATACACAAACAGCCAGACCCGGAACAACTACTTGTAGGCCATACAAATATTTGTTCCGTGTGGGGATCGAACCCACAACACGCGGCGCAGCAGCCGATGGCTCAACCACCGCGCCAACCGTGTCGTCAAAACGTCGTCGTCGTGTAGTGAATGATAAAATATTAAGAAATTAAGGAAACTAATTGAACTCAAACCATAGAGTTTTACGATTTATTTTTACCGAACATAAAATCAGATAATGGTTTTGTGTTAGTAATTTGTGGTTTTGCCATCTCTTTTGACCGTTCATGTTGCGGAAGAACTTTCGCATTGTGAACTGACATTATAGAATAGGAGTTAGAACTCCTAGAATCAGTAGAATATTTAACAAACTTCGGATAAGTTGCAGAAGGCATTATGTAATCTTAATCAAATTAAATACCAGTCTAATAATTTTTCTTACAATATAGACTATCTTTTAAAGACACCAAAGATCGATTTCTTTTTAGCATCGAATAGACGCGCGTTAAAGTACTTTTCTGCACCAGGTTCGTTACGACTTGAACAGGCATAACGAATCGGTACATCAACATAAGCGTGAACTTCTACGTTAGGTGTTGGATAAGGAACCGATCTTGAGTTACCTTGATAAAAAGATGAATTTTTCGGATAATTATCGTTACCGTTCTGGTTTTTGTTCGACATGATGAATTTAAACAATTAAACACAATAGAGTAAACAAAGAATATGAAATCTAAACTTTCATCTTACAATTTAGAAAACAAATTTACCCAGAAGGGGTGAATTCTAGTAAAATTATTACCCAGAAGGGGTATACTTAACCTGCAAACGCCAAGCCGGCAACGGCAACTTAGATGTTGAGGTGAAAGTAAGCGACTCGACAGAACGAAAGGTATGACCATTCACTGCTAAACGCTGGAATACTCTGAACATATCGTCAGGCCGCGCCGCGCCGGAAAGGTCATAATTGATAGTCGGATCAGCAGAAATTGCTGTCATAAGTGCCGATGCGAAAACCTCCAATTCTTCTTTAGGAAGAACCGTCAGTGGAGTTTGAGGTAAAGAAAGTGCCATTATTATGACACACGAGAACACGATTAAGTGTTTCAACATTTGAGATACTCTTAGAGTATAACTATGTCTAATTTAATCTTACAATAGACACACCTTAAACCCAGGTCAAATTACTTGAGTCCTCGAAAGTCGAACGACTGAAGATCTCAAACAAGACTCTAGCCTCAGGTTTAGTCTTAATAAGAATATCAAGAATACGCTGGATTCCCTTGTAATTTATGCTTGTTTAGCATCGTCCAATGAACCGAATTTACTGGTGGACTGTTGAGTGTTAGAATCAGCGCAAAACTTTTCTGCATAATCCAAAGCGGACATAACTTTATCAAGTAGGTCCGCGACCACACCAGTGGTGACATTTACGTGAGGATCTTGAGGGAACCGAGAAGTCTTAGAAAACTTCTGGAATCCAGTAGATATAAGATTCCCAAGGGTCTCTCTTGCTTCATCTCGCCTAGCTTTAATAGCGAACGGTACTCGATGTGCCAGTCCCAAACAACGCACCAGGTCAACCAAACCAACGAAACTTTGAGATGATACGAGTTCAGACTCAATCGACCAGTTGGTATAACTCCCAGCCATCTTTACGA
This sequence comes from Phlogophora meticulosa, assembly GCA_905147745.2. NCBI lineage: Eukaryota > Metazoa > Arthropoda > Insecta > Lepidoptera > Noctuidae > Phlogophora > Phlogophora meticulosa. The sequence goes on along the minus strand of LR990524.1, from coordinate 1,571,236 downwards.
GAGGAGTTGTAATTTCTTTCGGAGGCAGAGTAGTGAACGGCTGAACTCGATGTGGGAACTACTGTCTTTTGCTTCTTATGAGACCTCGTAGTGGCTATATCTGAAGGCTCTTGCGAAACAAGATCAGAAAGAAGCTGATCTTGTTGAAGACCAGACTTATCTGTAGGAATAGATAGTGGATCCTCAAGTATAGTTACTTCATCAGGTGAAGTACTACGAGGCTTCCGAGCTGTTGTTCTTTGTTGTCGCAATGTAGTTAACGCACCCAAGTCCGTTACTGACGTACTACGACGAGTTGTCCTTTTAGACTCAATTTTGGATAGAGTGAAGCTGCAACTCAACCAAACGTTCGTACCACAATCTGATTTCACCGCAATAAAATACAGAAAACAGCTCGGACTTCAAGTTAGTATCGACAACCTTACAAATTAAACCAGATATTATAGTTCTATCAATAGAAGAATTAAAATCAAGTGCAATTACAAGATCGACTATAACCGAATCCATAAATGAGTATGATATTATTAAATCAATATGCATTTATTATTATTATCACCTCTAGTCAGTCTTTATAATCATTTTTATTAACTAACATAATTATAATTTTGGTTTATAAAATAACTTTTGGACATAATACTTTTCATCAACTTGACAAAACGTAATTAAAAAGGAACTGAAATCGTTACTAACCATGCTCACAAGAAATAATAACTTTGAAAATATCATCTTCTCATCATAATTATCACAAAATATAATGAGATACTTCTCAAATATAATCAACTCCTTACAAACCAAGACAATACTCATCTATTTTTTATGAAATCTAAGATGGCAATTTCTTTTCGGTGTGCTACATAAAAATATATTGCATTTAGTGCAAAACGCCGTTGTAGTCTTAGAGCATTTTGGATTGCGGCATCTTTCTTGAGTGTCACTGTAATCAACCACATGTTCAGCCTTGTGATGTCTTACGACTTCCGATGGTACAGGAGTTATTGGCACTTTCCTTTTTTTGTGCTTAGGTTGCAATTCTTCATTCTCGTCAAGACTTTCTGAATCAGATAATAAAGAATTTTTCTCTATGAGACTGGTACCTAGATCCAGTTTGAAAGTGCGTAACTGTTGTATTTTATATTTGTTGACTCCTTTTTCAGCTTTTCTTTCTTTGTACAAAAACCACGCGTTACTGACTGCCAAATCGACCATGTGAGATATAAATCTTACTGTCCATTTTCTGGTGCGTGATCTGGAGGGACATACAGACAGCATGCGATCAGCCATGTCAACTCCGCCCATGTATTGATTGTATGATTTGAATACTTCTGGCCTTGACACAAATTCGTAGATTTTATTTTTCTTAGACCATCTACGACACTGATCTTGATTTTCACTCGAATGAATTATAGATAGGAGAATAACTGGTTTATTATCTAGCCAACGAACTATGTTCAGTACTTTGTCACTTCTGCATTTTGTTTTACAATAACCTCTGGGCTTCTTTGCAAAAGCTTTTTCGTCAGAGTTGGCAATTTTTGGGAATCCTGTTTTTTTGTATGGTGCCTGTTGCGTGAAAACCTTTTTGTAATAATATTTCAGCCAATTTCACCGTAGTGAAGTACCTATCAAAGTAGATGTGGTGACCTCTCACAAGCGTTTTACACAGACTGAGAATCGAAGCCTCACCAAGAGTATATCCTTCTGCAACCAACTCGGGACAAGTAGTTTCTCCTTGGTATGGAAGCATGTCTAAGACAATGCCTTGTGGAGTGACAATACAAAAATTTTCAGGCCAACAGGGTTGGGATTTCCTGGACAATATTGCCGTATCCCACACTGACCGCTGAACGGAACTATCATCTCATCAATGCTCAACTCAATAAGTTTTTCTTGTGCGTGACACCCTCGCAAGACAGACTGAAAAAGTGGATTAACCTTCCATATCTTAGTTTTTAGTTTTTCCTCGTCTGATACCTCAGTATCAAAAACTACTTTTAGACTATTTCTTATATTAAAATATCTGTTTCGTGTCATAGCCCTTTTTATAACCTGAATCCCGTATTTCTGAGACCAAAATAATGCTATTTTTGGTAAATTAATAGCACTCATAACCATCTGGATACCAAAAAAGATTTTCAGTTCTTTGACTGTTAGACCCAAGGTACAGCCTTTTCTCAGTATATTGGTTCTATTTGTAGCAGTTGTCATTTTTTCCAATATATCATCATTGACATACTGTTTGAAATAATCTTCAGGTGTCCATGACTCAGTCTCAACTTTTTTGTAACTGGGTTGGTAAAATGGGATTTCTAAGGGTTCAAACTGGCCATTCCATGCGTCGGATATAACCGTAGCTGCTGCTTGACGTGAATGTCCACGGGTACCTCTAGTTCCCCCCCTTCGACCAGTTGGGCGGGTGCGGTTTCGGCCTCGGCTCCTTCTCTCTACTACAGAAGATTGCAGAGATACTTCTGATTGCGAATCTACTTCCTCATCTGAAGAGCTGGAAGATGAAGTACTGGATGCTTCGTCTTCTTCAGGTCTTGGTGTAAAAGCCGTATCCTCATTTTCATCAGCATCAGAGAGATCTATGTCTGATTCTTCGAGTCGTGATAAAAGTTCGTCATCGCGTAAGACTGTAAAAAAAAACTCTTTGAGAACCAATGTAATATATTTATGACATAAACAATAACTCAATTTTCATACTGAGAACCATTATGTTAATTAATTAACCAATACCAGTATGACATTAAAAAGTTTCGGATCACAATGCCCAGAATACTTGACCATTTGAAGAAATATTCTGTTAATTAGTTACGTGGGTATGTTATTAGTACAAAACAAGTATAGTTTTTCTGACAAATAAAGTGATTCAACAATAATTTTCGGATATCTTACCACGTGCATCTGAGCGACGCGGCGACGTGCCATCTTCCTCGAGCCGTTTCAAAGAGAGAGTATTTTGACGTGTCTGTCAAACTCAAAATGACGTTTGGTGCAGTGTTGCTAGTTTACTAAGGTTACACAACTACCATAAATCGATTAATTCCGAACACAAATCACAGATGACTTTAGAACGAATTTTTAATTCTTTATGTAATATAGGTATGACGCTGGCATCCAGGAGGTTAAACCACTCACCTTAGATCAGAGACCACAAAAATAGCTTTTTTTGGAATAAAACCTTTCCGCGTGAACTAAGCGTGTCCGTGTATACTGGAGCAATATGGCGTCGGGTACTGATAAGAGTAACTTTACTGATAAGAGTAACTACAGGCCTATTTCTCTTGCCACTGTAACTGCTAAAGTGTTTGACGGTTTGCTTAACACACAGTTAAATAGATCGGTAACACTGCACGATAACCAGTTCGGGTTTCGTCCCCGGCTGTCCACAGAAAGTGCTATACTGTGTCTTAAGCATACCGTCAAATACTACACAGATCGTAAAACACCCGTGTATGCATGCTTCCTTGATTTGTCCAAGGCTTTTGACCTTGTAGGGTGACCTGCTGTGGAACAAGTTGAGGAGCATAAATTTGCCGCCGGAACTCATCAGCATGTTCCAGTACTGGTATGCGCACCAGTCTAATAGTGTTAGGTGGGCGGGGGCAATGTCGGATACGTATCAGCTCTAGTGCGGAGTCAGGCAGGGTGGCTTAACATCTCCTACCCTGTTTAATTTGTATATAAATGGTCTGGTCGTGGCGCTCAGCAGCCAGCATGTCGGCTGTCACATTGACGGTACATGTGTCAATGATCTAAGTTATGCGGAGGACATGGTACTGCTGAGCGCTTCGGTCTGCGGCTTAAGGAAGCTGTTGCAGGTATGTGAGGAATATGCCTGTGGTCACGGTTTATTGTATAATGTAAAGAAAAGTCAGTGTATGATCTTCGAGACCGCTAGTGCAAAGTGTCCGAGAAGCGTACCTCCGGTCAGACTTAATGGGGTTCCTTTGGAAAGGGTTGACCAGTTTACATACTTGGGGCATATTTTGACTGTCGACCTTAAAGATTACGCAGACATAGAACGGGAGCAGAGGGCGTTGTCTGTTAGAGCCAACATGATTGCCCGCAGATTTGCACGATGCTCTAATGTAGTTAAGGCCTCGTTCTTTAGAGCGTATTGTGCATCGATGTACTCGTGCAGTCTGTGGGCTCACTACTCTAACAGAAGTTATAGCGCCATCCGCGTCCAGTACAATAACGCGTTCAGGGCGGTGATGGGGTTACGTCGATACTGCAGCGCATCGGGTATGTTCGCAGAGGCGCGCATCGACTGCTTTCACGCGACCATGCGCAAGCGCGCCGCGTCCTTGGTGCGCAGGGTACGGGTTAGCCCCAACATCGTACTGGCGATGATTGCGGGAAGGCTGGACTGCCCCTTCATCCGACATTGTTCCAGCAAACATGTTGCTGTACCAATGTCGGAGAGAAGATATTAATTTTATTGTGTAGGTGACTTTATTTTTAAGTATTTATTTATGACATTTTTAAATATTAGAATATAGGTATATCAAAATTTAAGGTGACATTATTATTATTTTTTGTTAATTTAATTTGATTTAATGTAATTTTATTATTTTGTGGTAGTTTAATTTTATTTGATTATTTCTTGTATGTCTGGCAATGGGTGTTATTTACCTGAAAATAAATGAATTTAAATTGAATTATTTCCACACGCCGTTGACAGATGGCGCTTCACACAGGCGAAAAATCGATAAAAGTTAGCATAAACCTAATGTTCATTTAATTTGCTAGGTTTGTTAATATTTTCATGAATAAATCCTAATTTAATTAGTTTAACTGGGAAATAACACGTTCAAGAGTAATAGATTGTAATTATAACGGGATATGAATTAAATAAAACATCGTTGTGAGAATATAAAGTATATTAAGAGAATATTGTTTTATGAAAAATTTTCGTCTATTAGACTTAGGTCTAAAGGAGAGAAAGACGTTTTTTTTTTGAGATTAATGTCCTTAATCCGGTTATATAAGGGTCTGAAGATACCATAAGTCTATGGTATGTGTCTTCCATAGCCATTAGACATTCTAAGACAATTCTCATTTCATAGAATTTTCCTTGAAAATTTTCTTGAGAATTGCTCTCTGTACTTTCTAATGTCCTTGTTGCGACTTTCTTGCGCATCTTCACTTAGAAGTCCTATAGCAATACCCATATTTTCAACAATTTGATGACCGTGGACCAATATTTTGTGCAACGTAGTTGGCATGTTAAACCACGGATAGTTTAATATATATATATATAGAAAAATGATAAATAAAATAAATGCACGTACAGCTATCTAACCAACTTGTGTGTGCAGTCTCACCCACCGACCAAGCATCGGGCACTCAATGCTCTCAACATGCCGTGGGTGCTGGTATCTGTTCTGTGCCGGAGAGAAGCGCATCTTTTTCGAATAATTGCATAGAAATCATCCACTCTCGCATCGGCAAACATACCCGAAGCGCTACAATACCGCGGCAGCCCCACAAGCATCCTGAAAGCATTGTTATACTGTACACGCAGGGCGCTGTATGCCTTCAGCGTATACTTGACCCAAAGGCTGCAGATGTAAAGAGTCTGACAGTAGACTCGAAAAAGTGTCATTTTAACGTCGTAAGAACACCGTGCAAATATAAGATAGGTATTAAGTCTTATTAATCATTAGCTAATGTGGACTTAGGCATCAGACAAGATTACGTATTACGTAATTCACCATGTCATTTCAAATGAAAATCACTAAGTAGGTAATACGACTTTGTGATTTCTTAGAATGTTTTGGTCTAAGCATAAAAAATATTGTAAATTACACTTGGTATAGCCATATTTAAGCATTAAAATGTATCATATACTTTTTTTCTTTAATTTTGAAGATAAAAAAAAATCGCAGGTGATGCCGCGATATTTAGTATGTCAAAAATTCACAAATAATAGTAATATAACAGTGTGCACGGATATAGCGGCCAACCTTGCGATTCCAGAGATATCCTCATTTTTCATGTCAGCTCCATACATTTTTTTCTTATAAAAATTATAACTCTTCCATTTGTGCACACAATTTCATATGAAATTTTATAGAACAGTAATGATCGGCAGAAGTCATTTCCAGCAAAAAAAATAACATTTATGAAATCGAGATCCTATGTCTTCTACAGCCGATTTTCGATCCACCGTGAGCCGCGGCGCTCTGATATGGTGCGCAAAACAAGCATCCTCTAGTAGGATATTATTATAAGATTTCCAACAAAACAAATAATGTGTTAATTAATTTAATGTTGGTAATATTATTATAATGATATGATTAAAATGATGAAAAATAAATGAAACAATCTTGGTTAAGTGGGTATAAGAAGTGTTTATTACACAAAACTACAGACTAAAAATCTTCTTCAGAACATACGTTTGGCTCGATGCCAGTCATTGTCTCATTACCGCTATCGCTGATCTCACTGTCCGAACTCTCTTTGCCTACGGATATAATTATTTCACGAACATTTTCTTCTTGAAGGTGGTCTTTCTCCCAATACTCCTGTTGTAATCTTTCAACGTGATTTACTTCTTTTTTCCAGTCGGAAGGTGTGATGGAATTAATCGCATCTCTTGTTCATTTTTCTATTTCTTTATCTGACTGGCTAACATTTTTGTCTGCCACCCTTTGCTTCACTAGATTCCAGATATATTCAATCGGATTTAACCCTTCTTTGCATGATTTTTTCTTTTTTTTTAAATAAATCAGGGTGATGTAATTAAGGCTCTAGATTAAAGGAAGAATATTTAAAAAAATCCTAGTGTAAATAAAAATATGTATTATGTAAAAAACAATATGATGGAAATTGACATGCATTGTCACATATTTAGCTCAGTACTAAATAAATAAAAAAATATAGTTTACTCAATTATTCTTTATGATAATTTAAAAAACAATTATCATTCTTATTTATTACACGAAATTGTGGATTAGCCTTTACATTTGGGAAATTTGCACCGGAGTGACCCACCTACTTTTGGCCAATGTTCAGCACCATCTTTTCTTATGTCTTTTGGAGGTGGTGGAGCTGAAGAACCTTTTTTTTTTTTAATTCTTCTTCTAGTACACTGGTACTAGGACGCCCTATTAGCTTCTTTGGTGGTTCCTCTGTTGCATAGCACAAAGGCCAATTCATTTCTGAATTGACCCATTGTAAGCAGACTCTTTTTAGGTTCACATCTTTCTTGAGCATTTTTTTTATAAACAATCCAAGAGTGAAGAGTTTATAATAGCTAGATCAAATAGATGAAAGAAAATACGCAAATACCACTTTTTAGACCTCATTTTTATATGATTTCTGCCCAAAAAGCTATCCATGAGATCTACTCCTCCCATATGTTTATTGTACTCTTGGACAATAAACGGGCAAGTAATATCGATTTTTCCTTTTGTTATCCTGTCAAATCTATTGACTTTAGTTACAGGCAATGCTCCAGAATAAGAAAATAACAGGGTTACTATCTTATTATCTTTCCAAGCCACACAACTCAAATCTATACCATCATGCACAGACACTCTCACTTCCTCAAAACTACCTCTGGGCTCAGATTTTTTCATGAAATTTTTCTTCTCTGGAAGTTTATTATTTGGTATCCTGTTTTGTTGCACAGTTCCTACTGTGTGAATTCCTGATTTAGCTAAAAAAACTACCAATGGCAAAGAGGTATAAAAATTATCAAAGTATATGATGTGGTTTTGCTTTCTTGGCACTCCTCGAAGCAAACGACGTACAACATTTCCTGTTGCACCAAGATCTGGTTCATCTGGGAGTTTCTCTGTATTCTCTTGTCCAGAATATACCTCAAACTTGTGGGCATATCCCATCAAATCACAGAGAACATATAATTTGAAGCCCCATTTATAAAGGTCGTTTTATATCGGGATCTTATACTATAAATCCAGCAAAGAATGAGGTAGCATGTTATAAAAGCGGATACCGAGTCCCACAAATGAGCTCTGGACCTTATGAAGCCGGTGGAAAGGAGCGTATAGTTTGTGCTTATTTCTGGTATTAACATAGTGGATGTCACTGTTTTTAGTGTACATATGTATATTTTGCCTAATGTATATTATGTTGGCAAAAATAAATTGAGAAGCCACTGTGAGAATACCAATATTTTTAAATAGATCTGTATCTTTATAAATATTGCTATCGCGGTGCTTATTTTTGTTCTTTTTGCGATGCGAAATTGTATACGATTATTTTATAAATCCCTGGCTTCTCTGTTGCTGAGAGGTGGATTTGATTGTGCTGATTGTCCTGTTCTTTCTCTGCAATCTATTTGTTCTAATTTATACCTTAATCTGTCGAATATTGTATTTCTATCTTCTTCGGACGTCCTCCGGGTTGAGGACCTCCCGCAGCTTGGCGGCCAGGAGGTCCGCCTTCTTCGTCCGTCCGCCGGCCTTATCTTGAAGCCGGTCGGTGTCCCCAGGTCGGGGAACGCGATCTTGGCCCTTGCCTCCGACAGGACCGCCTTATATATGAGGCCCCTTTCGACGGCTCCGGGCTGCAGCGTCACAACCACAGCCGCAGAGCGTGGGGCTTTCACCCTAGGCGGCCCCTGGGCCCTCTTGGGTGCCGATGACGCCGCTTTAGCGGGTGCCGGCGGCGCCGGTTGTTCCGTCGGCTTCCTCCTCCGGCCCCTCCTTACGACCGTCGCCCCGGTCTCATTGGGACCAGGCGGGGCCGCCAGAGGCGCGGACGTTGGAGGCGCGGCCGTCTTAGGTTTAGGCGCAGACGAACCTGCAGCCTTGCTAAGCCCCACCACGGGTCCTTTGGTGCCGGTCACCGGTGTTGGCTCCTTCCGCCGCTTGTCCGCAGCGAGCGGTGGGCGGAGGGTTACCGCCGGGAGAAGCCTGGTCTCGATGGACTCAATCCGGGCACCCACCATCTTCCCGCATTGCATCATGCAGATGCGCGCGATCTTTTCGATCTCCGCATCTGCGATCGCAGGGCGACGATTTCGATGACGGGGCTGCCGGCGGAGTCAACGGCGTTGCATTAGCTGAGGGTGCAGGAGCTACCCTCTCGACAGCAAACCGCCGCTTGAGGTCCTCTTCCTCAGCTCGGAGACGGCCATTCTCCTCCCACAACTTCGCCGTCTCCTCCAAGCTGGTACGGTTAAGGAGGACCTCAGTGGCCTCCTTTATCGCCTCAGCCGCCTCTTTGAGTGCGCGCGCGAACGTGCCCTTCAGGTTGCCCGATTTGGTGGAAACCTTCAGGACGACATCCACGCCGTCCACAATTTGGCGACTGAGCGCCACCGCCAACACACTCCCGCCGGTCTCTAAGCGGGCCGAGCGGCGCTCTCGGGCCTGTCGGGCCACCTCGCTGACCTCGTCAGCCGCTACAGTCTTGCGCTGCGCCCGCTTTTCAGCGTTAACCTCCGCCTTGTTGGGTTGTAGGGACATATCTGAGCCCCCGCTCAGTCCGTAAAACCGGGGTCGCCTCCCACGCCCTCCTGCTCCGCTGTAGCTGGCGCGCCGGGTCGTATTCGTGCCAGGAAGCGACCTTGAGCGTTCCGCTCCGGCAATCGAGGGGCGGCTCCGCCCGCTGCCGTGCGACCCCGCCCTCTCCGTGCCGTCGGCACTTTGGCGGCCGACAGGTTCTCGTCACTCGACGAGAGACCTATCGGCCCCGAGTCCTCGCTGCGCGGGCGTTTCCTCCAGACTTGGCCGGAGCACCCGCGCGCGTCCTGACAGGACATTTGGTCCCTTTCGGGACCCGAACCTCCTCGGTGCTTGCTGCTGTCAGAGACAGCAGACGGCGGCACCGCATCGCGCAGTCGCTCCAGGTTCACCTGGAGCTCCTTTTCTCGCAGGCCGGTGGTGTCGGCCTTTGGGCTGTTGTTGCCCCCCCCCAGATACGGTGGGGCAGCCCTCGTGAGAGGGGTGGGATTCCCCCCGAAGGGGACCCGCCTGGGGATTTGTTTCAGCAGCTGTGTTTTCCATTTTAATTTGTTTTGGAGCGCTCGTGACCGGACTCCCTCCGGCCATTCATCCCCTCGTCGCGCTCCAGAAATTTAGGATTGGGTTTTCCACCATGTCTCCGTCCACTCAACCTACCCTCTGCAAACAGAGGGGGGAGTAGACGGACGGGTGGCCCTCCCTAGCCGGGTTCCGTTCACAGACCATCAAAGATGATCTGTGACTGGAACCACGACCCTTCCTCGTGCGTTGAAGATTAGCCGCCATTTTTTTTTTTTTTGGTGCGGTTTGGAAAATCCTCATGGATGTCCTTCGCTCTGGGGGAGCGAAGGGGTCTGTCAGACTCTTACTGACTAAAAACCACCCCGTTGTTCCGTCTCACACCTACGCCGGGGGTCGCGGGAACGTACGATCCTTCCGCAACCCCCAGCTAGTGCCGGCCCGCCTATGCAGGCCTCCTCAGGACGAGGGGCGGAGTGAGGTGTCTGACTCCCCCCGGGACGTCTAAGAGGGGCGCGCGTGGAACACGCGCCGCCACCTCGGGTCCTGGTGTTAGGGGGGCGACAGACGTCCCCAAGTCCGTCGCCCCTGGACCCATTTAGGGGGGCTGGAAGAGGGCGTTGTCCGCCCTCCGCCGACGCCCGGTGCGTCTGCTGCGGGCCGGGTTGGAGGAAGATATCTCCCTTTCCCGTTCCGCAGCCTCCTTCCGCGAGATAACCGTCTCGCAGAAGGACACCACCGCGTTCCAGGCCTCCTCGCTGCCAACCATCGATGACACGACGGCCGGCAGCGACAGGTCCCTGCCTACTTCCGCAACGAGGGCACGGCGTGGATCCTCCCAAGCGGGGGACACTCTGCCAGCGTATGCCATGCCGTGTCCTCCCGGCAGTCGACGCAGTGGTGACACCGGGCGTCCGGCTCCCTGTTTATGCGACACAGGTACTTCCCGAAGCAACCATGCCCCGAGAGCACCTGTGTCACCCGAAACGACAGGGAGCCGTGCCTCCTCCCGAGCCAGTGATCGAGCACCGGCCGGACCGCCTCAATGGTGACGAGGCCGGCGGTAGGGCGTGAAAGCCTTTCCCGCCATTCCGCAACCAGGACCTCACGAAGCTGGGACCGACGCAGCTCCATGTGTCGCTGCGTCAGTCGCTCGCCTCGCGCCCGCGCTTCCTCGCGCCACCGGTACAGTGACGCGAGTACTTTCGCCTCCAGGTCCCAGGGCGGGGATCCGGCCAGTGCACAAATAGTGACGAGCCGCCTACAGGCGGCGCTCGGGCCCCCCAGATTGGGAAGCAGCGTTGATAGCGCCCCGGCCGCGCCCAACAACTTGGGCGCCAGCCGCCGGAAGTGGGGTCCAAAATCCCACCGGCTGTCGAGCACCAATCCCAGGTACTTCATGGTGGACTCGACAGCTATTCGGACCCCGGACCACGATGTGTGATCCCGGCGGCGGCGCCCGTCGGGGACCATGGAATACCATGGCCTCCGACTTGCTGAGGGCCACCTCCAGGCCTAGGCGCCGTATGCGGCTCACCACCTGAATCAGAATTAATTTATTTCTCTAGTTTTAATATTACATAGTATCACTTAAAAATCTCATTTTACAATTGCGTGTTTCATTTTGTCCGTAGAGTAGGAGCTTTTGAAACCTATCCTGGTCGTTTCCTCTATTACTAGTACTTATATAATTTTACGTGAGGATAACGATAAAAGCAGTGGGGTTAGCCCCAGCGGCGAGCCGCTTATTAATTTATTGAGTGACTCTACAGTCAGAGCCTACGCTGTCGGAAGGGGGCCAGTCGTTTGAAGAGCGGCTTGTCCCTATCTTTTTTATTAATGTATTCAATTTCACCTACTCTAGTTGCGAAAAGAAAGGGATTGTGTTGTCCATAGCGCGTGTACGCCGGGCCTTGTTCTTGTAGCCCCTCGATCGACAGAGATTTGAGACGTTCTATCATGTCGCCGTGGAGGTCATGCGCACGAATGTGCCACGGGTCTTGTTGCAAGATTTCCCATAGCAGATCGGCTCACCACCTGTGAGACCGCCGCCGCACGGTGGATCGAAAATCGGCTGTAGAAGACATAGGATCTCGATTTCTTAAATGTGATTTTTTTGCTGGAAATGACTTCTGCTGATCATTACTGTTCTATAAAATGTCATATGAAGTAAATGTGTGCACAAATGGAAGAGTTATAATTTTTATAAGAAAAAAATGTATGGAGCTACTATGAAAAATCGAATTATCTCCTAAACGGCATGTTTAACCGTAATATCCTTGGAGGTGGTCATAGTGCTTATTATTTATAATTTTTTGGTTGCGGATTTGACGAAAAATTTCATGCTGTTTTTTTTTTAAAAATCGTCAAAATATTTTCATTTGTTTTTTCATATGAAACGATTCCTTTTAGTGTTTATGTTGAAGAACACGGACTTTTAACTACACGTAACATAAAATAGCATCACTCCTATATTTCCGAAGGAGTTGGCAGAGGTTTATAGTACACCCACACGTAGACACGTTTGAGCTAGATATTTATCAACACATCATGAGTTTTAAAACTTTTCATACAACCAAATTACCAATTGTTTACTCTTCTAATGAGTTCGAAAAGAAGTGATTAAGTAACTACACTGATTAGGTCTTCTAATGAGTCTTTATAGGTGATTTAATGATTTTCAATATCTCACGACAATGCCAACTATGGATTACATTCAACTTTTCCTGATAAGTAAGCTAATTTGTTAATTAGCAGTGCTATGAGTTCTAAGAATAGTTAGTGACAATTATAAATTTTCATTAGCTAATGAGAAGATAACTAATGAGGGTAGTTACCTAATTATTGGCGTTTTGCAATAAAAGGGCTAAAGTTTTGTTTTATAATTTAGTTTGTTCACAACTGTGTAACTGCTAACACTAAATCTGCGACTATAAAATCTTAGAATGGAAAGTTTAATCACGAATTTAGACTTGTTTGTTCTTCTACGAAGTGAGACTACTTCATTTGATCATGAAGTATTGTTCAGTGCAGTTGTATCCCGCATAGGCGATTGCCTGTCTGACGAAGATCGTGTTGTTCTCAAAGAATTTTGTCGGAGATTTACGCGAGCCGCTTTACAAAGGTGGCAGAAATCCAACCGATTCCTTGATAATTTCAGGAGAAAGTACGAGAATTGGTTGGGAGCAAATATTGATTGGCCGAGTTTTGTGCAAACTTTAGTTAATCAAGAACCAAGTGTTGATGAGATACCAAGAGCGCCCTCAGTCTCTTCAGAACCGTTGACATCAACGTCCATTGGAACAATGACGAAAAAATCCCGTAAACCATTCGAAGATCTGGGAAGTAAACAAAAAAAGAGAAGATCTGATGAACACACAGGCGAAGATTCCAGTGAATTGGCATATGCAGCTGCAGCACGTTTAAAAGAAGAAGGGCATGGAGATATCGCCTCTGTCATCGAATACATGATGAAAAATCCTGAAGCAGCCGCTAAATTAAATGAAACGCTTAAGAAACCAGCGAAAACAATCATATTTACGTCAGAAAAGGCGCTTGGATTGCTTCTTTCGCTAAAACTCTCAAAGTGGCAATATATTACGTTGCGAGAGGCTGCCATTCGGGAAGGTGCTAAGGATATTTATCCATCTTACTATAAAGTGCAACAAACTAAGCTTGATTGCTACCCTCCGAAGCAATCAGTGACAGTTACTGATTCATCGGCTAGGATTACTTATTTATTTATTTATTTAATTACGGCACTCCAACGACTTATTCACTTGAACATTTTAGTGCGATGTGGAGGGAAGGAGGGGTTAAGTAAATACCATGTCGTGTACTTGTCCATGAGTCAACTGGAGACTGAAGACCCCAGACTCCCTTTATTAGTGTAATATATACCTAGTCCGTGCGTGACATATATCATAATATAACTATGGACATTGCTTATCTACCTTAACTTAAACTAAGATCTAAACGTGACGTACGTGACACACCACATCACCCTTCCTAAAGTAAAAAAAAAACTTAGTTACATTGTTTTTTTTTTTCTCATCTCTTTACATTTTTAAACTTACATTCTGAGTCTTACAGTATAACTTTGTCCTATTTTTATGTATTACATCTATCTTATTTTTATATTTAACTATTACATTTGGTGACTCGTCCTTTACAACTACAAATGGTCCATTATAGATACACTCCAACTTATTGCCTACTTCGTTTTTTACCAAAATCAAGTCACCTTCCTTATAAGTTATAGAATTAAGATTCTTATCATAACAATGTTTCCTTGATAACTTACTTGATACCAAATTTTCTTTTGCATCATTTTGAGCCCTTTGTAACCTGTATTTAAATTCTAAAGGATAATCATCAAAATTATACAAAGGTTCAACACTTTCACCTTGAAGACTACTTGGTAACCTACAAATTTTACCATAAACTAATTCATAAGGCGTATACTTAGTCACAGTATTAACTGTTGTGTTATAAGAAAAACACCAATATGGAATCCAAGAACTCCACGATGATGGATTATTATCTGTTTGTATCCTTAAATAAGCACCTAAAGTTTTATGAACGTTTTCCAAAGACCCTATACTTTCATGATGATATGACGTTGATAAGATTTTATTGATGCCCAAGACATTACATAGCTCTACCATTACTTTCGAAATGAACTCAGAACCCCTATCCGTAGCAATTGTTCCCGGTATCCCATATCTCAACACAAAATTTTCTGCCAACGCTTTTGCTACCTCATTTGCGGATTTATTTTTTAGTGGATAAGCCTCCACAAACTTCGTAAGTTCACATTGAAGAGTTAATATGTAAACATTACCATTTTCGTCCCTATCAAGTGGCCCCACTATATCTAAATAAATATTTTCAAAAGATGAAGATGCAGTGGTAGTAACTGTCATTGGTTCTTTAGTATGTTTGGAAAACTTTTGTTTTTTACACTTATCACATTTACCAACGTACTCCGCTACATCTTTCTCAATTGACGGCCAATAATAATATTTCTTTATATTATTCACCATCCTGCGTATTCCTGAATGACCACTCGTAGGTAAAATATGAAAATCATTTAAAACAATTCTCTTCTCATCTGCCCCTTCTATTTTCCGTACACCCTTCACTACACATATTCTAAAATCTCCACATATCGAATTACTATTTTCCTTCAAATATTTGGCCATTTTTGTAATAAAATTAACGTTATAACGATTTTTCAAAATAATAACTTCTTTTATGCCCTTTTCAATACAAAAAGTGACTATGTCTCTCGACAACTCGTCTCGCGATGATGCCGATAAAGATTCATAGTTTACGTAAATACTCGAGTTTTCTGGCACATACATTAAATTGCGCGACTTTGAAAATATTTTTTCACCATTAGTGTTACGTAACATCTTCTCCCACTCATTCAAACATATCTCAATGTCATTTCCTTGTTTTTTAAGAACTTCCACGATCCTAGGGTGATCAGTCCTAGATACCACAGGGTCCGTATCACAAACATTTGGTTCTTCCAACTGTTTGTACTGCGCTCTCGTCATTACGGATATAGTTTTTTCACGCATGGTTTTCAAATCTTCACTTGAAATTACTATCCTAGAAAGTGCATCAGCTAATACATTTTCTTTCCCCTTAATATACTCGACCTCAAAGTCATACTCTTCTAAACATAAACGAAACTTAGTTAACCTACTTGATGGATCTGTCATGTTAAACAAGTATAATAGTGGCCGGTGATCCGTTTTTACAACGAACCTCCGTCCATACAAATACGGTCTAAAATATTTAACTGACCATACTATAGCCAATAACTCCTTCTCTATAATAGGATAATTTAACTCACTTTTCCCCAAAGACCTACTAGCGTATGCAACGGGTTTACCGTTCCCATTACACAAAACACTTCCTACCGCATAACCCGAACTATCGGTTTGCAATATAAACGTGTTGTCTTCAGAAAAATTTGGATAATCCAACACTGGTGGATTCATTAACGCTTCCTTAAGCAACAAAAACGACCTCTCACATTCATCGGTCCAACTAAACACTACATCCCTCTTACATAGCTTATTCATAGGTATCACTATACTAGCAAAATTTGGTATGAATTTCCTATAATAATTTGCAAACGCCACAAACCGTTTTACTTCATCAACTGCCGATGGACGCGGATATTTCTTTATGGCTTCTACCTTTTCAGGATCTGGTGAAATACCTTCCGCTGAAATTACGTGTCCTAAATAAAGTATTTGTTTTTTCATAAATTCACATTTGGATGGATTCAGTTTAAGATTGACCTTTCTCAGGCGAGAAAACACTGACATAAGGTTTCGGTTGTGCTCATCCAAATTCCGCCCGAAAATAATTAAATCATCCAAATATATCAAACATTTGTCATAATTTAATCCTGACATGGCTACAGTCATTAACCTGCTAAAAGAACTTGGACTTATCTTTAACCCCATTGGTAATCTACACATCTGATATTGCCCTTTATCTGTCGTGAAAGCTGTGTATTTCCTACTACTTTCATCTAAAGCACACTGATAATATGATTGTGATAGATCACAGTGGCTAAAGTAAACTGCACCCGACAATGAATCCAAGATTTCATTAATATTTGGCAAAGGGAATTTATCATCCTGTATCTTTTCATTTAACTGCCTGTAGTCTATTACTACACGCCATTTTTTCTCCCCATCACGATCTGCCTTCTTGGGTACAACCAAAACAGGACTAGACCACTCACTAACCGCCTCCTCAATAATATTACTATCCAGCATCTCCTGCACTTGCCTATCAACCTCCTTTTTCTGTACATAAGGTATTCTATACTGTTTCCTGTAAACTGGAGTAACATTATCTTTCAAACGTATTGACTGCGCATATACATTCGTGACATCCAATTTATCTCCCGGAATATAAAAAATATCTGGATATTTTGCACATATTTGCTCAACTGACAACCGTTCCTCGGCATTCAAATAATCAAGATTAAGCAAAGAAAATATTTTCTTAACACGTTCAACACTTACTTCTGTTTCCGCAAAACTACAACAATTAAAATCACTTAACGGATAGACTTCTACATCGGACATACTACACACAACTTCCTCCGTGGTTGTGTTTAAAATCCTAATGGGCATCATCCCATTCTTAGGTCTAGCTACTACATTTGCTAAGAAAACCCCTTCGCGCAACTCTTTCCTAAACACTACACAATCTTCTGCTCTATTAACGGGCAAATACTTAACCATTTCACAACGCGGAGAAATAGTTAAAGAATAATTATAGGATTTAAGTGGCATCGAAACCGTCTGCTGCTCACGGTTCTTTAGAGATAACCTGTTCCCCGAAAAGTCTATAATACCACTATACGCCTGCAAGAAATCCTGGCCTAATATGCCAACTGACCTACATGGCAAATAATTGAATATATAAAACTTATGCACGAACGAACATTGTTCGTATTCCAACGTCAAATATACATAACCTATAGCCCGTAAACTACCCCCTACACCATTAATCACTAATTCTTCCTTAACTACTTTACAGCACAAAGCATTATTCCTCAAGAAATTACTTTTTATTGCCGATATCGACGCACCCGTATCGACTAACCATTCCGAATCCACATTATTTGCTAGAAAATTCACCCAGTTAACACTATTGCAAGCTAAAATATGCTTAGCCTCGAAAAAACTGCGTTTCATTCAATTGTCTGCCTTCGCTACTTCGTGACACTGCACTTGAGTCAGCATCGCCCCGCACGTGCTCTAGACACGCTACGCGCTGTCGACCTTGCTGAGTCTGCCGTCCACGATGAGTACTATTGCTACGACCGCGCATTCCACTACTATACCTTACGTTTCCATTTTGGTACGTACGCCCAACAGCTGTTTTTTGCTGCGCGTATCCATTACCTACAGCGTGCCGCCTATAGTTATTTCCACGACCCCTATTTCCCGTAGAAAAACTATCACCCGCGGACCACCGCTGGAACGTCATGACTTGACCCGACGAAGCACAATTTTCGTCTTCCGCTACCCTGATAGCATCTTTCAAACAAGTCAAGTTCCGTGCCGTAATAATTGTACCAAGACGCTGATTACGAAGTCCGTCAGCAAACTTTTTAACCGCATACTTCTCATTTAAAGGCCGCAAAATTTTATAAGCTTCCGAATTTTCCCCGGCTTGAGACATAGTCAAATCTACCATTAACTTCTCTATCTCTGCCCCGAAATCCGTGACCGACCTATCATTTTGCCTAGCGCGAGCAAATTTGGCTTGCACTGCAACGTCTGACTTAACCGTCAACAAATGCTTCTTCATGTCCGTTAAAAGACTGTCTACAGTCGTATAAGTAGAGGACAATCGCATCTTAGCCCCCTGGGTAAGTCGTGTAGTTAGCACGAATCTAATTAAATGAGCACTATCAGCCGCTTCTAACATAGAGCTGTATAAATCTATGGCATCAATCAAATCTTGGGTTACCTGCTCATCCCCATTCATTTTCGGGAGTAAGCTAACCGCCGTTTTCAATGAAAACCTTTCCAACGCCATCTCTGTATCGGTTCCGGTACCGTTTTCAAACTTAATAGTGTCTACATACAAATTTTCTATTTTACTCACTAGCTGTGCTAATTCCTCCGAAAATTTGCTACACTTAGAAACTACACACTTAAATTTACAATACAGGGCTTTTACCTCGCTTATCTTTCCATCAAAATTTTTTGCCTTTCCGCCTACTGGGACCTAACTTGACAATTGATTCCCTCAATAACTTAAGCTGTACAAACAGTGACGTTAACTCCACTTCCATTTAAAATTAATGTCTCTAACTGATAGATGACCGAAAATACTCGTCACTACACTTAAGTTCAAATCACATCACTTACTCCTCTTGTCGCTCCGCCAGCTCCCGGTCAGGCCATCTGCACAGCTCGCTGCACCTCACGCTGATTGATCTTCTCTTCGATCCAATTCTGATGACACCTCCTGTACAGCCGGACTGCCACGCCAATGATGACAATCGCCAAACACACGGCGATAAACAACAGCATCGCGTTGATGGTGGATATCTGCTCTTGTGTTACTGTCGCGGTATTTGAACCACCCGCTGCTGTCTGGGCTATAATAACCTCTTCCTTGGATGACGTGGTCCCCATGGCCTGTGACTAACCAACTGTCGAGAAACTGACTGAAGCCGACTGAAGTGACTCCGATGAGATCCCGGTCGGGCAACTATAACGCCGTCCAGTCGACTGGCAGGGTCGCCATGCGATGTGGAGGGAAGGAGGGGTTAAGTAAATACCATGTCGTGTACTTGTCCATGAGTCAACTGGAGACTGAAGACCCCAGACTCCCTTTATTAGTGTAATATATACCTAGTCCGTGCGTGACATATATCATAATATAACTATGGACATTGCTTATCTACCTTAACTTAAACTAAGATCTAAACGTGACGTACGTGACACACCACATTAGGGGTACAATATCAAACTTAAACTCTAGGGTGAATTTGCCACTTAAAGGTGTGCACAGCACTTGCAATATTTTCAAGTTTTGTGATGTTACTATATAAAAAAAAAAACATACATGAAAACAGATTTGTAACATAAGCGCAAAAGAACACACAAATATAATTAGTTACTTAAATAAAAAAAGAAAAAAAATCAACAAAAGAAGATTCAAATAGCATAATTGATAATAAATAATATAAAAACTATAAGTAATAAAAGTAATAATACATGCATTAAATGTGGTCACTGTGGGCCGATAACAATTTTTTGCGAAATTGAGAAAGCTTGTTGGCGAAGATGTCAATGCTATTAGAACGGTTATGGAGCTCATTGTACGTCCTCATCAACCTGTTCATTGGTGCCGAGTGTCCGAGATTAGTTCTTGTAGAGGATGGAGTGAACACATCTAGAACTCGTTCAGATCTGGGTGTACTATGGCGAGGGACAGATATATTTATTTCGGCAAGAAGTTTCGGAACTTGTATAGAACCGTTAATGATTTTATGGAGCAAAGTCAAGTCATTGTTATGTCTACGCTGTTTTAAGGTTATCATTTTGAAATGACTTAGCCTTTGCAAGTAATCTGCGTCCGGAGGGCAGCTATGAGATTTATACCGCATATAGCGTGTAAAGGTTTTTTGGACCCGTTCTATACGATTAACGTGAGTGCCATAGATAGGTTGGACGGTTTTGAAATCATAACAGATTCTTTTTATGAATCCCAGTGTTTTAGCAGCCCTAGAAACAATAGAGTCAATATGGGGTATGAATGTAAGCTTACTGTCAAGGAGAATACCTAGGTCGCGGATTTTGTCGACTTTTTGAAGTACCTTACCGTTGAGCGAATATGAAGAAGCAAGCTTAAGGTGTTTTTTTGTAAATGTTACGTGGTAACACTTATCAGCATTAAGAAGCATGCAATTTTTAGTACACCAATTATGTACAGAGTCTAAATCTTCCTGGAGTAGGGCAATGTCTGCACTGGTGTCAATGACCCGATATATCTTCAAGTCGTCCGCGAAGATGGAACAGGTACTGTGTTTGATACTGCTTGTTATATCGTTAACGAATATAACAAACAGTATTGGGCCCAAATGGGAACCTTGGGGGACTCCGGATATTGAGTAGTAAGGCAAAGACTGATGACCCTTCACAACAACCCTCTGTTTTCTGTCGGTCAGATAGGATTTAAACCACAGCCATAGTTGGCCAAATATGCCGAGGTTTGACAGCTTATGCAGCAAAATATTGTGATCGACTTTGTCGAACGCACTGCTAAAATCGGTGTAAATCGAGTCGACTTGCTTGCGTGAGTCCACTAGTTTGCAAAGGTTGTCTACATAAAGAACTAAGTTGGTTGTAGTAGATTTTTGAGCGCAAAAACCATGTTGTTGTGGAGCTACCTCTATTTTGGAATGGGCGGTTAAGATAGGGCACAAGAGAGACTCGAAAACTTTCGAAAATACAGACAGAATAGAGATAGGTCGGTAATTCCTTACGTCATCAGCCTCACCTTTTTTAAAGATGGGCACTACGTGTGCGAGCTTCCACTCGTCAGGAAATTGAGAAGTTTTAAGTGAATGGTTGAATATTACTTTCAGTGGGAGAGATAGACTGACTGCACATTTTTTGACAAATATAGGTGGTAGACCATCTGGACCTGCGCCTTTGCATATATTTAACTTTCTTAATGCTCTGATCACGTCTTTCTCTGAGATAACAACGCTGCCCAACGTATTGTAAGAGTAGATCTGGGTATCTACAGAGCGATGTTCCGACTGTAAGGCTCCCGGTTGATTAAATGATGACGAAAACTGACGCGCAAAAAGGTTGCAAATGTCATCCCCAGAAGTGGCCACCTCAGTGCCCAGCTTCAGTTCAGACGGCATTTCACTAGAACCTGATTTTTTTGTTTTGACGAAAGACCAGAAGAGCTTGGGATTGTGGGTTATGCCCTCCTCCATCTTCCTAGCGTAATTATCGTAGCTACTTTTCATAGCTTGATTAGCTCTTTGGCCTAACAACTTATATTCGTATTCGTCACGGGGATTTTTATATTTTTTGTAACGTCTTCTAAGTTTTTCCTTTTCGGTTAAAATGCTTATAAGACTTTTAGGGAACCATACGGGGTATTTATTACATTTTACTTTGGATTTTGGCACAAATGAACGTATGACATTATCCAATATCTTATAGAGCTCTTCTACCATAGCGTTGACATCCTGACATTGGGCAAGGCTTTCAATCCAATTTACCTGATTTATTTGCTCGTTTATTATCTGGTAATTTGCTTTGCGGAAGTTAAACTTTGCAGCGAGCTTGCTTTTTAGAAATGTAGGTGATACATTAGTAATCTCAATACACAGGGGGGGATGGTAAGGATCAATTGTTGACAATGGTTCCATACATTCATGAACAGATACGCCATGAAAGTTGGACAATATTAGGTCTAGAGATTTGCTTTGGTGATTTTTCACATGATTTAGCTGTTGCAAGTTATTAAGAGACAAACAATCTACGAGGGAGTAACCCAGTGAGTTACTATAATTACTTGCAGACAAACTTGCAGACTGTGGGTTGGTGTTATCCAGTTCCCACTTGATGAATCCCAGGTTAAAGTCACCAGCTATGAGTGTGTGGCTACCCGTTGCATCAATTACAGAGGTAACCTTGTCCAGGAACGTGTTCAGTGTTTGCAGTTGTACAGGAGGGGGCAAGTATACAGCACAGATGTTCAAGTATTGCGTCCTCTTTTCTTCCGCAATCATTAGTTTCAGCCACAAGTTTTCCGCGTCAGTTTCCCATTTTGCCATGCGAATACTACCAATTGTTTTCAATACCGCGATTAGCACGCCTCCACCCTTTTTTTGTCCCAGGAGAGTTGAGGATCTGTCTCTACGAAATATTGTGTATCTAGAGTCCAGTATCTCGCCGTCATTTATAGCATCGTCCAGCCAAGTTTCTGTAGCAATAATAACGTCATATTGATGGTGTTGTGTTGCGAGCATAATGTTTCTCAATTTGGTTCTTATTCCTCTTAAATTTTGGTAGTAGATCTTGAATGGGAATCTTGATATCAGATGTATTGTATTATTTGGTTTTTTAATACGGCCGTGGTCGAGTGTTCATTAGAGCAGTTCAACAGCTTCGAGGCTCCGCACGTGTTTAGCTTGTATTCCATCAGCTTTTCTAACAAGGATGCGACCGTCACGGACCCACACATACTTGTATTCTTTGACACGGGCAGCTTTTCTAGTGGCTGCGTGAATCTGCTTGTTCAGTGGAGAGAGGTGTTCGGACACGAAAACTGGTTTTTTCGCACCACCGTATCCTAAGAGATGAGAGTTCAGCTTGTTGTCAGGATGTTTTTTGTTGTATTTCATAACGGAAGCTAGGATTTCGTCACGAGTCGATGTACTATTCATCTTGACAATTATTGCTCGCGGAGAGGTGCTTTGCGGGTCTAGTTTTCTGACACGAACGGCGGATATAATGCAGTTCTCTTTTAGTGCGCTTGAGACGACCTTTCCCAGCTGCACTACAGTACTAATTAAATTTTCGGATTTATTTTCAGGCACCCCATTAATTTCAATGTTCTGCTGCCGAGTATTTTGTTCCAAGAGGTTGACTCTGATAGACAAGTCTGAAACAGTATGCTTAAGAAGCTCATTTTATTTTAAAATACGTTGGTTGGCTTCCTTATAGTCTTGAAGTTCGTTTTTCACCTGATCGAACTCGTCACTCATGAATTGAACCGAGGCTTCGAGTTTGCGGATAAGAGACATAGCCTCCTTTAAGTCCCCCAGTTCCTCAGCAATAGAACATTTTATTGATTTTGAAATCTCAGTGGACATCACATCTTTTATTTCTTGGCGAATGGTCTGCAGGAATTCCTCAGCTAATGGTTCACCTGCATGCTCGATGTTCGGGCAGGTGTCTGTGCGTGGACGTTTCTGTCGAATTGAAACGTTGGCAATACCAGGCGAGTCAGACAGTACTTTTTGCATGTCAGGTTCGGACTGAGCATGACTAAAATTTATACTAGTGTTCATTTTTGAAGAGGTGACACTATTTTGAGACATTGTTTTCCGATAGAAATGTAAATATCAACAGAAAACAGTAAAAAAAAATACAAAAAGTGATTTCTTCACTTGAGTTTGAACTCGAGACATGTACCTTACCAGTCTCACCGTTTCTGTTAGAGCCACAAGTGCTACTAGGCGGAGTGCTTAAAAAAAGTAGTTGTATGGTGAGTATTAATCCGGTTGCGTTGTTGACAAGTTGTAGTGCTAATGAGTTGAAAGTCCAATCCTTTGTTTGCCGTGAGCACTGCAGATAAGAATTCGAATTTTAACTGATTTGTAATGAAGTTTTTGTGTGTTTTTTTGCACTTATTTTCACATAACACAGTTAATATCCATATTATTCGATTGGGCGTAGGACACTGAGTATCACTATATAAGTGTAGAGTATACACTTCAAGCTTTACTTGATATCACAGTTACAAGAATCCTTCAAAGCCTTTCTAAGGAAGAGCATAACAAGCAGTTGAAGCTGATATCCAAGTGGGGATTTGATGGTGCTTCTAACCAAAGCCGATACAAGCAGAAAATGGAGGGTGAGGAAGATGACTCGAGCATTTTCATGACCTCCTTGGTGCCACTTAAACTGACAGATGGAGACAACATCTTATGGACGAACCCAAAACCATGCTCAGTTTTATATTGTCGTCCAGTTCAATTTACTTTTGTAAAGGAGAGTGAAGCAGTTGTCCTTGAGCTGAAAAAACAAATGGATGAAGAAATTAAGGCCCTTATCCCCACAGAGTGCAATAATAATAATAGGGTGACTCATGAACTAATGATGACGATGATCGACGCTAAAGTTTGCACTTACCTTTCTGAAGCTAGATCAAATGCATCGTGCTACCTGTGCTTAGCAAAGCCTACTGAAATGAACCGCTTAGATGCTGTAACATCAAAAATTGTGTGTTCTGACCTGTATGAATTTGGCTTGTCATCCCTACACGCCCGTATAAATTGTATGGAATGTCTGTTGCACATTGCATACAGGCTCGACTTCAAACGGTGGGCAGCGAGAAGTGATGAGCACAAAGAAATGCTACAGACAAGGAAGAAAATAATTCAAAATAAATTCAAAGATGAGCTCAATCTGTTGATTGATATAGTAAAACAAGGCTCGGGAACCACCAATGACGGGAATACTGCAAGAAAATTCTTTGAGTTTCCTAATAAAACCGCAGCTATAACCGGTCTGGATGAAGACCTCATCAAAAGATTTGCTGTAATTTTACAAGCCATTACATCTGGAGAGCAGGTCGATATAATAAAATTTAGAGATTATGCCCGCAAAACAGCAGAGTACGTATTATTATACGACTGGTACTACATGTCGTCAACCTTTCATAAATTATTAATCCATGGGGCTGACATAATTGAGAAAAATAATATTGTGCCGATTGGGACTCTCTCGGAAGAAGCCTCGAGAGTCTCGAAACAAAGATTTTAGGAGGTTTCGAGAACATCATTCGCGGAAAAGAAGCAGGCAGGATTCCAATCAAGACATTTTAAATATGCTTGTTGTTTCTTCGGATCCTTTGCTAAGTGCACAAAGGCCTAAGTTAGATGCCAAGAAAAAGCAGAGCTTTTTTGCTGAAACTGGCGTTGCATCAACCGAGGGCGCAGGAGCCACCCTCTCGACAGCAAACCGCCGCTTGAGGTCCTCTACCTCAGCTCGGAGACGGCCGTTCTCCTCCCACAACTTCGCCGTCTCCTCCAAGCTGGTACGGTTAAGGGGGACCTCAGTGGCCTCCTTTATCGCCTCAGCCGCCTCTTTGAGTGCGCGCGTGAACGTGCCCTTCAGGTTGCCCGATTTGGTGGCAACCTTCAGGACGACATCCACGCCGTCCACAATTTGGCGACTGAGCGCCACCGCCGACACACTCCCACCGGCATCCAAGCGGGCCGAGCGGCGCTCTCGGGCCTGTCGGGCCAGCTCGCTGACCTCGTCAGCCGCGACTGTCCTGCGCTGCGCCCGCTTTTCAGCGCCAACCTCCGCCTTGTTGGGCTGCAGGGACATATCCGAGCCCCCGCTCAGTTCCGCAAAACCGGGGTCGCCTCCCACGGCCTCCTGCTCCGCTGGAGCTGGCGTGCCGGGTCGGCTTCGTGCCAGGAAGCGACCTTGAGCGTTCCGCTCCGGCAATCGAGGGGCGGCTCCGCCCGCTGCCGTGCGACCTCGCCCTCTCCGTGTTGTCGGCACTTTGGCGGCCGACAGGCTCTCGTCACTCGACGAGAGACCTATCGGCCCAGAGTCCTCGCTGCGCGGGCGTTTCCTCCAGGCTTGGCCGGAGCACCCGCGCGCGTTCTGGCAGGACATTTGGTCCCTTTCGGGACCCGAACCTCCTCGGTTCTTGCTGCTGTCAGAGACAGCAGACGGCGGCACCACATCGCGCAGTCGCTCCAGGTTCACCTGGAGCTCCTTTTCTCGCAGGCCGGTGGTGTCGGCCTTTGGGCTGTTGTTGCCCCCCCCCAGATACGGTGGGGCAGCCCTCGTGAGAGGGGCGCCGAAGGGGGGCCCCCCGAAGGGGACCCGCCTGGGGATTAGTTGCAGCAGCTGTAATTTTCAAGATTAGCCGCCAGCCCCAACTGTCCACCGAAAGGCGGTGGGCAGTTGGAACCGACGTTGCCCAGGATGCGCCACGTGGAGGCTCTTCAACACGCACCCCCCGGGTTGAAGACCTCCCGCAGTTTGGCGGCCAGGAGGTCCGCCTTTTTGCCACCATCGGCACCCGTCACCTCGAAGATCCGCGCCCCCGTAATCGCCGGCCTCATCTTGAAGCCGGTCGGTGTCCCCAGGTCGGGGAAAGCAATCTTGGCCCTTGCCTCCGACAGGACCGCCTTATATATGAGGCCCCTTTCGACGGCTCCGGGCTGCAGCGTCACAACCACATCCGCAGAGCGTGGGGTTTTCACCCTAGGCGGCCCCTGGGCCCTCTTGGGTGCCGATGACGCCGCTTTAGCGGGTGCCGGCGGCGCCGGTTGTGCCGTCGGCTTCCTCCTCCGGCCCCTCCTTACAACCGTCGCCCAGGTCTCATTGGGACCAGGCGGGGCCGCCAGAGGCGCGGACGTTGGAGGCGCGGCCGTCTTAGGTTTAGGCGCAGACGAACCTGCAGCCTTGCTAAGCCCCACCACGGGTCCTTTGGTGCCGGTCACCGGTGTTGGCTCCATCCGCCGCTTGTCCGCAGCAAGCGGTGGGCGGAGGGTTACCGCCGGGAGAAGCCTGGTCTCGATGGACTCAATCCGGGCACCCACCATCTTCCCGCATTGCATCATGCAGATGCGCGCGATCTTTTCGATCTCCGCATCCGCAATCGCAGGGGTCGATGACGGGGCTGCCGGCGGAGTCAACGGCGTTGCATCAACCGAGGGCGCAGGAGCCACCCTCTCGTCAGCAAACCGCCGCTTGAGGTCCTCTACCTCAGCTCGGAGACGGCCGTTCTCCTCCCACAACTTCGCCGTCTCCTCCGAGCTGGTACGGTTAAGGAGGACCTCAGTGGCCTCCTTAATCGCCTCAGCCGCCTCTTTGAGTGCGCGCGTGAACGTGCCCTTCAGGTTGCCCGATTTGGTGGCAACCTTCAGGACGACATCCACGCCGTCCACAATTTGGCGACTGAGCGCCACCGCCGACACACTCCCACCGGCATCCAAGCGGGCCGAGCGGCGCTCTCGGGCCTGTCGGGCCACCTCGCTGACCTCGTCAGCCGCTACAGTCTTGCGCTGCGCCCGCTTTTCAGCGTTAACCTCCGCCTTGTTGGGTTGTAGGGACATATCTGAGCCCCCGCTCAGTTCCGTAAAACCGGGGTCGCCTCCCACGCCCTCCTGCTCCGCTGGAGCTGGCGCGCCGGGTCGTATTCGTGCCAGGAAGCGACCTTGAGCGTTCCGCTCCGGCAATCGAGGGGCGGCTCCGCCCGCTGCCGTGCGACCCCGCCCTCTCCGTGCCGTCGGCACTTTGGCGGCCGACAGGTTCTCGTCACTCGACGAGAGACCTATCGGCCCCGAGTCCTCGCTGCGCGGGCGTTTCCTCCA
Source organism: Phlogophora meticulosa (assembly GCA_905147745.2). Taxonomy (NCBI): domain Eukaryota; kingdom Metazoa; phylum Arthropoda; class Insecta; order Lepidoptera; family Noctuidae; genus Phlogophora; species Phlogophora meticulosa. The sequence continues at coordinate 1,543,621 of LR990524.1, read as the reverse complement.
GACTTGGCCGGAGCACCCGCGCGCGTCCTGACAGGACATTTGGTCCCTTTCGGGACCCGAACCTCCTCGGTGCTTGCTGCTGTCAGAGACAGCAGACGGCGGCACCGCATCGCGCAGTCGCTCCAGGTTCACCTGGAGCTCCTTTTCTCGCAGGCCGGTGGTGTCGGCCTTTTGGGCTGTTGTTGCCCCCCCCCAGATACGGTGGGGCAGCCCTCATGAGAGGGGCGGGATTCCCCCCGAAGGGGACCCGCCTGGGGATTTGTTTCAGCAGCTGTGTTTTCCATTTTAATTTGTTTTGGAGCGCTCGTGACCGGACTCCCTCCGGCCATTCATCCCCTCGTCGCGCTCCAGAAACTTAGGATTGGGTTTTCCACCATGTCTCCGTCCACTCAACCTACCCTCTGCAAACAGAGGGGGGAGTAGACGGACGGGTGCCCTCCCTAGCCGGGTTCCGTTCACAGACCATCAAAGATGATCTGTGACTGGAACCACGACCCTTCCTCGTGCGTTGAAGATTAGCCGCCAGCCCCAACTGTCCACCGAAAGGCGGTGGGCAGTTGGAACCGACGTTGCCCAGGATGCGCCACGTGGAGGCTCTTCAACACGCACCCCCCGGGTTGAAGACCTCCCGCAGTTTGGCGGCCAGGAGGTCCGCCTTTTTGCCACCATCGGCACCCGTCACCTCGAAGATCCGCGCCCCCGTAATCGCCGGCCTCATCTTGAAGCCGGTCGGTGTCCCCAGGTCGGGGAAAGCAATCTTGGCCCTTGCCTCCGACAGGACCGCCTTATATATGAGGCCCCTTTCGACGGCTCCGGGCTGCAGCGTCACAACCACAGCCGCAGAGCGTGGGGCTTTCACCCTAGGCGGCCCCTGGGCCCTCTTGGGTGCCGATGACGCCGCTTTAGCGGGTGCTGGCGGCGCCGGTTGTGCGGTCGGCTTCCTCCTCCGGCCCCTCCTTACGACCGTCGCCCAGGTCTCATTGGGACCAGGCGGGGCCGCCAGAGGCGCGGACGTTGGAGGCGCGGCCGTCTTAGGTTTAGGCGCAGACGAACCTGCAGCCTTGCTAAGCCCCACCACGGGTCCTTTGGTGCCGGTCACCGGTGTTGGCTCCTTCCGCCGCTTGTCCGCAGCGAGCGGTGGGCGGAGGGTTACCGCCGGGAGAAGCCTGGTCTCGATGGACTCAATCCGGGCACCCACCATCTTTCCGCATTGCATCATGCAGATGCGCGCGATCTTTTCGATCTCCGCATCTGCGATCGCAGGGCGACGATTTCGATGACGTTGCTGCCGGCGGAGTCAACGGCGTTGCATTAGCTGAGGGTGCAGGAGCTACCCTCTCGACAGCAAACCGCCGCTTGAGGTCCTCTACCTCAGCTCGGAGACGGCCATTCTCCTCCCACAACTTCGCCGTCTCCTCCGAGCTGGTACGGTTAAGGAGGACCTCAGTGGCCTCCTTTATCGCCTCAGCCGCCTCTTTGAGTGCGCGCGTGAACGTGCCCTTCAGGTTGCCCGATTTGGTGGCAACCTTCAGGACGACATCAACGCCGTCCACAATTTGGCGACTGAGCGCCACCGCCAACACACTCCCGCCGGTCTCTAAGAGGCCGAGCGGCGCTCTCGGGCCTGTCGGGCCACCTCGCTGACCTCGTCAGCCGCTACAGTCTTGCGCTGCGCCCGCTTTTCAGCGTTAACCTCCGCCTTGTTGGGTTGTAGGGACATATCTGAGCCCCCGCTCAGTTCCGTAAAACCGGGGTCGCCTCCCACGCCCTCCTGCTCCGCTGGAGCTGGCGCGCCGAATCGTATTCGTGCCAGGAAGCGACCTTGAGCGTTCCGCTCCGGCAATCGAGGGGCGGCTCCGCCCGCTGCCGTGCGACCCCGCCCTCTCCGTGCCGTCGGCACTTTGGCGGCCGACAGGTTCTCGTCACTCGACGAGAGACCTATCGGCCCCGAGTCCTCGCTGCGCGGGCGTTTCCTCCAGACTTGGCCGGAGCACCCGCGCGCGTCCTGACAGGACATTTGGTCCCTTTCGGGACCCGAACCTCCTCGGTGCTTGCTGCTGTCAGAGACAGCAGACGGCGGCACCGCATCGCGCAGTCGCTCCAGGTTCACCTGGAGCTCCTTTTCTCGCAGGCCGGTGGTGTCGGCCTTTGGGCTGTTGTTGCCCCCCCCCAGATACGGTAGGGCAGCCCTCGTGAGAGGGGTGGGATTCCCCCCGAAGGGGACCCGTCTGGGGATTTTTTTCAGCAGCTGTATTTTTAATTTGTTTTGGAGAACCTAACCAAACCTTATACCCGTTGTTCCGTCTCACACCTACGCCGGGGGTCGCGGGAACGTACGATCCTTCCGCAACCCCCAGCTAGTGCCGGCCCGCCTATGCAGGCCTCCGCAGGACGAGGGGCGGAGTGAGGTGTTTGACTCCCCCCGCGACGTCTAAGAGGGGCGCTCGTGGAACACGCGCCGCCACCTCGGGTCCTGGTGTTAGGGGGGCGACAGACGTCCCCAAGTCCGTCGCCCCTGGACCCATTTAGGGGGGCTGGAAGAGGGCGTTGTCCGCCCTCCGCCGACGCCCGGTGCGTCTGCTGCAGGCCGGGTTGGAGGAAGATATCTCCCTTTCCCGTTCCGCAGCCTCCTTCCGCGAGATAACCGTCTCGCAGAAGGACACCACCGCGTTCCAGGCCTCCTCGCTGCCAACCATCGATGACACGACGGCCGGCAGCGACAGGTCCCTGCCTACTTCCGCAACGAGGGCACGGCGTGGATCCTCCCAAGCGGGACACTCTGCCAGCGTATGCCACGCCGTGTCCTCCCGGCAGTCGACGCAGTGGTGACACCGGGCGTCCGGCTCCCTGTTTATGCGACACAGGTACTTCCCGAAGCAACCATGCCCCGAGAGCACCTGTGTCACCCGAAACGACAGGGAGCCGTGCCTCCTCCCGAGCCAGTGATCGAGCACCGGCCGGACCGCCTCGATGGTGACGAGGCCGGCGGTAGGGCGTGAAAGCCTTTCCCGCCATTCCGCCACCAGGACCTCACGAAGCTGGGACCGACGCAGCTCCATGTGTCGCTGCGTCAGTCGCTCGCCTCGCGCCCGCGCTTCCTCGCGCCACCGGTACAGTGACGCGAGTACTTTCGCCTCCAGGTCCCAGGGCGGGGATCCGGCCAGTGCACAAGCCGCCTCGCAGGAGATCGTGCGATATCCCCTGATGACTCTGACGGCCATCGCTCTCTGTGGCTTCCGCAGAACAGAGAGGCTACAGGCCGTCAGGTCAGCCGCCCAGATCGGGGCCCCGTACAGGGCCATCGATCGCACGATCCCTACGTAGAGCCGCCTACAGGCGGCGCTCGGGCCCCCCAGATTGGGAAGCAGCGTTGATAGCGCCCCGGCCGCGCCCAACAACTTGGGCGCCAGCCGCCGGAAGTGGGGTCCAAAATCCCACCGGCTGTCGAGCACCAATCCCAGGTACTTCATGGTGGACTCGACAGCTATTCGGACCCCCCCGACCACGATGTGTGATCCCGGCGGCGGCGCCCGTCGGGGACCATGGAATACCATGGCCTCCGACTTGCTGAGGGCCACCTCCAGGCCTAGGCGCCGTATGCGGCTCACCACCTGTGAGACCGCCGCCGTCGCCAGCAACGCTGCCTCCCTGTGCGAGCTCCCCCGGGCCGTGACCAGCGTGTCATCCGCGTAACACGTCAGGTCTACGCCCGGTTGGAGTCCGCCCCTCAGCACCCAGTCGTACCCGATGTTCCACAGGAGCGGACCTACGACCGAGCCCTGTGGAACACCGCACGACACGCGGTGCTGGTGTCCGCCATCACGTCCCATGTAGGTGACACACCTCTCCGCCAGGTAAGCCCCAACGATGCGGCGGAGGTAGAGAGGCACCCGATGATACCGCAGTGCCTCCCGAATGCAGCTCCAGGGCAGGGTGTTGAACGCGTTGGAGATGTCTAAAGAGACCGCCAACGCCACCCCGCCCCGGGACACTGCTTCCTCCGCTAGGACTCTCACTCTCGACACAGCGTGAATAGTGGAGCGCCCATGCCGAAAACCGAACTGGCTCTCGTCTAGGTCCGGCCCCTCTCTGCACAAGTGTTCGACGAGGCGGGCTGCGATTATCCGCTCGAACAGCTTGCCCACCTCGTCTAACAACACTATGGGCCGGTACGCGGACGGAGAGTCCGCGGGGCGCCCCGCCTTCCTGAGCAGGACCAGGCGGCCAGACTTCCACAAGGAGGGAAACTGGCCCCGCTCGAGGCACGCTGTGTAGAGTCCTCTCAGTTGGGGCTCTAGCTCCTTCAGAGCGAGGGCTAACACGCAGCCGTGAACCCCGTCGGGCCCCGGAGCCACGTTCTTGGCCCGGAGCCGCGTCACGGCTGCCCCCATCTCTGTCCGTGTCACCTCTGGGACGCTGATGGCGTTGTCCTCTGCAGGCTCTGCGGCTGTGGGCAAAGCCATCGGCGGCGGAGTGTGCTCCGCTCTTGCCGGGAAGAGGGCTGCGACTATAGCGTCCAACAGCTCGGGTTGGAGACTCTCGGTGAGTGGAGGCGCCGCGGCTCGGAGTTTCCCACGAACCGCACGATAAGGGCGCCCCCACGGATCCCCGTCCAGAGTCCCCAGCATCTCCTCCCTGGCTCGCGTCTTCGCCTCGCCGATGGCCAGCCTCAGAGCCTGCTTAGCCGCGCTGTACACCTCATACAGCGCGGCCTCTTCGTCAGGAACCCGACGACGTCTTCTGCGGTATCGGGTGTACCGGCGCCAAACCGTCGCGCACGAGAAGCGCAGTTGCGCAATCTCGGCGGACCACCAGTACACCTGGCGCCTTGCAGACTGTTCGTGGACGCGGGGCATGGAGGCGTCGCAGATTTGCGACATCGCCCCACGGAACCACAGCGCCCCCTCGTCGACGTCGTCGGGTTCGGTCGTTGCCGACTCCCGGATCCAGGCCTGGACAATGGCGGCCTCCTCGAGAAGTTCCCTGTCGATGCGCGTACGCGCCCAGCGCGGACCGTCCGTCCGCGGAGCCGATGGACTGCGGCCGCCGGCGGTCTGGGCGGAGACATCAAAACGGATATATCGGTGATCCGATAACGTCTCCACCTCCGCGGCGACACGCCAGTCGCGGACACGGCTAGCGACAGCAGGGCTAGCGAACGAGACGTCCACTATAGACCCGCCCCGCTGCCGCACGCATGTGTGGACCGAGCCCCGATTTAGGACGGTCAAACCAGTGGTGACCGCCCACTCCTCCAAAACCTCACCCCGAGCATCGGTCGCCGGAGATCCCCACGCCGTAGACTTGGCGTTGAGATCCCCTAGCAACAGCACAGGGCGAGGGTGGAGTCGGAGTGGAGATTGGAAGATCTGCGAGTACAGTATCCTGCGTACAACGCGGGGCTAGCTTCTGTCGGGACGCCATGGGATTCCGTACAAAGATTTGTTGGTCAGGGGTAAAGTGTTTCTCAGGTTCTCTGTCCTTGTTACGGTTTTCAGTCAGTTGTGTCCTGTCATGTAAGGATGTCTGATTAATAAGGTCGTATACTTGACTCATTCGTTTCCTATGGTCTTGTGAGTACTGTTGGAGCAAGTGTTCAGATAGGTCAATATCTAATGGATCTCGAGGGTCAAAGTGTCCAATTATTAAATCCAAAGGTCTGCATTTTGTAAAACTATGGATGGAACTATTATACGCTAAAATGGCATAAGGCATTAGATTAACGACTGGTTCGTTTCGTCTCTCTAACTTTAGTATCCTTAGATGCTCTAAAATAGTTGAATGAAACCTTTCTGCAATGCCATTGTCGTTAGGAGAGTGTGCTAATATTTTATGGTGAATGATTTTATGAGTTCGGCTAAACTCTAAGAAAATCTGATTTGTGAATTCAGGGCCTCCGTCCGTGACAATAGTTAATGGGACCCCATGGTGGGTGCAAAATACAAGTAGAGCTTGTACTACACTTAAAGCAGTGCTATCTCTAAGATGATAAGCTTGTGCATACTTAGAGAAAGCATCTACAATGGTAAGAAATTTCTCAGTTTGAGCTGTGAACAGGTCTAGATGGACAATTTCAAAAGGTTTACTAGGAGGTGGTACAATGTTAAATCTTTGCTTAATGGGATGACGGTCGTACTTAGCCTGGCCACAGATAGTACACTCATTTATGTACTTAGATATGTGTTCTTTCATCTTAGGCCAATAGTATTTAGAAGATAAGGCTAAATAGCATTCCGTAATACCACGATGATTGGTTTTACCTTCGTGATATTTCTTTATGATGTCTTGTTGACGCAGGTAGTCTTTAACATTTTCTAATTCAACTTTAGTTAGAACCATGTTAATTGAAGAGCTTCTGAAGTTGTCTTGAATTATGGGGATTATCTTGTACATGGCAAGAGGGGGATGGATAATTAAACCGGTTTTAACTTTAGGGTTAACATATTCCTTAACTGCATTAATAACGTCGTTGGTCAGGTTAGACTCAGATAGTTGAATGGTAGTTCGGGAATGCGTTTCAAATGGCTTAGTCACTGTCGGTCGTTTTTTGATGTCACCTACAAGTACAAAACAGATTTGTCTACTGAACCTATTTAAAGGTTCATCTGATATTGGCACTTCCAGAATAGGGGCTTCGTTACTAGTATGAACAGTTGCTGTGTCAGAGTTGTCGGGTATGTCAGGGTTGTTTGTAGGGGCTGTCAGTGTTTCAGAACCTACTGTTGAGTGAGCCTTTTCTGATAAATTTACTGCTATAGACATAGCGTCCTCGTTGTTAATTTCGATGCGGGACAATGCGTCGGCATTAGTGTTCTTTTTGCCTTGCTTGTAAATTGTAGTAAAATTGTATTCACTCAACTTAAGTCTCCAACGTGTGAGTCTGGAGCCGGGTTCTTTAAGGCTCATAACCCATTGTAGGGGTTTATGGTCTGTGACTATCTTAAACTTTCTCCCAAACAAGTATGGACGAAAGTATTTAGTAGCCCAAACCATGGCTAATAACTCCTTCTCGATTACACTATAGTTAATCTCACTGGAGTTTAAGGTCCTAGACGCGTATGCTATGGGCTTATCCTGTCCTATAGGTCCTTGAGAAAGTACAGCTCCTATGGCAAAGTTAGATGCGTCAGTCGTAAGCACAAATTCCTTAGAAAAGTCAGGGTACTGTAATATAGGGTCATTAGTCAGTAGTAATTTGCACTTTTCAAAACAATTGATGTAGTTAGGGTCATTGTAGGTAATCTTAGAACCTTTCTTGAGACACTGCGTCATGGGTTTTGTAATGCGCGCAAAGTCAGGAATAAACTTCCTATAATATCCTAACAGTCCTAAGAAGCGTTTGATCTCGGTAGCTGTCTTAGGAATAGGGAATTTCTGGATTGCAGTGATTTTATCGGGGTTAGGCTTAATACCATCCTTACTTATTACGTGACCTAAGTATGAGGTTTCAAGCTTTAAAAACTCCGACTTATCCATCTGGATCTTAAAGTTTGATTCCCTTAATCTCTTGAACACTTTTTCTAGATTTATCATGTGTTCCTGTAAGGAGACGCTAAAGACGATAATGTCATCAAGATATACGAGACATATGACGTTTTGGAGGTCCCTAAGGACATTGTCCATCACGCGTTGAAACGTGGATGGAGAATTTTTTAGACCCATAGGCATACGCAAAAATTCAAAATGCCCATGCTCTATGTTGAAGGCCGTTTTGTGAATGTCGGCTGGGTCCATTTCTACTTGGAAAAATCCACTAGCAAGGTCTAAAGTAGTGAAGTAATGACAGTTACCAAGTTTATCTAAGATGTCACTGACATTGGGGATCGGGTACTTGTCGTCGATGGTTTTCTCGTTGACTTTGCGAAAGTCAATGACTATGCGCCATTTAGTTTTTCCGGACGCATCAGATTTTTTGGGAACAACCCAAATGGGCGAGCTCCAGGCTGATTGTGAGGGACGGATTATCCCTTGTTCTAACATTTTGGTAATTTGATCCTGAACTTCCTGTCTGTGAACAAAGGGATATCTATAGGTCTTAGTATAGACAGGTAATTCGTCGGTGGTGCGAATACTATGCTTTATCTTATTGGTGAAAGTTAGAGGTTCACCATCGATATAGAAAACGTCGGCATATTGTGCACAAAGGATTCTAAGTTGGCTCGTTCTTCAGGATTCAGATGGTCAGTGCGTAATCTTGATAATACCTCAGATACGCGATCGCTAGGCTGGTGGATAGTTGCGCTTTGCTCGTTAAAAAGTTCCGCAGTAACTGGCCTATCCATCGAGAAAACTACATCATGTTTTGTTGGATTAATGATTTCTATGATGCCACGATTACTTTTTTAACAGAAGTAACACAATCGCGAATAGTGCAATGAGAAATAGTCTGTTCTGATATTATTACATCACCATCATGAAAATTAATGGGGACTCTAGCTAATTTGGATGAATTGGCGGGTATTATGTCCTCATAAAGATTACAATTCCGCGAATCATACATTCGCAATGGATTAGATGAATTACGTGTAACAAGAACCTTATTCTTTAAATCTATATTAGACTCTAACTTCTCTAGCAAATCTAAGCCAATTAAACCGTCAAAATAATTATGAAATTTGTAAACGTATAGGGTAATGTCACAGGTTTCTTTAAATTCTGGGAAGCACGGTACAGTAATAGAATAATTGTTACGAGTTGTTGCGTGTATATTAGTGACTTCGAAAGGTTCATAATTACACTGGATATGATGATAAAATCTTTCTACAACATCCGGACTAATAAAGGATAGGTTCGCACCGGTATCTATTAATAATTTAATGGGTGGATTAGCAATCTGAATAAATGGAAGTTGTCTCTGAGTTTGTAAGTTAATCTCTATTTTGATTTGTCTGATTTCGGGGCTATCTGAAAATCCTGGCCTTCAGCAGACGTTCCTTCAGGCACGTCCTGATGTTCCTCTACGTACGCGGGGACATAATCATTATAAGCTGATGGCTCATACACAGGCTCGCAAGTGTAAAGTTCGTGGTACGACTGGTCGTAATAGTCATTATAGGGACAGTTAGGGTATTCGTAAGTGTCGGAAAAGTCTACTTCGTTAATATTCATCTCTCGAGTCTTAAAGTAGTTATTGGGGGGTGGATTTCCATGTTTAATCCAGTCGTGTCCTATCGAAGGTCTGGGCATAGGTTTAGGGACAAAATGGCTTACACCACTCATAGGCTTAGGGCCGTTATTAAAAGGCGTGTAACTAGGCCTTTGTTGAGGCACTCCGAACACGTTGCTCTGGGGCCTATAGCTAGGCGGGGGTGCGCTAAACACTTGTTGGGTTCGCGTGGGACCGCGATTGAAAGGCACTTGGGATCTCCAAGCTTGCATTGGCCTTGGCGGTTGTGGCTGATAAAAACTTTTTGAGGGACCGGGCTGATTAAACGGTGCTGGAAAAGTGAATGGCTGTGGAGTAGGCAAATTAAATGGCTTAATCTGATGCGTACTGGGATTAAATGAAGACGTAGACTGCACAGGTCTCCGCTCCGGCAAATGGTCGTTACGCTGCTGTAAATATATGGTGTTAATTTCCTCATGCACATACTCAAGCGCTTTTTCGATAGTGTTGGGTCGCATGCACCTAATACGCGAGCCTAAAGGTTCTTTAAGGCCGCGAACGAATGCCTGTAGAGTTAATTTTTTATACAGTGCCCGTTTGGCCTCGATGGTAGTAGGTATAGACTCATGTAAAGTTACATACGTCATAATTGTGCTAAATAAAGTTTGGCACTTCTCATAGAATTCCGGTGGCGATAAATTCTTTTGCGTTAACAGGGCCAAATCATTGTATAAGGCGGTCTCGTCTCGCTGGTCCGAGAAGTTATTAATCAGGGCGTTTCTAATACCCTGCCAAGTTTCGGGGATGCCGTTTGAATTTATTGTGCGGGCGGCATGTCCGGTAACTTTATTAAGTATGCCGTTCAACAAGGATAAATTACTTAGCTCATAACCTGGGTCCGTCTTAACAAATTGCGCAACAAGTTGGTCACATAAATGCACAAACCGCGTGAGCACGTTCGGGTTTCCGTCAAATTCGGGAACCAGGCGTAAGGCCTTGTAAACTTGATCTACTAAATCAGTACTCATTTCGTCAATTGAATTAATCTCTATAATTGAATTAGGTTCTACACTATCACTACCTTCTAGTATACTATCTAAATTCCTATTCGCATCGATTTGCGAGGTCCTATTGGAAATACTCGACCCAGGGGTCGGTGATTTACGTGGGTGGAAAATTTTGGAAGTTTAATAGAACCACTTGAGGAAATTAACACAAGGGAAACAAAAAGGAAATTACACAAAGGACACTAAAAAAATAGGAAGGCGAGCAACTCTAGTAGATCTAAGTACTCACCAAATCTGCATCTCTCTGTGGTATCGATATTCGGATACTCCTCCGTAGCCGCACACCCGTAGGTTCGAATAGCCCGTTGTCGGTGATCGATTCACTGAATTTACTGGACTATCCTACCGACTGCGCCAATTACGATGGGTGCAACCGGAGGATCCAAAAAAATGCAAATTTATTTTATAATTCTAATTTATTAACTTGTCAAGTTTTACAAAGAATGGAAATTACGACTAATTACACTCGGCGTCACAAAAATCGCACCTCTTCGAAAATAAGTTTAAAACATGTCCCGCCAGTAACGAATACATTAAACCTTATTAATATTGGTATCAATTGAAAGTATGTTTAACGACCTTTAAATTAACAACAGTTAGAATTCCTAAACACAACAGATCTCATTAGCACGTAACGTTAAAAAAAATGTTGTCAAAATACGCATTACAACGGCCACTAATTGCACCTCCCTACAAGGGTATAAAACGGGCGACCCGGGTTAAATGTGAGTCAACCCCCCGACATAATAATAACGAGACCCAGCCTTTGTTTTTGTTAAGTATTCAACGACGCCCTAAGCCGAGGTTCGAGCCCCACAGGGGGCGCCCTTAGCGAGCGGTCGTTTAAATGTAACTTGTAGTTAGCCCTGGCTGGGGGCCTTCTTGTAAGGTCACCACAGGATCGACCGGTTAAGCAGTAAACAGCCTTATAGTGCTGAAATGCGAGTGGCCCTACCTAAAAAAAAAAAAAAAAAAAATGTGAGTCATTCGCTATTCAACCTTTAAAGTGAACACACGTGAACAGCTACAGCAAGAAAAATACCCCAGAAGATGGATACCACTGCAGATGAAGCCGCTCAAGTCATTGCACTACTGCAATCAGGGATGCGGCAATGTGATGTTGCTCGGCAACTGAACTTGAGTCGTTTTGCCGTTCGACGAGTGTTCCAACGCTTCCAAGAGACTGGTGGCTATATCCGAAGACGTGGATCTGGAAGTCAACGGTGCACATCCGAAAGAGACGATCGCTTCATTGTTTCGACGTCTTTACGTAATCGGTTCTCCAATGCTGTTGAGCTGCAACAACAACTGCGATCAGCTCGCAGAACTTCTGTAAGCGTCTCCACGATTAGAAGAAGAATGCGGGAGAAGAAAATTGCAGCTCATAGGGCTGCTACAGGGCCAAAATTAACTGCACAGCATAGGAGAGACCGGTTGCAATTTGCCCGTGACCATGTGGATTGGACAATAGACCAATGGAGGGCTGTGCTCTTCTCGGATGAGACGAGGGTGTGTCTTTTCTGCAACGACAGGCGTCGAAGAGTGTATAGGAGGCAAGGGGAACGATTCGCGCAAGCCTGTATTCAAGAGACAGTGGAATACGGGGGTGGCTCGTGCATGTTCTGGGGCGGCATGTCAATCGAGGGTAAAACGAACCTTGTGTGCGTTTCTCGGGCTGGAAGTGCTCGCGGGCAAGGGTCGCTGACTGCTGCTCGGTACATAACAGAGATCTTAGAGGAGCTGGTTGTCCCTTATGCTGGTTTTGTTGGCAGTGGGTTCACGTTAATGCACGATAACGCCCGCTGTCACACCGCTTTAATTGTAAGAGACTACCTGCAAGAAGTTGGAATCCCTGTTATGCGCTGGCCGGCGCGAAGTCCAGACCTGAACCCTATTGAGCATCTTTGGGATGAACTGAAACGGCGAGTACGGGCACGTGATCCTGCCCCTACCACTCTCCAAGACCTCCAAGATGCCGTCGTTGCAGAATGGGACAACATTCCTCAAGAGACTGTTGTCACATTAATTCGGTCCATGAGAGGACGCATGGAAGCAGTCATCAGGGCTAGAGGGGGTAACACTAGGTTTTAAGTTGTTTTTAAGGACTTCTTTGTAATTTTTGCTGATAAAATAAAATTTAACTTTTTAATCATTTGCATTTGCTTGCTTTTTTTTATTCCCTGGTAAACAAAAAACCAAATCCATTGATTTATTCTGAAATTTAAATGAATTGCCTTTCCAATGATACCTTACAGTCATAATATGTCTACCATTGATTAATAGGGTTAAAATGACTTTGAAGGGAATTCTTAAAGAGGTGCGATTTTTGTGACGCCGAGTGTATTATGAGGTGCCGATTGGTCGATGTCAGATCCAAAAGTGACGCTCCACGTTTTTGGGTTTCTATCGAAAGGTTCGATTGACGTCAATTGATCACGCCATTGCTGAGCTTGCGCTTCGTGTCTTGATGAGATGCCGTGTGCACTGTGTGTGAAAGTATGCTGATGCAGATGACTATCTGGGTCGGCCATGTGTAACATCTTAATGAGGTGCCTCGTGCTCTGTGTGTGGAAGTATGCTGATGCAGCTGACTATTTAGGCTGGCCATGTGTAACACACCTGCTCTTTGTGTGTGCGTGTGTGCGTGTGTGTGTGTGTGCGTGCGTGTGTGTGTGTGCGTGTGTGTGTGGGTGAGTGTAGATTATTTTATGAGTACTGATTTTGTAATAGATCTTCCGTCTGGTCGTAATCAAGTGTTTGAAGCCATGTGGAGATTTTTAATTTAGTTTCTTTCGTTGTGAACGGATTTATGTTATGGGTATTGTTAAATTTATTGTAAATGTATTTAGCCATGTAAAAGTGTTGTCTCCTAGCGGAAGCGGTTTTACATCTTTCTGGTCTACATACATTAGTATGAGTAACAGTTCTCTTTACTTTGGTGGCGTGAATTACCGGTGTTAGTTGGTGTTGATTAATTGTGAGATGAAGAAGGTATACCTGTCTCACGGTAAGCACTTTACAATGGCACTTGACACCTATCACATTGTATCCTGGATCGTTGATTACTGTGTGCACTACTACACAAGCCACACCTTCTATAGGTGGGTAATTCTACAGGCCAATGAGCTCCAAGCTCAGAAAAACGAATTTCTCGAGGCACTCCAAATAGTTTCTTTTGCCTTGATTCACTTTCTTCAGATTGTACAGACTTACTTTTTTTGGACGCGAACTTTGGCATGGTGGCAAAGGGAAGGGAACTCTTTCGGAATGTTGCGTTTGCTACTAATTCTCGAGACAATGTCAGCCTAAATTCCTTTTGAGACAATACGGTGTGGTTACGTCTGTTAGAAGCATACAATATATACGCGTTTGTTATAGCAGCATCAATAAGGAAATAGAAGATGCGTTTCCACCACTTCGAGCTTTTTCTTCCGACTGCGTACGGGGTTCTGTTTTGGTCAAACCGGTCCACTCCTCCCATACGCTTTGTGTATTCTGTAATTGTCAGCGGACAGGGGAATGATTTTTTAGATCCATCATTTTGAGTTCTTTCACAAGATGTGTTCTGCTTTGGATGAAATGCAGTGCTCATGCTGCTGCATGCATTTTTTACAGCCTTTGCTATCTTTTCATCAATTTCTTTATTACCAGTCGCTTTGGGCTTTTTTACAATTAGTAGCATATCTTGGCGGTCATTTCTGACTGTAGCAGTTGCATATATACCATTATTGTATAATGTTTTGTAGTAAAGCTGGACTAGAAAAAAAGTTATCAAATGCTATATGACCCATATAGGTGTCATTTATGAGTGACTGGCATAATGTCATGACAACTTTACTGCCTAGTCCTGTTTCGACGTTTTCGGTCTTTCCAACTTACACTTGAAACTGATACAAGTATCCTGTGTGGCTGTCAGCTGTAGCCCAAACCTTGAAGCCCCGTTTTATGGGCTTCATGGGCATGTATTGCTTTACAGTAGATCGCCCCTTGAACTTTTATCATACACTTGTCAATTGACTGAGAATATGTGTTTTTGGCATTTGTCTGACATTTTACGTTGATGTAATCTAGCAGCGGCCTTATTTTATACAGTTTGTCGTAGTTATCATCGTTCCTGTTCGGCATATTGGCATTGTCATTGAGATGTAAATATTTCATAAGTTTTTGAAACCGCTTCAATGTCATTTTTTTCAGCAATTTCAACAACATGCAGTAATGGGTCACTGGACCAATAATCTTCTATACAGGGTAATTTGTGAATGCCCATTTGAATCATCATGCCCAGTAAAGCTTTGATCTCTGTTACTGACGTCTGTTCCCAATTTTGGTCAATGCATTGTGATGCATATAGGTTAGATTGGGTTACAATCATATCGATAGCTTCAGAGTCAAAAAACATTTCAAAACATACGAGTGGCCTAGTCCTATTGACTATGTTCCGAACTGGTTGTAATTGAATAGAATCAAAAAGAGAAACTACGGGATTCTGTGACCAGGCCACTTTTTCCATTCGTCTTCATCTGCATCAGATCCGTCTGAGTCCTCAATTTCTGATGGATCAAAATCTTCTTGAAGTTCAAGTTCTATATGTGAAGGACTGTGTCGTGAACTTCTTGGTGGGGGTGGCGGCATAACATTTTCATTTGAGGGCCTTGGTTGAGGTGATGATGTTGGTCGAGGGCTTAGTTCTGGGAAGATCGTAGTGTTGATTGGGTCATAGTTATTTGACGACAACATACCAGATAAATCTTCCACATCGGAATCCTCCGCTTCATCTTCAGATCTCGCTCCATCACTGAAACCAAATAATTGTTCTAACGCACTTTCTACTTCATCAGGTCTCAGATTCACCCCACGACGATCCATATTCCTATAAAATACACAAAAAAAAATATAAATATGTAAAACAATAGGTAAGTACTAAACTGGTATTGGCAAACATGTTGCCGTCGTACCCTTACGGTATACAGACAGGGGCATAATTATATTGCCGACATGATTTTTGAAAATTACGTAAATAATATTAGGTCTTTACCTATGAAATTGCCGTTCTGCAGTACTGGCCATTTCAAATCAAAATATTTTTTGTTTGGCTAAGAATTCTAATTTCAAATTAATTTTATTTTAAAAACATGGATTTTTTTTTCCAAAAGTAGTCATTTGTTTATTGATTAGTGTTACATTTTCATCGCATTGAAATCTTTTTCGTCATCATAGATACGTTAAAAATTCGAGTAATTATGGAATATGAGTACCGTCGTGGCAGCAACGCGGCACAAGCGGCACGCAACATCAACGACTTTTACGGAGCTAACACTACAAACCAACGCACTACCTGTTATTGGTTTGCTCGCTTCCGTTCTGGAAATTTCGACCTGAAATATGAACCTCGCAGTCGTCCGAAGACTTTGGTCGACAATGACGAATTAAAGGCGATTGTGGAAGCTGATGATACACAATCTACGGCTGAATTAGCAGCAGCTTTCGACGTTAGCGTCAAAACAATATTGGTCCATTTGCGTCAAATTGGCAAGGTAAAAAAGCTTGACAAATGGGTGCCCCACGAACTAAATGATCGCCAGCGCGAAGTACGCGTCGAGACGTGCCTTGCACTGCTCAACAGACACACAAATGAAGGAATTTTGAACCGCATTGTTACCTGCGATGAAAAATGGATTCTGTTTGATAACCGCAAGCGCTCAGCAAGTTGGTTGGATCCTGGTTCAGCACCTAAACAATGCCCTAAACGAAAACTTACCCCAAGAAAAGTGATGGTCACTGTTTGGTGGTCTAGCGCCGGTGTGATTCAACACAGCTTCTTACCAAACGGGGTGAGCATTACTGCAGATGTGTACTGTGAAGAATTGAACACAATGATGGAGAAGCTGGCACATCTCCAACCAGCATTGGTCAATCGCTCGTCTCCGCTGCTCCTGCACGACAACGCGCGACCTCATACTGCACAGCAGACGGTCTCCAAGTTGCAAGAACTGGGGTTGGAAGCTCTCCGTCATCCGCCCTACTCACCAGACCTTGCGCCTACAGACTACTACTTTTTCCAGAATTTGGATAACTTCTTGGCCGGAAAAAAATTCAATACCCGAGAGGCAGTACAAAATGCCTTTGAAGAATTTGTTGCCTCCCGTCCAGCTGATTTCTTTAAGAAGGGCATCAATAAACTGCCACTGCGTTGGCAAAGATGCATTGATTGCATGGGTGATTACTTCGATTAATACAAATAAAAAATACATGAAAAAAATTCATTTAATTTTTTCATACAAAACGGCAATTTCATAGGTAAAGACCTATTATTTATTGTTTTCCAAAAATATTCAATGATTCGTCAAGAATAATAAACAACTCATAGAATAAATGTAATTACTTACAAAAAGGTACTCCAGTTTTCGAGATAAATCGAGATGTAACTGAAAACCACAAAATACGTACTTCGTCACGAGTCTTTCTCTGACAAGTGACAGATTTCAATGAGGTCGCATGTCATATTTTTTTTATTTATTTAGTGCTTCGTTCTTTGTTGCAAAAGTCAAATAACCACAATCTGTTCGTCTGTACTGTCGAAAATGTGAAAATGAGAACATGATGGCATATAAATTGCCATTGTCATTCAAAGGGTTAAAACCTAAGTATTACTGATTTATAATTTTATTACCTACTGAGATAAAACATCTGTATACTAATAACGAATGTAGTATTTTTTGCCTAATTACGAATTAGAGTAGTAATAAACCATTTAGAGTCTGTTTTGAGATTAATTTTTAATATTGTTAATCATCGTCATCGTATTACATTTTTTTTATTCAATTTCATACTCAGTACCTATACATTAAGTAGGTAAAACAATTAATTTCTTACGGAAATAAAACAAAAAAGGATGTTATATTCATTTATTATTAAAATTATGACGAATCGTAACTTAACTCTTCTATACCAGACATATTATCTCCTTTATTTCTTTATATACATATTCATTACATTTTTAAATATATCAAAACAAAATAAAAACAAAAAACATTTAAAAATATAAAAAATAGTAGCCCACCGGCATTGGGAACAGGGTCCAAGCTACCGGTGGTCAGGGCTCTTGAGAAAGGAACCTCCTGACGATACGCGCCTTGTCCAGAAGTACCGCTTTCTGTATCAAGCCCTTGATCCAGCTGCCTAACGAAAGCCTCCTTAGGTGTTGGTCAAGGCTCTTGGCTATTATACCATTGGCCGTCACAACTATCGGCACAATGACTGCTGTATTCACATCACACATGTCCACCACCTCGCGGGCCAGATCAAGATACTTGATTTGTTTCTCTTTCTCAGCCTTCACGAGGTTCTCGTCATGTGGGACCGTTATATCAACAATCATTCTGCGACGCTCAAATCGATCTATCACCACAATGTCAATATTATTATTATCGCTGTCATTTTCCTCTTCCTCGCTTTCACTTTCAGAAGAACTCTCTTCTCCTCCAAAAGATATAATAAATTCTCTTTCTTGGTGTTCTTGCAGTCGATCTTTGACCCAGTATTAGTATTCTTCCTCCAGTCTCTGGACATGGTTAACTTCTTTTTTCCAGTCTTCAACTGAAATTGATCTTATTGCTTCTCTAGACCGTTGTCTAGAGAAGCAATAAAATCAATTTCAGTTGAAGACGTATATATTTATCTATATTTTTGTCTGCTACCCCTTGTTTACCTAAATTCCAGATGTATTCTATTGGGTTTAGATCACAGTGGTTGGGTGGCAGACGTACAACTTCGTGGCCATGCTCCGTCAACAGTTCGTCTACCACATATTTTTTTCTGGCTTATTTACTCGTATGATGTGGTATAATTTTCGCTTCGTCATCTTTTGATCAAAACTGATATCATTTTTGGTAAGCCAGTTTTGCATCTCACTTTTGAGTGATGACAACTGTACAACTGTAAACTGAGCCTCCGACTCGTCCGACCGAAAGACTGTGGTCTGGGTAGGTCCCATTGGAGAGACTGTCACGGTGGGGCTTACTGTAAGTTCGCCCTTGCGACTGAAAAGGCTAACCTGAGCTGTTAGCCTTTCAACTTGCGCTGAGAGACTGGTAAGGCGAGCCTTCAAGTCAACATTTTCTGTCTCCAGCCTCTCAACGTTGACTTCTACCGCCGATCGCGTAGCCAACTCCGCTACTGCAGCTTGAACAGTCACTGCCGCCAACTTGAGGCTGTAGACAAAGCTCCCTTTAAGGTAGCGCGATTCGTTGACTACCTTTTCGATGGCACTAAGACTATCCTTGATGCAGGAGCTTAGTTGGTTCGTGGTTGGTTGCGCCTGCATCGTCTTGACTAGCATCTCCAGTTTAGGCAGGATCTGCTGTGCTGATGCTCGTGTTTTTGCCTGCTTAGCCGGCGGAATTTCTAGCTCGAATTCTTTGCCTTTCTCACCCCCGTCTGTTAGCGGTCGACCAAGGCTAAGCGGTTTAACCGCTTTCTTCTTCGCTTTAAGCTGTGTGCGCTTGCGCGTGCCAGCCCGCGAGGATTTCGTCGATGCTTCAGAGGCATGCGACATTTGCGAGAAAGACGACCCGCTGGTGTCACTCGCCATCTCATCACCAACTGGGTTAAGCGTGCGCACAAAATGTGCGCGCGTTACTCCCCTATTTGGCACTTTCGATACTCGATACCGCCCATGTGGCGGTTGTATTCTCCTACCACGTTTGGTCTATCAATGGTCACATACCTCTTGTGGGGCTTGTCGTATCTAGATACTTGTAACTTGGGTAGTTCACCCATAAAACTGGAGGCAAGTGTGACTATTTTATTGTCTTTCCAGGCCACTGTAGAAATGTCTGTTCCTTCAACACAGGCAACGTACTCAACTGAATAGCCACGTTCTTTTTTTGAGATTTCTTTTTCTGAGGGTAGTTTGCAATCAGGTATTCGGTTGCGTCGAATGGTTCCTAAGAGCCGCCATACATGGGCCGCTCGAGCAGTAGCCCAGTGATCAACATCCACGGACCGCTCTTGCAGTCAGAGTCAACAGCTTGTAGCTACCATTTATAACAGCTCGAGCAGTTAGTCTAACTGCTCGAGCAGTTGGCAATTTCAATCAGTAGCATCATGGATTTTGAGGAGGAAGCACTTCTACTGCTTTTGCTCATACGACGAGGACGACGGCGTAAAAAAAGAAAATTGTGGGTGCATCCAATATTGGAAACACGAAATTCCAACGGAGAATTTAATCACTGGTTTTTGGAACTAAGACTTGACATAAAAAAGTTTTTTAATTATTTTAGAGTGTCAATCTCATCTTTTGATGAACTCTGTAATATACTCAAGGAAAATATTACCCGTGACGATACTATTATGAGGAAAAGTATTCCTCCAGAAAAAGGCTAGCTGTAACACTAAGGTAAGTAAAAAAACAAGTGTTAACTTTCTAAATTTATTATTTAATCATTGAATATATCACTAATAATATCATCAGATAGAACAGACGAAGGTGGATGACTGTCTTCAAAGGATGATTGAGAAAACTCATCATTAGCTGAGACTAGTGGTGAGTGCTGATCACTTGAAGAAGGTGCCGATTGATAACCCTTGTTGTAACTTGAATAGTTGTAACCACGTTGTTCCACGTTGCTCATTGAATTATTGTGTCCACGGTGCTCATTAGTTGAAGGTGCAAAATATCCCCTACTTTCACCATAATAGCTTGACTGTGTATGCTGTGATATTCCTTTAAAGTATTTAATTACGTTGATGATTTCTGACTTGGCATGTAATTTATATTGATCTTTAATGTTTTTGAACTCTCCAGCTAGTGATAGTAAGAACATTTTGTCATCATCCTCTACTGGAAGCTTTGAGCTGGGTTTTTCATCAATGCGTTTAGATAATTTTTCAATTAGGTCGTCTTCAGTTTTATGCGTTAGTTTTCGTTTTAAAGTACTAATACTTTTTTTTGCAGATTCTTTATTATGATCGCTTTCTTCACATGTTTCTTTCAAACTATCTGATGTATCTGGTCTAGCCTCAATGACCTTTAAAAATAATAACTGCTCATAATATGGGTAGGGTCGTATCTTGGTGGCTGCTGAACCACTCTTTGGTTTAATTTTTTTCGCATACCTACTAAACCCATCTCTTAATACTTTCCATTTCTTCTGTAATGACGTGGCTGTAACAATGAAATATACATACATTAATTAATCATGTTCATGTCTGTTGTATGGGAGCCCCCCCTAAATATATATATTTATTTTTAACCCTAATAATACTAATGCTATTATTCTTTTCAGGTATTTAGCCACTGGACAAACATTTATGGATTTGCAATACAGCTTTAGAATTGCAGCTACTACAATTGGTTATAACGTGGTATAGTGAGAGATGTATGTAAAAATATATGGATATATACGAAAGATATGTGCATAGCGCCATTAACTATGACGGCACGGTTGGCGCAGTGGCTAAGCGATTGACTGCTGCGCCGCGTGTTGTGGGTTCGATTCCCGCACGGAACAAATATTTGTATGGCCTACAGGTAGTTGTTCCGGGTCTGACTGTTTGTGTATGTGACTTTAAATGTTTGTAAAAGCACCCACGATACAGGAGAAATTCCTAGTGTGGGGCAACGTTTTCAAAAAAGAAAGAAAGAAAAGAAAGAACTGAAGACAGATGGAAAGAAATAATAAATGGGTTTATAAAAAATGCAGTTTCCGAACTGCCTTGGATCAGTGGACGGCAAACATATAAGAATAATAAAACCGTTGAGGCTCAGAATGTGAACTTCCCAAAATGTCTCCTGGTACCAAAATGTCAACTTCCCATAATGTCCCTTTCCCAAAATGTCCCTTTCCCAAAATGTATCTTTCCCAAAATGTCTTTTTCCCAAAATGTCCCTTTCCCAAAATGCCGCTTTCCCAAAATGTCCCCCATTCTTAGAATTAAGCGTTATAACCCAACTAAAAAATAAAAAACAATAATTATAATCGTCCTCGCTTGTGATTGGATGTAAAGAAATGTAACTACCAACATCATAACTGTTAGAATGTATTTTGTTGGTCACATTTAGACGATCTTGTTCTCGGAGAGAAAGAGAGGTAAGGCTGAGATGTGGGAGCTGGAATGTAGGTACGATGACTGGAAGAGGAAGAGAGTTAGCAGATGTTTTGAAAAGGCGACGAATAAATATAGCATGCCTGCAAGAAACTAAGTGGAAGGGGGCGAAAGCTAGAGAGATAGGAGAAGGATATAAGTTTTTCTATTGTGGCAGCGATGGCAAGCGAAATGGTGTAGGTATAGTTTTGGACAGCAAGCTGAAAGAATGTGTAGTAGATGTAAATAGAGTGAGTGATAGAGTGATAGTTGTCAAAGTGATTCTGGAAGGTGTAGTACTAAAGGTAGTGAGCGTATATGCACCCCAGTCTGGATGTGAGGATAGTATAAAAGATAAATTTTGGGAGGACTTTGACTGTGTGATGAGAGATGTGCAAGACAGTGACGAAGTGTATGTAGGGGGTGACTTTAATGGGCACGTTGGAAAATTGAAGGATGGGTATGAGAGAGTGCATGGTGGTTGGGGGTATGGAAACCGTAACAGTGATGGCGAGGCACTACTGCAAGCTGCTACTGCATTCGACCTGGCAATAATAAATACGTGGTTTAAAAAGAAAGACGATCATCTTATTACTTATAAAAGTGGCCACCACGCGACACAAATCGACTATTTCCTCATAAAGAGGAATAGTTTGATTTGTGTCAAAAACTGTAAAGTGCTGCCAGGCGAAGCATTAGTCTCGCAACACAGGTTGGTGATAGTGGAGGCTAAAGTACGTGTCCCCATCAGACATAACAAAGAACGACCCCCACCAAAAACCAAATGGCGTATGATAGAAAATGAGGAGTGCGGCAGATTGTTCAAAAACCAAGTCGTGGACAAAATGATTGAAATGAAAGATATGGAAGGGAAGTCTGTGAACGAATGCTGGAATGAGATGGCAGATTGTATAAGAAGAGTAGCAAAAGATATATTTGGAGAATCGAAAGGGAAAGGTATAATAGATAAGGATACATGGTGGTGGAATGAGGAAGTGCAAAAGTTACTTAAAGAGAAAAAAGTTGCGTTTAAAGAATGGCAGGGTGTGGAAAATGGGAACGATGGTTTGAAAGAAGAAAAGAATACAATATACAAAGAATGGAAGAGAAAAGCAAAAAAGGCGGTAGCAGTTGCTAGGGCTAAGGCACAGGAGAAGTTGTATGACTCACTAGATAGCCCTAGAGGCCAGAAGGAGCTCTATCGGATTACGAAAGCAAGGGAAAAAAGGACAAGAGATATTACTCATATAAAATGTATGAAAGATGATGTAGGTAAGGTTCTGTGCAATGATGATGAAATAAAAGAGCGATGGAAGGTTTATTTTGATAAGCTTATGAATGAAGAGAATGAATGGAATGGTATGGTACATGAGGCACCAGTAAATGAGGGTTTGGTAAGACAAGTTAGCATGGATGAAGTAAGGCAAGCAGTAAGAAGTATGAAAAATGGAAAGGCCATGGGCCCAGATGATATACCAGTAGAAGTATGGAAGGAACTAAAAGAAGATGGATGTACGTGGCTGACTTTATTCTTCAATAAGTTGTTGCATGAGGAAGTGATCCCACAAGAGTGGTGCAATAGTTCACTAGTGCCCATCTTCAAAAATAAAGGGGATGTACAGGACTGCAACAACTATCGAGGGATAAAGCTCCTGTCGCATAGTATGAAAGTATGGGAGAAGGTGATAGAGAAAAGATTACGAGAAGAGAGTGAGATTTCCCAAAATCAGTTCGGGTTTATGCCAGGTAGAGGAACAATGGACGCCACCTTTGCACTCCGCCAGTTGTGCGAGAAGTATAGATGTGCACATAAAAACTTGCACATGGTGTTCATTGACCTAGAAAAAGCGTATGATAGGGTGCCTCGGGAAGTGTTGTGGTGGGCCTTGAAGGAGAAAGGTGTGCCTGGAAAGTATGTTGAGTTGATTCGTGCGATGTACAGCCGATCTAGTACCTATGTCCGGTCGTCTGCAGGTAACACTGACAAGTTCAGTGTGGCTGTAGGATTGCACCAAGGGTCGGCCTTAAGCCCTTACCTCTTCCTGTTAATAATGGACGCACTGACGTCGGAAATACAGGAAGAGGCACCCTGGTGCATGCTATTTGCCGACGACATTGTCCTTGTCAGTGAAGATGGACCTGAGATCCAGGGTAGATTGGAGAAATGGCAACAGAAGCTGGAGAGTGTAGGCTTGAAAATCAGCAGAACCAAGACAGAATATATGTTCTGCGATTTCGGCGGTCTCTCCAGCCCTGAAGCCATTGCGCTTGATTGCGTGCTCCTTCCGATCTGCTCCGACTTTCGGTATCTCGGTTCACTAGTGCAAAGTGACGGAGGAATAGATCGGACTGTCAAGCACAGAATAAACACAGGGTGGATGAAATGGCGGCAGGTAACGGGAACAACTTGCGATTCCCACGTTCCCCTTAAACTTAAAGGGAAGATCTATAAGTCAATGATAAGACCTGCCGTCTTGTATGGATCAGAATGTTGGGCCACAAAAGGACTGAATGAAAGGCAGTTGCATGCAGCTGAGATGAGAATGCTAAGGGGGATGTGTGGTGTTACGCGAATGGATAGAATAAGAAATGAGTATATAAGAGGAAGTCTGAAAGTGGCGCCTGTGACAGAGAAGTTGTGTGGAAATCGGCTGTCATGGTATGGGCATGTGATGCGAAGGAATGAGGATCATGTTGTGAGGAAAGTTTTGAGTATGAATGTAGAGGGTTACAAGAGTAGAGGGAGACCCAGGAAACGATGGATGGATTGTGTGAAAGTTGATATGGCTAAGAAGGAGGTGACTTCTGAGATGACGGGAAATAGAGATGTATGGAAGAAGAAGACATGCTGCGCCGACCCCAAATGAAAAATTGGGATAAGGGCAAGAGGATGATGATTTAGACGATCTTGTTCGTCCAGAAATTCATTGAACAAATTTTTTTTTTTTTTTTATTATTTCTAAAATACATACATTATTCTTACATCAAGTCTGGCCCCACAACGGAAACCTCTCTGGGACATTGGAATTGACATTAACTTAACTAAATTAATTGAACTAGATTATTATCTATTCGTTCTTGACCATTTCCTCCGACATATTATGTAATTAATTTTATATTATCAAGTAAAAAGGAATTTAAATAAATTAAAGAAAGCCTCTAAAAATCATTTTCTTTGAAACATGTTGCATAAACTAAACGAAACTCAAGAAAAATATTTATCTCACAAGAGTGGGTACTTTTGAAAAAATATGTATTTCATTGACATTTTATTCTATTCAATGGTATGGTGTATACTTACGTGAGACAGTTTAATTTTGTTGTTTGTGACTTGTTTTTATTAATAACTTGAAAATGAATGAGGAATTTTATATGTAACCAAAAAGGAAATCAAACACTAATATGGAAGGGATTTCAGTACAACAAAAACAAAACAAACAAAGACAGTACGTCATGGCGATGTATTAATAGAACCGTATGTAATGCATCATTGACATTAGATAAAAGCAGGAAAATAGTTTTAAGAGAATCAACGCATACTTATGAACTTAAAATTGTTGCTATCAATATTAAAAAAGAAAAAATCAGGTTGAAGAAGGAAGTGTGTGATAATTTAGGGCCGATTCAAAAAATTTGCGAATAATAATAATAATCGTTTATTTATAAAAAGGGCACATTTACAATAAGTTTCTTAACAATTAAAATAGAACACAATTTCTTATTTGCCTGAACTAGGTTGAACCTGTGCTTCAGGCTAGGAAGTGCATAAATACTTAATGTAATAAATTAACAATGAGTATAAAGTGAAAAACTAAATCTAATTTAGGTTAGTAACAGTAAAATTGCATGTAAGCGTTTCTATTTGCAGACAACAAGTAGCTCTTCTGTCTGTGCATAGGCGATGGTTAGTAAATATTTAAGTATAATTTTTTTACAGCTAAAATAATTAAATTTATAGATACTTAGTTTTCTATATTTTAATCTATTGTACAGAAATGGGCCTAAGAATGTAAAAAATCTTTCCACAAAGACATGTTTTGAAGTAAAATTTGATGCGCATACTATATCATTCCGTCTCTTGTTAGTAATGTCAGCAGTGTAGGTAAGCATGGTGTGTTGTTTTAATACTAAGTGCATAATGAAAAGTTGGCGAACAGTCAGCACGTTGCAGGATTTATAAAGCAGATCAGTGGGAAAGAAAAAGGGATGGAAGTTTGCTACCTTTAAAATTGCTCTCTGAGCTCTTTCAAGAGGAAGTAAATTGGTTTTTGCTGCGCCACCCCATGAAGTAATGCAGTATTGAATTATAGATTGACATAGGGCTAAATAAACTTGTGTTATTAGTTTTGAATCTGCAAATGTTCGCAATTTTTTAAAAACATACATTAATTTGCGTACTCTTTTAACTAAACTATCAATATGTTTTCTGAAAGACAGTGTGTCGTCCATTATTACTCCGAGGTATTTTATGTTGCTCGTTTCGAGGATAAAAGGGCAATTACACATGTTGACTGAACGGATACCACATTGATGGGCATATAACTGAGGGTTAGCAATGTTAAGTTGAGGCTTGCGCATGGAGAACTGAATATATTTTGTCTTGTCAGCATTTAGTGTAAGTAAATTGCTTTGAAGCCAGTTAGTCACATTATTAAAACCTAATTGAGCGACTTGGAACAGTTCGCTACTGGTTTTAGCGGTAAATATTAATGCAGTGTCGTCGGCATATGATATAATTTTGCCGTCTTTAATATTAAGATTGCACAAGTCGTTAATGTAAATCAGGAATAGTGTGGGGCCCAGAATACTTCCCTGAGGAACACCAAAACCAGTACTTTTCTGCTCAGCGCTCGTGATATTATCTATTCTAACACATTGGTATCGGTCATCTAAGTAGTCAGCGAATAGTTTCAGGGGCGTTCCCCTTATTCCAATGGCCTGTAATTTGTTTAGAAGAACAGACACCGTGTCGAAGGCCTTGGCTAAATCAAGGAAGACTCCCAGGGTCTGGTTCCCTTTGCCGAGTTCTTCTGAAACGTAATTTGTTAGGCTATGCACCGCATCGGCTGTAGATAATTTTGCTCTAAAACCAAATTGCGCAGAGGACAAAAAGTTATTTTTTTCTAGATAGTTAACCAGTCTATTGTTTACAATTTTCTCTAATATTTTTGATATTGAGGGGAGTAACGATATTGGCCTATAATTATTAACTAAGTCTTTAGTTCCAGATTTAAAGACAGGGATTACAACTGCCTTTTTTAGACAAGTAGGGAAAATACCTTTGGAGATACAGATTCGAAAAATATGCGTTAAAGGAGGTACCAATATATGCTTAAAAAGTTTAAGGATCTTATTGCTTATGTTATCCAATCCAACTGCACAGTCATCTTTTAGCCCAGAAATGATTCGAGTAATTTCGTCTTCGTCAGTGTCAAGCATAACAAAAGATTTCAGGTCTCAGATATTGATTGATTTTTGAAAAGGTTGGTCACAATAATGTTTCGGAATCTGTTCGGAAAGAGTTTTCCCAATATTGACAAAAAGTTATTAACGTTGTTAGCTGACAAGACTGGTGAAGGATTAGTAAGCAGTAAACTCGAATTTGCTTCACGCTGTTTAGACATATTGGTGACGTTTTTAATATGTTTCCAAAGTTGCTTACTATTGTTACCTGCTGTTTTTAATTCATTTTTATCGTAGTTATTTTTTAAATTCTTTAGAAGATTGTTGCAGAAATTCCTGTATCTTTTATAGGTAGTCTGAATTATTAGATTATCTGGGTATCTCTTAGTTCTCTGATGAAGTTTATCTCTGTGTCTTATACACCGAATTAGTCCAGGAGTAATCCAAGGTTTAATATTATAAAGTTTCTTATTCACTGTAGAAACTATCGTGCTACGTAAAATTGCTTGTTGGACATGTTTTATTAAGTACGATAAAGCCAAATTAGCGTCAGCAGTATTGTAAACTAGGCTAAAATCAAGGTTGCATAATTCATATTCGAGTTTATTTGTGTTTAATTTGCTTTTGGTCTGGGGACGATTTAGCTTAGGCAGCGTTAAATTTACGGTGAGTGGGACAGCGTGATGGTCAGTAATTGTTGCGTTAGTAACAAGCGTAATATATGATAGACTGGTTTTGATCATCATATGATCAAGGCAGGAACCGCTCTGATGAGTAGGCATCGTGTGAGCGGGGAGAAATCCATGGTACGAACAGATATTAAGGTAATCTTGGGTCCCAGCATCGCAGTTTTCAGAGCCAATATTTATATTTAAATCACCTGTTAGTATTACATTCTTGAACGAGCTTAGCCCTTGAAAAATTTGGTTTAAGGAATTGTGAAATGAATCCAAGTTTCTAGCGGAAGGAGACCTATACATAGCGATTATCGCTGTGGTTGTACCAATTTTAATAACTAAACAATTACTCATGCAGTCTTGTAGAGGAGGTTCCTCGACTGTGACCTTAAGTGATTGTTTTGTAAAGACTACCACACCATCATTTTGACTGTGGTTTATTTGGGTATACATTAAGTTGTACCCAGGTATTACTGGAAGGTAATCGATGCGGTTACCTAGCCAGCACTCGGTTAATACCATTACATCACAATCAAAGTTTAGTCTGTGTAGGAAAATTTTAAAGCTATCTATGTTCTTATAAATACTACGAATGTTTTGGGTCAGTACGGTTAGTGACTTTTGGTAATCGGAAAGATATTGTCTGCAATCCTCAACGTCACATGTCTTTGACACAGCTAAAAATGTATTATCTATATCGGTAATTAAGTGATTATCCATACTAAAAATACAAAAATAAAAATACGACTAAAATATAAACTATTATGTGGCGCTCTTAGGCGCCTTCATAGTCTATCGAGTTAATGTACCTGTATTCGGCAGCTTTTTTAGCCGGACAATCTGCGTCCCCCGTCTTGTGGTTGGCTTGTTTTTTAAAACGCAAACATGTAGCACATTTTGGCGCCTCCGCTTTCTTTGTGCAGTCTTGAATAGTGTGTCCTTCTTCACCGCAATGTCCACATGTAGGGGCAGGAATTTTGCATGATTTTGCTGCATGACCGTACTGCTGGCACTTGTAACATCTCGTTACCAGTGTGAAGTCTCGTACCGGGCAGGACGTCCAATTTACGAATAGTCTATCTTGTGTGATGAGGGCCTTTCGAATGACTGCTGGAACTTCTATGATAAAATTGCAATACTCAGCATCTTTCCTGCCAGATTTGTGGCTTAGTTTCATTGAGGTCAAAAATTTATCTAGGGTTATAGTGGGCAGTTTATCGGCCAAGTTTTGCTCATAAATACATTTATAAACCTCATTTTCAGCCATTGATGTGGGAACTCCTATAACTATAATGCGAGGTTTGCGCTTTTTAGGTTCGTCGACGGTAAGACCTGACGAAGCGAGTTGGACTGTTTGCTTGATCCTATCTAGGTCATCTTTAGTCTCAGTGCTGATTATTAGTCCACCTTTTCCAATTTTGCGTACACCTCGTACTTTCAGCTTCATTTCTCCAGGGCATATGATTTTTTGGACCATGTTCTTAGTTTCGTCACTGGTTTTTGAGTTGTCACTGGGATAAATGGCCACGGAGCTAAGAGCATTAGGACGAACAAAAGTGTTGGAGCCCTTCTTCACCATTTCTGCAAAAGATGTAGCTGCTTCCTGCTTCGTACAGGACTCCTGAATCGTCCGGTTCATCTCCATTAGACAATCTGATAGGTCTCGAGCTTCGGTCATGGTTTTAAGGGAGGTATGGTTTTGTATGGCTTTTTGCTTTAGCGACTGGTATTGAACAGCCATTTGCGAAACTCCATGTCCAACATTCCGGCAAAGACTACTTATTTTTAGCTTCTGATCAGCGTTCAGTTTTCCCTCAGAAGAAATAACACAGACCTCATTCAGGCATTGCTCAATGGACGTCATCCAGTTCTGAATCTCCGGAGTGGAAACCGTTTCAAACTTCTCATCTTGGTCCTGTCTTGGTTGTTGGGGCGATGTCGGTGCCGGTGTCGGTACCGGGATCGGTGTTGGCGGAGGGCTGCGTCGTATCATGGCGCTCCGATTAAAGGGGCTGCCTTCCATAAATATCCGGTAATAAAAGTATTCAGTCAGTCCATTATATTAAATTATCACTATAATGTTTTATTTGTATAACACGCTAAAACACTAAAACTAGGTCACTATTTATGCAAGCTTAATTTATTTTTATTGATATTAAACATTGATGAGCACGTCTGTATTCGTTGAATGCTGATGAAATTCTAATTTCTACTCTATCTGAATCTACTTTGGCAGACCTAAGCAATGAGAATCGTGATGATCAAGACTTGATACCAACATTTTGTTCCTTAAAAAGCTCTCTTTACCGAGCGCGAAAAAAATATTTGAATACAGACTTGCTAGTACATAATAATACTGAAACAGTTTCAGTATTTTACATACTAAAGTACAGTACAGTAAGTACAGTAGTAGTTCACATACTAAAAAGTTGAGCAAAAAAGTTTTTAGTATGTGAAGATGGCAGTACGGAAAAAAATATAATTTTTGCCAGCACCACCGTTAAAAAAATAATGAGAACGCCAGGTTCATACTATGCCGATGGGACGTTTAAATCAGCTCCAAAACCTTTTTATCAAATGTTTGTATTGCACAGGGATTTAGCATCGGATGAAAATACTACAAACATAGTACCGGTTATATACGCCCTCTTACCAAACAAATCGGAACAAACATATATGCGCCTATTTAGTCTCATAAAAGAGAATTTACAGATCCAAATTAAAACTTTCAAATCGGATTATGAAATTGCCATCATGAACGCAGTTTCGGCGGTTTTTCCGCAGGCTAGAGTGACTGGTTGTTACCATCACTTAAATGCAGCGATTTGGAAATATTAAAAAAAAAAAACTAAATTGAATAAATCAAAAGCTGGTCGTAACGTGACTAGAATGAGTGCCATTCTTCCTTTGGTGCTGGCAAATCATATACCAGGCGCATGGAATTATATTTTGGAAACGGCGCCAAATACATCAGAGATGAGGCGTTTTCGCAGTTATTTCGAGTCTACCTGGTATCCCAGAAAATCACCGTTAATATTAAGCTGCGCTGGCCAACGCCATAGAACCACCAATGCTCTAGAAGGGTGGCACCGACGTGTAAATAGCCTTATACCAAAGAATCCAAATTTGTATATTTTTGTATATAAGATAAAAAAAGAAAGCAAATACTGGGATGGCCGTATACAGGATTCACTATTTAAGCAGACCAACCCAATTTCTTTCTAAATTTTATAATAGTTTAACGATTAATTATCAGTCTGTATCTGACTATTGAAACCCTATTGAATTACTGTGTACTTGAACGTATTAGTTCTAATTAAAGTTATTTTGTATTGTTTTTTTATAATATGTTGATAATATATAACTATATTTCTTTTCAAATTCCTTTTCTAATAAAAATTGACGAAAGAGTTGATACCACAAAGTAATTAAAATAAAAAAATTGATTATTATATTGTTTTTTATTTTTTAGTTGGGTTATAACGCTTAATTCCTAAATTCGAAAGGGACATTTTGAGAAAAAGACATTTTGGGAAAGAGACATTTTGGGAAAGGGACATTTTGGGAAAGGGACATTTTGGGAAAGGGGCATTATGGGAAGTTGACATTTTGGTACCAGGAGACATTTTGGGAAGTTGACATTCTGAGCCTCAACGTTTGATTCATTGCAGTCGTTCCTCCGCCAAAATTTTGGCGAAAGGAAACATTACAGTCACCTATTCTTCGAGCTGCAGTCTTGTAGGCAACAGCAAAATGAGTCAGTGTCACAATTCTCGTTGCGCTTAGAAACCTGTCTCACCGACATGCAGACAGAAATTCACAATTCCGAAACTACTAAGAGAGATTTGTCAGGGAGAATCGCAATGACGGAAGACCTAGCTCTCCATACTTTTATTTTTGGCTTACAACCCAATCTTAGTAACATGGTGCGGTGTAGAAATCCTAAAACTCTAAATGACGCTATTAACATCGCGATTGAAGAAGAAAAAATACAAAATTTCTCCTTAAAAATCTCCCCAAAACTTGCTAAAATTTACAAGTTCTGTCATAAATCTGGACACTTAGAAAACGAGTGTCTGAGGAAAAACCGAGCTCAACCTTCAACTTCGTCTAACGTTCAATCTCGGGCCTCTTTCTTCTAGCTCTCGAAACCAACAAAATTATCAGCCGAATCAATCAACAGACGTAGTCTGCAGATATTGCAAGAAAATTGGCCATGATAATAGGTCTTTACCTATGAAATTGCCGTTTTGTATGAAAAAATTTAAATGAATTTTTTTCATGTATTTTTTATTTGTATTAATCGAAGTAATCACCCATGCAATCAATGCATCTTTGCCAACGCAGTGGCAGTTTATTGATGCCCTTCTTAAAGAAATCAGCTGGACGGGAGGCAACAAATTCTTCAAAGGCATTTTGTACTGCCTCTAGGGTATTGAATTTTTTTCCCGCCAAGAAGTTATCCAAATTCTGGAAAAAGTAGTAGTCTGTAGGCGCAAGGTCTGGTGAGTAGGGCGGATGACGGAGAGCTTCCAACCCCAGTTCTTGCAACTTGGAGACCGTCTGCTGTGCAGTATGAGGTCGCGCGTTGTCGTGCAGGAGCAGCGGAGACGAGCGATTGACCAATGCTGGTTGGAGATGTGCCAGCTTCTCCATCATTGTGTTCAATTCTTCACAGTACACATCTGCAGTAATGCTCACCCCGTTTGGTAAGAAGCTGTGTTGAATCACACCGGCGCTAGACCACCAAACAGTGACCATCACTTTTCTTGGGGTAAGTTTTCGTTTAGGGCATTGTTTAGGTGCTGAACCAGGATCCAACCAACTTGCTGAGCGCTTGCGGTTATCAAACAGAATCCATTTTTCATCGCAGGTAACAATGCGGTTCAAAATTCCTTCATTTGTGTGTCTGTTGAGCAGTGCAAGGCACGTCTCGACGCGTACTTCGCGCTGGCGATCATTGAGTTCGTGGGGCACCCATTTGTCAAGCTTTTTTACCTTGCCAATTTGACGCAAATGGACCAATATTGTTTTGACGCTAACGTCGAAAGCTGCTGCTAATTCAGCCGTAGATTGTGTATCATCAGCTTCCTCAATCGCCTTTAATTCGTCATTGTCGACCAAAGTCTTCGGACGACCGCGAGGTTCATTTTTCAGGTCGAAATTTCCAGAACGGAAGCGAGCAAACCAATAACAGGTAGTGCGTTGGTTTGTAGTGTTAGCTCCGTAAACGTCGTTGATGTTGCGTGCCGCTTGTGCCGCGTTGCTGCCACGACGGTACTCATATTCCATAATTACTCGAATTTTTAACGTATCCATGATGACGAAAAAGATTTAAATGCGATGAAAATGTAACACTAATCAATAAACAAATGACTACTTTTGGAAAAAAAAATCCATGTTTTTAAAATAAAATTAATTTGAAATTAGAATTCTTAGCCAAACAAAAAATATTTTGATTTGAAATGGCCAGTACTGCAGAACGGCAATTTCATAGGTAAAGACCTAATATTTCTCAATGCTACAGGCGCAAATACAATAATCCAAGAAAAAATAATCCTCCGATTCAACACAACGTCACGGCTTCACCCAATCAAGTTGAATCGTGTGAGGAAACCGAGGAATTTGCTGACGATTTAAACTAAGGAGTCGGGTGTCGTTAGCGTGCCGCACTACGCCCGACCGTCTTCAAGGCACAACAAAAGCTCGTATTACAAACCCACAAAATCATATTATGAATCAAAATCATTCTAAAACTTTAATGTTGACCAATCGACCGGGTAACCAGCCCCAAACCGACGGTCAACTCAAATCTTTTGCCATGCGACCGGGTAACCAGCTCCAAACTGAAGGCCATTCAAAATCTTTTGCCATGCGACCGGGTAACCAGCCCCAAACTGAAGGCCATTCAAAATATTTTGCCATGCGACCGGGTAACCAGCCCCAAACTGAAGGCCATTCAAAATCTTTTGCCATGCGACCGGGTAACCAGCCCCAAACTGAAGGCCATTCCATTGTACGACGAAATGTCGTACAAAGACATCTTTAAGCTGTTAGTCGAATACAGAGACATGATAAAATTTTGGTACATGGAAGAGAACGAAATTGCTATATCCGATTTTTCAGATCCATTCACAAAACTTTCTTACACAAAAATTTATAATATCATAGCTTACGTTTTCCACAACACCGGCATTAAAGTTAATATCTATAAAAATTCTATACTATTCCCTACACCCGAGGAGGTTAAACAAATACTTCGCGATAACCATGACTCGCCTTCGGCCGGTCACCCCGGTATCACACGAATGTTAGATAGAATAAAATCCATGTATTGGTGGAAGAATATGCGGCAAGACATTGAGGACTATGTAAAAAATTGTAGATTTTGCCAGATAAACAAACCTTTACGTCAAACCAACCGAGCTCCTATGATTATAAATTCCACCGCAACAAAACCGCTTGAAAAGTTATTTTTAGACATAGTAGGTCCTCTTCCAGAAACTTACGAATTCAAATACAAGTTTCTTCTCACTATTCAAGATGACCTCAACAAATATTCACAAGCCTATCCTTTACAAACATGTTCAGCAGACGAGACTGCTAAAAAATTAGTTCATTTTATTTCTCATCTCGGTATACCTATATCTAAAATGATCGTCACCGATCAAGGCACTAACTTCAATTCTGAAGTTCTCAAAAAACTGAGCAAACTATTTGGCATTAAACATATTCTAGCAACGCCTTATCATCCTCAAACCTGCGGTGCCTTAGAAAGAAGCCACTCAACATTAAAAGAATATTTGAGACCCTTCGTCAATGAAAACGCACACACATGGGACCTGTACTTAAACACAGCTATGTTCTCATACAATTCTAACGTTCATTCGACTACTAACTACTCTCCATTCGAATTATTACTCGGTTTTAAACCATATATCCCTAAATCTATCGACGCGTTAGAAAATAACACCTACACTGATTACGTCAGAGTATTAAATCACAGGTTGTATTACAGTAGGCAGAAAGCGCTACAAAACATTCAAAATTCTAAAGAAAGGTCTAAACGTTATTACGATTCTCACGCTAAGCCTATCACTTACAATGTCGGTGACTCAGTGTATCTCAAGTGTCACCAAACAAAACAAAGCTCTCTCTCCAGTTTGGAAAGGCCCGTACAAAATCGTCAAGATCAATGGGAATCACACCGTGACTCTCCTAATTAATCGTAAACATGTACGTCATCACTATGACGAAATAAAGTTGGCGTCTGGCGGTGCAATAACTTGATCAATTTCAGGCACCTTGCTGTGGAATGTCGATGCCATCAAGGCGTCACGCCGATAACAAGCAGTTCCGGTCTATACTTCGACAAAATGATCAATATTAAATTTACCAACGATGATTGGAATGTAGTTACATATTTAGACATCAGCAGAACACAATCGCATCTAGATATAGTTGAATGAATCCCTGTTCACCAGGGTTGGCGCTTATTGTAAAGATTATAGCTCATCTAAATCTTCATTATATTCAAGTCGACTGTTTAAACGCGTTATCAGCGCTGCAGAGCCAGCACGATAACAATATCAAGAAATTTTCGTCTGTTTCTTATATCGTAAATAATAATGTCATTAATAATAAACGATCCAAACGCGGCTTGATCGATGCCGGCGGATCTCTTTTGAAAACCTTTTTCGGCACACTAAATTCAGATGACGCCGTCAAGTTTTCAAACGCTATAGACCAAG
The DNA here is from genome assembly GCA_905147745.2 of Phlogophora meticulosa. Taxonomy (NCBI): domain Eukaryota; kingdom Metazoa; phylum Arthropoda; class Insecta; order Lepidoptera; family Noctuidae; genus Phlogophora; species Phlogophora meticulosa. Next base: position 1,508,532 of record LR990524.1, on the reverse strand, counting down.
TACAGACGGACGAAAAACAATTAGCACACTTGATGAGAGATAATATCCACGTAATCAAATCAACTATTACAACCTTCAACTGTTCAATATCTAAACTAAATGAAAATGAAAAGCGACTTAACAAAAACCTTGAAATCATCGATCAAGCTTTCCAACAACTAACCAACACCAATGATAAATTGGATCATCATCCTCCTGCCCTTATCCCAATTTATTTGGGGTCGGCGCAGCATGTTTTCTTCTTCCATACATCTCTATTTGCCGTCATCTCATGGGTCACCTCTTTTCTTGCCATATCCTCTTTCACACAATCCATTCATCTTTTCTTTGGTCTTCCTCTACTCATGTAACCCTGCACATTCATACTCAAAACTTTCCTCACAACATGGTCCTCATTCCTTCGCATCACATGCCCATACCATGACAACCGATTTCCACACAACTTCTCGGTCACAGGCGCAACTTTAAGACTTCCTCTTACATACTCATTTCTTATTCTATCCATTCGCGTAACACCACACATCCCCCTCAGCATTCTCATCTCAGCTGCATGTAACTGCCTTTCATTCATGCCTTTTGCGGCCCAACATTCTGATCCATACAAGACAGCAGGTCTAACCATTGTTTTGTAAATCTTCCCCTTAAGTTTAAGGGGAATATGGGGGTCACAGGTTGTTCCCGTTACCTGCCGCCATTTCATCCACCCTATGTTAATTCGGTGCTTGACAGCCCGATCTATTTCTCCGTCACTTTGCACGAGTGAACCGAGATACCGAAAGTCGGAACAGACCGGGAGAAGCACGCTGTTAAGCGACATTGCTTCAGGACTGGAGAGACCGCCGAAATCGCAGAACATATATTCAGTTTTGGTTCTGCTGATTTTCAAGCCCACACTCTCCAGCCTCTGTTGCCATTTCTCCAGTCTGCTCTAGATCTCAGGTCCATCTTCACCGACAAGAACAATGTCGTCGGCAAATAACATGCACCAGGGTGCCTCTTCCTGTATGTCCGACGTCAGAGCGTCCATTATCAACAAGAAGAGGTAAGGGCTTAATGCCGACCCTTGGTGCAGTCCTACAGCCACACTGAACTTGTCGGTGTTGCCAGCAGCCGATCGGACATACGTCCTAGACCGGCTGTACATTGCACGAATTAACTCCACATACTTCCCAGGCACACCTTTCTCTTTCACGGCCCACCACAACACCTCCCGGGGCACCCTATCATACGCTTTCTCCAGATCAATGAACACCATGTGCAAGTTCTTATGTGCACGTCTGTATTTCTCACACAGCTGGCGGAGTGCAAAGGTGGCGTCCATTGTTCCTCGACCTGGCATAAACCCAAATTGACTTGGGGTAATTTCACTCTCCTCTCGCAATCTTTTCTCTATCACCTTCTCCCATACTTTCATACTATGTGACAGGAGCTTTATCCCTCGATAGTTGTTGCAGTCCTGTACGTCCCCTTTATTTTTGAAGATGGGCACTAGTGAACCATTGCACCACTCTTGTGGGATCACTTCCTCATGCAACAACTTATTGAAGAATAAAGTCAGCCACATACATCCATCTTCTTTTAATACCTTCCATACTGCTGGTATATCATCTGGGCCCATAGCTTTTCCAGTTTTCATACTTCTAACTGCATTCCTAACTTCATCCATGCCAATTTCTCTCACCAAACCCATATTTACCTGTGTCTCTTGAAGCATACCATTCCATTCATTCTCCTCGTTCATTAACCTATCAAAGTAGACCTTCCATCGCAGTTTTATTTCATCATCTTCACACAGACCTTACCAGCATCATCTTTAATACATTTAATATGCGTTATATCTTTTGCCCTTTTTTCCCTTGCTTTCGTAATCCGATAGAGTTCCTTCTGGCCCCTAGGGTTATCCAGTGAGTTATACAACAATGATAAATTGGATGTTAAATCTAATATAAACGTATTTCTTAACGCTGTCGAAAGCATCATTATTTCCTTGTCATTCGACATAGAGGATATTAATAATGCGATTCTATTTAGTAAGATCAATATTTTACACCCGACTGTACTTAGTCCTTATCAACTGTATAACGAACTTGAACATAACATGAATAATATGCCAAGGTATTACGAACTCCCTGTATCCTTGTCGCTACAAAATATTCATGATCTTATCGATATTTCTAAACTCATATGTTATTTTTTTATAATAACAAAATAATTGTAGTTATTAAAATCCCGCTTGTCCTACCTCAAATTTACAACCTATATATTTCCCATATGATTCCAATGCCAGTCCCCTATGACGTTTCGCAACCTCATACCTTCGCGCTTATCGCTCCGAGTCGTCCTTACCTTGCAATAACAATCGATCATATGTTCTACTCGCCGTTGCATAGTGTAGACAAGTGCAAAGTGATTCGTGAAAAGTTTTATGTATGTGAATTAGAAAGTGTATATTCAAGTGTCGTGAATCCGATCTGTGAAACTATCCTAATTACAGAATTAGTTAGTAAGCTACCTAACTCTTGAGAGATTAAATTGTTAAAAGGCTCTATTCAAGTGTTTCATAAAATTAGTAATAACAGATGGATATTCGTCATATCCGAGCCAGGCAAATGTCACGTATCTTGTGAAAATGATGGCAGTGTTTTGATGAAACTTTATTTGGTACAGGAATATTATCTTTAACTAAAAACTGCAAAGCTTTTTATAAAACTTTACAATTTGTGCCGTCGTCAAATGCTTTTGTTAATATAAGCTCACGTGTTGTTTCTAATTTCAATCTCGTTGAAGATGACTGCTGTGAGAAGAGTAGAGTCAACCATTCACTTTCACCTTTACCGTATCAAAAATTAAATAATGTTAACAACTTAGATTCTTTATTACAAGCTAGTATGCATCTAAACTCTTTCGAACAAGAATTAAACAACATTGAAGATCCGACACATTTTCAAAAGTACGGAGTCCATTATATGTCCTTAAGTTACACATTTTTCACTATATTCCTTTTATATTTACTCTATAGAGGTCGGAAGTTAATATGTCCAAATTCAAAAGTTCCATGCTGCATACAAATATTTAATCAATGTAATAACACTAAGAAGGTGAAGAGTCACAGTCATCCTCAACAAGCCATTGAACTATCTGTGTTTGAAGAAGCTGTTGAGCCTGATCTGTCAACATCAGTGCCAACAACATTGAAACAAAACATTTTGGTATCAAAACAAAATTAACCTCGTTATTTTAACTTATAACGTCTAACTAAAATAACAATGTACTTAGTTTATATGAAACAGTTTGTAAATCTTCAATGACGTTCAAATCCTTGTCGCTGTGAATCTTAAATTTCGCATCTTTTCATCTCTGATGCTCCATCTTATTCGGGGGGCTGTTATATCCTAAAATACACGCGAAGGCATGTAAAGTAATATTGATGACCACGCTAGTCTTTACACGTGGAACTGTCTTTGCTGTGTCGGCGTTTCCGCCACATTGTATTTTTCGAGAGCCCAATAGGCAGTGTGGATTTGAACGTCGTTGCGGATATCTTTATTGTACTTTTAAAATCTAATTAAAGTTTTATTCAGTGTTTAAATAATAGTATTTTTTTAAAAACTAATTCGACAGACGCCCCGTAACAGAACACTGACAGATTTGGCTACCCAGGTGAGCAAACTGATGTTGGAGTTTGCATCGCTGCGTAACGAGGTGCAGAGGCGAGGGCGTTCAAGAAACAGAAGTTTCCAATCAAATAGGAGCAGGTCCAGTTCGAGGAAGAAGAAAACACCCGGAGACCCCAACTGGCTATGCAGATTCCACTATCGTTTCAGGAAAACCGCGAACCGCTGTGAGCAGCCATGCGCTTAGCGTCAGAAAGAGACGGAAACCTAGACGGAATCGGTGGACGGATGTATCCAGAATCAGGTAGTCGAGAACCATCGTTTCTTAATTAGGGATAGTTATAGTAAGCTCACCTTTCTCATTGATACCGGTGCCAACATATCGGTATTACCAAGAAGGTGCGCACAAAAACGAATTACCGAACCATGTGAATTTAAATTATACGCTGCTAACGATAGCGAAATAAAGACGTATGGCCTATGTAATCTCGAGATAACTTTTGGGTTAACTCGTGTATTTAAATGGCTTGGAGCTTGGAATATGTAGGCCTTCGAACAGCGAGTGGGCGAGTCCACTTCACGTAGTGCCGAAGAAAAATGGAGACATTCGACCTTGCGGTGATTTTAGGATGCTTAATGCCATCACGAAGCCAGATATATATCCAATTCCGAGAGTTCAGGATTTCACGTACGGTCTACATAAAAAAAAAGTTTTCTCAAAAATCGATATTTGTAGATGTACGAGCATCGCCACATGATATTTATTGTTTTAGTTTTTACCTGATCAAGCAGTTGCTAATTCACCGATTTATGTACATTCGCTGACTAAGCTATTACGCCCGCCACAAGCCACCTACTCTTGGCATTATATAATTCGTTGTTTTATTAAATAAATGTTCAATCATTATCGGACACAAAACAGTGATTTTATTTCCTGTACACATCCCGAGTGATTCATCCACCTACATCCTACATCTCAGTGTGCGGAGCTGCTGCCCGTACATTTATGGTCCTTCGAGCCGGACCGCCACTACTGGAGCAAACAGTCCAGCAAATCGCACAGATACGAAGTGTTTCTACTTACGATAGCGAATCGGTTTGACTGGTCTTCCACAAGCGGATCGCCCCAGTCAGATTGAGAAGGCGCACAATATCGTACGGAGAGATTCCTTCGGACCCTGCGATCGCCGTGGGAAACATCAACATTTGGTGGTTCGGGAACTACATACAACAATACAACAGTGAAGTCAACAGAGCTAACGTCCCTCCACTACACGCATACATCCTCGTGCAACAATTATGGACGCCAGGCAACAAGAACTTCTCAAGCGGCAGGAAATCATCGCAGAGGGCATCCGAAAAATTGGTGTCAACTTCGGAAAAGATGGCCCTGACCGCAAAACCGCCACATACATCCGGGGCAGACTGGATACCCTCCAGGCGCACTGGAACGAATTCGAAATGAATCATGGCGTGCTACAGGGCGCCATAGACCAGACCGACATATACTACACAACAAAAGTATACGACCGGGTCAAGTCGAACTACTCAAACATACAACATAAGCTGCAAACATGGTCAACAAGCACTGCGGAACTCGCGAGTCGCCCAGAAGAAGAGAACAAGAACACTGGAGTCCTATCGAGATCGGACGAGCTAAAAAATCAACAAGCAACCAACTTTAGAGCCTTCTCACGTTTCGTCAGCAACTTGCGTACTGCTGACATTATTGAGAAATGGGAGATAGAAGACAAGCTTAGGGTCCTCGAATCGCGATGGAGGGCGATTGACGAAGTGCACTGGCAGCTCGACAACGTTCTCGTCGGTAGCGACGTAAACTACGAGCTCGAGTTCTCGCAGTACGAAGAAACATACGAGTGCACAAAGCGAGGTCTAAACCGCAAACTCAACCACGCTGTCCAACAACGAGATAGTGCGCCAAGGATCGAAATACCGATATTCTCTGGAAACTACACACAATGGCCGACATTCCTCGATCTATACATCGCGGTTATCCATAATAACCCTTCCCTCTCGAAGGGGCAGAAGATGCAACACCTGAAGGGGAAGCTAAAAGGAGAAGCTGAGCGCCTTGTGCAACATCTGTCTGTTTCCGAGAGCAACTACGACTCCTGCTGGGAAATCCTCCACCATAGGTACAATAACTTGCAGATGCTCTTCACCAAGCAAATGCAAGTTTTGACGAGTCAACCTACGATTCAAAATCAAAACGCGTACGAGCTGAAGCGCCTACACGACACCAGTCTCGAAACCGTGCACGCGTTGCGTAACTTGAGCATCGACACGGCAACATGGGACCCGATTTTGGTGCACATTCTGGCAGCAAAACTAGACACTCAGACCTACGCTGACTACATGGAGGCGAGGAAAAATCCAAGAGGGCTTCCCGACTTCAAGGAATTCATCCAGTTCATCGAAGGGAAGTTCACGGCGCTGGAGTCAGTAGTGAAGAAAACAAGTAAACCCAACAAACAAACAGATGCCGACGTCACCCCAAATAAAGGGGCCTCGATGACAACAGTACCAAGGGATGCGTACAACAGATACAGACGCTACCCCAAAGCAAACCATACAAGCTCCGACAGAAATTGTCCAGTTTGCAAAACAAGCCACATCTTGCTCTACTGTAAAGAGTTTCAAGAAATGACGCCAGCCATAAAAATTAGGACAATTGAGCAATTGAACATTTGCAAAAACTGCATGTATCCGCACAACGGAAAGAAATGCAACTCGCAGAAAAGATGCAAAGTGTGTAACGGCGCACATCACACCACGCTACATGACCTAGTCCGCGATACTACGTCAGCGACACGGTCGTCAAGCCAAATGGCCGAAGGCGTGACAAACAACAACATGCAGCGAAAAACCAATCACGTGTCAGGAAACTTTAACGAAGTTTTACTGGCTACAGTACAACTTAAAGTAAAGGCTGCAGATGGAACTTACACCGTACTTAGATGCCTTCTAGACCAAGGCTCCCAACTGAACCTTATAACAGAATCGGCTGTGCAACGACTTGGGCTTCCGCGACGCAACCACAACTCAACTGTGTCAGGGATCGGAGCATTTGCCAGCCAGAGCAACGGGACCGTTCAGTTGGACTGTAAGTCCCTTTACGGAGATTACGAGTTTTCAACGCCGGCATTGGTAATGGCTAAACTACTCAACAACCTGCCTAACTACTCCTTCGAAAAACAAGATTGGCCTCACATAGAAAACATTAACCTGGCCGACCCACAATTCAACTTATCAAGGCCGATTGACATTCTACTTGATGCTGGGGTATATGGCGACATAGTCATGAGCAACATTACTCGAGGAAACATATACGCACCAATAGCACAACAAACAAAGCTCAGCTGGGTATTAGTTGGAAATACGAATACTTTCAACTGTCATGTCGTGGTGGACACTAGCGATATCTCTCGTTTCTGGGAAATTGAAGAAATAACATCAGACGACCAGTCTACGACTATCGATGAGGAGTACTGCGAGAGGCTGTACGCTGATACAACAAAAAGACAAGAAGATGGGCGGTATGAAGTGAGAATCCCCATGAAGACCAATTTAGAGCAATATTTAGGACGATCAAAGCCACAAGCAGTCGCACAATTCAAGCAATTGGAAAAACGTTTGACAAGAGACGAAACCCTCGCTTCAAGCTACAACCTACATGGAGCCCATCATGGAGTAATGAGACCCGATTCAACGACAACCAAACTCCGAGTGGTTTTCAATGCATCAGCAACCACTAGCTCGGGACACAGTTTAAACCAACTGATGGAATGCGGGCCTAACTTACAACAAGACTTACAAGCTATTATTCTACGATGGAGGGCATTTGAATACGTGTACACAGCGGATATTGAGAAATTCTACCGACAAATACGTATTCAGGAAAAAGACCAACACTTACAAAAAATAGTGTGGAGGGATTCAGTCACAGAGCCGTTACAAGAGTTACAACTGACTACAGTAACATATGGTACCAAGTCCGCTCCCTTCCTGGCAATGCGCACCATAAGGCAACTGGTAAAGGATGACGGCGCACAGTACCCCTTGGCGGCGGCTATTCTGTCCAATCAGCTATACATGGACGACTTAATAGGCGGGAGTCACGACTTCATAACAGCACAGAAAGCTCGAAGTCAACTTATAACAATGCTGAAGGGCGGTGGATTCAACTTACGAAAGTGGGCTAGCAACGAAACGCGCCTACTTGAAGGCTTATCCGATGAATTGATAAGCCAAAAAATGTTCGACTTCAAGGATGCAGACACCAACAAAACGCTAGGCATCACTTGGAACCCGCGCACGGATCAGTTTACCTACAAACAAATCCCACTCTGCAACAAACGTGATGTCGACACAAAACGCACACTACTGTCGGATATATCAAAACTGTATGACCCCCTTGGTTGGCTATCACCGATAACAGTGAAAGCCAAGCTAATTTTTCAACATGCTTGGTCAACTACAACGAGCTGGGATGATAAACTCCCACTAAAGATACAGCAAGAATGGGAGCAATTCCGCAATCAGCTCGCACACATACACGACATAACCATACCACGCTGGATCGGCGACACCCAACAACCCTTCGAACTTCATGGCTACTGTGATTCATCAGAACGAGCCTATGCATGTGTCATATATTGCAAGACCACGGATAAAGAAGGTAAACAGATGATAAGGCTAGTAGCAGCTAAAACAAAATTAGCCCCACAGAAAAAGCCTATTTCTCTGCCACGACTGGAGTTATGTGGTGCAGTACTACTAGCCCGACTGATCGAAAAAGTAAAAAACTCCATCAACTCGCAGATCCACACCATACATTGCTGGAAGGACTCCATGGTGGTGCTTGGCTGGCTACATGGTGATGTGAGCCGTTGGAAGAGTTTCGTAGCCAACAGAGTCACAAAAATTATCCAAATAACACCACCCAACTCCTGGGCCCATGTCAAGTCCGAAGACAATCCTGCGGACTGCGCAAGCAGAGGAATCTCACCATCAGCCTTGATAGCTCACGAACTGTGGTGGAAAGGCCCAACCTGGCTTCAAAACAACAACATACCCAAACAAGGTATTTTTACAACGAACGAAGAGAAAAATAAACGAGGTCAAACCTACGCAATACAAACAATAGACGCGCCCCTCATCGAGCAACTACTGCAAAAATACAGCACGATGACTTATGCAACCCGAGTCATCAGCTGGATCAGACGATTCATAAACAACTCGCGTGACGCAACAAGAGCCATACACAGGTCACACTTAACTACGGAAGACATTGTGCAGACTCAGCACCTGCTTGTGAAAACTACACAGAACAATACATTTGGCGATGAAATAGCATACCTACACAAACATAACAAGGTACGGGCTACAAGCAAACTGTTGAGTTTAAGCCCAATGCTAGACGCACAAGGTATTCTTCGAGTGGGAGGAAGACTTGAACATGCTAAGTTAAACGACTCCCAAAAACATCCAATAATATTACCAAACAAACACAAGTTATCAGACCTCCTGATTGACCAAGCCCACAAGAATACTCTCCACGGCGGTGCCAGGCTTACTTTGGGAAACCTTCGTAACAAATATTGGATACTTGGCGGCATGAAACCAATCAAGAAGCAACTCAACAAATGTGTCACCTGCCACCGCTACAAAACGCAACGCAGCAATCAACAAATGGCACACTTACCAACGCCTCGAGTTACACCTTCAAGGCCATTCACACACACGGGCGTGGATTTCACGGGACACGTTGAAATAAAGGCTAACAAAGGTCGCGGCATTAAAACAGTTAAAGCCTACAACGCGATTTTCATTTGTTTATGCACAAAAGCCATCCACCTGGAGCTGGTGTCAGATCTCAGCACGATAACATTCCTCGCAACACGAAGGAAATCTCTCGAGTTGAGTAGAACGTCGTAATTAGCCGAAGTACGCATCATGAGTCAGAGCGATAATCCCCGTAGGTTGATAATCCTGAAAACTATGTATCACTTCAAAGAAAGCGATATAAACCATATATACGTGACATCATACAAGAATGACCCAAAAGGTGAAGAGCATTTCGGCGGCTGCCGATCCATGAACGGTTATGATCTGGATGAGTTATTTTGCAATCGAGTTATCAACATGTCCGGATCAGGAACGCACATTCCGCTAATCAATTCGCGCATCATGCTAGATAAAAAGACGCTGCAAGTCGACATTTCACGGATGGTAAACCCGTACCCCCCGACTCAGGACTATAAGAGTCCATACCAAGGCCATAGTGATAGGAAAGGCAAGGCCGGAGGCAGGCTAAGCCTGGGATGCTGTAGCCTAGTCAATTTCACCCCCGAGCTCAGAGAATCAATAAACATTGACGCTGACACGCTTACGTCGATTTACCACGGAGGCTTGCAATTAGCCCCACGCAGAGAGACTCCTGTTACCCAAGGGGTTGATCGAAAGGAGCCAAAGGGCAAAAGTGAAAACGCTGCTGCCAAAAAGAGAGAAACCTCAATTTTAGGCAGTACAGTACAGAAAAAGAAGAGCGGCAATCCATCCCCCTCGCAAGACGACTCATCCGCCTCAAAACAAGAGGCAACCATCCAACTGCCAAAGTTTGAATGGAGCGCCGAATCTCATCCTCCACAAGATAACGACGAGTTCGACGCGCAAAGACACATCGCGCTAAGGCAGATGATATCAGTCTGTGCACAAAACAACGTTGCATACCATCAAGCCACGTTCACATCAATTGAAACCGGGAACAACAAAGAAAACAAACCAACACAACCAGAGGCGACGTCATCAACATCTAAACGTCGGGTGAGCCCTAGACGGGCACAGAAGGGTGTTTCCAGCTGTAACGTCCTCAAGTACCTAAGCACGTTACTAGTACTGATGGTTACGTGTGTGACACCGTCCATGCAACAACTCGTCAACGTAACAACTCTAGACCCGACCCGCCTTGTATACTTTGACAAAGCCGCAGACTTACAGATAATACAAGACGAATGGAGACTGGTAGTATACTACAACATGTCAACTTACTGGAAAAGTACTTCTGCCGTTGAACAATACGTCCAGCAATTACACGGACTTTGTCAACGAAATATAGCGTACTTGACTATATCCACACAACTCGAGCACGAACTAAACGAGCTCAAGCACTACAACGAAGTACTACAATCCGACCACGGAATACGTAGCAAGCGAGGTCTCATAAACGGAATTGGGAACATTGCCAACTCTCTATTTGGAGTACTTGATGACAAATTCGCCGAAAAATACAACAACGACATCAAACTACTGCACAGCAATGAAGACCACTTGTACAATCAGTACAAACAACAGACTTCAATAATCGAAGGGGAATATAACCTTCTGAAGAAGAACGAGCAAGTAATGAACCGGCAGTTCATTGTCATCAACAAAAGTCTCAGAGACTCGCTCCAACAACTGAAAACCGAACAAGACCAAGCAACGTTCCTTACTGCTACTGCACTTGCCGCAAACATGATGATAACAAACTTGCGGAGAATACAAGACATGTTGATCAGCCTAGTTACAGATCTTCGTCACGGCAAGGTCGACACTCACCTGTTGAAACCCGATGCGTTCGAAAAACAGTTGAACATCATAGCAGGACAAGTCCCAAAAGGATTATCTCTCCCTTGCTCAAACAAGTTCAAGTGTATCCGGGAAATGTATAAACTAGCAAGTGTGCAAGGAAAACTAACCGAAGACTTCATCATATTCGAAGTAAAAATCCCGTTAGTAGCAGACGAACAGTACGAACTAACCGAAGTCATCCCAATCCGCAACATAAAGGGAACCTCCATGATTCACATAATACCAACAACCAAATACATAGCCGTTAACTTGAAGCTAGACATGATGATACCATTGGATCAACAACATCTTTCATCGTGCGAACAAGTAAACACAAATCAGCTGTTGCTATGCAACCTTGACCTACCTATATACAGTATAAAAACAGCCACAACAATGTGCGAAGCAGGCATAATAAACAATCGGGGAGTAACAACCTGCCGCACTAAGGTATCGAATTGCAGCAATGACTGGAAAAAACTGCACAGTAAGGGAGCTTGGTTGTTTACGTGTTGCGAGGAATGCACTATGCGCATTTTCTGTCCTGCGGGAATTACGTCACAGACACTACAAAATACAGGCATCATCACCTTAGCTACAGGTTGCATGATGCGCGGCGATAAACATCAGATTCATGCACATTACAAAATGCAAAGCACCATGGAATTAGGAAATGAGCAAGAGATCTACGTACCAGAGATAAATCTAAACGAACTATTAACAAGCAATAGTCAAATTACAAATATAACAAATATGGAACTTGAAACACATGAAGAACAACTAAAGAGTATTAAGAGAAAAATTGAGCTGGTTAAAGAACAACAGGACATACAAATGGTTAATTCCGTGGAGGCGGAGCAACATCACTACGTCCTGTACGGCTGTATGATAACCTGTGCAACAATATTCAGCATATGGGTATGCGTCCAAATTAAAGCACGCTGTCTCCGTACACCTCAAGGAAACAGAACAGGAAAGCAGGCGCACAAGGAAGAGATTGAGATGGCCCCAAGTCCTACTGAACGGCATCTCCCTACGGAAGGACAAGCAAAGGCAGACACCCCGGATCTAGAAGAGGTCACCAGACATCTTCCTAACAGCAGCAAGGTGGATCGCGAAACGTCGCCAATGACAGTTAGCGACGGACATAGAACCTTCCAATAACTTTCTTTACATACTTTACTTACCCTTGGATAATGCATTTTACTGGACATTTGTACTTTTATAGTCGGCAGGATGTACGAGCATCGCCACATGATATTTATTGTTTTAGTTTTTACCTGATCAAGCAGTTGCTAATTCACCGATTTATGTACATTCGCTGACTAAGCTATTACGCCCGCCACAAGCCACCTACTCTTGGCATTATATAATTCGTTGTTTTATTAAATAAATGTTCAATCATTATCGGACACAAAACAGTGATTTTATTTCCTGTACACATCCCGAGTGATTCATCCACCTACATCCTACATCTCAGTGTGCGGAGCTGCTGCCCGTACAGTAGAGCTTACCACTTCATTAAAATAAATCCGGAAGACATACAAAAGACGGCTATTATTACACCTTTCGGGCTGTACGAGTTTCCAAGGATGACGTATGGACTGCGAAATGCAGCCCAAACTTCCTGACAATGTAAACGTAGCCTTAAGAACAACTCGTAGTGGTCGAACTGTCAAGAAACCACTGAGGTTCAATGATTTACAGTGAATCAGCTAGAATAAGTATGTAGGTCATTGCTGCGTTAGCAATCACCACGTGCAAATAAAATGTAGTTATTCAAGTTATATTAAAAGACTCATTACCAATTGTCATAGCAATCATTGCATTGTGCGGAAGCAAACACGATTGCCTGTACCATAAATAACTGCGTGAACCGAGTAGCAATAGCAAACTGAGCAACCTACTCACTATGGGTACGACATACTCGATAGAGAAGAAACAAGAAGAAGTAATAATTGCCCAAAATGGGGCAAATCAAGCATCCACCTCCCACACAGAGTACAATCTGGAAGTGTTGGGAATCATAGTCTCCGTAATGGCAGCCATTATTTTAATGGCATTGGTTGTAACAGTGTGTAAAATGTGCGCAAAGAAAACCAAAAGTGTCCTACGTCAGGAATTGAGTGCGTTTCATTACAATAGTGTCGCAAGTGTGATACCACAACCGGTACAAAGGTCGAGTAATTACGATGTTTAATAGACCTACGAGTTAACTATTGTATGTATTGTTATAATTATGTTTGGAATTGCATAATATTAAAGGTTAAATATATGTATTTTTATTTATTTTTTAGAAAGGGGTGTATGTGGGGTCTGTCTAGGCATGCATTATACTCTGTAACGTTAGCGGTTAGTATCATCGGACAATAAATATTATATTAGTACCTAAAAGACGAATCTGCTGTGACATTTTCTTTATCCACACGTTTTTCAGCATAAGCTTTTCAGCTTGATGTTGGTGTTCAGCTAATTCAGCAGTTAAATTGATTTTGCGGTCTTCATCTGCAACTTTAATTTTAGCGTTCAACACATCGCACGTGTTGCATGTGTCTTTCGATGGTTGCTTAAACGACAGATTGAGGTCGTGAAAGCATTTGGCATATAATTTTAACGAGACAGGATTTGAAGAAGTGTTTTTATACTCTCTGTACATTTTAGCAATTGAAAGGTCAGCAGCTAAATATTTCTTACCAGTTGAATTTCTACAGTAGTGACTCTCATAACTTGGAAAGCTCAAAATGTGGTGCTTGACAAACGAAATGTCTTCGATAGTCTTCTTATTTTTGGTAGGTTGGCGACCTCGCTGATCCTCATCAATGATTCCGTTAGGAGATAATTTCTTTTTTTCTATAATCACATTAACAAAGCCCTTGGTCTCTTCTAGTATTTTACAAAAACACTCTTTACAAACCGGTTTCTCCTCATTAGAAATCTCTAGCATGTAATTACAGTAGCAATCTCTATTTAATGTCCTGCTGCCCGTTTTTTTAGTTTTTTTTGGTAAAATCATTACTGACTTTGACACAAATGCTGCCCTTCTATCTCTATCTCCAAGTTGCCAATAATTTTCAAAACAATGCGTCTGTTCAGCCGTTGTAATTCTTTCAGCACATTTTAGTCTACACGAACTCAACTCTTTCGGTTTTCTGTCAGGAATTACTTTACCTTTTTCCATTATGTAACTCTTTCCTGTATTCCTTCGGGTTTTGCTTTCATTTCTCTCCACTCTTGATCTTCCTTTTTTTGTATTCTATGATAATATTCATTCCAGGTGAAACACTTGGGTTGGCCGTTTTTCCGTTTGTCACACACGTCGAGCTCCCGGTTTCCTTGTTCTGTGCATTACCCATAGATGCATTTTGTGGTGTTTCTTTTGTATTTGAAGAAGTTGCTATATTTTCACATTCGTAGTTGACTTCAATATATTTTTCAGGAATCAATTTTTGTATTCCATCTTTACTATTCTTTTTAGGTGTCATTCTTCTTGTTTCATTCCCAATTTTGCCAGAGATTTCTTTGCTCTCAATTTTTACATCATCACATGATTCGCAATCAGTTTCTGACTCATCTACTATAACTTTATTGATGTTGAAATCAGGATCACGGACACTGTCGTCACTGTCGCCATGAAACGGTTCATTTTCTTCAGAAGCTTCACTGTTTTCAATCATATCTGACGTATTATCTAATTGTATTCTTGGGTCACTAATTAATACATTATAAATTTCTTGGGTTGCTGGGGACATTACCGGTAAAGGAGATAATGGATCGTCAAGTTTTTCGGCAGGGGCGTTCATTTGGTTGATTACCATAGCGTTGATTCCATCAATGTTCATCAAATCACGGCAGTTACGCTGAACACTATACTGCTTGCACATTTTGTCTAGAATGTTTACACCACATTTAGTACGATTATAAAAAGTAATAATCTCCGGCTTGCGGTCTTCGTTTGTATCGGAATCGATAGCTGCATCATAATGCATTGTAGATAGTAAGTTGACTGATTTATTATTTTTGATAGTCCTAGACTTCGAAGCTTTGAACTCCTTAGGAATTTCGGGTCTATTTGCTTTCAAAGTACCAACAATCGTGATTTTCGTCTGCAAAAGCTGCTTAGCCAGAGGTAGACTTGTAAAACAATTGTCCATTGATACATTGCAGCCCAATCCATAAAGTGGATCTAGTACTCTATGAACAACGTCGTTTATCTTGTTTGACTTTAGAAACGGACTTTCTGGTTGGGCACCAACATATATCTCAAAATTGTAAACATATGGAAATTTCGTATCGATCACAATGAAAATCTTGATCCCTAATTTATCCGGCTTATACCGAATAAGCCGGATAAATTAGGGATCAAGTACATAATGAAGCGACAACGCCCTCGAAAACCGACAAGTTGTTCATCTAGCGTCAAATAATCACTAGGCACATAGTTGTTGCGACAGTTGTTGGTGACCAACTCTACAACTTGTCGAATTGGTGCCATTTTATCAAGTTCTCGGCGCTGTTCTCTGTCGGTAACATCGTCGAATCTTAGCCTACGTATCAAAAACCGGAATCTATTTATTGCCATTGTGGCCTATACTATTTCCAAACCAGTAAACATATGGAAATTTCGTATCGATCACAATGAAAATCTTGATCCCTAATTTATCCGGCTTATTCGGTATGTACATAATGAAGCGACAACGCCCTCGAAAACCGACAAGTTGTTCATCTAGCGTCAAATAATCACTAGGCACATAGTTGTTGCGGCAGTTGTTGGTGACCAACTCTACAACTTGTCGAATTGGTGCCATTTTATCAAGTTCTCGGCGCTGTTCTCTGTCGGTAACATCGTCGAATCTTAGCCTACGTATCAAAAACCGGAATCTATTTATTGCCATTGTGGCCTATACTATTTCCAAACCAGTAAACATATGGAAATTTCGTATCGATCACAATGAAAATCTTGATCCCTAATTTATCCGGCTTATTCGGTATGTACATAATGAAGCGACAACGCCCTCGAAAACCGACAAGTTGTTCATCTAGCGTCAAATAATCACTAGGCACATAGTTGTTGCGGCAGTTGTTGGTGACCAACTCTACAACTTGTCGAATTGGTGCCATTTTATCAAGTTCTCGGCGCTGTTCTCTGTCGGTAACATCGTCGAATCTTAGCCTACGTATCAAAAACCGGAATCTATTTATTGCCATTGTGGCCTATACTATTTCCAAACCAGTACCTCAAGTCTGGTTCTGACTGAACTTCATCATCTTCACTCTCAATCACTTCTTCATCTTCAGTATTTAGCTCTTGCAGCCACCTTTCCACTTGTGAATTATCCATTATGTAATCGGCTAAATAAATCTTAAAAAAAAACTAAAATAAGCAAGAAAAATACATTTTACAATTTGTGACTCATATATGTATAAATAGTAACAATTGAATATACATACATATAAATGCATTTTTAATAAGTAAGCATATTAAAATAGCGTTATAAATCCATAATACATCAAAAGTTACATACCTGATAATTTGGTACACAAATACACGCGCGGACTACTTTAGTAGGCCCACGGTTTTAGCGCCAAATTATTTGGGCGTGGGTCGCGTACGGGGTCGCTCGGGGTACTGAGGTTGTGACAAATATACCAGACGAGGCTTATCTGGAATCACTAGTTTCTAGCGCGCTATACTAAAAAGTTATTGCAAAAAGAGTTACCCTGGTCTACTTTAATAATAATAATAATATACTTTATTAATTCAGACCATGGTGTCCATTTTGTTAGTAACAATTTATCAACACAAACAAAATAAAAACATTATCTTGACATGCTCAATCACTGCAGCGCCATTCCATGACAAATGGCGCTGCAGTGATTGACGTAAGAACAGTCTAACCGACTAGCGATCATGCTAAGGATGCTGTTGGTGCTGCCACGTACTCTACAGTAGGCCGCGCTAGTACTGTAGTGCTAAACAACATTACATCACTTTTTGGTACTTAGTACTTTACACCAACGTCTTTGACGTGGTTCATACGATCCATACTGATATGTTTATATGATAAAATCAAATAGGTGCCTAAATATTCCTTTTTAATTAACCTAGTGTCAAATATTTACTTATAATTATACATAATTAATCAGTTAAAATAGCACAGCCAAAGTAGGACACGTTACGTTAATGGAATGGGATGTGTAGGAAGTATAGGAACTATTAAAATGTCGTTTAGTAGACATTCTCACACTTATTTTAAGTAATTAATGGATATTATTTTGTATTTTGCTGCAAAAATATAAGTTGCTGCAACTTCCTTACTCCTAATCTCGTTCGTCTGTCATTTAATATCAACCCTGCTGCAGAAAAAATACGTTCACAAGGGTCACTTGTAGCAAGAACGTTTAGCCTTGTGAGTGCTAGGCGGTATAAAAAAGATGATTTTTGGTGATCCTTCCACCATTGCCGAATGTCAATTTTCTCACCAAACATGACAATTTTGTCTTCTAGGTACCTTTGTACCTCTACAATAGCCCGAGAATACGCCGTTCCTCTAGGCTGAATTATCTGCATCGTCTCTTGGTAGTGCTTCCAGACTGAAGATGTTGATGTTGAGGGCCGTGCAGGTTGAACTTCAAAAGCACTACTTGTTACAGTTTGTTGCGATTCATCATTAGCATCTAGTTCTTGGATCAAAGATGCGACTAAGTTTATTGCTGTTTTTTTGCTTCGTCAGCGGTAGAGGAGTCCTCAAAATAGAGCTTAAACCGAGGATCCAAGAACATGCACAATGAAAAAGTGCGGCTTCGGTCCAAATTCTGAAACCACCTACCGATCTCTCCAAGCAAGTCCTGTCGAAAAGAGTCGACTAGGGGTAAACGCACATTCTCCACATTTGCAAGTGCCGTTTTAAGTCCCCTCGTAATGGGAATAACGACACTACCACATACGAAGTTTTGCGCACTCATCTCTCTCGTGACTTCTTCGCATGGCTTTAGGACTTCACATAAACCTTCACACACATCCCAGTCATACGATGTCAACGAATAGATATTGCTCTGCAAGTTACAAAGAGCGCTGTTTACTTCTTCTTTTAGTTCTACAAGTCTCTGTAACATGTAGAAAGTTGAGTTCCACCTAGTATTCACGTCTTGTAGAGGTCTTTTTGCAAATTTGCCAGCTTGCTCCTGGTACCTTTTTAACTTCTCCCAAGCCTGGGTTGACTGTTTAAAAAAACTAACAATGTTTCTAGACCTTGTTATGAGATCACTCAACTCTGAAGAAGACCCTAAAGCGGAAGTAACGTCGAAATTCAAAGTATGAGCGTAGCATCCGAAATGCTTCCATCCCAAGTCCAATAGTGCCTTTTTAATATTGGCGCCATTATCGGACACAGCCAATACTACTTTCTCTGTTATCTTCCATTCATCAGCTACTCTCTTGATCTCTGTAGAAAAAATTTGGGCTGTATGTGATCCAAGTAAGGGTACACATTCCAACAACACCGATTTCATCATAAATTCATCTGCATCTATGTAGTGGCTTGTAATGGCTAAGTAAGCATCATTAGCCCGTGAAGTCCAGATATCGCAGGTGATG
Source organism: Phlogophora meticulosa (assembly GCA_905147745.2). Taxonomy (NCBI): domain Eukaryota; kingdom Metazoa; phylum Arthropoda; class Insecta; order Lepidoptera; family Noctuidae; genus Phlogophora; species Phlogophora meticulosa. Next base: position 1,489,692 of record LR990524.1, on the reverse strand, counting down.
CAAATTGAATGGACTTTCTCAGCCACCTCTAGCAACATTTCGTTGCGAAGACTTTCATATCTACTTGGCAGCAAATTATTTGAAAAATATTTTCGTGATGGCATTACATAGAAAGGAAATGCAAATTTAATAAGTAGCTTGAACCCACGCTCTTCAGCAATGCGGAAGGGCTGGAAATCCATAATGAACATGTTCATTATATGGTTATCGATGTCTGACTTGCACTTACTTGCATTTTTTTTATAATATAGGACGACATGGTAGTACATGTCGCGGTGTTGATTCGACCTGAGGATACACTTTCTAATGCCGTGCTTGACACAGTTGTGCTTGTTGAGGTTGAAGCAGTGTTATTAATAGGAACCGTCGTCTCTTCTCGCATATTTAGTTCTCCTCGTGGCACCGATAAGATCACAAGGGGATGTTTCCTTTTCAGGTGTTTAGTAAGGTTTGAGACAGTGCTTTTAAATGAAAGTTTTGCATTGCACATTTTACACTGGGCGGTATAGTTTCCGATATCTGTAAAATGGTCCCACGCAGCACTGCTTCTTCTTGGAGTCATTATAATCTATTTATTAAGTAGGTAGTTTTAATAATACTTAAACCAAACCTAAACTTATAGGTAGGTACCTACTTCACATAAAATATTTACATTAAAACATTACGATACACTATTTACACTAAACCTTATACCTGCTATACTAAATGAATATTATTTTTTAAATTAACTCGTTAAAAATACGTAAACCAGCTAAACAAATGGAATGTCATTTTATGCAATTCTATCAATGCATAGGTACAATGGTCACGTACGCATGATGCACTTGCACTGCCAAAAGTTAGGTCAAGGTTAAAGTTCATTGCAGAATTACTCAAACGACATATTTTTTTTGTCTTTATTACCGAAAAATGGGTTAACATTAAAACTGGATATAGAAACCAGAGCAATACTAGATTAGCATGCATTTCACCCATATTATTACGTGAGTCTGATTTTTACACATTCATTTTCATTAAAAGACTTGAAAGTTTTGTTATTTTTCTTCGAAAGTTTTTACAATAGCGCGACATATCAACGACGTACATATTCGTGAAGACTTATACTGCCGTCATAATGAAAAAAGGCACAACTAACATTTTATAAATATGGAGAAAATCGACTTTAAAGTTTTTATTGGTTTTTGGCGAAAAATATTGACTTACACATTATTTTTTTTCGAAAATAGATGAATTAAAATAAATTCATTTTTACGATTCTTATAAAACTAATGAAATGTAAGTTATTATTTTATTACTATTTTAATTAAATAATCAACATTTTCCCTTTCAAAGTAACAAAAAAAATTAACTAAAGTTATTAATATTACGAATAAAGGGCATAACTAACCAATTGCGACTTTTCATTCTGACATTTTGGGAAAAAATATGAAATATTACAATGAAAAGGCATATTTTTTAAAATGTGCCTTTTCATTTTAATAATTATACAAAAAGAAACAGGTAATAAAACAATTAGGAAATAATTATATTTTTTTTATTTTAAAAAGGTAACAAAAATTTTACATTAGTTAACTGAAATTACCAGTCTTCAAGAAACTTATTTGTTTTTTTTTAATCTCAGTCAGGTTATTAAATCAACTTCTAAAAGTCTTATAAGAATGTTTGTTAAATATGGCACTTTTAAGGTTATCACAATTACAATCATTCTGTTATCATTCATTCAAACAACATTAAAATTATCAAAATAGGAATAAACACAAACTAATTCAAAAATTAAAGGAAAAACCTTCATCAAGGAACTTAGGCATTAGTTTCTTTTTTTTTATAAAAAAGGATATTTAATCAGCTACTAGTAGAAGTTTTATAATAATGTTTTAACATTTTTAAGGTTATCACCTTTTTGAACAATTCTAGCCATGTCCTTTGAACAACATTAAAATTATCAAAATAAGAAAAAACAAAAAAAAAATATTTGAAAAATAAAAAACCTTAGGTACAATAATAAATGGAATCCCCTGCGAAAATTAGCCTTGGCAATACCATTCAAATAAGCTCGAGGGTTGGAATTTTTCAATTTGAATGTTGAGGAGCAGTCTTCAAAATCAAAAAAATCTTGAATAATCATCTTCTTTACTATTGTGCGAGAGCCAGTATCAAATACAGCTTTGCAGAAATCCTCAAAGTCGTATACACGTTTTTTTGTTTTAGGAGATCGTTCCACTCTGTGGTGGAATTCATCAGCAGCCATGAATGTATGACCAACTTCTAAATACCGCAAAGTAATACTTTCAAAACTAACTTCGGCAGAGTTTATCAGATATATCAAATAAGAATAAAGCGTCCAATTTTTATTTTGTGCTGCACAGTTATCAAGCCACAAAATTACGTGCTCTAGGTCTCGGTTTTCTATAAAAAAAGCCCTGAAGCAACTTACAATGTCCTCTTTTTTTCTGCCAGACGTTCCTTCGTGCCATAAAACGGCAAAAGTGTGACCAACTTCGTGTATTTTTTTGTCTCCTAACGGCACAAAACTCTGGTTGAAAACAATAAGCCGCGGGCAGAACATCACGGTTTTGAATTTATCCATACGGGGTAACATAATAACTTTTTCCAGGTCTACAGCAAAAATAACAGTATCAGCATTATTCTTTTTCTGAGTCTGGTTATCAGCATCTTCTTCATACTTCTTACGAGCTAAAATATACTTTTCGTGATGTTCTTCATAACTTTTACATGCTTGACAACCCCTGTGCCTAATTTCTGAGTTAGGGTTATGAATTGTAAATTTTTCACATTGCTCACACTCTTCGTGGCCTAATTTGGCAAATGAGATATTAAGTTCCTTTACAAGTTTTCTGTAAAAACCGTACGATACTTTCGTTTCAGGCGCATTTTCACAGTAGTGGTCATACATGATTCGAATACTGAGATCAGAAGGCAAATACTTTTTGTTAGCGGCGTGTAATGGGACACAGAAGGACGGAATGACATTATATGCTCAATGATTTTAGTATTATCTATTTTCCTTGGATTTGGGTTGTGTCCGCGCCCATCAATGAGGGATTCTGGGTACGATTCTTATTATCAAGAACATTTCTTACAGCCTTACAATTATTTTGGTTATAGCCTAGGGTGGTTTAGAAAAATGTTTTGCATACTGGAATTTTGTCACCATTTTCGTCTGCCAAAAAATATGATATGGTTTTAGATCGTATGTAATGTTTACTATTTTTGTCATTATTTTCTCTGTCCTTTGGCCTATCCGGTTTTCTTTGACTAGTATGACACAAAAAGAAGTATTTTTGTTCCATCCATGACATTTTTCGAAAATTGTTATTCACTACTTTGCGATACTCTTCTGGAAAGCGCGCTGAACATTTTTTTTTGCAGACATCCTCGCGGCGACCTGGTTTTACAATATATTTGTTTCTTATTTTTTCCTCCGCCTTCAGTCTCTTCCGATCCTTCATGCTAACGCTATAAGTTTTGCGCTTTCTAATAGTTCCTTTCTTAGTCAGCTGAACATGGTTGGTTTCTTCATCTGATTCTGCCGATGATTCTAAAATTGTTTGTTATTCCAAAATTAGAAAACTCGATGAACAATCGTATAAAAATGACAGATTCCAAATTAAAATGTAATATCTTTCTTATTTTTAACTGTAACAGTATTTATGGCCAGACTAAGTAAATGTTTGTTGGTCTGAACAAAATATCGATTTTCATACTTTTTCGATACCGTAAATTGGGGCTTTTTGAGACTCCAGGGGCTATTCAGAATTTTTCTAATAAAAGATTTAATTGAATATATTTTTTCTTCTAGTAACAGTAGATTTTTTTTTTTACAAAATAGCAATACTACAACTAATGTCAGTGTTACCGGCGAAATTTGGAGGTTAAGAAAGTGTAAACAAGCGGATATTTTTTTTTTTTTTTAAATCTTGTTTAATCGAGTGAATTTGTACGTGTTTTACTTCCAGTTGATACACCGAAATTTTAAAGGTAAGTAGAAAATGAGATTATTCATGTAGACATATGTTTTCTTGGGATTTCATTGGTGTTTTCAATTGTATTGTAGCTTGTTCTAGACGCCATATTTTTTGTGTTTTTGGAAATGGGGCTTTTTGGCACGAATTTGAGGCTATTTGGAATTCCAAATGAATGGATTTGGTTTCGTAAGCAACCCAACAGCCCGCTCCATAAGTAATAGTGTAATTGAAATATATTACCAAAATGTTAGGGGTCTTCGAACTAAGCTAGACTACTTCAGAAATCATTTATTGGCATCCGCCTCGGATTTATTTGCTATTACTGAGTCTGGCTGCAGTGAATCCATACAAGATGCGGAAATTGTTCCACTCGGATATAATATATTACGATGTGATCGAGCGGATGGTCGAAAGCAAGGCGGCGCGCTTCTCGTGGCCACGCACCGGTTCGAGCTGCGACAACTACCTATCTTGGACGCGTCGATAGACACTTGTGTGTTCGAAATGGTTTGTGCAACGGTACATTTAAATAAACGTTTTTTGTTTGTGTGTTGTGTTGTCTACATTCCGCCAGGTAGTTCGGAAAATGATTACATGTTGTTATTTAGAATAATAGAAAAATTGTGTGATAGTTATGGAGAAGTTATTGTAATTGGTGATTTTAATTTGTATTCTTGTCCTGCTAATATTAGTAATTATTTCGAATGTTTTTTATCATATTGCGAGTTCACTCAAAGTAACACAGTACCCAACCATTTAGGTCGTCAGTTGGATTTGGTTCTGAGTGCAGGCATTAGCGGAGGGTTGACGGTGGTGGCGGCGGATGAGGCGCTGGTGCCGGTCGACGCGCACCACCCGCCGCTAGCGGTTAGCGTGCGCCCCGCCTCCGCCCCGCCGACTTCCCCCGCCGTCGCCCGCGATTCTAATGCACACCATATTAGACCACAGTGGAATTGGAATAGGGCTGATTTTCAACTGTTATATTCTAGGATTTTTTCCATTGACTGGAGTATGATGTACGGAATGCATGATTTAAAAGAAATGTTGAACTTCTTTTATGATAATATTAATTGTACTATTATCGATTTTAAAAATTCATTTAAAATATAAAAGTGCTTAAAAAGTGGCATAATACTGCATAAAAACATTTTTCTATTACGAGTGTACAATATTGAATGACTGATTGCTTCAAATAGTGATTATAAACAATATTATAATTGTAGAAACAAAGACTGTGGAAGTGCAAAATCAAGTAAAAATGCTTAAAAAGTGGCATAATACTGCATAAAAACATTTTTCTATTACGAGTGTACAATATTGAGTGACTGATTGCATCAAATTGTGATTATAAACAATATTATAATTGTAGAAACAAAGACTGTGAAAGTGCAAAATCACTGTGACTCAACGGGCGCTACGCGCAGTGTACAGGACCATCACGGTTAAGTGGTCGGCATAAGTACGAAATCAGCGCGCAACGCAGGACAGTGACGCATCGTCTGTGAGTTCCGAACCAAGTTTCTTTTGACATAATATTCGCGTTCATGAAGCTCGCTTAAAGTTATTTTGTTGACACTATAATATTAAAGAAAATAAATAAAAAGTTTATCTTAGTGTGGTAAAGAGTCACAATAAGGGCCAATATGCTTCGTTCACCAGAAACTAAAATTAAATGTTCCTCTGAAACGGATTTAAATAAAACGCCTACAGTTAAAACGCCTACAGTATACGAGGAGCAAAATATCACCTCACGTAAACGTAAAAATCCTGATCTAGATCACGTTCAGGCGGCACTTGTAAGATCAATTACGGCAGAACTAAAAAGTACCCTTAATGAGTGGCGCTGTGAATTGGATGCTAAAATGTCTACCATTACTGATAACGTTGTCAACATTAAGACGGATTTGGCCGCGTTGACCCAGTCCACGGCCGAAATAAAAAATGAAATCCATTCTCTTCGCTCGGAACAATCTACTATAAAACAGCGTATTGATGTACATGATAAGAATCGTAATGAAATATCTCTTGAGCTTGCGGAGTTGAAAAAATCGACGCAATATTACTCGGATCAACAAACCGACATTCAAAAGCAAGTCGATATAATTTCAAAACAAAGCGAAAATGTTGCTGTTTTGCAAAATACAGTTGCTGGGCTTGTAGCGAAAATTGATTCAATGGAACAAAGCGCCAGACAATGTAATATTGAACTGTGTAATATACCTGAAAAGCGCAACGAAAATCTGTTGTCTATCTTGGAGAATATTGGCTCTAAAATTAGTTACACTATCAGTCAAAAGGATATCGTCGCTATTCATCGCGTTCCGCACGCTCATCAAGAAAACGCTAAACCCAAAAATATAATTGTTAAATTTACATCGCGTATACTTCGGGACAACATCCTTAGTGCCTGTAGATTGTCTAAAAATTTGAATGCAGAAACGCTGGGGTTTCCTAACTCATCACTACCTATACACATACATGAGCACTTGACATTAAAAACCAAACAGTTATTTCGGGAATGTAAGGCTGAGGCTGCCAAATACAACTATAAGTTCGTGTGGGTTAAACATGGGACTATTTTGGTTAGAGAGAAGGAGGGAGCCCGGGCGATTGCTATCAGATCTCATGATCAGGTGGAGAAAATCAAGCCAAAACCATTGTCACCAAAGCCGCTGTCACCAATACCCACTACTGAAAATCATAAAATTTAACAGAATTTTTTATAAGTTTCAAAATTCAGTACTATATAATTCAATTTTTATTAAATATTATGCTTGTTTTTGTAGCAATATAATATGTATATTTTTTAAAATATTTCTATGCAACATAGCTAGGGTCCGCACCAAACTGGGTATTCTATACATGAATATTCTTTCTAATTGCTATGATATCATTGTGCTCACGGAAACATGGTTAATGCCTAACATATTAGACTCAGAGTTCATTGACGATCGTTATATTGTGTATAGCTCAGCAAAATTCAAACAGGGGCTGCTGCCACTAGGGACGAATCTACCACTAAGAACGATTCTATCACTAGGGACGACTAAAGAACCCTATAATGTAGTGTTTAGTTACTTTTCGGTTATGTACTTTTTAATTTTACCTATATTTAATGATGTAAAAATTTCTTGTTTATCAAATGTATGCGTTTTTGTTAGTTATGTTGTTTTTCGATGTATTCTTATCATGCCTTCTGTAACCTACCGTGATTTTTTAATTATTATACTATATGTGCCTATTCTACAATTGCAATTTTATGTAAAAGAGAGATTTAACAATTTTGCTTTGTTTTTATTGCTGATTTTATTGATACTTTTTTTAACTGTATACACTTTAAAATTATATATTTGTTACTATCTGCCAAGAGATGCTTCTATACCTACTCAGACTTATTTATTATTACTGTTTAGATTCTACACATACGATTATGGCTGATAATTTGACTATATACTATCAAAATTGTAGGGGCCTTCGCACTAAACTGCATGTTCTATTTATGAATATTTTATCCAACTGCTACGACATCATAATACTCACGGAGACTTGGTTAATCCCTGAAATACTCGACTCTGAATTTATTGATCAACGGTATTCTGTATATATATGCGATCGGGATCGCAAGGCTACTCAAAAGAAGGATGGTGGGGGCACCCTCATAGCGATACTGAAAGGACTGGGATCTGTCACAATAGAGTCCACTATCCTATAAAACCAATACATTGAGCATGTCATTCTACGTATACCAAGCGCAACGAAAGGTAAGTACGATATTATATGTTCTGCATACATTCCACCGAAAACACCGGAAAGTGTTTATGTTGCATATTTTGAGCTTTTGCAAGCAGTTGTTGGGAGTGGAAGTGTTCAAAATTTCTTTTTGCTTGGTGATTATAATCTCCCGGACATTGATTGGTTGCCTACTGGAGGTTCAGGCTCTACCATACAAGATTTAAATAGCAGCAAATCTCCGATCAGTACAAACTTAAGAATCTTTATGTCCATTATAAATGCCTACCAGTATAATCATTTAAAAAATTCGACCGGAAAGATTTTAGATTTAGTGATCAGTAACAATGACTGTTCTGTTATAGCACCCACTGATACACTATTAACTACAGACCCTTATCACCCACCCTTATGTTTATTAGCTTCTCTCAATATGAGCAAACGAGCCATGACACGTAAATCTTTACAGAGGTACAACTACTATAAGGCGGATTACGAGGAAATTAATGGTGATTTGGACAAAGTTAACTGGAGTGAGGTATTACAGGGACAGTCTGCAGAAGATACAGTTAATACATTTTATGAAGTTATTTTCAAAGTTATAAAAGCTCATGTTCCTCTAACATCGGTCAAGTCAACTAAGTATCCGGTCTGGTTTTCACCGTCATTAATAAAAATATTTAAAAATAAAACTAAAGCTTGGTGTAAATGGAAAACGTATCAAAATATATCGGATTATGAACATTTTTCACTGTTTAGATCGAGGTTTAACACTGAATCTAAGACTTGTTATAGCCTATACATGCAGTCAGTTGAGGATAGCATAAAAGTTAACGCTAAATATTTCTGGACATTTATATCTAACCGTAAATCCACAACTTCCATTCCTTCAACTATGCAGTACCAGGGACAGTCATCCAACAATCCTGACGAGATCTGTAATCTGTTTTTAAACTTCTTCCATTCTGTTTATGAGCCTTCCACTCTCAACAATGTGCAGCAGCAGACCCTCGACGTTGCTGAGAATAGTCGTCTCATTAGCAATCTTGTGATCAATATTGAACATGTACACAGTGCTTTGAAATCCGTTGATTGTTCCAAAGGTCCAGGTCCTGATGGTATCCCGCCGCTTTTCTTTAAAAATGCCGCTGACACTTTAAGTCTCCCACTATGTATTATTTACAATAAGTGTTTGAGTGAAGGATCTTTTCCAGAAGTATGGAAACGAGCCAATATCACCCCTGTCCACAAATCTGGTCCAAAACATGAAATAGAGAACTATCGTCCTATTTCCATTTTGTCAATCTTGTCTAAGCTCTTCGAGAGGCTTGTTCATGATCAGCTTTATCCGATTATTCATGATCAGATTATCAAGCAACAGCATGGGTTCGTCAAAAAAAGATCAACAACTACAAATTTAATTGAATTCACTGATTATTTATTCAATAATTTGGATGGACGCGTACAGGTGGACTCTATTTATACTGACTTCCGTAAAGCCTTTGACAAGGTCGATCATAAATTACTTTTAGGGAAAATAGCATTTAACGGCATACGTGGGGATTTGTTGCGTTGGTTTTCTTCCTATGTTACAAATAGAACGCAAAAAGTGGTAGTTAATGGTTTCCATTCCAAATCCATAACTGTTTCATCAGGGGTACCTCAGGGCTCGATACTGGGTCCTTTGTTATTTATTATATTCATCAATGATATTGACATGTGCTTTCATAATTCTAAATTCTTACTTTACGCAGATGACCTTAAGGTTTTTAGACCCATTAAAAGTATGCTCGACTGTCAAATGCTTCAACAAGATCTCAATCGTCTTGCAGATTATTGCACTAAAAACAAACTTCAACTCAGTATTCCTAAATGTTACTGTATTAGTTTCACGAAAAATATAAATATCTTTACATATCCCTATGCAATACAAAGTGAAACTTTGGCAAGAGAGAGTTTGATCCGCGACCTAGGAATATTACTTGACGAAAAATTGCACTTAGACGCACATGTTAATAAAATTGTTAATAATGCTTATCGCATGTACGGCTTTGTGATGAGATCATCCACAGAGTTTAAGCACCCTAGTACATATTTATATATATATCAATCACTTATTAGGTCTCAATTAGAATATGCAGTACCTGTGTGGAACCCCTTCTACAATAAGTATATTGAGTGTATAGAAAGCATCCAACGTAAATTCTTGAAGTCCATGCATTATCGATGCTTTAAAAGTTGTTATCTTTCTTATAGTGAGTTACTAAAAAAATATAATCTGCTTTCATTGAATTCAAGGCGTACTTTTCTTGACAACACATTTTTGTATGACTTATGTCATAACTCGTATGATTGCTTAGACATTGTTAACAAGCTGTGTTATATAGTTCCCAGAACATGCCATGGACGCGAGGTGCGCGCACGACCTGTATTCGCCACCACCTCTAGTCGTACAAATGCCGGCTTGCGTGCGCCTCTTCGTCGCCTAACGAGCAATTTTAATAAGAATTTCTGCAATTTAGATCTGTTTGCCTTACCTCATAGAAAGTTCAGAATCATGTTACTTAACGCGTTGAAAAATTAATGTTCCCTGTTTTTCCGCTTATACGGCACTGTTTATGTTTATTTAGCTTAATGCTTTTTTTTTTTATATAACTTCTTACTTTACTACATATTCATACTTATTCCTCTTTAAATTGTAACAACATTAGTCTTAATTTACCAAATTATGTAATAGTGTATCTGTGGAGAACGTGGTTGATTTCACATTTGTATAATTTCTATATCTATCTTTTTGTAATTTTTTAATGTGTAATTGTTTGTTTTCCCGAACAAATAAAAAAAAAATAAAAAAATATCATAAAATATGGGTAATAATGGGTGCGTACCCCGGAAAAAGCTTAGTAGTGGAAATTCGCGGTATGTATACCCAGTATGGTACACGAGAGATATAATAACAAATATACAAATTAAAGCCAGACTTCACAAAAAATTCAAAAAAACTAAGTTGGATAATGATTATCACAAATTTGCGGAATGTAGAACTCGTATAAAAAAGTTAATAGAAACTGCGCATATACAACATAAAAATAAAATTCAGTATCAATTTGTAAAGGATCCGAAATCGTTTTGGCAGTATATAAGATCGAAAAGGAAAACACTAAATAAGCAGAGTATCAGAGTAAAAGAAGGTCAACATCTAACAGATGATGAGTGTGCTGTGCAGTTCGCTGACTTTTTTGAGTCTGTGTACAGCAAGGAGCCACCCAAACTGGACGCGTGCGCGGCGGCGGCGGAGGTCGGCGCGACCAGTGCACGGGTACACATTGAGACGCTGCGTCTCGCGGAAGTTCAGCAGGCGCTTGGGAGTCTCAAGCCAAAACGTTCGTCTGGCCCAGACGGGATACCAGCGTTTCTGTTCCGAGACTGCGGGAGGGTACTGGCGGAGCCACTACTTCACATTTTTAATGCATGTTTACAACAAGCCACGTTCCCTCAAAGGTGGAAGATCACGCGCGTTGTTCCGGTTCCTAAAGGAAAACCAAGTTCAGATACCTGTAATTATAGACCGGTGGCTGTACTCTCCACGCCTGCTAAAGTACTCGAGTCGGCTATTCAGCGCTCCGTTCAGGAACAAATGCGTGCGCGTCTGTCAGATGCGCAACATGGGTTCCGACCTGGACGCAGCACTGCTACAAACCTTATTAACTTTATGGTACAGGTGGTGCCGGCAGTAGACGCGGGGATACAGGTAGATGCTGCGTACTTTGATTTTAAAAAGGCGTTCGATACGGTGGATAATGACATCTTGTTAAGGAAGCTCGCGAAAATTGGATGTACACTACCTCTGCTACAGTTCTTCGCTAGCTGTATGAAGGATCGCCAGCAATATGTCGACTACAATGGCTGTGTATCTCAACCGTATTACACGAGATCGGGCGTGAGCCAGGGCAGCAATGTAGGGCCTCTCGAGTTTATTGTAATGATAAATGACTTGCCGGAAGTCGTCAGACATGGGACTTGTTTATTGTTTGCGGATGACCTGAAATTGCTGCTCGAGGTTCGGGATCGCTCGGGTTGTGAACACCTACAGGAAGACATTGACAGAGTGGTCGAATGGAGCAATGACAACAAACTGCATTTTAATGTTGCTAAATGTTCGGTGATGTCGTTCACTCGCGCGCGAACTCCCTTGAGTTATCAGTACAAGGTTGAGGAGGTGCCGATGCAACGAGTGTCTCAGGTACGAGACTTAGGGGTAGTCTTCTCTCAGGAACTAACCTTCCGTGAGCATATCAATAAGATATGTAAGAAGGCATACAGAAACCTAGGTTTCGTACTCAGGCAGTCCCAAGGATTCACCAACATCACGACACTAAGGGTACTATATGACGCATTAGTCAGAAGTCACCTCGAACATAGCGCATTCATTTGGGCTCCTCACGAGGCGAAATATAGTGTTATGTTGGAACGTATCCAAAATAAGTTCACGAGACACTTGTATTACAAGCTGTATGGGGTATATCCATTATACCCATTGATGTACCCTACACTATTTGTTCTGGGTATGGTAGGGTATAACACTCTAAGAGTACGACGGGAGTTTTCGCTCGTAGCGTATGTAGTGAAACTACTACGTGGCGTGGCGCATAACCCGGGAGTGCTGCGACACCTACAGCTGTACGTGCCCGACCGGTACGTGTGGAGGCGGCAACACCCGCCCCTGCTCGCTGTGCCTGCAGCCAGGACCAACCTACTGGCGAGAACTCCTCTCACTAGAGCCATACGCGTGGTGAATGAGGTTTACGGGAGGGTTGATGTATTGTGGTGCAACTTGAGTGAATTCGCAAAAGTTACACTATATGTTATATGTTATTTAGATTAAGATATTTTTTACCTAGGTATAAGGTGTAGATTTAGGATTTAGTTAGTAAGGCCAATCTGTCGCATTGGATCATAGATCTGTAATGATAGTGTAGGTAAGATTTTTATAAATAAATAAATAAATAAATAACCCCTGGTTTGTGTGTTTTAATTTTACTTAGTTTAAGATCATCGTCTCAAATAGCCCCAAATGCGTATTTTGTATAATTTTAAGGGGAAGCTTCTCATATCTTTTTTATTTTATATTACAGTTCCGGAAATATGGTGCGTATTTACCAAAGAAAGTACACTAATTCCAGAAATGGTAAAACTTTTGCACCGTATCAGAGTTATTCAAAAGAAAATTTGGAAAACGCCATAGAGGCTGTTAAGTCTGGAAAACTTAAGTTAACTGATGCTGCCGCTACTTATGACATACCTAAGAGCACACTATGTAGGAAATATAGAAATTTAAATTGCACGCAAAATAAAGCTGGACATCCAACATTGTTTACTCCCGAAGAGGAGAATTCGTTTATACGAAACATATTAATTTTAAGTGAATGGGGATTTCCCTTCGACTGTATGGATCTTCGAGTATTAGCTCAAAAATATTTGAACAAAATAGGCAAAAATATATATGGGCTTAAAAATAACTTACCAGGGACTGATTGGGCACGCAATTTTCTGATAAGACATAAATCAGCAATTTCAAATCGTAAAGCGTCTAATATTTCTACTGATCCAGCCAAAATTACAAGTGATGTAATTGATAGTTTTTTCGACAATTATGTAAAGTCTGTCGATGGTGTCACTCCAGACTGTATTATTAACTATGACGAGACCAACCTTACAGATGATCCAGGTTGTAAAAACTATATTTATAAAAGAGGCACAAAGTACCCAGAAAGAGTGGCAAACCATTCAAAAACAGCTATTTCACTCATGTTTACGGGAACAGCAGATGGTGAGTTATTACCAATTTATGTCGTTTATAAATCGGATCATTTGTGGGATATGTGGGTGGAGGGTGGACCTGAGGGAACGAGGTACAATCGGTCAAAGAGTGGGTGGTTTGATTCAGTCTGTTTTCAAGACTGGTTTGATACCATTATAGTACCTTGCGCACGAAAGAAAGCAGGGCGGAAAGTTCTAATCGGAGATAATCTGTCGTCTCATTTTTCGGAAAACGTACTGAAGACTTGTGAAGAATTAAATATTGCATTTGTGTGCTTACCACCGAAAACAACACATCTGCTTCAGCCATTAGATGTCGCATTTTTCGGCCCACTAAAGACCTACTGGCGAGATGTCCTAACTCATTGGAAGTTGAAAGAAGGGAGGAAACATAAAACTTTGGTCAAAAGTTCTTTTCCAAAATTATTAGGTCAACTAAAAAACAAATTGTTCGAAAGAGGTGCTGTATGTCGTAACCTCGAAGCAGGTTTTAGTAAATCGGGTTTATACCCAATCAACCCTGAACTTCCTAAATCACGGCTGCCACAAAGGACAAATATTACAGATGAACAAATAAATAACGCGACGTTATTAGTAGTTACAGATTTATTGCAAGAAATAAGGAATCGTCCAGCCTCTGCCGAAATAAGACGAAAAAAAAAGTGTAATGTACAGCCAGGGAAAAGCATAACCGCAGCAGATTTGGTTCAAAGTGAAGGTGATACAACTAAAAAATCAAAGCAAGAAAACACCAAGGGGAAGAAGATACCATGTCAAAAAAAAAAGAAGGCATCTTTGAACTCTGGAATAATTGCTTCTGATGTAGACGAAAATCGCTTTGATTTAAGCGCTACCAGAGTAATGATAGATGAAGATACAGATATTACTCAAGATTGTTCCGTATTGGCAAATTCCGTAATGTCAAATGAGGCCATGCCAGGTAATGATATTTCTGATGAAAAAGAAAACGAACCCAATAATAACAGTAAAAAACAAAAACTTAAGTTCACCTATATTAAGACTGATCAAACTATACACAAGACTGAAGAATGCGAAGATAATATTTTACTACATGAACAAATTGAAATTTCGCAAAAACAAGATAAAAAGCTATTAAATATAACAAAAGGCAACGAAACTTGTGATCAAAATGTATTCGAACAAAAAGATTTGGACCTAATTACAGAGTATATAGAAGAAAATTATAATAAAAAAGATTTAAACAAAAAACGATTCAGAAACGAAGACAAACAACTACAGGAATGGACCATTCAGGAAAATATACTAAATGAAAAAACAGGATTTGTGCAAACATTTATAACTACCACCACCATCATAGAAAAACAAAAGTCTCCTATGTTGACTGAAAAGTCAAAATTAAAATCAAAAGCTCATAGCGACTTTGAACGAGAAAATATTGGAGTTGACTATAATCATGTTAACTCTGGTTATAAGGAAAATATTGATTTCTCAGAAAATACAACCATAGGCATTGTTCGAAAGCTGAAACGTAAGTCACATGCGTATGCATGTGACTTACGTTTTAAAGTGTATACTTTAGGTAACAAAACAAAAAATAAACCTGCCAAAAGAATGAAAAGTACTGATTCAACAACCACTGAAGAACTTTCAATGAGTGTACACAGTGATAGTGATTTATATGACGTCGACCTTGAACAGATGGAAAATTTAAGCAACATTGACCTCGAACACACAGAGAATCTAGATATTATCGACCTCGAGGATGATGAAGTGGTAAAGAGAAAGAATGATGAGAGGGAAGCCGAAATATTTAATGAAATTATGCGTATGGAGTCACAGATTGAGACATGGTATACAAAAACTCAAGACAACGAAACAGAAACAGAATTCACAATTAAAGCAACTGATGAGGACAAGACTGAAAAACAATTACAGACTGAAGAAGAATTATATACTGAAAATAAAGAGTGGAACATAGGAGATAATGTACTAGTTAGATATTATCAGAAAAAAAAATGGCAATATTATATCGGCTTAATTACCGACATTAATGACCAAATTGAAAAAAAATACAAAATATCATATTATAAAACCTTTTCCAAAAAAGGTGATCTCATATTTAAGAAACCAAAACGTTCAGATTGTGTACCTGATGGTATAATTTTAAAGCAAGTAGAGTTGTTGCAAATCAATGAAAATAATGAGTTTGTCTTGTTCAATGAAGAAGATTTATTATATTTTTGATTAAGTTTTAATAATGTCATAAGTTAAACCAAAGTGTTTTTAAAAACAGTAGGTTAAAGGGCCGCATCGACGTACAAACAATTACCATGTAGTCAAAACCCGGGGCTTAGAAACATTTCAAGGATAATTAAAAAAAAACTGATGTTCGATTCCGTGGATATGTTACGGCTAAAGGTCGGTGTGAACGTAAACTTAAGATTAGCCGGCTAAACTTAGGTTTATCTTCGAGAAGCAGCTAAAGTTCGATAACATGTTAGTTTGCGTCGTGATATTCCATCTTTAGCCGGTTAATGTGCACATTAACCGAAACGAAACGGCTAAAAATGTATTCGATAGGCGCGCCGGGCCGGCGGAAGGCTTGAGGGGGCGCGGGCGGTGGGGAGACAACACGCGTGCACGTGGCAATGTTTTGGTTTAGTATTGCGTCATTTTTCTATGCAGTTGGTTGCGCGTATTTGCAATGTCGGCGTTGCAAAATCTCGTAACGCTTAAAACGAAGTTTAACAGTAAGTTTCGTGAGTTACTAACATCAAAACGAACTGATAATAGTTTTTATTTGAGTGACGAACAATACGATAATGTAATTCAAGAAGTCAGGTCAGCAAAACTCGCCGCTAAGCGTTCAACATTGCAGTATCGACGATTAAAAAGATTTGATATTTGCACTATTGGCGGCATAGAAAAGCTAATAGCACCAGTGGCAGGACAAGGCAATAGTATCTTGTATTATGTGAAAAATTCAGACCTGTTTGATGTGTTGCATACCATTCACATTGATACGGGTCATGGTGGGCGGAATCGCATGATAAATGAATCAAAAAAGAAGTACAAGAATGTGACACAAGAAGGAATATTATTGTATTTAAGTTTATGTGAATCCTGTCAAATGAAACTAAAAACTAACAAGAAAGGAATAGTCGTCAAACCAATAATATCATCCGAAATGAACAGCAGGTGTCAAGTTGATTTAATTGACATGCAGAGCAGTCCAGATGGTGAATTTAAATTTATTTTAGTTTACCAGGATCATTTAACTAAATTTGTTCAAATTCGCCCTCTACGTACAAAAACGGCAGTGGAGGTGTCAAACGTGCTTCTTGACATATTTTGCATATTTGGCGCACCATCAATTCTACAATCTGATAATGGGCGCGAGTTTGCGAACAGCGTTATAGCAGAATTATGCAGTAAGTGGTCAGGCTTGAAGATGGTACACGGCAAACCTCGACATAGCCAATCGCAAGGCAGTGTCGAACGGGCCAACCAAGACATTCAAAACATCTTGATGACGTGGATGAGTTATGAAAAATCCTCAAAATGGTCGGAGGGTCTTAAATTTGTACAATTAAAGAAAAATTCCGCCTATCACGACGGTATCAAGAGGACACCCTACAAAGCGATGTTTGGAAGTGAAATAAAAGTGGGTTTGAAGTCATCGTCTTTACCTCATGAAGTAACAAACCAACTAACAACGGAAGAAGACCTACAAGAAGTGATAGATAACTTTAAGGAAAATGACTTGAACGATGAACAACAGACCTCCGAACTTCATACCTCAGAAAATACCTGCCACCTTTGTGAAGAACATGGCATTTTGATTGACGACATGACATGCCCTCTTTGTTCAAAAGAAACAGATATTGAACATAATCGTTCAGAAGCGAAATTAAATTTAGAGTACCAAGCCATTAAAATGAAACGAAATTCAGCTGCAAAGTTTCCAGAATGTCATATAGGCGATACAGTAAGAGTAAAGATACCGGAAGTAGATCGAGGCCGAGGCGATTTTAGGAACATTCTATTGACAGTCTTAGATAAAAATGAAGACGGACTTTATAAATTGGGCAACGAAAACGGTACAATCGAACAGCTTTTTTCACGAAATCAGTTTACAGTTTGTGAACAAAAATTCGTAGATTTGGAAAAAGTGTCATCAGTGAAAATGACTATTCGCCAGCTTGCTAATAAACAGTCAACATCAGGTGGACAAGGCTTTCAAAGATGTCATTGCAAGACAAAATGTGGTACACGCAAATGCCGTTGCCGAATAAATAATGTTCTTTGTAATTCGAAATGCCATTCTAGTTTATCATGTTCCAACAAATAGCCTCATATTATTTAACTATTGTGACTAGATATTGTTTTAAGTAATTTACATTGAAGAAGATTTATTTTGTAATTTTGTTTTATTTTGAAATTTTAAATACCTACAGAAAATTCTGTAATGACCAAATAGTTACTTTTTATTTTATTTTAATGATTAGGTTGATATTGTTTTAAGTAATTAAGAAGAAGTTTATTTTGTAATTTTAAATACCTACAGAAGATTCTGTAATGACCAAATGGTTACTTTTTATTTTATTTTAATGATTAGGTTGATACCTATTGTTTTAAGTAATTAAGAAGAAGAAGTTTTATTTTGTAATTTTAAATACCTACAGAAGATTCTGTAATGACCAAATGGTTCCTTATTATTTTATTTTAATGATTAGGTTAATATTGTTTTAACGACGACACGTTTGGTCTAGTGGTTAGTAACGCTAGTCACAAGACCAAGCGGTCGCGGGTTCGAATCCCGCTAGGGGCAGATGTTTGTGTGATGAGCACGAATATTTGTACCCGAGTCATGGATGTTCAAAAAAAAAAAAAAAAACTAATTAAAATTTTGTAATTGTAATAATTGTTACTTTGAATACCTACATAGTACATAAAAGTATGTGTAATGAAAGTGATTATTTTTTAATAAAGTTTTCGTGTCAAAATAGTAAACATTATTACATTGTTTCCTTTTCCATTTCCTTCTACATTTTTAGCCAAGGACCTGCAGCTACACCTAAGTTTAGCCGGCTAAAGATAGAACAAACTAACATTAACATTTCGTCGAAGATAAACCTAGGTTTAGCCGGCTAATCTTAAGTTTAGGTTCACACCTACCTTTAGCCGTAACAGATACATCTAGACCGTGCAGGTAGTTTTAGGAAATAGCAGTTTTTTTTTTTTAAATATGTACCGAAGAATAGTTTCTGTGTGGGGCGTTCAGAATCATTAGGTACCTACTGAATACGTGGTAAGCGATTGTGCGTCGATGCCGTCCCTCCACCCTGTATTGTTTATTAGTATAAGTGACGTTCCCTAGATTTTTATTGTGGTTAATTCCTTGCCAAATATTTATTTTTTGTCTATTTCACATTTTATTTTAAGTAGGTACCTACTTAGGTAGGTACCTATTTCACGTTTTATAAAGATCTCAATGTTTAAGTATATTTTTACCTTCCCCTTAAATGTTCCAAATATTGCCTTAATTCATAAACAATTGTTAGTATACGATTACTTTAGATTCCAAATAGCCCCTAAGTGGCGAATCGCTTTTTCCATAATAAATGTTACGATGTTAAATATTTGACTTTTTATTTAAAATTAAACCACAAACCTATGATATTATGAAAGGCCGTTTATCCTTCTGTTGTTCCAAATAACGCAAGACCTGTTTAAATTGATACAGCTCCATCGATAAATGAAAAACAAAGTTAGAATATGTCTATTACAAAAAGCCCCAAACTAGCGATATTTGGAATTGCACTTTTGAAAAAAAATATCTCTGTATCTATGTTCAATACCTATATACAACTGTATTTTTCTAGAAGGTATTGATAAGGTTAGTCGTAAAAAAAAATGTCTGAGCTCTTATCCTACGTAGTTTTTGTGTACAACATATTTTTTTATAAAAAACATACCAAATAGCCCCACTTTACGGTACTTGGAATTATATATCGATACATCGATGTATCGAAGTATAAAATATCGCTCAAAAACATCGATACATTAAAAAAATAATATCGATATTTCGATATTTTTTCAACAAGGCTAAATCGAAATATGTAGTGATTTAAAATTATTTACAGGTAATATACATAGGGACCTATTTAAATTTTATGTATTTTACGATTATTTGCAATTAATATTTACAAATAACAATTGGGTTAGTTTTCTGGTTGTTAACTGTGTTCTTCTATCATTCAATATATGCCCGGCTATTGAAAAAAATCTTTTGCACGGGACGGAAGTCGCCACTAGGTGCAATCTTTTTAAGGCGTATTTAAAAAGTATTGGGTACAACGACCGGCGCGGCGCTCGTGCCACCAGCGCAGTGGATCATTGCAGCGTTGCAAGATTGATTCCTGGAGGTGTTGGTCTATCTCTACAATGCCAGCGCTCCAGGGGTTTGTTGGTGTCAACTTTGCCACTTCTGCGTCAAATTGGTCCCATACGGACGTCATGGTAGTAGACACTGTGTTGTAATTATATCAAAATAATTAATTGTACCATGTGCCTGTTCACCTGGCTGAATGCATGTTAACTATTGTCACCTAATAGATATGTCAATATATGGAATAAATATTTTTAGTCTGTGCCAAGCACTCCCGCCGTTTTAATAGGTTATGGGCCCAGCGCAAAGTTTTTGTGAAAATAAATAAGTTTTTGTGTTAAGAAATGGCATCAAGTTATATCGTTAATGTTCCTAAACTCAAGGGGCGCGAAAACTACGATGAGTGGGCGTTCGCTGTCCAAAATTTCTTGATTTTGGAAGGCGTCGATATCAACAAGCAAGACGGTTCAAATGGCGGCGCAACGGCTAGCGTTGAAGAGCAGAAGGCAAAAGCGAAATTAGTTATGACTATCGACCCAAGCTTGTACGTGCATATAAAGTGCGAATCTACAGTGCATGGAATGTGGAAGAAACTTAAATCGCTTTTCGATGACTCAGGATTTACGCGCAGGATTAGTTTGTTGCGGAATTTGATATCGATCCGTCTGGAAAGTTGTGAATCGATGACAGTATACGTTACTCAGATTATCGATACAGCACATAAATTGAGGGGAACAGGCTTCGAAATAAATGATGAATGGATCGGATCATTATTGTTGGCGGGCCTTCCTGAAAAGTTTTCGCCGATGTTGTTGGCCATAGAACATTCGGGAATCGTCATCACCGCTGACGTCATCATAACGAAGCTTATGGACATGAGTGATAATGTTGGCAGCAATGAATCAGAGAGTGCATTTTTGACATCAAAGGGTTGGAAAAAGAAAAAGCCAATAAAACATGGCAACACTGGTGAAGCGTCAACTCAATCTGTCAAAGTCATTAAATGTTTCAAATGTAAACAAACCGGCCATTTTCAAAATCAGTGTCCATAAACGAAGGAAAAAACAGTAACGTTTAGTGCAGTATTTTTAAATGGCAGTTTCGGTAGACCGGAATGGTACATTGATTCTGGAGCCAGCAATCACATGATTATCAGCCAGGATAACATAATAAACGAGTCACAAAACTTGAAAACGAAGGAGATTATAGTTGCAAATAAAACAACTATGCCTGTACTGTGTTCAGGAGATACACATATTACGACTGTTGTTGACAATGTATATCACGATATTGTTGTTAAAGACGTGCTATGCGTTCCTGATCTTACGACGAACTTATTGTCCGTCAGTCAGCTGATGAGTAATGGTAACAAGGTGAATTTCAAAGACGAATATTGTTACATTAGAAATCGGCAGGATGAGCTGATTGGTGTAGGTGAGTTGGTGAATGGAGTCTACAAGTTAATCATCAAGTCAGATGTTCTGTTAGCAGCTGCTGCAGCGACCACTGATGTAATTTGGCACAGAAGATTCGGCCACATCAATAGTAAGGATTTGGATAGTATGAGGAATGGGACAGTAGAAGGCTTGATGTACAACAACAAAGCTACGGTCAGCAAGCTTAATTGTACAGTTTGCTGCGAAGGCAAACAATCTAGATTGCCTTTTCCACATTCCAGTCACAGAAGTGAAAAAGTCCTCGATTTAATCCATGCTGATGTGTGCGGCCCGATGGAGAACGTATCAATTGGTATGTCCAGATATTTTTTGCTATTTGTGGATGACTATAGCAGAATGTCATTTGTTTATTTTTTAAAGAACAAAAGTGAAGTTGGACCGATTTAAGCAAAAATGATTCAGTCCACACTAACCTCATTTCGAGATAATAGAGTTTAAAGTTTATTTCGGTATTTCTCTGGCTTTGTAGTTCTAAATGTTATGTTTTTAATTTTATGTTATTCTAAGTGTTCTAAACTAATTTACATGCATGTATTTAGTAAATAAATTTTAATAGTTTCGTAGATATTCAAGAAAACTTGCGCGTGGATCATTATTACATAATACATTTTGTATGGAATTAGCTGTGTAGGCTGCGGAAAGAAAAATGCAAAAATGTTCCAAACTATGACAAAAATAAAAGCTTAAAAATGTTTATTATTTTTATTTTATTTAAAAAAACACAAATGTTACCCTACTCCTCATCCAAATCAAAGTCGGGTTCATCACAATAACCATCTATATCGTCTATTATTGCATCGTCTCCCTTCAGTTTTTTATAATAACCAATGCAATCATTTGTTATGAGATGGAATAACGATTTCAAATCGTTTAACTTCTTTTTGTTAATCAGTTTTCCTGAAGGCCATAATTCTTGCAAATCTTCTTCTATGACACCCAAATCAACACCTTTTAATTTCTTTTTAATATTCAGTTCTTTGTAGTCCTCATTAAAGGAAGTTCTCATGAACAAAGAATGTTGAGTCTTTTTTGTGATTAAAATTTCTTTTGTTTTGAGCCAGTTTACTTTGCTCTTATCATTAAATATTTTTCTATTAACTATTTTCTTTTCTAGAATTTGAGATCCAACAAAATCACAACTTTCCATTTTATGGACCTGTAAAGGATTTTTGTTTTTGCATTGTTTCATAATGGCAATATAATCATCCACGGAGTATATCCTTTCATATTGCTTGAGTCGAGTCTCAATTTTAGCGAAGTCGTTGTCATTTGGTAGGAAAGTGTGTCCTGATTCCAGGTAACGGAAGCTGATTGTCTCGAGAGTGGGGTGTCTATTTAATAAAGCCTTTAAAATCAAAACGATTTTGATATTCCTGTTTTGCCCTCCGCAACAGTCACTCCACAAAATCAATTCTTTTACTGTAGGAGGTAGCACGCACTTAATATATTTCCTCAAACATGAACCCACTTCTTGGGCCCCTCTGCCTGCCTCGCCTTCAGCCCAAACAAAACAATTCCCAACACCGTTGGAAGCCGAGTGTATACCGCAGTTGTATACCCATAACTGCCTTTTGTAGAAAACTATATTGGTCGGTATTCTAGGTAAAGGCAAGGTTTTCTCCAAATTGTAAGTCAGACATTCAGTTTCTTCACAAGTTTTAGCCTGTTCAAAATCTTCCTTCAGCTTCTTCCTTAAATCTTCGGCAATTTTTTGGTGTTCTTCTTTTTCTCTTTGGGCATTTGCTCTTTCAGCTGAGGTAGTAGAATTTTTCAATGTCATTTCATAAAGATCACATTTGTTACACGTGTCTTTCTTAAGGCTCTTGCACCTCAAATTGAATTTTTGTACAAAAATATGTCTAACAACATTGAAGGATGGACATTTTTCATCTTTTCCAAATTCTTTTTCGAATTCTATTTTGAACAATTCGTAGATTTTTGGTACCGTCATTCCTGGCTGCAGATATAAAGCATCGCTGTTCTTTTCTCTACGATAATGTGACTCGTATTTTGGTAACCTTTTGATAACATCGATAATAAGCTCAATATGTCTTTGTGGCGTTTTATTCCATCCGCCTGCTGTTTCTCCTCTTTTATCTTTTATTTCTCTGTCATTGCGTTTTTTTCGAAGACTGACAGTAACTTTTTGAGGTGTTATTTGCAGAGTTCTACAAAACATGTCTCGACAAACAGGTATATTGCCAAGTGTATACGTGCGAATAAATTCGCGAGGTTTCCTCTTCGACGGGGAGCATAATGTAACGTAACTTCGTTTCTTTTTGCTTTCTGTAATGTTAGATGTTATGTACAAAACTTGAGCTGCGTACGATTCAAGATGTACGAATCTATGAAATTCTCGTTCCCTGTCTTCTTTTGAAACTAAATTAGCACAATCTTTTTTGCATGAACATTTAAAATCTATGAATTTTTTTGATGATACTTTCTTCTTTTTAGTTTGGTAAGGTAAATTTTTGTATTTCCTTTCTTTAATTTCCTGACGACTGTATTTTTGTTTGAGTTTCCTTCCTCTTTTTTTACGACCTTCATTTTCGTTTTCTGGTGCATTCTCTAAACTGCATACGATATCGTTAGCAATTTCTTGTCGGTAATTAATTTGTTTTTCCGCTTCTTCACTTCCTTCGGTGTTATTTTCTGTTTCACGTTCTATTTCTTCCATAACATCTTCAACATTAAGTCTCTCCGTTGATTTTCTTTTTTCAGTTGCCGTACTCGGAGAATGGATTAATGCCTGTGTGGTTTTGATTCTTACTTCATCACAATCAGTGTCACTTTCTGAATCTGTGGTATCTTGTGCTATAAAATCTGGATCTCTTACGCTATCGTCACTGTTATATGTTAGGTTATCATTATCTTCTAATCTTAGTGATGTTGGTTCTTCAACTATTTGGTCTAATGCAATGTGCGTATCATTAGGAACACTCTTCATTATATAAGGAGTCAGAGGTGAATATGACGGCGGAGGAATTGACAAATTGGAAAGTAGCGTTGGACTAGTAACGCCATCATTATCTGAAACATGAAAAATAAGTGGTTCTGACAATCCAATTTAATTTTCTTAACAATAATATGATATTAATCGGGATTGCTTTAAACGTAGTTTTGCTAGATCCTTCTGTGCCAGTAGGTAACAAAGTATTGTTTGTCCCCGCCTGCAGCGCCTTAAAGTATTTAGTTTAACTAATTTGAATATACATTGTGAGACTTGTTTTTCCCTTTTCAGTTCATTATTTTTAAGCAGTCGGGTTTTTTGTTTTTATAATAATAATTTTACATACATACATACATACATAAAACAGTCATCATTTAGGAATTTTAATGTAAATAATAGTACCTTCTAATCTCGGTGATGTTGGTTCTTCAACTATTTGGTCAAATGCAATGTGCGCATCATTAGGAACACTCTTTGTTATATGTGGAGTCAGAGGTGAATATAACGGCGGAGGAATTGACAAATTGGATAGTAGCGTTGGACTACTGACATCATCATTATCTGAAAGATTAATTGCAATAAAATTAAGATGTTGATTATTGTATTTTGAACTTTAGTCTAACGAACATTTTACTGTCCTGGTATTAAATAGTACCTTACCTTCAGATATTCGTTTTTGGAAAACTTCACCAGAAGCCATTTGGCTAACATTGATTGGCGATTTGTTAACTTCGGTTTCTTCAATAGCATTCTCTAAAATAAAAGATCTTTCCCGATCTTTCAAGTTACGTACTTCATTCGTGCAATCTCGCTGTAAACAAGAGGCTAATTCCTCGTCATCACTTGCCTCGATATATGTTTCTTGTCGACTTTGAGTATTGTCAATGCGCTGAACTACTGTGCATTCTGACCCCGACATAGAGTTTATGACATCTTTTGGCTTAAAAGGGCATACCGTTTCCTCATCATTACTGTCGCTTGCTTCTACATATGTTTGCCTTTCATTAAAATGTGAACTATCTTTAATACTAACAATCCCCTGAAGTGGATTTTCAGAGCACCGTTCAACAAAAGAGTCTTCACAAGGTTCTTCAAGCATCTCATTTGTCAAAATGTTGAAATTTTTTTCCGTTTCTGGAGACATTTCTCTGATTGGCGATGACGTACAAGATTGTTGATTTTCGTCATCTGAAACAATATGGAGCCGTCGTGTATATTTTTGTATCCCTGATAAGTACTTTAACTCTTTACGTTCCACCTATTTAAAATTACGTCGGGCCACGTTCAATATAGGGTCTCAAACAAAGCGCGAAAAAGCAAATCAGCTGTTTCACACATTTTGGTTAAGTAGGTATAAACATTTTGTATAAAACAGCTGTTTTTTTTTCTAAAAAACACTTTAAAAACAATGTGGAAATAAGTAGATACCTAGTATTATGTGTTCTTACCTAGCTTACTTTGAGCGGTTTGACGAGAGTTTTTATTGCAATAGTCTTTCTGAACCATCCTTATAATGTTATCACTCCTCTTACATTTCTTTGAGAGATGTGAATAATTAAGAAGCGAACCGCCACCTTCTACGGCAAAACAAAAAAAATGCAAATAGGTAAATAATAAGTAAGTAGGTACGTACGGTCGGCTGTAGTTAGATAGTAGGTAGGTTAGTTCCAAATAATTTGGAGCTGTGTTTCTAGGTACCTACCAACTTATTCTGAGTAAAATGTATAGGTAGCAAGCCGGGCATAAAGGTTATTTAGCGGCTAAATATACCTAAAAGTTCATCCGTAGATTAAGTAGATAATGTCACCTGCACGTAATAGTAATTATTGTAACAAAATATGATTATAAAATACATAAACCACAGAAGTTACTGCAATGAAAACAATTTAAAAGAATATGAGTAGGTACATAAACACAACGCGATCGTAAAATATCTACGAGACATATTAATAATTATTACCAGTAGCTATCTACAATAATAAAATTACTTACCATCATCTTTTTGCCCTGCATCTGTTCTTTTACGTACACTTTTTAATATTGAATCTTTTCTATTCATTTCTAGGTTTAAGACTAAACTTTTGATAAAAACTCGAATCACCAACTTTACAAAACACAATTTAACAAATTCAATTACAATGAGATGTTACTCATGCACTTTTCTTTATTTTTACTACGCAGCAATAAATTTCACACAACGTTTCAATAGACGAGATCAGTACGAAAGTACCTACCCACAACCTAATAAAGTAATAATGTTTGCAATGAGTGCAGTTTTTTGTTTTGAAAAATATTTAATGACACAATAGTATTTACTCAACAATTACTTAATAAACAAATTTGCCATAAATTGCGAAGTGGATCCTTTTTGTTTATTCAATTAAAGTATAATATAGTTTTCATTTCAAAATTGCAAAAACGTTTCAAGCTCTGAAGTTCATTTTGTGTTAAAATTTAAATGAAGAAAACACGCAGCAGCATTATTTGCAAAAAAGATTCAAGTGAGGTGGATCGTTTTTGTAAAACTTTAACAGTAATTTTTCACTGCGCTTAAAGTTTTACAAAAACGATCCACCTCACTTGAATCTTTTTTGCAAAACTTTAGCACATTTGAAATGGTTGGTTTAGAAATATGCAAAAATGATCTTCAATAAGTTTGTCTACATGACCACATTATTCTAAAAAAATAGAATAAATTTCATGCAAAACATACAATTTTATTGCAGGTACAAAAAAATGCAATAAAAGATAGAAGGTTTAAATAGTTATATACGTATTTCATTAAAGTTTTCGGTATAAAAATAATATTTTGTTTACTTTTTAGCCGAGATATTAATGATAATTTTATATTTAACCGTGAATCGTTTTTTAAGAATTGAATTTTTCGTTTTTCTTTAATTAAATAGAATAGTCATGTGGTCTGAATCAGTATACTTCTGTAGTCGAATGTTATTTGGAATTGAGTTAAAATGATTCAAGGTTATTGGAACATTTAAGCAGAATGATTTTTATAATATTTTCCATATTGTATAAAAAGCATTATTGTTCCAAGTAGTTTGAATCATTATAGCAAAAAACAAAAAACCTATATCAGGGCAACCAAGAAAATGCAAAAATGATTCTAATAGCTTGAAACATTTATGCATTATGAAAAAATGATGTTCGCTATGACAGTTGTGGTTTGGACCATACGGATTTTCGTCAATTATTAACATAGAGTTCCGAGTCTTTGATATGTTAAAATATACCTTATTTAGAGTACATAAGTCACAAAAACTCGAAATTGTCGAGATTGTGGGTTGGATCATTTTTGCATAAATCGGTCCAGTTATTAATTGCTTTAAGGAGTTTAAACTCATGGTGGAAAAGCAAATGAGTACCAGTATTAAAGCACTTAGAACAGATAATGGCACAGAATTTTGTTCAAATGACATGAAATTGTTTCTAAAACAATGTGGAATAATACACCAAAGAACAAATCCCTATAACCCGGAACAGAATGGTATGTGTGAAAGATTTAATCGCACCATAGTAGAAAGAGCCAGGTGTCTACTATTTGTGCTAAGTTTGAAAAAAAGTTTTGGGCAGAGGCAGTGCACACAGCTGTATATTTGAAAAATATGTCTATGGCTTCAGGATTACACCAAAGGACTCCATATGAACTGTGGACAGGGCGTAAGCCAGATGTGAGCCATATAAGGATTTTTGGTAGTATTGTGATGTGTCATATCCCAAAAGAAAAACGTTGCAAATGGGATAAAAAGGCAGAAAAACTTATCCTAATAGGGTATACTGACCATGTAAAGGGTTACCGACTATATAACCCGGTAACAAAGAAAATAATAACAAGCAGGGATGTTACCATCATAGAGCCCAAGGATGACTCAGAAATGATGATAATAACTGAACAACAGCAACAACAAGCGTCATCATCAGATCAAACGGATCATACTGACTCGGATAATGATAGCACCTATGTAGAAGAGGTAGACACTACCCAAACCTCTTCAGATGAGTTTTATGATAGTATACCTGTAAAGGAGGTGAAAGATATTGCTGAGTCAGTTCAACCAGAAAAAGTGGTTAGACTTAGAAAGAAGCCAGATAGGTATGGCTTCAGCAATATGTGCGTTGATCTAAATGATGATTTATTTGGAGACCAGATAACATATGAAGAGGCTTTGAATGGGTCAGAATCACATGAATGGTGTAAAGCTATGGATGAAGAACTAAAATCATTCAAAGAAAATGAAGCATGGGAAGTGGTGGAAAGACCAGCTCAAGCTACAGTGGTTAAGTGCAAGTGGGTGTTCAAAAAGAAAATAGACAATTGTGAAAAAGTGGAAAAAGTGAGATATCGTGCGCGTTTGGTTGCGAAAGGTTTTACACAAAAAGCGGGTATAGATTACAAAGAGACTTTTTCACCAGTGCTCCGCTATTCAACTCTAAGACTCTTATTTGCTTAAGTGTTAAGTATAACCTAGACATGACTCATCTAGATGTAACCACAGCATTTCTAAATGGATACTTGCATGAAACTGTTTATATGAGCTTACCCAATTATTTTGTGTGTCCTGATAGAGAAAATAAAGTTTTAAAGCTAAAGAGGGCCATTTATGGCTTGAAACAGTCAGCTAGAGAATGGTATAAGCGAGTAGATGACTGTTTGCAAGGTCTAGGATATAAAAAGTCAATGTATGAACCTTGTTTATTTGTTAAACAAGATGAATTGTATAAAACATTTATTGCTTTGTTTGTAGATGATTTTTTTTTATATTTTCTAATTGTAAAGATGAAACAGAATGTCTTAAAACAGAATTAAAATCTAAGTTTAAAATTAAAGATTTAGGAGAAATAAGACATTGTTTAGGTATGCGGGTTAGAAAAGATAAAAATGTAATTAGTTTAGACCAGGAAAAGTTTGTGGATCAGTTGTTGAATAAATTCCACATGAAAGATTGTAAGTTGTAACCCAGTTAGCACACCTATTGAGGTAAATTTAAAGCTTGCAAAGGAAGATGTATGCTCAACTGAGTATCCTTATCAACAGTTGATAGGTAGTTTGCTATATTTATCTATACTTACTCGTCCAGATATATGTTATGCAGTTAATTACCTCAGCCAATTCAATAACTGTTTTAGTAAGACTCATTGGAAACATGCAAAGCATATTTTAAAGTATTTAAAAAGAACAAAACATTTTGGTTTAAAATATGTAAAAGATGATTTAGATTTGACTGGATATGCAGATGCTGATTGGGCATCAGATAGCACAGATAGAAAATCTTATACTGGTTTTATGTTTAAAATGTCAGGTAGCGTAGTTTCATATGAATGTAAGAAACAGTCTGTAATAGCATTGTCTAGCACTGAAGCAGAATATGTAGCTATTTGTGAGGCTAGCAAAGAAGGTATTTACTTAAGGAATATGTTGTTAGAATTGAATTGTAGAAATAATATACCTGTATTGATGTATAATGATAATCAAAGTGCACAGAAACTTACAAAGAATTCTGTATTGCATAAGAGAAGCAAGCATATAGATGTGAAATTTCATTTTGTTAGAACTGCTGTTGAAAATAAGTTTGTAATAATAAACTATTTGAATACAAATGATATGCCTGCTGATATATTGACGAAAGGTTTGAGTTGTCAAAAGCATTACAATTTTTTTTAAGGAATTTGGCGTCACAGAATTGTAGATTCTCTGTTTGTTAAAAGTGTGACGTCGTACTCCATACATTGTTTTTTCTCTTTTCATAGATTACTTTAAAGAAAGTGTAATATGTACCTTATTTTGATATGGGAGTATGTTGTAATTATATCAAAATATTAATTGTACCATGTGCCTGTTCACCTGGCTGAATGCATGTTAACTATTGTCACCTAATAGATATGTCAATATATGGAATAAATATTTTTAGTCTGTGCCAAGCACTCCCGCCGTTTTAATACACTGACGTTGTTGGCTCTGATGTTGAAGGCGTTGGCTCTGGTGTTGGCGTTGTAGTAAGCTTGTGTGCGTGAATTGTTATTGTGTTCTGAGCGGCAACAGCGCCATTTGCACGAACTTCACTCTCCGCCTGTGCGTCCATGCAGAGCGGACAGGTTAGAACTCGTTTTTGCGTTGCAGAGAGAAAAAAGTGATATTGCAAGTTTTTTTACGCGAAATTTGATTCGAAAACTGATGTACAGACATGTAAGTACCTGTGTTAATGTATTATTTCTATCCCGAGCTTATTATAGGAGTCCAAAACATTAAATTTAAACCAGATTTTTTCGCCGGTTAAGTTTGAGGTTAGAATTGCGTCATCTTTTTTAACTACGTGTGGATCGGGGCAAGATGATCGGGGCATAATGGGATACTATCCCGTTTTGCCCCGCCCTTGTGATTAAAATAACATTTTCTATGTAGGTACCTACTGATAATATTTTTAAATTCTACTTAAATCAGGATCAAAAGTATTTACCTATTTATTTATTTGTCTACAGATAAAATGGTTCGCAACTATAAACGAAAAACAGATCGTGGCAAATGGAACGAAGAAGACATGAGAAGAGCAGTAAATGCTGTTCTTACTGATAGAATGGGATTTCTTCGAGCCTCGGCTACTTACGATGTTCCGAAGTCGACCTTAGAACGACGAGTAAGAAAAGCTCGTGAAACTGTTAATGCCGACACTGATTCTGATAACGACTGCGGGAAAAAATTTGGGACGATTCAAAACAGTTTTCACAGTCGAGCAAGAAAATGAGCTGGCGGAGTATGTGAAATCTATGGAAGCACGGCTTTTTGGTTTAACAGGAAAAGAGCTACGCATTATAGCTTATCAGTTGGCTCAGCGGAATCATATAGATAACCCATTTAATACAGAAACTGGTATGGCAGGAGAAGATTGGCTCAGCGGGTTTTTAAAACGACACCCTGATCTAGCATACAGACGCCCAGAACCAACATCAGCTGCAAGAGCGATGGCTTTTAACAGAGTGGCAGTCGATAATTTTTTTACATTGTTGGAAAATGTAATAGATAAACATAAACTGATGCCTGAAAGGATCTACAATGTAGACGAAACGGGGATCAGTACTGTTCCAAAAAGTCAATCTAAGATATTGTCAACGAAGGGCCAGAAGCAAGTCGGCTGCCTCTCATCAGCAGAGAGAGGTCAGTTGGTCACTGCTGAAATTTGTTTTAATGCCGTTGGCACCTATGTCCCGCCAATGTTAATATACGCTCGGAAGCGGATGAAAGAAGAACTTCTGGATGATGCTCCGTCAGGGTTTTGGGGTACATGCAGTGACAATGGTTGGATTACAACAAAAATATTTTTTGATTGGTTTAAATCATTTGTGCAGTTTGCACAACCAACAAAAGAAAAGCCTGTATTGCTTCTGTTAGATGGTCACTCTTCACATACCAAAAATATTGACCTGATAGATTATGCAAGAGAAAATAATGTGATTTTACTATGTACACCACCACACTGCACTCACAAATTGCAGCCTTTAGATGTGTCTTTCATGAGACCTTTAAGCACGTACTACAGTGCAGAAGTGAAAAAATGGCTCAGAGATCACCCTGGTCGCGTGGTTACACCATATCAAGTGGCAAAACTTTTTGGACAAGCTTACTTAAAAGCAGCCACAATGTTAACAGCCATAAATGGATTTCGGAAATGTGGTGTATGGCCGCTAGATAAAAATGTATTTACGGATGCTGATTTCATAGCTGCAGAGACGACTAACACAGAAAATCTGGCAAGAGAAGAGCTAAATGTGGAAAATGCTCAATCAACTCAAACATCCGAACCTGCAATCACTGAAGAAAATCTATCGCGGCCATCCCCTTCAGTTCACCTTGGCCAAATTTCGTCTGCAACCGGGGGGGGTTTTTTATACTACTGGGACGCATGACACCGCGCTCTCGATGTCTTCACGCTACGGATGAGCCGTTCCCACATTTTCCACACTGTCGATATAATCATCCATGTAGTGTTGTTTACAAATAGCTTGCACAGCGCTTGGCATAGTTGACTCGAACCGTTCGGCATTTTTATTTTTAATAAATTGTGCTACGAAGGGCGAGCAGTTGTTTTCACCGGTTTGTCCGGTGATTCTCTCCACAAGAAACGTAATGCGTCTCTGTCTTCTTCTACAATTTTTATTCTTAGGAACATATCTCTGATGTCGCCGGTTACAGCTATTTTATTTTCTCGGAATCTTAACATGGTTCCGTATAAAGAAATTAATAGGTCAGGTCCTTTCAATAAGTAATCGTTCAAACACATGCCATTTGTCTTAGCGGCAGCGTCGAACACTAATCTTAATTTTTGCTTGTTCGGGTTATCGACCCCGAAATGAGGTAAGTACCATGTTTTTCTTGACGGATCAGACTTCATTGATTTATCGTCGATTTCAGAAGCATAGTCGTTGGAGATGAGATGTTGTATTCTTTCCTCGTAACGGGAAGAATATCCTGCGCTGGACCTCATCTTCCTCTCGACTCCTCCTCGAAAGTTTCGAGAAACAAGTAAAATTAAATGCTAATGTTAGTACCAACCTTCATTAATCCACGTTTCATCTTGATAATATATAGAACGACTCCCTACGATACTGTTTTATTTTTTGCATACAACGATGCCGCCATAAAGTTATGTCATCTCGGTCAATTAATACACTGCGGCGTTTTCTGGTCATGAACTTAAATCGAAGGTGTTTCAAAATTTTAAGTAACGCACTTCTTGAAAATGACTGAAGTTCTGGGTCATCATTTACGACTTGAAGAACCTAAAAATTAAATAATTGTGTAGGTAAGTACGAACTTGAAAACTAGGTACAGTCTGCAAGCATCATTACAATACCTGCCAAAATTAAAAATATTAAATAAACAGAATTAGCATTACCTTGGTCAAGGATGGTGATTCGTTTCTATAAAGAATTGGTGTACTTTTGACGTATAGCCGAAAGAGTGTAATCGTCCAATTTGTTTTTGAAATCTATTTTAGGGCCAGGTATTTTCGGAGAGTTAAAATTTTCATTTTCTTTGTGCTCTTTCAGCACGTTGTATATTGAAGCTCTGGATATGTTTAATATTTCGGCAGTTTTTAAAACACATTCGTTTTTTTTCGGCGTCTCGGTTGTCTAACCGAACGTCAGACGGTGGAAGAACCTGGCACCCTTTCTTTCTTTTTGCCTCTATGGTTTCAGTGATGCTGCTGTTGCTAGGACGTCCTCTTGATGGCTGGGTCGTAATACCATAGGTACATAAGACATCAGCCAGCTCTGACCTGAATTCTGACAGATTTTTCAGCTTCTTTGGATCTGCACCTTTTCTTGTCTCTACAGTTTTGTATAGAACCCAAGAGTTTATAAGTGGTAAAAAATCCTCATATACCATTTCCTGGTCTTGACTTTTATTCTATATCTGCCCAAAAATGAATCCATGAGATCAACGCCCCCCATATGGGCGTTGTATTCTTTGACTATTTTTGGGCAGTCTATAATATAATTATTTTTTTCTTTTCTGTTTTGTCATACCGTTCGATGGACTGTATTGGTTCAGCTCCTACGTAGGTCGAGAGCAGAACTACTTGTTTGTTATCTTTCCAGCTCACTGAAGACATGTCGACCCCATCAATATGTGTAATATATTCCACATGCGACCCTCTTGGCACTTGTTTTTTCATTACATCCTGCTTTGAGGGTAATTTACATTTCCTACCTAGGCGGTTTCTTTGAACAGTTCCTACACATTGTATTCCTTCTTTAGCAAAACAATACATCAAGGGCAATGTGGTATAGAAATTATCATGGTATATAATGTGATTAGCATGTCTGGGAATTATTCTAGCAAGTTTTATCACTGTTTGTGATACAACCCCTATATCAGGCTCGTTAGGCAAACGATTATCTTTTTCTTTGCCAGCGTAAATTATAAAGCGATAAGCAAAACCTGTCAGAGAACACAATACAAATAATTTAAAACCCCATTTATGGGGTTTATTAGGCAAATATTGTTTTAAAAAATGGCCCATCTTGGTGGCACACATTTGCTCATCGATGGATAAGCGCTGACTGATTGGAATGCTGGAGAACTTGGTATTAAGATGTTCAATTACAGGGCGTAGCTTGTGAAGTCGGTCATGCTGGGGATGATCTATTGGTAGGTGTTTATTGTTATCGTTGAAGTGAAGTATTCTTCTTATTTTTTCATATTTATTGACAGGCATCGCTTTTATAATTGCCTCAAACCCGTGCTTGTTAGCCCAGTAACCACGTACACTTGGATAGTGGTAGACACTCATATAAATCAAGATTCCCAGATATTTTCGCAGTTCTCCTAATGTTATGACGTCTGGTCTATCAGGTTTCTTTTGTACAGCATAATTATTTGTTTCAGTAACAATTTGTGAAAGAAATTCTTCAGTAAAAAAGTAGGAAAAAAATTGGAAAGGTGTCTGAAGGTTCATCAAACTTTCAGGGTATTCTTCAGTTCCATTAAATTTTATGGCATTTTCGTTGAATGGCAGAGGTTGGTTTTTCCATATCAACCTCTGAATGTCTAAAGAATGTACCGGTGCATCATTATTATTTGAAGGAACAGCATCCGCTATTACAATAAGAGGATCGGGTATAATTTCTTCGTTATTATCATTAGACCTAGCCGCACCGTCGTCATCATCATTTTCTAAAACATCTTATAAATCTTGTTGGGTAGGATAAAAATCAAGTTCGTCACCGTCCGACTCGAAATCGTCTTCAGAAATGGCGCCATCTTCTAGCTGGCGCAACCAAAACTCAATGTCACCATCTCTCCTATTATTTTCTGCCATTTCTAAAACAAAATAACCAACATAACCACATGCATACCTCACCAAAGCAAAATAAATAAAATCACAAAATGTATAGCTTCAAATAGATTTGAGGTTAGAAACTTATTTTATAATTTTCTCGAAAAATATGCATTACCTCGTAAAAAGAGTGGTAGCGTTATAATCGGGGACCCAAGCCCTATCAGATTTGGCTCTTTTTAATCCCCATATCCTGCTCTACCAAACTAAAGTCAAGCCTTAATTTGTAACACAACTGCATTTTGTTTGTTTTAGATTCCAAACGACAGTGTTGTTTGTCATTACTGTTGGTTATTAGTTGAACAAACAAATAATCCAACAAGTAGCAATGCGCCAACTGAATCAATTGCGCATCGAAATCTTTGTATTGGTTGTGGTCATACATTGCATCGTGTAAGGTCTCACGCCTTAAATAACAGTTCAGAAAAAGATGCTATCAGACGCGTGATAGAGCAACAGATTGCACCACTACAGGTAAGCAATATCCTTCAATGATTTTATGTATTGCTGGTTGATGTTTTTTTTCTGATTGCAATAAGATATTTTTGTTTTTGTTAACAGTTGAGATCAACAGATAAGATCTGTCACCCATGTTGGCAAAGAAGTTACCGTTCTGTTCAACGGAATTTAAACACCCCATCATCATCAAGTATTTATGAACCATCAACAGCCTCTGATGTAGCAACACCATTGCATGTAGAGAGTGAATCAAATCAGTCAATTGTAGAAGAATTTCAACCATCTCCACAGTCAGCAACACCAACAACACCAGGGCCTTCATCGACATTGCCAGTCCCACAGGTGCCTATGAATGTCATTGAGCTACTGGAATTTGGCCGGGCATCAGACACTCAGGCTCGTTGCTTTTTTCCTAGTTGCCGTCAACTTGAGAGATTGAGTGTTCCAATATCAATAAGAAGAAGATTATTTTCTGAGTATAATTATTATGTGCCAGAAAACTGTCGAATTTGCTCTCACCATTTGAGGAGCAATGACTGGCCTGAATTGATGGAATCTGAAAATGTTATCCACACATTTACGGCACAACATATTTATGATTTTACAGAATTATTAAAACATGGATGACTACGTGGTGCATTATTGGTTTGGTATGAGTAAGGAAGACTTCAGAAATATATTACTAGAAACTCCACGGCTAGCCAATATGCACAGAAGTTCAACTGCCCTTGCTGCATATTTAATGAAATTAAGAAATGGTGACTCTGGAGATCGTATAAGTTCTTTATTTCAAGTTCCTAGAAGTACATTAGAGGGTTTAATGGCAAGAGCAAGAGAACTTTTACATCAAGATTTTGTTCCAAGGCATTTAGGTATCGGTCACATTACAAGAGAAAAGATAGCAACAAAGAAATCTTTTAATACAAATGGCCTTTTTGGTGGCACTGAAAGGGAGGGTGAGAGGAGACCAATAATAATAGTTGATGGAACCTACATAATATATTGTAATAAAAGTGCTAACTATGCCTATCAAAAGAAAACTTACTCATTACATAAATATAGGAATTTGGTAAAACCATTCTTGTTTGTATGTTGTGACGGTTACATAATAGATTCTGGGTCCCTATCCAGCCGTAACGTCGGATGCTGACATTGTAAATAATGAGTTTGGAAACCCAGAGAGTACATTGCGTCAATATTTTCAAGAGGGAGATGTGTTTATTCTAGATAGAGGTTTCAGAGATGCAGTCCCATTGTTGAAAAACTGTAACTACTCTGTGCATATGCCATCAACATTACAGGATGATGAAAATCAGTTGTCAACTTTAGAAGCAAACAAAACTAGGGCTGTTACTATTTGCAGAAGGGTGGTTGAAGTTATAAATGGGATTTTTAAACAGCGCGGCGGTTTAAAATATTCCGACATGAGTTCAACAACAGAGCTTCACCACATCTCATGATTGACTTTTCCATAGCTTAATCAGCTTCCGAATAAACTCAACACGTACGGAATCAAAATACCTATGATGTGTGACAATGGTACAAAATATATGGTTAACGCTTTGCCATACATCGGAAGAGCCACCGACACCGGAGGATTACCTCAGGGAGAGTACTACGTAAAGGAATTGACCCGTCCTATACATAGCACTAATCGTAACGTGACATGTGATAATTGGTTCACGTCTGTATCTCTGGCCAAATCACTACTTGCTGAACCATACAAACTCACGCTTGTTGGTACGATAAGATCTAACAATAACGGGAAATTCCTCAAGAAATGAAAAACACCCGGCGTCGACCTGTTGGTACATCCATGTTCGCCTATGATTTTGACCTTTGACTTTGGTTTCCTACAAACCAAAACCAGCTAAAATGTTCCTTTTATCTTCGTGCGACGAAAAAGGGCTCATAAATAATGAAACTGGAAAGCCGGAGATGATCATGTTCTACAACCAGACCAAAGGTGGTGTAAATACATTGGACCAAATGACTTGCTCTATGTCATGCTCTAGAAAAACTAACCGATGGCCAATGGCTATTTTGTATGACATGCTAAATATATCTTTTGTAAATTCATATGTTATATACTGTCATAACATATCAACAAAAAATGAAAAACCCCTAAGTCGAAGACAATTTATGAAAAAACTTAGCACGCAGTTGACTACTGAATGGATGCAAAAAAGACTAGAAGCACCTACGTTGAAGCGCAATATCCGGGATATAATTGAAGTCATCCTAAAAAAACCTTCCGATGACTGTTCTGAAGAAAATGAGGGTCCACCACCGCCAAAAAAAAGAAGATATTGCTCTTATTGTACATCTAAAAAGAAGAGAATCAAAATGACGTGCGCCAAGTGCCAAAAATCTATCTGCGGCGAACATCACGTTCATGTATGTATCGGATGCATCTAAAATATTTTTTTTGTTACATTGTTAGTTTTTTTAGTTGATTACTTCATAATTTACTATTTTTCAAGAGAATTGTATACTATAAGTTTTTTTTTTTTTTTAATGAGAAGACTGTTAAATTGCCTAAGTTCCTAAAATTTTTCTAAGATTTATTTGATTAAAGATTTTGTAATAAAAATATATAAATATTAATTAAAATTGTGTTTTTCTTCTTTTAGTAATCTACACAATTACATAAACAGTCAAAACATATCAATCATACTTATAGGTTTTTAATAAAATCATTAGTAAATAGATGCGTCTCGCAAGCGTATGAGTAGTTTCTTTGTGCGTCGCAACATGAGTAGTAATGTAGGGTTAAAAAGCATTGAACACAATTGGTAGTGTTTTTTACTTGCACTGGTAACACCAAGTGTCCAGTCAGAGAAATAAAAAAAATAAAAGACGCCATCTTGTTGTCTCGCAGAGTCTGTCAAAGGTGCACGCGTGTGTTTCGGCAGTGAATTTTAATTGTGAATTTTGGCGATTTCAAAGGTAAATAACAGTTTTTTGTTGTACGCATCTTATATATCATTATGCATGGGTAACTACTAAGTGCGTGGTAATTTGTTTATGTTTAAAATGCAACTCAATGTCGAGTTATGGCTATTTATAACCTTGAAAAGTCGCGCTTTAACGTTACTTCTATGTAACTTAGATGTCACTGGTAACGTAGATTATATGTTATGTAACGTTTTACTGTTGTAAAGGTTTGTACATAACGCAATTCATTACAAATACTTTTTTGTTGAAGTGTGAAGTACTACTATCGTACCTACTTGCGTTCAAACAACACGTATTTAATTTAACTCTAATCCCGAACAAGCAATAGTGAACCTTAAAACAAATACCAGTTATGATGACGAATGTAACCAGAGACTACTATATTAAGATCTCTAACCGTATAATTATGTTGTCAATGAAATCATATTCATATACTTACAGCGCATTTCATATCAATGCGTCATAATATTAAATTTTGTATTGCTTATAAACAAAATGTGTGTGTATCTTAATATTATATTAACAATAAAATAAATTTAAAACCTTTATTTTATTGAATTTTAGGGGAAAGATGTGAAGTAGTATTCATGAAATATAATCCTGTGTTCTATTATAATAAACTCAGTATTGTAACAGCATTCGTTGTATCATTTACTCACCTTTAATCCGCCCTCCGTACATGGCGACCGTGACAGTAAAATAAATGTTTACATTCCATTGACCAAAACGGCACAAGTGATATCATAATGTATAGCATCGGAACCAATCTTCTGTCCGAACTCGGCACAATAACTGTTTTATTTTATGAAAATTTTAGAAGTTCTTTTCAAAATGGGAACTACTAATACAAAGGAAGAGGTTATAGTTCCACAAAACGCAGCAGGTGGAAGTAACGTAGCAGACATCAGGCAGCTGGCAGTGCACGCTAGCACAACCAATATCATCTTGATCGTGGTGCTCTTATTAGTATCGTTGGCGTTTTTGTACGGTGTCTTCAGAATATACAAAAATTGTCACAACCAATGGATTGAAAACGGAATCAGAAGGGATAGACTACGATATTCTATTTGGAAACGAAGAGCGGATGCGGACAACGAATTACGAACCAATGCGAGGAGCAACAGAAAGGACGGCGGAGACATCGTTTAAACCTTTAGTGTGTGGTAACGTATCAGTGCGCGAAAATTCTAAGTGTTTTGTACCAGTGTGCGAAAATTCAAAGCGTTTTGTACCAGTGTGCGAAAATTCAAAGCGTTTTGTACCAGTGCGCGGTTATTTAACGTGTATTAAGTACGTATATCGTCTATTCGCTATGTTCGTGTAATCACCTATTATCACCTATTATGTAAGGTGTATCAGAGACGTATGTTTATGAACTATGTAACCAAAAATATAGTTTATGAATCTAGGGTTAAAAAAGGGTTGTTTTCCGTTGCATAAGTGGACGTTTAGTCATGATGTGTCTCCTGAGAGTTGTAAAGACCTAAATATCGGTGAAAATCACTTGTCAAAAACATTAGGGTTAGGTTGGTATGCAAAAAGTGATGAGTTTTATTTTACAACTTTTCGTATTTTACTGCTATTACCCCTGATTCGTAACTATCTCAAATACTGAGGAATTGACCAAAATTATTACATTTGCCCCTGAACACCGGGTAAATGTAATAAGTGAGGTACTTTTTTTTTAAATTTGGATACCGTCAGCTGCCCTGATTTTGCCTAGCGTCCTGTGTTTGCCTAAAATGAAAAAATGGTAATATCTTTTTCAATTTACTAGCTTGGCAATCGAAACATTTGTCAGCTTTTAGAATTAGTAAGTGGCAACACTAAATTGGTCACGTTATGTTGGTATAGTCACCAGCACATAAGTTGGCAAGGTTTTGGCGTAGTGGGGGTAAGTTCGCGCATCGTGCACAAGAGTGGAACAAAAAAGTGGTGACTTTTATTGATCGTCATTATTTTATGGTTGTTGCCATCATTTACATTTAATAATATCTGATTAGAAGAAAGTTGAAGAAGGGAGTGGAATTCGTAAAGCCTATTGGGAGTTATAAATAATATGCATACGAGGAAATGCTCAAAAAGTATGCGAAAAAAGACTTTTTCCTTAATTTTTTAATTTAAAACAACAACAATAATATCAACTCGTAACAAAAACTAAATTTAAAAACAATAACAATAACTCTTTAACATAAACACAACAAAAACAAAGGGTACATCTTTCGTGCACGCAAGTGTAATCGGGAGTTCGGGAGGCAACAGTCGACTGTTGCACCAATCGCGCGCTCGGATTGACGCTACCTCATACCCCGCGTCCCGCTTGACTACCAAAGAGACCTAAAAAACGACTTGTGCGCATCTAACGACTCTTGCCAAGTTACGTACATGCATAATTTTTGACAGAATTTGTGTGAGTGTGCTAGCACACTCGCTACTTGGGTCCCGAGGCGCCCCTCAGTCGCCGGCGCGCGTGCTGTGAAACGGACGTGGTCGTGGCGAATTTTTGATTTTCGGCAAGCCGCGGTAAGTTTTTACGTAAAATATTATTAGCTGTAGCTCGTACTACCAGAGCCTTTTCGTCAAGTAATTGTTGTTGCCAGTTTAAACGGATATTAAGCTATTGATTTATGATAAATATGGAACTATAATGTTTAGAATTCCTTAATATTTGATGTTTTTTCTAAATTAGGTACTTTGGTGCAATTGTACCAACATCGCCGGGGTCAATGGTACCGGTACAGTTGACCCCATGGTAATAATAACAGAGTAAAAAAATAAATACTTAGAATAGAATAGAATAGAATATTTATTTGCGTAAAACATGGTATACAGGGTTGTTAAATGCAAATTGAGGCATAAGCATGTTTAGCTAGGTTAAAACATAGCATGCAAAATTTTAAAAACAAGGAACAAATCAAGTAAATCATCAACATTTTTTGTTTATAAATTCTTTTAGATTATAAAAACTAAACTCAAGTAACCACTTATGCAAGTTAATTTTAAATAATTTTGTATTTAAAGTTTTAAAATGCCTTGGTATTTTATTATAAACGCACACACACATTGCCAAGCAGTTACTATTGTACTTAGACAGTCTAGGCAAATCATTTAACACAAGCTTATATGGATCTCGCCGGTTCCGAGGATTGACATCATTTGCAGTCTTAAATAGTTGCTTATTTTTCATAACAAACACACATATTTCATAAATGTAAAGCGACGGTAACGGTAACAAACCAAGTTTTTTAAATATTGGTCTACATGAGTCGTCAGGCTTAAGTCCACAAATTGCTCTCATGCACTTTTTTTGAGCGATGAATGCTCTTTGGAGGTCAGTGCTGTTACCCCATATTATTAGTCCATAACGTAACAACGATTCGACGTTCGCGTGGTATGACATTACAGCAGTTTTTATATTAGTTACATTTTTTACTTGTTTTAGCGCATAAACAAATTTATTAATTTTAGTACTAACATTGTCTATGTGCTCTTTCCAGTTAATGTCTTTATCTATTATAACACCTAAAAATCTGGTACGCGTTACTTCATTGATTTTATTAATATTGAGTTTAATGTCATTCTTGGAATTATTTGATCGATTAAATTGGATGTAAACGGATTTGTCTAAATTTGTCATCAAATGGTTAATGTCAAGCCAATGTAATAATTTGTCAATTGTATTATTAATGTCAAGTTCATGTTCTGAAATGGAATTTAGTTTTTTATTAGATGTCACTATAATAGAAATATCATCAGCAAATAATTAAAATATGCAATTACTTATTAGACATGTTCTTGTTTTAGATGCCACGAAATAGAATTAAAAAGACGGACCGTGGGTCAAGAGATACTTTGTTGTATGAACAGGCATATGATGAGATTTTAAAAGGGCGTAGCATACGCGCCGCTGCGAACATGTTCAACGTTTGTCATGTGTCTCTCATAAGATATAAACGTAAAAGAGAAGCTAATCCTGACGAATTTATTTCTATGGGGTATAATCCAGCAACCAAAGTATTTACCGAAGAGCAAGAACAAAGCATAGCTAAATATTTAGTGAGAACAGCTGATATTTATTATGGTTTAACGCCAAAAGAAGTAAGACGCTTGGCACTTCATTTGGCTATTAAATTTGATTTGAAAAGGCCACAGTCCTGGGATCAAAACGGAATGGCAGGGCCTGATTGGTTTTCGTCTTTTATGAAAAGAAACTCGGAACTTTCGATAAGGTGTGCTCAAGCCACTAGCCTTGCTCGTGCTACGAGTTTCAATAAGACAAATGTCAACGCATTTTTTGATAACCTGGCCAAAGTAATGAATCGCTATAATTTTGAAGCCAAAGATATATACAACATGGATGAGACTGGCATTACGACCGTCCAAAAACCGGATCGCATTATTGCTAGGAGAGGACAACGCCAACTAGGAGCATTGACGTCAGCGGAGCACGGTACACTTGTTACTGTGGCTATGGCTGCAAATGCCGTTGGTAATGCTCTGCCCCCGATGTTCGTGTTTCCACGCCAGAGGTACCAAGATCATTTCATCAGAGATAGGCCAATGGGTTGTATAGGTACTGGTAACGCGTCAGGTTGGATGGAAGCGACTCAATTCCTGAAGTTTTTGAAACATTTCCAATTTGATTTCCATTTTGATTTACCAGGGTGTCTCTTGATAATAAAGTCCTGTTACTTCTTGATAATCATCCATCGCATATAACAATAGAAGCTTTAGACTTTTGTAAAGAAAATGGCATAATAGTTTTATCATTTCCACCGCACTGCTCGCATAAGTTGCAGCCACTAGATCGTTCTGTACATGGTCCTCTGAAAAAACATGTAAACACCGCTTGTGATGTATGGATGAGGAACAATCCTGGTCAAACCATGACTATTTCCATTCCATTTCCAACCATCAATTGTTGCTACTTCTTTTCCTCTAGCTTTTACCCCTCGAAATATTCAGTCTAGATTTTGTTGCACAGGAATCTGTCCCTACAACCGAGATATATTTGATGATACCGATTTTGGCCCTTCATATGTGACAGACCGACCTTTGCTTGCTGTTAATAGCACCCAAGAGGCCCCTCCCGAACCAGGAATTGGAAATAGTTCCCTTGAGTCAGATCTTGAACCTGTAATTCCACAAATTTCATCTCCACGAGAAGATCAAGAGACGCCAAAAGAGCCAAGTCCGTCGTCAGAAGCAGCCACTTTAGTGCCTGAAACCATGCCCGAGGACACTTTGGCATTAGTTGATCCTTTGGATATAGGTCAGGAATCTCAACAAATTATATCTCACACTGAATCTATAGAATTACCAACAAAGTTAAGATTTGGCACACCACTACGTGAAGTAACAAATACTTCTTTCCATTCAACTCCAGTACTCGACCCTATACCGTCTACATCTAAAGGAACTAAACCCTTCATTTTCTCACCTGAACTAGTTCGCCCCCTGCCAAAAGCACCACCACGCAAACCCACCAACCGCGGAAGAAAGAAACGACACACGGCTATATACACCGACACCCCGGAAAAAGATGCTATACAAAAAGAAGCGGAGGAAGCTGAAAAAAGAAAGAAAGCTAAACAAATTAAAAAGAATCTACGGTACCCAGGAAAATCTAAGGATAAATGACTCTGAAAGCAGTGAAGAAGAAGAAGAATGTTTTTGTGTTGTATGTATGGAACCTTATAGTGCCAGCCGCCGAAATGTG
The DNA here is from genome assembly GCA_905147745.2 of Phlogophora meticulosa. NCBI lineage: Eukaryota > Metazoa > Arthropoda > Insecta > Lepidoptera > Noctuidae > Phlogophora > Phlogophora meticulosa. The sequence goes on along the minus strand of LR990524.1, from coordinate 1,445,391 downwards.
GATTCAATGCGCTCAATACAGATTATGGGCACACGAGGAATGTACACCTCAGGAGTCAATTTATGTTTGTCACAATTGCGAATCTGACTATTTTTTTTTAATATGTAACGTTGTACAGTAATTAACACTGATTGTTATAAAAAAAAAACAAAGTAGCTATAAACTAATTGCTACAATAGTCAAGTCATTGTAATATAGTTCCAACCCGTTCACTCCGCCTGCTGCGCCTGTACTGTTGTCTCACTCGCTCGCGTGATTAGAAACTGGTTTTAGCTCCCACTCGATACGTCGTATGCGCGAACGCAGCCCAGGATCACGGCCCGCGCTCAGCCGCCATTCGACAGAATCGTGAGTGGAGACGCACGTTCACCAACATTACTTTTGCGTGACGTCACACGTAGGGTTGCCAACCGTACTATAATATATAGTATTGTACTATATTTCGGGTCTGCGTACTATATACTGTTGAAAAAATATATAGTACGTAAAAATACTATATTTTCAACACCGACAAATCTAACAACCAAATCCTTCATTTAAAAAAAAATAAGAACGCGCCTTTAAAGTAGGTACCCGATAGGCGATAACGTGTATCCGAACGCTAGCGTAACGAACTTGTCAATGTCAAATTGACGTCAATTTTGACGTCGTCAAACGAGATTTTGGTCTGCTTTATTTATTTATCGGCAGAATTGTTAAGATAAGATAAGATAAGATATTCTTTATTTGTCTAAACATGGTATACATACAAGAGCATGCAAGATTAAAATCAATTGTTTAAGTCCAGTCATGTTTAGCCGTAAGTATCGGCGTACAAATATTTCTATAATATTGAAAAACTATTATTCTTTTTATTGACAACTAAAAAATTATAAAATTTCACAAAAAGAAAGAAAGGTACCCAGAATTGCAAATACAATTTTTTTAACTTAGAGACCTGTTAATTCGAAATTATTATTAGATCATCATGTCAACATTCAGATTGAAAAAATAAATCACAAATACAAAAACAATGTCAAAGTTTAAAAATGTATGTCAAATTTGAAAGATACATGTCAAAATTACAACCCAAGTCCAAATTAACAGATTTATGTCGATTTTACAATGTTGATTGCTAAATTACAATGTGAACGTCTAGTTCATGTCAAATTACAAGACGAATGTCAAAATTACAGGAAAAAAGAAAAAAAAACTAAAAAACTTTTTCGGCTAGAAATTCGGAGACACTGTAATATGCTTTATGCAAAAGGAACAGTTTTAATTGACGCTTGAATGCATTCCTATTTAACTCTTTCCATCGTTTAGGCAGGATATTAAATATAGTGGGAGCCATGCAGACGATACTCTTGCGCATGAGTGCTGTTTTTGCTGGATAGATGCGAAGAATAGTCGCATCTCTTCTGTTACGCGGTACGGCGTCCTCTAGACGTGGGAACAGTTTGGGGTTAGTTTTAACAAACATTGCGGTTTCGAGAATAAACATACAGGGAAGTGTTAATATTTTGTACTTTTTAAAATATGGTTTACATGTATCAACCGTTTTTAACCCAAACATAGATCTAATACATCTCTTTTGAGCCTTGAATGCCGTGTTAACGTCGGTAGAATTTCCCCAGAATATAATGCCGTATCTTAGGTGAGACGCAGCTAAGCCATGGTAAGCTGCAATCAAGGTGTCTACATTCACAACTGCAGCTAGAGAGTGCAATGCAAATGCAGAACTACAAATTTTTTTGCAAAGGTTCTCTATATGCGATTTCCAGTCAAGCCTTTTATCAATCATTAGTCCAAGGAATTTCGTACCATTTACGCTTTCAATTGTTTTATTCGTTATATTTATGTCCATGTTTTCTACAGTCGAACGTTGACTAAAATGTATGATTTTAGTTTTATCTAGATTAATTTTTAAATTATTATTATTTAACCACTTTATTATTAATAATAAAAAAAATAATAAAAACTTTTATTAAGATAACTAGGATCCAATTGGTTAGTAGTACAATAACTTATAACTAGTGTTAGTAACAATACAACCTTAATCTACTCGCCCCCTGCCCGACCCATGAATCGATGTATCAATAGTCATGTGAGCAGTAATACATCGATTCATGTACCGACAGTCAAGTCTACCGGCTATCATACTTAAAACGCTGTTGCGACTAGCCCGCACTCTGCTCAGCATCGACGCGCACCGCTTGCGCAGAGCGATGACATTGACATGACATTGTCATTATTGATGACAGAGTATTGTGAATGTCAAGTTTATATTGGATCATGTCACTGTTATTATTAGAAATTGTCACCGTGCTATCATCCGCAAACAAAGTCATAGGATGTGAAATTGATGTAGGTAAGTCATTAATATATAGTGTAAAAAGCGGAGGTCCCAAAACACTTCCTTGTGGAACACCAAAGGTAGTGAGACGTTCCTCTGATAAGTAAATCTCTTCCTTTTTGGTATTTGCTGGCTATTTATTATTTAGGTATTTGCTTTATGGCTGTTTTCAATTAGATGTTGTTATTTCATTTAAAAAGTGGAAATCCTAAATAAATTAGGTATGGAAAGTGGTAGTGACTTGTCACTAAGTGACAACGAAAGTGCGTCAAATTCTAGTGCGCCGCTAACGCCGATTAAAAAACGAAAAATAACAAAAAGACTCCAAAAATTTAAACCGGAGTGGGAAAGAGAGTATGACTGGATTACTGAAGATCCCCAAAATATTTATAATGCGAAATGTAAACCATGTAATATAACATTTTCTGTGGGGAAAAGTGGCATTGGCCAGGTTAGATCTTTTAGGTTATGTGAAATTCTTGCATCTGCTGTTGTTTTATTTTTATTCAATGAAATTGCCAACTGATTTGATTTGCATGATAAGTGGTACTTAAAATGTTTTACTCATAATTCATTGCAGATTAAACAACATGGTGAAACAAAGCACCACAAACTCAAAACTGAACTTTACAAGAAAACTTCTACATTAGACAGGTTTTTTGGTTCGACGGGCTCTTCATCTACTTCTGCTTCTCTTACTTGTGATGACAAGATTCCAGCCAGTGAACTTGCTTTAACCTACCATACTGTAAAACACAATCTTTCTTATAACAGCATGGACTGTACTGTAAAATTAAACAAAATCATTTATGTCGATTCTAAAACCGCTTTGAACATTAAATTAGGACGCACTAAAATGGAAGCACTGGTTAATGAGGTTTTGGGACCTTATGCATTACAAACTTTACTGAATGACTTAAATGCTCCTAATTTATATTTTTGTTTGCAAACTGATGCAAGTAATAGAAAAAATATTAAATTATTTCCTTTAGTTGTACAATATTTTGATATTGAGAATGGGATACAAAACAAGTTATTAGACTTTTACGAAAATTGTGATGAATCTGCAAACGGTATGTTTAATGCTATAAACAATTCACTATCCCACCACAACCTTTCCTTTGATAGAGTGTCTGGTCTGAGTGCGGATAATACCAATGCGAATTTTGGTATTCACCATTCTCTTTATAAAAATATTGAACGAGTAGTTCCTGATTTGGTTAAGGGTAATTGTCATGCACACATAGTTCACAACACAGTGAAGCATGCAATGAATTTTTTAAGCATTGATGTTGAAAATATTATTTAAAAAATCTACAGCCATTTCTCCGTTTCTGCAGTCCGTAGAGAAGAGCTTAAGAAAGGAGATCACCCATTCTGGGCTAATTTTTTTTTTTTGGGTGGCCCTCGATAATTCTTACATATTTTAAAAATATGTATAGAATACATTATGTTTTACTATGGCACCAAAGACGAGAACAATTTGGGTTCGAAGATTAATAGGATTAATAATTATTAGGAATTATATTTGGTACAAGTAATACGTTTTGCGCGTTCAGGTAAAAACCTGTTCTAATCTTGCACGCTCCGCACGTCCCTCACTTCCCCCGTGCTCTGTGCCGTTTACTTGTAACACAATAGACACGCGCGCGCGAGTCGTCTCAGTCCGTTCAGTGACGCATCATCTGTTGCCTTGTTCACTACTCACTGTTTTTGCGAATCAGCTTATTTCTCGGCGTGTGTTATAAGGACTGTTTTTTTTTAATAATCTGTGACCATTGCGCAAATAACGGACTTGATGTTATCATGGGAACGTGTGTGTGTTGTAATCGTTCAGTTGTTAATAGAAGACGATCTTTATTGACGTCTGAGTTGTTTCAAAATAGGCCGCACTTACGATTGTATATAACAGAAGTTATACACCCTCGACAAGTAAGTATATAAGTACATATTTTTTGGTCAAATGTTAAAAATGTTTGTACTTAATAATTAATGTATGTATGTATGTAGGTATCTAAGAATTACCTGTGTACAACCCGGTTAAAATATCTCTGCACCTGGCGTCGATGACGTCACTTTTGTATTCTGATAAGGCGTGAAAAAGATAAGGGCACGTGTTTATTTGCCCGCTGCCTTACGATCTCGCCCCTACAAGGCGTCCTCGTGGTCAGGCTTTTAGTTACGATTTTTAAAGTGAATCAGTAACCGCTTTGAGTAAATCAATGCCAAAAAATAGATTCGAATTCATTTTGTTGTTTCTTTTCAGATTCTTCTGAATCATGAAGAATTTATCTGCCGTCCTTGTGTACAACGAGCAGACAGGAGAAGAAGAGCTGACGTTCCGCCAGCAGCTGACGTTCCGCCAGCAGCTGACGTTCCGCCAGCAGATAACGTTCCGCCAGCAGATGACATTGCGCCTGTTGATGCTGCTGTGCCTGTGGAAGTCGCTGAGCCATCGGCCAGAGACTCTTCTGTCCAAAGTAGCAGATATCGACGTGTTCCTTGGACAAGTTCGCGCTGCTTAATATTTAGTTGTCAAAATACCACCCGGCGTCGCTTGCCGAGTTCTTTACGGGCGAATGTTTTATGCAAGTATAACATATACATACCTAAAGATAGTCGTGTTTGTCAAGAACATTTGATCAGTTTTGATTGGGAACAATTACAGGAGGCACCAAATCTATGTACCGATTTTAGTGGGGCTTACTTAGATGATATAATAGATGTGTTAAAAGAAGAAAGGAGTTCCTTTCTAGACTTTGTCAATTATAGGCAAATGAGCCAAACAGAATTATTTTACTGGACAGGTCTTAGTCATGATCAGTTTCAACTTATATTGTCTGAAACACCTAGTCTGAGAAACCAAAAACGTCCTGAAGCCTGCCTAGGCATTTTACTAGCAAAATACAGAACTGGTGATTCGAACCTACGTCTAAGTAACATGTTCAGAATGCCAGAGTCTACTCTACAACGAAAACTTGGAATTGCTAGAAAATGCTTGCTTCGAGATTTTGTTCCTCGTCATTTAGGATTCGATCACATTAGTCGACAGGAAGTAGTATCCCGGAACTTATTAGTACCAGAAACGATTTTCGGTAATCCTGGGTCGCCGCCGGAAGAGAGAAAGGCAATCGTAATATGCGACGCAACATACGTTTATTGTCAGAAAAGCTCCAATTTCTTTTTTCAGCGGGAAAGCTATAGCTTACACAAATATACCAATTTACTGAAGCCATTTCTATTTGTAACTTGCGATGGATATATAATTGATGTGACTGGCCCATATTCTGCTACATCATCTGATGGTCGTATCATGATAAATATGGCAAGAGACGAGAGTGGTTATGTGTTCAATTGGTACTTTCAAAATGAAGATGTCTTCATCCTTGACAGGGGCTTTCGAGACTCAGTTGCATCCTTAGAAGAATGTGGCTATTCGTGCTATTTACCACACTCTAAAGAAGTCGGTGCACTACAATTATCCACAGCTCAAGCCAACGAATCAAGACTTGTTACTATGTGTCGTTGGGTAATCGAAGTGGTGAATGGAAGATTTAAGCGCGATTATAAATTGTTCCGTCAAGATTTTTTCAATAGAGCTATGCCTCATATGATGGATGATTTTAGAGTAGCAGCCAGTCTCGTCAATGCATTCCATCAACCAATAATAGATAGCATACACGCAGAAGACTTTTTGGAAATCATACAACACAGGCGAAATATAGAGAACGATCTTGCCGATTATGTCATAGAAAATAATATGAACAGGCAAAGAGTTGTATTCCGACGAATGACGGCTGATGACCCAGAACTAATAGATTTTCCTCGTCTGAATGAAGAAGATTGTATTCTTTTTGCTTTGGGCACTTATCAGCTCAAATTAGCCCGATCATACTGTGGCGAGCACATCAGAGACGGGGTTTACACGATTGAACTGTATAATGATCCTAATATTATCAACTTGCCTAATGTTAATAATACAACGAGACTTCTAAGAGGTCGTATTCAATCGCGACATTCGAGGGCCAGGACGTACTATGTTTATATTATGGCAGATTATACGGAAAATGGCAGAAATGCAATTAAAAAATATTATTGTACGTGTCTTACTGGCAAAAAAACTCTAGGCTGCTGTGCTCATACCATGTCAATTATTTGGTTTCTCGGCTTGGCTAGACATCTAGATGAGCCCTTACAAACACCGGCAGGTTTTTTAGATTATGTTATCGTTCAAGATAATGAGCATAATATGTAAGATCACTGTATAAAAAAAAAAAAAATAATAATAATCAATATATCATAGTATTTCATAAAAATTAACCAATTAGGACTATAAACTGTAAATCTATAATACTGTCATTTGTTTTGTTTTGAGACTGTTTTATATACTGTTACTTTCTAAGCCTAAATTTAAAATTTAAAGATGTCTTCCGTTCCCACAACCCGTAAGTCAGCTGCGGAGGTCGCACCGAAGGCACGAACGTTGCGGACGAAAGTCCTTAAAAACGTAGCAAAGTCCATTACGTCGGAGAGGCTTGCTCAACAGTCCTCTCCACGGGATCTGCCTGATGTGCCAAAAGCAGCGTCGGAACCAGCTGCAGGAGACAGCAGCCAGGCGACATCAGTTGACAACCTCTCTCTGCCGGAGAAATGCGGCGCAGCAGAGACGGCGGAGTCAAAAGTAATCAACTGGGAGCAACTAGGTATATCTCCACCACACCGCATCCTGTCAGACGAGTAGAGCTCTGTCGCATCTTCCATCACCGACCATCAGGCACAGAAAAGGGCTAGTCTTCTCTACAGCACACCGAGAAGAGGGACTGGCGTAGAAATGGACATGGCGACGAGAGAGGCCAACACTCTACTGCAGAATGGGAAGGGTGCGTTGGAGGCATCGGGAAATATGAAGAAGGAGTACAGGACCACTTGCCACGACAGCCTGCAAGGGCTTTACGAGATCGTCCTATCCCTGTCCGACTCGCGAGCGAGGCACAAATACAACCTCGAGAAGGAGCGCTCTCGACACGCCCGAGAACTAGTGAAAGTGGAGCGTTCTCACAGAGAAGAGGTGATGAAAAACCAGCAGAAACTCATCACCGAGCTGGGTCACGCTCGAAATGACATTTCCGGAACCCTGAAGAAGGCTAAAGATATCCGAAACTGGCTCGGGTACGAGACAGAACAGCCGTACAGGGAAATAAAGGAAGTCAGGAAGTCGATCGAGTCGTTGACAGCTCTAATAAAAACTGGGCACGAGAAAACCAAGGATCTGGACGCGCCCGCAAACGGGGACCCAAAATGGGATACCGTAGCGGTGGGCCTTACAAAGATGGGAAACCAAATTGCGAGCGTATCAAACCAGCTGGATACGCTACGCCAAGCAACGGAAAAGATCCGGCAGGAGCTCCAAGCACCTGCAGAACCCTTTGTTGCCCCTCTTCTACCACCCGAGGCCTCCATGGAACCCAAACTCGACAAACTGGCCGAAAGTATAGAAACCATGACGGAAATGACCAGAGCCCTTCTGGAGAAGCCCGAAATTCCTCCCCCCCAACAACTACCACCTCTGGATCTGACTAAACACCTTCAGCCCTTGTCGGAGAGGCTGGACATCGTGTCCTCCGAACTCAGAGTGCTGAGGGATAAGGAACCCCAGTTTCCGGCCCAACCAGCACCGAGCCTAGATACTGAGTTCGCCGTCGAGGCAGTAAAGAGGACCCTTGCCTCCATCGAAAAGGGAGTATCGGAGCTGAAGCAGCCGGAAACCTTGCAACAGGGCCCCAAGACCTTCGCCCAGGCTGCCAAAACGCCCAAACGGCCGAACCACACTTTGATAATCTCCTCAACAGATCCGAAACACACGGGGGAGAACGTCATAGAGAAAATAAGGGAAGCTCTTGACCTCAAAACGACCGGAGCAAAAGTTGACAAGGTGAGGAAAGCGCGCAACCAGAAGATCGTGGTGAGCTGCGCCAGCAAAGAAGACCTCGGCCTCGTTAAAAGTCGGGTCCAGACCACCAGTGGCCTAAAGGTCCAGGAGCCCATGCCCAGCAACCCACTGATCGTCGTCAAAGGGGTGCTCTCTTCTTATACCAACGAAGAGATGGTAGACCTCCTCCAGGCCCAAAATAAACATCTCTGGAAAGATCTGGACCCGGCTGGCCTTGTCGTAAAACTGAGATTCCGAAGACGAGCGAGGAATCCCCTTGAATGCCACCCGGTCTTCGAACTCTCCCCAGAGCTTTGGAAGCGGCTCACGCAGGCGGAAAAGGTACACCTCGGAATCCAGAGGTGCCCAGTAGAGGACCAGTCTCCTCTAGTGCAGTGCACCAAGTGCCTAGGTTACGGCCACGGCAGAGCTCTCTGCAAGGCAGTAAAAGAAAGCTGTGGATATTGTGGCCAGGCACACACTGGGAGAGACTGTTCAGTCAGGGCAAACGGCGGCCCCCCTGCCTGCGTGAACTGCATCAGAGTAGAAAGAAAGGGAAAAGACACGGTTCATCCGGCGTTCAGCTCCGAATGTCAAGAGAGGCAGAAATGGGACAACATAGCGAGGTCGCGTGTTTCCTACTGCTAAGGGCAACGACGGGAATAATGTGTCAATCACCCAGCAAAGCATAATAGGACCAGCAGGCAGGCTAAAGATCATCCAGGCCAACCTGCAACGCTCCAAGCTTGCAACAGCAGAACTCCACCATGCGGCCGAAGAGATGGGAATTTCAATCGCACTTGTCCAAGAGCCCTATGTTGGGAGAACAGGTGTGATGAAACAAAACCCCGGCACACAAGTCATCCAGTGCACTCTCAATCGGCAAAAACCAGTTAAGGCGGCAATCGTCGTGTTCGGAAACAACCTGGAAGTCATCCACGACCCTCAGACTGTCACGGAAAACGTTGCAGCCGTCCTGCTGAAGGTGGGTCAGCTAAAGCTTGGAGTGATATCAGTCTACTTTGAGGGTGACCAAGATATAGACCCATACCTCGTTAAAACCAAGGAGGCAATAATCAAGTTAAGCACATCCAACATGTTGGTGGGGGGAGACGTGAACGCATGGAGCCAGTGGTGGGGAAGCAACAGCGAAGACCACCGAGGGGCGTCGTACAACGCCTTCCTATCCGAATTAGACCTCCAGATACTCAACACGGGCCAGACTCCAACGTTCGAATGCTACAGGGGAGACAGGCTATACCAGAGCATAGTCGACGTTAGTACATGCGCTGTTAGGCAGAGTTGAAGATTGGCGTGTAGACCGGAATATAACGACATCCGACCACAACGCGATAACATTCTCATTACGCCTAGAAAAAGCGTTAGAGCCTCTTAAACCAGTCTCTACACGCATTTATAACACCAAAAAGGCAAAGTGGTCGGACTTCAGCACGCGCCTCAAGGCATACCTGTCAGAATACAGCATCACACCCGCCACAGTATCGGAGGTCTCCAACCATGAACAACTGGATGCTGTTGTCTCAAAATACGTCGACCTAATACACCGCTCGGCCAAAAAATCGATACCGAAATTGGGGAACAAGAAAATTGACTCGAGACCGCCTTGGTGGACTGATTCTCTTGAACAGTTAAAACAAGCAACACTGACCAAGAAAAGGAGAATCAGAAACGCGGCCCCCAGTCGAAGGAACCTGGTTATCGACGAGTACGTAAGATCAAAGCAAGAGTACTTAACTAGAGCAGCGGATACAGCAACAGAAAATTGGAAGCAGTTCTGCTCCACACAGGACCGGGAGAGTATGTGGGATGGCATTTACAGGGTATTGAGGAAGACGGCCAGAAGACAGGAAGACACGCTCCTGAGGAACACCGCAGGCGAAACACTAAGCCCAGAGCAATCAGCGGATCTTCTGGCAAAAACGTTCTACCCAGACGACTCTGTGGATGCCGAACAACAACACCACGCGTCGGTCCGGAGACTTGCGGAGGAACTTTCCCCAACTGAAACCCAGGGTCTGTCGGCCGACGATCCACCATTTACGCCCGCGGAGCTGGAAATGGTCCTTCAGCGACAAAATCCAAAGAAAGCTCCAGGACCCGATGGACTGACGGCCGACATATGCACAGCTGCTATAAATTGCAACAGGGAAGTGTTCCTGGCGCTGGCCAACAAGTGCCTGTCGTTACCGCACTTCCCAAAGCAATGGAAAATAGCTCACGTGTGCATACTCTGTAAGCCAGGCAAGGACGACTACACCCACCCAAAGTCATATAGACCAATAGGACTACTCTCGGTCCTGGGCAAAATCGTTGAGAAGCTCGTCGTGGGCAGACTGCAACACCACTTCCTCCCGACTCTAAACACACACCAATACGGGTTCATGCCGCAGCGGGGAACCGAGGACGCCCTCTTTGTCCTAATGGAGCACATACGGGCCGAAGTAAGGGCCAAAAAGGTAGTGCTTTTAGTATCACTGGACATAGAGGGGGCCTTTGACAACGCGTGGTGGCCTGCCCTCAAAATGCAGATGCTGCACAAAAAATGCCCCAAGAACCTCTTTGCTCTCGTATCTTCATACCTGGAGGACCGGTACATCAGGGTCAACTACGCCAGAGCGACTAGCGAGAAGGGCACCACAAAAGGATGCGTCCAAGGCTCAATAGCCGGTCCGACGTTCTGGAACCTTATCCTAGACTCGCTCTTGGAGGAATTGACGACAATGGGGGTATATTGTCAAGCGTTCGCGGATGATGTGGTCCTCGTTTTCTCGTCCCACGAGGTCAGCTCCCTGCAGCAGTCAGCTCAAAGAACGCTGCAGACAGTGTCAGACTGGGGGTTACGAAACAAGCCAAGATATAAGCCAAGATAATACCAATGCGAATTTTGGTATTCACCATTCTCTTTATAAAAATATTGAACGAGTAGTTCCTGATTTGGTTAAGGGTAATTGTCATGCACACATAGTTCACAACACAGTGAAGCATGCAATGAATTTTTTAAGCATTGATGTTGAAAATATTATTTAAAAAATCTACAGCCATTTCTCCGTTTCTGCAGTCCGTAGAGAAGAGCTTAAGTTTGTTGCTGCTGTTGAAGGTGAATGGCATGAGCTGAAACGACATGTTGGTACTAGGTGGCTTTCATTGCTTCCTTGCGTGGACAACATACTTTTGAATTGGAAGGCTTTGAGTGATTATTTTTTTAGCTTAGGTGAGGAATGTCCTACACATATTCAAAATATTTTGATGATGAACGAAAGTAATGGAAACAGTAAAGTTCTAATCTTTTTGCATTTCGCGAGTCATTTTTTACATAACTTTCATAAAGCTGTTAAACAACTTGAAGGCAATAACATCACAGTCATAGATGTGTATAATATTATGTCAATTTTAAAATCGGCGCTAGAACAACGTAAAAAAGATATTTTTTTTGGTTACGAAACCAAAAAAATGTTGCAATCATTAGAAGCAAAATCCCCCACAGAAAGTTATGCAATTCAAAAGAATTTTTTGTTATTTATTGATAAATGTTTAGACTATCTTAATAAATGGTTTGATTTTGGTGAAAGCAATTGGTTATGTAAAATCCAAAAATTAAATTTAAAAAAGGAGGTTTCATTTAATGACTGTGAGACAATATTAGAAGTTCTAAATTTACAAGAAAAATTATGTATCAAAATGGACGACCTATACTCTGAAATAACGATATTGAATGAAATCTTTGCTAAAGTAAAAGACTGTAGTGACTTTACTGACAAAACTACAGGCCAAAAATGGCAGCATATTTTTAAAAATACTGAAAATGACTTACGAAATTTATTTAAAGTAATTTCATTCCTGCTCTCTATTCCCGCCACTTCGGCATTCACAGAAAGGATATTTTCGGTTATGAATTCGAAGTGGCGAGATGAAATGCGAGAAACAGAAGTAGTATATCATTAATAAAAAATGAGCTTTCGATTTATATTAATTTAAAAATTAAATGTGACAAAGCATATGACACTTTTATTTTAAACAAAAAACTGTTACACAGTGCAAGAAGTGCAAAAAAATATAGTTTTTATAAAAATAAATAATTAACAAATATATATTTGTCTCTTTTTTTGTTTTTCCCATAAAATACTATATTTCTTTTAAATGTACTATATTTTTTTACACCTTATTTTGGAAAATACTATTATATATTTCGCTGATGAAATGTTGGCAACCCTAGTCACACGTGCAGTCTCCAAAATATATCATTCTCTGGACTAACTGTTTTTAACAAACCCAGATTTTAATTTCAATTTTACTGATAATCTTAATATAAACCAGTGTTCAGTGTTCTCCCCATATTGGGTAAGTGTTGACAAATTCACGTTTTGCTATCTCATGTGTAATGGAGGTTAATGACTTGCAAAATTATGTTTCATCAACTTTTTATTACCTTAAATTCTATTAGTTCTTTCTTCCACTTCAACCATTAACGCTTAATATTTGCTCACATCGTTATCTATGTGTTTTAATGTACTTAAACTGTGTAAACTCTTTTAGTGTTTCTTTTGTTTTGTGAACTCCGATTCTGAAGGTGACCTTTACACACATCCGCCTTAGCGCAATAGTACATCCGCTTTACGCTTACGCCGCTGAGGTCACCGTCAGGAGAGGATTAGTTGAGGATTTTTAATAATCTACTGGACGTGAAATTCCAGGGTCCAAGGATCCGGGTAATTTGCCCAGGAATACTACTGCCGCGTCATCCGGCGGTCAGCGCACGAGACCACCATCTACCCATTCATCTCAGCCCTTCGGGTTGTTCGTCACCCAGGGACATCTCCTGAGTTTCACCGGCATCGCCAGCGGCGCGTAAAGCCAAGCCAGGACAGTACTTATTTCGGGCCTACCTCCTTAGATCAGAATTATTAAAGTGACGGCATCAGGACCTACGACCTGTTATTAATTTTTTTTATGAAAGTGTTCAGTGAGTTTTTCTTATTAACTTCTTTTTTTTTAATAACGCTTTAGCTCACACGCTCACTGGCGCCCTTATCGTGGTTTTTTTTTTATGGTCATTTTTATTTCTGTTTCTATGGAGGTAGTGGTACTTTTGGTGTTTTGTGTGTTTTGTGTTTTGTTTCTTTTATTTTTTTGTGAAACGTTTTTTTTTTTAATTTTTGGTTGCATAGTAACTAAGGTGTACGTTACAAGAAAATATATATATATGACGGCGCATCCGTCAACGTCAGACGTCAGGTTGACTTTTAGCTGTCAAAGTCAGCCTAGCGAAGCGTCATTGTCGATGGTTGTGAGGGCGGCTATCTGGACACGGTTGTTCGAGACGGACCCCGCGCACCACGCTTGTGACGAATCGCTTTGCATCCGAGTGATAGTGTGCTCTAATATTCTAATTAAGTTGGTGTCGTGTTCCTTAGACTGTACATTGCTCATTTGACTGTGTATTTGGTTATTAAACGCTGTGCTGATTAAACAACTGTGATTTGTAACAAGGACTTGTGATTTTTCTGCTCACGCCTACCTGCCTACCTACCTACCCACATACAACACAAGATGAGTTCTGATGAAGGCCCTCCTGCCCCTACATCAGAAGTGGGATTCGAAGGGCAAAGACCTGAAGAAAATAACGGAGACAGTGTAGCAGCCCCGCCAAAGCCTAACCTATTGCAAGATATGAAAACTTTGTTATCTCGTCTCTTAGCAACCGCTCAATCGCAAACGTCAAATTTCAACGCAACTGCGCGATTGATACGGTTTGATCCTGATGATGCTGATGTTGACATAGAAGGTTGGTGCAAAATCACGGAAATAGTAGTTCATAGCCAAAAGCTAGATGGTGCCGAATTGCTGTTGGCTCTTACCCATGCGTTAAAAGGCCGGGCTGCCACCTGTTTAACGAAATTACAGCTGTCTCAGCTATCATGGCCTCAAGTAAGGGAATTATTGCTAGCCAAATTTGCAAAGCCTATGCTAGGGCAAGACTATTTTGACGAAATATTGCGTTTCCAAATGACCGCAAAAGAATCTGCTAGCGATGCCGCTATGCGCCTGTGGAGTCTCATAGAGCGCATACCGCGGACAGAAATGTCCGAAGACATATTGACGGGATTTGTTGCATCGGTCTTGTGTCAAAAGGATAGCACAATTTGAAGAGAATTGCACTCACATAATGCGGTAACAAGAGCCCAACTGCTACGTATCCTAAATGGAATTTCTCATAAACGAAAATATGAAAGCAACGAGGGATACGAAGGTGACGCAAAAAAAAAAAAAACCTCGCTACACGGAGAATCGCTTCAATGGCACTTGCCATCGTTGTGGCAAACCAGGCCACAAATCAATGGATTGCCGTAAGCGACAGGACGAGCTATCATCTCAAGTAATGGCTGCGAATAGAACCCCAACACCAAAAAGTTACGATAAGAACCGTGTCACCTGTTACGTGTGTGGACAACCAGGACACGTTGCATCGTCGTGCCCAGACCGAAAAAGAGGCGGTGGGGTAGCGGCGGCTGCCGTCAAGGAGGTCAACGTTTGCGAAATCAAATTGACAAGGAGTAACCTGACCACATCATCTGGTGAGCTCGTTCCTTTTCTCTTTGATAGTGGATCTGCTTGATCACTTGTAACTTTTAGTTTTACCCACAAGTTCCCGGGTACTATGCGTTTTGATTTAGTTTACCTTACAGGCATAGGCAAAGAAAACGTAAAATGTGAATCGCAAATTTTGAGCTGTGTTAAAATTCAAAGCATCAGTGTCGATTTTGTTTCATGTTGTGCCTGATAACTCAATTACAGAACCAGTAATTATAGGGACCTACTAGATAATGGTTTCCATGTACGTTTAGATAGTGACAAAATTACATTCTCTTTGCGCAAAGAAGTCAAGAAAACATCACAGGGTGAAGATAAAATCTCATTAGTTCAGATATTACAAAAAATATAGTGAATTCTTTACTGATGGTATACCTACGCGTCGCGTTATGACGGGTGTTTTACGTTTAGACCCTATTGATCCAAGTAAAATAGTACAAAGACGTCCATATAGGTTATCCCCTACAGACAAAGAAATAGTCCAAGAAAAGATCGATTCCCTTTTGAAAGCGGGCGTCATTCGTGAAAGTTCTTCACCATTCGCTAGCTCCATTCTTCTTGTAAAAAAAAAAAAAAGGATAACACGGAAAGGATGTGCGTAGACTATAGGGAACTTACGCTAACACGCGCCCCGAACATTTTCCTTTACCCAAAATTGACGAACAAATAGACCGGCTTCATGGGGCGCACTATTTCTCTTGACTAGATATGGCATCAGGGTACCATCAAATTTGTATTGACCCTGATGGCGATAGTATAGCACGAACGGCGTTCGTGACCCCTGATGGCCAGTACGAATATTTGGCCATGCCTTTCGGACTTAGAAATGCTGCGTCTGTATTTCAGCGTAGTATTAACAAAGCTTTAGGTACCCTTAAAGACAAAGGAGCACTTGCTTGCATGGATGACGTTTTGTGTTATTCAGTTAATGTTTCCCAAGGTCTAGAACGCTTAGATGTAACATTAAGGGCAATTTTGTCTTCCTTAAATGTAGCGAAAGGAGTATTGCTCGGTAATAATCGATGCCTTTACCAAGTATGTTTTACTCGAACATACTTTGTCAGTCGATTCCAAGAGTGCAATATATGCCGTACATAAAGCTGTGTGTCTTTTTGGAGCCCCGAAAAGAATCATTGCAGATCAGGGCCGTTGCTACATTAGCTCAGATTTTAAGAGCTTTTGCCAAGAGTATAAAATAGACCTCCATTTCATCGCAACTGGTACGAGTAGGGCAAACGGCCAAGTTGAACGAGTGATGCGTACTCTAAAGAGCCTCCTTACCATTATTGAAAACGACCCTAACAAAGCGTGGCGTGACGAATTAAGTAACATCCAACTTACTCTCAATAGTTCTAAATCTTCCGTTACCAAATACTCACCGTCAGAACTAATGTTTGGAATTCGTTCTAATTCTTTAGGAATGTCTAAGTTGAACGCCGATAATATAGATCATGAGGTTCGCTTAGATTTAGATTCGATAAGAACTGATGCATCAGCTAACATTTGCAAAGCTGCTGAATCTGATACCCTTCGGTTTAATCGTGTTCGGGCCACAGTAAGACCTTTCTCTAAAGGAGACTTCGTATTTATTAAAAATTGCGAACGGAATAAAACAAAATTGGATAGGAAGTTTCGAGGTCCATATTTTATAGTAGAAGTACTTGAAAACGATCGCTACGAACTTAAAAGTTCAGGTGGTTCTCAGAGAACTTATAAATACTCTCACGAGAATTTGCGCGCAGTACCCCAGGGACATATCGGTTTGATCAAAATAGCTACTAGTCTTTTAAATTGCGAAGAGGCCGAGACGGCGTCGGAAGATGAAGAAAGTATAATTAATTCAAATCAAGACAATGTTAACTCTGACACCTTGACCGTATGCTCAAACACTGTTTCCGCCGATTCAAGGACGCTCACAGCAGGCTCGGACACTCTCAGTACGTGCTCAGATCATGACACTTGGGAAATGTTGCACGAAACTGAAATTCATACAGAACAAGACGATTCATAGTCGTAGGTAAGTGGAGCGACCTCTAAGAATCTCTTCCCTAACAAAAAGTCAGACGAAATATGTCGTCCGAGTCAGTATCAGATTGACTTGTCTCTATGCTTTTGTTCTATGAGACGAAATATGTCGTCCGAGTCAGTATCAGATTGACTTGTCTCTATGCTTTTGTTCTATGAGACGAAATATGTCATCCGAGTCAGAGCCCTTTAAGTTGACTGACTCGTTCTGGATGTTTTGCAGATTATGGTAAGACGAATAGTGTCGTCCGGGTCACATCCACCAAAGGATTGACTTGTCTAATAGTACCAATTGTGAACAGTTAACCTACATGCTGTTTAGTGACGAGGCTGTGTCATCCGGCTTAATTGTTGCGAGACACTCGCCTTAAGTCTTAAGTATCATAGCGCATTGTGATAATTGTAATTAGTCGTCGGTCAGGATGCCGAACGGACTATGTACGATTGCAACTCATTGTTTCTGAAAATCGCCCGAGGACGGTCGAGTGTCAGTCCGGCCGTGACGGCGCATCCGTCAACGTCAGACGTCAGGTTGACTTTTAGCTGTCAAAGTCAGCCTAGCGAAGCGTCATTGTCGATGGTTGTGAGGGCGGCTATCTGGACACGGTTGTTCGAGACGGACCCCGCGCACCACGCTTGTGACGAATCGCTTTGCATCCGAGTGATAGTGTGCTCTAATATTCTAATTAAGTTGGTGTCGTGTTCCTTAGACTGTACATTGCTCATTTGACTGTGTATTTTGGTTATTAAACGCTGTGCTGATTAAACAACTGTGATTTTTTACAAGGACTTGTGATTTTTCTGCTCACGCCTACCTGCCTACCTACCTACCCACATACAACACAAGATGAGTTCTGATGAAGGCCCTCCTGCCCCTACATATATACAACGTGTCCCAGAAATCAACGTCAAGCCGAAAACGGGCAATAGGCCAAGTCGTGACAGCTATTAGAAAAATATAAAAAAAAATCTTGGTCATGTATTTTTCGAATTATAAGCATTCAAAAATAAATCTCAAAAAGTGACCCCCTGTGATGATTTTTCAAGTCCTGTGACTACATTATTAACATTTCGGTAGTTTTTTTCTCTGTGATGTAACCATGAATAACCCTTCTGTAAATTACAGTTAAAAGTTAAAACGTAACTGCCTCAGTTCTAAATTAAATGTTAGATTTTTGCCCAATATTGAATTCAAAATAATGACATCACCCAACTTTAACCGACTGTACTGAAAAAAAAATCTACTACACTATTTTGGCAAGTAACTTTAAAAGATGGCGCGTTTAGTCAGGATTCCAAAATGGTATAACACATACTAATTGCTACTTCTTAATTGAGGAAAAAAAGTACATTGTTGGTTTTAGGTGCGTTTGAAATAAAATTCAGTCGTTGGATTTCTTTTATTATAATTTTTATTAAATCAGATTTACGAAGTTTTATAACAAATGTTCAAACTGTTTTCCTTCAGCTGCAATGCAAGTTCTACATCTCTTTAAAAATGATCGCGTAATAAGACGGGCGTATCTTCTTGAGTTGATGTATTCAGCGGCTTCTGCAATTCTTTGGCGCAGCTCGTCTAAATCTTGAATTGGTTTAGAGTACACTTTATCCTTTATCGTACCCCAGTAAAAAAAATCTATGGGGTTTAAATCGGGTGAACGGGCAGGCCACGAAATTGTACCACCCCGCCCAATCCACCTATCGGGGTATTCTCGATTGAGAAACTCTCGTACAGTGAGAGCATAATGCGCTGGGCAGCCATCTTGTTGATACCACATGCTGCCGTAAATGTTCAGTGGCACTTCTTCCAATAATTCTGGTAATTGGTTCTGTAAGAAGTTCAAATAACCCTGGGCATTTAAATTCTCCGGCAGCTCGATTGGACCAATAACTTTACCATTCAAAATTCCCGTCCACATATTTACTTTAAACTGGTACTGAGATCTATCTTCCCGCATCAAATTTGGATTTTCCACGTGCCATTCGTGCAAATTGTGGAGGTTCATGTAACCGTCCTTTTTAAATGTTGATTCATCGGACCATAGAATTTTTTCAAAGAATCGCGGGTCCTCTCGGTGCCTCTGCAACATCGTTCGACAAAATCGTACTCTCTCTGGGTAGTCTCGGGGTAGCAGACTTTGTACTCGTCGTACATGGTATGGGTGAAACTCGTTCTTTTTTAAAATACGATGTGCAGTACTTTTGGGGACTCCTATGCTCTGTTCAATTCCACGTACTGAGATACTTCTGTCTACTTCAACTGCTTGCAAGACTTCGGCTTCGTAGGGCATAACGGGTCTTCCCTCGCTAACCATTTGGCTAGGAAATCGACCCTCTGATAATGACCGATGCACATTAATAAATACTCGATGATCGGGATGACGCTCAGCATTCGGGTATCTCTCACGATACACTCTTGCTGCAGCATTGGCGTTGCATAAGCATTCTCCATAAATGAGATGCATGTTGGCGTATCCCTGTGCGGTGTATCGAGATGGCATGATAAAACACTACACAAACACGGGGTTGCGATTAAAACAAGTCCGGGGTTGTCAGAAACGGTGCAGATAAATCCAAATCACAATGCAAATCAAGTCCAATAAACAAAGCCACAGTTGTAAGTACGAAGTCAATACGAATACAAAAAGATGTGCAGTCAACGAAAGAGCGTAACGTACTGCAGTATTGCACAATTTGCCGACGCATCCCTGTTTAGCCAGAGTAGCGTCTCTATCTGTTTCACTCACACATATGAAATGATGTGTCAATCCGTCTCCCTCTTAGTTAGATAAAAGTAGCGTCACTATCTATCTCGCTCCCACTTGTCAAAGTAGCGTCACCTCACATTAGTTAAAATGAATCTTTCTCGCTCACACTAGTCAAAATAACGTCACTCTTCGTCTCAATCGAACTTTTATGAAATACGGCTTCATAAAAAAAAATGTTTTTTCTCAATTAAGAAGTAGCAATTAGTATGTGTTAATTGTTATACCATTTTGGAATCCTGACTGAACGCGCCATCTTTTAAAGTTACTTGCCAAAATAGTGTAGTAGATTTTTTTTTCAGTACAGTCGGTTAAAGTTGGGTGATGTCATTATTTTGAATTCAATATTGGGCAAAAATCTAACATTTAATTTAGAACTGAGGCAGTTACGTTTTAACTTTTAACTGTAATTTACAGAAGGGTTATTCATGGTTACATCACAGAGAAAAAAACTACCGAAATGTTAATAATGTAGTCACAGGACTTGAAAAATCATCACAGGGTGTCACTTTTTGAGATTTATTTTTGAATGCTTATAATTCGAAAAGTACATGACCAAGATTTTTTTTTATATTTTTCTAATAGCTGTCACGACTTGGCCTATTGCCCGTTTTCGGCTTGACGTTGATTTCTGGGACACGTTGTATAATAGGTCTTTACCTATGAAATTGCCGTTTTGGATGAAAAAATTTAAATGAATTTTTTTCATGTATTTTTTATTTGTATTAATCGAAGTAATCACCCATGCAATCAGTGCATCTTTGCCAACGCAGTGGCAGTTTATTGATGCCCTTCTTAAAGAAATCAGCTGGACGGGAGGCAACAAATTCTTCAAAGGCATTTTGTACTGCCTCTCGGGTATTGAATTTTTTTCCCGCCAAGAAGTTATCCAAATTCTGGAAAAAGTAGTAGTCCGTAGGCGCAAGGTCTGGTGAGTACGGCGGATGACGGAGAGCTTCCAACCCCAGTTCTTGCAACTTGGAGACCGTCTGCTGTGCAGTATGAGGTCGCGCGTTGTCGTGCAGGAGCAGCGGAGACGAGCGATTGACCAATGCTGGTTGGAGATGTGCCAGCTTCTCCATCATTGTGTTCAATTCTTCACAGTACACATCTGCAGTAATGCTCACCCCGTTTGGTAAGAAGCTGTGTTGAATCACACCGGCGCTAGACCACCAAACAGTGACCATCACTTTTCTTGGGGTACGTTTTCGTTTAGGGCATTGTTTAGGTGCTGAACCAGGATCCAACCAACTTGCTGAGCGCTTGCGGTTATCAAACAGAATCCATTTTTCATCGCAGGTAACAATGCGGTTCAAAATTCCTTCATTTGTGTGTCTGTTGAGCAGTGCAAGGCACGTCTCGACGCGTACTTCGCGCTGGCGATCATTGAGTTCGTGGGGCACCCATTTGTCAAGCTTTTTTACCTTGCCAATTTGACGCAAATGGACCAATATTGTTTTGACGCTAACGTCGAAAGGTGCTGCTAATTCAGCCGTAGATTGTGTATCATCAGCTTCCACAATCGCCTTTAATTCGTCATTGTCGACCAAAGTCTTCGGACGACCGCGAGGTTCATTTTTCAGGTCGAAATTTCCAGAACGGAAGCGAGCAAACCAATAACAGGTAGTGCGTTGGTTTGTAGTGTTAGCTCCGTAAACGTCGTTGATGTTGCGTGCCGCTTGTGCCGCGTTGCTGCCACGACGGTACTCATATTCCATAATTACTCGAATTTTTAACGTATCCATGATGACGAAAAAGATTTAAATGCGATGAAAATGTAACACTAATCAATAAACAAATGACTACTTTTGGAAAAAAAAATCCATGTTTTTAAAATAAAATTAATTTGAAATTAGAATTCTTAGCCAAACAAAAAATATTTTGATTTGAAATGGCCAGTACTGCAGAACGGCAATTTCATAGGTAAAGACCTAATATTTAAGAATTTGTTTACATTCTTAAGTACAGTCATGTTCACGCAATTGTAGCAATTTTGATGTACAGTCAGAGCATGGTAAAAGTTGCAAATTGTTTTTTTTTATTTCTTTTTGTCATTTCACCGTTACGATTTTTTTTAGTCATTTCAGCTTTAAAGTACAGTCAGCAACATAATTGCTACACATTTTTTTGAAAATTTAATTATTTATTTTTATTTCAACTTGTATCGAGTTTCGTTTAGTTGTTGCGTACACATTAGTTGCATTTTTTTTATTTTTTTTAGTTGTTTTTTTTTTTTTTTTTTTTGCTTTTGTTTTTTTTTTGGTGTTTTCTTTATTTCTTCTTATAGTGGAATAACAACCAAGACGTTACTTAGCTTTTAATTTAAAATTGTAATAGACGGAGTATTTGCTACTTGTTTTTGTTTCACTTTCTGAAATTGTTCAACACTTACCCAATTTTTTAATTTAATTTTTTTTTCTAACTTAACTAACTTTTCTTCTCTTTGGTAATTTTTTTTTTTTGTTTTCTTAATTTTTGTTTACCCGACTTTTAAAATTCTTAGAATGGCTTATCCCGTGAAGTTTATGTCACTTCAAAAGTCTGAGCTTGAGTATGAAGTTGCTATTAGGGGTGAATCACCAGCTGCCACAGTGCAGTAGTTGCACAAACAAATAGCTAAATTTGGCCCATTATTTCCTTCAGAGGATATTCTTACTAGCCCTTTTGAACCAACGGACGACTTGAATGGTGTGCTAGATGTTCTTGAAAAGGTTAACGTCACTTTAGAATCAACGCCATTAGATAAGAACACATTGCTTCGAACCCAAAATTTACTTAATCATCTATACCATCGGCTTAACCGCATTACTTGTGATGACAAATTAAGGGAAGACTATGAACAATGTGTTAGCCTTTTCAAGAAGGCCACAATAAGGCTTACGTCACTTAGTGATTCAGCTATAGACCCACTAGCAACTACTAATAATGATTATCGATGGATGCTTATCGGCTACTCTTCCGACACCGGTTAACGTCACCGTTACCTGTGATGGCAACAATAATAAATTTTCAAAATTAAAATTTGACGGCAAGTCCTGCGTCCGGGCGTTCATTCAACGTTGTGAGGAAATTTGTGTCACTAGAAATATCTCACACGATAAAATTTTGTCAAACGCTACCGACATATTTACCGGTGACGCATTGCACTGGTACAGGAGTATTAGGGATACGGTTGCGGGTTGGAGCGATCTTATAGTGTCATTGAAACGTGATTTCGATCAGTCTGACTACGATTACAGATTGCTTGCAGAAATTCGTTCTCGCACACAGGGAGAAACGGAAAATATTGTCATTTACCTTTCCATTATGTCTGGACTTTTTTCACGTCTCACGAAAAAATTATCAGAGGAAGATAAATTGGAAATTATTCTCCACAACATCCGCCTAATCTATGCTAACACCCTTTCTTCCGTATCGAACATCACATCTATTAATGAATTGCGAACCTTGTGCCGAAATTATGAGGCTATTCAATCACGATTTTCTCAATTCAGGGAACCTCCAAAACCGTGTTCGAATACACTAGCCCCTGAATTTGCATATTCAGGACAGAGTAATAGTAAAACTTACTCTAAATATAATAATAACTATAACTCATACAATAAAAACTATTCTAAAAACAATAATAATCAAAATAAACTTAATTCTAATAACAATACGGAACCAACCTTGGTTGATGCAGTTGATAACTCTAAGTCTAATACGAAACAGCGTTACTGCCCACGTTGTCGTATCAATACACACAATCTGAGACAGTGTACTGCTAGCAAAGATGAGGTGGTATGTTTTAGATGCGGCCACAAAGGTGTAAAGGCACCAGATTGCCCAAATTGTCGTAAAACCCATCAAAGCAACTCAAAAAATTAATTAATGAGAATTGTGCGAATAAAAACTTTGATAGCGAAGACTGGAAAGACTGGTTACAAACTATCAAACTATTTTTTAAGTCGTATAACATCTGCACAATTCTCGATGATAAAGGCGATCTCGATGAAAGACCTTACGTTCCTGTTAAAATTAACGATCTCACTGTTTCCGGACTTTTAGATTCTGGCTCTGCTGTCACTATTTTGGGGAACGGTGTTCATGCTGTTCTAGGTGCGCATGGCTTGCCACTTATCGAATCTGATCGTATAGAAGTAACAGCTGCGGGAGGTCAGAATATAAAGAGTTTAGGTTATATTAATATTCCAGTTTATTTAGAAAATCAGTTTCATATTTTAAAAGCTTTTGTTATTCCGGAGATTAAACGTAATCTTATTTTAGGTTTGGATTTTTGGCGTAAGTTTAAATTATGCCCAAAATTTATTGGCAGCATTGCCATGGCCAAGCCTAATAATTGTTCATTGGTCACATCTCATTCAACCTTCATACAAGGATATGATAACCTTGATCAATCTCAAAGACAACTGGCTGATAATATCATTAAGCAGTTCGAAGACATTGCATATCAGAACAAGGGCTTGGGCGTAACTAGTCTTATCACGCATCGCATCGACACAGGTGACTCGGACCCAATTCGCCAACGGTACTATCGCTTATCGCCGGAAAAACAGCGTATATTGGTGGATCAAGTCGACGAGATGCTTTCTCTTGACGTGGTCGAGCCTTGTGAGAGTGCGTGGTCATCTCCTGTTCTGATCGTGACCAAGAAGAACGGCCAACCTCGTTTTTGCCTGGACAGTCGTAAACTTAATTCTGTCACTAAACGTGATGCTTACAATCTTCCTTACATATCCGAGATCTTAGATAACTTACGTGACGCGCGCTATCTGACCAGTATCGATCTTTCTAAAGCATTTCGGCAAATTCCAATTGCTCCTGAGGATCGCGATAAGACTGCATTCTATGTTCCCGGCAGAGGCACATTTCGTTTTAAACGGACTGCTTTTGGTCTTACCAATGCACCAGCCACTCAGCAGCGATTGGTTGACTTGCTCTTTTCAAAATTTGATCTCAAGGTGTTTGCTTACTTGGATGACATCATTATCGTATCCGAAGACTTTAATAGTCACGTGACCCTACTATTACGTGTACTCGACAAGTTGAAACAAGCCAACCTAACAATAAATCTTGAGAAATCCTTTGTTGCGGTCGATCCATTTTTCGTAGATTTGCGGCGCAAGCCAGAGCCCAATAGGTGTATTCGTCTTTTTTTTCACTGAGATGCTCATATGCCAAATTCATCATTCTTGGCTTTTGTAGAAGCATGCTTCTTTAAAATTTTCCGAGGAGCCGTGTTATCATTATCATTCTTGCAATCATCTTTATCATCCAATGTAGAAGTTTGACTAACCTAGAAATAAAAAAAAAATAAGTATTTTATATATTCTGTGTACATATTCCTTTCCAGCTACCACAAACAAACGAAGAATGGGAAGAAGTGGCCAAAGGGTTTGAAATCAGGTGGAATGCTCCTCACATCCTTGGTGCTATAGACGGCAAGCACGTGGAAATAAACAAACCTCCTGGCTCGGGATCATACTACTACAATTATAAAAAACAATTCAGTATTGTGTTGATGGCTATTGTAAATGCCAATTATGAATTTATTATGGTCGATGTTGGGACGAATGGTCGAGTGTCAGATGGAGGTGTGTTACAAAATACCAAATTCGGACAACAATTAAGGAACAATGATTTGAATATCCCAAGACCTGCAGTTGTGAACAATAGTACTCGAAATCTCCCATATGTCTTTGTAGGAGATGACGCCTTCCCAATGGGGCCAAATTTATTAAAGCCGCATAGTCAAACTGGATTGACAAAAGAAAAACGAATATTTAATTATCGATTGTCACGTGCAAGGCGGTTAGTGGAAAGCGCATTTGGAATACTTGCAACTCGTTTTGGAGTATTTCAAAGATCATTTTATTTACACCCTGTAAAAGTACAGAAGGTTGTTCTAGCTTGTTGCTATCTTCATAATTTCTTGAGAAAATCCACATATTTTTCTTACAAGTTAATTCCTAATGAAGATGTAGATACCGGGACTGTACATCCACCAGCCGAGAAAATAACTGTGTTGACTCCCTTGGAAAGTTGTAACCAGAAAAAATCGCTACAGATTGCTAAGCGAGCAAGGGACGACTACTGTGAATATTTTAACAACGAGGGTGCAATTTACTGGCAGGATAAATTTGTTACTATGTAATTACATACTTTTCGAATAAAATGTTATACTGTGTTTTGTTCCACATCATCTTCAACAGAATTTTGTGTGTCAGAATTTTGGGTAATATCCATAGAAGATTCAGAGTCACACGCCATTTCTTGATCATGTAAAAAGTTCATGTCACTGTAGTACCACAACGTTGGTTCATATATAGAATCAGCACTTGCCCCAGATTTCATGGAATCCATGTATTTTTTTAATTCTTTCCGATAGTTTGTTCTCAGAGCATAAAATTTGTTTTTCAAGTCGTCTTTATTTGCTTTAGGAAACATCTCTTGGTACTTGCTAAGCAACAAATCATAAGCCATACTCTTTTTGTCCCGGTCATGGTACAATTTACTTTTAACATTCCACATATCAGGTAAATCACGATATAATTGAATGCACTCGATAATGAATTCTCGTTCCTTTTCTTTCGCTGAAATTTTTTGTGCCAATTTCGCTGCAAAAATAAACGCGAACGTGCGCGACCGCTCCGAACTGTAGACTAAAAAATAATGGGCAATATACCATACACAAGACACAATAAATAAATATTGTGCAATAAAATTTAAAAGTCATCAATCTTTTGCTCAATTATTGCGCAATCTTCAATACTACCCCTATATGTTCAATAATATTGTGCAATCATCAACATTGCGCAATATTATTGAAGGTGTATGGGTCGCCTTAGCATGAATTTCCTTTTCTTTTTCTATATTATTTTTCAGCTCTTCATCATCAACATCTAATCATCTAAGCTAATAGCTTTCTCTCAAATGCATCGCAATCATCACAAGTGTCGACCGACGGTAGTTTGAAGCTTAAATTGAATTTGGTGTTGAAAATGTTTCGGTACAACTATTCTTTGGCTACCAAATTCGGAGGGATCTCTGTAGATTCCATTCTCTCTTTATACTGTTAATACATAGTAGGGATATTCAAGTCCGGTCCAAAAAATTTTCGTCCGCTCTTTTGTCGTGAATAATGACTCTCATAACATGGATATAAGTTAATATGATCTATCACTGATTGTACTACCACATCTGAAGTTTTATTACCAGGAATATCCTTTCCCGTCTGATCTGGAGCTACCAACCCTCCATCGAGCTGTTTCTCCAAACTCACCTTAACAAACTTTTCTCCTATAAATAGGGTGTTAAGAAACACATTCCGGCATATTTTTTCGCTCTTAGAATTTATAATAAGTCTATATTCGTATGTGAACTTCCTTCGGTCAGTATCTAAGTTCCCAGTTGTTCTCATTGTGTGTTTTTGTTTTTTTGTGACGTTGAGAGGCTATAAACTGGCGACGTTGGTCCCAACTGGTACATTTTTTCCAAAATTAATTAAATATTAATATTCTTGTTTCATTAGGCAGTTTTTCGTAACATTTACATTTGCACTTACATGGAGGTTTCATTTCACGACCGTCTATTTCAGGGTTTTTTCTTGCTACAGTTGAATGATAGGGAGAACCTTTTAGCCTTGCAATTTTAGCCGCAACTCTTTTCCATTTAGTTACGTTTTTAACTTTCTTTCTTGTGTTAGATTTTGAAGGGACTGCTGTAACGATCTGCTGTATATGTTCATTATTTCTTATTTGTCGGTCATCTGGTACCTATATAAGCATTCCCATTCATATCTGTGACCATAATTCCGTTCGAGTTAACTGTATCTTCATTCATAGTAGTATCAGATATATTAACACTTTTATCAAAATGGGGTACAATTAAAAAGCCTGTAGTATGGTCTCTGTCTGTTAAATTACGGTTTTTAATGTGATCATTCTTATGAGCAGATGTACTCGCCCTTACTTGATTCAACATCATATTGGAATTCGTACTTTTAGGACTACCTTGATCAAATACCGAAGATTTATTAAGGTTATCTACCGACGAATATACAGTAGGGATTGTTTGTGGAGCAAAGTCATTGCAGCAAAGAAACGGTCGTTTTCTTTAGTACTTTCATTAAAAACTGAAGTTGCAGATATAATTTTTTTTCGTGGACCCAGAAGATCTTTTAAAGTTATTAAATTAATATCTTCATTATTTGCCACTTCAGCTGGCCCTTCAGGCGATTTTTCTGAAAAAGAAGGCTTCCTTTTCACCTTCAAACACCCCGATAGAACTAAAACTCTTTCTGGCGAACCACTGACGTAGCTGCCATCCGAGAGATCTTCATGCGGTTCGTAAGTCTTGTCTTTAACGCTATCATCACTATCATAATCGGAAAATTCTCGGCCAGGATCTGTAACATAATAATAATAATCTAATAATAATAAGTACTTAATAAAAAGTATTTAGTTCACGAAAAACATGTCGTAAGCACATTTTACGTATGCACAACCAATATTTTCAACATAGATTAAGTAAATGAAATGAAAATATTTGTTTTTTATTTCTGTAGGCATAGTGTAAGTAGGTACAGTTAGTTATTATACTGGAAGCCGAATCCAACATGTTGTAAGAAAGGCTATTTAAAGTGGCTAGATATTGATTGTTTACATTCTTATAACAAGAAGTAGTAGGTAAGTAAAAGTATTTACCTAAACAAGCACTTTCAAATATACGCGCATTGACTTCATGTCTTGTCTTCTCATGACAATAACTTGGCCCTGCATTTGGATTCTCGTATAGATTTCGTGTGTCGTCCTCTACAAAAACAAAACAATTTGATTAAAATTTATATACGTACTTATACCAATTTGCTTCTAAAACGAGCAGGAATGTAAGAAATTAACTTACCGGCCACTAAAGCACCTGTATCGCTAGCTTTAGCTTCATTACTACGGGACTGAATCACATTTCGAAGATTGACTAGTTTGCGTCGTTTATTGAGTAATTGGGTGAATTTAACATCCTGCAAAAAAAAACATCGTAGATACACCTAAGTTCACAACATATTTAAAACCTACTATAACCGATAAAATATCACTAATCCACACTAAACGACTTGACAATATAAAACCTGTAGGTACCTATTTATAGGTTTTGTACTCACCTGATCTTCGCCATCCATTGCTTAGTATATTAAGTGCTTAAAAATCCTTCAATAGTCACCACTAATTCACCCACAAGCAATTAAATAAATCAGAAGTCATTAAATTCACTAATAATTCGGCACAATAATAAAAATTCGCGCGCGAGTAACAAGACTTGTAATGGTCTGTGCTTGTCTTCGATCAATAATAGTACTAGATACAGGATTGGGAACAAAAATACGTCGCTAAAGTGGCCACGGTTACACACACATAGACATTTACATTTCTTACTACGAAATATAGAAAAAAGTTTTATATTATTAACAACTTCAGTTCATTATAAACCTTAATCCTCAAGCATAAAGTTTAATTACGATTGCAAAATATTTATATTTAAGTTTTTCTGTCATCGGAGAAAGGTAAAAGAATTAAATTTTAAATATCGCTTGAAAATAAATAGTCATTTTTATTATAAGTACAAAAATATTTATTCTAAAATTAAACTTAAAACATAAGCAATAAGGTCAAAAACATTTTGTTGACAATTTAGTGCTTACTCTATTTTGAAACTAGACGTAGTTCTTGGTATGACATTTCAATGCTCAGAACACAGTAAGAATTGAAAGACGTAGAGTAGCAGAATAATAATATTTTTTTTTAGGCTAAGTTTCGTTTTATATATGGTAGCAAATATTTTTGACCGATTTAAAAAAGTAGTAGGACTAAATTAGTACAATAAATATTTTATTAAGACATTGCCATGAATTGTCTCGGTCATTCTTAGACGGCTAAAATAGGCGTGTCCGGGTCGAAATCCAGTACGAAATGGATGACTAACAATATGATTTTTTTTTCCATAATAGGTACGATCAAAACATTAGGAGGGGCCTGTGTTGTTTTTTAAATAAATTAAATATTAATTGGTTTATAAAAATAAAAACCTTGAAAAAATTGACCTCGGTGCCGCGTCCGGCCCCGTATTGCGGCAGAAATTATTTTTAATCTTTTTTTCTCCTATAAATGGCGTTATTTAGAATGTGTTCACAAAGAACTAGATAGTTATTAACTAATTTTATAATATTACCAAACCATAATAGGCCTTTGTAGACAAGTTACAACTGGTTGTCTTCACGTCCGACGTTTAGCATTGATATCAGTGGCGCGCACCGATCCGTTCATATATCCTGTACTCTAGGGACTGCGAGGATGTTTGTTTGAGTAATACAAACAGTCAGTCGCGCCGCATCGGTGGTAAGGACAACACGCCTGTGTGTCTCCGCGCTACTCTTATATTAAGGTACGTAATCGTTTTCGGTGGCTTGGTATACCCCTAAAGTTGATTTCGGTGAATCCATTTAATGTGTTTAAATTATAATAAAAGTATGTCTTATATGTATTAGATTTCAATAAAAGAGAATAATATTAAAAATTCAGGGTACTTTTGAAAATATTTAGGATTTTGCTAATTATTTTGATTTCAGTGGCATTGATTTCGGTGTTTTCGGTGGAAATAGGTGCACTGAAATCAACTTTAAAATCACCGAAATCAATCAATAGTTATTTATTTACATTTTAAAGCAAAAACTTTTTCATCACCTCTTTTTTTGTTTCAGTTTTGTGATTATGGCAGATGCAAAAGAAGATCGGTTGGTCAAAAAGAGATTGGCTGAACGACGTCGGAAAGCTCGTATCAAAAGTGATCCAGAGCTTTACGCAGTGCACAAGGAAAAAGACAGGCAGCGGTACTATACAAGGAAGAATGAAGGAAAGATAAAGCGTGTAACTGAATTAGATCCTCGCCAACAACGAATATTTAGGGAGAGAAGTAGAATGTCTTCCAACAAACACAATTTGAAAAAAAGGCGCAAAGAGATGAGGTGTCTCGAAGAGGACTTAATAATCGTACCAGAAGTAACCGACAAAACTGACGATCCTTTGGTCACTTCAGGATCACAACCAAAACGATCAAGACCACTGCAAACAGGAGCAAGTTCCTTTGTTGATTTGCTACCATCAAGTTCATTGGTCGTTTCATCTCCTTTACTTCAGCGTGGTAAGACTTATCGAGACTCGCCAGCACCATTGAGTCCGTCTAGTGACGTAAGTACAATTTCAAGGCCGTGTACCAGATCATCAGTTCGTGTGATTGAAAAGGAGTTTCCTACAACTCCAAAGGCTAACAAGAAACTAAATACCAAAGTTATCATACGTAGACTTAAATACCGCATGAATAAAATGTATCAGTTACAGAAAGAGAAGATTGATAAATTGAAAACTGTCAATGAACGACAACGAAAACAGATATATAGATTAAAATACCAAAGTGCTGCATTAAGAAAATATGAACCGATAAGAAAAACCATTACTCAAGATATCAAACAACAAAGTGAATCAGACGCTATAAAAACAATTAAAAATAATGTGGAAGAGGACATTAAAGCTTTTCTTGAAGAAGATGAAAACAGTCGCATGCGTTCTGGAAAGAAGGAGTTCATTACCAAGAAAAAGGATAAAAAACAAAGACGCTACTTGAATGATTCTTTAAAAGACTTATATATTAAGTTTAATCAAACAAATCCCCAAAATAAAATTAGTTATTCCAGTTTTTGCAAAAAACGACCGTTTTGAATACTGAAACCTAATGTTAATAAACGAGAAACCTGCCTTTGTATTGAACATGAAAATATGGACCTAATGGTGACTGCTTTAAAAAAAAACAACTTAATTCAAGAAAAATCTACCAAAGATATTTTGTCATCACTGTGTTGTGACTCTTCGAATGTGTTATGTTTAACAAGAAAATGCAATGACTGCAAAGATAAAAGCTTAATCTATAAAGAATTCAATAACACTGCAGTATTAATTTACTGGATTTGGCAAAAAAGTAAAAAAACTTATTTTAAGAATGGAGTAAGCAAAACAACCATTCACACAGCGAAAGATAAAGTGACTGCTTTCCCTAGAGACACCATTTTAAAATTTGAAAAAATGTTACCTCCATACATGACTCACTGTGGAATTATGATCGCACAGAACAGGTTCATTAAAAAAATGAAAAGCGATCTCACTGATGAAGAGTGCATAATTCACTGCGACTTTAGTGAAAATTACAGTACAAAATACGCTAGTGAAATTCAAGCCATTCATTTCGGGGGTAACCGCCAACAAA
Organism: Phlogophora meticulosa; assembly: GCA_905147745.2. Lineage (NCBI taxonomy): Eukaryota > Metazoa > Arthropoda > Insecta > Lepidoptera > Noctuidae > Phlogophora > Phlogophora meticulosa. The sequence goes on along the minus strand of LR990524.1, from coordinate 1,413,419 downwards.
TAACCCTGCACACCGTGGTCATTTACTATCGTAAAAATGGACTTCTAAAGGTTCAGTCAATATGTACATTATCAGAGTCTTTACGCCATGACGCACCAGCCATTTGGGAGCATTTACTTCCGATTTTAAAATTCATAGAAGATGAAAATCTCAATATTTGTAGACTACATTTCATTTCTGATAGTCCGTCGGGCCAGTACCGAAACCGTAAAATGTTTTACATCATCGGCAAACTCCACTGGAACCTTCCCAGTTTGACTAGTATAACATGGAATTATACAGAAAGCGGTCACGGAAAAGGAGCTCCAGATGGTGTCGGTGCAACACTTAAAAGAACAGCTGACCGAATAGTTGCTCAAGGCAATGATATCACAAGCTTATCATCATTGATGACTCATCTGAAATCTGTTCAAGGTATTATAACGAAAACTATTAACGATTCTGGTATTTATGAAAAAGAGTTGCTGATTCCATCCAATCTCAAACAATTTGCTGGGACTATGAAAGTTCATCAGGCTGTATGGAACGCCAATGAGCCCAATCAACTATCGATGAGAAAAATGAGTTGCGCCGAAGGTGACTGTAAAAATAATTCAGTGTCGTGTGAACATGGGTATCATGTAGGATTATACATCATAGACGAGCAAACTGACAGACTGTTGACTGATAGAACGAATAAGAACAAGAGTGACAAAACGAATCTGATTAAAAAATCAAGTCAAGACAAAAAAGGGAGTGGAGTCGGTGCAACAAAATCTAGCAAGCCTCAGATTTTATCGAATATTCTGATTCAACCTGGTAGTAGCTATTCTGTTGATCTTGCTGATAAGTTCTATGAAACCAAGCAGCGCGTGTCCCATACCATAACATCAGACATTGGATTAAATGAAAGTGACAGCTTTTGGACGCGTGTATCGACAGATTGTGAAAATATTGCTCCGACGGTAATGAATGAAGTCTTCTCCAAAATTGTAATTTCTAAAGAAAGTAGTGACGAGGAATATAACATTTTTTAAATTAATGATTGAAAACTGTAATTGAAAGCTTTTATAAGAAGTTTTTTGCTTAGTAAATTTAATGCTGTTTGTGTATGTGAGTTTATGTGTTTGTAAACGCACCCGTGATACAGGAGAAATTCCTAGTGTGGGGCAAAGTTTAAAAAAAAAACAATAATAATAATGCTGGGTGCTTAATATACCTAAAAGCTTATTTAATTGTGTTAACATCAATAGGTACAAAGTAACAAAGTAATATTTTTAAATAAAAATATAAATTCTACTAGTTAAGTAAGTGCCTTCTATGTATAATTGTTGATATTGTTGAAAAGATTGATTTTTAAGTGATTTTATAGCAGTAAGTAAATTATCCGTGATTAAGCTTGATCTCAAACAAGAATTTTATTGTTACTTTATAGTGGTTTTTATAGTTCCTATATTAGTAGTTTAAGACTATCTACTATTTTTAAATAGTAGAATTAAAATAATAATAAACGCTTCCAATCAAAGTTGATTTATGTAATTTTTCATAAAACTTAATAAATCGTACATAAGTCTTGATAAAATAAAATGTTTTATTGCAAAATTAACCTGCAATTCCTTACAGCCCATAATTATGTCCATAGTAGTACTTAAGCAGTTAATATAAAAAAAAATTGTCTGAAATATCAATTATTTTATATATTTGATTTCGGTGATAAGTATATTGATTTCGGTGGACACTATTTTAAAAAATTAAATCCCTTCATAACTATTCGGTCGATACGATTCCCTCTTTTACTAATATGTTTTATATTAACTCTAGATTTAGTATTTCATGTAAGAAAAGTGGAAATTAAAAAAAAAAATTGCCACCGAAATCAACCAAATAACGAGTCACCTGATAATGACCCGTCTGCTGGTTGGCTCATTGTAATCAACCCGTATACAGAAATGAGTGCGTCTACATAGTTATGAACACGATTTAGAAGTTATCACACTAGTATGGCGCTCATTAGGAGAGATAACTCGATGATAGATGCTGAAAAAAATAATGTATGTCCGCAATTAATTATCTGCAAAGGCGTTACTGAAATTAATTACAAATCTCAAATAAAAATTATTATCACTTAGCGAAATTGTTAGAGTATAAGAAAATATTAAGTCCAACTTTTTTACTGAAATGATTTTGCGTAAATTAAAAAAAAAAAAAATTACTCACTTGCACTTCAACGTCAGATACTGAGAGTTTAGTATTGGGTGCTGCCAATTGTGGGTCCTTCGACGGGGGTTGAATCTGTGTTTTTGAAAAGACTCTTTAATCTATATTTACATATAAAAATGAATCCCTATTTCCCTTGGTCACGCCAACACTTGAGAACGACTTCACCGATTTCATTCGTTTTTTTTGTAAGTTTTTTAATAAATTGTAGAAGGTTCTTAAGGAAAGAAAAATTAAGAAAATTGCGCAGAAAATTGGAAAACTTCTATTTTAACTTCGCGCGTTTACATCAGAATAGTCATAGCCAAGGCGCCATAGTCATTAATACATAGTTCCTATAGCGCCATAGTTCTAATCAATCGACTGCTGCAACGAGAACTGCTGTTTTAATCAATCGACGTCGGTTAGTATTCTGGATATATCGGATTTATCAAAGTGATCCGAACATATAACCGAATTCTTAGCTGGCTTATAAAAGTCATCTCTTCCTTCTCTGGCGACAATCGAGAACCATTCTGCACACGTAAATGGATTGCGAGGAAAGCTAAAATAAAAAAGGAAAGCTAAGTATCTAATGAGAGTTCAACAAACAGACACAAAAGTAGCATCAACCAATTTTTAACCAAACAATTTTGAAGATCTAGTTACAATTCCTTTTTAATAATATTAGTTATAATTTCTAGTTACAATTTCTTTTTAATTATTATTACAATACAAATCTACTCCATGCATTTACTGTTCCGTTGAACAAAAGTTTGTGCGTATGTTGGCGAGCCTTGGCCAAACATTTGTAGCGGTGGTTTAAAATCAGTCATTTTGTTCAAAATTTGGTATTATTTGATAGTTTAAAAAATTAAAATATAACTTATTCTTCATGTACTTACTGGAAGTACGATATTCCGGCCGCTATATTGCTTTTTCGGGGATTATTTTTGCAACTTTTAAATACACACAGCGGCATTGTGAGACGTCTTTACATTGGCTGTGTCTCAAGCCAACTAAACAAAATAAGAGCTCACATTTCAAGTGCGCTTATATTTACCAAGACGTATTTTTTGCGCCGACCCGATATCTAGTACTATTATTGATCGAAGGAGCTTGTAAACAAAACGCAAGTGCACCGAAAACGGCCGAGTGACCGGTGATAATGTCCGATGTCATTCTATCGCGTCGGTGTGCGGTCACGAAGTCAATGGAATAGTGTTTCTTCTTCACATAGGCATTTCTGTACAACGATAAAGTAGCACTTTTTGAAGGCATAAGACTAATTATGTTTGTAGACCTTAACCAAAAAAATAACATTTTCGGGGCATAACACTATATCTCAAGGTACGACATCTGATTATTTGATTTCAAGAGGCATAAAGTTCTATCTGACAATACGTATTATTTTTAGTTTTACCAACAATCATTGTAGGATAAAGTCGAATGACAAAATAATCCCATCGTTACGCATAAAAGTATTTAAAAGCATAAAAGCTGAAGTCAATGTTCGACCTTCTAATTAAACCAAAATTTTAAGCATAAATACTGGAGTTGCTATTAAGCCTTATTCCACAATATAAATTTGGAAATTCGACAGATTCGACTTTATGCATTTGTATTTTTATCAGAACAAAAAGAGATGGAACTATGATTGTTATATGCATAGAAAGAGCGCGAGATACTGGTTTCAGCTGACTATTAAAGTTATTTTACTCTGATGTCGACATACGACCTTATGCATCTCAGGTCGAGATTTATAATTCATGTTTTGCGGAATACTGCTTGATAAGCGCATGGCTACATAGCCATGCGCTTATCAACTTATGACTTGGGAGTAAGCAGTAATGTTACTGCTTACTCCTAAGTCAGATTGGCCTTCTAAAACAACATTCGACTGTGCACCTGCATAGAGCTCAAAATCATATGTCAGCCCTGACGCACCACTCAAAACAAAAGCCTTATATCCCCATTTGTGTCCAAGTCAAGTCAAGTCCTTGCTTTTGTTGGTATTACTTGCTCGTCAATTGCCAAGTATTCTTCTCTAGGTAAAAGCAACAATCTAATAATAAATAATTATACAGATAACAAAATGTCCTGAAAGTGAGCTAGAGACATTAAAACATATAATGAGCCATTTTAAGTGTGAATTTAAACGAAAATGGGTAGCAGCAAACTACAAACATGACCGCTTTCTAAAAAAAAATGTACAGTGGCTTCAAAACACCCTCAAATTCCCCCTTTGGACTATAGGAAAACCGGGTCGTCCTTCAAAGGAATTCAGAGAATCTAGTGATAGATCCAAGCGAAGAAAAACAAAAGGTCTACGAGATACTGTATCAACAGATGAGTTGACTTATGCTGCTCAAATGAGTCAACGTGCCGGAGGAAATAAGGATGCATCTAAAATAATAAAAGACATCACTGTGACTCCAACAAGAGCTACAAAGTTTCGAAAAGCAATTTCTTCAAATAATCAAAGTAAAATAAAAAAGCATTCACCATCTGAAGCCTTAGCTATTTTCGTCGAAGGAGATTTTAGTAGAAGACAGTGGAAAATTATACACAGCGCAAATAAAAATATATACCCTTGCTACTCTTTGATAAAAAAAAGCAAAAACCGATTGCTATCCAGCAGAACAGTCAATGAGAGTTACGGAGACTTGTGCGGAAGTTGTCTTACAAGATTTACTCAACCATACATGTTTACGGTTGTGTAAATATTTGGAAGATGTAATATACAGCTGTACTGAAGAAGAGAAGAAAAATTTTCTTTTAATTATGAAATGGGGCTACGATGGTTCTCAACAATCGCAATATAAGCAAAAATTTGAAAATAATACGGACAGTGATTCGAACATTGCGATTAGAAACTACAGATAATGGAAGAAAAAAAATTATATGGCAAAATCCACTGCCTTCATCTCCAAGATTCTGCAGACCTATTAGAATAAGATTTATTAGTGAAACTGTAACGGCATAGCGTATACTAAAGATGTGTCATGTTGTAGCGTAAGCTAAGTTTGTATTTCGTACGTAATATATAAGCAATGTTCAGTATGTCTTAGCAGTGATTATGCACTTGTCATTCTGTGAAGAGCCAATACATGAGTTAGTCGTTACCAGTCTTTCATTGAATCTACACCCAAGGTCACACGCTAAATTGGTGACCCCGACGTGATCATTTTTTGGCAGTTGTGATAGTGTAGATAGTGTACAAAAATGGCTAAAAGTGCATCAGAACCATCAGCAGATCTCGCAGCGATCACACTTACATCGAAGATCCCCGAATTTTGGATCGACTCGCCCCGCGTTTGGTTCTACCGAATAGAGGCCATGCTGGCGCCGCAAAAATTATCGGACGACTCGCGTTTCGACATTGTCGTGTCGAAATTGTCTAAGGAGGCCATCCAACAGGTCACAGACCTTCTAATGGATCCACCAGAAGGAAAAAAATTCGAAACACTGAAGACACGACTTCTCGCTATTTACGAAGAATCGAAAAACCGACAACTACAAAAGTTGATAAGCGAGATGGATCTAGGAGACCAAAAGCCTTCGCAGCTTTTGCGTCGCATGCGAGAATTAGCCAAAGAGAAAATTCCAGACGACACCTTAAGAATGCTTTGGCAAGGTCATCTGCCTTCCCCGGTACGAGCAGTTTTGGCGGTCACGGATTCGAAAGATCTCGATAACTTGGCCGTCGTAGCAGATAATGTGTTTGAGACCACGCGCGCAGCCCATGTGAGCGAAGTAAGCCAGCAGCAGCCAAGCACTTCCAAGGAAACAGACCTCATCATGGCCGAAATAGCGAAACTTACCCTTAAGGTCGAGCAATTGGAAAGGTCGAACTCTAGATCGAGACCGCAGCAACGGAATTGGAACCGTTCGAGATCAACATCCAGAGCCGGTAGCCGAGCACGATCTTCGCCGCGTAGAACTCCTGAAAGCCCTGATTGGTTGTGTTTCTATCATCACCGGTTCAGAACAAAGGCAAGGAAATGCAATGAGCCCTGTTCCTGGAAATCGTCCTCGGAAAACTAGTCCGGGTACCAACTGCGGCGGAGGTTTGTACCATCGCTCCTTGTCACCGCCTTCGAGTCACGGATCGCAACAGCGGCTTACATTTTCTGGTGGACACCGGTGCTAATATTTCAGTGCTACCCGGTAAATTAGTGTTAAAAAACAATCAAAATAGTGAGTGTCAAGACTATTGCCTATTCGCCGCCAACGGGACTAAAATAAAGACTTATGGCGTCAAAAGTTTAGTGTTAGATCTAGGTTTACGTCGCGCATTACGGTGGACATTTGTAATAGCCGACGTGCATCAGCCCATTTTAGGTGCCGATTTTTTAGCGAACTATAAGCTTTTAGTGGATATAAGTGCTCGTAGGTTAATTGACGAAGTCACAAAATTGAAAGTTTTAGCTTCAGTTGTAAGTAGTAACGCGTCGTCAATCAAAACCGTCGACGTAAGTCACCCTTATCATGATCTGCTCGCTGAATTTCCAGATATTACTAAACCTGTTTCTTTTAAGGAGCCACCGAAACATTCGGTATTGCATTTCATAGAAACCAGCGGCCCGCCGGTACACGCACGATGCAGACCATTGCCGCCTCACCGCTACGCTCAGGTAAGGGAAGAATTTAGAATAATGCAGGAGTTGGGGATTTGTAGACCATCGAAAAGTGCGTGGGCAAGTCCTTTACACATCGTCATGAAAAAAAATGGCCAATTACGTCCTTGCGGTGATTATAGAGCGCTTAACGCAATCACCAAGGCCGATCGTTATCCTATCCCGCGATTACATGATTTTACGTACTTGCTTGCTGACGCAAAAATATTTTCACGTATTGATATTTGCCGTGCATATCATTTTATTTCATTAAATCCAGCCGATGTGGAAAAGACTGCCATTATAACGCCTTTCGGCCTATTTGAATTTCCCCGAATGACATTCGGGCTAAGGAACGCCGCGCAAACTTTTCAACGCTTTATGAACCATACAGTTCTATCGGGTTTAAATTACGTTTACTGCTATATCGATGACGTAGCAATATTTAGTAACAGTAAAATTCAACATGAGCAGCACTTACGAGAAGTTTTTAGTCGTTTAAGTAAATTTGGATTAACTATTAATTTAGAAAAATGTGAATTTGGTAAAACAAAAATAGATTTTTTGGGATACGAAGTTTCCACGCAAGGCATTCGACCTCTAAAGGAGAAAATGGATGCTATAAACAATTTTCCTAAACCAGTAACACTCGAACAGCTCAGACGATTTTTAGGGATGGTTAATTTCTACCGTTTACATTTACCTCATGCAGTAGAATATCAAAGTCATTTAAATCAATACTTAGTTAAATCAAAGAGAAAAGATAAAACAAAAATAGCATGGACAGAAAGTGCAAACGAGGCATTCTCACGGTGTAAGGCAGCGCTACAAAGCGCAGTGACGTTATCGTATCCGCAACCCGATACTCCGTTTGTGCTCATGACTGATGCATCGAACACCTGCGTGGGAGCCGTTCTCCAACAATTCGTAAACAATAAATGGATTCCTTTAGGTTATTTTTCAAAGAAAATGTCAATTCCGCAAATTAAATACAGTACTTTCGATAGAGAACTTTTGGCAATTTATTTGGCCATTTAATATTTTCAGAACATGGTAGAAGGACGACATTTGATTATTTATACAGATCATAAACCTTTAACATTCATGTTCAAAAAATCCAATTTTGATAATGAATTACCGCGTCGCGTTAGGCAAATTCTCTATATAAGTGAATACACTACTGACATAAGGTACATAGACGGCGACAAGAACGTTGTAGCAGATGCATTATCGCGGGTAGAGACAATAACATGCCCTACAATATTAGATTACGCCGCGATCGCCCAAGCTCAAGCTAACGATGTGAACCTGGGCTTAATGCGCAATCAACGTAACGATAACAAATGTAATTTAATATTCAAAGACATAGCGATACCTGGAAGCGACCTACAGGTAACGTGTGAAACATCAACAGACAAGGTTCGCCCGTATATACCGCTAAGTTTTAGGAGGCAAGCTTTCGAATCAGTTCATAACTTAAGTCACCCAGGAATTCGTACTTCGCGAAAATTAGTCAAGGAAAGATTTTTCTGGGACGGAATGAATAGTGACATAGGCAAATGGACAAAAGAATGCGTTAAATGTCAGCGTGCAAAAGTAACCAGGCATGTAAAAACTGAATTAGGACTTTTTCCACTAGCGGAGCGATTTTCTCAAATCCATGTGGATATAGTCGGTCCCTTGCCCACTTCTATACACGACTATAGATATTTAGTTACGATAATAGATCGCCAAACAGGTTGGCCCGAAGCGTATCCTACAAAGGATATCACAGCAGAGACTGTGGCTAAAGTGATATTAGAAGGGTGGATTGCACGTTTTGGATGCCCTGTTAAGCTGACAAGCGACCAGGGCAGACAATTTGAAAGTAGTATTTTTAAAGAACTTATGCGATATTTAGGCATTGATAAGAAGAGAACTACACCTTACCACCCTCAGTCGAACGGGATTTTAGAGCGCTGGCATCGTTCTTTAAAAGCAGCTCTAATGGCAAGGTTAAACTCAACTACTTGGGTAGACGAGCTACCAATAGTTTTGCTAGGTTTACGTGCCGCCATTCGAGAGGATACAGGTGTTAGTGCTGCAGAATTAACTTTCGCTACGGCATTACGTTTACCTGGTGATTTTTGTAGCGACTCCAATTCTAAAATTTTAGATCATTGTCAATATGTAGAAAAATTACGAAACATTATTAAGAATTTGAAACCGAAGCCGATGCGACATAAGGACGCTCGCACATTATTCGTATATGCAGATCTAGATAAGTGCACACACGTATTTGTACGAAATGATAGGGTTAGGAAACTTTTGGAACCTCCCTACAATGGTCCCTTTAGAGTCCTAAACAGGAAAGATAAGACGTATTTGGTAGACTTTTCGGGTCGAACGGCATACATATCGATTGATCGACTCAAGCCCGCATATTTGTGTAAAGATTCGTGTACGAGCAATATGGTAAGTAATAGCAATAAGTTAGATAATAGGGAAATAGACGTAAGTCCGGGTCCGGGAACAGCGATTGGCGAGGATCGCTCCGCGCCCGCTAATGAAACCGCACCTTTACATAAAACGCGCAGCGGCCGAGTCAGCAAAAGACCCGTACGTTTCAATTTATAAGTAAGTGTATTGTAATAAGTTAATATTATTTCTGATTTCTGTCTGATATAACGTATCATACCTAATTATGGGAAACTACGTAGTGAAGGACGAGGTCAAATCCTCAGCCGCTATCGCCCCTCAGACGGACAAGGGCTACGACGCAAATTTAATAACCTTCATTGGTTGGTCTTCGATTTTGGCACTTATAGGCATAGTGTGTTTATGTCTATTTTTCCGTCGGTGTATCAGTACATGGAAAAGTTGGTTGACCAAGCAGATGCAATCTCTGCAGTCGACCGCTTTCGAAGCAGCTCGTAAAAGTTTTAGACGAAAGCAAACGGTTGAAACGTCCCAAAATGAAGATGTTTAAAGTCAAGGTCTAATAAGTGATATAATTGTGTGTACTTGCGTAAAACCTACCTAATTGTCAACCTCTGTAAAACGAATGTGTACTTAATAATAAATGTATTGTATTAATTTTAACTGTAATATTGTGTTTATTAAATGATGGTTACAAACTTTTTTTTTCGAGTTGTTTTGTCAAAAAAGTGTTTCTTTTAAAAGGGGGGGAGTAGTGTAACGGCATAGCGTATACTAAAGATGTGTCATGTTGTAGCGTAAGCTAAGTTTGTATTTCGTACGTAATATATAAGCAATGTTCAGTATGTCTTAGCAGTGATTATGCACTTGTCATTCTGTGAAGAGCCAATACATGAGTTAGTCGTTACCAGTCTTTCATTGAATCTACACCCAAGGTCACACGCTAAAAAACCAAGGACATAACTAATGAAGAATTTGCGTATATAGATAATCAAGCAAAAAAATTAACAAAAACAGAAATATCAACATCCAGTGGAATAATTTACGTAACTCATAAATTACTACCAACAATGGTGGACGCCAAGGTATGCAATGCAGCTATCAATACATCTTCAACTATTAGGTGCTACATTTGTGGGCTAACTTCCAAAAATTTTAATAATCTAACCAGAGGAATGGAAGTAGACCCAGAAAGTCTAAAATTCGGGCTATCGATTCTCCACGCAAGAATACGTTTCTTTGAATCCTTATTGCATGTGTCTTACAAACTTGGCGTTAAAAAATGGCAAATAAGGTCAACGGAAGATAAAAGAATTGTAAAGGAGAGGAAAGAAATGATACAAAAACCATTTCGGGAGCAAATGGGCCTTTTAGTGGATATGCCGAAAGCAGGGTTCGGGAACAGTAATGATGGAAATACATCGAGAAGATTTTTTTCTGATCCCGAAACAGCTTCTCAAAACTGGAATAGATTCCACATTGATCTACAGTATACAGTCTACTATACAGATCTACAGTGTACTTAAATGCATGGTGCAACAGTGATATCTCAATCTATATTACCAATTGGGCAGCTCTCTGAAGAAGCTGCCGAAGCTAGAAATAAGCATTTCAGGCTTTACAGGCAAAACTTCTCGCGAAAATTTGACAGAGTAAAATGTAATAGGGACATTTTAAATAGACTGTTACTAACGTCAGACCCTTTTTTAAGTAGCAGTAGAAAACCACCACGGAAGAAAAGTAGCCCATTCTGTTCGGACACCATTAGTCTTTTGCTCCCTGATGCAGAAAATGCATCAATAGAAAGCAGTGACGAAGAACAAAACACAACAGTAACTGATGAAAATGATGAATCAGATTTCGATGATTGATTTTTTAGATTTATTACAATAAACGTTTGAAAACTATATTAATTTATCTATTTAATAGTTTCCACGTCACAAATGTCATGAAATAATATTGGCCATGTTTTTAGTACAAATACTCCTATGTGCGTCGGTTAGTATTCCGGATATATCGGATTTATCAAAGTGATCCGAACATATAACCGAATTCTTAGCTGGCTTATAAAAGTCATCTCTTCCTTCTCTGGCGACAATCGAGAACCATTGTGCACACGTAAATGGATTGCTAGGAAAGCTAAAATAAAAAAGGAAAGCTAAGTATCTAATGAGAGTCCAACAAACAGACACAAAAGTAGCATCAACCAATTTTTAACCAAACAATTTTGAAGATCTAGTTACAATTCCTTTTTAATAATATTAGTTATAATTTCTAGTTACAATTTCTTTTTAATTATTATTACAATACAAATCTACTCCATGCATTTACTGTTCCGTTGAACAAAAGTTTGTGCGTATGTTGGCGAGCCTTGGCCAAACATTTGTAGCGGTGGTTTAAAATCAGTCATTTTGTTCAAAATTTGGTATTATTTGATAGTTTAAAAATTAAAATATAACTTATTCTTCATGTACTTACTGGAAGTACGATATTCCGGCCGCTATATTGCTTTTTCGGGGATTATTTTTGCAACTTTTAAATACACACAGCGGCATTGTGAGACGTCTTTACATTGGCTGTGTCTCAAGCCAACTAAACAAAATAAGAGCTCACATTTCAAGTGCGCTTATATTTACCGAGACGTATTTTTTGCGCCGACCCGATATCTAGTACTATTATTGATCGAAGGTGCTTGTAAACAAAACGCAAGTGCACCGAAAACGGCCGAGTGACCGGTGATAATGTCCGATGTCATTCTATCGCGTCGGTGTGCGGTCACGAAGTCAATGGAATAGTGTTTCTTCTTCACATAGGCATTTCTGTTGTTGAGGTAGGAGTCCCTATGGTTTCTGGAGTGAAAGACGGTTAAGATACGAATGCCTTTTATTGCTTAGCGTAACCTATTATATACAAAAATATTTACAAAATTATCAGCGGCTACCTACATGTTTAACATTATAAAATAAATCAAATCATATGTGGGTGAGTCGAAAATGTTTGAATTTCTCGCTCACATATAAAAGCTTGCGCCGCGCCTGCGTCGCTAGTATGAAAAGTTCGGTTGAGCAGTAAATATCCCTAAAGGATAAACTGCGAGATGCCCATTCCAAAAAAATGCGTCGCTAGTATTCCACTAGCCGCCGGCGCGCGCGCATGATGTATGAGTATGTGTTGCAGCTACAGGACTCCCCCTCAAGCGAAGCGTACGGGCATCTTCACGAGTCTTCCGGATCTGGTTCTTCGCTCAACTTTCACCGATGGCTTAGTGTCTGTAGTTGCAGATGTTGTTGTTGTGCTTGTAGCTATGTTCGCGCTGCGATGTTCGATGTCTGTGTTGATTGTGTACGCCGGTTTTAGGCGGTCGATGGAGACGTTTACTGTTCTACCGGGCATCTGTATTTTGAAGTACTTGTCGTTTCTTTCCAAGACAAGGTAAGGCCCTTCGTATGGTCGTTGAAGTAACTTGCAGCCGGTGTCTACTCGCAAAAATACAGAGTTGCAAGTTTGCAGATCTTTATGCACGAACATACTGCGCTTGTTGCTGTGCGGTACATACGTCGGCGTAAGTTGAGTGATAATGCGATGTAACCGTTCTGTGTAGCCGTGACTCATCTTTACGTTGCTCGCAGATGGTGATAAGAAGTCGCCGGGTAGACGTAATGGTTGTCCGTACGTTAATTGAGCCGGGCTAGTTTCGGTATCGGTCCGGGCAACAGCGCGTAGTCCCATGAGCACTGTTGGTAGTTCGTTCAGCCACTTGTTGTTGTCCGTGAGTCTTGACATGAGTGCAGCTTTGAGTGATCGATGCCACCGTTCGACGATACCATTACTCTGCGGGTGGTAGGCAGTAGTACGGGTTTTCTCTGCGCCCAGTAGTTTGGTGAGTTCGTGAAACAGCTGACTCTCAAACTGTCGTCCTTGGTCCGTCGTGATAGTGGTTGGACAACCGAAACGGCATATCCATGTTTCATAGACATTATTTGCTACTGTTTCTGACGTCATGTCTTGCATAGGAATAGCTTCGGGCCATCTTGTATTTCGATCGATGATTGTTAGCAGGTACCGTTGTCCGTGTGATGACGTAGGTAGCGGTCCAACGATATCTACATGTATATGTTGGAACCGGCCGCAGGTCGGGAACGTTTCGATGTCGCTGCGTGTGTGTCGTTGTACTTTTGATTGTTGACACGCTGTGCATTGTCTTGCCCAATTGCCAATATCGACATTCATTGATGGCCAGAAATATCGATCTTGAATCATTTTCCGTGTCGTTCTGATACCGGGATGACTTATGTTGTGCACGGCCTTGAAAGCGATGCAACGGTAGTCGTTAGGTAAATACGGTCGTAAGGCTGCTGTAGATGCTTCGCAGTATATTGGCTTAATTGTTCCGGGAACCGTGATTTTCTTCAGTTGAATATTGGTTTGTTTGATGAGTGATTGTATCGTGTCGTCTCGCTCTTGCGCTGCTGCTAGCTGTGTGTAGTCGATTGGAGTTGGTACGTCGATTGTCTCGACACGCGATAGGGCATCTGCTACCACGTTGTTTGCTCCGCTGATATGACGAATATCTGTTGTGAACTCGCTGATAAACAGTAGTTGCCGTGTTCGCCGCTGCGTGTCGCTAGCTGACGGCGGTTTGTGAATGGCGTATGTAAGCGGCTTGTGATCGGTGTAGATTATGAGTTCACGTCCTTCGTATATCTTACGGAAATATTTCACAGCCATATAGATTGCCAACAACTCTCTGTCAAATGTGCTATATCGTTGTTGCGCATCAGAAAACTTCTTTGAAAAGTACCCGAGGGGTATCCATTTGTTGTTGGCCCGTTGCTGTATAACAGCGCCAGCGCAGGTGTTAGATGCGTCGCACATTAGTGATAGTGCGTTCTTCGTAGATGGTGATGGATGAGCTAGCATAGTGGCGTTCTGTATGCTCACTTTGCATGCTTCAAAGGCTTCTTCAGCTTCTTTTGTCCAGCTGATCTTGGTTTTGTCCCTCTTTTTTGAGTTGTGAAGGAATGCATTCAGCGGTGCTTGAATACTTGCAGCGTTAGGTAAACTATCTCGATAAAAATTCAATATGCCTAGGAATCGTCGTAGCGCTTGAATGTTGTCTGGCTTTGGGTATTCGGTGATAGCCTTGATTTTCTCAAGTGGTGGTTTGATTCCTTCTTCTGACACATCATAGCCAAGGAACTTGACAGTCTGCTTGCCAAAGACGCACTTCGACGGGTTTATGGTAATCCCGTAATCGTCTAATCTTTGTAGGACAGCACGTAGGTCATCATAGTGTTTCTCCTTGTCTTCTGAAGCAACGATGACGTCATCGATGAATTGAAAAGTGTTGTCGCATTCGCTGAGCACTTGATGGATGAACCGCTGAAATGTTTGTCCAGCGTTCATCAGTCCGGGACACATACGAGGGAATTCATATAACCCAAACGGTGTAGTAATTGCAGTCTTCTCAATATCGGGTCCATGCACGGGCAATTGTTGATATGCACGGCAGAGGTCTAACGTGGTGAATATCTTCTTTCCGTGGAGAAGATACGTAAAATCTTTAAGTCTTGGGACTGGGTAGCGGTCGGGTTTCGTAACCGCGTTCAGTCTTCTATAATCGCCACATACACGTATGTCACCATTTTTCTTGGGAACTACATGTAGCGGGCTTGACCACGGGCTCTTGCTTGGTCGGCACAGACCTTGTTGCATCATGGTTTCGAATTCTTTCTTCACAGGTGAGTAGAGGTGCGGTGCTAACGGTCGAGTCCTGCAATACAGTGGCACACCGGTGGTTTCAATGTGATGTTCAACGCGATGCTTTGGCGTTTCTTTCATTGATGACGGTCGAGCGATGTTGGGGAATTCAGCAAGCAGCTGGTGATACGGTTGTTCAATGTCTATGCTTCGTACCGTTGGCTCGCTGGAGTATGACATTGGTGCCTTGACGAATAAGTTCGTGACTTTATCGATGAGTCGTTCGCCGGCGATGTCGACCAATAAGCGATGGTGCCTCAGAAAATCAGCGCCGATGATTGGTTTGCTGACTGCTGCGATTACAAACTTCCAGCGATATGGTCTTCGTAGTTTGAGGTCCAATTCGAGCGTCTTCTCGCCGTAGGTCGAAATAGTAGTATTGTTGGCCGCGTATAGACAAAAGTTTGTAGGTGTAACTTTCATACCGGCTTTCCTCGGTATGACCGAGATATTGGCTCCAGTATCGATCAGGAACGACAGGCGTGAGTTCCTGTCGGTGATAAATAGGCGGTGTGAAAGTGTTCTCGCGCCGGTTGCCGCCTCAGCCAACGCAGGTCCTAGTTTTCCGAGGTCGTCTTTGGGTCTTCAAACTTGCAAGGACGTGTGCACCGTTGAGCTTGTTTCCCGAACTTTCGATGATAGTAACAGATTCTATCATTACGAAACGATGAATCACTGCGGTTGGAGCGGGGTCTCGATGGTGTTCTTGATCCAGTTGAGTGTGAGGGTGAGGTTGAAATAACGTTTAGAACGAGTACGAAGTATGTCGGTAATGGGCAATTATAGGGGTATATTGGTCGATTCTGGGCAATATAGACTCATTTCAAATATGATCGAGTTCAAACACGTGATCCATTTCAATCCGCCCAAGGAGGCGGACTCACTAGCAATATTCCTTGATAGGGTCTGGTTTCGGCTAGGTCATAGATCAATCCCAACCTTTATTATCTCATCAAAACCGCATCACATCTTATCAGAGCTATGCCGAGCTGGTCTCATGTATGATATGAGAGGCTATAAAATACCGGACTCACAAGGCGCCATGTACGACTTGATGCATGAAGTACTGAGTGGGAAGACAATGTTCATTCACAAATGCAACGAAATACGTGACATTCTCGCGTCAAGACCAAAAATACGATGGTGCGGCGCGGAGCTAGAATCCGTGTTCAATCAGCACATTCATCATAATGCGACCGAGATATGCGGCAATGCGCCTATCGGATACTATTGCACGCCGTCGGGTAGGCAGACTGGAACATTACCAAAAGTCATGAATGAGCGGCATATGAGAGAATTTTTCAGAGGTATGCTAGAGTTCAGCGAAGATGATGGCCAACGGAAGTTAGGCTTAATTATGTACGCCATCCCACGTGTCGGGTATAATATCGTCTACGTTGGCGGCTCACCTGGCTACGCTTGGCTGCATACACTACACCAACGCAATTTCGAAGGAACGATCGTTTCAATCGACCCCCTTCCGCTATCTCAAGTACCTAACATTAATTACAAAATTATCAGCGGCTACCTACATGTTTAACATTATAAAATAAATCAAATCATATGTGGGTGAGTAGAAAATGTTTGAATTTCTCGCTCACATATAAAAGCTTGCGCCGCGCCTGCGTCGCTAGTATACAATCAGATCCAGCCTGTCCCTTGCTGTCCTCTTCAGTGACGTCCTAAGCCGAGGTTCGTACCCCGCAGGGGGTGCCCTTAGCGATAGTCGCTTAGCTTATAAGTTTTTATGCCTGGCTGGAGGCCTTAATTTTAATTAAGCCCCCCACAGGAAAGTTCGGTTGAGCAGTAAATATCCCTAAAGGATAAACTGCGAGATGCCCATTCCAAAAAAAAAAAAAAAATGCGTCGCTAGTATTCCACTAGCCGCCGCCGGCGCGCGCGCATGATGTATGAGTATGTGTTGCAGCTACACTGTACAACGATAAAGTAGCACTTTTTAAAGGCATAAGACTAATTATGTTTGTAGACCTTAACCAAAAAAATAACATTTTCGGGGCATAACACTATATCTCAAGGTACGACATCTGATTATTTGATTTCAAGAGGCATAAAGTTCTATCTGACAATACGTATTATTTTTAGTTTTACCAACAATCGTTGTAGGATAAAGTCGAATGACAAAATAATCCCTTCGTTACGCATAAAATAATTTAAAAGCATAAAAGCTGAAGTCAATGTTCGACCTTCTAATTAAACCAAAATTTTAAGCATAAATACTGGAGTTGCTATTAACCCTTTATATCACCATGTGACAGTCCTGTAACAAACCATTCAAGTCCTTATATTATAAATTCCAAAATCTTATTTTTATTCCGTTTTACATCAATGTATCACAACGGTTACAAACCGTTCTATGCATTTCTAGTACACATCGTGAAACACAGATGGCGTTAGTAATTTGAAAATTCGTTCAAACTTTAGTTGGTGACAATTCAACGGACTTGACGTTGCGTAAATTTTTCAAAAATCGAAAATATTATAAAAAAACAAAATAACTGCGGCTTGTTTGGTGATTCT
The DNA here is from genome assembly GCA_905147745.2 of Phlogophora meticulosa. Lineage (NCBI taxonomy): Eukaryota > Metazoa > Arthropoda > Insecta > Lepidoptera > Noctuidae > Phlogophora > Phlogophora meticulosa. The sequence goes on along the minus strand of LR990524.1, from coordinate 1,395,909 downwards.
AGTAGGTAAGTTCATGGTTTTCACTGTTTATTGTCGGTAACGCATAATTTTAGCCATTTGTGAGAATTCGAGTTGAATTTCTCTTTGTAACATTTCTGTCACAATGCAGAACAAGGGTCGTATTTTATAGTACATTGACCTAATGTTGGTTTCTTCACAGAATGACTTCCCGAAGTATAGGAGAAGATGAAATTGAACAATTTCTTTTGGACTATGAGGCCAGTGAGGATGGGTTTGAAGACGATGACGACAGCGTGGCAGATCCCGAATATTTGCCGGATTTGGAACCCCCATTCGAGGATGAAACTGTAGAAGAAATTGATGGTATGAACATTGATAGTATTATTGAAGATCTGGAGCGCGGTGGCAGTAATTCGTCTCCACCACCCTCTCCCGTTTCTTCTACTCAGCCAGGACCATCAGCACGTCGTCAAACCAAAAAGAAATTGAATGTACGCTGGAGGAAGAAAAATATTGAACTAAACGAGCCACAGCTACGTTTTACAGGTGATGAAACCTTGTCGCCTGAGATTTTAGACCTCGAAACACCAATTCAATTCTTCTTCAAACTATTTCCCAAAGAATTGATTGAAGTCATTGCTAGCCAAACAAATCTTTACATAGTCCAAAAAGATCCCAACATCAGTTTTCGTGTCACAGAGACCGATATTCAACAGTTCATTGGACTAGTGTATATCATGTCGTTGGTACATCTTCCAAGGGTTACGAAGCATTGGCACGGTTGTATAGGAACACCTTTAGTAAAGGAAACAATGGCAGTCAACAAGTTTGAGAAGAACAGGCGATTTATTCATTTCAATGATAACACAAAAAATGTTCCACGAGAACACCCTGATTATGACCGAATATTCAAGATTAGACCAGTAGTCAAAAAACTAAATGAGACCTGCCAGAGCATCCCTCTAGAAAAACACCTATGAGTAGACGAGCAGATTTGCTCCACAAAAGCAAGGCAGAATTTGAAAAGATACAATCCCAAAAAGCCAAATAACTGGGGATATAAAATATATGTCCTTTGCGGCGTGAGCGGATTCGCATACAAATTTGAACCTGAAACAGGAGCTGAAAATGTGGTTGCTTCTAGTGAGCCAGACTTGGGTGCTGCATCGAATGTGGTCGTCAGGCTTTCGCGTGAAATACCAAGAAATCAAAACTACCGGATCTATTTTGACAATTATTTCACGTCTCTGCCGCTTCTGGAATATTTAGCCAAACAAGGCGTTCTTAGTCTCGGAACCATACGACGAAATCGTATACCTGACTGCAAACTACCAACAGACAAGGAAATATCTAAAACAGAACGCGGCTACTCGGTCGAATATGTTGGAAACCTGGAAGGCACAGACATATTGACAGTAGCCTGGAAAGATAACAAAATAGTCACACTCGCCTCTAGTTTCGTGGGAGAGCTACCGAAGACACAGGTTTCAAGATACGACAAGCCGAACAAAAGATACGTGACTATCGACCGACCCCATATCGTAGGAGAATACAACCGCCATATGGGTGGTGTCGATTTGATCGACAGTATCATGGGCAGGTACAAAATACGCCTGCGAAGCAAGAGATGGCAGATTCGCATGTTCTATCATTTTTTAGATCTTGTTATGTCCAATGCCTGGCTCTTATATAAAAGAGTACATATGGCCAAAAAAAGAGAAGACCCAATGCTGCAATCAGCTGATTTTCGTCAGGATATTGCCTTGGTTCTGTGCAAGCTCGGGACCAAAGCCAATCAAAAACGGCGAACCATTGAGCAAGACATACAAGCCAAAAAACATAAAGGCCCAGCTCAGTATGTACCCCCAGCAGCTGTGCGGCAGGATCAGGTGGGGCATTAGCCTGTATGGGCTGAGAAGAGGATAAGGTGCAAATATCCCAACTGTGCTAGCGTATCACAGACGATTTGTGAGAAATGTGGAGTTGCCTTATGCTACAACAAGCAAAACAACTGCTTCAAAGCATTCCATACGTCTTAGAGGAGTGTTATGACACAATGTGACATTTCTGTCACACTCCCTAAAATCGTTAATAAATAGCCCCCTGATTAAATTTTCTTTAAACTAAAAAATATATATATATATATATATATATACTATACTAGTCCACTGCTGGACATAGCCCTGTCCTAATGAGCGCCATAGCGCCCTGTCTTCAGCTTGCCGCATCCAGCATCTGCCTGCAGTCTTTCGCAGATCGTCATCCCACCTGGTCAGAGGGCGTCCTACACTACGTTTGCCGAGTCGCGGTCTCCACTCAAGAACACGTTTACCCCAGCGGTTGTCGGTTCTTCGCGAGATATGGCCAGCCCACTGCCACTTCAACTTGCTAATTATTTGAGCTATGTCGGTGACTTTGGTTCTCTGTCGGATGTATTCGTTTCGAATCCTATCCTTCAGAGAAACTCCGAGCATAGCTCTCTCCATAGCTCGCTGAGCGACTTTGAATTGGTGGACCAACCTCACCGTGAGTGTCCATGTCTCGGCTCCGTAGGTCATGACGGGTAGGACGCACTGATTAAAAACTTTCGTTTTTAAGCATTGCGGTATGGATGACGAGAAGACTCGGCGCAGTTTCCCAAACGCTGCCCAGCCCAGCTGGATCCTTCTCTTGGCCTCCTTCTCGAAATTGTTTTTACCTAACTGCAGAATCTGCCCGAGGTAAGTGTATTCGGAAACGATTTCGATTCGACTTTATGCATTTGTATTTTTATCAGAACAAAAAGAGATAGAACTATGATTGTTATATGCATAGAAAGAGCGCGAGATACTGGTTTCAGCTGACTATTAAAGTTATTTTACTCTGATGTCGACATACGACCTTATGCATCTCAGGTCGAGATTTATAATTCATGTTTTGCGGAATACTGCTTGATAAGCGCATGGCTACATAGCCATGCGCTTATCAACTTATGACTTGGGAGTAAGCAGTAATGTTACTGCTTACTCCTAAGTCAGATTGGCCTTCTAAAACAACATTCGACTGTGCACCTGCATAGAGCTCAAAATCATATGTCAGCCCTGACGCACCACTCAAAACAAAAGCCTTATATCCCCATTTGTGTCCAAGTCAAGTCAAGTCCTTGCTTTTGTTGGTATTACTTGCTCGTCAATTGCCAAGTATTCTTCTCTAGGTAAAAGCAACAATCTCTCGCGAATTTTGTTTATAAGCGGTCTTATTCTTTGCAGCTTGTCATAATTGGGGTCATTAATAGGAACAGTGTCCTCATTGTTAGTAAAATGAAGAAACCTCTTCAGTTCTTCAAACCGATTGCAAGTCATTGCATTACTTATAGGTGTGAAGCTAGAACACCTATTCCAGTAATGACGAGTAGTAGGGAAATGCACGATAGACATATACTTAGTCTGGCCATAAATACTGTTACAGTTAAAAATAAGAAACATTACATTCGAATTTGGAATCTGTCATTTTTATACGATTGTCATTTTTATATGGTTGTTGATATTAAAATGGAGTGGGGTGATAAAGAGAACCGAATCGCTGTGATTTCACTACACAAAGTTTGTATGGAGCCAAATGCAATTTTTAAAACTCACCATTCCCTTGGTATTAGTCAAATGTTTGTGTACCGGGCTATTTATAGGTACAATAAGATCTCCTCTGTACGAGACAGAAAAAGATCTGGTCGTCCACGTAGTTTTCCTAGGAAAAAGGTGGTCAAAGCAGTAAGGGAAATAATTCGAAGAAATCCTGTCCGAAAGCAAAGATTTTATCTCGGGAGATGAAGATAGCACCCAGAACCATGTCGCGTATTTTAAAAGATGACTTAGGACTTGCAGCCTATATGAGACGCACTGGTCACTTTTTAAAAGATAATTTAAAAAAGAATAGGGTGGTAAAATCGAAACAACTGCTGAAGCGGTACGCAAAGGGTGGTCACAGAAAAAAAATGTTTACGGATGAGAAAATCTTTACAATTGAGCAACATTTTAACAAACAAAATGACCGTATTTATGCTCAATCAAAGCTCTAAGGAAGCTTCCCAATTAGTCGACAGAGTGCAACGTGGGCATTATCCGATTTCAGTGATGGTTTGGTGGGGTGTAAGCTATGAAGGAGTGACTGAGCCATATTTTTGTGAAAAAGGTATCAAAACATTGGCACAAGTGTATCAAGATACCATTCTTGAGAGGGTAGTTAAGCCCCTTAACAACACCATGTTCAATAGCCAAGTATGGTCCTTCCAACAAGACTCGGCGCCGGGTCATAAAGCTCGGCCCACGCAGTCTTGGTTGGAAGTGAACGTTTTGGACTTCATCAGAGCTGAAGACTGGCCGTCGTCTAGTCCCGATCTTAATCCGCTGAATTATGATTTATGGTCAGTTTTAGAGAGTATGGCTTGCTCTAAACGCCATGATAATTTGGAGTCCCTAAAACAATCCATACGATTGACAGTGAAGAATTTTCCCATGGAAAGAGTGCGTGCTTCTATTGATAACTGGCCTCAACGTTCAAAGGACTGTATTGCAGCCAATGGAGACCACTTCGAATAAGCTTTTTAAGTTTTAAATTGTTTTATATTTATGTACTAAACTAACACACTGTAAAAGAAATAAATATTATTTGCAATAAAAAAAATGTTTTCTTCGTCACAATATTTATGGCAGGACTAGGTATATTAGTACACCTATAAACTTTTCAAGCTCTTTGCCTGTCATTCCTAATGCCGACCCTCGCGTTTGTTCCGAGCAACGACACATTTCTTGCGTTATATATTCAATCGTGTCTGGAGTGAATAAATATAAGAAGAACTGAAGAGGCGTGTAGGGTGCTTCCCTAACACAAGTAATGTCAATGCAAATGTAAAGTGTCAAATTTAAACTTAAATGCAGAAAATGTCAGTGAATGCTCAACGGGATGAATCTAAATAAAAATGCGCAAGTTGTCCGACTCAAACCACGTCTAATTGAACACTAAAAATGTAATATACATAAAATGCATAGAACAATGCAATATGTCAGTGTCAATGCACTGCCAAATGTAGGTCGCGTTCAAAGTGCAAATACGCGAGCCTACTGGCTAACTTATTGTAATAAATATATTTTAAAACCCATGTACGTTCACCGTACATATTGCCACAACACAGAAGGAGAATAATTAAATAACAATCCCAAAATATGTAAAAAAACTAAAATAAGAATGTAAAAACAATGTAAAAATGAAGGACTCCAATGTAAATATGATTGATCTACGACTACCATGAAGAAATATAACTAAAGTCTATAAATAGAATGTCACCATAATAATAAATTAGCCCACATCACTATGTTTTTCAGTGTCAAATTTCACTTCACTTGAGGTAGGGTTAGCACACGACACTTTATTCACTTTTGAGTCCCGTTTGTCGATCTTGCTGTTCCTGTCCTCGATGTCATGATCTTCTTCTCGTCTGCTTCTACTTCTCGCGTCTTGCGGACCCTCCCCCTGTCTTTGGGTTGCTATCTTTCGCCAAAAGTACACCGATGTTACAAACAGTGCAATGCTAATCGCAACAACCACATAAATTGCAATGTAGTGATGAACGTCGTGAGAGGATAAGGTGTCTAGCTTAGACTGTGCTTCTATAGAGCGTAGTTGCGTGTCAATCTTCTTGAACGTCTCTTCGTGCGTTTCAATATGCAACGTTGAGTTACGAATCGAGGTATTGATTATGTTGTTGATTGGAGAGATCGTGGGCACGATCATCGCATATGGTACATTGACTAAAATGTCACTTGTATGTTCCATATATGCGTGCAGTGTGAATGAGTCGCCTTGCAAGTTGCATCCTTGTTTCAGCGTTATCAGACCCGAGTGACGTATCGTCTCCGATGTCATTTGAGTGCCGCACACTAATTGTACTTCGCACGTGTCACAACAATAATAAAACCAGGTGTTTTGTTTATGTAATTTGACCCATTTGTCGGCGCATAATTTTATTTCCGTATGGCAATAAACGCTGTGTTCTTCGTTGTCTCGAATCAGCTGTACATCGCAAATAGATTTGTGACGATCACCGGTGTTGTATATAATAATAATAATAATAATAATAACGGGCTGCACAACTTCTGGATTAAATGGTTACAAAGCTCACATGCTCGTTTGGCATGTCAATTCCAATCTGCCTTAGAGTCGGGATCGCTGCCCCAGTTTCTAACAACAGGGATAACTCACCTGCTCCATAAATCAGGTAGTACTGCGGAACCGAGAAATTATAGACCAATCACTTGTTTGCCGACGGTCTATAAAGTTCTTACATCCATTTTGAGATCTAAAATAAATAACCATATCGACAGTAATTTGATCATGTCGTTCTCTCAAAATGGATGTAGGAATGGGTCCCGCGGTACTAAGGAGCTACTCCTCATTGATACTGCCATTAGCCAACAGGTTCGTCGTTCCCGAAAGGATCTGTCGACGTGCTGGGTAGACTACAAGAAGGCCTATGACTCCGTGCCACATACGTGGCTCATGAGGGTGCTGGAGTTGTATAAAGTAGATGCAACTCTGCGCACCTTCCTGATGTCATGTATGGGGCAATGGAGGACGGTCCTTCGTTATCCAGGATGTCAGCAGACCCGAGAGAACAGTGAACCGATAAGGATCGAGCGAGGTATATTTCAGGGTGATAGCCTCAGTCCATTGTGGTTCTGTTTAGCCCTGAACCCTCTAAGCACACTGCTGGAGGGTTCTGGTCTAGGCTACAGGTTGAGAACAGGTGGTCAGGTCATATCTCACCTTCTTTACATGGATGATCTGAAACTCTTTGCCCCCAACAATTTACAACTGATGGAGCTACTGAAGGTAACAGAAACTTTTAGTAGCGCCATCAGGATGGATTTTGGTGTGGACAAATGTGCAGTCATGCATGTAAAGCGGGGGGAGATTGTGGAATCCGTGGGAACACAACTCTCGGATTCCATATACCTTAGGTCCCTCTCCTCAACCGAAACCTACAAGTATTTGGGTATGTCGGAAGCGTTGGGCATCAATGCGACAGACATGAAACAATCTTTGAAGGAGCGCTTCTTCAGCCGCCTGAATAAAGTATTAAATAGTCTTTTATCAGGCGGTAACAAGGTGCGCGCCTTTAACGGTTGGGTCATGGCAGTATTGATGTACTCTTTCGGCATACTCAAATGGACTCAGACGGAACTTGATGCCCTGGATAGGAGGGTCCGCACATTGTTAACTGCAAATCGTATGCATCACCCACGGTCATCGGTGATGAGACTGTACATTCCGCGGAAGTGCGGAGGTCGAGGCTTCTTAAACGCTAAGACTCTGCACAACCGCGAGATTTGCAGTCTCAGGGAATACTTCCTGAAAGCCGACGTGGGGATGCATCGAGATGTAGTTGCAGTGGATAAGACCTTCACTCCGCTCTCCTTAGCTAACAAGAACTGGCGCAAACCTATAGTATTAGATACTGCTGACCGCATGGAAATATGGAAGAGTAAAGAGCTTCATGGGCGCTTTTATAGGGTCCTACATGGACCTGATGTAGACTTGGTAGCGTCCATATCCTGGCTGCGCTTCGGTGACCTCTTCGGAGAAACCGAAGGTTTTGTCTGTGCGATTATGGATGAAGTTATCATGACGAATAACTACCGGAAATACATTGTGAAGGACGGAACGGTTGACATCTGTCGGGCATGCCACCGACCCGGAGAATCAATCCGTCACATTATTTCTGGTTGTTCTCGTCTAGCTAACGGAGACTATTTGCATAGACACAACCTTGTTGCCAGGATAATCCATCAGCAACTTGCTCTGAAGTATAACCTTGTGGACTTAGAAGTACCGTACTATAAGTATGTGCCCGACCCAGTTCTTGAAAATGGCAGCATCACATTATATTGGGATCGATCTATCATCACTGACAGGACTATTGTTGCCAATAAGCCTGACATAGTGGTGATAGATAGATCAGAACGTCGCACAATGATTATTGATATTACGGTTCCACATGACGAGAACCTCGTGAAGGCTGAGAAAGAAAAACAGATGAAGTATCTTGATCTGGCCCGCGAGGTTGTCGACATGTGGGATGTGAATACAGCAGTCATTGTGCCGATAGTCGTGACGGCCAATGGCATAATAGCCAAGAGCCTCGATCAACACCTAAAGAGGCTCTCGTTGGGCAGTTGGATCAAGGGTTTGATCCAGAAAGCAGTACTCTTGGACACGGCGCGCATTGTAAGGAGGTTCCTCTCTCAAGAGCCCTGACCACCGGTAGCTTGGACCCTGTTCCCGATGCCGGTGGGTAACTATTTTTTATATTTTTAAATGTTTTTTTTTTTTTTATACTGAAATATTTAAAAATATAATTTGTATGTATATAGAAAAAATAAAGGAAATAATAATAATAATAAGCTTATGGCCATATCTATGAGGAGCAGCTCCTTAGTACCACGGGACCCGTTCTTACATCCATTTTGAGAGACAGACATGATCGAAGTGCTGTCGATATGATTATTAATATGTATATAAAGAAATAAAGATAATAATAAATAAATAATAAATATTGCTGGACAATCCACACAGCATCATCTAGCCCCAAGCTAAGCAGAGCTTGTGTTATGGGTACTAGATGACTGATATACTTAATACTATACATTACATAGATAGATATTTTACTATACATAGGAAATACCCAGAACACTCGGAACAAATATTTGCAGATCGTACAAACATTTGTCCCAAGGTATATATACAATATAGGGTGATTTAGTTTGCACAGTAGAGTTTGGTCATGTAATTTTTGGCATTCGTTAATGTCATATTGTTCTAGGGGTATAAATGAGTATTGGTTGGCATTAAATGCTATTAATGCAGAGTTGGGAATAACGTACATTACCCGATTTATGTCAATACGTTGAGGAATGCTGATAAGTCTGTTAAGTTCGTATAGGGCATCACTCAAGATCGGTACTTTTATTTCCATCAACAGGTAGTGTTGTGTTATGCGTGCATGTATTCTGAACAGCCTGTAGATGTCTCTTATGTCATTACGAACTTCAGGTAGTGTAGAATCGCGAGGTAGTAGTCGAGCTACTCTATCTAGTTCGCTTTGCATTTGGGTTGGTGATAATAGATGTACGTCCATATGTCCTTGGTACATATTTGTCAGTGTGTTGATGAGTGATTCTTGGATATCTTTTAAGTTTTGGGCCATTCTGTCTGCAGCTATGGCCGATGTAATGATGTAGAATGCATTTGAACTCTCAAGTTTATCTTTGAGCGTCTTGTTTTCTAGGGACGTGAGGTGATCGTTGATAAAAGTGAACTGCTTCACCATTGTTGCTTCGTTACGCTGTACAATGTTGTTCTCGGTTTCCAGAACACTTGTCTGGTTTTTAAGCAGTTGGAATAGGTGATTTTCATTGTGTTGGATTGTGTCGATATCCTGTTCATATTTTTCTGCAAAATGTTGATCTAACACTCCAAATAACGAATTTGCAACATACCCTACTCCGTCGATCATTCCTCTTTTGAACCTGTGTTGAATTATCCGCTGGGACCTCAGTAATTCGTTGTAATAATTTAGTTCACTCGTGCTTTGTTCAAGTTGGTTAATCAGAACATGAAATTGCATCAACCACTCTTCGCAACGAGCTTGCTTTATATGCGATACGAATGCTTGCAGAGTGTCCACGTTGCGCCAATAATTTGTCATATTGTAATAGAATACCAGTTTCCATTCATCTCTAATTTCTTGTAGATCTGCAATCTTGTCAAAGAAAACTGTTTGATTTTTTGTCAGTTGAGCAAATTTCATATCTTGCTGAACAGTGGGTGTTATTAATGTCATAACTAGCATCAGCATATAACATACCAAGCTGTTCCAGGTAAGCCCTTTAGCTCGGTTTCGCCTGTTTTTGATGTGTGTTTTTTTAAAATGGCAAGACAACCAGCAAAATCTCGAGCAAGAAGAATGTTATCCATGGTTGACGGTAAGTGATTAATCAGTAAGATGATTAGGTATGATATTGATTATTATTATTCTTTTAATACCTACCAACATCTACCTATCGTCGTGTTTCTATTAGTTGTTTAAGTTTACTTACCTCTTTTTAAACCGCTAATAAATCTATCATTACCTACTCACCTACCTAATTTGAAAAAAACCTATATTGTATGTATGATAGTATCTATGTAATATATCAAACTAAAATGATGAGTGTAGGTGTGTGTATGTGTATTGTGTGTGTATGTATGTGTGTGTGGGTGTATGTAGTATGTCGTTTCATAGTGTTTTGTGTGTACATAAATAAGTAAATAAATAATATCATTTTGATGGAAAAACGCACATAAGTCGAAATTATAGTATTTCGCTAAGGGTCGAAGTATTAATATTTAAAATTATAGTGTTTATGCTTATTAAATGAATATAAAAAAAATGTCACTTACTTATGTTGTTTTACGACAGATTCGATATTTTAATAGGTAAGTACCCTTTTGTTTTGTTATAGATGCCATAAATCTTCCCTGTAACGGTGATTATGAAAAAACAAAGGAAGTCACCATTTCGAAGAGTATGGAAGACGTAAATCGCACTGGAACTCATAGCCCAACTTTACAATGTCTTTCTGCCAATTTCGATTTACAATCACATTTATTGCAGTCCCCTTCTACTATTTCCTACGAGTCTGCTATATTCGATGATGTTGACTTTGTAGCTTCTCCAACTTTAGTATTTGGCACACCACGTCACCGCAAACGCAGATTTAAAGAGAATTGTGACACTCGGTCTATAGAATATTATAATGTGTGTGAATCGACAGACCTTACAACATTAAGTGATACGACGATGCAACAAGCTACATCGGTACTACAAGTAGCAGAAATGTGTGACCAAACTGCACCCCAAGAAGAAAATATACAATACACAACACTGGAAACCGTACGCCAAGATTTCACAATAGACCAAAATGTTTTATACACAACACCGGTCGAAAATGATGATAATTCAAATATTTTGATTTTACAATGTGAAAAAACTGCCGTTGAATCTAATAGTTGCAATAATATTACAAACTTGGATGCAGATTTCTTAGTTGAAAGCCAATCTACATCGATAGAAAATGTTGACATTGAACCTAATGATTGCAATAATTCTATAATTTTAGCTCCAGATTTCTTAGTTGAAAACCAAACTACAACGACAGAAAGTGTTCCATCCGTATCTGATGAACTATCAACCACCAAAGAACTAACTAGAAAAAAACGGCGACACGAAGAAAATTGGGAAAAAGTTAAGAACAAAAAACAAAAAAATTCAGGCCAAGCTTATACTGCTACTAATACGAAAAAAAAGTTTGATTCTAAAACGATGAAGGACGCCTGTAAATGTAATAAGAAATGCGGTGAACAGATTTCTCAAGTCTCTCGGCAGGCTATATTCGACGAATTTTGGAAACTTAGTGATCACGAAGATCAGTGGCACTATATCTTACGACATGTGAATACTAAAGATATTAAAAAAATGCAACTAGTTAGAACAAAAAACAGGACACAAACCATTAGCTATTTTTTTAAGATAAATGGATCAGAATCAATTGAGGTTTGCAAAAAATTTTTTTTGAATACCCTTAGCATTAGCGAAAAAACAGTTTACACAGCAATAGAGAAAGGGAAATCTGAAGAAGTCAAAGATAACAGGGGTCAGCATGAAAATAGACCACGGAAAATGAGTGTTTCAACCGAGCAAAGTGTTATTGCACATATAAAACAATTTCCAGTTAAAGAATCACATTATGTTCGAAGAGATACTAAGAAGTTATACTTAGAAGAAACACTGAACATTTCCAAAATGTACAGGCTGTATTCCGATGAATGGTTTAAGAGTGCAAATTATCCAAATGATGTAAAGATGGCCACAAAACGACAGTACGAAACTGTGTTTAAAAAATTCAATTATTCTTTTCACAAACCTAAAAAAGATATGTGCGGCCAATGTACATTGTATCGTCAAGCTGATGGTGAAAGAAAAGGCCAACTCCAAGAAGCTTACACAAAGCACATTAGAAACAAGGAATGTGTTCGTGAACTAAAATCTAAAGATAAAACAGAAGTCGATTCTACGACTACTGTCGTCGCTATTTATGATCTTGAAAAAGTCTTGACGATCCCTCAATCAGAAGTAGGAATCTTTCATTACAAGCGAAAGTATCCTATATATAACTTTACAATTTACAACTCATTAAGTGGAAGAGGTTACTGCTATCTTTGGCACTATCAAGTGGCCAAAAGGGGTGCTAATGAAATCGGCAGTTGCGTCCTAAATTTCATTGAAACTGAGAGCCAACGTGGTATCAAGAATTTTATATTTTATTCTGATGGTTGTGCTGGGCAGAATAAAAATAGGATTATCTTTGCTCTGTATCTATATTTGTCCAAAAAGTTTGGAATTAACATAATACATCGGTACTTTGAAACTGGCCATAGCCAGTCTGAAGGAGATTCGATGCATTCTCTAATCGAACGCGCAAAAAAGAACCACACAATTTATACTCCTGATCAAATGTATGGCATTATCATGAATGCTAAGATCAATGGTGAAAAATTTCATCTTAAGGAAATGGAACAACATAATTTCTTAAATTTGAAGGAGATAATGGACAAAAGACACTGGTTGCGGGCAGACCAAACCAATGAAAAAGTTATGTGGTCAAAGATTCACGAAATCAAGATTAATCTAGCTCATCCAGATGTTATTTATTTAAAGTATAACTTTGACGATGAGTATATTTCTTTAAATACTGCATCAAACACTAGATCTTCAAGAGGAAGACCCAAAAAGACGCCAGTGACTGATGTATCAGGAGATGAACTGAGAATTCTGTATAGAGAGCCAATCGCCTTACCAAAACCACTTTACGATGATTTGATGAGTCTCTGCAAAACCAAAGCAATCCCGAAACATTATCATACATTTTATAACAATTTGCATTGTGTTGGGAACTCTGAAGCAGAAATTGATATTGAAAGCGAAGATTCAGATTAAAGCAGCATATTTTTTTTCCTTTTACCATTGGTTTTGACCATTTTATTTTTGTTTCCCTAATAAAACAGTTCCTAAAAATTATGTGATTTTCTTCAAATTAAGGTAGCATCGTATTTTTCTGGTGTTTTTTGTGTTTGTTTCCAAAGTACAATATTTAAAAAAAAAAATTGTGATTTTATTCAAATTAAGGCATAGTATTTTTTCTTTTTTAAGAGTGTTTGTGTTAGAGATGGGTCGTCGACGTATTTGGCGTCAACGAAACTAGACCGTTCAAGTTCGTTCATCGACTAGTCGATCAACTAGTTGAATTCGTGGACTAGTTTACGTGTAAACTTGGTAAACTTTACAACGAAGTCTACGGCGGCGGCGGCGGGCGACGTAGGCGTAGATTTTAGACTAGTCTGAAGTCTCCCGTGTGCTATTATAACGTGTACCTATTATTTTGAACTTCCCTTCATACTTTTCCAGGCTTAGGACTGGCAGAATACTGAATAGAGTTACTATTCTGGCGTATTTAGAAGATCAACTGATTTTATATACATTTTTTATTTTATTATTATTAACATAGGTATTTACAATTTTCTTTTTTTGTATTTTTGTTTTTTTTTATGTTGGTTGTTTTTACATATCGACGGTTGAAAGGTAATAGGGTATAAGCAACAAAAACCAAATTGTTCAGGAGAGCAGTTTAAAGTTTAAAATTGTAGAAAAATGGACATAACTTTTTTATTTATTGTCATATCGTGAAAATGGAAACAGCTCTAGAATCAAGAAAAATAAAAGCATTAATTGGCACTTGTATTTATTTGATTCGATGTTGTTTTATGTGGTTTTATGCCGCTTAGATCAATTGATCTTATTTTCCTTATGAGGTAATTCGGCGTTAGATACATCTACACAGAAAAAAACGAAGAGTATAGAAGACTTAGCTACATTTAATATCCTCATAACAAGAGGTAATAGGGCATAAGTCACATGACTGTAGAATAACTTAAATGGGTAAAGAAGGATAAGTGGCGATTCACATCATTATGTCAAAAGGTAATGGAGCATAAGTAACAGTGCTCAGCAAAAACATCGTGAGGATGTTAGACATTAGCGACACTGTAAGTGGGTTGAAAGAAAAGGTAAAGTGGTATTTCCACACATCAAGTTCTCTATTTCAAGAGGAAAACCAAAACATCCAACATACGGCATTATCTGTGCAAATGGTAACGTGGATTAAACGTCACGTCTTAATAATAATAGAATAACAACCAATATGATTCTCCTTTAAAATAGGACTTAAGTTACTGCATACATTTAAAGGGTGTTACAAATCATCGCTTAAATGTTAATGTGGTTAAATGAAAACCAAAATACGTTTTTTCACTATTTATTAAGAAAAAACACAGTTATAAACGACGAAGTAGTTTTCACGATGTACCTATACTCCATTTGAAATAAGATTAGACATTTAAATAAAACTTTTTACAGTACGTTCAACCGATTTTGACTTCTATTCCGCAGGCATAAGGATGGCATTAAAAGCAAAAACGTGGTGTAAAAAAGGTTTATTTACATGTCTAATCTTATTTCAAATGGAGTATAGTATCTTCCTCATAGTAACAAAAATAAAGTAGTAAATTAATGAAATAACATAATCAAAATAACAAATCATACACTCACCATCTCACCGTGCACTCATTTAGCCATTATAACTAAAGCTTTTTTTGGTAAGAATAATATAATGTGTCATAAAAAAAACAATAAGCAGTCACAAAGACACACCAAAATAAAGGGTAGGAAGGTTAAAGGAACTATTATTACTTTGGGGTAAAGGTACTATTATTAGGTACTTAATTGTCTTTTAGACTATAAATCTTTCCGTAAAAGCACTTCAAACAAATCGACTGCACAACAACAGGTCAATTGTGTAACTTGTGTAACAAATGTGTAACTTATCAGCTAATCGAGATCAATATTAAAATCTATTAATTAAATAATCAGTCTTAATTAGGTATCTCCTGAAGATTAATTTAAGTAGGTTTCTAGGACGCAAAAACCTGAAAAAAAAAAGTGCACAATCATCACAAAATAGTATTACAGATTAGTCAACATTATCTTCGATGTCAGTATCGGGCAAAGTATCTTTCACATTTTTGTTGAAAGTTAAAGCTAAGTACTCTGCCTGAAACTGTTGAGGTATAACTTGGTCTGAGCAAAGCTTCAATAAATCTTTATGTTTATTCTCAGTAATTGGCAAGGGTGTAGGATAGCAGTCCGGTAAGTCAAGAAACTTTGTTTTAGATGCGACTTCAATAGGGGACACAGGTGTCTCCGGATCCATAGAGAATTTAACCGTTGCTGATGTACGGTTCTTTTTGAAAGTGGCGACTCGTATTTTACTTATTTTACCCACAAGATTTCCCACAAAATACTTGTCTGCGAGTAGGTCCCATCTCTTAAAATCTCTGTGAGTTAACTGCTCAACATTAACGGGTTTTGGATTTTGTCTTGCTGTTTGGAATACCGTATACCATTGGGAAGGAGCCCAGATAGTGGTATTTTTAACCTGGTTTTCAATAGTCGCATGTGCCGAATCGACTGTCATGTAGGTATGACCGGTAAGTAAAAAAATTATTTGAATGGATTCAATAGTTTTGCAATGTTGCAGAGTCTCGTTCAGCATTGCAAGAACAATTTTATTCCGATTTTGACCGGGACAGCAGTCACAATAAAGAAGAAGTCGTTTTATATTCCCGCGTTCCTCAAGCTTCGTTATGTATTTGCTTAATATTGTAGCCATCTCATTAGCACCGCGTTTACCCAGGCTTTCGTCCCAATAATAGCAATAAACATTGCGCGTACCATTTTCGTAGATAACTGCATTGTAAACGGCCAGCTTGCGTGTATAAAATAATAACATGCTATCACCATAAGGTGTGTTCAGGACTTTTTGCAAGTCAAAACTTATGCAAATGGATGCTGAGTCTTTTAAATGAATGGTTTTGTGCATCTTGTAGCGATTGTATGTGTGGTCTTTCTCAATAAGGTGTGCTTCGTGAGCTCGTCGTTCTTCTGCTGCAGGATCAGTTTTATTTTCGTATTGACAACATTTCAGGCATTTATCTTTTTTCGGGATATGGAATGCTATATTAAAGTTTTCGTTGAAAACTTTTCGAAAAATGCTCTCCGAAACAAACGTCCGCGTCAGTCCTTGAAAGCTACGATGTTCTATATACTTTCTATATAAATTGGCCAAGTTTTTGTATTCTGTCGGTAGGTATGTTCGAGTACTATCTTTTCTACAATAATGAGAAGGAACCGCCGGTAAACATTTTATGTAGTTTTCAATCGCTGTAATGTCATCGTTGCTGGTTTTGTTGGGAGGTACACTTTTACTCCTTTCAGATGGTTTGGAACTACCAAACTCATTGGCATTCGAAACCGTATAATAAATATATTTATGTGACACATCAATCGTTCTGCACAAGAATTGCAGACATATTTGTCGATGAGCTTCACCATCCGTAATGTTGTACTTGTACGTTATGGTGCGTCTTTCTGAGTCCTTAATCCTCTTTCTTTTGATTTTAGTTTTCTGGGTTAGGCTGATGATCCAATCCTTTCTTCTCTGTTCTGAAAGACTCCAAAAGTGCTTGAAAATACTAAACCTTCTTTCTTCCGTTATATCACCGCAGTTGTTTCCACATTTTTTACCCGCGCAAGGGTTTGGTTGGACTTTTTTTTCTTGAACAACTTTTCCGTTTGTTTTAACGAAACTCTGACCCGATAACCGTTTCTGGGCAGCTTGTTTCCTCTTATTTTTGGGAATTTTGTAATTTTCTTCCTTTTCTTGCCATTACCTTCCGGCTCCCACTCATCTGAGCTTCCTGCATCGCCAAAGGCATTTAACAAGGCTAACTCGTCATCTGACATATAATCTAAATAAGAGTCTTTCTTACCTTGACGGGTGACTCTAAATGTGGAGAATTGAGTGTTGTTAGCGTCGGTTCCCGAAGATGTACCTGGAAGAACTTCCAACGGTTGTTGGCAAACATAAGATTGAACTACGATCAGCTCGGAGTTTGGAATACTTGATATTTCGTTGGACAATTCCATTGAAGGTGAATCATTACTGTCGAGTTCAGTCGCAAAAGATGTGCTGGGAACATCTCGGAGCGATATTCCTAAGAGATTTGTCTCGGAGACTGGCAACGTGGAGTTCCAGCAGGCAGCAGACGCAGCGTCCGGCGCAGAGCTCGTGAGGATGTCAAACGTAGTGTCCGGCATGGAGCTCGTTAGGATGGCAGACGTAGCGTCCGGCGCGGAGGTCGTGAGGATGGCAAACGCAGCGTCCGGCGCCGAGCTCGTGAGGATGGCAGACATAGCGTCCGGCGTGGAGCTCGTTAGGGTGGCGGACGTAGCGTCCGGCGCGGAGGTCGTGAGGATGGCAGACGCAGCGTCCGGCGCAGAGCTCGCGAGGATGGCAGACGTAGTGTCCGGCGTGGAGCTCGTTAGGTTGGCAGACGTAGCGTCCGGCGCGGAGGTCGTGAGGATGGCAGACGCAGCGTCCGGCGCGGAGTTCGTGAGGATGGCAGACGCAGTGTTCGGCGGTGGCGCGGAGCTCGTGAGGATAGCAGACTTCTGGAAAAAAGGTAGGTAGATAAGAAAAATATAAAGTCGTGTGAACGTGTGCATGAACATGAACCTGCATGTATTGTGTGTTTATAATACGTTTAGTGTAGTTCCTGTACTCATAATAATATCGCAATATCCTTCCTTAGCAGTGGCGTACACTACCTGTATTTCAAGTCTCTAACTTCAGCGGTTATGGCTCAACGATGATAAATCAGTCATACAGTCAGTAGTAATACAAATATAGGTAGGTAATTTATTACTTAAGTGTTAATTCAAAATCTGCATACACTACTTTATTTATGTCATACAAATTAAGTATATCACTCTAGTTTTTCACAGAGGATACCACGGTACTAAAATAATTACATTTCTTCTTAAGCCCAACATAGATACATGATAAATACCTACATAAACATTACTATACTTGAGGTTCAACAACAAAAAATTATTTACCTTATCAAATTCAGAAAGAAGGCTTCTGCGACATTTCTTCTTATTTTGTACGCCCGATTTTTTTAAAGCCATTTCCAGAATGTCTTTTTTTCGACCTTTTCTTTCCATTTTAACCTAAAACAATACATTCAAAATAATAAATATTAGTTATACCAACTAATCAATCACAAGTACCTAATTTAATACCAAACAGGTTAGAGAAATAAATAACTTACCGTTGACAGAAACTTCGTAAAAATTTTAAGCGCAAGCGCACATGCTCCCGCCGTCACTGCACGCGGCCGACTGATTTTGGAATAAGCGACTCGCTAAATAGCTACTTGAGTACAACAAAGTGATTCAAATTGGCGTAAGCACCAATTAATATATGATTTTTGTAAAGTAATACGGCGTAAGAGACAGAGTTGTATTAAAATAGTAATTGGTAGTATGGTATAACCGACATTTCAATATCAAGATAGATTTTAGTAATTGCGTATAAGCGACAACTGTATTGTAAAACTGTAAATGGTAGTAAGGTATAACCGACAGTTCAATATCAAATTAGATTTTAGTAATTGCGTATAAGCGACAATTGTATTGTAAACTTGTAAATGGTAGTAAGGTATAACCGACGCTTAATGTTTTTGACGACAAAGGTAAACAGGCATTAGTTCCAGCTTTCAAAAGAAGTGCTAATGGTAAAAAGCCACAAGCGCCCGGAATCTCTACGCCAGTAAGAGGTAAAAATACATTACCGACTATAAACCAAAAGTGATGCCATTTTTACAGGGGTACAAGCGCCTTTACGGTAAAAATGACCTAAAACTCGGTCGATTACACCCAAATGACACTTCCAAGACGCAGTTTTTTGCTTGGGCATAAGTGACAAAAAAGTCATTGTAGAGCCATGGGAGTAAGCGCATTCGAAAAAGCGAAAAATTTTAAGTAGTATGGCATTCATAAGTCATTTTCGCCCAAAATGTCGCTTATGCCCTATTACCTTTTAACCGTCGATATTTACATTAAATTATTTTATATTTTTATTTAAACCCCTCGAACCTCTCTTCAGGCATATTTACATTTAGGAACATAAGCTGTTCCACTTTTCTGGTAGATAGTCTCGTGCGCCTTTCGCTAATAATAAGACCTGTCTTTGAAAACATCCTTTCGCAAGGTACGGATGTGGCTACAATGTTACATCGGGTAACAAATATTTTTTTTAAATTTGGGTAAACATACTGGTGTTTTCTCCACCATTCTAAAGGGCACGTAAAATTTCCCCTCTGGTCCTTTCTTGGCAGCAGTTCGTCAGACAGGTACATATCTACCTCTTTAATTGCTCTTGAAAGAGGTGTACCTTGAGCAGTACTTGACGCTACTATTTGGTCAAAAATACTCCAGGGACTTAGTTCATTATTGGTGTTGTTGGTGTTTGTATTGTCTGCAGTGACTGGGGAATCAGTAGGTATTGTGCTGCGTTCTTTTTCGGCAATCAAAGCCGTTACTAATTTTCGCACATTTTCTTTCGTTTTTACCGCCTCGGATTGGTCTGAAAACCCTTGCATTTTAAAACGAGGGTCCATGAAAGTGGACAACGCAAATGTGCCACTAGTTTCAACAAATTTAAATCTTTCCTCTAAGCCCGCTTTTAGCAACAGCACCGTATCGCTTGCTTCACGTGATAGACCGCCGTGATGGGTCATCTCGTAAAGTTTTGAGCAAGCTTCTTTTAGGCACCGCGTCACAATAATCACTGAACTCCCGGTAACATATTTTTCCCCACTCATTGACGAAGTAATTTCTTCAAAGGGGCGCAATACCTGACATAGTTGATTGAACAGTGTCCAATCTTCCGGGCTTATAAAAGGCAAACTTCTATCGGCAAAAGCCAAAGTCGATCGGATGGCATCTTCGAGCTCCACAAATCGTTTTAACATGAAATAGGTCGAGTTCCATCGTGTGTCGACAGCTTGAATCAATCGCTTAGGTTCTTGACCTTGTTGCACCTGATATTTTTGTAACCTCTCCGATGCCAAGGTACTTTTTTTAACATACGTAACTATTCGCTTGACTTTGTCTATCTGCGGTTTTGTTAAGTGAAGCGCGTGTTCTACTATCAGGTTAAGACTATGAGCATAGCAACCAAAATGCTTCCAACCCAACTCTTCTTTCACAGCCTTTACAATGTTGGAAGCATTGTCTGTTATCATAAAGTTGACTTTATTTTTTAATCCAAACTTGTCAACAAGTTCTCCTATTTCTGCGGCGATATTCTCCGCTGTGTGGTGACCCGGAAATTGACAGCATCCTAACAAGACAGTTTTAAACTCTAAATCTTCTGTCAAATAATGCCCAGTGAGTGCAATGTAGCTCTCGGTTTTTAAGGAGGTCCACATGTCTGCAGTTAGGCATATGCTTTGAACATCTTTTTGCAGCTGAACTTGCATTAAATCATAAGTCTTAACATAGACCTCCTGCATAATTGAATTAGACAGCGTCTTCCGGGTAGGTAACTGGTATCCTGGTATCCACCGGCAAAATTTACGGAAAGCTCTTTCTACAATAGAAAATGGATGGAAGCTATCTACGCACAAATCAAGCAAATCTAAATTTATTTGCTTTTTTTGTTCAACACAAATTTTTTTATTTAGAAAAGAGTCCATAATTTTTTGCCGCTTGCATTTAACAGCATCTTCGGAAGGACCGCTCGAACCTGATATGCCTATGCTGGGAGGGGGATCCTCTTGCGGTAGTTGTGGCACGTCAGGTACAGAGGAAGTCTGAGCCCGAGCTTGCGATTGCGACGGTAAAGAACAAAAAACTGAAATATGTTTCCTTTTTAAATGGCTTTTCAAATAAGCCGTAGATGATTTATACGCCAATTTTTCCTTACATATGTTGCATGACGCTTTTCCACTGGGCACATCCTTTTCAAAGTGATGCCACAATTCACTTGAATTATTACGTCCAGCCATTTTATACTAAAAACGTTCACACACACTACACATACACACACACTGTTTATTTATAAGCTCAATTATTTATTTATCAAACTATTTACAATTTTATAAATATTTACATGAATTAAATATATACAAAACCAGTTAATCATACTCGCAAACATTCGAAAATACTTTCGTAATTACGCTGACCTTGAGCGCGGAGCGCGATTAGCAACTGAATAAAAAATCAAAAATCTAAACAAGACGAACGAATAACAATAAACAAGTAGAAACTGGTTTGTCTCGCATCGTTCGACCAGTCCATCGCTTGTCTCTTTCGCACACGCGAAACTACCGTATCGGCATCCTTTTCTTCACATAGCACAACAATGATTTCATTCATCCCGTTCAAATATCAACTCCCTGTTGGCTAGATTTAGAGTTCAAATTTGTTTGTACGATATTTCAACGGACGAATGAATTATTACCCCGTACCCGAATGGGACCCGATCACCCGACTACGTTCTGACGTTTTCGTCTCGCCGATTGCCCGCCCGTCGTCGCGCGTCGGTCGTCGCGTTGCGAGTTTCAGTCTAGCTGTCTGAGGCGTCTACGGATTCGACTAGTTCATCGATTAACGGTGAACCGTCGATTCGTTCACAGTACGTCGACGGTCGAATAAACTAGTTCGTTCATTCAACGCCCATCGCTAGTTTGTGTGTTTGAGAAATGGAAGCGGCAACACTGGCAGCCGGCCGTCAATAATTTTTGTGTTAGAATTAAATTTTATAATTAATATTTTTCGTGTATTATTAGTAACAAATGTGCTTAAATTAGATAGATTTAATTATTAGTAATAAGGATCTGTGTTTGTGAGTTGTTTCGCTGCAAGATCGATAAAAAAATCAGTAAACTAATACCAGCTGTCATCCAACGGACGGATTTGAATTCACCGTACCCGGGGAGTATTTCTTTTTTTTATTGTTCTCTTTAATTTTATACCCATTTAATATTGGAATACACTGAATTTTTACTAGAGATTCCTCTTGTTTTTGTTTAATTGCTGGTTTACTGCTAGTGAAATCATTAAAAGCAATTTGAACATAATCACTTGTATTTGTAGTAGTACCCTCAACATCTATGCAAACTTAATTTTGTTGTTTTCCATTTTTATTAGTTGTCAAATTTGTATCTCAGTAACTTTTACTCCCTTTGTTCATTGTTCGCCTATCATCCCATATTCTCATTTAGATCTACATCTTATCCCTCTTTCTTATTCCTATCACACACTTAGCTGTCTCTTCTTTCATTCCAGGGTGCCTCTGGGGTTGGACTGTCAACATGTTGACCCGTAGAGCTGCATCCTTGGAGGAAAAACTGAGGGCTACTTTAAAAGAGCTAGAATCAAGTAAAAACCTGTGCAATCAGCTGTTACAGGAAAGGGATGACAGCGAGGTAGAAGTTAAGTTAATAGTTGACAAGAACACTGAGTTAAAAAACCAGTTGGCTGAACTGCATATACAGCATATGGACATACTTGAACAGCACCAACACCTCCGTCAACTTGTGTCAAATTTCCAACAATGTAGTGACACCCACGAACTGGCTTTAAGACGCATATCCGAACTCGAACTGGAATTAAGTAGGGCCCATAACACCTTAACACGCTTGGAATCTATTAAAGCTAGTGAAGAATCTGCGAAGACCTGCAGTCTTTATAATGAGTTGGTTGGTAGCGGGTCAGAACCCATATGTGTTGAGCCAGTAGTAACAATAGACTTAACTGATGATACTCTCAACAAATGTAATTTATTTAGAAGCCATAATAGGATTAAAAAATACTTTAGAATTAATAGATTTATAAAAAAAACTCAAAAATCTTTAAAACGCCTTAAAGTTAACAAATTAAATACAAAACTAAGGCAAAAAAATCTTACCTTAATATCAGATTTAAAGAACTGTACGAATGAATTACAGTTGTGCAGAACTATGTATGACACTGACACTCAGCTCCTTCGGAATGAACTGCTTGTTAGAGAATTTACTTTAAGGGACATCTTTGCCAAATATGAGGCTTCTCAACAAGACCTGAGTAAGCGCATGCAAGAGGCCAATGAGTTGCTGGACCTGGTAATATACAATGCAGAGAGGTATGAGTCTCTGACTAATAACCTTTCTTGTAGCTGTGCCTGCCCCCAGACAACCCAGCCTCAGCTTCAATCCACTCCCTCGGTAGCTCAGTCAGAAGGTAGCTGTATTATTAATGGTCATGATATTGAAAATAATAAAAATTTGAAAAACACAACATACTTATTCTCTGATCAATTTGGTAAAGGTTTTGGTAGTATATTTAATCAGTGTTCACATCATAATGTAATAAATAATTGTTTACCCGGTGCCAGTTTTAGCCAATTAATCAGTAAAATTAAATTGACAACATTGAACCCCAGTTCTACTGTTATATTACTATATGGGGATAGTTTAGCTATAAGAAAAAAGGACTTGATTGAATGTGTCCATTTGATGTTACATTTAAAAGAGACCATTAACTGTAAATTTATTTTCTGTGCCTTGCCTTATTCTCATTATTTGTCTGATGAACAAAATAGGCACATTTATTGTTTAAATATGCTAGTGTACAATAGGACCTGTCGTTATAGTGACAGTATTTTATATTTTGACTGTAATCAGTTTATTACTGATTACAAATTGACAAAAAATACAATGTATTTGCCACCTAGTTGTAGACGACAAATTGCTAATCTTTTAGCATATAATATACACAATGACACTGGTACGTGTAGTGTACCAATGTTAAGTGTTAGTACTGGTACTAATACTAGTATTATTGAGTCCCCTCGTAGTTTAAACTATTAGGTGCGACAACGGGTAAGCCGCATATTTTGAATGTTGTTCATCAAAATATGCAGGGGCTGTCCGGCAAAGAACTAGAGTTAAGTTTATTTATAGAGAACTATGATGTTCAGGTGTTATGTTTAACTGAACATTGGTTGAAAGAACATGAAGTAATGTTTGTCAATGATAATAATTTTACCGTGCAAAGTGCGTTCGTAAGAAAAAATGCTATCCGCGGCGGATCCTTAGTTCTTGTTTCAAACAAGTTGAAATGTAAACAACGTTTAGATTTAGTTAATCTTTCTATCGAGCGCACTATTGAGTTGTCTTGTGTTGAACTCGAGCGTTACGTTATACTATGCGTTTACCGACCCCCTTCTGGGGATTATAAGCGTTTCGAATCGATAATGGAGGATTCACTAAATAGGTTAAAATCGAATAGTAAAACTATTATTTTATGTGGAGATTTTAATGTTAATATTTTAGATGTAACTCCATTAAGTATTAGACTACTTAATCTGTTTAGATCTTATAATTTAGTTAACTTGTTTTCTGAACCAACCAGGATCACGGCATCTTCTTCGACTTGTCTAGATAATATATTTAGTGATTGTGATGCCGTAAATAAATTAGTGTTAAGTAAATTAACGTCGGACCACTGTGGATTGTTAGCTGGCTTTCCTATGCCATTACGTAAAAAACCACATAAAATGGAATGTAGGCCGTATACAACTAGTCGTTGCAACAAGTTTAAAGATAATGTAGCTCTAAAAATTACACCTGCATTAGTAGAAAACGAGAATCCAAATGGAATATATGAAGCCCTTTTTGAAGTTGTTCACTCGGAGTACCAATCCGCTTTCAAGACTAAAACCTTTAACGTTTCGGGTACCTCCGTTGGATTCAACCAATGGGCTACTCCTGGTATTTATAAAAGTAGAGCGAGACTATACGAGTTATATGGTTTAAAAAGATACAGGTTTGATACTCCCTTTCTAGAGTATGTCAAAAATTATTCGAAATTATTTAAAAAGATTTGCATGACGGCTAAATCTAAATTTTTAAGCGAAACAATTAAAAAATCTACTAACAAAGTAAAAGCTACTTGGAAAATGATTAACAATGAAACGGGTAAATCAGTAAAACAAGTAAATCAACTTGAGATTATTGTCGACAATAAATTAGTTAGTAACGCGGCTGACGTAGCTCAGGCCTTCAATGAGTTTTTTGCCAATATACCTATAACCACGACTCGCTCCTTAAATTCATCCCCGTCTAAAGCTGAGAATCTTTTGCTCACTAGCGTACCTAAATGTAGCCGCTTATTTAGTTTCGAACATGTAACACCACGTGATATAGTAAATGTATTTAACTCTCTTAAGTCTAAAAACACTGGTGATTACTGGGGCATCTCCATTAAACTTTTGAATAATATAATAGACATCGTAGCCCCCTATCTTGCCATTACTTTCAATAGATGCATTGATTTAGGTACTTTCCCTGACCTCATGAAAAAT
This sequence comes from Phlogophora meticulosa, assembly GCA_905147745.2. Classification (NCBI taxonomy): domain Eukaryota; kingdom Metazoa; phylum Arthropoda; class Insecta; order Lepidoptera; family Noctuidae; genus Phlogophora; species Phlogophora meticulosa. The sequence continues at coordinate 1,370,506 of LR990524.1, read as the reverse complement.
AGTAAAGTCATTCCACTGTTTAAATCAGGTAACAGAAATGACATTGGCAATTTCAGGCCTATTTCTATCTTACCTGCCTTCAGCAAAATATTTGAAAAATTAATACTCAAGCAGTTGCTAAGACACTTCAATTTAAATAGCCTCCTCCATACCGAACAGTATGGCTTTACGAAAGGTCGTTCAACTACTGATGCGGGTGTCGCTTTGTTGAAACACGTATTTAATGCATGGGAGAACTCGCAAAATGCAATAGGGGTTTTCTGTGATCTCTCAAAAGCTTTTGATTGCGTACTTCATGACACACTTAAGCGTAAACTAGTTCATTACGGTGTCCAAAACGAAGCTCTTAACGTAATAGATTCATATTTACTTAATAGACTTCAATGTGTAGATGTAAATGGTGTGAAATCTTCCGGGCTACCAGTTCTATTAGGTGTACCTCAAGGTTCAATACTGGGTCCATTCTTATTTTTGGTCTATATTAACGACTTGCCATTCTATTTAAACGGTATCTGTGATGTTGTGTTGTTTGCAGATGATACCTCTCTCATATTTAAAGTAGAACGGAATAGACAAGATTTTGATAATGTTAACTTTGCACTTTCAATGGTCACGGATTGGTTTACGACAAATAACCTAGTTCTTAATGCCAAGAAAACGAAATGTATAAAGTTCGCCTTACCTAATGTTAGAAATCTTGGACCGAATATAAGCATTGGTGGTGTGGTGCTTGATACGGTGGACTCTGCAGTCTTTTTGGGCATAACAGTGGATGCCAAACTGCAGTGGGGCCCTCATATATCAACCTTAGCAGGGAGACTCAGCTCTGCCGCCTACGCTGTCAGGAAAGTGAGACAATACACTGACGTGGACACAGCTCGGTTAGTCTATTTTAGTTATTTTCACAGCGTAATGTCTTACGGTATGCTGTTATGGGGCAAAGCTGCAGATATTCAAAATATATTTGTGCTACAAAAACGAGCTGTTCGTGCAATATACCAATTAGGGCCCAGAGTCTCCTTAAGAGATCTATTTAAAGAGATTGGTATTCTCACAGTGGCTTCTCAATTTATTTTTGCCAACATAATATACATTAGGCAAAATATACATATGTACACTAAAAACAGTGACATCCACAATTTTAATACCAGAAATAAGCACAAACTGTACGCTCCTTTCCACCGGCTTCATAAGGTCCAGAGCTCATTTGTGGGGCTCGGTATCCGCTTTTATAACATGCTACCTCATTCTTTCCTGGATTTACCTTTTAACGCGTTTAAAGCTAAAGTTAAATCAAACCTTTGTTCTAAAGCATATTATTCGATCAACGACTATTTAGAAGACAAGAATAGTTGGTCGCTTTGTTGAACGCAGGACAATGTTGCTATGTTCTTTTACTGTTTAATAGTTCTTTATTTTTGTGTATGTTTCTTCTACTATCCATATTTTTATGTTATTGACATGATCCTCTCATTACATTGTGTGAATGAGTTGTATTGATATAATTCAGCATTGCACATGTCAGCGGGCACGCCCTTGGACTGCCTTGGAGGCTTTTTATGTATTCAGTTTAGCAGGCTTTGCTTGAGTTAATTGTCGATTTTGGTATATATAACTTTTTATTTATTTATTTTGGCATATTGGTGTGTGCTAGCTAACATGTAGCAAATTATTTAATTGAATGACGTATAAAGATGATTGACATAATTATTATTTTTGACATAATGTGTTGTATAGCTTCAGGTTCTTCAAACCTATCAGACAGACGTGTTGCTGGGGAGTTTGTTCCTCCACTTCTTCTTCCCAGCAAAAACACTAGGAAGTGGTGAAGGGTGGGCGTTTTGGGGGACTGTCTTATGTAAACGTCTTTGACGTTCAAAAAGTGCTGATTCTCAGCCTAATTTGAATAAATGAATTTTGATTTTGATTTTGTTTCCAAAGTTTAATCTTTACTAAAAAAAATGTGATTTTGTTAAGGTAGCATAGTATTTTTATTTTTTAAGAGTTTTTGTGTTTGTTTGCAAAGTTTAGTATTCAATAAAAATTATGTGATTTTAAAGGTTTTTTATACAAAGTTATTAACATTTAAAATTTAACTAAACAAAAATTAGGTAGTAGTAACATTTAAAAAAATGTATAAATTTCATAAAATACTGTCTAAAATAGTAAAAAATAAATAACATTATGAGGTCGGTCTGTTACAATGGTTACATAAAAATATGTTTCATGGATAGGATTCTAAAATAGCGATTAGTGGATGATACAGCTAAGCTTTGGCTATAAAATTTCCCTGAAGAAGGTGGTAATCGGCTGGAACGCTCTAGATCTAAAGCGAAAATTACGTCGTATTATATTCTTACATTCCTGAATCTCAGTGGTCGGTGTGTTTATAAAGTCATTAATGATGTTGCAATTGAAACACTATCGTCTATAATTTGTATTATACATTTTTCCAATTATTTCATTAAATATTTATACTATTACAATTATTTTTAAAAGGCTAGATTGGTAAAAAAATTAGCTTTCATTTGAAATTTTGAACGTCTATTTTGGATCAGTGTACGCTGCACTATAAACAAATTAGCTTCTTTTATTTCTCCTGTAAAATTAGATTTTTGATATTACCGCTTTATTGCCCGGGCCCAGCGATATGTGTACACAACATGGAAATCGGGCTTATTTTAATTTTTATTTCACGTTAAAGGCTAAAAATATCAAAATCCGGGCAAAGTCAGGGCAGTTGACGGTACCTGAATTATCAGAGTGATTTTAATTAAACAAATAACTTAAAACTATAGTTGTAGCGACATCTATCTCGCCACATACGAACTAAACCGACGTATCCTACATCGCGATATTAAAGTTATCCACGCGACTGAGTATATATAAACGAGCCTGACAACAACCGTCGGGCAGTTGCCCACCAGACACGACACCCGTCTGGTCGGAGGATCCTCCCTTTTCTATGGTGTATGAGGAACTCTACACCCTGTTCCTCATACTTCCAAATTGGTGACCCCGAACATGAACGTCAGCGCAGCCTTCGAGCAGAGCTACCTCAGCGTGACGTCATCATCACTTCCTCAAGCTTACAAGCAGAGAGTCATACAGCCAGTCAGCAACTACGACTTCTACGGGTATCCTGACCACTAGCATGCAGCGAACGCGCATGCCTGGTCATCACCCACAACCTTCTCAGCAACCTTGGCACCGCACGCTGCACTTCGGCCGGTCAGCAAGCAGAGACGCACTTCCTCTCCTGGTCGACCCTAGCAGCCAGCCAATACGCAGCACTGCACCACGACTCACTGGAGCCTATACGCAGTACCACCGCAGACAGTTCCGACTCACCGCGAACTATGCGGCATCCGGTTCCGACTCACAGGAACACTCCACTGGCCCGACAAGCACCACAAAAAACAATGACTCACAAGCTATCGACCTCCGGTCTCGGAGGGGAGTGATGTAGCGACATCTATCTCGCCACATACGAACTAAACCGACGTATCCTACATCGCGATATTAAAGTTATCCACGCGACTGAGTATATATAAACGAGCCTGACAACAACCGTCGGGCAGTTGCCCACCAGACACGACACCCGTCTGGTCGGAGGATCCTCCCTTTTCTATGGTGTATGAGGAACTCTACACCCTGTTCCTCATACTTCCAAAATAGTCTACTAAATACTTAATACACGTGGTAATTATAAATGTAATACTCTTTAAAAGTAAAATGCTGTCTATGGTTGAATATTTACCGTAAAACGGGGTGAATAAAAACGCAGGGGTGAGTAGAAACAAAACTTTGAAGGGCATAGCCGCGTTACTTTAACATTGTTTGTTACTACAAAGACTCTTATTTCTTTTAAGGAATTGAAATGATTAATTTCAACACCTTGTCAGTAATTAATAATGTTGAATCAACGATTAAATCTCATTTAAAGTTTTGTTTCGATTCACCCCGGCTTTTCAAATCACCCCGTTTTACTGTATGTCATTCTAGTTATGGTACCTACTCGCATTTACCCCACTTGACCCTACATAAATATTCAAAAAGACAACCCAATAATTTGGAAAAATAAAAAAGGAGGAGTGTTTGGCGTCCCAGATGAATTAAGACCAATATAAAAGCACTCTGTGATTAAGACTGAGTTACAAAGGGCAGCATTACTTGGAACCCATGACCACTAGAAAGAGGTGCAGATTCTGTTGTTCACGCATCAAGCGCGTGATCATGTGGACTGACGTCACCGGCGGCTGAGACGCGGGCGCGGGACAGAGGAACGGGCGCGCGGGGGCGAGCAGACGGCGGCGGCGCGCACAGTGGGCTGAAATTGCGAAGTAGGGACTTAAGGATTTTAATACATCTTATTGGATTTTACGCATCAATTCAAGCATTTTATGTAATTTTTTTTTTTTATATTCCTCGTAATTTAAGAGATATAGGCTCCTAAACTTTGTATGAAAAATAATGTGTGAAGCAAATATTTTTTAATATTCAATTAAAATAAATATTACCAATATTCCACATCACTCCTATGACGTCACTTGTTTTCAATAAAAACTCATTAGCACGATGAATGTTGAACGCGTCGGCCAATCAGAGCGCAGCAAATTATGACGTGTCATTACATGATTGGACACTTAAAAACAGGTAGAAAACATTACGGTTACATTTTAACACTACCCTCTTTAGTACGTTGTTACCCACCGTAATTAACGCACTACCCCATATATTTTATTTTCGGAATATAACAGATATTTAAATTTTGTGACAATGTTTAATGATTTAGTGTCAAATATTGATTTGGTTGTGATATTGAAAGAAAGTGGTAGTTTAAAAAATAATGATGTCCTCTTTAATGCTATAAAATCTAAATTACCTAATACTATGATATTAAACGATGAAGACGAACACATTTTAAAAGTGTTCTGTGCTAAGTACTGTTATAATCTTCAAAGAAGGTGGAAAAGTGCTAATCGTAAAGAAGAAATTTTTAGAAACACTAATATTGAATGGTTAACATCGGAAATAAGTTGGCCAGATTTTATTTTAAAAGTTTTAAAAACAAATGACGATTGCTCCGGAGCGAGTACATCAACTGAATTTGTGTCTCCTGAAAAAGTGTCAGTCGCTACTTCAACCAATGTTAGTCCAAGAAAACCTTTTTCGGAATTAGGCCCTAAGCAAAAAAAGAGACGCACTGAGAATATTCATACAACGATGACTTCAGATGAGATATCTCATGCACATATTATTAATTTACGGGAAAGTGGAAATAAGGATATTGCTGATATACTGGATCACTTACTTAAGAATCCACAAGACGTTCAAAAAGTAAAAAATAGTCTTGCAGATAAAAATAAAAACTCAGAATTTACTGCAGATGAAGCTTTGGGGGTTGTGTTGTCCCTAAAGTTGTCCAAGTGGCAATACAATACTTTAAGACAAAGTATTAAAGAAAAGAATATTGATTTGTTGCCCTCTTACTACAAGGTCCAAAAGGCAAAGGAAGAATGTTATCTACCTAAAAATGACAGGATAGTGACAGATACAGCAGCTAAAATAAAATTACAGTCACTTTTAGATGTAACGACTAAGAGAATACTTAAAACTATTACAATAGATAGCACTAAGTTTAAAGAATTGACCCTCATTAGTAAGTTTGGATTTGATGGTGCTTCGAATCAGGCAAACTATAAACAAAGAACATTTGCAGAAAATGCAGAGGAAATTGATGATTCAAGCATATTTATGGGTAGTTTAGTACCAATCAAAATTGTGTTCGGAGACCAACTCCTCTGGGAGAACGATTCACCAAATTCAGCATTTTGGTGCCGTCCTATGTTTTTCAAATTTCAAAAGGAAGATAAAACCACTATCAAAAATCAAAAAAATGAGATAGAAGCAGAGATAAATAATTTAATAGCAACGGAAATAGCAGAAATAAAAATGTCACATTCCGTATTACTTACTATGATAGATGGCAAAGTAACCTCAGTCTTATGTGACACTTCAGCACAACGATGTGATATTTGTAAAGCAACTCCAACCGAAATGAATAACTTGCCTTTAATTCTGGAAAAAGAAGTTGATACTGATTTATACAAATACGGCATATCATCATTACATATCGCTCATTTGCGAGAAGGGTGACATAACAAAAAAATCTGCAATTTTGAGTTAAGTATACAGGTGAACTCAGCAAATTTTATTCTTTTTGCTACAAAAACGTCATTACGCGAAGCTTAAAAATAAGAGAGCGAGAGAGATTGTGACTTTTTTCTCCGTCGCACTCTTACCGCTGTTTTGTTTCGAGACCGTGGCATCTCAGTTAGACCGGGATCGTTTAAGAGTGTGCACGTACTTGATTTCAGCGACGACGACATATTCCGTGTTACGACATTCTTTCTGCAAAGGTAAGTCGACAATCTCACGCAACCCTTTAATAGAAAGATGACATAACTGTACTTATGACGACCTTTTATTTGAAATACGTTTTGAAAACTACCATCATATTTTGCGTTATGTCATTCTTTCTGGAAACACAAGTAGTTACCGACAGTAATATTTCGTCATTAAACCTTTTTGATAGCGACTAAAAACTAAGTAGACTATTTCAGTAATGTCACATATAAGGTTAAGTTGTTTTTGTTGTTAAAACTACAGTATATTCGTGATTTTATTTGTATTATTTTATTTTAAGTCATTGTTAATAATAAAAAAAATTGTGTTTAAGGAACCTACTTCTTTGATAGTGATCTACGATGGATTTCCATTTAAATAATAGCAGAGGAAGAAAAATATTGGCGCTAATTAATCAAAATGTGGAAGAACCTCCGGTATCAATGTCACATGAAAAAGGTATCTATAATTATTTATTTTAAACGTACCTAAGTTCCTAATTCACTTTGTTTATTTTGTTGTTTTAATTTCATTGTTTACTTACTTGATTTTTAGAAAACGACAATGCCAATGAAACCGAGGGCAATGTTTGTTCAAACGAATATAGTGAAAATACTCAACGCAGTCGTTTGAACAGCTCCTCTTCCTCAAGTTCTTCCAATAGTAGCACATCAACTTCTTCATCATCTACTTCATTCATTGAAGGTATTTTTCGGTCCTATTCCAATAATAATTACTACTGATTTTTTTTACTGTCACGGCCTGCCTAGCAGCGTGATAAGAATAACACAGGTTTGATTTCAAAAGTTTAGCCACTGCTAAGGAGACTCGTGCTGATCATTACTTTTTAGAGTACAGTTTAAAAGGTTCCGGGTTTGATTCCCAAGGGCATTGATAGAGGCAACCTATATGCATCGCTTTGACGTAGAACTTACTGAGATAAAATAAGAGATAAATTGATGTAGGTATTTTATCTTTTTGAACCCGCTTTGTCGTACCGTAAGTCATAGTGATATTGCTATTTATCCATTTTTTTCTTTTACAGATAGTGATGATTCCGTCAAGGATCCTCCGTACCAACCACCTGAAAATCAAGCCCCTGTGTCTCCGATAATTTTTGACGAAACTTATGATGAACAATTCAGACAGGCGCGTACTGGCGCCTGTCAGAATTCAGAATCACTCACAAACAGATTTACTCACAAACAGTGTTGCCAATATTGTTCTAGAACAAGAAAATACAGAAAATACAATAGAGAAGAGAGGAAAACGTAAAAGAGATGAAAATAACTGGAAAAAAAATGTTTTGAGAAAACTAAGAAATGAAGGAAAGTCCTATGTGAGTACCTCCAACAAAATTGTACCAGAGCGTAAAATTAAAAATTCCTGCTCCGAGCTTTGCAAATTGAAGTGCAGCACTAAGTTTAATGAAGCTGAAAGAAAGTCTATATTTCATGATTATTGGGCGTTAGGCAATATTTCAAAACAGTGGAATTATATTTCTAATTGCATGGAGGCTATTGTACCTAAGTATCGCTATGTGCGTGAAGGCGGCACCCGAGAAAAGCGCCGGTACAATAATGCATTTTACTTTAATTTGCATGAAAAAAAAGTAAGAGTGTGCAAGTTGTTTTTTAAAAACACGCTTGGAATCACGGATCGTCCTATCCGTACAGTCTTAGAAAAACAAAACAAAGTTGCAGGGAATCTTTTAGCAGACGATAACAGAGGGAAACATAAAAATCACGCAAAAGTTGATGATGCAATCCGAAAAGCAATAAAGGAACACATTGATTCCATTCCAAGAATGGAATCCCATTATTGTAGAGCCAATACTTCCAAAGAGTTTATAGACGGTAGTAGATCAGTTGTCGATATCCATAAAGACTATATTGAAATCTGTAAATCTAAAAACATTCCATACGGAAATTATACTCTGTTCTATAGAATTTTTACGGAAGAATATAACATTTCATTTTTTCAACCTAAAAAAGATCGTTGTGATTGTTGTGCTGTCTATGAAAACTGTGAAGGCGAAGAAGAAGTGTATGACTTGCAAGCTGTGTTCCAATGCCCCAAAGGAGACACCTCATTATTTTATTATGTAAGCAAGTTAAATGTGTTTAACTTCACTATTTATGACCTTCATTCTAAAGGAGTCGAAAGTTATGTCTGGGATGAAGCTACAGCCAACAGGGGCGTTAATGATTTGGGCACCTGTGTTTTTAAATATTTACAAAAACTGGCCCAACAAAACAGCGCGGTGGATGTTATATTTTATACGGATAACTGTGTGGGTCAGCAAAAAAATAAAATGATGTTGGCTATGTACATGTTTGTTGTGCAACATTACCCGAACATAAAAACAATTACTCACAAATATTTAATTAAGGGCCACACCCAAAACGAAGGTGACTCTGCACATTCACTCATTGAAAGGCAGGTTACAAAGCAAATCAGAGGTGGTCCAATGTACACCCCTGAGGCCTTCATTAGTGCAGTCAAAACTGCTAGATCAAAACCTGAGCCTTTTCGCATCATAATGAACCATGATGATTTTCTCGATTGGAAAGATGTGTGTTCCCAAATGGGTGTAAACATAACAAGAGATGAAGATGGAAATACTATCAAAATTGCAGATTTAAAAGTGGTGAAAATAGACAAGAATTATCCTCGAACCATATTTTTTAAAACTTCTTATGAAGAGCAGGAGTTTAAAAAAGCAGAAGTAATCAAAAAGAAATAATCTATAGAGATTGAAGTGAAAAAAGCGTACAAAGAAAAACCCGGATTAACTAAGAAGAAAAAAGATGGTTTGTAAAAAAAACATGTAATTCATATCTGCAAACGATATTTTGAGATGTCTTGAGAATTGGAAGAAATTCATATAAATATGTTTTCTTTCATACGAAAAAATAAATAATTTGCTATAACTTCGAAAATATTGAATTTTAGGAAAAATGTTAATTTATAAAAATATCTTGTATTTGATGCTAGAACCCGAATATCTAATAAAAAATTAAAGAATTGCATGTTGATTTTCATGTATCCCTAAGTCCATCGACGTCCGATTTCAGCCTACCGTGCGGCGCGCGGCGGCGGACACGCTCCACGATCGCACGGCAAGAACGACACTAGCGTCCCTTTTTAGCTACTTTACTGTATAGCTACCTACTTATCGCCTTTTCTTATTATAATTTAAAGAGTATACAGTCCACGCTTTCATTTATCAAGTAATTTACCTGAGCTCCTGAACATGGTCCTTCTACCGGGAAACGTCCAGGACTAAAGAAGAAAAGGCAAGAATAAGCAGTCATCGAGTGAATTGTTGAAGTGGAGTTGAATGTCAACCGTCATCGATCAACAAAATCACCGTTGCAGCTGAAGAAGTCAATTAGTGAAACGGTTAAGGACCTCTGTGAGTTCGTTCCAATTATTTACCCTTTCCTACACGTCCATTTCACAAAAAGTGTGTTTTGAAAATCAATTTCGGTTCCAACTATTGCTTATTTCGCCTTTATTTGAGATAGACAATTGGTTGCTAGCATTCAATCTATTTCAAGCAGTGTGTTATTCGCAATCGCTTTATCGCGCGTGGTTTACTCGGAGGCCTATGCTGTTATTGTTATTACAACGCGGTTAGTCAGTGCGCCTTACCGGCCGGCCGTTATTTTTATTTTTATTTTTCTTCGTACGGTGCCTCACCTCCTTTGTTCTCGCGTCAGCTGTGCTTGCTACCGACCTAACTGTGTTTTTATGCAACTTAACTGGTAATAAATCACCTGGTTGTTCTTTTGAATTATTTATTTGACAATTTGCTACTTAGTTTGATCGTTTTTTTTTTGTTTAGCTTTAAAATAAACCGTTACTTTTGCTTCGAATAAATTCAAGTCTTAAGTTTTTTTTTAAGTCTTTCCAATTCTCAAATTTAAGTGCAACATGGATATCGATAAATTAGTAAAACAGCGCAGTGGAATTAAAGCAAAGCTCACTAACTTTGAAAAGTACATTACTGCTCATTCGGTCATTCGGTATCGCCGTGTACGGACGTAAGTTTTGTGCTTCTACGAGTGATTTGGTGTGATTGTTGGTGCTTTTTGACGGGTTGGCGCCTTTTATCGGCCCCTCTCGTTTCATCTTACTGTCATATCCATAAGCCGTGGGCGCCATATTGAATTCTGTATTGGACCTGGATGGTGCTTTCTCGCTCATCGGACTGCTGTGGGTGAGAAACTTTATTGCGACTAAAAGTCGTGAGCGCACTTACCGAGATACGAACCAGCGTCGTTGCCGTGTTTGAGTGGCGGCGTGCGCCTCCGAGCCAACACAACATAGGCAGCGCGCAGCGAAATTAACCTTCACCTCAAGCTTACGGCCGGTACCAAGTCACAGCGACAGTTTAGCGACAGTGGTATTATCAATATCGTTTCGTATTCTAACACTCAGTACTGGTCGCTACTAATTAGCTAATTAGTAGATTGTATACCGGCACTTCTGCACACGCATTTTCAATAATATATTATTTGTTATTGATTCATCTACGGCTGTCAAGAAATATGGCAAGCGTACTTCGATCACCACCTAGAAGTCATGCTTCTAATCCAGACATACCATCGCTTGCTGACTCCGAGAGCAACATTTCTTTCAGGAAACGTAAACAACCTGAATGCGATCATAGTGACTTGCTTGCCTCTGTTCAAAGGGACCTAAAAAAAACACTCGATGAGTGGAAGTTGAGTCTAGATTCCAACCTGGTTAACATAAATGATAGCATAAAATCCATCAAAACAGATTTGGAGTCATATGTCATTGAAACTAAAAAGGAACTGGATTTTCTTCGAAGAGAAAACACATCACTTAAGTTACGCGTCGCTGAATTATCGGAAGAGGTTAGTGAGGTGACTAATTCAGCCAATTTTATCTCCAAACAGTACGATGATATTGCGAGAAACATAGGTAACTTAAAAGACCACTCAGCGAGTCAGAATGCTATACTGGCCCTGGAAGCAAAAGTCGATAGTTTAGAACAACAAGCCCGGCAATGTAACCTTGAAATCTCCAATATTCCGGAGAAGCGAGGAGAAAATCTTCTAAATATACTGAACGACATTGGCAGGCACATTGACTGCTCAATCCCACGAGAAGAAGTGATCTCAGTGCATCGTGTTCCACATGCTATGTCGAGCACAAGACCTAAAAATATAATTGCAAAACTAAAAACTCGTATCTTGCGGGACAACGTCATAAGTGCCTGTCGATTGAAAAAAGGACTTAGCTCTACTCAGCTGGGCATTCCGGGCGTATCTTATTCTATCTTCATCAATGAACATCTGACTCTCAAAAACAAACACCTTTTGAGAGAAACGCGTGAAGCGGCTAAGAAGCACGGCTACAAGTTTGTATGGGTCAAGCACTCCACAATTCTCGCTAAACAATCCGAAAATTCTGCAACATTTTCTATAAAATGCACCAATGATCTAAGTAAATTCCAAAGCGTTAGCGCTAATCCTCAATAATTACACACACTACTCCTTCAGTTAAAAACTTAATTTATTTACTCGTAATATCTACCATGGCCAACAATAATGTAAATAAGAATGAGATAAGTATTTATTATCAGAATTGTAGAGGTATACGTACAAAACTCAATACTCTTTACATGAACATCCTATCAAACTGTTATGATGTGATCATATTAATCGAGACCTGGCTTACCCCTTCCATATTCGACAGCGAGTTTATAGATAATCGCTACGTAGTTTTTCGGTGTGACCGTAACCGTGTTGCCACTGATAAATCGGATGGGGGGGGTGTACTTATCGCAGTATTACGTGAATTGAACCCCGTTTGTGTCTCATTGTCCCGTGATACCTTAGATCTAAGTAAATTTTATGAACATGTAATAGTCACTATTCCTAGCTCTAATAATTCAAAACAAAATCTAATTAGTGCCGCCTATATTCCTAGCAGCTCATCGAGTTTAGCATACAAAGTACACTTTGAATCATTAAATGATATTATCAATTCAATATGTATTGACAATTTATTACTACTAGGTGATTATAATATACCTGAGGCTAACTGGTTAAAACTAAAGTCTTATCACAGTTACCTTACTTGCTCCAGTCTGACACCTACTTGTAACTTATTAAGGGACTTTATGATCATACATGATGTCAAACAATTTAACCATCTCAATAATCTCAACAATCGCATACTTGACCTCTGTATCTCCAACACTATTTGCTATGTTTATCCACCTCATCAGAACTTATTACAAGTGGACACCCATCACCCTCCATTTTACACTATTGTGTCAATAGCGATAAGATTGACCCAAATGAGATCTCTAGCCACACCTAGATATAGTTATCACAAAGCAGATTACAATTTAATTAATAAAGATATCGAAGAAGTTGACTGGAAGTTAACTTTGGCTAATGAACCGACCGAATCCTCAATTGAAATATTCTACAATATCATATATGGCATAATCAAAAGCCGTATTCCACTGTCAAAACCTAAAAACGCTAAATTCCCAATCTGGTTTTCACCTGCCCTTATTCACATATTTAAGTATAAAAAAAAAAATGGACCAAATGGAAAAAATATGGAAACATTTCAGATTACGAGGTATTTTCTTTATATCGCACCCGTTTTAGTGATGAGTGTAATAAATGTTATCGTAAGTATATGAAAACTGTAGAAGACAGCATCCCCAAAAATATCAAATACTTCTGGACCTATATAGCTAACCGACAAGGAAAGTCTGGTATTCCATCCCAAATGTATTATAGTAGTCAGTCTTCTAATGATCCACATAAAATATATAACTTTTTTTCAGCATTCTTTCAATCCGTATACGAAACCTCGACACTAACTGATCGTTGGTGTCCTACACTTGATCATATTCATGACAATAATGTTGCCCTAGACAGTATGTACTTCAGCCTCTCATTAGTCCTTAAACAATTAAAATTATTGGATAGTACTAAAGGACAAGGTCCAGATGGTATACCTCCTAGTTTTCTTAAGAATACAGCTGTCATAATATGCGTGCCACTTCACTTAATCTTCAATAAGAGCATTAACGCAGGTACATTTCCTACAATCTGGAAGACAGCTAACTTAATACCAGTTTATAAGAACGGCTCTAGGCAGAAAGTTGAGAATTATCGGCCGATTTCAATATTATGTGCAATTGCTAAACTGTTTGAAAAACTTATTCACCTCAAGCTTTATCCTTTCACTCAACAAAATTTAATATCAGAACAACATGGTTTTGTTAAACGAAAATCAACTATTACGAATTTAATGATTTTTACTAACTTTTTATTTAATCATATGGACAAACAGACACAAACGGATGCTATTTACACGGACTTTAAAAAGGCATTTGATAGGGTGGACCATGAAATATTATTAAATAAAATAGCCTTCAATGGGATTAGAGGTAATTTATTGCGCTGGTTCCATTCTTATATAAGTAATCGTATTCAAACAGTAGTAACCCATGGATATCACTCCGACACATTTATCGCCTCCTCTGGGGTACCACAGGGATCAATCCTTGGGCCTTTGTTATTTATCATCTATATTAACGATATTGGTCACTGTTTCCATAATAGCAATTTCTTATTGTATGCTGACGACCTGAAAATATTTAAATCAATTAAGACTTTTAACGATTGTGCCTTACTCCAGGAAGACTTAAACAGATTGACTGTATATTGTGATAGTAATAAACTTGCATTGAATATATCTAAATGTAAATTTTTAAACTTTACGAAAAATAAAAAAGTAATTCGATTTTGTTATAGTCTCTGTACAGAATGCCTTGCAAACGAAACTCAAATATGTGACCTGGGAATACTTTTGGATTGTAAATTACATTTAAACCTACACATAGATAAGATTATTTCAAAGGCATACCAAATGTACAGTCTTGTTATGAGATCTTCTACCGATTTCAAACGTCCAACCACATACTTGCAACTGTTAAAGTCTTTGGTGCGCCCGCAGCTTGAATACGGTTGCATAATTTGGGACCCCTACTATGACAAATATGTTAAAGCAATTGAAAGCGTTCAACGAAAATATATACGAGCTATGCAGCATAAATGTCATCTCTTATGCCTGTCTTACCTGGAGTCACTTACGAAGTTTGAATTGCTCACTTTACAATCCAGACGCCTACTGCTTCAAACCATGATGCTTCACGGATTGGTTCATAACAAGTTTAATTGTATCGAACTTATGAATAATATCTCTTATGTTGTGCCTAGAACTGTAATAAGACGAGAGGTGCGCGCTTACCCGCTTTTTGCAACGACTGCTAGCCGAACAAATGCTGGCGAGCGAGCTCCACTCTGTCGATTAGTAAAAACCTACAATAACCATTTTCATAATTTGGATATCTTCTTTCTGTCTCAAAGTAGTTTTAAGAAAAAAATTGTTGATAGTTTGTGCGATGAACAAAAAAATAAAAAAATGATTAACACTTAAGCTAAATGTCTAAGATAATATTTAAGTAGAATTTGTACTAACCTACCTAATTAATATTGTACACAAGTAATCTGTGGAAACGTTGTGGATTGTACATTTAAGCATTTGTATAACTATGTTTTATTGGATCACACATTGTACAATTGTTTGTTTTTCCCAAATAAAATAAAATAAAATAAAATTACTGTTCTTTCGTCTTCAAAGCTCATATCCGCACTACAACGGATTGATTTAGAAGGCCGCTTGAGCAAATTTGAAGCTTTATACGATGTTTTCGATGCATTACAGATGGAAATCGAGTTAGCGTCGGCGACCCCCGAAGACGAGTACGTGGAACGAAATCAGATTGAAGAACGGTACCACTCGTTGATCGCCAAGGCGCGCAGCCAGCTGCAGACCAGCTGCGCTGAGCGGGAGGGTTCGGAGACGGGCACTATTATGGACTCGAAACCAGGTGCATTCTTTAAAAATGGCTTTGTTCGCTTACCGAAAATTGATTTACCGCAATTTGACGGTAGTTACCAGTACTGGCTAGACTTTAGGGATACTTTCACTTCGCTAATACATAACAACGATTGTATCGATGGCATTAATAAGTTCCACTATCTCCGTGCATCTCTTAAGGATCGTGCGTCGGAAATAATCAAGAACATTGATTTTAAGTGTGACAATTATATTTTAGCATGGAACTTATTGTGTGATCGCTACAACAACAACCGCCTTTTAGTTAATAATCATGTGCAGGCTCTGTTTGATGAAGAACCCTTATCGAATGAATCATCGTCTTCTTTGCGACGGCTTATAGATGTCATAAATAAAAATATAAGGGCACTTAAGACCTTAAAGGAGCCGACAGAGTATTGGGACACTCTTATAATATTTATGATGTCTAGAAAATTAGATTTGAATACAAACCAAAAATGGGAAGAGCGCCGCAATCCATTGTCTGAAGCTCCTACCTTGTCAAATTTAATTTCATTTATTAGTGGTAGGGCTGATCTCTTAGAAACACTAGAGGTAAATGAAAGTAAGTTAAGCACTAGTGTGAATAATAGACAAAAAAGTTTGATTACTTCAAGTACCAAAGAAAATACGAATACCCACAAAGAAAGGATGAATAGCAACTTAGAAAATAAAAAATCACATAGTAACAAATTAAGGAGTTCTCGATGCACAAAAGACCCAAACCCCTTAGCCACTACAATGATACTTTTGAATCAGAAGTTTCCCATTGCAATTTCTAGAAATGAAGCAAAAAAGTATGGTGATCCTAAATCAATGATGGCACAAGGTAACAACTCAAGCAGAATCGATGACTCCCACATGCACGGGAAGATACTAGCTAGATTAAGCGTTCTCAATTGGTGGATAGAGAGTGGTCCAGAACCTGATGATAGAATGAAGAGACTTGCAGATATTCTTTTTCACAACCTGGACGAACAAGTCAAACAATATTACAAAGCAAATTGGGAGAAATCTAAGATAAAATGGGGCCAGCCTATGCTACAAAGAAGTCTAGTAAGAACACAAAAACCAATGGTTGAAATTCCCCAACACCTAAGGGCAGAAGCTATCAAAGAAGTATTCTTTCCTGATCACTCTATACCTAATCCTTCTTTGCCAAGCGGTATGATAAAAGAGTTAAGAGAGAAAATAAATGTAAGTCTAGAGGACAATCTACCTTTGACAAAGCAAATAAGAATTATGCTGAATGGATTGGACCCTAGAGAAAGGTACTTGCCAGTCCTGTCTTCAAGTAGTGAAAAATCGATACAAATGAAGCATGCTATAGTTCACAATAATTTGGTCGTAGTAAATTATATATTAGAGGACATAAAAGACGATAGAAGGTGGGTTGAACCATTTAAAAATCTTTTATCTTGTATAATAGTTGAAGGGAAAACAGCAGGGATACCTTTTGAAGAATTGAAAGAAATTGGTTTATCATCAAGTGTTTCCTCTCTTGCATTTAACACCATGTTAGACTCTATCAATCCTTCTGAGGCAATAGAGTTTTTGTGGTGAGCACTCTTTGAAAGACCAACTACTTTGGAACACAATAGAGGACCAATGACTATATGTCCAGACCCTAGGGAGGGAAGAGAGGTTGTTATCTTTAACAAAAATCTATAATAATCGAGTATCTCTAGGACTATCAGAATGGGAAACCAGATAGTAAATTTCAAGTACAATGACATGAAAGGCAAATATGTGCATAACGGGCAAACATTACTAGAGATTGTGAGCACTTTTTCAACAATAAGGGACTTAATAGCTCTACTTAAGGAGATTGCAAAACAAATTAACTACAAGTACCAAGATACAAATGAAACTAGAGATATATAATGATAGAATGATAGAACGTTTTATAGACAGAGCACCATATAAGTTTATAGATTGTACCATAACTGAGTTTTCAAAAATAGGACACCTAGGAAGTGGTGAAAATTGCGGTAAATTTAGACATCAGCCCAACTCTGAGTATGTAACTACTGGTTGTTACCAATTAACATTGGATTCATCATTAAACATATTGTTGCCTGGGACTGCATTAAAAATTACTGTGGACATAGGGAGGAGTAAGTTAAGGCCCTTTGCAGACGATGTCAGTTGCAGGAACCACAGAATGATGAGATCATTTAACATAAAAGAAACTATAAAAGAAATGTTCTATTATTACTTGAAGAATATAAATACACTTATAGAGAAGATTACAAACAAGGATTACATCGGGAAAAACTTCTATGTGAATAAGTTCCTGGGGGCATCAGCGAGATCAAAGTCATTGACAGCGAGGAGCTTGATTGAAAGGTTGATGCATAGTGCTCGGACAAATTATCATTTCATATGTTTTTTGTATTGCTTTGCAAATAGTGATCCAAGAAATGCATCCCAAGGCCCTCTAACTTATTGCTTGCCAGATGGGATAGTCATAGATATGGGGGCAGAGAAAGGAATATTTAGTTACAGTGACGAGCACAATAGTTTTCTATTGTATGGAATGAAAGTTGCTAAAACACTCCGCAAAATATCAAAGGAAGAGCTGTTATGTGGAGTATTGGAAGGATACAAAATAGTTTATCCAGCTATTGAGGGCAAGAGAATTGTTAGCGTTAGACTTCTTGAATCACAGGCATCCACAATACAAGAAGGAGAGCAGCTAAATGTATTTATCGGAGGGGTTCTATACACAGCTGTGAAAGATTCTTCAATTTCATACAACACTAAGTCTACCATGTTGAGACATCTGGATGACATAGTTAAAAGAGTTGAGAAACAGGGGAAAAATGTGGTTTTGGGAAAAAGATGGCTTGAGTGTGAGGAGTTTGATGTGGAGCATTTGTCACCCGAGAAGAAAAGAAAGAAAGAGAAGGAAGAGGAAATAGTTATTGAATACTATATACTATATAACTGAATCACGAATACAAAAGGCTAAGGAATTACAAGTGTGTCTAAATTGTTTGCGCTCGAGTCATGTAACCAAGAAATGTCGATTAGCTGGTTGTAAATATTGCAAATCCAGGCACAATACTCTCTTGCATGTTGAACCGCTTGAGCGCCCTTTTCAAGACCCCATGCCTTCAGCGTCAAATAGTGTCGCCTTACCAATCGATACTTCAAATAGTACCGTTTTATCAGCAGATACTATACACCATACTAGTACACCCAATGTCCTGCTGTCCACAGCTATGGTGAAGGTGGTGAGCAACAACGGTGAAAGAGTCAACGCTCGAGTCCTGCTTGACAGCGGCAGCACTGCCAATTTCATGACGGAGAGCCTCTGCACCAAACTGGATTTGGTACGACAAAATACTACCTCCACGGTCACAGGTATCAACCAACAGTCTTCCTAGAGTACACAGTCTTGCAATCTAAACATTGAGTCTTTTAATGGTGACTATAGGATTAATTTGGACTGCCTAATTATACCTGAGATTACGCAACGTTTGCCATCGACTTATATAGATATGAGGAATATTCCTATACCGTTCAAGGCCAGATATATGGAGTTCATGGATGAGTACGAACGCCTTGGTCATATGAGCGAAGTTAACAACAAGTCAAGGCCTCATTCAAACAAAAATGCTGAATATTTCATACCTCATCATGGAGTAATTCGCGAATCCAGTACGACAACGAAGCTGAGAGCTGTGTTTGATGCGTCTGCCAATACTTCCTCTAAAGTATCACTTAATGATATTCAAATGGTAGGGCCCAAAGTACAGGATGATTTATTTTCAATTTTGTTAAGATTTCGGCAACACAAATATGTTGTTACTGGTGATGTCGAAAAAATGTATCGTTGCATAGAAGTGGCTCATTCACAAAGATCATTACTGCAAATTATTTTTAGAAAAGATCCCAAAGAACCGTTAAAAACATACAGATTAAACACAGTCACTTATGGGACATCATCTGCACCTTACCTAGCAACAAAGTGTCTTGTAAGTCTTGCGGACGAAGCTACCACAGACAACGT
The DNA here is from genome assembly GCA_905147745.2 of Phlogophora meticulosa. Taxonomy (NCBI): domain Eukaryota; kingdom Metazoa; phylum Arthropoda; class Insecta; order Lepidoptera; family Noctuidae; genus Phlogophora; species Phlogophora meticulosa. The sequence continues at coordinate 1,351,113 of LR990524.1, read as the reverse complement.
GAAGTCTGCAATTTCGCGGGATTTTTACGTAGATGATTACTTGGGCGGTAGCTCGACAATATCGGGAACTATAGATCTAGCGAAACAAATTAATTCCATTCTCTCATCTGCACATTTTTTCTTGCGAAAGTGGCAATCTAATAGTCCGGAAATCCTCGAAGCAATAGGTAAACCAGGAAAATCTAGTTCATTAGACTTGTCCAGTCACTCCCAGTCATCTAAAACTTTGGGCCTACATTGGTTTTGTAATACTGACACCTTATCCTTCTCAATTAATATTTCTACAAAGGAAAGAACAACAAAGCGACACATTCTTTCGATGATCAGTCAGGTGTTTGATCCTCTAGGACTGGTTGGCCCCTGCATTGTGGAAGCAAAGTTAATAATGCAGCGACTTTGGGTTGAGCAGTCTGAATGGGACGAGGGAGTCTCACCTGAGATAAACAAGATGTGGTGTGATTTTGTTCGTGCACTTCCCAAGCTGAACAATTTAAATATTCCACGATGGGTGTGCTGCAATCTAGCAGTGGAACATGAAATACATATTTTTTGTGACGCCTCGGAAAGAGCTTACGGTTCATGCATATATGTTCGGTTAGTATGTAGTGATGGATCAATACAGGTACAACTTTTAGTGTCCAAAAATCGTGTAGCACCAATAAAGACCGTAACCATTCCGCGCCTTGAACTTTGTGCAGCGCTATTGGGTGCAAGACTGTGTAATACCGTAATAGAATCCCTGACTATTTCTATAGTTAAGCGACTATTTTGGAGCGACTCGATGATCGTATTAGGGTGGCTCAACATATTACCAAACCAACTAAAACCTTTCGTATGTAATCGAGTCGCTGAAATTCAGGAAATTACTGCTGGAGACCGGTGGAGGTACGTACCATCAAAGGACAATCCTGCAGACCTCGTTTCTCGCGGGGCGAGGGCCGATTCCATCGGTGAATGCTCGTTATGGTGGTCAGGCCCTAGTTTCTTGCAAGGCTGCGAAAGTAGCTGGCCTAATATGCCTTGCAATAGCGTGAAACGTGATCTACCTGAAGTAGTGTGTCATTTCACCAATCAAGATAACACTAATATTAATTCTGATCAATCAACTAATAATTCAATAATTCAGTCATTAATTCACAGTATTTCTTATTTCAATCGTCTTCAAAGAATCATTGCTTATGTCAATAGATTCATTCATAATTTAAAAAATTCTAATTGCAAATTGCATGGTTCGCTTTCTAGTGAAGAATTAGATAAAGCTTTAACATACTTGCTACTTAGTGCACAAGCAGAGATGTTTCCCAAAGAGTGCAACATATTGAAGTCAGGAAAATCTCTGCCTCATAAAAATCGTTTAATTTCATTGACACCGTTTGTAGACTCTAAAGGAATTATACGCGTAGGAGGCAGACTTGATAACTCACCTTATGATTATAATACAAAATATCCAATCTTACTTTGTGGTAAACATCACCTTACGAAAATTCTATGTCATATGCAACATAAAAGGTTGCTTCACGCTGCGATGGTCCGCAATTATTGTTGGCAACCATGCGACTCAACTATTGGCCTCTGGGCGGCAGGAACCTTGCTAAAACTGTCGTCAAACAATGTATAAAATGCTTTAGATACAAGTGTCAAAATATACAACCAATTATGGGTCAACTTCCACTTTCGAGAACCAACATTGAATTTCCATTTTTTAACTCTAGTGTGGACTATGCTGGCCCAGTACTGATAGCTGACCGAAAGGGTCGCGGTTGTAAGCTTACAAAGTCTTATTTATGCATCTTCGTTTGCCATGCAACAAGGGCGGTCTATTTGGAGCTCGTCACCGACCTTACAAAAGAAGGCTTCATAGCGGCTCTGAATCGTTTCACGTCTCGTCGGGGTAAACCTCAAAGTATATTATCAGACAACGGCACGAACTTTGTTGCGGCTAATAATGAGTTAAAACGAATTATTACAAACTCTGATGTTGCATCTGAAATGGCAGAGCAAGGCATTAAATTTGTTTTTGCTCCTCCTTATTCCCCACACTTTAATGGCATGGCTGAAGCTGCCGTAAGGTCCACAAAAACCCATCTTAGAAGGTTGCTAAGTCTCACCAACTTTACTTACGAGGAACTGGCAACTTGTCTATGTCAAATAGAGGCCGTTCTAAATTCCCGTCCTCTAACTCCCTTATCCTGTGACCCATCCGATTTGTCTGTCCTCACTCCTTCCCATTTTCTAATTGGAAGAACACTCACGTCTGTGCCGTCTTCACAGGTTCCTGACAAAACCATCAGCAGTTTGGACCGCTTCAACAGGATTGAATACATCCGTCAACACTTCTGGAAGCGGTTCGCTAATGAATACATTTCCTTACTTCAACAGAAAACCAAATGGTCAGTTGCTTCAGACAGGAAGCTCGGAGAAGGAACGCTCGTGCTCATCCGAGACAAGGCGTTTCCACCACTTGTTTGGGCACTAGGTCGCGTAGTACGAACCTATGCGGGAGCCGACGGCATCACACGCGTGGCAGACGTAAAGACAAAGAGAGGAGTCATCACAAGAGGGTTTAACAACATTTGCCCTCTTCCCTTCGAAGACGTCAACAGGCGGGAGGATGTTCACGCATCAAGCGCGTGATCATGTGGACTGACGTCACCGGCGGCTGAGGCGCGGGCGCGGGACAGAGGAACGGGCGCGCGGGGGCGAGCGGACGGCGGCGGCGGCGGACACGCTCCACGATCGCACGGCAAGAACGACACTAGCGTCCCTTTTTAGCTACTTCACTGTATAGCTACCTACTTATCGCCTTTTCTTATTACAGTAGGGCCTCGGTAATCCGGACTCTCGCTTGTTCGGTGATCGCTGTAATCCGGCCGGGCAATGGGATACGCGGGGGAGGCCCGGCGGCGTGTAGGTGCGGGGGCTGTCATGAGCCAATGCGCCGTCAGTCTTTTGTTTATCGCCTTTCGTGTAATACGTAGTGTCAATTAAGTGCGCTCGCTAACATCATGGCGCCGCCACGTAAACATTCGACATTAACAATAAAAGACAAATTACGGATTATAGAAATGTTAGATAAGGGTGACAGCTACCCTGTCATTGCTCGGAAGTTTGGTATAGGCAGGTCAACTGTAGGTGACATAAAGAAAAACAAAGACAAACTCTTGAAGTTTGTTAGCCTAACAGAACGTGGTCCCGGTGTACGAAAAACACTAAAGAAATCGGAAAATCCTGTTTTAGAAGATGCTTTGTTTACGTGGTTTTTGCAACAAAGGCGATTGCATGTTCCTGTAAGTGGTGATATGATTTGTGAGAAAGCTCGAATTTTTCATCGCCAGATTACAAACTCCAATATCGGATTTAATGCAAGCCGGGGATGGTTAGACAAATTTAAAAAACGCCACGGAATAAGACGTTTAAAAATGGCCGGTGAAAAACTGTCAAATGATGAAGCCGCTATCGGACCATTCCAACTAGAGTTACAGAAAGTTATTAGAGAGAAAAAATTAACAGCGGAACAGGTTTACAATGCTGACGAATCTGGTTTGTACTGGCGATTATTGCCAGATCATACATTAGCCTCTGGCAATGAGCAGTCGGCTTCCGGAAGGAAAATGATGAAGATGAGAGTGACATTCATGCCTTGTGCAAATGCGGCTGGAACTCATAAACTTCAATTGCTTGTTGTCGGCAAATCAAAAAACCCACGAGCATTTAAATCAACACGTCTTCCTGTTTGTTATCGTGCACAAAAAAATGCTTGGGTTACGAAAGACTTGTTTCTTGAGTGGTTTAAAACGGAATTCGTTCCCGCGGTCCGCCGCCATCTTTTGTCTGTTAATTTGCCTCCTCAGGCACTGTTATTGTTGGATAATTGTCCTGGGCATCCATCAGCAGATGAACTTGTCTCTGAAGACGGCCACATTTTTGCAATGTTCCTGCCACCTAACACCACGGCGTGTATACAACCAATGGATCAGAACGTTATACAAAATGTGAAGTTAAATTACCGCAAATCACTTTTGGTTAACTGTCTTGCATTATGTTCTGAAAACCTCATGGACTCATTAAAATCGATAACTTTAAAGGACACAGTTTTTCTTTTGGCTAATTGCTGGGCCAATGTTAAGACATCGCTAATTAACAAATCATGGAAGAATTTGCACCCTGAATTTCTCACTGATAATGACGAACCAGAAGATGATGTTCCTTTAGCCCAGCTTTTTAACAGGTTGAGGGGACCCAATGATCCTCAAATAAGTGAGGCAGAAGCTCAAGAATGGGCTGCTGGTGGTGCCGAAAGCGAGTTACAAAGATATGAAGTGTTAACTGATGAGGAGATTGTGCGAGCGGCTATGTGTGAGGACGATGAGGAAGATGAGGACAATAGCGTTGAAATTCTAAAAATCACAAAAGTTGGTAATTCAGAGGCAGTAGGAGCTTTAAACACAGCTTTAAAATGGGCTGAAGATAACGAATTTGATAGCCACGAAGTTATGTTTCTCCGTCGACTTAGAGACCGGGCTTTCGAAATGAAGTGCGAAAATTATAAACAGAAGAGTATTACAGACTTTTTCAAGAAGAATTAACTAATGTTTTATTTTAACTTGCTGATTTCCTTACATAGTTGTTTGTATGTAATTTTGAACATGTACATTTTGACTGTATGCTATAATTTAAAAATTGATTAAAGAAACTAAGGTTAAACATGTGTTTTATTAACATTTAATATGGCATACTATAATCCGGACGCCTCGATAATCCGGAAAGGGTCTTGTTTTTGCCTCTCCGGATTAACGAGGCCCTACTGTATAATTTAAAGAGTATACAGTCCACGCTTTCATTTATCAAGTAATTTACCTGAGCTCCTTAACACTGTAGTACGAGACAGAAGGATACCCGTTCGAAGTACATGTGCCAAATATGTAAGGTCACCCTTTGTGTGTACCCCTGCATGATACATTTTCACCAAACCTCAGAACAACAATGTTGATAGATGAATGTTTATCAAAAACACTTTCATTACTTTTTTTTATATATTTGAAAGTAAAATACTGCCCTACTAAGCGCAAAAGCGGTATCTCAAAAAAAAAACGAAAAGTTGATTTTTATGCCATCGGATAGCTTTAAAAAATACGCATCTAATGAACTAAGCCTTTTAGCGGTATCTTGTTTAGAACATACAAAAAAAACCTTAAGAAAGATTTCCCTATCTCAGTTTTACCATAAATCACTAACGGCCTGGCTACAGTTTCTGGCGGTGCGGGGCGCGGTGAGGCGAGAGGCGCGGCGGGCGGTGTGATTTGCGGTGGTATGCCACAGCTAGACTAGTAGCGACCACGGCGGCGTCAGCGGTGGACGTATTTAGGGAACGGATAAACTATTAAAATGCCCCTGTCAAAAGTGGCACGGTATTGCCTCGAAACAAGTGCGTTCTTAGCTCAAGATATCATTCAGTCAAGAATAGGAGCGCACCCAGTTAACCAGAAAAGGAGAGAACTTGGCGAATTTCATACTCTTTATTATGAATATAGGAACTATCCTGATAAATTTTTTGAATATACGAGGGCAAGCATAGAAACTTTTGATTATATACTCGGCCATATACACGAAGACTTGAAGGCTAAAGTAAATTTCAAGAAAAATGTTTCACCTCTAGAACAGCTGTTTCTAACTTTAAGGTAAATATGTAGATAAATAAAAATATTAATTTGTTCATCACTAAGTATTTATTTATGTACCATAGACAAATTATTAATCATAAATTTAGTTTTTAATTATAATTATATTTTTGGCATGTCATTTGGTCAATTATTAAGTTAGTAACTTTTTGGTAAAATGTAAATTTTTAGTTATTTGTGCCGTAGTCAGAAGGCGGAGGTTGAGTGTAATAGCCTTGATAGCCTGGATATTGATTGAGACTAATTTCGTCCATCAAAGCTTGAGTGAATTTGTTTCTCAGTCTCATTTTCTGTAAAACGTTAAGCTTCTCCATTTCTGGTAATAGACTCATCAAAAAGTGATAGTCATCTGACCTGGGAATGGCTTTTTCTTTACCAACTGCTAAGTCAGCTTCCAATAACTTCAATTTTTTTTCTCTATTTCTAAATACTCAGCACGGATTTCAGTGGTTTTCAATCGCTTTCGGGAGGAAATTTGTGTTTCATTTTCTCTTGAGGTGGTAGCATTAGTAGGTACCTGAAGTCCTGATGAATGTGGAGTTGGCGGTTGCTGTGGCGGGGAGGTGGGGCTTAATGGCACTGGTGAAGCCGACGGCGGAGGCGACGGTGATTCGAAGAGTGACGACGACAATTCTTCTGTTAGATCTTGAGTTGATGTATCTTCATCTATTAAGTTAGTCTCTCCCACCGTGGGCAAATATTCGTCTTTCAAAAATGATAATTTTTCAAAATACTTCCACTGAGACTGATAATCTGAACCTTCATCTCCAGACCTTAACGTAGGTAATTTTTTGAGTTCTTTCCGGTAGCCGTCTTTTAGGTTCTTCCATTTTTTCCTTAATAGTGAAAGTTTAAATAATGATTATTTTTGTTGTAGATACAAGCCAAATACCCTTCCAACATTCCCATCATGTGGACACAGGCGTAAGGCATTTCAGTGCGCGACTTTAACATGCACAGAAATGAGAAAATTCCACCAATCATTTTACAAACATCTGACAAAGATTTCCCAAGATAATTTCATAATAAAACACTGTACTATCACTACATCTAAAACTGCAAAAGTTGGTAGCAAGCGAAATCATTCGTTAAAATATTTCATTCGTAACAAGAGCGGCAAGTTGATCCCTGTTTGTCAAAAAACCTTTACTAAGGTATTGTGTGTAAAGAAAGACCGTATACAAGGAGTAATGCGTAGATTTTATGAAAAGGAGGAGATGGCAAAAGAGCGTCGGGGTGGAGACCGAAAAAGCCAGAAGTTTGAAGAGAAAAGAAAAGCGGTACAAGCCTTTATAGAGTCATTTAATGATTCAGAAACTAATTGTTTTGTGAAATAGCTAAAGATTGGCCTGTAATTGGGCTTCAGTCCTTTTATTTTATTGCTGTGACTTTGAAATTTATTTTATTTGATTGTGGATAAAAACTGTTTGTGTTTTATAATAAAAATAAACATTAAGAATATGGATCACTGGTTTATTATTTTGTCTATTTAATGCAATATCCATAACTATTATTATCCTTCTTCTTGGACCTTGAACCAGCCTGGTAAAGTTCAGTTCATTTATTCAAAAAACAATTTACATTGTATGTGAATTTTAAATCTTAAAAAAATAAAAACATGCAGCACAAAAAATATGAATTAGTGATAGAGCATTAATTAACATTACATTAAAATAAAGAACAAAGAAATTAAAAGGTAAATTAATAACAATGTCATTGGAGCAATGGGGGGAAAAAGCAATGTTGCCAAAATAAAACAATGTCAATATTATGTGGTTAGAGATCATCTATAGAGTAGAGACATCTCTCCAACAAGAACGCCTTGAGCCTTGCTAAAGCTGTTAAATATCCTTCTTCTTGGACCTTGAACCAGCCTGGTAAAGCTGTTAAATATCCTTCTTCTTGGACCTTGAACCAGCCTGGTAAAGCTGTTAAATATCCTTCTTGGACCTTGAACCAGCCTGGTAAAGCTGTTAAATATTTTTGAGTTTTTCACTTAATGCCAGTCAGCATAATCAATCTTAGTGCACAAATGTATTAAATGGGGGGTTTTATGTTTATTTGGCCATTTTGAAAAGGTAACGTTTAAATTAATATTACAATATTGAGATATGATGGAGTAAAAGGACTAGTCTTATGAATAGATGCATATTTTTTTTTGTTTTGTGTTAAAATACTTTAAAGCTCTCTCCTCAAAAATGTAAATTTTGTAGTTAGTGCAATAATGAGGAGCGTGTGTTCAAAAGGTCGTATTTCACTTTTCAACTTTTATTTTTTTTATATTTTTTTTGAACACAGCAAAAAACTCCATCGAATGAGCGTAAAAACTTGTTCAAAAGGAGCATATTTCCCATACAATAAAATCCAAAAAACTTGGATTCCAATCAAAACGGATGTATTTCTGCATTAAAATGTTACCTTGGATTGTTTTAAACAAAACAGGCATATTTCTTCTACAAATAGCATCTTTTATTTATTTTTCTGTTCAAAAGGTCATATTTTTTTCCATACATAACAACTTTAATAAAAATCGTTTCGTTCGAGTAAATAACGGTATCGAGTCAAAAGATGACGGCTAAAAAAAATAAAAAAAAATATGCATTGCTGACATACTTAACCAATTTAACTATTCCTGAAAATGTCACATCACTGAAGTTGGTCACAGAACAACTTCAGTGATGTGATGTGGGGGACAAAATAAAAATAGCCACATCCTACATTTACTAATTTACTGGTTAGCTAATAACAATGACACAATTGAAGAAAATCACAATAACTTTCCCAGTGCGTGGGCATAGTTTTTTGCCGGCAGACCGCATATTCGGTAGAATAGAAAAAGATATTAGGAAAACACCTATTATTACACACAGGACAGGATACATAGAAATCATAGAAAAACATGGTAAAATTCATGACCTTGGTTTTGATTGGACACTCAAAGATATAAAAAAGTTAGAGCTAAATTACAAAAAGCTTACAAAAATTCAAACTGCTAAGAGAATTAAAATTAGAAAAGTTAAAGGTCCAGGAGGTCGATTCAAAGATGTCAAAATTTGTGCATTTTTTTTAAACGTTGAAACGACGTTTGAAAAAAAAAAAAGATGTCACATTATTATTAGTGAAACAATTTGGTGAAGATTGGGCCTCGATTGAAGATTTACAATGGTATAAAAACATTCTTCTGAATGAGCATAACACAATCAATGAGAATGAGGATGAGGATCATGATCATAACCATAACGAGGACAGCGGATGCATTTGCATGGAACCTGACATTGAGGAAATTAGAGTTTAAGGGATTTAATAATATTTTGTAATGATTAATCATAAAAAAATAAATGATGTGAAAAATAATTTTGTATGTTTCAACTCAAAGTAAAGGTAGATAATAAACATAAAAGTATTGCTTATAGGATTTTTTCTCCTGACAGAATGCCAAAATACTTCACTAGCATATCTCATTATTTTGTATTTCCAAAAAGTCCATTCATAAAGCCATATTTCTAAAAGTGTCAAATCAAAAGGGCATATTTCTAGAAGTGACAAATCAAAAGGTCGTGTTTCTGATTTTTCCGATCAATAAGTCTTATTTCTGAACTAAAATTAAATAAAAAAATGTTATGGTGTATTTTTTTTATTTTTAAAAATGCATGTAATATTGTAGTCTTAATCTTCACAATGATCTAACATTAATTTAATTTTAGATTTTTTATAATAGGAATTAGATGTTTTTTTTCTGTTTTTGTAAAGTATCATAATTGGTTGATATATTTAGTTTTTAGCTAAAGAAGCAATATCCTGTATAAAATGACCGTTAAAATCATTATCCACTTGAGTAATGCCAAAGACAGCAACATCCGATTCGGCCAATCAGGTGTCTGTATTTGGCCACCATGACACTTTATTTGGTATGGCGATTATCGTTTTGTTGTTCTTTGGTCTGTTAGTTATTTTTGTAAATTTAAACAGAATTAAGTATATTTTTACCAGTAAAAGGTGAAAAACAACACGATGGAGTGTTTTCCTACCCCATGTGACAAAAAGTCAAGTAGAAAAAAGCAAGCTGACCCCGATAAATGGAAGAGAAATGAAGCTAAAAAAACGCGGTAAGTTAGAGTGTGATTCAACGTTTTTGATCCTTTAAATATTTTTTTAAATGACACAAAAAGGAAGAGCTTTATTTTATATTTTTTGTAATTAAGGTGCGCTCTGTGAATCTAATTTGATTGGAGGAATATGATGTAGGTACTACAAATGGAATTGAAGTTGTTATTGTAGAATTTTATTAATGTTATTTAATTTAATTGTTTTAGGTATTCTGCGAAGACTCTTCCAATAAGGTTGCTGTGTCGGCACAAGAAAGGTTTTGGCTGTATGACACTAACTCTGTCTGACTTGAAGCTATTTTTTGATAATTTTTATGCAGACCCAGACAAACAAAAACAGGATGCGTATATTTTAAAACCTTGCACGCCTTGCAAGGTATCGCGTCGCCGTCCTACTACATCAAAATATATAAATAAAAAATTTCAAACAAAATTTTACATTTACAGCAAAATGCTAAAGAAAAAAGTGAAAGTGTGTCAACGATATTTTCTAACAGTATTACAAATCACAAAGTACAGAGTTCAATCTGTAATGAAGGAATATTATAAAACTGGAAAGCTACTAGCTGAAAAAAGAGGAGGTGATCGTACTTCAATGAAATATGCGGCGAAAAGAGCTATCATGAATTTTATCAACGCGATACCATGCCAAGAACCACATTATTGTAGAGGAAACACTAGAAGGTTGTATTTGCCGTGAGAATTATCAATAAATAAGTTACACAAAGAATATAATTGGAAAGTTGATGATGAACTGAAAGTGAAGAAGTCTTATTTCAGGCATGTATTCAATACAAAATATAACCTTTCGTTTGGTACTCTGCGTACCGACGTTTGTGCAACTTGTATAAAATTCAACGAACAAATGAAAAGTGAGAAAGACACTAGTAAAAATAATAATTTAATGGTAGCCCAAAGGCTACATAAATTAAGAGCGAAAGCTTTTTTCGAAAAAGTTAAAGAAGAAAAAGAAACGCTTAAAACCTTCTCGTACGACTGTCAAAAAAATCTTAACCTGCTAAAAGTGCCCGATCAGGTAGCGTATTACCTAAGAAATGTGTACATTTATTATTTATACAATTTTACGATAGAGGGATCTTCAAAAAGCAAATTGCTTCCCGAAAATGTGTTAGCTTACTGTTGGGCCGAAAATTTTAACCCAAAGCTGCAAATGAAATTGCATCAGCTCTTTACCACAGGCTGACAAATTCAGACCTGTCATCCATAGAAACAGTAAGACTTGTCGCAGATGGATGCGCAGGTCAAAATAAAAATCCTATCATGTTAGGAATGTTGTCGAAATGGTTGACTGAAGCTCCGCAAAACGTCAAGAAAGTTGAGCTTGTTTTTCCTGTTGTCGGACATTCGTATATACCGCCTGACAGGGTCTTTGCCCAAATTGAAAAAGAAATGAGAAAACATGAAGTGATTAGCGGCCCTCAAAAATATATCGAAATAATTTCGAAATTTAGTACCGTTAACGCATTAGGAACTGACTTTGAAGTATTCGATTGGAAGACATCTTCACAGGAAGTCTTTAAACCTGTCGGTAGCTGGAATTCTAGATTCAAGAATTGCAAACGTTACATTTTAAAGCGTTCTAAAAGGGCTGGTAACGTTATGATTGAGGGACATCTACACTACAAAACAGATGATGGAGTTTTGAAAAACGTTTGTCAAAGGAATAAAACAACATCCATGATAAATCCAAGAAAGATTAATGCTTTCAATAACATAACATGTACAACAATGGATTTTACAAAATGGAAACAATCAGTAAGAAGCGACGTGGTCAATGGACTGAGCAACAACTAAAAGCAGCTATTGAATCTGTAAAAAACAATCGTATGTCACAACGAAATGCAGCAGTTACTTTCGGCATACCAAGAAGAACTCTAAGAAATCACCTAAAATCTGGCAGTGAGGAAAAGATAACTGGTCGAGCAACTACATTACCTAAGACCCAAGAAAAAGATTTAGCAAGACGAATAATACGACTGGCTCAAGTAGGCGTGCCGCTGACCCGCAAAATTGTAAGAAAGCAAGCCTACTTATTTTGTAAAGCGCATGAAATACCAAATTCTTTCAATGACAACAAATGCATTGCAGGTAGAAAATGGCTGAAGAATTTTCTAAGACGAAACCCTGAAATTTCTGTTCGCAAAGCACAGTTTATGAACTCTGCACGGGCTCAAAAATTGAATAAGCACATTGTGCAAGAACATTTCACGGCGATTAAAAAATTGTACGACGAGTTAGACATCCCTCGACATCCAGAACGTTTATACAATATAGATGAAAGGGGCTGTCGACTAACCTTGCACCATCAGCAACAAGTTCTTGCTCAAAAGGGGAGCAAGAGAGTCCATTTTATCGCACAGGAACATGCTGAAAACGTCACCATTGCCATGTGTGTTAACGCTTCAGGTAATTCAGTTCCACCTATGATCATTTTTAAAGGTAAAAGACTTAGGCCGGAATTTAACGACAATTTGCCTGATGGCACTATAGTCAGAATGGCACCAAAAGGTAGCATGACTACCGAATTGTTTATTGATTTTATCCATCATCTTGGCAACTACAAGTCACCCGGGAAATGTTTGCTAGTTTTTGATGGAGCTGCTTCGCATTTAGATGCTAGAATTGTGGATGCAGCAGATGAGAACAACATTGTATTATACTGTTTACCATCAAATACTACCCACGAGTTACAACCACTAGACAAATCAGTGAATAAGTCTTATGAACATCATTGGGATGACGAAGTATTGTTGTACGCCTATCGTCATCCAGACCGCAAGCTCACAAAAGCAAGGTTTAATAAAATTTTCTCTAAGGTGTGGCCTAAGTGCGTAACTCAAGGTAACATAAAGAACGGGTTTAGAGCTACTGGGCTCCATCCGTACAATCCAAATGCGATTCCCGAGGAGGCTTTTGCACCTTCTATCCTCACTCAGCGGCCTACTCTGCATGAAACTGCTTCTAACTCAGTTGCTTCAGTAGCATTAGATTTTGGACAGTCATCTGTTCATCACAATAATGACGATAACACGGATTGTGAAGATAGCATGTCGCCATCATTATTAGCTGAAAATAATGATGTATTTGATTGTTGTTCTGAACCAAGAACATTACGGCCTCTGCCTGAACCTTTGTCTGATTTATCTCCATCTACTCTTCAGTCACAGAAAAATTCGCCAACTTACGCATGTAGGAAATTGGTTGACCTCCTCTGAATCTGCTACTGAAGATATTGTAGAACAACCTACAGCAACAGAAATAAATATATTCGATAGGGCGTCACAATTTCAATCTCCGATTCCTAGCTCATCTGGGTTAGGGTATAATGTACTACGAAGACCAGTGATCAATTCTTCTACTTCAGGCTCAGATGATGAAAATATTGATATAAACACATTGCAAAAACACTTTCAATATTCTGCCAGGAACTGTAAGATTTATACATCATCAGAATCAGAAGAAAAAAAACTGGATCCATCTGATGAAATGGCTGATCACACAAACCAACAGACACGACGCATCCAAATACATGATCATCAGTCTGATGATTCTGACAACGTGCCATTATCAAATTTAAAACAAAATAATAAGAAAACACAAAATAAGTCTCCGTTTCACGAACTTATACCAACGCCTAACTTTGCAACAATCAAAAGTAAACCAAGGCGAAAAGCAATTAATTATATTGGTCAAAAAGTAACCAAGGATTTATTTAATGCTGTTCAAGAAAAGAAAAAGGAAAAGAAAACTGGATCAAAAAGACCAAAACCGAAGCCAAAAAACACTGAAAGTCAAAGAAATATCCAAAGGAACAAAAATGATAAAAAAGACGGGAAAGGAAAAAAAAACTAAAAGTAAAGAGGGTAAATGTAGAAAATACAGGTATATGCACAAAAGAAAATAAGGCTGAAAGTAATTGGTATTGCGGAGCTTGTAAAGCTGAACGAGTCGCAGATATGCGACAATGCATTAGTTGTTTTTTGTGGTACCACGAAGAATGTGTTGGGCTAACTAAGAACGACATAGAGGATTTCTTATGTCCAGAATGTGATTAAGAGCCTATTAAACTTTGGGGTTTTTTAAGTTCTTATTTCACAGTTTTTTTTTTCTATACTCCTAATAAAGCCCACCGAAATTGTGGAAAAAAATATTTTATTAATATCTAAAAAAAAACGTAATTTTACCAAAACTGATTGTTAGAATAACGTCACAAAAGTGTTCTTTATTGAATTTATTTAGAGATTTTTATTTTATAGGTAGTTTAAGTTTTGCTAAGCCTAAGATGGCCCACCGTACAATTAATGACCAAAAAAACTATTGTAACTGACTGATTACCTAGGAATCTCATATGTTAGGTTAAGTTTTACGTTTATACATATTTTTTGTTTTGATAGCGTTTATAAATTACGTGATTAATGTCGGGCCATGATAAGTACCTATGTTCCTAAAAAGGCCCACTCTAGAGGTTTTTAAAAACAATTATTTTCTTAAAGAAATGTTATCTAATATGTTGATTTGTATGTTGATTTTATTCACAAATAAATGAGTAATATTGTGGTAACTTTTGTTTTCATAAATTAATTTTATTTTCTTATTTAATTCAATATTGCACTTTGTATTGTTGATGTTGCAACCTTGACACCAGTTCGGTTCGATAGTACGATCGTCCCAATTAGCAACAACGTTAAGAACTTGTTTGCACATCGACAGTACCCTGAACTGGCGCACTCATATTGCTAGTGTCAGCCGGAAGGTTACAGGGACGCTGCGGGCTCTGTATCGTCTGAAGAACGTCCTACCATCCAGTACAAAGAAAATGCTTGTGCAGACCTTAATCTTTCCTATTATCGATTATGGTGATGTGCAGGGGCGGATCTACTTAAAGGCTTTTTGGGCTGCAGCCCAGGGTCCCGCGAATACAGAGGGCCCCCAACCGAACTGAAACCAATAGACGATATTGTCAATAATAAAAATTATCTAGAATTTTAAAAAATCCGATCATGAGGTTGGCAACACTGCGATCAATCAACCCGAGTGCGCATCTATCAAATGGAACGGGGAATTCCCTGTCGCTTGTTTTCAGTCGGTGTATTCCGTGTATAGTAGTGTCTATTACTGGGGACTTCCCTCCGCTTATCGCCCGACGCAATTTTGTTATTTTTCCGCACTTCTGCTATAGTCGACTATATTAACGAATTGACTTTGTTATTGTTAGAAATGTGTTTAGTGCGTGTGTTTAGTTTACTAAGTAATAGATAACTTAAAAGTTATAAGGACCGGACCTTTCTTTTAATTTACTAAAATTGAAAGTCTTCAGCATAACTAGACTTCCTGCTTTTAATAGGCAGTAGGTAAGTAAAAAGAATTATAAAACATGACTTTTTATTTCAGTTTTCAAAACTAAATGAATCAAACTCGTTCGATATTTAATTATAATTTGTGAATTGCTACACTCATTACAAAGTAGGTATTAAAATTAAAAGTTCTATCCAGTTCTTTGTTTATTTTCAGAAAAATATCTTATTTTACAATATGTCTGCTAGAAAATATAAAAGTGGAGCTGAAAAAAGAAAATTACAGTTTAGTCGAGAACAAGAAAGAAATAAATGCGCAAAAATTGAAACTTTTTTTAAATCGGAACATATAAACGCGAATGAAATAGCTATAAATCCATTAAAAAACGTAAAGGAAGGTATTTTATGCGAAGAGAATCTAACCGATGGCAGCAAAAAATCGCAAAACGAGGAAAAAAATACAAGTGATGAAAATATGCAAGATTTTGAAAACCAGAAAAAAAATACCAACGATGAAAATGTGCAATATCTTGACTTCCAGCAACCCTCTGGTTCCTCTGAAAATGAAATTGGTGTTCAGCAAAAGGGAGGTAATACCGATACCGAGGTGGAAAGAAATTTAGAAAATATTAAGTTTGAGTTTGAGAAATATGTTGACGTGGGCTTGTGGCCAGATTTGCTGAATAATGATTTTATTAATTTCGTCCTCTCACATGAAATGACTGACTTTCAAAATAAAGATCCGAAGAATATATATTCAGCTTCAATGAAGAAATATAAAGAACAAAACAGATCTTTTTCAAATAGGTATTTCACTAGAAAAATGAAAAATGGCCAATTACTGGAAAGATCTTGGTTATGTTATTCAAAAAGAGTTGGTACTGTTTTTTGTTTGACTTGCAAACTTTTTTCTAAAACTCCTCAATACACAACCGGATTTTCTGATTGGAAACACATAGGATTTTGTTTAGAAAATCACGAAAATTCTAATGAACATAAGAATTCAATGTTAGTGTGGTTGACACGAAAAGAAAATAAGTCTGTTTTAGACAAGCAGCTTCAGGAGCAATTAAATAAAGAAACAGAATATTATCACAATGTCCTAAAACGGGTTATTGCAGTGCTAAAATTTCTGAGTATAAGAGGCTTAGCACTTAGAGGTTCCGAGGAAGTATTTGGTTCTCCAAATAATGGTAATTTTATGGGTGCTCTAGAGCTATTGGCAGAATTCGACCCATTCATACGTGAACATATTGAACAACGAGAGCTGCGACCAAACCCTGTAATATCATATTTATCAAAAACAGTATATGAGGAAATAATTGAGATTATGGGTAAACAGATAATTAAACAAATTATAACTGAAATAAATAACGACGACACAAAGTATTATTCAATTATGATGGATTCAACCCCAGATCTGTCTCACGATGACCAACTTGCTATTGTATTACGATACTGTTTTCGGGGAAAAGTGTATGAAAGATGTGTATCTTTCATTAAAATTAGTAGTCATACTGGCTTATATTTATTTAATATTCTACAAGCCTTTTTGGAAACAAATGGACTACTACTGGATAATTGCAGGGGACAGTCATATGACAACGCTGCTAATATGGCCGGAGTCTACAATGGTGTACAAGCACTACTAAAAGAAAAAAATAAATCCGCGGATTACGTGCCATGTGCTGCGCATTCCCTTAACCTAGTTGGTCAAGAATCCGTGAAGGTTGCAACCGAAATTGTAATTTTTTTTGGAATAGTGCAACAAATATACGTTTTCTTCTCTGCTTCGACCCATAGGTGGGAACTGTTAAATCGTGAAACAAAACTAAAATTTACGTTAAAAAGTTTAAGCCAGACCAGATGGTCTTGTCACTTTGATGCTGTCAGAGCTTTGAAAAGTAATTATGATGGCATTATGAAAATTCTCAATAGTTTCGGCGAAAATGACGATGAAAAAGTTGATTTCCGAAAAGAGGCACGAAATTTATTTAATAAACTGGCGAAACTAGAAACTGCAATTTTGATTGTTTTTTGGGAAGAAATTTTGGAGAGATTTAATGTAGTTAATAAAAAAGTACAGAGCCCTGGTTTAGACATTGGTGAAGGCAATAAGTTAATTGTGTCATTAAAAGAGTTCGTGAAAAACATAAGGCAACAATCAGATCAGAAGCTAAAGGAATACGAAGAGAAAGCTAAAAAATTAAGTACTAGTGTGGGAACAGACTACAGTGACATAAATAAGAGACGCATTACTTTGAAATTTTCAGATAAATCTACAGATAAAGTCTCAGTGAACTGCGCAGAAAAATTTAAAAGAGACACGCTTAACGTTGCGTTGGATAAGATGATTATGGATTTAAATAATAGAAGCCAAGCCTATGAGACCTATAGCAAAAAATTTAAATTTTTAATGGATTTGCAAGACAAAAATCAAGAACACATAGATCTGGAAAGTGTACGAAATATTATTGATTATTATCCAAATGACGTAGACGAACATTTAGTGAATGAGTGCATTCAGTTGAAATCTTACTTACTGCAATCTAAGACAGAGTCTTACACCTCTTGCAGTGAAATTTTTTGGCTAATTTATGAAAAGAAACTTGTTGATGTTTTCCCAAACTGCTATACTATCTTAAAGATTTTTTTAACGATGCCGATCACTAGCTGTGAAGCGGAGCGTTCTTTCTCCAGGATGTCGTATATAGAAAACAAATACAGGACAACAATGTCGAACTATCGACTAAATCATTTATCAGTTCTTTCGATAAATTGCGATTTAACAAAGGACCTACAGTGCGATGACCAAATAAAAGAATTTGCAGCACAAAAATGCAGAAAGGTTGCTTTATAATTTATTTAACATAACCATTTATAACCCGTCAATTTATTTTGCAATAAATAATGTTTTAATAAATTAATAAAATATTTTGTTTTCCTATTTTCTTCCTGTACTTAACATATATTACATTACATATACCTACATCACTACAGAAAACAGTTTCTTGTCAAAATGGCAATTAGTTGAGTAATTAAGTAGGGCCCCTAAGCAGTATTAGCCCAGGGCCCCACAAATTCAAGATCCGCCTCTGGTGATGTGTGCTATTACGACCTGAATGCAGATCTCCTCAACAAACTTGACCGACTTCTTAATAACTGCATTCGATTTGTTTTCAATCTGCGCAAATATGATCATGTGTCCGCACATCGGTTGCTTCTAAAGTGGTTACCCATACGTCAGCGCCGAGAGCAAAGGGCGCTTACCACCTTGTTTTCATTTCTTGTCTCTTCCAATTCCCCTAGTTATCTAGCTCCTTATTTTCAGTACATTTGCACCAACCACGACAGAAATCTGCGTTCCTCCCATAACCGTCTTCTTCAATGCCCGACTCACCGTACTGACTTCATCCACAATTCATTCTTAGTCCAAGCTATTTCTCTGTGGAATGCGCTCCCGCAGGAAATCAGGATGGCAACCAGCCGATTGGCCTTCAAAGTTAAAGTGCGTGAGCATGTTCGTAAGAAGTTGGCAGTGGTTTCATCACAGCGCTAATGTTTTCTCATTAACTGTTCTTATTGTTTATGTATGTGTTTGTGTATATGTTTATTTGTGTATATGTTCTATGTAGGTATTATATTTATAGTTTATAATAATATATATATTTCTTTTCACTTTTCTTTTAAGAAATTGCACCTGCCACTGTTTGTCTCTGCATCACCCAAAGGTTGACTGGTAGAAAATGCCTATGGCATTAAGTCTGCCTCTGTACATTTGTGTGCTTAAAGTATTAAATAAATAAATAATAAATAAATAAATATTGCAAAAAATGGGCCTTACAAGGCGTCTGTACCTTAGATGCACCTGCGGGGTTTTTAGATGATACAATTATTCCTGTAGACATTGATCATGTCGAATAAAACTTAAAAACTTTTCAATACTTGTTTTATTTTTACCTTGTTTATTTTTTTAAACATGTATATTATCAAGTAACCAATACACATGTGCCAAGCCTTGTTATAATTAAGCTTAACATTTTATTTTTTTAGTTTTTGGTTGTTTTTTGGTTTTTCCCATTATCTGCATTAATGCGACATATATATTCGTAAACTAGGAACGTTTAACTAAACATCCTACCCATTTTGTTTTCTGTAGGCCGTGGGTATAGGTTCCATACTAAGTTGCCCAATGACTTTTATTGCCTTGTACATGTTGATGGGTATTGTGAAATTTCCGACGTTTGAATCATATTGGAAACAGACGCGATTTACTACCATCCAATATTTCACAACGTAAACATGTCGTATAATCGCTTCTCATCAATATTACGTTGCTGGCACTTTACTGATAATGAAGCTCCGAGGGATCGAAACGAACGTCTGTACAAAATAAAACCACTTTTGGACCTTCTTATCAACAACTGGAAGAGCTTACTAACACCTGATGAATGTATCGTCATTGACGAGTCGATGATGCCGTTTAGAGGGAGGATATCTTTCCGTCAATACAACCCATCAAAAGCTCACAAATACGGCTTGAAAATCTATAAACTCTGCACAGAAGAGGGTTTTGTCTTGAACTATGATATTTACGTAGGTCGCGACCCCGAGATTGGTGATTTGGATAAGCCAGGGAGTGTCGTAGTTCAGTTATGTGATGGTCTTCTAGAAGCTGGACGGATAATTGTGTGTGACAACTATTACAGTACCGTAGGATTAGCAAAATATTTACAGCAGCGTAAGACAGACTTATGCGGCACTCTACGGGTAAATAGAAAAGAACTTCCATGGGCAATAAGATCGAAAAAAATGGGCCCTAAAAAAGGTGAAGTAGTTGCTCGTCAGAAGGACAATATAACAGTGATGAAATGGAGAGACAAACGCGACGTTGCAATGATTTCAACATGCCATGACGCTAGTATGCAAATGTCTTCGGGATATCAACCAAAATTGAAGCCGAAAGCCGTGCTCTATTACAACGAGCGAAAGAAGGGCATAGATGTATCTGATCAGCTTTCAAGTTATTATGACCCTAAAAGAAAGTATCTGGCATGGTACAAAAAGATCGCTTTAGATGTTTTGATTTGTGCATCAGTAACAAACGCTACGCTTTTGTATCAGAAACTACATTCAACTACTAACAGCAAATTACGTAAAACCGTACTACAGACGCAGCAAGAAATTATTAGAGAGTTCTTGCAATTGAACAATGCATCCGATGCGAGTGCAAATACATTGACTAATAGTCCAAGGCCGTCTACTAGCTCGATCGCAAGTCAGCACTTTCTAACTAAAATTCCGCGGAAAGAGGACAATAAAATTGTCCGAAAACGATGCCATGGATGCTGCGAAGACTTGCGAAAAGAAGGTACAAACTGGCAAATTGCTGCAAAACGAGTGGATACTGAGTGTTTGCAATGCAAAAAATCGTTTTGTTTATGCTGTTTCCAAAACAAACACAATAAGACATAGTTCAGAAATAATTTGTAATTTCTTAGAAAAATAAAAATATTTTTTCGTACGTCCCGGCGTTTTTCTTAACTTTATCAAATCAAATCAAATCATTTATTATCAGGTAACAAAAGACCCATAGATAAATACCTTAACCTAAGTATACATATTTATAACCATACTAAAACTACTGCACACGAAGAGCCGGTGTCGTGTTACGCTGCGAGGTGTCGCGTAGCTGGCCGCGAAAACGCCGATACAGCACACCTTTCGGCCAAAACTCTTCCTTGAGGAAGGTCATCAAATGGTGAGTCGGAACGCGCACCATGAATGACTTGAAATTGGTGCTATGGCGCGCCTCCAACTTCTCCACCCTCAAGGTCCAGTTGGTCTTCACCCGTAAGTACTCTACGATGTCCTCCGTCTTCGTAGAATGATGCAAACGGGAAACGTACAACTGTGTCGTCGGTACTGCAGGACGTAGCAGCGTGTTCGGTCCAGCCAGCGCCGTCCCACACTGGTTGCGATAAGTAGGCTTCCTCTTCTTCCTCTCCACCTTAATGAAGCCGTCCTCATCGTATGTGTTCTTCGGAGGATCCTGCCGTCCGTGGACCAACACAGCGCCGTTAGCCACGCTCGCTGCTGAGCGGCTCTGCTTTCCCCCTTTTGGCTTTTCTGCCTGTCGTTTCATTTGCGACACAGCAGGTTTTGCAGAATAGGCACGTTTGGGGGTCGACGTACCTATTACACGCGTCGTTTCCCCGGCAGGTACGACGCGATCAGCGGAACACAATGCTACGCTTGCATTCTTGACAGCCGACGATGTTGATTCATTCGCCGACTGAAAACTGCAGACAGAAGCATTCTGTGCCCCACGACGTGTGTTTATGTTGGAGCCATCCGGTGACCCACTTGTCGGAATAGCGCTGCGCAACAACGCTACTTCGGCACGCAGTTCACCAATGACGATATCCGATGATTCCAACTTCGACTTCATTTCAGCCAGGTTCACCTTCAGAGACGTGATGTCCTTCAGCAACCTGGTGACGTCGACGTGGTCGAAAGTGACAGGAGGCAGCTTGTGCAGCTCTTTTGCCACAAAATCTGGCACATCATCCGGATCGGTCTTCTTGAGCAGGTCGATGATATCCTGCAGACTCTTCTCGCCACCATCCCTCCGGCGAGATGGCATCTGTCCGACTTGGTCGAGCGATTGAAACAACAACAACTTGGCACTGCATACCTCATCCTCCTTGAAAGAGGATTTGCAGATATGCAAGATGCTGACCTCGTCCATATAGTCGATGGCATGCTTGACGAATGCCAAAAGTTGGCAATGAGCTGCTTCGTAGCCATTGCGTACAAAAACGTGCAGCAGTAACCGCTGCGCAAAACGCGAATAAAATATTCAAGCTGTGTAGCGCAAACGCGTCCGTTTCCGAGCGCGCATCGCTCCCTACTGACCTTTATGATCGTACCAGTACGTCCAATGCAGAAACAGTAAAGTTCCAGCACGTCCAGTGGAATTATTCGCTTTAGAAGTTGTATATGTCTCCTGACGCACATATGGCTCAGGAACGTATTAGTGCTTTTCAAGTGCACGTTTCCTGAACCATATGTGGAACGTGTTAATTTTGTTTTTATATTCAAGTGTTTAATAATCAATGGGCCTAATAAACATTTTTCTAACCTGTTTATAAATCCTACCACCAAAGTGGCCTATCTGTGAATAAAATGTAGAAAAATAGCAACAAAGCTATTTTGTAACTACTAAAATCAATTGGAACTATTAATTTTATTAAAATAAAATAGTAATTAAAAGTATGTATTCTGAAGAGTGATACTTGATTTTATTTGTAGGTTTTTATTTATTTATTTTGGCATATTGGTATGTGCTAGCTAACATGTAGCAAATTATTTAATTTAAATTAAGATGATTGACATATTTCTTTATTTTTTTGACATATGTTGTAAAGCTTCAAGTTCTTCAAACCTATAAGACAGACGTGTTGCTGGGGAGTTCGTTCCGCCACTTCTTCCCATCAAAAGCACTGGGAAGTGGTGAAGGGTGTTTACGGGGACTGTCTTTTGTAAATGTTTTGACATTCATCATTTATCGTCATACAATACCAGACTCAATTAGATGGAAAAATCAATGTCATTTTACAGCATTTTAAAAGCTAGCATAGCTCTGCCTGCCTTATACATATATATATAGGGTAGACCTGAAAAGTCTACTTCACCTTTTTCCAAAAGCCTTTTATCAAAAGTTCATGACTGACACTCTCAGGGTTGAAGTTGATTTCAATTGTCTGATTAATAAAAGAAAACTGCTTTTGTTTAGTTTTTTTTTAATCAAAATCTCTATTATTCCATTGAGTTTTTGACTAGCTCATTACCAACTGAAATATAATAAATACTGCCCTACAAACTACAGTTTTCTTATTTGGATACATTTTAATTTTACTGCAACTATCATTTAACCAATATAAGGTTTTCTCGCTGGATCCATTTTGCCTATCTGGGCTTTTTTCTGTAAACTGGGCAACTCGTTGTCCCAGGCTGATTTTGTTTAAAAAAAATAACTATCGTAAATATTTCGTAAGTAATTCCAAAAATCAATACCCTAATCTACCGCTGCACAACATTGAAAATCCATTAAAATAAACTTTATTATATTTAAAACGTTTTTATAGTTCTTCTAAACCAGTCCCCTGGCATGTCACCAAAGCTGTGTAGTTACTTCAAACTAAATTATTCGGGACAGTATCTATTGGAATTCATGTAATTATCATATTATTAAATCAATATTGTTTGTTTGTTCATGAAACCCATTTATTTTGCATAAATAATATTTTACAATTGAAAAAAAAACAATGGAACTTTGTCTTCGCATTTTGGAGACAGTCCCCCTGTCTATATTTTAAATTAGGTGTCACGTAGCCTAAAGGTTAAACAACGCCTTTTCTGCGTATAACGAAACGCAACAAGTCTGAAGTTTGCGCGGTTGCCGCCATGATGACTTGGACGCCATCTTATTTAGTGGTGTGCGAGCGTCCTTCCGTGGAACCCGCGTTGTAACCTCAAAGCCAACAGTCCACTGGTAAGGATTTTTTAAATTTCTATTTATGTATTTTAATGATTCTTTCAAATATTTAAATTGGTACAATAAATACATATTTCCTATGTGCAGTAAAATAGCATAGTTTAATTACATTTTGTACTACTCTTCAATGAAATCAAATTAAACAGTCCCCTGTCTCTCTACAAGACAGGGGACTGTTTCTGCATTTTATCTAAATTTTTTTCACCCAGGGGACTGTCTAAGAGGCAATTCAATCATTACGTAAGCATTATAGGAAGGGGTGGGGGGGCTTTGCTTTTCATATTTTTTGACAAAATGTTTGATATTTAGTCATTCTATGTTGAATACAGTGTAAGTAAAGTTTATTTAAAAAATATTCCAAACCTATTACTTAATTCTACAGACTTATTAATAATTACAAAAAAATACCTACGCAATTACGCAGCCTGTAAAATATATTTGTTGTTGTTTTAGATTAGAAAATGGCGCCAAAGAAAAAAAAGCCACTAAAGAGATTCTACAAAAAAAAGGGAAGCAGAGCGAAAGCGATATGCTTAGATTAAAAACGATCCTCAGAAAAGGGAAGAACTTAGAGTAAAAGAACGTCTTAAGTACCTTAAGAAAAAAGAAAAGGGGACTAGAAAGCTTGTTGAGAATATGACTCCACGAGAACACCGAGATGCTAAAAAGAAATGGAAAGAGCACTGCACCAAGTATCGCAGTAAGAAAAAAGTATTAGCAAACATTACTAACTCATTTATTAAACAAAATACTCCAGATTCTGACGTATCTGCTTCATGTCAAATGGTAACACCTGAAGTTGCTGAAAGAAATAATAAAAATAAAGAAAAAATGCTTAGATATAAAATTAACCCTATTCTTGGCACGGTGGATAATTTGATACATTGAACTTTGCGAATATCTCGAGACGTTCCGAGACGTATTTACGAAACATTTATTATTTAATTTGATACAAAATATAATCCCTATTCTACTAAAAAATACTATTTAATTTCTTGTAACACCAAATATGCAGTAGAAAACAAGATGGCGAATCGATCGAAGGCGTCTGCGTGTCGCAAGGTAAAAATACTCATTTTTTATTATATTTTGGTCAAATTGTTTTCAAAAGCTGTATAATTCGAATAGGTTATAATATTTGCTACTCGGAAACATTATTTTCGAGTACTTAACTGGATTAAAATCGACTGTAATTTACATTTTTTTTCGAGTGTATCAGATATGACACACTGCTAGGTAGCCATCCTTCTAGACATCTTTTGTTATGTATCAAATACGTAACATTGCTTGATTTGTACGGTTACAATTTAATTGTGAATTTTATTATTATTATAACTATTTTATATTATTATTGTTATATTATTGATATTATTATTGTTTATTTGTATTTTTCTGTCACAGGTGGTTCGTCAGCTTAGCATTCAACAACAGAGAAGAGCTCGGCAACTTGTGGCGCTTGTTCCAAAGCCAAACGCAAAATCGGATTTGGATGAAAGCGAATCATCTGCTGAAGATGAACTCCAGTATTGCTTCCGCCCAGCGCACTCCGACAGCAGTTCACCGCCTCCATCATTGCCTTCTTCGATAGAAAATCTAAATCTTCTATCAGATGACGATACTGAAGTAAATCAAGTGGTTGCTTCAACATCTTTGGTAATATACCCCCCACAGTCATCGCCATCAACCAACCCTTGTTCGCCATCAATTTTATCAAATCCATCTGTAATAAGGCAGCTTCATTGTGCTGAGGCTAGTCCGTTATCTCCGGTATCACCTTTGTTTCATCAAGTAAGTTTACCATCTCCTCTAGCAACCTCTTCGCAAGTACCTTCACCACCTCCTCGCAACTACCTTTACCACGAGCCAGCAACTTGATGCTTTATAACCAGGTGCTGTCACCATTGTTGCCACCCTCTCCCTCAGCGGCTACTCGTTCAAAAAGACCTAGAGTTGTTGCGACAAAACGAAAAGTAATACCTGCTAAAAGATTACAACCTAATTGGCGTTGCTGTAAGTTTACTGGTTCTGCAGAAGTGGAAGATAACTCGTTTGAGCCTCGTGAAGAGAAGAGTGCGATTGAATACTTCAAGCTGTTCTTTTCAGATGAAATCATCACTCTCATAGTGCAACAAACAAATATCTATAGCACACATAAAAATGGCAGCTCAATAAATATCAAAGAAGATGATATCAAAGATTTTCTGGCAATCCTTTTATTTATGGGGGTCGTTAAAATGCACGCGTATACAGATTATTGGTCCAAAATTCTACGATACGACAAAGTAGCGGATATAATGACTCTGAAGAAGTTCCAGTTACTGAGGCGATATTTACATTTTAGTGACAATTGTATTGATGATGGCGATAGATATCACAAAGTGAGACCACTTCTTCAAAGAATCCGTGAGAACTGTCTAAAAGTAGAAGAAGAGACGCGTTTCAGCATTGATGAAATGATGGTTCCACATAAAGGAACCAGAGCAGGCAGCCGCAAACAATATATAAAAAATAAACTTAAAAAATGGGGGTTCAAAATATTTGTTCGCGCTGGTGTCTCTGGGATCGTTTACGACTTCCTGATCTATGGAGGAGACGACACATTTAGATTTCACTCTTTTACTGATGAAGAAAATGGTATGGGCTTGGGAGCAAAAGTAGTAATAGCTTTGGCGAAATCCATTCACCAGCCTGCATGCAAAGTCTTGTGCTTTGACAACTTTTTCACATCTGTTGAAGTCCTGCAATATTTACGAAACGAATACGGAATTTTTGCACTGGGAACAATCCGATCTAACAGGCTCCGTGGAGCAGAGAAAAAACTACCCACAGATAAAAATCTTAAAAGAAGCGGCCCTCTGCCGCTTCTTTTAAGATTTTTTTGATAAAATCACACGCACAAGTCGTATGCAACACAAATAAGATAGTTGTTGTCAAATGGTACGATAACAAATGTGTTACAGCTGCAAGCACATTTATTGACGCGCATCCTATTCAGAATGTACTTCGTTACAAGAAAGAACAAGGAAGGAAAATGCCAGTGACTTGTCCAAATTCTTCCAAACATCTTCGTCCAAAGATCTTGTAAAAAAAGCTCTTTTCGGTGAAGTACTAAAACAACAAATAGAAGATAATTTTTCAGAGATGAAGACCGTAAAAGAAAAAAGACTTTTAACAAAAATGGTTACGGGAAAGATAGTTGATAAATATAAGTTATGGCGAATGAACAACACAGGTGTGATAAGCTACAAAAGAATAAAAAAGGCAAAAATGGGTCATCGACTGGAAAGAAGAAAGAAAATTTCCGATAAATGTGTAAGAGCAGTTGTTAATTTCTATGAAGATGATTCTAATAGTAGGCTAGGCGCTGGAAAGAAGGAATTTATAACAAGAAAATCAGAACGAAAACAAAAGCGATACATGCTCGACTCATTACTAGGGTTGTACGAAAAATTCAAACTAGAGAAAAGAAATTTTACACTAAGTTATCAAACTTTTTGCAAACTGCGACCTTTTTGGATTGTCATGCCCAAAGTTGATAAACGTGATACTTGTTTGTGTATAAACCACGCAAACATAGACTTAAAAGTATCTGCTTTATTTAATGCAAAAATTTTAAATTATAACAGCTATCAGAAATTGCTTCAGGAACTATGTTGTGACCGCTATAATGAGAAATGTTTGTCGAGAGACTGTCAAAAGTGTTTTAATAATAATCCTTTTTATAAAGAATTTAATAACATGAGACGTATCAGTTATAAGAAATGGATATCTGAAAAAGCCGACTTCATAGACCCAAAATCCAAAAAAAATCGTCGAGTAACCAAATACGTTAAGAAATCCTTCGATGTGAAACCGCGCGATCTCATTATAGAATTGCAAAATGAGCTAGAAACATTTCTTCGTCACGAAAGAAATATTGTACATCAGTTCAATGCAATAAAAAAACTTAAAAGTATGCTGACTGAAGAAGATGCTCTCATTCATATGGATTTTTCTGAGAATTATTTAACTAAATATTACCAAGAAATTCAAGCTTTTCATTTTGGCGGTTCACGCACACAAATTAGTTTGCACACGGTTGTAGTATACTTGAAAGACACAACAAAATCTTACTGCACAATTTCTACGAATGTTTCTCATTCTCCAGCTGCTATTTTTTTTTTTTTTTGGGCTCACCTTAATCCAATTTTTAATGCTTTGCCACCTCAAATTAAACACCTGCATTTTTTGAGTGATGTCCCAGTTACTCAGTACAGAAATAAAACCATGTTTTACATTATGGCGACGAAAATATCAAAGAGATTTCCATATGTGCAAAATTTTACTTGGAACTATACGGAAAGTGGCCATGGTAAAGGCGCTCCAGACGGCGTTGGAGCTACCTGCAAGAGGACTACAGATGCCCTGGTCGCTACTGGAGGTGATGTCGAGAATCTGGAAAAATTTGTAGAAGCCATTGAAAAGAGATGTCCTGCAATTAGTTTCAGCATTATACCAGATGAAGCAATTGAAGAAATGAGCACTGAAATGGTTCGAGAAGTAACCAAAATGAAAACTTTCGTTGGCACCCTCAAAGTCCATCAAGTCACTGGAAAATTCTTTAATTCAACAGGAATAAAATCAAATTCTACTGAAATAGTGATGAAAACTTTAAGCTGTTTTTGCGACAATGATTATTGTGTGCACTTTAATATCGGAAAAATAATTTATGAAGACAAGCCAAAACTTAATGTAGAAGATGTGTACACTGATTCAGAATCTGACAATGAGGCTGGACCTAGTTCTGCTGTAGTACAACCATTCAAAACTGGAGATTATATTGTTGTGAAATTGCTTGGCAAAACAAATATGGAATATAGATATGTGAGCATAATTGACAAGATTGATGAAGAAGATGGCGAAATCCGGGTCACATTCCTAAAGCTCTGTGATAATAAAGCCCAATTATTTAGATACGATGCTGATGATGTGTCAGATATTACAATGGATCAAGTGGTACAGAAGCTGTCTAATCCAAACATAGTTTTAAAAGGCAATAGAATACTTTATAAGTTTGATTTATCTGTAGATGTTTTCGAGAAAAAATAAGACATTAAATACAATTTTTATTATTTTGCTATATTTTAGAAATTACTAAATATTTTTGAGACTGATTCTGTAGTGTAAGTTTAATTCAAAGTACTGAAAGTATTTTCAAATATGTGATTTAATAAAGTAAATATTAAGATTACAGTTCTAAGTACAATGTTACAGAAAGATAGTTGATTCTTTATTTCTCAGTTACTTAATTCTTAAGCTCCAAAGTTTATGATACTAATAAAACGTTTAATTTCACTACTAAAATTGTATATTTTATTTAACTTCACAGTCCCCTGGCTTTGGCAACAGTCCCCTGTCTATTTGTTTTAGAAAATACTCAATATTTCCTAAAGTAATGGGAATATTTGTGGTTCATCTTCTGTATATTAATATAATTATAGGCAAATACTTATTTCCTAAAGAAAGTTTATTATATTATGAGCAAAAAAGTAGCTTAGACAGTTTCATTAGAATGAGTTGCCCAGTTTACAGAGAAACACCCATCTACATCCAAGTACAATAGTATTATAACATCAATTCAAGCGGCTTGCCTAAAGGAAATACAGCAAAGAAAGTCAGTGAAATCATCACTAACAACATTTTCATGTAATAATACTTTTCTGTTGATAAAGAACAACCAAAGGTCTAGTTTCCATATTCAAAAAATCCTGACTACCCATGTCAATCAATTTTATTGAAAAAGCACCACAGTTCTAATATCATGATAGTCCATACAACTTTTAACCTCTTCAGGAATTTAATAGTGGTTTTTTAATAAACATGCGAGTAAAGTTATGCCACAATATCCCAAGGTAACATTTTTAGTTAACCTGAAGGTGACACTGGTTATATCATTCCTCAGCAAGGTAGCAGTTTTATTAATCAGGGGATGTCTGTGGTAGCGTTGGTATGATAGTCAGTATGTCAA
This sequence comes from Phlogophora meticulosa, assembly GCA_905147745.2. Taxonomy (NCBI): domain Eukaryota; kingdom Metazoa; phylum Arthropoda; class Insecta; order Lepidoptera; family Noctuidae; genus Phlogophora; species Phlogophora meticulosa. The sequence continues at coordinate 1,321,447 of LR990524.1, read as the reverse complement.
CGATTTACTAACCACCCACCGGTTCGCAAAATAGACACGACGCTACTGCCTACACTACCAATATTTTTAAGGTCAATCCAGTTTTAAAATCGAAACAAACAATTGCAACAGAAACTCGAAAACATTTTGTCACCAACACTCATATTTAAAAACATTTAAGTATATAATGATATGATGCATGCATACGTGAAGCGAGTAAGACGAGACGACCCTATAACCAAAGATTCAAGAATTCAATAAAAGACCCCAAGATCTACGGTTTTTTTGTCCAAACGAATGTCACACAATCAAATTCGTAAAACCGTTTACTTTATACATTTGGAAACTAGTAAATTCTCTACTATATATAGTAATAGTATATATATATATATATAGTAGTATAATAATAATTATAGTAAAATAAGACTAGTACTCCTCATTCCCTAGACATGTCTCACAGAGTCACAGACAGTGCCACCCCGCCACCCGTCACTCGACAGAAACCGATAGAGATGGGTCTAAAATTAATATGCTGCTAAATTAACACTGCTATATTTTTTTTTTGTCAACACTGTGTTAAATAAAATCTGAGATAGTTGTTATATTTATTAACAGACTCACAAACTCTTATAAATTATGAAATGTGAATTGTTTATTTCGTGTTCAGTGTTCAGTCAGATGGATTGTTGTTTGTCGAGTTGAATTAATTTACTGCTAACTTTGGAAGAGAGAATTAATTACGTCAACAATCTATCGGTGTTTAAATTGCAAAACCATTAGCTTCTTTACAAATGGCGATGGCGTTTGCAAACGAATAATCGAAGAATTGATTCCGTGTACCAAAACAATTGAAATAAAGCCTGAATCCATCCTGTGCATCTTTCACCCATAGAAAAAGCATAGGTACAATTATTTACAATTTGTTGAATGAATGTTAATCATCATCATCATCATCATCATCATCATCATCATCAGGCTATATTAGTCCACTGCTGGACATAGCCCTCTCCTAATGAGCGACATAGCGCTCTGTCTTCAGCTTGCCGCATCCAGCATCTGCCAGCAGTCTTTCGCAGATCGTCATCCCACCTGGTCAGAGGGCGTCCTACACTACGTTTGCCGAGTCGCGGTCTCCACTCAAGAACACGTTTACCCCAGCGGTTGTCGGTTCTTCGCGAGAATGTTAATACCTACTTGAAAATAAATAACAGTTTAATACTTATTTAATTAAAAAAACTTACTGACGATTAACGAGGAAAATATCTGTTAGTTTCCTTATATTATGTCCTTTTTGTATTCCATGTTACTGATGTGTGAAAATATAAATATTATGAATGAAACTCCAAGAAATCGACGGAGATCGATTTTGGAATAATCGTTATTTCAGAGTCGATTTTTTCGCTAATCGATTTTTCGAACTTTAATTCAAATCGATTTTAAAATATAAATATTTTTCGGGAAGAATCACCGTTTTCAAACAACGACAATCAAAGGTAGACGAGTAGGCCACATAACCTAACTAAAATGTCAATATCCAGGAAATATGAGAAAAATGAGCAGAACTTTTTATTTGAACATTTTTTTATTTTTGAATACGTAATTAGTTCTCAAGACTTCTTTGACAATTAACAACATGATAATTAAGAATTGGCGATCTGTAAAGGCAGATTTCAAAAACAATCTTATGACATTGAATAAGGGGATTTTATTAAATGGTAATCCATAAACTTATTGCTATAATAAATTAATAGATCAGTCAGAAGACTCCGCTACGTATTTTCTTACGCATAGTTCTTACATTGTAGGTATATATTTATTCGAAAACATATATATCAGGTAACTAAACCTAAATCGGTAGATCATGAAAATTTTAGACAAATAAGGAAATATCCTGGAAATTCAGTAGGTCTGACAAATCCTAATACTCTGGTTACTTAGTCCACAGATTACTATAATAATAACAAGGTAGTGTAGTCCCAATTTCCCTACTTGGTCTGTGGCAGTACCGTACAGTCAAAACGAGTAACCCAGAGACTAAAATAACCATAGTGCCACAAGTCAACAATCTGACAAGTAAATCTAAAATTTCAATTCCTAATGCCAGGTCCTTTGTTTGGAAGTTAACCCGTGTTCTTTGAGAAGGATGTTTTTTACCGATACATAAATTCTTGCTGTGAAAAGTGTAGATAAATAAATAACTATTTAAAATGACTTTTCGACGGTGTGCTACTACAGGTTTTAAAAATATTGTAACATTCTTATTCTCCCGTATTGCGATTTATTTTAATTATAGAAAGTCTACATGATTCGAGGAGATTCTTGCCATCATCTTAGTTGTATTGGTAATTTTAATGATTATTATTTCAGAAATGTATGTTAGTTAGGGTTGCGAATGACTTCTTTAGCAACATAAAACTAAATACTGAGCTGCGAATGTCAAAAACTAAAGCAAATTTGTATTTCGCGGGCAGCCACAACGCAATCACTTTAGGAGGTATTAATCTTTGTCTTTTGAGTTTTTCTCTTGTTTTAGTTAGACACTGAAGATAGCTACTACGAAATTGTTCAGTTGACACGGGCACGTTACACGTTAAAAAATAATAACACTTAAATGCTTATGGTGATAATAATTATACTCAAAATTATCAGTTATTTTTAGCAACTGCTAACTTTTAGTCAGTCACAAATTAATTGTCATTTCTTTCTTAGTTTCATACTTTTCACAGGCTTAAGGACTGTCAACTATTTCTGTTGGTGTATTTATAATTACTTATCACAATTTTAATTTGAATTTCAAATATACTTACGTAACGAAGATCAATTTTTGTTGAAATGTAATAGTTAAATGTAACATTTCTGCAGATAATTAAATCGACTCGATTTAATAACAATCTGCCTGATTGAAAATGGAACACAAAATAATCAGTGTTACACTATAAAAATATAACAGTGTTAATGTATAGCTATACATGTACTTATTACTGTAATACTCATCTCTACTTTCATTCTTTTTTTCCCTCTGTAAACACTAGATTAAACATTTTGTATGGATGTCGGACAGAGTTTGTAGATCTCAATGTGTTTTTGCTTTAGTCATTTCTAAATATATTGTTGTCTGTCAATACATTTAGAAATGAATTTAATCTCCAGCGTTTGATTAGTTAGCGTTTTGGTCTATTGAAGTCCTTCGTGATACTGATAAAATTGTGGTGTCTCTTCGACAAGAGCCTCCAATGAAGAGTTGTAATATTGTAAGCAAGTTCGTTTGAATTGATACTTTTCCAGTTTTCTTTCGTCGTTGCTCCATTGTCCCGCTTTGGTTTGTACGTGGTTTGTACATATAGTATTCACCTACTTCGCACTCCATAGTCAGGGCAGTGCTTACATTGTTCTCGTTCCCAACTTCGACTTAAATACCACGCCTTAATTTGTGAAATCATTATTGGGGATTCAGTTGTGTAATTAGACACAAGACAAAAAAATATGGTTCTGATGTAGATTCGTTCCAATAACATTGCTGCGTCGCACGTGGATGCAAAAATCTTAACTAGTACGCCAGCTCGAAAACAGCTCATCGTTGTCGCGGTCACCCTGATGCGAGGATTTTTATGAACAGGCTAATTCGAAAATCATGGTATCGAAAATTAACTGTGGTAATATGTGTTATCGAATTCATGACCTCAGGGTCATGAATTCAATAACACATATTACCATTGTAATTAAATAGTGCCTACTCAGGTACTTCATATTTCATAAAACTTTATGGTTGAATTGGTCTTTGGAAGCATACGCAGTGCAAAGCTTTATTTCGAGTTAACTTTTTAAGTTCCTTAAATCTATAAATCAAAATTGTAGGAGTAAGCCAATAATTTGTACATTAACATTCACTACATCAATAACACATTTATTTATTTATTGCTTAAGATCTCCAACAAAAGATGTACACAATACATGACACATAAATACAGGGCTACATCAGGTACTAAGTAGGTGACGTAGGTACTCCTTCACTAAGCCAGACCACAACTAAGGTAACAAAGTTAAAATATTAATAAAAATAATATTAATACATATATAGATTGTGTCCCACGGCAGGGCAAAGGCCTCTTCTCATACATTTATATAGAAAGCACGAGTATTATTAACCACTCTTGCTCATGATGGGTTAGTGATTTCAGACTTATGTTAATTATAAGTCCAGGTTTCCTCACAATGTTTTCCTTCAACAACGTCAGTGACGTCCATGATAAACTTGAAAGTACATATGTATTGAAAAAAAGTCACTTTTTTAGTTCAAAAACACATCTGTTCTGAGGAAAGAGAGGATTAATTCGATATTTTGCCTTTAAAACCTCCAGCGCATCTCAGCTTTTATACCAGTATCAAAGATAATGGGTCACATTTAGAAATGACAAATTTTGTTTTTATATTCAAGTGTTAATAATCAATTGGCCTAATAAACATTTTTCTAACCTGTTTATAAATCCTACCACCAAAGTGGCCTATCTGTGAATAAAATGTAGAAAAATAGCAACAAAGCTATTTTGTAACTACTAAAATCAATTGGAACTATTAATTTTATTAAAATAAAATAGTAATTAAAACTATGTATTCTGAAGAGTGATACTTGATTTTATTTATAGGTTTTTATTTGTTTATTTTGGCATATTGGTATGTGCTAGCTAACATGTAGCAAATTATTTAAATTAAATAAAGATGATTGACATAGGGTAAACAGTACAATGATTGGCATTCTAATCAGCTCTACACTTTGACGACTGGTGGATGGGATAGGTATTAAATTTATTGGCGTTATTGACTGGTTTTCTCTTTGAAATTCGGAAATAACGTCAACCGTTTGTGCAGCTTCTGGTATTGAATCGTTTATTGATGAATAGATTATACAGGATTCTAAAGGTAATTCTTCAACCACCTGATTCTGAAGTTCAACATGCTCTCCACCTATTTCGTGTCCTGAGGTTTCTGAATAATCGACAACCATTGTGTTTGCTTTAGATATGCCAGTGTCTTCGGATTGAGGTTCATGGGACAGTTCTGGTTCATTTAGCAAAAGTTCTACTTCTGTTGGCATTGTCGCTAATTCATTAAAGGCTGCCATTGTGTTCAAATCTTCTGAACCATCGTTGTTTTGTTCATTTAAATTGCTCCTGTCCTTGTGTTGTATTAGTTCCATAGAGTTGTCTCTTGTTGTGGTTCTTGTGTTGAAATTTTTGGTACGACATATTTATACAAGTCATAAAGCTTTTTAGCTTCTATTGATTTACCTACCATCTGATTCTTCATCGTTCGGACTAGCTGTGGTCCAACAATTTCTTCAAATGTCTGATAGTTAAGACTTGTAGAACAGTTGTCATCCAAAATTTCTTGTACCGGTTTAGAGGGCATTAAACATTTTGTATAGTCCACTTGATCTGGATTAAATGGGCATAAACCACAAGCTTCAAAACCGTTTTTTTGTTTAATTTGGGTAAAAGCTTCTCTAATATAGGAGCAACATCTGTTTTTAGTAAGGATTTCGTTAAGTTATCTGTACGCCATTCCAGGACTGCTTTACGCCACATAACTTTTGTTGGGCGAAACGCCGCTACGTCTGCTGGTTGCAAAATCCGGGTCGCGTTAGGGTATAGAGCTATAAGTATTATACCAAGATTTTGTCAAAGTTGAGTAAGCTGAAGTGTTGTGTGGCTTTTATGCCCATCCAAAAAAAGAATTACTGGAAAAGTGATATTCCTCTTCATTAGCGCTGGATGCAGAACATTCTGTATGTACTGAATGAAAAGCTCGGCCTTCATCCATCCATTATCTGACAAGCCAATGCCCCACTCGCTAGGCACAGACTTGAATCTCAGGTCGCATTCTCTTTAAGGGGTAAATAATCATAGGTGTTGTTACAACATCCGCCGAAAATGTAAACATTACGGTAACACACGATTTAGACTGAGCGTCATCTACCTCATACACATTTTTGGTTCCCCTTAAAGCGATAACTTTAGTATTCTTTGGGCATAAAATAAAATTAGTTTCATCCCCATTGTAAAGTCTGGATGGATCACTCAAAATATTAAAAAGATCATTTTCTTTCAGATATTCTTCTACTTGTTTAAACCAAAGTCTAATTTGCTTCTCCGTCAATTTTGAGCTTGCTGAAGTTACAGCCTCTGATGTTCGTATAGAAAGCTCAGGATGCCTCTTCAAAAATAATTTATACCATCCATTGCCTGGTGTATTATCTATAAAACTGTTTGGTCTGGGATTTTCGTCCAAATACAGTTTGACACTCTTTATGACGTCCTCTTTACGCCGTGGAAATCCTTTCCTACAAGCTGAAATTATCCATTTAACTACCTCTTTTTCTTCTGCATCAGTCAGAACTGTATCTGGACCAGGTCGACTTTTAACAAATAAGTTGGATAGGCGAAACTGCAAAGTTGCCCGTGGGATATTAAATTTATTTGCAGCAGTTTTCTTACCCATTCCATTTTTTATGGCTTGTAAGGCTTTTTCTACATCTTCTGTATATGCTTTTGAATATTTTTTTCCAACCGTAACCTTCGGCATCTTAAAGCCATCTAAGTACCTGAAAGTGATGAAAAGAAGAGGAAACCTTAGGTGGATAGGAGAAGGTGGTCTGAGATGGCATAGATTTCGAAAATAATAGGTCTTTACCTATGAAATTGCCGTTTTGTATGAAAAAATTTAAATGAATTTTTTTCATGTATTTTTTATTTGTATTAATCGAAGTAATCACCCATGCAATCAATGCATCTTTGCCAACGCAGTGGCAGTTTATTGATGCCCTTCTTAAAGAAATCAGCTGGACGGGAGGCAACAAATTCTTCAAAGGCATTTTGTACTGCCTCTCGGGTATTGAATTTTTTTCCCGCCAAGAAGTTATCCAAATTCTGGAAAAAGTAGTAGTCTGTAGGCGCAAGGTCTGGTGAGTAGGGCGGATGACGGAGAGCTTCCAACCCCAGTTCTTGCAACTTGGAGACCGTCTGCTGTGCAGTATGAGGTCGCGCGTTGTCGTGCAGGAGCAGCGGAGACGAGCGATTGACCAATGCTGGTTGGAGATGTGCCAGCTTCTCCATCATTGTGTTCAATTCTTCACAGTACACATCTGCAGTAATGCTCTCCCCGTTTGGTAAGAAGCTGTGTTGAATCACACCGGCGCTAGACCACCAAACAGTGACCATCACTTTTCTTGGGGTAAGTTTTCGTTTAGGGCATTGTTTAGGTGCTGAACCAGGATCCAACCAACTTGCTGAGCGCTTGCGGTTATCAAACAGAATCCATTTTTCATCGCAGGTAACAATGCGGTTCAAAATTCCTTCATTTGTGTGTCTGTTGAGCAGTGCAAGGCACGTCTCGACGCGTACTTCGCGCTGGCGATCATTGAGTTCGTGGGGCACCCATTTGTCAAGCTTTTTTACCTTGCCAATTTGACGCAAATGGACCAATATTGTTTTGACGCTAACGTCGAAAGCTGCTGCTAATTCAGCCGTAGATTGTGTATCATCAGCTTCCACAATCGCCTTTAATTCGTCATTGTCGACCAAAGTCTTCGGACGACCGCGAGGTTCATTTTTCAGGTCGAAATTTCCAGAACGGAAGCGAGCAAACCAATAACAGGTAGTGCGTTGGTTTGTAGTGTTAGCTCCGTAAACGTCGATGATGTTGCGTGCCGCTTGTGCCGCGTTGCTGCCACGACGGTACTCATATTCCATAATTACTCGAATTTTTAACGTATCCATGATGACGAAAAAGATTTAAATGCGATGAAAATGTAACACTAATCAATAAACAAATGACTACTTTTGGAAAAAAAAATCCATGTTTTTAAAATAAAATTAATTTGAAATTAGAATTCTTAGCCAAACAAAAAATATTTTGATTTGAAATGGCCAGTACTGCAGAACGGCAATTTCATAGGTAAAGACCTAATATATGGTATTAGGAAACTCTTGACAGAATTGAAATACATAGTCATTTTAAATTAAATATTGGTTTATTATCTTATAAAAAAAATTAACAAAACAAACATAATCTTTTCTTTCTTTGGAAAATAATCACATATAAAAAAAGTCTTCAAAATCCATCTCACCCAACCCCTTTGGGTAAGATGGCATACAATCAATATTATTCATTAATTTACTTGCAAACATCACAAATTACATGTTTTGCCGTTTTTGGCAATCCAATGCACTCTGCATGGCACCATTGGCGACAGATTTGACATTGAAGCCACCATTCCCTGGAGCGGGAATGAGTCCAAGGCTCCATGCAATAAATGCAAGATGGATCGTCATCGTCCGAAGCGATTGGTTCTTCTTCATCACTTGAATCTGCCAATGTAATTCTTTTTTTGATCTTTCGAGCAGATTTTCTTAAATTGGCTGCTTCTTTTTCAGCGACAATAGCTTTCAGCTGGGCAACATCTGGAGATGAATTCAGTATTCCGAATTTACCTTTCTTACGGTTCACTAATCGTTTTATTTGTGAGGATTTGGGCAAGGGGGAAATATCTGCAATTGTAAAATTTTCTTGAGTACGATTGTCAGACTGGGAGCTCGTAGAACCCGAAGGCCCTGCTTCAGTCTCATAATTTTTCTGAGAGCTTACAAGCACTGAAGGTCCTGCCTCAGTTTGGTCTTTAGACTGTGAGCTTTGGTCCGCTATAGGTGGTGTCTCAGTGAGATTAATCAACTGGAGGTTCTCGTCTCTGATATTATCTGACTGGACAAGACCAGAAGGACCTTCGCGGTCATTGTCAGTGACGTCTGCAGGTGCAAACATGCACTCAGGGAAAATATTCTCGTTCAGTGGGAAAATACCAGTTGCGGCAAATCCATTTTGCCCATTGTTGACTGTAGCAGCTCGAAGATAAGCTTTTTTGAACAGCTCAGCCACCTGAAAATGTGTTACTGTTCTTCCTGGATGGTTCCTCAACCAAATATGTAGCTCTTGATTATAGAAAGTGTTAATTGGTCCAAAAAAACTGACGTCCAATGGTTGCATCTTGTGTGTGCAATGAGGTGGAAAGCAGAATATAATGATACCGTTCTCTTTTGCATAAGTCAACACATCCAAATTTTTATGACTCGAATGTCCATCTAGCAGTAGTAGAACCTTGGCTTCTTTCGACGGCTTTGCATGTTTGACAAAATGTTGCATCCACTTAAGAAATATCTCCCCGTTCATCCATCCCTTTTCTTGGGCAAACCAAACTGCGCCAGTTGGAGCATGATCCAGTAGCTCGGCTTTCATATTTTTACGCGGGAAAATGAATGCTGGGGGTATGAAAGTTCCAAGGGCATTAACACAGCATACCGTAGTATAATGTTGGCCTCTTTCTGCGCTGGTTAACACTCCAACTTGTTTTCTACCTTTTGTTGCAAAGATTTTAGGGTTTTGTGATGGTACAGTGCTGAACCCAGATTCGTCAACATTCCATATTTGATGAGGTTCAAAGTTATGCTGTTTCATTATCTCAATCAACAATTTAAAAAATGTTTCCACTTGGACTCGGTTGAATCCTCGCGCTCTCGCTGCTGACGTAGCTTCAGGAACTCGAAGTGATATGGACGGGTTTCGTTTCCTAAAACCTCTCAGCCAGTCTACACCAGCCATTTCATTTTCAGAAGAGAATCTATGGGGTAGTTTCTTAGCTACAGCTATTTGGTAGGCAAGTTTTCTTAAATCAGTCGTAGTCATACCAAAAAAACGCACCTCTAGCTGTTGTAGATGCTCAACTATTTCTTTTTCTAGGTTTCTGGTAAAAGTAACTTTGTGACCACCTAGATACCCTTTGGAAGTTTCACCTTTTTCTGCTCGGCGTCGAAGTAGTAGCTGGAACTTGGTATGCCTTTGCTGCCATTTGCCATCCCATTCTTTTGCTACGCACCGCTGAGATTGCATCCTTCATATTTTTTTCATCCCAGTTTTGCCTTGTAGTTTTTCTAATATATGGTGCCATTTCTAAAACAATAAATAAATATTCTTAAAAGGTAAAATTGAATTCTTGTCATTTAAAAAGAGAAGAAGAAAGAACTTACCATACTTAATAAAAAAAGGAGTTTGAATACTTAAAACATTATTATTATTCAACTTTGTTGTTATTATTTCTTCATAATTATAAAATCTTGCAAAATAGACTAATTTAGTAAGTTTTATTTACAAAATCTATTAAGCGATAATATTAATCGGATTTTTTTTTTAATCCCTCAAGTATTGGGTGAGATGGCATACGGCCTATGCCGTCTCACCCGGTTAGGTACCTTATCGAGAAATTGAATTTAATTGATTTATTTCAAAAGTTACATATTCTTACTCTCTAAAACATAGTTGTCATACTCAGATCCTGATGACCTGTTAACTCATGTAGAAAACCACAAATCCAAATCTTTCTTCATTCAAAGTAAACTTTTATGAGAGGTTAGTTTTCGCAAACCGACGTGCTGTCTTCTTCGATCGCTCTCGCGCACTGGCGATCGGGCCGGGTCGGACGTGTTCGTTTTAGGGACGTACCTGTGCATACAGTGGCGCCGCCGAACCGTTAACGGCAAAAATATTACTACTATGCCATCTCAGACGCTATGCCGTCTCAGACCACCTTCCCCTATTGTCATTGCCACAACAAAAAAATATATAATGATAACTCAAATGCACCACAAAACTTGACACAATCGATAGTGATAGTGACATAGTCGAAGTCATCCCTAATGGCCGCCGACGCAGACCCGGCGAATTTCGTCAAACATCGGGTGCTCTCGGTAACCTTCGGTTCGCACGTGCGGCGCTCGAGAACAGACTCATTATAGTCTAAGAGCCCGTGAACCCCAGACCTTCGTTATTTTATAAAAGCTGAAAGTTTGTCAGCGCATGCTCCCAACACAGGTAAGAACGATGGACTATTATGAAGTTTGGGTTGCCGTGGCTTTGGCAGGTAAACGGTACTAAAGGTGTGTAAAATACCGATCTAAATTCATCAAATAATAAAGTGTGATTTTTTGGTAATACCTTCAGAATATTATTAAAAATCACGTTATTGATTGCCAGACACTTAACATCGTGGCAACCCCTTGCTAGACACCCCTAATGTTCATGAAATTATAATTCTACTAATGTTATAGTATAAAAGCTGATTTTTATATATAATACTTAGGTAATAATTAGATGATGTTTCCTCATCAGCCAGACATTTTTGATAGTTCCAACCCCTTGCCAGACAATGATGTAGGGTCGCTGTAGGAGCGAGCGCGAGACAGTATATGTATGGTGGGTGCGAGTGAGATGGCGATATAGGTCTATCGCGATCCCTCAATAACAGATTATAAAAAAAAAACCAAATAAATAATACTCAAAAATTTAATTAACAATATATTAATGACATTACAAGTTATTATAAAGCATAAAAAAATAGATTGATGACATTACAGGTTATTATTATAGTGTACTAAAGAAAATATTATTTTATTCATTAACATCATTATAATCAATGTTATCATTTTCTTCGTCACATTTTTACGTTTCATTCTACCGCTTAAGGTGGGTACTGACCAACGTTACAAGGTGTAATGTAACATTCGCATCGAGCGTGTTACTCATCGAGCATGTTACGCAGTGTCCTTAAAATCGACGTAACATGCTCGTCAAAACTCTGTGCTCCGTCGCCGCCAGTTCACTCCGAGATGGCCGACAGCGAGGACGTATTGGGAACTTTGATTCTACTTAGTCATTGTTTCATCGAAGTGAAGAAAAAGAAAAAACGTTACTGGACATCAAACTTATTTAAAAATAGAGGCGTATGTGGTGGTTTGTCATTGATAGCAATATTAAAAAACCAAATGATTACTGGACAGTATAAAAACTTTGTACGCATGTCTCCGATTGATTTTGAAGAACTATTGAATTTAATTGGACCAAAAGTACATAAAAACGATACAAATTATAGAAAAGCTATCAGTGTCACGGAACGGTTAGCACTAACGCTTCGTTTTTATGCTACAGGAGATTCCTATACTAGTATGCAATATCTTTTCAAGATATCAAAACAACGAATAGGATTTATAGTGAAAGAGGTCAGCGAAGCCCTTATTGGAGCATTAAAAGAATATGTAAAGGTATGTATTATGTATGTATTAATTCAGAAAATGTAGTCATTACATATCAAATTAAATTAAATCACCAAATTCTGACATAAATTGTTCACTCATAGCTGGTGACCCATAGTCGTTTTGATGGGACGTATTTGATGCAGGAGTTTCAGGGCTTTGCTGTGGCTCATAGTCATTTTGATGGGACGTATTTGATGCAGGAGTTTCGGTCTGTGGCATCGATGAGACTCTGGAAGTTGTTGGTCGTGTAGAGTAGCCTGAATAACTGTAGCTGTTCATTCCATTTCCAACATAGTCATACTCTCCGCGATCAGCACTGAACAATATATTTGATATATAATGCTGCACATGTATTTTTGTTGTCTTTGAATAAGATCGTAATTTATTTGCCAAAAACATACCATAGGCTTCACATTCGTCAGGTCTGTGCGAAGTTGCCTCCGTTTGCTCGGTTCTTTTTTTTAATATATTTAAAGTAGATACCATTATCTCTTCTGGGCTTGGGGCTACTGATTTCTTCCTTTTTGGAGGAGGAGGGCAATCATTGTCGCTTTTTTTGGCAGACGGAGGGCAATCATCAGGCAGTTGTTCTGAAGCACCTTCATGTCCACGTAGCTGAAAATAAATATTAATTATTATTTGCAATGGCTGGTTGTAGCAAATGTGGAATTTTCCACATTGTTTAGGTGCAATCGACGGTAAACATACTTTACTGCAATCACCGATCAACAGTGGCAGTGAATTTTATAATTACAAGGGTTTCTTCAGCATCGTATTACTGGCAGTTGTTGACGCGAAATATAACTTTTTGTATGTAAATATTGGGTGTCAAGGAAGAATATCTGATGGAGGAGTTTTCAACAACTGTGTTTTAAACGAAAAACTAAAAAATAATGCACTAAACCTCCCTCAGCCCACTGCGTTGCCAGCAAGAACAGAAGAAATTCCATTTTACTTCGTTGGCGATGAAGCTTTTGCTCTTTCCCAAAATATGATGAAAGTATATGCAGGATATCATGAACGTGGTTGTAAAGAAAGAATATATAACTACCGACTTTGCAGAGCTCGTAGAGTAGTGGAAAATGTGTTCGGCATATTGTCAGCAGTGTTTAAAGTTTTGCGGAAACCAATGTTGTTAGAACCGAAAACCGCGACATCTGTCGTAACAGCAATAACATCTCTCCACAATTTTTTAAGAAAAGGTAATAATGCTCATGTATATACCCCTGCAGGTAGTTTTGACGAAGAATTGAACGGCCAGGTCAGATTAGGAAACTGGAGAGAAGGTAACAATGATATGACTATTATGTTACCCTTGCAAATAAGACCGCGAAGGGCTACAACATCTGCTCACAATATTCGTAATGAAGTTGCTGAATACTGTATTCAGCAAGGGTCTGTAAGTTGGCAAGAAAATTATGCTTAAAATGGACTTACAGTATCTGTTGTGTCACGAGGTATATTTCTATCCAGTAGAAATAACATGGATTTGTAAGCGAACCAAGTGCTGTGGTAAACTTCATCTGCACCTGAAATTTAATTTGTAATTAATATTGAATTATTTTAAATAAAAAGAAGCACTATACAGATAAATACCGAGTTTATATTGTTTTCCCCACACTAGCTTGGAAACACCTACTTCCCTCACTAATTTCCACCCCCCCCCCCCCCTACTATAACCCGCGTTAAACTTAATAAATAATTACGTACCTTTTCCAGTACCAGTTGATTGTTTAGTTTTCTGTTTTTCCCTCCTCAATGATGCCAGTAAACTTGTCATTTTCTTTTTACAGGCTTCTCTTTCGCTGTCGAGTAACGAAGCCAATCTATCCCAAGCGTCTTCTTTCTTTAATTTGTTATAATGCTCTGGGTGAGCTGGGTTCCACAACAGTGTTTCTTCTTTGTATTTTTCAATAAAATACAAAGTTTTTTCTTTATTCCACGCCATGCTTCTTGAAACTTGATATAATTACGAGAGGAATAACGGGTGATCACTTGCGATGTCCACGTGCGCTCGTGACGACTCGCAACGGCGTACTGACTGAACCGCGTAACAGTCAAAGGATTCGCCAAAAAACCGACAGCCGGGTGGAGCACTCAAAGCGAGCAACGAGCGGCTCGTTGCTTGCTGGTTTTCCCGTAACACGACGTACTGACTGCATGAATGCTCGCTGTGTAACACGTTACATTACGCCCCGTAACGCCGGTCAGTACCCAGCTATACATCAAAACTGAAGCTGAAGAAACCGGAAACCTTAAAGCACATAGCTGTCATCAAAAGACAGAAGATTGTAAGTGTCTCTCATTGTCTATGGTGGAATCTATAAAATATCTTGGAGTCTTCGTCGATGCGAAATTAGACTGGACCACTCAATTGGAGTCATTAACGTCTCGCACGAGAAGACTAATTTATATTTTTTTAAATTTAAGATTTTCAGCGGATAAAAATACTCTCCGAATGGTTTATCTAGCTCTGTGTCAAACAATCCTTATGTACTGTATCCGTGTGTGGGGAGGGACTCATAAAACTAAGCTACTAAAACTAGAAAGAGCCCAAAGGGCTGTGCTAAAAGTAATTCACTTCAAACCTCGTGACTACCCTACACATATGCTATATTCAGAATGCAATGTCTTAACTGTTAGAAAATTGTACGTCTTAAGATCCATCCTCTACAAGCACTCTATGATCTCTTTCAATAGGCAGCTTGTCAGTCAGCGGCGTCGTGGCTTTCCTTTATGTCCAGCTGTCTCCTGCAGGACTGCCTTTGCAAGACGTCAGTTAAATGGCCTAAGTGCTAGGCTGTATAATAAAGCCCATAAAAAATTCAATATTTACGTCTTGACTAAGGGCGAATTAAAAAACAAGCTAAATTCCTGGTTACTGACATTGACATTATAGTGATACCGAAGAGCTTCTAACCACTGTACAGTAAAGAGATAGGTTTACACACAGAACATAACACATCCACTTACTCACATACACATACGCCCAAATACACACACATCCACACACCCTCATACACCTACACACTTACACGCACCACATCCACACATATTCATTTTATTTTATTTTTTTTCTATTTAATCTTTTTGTTTTCCTTTTTATTCTTTAACACGTTCACTGTGCTTGCCCCACCGGTGGGTCATACCGAGTTGCTCATCGTAAGTGCATGACCCACGGGTGGGCATGAGTTGTTCGCCAATTGAAAGGCTCATAACCTCAAACACGTATGAGTTTAGCCACTTTTATTGGTTCACACGTGTGAACAATGAACTAAGAAAAAATATTACGCAAAGACCGGAGGAACTTTTTTAATAGAGTTGCCAGTGTTCGATTATCGAAAATGAGATAATTTTGGGATGTTTTGAATAAAAAAGAAGATTTATTTTATTATATTTAATTTAATGGGAACTATTAAAACAATTAAGACAAAAAGCTTTTTGGCACGCTAGACACTCCATATCTGTTTTTTTAGTTTTTTTAGCTGCTTCCGTTGGTGTATTATTTATTATTATTATTTATTTATTAATAAAGGTATACCAACAGCTTCTGTATATAAAATATCGAATTAAATAGTGTACGGTGTACGGCCTGCTTCAATTAAAATTTTGTAGCAACCAGAGCAACGTTTTCTAATCATTCGTTTTGGGTCACGTCTGGGTATTTTTGTTAGGAAATGGCTGAGTCTAGAAGTTCCAGACTGCTCAATTGATACACTGGACCTAGAAGAACGCGGTGTAGGTAGATCTGCTGAAGGAGTAGGAGTTTGGAGGCTCAGTAATCGTTTAATGATTATTTCGTGGCCTTTTAGCACATCCATTTTACTACGTGGGTTCAGATCTTTATAAATCAATATTGTGTTAATCACACAAATCGACATCAGGTCTCCAGCAATTTTTTTATACCAAAAACAAGTTTTTCGAACAGGTGAATTATAGCTGGCGAGCTGGTCTGCCACATCTATCCCTTTTTTGCCACGATTGTACTCTAATACTATTTTTGGCTTCAACGTTTGTCTGTATCCAGTTGACATCTGCATCTGGTGATTGTGACATGTTGACATCACCAGTACATCACGTTGATCTTTCCATTTTAATACCGTGAGGAAACTATTTTGCTTGGCAGCAATTTCACCTTTCCTTAGGTTCTCATTGACCACGTCTAGGGGAAGATCTCGTCTATTCTTACGCACGGTTCCGCAAAAGTCTGTTCTGCGTTCTTTTAAATATCGGGCCAATGGGACGCTGGAGTAATAATTGTCTGTTACCAGCAACCTGCCCTCATTCAAAAGATCTGCCGCCAGTACAACGACAACTGAGCCTGGTTTATCAAGACCTTCGACGGTTCTATCTTCTCCTGAATAATCTTTGTAGCTCCATGTATATCCTGTATCCGTACACAGTTTATAAATTTTCATACCATACTTGCTGCTCTTTTGAGGATTATAGGTTCGAATTAGCACTCTTCCTCTAAACCCAACCATCGATTCATCGACAGCAACGGTGTCTCCTGGAGTAAATATTTTACGCGAGTTTTCTACAAATGTTTCAAAGGCTTACATTAATAAATACTAAAATTAAACAAGCAAGTAGACTTGGACTTGCATGTTCTAAATATGGAGTTCAAAAGTGAGGATGTCATAGTTCAACTTATCCTCTTACTCAAGTTTTCTAGACATATTCTATTCATGTATCTCTCAAGTTAGGTAGGAACAATAGCTCGCAATTGTCTCATCAGGATTTTACATCTTAACATTACGATGACGTTTCTAGTTTCTAGATATTTATCATGCATTTTTAGAAGACGCCAACGATTTCTCTTTAGCTAACTGTCTCAAATCATTCCAGGCACCTTCCTCCACACTAGGAAACATGAGTGTGGTTTTAAAACGATAATCTCCACTTTTAGCCTGTAATTTCCGCAACTTCTTATTCAGTACCCGCATTTTCTGGTCGTAAGTATTGCAATATAAGGCGAAAAGTCTTCGAAATTCGGTAACGATGTTTATTAATCTATCTCTTCTCTCTCCTGTTGAGACTCTACAGGATCTCTCATCACCGTTCTCCTGCCACGTTCCATTTTTATGCACACAAATTAAAACAACGACGAAAATGACAGCAATAGGTTAACAACTGATTATTAATTTATGATTCTGAAGTCGTCTTGGACCAGATTGTGAAATCAGTATCGATTTTATCAACCATCTTTTTTGAGCAAACTTTTAATTTATACTATTTTTAATCATTACATAAATATCTCAGCATAAGCTGGTAACGGTCCACGGAAGGGGATGTAAAGGACAATTTTTTTTTTTATGTAATTCAATAGAACAGTTATATGGTGGATTAAATTAATAAAGTATTCAAATACGTATTCGTTGAAATACTAACATAAAAAATATGTTATAATATGTTTTAATAAAAAGCACAGCTTTTTTGTATGTTCTATTTATGACCCATATATATATACTTTGCTGATGTTTCCAGTTGTGTACATGAATCTAATCTATGTCTATATCCGAAACTTCGGTTTCGGATATAGGCATTCCAGCAAGTTGGCCTATGCTGCAGACTGTTTTTATTAGGCCGGTCGTAGTCTCGCCTTCAATTTGTGGAACATTTCTAATTTCTATTCCCGACGACCTTGACTTATAAAAAATAAAAATAAACTTCCCCCTTTAATTATGGATATTTACGATACACATTTCATATCGTTCAATTGCAAAAATGTAAAATACATTGATACGTTTAGTGAAATGACACAGGCTCGTAAAGAGTTTAAAAGTAAATTACAGTCCGAATAACCATGAACAGATTAAAATGGATATACTGGCCAAACACCATGCTAAGTCCGATTTAAAAAAAAATTGGTGTCAGTGTTTTTGTGTGTGTATTTTTTCCTGTAAGTGTCGACGGTATCTCGAGTCCGAAAGGAATAGCCACAATATGTTTAAAGACTTTTACTCAATTAAGTCTCCGCTGGGTTCGATCCATGTCGGGAGATTGATGCCTGTCATACTGAAATATCAACAGTCATTCTTGCAAAAGATGTTAAACTCGCCATTAAAAAGATGACAGGAGGTAAGTCTCCCGGCCATGACGGTCTCAGTGTTGAACATCTGAGATATGCTGGCATCCATTTACCTCGAGTGCTAGCCATGTTATTTGTAATTGGTTGTTTCATTCATTCGTATTGTTGTAATGTGTGATGAAGATGATATTATAAATAAAGCATTATTTAAGATAAAATTACTTTAATTGCTATTTAATATGACAATGACAAGATTACACCAATTGAACTTGAACCTTACTCTTTCGTAATATAGTTGGAAAACTATCAAAGTTTGACAGATTGCCATTGCCCTAGTTATTTTACATAGCAAATACCCAGAACACCTGGAACAAATCTTTGTAGATTGTACCAACATTTGTCCCAAGGCGGGAATCGGAGCCGCAACCTCCTGCGTTGCAGGGGGTCGTCCATTACTGAGTAAATCTGTAACATAAAGATAAAAACACCTATTATGTTTCAAAGGCTTACATTAATAAATACTAAAATTAAACAAGCAAGTAGACTTGGACTTGCATGTTCTAAATATGGAGTTCAAAAGTGAGGATGTCATAGTTCAACTTATCCTCTTACTCAAGTTTTCTAGACATATTCTATTCATGTATCTCTCAAGTTAGGTAGGAACAATAGCTCGCAATTGTCTCATCAGGATTTTACATCTTAACATTACGATGACGTTTCTAGTTTCTAGATATTTATCATGCATTTTTAGAAGACGCCAACGATTTCTCTTTAGCTAACTGTCTCAAATCATTCCAGGCACCTTCCTCCACACTAGGAAACATGAGTGTGGTTTTAAAACGATAATCTCCACTTTTAGCCTGTAATTTCCGCAACTTCTTATTCAGTACCCGCATTTTCTGGTCGTAAGTATTGCAATATAAGGCGAAAAGTCTTCGAAATTCGGTAACGATGTTTATTAATCTATCTCTTCTCTCTCCTGTTGAGACTCTACAGGATCTCTCATCACCGTTCTCCTGCCACGTTCCATTTTTATGCACACAAATTAAAACAACGACGAAAATGACAGCAATAGGTTAACAACTGATTATTAATTTATGATTCTGAAGTCGTCTTGGACCAGATTGTGAAATCAGTATCGATTTTATCAACCATCTTTTTTGAGCAAACTTTTAATTTATACTATTTTTAATCATTACATAAATATCTCAGCATAAGCTGGTAACGGTCCACGGAAGGGGATGTAAAGGACAATTTTTTTTTTATGTAATTCAATAGAACAGTTATATGGTGGATTAAATTAATAAAGTATTCAAATACGTATTCGTTGAAATACTAACATAAAAAATATGTTATAATATGTTTTAATAAAAAGCACAGCTTTTTTGTATGTTCTATTTATGACCCATATATATATACTTTGCTGATGTTTCCAGTTGTGTATATGAATCTTATCTATGTCTATATCCGAAACTTCGGTTTCGGATATAGGCATTCCAGCAAGTTGGCCTATGCTGCAGACTGTTTTTATTAGGCCGGTCGTAGTCTCGCCTTCAATTTGTGGAACATTTCTAATTTCTATTCCCGACGACCTTGACTTATAAAAAATAAAAATAAACTTCCCCCTTTAATTATGGATATTTACGATACACATTTCATATCGTTCAATTGCAAAAATGTAAAATACATTGATACGTTTAGTGAAATGACACAGGCTCGTAAAGAGTTTAAAAGTAAATTACAGTCCGAATAACCATGAACAGATTAAAATGGATATACTGGCCAAACACCATGCTAAGTCCGATTTAAAAAAAAATTGGTGTCAGTGTTTTTGTGTGTGTATTTTTTCCTGTAAGTGTCGACGGTATCTCTAGTCCGAAAGGAATAGCCACAATATGTTTAAAGACTTTTACTCAATTAAGTCTCCGCTGGGTTCGATCCATGTCGGGAGATTGATGCCTGTCATACTGAAATATCAACAGTCATTCTTGCAAAAGATGTTAAACTCGCCATTAAAAAGATGACAGGAGGTAAGTCTCCCGGCCATGACGGTCTCAGTGTTGAACATCTGAGATATGCTGGCATCCATTTACCTCGAGTGCTAGCCATGTTATTTGTAATTGGTTGTTTCATTCATTCGTATTGTTCGTGTATCCGACCACTAAGTAGCTAGATTCCGGCCAGCCAATTCTTACCTTGTAAAATCAACTGTATGACCTAGAAATAGAGTGAAAATTCTTAAAAAAACAACCATTTTGAATATTACTTCAGCATTTATTAGGAATTTGATCCAAAAATAACAAAAATAAACTCTTTTATACTTAAATTAGATTCACAAGGATCTAAACGTAGGACGTACATCATATGTCAATCTTTATTATAATAACAAAATATATTACTATATATTTTTAATGAGATCATTAAATAACAATTATTAAAAGATATATAAAATACTATTATGTATGTACGTAACTATACGTATTTATTAAAGGGTTCACAGATTGTTTTGATTTTGCAGTTGATTTATTTTCGGAACATCATAAGTCCCACGGCTAGACATGAGAGCTGGACTTTCGATTTTGCACATGATGTCTGTAATATCATAGATCAAGATATCATCTTTCTCCGGCCATTTCCAGTAACTTCCACTCATTGTCATTGTCTTTACTTTTATGTTATTATTTAAATTTTCCATCACTATTCCGGGAAAATATTCTCCTTCATATTGTACAACAACAAACACCCCTTCTGGGTACTCCATTTTTTCTTTTGCTTCTGTAATATCTGTATTGATTTCAACAGAAGAAGCAAGTCTTCTGTTTTGACTTAGTTTGCTGACTTTTTTCTTTCTTCTTTTGAGCTCTCTCTAATTTATCATTCTCTTTAGCTAGTTTCTCTGCCTCAACTCGTCGTTGATATTCCATAAACTGGTCGCTAGTTGCTACGGTGGGATACATTTTTGGTTTTTTTAATTGCCCCTTGCAATCTGTGGTAGTCTTCCTCTTCTTTTCTATATTTCCTGGCCAAAAAAGAGCATTTTTTAAAGGTGTAGGATATTTTGAACCTGTGGTATTGTCTCCTGATTTTTTAACTGGTGTTTTGTAGTCTGGTTGTTGTGGATCATGAAGGTTTAAATCTGTATTTATATCTGAATCTTTTGCTTGGTCTTGCTTTGATGTAGATGGCTGAGATATTAAATTCACTAAGCTTAAAGACCCATCTGATTCGACTGTTGCTTCAATTGCGTCATCATTAGCTAACCAAAACTCTTCATTAATAATTATGTCAGAAATAGTTTGATTTAAGTTACTAGGCAGATTATTTTGAAAAGTAGATTCATTCATAGATATATTTTTTTCAGATTGTATATTTTTCCAGAATTTATAGAGTTCAAGAAATCTCTCGTCTAGATCAATTTCAGAGTCAACATTTTTAAATTTATTTACAACTTCCGTAGGCAAACGAGCTTCCACTTCACTTAGTAAATTCAATGGTTGACTGCCATCTGTTTTGTGTGTGACGTGTTGATTAGCAGTAGATAGTGCTAGATTGTTATTTTCGTCATTGGAAATTTCTTTTATTAGCTTCGAGTAATCTATAGCATCCTCATTAAACGGATAGAGCCCACACGTTTGGAATGCTTTTGCAATTATCGCAGGCGAAAGTGTTGCATTTATAGACTTATGAAATATTATCGGAAAATCTGATCGCTGCATTTTTTTCCCGCTGTTTGCCATACGCCATTCCCGGACATCATTGCGCCAACAATTTTTTAAAGGATAAAATACCCCTACATCCAATGGCTGTAGACGGTGAGTAGCATTGGGGTAGAATGCTATCAGAATTATCTCATGTTCTTTACAGTATTCACTCAGATTAATATTAATGTGAGATGAATGACCATCCAGAAAAAGAACTACTGGCATTTGGATTCCTTTTTCTTTTAACCATGGGTGAAAGACATTTGTGATGTATTCATAAAATGTCTCACTAGTCATCCACCCAGAATCAGAGTGACCCATTCCCCACCCTTTAGGCATATTGGCTGTGATGTACGACGGAACATAGCGTTTATACGGAAACAAAATCAATGGTGGAGGTATTGCCCCATCAGCAGCTACTGTAAGTAAAACCGTCAAACACTCTTTCTCGTCGTTGACAGTACGATTGTACACTTTTTTCGAGCCTTTTCTGACTAGTACTTGCTTTTCTTGAGGCGACAGATAAAAACCGCTCTCATCACAATTGAAGATACGTTTGGGGTCTTGGAGAAGTTCTATTAATTTATTATCAACAAAATATTGCCGTATTTTTGAAAACCAGCTCCTAATATTATTCTCCGAAACAATCGCTCTGCATGTTGTGAGAGATTGTGGAACTCTTTTCGAAACTTCCGGGTGGCGAGCAAGAAAGCCATTATACCATTTCTTACCCGGCTGGTCATCTTTAAAAGGATTTTGACGGCCTAAACTCTTAATTAATTTAGTGACAGAATCCAGTAACTGAGTCTTCGTTATCGGAAAACCGACTTCGCCCAATTCTAAAATCCATTTCACCAGATACATTTCTTCTGAGCTTGTCAGTACAGTTGGACCGCCTATGTTACCTGGATTTTTATATTTGTCTTTTAATCTGTCTAATATCGTTGTTTTTGGAATGTCGTATGATTTTGCAGCCTGATTTATACTCATTTTCTTCTCTCGTATATCTCGTAGTGCTTTCTCCATATTTTCCTGCGAATACTTTAACCTTTTCTTATCACTCATGATGATGTACCTGAAATAAACACATGCAATTTTAAACAAGCACACCGAAACCAAAAGCACCGGAGTTGGACGGAAACAGGGGCAAGCGAAACAAATCGTACCCAGATTCCGACCAATCCTATATTTGCCTAATAAGTCCTCTAAACCGAAATTTATATTAATTTTTTAGCGCGTTTCTATTTCACACACACTTATAAAAATCTAACAGCATTGTAATTATGCAATTATGTCTAATAAACATAAAGTATAAGGTTTTAAAACCAGAGTGGTCTTTGGAAATGAATAGGAAGTAAACCGAAAAAAAGTGCAAGTTAAAACGAATTTTACAAAAAATCCATTAAAGTTATCATAGGTCGGATACAGGTGTATTATATAAAGATATCTTTTAGAATCAGTAAATGAAAACGAAACACTCACAAAACAACACGAATAATAGAAAATTAGTTTTATTTACAACGTGCAAAATTTCTTTTACCGACCAAGTGGTCGGTATTCGGAATATTATGATTTTATAGGGCACCTCATTCCGTCCACAATTAATTAGCCGATAAATATATAAAAATAAGCAAGATTTTTTTGTATATTGAAATTTTAAGGCGTTAATACACTAATAAAACGTATAAAGTAAAAAAATGCTAAACTTACCAGAGTATTCTTCACAAAAACCCAGATGTTTGTTTTCACAGATTTATGTTTTTTTCACATTCAACTTGATACGAACTACTCCGTTGCGTAGCTTTTGTTGAAATGACAGTGTCCGTTGACATTTGAAACACAAGTTTTGACAATTGACGTACGATGAGTTATACTAAATTGAATGCGTTCGGTTTCACGGCTTTCGCGCGATATTTTAAATGTTTTAATGGATAAAAACCAAAATGGTCGTATAGAGGAAGCTAGTCGGAAACCGGTGCCATTACGTTACTGGTCTTGAAGTTGAAGCTGGAGTCAAAAACTTTTGTAGGACTCCTGATGTTCTTTTTAATTCAGTTTTCGCTTTATGTTGTTTAGTATCTTCATGCTGTTTTATCTAAAACAAAAAAGAAACATTGTTGCAAGCATGCACCATGCATGATACCATAACCAAAACAACACACACACAAAACATCTGCGTCGACATAAATAGATCCAATTAAATGACTGCCAGTCAGTACCAGAACCAGAATACCCTATTGAAAAAGTCCCATAGAAAACATTAGATTCCAATACGGGCTGTTTCAAAAACACATTAGGTTCCAACAGGTTAAAATAGAACTTGTTTTCTATATGGAATCCCACGAGAGTCCAGATAGAAAACATTAGATTACAATACGTGCTGCTTCAAAAGCACATTAAGTTACAATAGAACTGCTTTCTAATGGACATTTTCGATAGGGTAAGCACAATTCAATTACATTACATTACAAATAGGTATTCACACATCCAACCAACCGACCCACCACAAAATAACACAAACAAAACCAACTAAACTAACTAAACAGAACTAAAATCTAAATGAAAATAATAATAAAAAGTTTTAAGTACATACTTGTCCAATTCCAGCTGAAGAAATTGATAAAATTACACCACAAATCATGCATTTTGCATTTGTATCATTTTCTGGGTCTTTGCTCAGCCACGCAAATTCATTTTCCCACGATTGTGTGTATTTTTGTGACCTTTTTTTCTTGGCAACAACTTTTTGCTTTTTACGTGGGGGGGTGCTTGGGTTATATTCTTGATTTGCATTATTTTGTTCCTCAATTACGTCATCCATTACAAATTGGATAAAACAAACAAAAAACAAGTCATAACTCAGTGGAAACAAAATCAATGTAACCGGTAACCTCAAACTCCGGACAACTCAAAATAACTTGTGACATGACATTGACACATTTAATATAATGAATGACATTAGTGGCTGCGTTCAGGAACGTTCGAATATGGATTGAGGAATCGGCGATACCAACATAATAACAGTAAATAGTGGACTTTTTTATTCTGATTAAGGTTTTTGCGTATTATTACAGACGTGCACTAAACATTTTGTAAAAAAGAGTATTTTAGCGTACTTTATTAGTGTTATAGATTATAGAGTACGACCACATGATATAGAGGACGATACTCTATTTTAGAGTACGGTTGGCAACCCTACATGCATGACATGACATTACAAGGCTCTTGTAAAGCAGTATAAGAAGGTGCAGGTGACAAAACAGGCAGCTCATCATTGTTATTCTCATTTATGTAATCTATTATATTCTCCACTGTTTCAATATTTTCAGGTAACTCACCACACTCTGACTCTTCCAAAGCCTCCACGATATTTTCTTCTCCATCACTATCTTCTAAAATTCTCCATAACTGCTCATCCGTAAGTGAAGTCGGAGGTGTGGATCGATTCATTATAATACAAAAACAAAGTTTTATTGCTTTGCAAAACTTTTTCTAACCCCTTGATGTCACTTTACTTGGTATATTATTTGACATTGCAAAGCAAAATTCTATTACTTGTCAAGTATTTTGGTTATAGAAACCACAGATTATACCGTAAAATGGTTATAAAGAAGAACATGCAAGAGGTCATATTGCAAGACATGTAATGTACAGTAGGGGTATGAAGTTGCGAGATCATACGTGTATGACCCACAGATGGGGCATGAAGTTACGAGATCATACGTGTATGACCCTCGGGTGGGACATGGGACAAAATATTTTTTTAAATGAAAGGGGGTATATAAAATATAAAACAATGCTTTATCATATCATTTTTATACCTAACGCAATATATTATCTACAATTTGCGTTTGCACTTATAGGGTAGTCTCTCTCATCAAAGCTGCACAGTGAACGTGTTAATTTAATATAAGTACTTTGTTCACCTACTGCACGTACCAATATTTTTGTAACCGTAATAAGACTCCCTGTGAATGGATACTCTTTCCTAAGATACAGACAGATTTTCTGCCTAGTTTAGGAAAGGGAATCCTATGACCCATTTTATGTGCTGTACTGGTGCTATTGTACCATCTAAAGTACCATCTAATCATATAAGACAACTGTGTATACCATGTACAAACTACTTATTTAATAAATTATTATTATATTATTCCATTCCATATCGTCGTCTTCTTCTTCTTCGTCAGTTTCTGTAGAAATATGAAAAAGTTAATGCGATTGAAAATCTCAAAAAATAATGTATAATGGTTTGAAGTAGTATTATACCTGAGACAGTTTTCAGTGATTCTCTGACGAAATTTGGCAACTTTTTGGTACTGATTATCTTCGAGAACCCAACCATTATTCTCGGGTTGATAAATTGTTGGAATTTGCTGATTTGCATTATTCCAAATGACAAAACCCATACAAGTTGTATTAGCAGTCCTCGTGCGCTCGAGAATGTTTATTTACAGGGAAAATAAGTCTTAATAGTTTAGCAAAGCGCTTAAATTGCTTCGTCATAGTTGGACATTTTATTTGTTATATGTTTTTGTATGTTTAAAAAATAAATATTAATATGGTAATTTAAAAATAAAGATGAAGTAATTTTGTAATTTTTAAATCTTTTGAATTGGTGGTTCAGCGCACGAGCGCACTTAAGGTACAGCCGCCACTGCGTGTGACCTGTATGTATGATAAAAGGTTATTAATTTAAATACAATATTCACAAACCAAATGAATGAAATGGTGTTGTACTTTTAATTAAATTCAAATAATTTAACTGTAGAATAAATCATAATGCTACTGAATGCAGGAGATCATACACTGCTTGGTGCATAAAAATCTGTTAAGAAATATTAGAAGTACTGTACCTTCATTTAGCCAAGTCTCATCTAAATAATATATTTTTCTTCCTTCATTCCTTATCCTTTTTATTTCATGAAGATATTTTAGTCTCCATAGGACGATCTCCTGCCTGTCTATGAGTGCACTTTTTCTACTCCATTTGATATATTATGTAAACTTTAATGTTTCTTTAATTATTTTATACAGACTACTTCTCTTAAAATCTGGCAGAGATTCATCACTATTTACTGCTTCCAATATCTTATCCAGGGTAGGCAACTCATTATTAAAGAAGAAGGAATGAATTTTCCTACGTACTCCGCTAAATGTCATATCATCTAAATCATCATGTTTTAGGTGCTTCCGTTGGCGGGGGGAGATTGCAGGCGACCTTTTGTGTTGTACTCTTTGTGTATGTTGTACACAGTAGCCCGAGATACGCCTATAAATAACAAAATATATGTTTTATCACAATGCATGTTACTTTCAAATATTTTTATAGCAATAATTTTATGAATCATTCTTACCGGCAACTTCTGCGGTCTTCTTTATCATCTCAGTCTTATAACAAGGAGTACCTGCACGCCAAGACCCCTTAAACTGCTTAAAAATATTGATAACTGTTTGCTATTCTACAGCACGAAGTGCAGTTTGCATTTGACATTATTATGTCGTCGTGGTCAACTTTAGGGCCACGTTTATTTTGCTTTTGGTCAGAGTTAGAACTTATATTAGGTTGTAACCCACTCGGGCCCGCACCGGGATCACCCATAGCGCAACAAAATGTAACGTTTTGTATAAAACAACCCAATAACAACACTAATAACGAAAACAAAACAAAAACAAAAGAAAACAAGTAACAAATAACAACGAAATCACGAAAATTCGACAATAACAATAATCGAGGCGTAGCATTCACAAGTATTCACAAGTGAATGACATTAGACGTCATGACAATCACAGAACATTTACGTCAATTTCACGGACGACATAAACCGGTAAAATAAAAATACCCTGCTGTCACCGCTTATGAAGTGATTAGGTAACATTTTAGATTTGGTAGAATTATAGTGAAACGAAAAACGTTCTCTGTATTGTTCACTCCTGCTTCTTTTAGGTTTTTAGCATTGACACTTTAATTTTAAATTGGAATGAAATAATATATCTAAATGAAAGCCACATATTAATTTCATAAGATAAATGGTTAAACTGATTACAATGAAGTGTGACCGCTGGTATAAAAATAGATTATCATAAATTTGGCGTTAATCGTAACTGTATCAAGTTTAATGTACTTTTGTTACAAAGTGTACATCAAAAAGAACCTTTTTTAACTTCTGTCTATAATGCTATTGTAAATGGAGTAGGTATAGACGGGCGTTTTTCAAAAAGTTTGTTCGTGACGAAATAGGTGTTCCCATATTTGTCAAACTTTTTATTTGACCTAACTATATCAAATGTCATAGGAAATATGAGTCGTATAGAAACAAAAACAGCAATCTGACATTTCACTAATTAGTGGTAAATAAAAAAAAACGTGTCATTCTTTATTAAAATTGATAAATTTATCATTTATAATTTAATTTGGTAAATTAAAGGTTTGCATTTTAATTAAATATTACATAGGGTAGATTGCATTTAGAAGAAATTAATAACATTATAATTAATTTTTCAGATTGCTGTTTTTGATACTTACATTCAAATATTGCTGGATTTGATTCTAAACAAACACCAGATTGCTGCTTTTGTTAATAGCTATGTCAAAGATTGCTGTCTTTGATTATAATAATGCTACACGTAATTTAGGGTTGTCACTCAAATTAAAATTCACAAAGTTGTTGAATTTTTATTTATTTCACAAACATTTTTATTGTTTTCACAAAATTAAATTCGAAGTTCGTTAGGTTCCTGAACTTCTTCATCACAATATATATCTTCAGAAGGCGTTTCTTGTAAGGTCTCCTGTCTTAATAATATTTCTTTATAAAAACTTAATTCCAATAAGCCTTGCCATTCGGTACCAAAATGTTTGCTCAGTAATTTATTCACATCACTTAATTTACTTTTATTAACAGCAACTATGCTGGGCAGTATAATCGGATTTATCATATTCATAAGTTTTCGTGGTCTGCAAATATTTTGAGCGGTAGCTAGGTCACTCTTATAATATATTTCGCCCCTCACAAGCACGTTACCAGGTTTTTTTGAACGACGCAGAATAAATCTTTTACACTGGTTGAATTGAATATTCCAAGTTGTGGTGGGCTTTACGATGTCTTTGATAGATGTCCAGTCAAAAACCGTGCAATCTTCACCAAATTTGACTAAAGTTGCGTTTTCAGACACAATATCTATGATTTCTTTGGGATGAACTACTACCTCCATTTTACGCAGCTTTTTTTCTATAACTCCAAAAAAGCGATCAGCAGGCATAAAGGAATGACCGGTGACAGGAAAAATGACTTCTAAACTCTTAATGTTTCTATTTTCTAATAGCCATTTGCAGCACATACCAATTAAAATAAAATTTTTATTTTGCCCGCCGCATCCGTCTGCAACCAAACGAATTCTTGCTATGCCCGTTTTATCAGTTTTACAAAGCCGGTCATAAACTGCAGATGCCACCAAATTCGCATTTTTGTTAAACTCGTCTTCTGTACAATAATAAGAGAATACACGCTCTTTATTTAGAGGCAAATTTGAATGGCCTTCAACTACGGCTAAATTGTAGAAATATAATTGTCGGCTATAATAGCATGATTGGTCAGGCACCTTTGGTAACGGTAAATTTTTTTGGAAATCAAAAGATATTATTTTCAAGCCAGGTGTAGTGTCTCTCAAGTTTTCAAAAAATGATTTCGCTCGCAAAGAATGAACCCTCTTCTCTGTCATAAATATTTTTTTTTTATTTTCGTCTTTTTCCATTTTGATCTTTTCTTTTAGTTCTAGACATTTTGAACAAACATCCGTTTGTGGTGTTCCGAAGCCTAAATTATATTCAGTGTTGAAAATATGAGGAAAGTATGATAATTTTACCCCAAGTTGTGCATTACGCTGGTCAGTATTATACATTAGGTAAAGTTTTTTAATATTCAACTCACATGGCAAGTATTTTCTTTCAGCTTCCTTGCTTTTTCGGCAATAATGAGACTATATACATTTGAGACTTTTAATAAAATGATGAACAGATTCTTTTTTCTCTGCGTACTTTTCAGTCTTTCGATCACCTCCACGAGCTTCACGAGGAAATTCTCCCGTTTCGTAAAACTTTTTCATCAAGTACTCCACTCTATACTTTTTAATGCCAAAAATACTCAGAAAATTTTTTTGGCAGATTGGCACCCTCTTTTTGTTAATGAATAAGTAATAGTTAGTTTTAAGTCTTTTTGCCTTTAAAGTTAGGTCTTTTTTGAGTTTCTTTTATTGAACACAGTTTGAAAAGAATTATATTTTGGTCATGTTTTGTCGAGTTCTTATAAAAATCCCGATGTATTTTTGATAAATTACTCATTGTCAATGTTGCACATTTCAATACTTTCGTATTATGTTCGCATACTCGAGTTGGCATGCCTTTTGACGAATATCTAAAAAGAAAAACAAAGCGTGTTAACATGTATTAGGTAAACTAAATTAAAAAATATTGTATAAAATAAAGAAATCCAAAACTGATTTGAAATAATAATGTGTATTCAATTAAAATTTATTTTGATGTTTTCAATATGAACTCAACATTCAATAAGTGTAAACCAATTTAATGTGTTGTGACAGCCCTACGTTAAAACAATGTTAGTACATACCTCAAACATTTTGCAATATTTGTTTTCCATTTTGTGGGATCTCTTTTTTTCTTTCGTGCAAACTTATTATTAACACGCGTGGGGTGCACCTCCATGTCCAGTTTTTTTATGTTAATACTAACTTTTCATCGTTATTTTTATAATAAAACAAGAAAATACACGCACAAAACTCACAACAAAAACAACGCGGACGCCATTTTGACGCACAACCGAAGTAACGCTTGTGATTGGCTGACACTCACAGATTGCTGTTTTTGAAACTTATCGTCAGTATATTGCTGTATTTGATACTAACACAGTTTTTGAAGTTCAATATTCGGTTGTAGTTTGCTGTTTTTGATACGATGTTATTAAATAAGCAAAGAATATTCTAATGGAACAGTGTTGCCCTATATATAACTTGATTTTAGTTAAAATGACAGATTGCTGTTTTTGATTCTATACGACTCATATAACAAAATGATTATGTCTAATGAACTATTATTATACTTAAATATTTATTACGTACTTATTGTATTATATAGGTATATAGGTATGGTATAGGACATAATGGTTTTAAAAATGAATTAACTGTGATTTTAGAGCATGTGTAGCCTAGTTCCTCCTACTCATGCTCTAAAATCACACTTAATTCTGCTGCTGGTAATCGAATATCTTCGGGTTGATTTCTTGCCCAGCCTATATACCATACTACGCACATAATATCGCCCCTCGGCAAAAAAAGAGTCGTAACATAAAACACACTGTTTCGAGAAAAATGCTTTTTTTGGATTTTCAAGCCTTTTGCAAGTTTATTATTATGAAAATTGACTACGTTTATAAGTAAAAATTTGTTCAGTTTGTAATTTATCTACATATATTTCAGAATAAATAAAATTTACCAGCATTTAGATATTTTTTTCTAATTAATAATCAAGAAATTCTTAATTAGTCATATATTATGACACTTTTTCGGAGTAAATTATTGGTATTTAAAAAAAAAATACACAATTTTTCTTTTTAATCAACTTTATTTTGTAAACAAAAGACAAAATCACAAACTTTCTTTAATCATATTTGCCTAAAATCACAGTTGGCTTGTAAGATTAATGATATACTACTGGTACTAATCAATAAATACCAGGGAACTAAAACAGGAACTTTTTGCATAATCGCTAAACTTAACCAACAAAAATATTTTTTTTAATAACTGGAACAAAATTATAAAAAATAAACCATAGCCGTATCAAACTTGGTAGTAAACAATAAGAAAAAAATCTTAACCTAGCATTAACTTATTATTTCAAAGATTTATAAAAAGATTCGTAAAAATGAGGAATATGACTATTCCGTAACAGCTCTAGGAGATCCTTTATTTTATTCTCTTTAAGTTTTGGTTTGGATCTATAAGCGAGTTTGAGGGTAATCTGAGCCAGGTTTTTTTTTCGAGTAATAATTGTTTCAGAAAATTCGTCATCTTTATAGGAAGTTTTAAATAATAACTTAG
Organism: Phlogophora meticulosa; assembly: GCA_905147745.2. NCBI lineage: Eukaryota > Metazoa > Arthropoda > Insecta > Lepidoptera > Noctuidae > Phlogophora > Phlogophora meticulosa. The sequence goes on along the minus strand of LR990524.1, from coordinate 1,289,489 downwards.
TAGGATCATCTTGCGTTAACTTGAAAACCTTGACTTCTGTAATTTTAAATGCCTTTGAAGTGGTAAATCCAATATCCTCAGATAATCGCTTTAGTGAGTAGAAATCATCAGAAGACATTTCTGTTACGACGTAGGGTCTTCCTTTTTTCTTGGCACATTTAATGGCCTCAACATACTGACTAGGCACATAAATCGGACCCGATTTCAGTCTTTTTTGGATTTGCTTTTCGATAGTAGAATGAGCTGAGTCTCCCTCATTTTGCGTATGTCCGGTTATTAGGTACTTGTGTGTTATGGTTTTGATTTTAGGGAAATTTAATAATGAAAACATGTAAATAGAAACAATAAATCGATTTTTGTTCTGGCCACAGCAATTGTCCGAGTAGAATGTGATATCTAATCCAGGTCCGTCGTAATTTCGCATTTGGTTTTCAATGAACTTAAATACACAAGATCCTATTTCATCCGCGCCGCGGTTCGCTTCCCCTTCATGCCAAAAGAAACAATCTGTATTATTGTTATTAATGTGTGAAACGGTTAAATTGAAATTGTTGAGTTTAGATTTGTAGTAAAAAATAGAAGTGTTCCCTCGTGGAAGCTGAAGGACAGCTTGCAGATCATAAACTGCAACGATATTATTTGGTCCAGCATTATTTTTATCAGTCTCCTTTTCTGCTCGAGATAGTTCTTTCTCTTCAATATGTCTTAAATACTCTGCTTCTAAATTTTGCTGTACATTATCTTGGGCATTTTCGTATCGTACGCATAATTCGCACCGATCTTTCTTGGGTTTAAAGAAACTAATATTAAATTCCCCGTTAAATATTCTTGAGTACAAAGTTTCGTTAGCATAGGGTGCGTTATTAGTCTCACAAAGAGCTTTATAATCTCTGTATAGATCACTGAGTGATTTTCCTCCATCGATATATTCCCTCGACGAGGTTTTTCTTACGTAGTGGCTTTCGATTCGCGGTATCGAGTTAATATGATCTCTTATGCCTTGTCGAATAGATTCTGCAACTTTTTTATGGTTTGTATGCCTACCTCTCATATCTTGTTTTAAGAATCCATCGTCAGACTTTTCTATTACAGTCCTTATAACACGATCGTTGATATCTAGTGTTGCTCTGAAAAAACTTTTACAAACTCTAACAGTTTGTCCATCAACTTGAAAATAAAAACTATGGTTAAGTTTTCTAGGTTTCTCTTTACCGGAAAATCTAAATGCAGGAATTATTGGTTTTATGTGTTTGTGGATGAAATTTCTTTGTAACGCTATGTCTCCTAATTTCCAGTAATTTTCAAATATTGTTGCTCTCGTAACGTCTGGTATTTTCTTAGCACACTGTAATTTACATTTTTCTGTGCAAGGAGGTTTCAAACATTTCGCCGGGACAATTTTTTTGGATTTGGCACGAGAAATGTAAGACTTTCCAGTATTTCTCTGCGTTTTTGCCTTATTTGTCAACCATTCTTCAACCCGAGCTACGCGTTTCTTAGGCTTTCTGATTGGACTCTTTTCTATCTCAGCAGAATTGTTTTCAATTGTATGTAGTACATCTTGGTGACATGATAGAGAAGCTATTACTGGTACAGTTGCATTATTTTTACTAGAAGAGTTGGTGCTGGAGGAACTAGAACTATTTGAGTCACTGTTGCTACTCGTGGACCCTGAGCTCGATGAAGATGAATCAGAGGATGTCGATAGTGTCCGATGTGGAGTGGTTTTAGATGTAGAAGGCATTGCCAGTATACTTTCTGTCATGCTGTCGGATGGCCCAGTTTGTGTTTGTTGTTTTGGTTTTATAGCTAATGAATGTGCACGTCTGAAACGTTTGATTGAAGTGGGACATCCCGAGCTTGAGCTACTACTTAAAATACACTCAGATTCGAAATTTGGATCTCTTACACTGTCATCACTATCTTCGTAAAATATATTTTCTTTATCTGACATTTGGGTCGTTAAGTCAGCATCTAAAATAAAAAAATAACAAAGTCATAAAAAAGATAACTTATTACTTGCTTAAAATTGTTTTTTTGATACGCGCAATTAATATTAACCTACCTGTATGAGAATATTCATCAATATTCGGGGTGCATGGAGGGGTTCTGCTAGTATTTTTCTTTAAGTTAAATTCGTATTCTGAACCGACTGCAGTGCAAACTGTAAAAAAAATAAAAAATAAAACAAACATACCTAACAATTACGTAACAGCTATTAACTTACCTAATACTAAAACACTTACTTTTTTCAGAATTATCATTATTTATTGTTTCGTTAGTATTTAAATCGCAGCAAATCTCTCCAGTGCTGCATTTGTTACGAGCTAATTGAATTAAAAACGCCCCTCGACTGTTTTTATTCATTATTAGTTGATCTAAAAAAGACAAAGTCATTAGTTATCCTCACACTTTCAAAACGCATAACTCATAAGACTAAATTTCCCTAAAAATAACAGGGATGGGACTCGAAAGGTTGCTCAAATTATTAAATATTAATATTGATACTAAGTACAATGACCTTCAATCTATACTACAATGGATTTATTACCATACATAAACTTTTTCTGTCACGATAACAGACATCATACAAATTATGCCATGTGTAAGCAAAAACAAATTCAACTTTACGCAAAAAAGGAAACACAACACATTATAAAACATAGAACATTTCACTGTTTTAAAAATAATAAAGTCATTACATGTCTTATGCCGTCTTAACATTTGAAATAAGATTTATTCCGTCCACAATCAGACCGAAAAACCGTCACTACACTAAGTTAATACTCTGTTTTAGTAAAATGTTTAGCATTTTGCATATTTATTCGCCGTGAAAACTGTCACAATACAAGATGTGACAGTTTTGTTGATGTTAATCATTAATTTACTCTTATAACTTACCAATGTAAAGTCACAACACAGGTAAATACGCTTTTCACGTCACTGAACACACGTTCGATGAGCACCAACACAATTGTGACACTGTTCTTGCCGACGGCTTGAGCAAGTTGCCTCCGTGAAAAAGTGAACTATGCGCCATCTCTCCGCAACCAAACGCAACACAATAATGACGACTTTACAGCCGAGTGCGTCTAAAAAAGTGCTATCAGCTGATATTAAGATGTCAAAACGTAGTTAATACATGTTATGACACTTTTTTTGCCGGGGGGCGATATGTGCGCAGCATCCGACCGTGCGGCTACCACTCAGACACGAACAATAATAATGGGCGATTGCTTCTCTTCCGTTTTTTTGTCGGTCAATAATTATGTATGAATAATAAATCCTAGACCTTACATGCCTTGACTGTATTCGAACACGTAACAACCAAACGTCTTGCTCTTCTATATATTGACTAAGACTCCTTATTTGTTGCTCTCGGTACACTTCAATGTTATACAAGCCCTGTACTAGGTGCTCAGCATAATAACTGCGGGCTATCTTGATTTGATACGTACCAAGAGCAAACAATATGAGGTCATCCTCTGAAAGACTTGGAAAATTGTGATGCTTTCAAATGTTGCTCTTCGTCTATTGATATTATTACGAACAACGTAGTCCGCCAGGTGATTGGGTCGATTCAAGCGGTCATTTATAATGTTCACAAATGTAGCTGCATGTACGCTATCATGTATCGGCTCGCGGAAAGCGTTAATTAATGCAGCTGCTATTTTAAAATCTTCAAACATGTGGTGTAAAGCCCGATTAAAATAATCCTGTCGGCACAACTTAAAGTCACGCTTAAACCGACCATTTATTACTTCTACCACCCAGCGGCATATGGTGACCAATCTAGACCTATTCGCTTGTTCAGTTGTTAGTTGATCTACACCGCGTCCTTTACTTTCAGGCATGTAAGCAGAGTAATTAAATTGAGACAAATCGGGAAGGGCGTCTCTAAACCCACGATCTAATATAAAAACATCGCCATGACGAAAAAACCAATGAAATGTACCTTCGGCATTATACATCATTCTTTGTAAAATAGTTGCATCTGAGTCAGTAGCCGCATATGGTCCACAAACATCTAAAATATAACCATCGCAGCTGACAATAATAAATGGTTTAACAAGGTTTGAGTATTTATGTAGGCTATACGTTTTCCTCTGAAAAGAATAATTCGAACTCTTCTGTATGTAGACGTATGTGCCGTCCATTATTACAATTGCTTTTCTATCTTCTAATGTTGAGTTTGGATTTCCAAATAAAGCATTCGGTACGTACAGGTTGCGTTCAGTAAGCGTTCTTCTGTCGACGTGATCGAAACCTAGGTGCCTAGGCACGAACTCGGCATATAAACAATCTCTTGCTTTTTTTAAATGTCGTTCCAGCGTTCTTCTACTGATTTGAAAGAGCGTGGCTAGTCTCTCGTTGCATTCACCGCTGCGCAACTTCAAAAAATCTAAATAAATTGCTAGAATAGTTTTGGCATGGGAACTGGCCAAAGAAGGCGTCTGTTCCAAGATGTCGGCGAATTGTTCTCGATTAAGACCCAATCGAATATATATTTTCGAATATATATTCTCGTCATCCATACCGCAATGCTTGAAAACGAAAGTTTTTAATCAGTGCGTCATACCCGTCATGACCTACGGCGCCGAGACATGGACACTTACGGTAAGGTTGGTCCACCAATTTAAAGTCGCTCAGCGAGCTATGGAGAGAGCTATGCTCGGAGTTTCTCTGAAGGATAGGATTCGAAACGAATACATCCGACATAGAACCAAAGTCACCGACATAGCTCAAAGAATTAGCAAGTTGAAGTGGCAGTGGGCTGGCCATATCTCGCGAAGAACCGACAACCGCTGGGGTAAACGTGTTCTTGAGTGGAGACCGCGACTCGGCAAACGTAGTGTAGGACGCCCTCTGACCAGGTGGGATGACGATCTGCGAAAGACTGCAGGCAGATGCTGGATGCGGCAAGCTGAAGACAGGGCGCTATGGCGCTCATTAGGAGAGGGCTATGTCCAGCAGTGGACTAGTATAGCCTGATGATGATGATGATGAATATATATTTCATTGGTGTCCATATTTTCAATATTTTCAAAATCTAAAATAGATCTTCTTGACACAGCTGCTTTCATAAGACCCATCATGTGTATAAAATGAGTACTTTTAAAATCATGTCTTAGATTCGGACTATCTATAATCTCATCCCAGTCATTGGATCTTAAATGTGTGTCACATACTCTGGCTTCTTCTGGTAAATACAAGTTGGAATCCAACAAAAGTGATATCCGTATATTTTCTGGAATTCGATGACGTGTAATACTTCTGCATCTCTCAAACATACAGGTTGCTGCATTATTAGGCACTCGAGAATATTCTTCAATCTGCAGTACACATTCGTGCGGAGCAGGGTTTGGATTAGGCTTTACAGCACGTTGAGCTCGCTGCCAGCATGGTCGACAAACGTATTCCAGGCCATTATATTCATTCTGAAAAAATATTAACTTCTTATTAATATACATAATAATAATATATGAATAAATAGGTAATAATAGATGTTTTGGTCATGAAAACATAGTGGACGACAGAAGATTGACTAAAAAGGTATATGACGCGGATGTATATGAGAATGCTAGGAGGGGACGCCCTAGACGGACATACACGGATCTAATCAGTAATGTCTTCCGAAAAAGTCTGACGACTTTTCGGAAATCGAAGTGCGTTGTACTCTTAAGCAGCGAGCATGTATGACGAGATGCATGAACGTGGAAGAAGCAAAATAAGTTAGTAAGGATCGTAGCAATTGGTACTCCGTTGTCTCTACCTACTCCATAGGACAGAGGCGGAGAATTCATGTATGGTAGTATAATTAAAAATAAAAAGTGCCTCCTATAGTTAAAAATAACACAGCGCAAAATAAAATATTTTTATTAATAAAGATACAATATTAAAAACTTACTTGCTGTGGGGCAATAGCTTCAATAATATATTGAGCATTTGCGGCATTTTGCTCAAAAAATGCGTGAGTTATCTCGAATCTTCTTCTGTTAACCACTGAATGATTGCACAAAACACAGACTGGTCGATATTCTGCCATAGTCAACTAAATCCACTTCACAAAAATAGAATCAAAGTCCAAAAACGACAGCCAAGTTAGTGATCAGGTTAGGAGTAAACAAAGTCCAGTGTGCAATGTGGGGTCAATAGGTTTATAGACGCGAAAGATAAATCGATGAAGAATCGCACAGTACACAACGATACAAGCATAAAGCCCGGTTTCCACCGCGAGCGGAACGGACCCATTAATGACTTCGTTAAACTCGCAAACGCAAACTGCATACTTGTATTTCCACCAACAAATAGTCGGACGGAAAGAGCCGAACGTGTAGAAAGAGTAGAAATGAGCTCGCTCAGTTCTAGGGAGCGGAGCGGAGTACTTACGGACTCCGCTCAACTCGCAATTACAATTTACATAGTAGCGTTTCCACACAGAAAGTGGTGAGCGGGGCGGATTGAGCGAGTAAAAAGAATTTGAAAAGAGTCCGCTGCGCAAGGTCTGCGCCGACTAGTTCAGAACGGACTCGCTCGCTGTCTGCCTGTTGTTGTCTGTCTGTTGTTCTCTATTAACCCTGTAATAATTCTTAAATTTTTCGTTGTCTAAATCATAAAACAGCCTAAATTCCCTAAATGACCAAGTCTTCGTTGGTGGAAACGCAAACCTATTTCATTAAAAAGGAGTCCGTTCCGCCTAACCATTTTCCGCACATTAACCTTTCGCAGTGGAAACCGGGCTTAACCGAAGGACTGCACGGAGGAAGCGCGCGCGCCGCCCGTCGCCCCACCCCGCCACCGCCGCTTGCTTGCTTTGTTTAGTCGAAGCTGATTGGTCCGCGTGAGCAGGTAGTCAAGTCGAACCGGTTTTGTTGTGTTGATGACCATGTTACCGTGTCACAAAACGTTTAGAAGTTAAGGTATAAAACATTACACGTAATAATAACATAATTATTATGCGATATTGCTCTATGCAATCAGGTTATATTGACATTCAAATATTTTTTTTCCTAAATGGAATACAGTGTAACGCCCATAGTAAAAGATATTCCTAAATAACAGTACTTTCATTTGACACTAAATTATTTGATGGCCGCCGACCGCCCAGAACTGCCCATTCTCCTTTCTTTGAGAAGTAAGTACAAAACCTTTGATGCCGCATTATCAAAGTGCCGATGGTTAAAACATAACTATGCATGCACTCAGTTTGATTTTAATAGATATTTTTTTATTCGCTATGTTTATGGTAGGTATTAGTCGTAATGCGCATAGGTCCAGTTTTTCATATTCTTTGATACAGTTTTTTGCGTCTCATAGAATTCCTAAGCGTACCTACCTATACACCGAACTGTTACACCTAACTACTCAGTGAAATAGCGCTAAGTCCTAGCTGCAAGACGCAAGAGTCTTGCAGGCTATGTCTTCTTCTTGCTCAAGTCTTGCACGGTCAGTCTTGGTCTTGGTCTTGCTAAAAATACGCGGTCTTGTTCTTGGTCTTGGTCTTGCAAAAACGCAAGAACAAGACCAAGACTGAATTTGGGCAACACTACCCTGAATACGTTCTACCCAGAGGACATAAAAGAAACCCGTGTCACAACATGATGTACGATATTGCTCTATTTCCAAAAATAATACTGTAATTTATATTTTATTTAGTTTATCAAACAATTAGTGCAAAAATTTTGATAAAATTACAAAAATTAAATGGGATTAAACTTACCTCTGCCCGAGCGCACGTTCACACTTCTGCTTGTCGACGCCATTTTGCAAAAAAAATCAGCTGTCAACGTGTCAAATGACTTTTGTTTAGTTTCCTAACAAACCAATAGATGTCGTTACATGTTACTTTCTCAAGCAAAAACTCATGTAAAAAGTGTAGAATGTTTTTTCTTTTACGTTGTATGTGTAGTACGCAGGCGGTCACGAGGTTAAAAAATATTCAACGTTTTCTTAGTTAAATATGTTTATACAATTTTGAAAGTCTTGTGGTATAAACCGTGTTACAAGTACTTAGGTATATAAAATTTGTACTTTTTAGCATGCTATGCTTCTTATAAAATAATCAACATAATTATGTCACTTTCAGTCTTCTTTAAATTATTAAAGTTTTATAAATAATCATCATTTCAACGTAATATTCTTCATTACAAATATTCTTCACATACAAAAATCTTAAAATATGGCAGAAATTATTAAAAACACTATTTTCCATCTTTACCAAGTGGTTCTCACTAGGTGTAAGAACATATTATGCATTCGTCTTTTGGATAATGGTCGTAAATTAATGCATCACAATTACCACACCAAAATTCTAAACGATTTAACAACATCTTTATATCGTTTATATTCATTATTTGCGTTAAGTGAAACGGTCGAATTCCCATAGCATTGATGTGTGCTACATTTACATGGCATTTCCCACACGCAGAGGAAAGGATTAAATGAGTCTCAGCCCACGGCCACTTTAAATTGTAGTCATAATATTGCAGCATCGTATTTTGTTAAAACTTTATCAATGTCCACAATAACAACCATCCTTAAAGTAGATATGACTATATTTTGTCTCAATATCGCTTGAAGATCAACCTGTAAAAAAACTACTATTAATAAAATAAATTAGTTACTTTAGGCCGATCTGGAAATCGCTAACGATAGGCGAGTTAGACTCGCTTTAAGAAGAAGTTATAGAAATACAATCACAAGCTTAGCTACTTTATACACCAACCTATATAAGTAGTTGAAGTTTCTGTGCTTTGGAAGCCGTAGCGTGTGTGTTATAGATTGAAAATTAAATTTTAGACCTCTCAATCCTCGGATGGAAATCAATCTATAAAAAAAGGGAAATTAGTAAATTGACTAAAAAAACAATTTAATCTAAAACGAAAGTCAAGCGGGAACTACCTTCACTATCTTGAAAGCATTTGTCACAAATATAATCAAAAAAACAGGGACCGCCGCCGACGCAATCTTTGCAGTAAAATTGTTTACAAGCCATACATTTAGCCACCTGGCTTAGTATTGTACATCTGCATTTATTACAATTTTGAAAATTCATCTTTCTCTTAGAAGTGCAAAATCTTGGCGTATTGTGTGTGTTAGTTTGCTTAGAACTAGGGTCAGGGGAGGTAGGCAAAATAATGACGGGTAATTTGTCTATATCCAGTGCTAAGTCTAAAATACTGCTCGTATTGTCCATAAAATCTAGTTTTTCTTCCTTATCAACTGTATTGAATAAAGCGATATCTTCTGTTAGAATAGAACAAGAAGGTGGGCGTGATGGAAGATCAAATTTAACTAAATCATGTAACAAATCAGCGTCATCCAACTCTGCATAGGATAGAAGTGGTTGTATTGGATCACCGTTGGTTAATTGTAGATAGTGTTCACCCAAAGAAAAACAAGAACATTTTCCTCTTAGCGGTTCGCAAAAACAACTGACATCTCTGTATTTTATTTTATGACTGTCTATCTGTGTGTCTGTAATGATTTGGTGTACTTTCATGGTACCGGGTAACACACGTATATTGTCAGAAATTTTATTTGTGATTGCATTTATAGCTTCTTCCTCAATAAGATGAACTTGTATAATTGTTTCAGATTGTTTAATTGCCTCGTATGCATCTCTAGCATTTTTTATGTCGACGCCATGACATACTTAAGTCCCAAAGGATACAACATAAGATTAATTGAATTAACTGTGTTAGTATATAATTATCTTGCAACCTTTTTCTTTGTAACTTTTACTTATTAGTGTTATTCGTTTTTATTTATTCTCATGATTGTTAATTTAATAATTTGTTTAATTAAGCATAATTGCAATTTTTGTTATTTCTCTGTATAGTTTACTATTATGTTTGAATGTTGGTTCACCTGTATAAGCCTATTACTCATTACTATTTAATTCGATATTTTATATACAGAAGCTGTTGGTATACCTTTATTAATAAATAAATAAATAAATAAATACTTTCATATCCAACATCCTTTTTATGTTGCCACCAATTCCATCTGCCACGCTCTTGCCGTGACCAGCTTCGAAAAATGACCATGTTGAGTAAGAGAGATTAAGTTGCCTGGTAAATAGAGAATGTAAAAAAAAAATGTTTTTCTGTCGATACTGAGAAGTTGGACCGTCCGAATAATAAAGGATAACATCTATGTCTGAGTTCATCTCTTTAACTGTATGTAAAATAGGAGTCAAGTGGGCCCATATTGCTGGAGGTTGGTGAGTGAGATTATCGGATATCGTGCAAAAAGATTGTGATCTATTTTTCAAATAAATCATGCCAGTATGGAGACTGATTTGAGATTTCGAGGCACCGAAATTAGTCTGATAATTTTCAGAAAAATCACAAATTATAACAGCCTCAGTAGCTTTCATAATAGTAACTGCCTTTTGGTATTCTTTTTGTTGGTGAATATTATTACATTATGTCGCGGCTAAAATCATCCATCAATTTTTGCGCTGTATCAGTCTTCGTTACTCGAACAGTCTTTTTTGCGTGAACTATTGTTCCACCTTTTTTTGTGTATGCATGATCTTGGCGTTCCCAATGATTCCAATTAATCGTATGTAGCATGTCTTGATCTACTGCAAATGTTGGTGTTTTATTTTTGCATTTCTCACATTTGTTATACATACATTTAAGGTTTTTGGTATCACATACTAATTCTTGCAATAATGTGTCAAAATCATCGTTAATTATTCGATTTCTCCGTAAACTCTCGTATTGAAATTTGATATTCTCATGTTTTTCGCATAGACAAGTGGACCTGGATTGGATGTGAGGAGATAAAACAAAGAAAGGCTTATGTTTGTAAAACGTAGTAATGCCATAACGCCCTCCCTCTGCTCTGTATTTCTTATGGAGATTTGGAATGCTATCAATAAGGTACCTAACTTGTTGTTTATTTTTATTTTTTACTCTACATTCCTTTTTTCCTGATGTTATTCTACTAACATCGTCTCTTACGAAGAAAGCTTTTATTTCTGGAATCTCATTTTTTTTTACCTTCTTTGGTTTAAGTCTTGCTGTCACTTTTAATCCAAACACTTTAGAAGTATATTGTTTATTTTTCGATTTGTGAACCACTTGTTTCAACAACTGTTTTTCTGAATGTTTCGTACAATTTGAAAAACTGGTCTTAATTGAGCTTTCTAATACTTCATTTCGAGCTTTAACAATATCTAATGTTTTTTGTAAAGACGCTATGGTTTTACTGGCTTGTTGTTGTGTTCTTTGAATTCTTTTTTTGTAACATTCAATTTTAGTTTTCATTTAAAGCTTTATTCTGTTGGTTTTGTTTTTGAGCCAATTGAAGTCTCTTTTTATTTTTTTTAATTTTATTTTCCTCTATTCTCTGTTCTTGTTCTGATGTTCTGTTTTGAGGAACAGGCATAGGCGGTGGTCTATTAATATCATGTTGACGTTGTCTGCTTATCCGTTTTTCTTCTCTCCACTCTTTTCTTTTTGATTCTGCTTCAGCTTGTGTCATTTCTGCAATTTTTTTCTTTTTCGATTTAATTCTTTCTAAGTTCTTCTTTCGCTGTTCCTCATACTTCTCAGGATTTTCCCTTTTTAACCTCTCTCTATACCTACGCATTTTTTCTTTTGCTGTTAATGGCATACTTCTGAAAAAAAGTTACTTCAAAAATACCGATTGAAAACACCGATGTTTAAATCATAATATCTACCTATCTACAGTAAAACACAACCAACTCGTTTCCAATAAATCTTAGCAATATGAGTAAGGTCAGGGGAAAGGAAGGAAGCGTCAGTCTATAAATTGACCGAAAATATAATCATCATACAATCTGCCACTGAACTGTAAATTGTAAAAAACGTATGAAAATTTAAAATTCGTGGTGTACCCTGACGCTTTTTAAGATAGTAGACGGTACCTATCTATATTAGTTAAAATCGCTGTGTAAACTAAGCTTTATGCAGTCAGTTTTGTTACTTTTTCGGTCAAACTATATGTTACCATACCTGCAGTAACAAAACCGAAGTAACATAATCGTATCTAACCAAACAAAAAAAACAAAAATTGCTTTTCCGTTTCTCCCTAAAGTAAATTACATACAACAAGTTGTTCAGTATAAAACCATGCATTTCAGTATCAATTTTTTATAAAGATCGTACAAATAAGTAATTAAATACGTTAGTACAAACCTGACGACGAATTTCTTCTTAACCGGTAACAAAACACACTCTCGCTAGCGACGAAATGACACTGGCGTTAATTTTTTAAGATGGCCGATCTAGTTAGATTATAGTGTTGCCATGTTTGGAAAACCACAAAAACCAATTGGTAGATTAAAAAAAAAAGAAATTGACGTAACAAACCTGACTTGTCCGGAAGTAACAAATTTCGGGGACACTAATTATTTTAAAGTTTTAAAGAAGTGTGAGGAATTAAAGCTTTTTTAATTATTTTAAACATACTATAAATAAGTTTATTTTTTGTGAAAACAACAAAACATGTCTAGTTGGTTCAGAAAATATTGATAAAATGAACTTAAAGTTTTCATTTACACTGGGGACAAGCCAAAATGAAGGGGGGTATTGAACTAAAATAATTTAAATAAATTTAATTTTAGCTTGATTTCATTGGAATTTAGTTAAAAACATAGTAAAACAGGTTAATTTTCAATCAAGATATTATTTTAGCCTAAAAAAGTACAGAGGTTCTCAAGAAAAAAAATTAAACTTGAAGGACATGCCAAAATGTGAGTTGTACTAAATTTTTGAATCTCCTCATATGGTCAAAGTCTTTCCAACATTTTGAATGTGCCAGTCGTTGAAAGCTATCTTCAATTTGCCTTTGAAGGGTCCGAACACACTGACATCAAGCGGTTGCAATTTGTGTGACGTGTGTGGGGGCAGACTCAAATAAACAATACCGTTGTCACGACAGTACTTAACAGCTTCTATTGAAATGTGCGATTCGTGGTTGTCACAAATGATTAGAATTGGGTTATCTTTATTGCTCGAAGTAAGGCGTTGAATGTGTTTCAAAACTCTTATAAACAATTCTGATGTCATCCAGCCGCTTCTGTTTGCCAACCCTAGACTTCCATCAGGAGCTCCATTTAGGAAGTGATCTTTGTAGTGAACTCTTGGAAAGACATAAACTGGAGGAAGAGAAGAACCAGTAGCAGTAATAATACCACAGAAAGTAACTAACTCTCCGCGTTCTGCAGAAACTATTTGTCCCACCTGTCTTTGTTTTCTTCCAGCAATAACTTTAGGAGTAGATAGAACTGTGCTTATGCCTGTTTCGTCTAAGTTTACTATTCGATCGGGTGTAAAATTGTACTGTCTCATTATGCGTTCGTAATTATCATGAAATTGAGCTACAGCAGCTTTATAAGCAAAGCTTCTTGCTGCGCTTGTGTTTCCTGGTTTTCGTAGACTCAATTCTGGGTTTCTCTTCTTGAAGCCAGCTGCCCAATCTTTTCCAGCGCATTTGTTTTTTTTCCAGGGTTTTGGATAATTACACCCTGAGGATTCTGCGAATTCCTTTTTTCGTTTTGAATACTGCAGCCTGCTTCTTTCTGCTACTAAAATTATCAATAAGTGCACGTGCAAGTCGTAAACGGAATTCTTTATGGGTGTTTCTTCGTATTGAATGAGTAGTCATATATACTATATATGAATTTATAATGGCAGCTTCCAGTAAAAACCAGAATATTCGGTGCCAATTTTTTCTGGATTTTCGACCTACAGGATAGGAAGATCTGTAATGGTCAAAAAGGTCAACTCCACCCATGAACTCTGTATATTTTTTTATGGCCAACGGACAAAACATATTTTTCTTTGAACCATCTTTTTGAGTCCTCTTTATTTCAATAATATCTTTGGGATTGAAAGCAGTTGTACACACAAATACATCTTTCGTGTCTCTCCATTTGATAACTGAAAGCGGCGCCGAATATTGGTAAATAAATTCACCAGGTTTTAGTGTTGTCTCTCTAGATTTCTTGGTAATCAATTCTGGTAAGCCCTTTCTGTTTATGCGAACAGTGCCAATTGAAAATATTTTTTTTTCAAACAAAGCTGTCATTAGCCCCAAACTCGTAAAAAAATTGTCAAATACCAAGAGAGTATTTTCTGGCACATCATCTGCAAGATCAAATCAAGTCGTCTTGAGAAAATGATTTTTGAATTTGGTCTAACATTGTATTCATATGTGATACATCATCTACTATGGGATGTTCATCTTCACTAAGATGGTCAGATTCGTCGTCTTCTGAAGACATCAATATTGACAGTGCCCTTTCCACATTTTCTCCCTTTGAGAGATCTAGTATTTTTCTCTGAAACACATAATTATGTTAGTTGTATATTTTCGTATTAGCTAAAATTAGAGTCAGTTGTGGTCTAAAGTATTATAATTCCCACAAGTTTTGAAGCACAATAATTACACTGATATTGAAACAATCACAAAAAATAACATTGATATCCATAAAACAACTCAAAACCTACAAATAATACTAAATAAAATAAACTTACCACATTTTTCCGCGACATTATAATTTTTTTTTGTATTTGCACTACAATTTTTAGTTCACAACTCAACGAAAACAAACAGCCGGTTTTTTGACTGCCCACAGATAAAAAATTCTGTTACGTTCCGTTTCAACTTCGACGTTAGGGTGAAGACACATTGTTTGTTCGTATAATAATTGACATATTGTGGGATTCATGTAACTTTTGACGGCATAGAGACACTTAAAATGATGTGGGAAGTATTCTCCTTTAGTCCAATTAAGGGTTAAGGCTCCTTGTAGCTATGTACCTACTGTGTCAACCGTCCGCGAATTAAAATTCCATCTCGTTTGTGGAGCAGCTGGAATCTTCTTTGATACTATAGTTTTCAAAATCTCTGTACGCTTCGGTGATCGTGAAAAAAATTTTGGAAAAGCTTGAAGGTTAGCAAAAAATTTCTGTACGGTTTTGTTTTGACTTACACTTTTTTCTATTACTAAATTTAGTTGGTGGGCGTAACAATGAACGAATGAAGCATTTGGATAGACGGTTTTTACTTTAGCCTGTACTCCACCAACATTCCCGCTCATTACAGAGGCGCCATCGTAACATTGTGCTATTAATTGTTGCGGAGTTATTTGAAGTGCCCGTAATTCTGTTATAATATCAGAACTAAGTCCTTCAGCAGTATGGGAATGCGGCGTAAGATATTTCCAAAACCGTTCGTGAACCTGTCCGTTTTCTTCGTATCTTAAAATCATTACCATCTGCATAGTGGTCGATACATCGGTAGTTTCATCAGCTTGAACTGCTACGTATTCACATTTTTTTATAATATCTGACACTTCTTTGTGGTACACACATAAAATTGAGTCCAAAATATCATTCTGAATCGTTTTTGACGTACCTTTGAAGACTGTAGACGATGTGAGATGCTCCTTCATGACTGTATCCAACTCTGATACAAAGTCTTATTCCACGAAACACCTCAGCATTACTAGACTCAATTGTTTCATCGTGACCTCGCAAAGCTAACTCAAATGCACCACAAAACTTGACACAATCGATAGTGATAGTGACATAGTCGAAGACATCCCTAATGGCCGCCGACGCAGACCCGGCGAATTTCGTCAAACATCGGGTGCTCTCGGTAACCTTCGGTTCACACGTGCGGCGCTCGAGAACAGACTCATTATAGTCTAAGAGCCCGTGAACCCCAGACCTTCGTTATTTTATAAAAGCTGAAAGTTTGTCAGCGCATGCTCCCAACACAGGTAAGAACGATGGACTATTATGAAGTTTGGGTTGCCGTGGCTTTGGCAGGTAAACGGTACTAAAGGTGTGTAAAATACCGATCTAAATTCATCAAATAATAAACTGTGATTTTTTGGTATTACCTTCAGAATATTATTAAAAATCACGTTATTGATTGCCAGACACTTAACATCGTGGCAACCCCTTGCTAGACACCCCTAATGTTCATGAAATTATAATTCTACTTATGTTATAGTATAAAAGCTGATTTTTATATATAATACTTAGGTAATAATAAGATGATGTTTCCTCATCAGCCAGACATTTTTGATAGTTCCAACCCCTTGCCAGACAATGATATAGGGTCGCTGTCGGAGCGAGCGCGAGACAATATATGTATGGTGGGTGCGAATGAGATGGCGAGATAGGTCTATCGCGATCCCTCAATAACAGATTATAAAAAAAAACCAAATAAATAATACTCAAAAATTTAATTAACAATATATTAATGACATTACAAGTTATTATAAAGCATAAAAAAATAGATTGATGACATTACAGGTTATTATTATAGTGTACTAAAGAAAATATTATTTTATTCATTATCATCATTATAATCAATGTTATCATTTTCTTCGTCACATTTTTACGTTTCATTCTACCGCATACATCAAAACCAGCTGAAGAAACCGGAAACCTTAAAGCACATAGCTGTCATCAAAAGACAGAATGTAAGTGTCTCTCATTGTCTATGGTGGAATCTATAAAATATCTTGGAGTCTTCGTCGATGAGAAATTAGACTGGACCACTCAATTGGAGTCATTAACGACTCGCACGAAAAGACTAATTTATATTTTTAAAAATTTAAGATTTTCAGCGGATAAAAATACTCTCCGAATGGTTTATCTAGCTCTGTGTCAAACAATCCTTATGTACTGTATCCGTGTGTGGGGAGGGACTCATAAAACTAAGCTACTAAAACTAGAAAGAGCAAAAAGGGCTGTGCTAAAAGTAATTCACTTCAAACCTCGTGACTACCCTACACATATGCTATATTCAGAATGCAATGTCTTAACTGTTAGAAAATTGTACGTCTTAAGATCCATCCTCTACAAGCACTCTATGATCTCTTTCAATAGGCAGCTTGTCAGTCAGCGGCGTCGTGGCTTTCCTTTATGTCCAGCTGTCTCCTGCAGGGACTGCCTTTGCAAGTAGTCAGTTAAATGGCCTAAGTGCTAGGCTGTATAATAAAGCCCATAAAAAATTCAATATTTACGTCTTGACTAAGGGCGAATTAAAAAACAAGCTAAATTCCTGGTTACTAGGGCATGCAAACCGGTTACCCGGATAACCGAAAAAACCGGATAACCGACTCATTTTGAAACTCGGGTTTTTTAGGATAACAAACCGGATTTTTCGGCTTTTTCGGTTTTGTTTCTTCTATTTGATTTAATAATACTTTAATTTTTCCAAAAAATATTAACAGTTATTAGTAAAAAAGTTTAATAAGTTTAGTTCCTATTTCGGCCACTCTAATTTACATCCTTGTCGTACTACTAATACTACTGTGCCACGCTGCCGCCATTTTGTATTTCGGTCAGTCTGTGCAGCGTTGCCAGAATGTTACTTTTGTAACATTTTACGTTACTTTTGGCCCTCCAATGTTACTTCCATGTTACACCACACTGAATGTTACTTTTATGTTACTTTTGAGAATTTCGAACAAAATCGTGTATCGGAACGCACCAACGAATACAGACGTTCATAGAAGCCTCATTCCCATTTAAAGTCTGAGGCAAAATGGTTGCGTTCAATTCTGTAGTGTGTAGTCCGACCACCGATGGCGCTTCCGTAGAGTCCGACCGGTCGATAAGCTCGAATTTAGTACGTAGTCCGACTAAGGGATGGCGCTGGCGTGTAGTCCGAGCGGTAGATTCAAAAAAAGATTATATAAATCAATTTAATCAAAAATTATTATATGTCATTCAAATTTCTTGGCATAATTTACGCAGAAATAGGTCTTTACGGGCTCATCTTCCACGAAAAGGACATTGAATCCATTGTTCTCCTTTTGTATCGTCGGAAAACAATCCAATAGAAATATTTGCCATTATCTTTTTCAGTTTTTTCCCTAAGTTATAATTTCTTTTTTTTTCAAGGCACACTTTTTTTTCATTTTCTTTTCCTTCCAACTCCTTTAGCCTTCTTTCTATTCTTTTGAGCTCCCTTTTCATATAATAATCTTTGATTCAATTGATTTTCATAATCTTTTTTTGAATCTACCGCTCGGACTACACGCCAGCGCCATCCCTTAGTCGGACTACGTACTAAATTCGAGCTTATCGACCGGTCGGACTCTACGGAAGCGCCATCGGTGGTCGGACTACACACTACAGATTTGAACGCAACCATTTTGCCTCAGACTTTAAATGGGAATGAGGCTTCTATGAACGTCTGTATTCGTTGGAACGCACTTATGAATATAATTTTAAGTCATGTTGGCACGCTTGATAGAAAACAACATGGCGTTGTTGGACAGACTGACCCTGGACTGACCAACCAATACGATTGTTTGTCAAATCTACTTATACATTCACTCGTGTGTATTTATTTCTCAATCTTTCATCCCGCTTACGTGTGCGAGCGTCGGATGTTTGTTTGTGGATGTGAGAGAGACGACCGGACGGCCGCTCTGCGCTCTCGACGCTCGCTCGCTCGGTCGGTTCGGCGCTTGATTTTCTTCAAATTTCGAAGTTTGTTTATTTATTAAGTATTGTGTTGTTTTGTTTGTGACTTTTATTATAAGTAGTGATTCGGTAAATAGGTAATTATTATGTTTATTATTGTTGTTTTAATCATATATATTATTTCAGTAGTGAAGATCCCTTTTCCCGCGCAAATACTGCATCAATCTTATTGTCAGATTTAATGTAAGTAAGATTTAATTTTTTTTTCTTCGCCGCTCCGCGTCACTCACTCACTGCTATTGCCATGCCATTTATGGGGTTGCCAGATACCAAAAAAAAACACAATGTGTACTAAATTGTAGAAATATGAATCTAAAACTTTTCTAAATTTTATTATAGCAATATGTCGTTAACTCGTAATTGTTATTAAAAACATAGTCGTTATAACTTAAAATAGGATTAGTTTTAATGGAACATGAAACTTTTAATTACGCTTAGGAGATATAAGTACTTACAATTTTTCAGGGATGCGTGTTTTTTTTTTTACTTGTTTTTAATGCACTAACTTTGTCTATCTCTCTTTTTTATGTATGGTGTGATGATAAATGGAATGATGCATGTTGTGCTGCTGCTTTTACTGTGTTAACAAAATGAACATGTATCTAAAGAAGATGAAGAGGTTTGTAATTGCTAAACCCTCCACATCAAAAACAAGAGAAAACACAGAAAATGTAGAAGAGGTGACTCCTGATGAGGCTTCTCCTGATGAGGCAGCTCCTGATGAGGCACCGCCGCGAAAAAAAAACAAGCAAATTTATAATTTTAACGAAAAATGGCTTGAAGACACGGCTTTCAAAAATTGGATCTCGAAACGGGAGCAACAAGCTGGCTCAGTTTCTGCATTTTGTAAAATTTGTAATTGTCACATACTCAACCATAGGCCTGCTCTCGTAAAACATTTGAATACCATTAAACATAAACAACATGCTACCGCTATCAGCAAAACAACATCCATACAAGAAGTGCTTAGACCAAAAAAGGAAGAAGAGCTCCAGAAAAGAGCTGAACTCAAACTATGTGCTTTTCTCGCTGAGCATAATTTACCTTTAATGTTGTCCGATCATTTAATTCCGTTCCTAGCTACAACATTTCCTGATTCACCTATAATAAAATCTGTTAAGTTAGGAAGAACGAAAGCAGGAAATATCGTCAAAACAGTACTTGCCCCAATACTGACAGACGAACTTGTATCAAAACTCAAAAGAACAACATTCAGTATAATAATGGACGAAACCACAGACATAAGTGTCAAAAAACAATGCGCACTTGCGGTTATATTTTTTGATGGGGATGAATTAGTCGTTCACACTCAGTTTCTAGACATGTATGAAGTTACCTCGGGAAAAGGGAAAGATCTAACGGATGCTCTATTAAATTGGCTTGATAATAAAAAAATCCCAATAAAAAACTTCGTAGGCTTTGCGTCTGATACCACAAACAGTATGGTGGGAGAACACAATTCAGTGTTTAGTCATTTGAAGGAACGCGTACCACACATTGCATGTGTGAAGTGCAGCTGCCACATGATACATCTCGTGGCTTCCAAGGCATGTCTTAAGCTGCCAAGATTCGTTGAAGACTTTCTTAGAAATGTCGGTGCGCACTTTAACCGCAGCACACTCCGACACGAAAAACTAAAAGAGTTGCAGTTATTTTTCAATGTGGAAGTCCATAAAATATTGAGCCCATCGGTCACAAGATGGTTATCATTAGAGGCTTGTGTAAACAGGGTACTCGAACAGTACGATATTCTGTCCGCATATTTTAGACTTGAATTGTTAGAAGACCCTAGCAAAATCACGGAAGATATAATTGGGGTACTCGACAATAAATTAACAAAAATTTACTTAGAGTTCATGTCGTTTACATTGGAACAATTTAATGACTTTAACAGATTGTTTCAAACAGAAAAACCATTGCTCCACCGACTAAAACCAGAGACACATAAACTTATAAAAACCATAGCCAGCAATTACATGAACTTCAGTTATTGCAAAACAACCGATGCATATAAAATAGAATACGCCAACCCAAGATTTTTTGTGCCCCTTGAAAAAATATATTTAGGTATAGCTGCACAGTCGTCCATTGATGAACTTTCAAAAGAAATACCAGAACCAAAAACGGTAATAACGGATTTCAAGAGAACTTGTCTCAATTTTTATATTGAAACCATAAAACAGATAGTACAACGTTTCGATTTTTCTGACCCGTTATACGGTATTTTAGATGTGATTGAACCAAGCGTTGCTCAAAAATTTGAAGTAAAGGATTTGTCAAATGTTTTGAAGAGATTCCCAAGTGTTAAAGAGGATGTAAATGAAATGGAGCTTCAAAAAGAATGGAAAAAACATGCTTTCCTGGACCACAACGATTTAGGTTTGAGTCAAAATCTGGAAGTGGAAGAATATTGGAAACAAATTTTAAAGCTAAAGGATATAGCCGGTACTGAAATGTTCCCAAATTTAAAAAAGATTGTAGGGCTCTTGCTTGTTTTGCCTTTTTCCAATGTTTGCGTGGAAAGAATTTTCAGCCAGCTTAAATTAATAAAATGCGAAAACCGGAATAGACTGAGCACTGAAACTATTTCTTCTTTGATGGCAACAAAAGCCAACATACAAAACGCCATAAAATTTGAGCCTTCTAAAAGAATGATGCATGCAAAAGTAGCATACAGCAAGACTGGTGAAGGTATTAACTGTTATTTAACTAATTTACACAAAATTTAATATCAAAAAGTTATAAGCAACATTTTTTTATTTCTGCAATACTAAAATAAACGCTTTTTTCAGGTTCCACCAGTTCCAATTAGCTTTCTTTGGAATATTTAGTCATTTTAAGCTAAAATGAATTATTATCTCTCTATTGTTGTGTATGTGAATCACAGGCACGACGAAGATTTAAATCAGGTTAGTATTGAAAGGCATTCTTAAAATGGTTGGTTGATATATTTAATTTAATTAATTAAATACACGTTTTTGACTTTATTTATTTTTCTAGCATCACCAGTCGATTATTCGATCAAAAAACAATTATTAGCCACGAGATTAGCTACACTTATGACTGAAAATACAAGTCATGTATTCATTGATGACAAAGCAGGTTGGTATTGAACGACATTCCTAAACTATGAATAACTAATATATTATGTAGATACAAATAACTGACTGTTACATTTTTATTTTCAGCATCGCCAGTCGATTGTTCGATCAACAATAATTACGAATTGTTAAGTTTAATAAAGGGGCGGAAACTTTTTATAGTTTTTTTTATATTCATTGATGACAAAGCAGGTTGGTATTGAACGACATTCATAAATTGATCGGTACTTTACATAGATATAAATACCTAACTGACTGTTACCTTTTTTCTTTTCAGCGTCAACAGTCGATTATGCGATCAACAACACAATTATTACAAATTTTTACTTTTAATAAAAGAGTCAAGGAACGTATTTTATTTTCATTCAAATTAAATGCCATTATAACGTATTTTGCCAGGTTTCCACAAAAAAAGGCAGTGTATTTTATTTTCATTTTAAAAAAATACCATTATTTACACTGAGAGAATTATCGCGTAAAAATTACCCCACACTGTAGAGTAAGCCGCGGATATCATCGAGTTGAAGCGAAAATTAACCCAGTTCAGGTGAATTTTTCATCTCTTCTATCGGTCAAACTTCACCCATATTCGTGTACTTTTTACCCTACACTCAGGTGAATTTCTGGTATAGGTTAAATAATGCTCCAAAAAAGAGCAAGTAATACTCAGAAATCACGTGAAATATTGCTCGCGTAACGAGACAATTTTCCTACGAGTGAGGGGTAAAAATTTACCTACATTTTTCGCTCGACAACATTCGGTTATTTCCGGGCAGCTCTGCAGATACCACGTGATTCATTTCTATGACTATTAACCAGTGCAGTATCAAGTCAATCATAAGTGATATGTACTGTATTTAATTGTTGCACATTTTGTTCCAACATATTTATCTGCTTTATATTTATGTAAGTATATGTGATTCAAATACTTTATTATTAATTCATTATAATGAGTGTATATTTTTTATTGTCTTCCTTAATGACAAAATGAGTAACTATTGAATGATGTTTTGTGGGTTAGAATGTCATTATCGAATTTCTTCGAAATTGATTGTGTATAACGCAGTGTAAAAAATTATTAATTTTTTTGTATAAAAAATGTTATGTTTTGTTGCAACATTATCATGTTATTTTGCATCATTATATTGGTTTTGTTTAATTTTTTTATAGATATCATGACGTCTACCGGGCATCAGAGTGGCGAGTAAACATCAAAATTATGAAGAAAAAAATTTTTCAGAACAATAAAATGTTAAAAAATCAAAAAATTTAATTAATAAAAACTATTAAGAAAAATAAATTATAAATAATTTCTTATTTATATGTAACCTAACTTATCTGATTGAATTTATATTCATATATTTTATTCGGATTGATGTTTCTGTCTGTTAAATAAGGTTAATTAAGGTTGAGTATCTTCCGCCAGTATTTGAAAAGGTGTTTCTGTTTCTCTCCGCTAGGTACAATTTTGCGCTAGGTGTAATTTTTACCCCTCACAAGAGCAAAATTCACTCGCATAGTCGTTTTGTCCCCGCTTTGCTCTCGTGCAAGGTAATTTTTGCTCCAACTTTGAGAGTAATTTTTACGCGATAATTCTCTCAGTGTACGTATTTTGCCAGTTTCCACAAAAAAAAGACAATGTTACTTTTTCTGACAAAATGTTACTTTTTGATCTGTCTCGTGTAACTTTTGACTATCGGCCACTGGCAACACTGAGTCTGTGAATAATAGTGACACGAGTGCACGTGTTGTGTTTGTCGGTGGTTAATGGTTACATTGCAGATATTATTTTTATCAAGGTAAGTTTAATCACATTATTTTATATCGCTCGTATAATGTGCATTGCTAATATTACATGAAGTGGATGACAAAATACTGAAATGTAATCGCAGCAGGGATGTTTTGCATTTTCAGTAATAGCTTTAATCAATTAAGTTATGGCAGACGGCGCTTTCTTATTTTTGTAAATATGTAATGTACCTGTGAAATGAAAGCATGTTTTTGTTTAAAGTGGTTTGATTTGACCTGATCACATAAACACATTGTTACATTAAAACTTTAATATTTTGATTACTATATTAATACCGAAGTATAGAATGGTTTTTGGATATTGTGAATGATAAAAATAAGTTTTTATTTAAACATTTGAAATGTACAGAGTCCGGTTGTATATACCTACAGCAATATAATAAATTGGTTCTTAGCTATACACAAAACTGATTCACTTTGCTCTGCTCTGTACTAGTGTAAACTGTATTACGGTAAAAATTTATACATAGCTAAGTAGACTTAGAAAGTGTGTACATTTCACTAGACGTCGCCTAAAAGTTCCTTCCAGTTGTCTGTTATTATTTTCAAGATTATGAATATGAATGTTTGTTACAATGATACTTAATATTTACAGAAAGAAAAATCATGAAAAGGGCTGGCGATAAAGATGACGCCGATACGGCCAAAACTAAATATGTGGAAAATAAAAAATCAGCTGGTGATAAATCATCAGTATGGTTTTATTTTTTGCGTGCCACGGACGGAAGCACTGCCAAATGTAAACAATGCAATAGAATTTTAAAAGCGGCAGGCAGTTCTACATCAAGCTTACGAAATCACTTGCGCAGTAAACACTCAATAGATTTAAAAGAAAATACCAAATCTACAACAGAACCAATACCAAGCACAAGTGCAGTAGACCCATATGTTTTCAAAGGAAATGAAGATACACAGACAGATCCTTCGAAGCCAAAAAAACAAAAAATTACTCATTTTTTCACAAAATTACATTCCGTTGAAAACGTCGTATCAAAGATGGCTGCATTGGATGGCCTGCCCTTCAAAACATTTTGTTCTTCCGAGGAGCTTAGAAAACTTTTTCCAAAAGTGGATACAAATTACCAAGCTCACCAAATAGTATCAAAAATATGGTCATTAAAGCAAATGACGAGTTAAGAAATTCAATTATAAAAGAATTAGAGGAGTTGAAGTCCGATGGAGTGAGATTTGCTATCACTTTAGACGAGTGGACGTCAAACAGAAACCGGCGATACATAAATGTAAATTTATTTTCACCGTATTTTAGTGACAATGCTGGCTACAAAAATTTAGGGCTTGTGAGAATCAGTGCAAAAGGAACCGCGCAACATTGTTTAGAATGTTTAAAAAAGAAACTGTCAAATTTTAGACTTTCGTTGGATGAAGACGTCATTTGTTTGACCACTGATGGAGCCAACGTTATGTTAGCCTTAGGCCGGGCTGCTCGGGCTAACCAGCAACTTTGCCTGGCGCATGGGATTCAGCTAGGCATAATTGATGTGCTATACAAAAAAACTACTGAAGTGACCAGAGCACCGGGAGAATCGAGTGAAAATGAAGAAGAAGATAGCGATAACTCTGAAAACAGTGATGATGAAGATGGTGGTTTTCAGTTTGATGTCAGAGTTGATCGACGTAATTTAGTGCAAACATTATTTTATAAAGACATTATAGAAAAAGTAAGAAATGTGTCAAAAATGTTTAGAAAATCACCAACGAAAAATGACATTTTAAGTAAATATGTCATGGCAGACCATGACAATAAAGATTTGAAACTAATACTGGATTGCAAGACTCGGTGGAGTTCGATGGCGGACATGATCACACGTTTTTTAAAAATAAAAGACTCTGTGTCAAAAGCTTTAATAGATCTTAAGTCTGATATTCAATTTAATGATGCAGAGTTACTTATTCTCACTGAATTAGCTGATTCTTTAGCTGTAATAAAAGCAACTGTAGAAGTTTTATGCCAGCGGGATGCTAATTTAATTACAGCAGTAACAGCAATAAAATTTATGCTTAAAAAATTGCAAGAAGATTCCTCTTCCATCGGCACTCAATTGGCAAATTCTTTAGAGTCAAGAATTAAACAAAGGTTGACAAATCTTACCGGAATACTTCTTTATTTGCACAGCCCAACTACTTACTACAAAGATCTTTTGGATGGCGTAAATGACCCAATAGCCCTGGATAACGAACAAATTCGAAGCTATATTGTAAACATTATAAATAAGCATTTTTCGACTACTACACCGACGGCGACGACCACACAGGAAAATGAAAACGTAGAACAAAGCCATACAGTTGTAAACATACCACGCAGCATCAAGGACCAACTCGGACAAGAAATAAAGAAGGCGCTCAAACAACATACCTCAACAAACCCAACAAGCCCATCTACAGAACTTGATTTAGAAACTAAAATCAGGGTGGAAATGGCACTTTACGACAGTGGAGGAAAAATGGGAGAGCACTTAACAAAAGTATATAAAGCTTTGAAATCTATACCTCCAACAAGTGTGGAATCAGAGAGAGCCTTTTCATCAGCGGGTCTCATGTGTAATAAAATCCGTAGTACTCTAAATGATGACTCCCTTGACGCACTTGTATCCTTACGATCATTCTATCAAAGTAAAAAATATTAATTTGGTTTAGCTATGTAACTTTAATTTTAATATTTTTAATTCACATCTATAAGAATGACTGATTTATTATTATTTTGTATTGGTGAATTAGTATTTAGGCGATATTGAAATAATTATTTTCATCGCATTTTATGTACTGTTGATTTTGCTTGTTTGTATTTTATGACATTTAAATTGTTATTCAATATTCTGTGATTTTAGACCTAAGTGTACCTACTAAATGTTCCTAATTTCGTATGTTAAGTTTTGAAGAATATGTTATTTTCGTAAATATTCTATGTTATGTTTAAAGAAAAGACTTTTTGTTTTGTTCCTTAGTAGTTGTAACTTCTTTCAGTCTAAATAAATGCTCATTATTATAAAAATAAATTATATAAACGGAAAAAATACATATTTTGATTATACTTCAGCATTTTCATTTCTTTACACACATATTTCTAATTTCTTTAATAAAAATGGATAAAAATCCGAAAAAATCGATTTAACCGGTTTCGCCGGTTTTGTAAACAAAAAAACCGAAAAAGACGGTTTTTTTAAACAACCCGGTTTTTGCATGCCCTACTGGTTACTGACATTGACATATAGTGATACGGAAGAGCTTCTAACCACTGTACAGTAAAGAGATAGGTTTACACACAGAACATAACACATCCACTTACTCACATACACATACGCCCAAATACACACACCCTCATACACCTACACACTTACACGCACCACATCCACACATATTCATTTTATTTATTTTTTTTCTATTTCCTTTTTACTGTTTTCCTTTTTATTCTTTAATTTAATATAAGTACTTTGTTCACCTACTGCATGTACCAATATTTTTGTAACCGTAATAAGACTCCCTGTGAATGGATACTCTTTCCTAAGATACAGACAGATTTTCTGCCTAGTTTAGGAAAGGGAATCCTATGACCCATTTTATGTGCTGTACTGGTGCTATTGTACCATCTAAAGTACCATCTAATCATATAAGACAACTGTGTATACCATGTACAAACTACTTGTTTAATAAATTATTATTATATTACTCCATTCCATATCGTCGTCTTCTTCTTCTTCGTCAGTTTCTGTAGAAATATGAAAAAGTTAATGCGATTGAAAATCTCAAAAAATAATGTATAATGGTTTGAAGTAGTATTATACCTGAGACAGTTTTCAGTGATTCTCTGACGAAATTTGGCAACTGATCACCTTCGAACCATTTAAAATGGTACTGATTATCTTCGAGAACCCAACCATTATTCTCGGGTTGATAAATTGTTGGAATTTGCTGATTTGCATTATTCCAAATGACAAACCCTATACTTTCTTAACTATCAATTGAGATCAACTTTAATCACTTTGGTTTATAAACTTTGGTTCAATAAAAAAATAAAAAAAAAATAAGTTTGATCACGATTGTCAACATCGGTCGGCAATGGTGATCAGCATGTGGACAATGGTGATCAACACATATCGCACACATAATTGTACGCAGAGTCCCATCCAGTACAGTCGGCATGAGCCCATAGCCCACAAGAAGTGCACCGGTACCATATTTCGTTATTTCGTCCGAATTCACCACATACAAGACACAAGTTGCCTGCACCTTCTGCGTCGTCATTTTCGTCATCCTGGCATAACTCATCCGTGTTCACGTCTGACGTCGAAGTATCATTTGACTCCTGCAGAATTTTCCTCTTAACCTTCTCACGACTGACCTTCTCTGGCTTGCTTTTCTTTCCTGTTCCTTTTCCTTTTCCTTTGTTTTTCACAGCTTTGTTCTTCCTTTTATTTTCTTTTTTAACTAGGGCGTCTTTGATTGGTGTAGACGTTAAAATCGTTGCGTGCTGTTTTTTTCTTCCTTGTCTTGTCTTGACAACAGTTACTTTCGTAGGCATCTGAATGAAATTTTGAATACTTGGCAGATCCTTAGATGTTGATGGTATATTTAATTGAGACAACGATGCAGTCGCTGGTTCAGAAGTTGTGGGACAAAATGTGGATGTACTTGGAATAGGAATATTTCGTTCTAGCTCAATAGTAGCTGTTGGGGATGATACGGAGACAACAGCACCAGCAGAAGTCGATTCTGAAATAGAGTCAGCAAGATCTTGAACAACAATTGGATCTGATTGAAGGACTTCAGCTGCTATAAAGTCTTCATCTGGAAAAATATTGGGATTTATAGGAAATATGCCCGTTGCTTTGAATCCTGCTTCGGCCTTACTCATGGAGGCAACATTAGAGAATGCTTTTTTGACCAATGAAGCAATATCATAGGGTGTTATTCTTTGTAAAAGTTGGCTCTTCATGAATAAATCGCATTCTCTTCTATATGCAGCTTTGAATGGACCAAAAAAGGACACATCCAATGGCTGCATGCGATGAGAGGTATGGGGTGGAAGAGATAACATATGGACAAAGTTTTCCTTACAATACTCAAAGATGGCCAGAGAAATGTGACTCGCATGATTATCCAATACTAATAGAATCGGTTCTTCTGCAGAAGGTTTGGCATACAGGGTAAAGTGCTTGAGCCATTGAAGGAAAAGTTCTTCATTTATCCATCCGTTGTCGGAACATTTATATATTGCTCCTATTGGCCCATCCTTTTCAAGAGTCGGGGTCATCCTCTTTCGGGGAAAAATAAACATTGGCGGGACATATCCACCTGCAGCACTCATAGCGCAGAGCATAGTGATATTCTTACCCCTTTCCCAACTTGTTATGGACCCTACTCTCTTTTGTCCCGTTGCAGCTAATACTTTTTCAGGATCTTGGACGGTAGTGATGCCAGTTTCGTCACAATTGTATATGTTTTTCGGTAAAAATTTGTATTTTCCCATTAATTCTTCTAGCAGCTTATAGAATCGTTGAACTTCAGTCTTGTTGAAGGCTGTAACCCTATTTATGCTAGTAGCTTCGGGCTTCCGCACAGAAATATTATTCCTGGTAACAAATCCCTCAAACCAAACTCGACCAGCCAATCTTGAACTCGTATTAAAATTGTGTTTCAGATTTAAGGCTTCAGCGTATTCAAATGCTGCTCTT
Source organism: Phlogophora meticulosa (assembly GCA_905147745.2). NCBI lineage: Eukaryota > Metazoa > Arthropoda > Insecta > Lepidoptera > Noctuidae > Phlogophora > Phlogophora meticulosa. The sequence continues at coordinate 1,260,395 of LR990524.1, read as the reverse complement.
TTTATTTGGTTTGGGGTGCACCCGTAGAATATGTTAGCCATTTTTTTGATTATGTCCGCTAATTCTTTTTCCATCTCAGAAGTGAAGACAGTATTACGGCCGAGACGAGGTGCCTTAACTATATTTTTTTTGTACCTCTTGTGAAGACTGGCAAATGGAATATTCATGGTCTTGGCCGCTTTTCGTATTGAATAATTCTGTTCATCTATGAGCTTTACAGCCTTTTCCAGGTGGTCTATAGTCCAATTAGCTTTATTAGTCTTTCTAGAACGAACTTTCGGCATCTACAAACAAAAAATAATACTGTTTTACCGAGATTAGGTTGTGTGGGCAATGGGGATCAGTATGTAGGTAATTGGGATCACCTGACTCCGATTACCTACATGGGCAAACTGACGGAAAAAAAAATCCTGAGGAGAAATTATAGGTTATAATAACAATAAAGCTGTTGAATTGCACACTAAAATGCTACGACTATTACACATTACAAGTACAGTAATAAATATTTGGTATTTTGTGATTTACCTTCGGATTTATCAACTCGAAAAATTAGATGAAAATGGCGCGAAACCTTCACACACCTGTTACTCTCCGACGCGTCGCGCGAACTGAGCCAATCAACGGCCGCGCACGGGAATGACGTAATGCTAGCGTGTAGTTATGTTAGCATCGTTTGGTTGCGTTCGGTTTTTGTTATTTTGAGGTGATCACCATTGCCAACTGACTCCCATTGCCTACATTTCCCCTACATCAAAAAGAACCTTTTTTAACTTCTGTCTATAATGCTATTGTAAATGGAGTAGGTATAGACGGGCGTTTTTCAAAAAGTTTTTTCGTGACGAAATAGGTGTTCCCATATTTGTCAAACTTTTTATTTGACCTAACTATATCAAATGTCATAGGAAATATACATTATTATTTGAAAAAGATATCATTTTATGTAAAATATTATCGATTGATGAAAATTTTAATTTTGTTATGTAATGTAACAATGAACTGCTCCATTTCGTCACTTTAATCAGTAATCAAATTAGCAAAAAATAAACAGTTTTATACGAAACAAGTATTTTTTTGTGAAATTCAATGAATAGAAGCTATGAAAAGTCAATACGTAATACAAAATATTTAATAATCAAAAAGTTTTACAGCGTAAATGATGACACAAAAAAATTACTTCAAATTTTTTACGAGTATTCGCTAATTGCAAAAAAAATATCAAAACAAAATTAAAAAATTACTTCAACAAACTAATTCGCTTATTACCCAAAAAAAAAGAAATTAAAAACTTAACTTCGAATAATAATAATCATTTATTACAAGTAACAAGACTCATAGTGTTAGTAACAATACTTATAAACTATGTTAGTAAAACAATCAGAGAGACAAAAACCAGACATAAAAACATAAACAACGCAGATGACGGCAGATGATGACTACTGCAAGGTTACAGGCTCAGCCGAAACCTTGCAGCAGTGGTTTACAAAAACACAATCCAACCTACTTGCTATCATAGACAGGATGCTGTTGGCACTGCCCCGCACCCTACGGACCAAGGTTGCTCATCGCTTTCGCATCGTCGCGAAAAAGCAGTTTACGCGAGCTTTAGCAAACATCCCTGATGCGCTGCAGTATCGGGGCAACCCCATCAGCACCCTGAATGAATTATTATACTGGACGCGAAGGGCGCCGTATGATTTTTGAGTATAATGTACCCACAGTGCACAAGTGTAAAAAGACGTGCAATAAGCACTAAATATAGTGCGCTTGACTTCCTTAGAGGCACGCCTGAACCTGCGGGCAATCATGTTAGCTCTCACACACAGCGCCCTCCGCTTCCTGTCAATATCCTCGTCATCCCTGAGGCCAGTGGTCAATAAGTGACCCAGATATTTAAAGCGGTCTACCCTCACAAGCGATACACCGCCCAACTTAACTGGAGGTACCGCTTCTGGGTTATTTCCCCTGGCCACAAATACCATGACGACACTCTTTTTAACGTTATATGTCAGACCATGCATTCTGGCATATTGTTCGCAAGTGGCTACGAATTTTTTAAGCCCGCAGGTTGACGCACTCAGCAGCACCATGTCATCCGCATAGCTAATGTTATTGCAACATACACCATCAATATGACATCCGACACGCATGCTGCTAAGTGCGCCAATCAGATCGTTCACGTATAGGTTGAAAAGCGTAGGGGAGCACAACCCCCCCTGCCTCACCCCGCACTGCAACCCATACGGTCTAGACAGGGCGCCAGCCCATCTCACACTATTGACTTGGTTTCCGTACCAGTACTTAATTACATTAGTCACCTCTGATGGCAAGTTCACCTCTTCCATCTTCTTCCATAAAATGTCGTAGGAAACCAAGTCAAAAGCTTTGCTCAAATCCAGGAAACAAGAGTAAACTGGAGTGTGGCGATCCGTGTAGTACTTCACAGTGTGCTTCACACTCAATATAGCGCTTTCAGTGGATAATCCTGAACTAAAGCCAAACTGGTTATCATGGACACGTATATGAGTACTAAGTTGAGCATTTAGCACACTGTCAAACACTTTCGACATGATTGTGGCAAGAGATATTGGCCTATAATTGTTTTTATCGCCCAAGTCACCAGTTTTATTTTTGACGATGGGTACCACTGTTGTTTTTATCATGTCACTCGGCATATAAGCATGACCCAAACAAAAAGTAAAAAGCATAGCCAGCACTCTCGGCAAATGCGGACCAGCAAATCTGAGATGCTCAATGCTGAGACTGTCATGACCAGGAGATTTTCCTCGGCGCATCGCATTTATTACGTTCTGGAGCATTTTAGCAGTAATTTTGACTCCCAGTTCATTCCGTGGCTCAACATTGAGCATCGACCTAGATGGGCCTAGTGGTGACTGCACACTGAAGTGATCTACAAAAAGGTCAGCTATTTCTTTTGCATCACTCACACCATCGACACAAACAGGGAGGCCTGGCTTGCCCTTTAACTTATTTGTATGCTTCCAAAAAGATCGAAAATCGTTTTTGAGATGCTGTGAAGCTAAAATATCCATTTTAATTTGAGTCTCATGGTAATGACTAAGTAATATAATTATTCACAGAAACACGTTAAACAAATATAATCAAAGTGTTGCTGTCCAGAACTACATGTTATACAATTAAATTATTTGCATGCCATGCACTTGATCATAGGAGCATATACAGGAAAATTCTCCTTGCAACCGTTACATTCTATTTGTCGTTTTATAACTGTTCTAATAGCTTTATTTTCATTCCGTGTAGAACGTTTTGGTTTTCTAAGAATCATATCAGTTTCTACTAATAATCCACGTTTGCGGGGACTACTCATATTACGGTTCGTCTCAGATAATATTCTTTTTGATGGTAATTCATGTCTTAAATCGTTAAAATTACAGCACATATTTTTTATGTACTTGGCAACATACATTGAGGATCTGGATTTGTAGAATCACTAATTATATCACTTTCGAAAGGTTGTAAAGCAATATCGTCTAGAGGAAATATTAAGGAAGGAATGTCATCAATATTTTCCATGATTTGTTCTGAAATTACATTATTATTATGCTCTTGTGTAATTACCATCAAAGAATCATCTGGTATATCATAAATACAATCTTTACTATCTAGTATTATTTCTGTAGCTTCCTTATTTATCTTTTATTCACTACTATCACTTTTGGAATACCATTCATCGTTCATTACTTCACTTTTAGCACTTTTACCACACGTCTCATCCCTTGCTATTTTAACGTCATTGCCTACGACATATTCTTTGTCATTTACCCTGCCACTTCTTATTATTGCACTATCATTATTCTCTGCACTTTTCACCACCCTCTCATCTGTGATTACTTCATTATCTATTTCCCTGTTAACATCACAAAAAAAATCTGCGACACATCTTTCAATTCTCGGCATATTATTATTGACAGCCAGATTTTGCAATTGATTATTTAAGGGAACTATATTTTCTATAGCTCCACGATCCTAGCACCTCATATGCGATATTTCGATTGACCATATATACCATCTAAAAGGTCAGAAAATGGTCATAAAAGGTCAATCGGTTTGATTAATTGGTCAGTGATAGAAAAAAAATAATTAACCATCAAACTTTTTCAAGGTCAATTAATAATTTTAGCACCTCATTTCTCTTAAATACCAAAAATGACGGCTTTATTCGATAGAGGATGATCTACTGATAATTGGTCAGCCAAAATAAATTATTGGTCAGATCAATTTTATTTTATAAAAATTAATTAAGTCGCGTAGACAGTCGTGCGCATGCGCCGGGACTCCTACAGGATAGTAAACGCAAGAATTACGAGTCTCTACTATAAAACAAACAAAGTTAGGACATGATTTTTCTTTTATTCCCTGTTATAAATAATTAAAAAAATATTATTTAAAAAATAACATTTACACTTAAATGCATACTAACTATTTTACCGTGTATTACATGAGGGGTATAAAAGCAAAAACGCCACTGTCCAAAAACAATATTTTGCGAAAATGAAGAAAAATGTCTCTGGCCTATATGGGTATAGAGTAAACTAAATTAAAATATTTTTTTAATTCTGAATTTGTTACTTGTTTAAAAATACGTTCTAACAAAATTAAATTTATTGTCGATCACACGATAGTTTCCTCTTTTATTATACATATTATGTTCAACTTTACCATTTATTCTTAAACTACTCTTCGTAGAAATAACTGCTTGAGCACAATTTTTTAGTTAGATTTATTATAATAATATAATATTTTGTAATCTGTCTTTTGTAAAGAGCCTAAAAAGACAGGTTCCCCAAACCTTTTATGAAATACAACGAATTAGATAACGTTGCTAAATTGAAGAGTACAACGTTTTGTCGGTTAACCAGACGCCTTTGTTGACATGAGTATGACAGCGCTCTTGACATTTGCGAATATATGCAAATCGATTTTGTTAAATTGTGATATTATTAGCTTGTTTCTTTGTTTTGTTTTTGTTATTGTTTTGTTTTCGTTATTTAGTTATTGTTAGTTTTTGTTATTTATCGTTATTGGTTTTTAAATTCGTATCGTGGAAAAATGAGTGAACCCGAGGCTGGTACTAGCCAGACCAACTTCGTGCACACATTTCCATCACCGAAGAAGAAACGCTTCAAAACCGGACCTCTTTCATCATCTGAGAAACAGAGATTGATAAATGTGTTTAAATATGTAGAAGAAACATGACCCAAAGATTGTTTTCCGTCAAAAACAGACATAGTGCAAAAAACTGGTGAAATAATGGGATGTCTGTACCAACTGTGTATAGTAGTGATGGTAATTAATGCGATTTCGCATAAATTTCATTAGCATGCGAATTCTCGAGTCTTAGCATGTTAATTGCTATTGCTATGCTATTTGCTAATATAACGATAATTGACAATAAGTAATTATATGAATTATGTTATTATACGAATTATTAAAGAGCGCGTTCGCCTTATGAAGCGTGCGTTTAGTTTGCTCGCCGATAACGTTTTATTTCTGCTAGTACACTTGCATTGTGTTGTGATTATGATATTGATCATATTATTATAATTAAAAATATTTGACAATTTAAAACCTTTTGTTGTTTAAGATTTTGTGAACTTTCCTTCATACTTTATCCAGGCTTAGGACTGGCAGTAAAATGTTAAAAAAACTGGCGTATTTATAAGTTCACTTGATCGTATTTACATGATTTAGTTTTTACATATAATGTACATTATTTACAAATTTACTCAACATTAATTTATGGCATTAGTTTTTTGTAGTCGGAATTTTTCAAATTGAAATTTAAAAATACCAACTGTTCGGTTTTTTCGACAGAAAGCCTTGTTCTTCTCTCTGACAAGGTGTAACCAGCTTTTGAAAAAAGTCTTTCACTGGGCACTGAAGTCGCGACTATGTTGCAGTTTGTAGTAAACAATTTGCCGAGATGCGGATATTTGTATCGGCCGCTGGATCGCCACCACTCGCAAGGGTCACAGCTATTTTGTACAAACTCATCTTGTAGGTACAATTCTACTTCCCGTTGAGCGGTTTGAAAAAGATTTTGGTTAGGGTTAACCCTTTTTTTTTCTAAGATTAAATTTCTTTTTCTCCACAAACTAATTTCCTCGTCGTCCTCCCTGCTTGACTGAGGTTCCGCGGTAGCTAAAGGAGCTAGCCCTGTCTCGTCTGTCATGAGATTATAGACTTTTGTCACTAGGTTGGACTTGGCTCTTTCAGCTGCACTTTCGTCAATGAACATTGATATTTTGTACCTCGGGTCCAATATTGTGCACAATGCTAAAGATTGCTCGTGCTCAAGATCTCCAAATCTACTTTTTAATTGGGTTTCGATGCATTGAACTATGTTTTTTATAGCATCAAAATAAGTTGGTTTTCGTTTTAGCTCTTCCATCACATCATTCAACGCGCTTATGACGGCAATAGCTTTTGAAGCGCACACATATTTTTCTGCACTTAGTTCTTTCGTCGCTTCATCAAATGGTTTTAATACTTTGCAGAGCTGTCTAAGCGCGGTCCACTCTTCACCTGTTATTATAGGTAAATCTACGTCGAGAATTGGTGTCGTTGCTTTGACCGCATCTTTAAGTTGGATAAAACGTTCTATCATAAAATAGGTGGAGTTCCATCTTGTTGGCACTGAATTAATCAGGACCAAAGGTTGGCTAGCGCCTTGTACTTTGACTTGGTACTCCATAAGCTTTTCTTTGGCCTTGTAGCTAGCTCGATAGTACGTCACTATTTTCTTTACTTTTTTTAAAGTGTCGTCCAATATTCTTAACGGGTGCTGCAAAGTGAGGTTCAGCTTATGAGCCATGCAGCCACAATGTGTCCAGCCTAAAATATTGATTGCTCCGACTATATTCGCAGCATTATCCGTTACACAAAAATTAATCTTATCTAATATACCCCATTCCATACACGTGTTTCTTAAAACTGATGCAAGATTTTGACTTGTATGTCCACCATGCATTACACTGCATTTCAGCACCACGGATTTAAATTCAAACTCATTGTTAATAAAATGAGCAGTGACACCTATAAAAGCGTCCATTGAAACAGACGTCCAGCAATCGGTAGTTAGACAAATTGTTACTGCTTCCTGACGCAACATTCTTTTCTGGTCTTCTAAACATCTGTGATATAAAAATGGTATTAGCCTTTCTGATAACACTTTACGCCCCGGTAAAACATAATTAGGGTTTAACGCCTCTACAAATTCTACAAAATCAGGTTCATCAACGATATAGAACGGTTGGTACGTTCTTGCAATGAGCTTCAAAAACATGGCATCTATATGCTTTTTTTCTTCGGTACGTAAAGGTCTTCGAAGTCGTGCATATTCTAAAATATTTCTTTGGGTCCCGGTTCTGGTAGCAGTGTTTTCCTGTCGGGATTCCCCAACATAGTACTCCTGGTGCGCTGATGTAGACGGCATAGATCCCGGTTGAACTGGTTGCGAAGGTGCAGGTGCATCAGCATTCTGCAGCTGACGCACTTGTACCGAACGGGACCGAGTCGGTTCACTTTCGGCTAAAAAGCTATTGTAATGGCCAATGTGTTTAAGTTTTAGATGGGTTTTTAAATTGGTGATTGATGTTCGATATGATAGGTTTTTAGAGCACTGATTACAGTTGGCAATTTTATTTTCACCAGCAACATTTGAAAAATAATCCCAAATAGGGTTAGTTCGGTGAGACATTTTCACGTCCAAAAGTTTATTTACCTATAAGTACCTACTTACACTAAAATATTTGTATAATACAAAACCTAAAATTATTATTTACACTTTTATACACAACCACTTCTCACTACTTTTAACTAGGTACCTACTATTGTTTACAGATAGGTACCTAATGAGTTCACACTATTATCAATTTAAGTACAATAATAAGCGTAAAGGTGCGTACGGATAGCGCGTTCCTGTGTTACGCGTAGTTGGGAAACACTGTCCACGCGTACATTGGATACGCGTACAGCTCCTGTACGGACCGCCGCGAACCTGTACGCGAGGTCAATCGATCCAGAGCGCTCCGCGAGCCCCAGTCATTCGCCATGACTCCGACAAACTTAGCGGTTGCGTGCACCACCACTGCTGCGGCGTTAGTCATTATTCAACACATTTTAAATAAAAAAAAGAGAAACAAACGGAAACCTAGATGGTGGATGAAAAAATTGTTTCGTGAAAGATTACAGTGATTTTAATTTAAGTACTTAAAGAAGTTTTATTAAATTATATTTAAGAATTTTCTGAATTATTCTTCTTGTTCTTGAACGTAACGTAATATTTCAGAAATTTCATTTTGATTATCCTCCGCTTCCTTTGGAGTTTCCGCTGTTGATGTAGGTGCAGTTTGTGCTGGAATTGGCGTGTCGCTGTAATTGCTTTGGCGTGAGGTAGAGTTGGTTAAATCCGTTGAATAGGCACCGGTATAATACCCATACTGACCAGGTAATTGGCCCATATCAGCTTGAAATATAACATTATTGATAGCATGTTTTACTAGTGTAAATGTTCGCGAGTCGTATTTTTTCAATTCATACGCAATGTGGGTCCCAAAAGAAGTGTAACAGTCTTCTTCCTTGGATAGATATTGTACACTGTGCTTGAGTAATCCCACTGCTTCTGTTAATGTGGCAGTGTCATCGTTATTACGGCGCCTTTTATTTCTGAATGATGTGTTGTGCTGTTGTTGTGTGGATGAGGCAGAATTCCTGGGTGTTTGTTGTATGGACGATGAAGAATTACTAGGTGCTTGTTGTGTGGATGAAGTCAAATCACTAGGTACTTGTTGCGTGGTTGAGGCAGAATCACTGGCTAATTGTTCATCATTTGATATAGATTCATGCACATTCTGTGTGTTGTTGCTGGTAGTTATCTGAAAAATAAAATAAGAAAAACTTTAACTTAGATGAAATAATTTGTTACAGCTACCCGAGACTGAAAATCAATGGATGGCCGTTGCAAAAGAATTTGAAGAAAAGTGGAACTTTCCTCATGCAATAGGCGCAATGGACGGCAAACATGTTTGCCTTCAAGCACCATTAAATAGTGGAACGGAATTTTACAATTATAAACAATATTCTAGCATTGTATTGTTAGCATTAGTTGACGCTGATTACAATTTTATGTACGTAAATGTTGGATGTCAAGGGCGCATATCAGATGGAGGTGTTTTTAAAAACACTTCCTTGTACCGGAACCTTGAAAACAAAAGCCTAAATTTACCGAATCCTGAAATACTACAAACTCCTTACAATGTGAAGGTACCGTATATAATTCTGTGTGATAAAGCATTTGCCCTCAGTGAATATACCATGAAACCCTTTTCGGGTAATCCAGAAAGAGGATCTATTGAAAGAATATTCAATTATCGTCTATCAAGAGCAAGGAGGGTAGTTGAGAATGCATTTGGGATACTGAGTTCGGTGTTTCGAGTACTACGAAAACCAATGCTTTTGGAACCGGAAAAAGCTACAAAAATTGTATTGGCAACTGTTTATTTACACAATTTTTTACGAAAAAGCAGACTATCAAATATTTACGCATATACGAATGCATTTGACTCTGAACAGCGAGGAGAGCTTGTTCCAGGTGCATGGCGACAAGACCAACAGCAATTAACTTCTTTTTTTCCTTTACACAGTGTACCTAGGAGATCGCCCGATACTCCTACTCATATACGTTTACATCTGGCGGAACACTTTGTTAATAATGCCCCCCTTGAGTGGCAAAATAATCACTAAGTTTTAATGTGACATTTATATTATATAAAACGTGTACTAACTACACGGATTAACGTAGGCTAAAATAATATGTATGATGGTGGTGGCGTGGGTTTGTACTCAGTGAAAGACACTACGCTTAGAGTACATAAACAGTTTATTAGCGCACAGTGACTTGTACAACTATTGGAACTATAACTATATTCTAACATACATAAAAAACAAAACTTTTGGCGGGAGCGAGCAAGAGCCGCGGAATCGATTGAAACGTTACTTGCGTGCGGAGCGGGCGCGCGCGACTCAAGGATAGGTTACACAGTGCGAGCTGCTGATGTGGCAGTAGACAGCTACTGTGCCTATGTACTCGTATGACAGTAGCTCGACTCGCCTCGCACGGTCACACTATGCAAGCTGCTGGCTTCGCAGAAGACAGCTACTGCACCAGTGTACTGGCATATTCGTCAATGGCAATTCGTCTGCAATGTTGTCGCAAAATACACGTTTAATCACAGTACATACCACAATAAAAGCGGTTACGAAAATACTTTGTGTTGAAATGCTTAGAATTGAAAGAGCTATACAAAAAAAGAAGAAGAAAAGAAGTATTTGGGTCAGGGATTGGTTGCAAAAAAAAGGGGCAACGCATACAATATTTAAAGAGCTATATGATGAAGATCCCCGAGAATATAAAGCGGTTATGAGAGTGACACCTGAACAAGTGGAAATACTTTTAAATTTAATTGCTCCAAAAATTCAACGTGATGATACACTGATGAGGGATGCGATACCTGCAAGGGTGAAGTTGGAAATAACTCTGGTATACCTTTCTTCTGGGATATCGTATAGACTATTGTCGGTATTTTTCAGAGTTTCAAAAGCATCCATAATTAAAATAATACCAGAAGTGTGTGCTGCTATCAATGAAAGTCTAAAAGGTTATATCAAAGTAAGTAATTTTTATTATTCTTAATCAAATTCACAACGGATTTGTTAAAGTTTTTGCACATATTAAACGTGAACTTAACATAGTAATACTTAATAACTACAGTACTACATAGCTTATTTCGTTATTTTAGAGATTGATATTGCTGAAGAAAGTATATCATTACGGAGTATAGATTGTGAAGATTGATCCAGCAGTGGCGTAGAGTTTGCAGATATTGTAGGTTCAACAGGTTGATAATTTACAGACATTGTTTGTGAAGGATTTACTGGAGCTGCGAACACTACAGGCTGTGATGACAGCGTACATTCATTATGGAGTATAGATTGTGAAGATTGTTCCAGTTGTGTAGAGTGTGCAGATATTGTAGGTCCAACAAGTTGATAATTTACTGCAGGCTGTGGTGATGGCGTACATTCAGAACTGTAATCAGAAGGTGTATACACAATTCTAGCACAGAGGGCGCTTTTACGGTATCTAGAGAGTATTGCCTGTATTTCATCTGTCGCATCAATTCTATCAATCGGAGGTAACTGTTTGAGCTGCAGTGCTACATGTCTTCCAATAACATCACATTCATCTTCTAATTCTCTTGGAATCGCTGCAGACACGTTTACTAAACTGTTATTTAGTTCTTTGAGCTCATTCACAGCTGCTTGAATTTCAGACCGTTCTGATGATACTTTCGTCTTTAATTTTGGAGTTTTTGGTGGCCTCATCACTTTTGTAGGAACGGCGTTGTTGCTATTGACACTAGCATCAAGGTCCTCGTTATTCATGGCCTCGTTTCCTGACATTGATCCAACGTTGCTTCCTGACGTTGACGCATGATTTGGTTCCTGAAATTAATGTTACTCTTTTATTTTTCAGATACCCAATGTGGAAGAATGGCAAGATATAGAAGTAGGATTCGCTTCGAGGTGGAATTTCCCGAATTGCTGTGGAGCTATTGATGGGAAACACATAACAATTCAAGCACCACCAAATTGTGGCAGTGAATATTATAACTACAAAGGAACAAACAGTATAGTGCTCATGGCCGTCGTAGATCACGATTATACTTTCAGATATGTAGATATAGGCTCATACGGTCGTAATGCAGATGGTGGGGTATTTCAAAACTGCTCTTTGTATCCGTATCTAGAAAACAATTTATTGTTGCCTGAAAATGGTATTCTAGTTGGAGATGATGCCTTCCCTTTGAAGCCGTATTTACTAAAGCCCTACAAAAATATATTGACTACCGCAGAAAAGATATATAATTATAGATTGAGCAGAGCAAGAAGGATTGTGGAGAATGGGTTTGGCATTCTAGCATCTCGTTTTCGTGTTTTGGGAAAGCCAATTCAAGTTAAAGAGGAAACTACGATAAAGATCGTCTTATGTGCATGTACATTACACAATTGGTTACGTACCACTGCATCAAGCACTTATACACCACCAGGAACTACAGATTATGAAGACATCATAAACTTTCAAATCATTCTGGGGCAGTGGAGGTCCGAAATTAATGAATTACCGAGTATTCGTCGCTCGAGAATCAATAATAGATCGAAAGCAATAGCAGAGAAAATGCGTGATAAATATAAAAATTATTTCAATGGCGAGGGAGCAGTTACGTGGCAAAATGATATGATTGTGTAATTAGAAATAAAATACTTACCAGATTACTTAGTGTTTCTTTTTCTTTTAGATTTATTATTTTCATAATATAATCCATAGAATCGAACCACTTGATAGATGGTTTATAGATCTCATCAGTGCCAGATCCACTTTTTTTGCTTTTTTCAATTTTCAATAACTCCTGGTTATACGTAGAACGTAAATTTTTGATTTTTTTTGTAACTTCATTCGTGTTTTGTAAATTAAATTCCATGCGGATGTGTTCTAACGACGCTTTACGCAAATCTCTGTTCTTATAATTAGGATCCAAACAATTCCATAAGTTCGTTTGATCTTTGTATAGCTCCACAAACTTTATATTTTGATCGGATGTCCATCTTTCCGCCATTTTGACGCCGAAACAAGAAACACTGTAGCGTGGGCCCGAGCGTACGAGCTACTGTCATTTCGCAAAATCGTGCGAGTTGACGACCGAGCGGCGTGCGAGTGGCGTGGTGGGGGAAGGCAAGTAGCGAGTAAAAACAAAAAATGTTGAAGTAACTCGGACGCGAGCTACTGTCCCACTCGCACATGACAGTAACTCGTATGATGCGGTCACACGGTGCAAGTAACTGCACCTCAGTAACTGACTCGGTCAGCTCGCATGCCAGCTCGCACTGTGTAACCTAGGCTTCAGACTGGCGACTGGCCTCGGGAGTCGGGCGCGGGATCGGAGCGCGAGGGACGCCGCCGGTGGCGGCGTGTGCGCGGAGCGCATGCGCGGCGCTTGCGCGGCGTCTGGCCGATTGTGTGACCGCGCACCGTACCTACCGAGTTTCAAACACTATTTAACGCGCGTAATATATGTATAATAAAATTGAAAAAGCCTCATAAAGCAGCTGGTAAGTATAAATATAATAACGTTAATAACTAATCGTAATTACTTACAGTAGTCTCCGTTGTTGGCATTGGTTTGTCCTTATCATTTAGAAAAGTAAAATATTCAGATGCAAACCACTTCGATATATTGAGATGTATGTAAAAGGTTAGGGTAATAAAAGAGAAGATCACTGCTTGGTTCCCATTGGAAAAGTATATTGAAAACTAACAATTATACATGAATGCATTCAAGTAGTACATAGCGCTAAGTCAACAATAATATGAGACGTTAATATAAAGGAGCATACTAACTAACAATATAAAGGAACATACACACTTCACCTCCGACAATGTAGAAAAAAAAAATCATACATTATATTATTATTTTTTTGTTTGAAACAAATGGTTTGGTTCTATTTTTATGAACAATATCTATTTTATTATTTTTCATTATTTTAACATTGCATCCTAAATCTTCAAGAACAGCGAATGGACCATTATATAAAGGACTCAATTTTCCTCCAACTTCATTTTTTACCAATAACAAATCATCCTTATTGTAGTGAATTGAGTTCACATTTCTATCATAATAACTAGTTTTACGATTACATTTACTTAAAATTAAATTATTTCTAGCGTCTTTACTAGCTACTTGAAGTTTATATCTAAGGTTACTGCAGTAATTTTCTGGATTATATAAAGGTTCAATTACATTACTTAGCCTAGAAGGGACATTACATGGTCTGCCAAAAACAAGCTCAAACGGTTGGTATTTAGTTGCCGAATGAACGGTTGTGTTATAGCTGAAACACCAATATGATAACCAATGTGACCATGATTGTGGATTATTATGACACTGAATTCTAAGGAATGCTCCTAAATTCTTATGTGAATTTTCTAATGAACCAACTGATTGATGATGATAAGCCGTAGATGATATTTTTTCTATATTTAAAAGCTTACAAACCTCTTCCATTGTTGACGACATAAATTCAGCACCTCGATCAGTTGCTATTGTTTTTGGTAAACCAAACCTTAAAATAAAATTATCTACTAATGCTTTACTTACAGTTACGGTATCCTTAGTTTTAAGTGGATAGGCCTCTACAAACTTACTCAGCTCACATTGCAGACTAAGAATGTATACATTACCTTCATAATCTTGAGGTAGCGGACCAACTATATCCAAAAATATTTTTTGGAATGCATACGACGCCGTGGTAGTAATGCACATGGGTTCCTTAATGTACTTACTATGCTTCATCTTTTGACATTTATCGCAAGTTTTTACGAAATCTTGAACGTCTTTTTCAAGTCCTGGCCAGTAAAATTGTTTTTTAATATTGTTTATCATTCTGCGCATACCAGCATGACCACTAGTCGGCAGTAAATGAAAATCGTGTAGTATAAACTTTATGTCTTCATCTTTAGTAATCCTCGTAATACCTCTTAATACATGTACTCGTGGCCCGGGCCAAGTTTTTAATAAATCGATTTCTTTGCATAACTCTTCTAGGAAGTTAGCGTTATTTTTATCTTTTATCATACAAATCTCTTTGATACTTAATTTCTTACAAAATTTGCTCAACTTTGACACAAATTCGGCTCGCGTAAAATGTGACTTAAAATTGAGGTTTATGAATAAAATCTTTTTATTTTCTGCATAAGCAAAACATTCATCTTGGAATAAAATCCTATGATTTTTCATTAACTTATTTAATTCATCTTCTTCTATTAACTTCATTTCGACAGAATCGTTCGGTTTCTTTAATACTTCCGCAACTCTTGGTTGATCAGACCTCGTGTCGTCGGACCTACTAAATAAATCTGAACTTTCTACATTTTCCGCCTCAGTCATTTTATTCTTTTGAGCTCTAGTTAATACATTTACTTCGTCAAGCATATTCTTTAATTCATCCGATGTTATTACAATTCTCGACAATGCATCCGCGGCAACATTGTCTTTTCCTTTAACGTATACTATCTCAAAATCATATTCCTCTAATGTTAATCTAAATTTCATCAAACGACTTGAAGGATCTTTCATCCCAAAAAGATATATTAGTGGTTTATGATCCGTTTCAATGATAAAATGTTTGCCATAAAGATATGGCCTGAAATATTTAACAGACCAAACAATGGCTAGCAATTCTTTTTGTATTGTTGGGTAATTTCTTTCAGCCTTGTTTAATGGTCGACTTGCATATGCAATTGGTTTCATATTTTTGTTACAAAGAACTGATCCAATTGCTAACCCGGACGCATCAGTTTTTAAAATAAATTCACTATTATCTGCGAAATCGGGGTATTGTAGAATTGGTGGGTTAGTCATATATTGCTTAAGGCTGTCAAATGATTCTTGACAACATTTTGACCAAATAAAAGGTTCATTTTTTCTGCACAATTTATTAAGCGGTGCTGTTATTTCAGCAAAAGATGGAATAAATTTTCTATAATAATTGCAGAAGGCAATAAACCGTTTTATTTCTTCAGAAGATTGTGGTATAGGATATTCAAGCAAAACTTTAATTTTTTCTGGGTCTGGTAAGACACCTTGTGCTGACACAACATGACCAAGATATAACAGTTCCTTTTTTCAGAATTGACACTTAGTGGGATTTAGTTTTAAATTTACTTTTCTTAATCTTTCAAATATATCTATTAAATTGCGATTATGAGATTCTAAATTACGACCAAAAACAATTAAATCGTCAAGATAAACAAAACATTTGTCAAAAGTTAAACCAGATAAAGCCACTGTCATTACCCTACTAAAAGCACTTGGGGAAATTTTTAAACCCATTGGTAGACGTTTCATTTGAAACTGTCCAGAATTTGTACTAAATGCAGTAAATTTCCTACTTGAAGGTTCTAAAGCTACTTGATAATAACCTGAATGTAAATCAAGATGGCTAAACAAAATAGCTCCTGAGAGAGAATCTAAAATTTCAGTTATGTTAGGTAATGGAAATTTGTCATCTTGAATTTTTTCGTTCAGTTTACGATAGTCTATTACCAAACGCCATTTCTTCTCACCATTTTCAGTATTTTTCTTGGGTACTAGTAATATTGGACTAGACCATTCACTTTGCGTTTCCTCAATAATATCATCGTTTATCATATTTTGTATTTGTTTATTTAGTTCTGCCTTTAATGATTGTGGTAATCGGTAAGGTTTTGTGTAAATAGGACTAGTATTGGATTTTAATGTTATTGTTTGCTCATAAATATTAGTAGTTGTTAATTTATCGCTAGGCAAATGAAAAACATCTGAATACTTTTCACAAATATCTTCAATAGATGTTTTTTCCTCAGAATTAAGATGTTGTAATTTTAATAATGTTTTTAAAGTTTCTGCTCTAGTTGCATTTGCTTTATTTTTATCATATTGATAGCAATCGAATACAGATAAAGGTTTTAAGATTGGTGTAAATATTGGAATACGTATATCTTTTTCACCTACATTTAAAATTTTAACAGGTATTTTATCGACATTTGCTTTTACTATAGCACCAGCTAAAAATAAATTATTCCCTAAGTCTTCGGCGTAAACAACACTATCTTCTTTTGAATATGTATTTATTTTTATGTAATGGATAGATTCGCATCGCGCCGGAATAGTTAAAAATTCAGAATTGCATTCTGATTTATCAAATATCGGCGTTTTTATTTCTTTCTCATTTATTTGTAATGTTACAATTTTTGTCTCTAAATTTATCTTTGCTAGATACTTGGTCAAAAAGTCTAACCCGATAATACCATCGGCCTTAAGAGGTAAGTTCTTAAATACATGGAACTTATGTTTAAATGATTCACCATTATCCAATGACAATGTTAGATAAACATGACCTTGTGAGTGTATTTGACCTCCTATGCCATTGACTAAAACATTATTTCTGAAGATATCTATATTTTGTGGCAAACTTTCCTTTCGTATAATTGACAAAGAAGCTCCTGTATCTAATAACCAGTAATATAAGCTGTTTCCTAAATTAAATGAAATTAATTTCGTTAGTCCGTTAAAAGCAAATATTTCACTTTGATTCACGAAAAAATTTTAATTGATCTTTTTGTTCTGTTTCTTGACCCCTGTTATTTGTTGGCTCAGTTACTTGCGCCGAATAAATTCTGCGGGTATTTCCTCTATAATTATTATTCCGAAAATTTCTGCCTCTATAAGATTGTTGCGATCCCCTGTGATTGTAATTTCCACGTGGATTAGGGTTACCGCGATAATTATAGTATTTAGAATAATATTGTCCTCGTACATACCTATTTGATGATTGTCCTCGTCCTTGAGTACCTCTTCCTCCATGTTGCTGATATCTCGAATGGTTGGCAGAGTTTCCTCTTTGTCCTCTATTATTTGATTTATTAGTAAAATGCATTACGTCACCTGAACCCGATGAAATCAAACAATCTTCATCCTTTGCAGCCTGTATAGCATCTTTTAGTGAGTTATAATTGCGAGATGCAACTATGGTGCTTAACCTAGAACTTCTTAATCCATCTGCAAATTTTCTAATGGCCAATTTTTCATTGATTGGCTTTAAAAGATTATATTTAGTAGACTCACCATCTGCTTGAGAAATTGTCAAGTCCGTAAAAAGTTGTTCAAGTTCTGTCCCATATTCATCAATTGTTCTAAACCCTTGGGAAGTATTTTGAAGTCGCGAATGAATTGCCGTGAATGACTTTTTAGTAAGTAGATGAGTACGCATATCCTTGACAAGTTCTGAAATAGATGTATAAGTCGCAGCCATTCGTAATTTCGCGTTTTCTGTTATCCTATTTTTTAAAACAAATTTTATTAATAAATCATTATCTGACGCGTTAATCATTTCTGAATACATTTCAATACCATCAATCAGTCGTTTCGTTACATTCTCTGTACCGTCCATAACAGGCAACAAACTACAAGCCGTTTTTAGGTCGAACTCCATTTTGACTATTTTAATATTTGGATCCGTACACAAATTATTAATGTCTTCGTAAAGTTCTTTAATATTTTTGAAAATATCTGATGCTGTGGATATAATCTTGGTATCCTGTTTTGATTTTAAAAGCAAAAACAATTCACCGCATGTGTCAAAAATATTTTTCGCTTCACCTAACTTAATTTCAATAGTTTGTCCAATATATCTGGATTTACCTTTTTTAACTAAATATTTCCTTATTTCTTTCAAATCGTTGTAATTTTCTACCAAGGTCTCAATCATAATCTAAAAATAAATTTCCTTACTTATAACAATTACATTATTGAACTAACTACGTACAAACAAAAGTGTAAAATTACATGCACCGGCGTAAAAAAAAAATGTCACACGTTTACATTATTGCAGCACTGTATCAAATTACATGAGTGTTTGTGCACGATTCTAGACAATTTACCGAAGAACATAATAACATTAATTATGGGCATGTATGCATTATGGGTTTTTAAACTAGTATCTACGTACTTAAAGTTCTTAAGATCAAATATTAGTTTGGACTTTCACTCGCGATATTTAAAACACTGATTTGTTCAATCGGTTATTTCACTTTTTTTTTCACTTTTTCATATTAAAAAGGTAACTCACTGTTATGTGGAAAACGCTGATGATTATGCCGCAGTTTCGACGTTCTGACGTCCCCGTAGTGATGCGCGGATACGTTGGATAGCCTGTAGACCAATTTCGTCCTGGATCCAGCGCTGATGGCACCTTTTGTAGACACGTACCAAAAAATAGCAGACTACCACACTAAAGATAGCCAGCATTGTGAAGACGGCGATGTTCATGCGCTCCACGTGTTCACCGACACCCTTCAATGTTGCTTCGTTGTTCCCGGCTGTGTTTTGGGTGATGAATACTTCATCTTTTTCAATCGCAGACCGACACATTTTGTTCGTTTATTATTTAGCTACCGAATAATGTAAACTGTGGCAGGGTCGCCATGAGATGTATGTAAAAGGTTAGGGTAATAAAAGAGGAGATCACTGCTTGGTTCCCATTGGAAAAGTATATTGAAAACTAACAATTATACATGAATGCATTCAAGTAGTACATAGCGCTAAGTCAACAATAATATGAGACGTTAATATAAAGGAGCATACTAACTAACAATATAAAGGAACATACACACTTCAATATATACATCATTAGCTCCTGTAAAAAAAAAAGATAAAAAAGTATATAGGCTATTATAAATATGTCAATTTACAATGCGAAAATACAATGCATAAAATGCGTAAATAAACAATTTAAAAACTTACCTGATCCTGTTACTAAACTTTTTTTGATTTTGCTCCTTTCTTTTCTATTAGTTGCTAATAAAGTTGTCATCTTTTTTTTTAATTCACCTATTGGAATGTTCAGTTCATTTGAAATTGCCTTCCATGCATCTTGGCGTAAATCGTTATTTCGATAATCAGTTAGTGTGCTATCCCACAAGACCCGGTGAAATTCATAAAGTTGAATCAATCTAATAATATTTTCATTATTGAAACTCGAAGAACACGCGTGTTTATTCATTTTGCCGTCCAAATATAGCGTACCCGGCCGCGTGCGTCCTCTTTGACGCGCGACCAAAAACCGACTGACGGTGGCTCGCGCTGCGAGTTGGCTCGCGCGGTACGCGTACCCCAAGAGTGAACGCGTAGCTGCAGGTATGGACTAGGCGTTCCGGATACGCGTAAACTGAGTACGCGTACCAGGGTACGCGCAATCCGTACGCACCTTAAGGCGAAATGCAATCGTGGTAGCGTAGGTTTTGAGGGGGTGAAGCAGACGCGGCGGGCGAGCGGCGCGCGGCGCCCCCCTCACGCTACTCGCGCGCTCTGTCGCACAGTGGGCTGAAATTGCGAAGTAGGGACTTAAGGATTTTAATACATCTTATTGGATTTTACGCATCAATTCAAGCATTTTATGTAATTTAATTTTTTTTTATATTCCTCGTAATTTAAGAGATATAGGCTCCTAAACTTTGTATGAAAAATAATGTGTGAAGCAAATATTTTTTAATATTCAATTAAAATAAATATTACCAATATTCCACATCACTCCTATGACGTCACTTGTTTTCAATAAAAACTCATTAGCACGATGAATGTTGAACGCGTCGGCCAATCAGAGATTGGAATTCAAAACCTGGGTTGCAAAAGGCGAAAACAAGGCTATGATGGAAAACAAAAAAAGAGTAATTCAAGAAGCTTTCAAAAACCAAACTGGGCTTTTAATAGATGTGGTAAAACAAGGACACGGAACAACCAATGACGGTAATACTGCTCGAAGATTTTTCACAAATACAGATATTACTGCTTCAATTACAGGTGTCGATAAAAATTTAATTAAAAGATTTGCAACTATTTTAGAAACTATGTCTTCGGGCCAGAGAATTGACCCTGTTAAGTTCAAGGACTACACAGATGCCACAATTAAGCTGTATATAGATTTGTACAAGTGGTATTACATGCCCTCCAGCGTACATAAAGTTCTTGCTCACGGAGCAGATATAATTGAGAACTTCGGATTAATTCCAATTGGAAAATTGTCAGAAGAGGCTGCTGAATCTAGAAACAAAGACTTTAGAAGATACCGCGAAAACCATTCACGAAAGTTCAGCAGGACAGCTTGTAATCAGGATATACTAAATAATTTGTTGATTAGTTCTGACCCTTACATTTCAACAAAGAGACACAAAATGATTCGTAAACACAAAGTACTTTCGGAAGAGGCAAAAGGTTTATTAATACATGATGATTCTGACGAAGATAATGAGCGAGAAAACATTGAATTTGTAAATGTAGAAAACATATAAATAGTAGCCGATTGCGAAACGGATGATGATTATTTATTCTAAATATATTACAAACTATTTTATTTACCGAAAAAATTGATTACGTTGTGGTTTAATACAATTTCGTATCCTTGGTTTGTTTGTGTGTGTGTGTGTGAGTGGATTAGGCCTCTTGGGGATACCACTTATTAAAAAAACGCGCTTTGTTCTCTACTTCAGGGGTGGTGTGGAAATGAGAATGAACAATGAAAATTCTCTGAAATCGCAGAAAATCGCAGCCCTACATATAGCTGACAATTTAGTAAAAAAAACATGTAATTCATATCTGCAAACGATATTTTGAGATGTCTTGAGAATTGGAAGAAATTCATATAAATATGTTTTCTTTCATACGAAAAAATAAATAATTTGCTATAACTTCGAAAATATTGAATTTTAGGAAAAATGTTAATTTATAAAAATATCTTGTATTTGATGCTAGAACCCGAATATCTAATAAAAAATTAAAGAATTGCATGTTGATTTTCATGTATCCCTAAGTCCATCGACGTCCGATTTCAGCCTACCGTGTGTCGCCCGGCTAAGCGGGAAGCTATTCATACGGTCTGCTTATAAATACATTTTCGCAAATGTATTTTTTATAGAATGCACCTAGGTAGGCATGCATGTGGCTTATTTTTGCATTTTATTGTAATTATTGTATTTTTAGGAGATCACTATCACATCTAAATCTTTATCCAAAAGCTACCTGGATATTTTCGCTTTTAGGGATAAGGCTGCTACATATTATACTGGTTTTAAAATCTTTTTAACAATGTGAATTCTTATAATATGATGTGTCTTATTAATATTTGCCTTTTTATAATTATCTATCTACTAATTATGAGTACTCGTACCTGCCTACTAATAAAACTACATAACAATATAATACGATCAGTACAAAAAATAGTACGTATTTTTTACTAGAATAAGAGATGGAAATTATGGAATACAGTAAAACCGGTTTTAAAAAACCTGGTTTTTTAAAACCGGTTATACTGTTATCCGGTTTCTTTCAAAATTAAAAACAAGTATATCCGTTTTTTACATTTATTTAAAATCAAAAATGGGGTATCATATTATTAGCTGCGTTGTGTAAAATGTCCACCATCGACCTGCAACTATTTTTCAGATCCTCTCAAAGGCATACCCCGGTTTCGGCGGGAATCTACCAACTCAGGAAGAACTTGTGTTTGGTAAAAGTTAATAAGTTTTGACTCCATTTTATTTTTCCAAAAGTCGTCATCTTTTTGGATATATATGACTTCCATTTTTTCATCTTCTCCTCCCCATATCCCGAAAATGCATCTCTGCTTGCCAGTCACTCTTAGTTGCCCTTGGGCCTGATAGTACCAGTTACTATTTTTGTTTATTGTAACTTCCCCAGTCTTTTTATTATATTTTAGAATTTGGATCTTGTTTTGTTTGATAGCATTTTCCATGCCATTTCTAAAAGCAGCTACAGGGCATTTAACCTCGACGATTGTATTTTCTGCAACGACTCCATCTGGTGTGGCACCGATAAAAGGAAACTCCTGGTCCACAAACAGCCCACAATCCTCAATCCGTAACTTTTCTTGGCTACTCATTTGTTGAAGCGCGAATTTTTCGCTATTGAGTCCATGTGCAACAGATGCGACGGATGAAATATTGGATTTGTACAAAATATTGTTAACCAGGGCAGAAAAATTTTTTTGTCTCTTTATTATAGCTCCAAAATTTGAGGCAGTTATCATCAATCTCCTGAATTTAAGCCATTCAGTGCTTTCGCGTTGTTGTGTGGTTCGTTTCTGAATTCCCTCACGGTCATTTACCATAGCCTTCAAATTTTTCATAAACTCTGCAGACGCTGCGCTGTACTCCTCCACCGTCATGTCTGGTGCAGCAACTCGTGAGCCGTAATCGTTTTGTTTCCCAAATAGTTTACCTCTATTTTTTTTTCGTTTTACAGCATTGGCTTGCTTTCTTTTTTGCTCTCTCCTTTCTTCTACCTTCTTTAGTACCCCTTGGGCTCTTTCCTAATATTTTTTTATGTAGTGTGTAAAGAGGTCTTTTGGTGTAGTAGGAAACAACAGCAGCAGAGCATCTCGCCTGATATGATCGTCGAGAGGCAAAATTGATTCTTTTGCCTCCAACGAACTTAGCAACTATGCTGTTGAATCTCTCAACAGCATTGGTGTCAACGTCTTCCAGTAAACTCCGAGATTTTGCAGCTACGGCATTTAAAATAACTTTTAGTCGAAACCAAAAAGTTGACTGTTCAAGCTCTGCCACAGTTGAACACAATATGGCTTTCTCTTTATTGCAGCAATAATCTTTGCAACGCGTGTGATCGCCGTATGCGTGGTTCAAAGAATTTGTGATGTCATCGTGAATTTGTTTCATAGCGATATCCCTGGGATTATTTTTATTGTGCTTGATTGAAGTCGTGACGACTTTTCTCATGCTCATAATTTTTTCGTCGGTAATATATTTTCTTTGTATTTTTGGGTATTTCGTGTCTTTGCCTAGTGAACGGAGCTTGTTACACATATTTCTTAGAACGTGGTTTCGGCATTCTATTTTCGAAACGACGTCTCCTGAATACGGATTTGATGCTAATATTTTAGCATAGGTTGCAGAATCACCATCAGCCACAATATTGGCGTAAATAAGCCCATTCATGTTGATGGATTCCTTGAAACCCTCGCATACGATCGTCGCTTCCATTCCGCTAGACGGGCCTTCATAGTTTTTATAGCAAACATGAGCTTTGGGGTTTTCGTGCCGTTTCTCTGCTCTTGCACATATTAAACAATATTTATTTTTTACGCCAATGAAGAGAACTTCTCCAAATTTTCGTCCCACGATTGCAGCAACACCGGACAGTGCTTTGTAGTTATTGCCGTAAGAACGTTTGCACCATGCACCATCCGCAAAGACGTCAATCACAGGTATTCCATTTACAACCTTACCTTCTTGAATTGCTGCTTCGCGTTCAATTGCAGCAGCTCGTTCCATACTTTCCACTGCTGTAGCCTCCCATTCATTAAACACCTGGTCTTGAATTTTGGCGTAATATTTTTCGCTAAAAATGGGAATATCCATGGCAGCCATAGTTTCTTGGAATTGAGAGTATCCAATCCCAGTTGATACTATGCCTGAAACTGCTGCAGTGTTAACATCTACACTATTAACACTGCCCAGATCGTCAGTACATACCTTGAAAGTTTTCATGCACATCTTACATTTGAAACTAAAATATGAAACGAGACCGGTGCGCTTTTCGGTTTCTAAAACCAAGCAACTAAAATCACACTTAAATAGGGGGTTGTGCTTTTGCTGTTGTAATTGATTTAAAAAATATGCGATATCAACAATTCTGCGACCGGTGATTTCTTTGATCTGGTTTGTCGCGCTCTCGTGTTCCACTAGATAAGGCAGGTCTTCTGGGGCGCTGAAACATTGGAAATAAATGCTTGTTAAGTTGTATTTTATAGGAAAATGCTACATGTAACGAATACCGATTACAGGTACTATAAAATAAATGCCTGGTTTTTTAGACTACACGAAAAAGAACTAAAAATTGTTGTATCACTGAATGTAACTATTTGCAGTTCCCCACAAAATAAACTGGAATAAATTGCAATATAGCTGATGAACTAGGTATGAAATTACTGAGAAAAATGACACATAGGAACGTAAATCTCAGGGGGAAGAGCACAAACTTACTCGGCAACTCGTGGAGGTGGCGTGGTTGACGCTGACTGAAGGTTCACTATTGCTACATCAGATAATTCTGGTATTTGTCGTGAATCTGTTTCTGTTGTTCCGTCAGTATCAATTATTTTTTCAGGGGTGCTGAAACAATCAAAATAAGTAATCTCTGTTTTCGGGAAACTGGAAGCATCTCCAACAGGAGAGTGAATAGGTAACTTATAGGCAAACGCGGCTAGCGTTAGATAGAAATCGTACTTATGTAAAAAAGTACGAGTGTCATCGGTAGCAATCGTGCTAAAGCCGGTTTTTTTTTAATCTTTTTTTTTTTTTTAATTCTTAGTACAGCAAATAATACCCGGTTTCTGGTAAAACCGGTTTCTGGTAAAACCGGTTTGTGGTAAAACCGGTTTATCAACTCTAATCATGACCTGTATGTGCG
Organism: Phlogophora meticulosa; assembly: GCA_905147745.2. Taxonomy (NCBI): domain Eukaryota; kingdom Metazoa; phylum Arthropoda; class Insecta; order Lepidoptera; family Noctuidae; genus Phlogophora; species Phlogophora meticulosa. Next base: position 1,235,256 of record LR990524.1, on the reverse strand, counting down.
TAAGTTCGGAGCGCTCAGTTTCATAGAAAAGGAGTACATAACGCACACGGAAACAATGTGCCGCACGTGAGATACAAGTGCACGCATACAACTAAGACCAACCCGCCTTCGTGAAATAGAATACCTATACCCAAACAATATGAATCGTTTGTCATTACTAAAAAATATAAAGGATCGCGATAAATGCACATTCAGGATTGCTTTTATGTCTTTACTTCCATAGATTACAAATTCAACTGGCGCCTACCACAGCAGTACATGTGCGTAGGTAGGTATGTAAGCTTACTCAAAAAACCTGGGTGTCACGGATTGAAGTACCACTAGTGCCCCATCAGATGTTTCTGGGAATTGTGGTGAGTGTTGCGGTGTTTTTTCCAGTGGCTGCTCAGCTGGTGGCTCCGCAATATCAGACTCAGCCTTACTTAGATTTCTATAGAAACATTATAAACCATAAGTAGGTACTTAGTAATCAAGCTTGTGGTGTAAATGGAAGTCTAAGGCTCGCTTGCTCCGCGTGAGTAGATAAATTCAGAACCCATAATGGCCACCACAGACAAAATACTTTTTATGCGGGAAAATAAATATTTCGTGAATTTTTCTGTGTAAAATAATGAACAAAAATCCATAACAACCCGTCTCCGCTGATTTTTGGTTTTCACGTACAAAAAGTCCGTCGTCTATGGTGGCCCTAAAGCAGGATATAAATGAATTGGTATGATAAATAACTTACCTATTCAGGTTCAATAATTTCAGCTTCTTGAATTTCTGTCGAGATATTTTTTTTGTTTTGGTGCGTTTATTCGCCATTTTTGTCACTTTGTACTGGTACAATATTTTCGTAGGCGCCGACAACGCGCGCGCTAATGTTATACACAGGTGCTCTGTACGACGCGTTGCGGACGACTGACGGGAGCCGGGAGCGGCGGTATGACCCGGCCCGCGCGCAATTCTATTGCACTATGTTTACAAATATTTAATTTTAAAATTTTAATTGCTTTTATATAGAAAAATAAGTCCATAATCCCTTAAAGTATTTAATAGTGAACACGTAGACAAATTTTTATTACAATTGCTTTGATAACAATCGAATGTAATAGGTTTTTCTCTTAATGGTTGTAACAAAAAAAGCAGATTTTAAGGTAACTTTGCGATTTTTTTGTATCGAGGAAAGTTTTGTTAATCGTGTTTCGGGCCTCATACTTCACTAGGGACACTCTTCAATTTTCGTGATCATAAAAAAAAATACGCTGATTCGTTGTTTTTTTAAGAGAAAATTTGATTTTGCGTGATGTCGATACGCGTCAAAACATCTGCTTTGGAACCCATTTCGCCTTAACGAAAGAGTGTAATTTAAAAAACCAAACTCTCACTCACTATCACTTGCCAAAACGTACTGAACTTTGACACAATAAATTACAATACGACGCGCGCCACACACGTGTCACACAAATTATTATTATATTTACGACCTTAAATACGAGCAAATCAAAGATTATAAGGTAATAATTTGCCTAATCCCTTTCTTCGCATCACTCTGCTGATAATTTTAACGAATTAAACGATCACACGCATTCATACAATATACGACCCTAAGTGCGAACAAATCAAAGATAATAAGATAATAATTGCTTAACCATATTCTTCGCATCAAATGCACCTGCTAAAAGTCAGGGTCACGTGAAACAGATAGATTAGTATTCCCGTGGGTGCGACGAAGAGCGCACGCTGCCGCTGTGGCGCTGTCTCGCTGAGTGCCGCGGCATTATCGTGCATCAATAGTATGAACGAAATACGAAGCGATGAAATCACTTCGCACTTCACAGAATTTCGCAACTACATTTCATTTGCTAAATGCTAAATAAGCATTCGCATGCTAATAATGAATGCTAATGCTAATTAATCCATCACTAGTGTATAGGGTTATTAACCAATACAAAACATTGCATAGAGTGGAGTCTCCTCCTCCACCGGCAACGAAACCAAGCAAAATCGACAGTTATGATGATATGGATTTAGCCGCAGTGAGGAGAAAAGTACAAGCTCCACGATCCTAGCACCTCATATGCGAAATTTCGATTGACCAATTATACCATCTAAAAGGTCAGAAAATGGTCATAAAAGGTCAATCGGTTTAATTAATTGGTCAGTGATAGAAAATTTTTTATTAACCATCAAACTTTTTCAAGGTCAATTAATAATTTTAGCACCTCATTTCTCTTAAATACCAAAAATGATGGCTTTATTCGATAGAGGATGATCTACTGATAATATGATTGGTCAGCCAAAATAAATTATTGGTCAGATCAATTTTATTTTATAAAAATTAATTAAGTCGCGTAGACAGTCGTGCGCATGCGCCGGGACTCCTACAGGATAGTAAACGCAAGAATTACGAGTCTCTACTATAAAACAAACAAAGTTAGGACATGATTTTTCTTTTATTCCCTGTTATAAATAATTTAAAAAATATTATTAAAAAAAAACATTTACACTTAAATGCATACTAACTATTTTACCGTGTATTACATGAGGGGTATAAAAGCAAAAACTAGAGATGCACCGAATATTCGGTTCCTATCCGGTATCCGGCTTATCCGGCCCTTTTTTACTATCCGGCCGGATACCGGATGGCAATGTACTATCAGGCCGGATACCGGATAATAAACTTGGTAGATTTTATAAATAGAATGTAAATAAAGACACAGTTGTAATTTAAGCTTTTTATTATTTTAAACAACTTTAACTTTTTATAATAAACCAATTATTTAAAGTAACTTGGTGATAATACTGACTGTTAAAAAATGTACTTATTTGTAATTAGTAAGTAATAGTAATATTAATTAATTTAATATTGAAAATCCACCAAAGGTAAATTATGATGTATAAAAACAAGATTTTCAGCATTTTTAGGAAGCAAACGATTCCTCTTGTTTTCATATACAAGCCCAGCCTCTGAAAACAGTCTCTCGCTGTACACACTGCTACTTGGGGAAGAGAGATATATTTGGGCAAATTTAACCAAAATCGGGAATTGTTTGGCGTTTGCTGCCCACCATGCGTAAGGGTCACTTTTTCGATCAAGAGGAACCATTTTTAAGTAAAAGTCAAGCTCATTGGCTATAGCAGTATTATTAGAGTCTTCAGTTTGATTGTTATCTTTGGCAACTTCATTAAAACAGTCCCAAAATGAATCATGAACACTCAGAGAATTGCCTGCTCTTTTCTTCAATGGAGGTGAATCGCCTCCACTGTTGGATGCATCCTCTTCACCGCAACTCAGTTTTAGACCCTCCAATAAGAGGCTTTGGCGAGCCTTTTCTGCTTGTATTACCCCAAAAAAATTGGTCTTGAATCTGGGATCCAATAACGTAGCCAGGAAACACTTTAAATTTTCATCAAGATGTTCGAAGCGTTGTTGCAATTGAGTTTTCAGGGACGTTAGAAATTGCAATAAGTTAGGGACTTTGCGTGAACTTTCTTCCTTTAGAATGTACCTCATCAAAACTGCTACATGTGGTATAACTTCTGAAATGCACGACAGACCTGAGCTCGTGATCTTCGTTATTTCCTCGAACGGTTTGAGGAGAATGATGCATTGCTCCATTAAATTCCATTGCTGAGGAGTCAAGTTGCCGAGTCTATTGTGGTCGGCTATATACAGAGAAACAGCTCGTCTCTGTTCTAGTTCTCCGCTCTTGTAAATAGTACGTCGAGTTCCAACGCGTACTGATATCTTGTACCAACCGATGTTCCGGTAACTTTAACTCTTTTTGAATTGCCTTCAGTTTCTCTTGTGCTAATGCTGAATGATTAAAATGAGTTACGATGCGTCTTGCGGCATTCAGCATCTCTACTAAATCAGGTTGAGTTTTAAGTGATTCAGTAATAACCCGCTGGAGAGAGTGAATAAAACACCTAGCTGAATCGTATTTAGCCACTTGAACTCCTTTTACCATATTAGCTCCACTATCGTGTACAATAATATGTATTTTATTGAACGGAATATTCCACCGTGCAGCAATAATGTTAAGCTCGTTTGCTATGTTCTCTCCGGTGTGAGACCCTGAAAAGGGCTTCATTGCCAAAACGCCATGTTCCAGTTTGAAATCAGAAGATATCCAATGGGCGGTGAAGCTCAGAAAACTTTCATTATTGTGGTCACAAGTCCATATATCTGACGTAATGGAAACAGCTGCAGCGTTTAAAATTTTTTCCATAATTTTCTTGGTAATTCGATCGTATATGTCCGGTATTATTTTTTCAGTCATATAAGTGCGACTGGGCAACTTGTACCTCGGTACCGCTTTTTGCACGAGCCTATTAAATCCAACTCGGTCAACAATGGATAGTGGTTCGTTATCCAACGCGATCATTTCGCCAATCAAATAATGAAATTCTTGTGATTTCGAATCATTTATCCCCCAATATTGTTTTCGCTCAACAGTTTCAGCTAAAGTCAATTGCTTTTGCAAGGACGGTTGAGAAGTCGTAGTACAAGTACTTGCAGTTGAGCTCGTAGAAATAGCAGGTACAACACATGAGCACGAACCACCATAAATTTCGCTAAACTCATCAGGATGCTTGGCTTTCAAGTGGTTTTTCATGCACGAGGTTCCAGCTTTTTTTCCCTCTCCGCCACGTGAAACTTTTAGTTTGCAGATTAAACAAATAGCGTATTTAGCTTCTTCTTTGTCTATCTCAAAATAATTCCAAAGCGGAGATTTTCTTGTTGCCATTTTTTATAAATTCACTAATGACACAGTAGCTAAATGTTAATAAATACAAAACCACTAAGTATCACACGATAACACCACAAACTTATTTTATTATCTAAAAATACGCGAGCGTACAAACGAAATTGTTTCGTGCTGACTGACACGATAAAAATGTCTATACCAAGAACTGTGACCGCGCGAACGTTCACTACGAAACAAGTCAAAACCTGCACGGCGCGGGCGGCGTGCCGGTGCGCGACACGCACCTACAAAACTCAAAATGCTTCCGGCCGAATATTCGGCGGCCGGATACCGAACATTCGGCTGGTAGTCAGGCCGAACATCCGGTATCCGGTATCCCGCCAAACAACTATTCGTTGCATCTTTAGCAAAAACGCAACTGTCCAAAAACAATATTTTGCGAAAATGAAGAAAAATGTCTCTGGCCTATATGGGTATAGAGTAAACTAAATTAAAATATTTTTTTAATTCTGAATTTTAAATCAACAAATAATAATATGAGGGAAACTATATTGATATACGACAACTTAGCTAACAACTAAAAACTTCGACTGGACAGTGTCAATTTTGCACCTCAGTGATGGACAGTGGCAGGTTTGCACCTAAAGTTCTGGACAGTGGCACATTTGCACCTAACTTAGTTTATGCAATGGATGGTTAGTAAAAAAATCGAAAACAATAAAAAATGTGAAGTATGTGTTTATTATTTTTAAAAATAAAATGAAATTAATTTATATTTAAAAATAAAATGAACAATAATGGTTAATAAAGTATTGAAACTTAAATCTAAATTAAAACTTATATTCTTAAATCCGAATCAGGTTCTGCTCGTCCACAAATTTCTTCCTCGTCCTCCTGCGCATTATCGAGATTATCAGCTCTACTCAGAACTTGGCTATAATAATTCAACTCTTGTCGTGTCACCCAGCCTTCACCAAAATGTTTGTTCAGTAGATTTTTTACATCTTCTAATTTGGCTTTCTTTACCACAACACTGTTTTTGTTAACACGTGTTGGGTTGATATCGTGTATTGATTTTCGGGTTTTCATGACCGACCTATAAACTCCCAAATCAGCAATATAATTAGATTCCCCTCTAACTGTTATATCGTGGGATGACAAGTAAAACTCAGTATTTGCATTTGTAATCAATTAGAGGTACCGTAAGTTGGGGTGATTTTGCACTGAATTTTATTATGTGATTAGTAAATGTCATATAAAAAGTGCTGTATGTCCATTTAAACTAAAGGACTTTTAGTGATAGAAAGAATAGGTATTCAAAATTGTTTTTATTGAATAATTAACAATGGCACATAATCAGGTACATATTTTTTTTAAAAATTAAATTTGGCGCAAAGTATTCCCTTCGGGGGGGATATTTTGCGCTGCTTTATAAAATCAGTCTTAACTCTTATAAAATAATACTGGCGCAATCATACCCCGCATCGTTTAAGGCGCAAATGTTTACTCAATACCGTCAAGCTCTTTGACGCTGAAAAAACCTCGCCGAGATATAATTTTTGGAGGGTCAATACTCCCAAGGACATTTTCCCACTCATAGAAGTTAATGTCTTTTTTTTGTGGCCATTTCCAGGACTTTAAAGACTTAGCCATTGCATCGACAGTAGCTCCTTTCTCATCGAAGTCAATAATGAGACCAGGGTACAGTCTCTCATCATATTTTACCACCACAAATGACTCTTTCTCACGTTTCACATCTTTGAATCTCGTTTCTGGTCGAGGTGGATGATCACTCTCCTCTGGGCTGTTGGGCTCTAAAAAGCAACCATCAGGATCATCTGAATCATCGTGTAATGAGTACGCGTCCGAATCGTAACCAGTGCGTGGCCTTGAGCATGAGGCAATGTTGTCCTCTGTGCCGTCAAAAACTTCTTCGTTCTCAGTCTCTTCTAACAGCGATACTTCATGAGCAATGCTTTTACCAGCAGCGATTTCAAATTTCTTCTTACGTCTCTTTGGCCCAGACTCTGTGATTGTCTTCCGCTTTGATTCCAGGTGATCTATAAAAGATGCCGATACTATTGTGATGTCTACATCGATTGCCCCTGGTATTCTCGCAAGTAATTCATCCACGTTACAGGGGTAGATACCGCATTTGCGGAAACCGTTTTTCAAGTTGCTTCTCACATTTGGCTCGATGTTTTCTAAGAGTTTCTTTAGCAAACTCGGGAAAGTTTGTTTCGGTATCGTTGGGTTTCTGGTTCCTTCAGAACTTTCCTTCCATTCAGTTATAATTTTTCGCCACTCGGGTTTTAATGGACGAAAGAACGCGACATCGAGCGGCTGAGTTATGTGAGTGCTATTTGGCGGCAGGCACACAAAAGCAATGTCGTTATCTCGACAGAGTCTCAGTGTTTCAACCGATAAATGGGAAGCCAAGTTATCCCCAATCAACATCTTTTTGCCTTCCATTTTCTTAAGTTTTGGAATCATAAGATTTTTTAGCCAATCTGAAAATAGCTGGTGATCAAACCAACCTGAAGGAGAGTTGCTATAGTGGCATCCTTTGGGACCATTCTCGGTCCATGTATCCCATAACTTCTGCGATTTGTACACTACGTACGGGGGCATCAGCTCACCTGAAGCGCTACCACAAAACATACAGCTAGCAGCAGCAGCAAAACAGCTTTCCTCTGCGACATTTGCCCCTGTTCCTTGGAGTAGTCAGCATATTTTCGAGCGCCTAGTTTTCTTTTGTAGACCCTCGGCATGTTGCAATATCTGTAAAAAGAAAAAGAAGTTGAATATTACTTGAGACGAGTATACTTTGCGCCAGAATGGGTATACTTTGCGCCAGGTGCAAAGTACCCCCATTTTAATGACATTACGACCTTGCGTTAATAAACCTAACCCAAAATTAAATCTATTGAATGAAATACTTTCTTATTAGACAAAAAGAACAAATAATGGATATAATATTATTAGGCTTACCTGCATAAGTATAGTGATTGCACGGATACACACGAATTTTGCCAAACTTTTTTTTTTTTAAACTTTCTACTTTCACGCTGTCACTCATTGCACAGGTAATAGCAAGAATGGCGACCTGTCAACTTCCATGACAGAACATTGACATCTTATGATTGCGTTCAGACATCAATAAAACCATAGAGTTGTAAACTTTTTTTTAAATTTAATTTTTAAAGTTGTACGGATTTGGAGCAAAGTTTTACTGGCAGCATGGACTTAATATACAAACAGGACCGATAACTCGGAGCAAAAAAACGAGCCGAGCGAGATAGGTAGTATGGAGGCTGGCTGTCCCTTTTTAATAGGGTGACAATAATATTAGGCTATGTGAGATAAATTGGAATTTGCAATCTACATAAATTATAAACCCCAATTTTCCCGTCTGCAGGGCAAAGGCCTCTCTACTCGACTACCTACTCTCTTTCCACTTTTATCTGGATATGGCTGTTTGAACCCAATCTTTATCAACGGAGTCTAATTCATCCCGCCATCTCCGCCTGGGCCTTTTGCTTCGTCGCCTACCATTTTTATGATCTTACACATATTGAACAACTATAGGCGGTATCCCCACTTGGATGGAAATCCCAAGACCCAAGTGGCAAAAAAAATCTCTAGTTTCTCTGTGCTTCGGAAGGCAAGTTAAGACCGTTCCTGGTACCGAAGAAATTAAATAAGATATTTTAAAGGGATGGAATGGGTGGGATGGTGGATAATGGTTACGAAATAAATAATACATATGTAGTACAAGGTATTTTTTTATTTATTGACTTTAATGCTATATTTGTTATAGTGGAACAATTGACAGGTAAATACTGTTCTATAACGCCAATATAATGAATTTAAACCCTAAGGTGGAAGCTTCAGTGTGGTCCGCGAAATTCAAATGATCACACATTTTTTTGCAATTTGCAGCTCAGTAGTATGGTACTGAAAGTTTTAACTGCAGTAATGGCAAGTGTGTATTTATACATTATACTCATTAAAACCATCAAGTTAACTCTCTAACAGAACGAAAATTTAAAATGCCTAATTTTAATACATTTCGTTCTAGTAGAGTTAACTTGATGGTTTTAATAAGTATAAATACATAATTAATGTGGAACCCTAATAATATGTTTATAAAGAAGTTTTGCATTTGCAATGCTATATTTTCTTCAGTTTATAAGATTAAGAAAATATAGCAATGAGAATTCAAAAATTCTATATAGACATAAATGAGTAAATTTTAAACATGACTAAATAAAATTGTTTTAGTAAGTTTCTGTCGAAGTCCAACTTTACTGCCGAAATTTCGTAACGAATTTAATTTTGTTTGATGAAATATTTTTAAATTCAAATATGAGTTAGCCAAAGCTTTCACCAATTGTAATTCATGTGGCTCTTCATCATTTGCAGATTGTACAGGGTGGGCCGGAGAAAACAAATGTTTCAATTTGGTAACGAACAGTTGCTTTAACATGATCAAAATTACGTTTTTGCTGGTGTGTCGGAATGATTTCTTAGCCATTTCCGACATAAATAACTGTTCGCAACTCCTTATCACCTCGAAGGCAAATCTGGAAACGTACTTTAAGGCTCCCCTGTCAACAAATGTCGTAAAAGATGAGAAGTTGGTAATATCCACAAAATAAGAGTGATCTAAATTATCCTTAGTAACAATCAATGCGTCGCGACAGAATTGACAAGTAAGTTTATTTAACATTTTGTTTACAAAATGACCAGCAATATAATAAAGGATATTATTTTTGTAATCAGATATATTGATTGATTGCATGTAATTGAATAAGACCTCTACTTTTTCATCTTGGGAGTCATCATCCGTTTGATTTTTCTCAACAATTCTTTTTTTGCTACGAAATTCTAAAATTGGCGATAGTTCAAAATCATTGTCTGTGCAATTTGCGTTTATGCTAGGTTTGACACTATTTCGATACAGAAGTTTGCGCATAGCATACCTGAATTGCAAAGCATTAGGGTTATTATTTCCACCACCCTGCAATCGAATACAGGAAAAAAACATTTCCAAATGGTCTTGGGAGAATTTATATGGAAGAAAATAATCTAACTTATGATCCATACCTTCCAAAAGATCTTTTGCTAAATTTGGGCAGCTGTAAGTGTCAACAATCAAACCAAATGCTGCCATCTTTCGACGACTTGATAGAATGTTTTGATTATCAATAGTGAGTGTTTTTAAATATTCTCTTGTGTCAGAAAAAGCTTTTGCCCAAAACATTTCATTACTAAGTCGCAACGGGGACTTAAAACCAGTGCCAATGGGGGATTTTGCGTTTAGTAAATCAAAAATTCTATCAATCATTCTGATGTATTCAGTACTTGCTTCACTGCCCTGAAAATTTTCATTGCCACTAGTTCTTAAAAAGTCGATGGCATCAGCGACTGAAGAACTTAATGTCTGCGCTGCAAGTTTAACATTCATTTTTTTCCCCATGAAATTAAGATGATTAGCATTTAACTTATTGGCGAGTTTTAAACCTTCTTCCTCTTGTAATATGTGTAATTCTTTCACAAATTTAAAATCAATATCACCGTTAGGAGAACTTAACTTTGTCTCTGCAAAAATATTCCTACAAAGTTTTACCATATGAGCTGGATCAAAAATGCAGTGTATCCTGCTATCTTGTTTGGGGTGCTTAAAGTTAGTAATCATATTTGTATCACTGAAATTACAGCCAAAATTTTCATATGTTGTAACATTAACATTCGTTCCATCAGATGTTAGGCTTCGAACTGTTATACCTATATCATGCAACATACATATAGCTGTAAATATTAATTGTGACTGTATGGAAGCTGAGATTTTACAAATATAGAAATATCCAATGGGGCATTTGAATTTTCGTTTATATGAGACTATTTGCAAAACCAATACCTCAGTAGCTAACCGGTCTGGTTCGTCAGTGATAATGCCTGCCAAATCGACATATCCCCATTTTTTGTCTTTATACTTTTCGTAGACCTCTTCAGATTTTATTGACATTGCATCATATATTAGGGCTACATTTTGAAGATCATATTCTTTAACCGATAATTTTAAATACTCAAAAACTTTCGATATGAAGCCAACGTTACACTCATGAGTGGCAAGCATTTTTCGCAAAGTTACCGGATGTGGTAAACTAATGTGATTTCTAAGAAATAGGTATGCTTTTGACGAATAAAAGTATAAAGATAAAGCAAATTTTTTTACTTCATCGGAATATTTTCGACCTTTTTTGCTTTTATTTGTATTCAATAGTGTATGGATGTTGTTAAAATTATTTTTTATATTTTGTTCTACTTCTTCAAAATTTTTACACTTTTTCTTAACTAACAATAAAAGCGATTGTAAGTTTTTCAATCTTTCGTCACGCCTATTTAGCCTTTGTGTTAATACTTTTACTTTTCTTTTTAAAACATCGTTTACGGGGCTCATACATTTGATTGGTACTGTTTGAACACCGACTTCCTTTACGTTTGGACAGAGCTTCTTACTTGGAGGTTCTTCTATATTGCTTGAACTTGTCCCAGCAATTACAGGTGTTTCTAAAGGAATGGAAGGATGTAGAATTTCCTCTTCACATGTGACTGATTGCGGCTGTTGTAGCAATACATTACTGAGAACTTCAATTTTTTTATTTATCGCCTGTAAAATAAACGTGAATAAAAAAAAAAACGATTAACTTAGTGTATGTAGTGGGATAGTCTATGGGGACGTCATATTGAAAAAATATCAAAATTACAACAGGGGGTCCCACCGGTACCACGTAGCTTCTCTAGTACTTGTACATACTTACATAGTATCACAATGGGTATAGTACTTAATTAATGTTTATAATAGTAAAATAATCTTACCAACGGAGAAATCGTAGGTATAGCGTTGACTTTTAATAATTAACGGGAATTAGCAGTATAAAAGCAGGAAGGTTCGAAGTGACGACTGCATACGACTGAATTTTTCGTAATATTTTGCTTCACAGGTATACTGCTGAGCCATTTTTGTCGCATTTCATCGTTTTTAGGGAAACTGTAATAATAGTACAACAATTAGGACCCTAATCCACCACACAATGGACAGATTATAAGAACTCGTGGTCACCATAGTTGTTCGATTTACAGTAATGTTATTTTTGGCTTACCTGTGGAACGATATTCTGCAACCACTGTATGATTCACTTTTACAAGTATAAACGCAACACTTTTTCACCATTTTACACCTTAGAATGGTTTCATAACAACCAAACTTAACGAAACATAAAATGCGTAAACACGCCGACGCCATTACATATGATGCTTTACAGAGTTACCATAACAAAATAAATAATAGGCAAAATAATAATTTTTCTTTTCTTTTCTATTTAAGAATTTAAACAAAGATAAAAATGCAATTATTATTTGTTGATTTACAATTGTTAAAATAAGTTTAAAATACAAGTGTTTTAATCGAGTTTTTAAAAGTCCATGTTAACCAGCCAAAAATTTTAATTATAAACTTTTTTATGCTGGCAAGATGTAAGAACGAGACAAACGGCCTCCGTTATTACTATCCCTCTCGGCCCGGATTGCCTCTGTGTAAGGTGTAAAAGAATTAAAAACCTTATTGCGTTGGAATAGTGTTCATTTTCCTAACTATTATTTTTTAGAGTTATCGGTCCTGTTTGTATATTAAGTCCATGGGCAGGCCATCCAATGCAGCCATCTTTGATACGACATTTTCAACGGAATGTAATTTTGTGAAAAAATGAGTAATTTTTTGTTTTTTTGGCTTCGAAGGATCTGTCTGTGTATCTTCATTTCCTTTGAAAACATATGGGTCTACTGCACTTGTGCTTGGTATTGGTTCTGTTGTAGATTTGGTATTTTCTTTTAAATCTATTGAGTGTTTACTGCGCAAGTGATTTCGTAAGCTTGATGTAGAACTGCCTGCCGCTTTTAAAATTCTATTGCATTGTTTACATTTGGCAGTGCTTCCGTCCGTGGCACGCAAAAAATAAAACCATACTGATGATTTATCACCAGCTGATTTTTTATTTTCCACATATTTAGTTTTGGCCGTATCGGCGTCATCTTTATCGCCAGCCCTTTTCATGATTTTTCTTTCTGTAAATATTAAGTATCATTGTAACAAACATTCATATTCATAATCTTGAAAATAATAACAGACAACTGGAAGGAACTTTTAGGCGACGTCTAGTGAAATGTACACACTTTCTAAGTCTACTTAGCTATGTATAAATTTTTACCGTAATACAGTTTACTAGTACAGAGCAGAGCAAAGTGAATCAGTTTTGTGTATAGCTAAGAACCAATTTATTATATTGCTGTAGGTATATACAACCGGACTCTGTACATTTCAAATGTTTAAATAAAAACTTATTTTTAACATTCACAATATCCAAAAACCATTCTATACTTCGGTATTAATATAGTAATCAAAATATTAAAGTTTTAATGTAACAATGTGTTTATGTGATCAGGTCAAATCAAACCACTTTAAACAAAAACATGCTTTCATTTCACAGGTACATTACATATTTACAAAAATAAGAAAGCGCCGTCTGCCATAACTTAATTGATTAAAGCTATTACTGAAAATGCAAAACATCCCTGCTGTGATTACATTTCAGTATTTTGTCATCCACTTCATGTAATATTAGCAATGCATATTATACGAGCGATATAAAATAATGTGATTAAACTTACCTTGATAAAAATAATATCTGCAATGTAACCATTAACCACCGACAAACACAACACGTGCACTCGTGTCACTATTATTCACAGACTGACCGAAATACAAAATGGCGGCAGCGTGGCACAGTAGTATTAGTAGTACGACAAGGATGTAAATTAGAGTGGCCGAAATAGGAACTAAACTTATTAAACTTTTTTACTAATAACTGTTAATATTTTTTGGAAAAATTAAAGTATTATTAAATCAAATAGAAGAAACACAACCGAAAAAGCCGAAAAATCCGGTTTGTTATCCTAAAAAACCCGAGTTTCAAAATGAGTCGGTTATCCGGTTTTTTCGGTTATCCGGGTAACCGGTTTGCATGCCCTAATTGGCATCCACACAGGCCATACAATTTTATCATTTAGATTGAAATCGGTTTCATTAGCAGTAATGCTATTGTCTTTACAAGATTTACACAAACCATAAATGCAAGTCTTAGATGTTAGGTCACAAACCAGTTTCGATGTAATGTCACTGAGGTCATCGCTTTCAAGGATTCCCATCTGCCTAAGTTTTTTTACCATAAATGCCATATTGGAGTGTTTTACACAAGCACAAGTGTCACGGTCTGAGATTTTAGGTGTAAGTATATTAAATGGTCTATATTTTTTAAATGTGGTTAATGAAACCTTACCACCTTCAAAAAGATATTTTTCATGTAGTTTTTTTATAGTAGCCAATAGATATCTTCTCTGTAATTTTATTTTATTTTTAGTTTTGCACTCTTTTTTTCCTGCTGTTGCACGACTATTATCATCTCTGTTATAAAATGTATTAATTTCGTTCAATATTTTGTTTTTCCTTACTTTTCTGTCTCTATTGTTTCTAATGTTAGTTTTAAGCCCCAGTGTATGTTTTAATTTATTTTTTAATTTGTATTTCTTCACTATTTCACTAGTAACTATTTTTTTCAATGTGTTCTTTACGGTTCCAACAGATTTTTTGTATTCTTCCTTTAGTGATTTCGACAAAACATTGTGTTCCAAAAGTTTTTTTTTTACTGTCTCTTTTTTCGCGGCGTCAATATTTGTTAAATTCTCATGTATGAAGTTTTCTGCTTGCTTCATAGGTGTTTCTTCGTCAATACCTATCACTACACTTCTTTCATTTCTCGTACTGTCTTGTTCATTAAGTTTTTTTGTGATATGTTGATATTTTTCGTTAATTTCCTGGAATGCTTTACTTAATTCGTCAATTTTTTTTGACTTCCGGTAATGTTTTTTTCTTAAGGCTTCGAATTTCTTGCGCAACGTAATTATTTCTCTTTTCATCTCGTCATTTTACTTACGAAGCTTAGATTCAGCATTCATTTGTTCTTTCTCAACATTTTTAGCAACGTTGAGGTCGATTCTTGCTTTATCATACAGAGCTTGTTTTAGGTTTTTCCTTTCATCTCGCCATTGTTGCTTTTTCTTTTCTTTATCCTGTTCTGTATATGTACTAGTTTTTTTTCTATAATAACGTAAAGCGCATTCTGCAGTTTTCTTTTTCATTTGTGCATATTTCTCTGGGTTCTCTCTTTGTAGTTTCTCGCGGTATCTCTTTTGTTTTTCAGCCGGAGTGAGAGGCATCTAACACAAAAAAAAAATATGACATCATTTTCAATTCTTATTAAGTCCTATATTATTTATAATAAAAAATATTAAGCATTTTTTTTAACAGATTCCTGATTACCATTTCCCTTTTTATACTAGCTTCTACCCGCGACTTCATCCGGGATTCCGTAACAGCCAAAACATATTAATAGTATCCTATAGGAACCGTACATTTTTCTGGGATAAAAGTATATATGATGTGTTATTCAAGTCCCTCAAAAACCCGCAAAAACTCATTTATTCGGGACAAAAAGAAGCCTATGTATTAAATCCAGCGTCTCATCTGCCTACCCACCAAATGTCATCCAAAGCCGTTCAGCCGTTGAGGCCTGAAAGCGAATTGAACATTCAATCAACGTATGGATGTTTGTTCCACTTTCACGCGTCAGCGGCTGAACGGATTTGAATAGAATGTGGAAGGTAGACAGATGAGACACTAGATTTAATACATAGGGTTCTTTTTGTCCCGAATAAATGTGTACAGTTTTTGCGGGCTACCATAAAAATCGAAATCCACAAGGATGAAGTGGCAGCCAGGAGCTAGTATTATATTATATATATTGAATAACAATACATTAAAAATTATATTATTAAATAGAACAGCTTTTTTCATAGTTAATTCCATGAATTATAATAATGATATATGAATTCTGGATATTAACTATAAATAATGACACATTACAATATACAATCATTTTAACGATGATATGATATTATATATTAAAGTACAAAAATAAAATAATAAATAATATTGGAAACGAAATAAACACTCTAAATACATTTTGAAGTACCTTCTAGTTACGCGAAAACTTCAATTTATAGATATTGAATAACTTTATCATTTCGCTTTGTTCTACAGTTCCCAATGTGGATTTGGCTTTACATCACTTTTATGTTACGTAACTTAAAAATAAACAACAATGGTAACATAAGTAACTTAAGAGTAACTTAAAAGTAACATAAAAGTAACATAAAACCTAACCTCTTTTTAAAAGATCCTCGTATTTACGGCACTATGATGAATAATTAACAACGTCCATAGATTAAAGCTCTAATTTAAACATTAACCCTTTACCGCATGGATTTTTTAAATCCTTTGGAAAAAATATATGTCGGTATAGGGCATTTATAGGTCCCCAAAAAATATAAAAAAAATATAGAAGACCATGTAAAAAAGATACATAGGTAAAAGTAATTGTTCCAAATATGGAACGCCATGCGTTCTAGTTCTAAAACTCAGACGTTCCAAATTTGGTACAACATGCGGTGTGATCGAATTATGTATAACATTGAAAAACAGGAATTAAAAGAAACAACGTGAAACTATGCTATTTAATTAAAGAAATTATGTGTGAAAGTTTTTAAAACAGTTGCGATCTTTGTTGAAACAAAGATAACAACCACACTTTTCGCACATCACTTGGGATTTCTGTTTGCATCCTTCCAGTTTACACCGTTGGCGATCGGTTTTCCAATCAGGCCAGTGGTTGAACCCATCTCCAGCTACTTCCATTGGAGGTAGTTCTATGCGTCGCCTTGATCGCCCCTTTTTAATTGCCTCAACATCTTGATTCAGTGGTCGTCCTCGTTTGCGTGTAGTCGGAGTATATACTTTTGAATCTTTGTGCATCAATACGTCTGCTATGGCTAACTTGAAGTCAAGCAATGGAATGTAAATATCTTCACCTTTCTGTTTCATGACTCTTCGCCATAGTAACCAGCTATTCACGCAACAGAGATCAATGAAATGGAAGAACAGCCGGTGGTACCATTTTTTACTGCGGATTTTGATCCTATAGAAGCCTAACATGGCATCTAGTAAATCAACACCACCCATGTATTTGTTATAAATAGTTACTGCTTTTGGGCAAGGAACATCAACTCTACACTTTTGTTTTTTTGGAATATCTTTTCACAACTCCCATTGGTTCCTTGCCTACGTAGGATGAACACAAACTGACTGCTGTATTGTCGACCCAATTGGTAACTGATAGCTGAACGTCATCAACAGTAACACTTTTTTCGGAGCAATAACCTCGTTCTTTCTTTCCTAAAGTTTTTTTAGATATATTTATATTTGGAGCTCTTCTTAGTTGTATTGTGCCTAATGGCAGAAAACCTCTTTTGTGCAAGTTTGCCATTAGCTGCAAACTAGTGTACCAGTTATCTACAAAAATCTTATGATTCAAATTGTCTGAGACAGTCTCCATTAGTCTTTGTACCACATTTCCTGGCACTCCAAGATCGGGGCAGTTTTCTGGCTGATCAGGGTATTTTCCACCGAATAATTCAAAATCATAGCTGAATCCACTGACTCCGCTTAATACATAATTTAGATAACCCCATTTATGGGGTTTCTTCGCATTGTACTGTCTGATCCCCGAAGTTCGGGCCTTGGTAGGGATCATCTGTTCGTCGATTGACAAAAATTCCTCTTTCGGAACTTTTAGTAGCCTTTCGCGAAGGATTTTCATAAGTGGGCGTATTTTCTGAAGCCTGTCAAACTGTGGGTCATTTGGTTTTAGTTCGTTTGTTTTGTCGAAAAAATGCAAAAATCTTTTAATCTCTTCGAATTTGTTGCACGTCATTACATTTGCAACTTTTTCAATATACGTGCCTTCCTTCCAGTAATGCCGAGTAGTTGGCAGGTGTACTACCGACATGTATATAATAATACCTATAAATTTTTAGATGTCTTCATGTTTCACTGAATGCAAGTTTTCAGGTGAAATTTGTGCTGCGTATACGTTGCATTCTTCCTCAATTAAATTTACAGCAGATGACGGAAAAAGAAATTTGAAAAACTCCATTGGAGTATTTAGCTGCATAATTTCATCCGGAAGAGTTTCAGATCCCAAAAAAGCAATATTGGATTCATCATACTGAATATTGTCATTCGACCACACCAACTTATCTTTCTTTTTTTTCTTACGTGAAGAAGCTGCCTGAGAAGTAGAAGGTTGATTGTCTGTAAAATTTTCAAACATCTCCACATGCTCTTCAGTACACTCAAGAAACTCAGTCAGTTCCTCTTCTCCTTCTTCATCTTCTTCTCCTTCATCTTCTCCGTCTGAGGAAGACGTTTCTTTTTCTTCATTTATGTGTAAAGGATCTTGAGTATTGTAATCGTCTTCATCTGATACATTTTCATCCTCACTGCTCTCTGGAATTACGACGATTGTTTGTCGAAGACGCATCTCCATTTTTTCTACAATAAAATAATTAAGCAAATTTACTAAAAATAATTACGTACCTATACACATAATTTTATATTATATATACTCAGGGCTGGGAGATCATACAGCCCATAAAATACAATTATTATAAACTTGTTATGCGCTACTTTTAATTATCCTACTTAAAAATTACATTAGCTGCAGGGTTTAATAATACCCTGAAAGTATAAAAGATCTTACGCTGCATAATGTTCCCGATTCGGAAATTGTAAATGATTGATTGGAGCGCATATTGTTCCATATTTAGTGATAAAGTATTGTGGTCTAACACTGCATAATGTTCCGGATTTGGAACTTTCAAACTATTGACTGGAGTGCATAAAGTTCCATATTTGGTACTTCAAAAAACATAACAACTGCATGGTGTTCCAAATTCGGAACATTTAAAAAATGATAATATTCACTACATATTATGGTTTGAACTTACTTCTTTTGCCGTAAAAAGCCTGTGGGTCCATTGTTGTATCAGGTGAATCACTAATTTTCTTCAGATATTAACAAAAAACCAATAAAAAATCGTATTGAAAACCAGCGAATTGACAATCTGTCAAATTTTGGAAACCAACTGACGAAATAGTCGATTTTAGTTCCTAGGCACCTCTATAGAGGCGCCACTGGCGCATATTAGGTGAGTTACACTCCCTACATACGAATTAGTTCCAAGAAAAGATCATAGATGTCGCAGGAATAAATATATTATACCAAAAGCTGAATGTTCCAAATTTGTGACGATATGCGGTAAAGGGTTAAGTTTACTAAATAATCTGTCAATTTAATCAAAATGTTACAAACTTACCTTAAAATCAGATAAAAACGGCCAAACAGACTGACACACCACCTCAATAATGGCCGACAAGTAATTGACATACCATAGACAAGTTAGATACTGGAGTTGCCAATGACTAGAAACAGATTCTACTGCTCAATTGCACTATGATTGTAAAAATTATGATAACTTAAAATTAGTAACATAAAAGCATTAAATACTGGGACGTGATGTTATTATACGAAAATAAATATTATTTTAATAGCTATACTAACGTAAATTAATTAAACATTGACTAAAATAAGTGATTATTTATAGAAAATATTATGATTGCCGATAGAATAAACTGAAATCTAATAATTAATTGGAAATATGACGTGGTGATAATTTGGGACATTTTTATTTGTTCTAGCAATTTTTAGTCTCGCAGTAACAACTACTTAATTAAATAAAACTAAGTACTTTTACAGACATTCGCGTATTTAAAATACTAGTAAAAAATATACTTCTTGCAAGGAAACAATGCAATATAGATAGTATTATTGTATTTATCCTAAAAAAATTGCCGGGCGCTAAGTCATCCATCAAAATTATCATTTTTTGGCGGCCTTACCCAGAAACGACATGGCCGACGTCTTATGATTGGTCCGTTTGGACAATGGCGCTTTTGCATTTGATTGGTGAAGGACAGTGTCAATTTTTGCTTCTCACTCCAAACTTCAAACTCAATTTTCTATGGGACAGTGTGAACATTGCTTCTGAACTAGTTAATACACCAAAATAATTTCAATAAAAACTAACAGATGGCATTCATAGTTAAACTCTGACGAAAATGGACAGTGGCGTTTTTGCTTCTATACTGCTCACATATTGAAATATTCAAATGGTAATATACAAAACCTTACTCCAAGTCTTTTCGTAGTTGAGAACATTTATTTATACTTTTTTATTAACTAATTTATTATCCATATAGCATTGAAATATTTTGCATGCCAATGAAAACTTATTTTGCTACAATAAATACATGAAATGATTTAAAATTATTTAGTACATGCCTAGATTTTTATTCTTTCAACGAAATAACCGTGCTTGTTATCTTTTCTTTTCATCGAAAATTTAGAAGTTTTACTTGTATGATAGCATCTATTATTACAGTCTGGTCCCTTTTTGTACTATTTCTACGTGCTTTCATAGTTTTATCAGACATAAGAATTTCGTTAATCCATATTTTAGTTTATTGCATGCTTTTACCCTGTCATAAAACTGGACTACAATTACACCTACTATTGTCTCATTAGTACCACTCTATTTTTCTAAAAAAAATTCTTCAGACCGCCTACAACCTCATTGCTCATCGGCCCTTCGCCTAATAAGCGGGTTTTTCAATTGTTAATTTCAAAAAATTTAATTATTTTAAAAAATTAAAAAAAAAACATTTACACTTGATTGTATACGAACTATTTTATCGTTTATTACATATTGAAATATGTGAATAATTATTCTAATCCATTACATTAAAATCATACATTTACTAATATACTAAATCTACAAAATAATAATTATTTACAGATGTTTGAAACCATTGATTGAAATCTTTTAATAATTATTCAAATCTTTTACATTTAAATTATAAATTCACTAATACACTGAATCTACAAACTAATAATTAGTTGTGGATGTTAACAGTTATTTATTAAAACAATTGAATAATTAAAATTTTCTACATCAATAACATGTCTATGAGTTTATCAACCAAATATGTAATTATTTTTCTAGTCGTTTTCTTTTTATCCGCTGATTCCTGTGGCTAACGTCATTTCTAACATAAATTGCTGCGCTCGGGATGACTATTGGGTCGTTCACAATCGATACTGCTCTATCTGATAGATCATCCTGGAGTTCCCATCGTCCACTGCTCCTTCTGCAGTAGGCTCTAAAGTGTCCAGGAGTATGAGCAACTACTCCTCTTAAGCTGTAAATGACATTTTCTTTTTAATAAACAATAGTGATATGTTATCAATAGTATCATAGCTACAGCTTTAATATTAATTCTCTCCAAGAAAATGTATAATTACCTGAATTGATTATTGTTCGCTTAAAAATTTATACTTTTCTCCAAGTCAGACAGTTTGCAGCATAACAACTCTGATTTTAAATCTTTTCTTAATTCTAACTCCACGAACAATGGTGATTGTAAATTCTGCTCACGTTGCAAATTCGATAACATTTAGAGCATGGAGATTGAAAATTAGTTGATATTTGCTGTAAGTGGCTTACCAGTGCTCCATAGCCATCCTCACACAGTTTTTTTGGAGATTTTATCCATATTGTTGATACTTCAATGGTGTATTGGCCACAACTCTCACAATTATATGTGTCGAATCCACTGGGACATTCTTTAAAACATTTCGACCAAACTTCTACTAACGTAGAATACATATTCAAGCGTTGTGGAAATAGTGGACATGCTTCTTCCGATGAATTTGATTTTATTTTTTCTGGAAAGGTAGACACTAATAACCTCGCTCTTTCTTTATAGACTGGGTCCATTTTAGAGGTTGTAATGAAATTGATCGTGAATTTCATTGTTTTCGACACACTCACTTTAGCGAAGGAATGATAGGATGGATCATCCACAGCCGCTGTAGCAATTATTTGAATAATTGAATCAAAAGGACAACTATTTTCTACGCAATAATGCGTATTGTTGATTAACACGGTCCTTAATGAGTTTCCATTCCTCAAAATATTCATATTTTTCGTAGTAATTTTTGCATCCGCGTTATCGTTGACAAAAGAAATACTAGGTTGATTTTGAAAATAAAAACCCATTTTTTTTTCTTTTGTTGCCTTCTCTAAAATATTTTCTTCTATAGGCTTTTCAAAATCGTTCTTTTCTTTTTTAAATTTATTTCTCCAATTATCATAGGTGTTTGCGTCTTCATTCATGGTTTCATTTGGTTCATCCGTTGGACAATTTTCCTCTGTTTTACTTTCGTCTGATTTTCCTTCAACTTTTTGCAAATCGTTAAGCAAATGGGTATTTAATATGGCTGATCCTCCTTGATGATCTTGAAATTCAATCTTCAGAAATTTGTCCACCCGGATAAGATTCTTATAATTTGATAGAACGCGATTTTTCTTATCATTGAAATATGCTTCAATATAACTCGTTGTTGCGTGATCTTGTTTGCCGGGTAGACATGCTGCAGACCAAAGCGGAAATTCTGAAGCGATGGTTTTGAAAAAATCATCCATGAATCTTTTGTTGTAAAACCCATTCACCTCCGTACCTGTTTGATCGATTTCTCCAGCTGCTTCTCGAATCCTGTTAATCCATATTTTAATACTTGAGCTGGATTCATCATTTGAAATTTCTCTAAATTTTTGTTCAGCTTCTTCTGTATTCATTGATAACACTTCATCACTTAAATTATAAGAACGGTCGCTGATGATTTTTTCTAAATCCTTTCTAACCGCTATTACACTCTTCCCGCTTCGTAAAATTGAATCACTATACTGGTTCAAACACACAACACATAGATTTTTTAGTATCATTTCAAATTCATTTATTGTCTGTGCATCGATCATTAATGCTACACAAAATAGATAAAATTTTCTGATTTGATTATTTTCAATCGTCTTGATGCACTGCCAGTTAGCTATCATTTTGATAAAGTGAGCAACATCCAATCTTAACACATATAATGCCTCGTCAGCCACATATGGCTGACATTTTCCAAACCAATTGAGCCGTGTCAGCCATTTGTGGCTGACGGAATATGCTTGTTTTGAAAGCGCGATTTTTCGTCGTCAGCCACGTTTTTGATGTTTAACTGTATGTAGTATGGCTGACAAGGCCTGGTAAATTATAACTGTAGTGATGGCATCAATACTTTTACTTACATTTTGAGAAATATTAAGTTTGTAAGTGGAAATTTCGAAAACAAAAGAGTGATTACAAAAATAGTTGGTTTTTTGCAAATGAAACTTATAGGTAAATGTTTTAATTGCTTTTATTCATATTTAAGTTGGCATTGGCAACATAAAAAATCAAACCTACATCAATCATCATGTTCAAAAACGTTTAAACTCAAACATATCTGTGGTCTAAATTGAAACAGCTGATACAATAGTGTGGCTCATTCGGGCAATCTTCGCAGTATGTTACCACTCTTTTGGTTTTATTTCGAGCATGAACTCTTCCAAATTGGGCACAGTTTTCTTTGTAACACCTAACACAATATTTACGACAGGCAGAGGCCAACCCTTGCCTTTTCTTCAATTCATGCTTTACTCGCCTAGGTCTAGCGGAGGCACTAGTATCCGGGACTCTTGTATGCACGAGGTAGTCAACCAACGCGGTTCTAAACTGGACGACAGAGAGCTTCTTCTTGGTTGTTAATTTATATAAAATATATGAATTTACAATCGCTGTATTCAGTAATAACTCCATCGCCAATCTCTTGGGCCATTTCGTTGTCTTCCGAAGAGGAGTCGTGTAAGAGGTCATTTGGTCTGACAGATCAACCGCTGATTTTGCATGATTATAATCTACCACAATCTTCGGTTTAATTTTTTCTTTTCCTTTTTTAGTTATTCTTCTGAAACTGACGGAGTGCTTAGTAGACAGCAGCAGAACATCTCGCTTGTCTTTCCACTTCATAATAGTTATTCCGTCGTCATTTTCTTGAGCCGAGAATTCTCCTGTCTTCAGTTTGGTTTGGACAACTGTTTGAGGTAAACCTCGTCTATTTTTTCTTAGTGTGCCTATGAGGTGAGTTTGTCCTGCTAGTAGTTTTCGTGCCAGATCCAAACTGGTATACCAGTTATCCGTGCAAACCGTGTGTCCTTTATTTAGATAATCGTCACATAAGGCAAGGACAACATTAGTCGGTGTAGTATTCACATTATCATAATTTTTCCCAGCATAAACTTGCACTTTTACAGTGTATCCTGGGTTTGAGCACAGCTTAACACGTTCACTGCGTTAGTGAAATTTGATGACTTTCAGTTGGTGCGGCATGGGGTCTATTATATCCGAAGCATGATTTGTTCCTGGTGCGTTGCTGGGTCGAAAAGATCCGTTCGACTTCCATCTGTTTAGGAGGACTTATCTTTATAGGCATAATGATTAAAACATATTCCTATATAGCAATATGTTGACAGATAAACACTCAATAAAAGGCTGAAATCGTAGGTAGATGCACTGAATGGTTTGTTTGTAAATAAAGGGCCTTTCGGATCTTTACGACCCGTTATCCGCACTGGTTAGTAAAAGTGTCGATACATTTTTAGTGTTGTGGATGATAAAAAAAACATCGATAGCGATAAAATGTAAGTATAATATATTTTTAGGATTGGAATAGAAATAAATTATGCCGTTATATTAGACGTATGATTTTCATTATAGCAGTCTCGACATAATGTCTTTTTACATGCGTTACACATGGTTTTAACCTTTTTAACTTTATTGCCGGCAACTTTGCTGCTTAGAGTTTGGCGTAATTTATCGTAACATCCTGAACAATTGCGTTTTTTGTTTCCCATGATTAAGTTGTGAACTGTTTCCGCTGTAGATGTTCGTAAAGTTGATGTTGAATCCATTTCCGGAATCATTGGTTGCTTTCTTAGTGATACCTTCGAGAACTTCTGTATTACATGTTCAATAAACTCTTTTTTGGTCAATTTGTTTTCATTTTGTAGGTTGTACACTATCAAGGCATTTATGACTGCCGTTCCAAAGAGCAACTCTAACATTACTTTGCGGTACCATTTAAGACCACGCCTTAATGTGGAGTAATAGGAAGACATTTGATCGCTATAATCAATTCCTTTTTTATAACTGTTATAAGTCAGTACACAGTCAGGCTTCAGGATTTCTTCATTTGTCCTTCTTCGCTTCTTCCCAGTGTTTTTCAGTGAGGTATCATGATTTTTACACGTAGTCATCATCAAAACGGGACGTTTATCAAACCACTTAATTACTTTAATCCCTTTATTATTCATTTTACCAATAATGTCGCCTTTCTTCAATTTCGTGCTGACAACAGGTTTAGGTAACCCTTTTCTGTTAGATCGCAATGTCCCACAATAGAATGTTTTCTTGTCGATTAGAGCCTCCGTTAGTCCAATAGATGAATAAAAATTATCTGCTACGACAATACGCCCTTCATTTTCTAAATCTTGTATAAGTTTCATTACTACATTCTGAGCATGGTTAAGTTCTCGTCCACCGTCGCCCTTTCCAGTGTAAATAATTATGTTAAATGTGTAGCCTTCTGGTGTGCAAGCTTTATACAATTTAACACCGTATTTGTGAGATTTATTTTTTATATATTGACGAAAAAGAAGTCGGCCTCGCCATGGCACCATGGATTCATCTACCACCAGGACTTTTCCTGGTTTGAGTACCTTTTTAAATTGCAACAACAGCATGTCATGTATTTCTCGTATTTTATACAGTTTGTCATTTGTAGAATTACTATTATCACTAAAGTGCCAGAACTTTAACAATAGTAAAAATCTATCTCTGCTCATAAGCGAAGTTATAAATTTATTTCTGTAAAGTTTATTTCTAGACCAGTAGTCGTTTATATGAGGCAGTTTCACAAACCCCATCGCCAGCAGAATAGCAAAAAACTTGTGCATTTCATCGGAATCCGTTGCCTTCCATAAATTTGCACGAGATTTATCAGCGACATTGTTAGACTCTAAATACTTACTAGCGTATTTATTTGTTTCAACCACTATTTTATTAATAATGTCATCTGTTATAAATAATTTGTAATATTCATCTGGCTCACGGACATTGGAAGGGACTAAGATTTCAACTGTACCTTCAAACTCTTCAAAACTAAGTGGGCTATCCGTTATATCTTGCCATTCATCATCATTCGTAGCTGAAGATGGGATTGTGTTGTAGCATGAATCTACTTCTGAAGAAGTATCTTCAGATGAGGAATCTGTAGGTCCACTAATAGAAGCACTATTATCTTCATTAGAATCACTATCGAAAAATGCAGCTCCCGTTTGAGGTGTGTTCATCGGTAGTGGATTTGATGCTATCAAATTTTTCACGTTGGAGCTTGAGTGTATTGGTAAGTTCTTATCAGTGGAATGAGGTGGTATTGTCTTAGTATTTATTGTTTTTTTTTCTTTTTGTGGAGGAGTTGCTAATAGATTGAACAGTTGATCTTCATTAAATGATGAGTTAAGTGATACCATGTTAGATGTTGAAATATCACTCAACGACCCGCATCTACTTGTTATTGCAGAGGACACGGTTTTTTCTCCTTTTTTATTTAATAAGAGGTCAACATCGCTTGTACGGGGCATTTGTTTTTTACGGTTTTTAGGTGTAGAAAAATAGTTAAATTGATCTGTCATTGCAGGTGGTTTTGTTTCAGTTACTAAGCTGTATGTCGGTGGCTGCTCCTTATGATTTTTAGGTGTTGAAAAAATTTCGCAATTATCATCGCTGCATATAGGAGAATGATCATCAATTATTGGGGTATCGAAACTTTGGTAAGCTGGTTGAATAATTTTGTGTTCCAATATTTGTATTCGTTCACTATGAACTGTGCTGGTAGATGGTGTGGGTGAATCTGGTGGCTGGGGATTGATGGTTGCAGTTTGTAGGACTTGTAATGTGTGACCAGTTGATGGGCTAGTGTATATATTACCAGATATATTCCGCTTACCCAATATTATTTGTCTTGGAGGACCTTCGCTTACTTTATTTTTCGTTGGCTTTTCACCCTCAAATGAATTAAACAACATTTTCCTGGATCGCTTCATGTTCCATTCACTTTCTCTTCTAATTTGCATAAAAACTCATCTAAACACACGGACCTCACTAGCTCAACTAGCATGTAATCTAGTGCGGCTATCGGGTCATCGGGCATCGGGTCGTTAAGAACCGATGAACGCAGTAGACGTAAAAAATTTTGCTTCAGTCGGCATCGGGTCGTAAGAACCCGATGCGATTTTTTCGTACCTATATCATCTTCAATACTCTTGGCAGATGCACACCAGCATATTCAAAATGTTCGATGCTGAGACCATCATGACCAGGTGATTTTCCCCTTTGCATATTTGTAATAGCTCTTGATACATTTTTCACGGAGAATAAAGTGATATTTTGTTTTCTAGTCACGATGGTCCCGGGATCGCTATCAGTACTAAGCGGAGTGCTCAAGGACGACTGCACAGTAAATTGTTGTCTAAATAAATTAGCAATCACTTTATGATCAGTTACACCGTCGACGCTCACGCATAACGTTTTACTGCGTTGACAACAGCAAGAGTCTCCAACTCGTACGAGTGATACTTAGACTCTGCAGTAGTTGTGCGCTTGCTGAAATAGGCAATAGCATGTGACTTACCTTCACATAGCTGAATAAGAACAGCTCCATATCCAATAGCACTCGCATCCGTATGCAACTCCGTCTTTAGTGCTGGATCATAAATCGATAACACTGGCTGACTAGTTAGAATAGAAATTACCTGTTGCCTTATGGTCTCATAATCGGATTTCCATTCGATTCGACCATTACCAGAAGTCAAGGCATATAGCGGGGCCATAATCTGGGAAAACTTTGCTATAAACTGACGAAAATAAGACGCTAAACCAATAAATTGGCGCAATTGTGTTACAGTCTGGGGTGGCGGTAACAAAGTCAAACAACTTACCTTGCGAGGATTAGGCCGTATCTGCCCTTGACTGACTTCAAACCCAAGGTACTCTACTTTCTGTTTTAGGAAAGCACACTTTTTATAATTAAGAGAAAATCCTTTCTCTGAAAGGACACTAAGTACTATCTGAAGTCGCTCAAGTGCCTCGTCAGCGTTCTTTGCAACGATGAGCACGTCATCCATGTATACTACAACGTATGTATTCACCAAATCCCCAAGCGCATGAATGAGAGCCCGCTGAAACACTGAGGGGACGTTTCGAAGTCCGAATGGCATGGTCAAATATTCAAATTGCCCGTCAGGCGTCACAAAAGCTGTTCGCTCTATAGATTCAGTCGAAATGCGGATTTGGTGAAATCCTGAGGCCAAATCTAAAATCGTAAAGAAATGACCTCCATGCAACCTAGCTATTTGGTCAGAGATAAGTGGTAATGGAAAACGGTCAGGGACTG
The DNA here is from genome assembly GCA_905147745.2 of Phlogophora meticulosa. Taxonomy (NCBI): domain Eukaryota; kingdom Metazoa; phylum Arthropoda; class Insecta; order Lepidoptera; family Noctuidae; genus Phlogophora; species Phlogophora meticulosa. The sequence goes on along the minus strand of LR990524.1, from coordinate 1,207,046 downwards.
TATTATCATTCAATTCGCGGTAGTCCACACACATCCTATCTGTACCATCCTTTTTTTTAACGAGGAGAATAGGACTCGCAAACGGTGATGAACTACAGCGAATTATATTGGCCTCGAGCAGTTCATCAATTTTACTTCGTACAACCTGTCGTTCCTCGGAGCTCAACCTATAAGGGCGTCGATTAACAGTCTTATGAGGGTCTATGAGGCGAATTTTCATGGGTTCAGTGTCTGCAGGGGATGTAGGTACACCAGAAGTAAAATTATTTTTGAAAGATAGCAAAATATCTAAAAGTTCAGTTTTTCTGTGTCTATCGTGTCAAAGTCAAATTTACAGCCATCATTGACGTCACATGTCTGAACAGTCCGTATTTTCTCAAATCGTATCTTATCTGACGACATATGAACTACTAGACCAATTGATAAAACTTCGTGTCCAATCATGATTTCATGTCGCAAAAAATTGTCAGGTTAAACGTGAAAAAATAGTTTCAAAAATAATTCCGTCGATCTCAACAGTGGTCAAAATTTGTACAGTCGACCTTACAGAAGTCTGTCCAATACCAGTCAATGTTACGTTTCCGTAAATTCGTCTACCACTAAATTTACAAGATACGGATTCTTTAACAAGCGAACATTCTGCACCAGACTCATAATAAAAATCGAATTGCTCACCAGAATGCCGTAAAGATCCAGCAGGTGCGTCCACAAGGCACATATCAACTCGCTTCTCCCTGGCAGGATCGACCGCCGTGCTGCTGCTTGCCTCCTTGGCGTTCCTCTTAGGACAGCTGGATGCTTAGTGTCCTTGCTCACGACAGTTGAAACAAGTGATCCAGTCGGCTTTCCCTGGTACCTGGTTACTCTTGCCACTGCTAGATGCCGTCGATCTCGATTGCTCTTCATGTGCCTTTAGGTCTCTCTTCAGGCGACACTGCACCGATCTGTGTCCCAGTTTCCCACAGTTGAAACATATGGGCCCAGAGTTGGGCCAATTCGGGCGGTTCCTCTTCGCGTCAGAACCTTCATGTTCTTCACCACCGGATGGGGCGCTTCTCTTCAGAAACGAAATGGCCTTCAGTTCCCGGTGTAAATCGTTGCGGGTTTTGATGTCCGTAGTAAAGGACAATCGCTGGACTCGCGTATCATTCTTTGCGATATGAGCTAGCACCGTCGCAACGGCAATTTGCTCTGTCGTGAGGCCGTTCCATTTTGACATGATGGTTGTCATGAGGGTAGCTGCATATGCGGCCAAACACTCATTCTCCTTAGGTTTATTTGCATGCAGATTGATTAGAAAGGAAGCAGTAGTCTCTGGACAATCATACCTGGCTATAAAAAGTTCCTTAAAATCGCTCCATTTCATCCCAGGGTAAGATATGGACGACAGCCATGATGAAGCTTCTCCCTTGAGTGCTCGGCTCAAGGCAATCATCAACGATGCACCATGACTATTCGGATCGATCACACACATGTCCGCTGTTGCCAGCCATGCACGAGGGTCAACATTCCGTTTTTCAGGGTCAAAATCGGGTAGGCGAACATCCACAATCCCAGAAGGTGTTTTTATTGCTTGCACGATAGCCATAAAGTTCTTGTTTTGCTGCTCTAACAGAAAACGCCATTTTTCCATCTCTGTGTCACCTTCAAACACGTGCGTATTGTTTGTACGCTTTTCTTGGTTGGCACTTTCAGTTACACCACGTGGGGTGTTCGAGTTGCATCCCACTTCTGATAACGAAGGTAGTTCACCCATTTGGGATACCTCGTCATCAGAACCCAAGTTGGACATGGTGTAGGTTCGAAATAACAGTCTCAGCACTGATTACAAGGGTCTATTTATTCACTACCAATTACAAAATAACTAAATCTTAAACAATCAAGCCGATGGAAATGGATTGAACTACGGAAACGCGGTAAGTTCGGTACAGGCTGGCAAAACGACCACTCGCCCTCGTGTCCCACTCAAAAGTGAAGTCTCTCAAATCGCATGCGTCCAATGTCAAAACGAATGATAGCTGACAGTTGGCAAACATGCCACGCCCCGTACCAACCTCACCCAAGCACACTGCTTGACGTTTCCGACTAACGATAATAGGTGGCGTTGTACGAAATAAACGTTAATCAATAGCAATTCTAATAATTGTGCCTCTTTGTTGATGCTGCGACATATCGCACCTTCGGTAGAACAAGGGCATAATTGCAGTTTTTGCTATTTTACAGGAGAGCTATTTTAAGATATTTATTGCATTCAGTGAGGTCTTGCTCTGTTAATATTGCTCGAAAGTTTTTCTTCTTTGCATGATATAAACTATATACTATATCCTTTTTAGGCGTATAGTTAACAAGAATTAAGAACTTTTAGTTTTTTTTCAATTAATTTTAATTTTAAGGAAGGGATACATTTGTGCCCTTGTTCTACCAAAATGTATATTATTTTGTAATTAGGACTAAATTTGAGCTTTAATTTAGGATGATTTTCGAATAAAAATACCTTGTTTTTCCGTATAAACTTTTTATTTTCTTATAAAGTAAAAAAAATGTAGTAACTTTCACGAAATATAATACTTAAACTATCATTATAGTCTTACTAATCAGTCGTCAATAATCTCACGTTTGTGTCTCTTTGGAATCACAATGAAAATAGAATTATAGAAGATAACAAAAATAACAGTGACATTATTTTTAACAAGATTCACTGTTATGCAAATGAAATTCTGTAGAATCACACTTCCAAAAATATTAATTAAAAAATATAAAAATATCTTTATAACAATTATTTTTTTCTTACTAACGAATCAGTTCTAGCTCTCTCTCCTTTTCTTAAAAAAGGTTGTTAAAATATTGTTCATAGAACTTAGGAACTATATTTGAGGATATCAATTGACGAATGTCTTCTTTTTTTCTGTGAGGGATTGGTAACTTTTCCTTATAGAGCTGGTTTAGTGTGACATCTTTCACACTTTTTTTATTACCGATACGACCTGTTCGAATTCTCGCTGCTGTCCAATCGTCGGTTTTGTAGCTGCACTTAAATTGGTATATCTCTGAATCTTTCATAAATTTGATCGCTTTCGTATCCAATATTTTAAAAGTATTTCCTTCAACATCCTTGTTTACATTCAAATTAATGGCTACTTCCCATTTGGTAAACTTCCCATTTCGTAAACCTCAAACTGTACCTACTAAAAAGTTGCGTTTGGTAAACATTTCGTTACTTCATACATTTAATCCCATTTGGTAAACTTTGTTAGTATTGTTATTTTTGTACGGTACAGTCAGTGTCAAATTAGTATTAAATTAGAGATGTATATATTTTTAAATGCTTCAGTCTTGAGATAGTATCTCGACCATCAAAAAGAATGGCTGATCAAGAAGAAGTAAAAAAAAAGTATTAAAGTCTGTAAAAATACCACGATGCTACTAAAAATACCACGTGCTTTTCCCGCAAAAGAAGCACCGAGCGGGTTCTCAGGTAGGGATTTATTGTCCTTACCATCGTTTTAAACAAAAGGTGTGAATGAGATAGACATAAGTAAGTATACGTAAATTATATCTATTACCGGGTTTAACTTATCAGTTCACTCGTTTTATGCATAGTGCAAGGTCGTTGCAATGTCGGGTGAGGGATCTTCTAGTGGTGCAGTGAATTTAAAAATTATTAATAGTACACGAGGCGGTGAAATTTTATTACGCGCTGGGCATCAATATTATAAACAGAAAAATAATAAGGACTCAAGTTGGTGGCGCTGTGTTAATAGAAAAGATGGATGTTCAGCAAGTGTAACTTTGAATTCAAATCGAAGCCATGTATTAAGAGAAAATGCTCACTGCAGTTCTTGTATTCCGAATTTTGAAAAAAATGAAGTGAAAGTAGCCATCGAAAAATGTAAACAAACTATATGTGAAGATCTGAAGCCGATTCCAGCTACATACAGGAAATGTACTAAAAAGCTGAAAGATAATGGTTATGAAATTATTAAAGAATTACCAAATTTTGACAAAGTTAAAAGCAGTTTGTATAGACACAGAAATAGACATCTAGGAATCACAAAATCTCAGCACTCTAACTCTACAGAAATCGTGATTCCTGACCGTTTTAAAGACAATTTATTGTTTGATGAGATTGACGGTGAAAATAGAATGATTGTGTTTGGTTCAAAGAGTGCAATTGCACATTTAAATGACGTCCGTCACTACTTTGCGGACGGAACGTTCAAATGTTGTGCAAAGCCGTTTCTTCAACTATACGTTGTACACGGAGACATAGGAAGTACAGAAACTGGGACAAATATTGTACCATTTTTTTATGCAGTGTTGACAAACAAAGAAGAAACTACATATGAAAGACTGTTTTACAAACTAAAATTTCATTTACCAGAGTGGACAGCCGATATTATTACCTTGGATTTCGAAAAAGCTCCAATAAATGCAATTAAAAAGACATTTCCAAACATAATTGTTAAGGGGTGTTTTGTTCACTTTGGCAGAGCGCTATTAAGAAAGGCAAAATCTCTTGGCTTATTACAACATGAAGAATCTCACTATCACGTCAAACTATGTATGGCTCTGGCACATTTACCAAAAGAAGACATAAACGATGGATGGCTATACGTTATGAGTCAAAGGTAAATTAATTTTGCAGTATTGAAATGAACGCGTTTAGTTCTGGATATTTCTTCTACCGCCATTTTCTACAGCCATTTTTATGCGTTAGAAACTGGGTAATATATGGTTTTTCGTATCATAATCTTCAACGAATTAATTCTGTTACAGTTTTGAAGAAAAAGCTATAACTGAATTCAATGATTACTTTGTGGATCAGTGGTTGGAAAATGAAGATATGATGAATATTTGGTACTGCTACGCACAAAGACACCGCACTACAAACCTCATGGAATCTTGGAATTGGAGTTTCAATAGTGAAATTGGAAAAAGGCCATCAATTCTTTTATTTTTCGAAACGATATCAGGCAATATTAAACATTATGAAAATCTTCTGAAAAGGTACATATTTTTGTTTCAATGACCTGTATTTTTAGGCGACACATATGATAAAAATTATACATTATTACTTTAATTAATCATAACAATTTTTTACAGCTTTTATAATAATGGAGAAAGTATATCAAAACGAAGAAAAAAATCCATCCAAAATGATATACGAATTAACAATATTCTCGGCGATTACAAAAGTGGAAAAATATCATTGGAAAATTGTTTGAACGAATTATCAAGAATTGCTTGTATCACTTTATAATTTATTTATTGATTTTTAACTTTGTAGTGTAGGTAGTAAATTTTTTATGTTAATATTCCAAATCTGTGATTATATTTTATAGTTGATTTTGTGTGTAATTTTTAATGTTAATGTACCAAATCTGTGATTATTATTTGTTTTTATATTTAAAAGTTGATTTTGCATGTATTTTTTATGTTATTGTACCAAATCTGTGATTATTATTGTTTTTATATTTTATAGTTGATTTAGTATGTATTTTTTTACGCTAACGTACCAAATCAGTGACTGCTTATTTTTATATTTTATAAGTAGTTGATTTCGTATGTATTTTTTTATGTTAATGTACATTAACATAAAAAGATAGTACCAAATCTGTGATTATTGTTTTTTTATATAAGTTGATTTCGCATCTAGATTGACTTATGTTATTAAAAAAATAAAACTTGTCATCGAAATAGTCAAATCGAACTGTGATTTTTCTTAAATTTTTTGAAAGTTATTTGTACACCCCACTTTTTATTTCTGTTTTTAAATATCAATATGTGTAAATGGCATACGTACACATAATCCGACTATTGTACCTGTGATTAAAAATATTTAACAAAATAAATGACAATGTTATCATAAGTTTCGTTTTTCTTTTTTTACTTGACTGTACCCATTTCATCTGAAAGTTTACCAAATGGGATATAACACAAAAAAATATTGAAATGTTTTCGAAATGGGACTAAATGTATGAAATGTATAATGTTTACCAAACGCAACTTTTTAGTAGGTACAGTTTGAGGTTTACGAAATGGGAAGTTTACCAAATGGGAGTAAACCAAATTAATATCTTCAGATAACAGCTTCATATCAATGAAAGAATCAAAATTCATTTCTTTAACGGTAAATTGAACACCCTTTTTCTTAGCATTTTTAATAAGACTGATGTATTCTGCTGTAGTGTATATAGGTCCAGCCTTTTTAGCTCGCTTAACGTTTTTTTCTATTACAGAATGGACGGCATCAGCTTTATTCTGGGTATGACCCCTAATAAGGAATTTGTGTGTTATTGACTTTATAGGCAATGTGTTGACAGCATAATAATACATTCCAAAAACGAATCTGAAACAAGTAGAAATAATTATTTACATTATAAGTACATTACCTACCTATATTGTTCAGTATGAATTATAACAACAATCACTCCTATTTATCTAAATCTACTGTAAATTAATTGTATTATAAAAGGCAACAAACTTACTTATTTTTTTGCTGCCCGCAGCAATTATCCGAATAAAATATTATGTCTTTATCTGGTTGTTTGTTAGAAAGATCCTCCAAAAACTTGTAAAGGCATGTTCCTATTTCATTGGCGCCGCGTTTGCCAAGACCCTCGTGCCAGAAAAAGCAAATTGTGGTATCGTCTTTTATATTGGATACCTAAAACAAAATATACATTAGGTACATTCGAACATAAATTGATTAATTTTAACACTATAATTAACTAATTAGAAAATGAGTCCTCACCGTAAAATTGTAACAATTTAACTTGGACTTATAAAAGAAAGCTGATGACTGGCCAATTGGACAAGGTAAGACTGCCTGTAGATCGAAAATGGCAACTATATTATTAGAATCACTATTTTTGCATTGTTCTGTGTCGTGTTTTAGTTCTAATCTGCTTAAACTTTTCTCTTCTAGGTGTTTTTTGTATTTTTCCATCAGTGGTTCCTTATCGTTAGAGTTTTTGTACGCCTCACATTCATCGCACTGATCTTTTCGGGGAATAAACAAACCAAGATTTAAATCAGTATTAAAAATTCGATAGTAGGCATCATAATTTGCAAATTCCTTTCCAGCGGTTTCTTGAATCTTTTTGTAATCACGATGAAGCTCCGCTATAGTTAAACTTCCATCTATATATTCCCTGGTTGTATTAGCCCTTAAGTAGTGACTTTCTGTTCTAGGAATGGAATTTATATGATTTCGGACCGATTTCACGACTTCATCGCTTAAATTACAATGGTTATTATGCTTTCCGCGATTATCGGCAGGACTCATTATAAACAAGGCTTGATCAGATATTTTGTCAATTACATTCCGCAATGTTTTTTCACCAATACATAAAGTATTCAGCAAAAAAGTCTTACAAATCCTGATTTCCTCACCATTTATCAGAAAATGATAGGTTGAGTTCGGTTTCCTCGGTGGTTTAAATGTGTTATTTGCTGTGATCTTGATTCTTCGGGTTGTAGGATTTTGTTTTTTAATACATGATGCAAGAAAATCTCTTTGCCTTTGGTGTGTTCCCAATTCCCAGTAGGATTTAAAAATCACACTCCTCGTTTCAAAAGAAACTTTAGTAGAACAAGACAGACGACACGAGGTTTTGCATGGAGGGCGCATGGATTTCGCTGGTGCGATCTTGCCTCTTTTGGTCGTGTATTCTTGGCCACTATTTTTTAAACGTTTTGAAACAGCTTGTTTCCATTGCTGTGTATTTTTTTGTCGCTTTCTTGACTGCTTTTTATTAATTACTTGCTCAGTGTGATCTTCACTCGTATCCACAAGGGGTCCTGGGTCGTTATAAACTTCAACACTTTCCGTATTACCATCAGCCTCATCAATATTACCCCTATTATCAGTGTCAGAAGAACTCGACGAACTAGATGAGCTGCTGCTGTTGGAACTAGACGAGCTACTGCTGGAACTTGAAGAACTGGACGAGGTGCTACGTTTGGGAGATCTAGTTTTAAATATACTCTTATGTTTCACAGTTCGTGGCGGTTTATAATCTGATCCTTCAGATGGTGAAAAATCTCCACTCTTTGAGGAGTTAAGCTCACTTGCAACCTCTAAAAAGGTGATGAAAGAATAATATCTCAGTTACTTTACACATGAAATAATCCAGATATTTGTATAGCAGTTTTATTATCTTACCTGTAGTATTTACCGCAGGAGAAATTTCTGTTCCAAAATTGTTATTTTCCATTTTTTCAACATCAGAATTCTCGAAATCTAGAAGAGGTGACGGTAATGATTCAATAGGTGTATCCGTTGTTTCTGAAATGATGCCTTCCATTGATTTAACAGGACCCTGGTTTTTTATATTCATATCTATCCATGTTTCAACCATGTTATTAGCTGTAAAAAAATATATATTTATATAAAAAACTTAAGTAACATACCAATATGAATTAAGAAATAGCAACAATATACTTACACATTGACGAGTTTTCGATTGAATTTGCTGCTCTGTTAGAGCCCACATCTCCTTCGCGACAAGATCTATTAGAATTTGTGTCAGTTTCTTTGATTTGCAAATTATTTTCGTCATTAAGCATCATTAAATTTTTTTTACTACGAGATCCCATTTTAAATTCTGAAAATTTTATTAAAATTTAAATCATACAAAGAAACTATTCATATCACAATTCACAAATAATGCATACCTACTAGTCGTAAATACATAAAAATACCAATACTAATAAATAAACAGAAAATTTATCACAAAATTTGTATTAAAAAATAATACAAAATTATTTCATTAACTTAAATAACAAGCATTAATATTAAATCAAGTCAATTTGGAATGACAAAAACGTAATTGTCATTAAGTCTAGCAAAATAGCATTGCAATTGGAATGACAAAAACACATTTACTTTTAAGACCAAGGAATAAAACAAATCTTGAACGGACAAGGGCATAACTGTCTGAACGACTTTGTCCTTCCAATTTTAAAATTATAAATTAGGCATAAGTGTAATAGATGTGGCATTGTCGCTCCAGAAACCAATAAATTAAAAGGGCATATTTACCTTTACGACGTTAGCGGTCCAAGTGAAGACTGCCTCTCTCCCCGCCGACGGCGCAACTGACCAATGAGACTATGTCCAGCCAAGAGAGCAGTAAAAAGGCACCAATAAGACAAAGTCACTATTTTCGCTTAGCGGATTTTTAAAGGAATTAAATGACTGTCTTTGTTCCTCCAGTTCAAATAGCATTTTTAAGGCATTTCTGTATACTAAACTAACTCATTTTTGCAATTTTTGACAATTGTGCCCTTGTTCTACCGAAGGTGCGATATATTAATCTTCGAACTCTAGTGCAGAGTGCCTCTATATGTGCGCGCCAGTTAAGGTTTTCGTCAATAATCACGCCCAGGTACTTAATATTAGGGACTGTGCTGAGAGCAAGACAGTTACTATGTTATATGTTCTTTGTATCTTTGACCAGTTAATCCAAATGGCATAGGATTAGATTTATTTGTGTGAGTTTTCTTCTTTGAAGTGATTGTTGCGTAGCTCAAAAATCTTTCGATTTTATTGGTATCCATTTCCAATTGTATTTCTTCCTCATTAATCGGACACACGTCAATAGCAGGAATATTATTTTCAATTTCTGGATACTTTTCAGAAACAACCTTACTTCCAGAAGGTATAGAAAGCCCATCACTTAGACATAATTCCGCATTTACAGTTTGTGTTTGAATAATACCAGTACTCTCTGACATTGTGCTAGTTAATGGAGTGTCGTACCAAGGAAGAGGAATCACAGTTGGCAAGTTTAATTCACTATCGATTATTAGGTCTACTATATCAGTCGTATCATTCAAGTCCCATATAGACTCTCTAAAATATTCAGAACAATTAGCAGTATTATTACAATCAGTCAAATCAACCACAGCAGGAACAATTAAATCAATATCTTGAGTATTATTGTATTATAATAGGTCTTTACCTATGAAATTGCCGTTTTGTATGAAAAAATTTAAATGAATTTTTTTCATGTATTTTTTATTTGTATTAATCGAAGTAATCACCCATGCAATCAATGCATCTTTGCCTACGCAGTGGCAGTTTATTGATGCCCTTCTTAAAGAAATCAGCTGGACGGGAGGCAACAAATTCTTCAAAGGCATTTTGTACTGCCTCTCGGGTATTGAATTTTTTTCCCGCCAAGAAGTTATCCAAATTCTGGAAAAAGTAGTAGTCTGTAGGCGCAAGGTCTGGTGAGTAGGGCGGATGACGGAGAGCTTCCAACCCCAGTTCTTGCAACTTGGAGACCGTCTGCTGTGCAGTATGAGGTTGCGCGTTGTCGTGCAGGAGCAGCGGAGACGAGCGATTGACCAATGCTGGTTGGAGATGTGCCAGCTTCTCCATCATTGTGTTCAATTCTTCACAGTACACATCTGCAGTAATGCTCACCCCGTTTGGTAAGAAGCTGTGTTGAATCACACCGGCGCTAGACCACCAAACAGTGACCATCACTTTTCTTAGGGTAAGTTTTCGTTTAGGGCATTGTTTAGGTGCTGAACCAGGATCCAACCAACTTGCTGAGCGCTTGCAGTTATCAAACAGAATCCATTTTTCATCGCAGGTAACAATGCGGTTCAAAATTCCTTCATTTGTGTGTCTGTTGAGCAGTGCAAGGCACGTCTCGACGCGTACTTCGCGCTGGCGATCATTGAGTTCGTGGGGCACCCATTTGTCAAGCTTTTTTACCTTGCCAATTTGACGCAAATGGACCAATATTGTTTTGACGCTAACGTCGAAAGCTGCTGCTAATTCAGCCGTAGATTGTGTATCATCAGCTTCCACAATCGCCTTTAATTCGTCATTGTCGACCAAAGTCTTCGGACGACCGCGAGGTTCATTTTTCAGGTCGAAATTTCCAGAACGGAAGCGAGCAAACCAATAACAGGTAGTGCGTTGGTTTGTAGTGTTAGCTCCGTAAACGTCGTTGATGTTGTGTGCCGCTTGTGCCGCGTAAATATAGGTAAAGACCTATTATTACTTCTTTGTTTTGGTTATCTGCAATCTCAATTACTATTTCGGATTTATGTTCGGGTTCAATTCTTTCTTGAGGCAGCTCTCCGTTTGTGTCAGTTAAGGACGGTCTAAAGGAACTAGATGTGTTAGATAAATCAAGAGGGGCTTCAAGTGAGGTATTGGTTGCTGTAGCCACATCTCTGAAAGAAGAAAAATATGGATGCTGATGCGTTTGCTTTGATAAATAAGTCTGAACAAATTCATTTCTTAAAATTTGTCCAATTTCTGTTTCAATGACTTTAATTGTAAAAAATAATAAAAATAAAATAAGTTTATTGACACGAAATACCTTTGCATACATTACTAGACAAATACATTTTATAGGTAGATAGGTTTAAAAAAGGCTGCACAAATAATGAAAAACTCTGCCTCCTAAACTAGGGGAACCCTGTGCCTTAGGAGTCAGTGTTCTACTGTAACTTCGTGTACTAAAGACACCTTAAAATAAGTGTGTCAATAAACCTATACTCAAACATTTAAAGCTACAATGATTCAGACCTTAAAATTAGAATTTTGTATGATTGTAATATGTGTGTATGTGTGTAAGGGGGGATGGGAGTGTGAATGGGGATATGATGTGTGAGGGGGGTGATTTTGTGTGTGTAGTCGTGTGGGGTGAGATCGTGTAATGCTGTACGTGTTTATGTGTTATAGTTTTTGCAGATTAATAATTGAAGTAAAAATGACGTGCCTATATTATTTATTAATAAGGTCTTCTGTACGGGAATAGTCCAGATTATACAGCCAGTTTTGCAATTTTGTTTTCAGTTCGTGTTTATTTAAATTACAAATTTGAATATGTTTGTTGACCCTTCTGTAAATAAATGAACCTATAACATAAAGCTGGCGGCTAGCAAAAGCGGTTTTGTGAGAGACAGACGGGCATGTGGATTTAGCTCTTCGAGAGGTAGGAACTAGAGGAGGAACCTGACTATGCTTCCTAAGGATAGTGTTGAGCACAAAAAGCTGCCGGACAGTGAGTACCCTACATTCCGCATATAATTCATTTGTGGGAAATCTATACGGCCTGCCAAGCATCACCTTGAGCACAGCCCTCCAACCCAAGTAGTCTAGTCTTAGCGGTGCCCCCCAGACCGGAATGCAGTAATTGATGACAGATTGGCAAAGTGCTAGATACACCATTTTTAGTGTTTTAGGGTCAATTGTACTTCTCATGTCTTCTTTTCTCTACTCCATTATTTGGTTTTGTTGATTTCTTAAAATTTGTTCGTTTATTCCCTCTCTTCTAGTGCTGATACATTTTGAATAATTTACAGCATCTGCCATAGGATATAATCCGCTTGCTCTAAAAGCATTCTTTATAGTTTCGACTTTTAAACCAGCTTCTTGAAACTTTTTAGCGAAATTTTGTTTCGTTATGGAAGATGTATAAGATTGCTTGTTTTTTCGTACTACTTTTCTCCAACTCTTCTTTATAGGTCCAAAAATAGCCACGTCACAAGGTTGCAACATGTGAGTAGCATTAGGATATAAACAATATACGAGGTGGAGACGACAATACAACAATAAATTAAACTTCGTATACCTAATTCCGTTCCCAGTCTGCATACAAAAATTCAATCAAATATATCCAATAGTTTAGTCACAGGACATTATTTTACATTTTTAAGATTTTCTACATGATGTATCTAACAATAAGCCAGCGCCGACAGGTTAACGACATCAGCAATAATCTGCAACGCTGATATCGGTATAAACAAAACATGTTGCCAGCTCGCTACTTCAATAACCTTCGACAAAATTGTTCTTAAATTTTACTTCCCGATGAGAATTAATGCATATTATACCTTATCTCTAAGGCATAAGAGTCATAAAGCGTCTGGAGAAACTTAGATATGAAAATAATGCATGCGGAAGTTATTACTACTTGTTTCGCACTCATGTCAATCGTAAATTAAGTATGTGCGAAAGGGATAGATTAGATAGTTTGTTTATTTCTACTTCGCTTTCTTGCCGAAACCTGCAAAAATTGGTGTAGGTCAGTGTGTCGCCGTGATCCTATGACGTCGTACACGTCATTGTTTCGTATCGCAAGCGCAGGTGTTCCGGTTTCGCTGCCTTTGATGCGCCCGCCCGCCCGCCGCCGCTCGTTTGTTTATGAAATTGTGATTACCTTAAGACGCTTTAGTGTGAATTATTGTGAGAATAATTAATATAATAAGCGAACTAGCAAATCCGGCGAACTCCGTTTCGCCACCAGATGGCTTCGTTTTATGTAACATTTCGTTTGGTGATTAAAAGAAGAAGAATTTTTTTGTTTGTTTTATATTTGAAAAGGAAAAATTTTATTTCATTTCACAACAGTAATAAATTCATTTCGATTACAAAAATGAAGTGTTATTTAGTTGAACTTCTCTAAGTAAATGAAAGTGAATCCAAAGTAAATACTGAATCGAAGCGTTATACGTGTCCGCAAATTATCCGTTTCATTAAAGTGCTCTTTGGTAAACCACATTTTTTGTTTTTTGGTCTGACGTTAACACAAACAAAGTGGATGGTTTCCCAACTCGTGAACACGCAACGTATAACTGCCCATGTGAAAAACAATGATTTTCTAAATTTATCCCGCAAACACTAAGCGATTGGCCTTGCGACTTGTTAATTGTCATTGCGAACGCAAGGCGAACTAGAAATTGCAATCGTTTGAAGTCAAACGGAAGATCAGTCGGAATCATTGGTATTCGAGGAATACATACATTTTCACCTGCGTACTTTCCGTTAATAATGGTTGCCTCAATCAAATTCGGCATAAGTCTTTTTACCGAAAGTCGAGTACCGTTGCAAAGTCGCGGTGGATTCAAATTACGCAATATCATAATAACTGTACCAACTTTGAGTTGCAAGTTATGTGGTGGAAATCCTGGTAACTCCAGAGAGTTCAAAAACTCCGTTGGATAATTTACTACATCATCGGGATTTGTTATGGAATCAACGGATTTGTATGTCACCAAATCGCCAGCAATTTTTGATTGAATGGTGAAATTCAGTGCGTGTACATCATTATTCTTTGCGGCAAGAATTGCTCGTTGACTTAACCAAGAATAATTTTGATAATTCTCACTAATATTTGGGAAAACATTTTCAATAAGAGCTAATTGAGAGTCTACAAATCGGCAAAAGTCGTTGGTAAGAGTAATTAATCCAAAAGTCCCAGTTGATACTGGGACTTTTCCATTTCCAACAGCTAACAATTGTTTGGAAAATTGTGCAGCACTTTGATCATTTTGAAGTTGAACTCTCATATTAGTGGTTAGCGATAGTGTTTTTACGTTATTCCATAAAGGTGATGCCTTCAGGCAAGCATTCAATTCATCTGCAGGCGTTCCACGGGGAATTACTGGCAACGTCTGCCTGAAATCGCCTGCCAACAATATCATCAAGCCGCCAAAGATGTTGTTATTTCGCCGAAGATCCTTCAGTGTGAAGTTAAGTGCTTCAAGTGATTTCTTATGTGCCATTGTGCACTCATCCCAAACAATGAGCTTGCATTGCATCAACAATTTTCCCATTGCACTGGATCGGGAAATATTGCATGTTGGAGTATCAATTGTGTTTAAATTGAGTGGCAACTTAAGCGCAGAATGTGCAGTACGACCGCCATCTAGAAGAGTCGCCGCAATTCCAGATGATGCTAACGCCAAAGCTATGTCACATCTTGATCGAATAGTGGCCAAAATCAATGAAATGACAAATGTTTTCCCTGTTCCTCCAGGTGCGTCCAGGAAGAATAGACAGTATTATTGTCCACCGCTTGCATTAATGTTTCGTATACTTGTTTTTGCTGTTCATTCAGCAACGGCACATTATTTCGAACGAATTCCTGCAATGTATCAACATTGTATTGCAGCTCTCGATTTAATTCTTGGTTGAATGCATCGTGCATCGATCGATTTGGCGCATGTGGTGATTTTTTTTTTTTTTTTTTTTTTTTTTTTTTTTTTTTTTTTTTTGAAAATCCGCAAGTGTTAAATCTCAATGAGAATCGTTCTCCAGCAAACCCAATAGTTGACATGCTTCTCGATATGTTTGGCATTGGTGGCCATTCACAATTTTCAAATACGCAAATGATTTTGGTCCACGTACATTTACCAACAGCAGTCGCAAATAAAAACATTCATCATTTCTAGGATGAACAGTATACATGCGACCTAGTGCATCAGTGAAAACACCTGTGGCCAATCTGGAACTGGGGTTCCTTGTTTGCGACGTTGGAATTTCTTTGTTGATTGATTCCAAGTGTAATACTTGGGCATTTCAACGTACATCAGCGTCGCTGCGAATGGATCTGCTTCACACATTGCAAAGAAGCTAGTCAATGTTGTCGATGGTGGTCTCTCAGCTCGTTGTGCCGCATTAGCCTCAGTGAAGTAAACTCTTTGGCCTTTTTCCAAATGCACTGCTAAATGTACAACTGTGGGATATCTTTCATGAATTTGAAATGACAATAATCGCCACAGTGCTTCATTAGTACTGACGTATCTGCCCATTTGGAAGTTGCTGATTTCGTCATTCGCATTTTCAGACGCAATACCAAACACAGCCATGTCGCTGCCTTTTGTGACGTACTTGCACAAATATTTGATTGATTTGGCAGAATGACAACTCTCAACGTTTGCATGTGTTTCGAAAATTCGTGATAGCAGCGGGCAATATGGTACAATGAATTCATTTCCGATCTCAATCTCTTGATTTTGAACTTTAACTTTGATAGTTCGACCATTATCTTCTTTTGAACGCCGACGATAAACTGGATATCCATCGTTCCCTGTGACTGTTTCAGCAACTAACGGTCGCGGATATCGTTTTGTGCACTTTCCATCAGCCATGCAAGGCGATAATGGATTTAATGCACCGCACGGTCCATGCACCATCTGTGTCGTCACAATGTCGTGTAGATGGGGATCAGTGACTGGATCAGGAATTTCAGCTGATATGATGTCATCCACTTCATTCGAATGTAATTTGTTCAGCAACCAAATTAGGATATGAGCATGCGGTAGTCCACGCTTCTGCCATTCCACCGAGTACATATAACAACGTGTGTCACCGAAAACTCGATACTTAGTAAGCACATCCATCATAACGTTTTTGCTGAAATACTCTGGCGATTATGTCATGGCGATCTTGCGGTTTTTGGCCCGGTTCCAACTCACGTTCAATTTCCGTCCACTTCGGATTGCATGTGAACGTAATAAATAAATCCGGAGTTCCATAATTTCGCACGTACGTCATAGCGTCTTGAGCGTATTCGTGCATGTGGCGTGGGCTTCCGATATAAGATGATGGGAGAATCGTCAGACGTCCAATATTCTGAACATCACCATCTGAATGAATAGCATCACGCAAGTGTATATAGTCCTCAGATCGTAGCTTTGCCTGATTGAATCGGATGAACGCTAAGCGTCTTCTGGACACGATGACGTGCCCATATCGGTGATCAAGGATAATATAGAAATATTAGTATATCCCCTATCGGAATTTATTAATAAGTGCATTGAAGAGTCTATTTTTCCTGAACAACTTAAATTGGCAAAGGTGGTTCCGCTACACAAGAAGGGTACAAGAACGGACCCTAAAAACTACCGGCCAATATCCTTGTTACCAATCTTATCAAAATTTTTTGAAAAAATAATAAAAAGTAGGTTAATGGTTCACTTAAATTTAAATAGAATTATTAATTTTAGACAATTTGGATACCAAAAGGGGATAGGGACTTCAGATGCGATAGATAAACTTATTAATGACATTATTTGTAAATTGAATGACAAAATGAAAGTAGCAGGATTATTTATTGAATTAAGTTCTGCGTTTGACACAGTAGATCACGAACTACTTCTGGCTAAACTGGAGCATTATGGCATTAGAGGCAAAGAATTAAAACTTTTGACATCTTATTTAGAAAACCGTAGAATGTATGTAGAAATAAAAGACATTAATGCAAACAATTGTGACGTAAGTAAGTGTGCGAGTGAAGTAACATATAAGTCAAAAATGACCAAAATAAGCCGCGGTGTACCCCAAGGTTCAATCTTAGGACCAATTCTGTATTTAATTTTCACTAATGATTTACTCAATTTTATGAATAATACCCAACCCGACGCAGGACTTGTAATGTTTGCAGATGACACGAACGCCATAATCGGGTCGCCAAACTTAAATGAATTGACAGAAAAAGTAAATATATGTTTAAAGAATCTTTCTGATTGGTTTACTGCAAACGATTTAATAATAAATCCAAATAAAACCCAAGTGATGTTGTTCAAAACAACGTCACGTAACAAAGATAACATAGATGTCAAGCTCAAAACGGAAAATATTGGACTGGTAAACGAAGTTAAGTTTTTAGGAGTTTATATAGATTGCCTATTAAACTGGAAAAAGGAGCTCACCGCTATTGATTCCTCAATATCTTCAGCTTGTTACGCGCTAAGAAGCCTCAGGGACAGTATTGATCAAAGTCAGCTAAAAGCAGTTTATTATGCATTGGTAGAATCCAGATTACGGTACAGTATTATGTTTTGGGGAAGCAGTTATGATTATAATTGCCAAAGAGCATTCATACTACAGAAACGTGCATTAAGAACTATTGTGAGAATCCCACAATGGGAGTCATGTAGAGAATATTTTAAAAAATTAGGCATTTTAACAGTACCAAGTTTATATGTATTAGTACTACTCAGCCACTTTGCAAAATACATACACGAGCACGAATCAAAAGAAGAACGTGAACTAAGAGAGAACACTAGAAGAAATGTTATAAAAAATAAAATTGCTCCTAAACTTAAGATTGCTAAACATTGCTCCAAATATCAAGCAGTAGAATTGTTTAATAGGTTGCCTACTGACTTAAGAACATTGATTTACAAAGCTACGCTTTTCAAAACTAAACTTAAAGCATTCCTATTAAATAAATGTTTATACTCTATATCCGAATTGGTGACAAGTGATGGTAAATAGTTTTTATTAAATATTTAGTAACTTACTTTTTTGTACCTGTCTAATACTTATTACCATTAATAATTTAATATATTCAAGACATAATTCAATTTTTACATTTAAGAGAATGACTTAATTGACTTAATATTAATTAATAATAATTTGACGTGAGACTATTTACAATCATCTTGACTATTTACTTTCTACTGACATAATAATTATCACATGTGATTGACTGATTTTATTTTTATTGTAATTTGATTAATATTAATTTTTAATTTTTATGTTAAATGCAATAATTTATTATTTTTATAAGCTGTATTAGACTCCTATGTACTAAAACATTCAAACACAATGCGAATTGTTACATGAATAAATGAATTGAAATTGAAATTGAATTGAAGCGTTCGGTCTCGACTTTGACATACATGTCGACTGCGAATTGCTGGAATAGCCGACGGCACTTCAGAATGACATTCTCCTCATGTGTACGAATCATCATACGATATGCATAGTAATTCATTGCGCTTAGATTTTTGTTCGTTGATACGCCTGAAAATGCAAAATTAAATGAATTGTTAATGGAAACCAATAATAGCAATAATTAGTGTGTGAATATTGTACCTGTAATTGGATCGACCATCTTCAACGTGATGTCGTATCCGCCTTGCCCTTGCCAATAAATGATTGGATATTGTAACGCATCGTACAAACGATGTGTCTCGTTTACACGATGCATGATATTGCTTCTTCGCTGAACGACAATGTCTCGCGATTTAGTTGTATCGCCAACAATAATTGCAGCAACATCATTAACGGTGGGTGCATTGAATCTTCGCACATGTTCACCTGTTGGGGTACAATCCGCTCTTATGACAAAGAACAATGCCAGATTTCGGCCTACACGACTTTTATGACAAAATTCACGCGGACACAAAGTTTTTACCTCCAACAATTTAAATATAAAATACCAACTTAAAAACCAATACTTGGTGCTTTTCGAGAACTGCTCCAAAAGAAAATCTTATATATAAGTAATTATTTTAACCCTTTCAGACCTGTTTTTTTTTTGGTCATTTGTAATTGATGATTTAATTATAGTTTATTTGGGCTTACGATAATACAAAAATCCTGAAAAAATGGCATTTAGTGGAAAACTTTTCGCGAAAATCAAGTTTTTGTTTATGTGCACAAAACTGGACATCCGGCTTATATGATTGTAAATAGCAATATATGGGGTATTGATCGAATCAATAAAAAGCAGTATTTAAAGTGAAATATTTATTTAAAAAAAGTATGAAATTAGAACAAAATAACAAATCAGACTATGTTTCCAATTCAACGAAATATGAAATCTTTCACTAGTACATAATAGGAACATTTATGTATGAAAAGAGAGAAAGCAATTTTTATCTTTGGTTAGGCATAGATGCACTTTACATTTTATGCACATTATGCGTGACTTTCCCGTGCATCCTGGCAGCTTACATCGCGTTCCAGCCCCCTCATGGGCAGGGAAATGACCCACACCATCGCGAGCTATTTCAGCAGCGGGACGCACTTCTCCTGGTTTTCTCGGAATTATCTCTGGCAAAGGGCTATTGCTACTTGGACGACCTCTTTTTGCAACCGTCATTTTCTTGCGCAAAACCAGACTTTCAGACAATCGTCGACGAAACTGAAGAAGAGTCAGCCGTTTATTCTTGGGGATTGCGAGCAAATCATTGTCGATGTCGTATTCTCGAAAGACTTGAACAACCGCCAGATCCGAAGCGTGAAAGATCATTCGCAACGTCCACTTCTTCGATTTTATAAAGGTTCTATAATAACTCATAAGTTGATCAAGCAAATCCACCCCTCCCATTGCATGGTTATACTTCTTCACAATTTCAGGTCTCTCTATATCAACAAACCTTTTATCTTTTTTAGACCATCTCTTTACCACATCCTTTTCTCCTATACCTATAAAGTTTGATGCTAAATGAGCTGGCTTGTTATCTAACCATTTGACCATAGTAACATCACCATCAGTGCTACAAATTTCTTCAGAAAAACCTCTTGGTTTTTTGTTGATTTGTGCATCACTCAGCAACGGAGGTTTCGCAAATCTATTCACACGAGCTGTACAAGTGGCCATTATCCCTTTGTGTTTGAGAATTTGCAGCATGTGGTATGATGAGAAGTAATTATCGCAGTATACGAGTGGCTCGTAGTTCATGGCCACTGTTCTCTCCAATTCTTTTAGTTAGATGTAACACAACAGATGCGCCGAACCCCATTTTCTTTATCAAATTTTGATCTAATTCTCGAGTTGAACTTTGATAAATTATAAAATCAAACGCGCGACCATTTTTTCCACACAAAAAGAAAAGTTTGATACTCCATGGACAAGGTTTACCTTTTACATATTGTTTGGCAGCATGCTTTCCTGTAAAAGGAATTATTTGTTCATCGACGCATAATTCTCTTTCTAAAGGTAGTTCCAGGCAGCGGCTCCTGACAGCGTCATAGATTGGTCGTACTTTGTAAAACAAATCATTGCAATTTTGAGGCATTTGAGTGTTATCTACCAGATGTAAATTGCTCCGAAGTTCAAAAAATCTATCTCTTGGCATGTTTTCTGTAAAAAGGCGAATTCCATAGTTGGTTTCCCAATACATTTTTATAGCAGGATAGTTGAATACTCCTGTGGCCATATGCAGTCCAAACAATATTTCTAACTCATTAGCAGTTGTAGGTCGAAACCTGAGTTTTCCTGACTGTACTGCATATAAATTTGTCATATCAGCCATCAACCGAAATAATTCTTCTGGAATATATTTGTTGTAGTAATCAATTGGAGCTTGCACAACGGGATCAACAGCTATTGGTGGAAACCAATCTATGGGTATTGTATTTTCTAGCTGTCTGTGTCTCCATTTTATATTCTGTTTAGGTGTCAGATAGTCAAAAACCTCTCCACTAATCGAAGGCTGTGTTGTCTCCACGTCTGGCTCTGCTTCGTCATCGACAGACGTTTCCTCGTCTTCAGAGTCAGGCGGGTAGTACTCTCTTTGGTTTTGGTTCACTACATCGGCACCTAATCGAACAGGTCTTGTATTTTGGGCAGAATTATAAGCAGTCGTATCCTCATCATCCGAAGATAAGTCCAAGTCCGACAGATTTCCATTACGTAGAACATCCAAGGCGTCTGGATCGAACATTTTTGGAAATACAATTACCTGAAAACGTAAAATACACTTCTGAGAATCTTTTGTAAAATAAATGATCGTAAAATAACATGTGGGTTTTAAAAAAAAATGCATTTTTTACAACTACTGCACCCTATTGAATATTTCGTAAAAAGTTATAGTTAAAACCGCATGTCCAGATTTGTGGACATAACGAATTAACGATATTTATTGTATAAAACATTTGATATTTGTATACAAAACACATTATCATTCATGTATGTACCGTTTAATAACTCAAAAACATTTTTGCTATCAGTATTTACACCAAAAACTTGAGATTTTGAAATAAAATAAGTCACTTACCTTCTCACTTCAAAAGTTTACCGACCACTGGTCAAACTCGGCGAATTAAACCTCACAGGTGGCAATAGATGTCGCTACTAATACCGTTTTTATTAAAGAATAATGTGCTCAAACGATGACAACCGTCTTTTGCTACATAAAAAGTTATTTTAGTAATTTAGTTGGCAAAAAACTTTATGTCCTTAAATGTGCACACTCGGTCTGAAAGGGTTAATAATCAAGTTCTTGAATTCCAGATTTAAATAAAAATGTTGCCAGTCTGGCCACTGTAATTGATCATTCTAAATAATTTTAGTCCTGCCACTGTAATCGATAGTTCTAATTTTTTTTTTTATTATTTAGATAACTCTAAATAATAAAAAGAAACACTCTTTACTTTTTTTTTACTTAAATAATACGTTCATCGTGTTTATTATAAACACAGTTAGTAGTTTTCAAAGAATATTATAAAAACGAAATTTAAGAAATCGATTTTCCTGATCTGTGATCGAAAACTTAATCGCTTTGTAATAGCAACCCTGATAAGAGTTCTCGGTTTTCTGCAGTTCTGTCAAAATCGCGCGCGCATCTTGTATTAATAATTGTTATCGGTGTTGTTTTGTTGTCGGTGTACATTTTGTTTCCTTCTCGAATTCATCTGCGTTTGCGTTATAGACTTGTGTTATATCTGCGGTACCACACATTTTGTTACAATGTCCCATCAACTAAGTTGTATTAATTGTGGTTTAAATGTGTTCCGAATGCAACGGCATTTAGTTGAATCTGACGATGTCCGTTCATTGTTACGGCAATGGACTTCACATTCTGAGGTAAAGTACGATTCGTAATAGTAGAATGTAAACCGTTTTAACTGAGTTAAATGTTAATTTGTAACACAACTGCATTTTGTTTGTTTTAGATTCCAAACGACAGTGTTGTTTGTCATTACTGTTGGTTATTAGTTGAACAAACAAATAATCCAACAAGTAGCAATGCGCCAACTGAATCAATTGCGCATCGAAATCTTTGTATTGGTTGTGGTCATACATTGCATCGTGTAAGGTCTCACGCCTTAAATAACAGTTCAGAAAAAGATGCTATCAGACGCGTGATAGAGCAACAGATTTCACCACTACAGGTAAGCAATATCCTTCAATGATTTTATGTATTGCTGGTTGATGTTTTTTTTCTGATTGCAATAAGATATTTTTGTTTTTGTTACAGTTGAGATCAACAGATAAGATCTGTCACCCATGTTGGCAAAGAAGTTACCGTTCTGTTCAACGGAATTTAAACACCCCATCATCATCAAGTATTTATGAACCATCAACAGCCTCTCATGTAGCAACACCATTGCATGTGGAGAGTGAATCAAATCAGTCAATTGTAGAAGAATTTCAACCATCTCCACAGTCAGCAACACCAACAACACCAGGGCCTTCATCGACATTGCCAGTCCCACAGGTGCATAGGCACCTGTGGGACTGGCAATGTTTTACTGGAATTTGGCCGGGCATCAGACACTCAGGCTCATTGCTTTTTTCCTAGTTGCCGTCAACTTGAGAGATTGAGTGTTCCAATATCAATAAGAAGAAGATTATTTTCTGAGTATAATTATTATGTGCCAGAAAACTGTCGAATTTGCTCTCACCATTTGTGGAGCAATGACTGGCCTGAATTGATGGAATCTGAAAATGTTATCCACACATTTACGGCACAACATATTTATGATTTTACAGAATTATTAAAACATCAGACCTCTATTGACTTTGAAGATGTCCAAAATATGGATGACTACCTGGTGCATTATTGGTTTGGTATGAGTAAGGAAGACTTCAGAAATATATTACTAGAAACTCCACGGCTAGCGAATATGCACAGAAGTTCAACTGCCCTTGCTGCATTTTTAATGAAATTAAGAAATGGTGACTCTGGAGATCGTATAAGTTCTTTATTTCAAGTTCCTAGAAGTACATTAGAGGGTTTAATGGCAAGAGCAAGAGAACTTTTACATCAAGATTTTGTTCCAAGGCATTTAGGTATCGGTCACATTACAAGAGAAGAGATAGCACAAAGAAATCTTTTAATACCAAATGGCCTTTTTGGTGGCACTGAAAGGGAGGGTGAGAGGAGACCAATAATAATAGTTGATGGAACCTACATATATTGTAATAAAAGTGCCAACTATGCCTATCAAAAGAAAACTTACTCATTACATAAATATAGGAATTTGGTAAAACCATTCTTGTTTGTATGTTGTGACGGTTACATAATCGAGATTCTGGGTCCCTATCCAGCCGTAACGTCGGATGCTGACATTGTAAATAATGAGTTTGGAAACCCAGAGAGTACATTGCGTCAATATTTTCAAGAGAGAGATGTGTTTATTTTAGATAGAGGTTTCAGAGATGCAGTCCCATTGTTGCAAAACTGTAACTACTCTGTGCATATGCCATCAACATTACAGGATGATGAAAATCAGTTGTCAACTTTAGAAGCAAACAAAACTAGGGCTGTTACTATTTGCAGAAGGGTGGTTGAAGTTATAAATGGGATTTTTAAACAGCGGTTTAAAATATTCCGACATGAGTTCAACAACAGAGCTTCACCACATCTCATGATTGACTTTTCCATAGCTGCTGCCATAATCAATAGATTTCGACCACCCCTCACAGACAGGTTTGATGCTGCCCAGATATTAGAAATTATCCAACAAAAAATGTTCCAAACTAATACATTAAGTGATTTTATCATACAAAATAATTATAATAGAAGAAGGGCACAGTTCTCAAATATAAATGTTGATAACAGCAATGTCACTGAGTTTCCTCAGCTTGAGTATCACGATTTGGTTTTATTAGCTTGTGGTACTTACCAACTCCGTCAGGCTCGATCATATTACGGTGAGCATATCCGCTTTAATGGCCAGTATCAGATTGAAGTATACAGGGAGGCATCAATTAACAATTTAAGAGAACAATTGTCTCTCTCTCAAAGCTCTTGGCTCTTAAGAGCCAAAATTCAAAGTCGCCATATAAGTAGGAAAGCATATTTTGTGTATGTTTTAATTGATAACAGTTTAAATGGGAGAGAGGCAATTAGTCAATATTATTGCAATTGTAAGGTAGGTAAACGAACTGTGGGATGCTGTCCCCACACTATGACCGTTTTATGGTACTTAGGTTGGGCTCGGCACCAAAACAATATTGAGCCCCCTGCACCATTTCTTGATGAATTGTTAATTGAATTTAATAACGAAATTGATGATGATGATGATAATGAATGATAATGGTAAAAAAAAAATATATTCAATTACTGTATATTTGTTGTTTAATTTACTCTCTGTAAAAATACATAACCTTCAATTTAAAATGTCTGAATAACTTATTTTGTAGAAGTTCTATGTAAAAGTGGAAATCACATAAATGTTTTTGACTCTAAACAACACAAAGAAACGTAAGAATTTTCACTGTCCATGACAAATTAATATTGAGCCAAAGTTACTATGGACATCTGGCATTGTTCTTTGTGCGTATCCGATGGCATTCGTTCCAATGCTGTTTTGAACATATTAACCACAGCATTATTAGCGTGAAAAAATGCTTGCAACTGTTCAATAATTCGTCTCTTTAACCTTTTGAACGCCATTGTCACATATAATATGTGACAAACGAAATCTTACCCTGAACGCCAACGTCACAAATATTAGGTCTTTACCTATGAAATTGCCGTTCTGCAGTACTGGCCATTTCAAATCAAAATATTTTTTGTTTGGCTAAGAATTCTAATTTCAAATTAATTTTATTTTAAAAACATGGATTTTTTTTTCCAAAAGTAGTCATTTGTTTATTGATTAGTGTTACATTTTCATCGCATTTAAATCTTTTTCGTCATCATGGATACGTTAAAAATTCGAGTAATTATGGAATATGAGTACCGTCGTGGCAGCAACGCGGCACAAGCGGCACGCAACATCAACGACGTTTACGGAGCTAACACTACAAACCAACGCACTACCTGTTATTGGTTTGCTCGCTTCCGTTCTGGAAATTTCGACCTGAAAAATGAACCTCGCGGTCGTCCGAAGACTTTGGTCGACAATGACGAATTAAAGGCGATTGTGGAAGCTGATGATACACAATCTACGGCTGAATTAGCAGCAGCTTTCGACGTTAAAACAATATTGGTCCATTTGCGTCAAATTGGCAAGGTAAAAAAGCTTGACAAATGGGTGCCCCACGAACTCAATGATCGCCAGCGCGAAGTACGCGTCGAGACGTGCCTTGCACTGCTCAACAGACACACAAATGAAGGAATTTTGAACCGCATTGTTACCTGCGATGAAAAATGGATTCTGTTTGATAACCGCAAGTGCTCAGCAAGTTGGTTGGATCCTGGTTCAGCACCTAAACAATGCCCTAAACGAAAACTTACCCCAAGAAAAGTGATGGTCACTGTTTGGTGGTCTAGCGCCGGTGTGATTCAACACAGCTTCTTACCAAACGGGGTGAGCATTACTGCAGATGTGTACTGTGAAGAATTGAACACAATGATGGAGAAGCTGGCACATCTCCAACCAGCATTGGTCAATCGCTCGTCTCCGCTGCTCCTGCACGACAACGCGCGACCTCATACTGCACAGCAGACGGTCTCCAAGTTGCAAGAACTGGGGTTGGAAGCTCTCCGTCATCCGCCCTACTCACCAGACCTTGCGCCTACAGACTACTACTTTTTCCAGAATTTGGATAACTTCTTGGCGGGAAAAAAATTCAATACCCGAGAGGCAGTACAAAATGCCTTTGAAGAATTTGTTGCCTCCCGTCCAGCTGATTTCTTTAAGAAGGGCATCAATAAACTGCCACTGCGTTGGCAAAGATGCATTGATTGCATGGGTGATTACTTCGATAAATACAAATAAAAAATACATGAAAAAAATTCATTTAAATTTTTTCATACAAAACGGCAATTTCATAGGTAAAGACCTATTATATGACAAAATACACGTCGCACCATAATTGTATGGTGGGTGCGAGTGAGATGGCGAGATAGGTCTATCGCGATCCCTCAATAACAGATTATAAAAAAAAAACAAATAAATAATACTCAAAAATTTAATTAACAATATATTAATGACATTACAAGTTATTATAAAGCATAAAAAAATAGATTGATGACATTACAGGTTATTATTATAGTGTACTAAAGAAAATATTATTTTATTCATTAACATCATTATAATCAATGTTATCATTTTCTTCGTCACATTTTTACGTTTCATTTTACCGCTTAAGGTGGGTACTGACCAACGTTACAAGCTGTAATGTAACATTCGCATCGAGCGTGTTACTCATCGAGCATGTTACGCAGTGTCCTTAAAATCGACGTAACATGCTCGTCAAAACTCTGTGCTCCGTCGCCGCCAGTTCACTCATCACATCTGTCGTAACAGCAATAACATCTCTCCACAATTTTTTAAGAAAAGGTAATAATGCTCATGTATATACCCCTGCAGGTAGTTTTGACGAAGAATTGAACGGCCAGGTCAGATTAGGAAACTGGAGAGAAGGTAACAATGATATGACTAGTATGTTACCCTTGCAAATAAGACCTGCTCACAATATTCGTAATGAAGTTGCTGAATACTGTATTCAGCAAGGGTCTGTAAGTTGGCAAGAAAATTATGCTTAAAATGGACTTACAGTATCTGTTGTGTCACGAGGTATATTTCTATCCAGTAGAAATAACATGGATTTGTAAGCGAACCAAGTGCTGTGGTAAACTTCATCTGCACCTGAAATTTAATTTGTAAGTAATTAATATTGAATTATTTTAAATAAAAAGAAGCACTATACAGATTAATACCGAGTTTATATTGTTTTCCCCACACTAGCTTGGAAACACCTACTTCCCTCACTAATTTCCACACCCCCCCCCCCCCCCCCTACTATAACCCGCGTTAAACTTAATAAATAATTACGTACCTTTTCCAGTACAAGTTGATTGTTTAGTTTTCTGTTTTTCCCTCCTCAATGATGCCAGTAAACTTGTCATTTTCTTTTTACAGGCTTCTCTTTCGCTGTCGAGTAACGAAGCCAATCTATCCCAAGCGTCTTCTTTCTTTAATTTGTTATAATGCTCTGGGTGAGCTGGGTTCCACAACAGTGTTTCTTCTTTGTATTTTTCAATAAAATACAAAGTTTTTTCTTTATTCCACGCCATGCTTCTTGAAACTTGATATAATTACGAGAGGAATAACGGGTGATCACTTGCGATGTCCACGTGCGCTCGTGACGACTCGCAACGGCGTACTGACTGAACCGCGTAACAGTCAAAGGATTCGCCAAAAAACCGACAGCCGGGTGGAGCACTCAAAGCGAGCAACGAGCGGCTCGTTGCTTGCTGGTTTTCCCGTAACACGACGTACTGACTGCATGAATGCTCGCTGTGTAACACGTTACATTACGCCCCGTAACGCCGGTCAGTACCCAGCTATACATCAAAACCAGCTGAAGAAACCGGAAACCTTAAAGCACATAGCTGTCATCAAAAGACAAGATTGTAAGTGTCTCTCATTGTCTATGGTGAAATCTATAAAATATCTTGGAGTCTTCGTCGATGAGAAATTAGACTGGACCACTCAATTGGAGTCATTAACGTCTCGCACGAGAAGACTAATTTATATTTTTTAAAATTTAAGATTTTCAGCGGTTAAAAATACTCTCCGAATGGTTTATCTAGCTCTGTGTCAAACAATCCTTATGTACTGTATCCGTGTGTGGGGAGGGACTCATAAAACTAAGCTACTAAAACTAGAAAGAGCCCAAAGGGCTGTGCTAAAAGTAATTCACTTCAAACCTCGTGACTACCCTACACATATGCTATATTCAGAATGCAATGTCTTAACTGTTAGAAAATTGTACGTCTTAAGATCCATCCTCTACAAGCACTCTATAATCTCTTTCAATAGGCAGCTTGTCAGTCAGCGGCGTCGTGGCTTTCCTTTATGTCCAGCTGTCTCCTGCAGGACTGCCTTTGCAAGACGTCAGTTAAATGGCCTAAGTGCTAGGCTGTATAATAAAGCCCATAAAAAATTCAATATTTACGTCTTGACTAAGGGCGAATTAAAAAACAAGCTAAATTCCTGGTTACTGACATTGACATATAGTGATACCGAAGAGCTTCTAACCACTGTACAGTAAAGAGATAGGTTTACACACAGAACATAACACATCCACTTACTCACATACACATACGCCCAAATAGACACACATCCACACACCCTCATACACCTACACACTTACACGCACCACATCCACACATATTCATTTTATTTTTATTTTTTTCTATTTAATCTTTTTGTTTTCCTTTTTATTCTTTAATTTAATATAAGTACTTTGTTCACCTACTGCACGTACCAATATTTTTGTAGCCGTAATAAGACTCCCTGTGAATGGATACTCTTTCCTAAGATACAGACAGATTTTCTGCCTAGTTTAGGAAAGGGAATCCTATGACCCATTTTATGTGCTGTACTGGTGCTATTGTACCATCTAAAGTACCATCTAATCATATAAGACAACTGTGTATACCATGTACAAACTACTTATTTAATAAATTATTATTATATTATTCCATTCCATATCGTCGTCTTCTTCTTCTTCGTCAGTTTCTGTAGAAATATGAAAAAGTTAATGCGATTGAAAATCTCAAAAAATAATGTATAATGGTTTGAAGTAGTATTATACCTGAGACAGTTTTCAGTGATTCTCTGACGAAATTTGGCAACTTTTTGGTACTGATTATCTTCGAGAACCCAACCATTATTCTCGGGTTGATAAATTGTTGGAATTTGCTGATTTGCATTATTCCAAATGACAAAACCCATACAAGTTGTATTAGCAGTCCTCGTGCGCTCGAGAATGTTTCTTTACAGGGAAAATAAGTCGTAATAGTTTAGCAAAGCGCTTAAATTGCTTCGTCATAGTTGGACATTTTATTTGTTATATGTTTTTGTATGTTTAAAAAATAAATATTAATATGGTAATTTAAAAATAAAGATGAAGTCATTTTGTAATTTTTAAATCTTTTGAATTGGTGGTTCAGCGCACGAGCGCACTTAAGGTACAGCCGCCACTGCGTGTGACCTGTATGTATGATAAAAGGTTATTAATTTAAATACAATATTCACAAACCAAATGAATGAAATGGTGTTGTACTTTTAATTAAATTCAAATAATTTAACTGTAGAATAAATCATAATGCTACTGAATGCAGGAGATCATACACTGCTTGGTGCATAAAAATCTGCCCTGAGCTGCCCCGCACCCTGCGCACCAAGGACGCGCACCGCTTGCGCATGGTGGTGTGAAAACAGTCGGTGCGCGCTTCCGCAAACATGCCCGAGGCACTACAGAAGCGGGGCAGCCCCAACACCGCCCTGAACGCGTTGTTGTATTGGATACGGAGGGCACTGTACACCGCTTGTGTGTAGGAAACCCATAGGCTGCACGCGTACAATTAAGTGCAAAAAGTTTTAAAAAGTGTGATCTTGACCTCATTTGAACACCGTGCAAACCTACGGGCTATCATATTTGCTCTTTTAGACAGTGCCCTTCGCTCCCTTTCGATGTCGACATGGTCCCTCAGGTCAGCTGTTACCCAATGCCCCAAGTATTTAAATTGGTGCACCCGTTCCAAAGATACATCATTCAGGCGAATGGGTGGTACATGTTGAGGGCATTTGGAGCCAGCCTGAAAGACCATGTATTGACTCTTAACACCATTTTACAAGAGGCCGTGACGGCACGCGTGCTCCTCACACACTTTTAGCAACCTCCGTATGCCACAGACCGACGCACTCAGTAGCACCATGTCGTCAGCATAACTCAGGTTGTTCACACAGACTCCATCAACGTAGCAGCCAACATGGTGACCACTAAGAGCGACAATGAGTGCATCCATGTACAGATTAAACAGGGTGGGTGAGGTTAACCCCCCCTGCCTCACTCCACACTCAAGCCTGTACGGCTCCGACAACACGCCCGCCCATCTGACACTGTTAACCTGGTGTGCGTACCAATACTGGAAAATGTTAATTATTTCACGTGGCATGTTTATGCCCTCAAGCTTTTGCCATAACAAGTTATACGACACCAGGTCAAAGGCCCTGGACAGGTCGAGGAAACAAGCGTAAACAGGTGTTTTACGATCCGTATAATATCTAATGGTATGCTTGAGACACAGTATTGCACTATCTGTAGACAATTTGGGTCTAAACCCAAATTGATTATCGTGCAACGTCACGTGTTTATTTAACTGTGCATCCAGCAAACCATCAAACACTTTAGCTATAACAGTAGCAAGGGAGATGGGCCTGTAGTTAGTCTTATCGGATAGATCCCCCGTTTTGTTCTTCACTACAGGCACTACCACTGTCCTCATAAAATCACACGGCAGGTAGGAATGGCTCAGACATAGCGAGTAGAACATAGCTAAGACCCTAGTTACATGCTGCAAGTGTTCAATACTGAGGCCATCGTGGCCAGGAGACTTACCCTTCGACATACACTTTATTATTTTCCGTACCTCTTTGGCTGAAAACCTCGTCTCCATTTCGCCCGTGGGGCCCTCAGGTATATAGGTATCGTAGGGCTCAATTCAAATTGCTTAATGAAAACATTTACAATATCTGATGGTTCTGATAAAATTTCATCATTCGACTTTAAAGAAGGTATCTTGTTATTTTGGACTTTCTTGTTCCTGTGTTCATTTATTCCAGACATCTTTTGAGATGTTCTTTGAGTTGGCTAATTTGGATTGCGCTGCTGTCTTTTTGGCCATATTTATAATTTTTCTATAAAGACTAATATATTTATGCCTATAGTTTTTTATTGTATCACATTGATTATTTACTTTTGCAGTACAGAGAAATCGCTTCATTTTGCTAGAAACTTTTACCCCTTTTGTTATCCAATGTGTTTGTTTTTTCTTTGTTATGAACACTTTAATTTCTTTTTTTGAAACAGTTCATAAACGTGTTGTGAAATTGTTTTAGAACCTTATTTATGCCAATTCAACTCCAGATTAAATTCAAAAGCGAGTCTCTGAACCTCTGCTTATTCTTTGCGTTAAAAAATCTCTTCGTAACATGTAAAACAGCGCTTTTTGTGTTTTTTCCTGATTTATTCGTCTTAAATACAGCACTACACAGTAATCCTGCATGTCCATCTGCCAAACCATTGTGATTAACTTCACAACTTTCTATATTTTCGTCCGGTAAATTAGTAAATATATTATCTATACAAGATTCTGATTCATTACGAATAAAAGTAGGAGAGTTAATTAAATGTCTAAAATTGTAACATGTCAATAAATTTAATACGCAATGTTTTTTATTATTTTCGCTGCGAAAGTCAATGTTAAAATCGCCACAAATCACACAGTTCCTGATAAGAAATGTTCTAATAACTTTTCAAGACTTAACATAAACATGTCAAAATTTTTATCATACGGAGTGCGATAACAACAACATATGGATATGTTACGGGCAATTTGATAAGTCCGGGCACTATTAATAATGGCCGGTCTGTATTCATAATGCCCGACTCAATTGGGCAATGTGATTAAAACAGCATGATTAATCACTTTTCTCGGCCTTTATGAATAATGCCCAGCCTGTCTTGGGCAAAGTAATAAAATAGGTGAACTGTAGTGTTTTTGTTTATTAAATGAAATTAAACTTACATAATTTTCATGAAAAGTTAACAAAAAATAAACTATTGAACATAGTAGTTAACAAATAAACAGTTAAAAATATAATAACATCAGTAGTTACCTACTTTTATTTTGATAAAAATATTACTTAAGAACAATAGTTAAAAAATTAGTAAACTGAGAAAAATCAACAGAAATATCTAATAATTAAGGACTGTGCAAGAAAGTTATTACGTTTAGAATTATTTATTCTTGCAAGATGAGCTTTTGTGACATTTGGAATTGCAAAGAATGTTTGATTTCTTGCATTTACAACGTTTTGAATTGCAGTCACCACTGCAGTTACAATGCTGGAAGCCTTGTCCATCAAAATGAGAGTCTCTTCGAGCACATTCTCGAAGAGTAATATCAACTTTTGGAACATCGTCGATCGAAATGAACTTTTCTTTACAAACAGTAAACTCATTTCTGGAGTACAGTTGGTTTAAAATACCGTGTTTAGTTCCAAGTTTGTAAAGTTTTTCTTTTTCGACAGATATAATAATAGCAATTATATTACGACTATCCGTCTTGGCTCGATCTACATCTGGTATCCTTACTCGAACGCTTTGGCCTATTTCTGCAATAGGATTTGCATTTGAACGCGCTAACATTTTTTCGGCTTGCTTATCAAGTGATACTTTAGCTGCGTTACGAGCCTTCCGAATTTCGTTTGATTTTGCGTTGAGTAAAGATGCAGCCTTTTCATTATCAGAATTTTCCTTTTCATTGCTCATATCGACAGAAGGCTGTTGATCGACTGCTCGCGGGTTTCCATTTATTATGTCCACACTCACAGTGGGTTGCTGATTTTCTGGTAGACTATCGGCAGAATATTGTTCCAGTTCAGAAGAAGGCTGTTGATCGTTTGGTCGAGGGTTTACATTTATTATGTCGACAGTAGATTGCTGATTTCCTAGTTGAATATCGGCAGATTGTTGTTCCAGTTTGGAACGGGGTTCAGGTTCAATCGTAACAGAAATAGAACCAGTAACAGCGGCTGAGTTTTCATCTATGTTATCGCTGTCTTCGTTTACGGTACCATCCACTCTGTCCACAATTACGTTTTGACCTTCACCGGAATCACCATCTTTTAACATTGCCTCAAGGTCATCTTCACTTACTATCTCCGTTAACCCGTCAAATGATGGCAAGACTGATTTTAAACCTACTTTGGGTTTGCAGCCAAACATAGCTTCGTAAGGACTGCGATCGATGCCGGAGTGGTAAGCTCTATTTTTCATGAACTGTACGAATCTTAACCCTTCCGACCATTTTGTGGTTTCATTTGTCTCCAACCATGTAAATGCCATCTTTTCTATATCCTGATTTGCTCTTTCTACTGACCCTTGAGATTGGCTATGACGGGGTTTGCCGTGTACAATTTTGACTTCTTCCCACATTTGGCATAGTTCCACAATAACTTTATTTACGAATTCCCTGCCATTATCACTGTGCAAAATGCATGGAGCTCCAAATATTGTGAAGATATCCAGCAAATGATATGCGACTTCTTCGGCTCGTTTTGTTTTTAATGGTCTAAGAATCACAAACTTGGTGAGGTGGTCTTGATACACCATGATGAACTTAAAATCATTGTCTGCTTGTGTTTGCATGTCGATTAAGTCGACTTGGCATCGTGAGTTAAATTCACTACTTTTTATAGGCTTAACCACTAGCCCTTTTTTTGGAACACTTTTTTTTTTTGACATGGTTCACACAAAGCCAAATAAAACGCCACAAACTCTTTAGTAATATTTTTGTACTTCGGTTTGAGCTCTTTCATCATCCTATTTCTACCTCCATGCCCGATAGAAATGTGAGTTTCGTGAATAATATCAAATGTTTCTTCCAAATAACAGTAATATTGAATTGGTTCTCTGTCATTTTTCACTGGTACGATTAATTTTTGAACTGTTCCGATCTTCACTATGTCATACCTCGACAAGCGCTGATATTCCTCTGGAGTTTTGCCTGCAATCTTGTCTTTTGTCACTTGCACTTTGGTTAAAAATGAATAATACTCATCGCGAGAAAATAACTGAGTGTTTTTCCCCTTCGTTAATTTTAATTTATGAATTTCTTCGTTAAAACGTCTTTTCATATCCATGGATGTCGCCATTTTGTGAGATAAACGTACTCAATGCACTCACGTGTTCTCGTTCCGAAGTATTACTGCGAACTAACACGTCGCTGCGTGCGCGCGCGGCTCTCCCCCCGCACGTACGCGCCCCTCGCATGTTGCAAGGCACGGCCGCGGTCCAATTTATCACATTGCCCGGCTACAAGTAGGGAATTATTCATACTGCCCGGTCCAAGTGATAAATTCAAGCTATCTCAAACACTGACTTATTACATGGACCACGGGCCGTCGGGCATTATTAATAATGGCCGGTCAAAGTGATAAATTAATCACTTTGCCCATCGCTCTTGGGCATTATTAATAATGGCCGGTTCTTATTAATAATGCCCAGTTAATCATGTTGCCCGTAACAGATACACCAGTTAAAACATCTTTGATACCACATATTTCAAAACTACCCATCACATAAAGTTTTTTAACTATTTCCAAGTCCTTGTATTCTCTGTCTGTTTCTGATAAAATAATAGTACCTCCTCTTATCTTATTCACTCTAGTGTTGTACGATGCGACAATGTGATAGACAATGAATATTAGATAAAGTCCGTCATTTGGAATTAACAATTGAAAACAAAACTTTAATCTTTAGACTAACTAGATAGGTACTTTTTTGTTTAATTCCTCATTAACTTACATACAATAACAATATTTTCACATTTTGCATTAGTTAAAAAGTTCTTAGAACAAAAACAAGACTTATGATTGTTTACATTTTTACTAAACTAATTCTTAATGATTTCCTAAACGCGTGGACCGATTTACATGATTCAAACGGATAAAATGGTTTTATACCTAGACCTTTTGTTTGACACCAATATCGTTAAGATATCTCAATAAACAAAAAAACACATTTTCAAGTTGCTCTCGTAATAAAATTGTCCAACATGTAGGAAACGCGTACCTACATTACCAGTTCTTTTAAAAACTATCCTAAGAAACGTTAAATTTATTTTTATAAAATAAATAAAATGAGGTTGAACTTACCGATCATAGTACGGGAATCACGTCATCTTGAATTTCTTCGACCTCTCTATTGCTATCATTATAATCAAGAGTAATAACCATCTTCGTACTAGCAACAGTTTTTTTCGGTCTAAAATACGTCTCAATTTCACGTTTTCGGGAGTTGCAGACATGTTTTATATAAAATGCGAAGAGTGTGCATTCAATTTAGCGCAACTCAAAATCTACACGATCTATCGAATGGCACACACTGCGACACACTACAATGGTTTCTCTGTGTGCGTGAGCGCTGAGCCAAGTACGAATCATTTTGATACTTTTAATTATTTAGGATCTATTTTGTTTTGGTTGGTTCAATAAAACTATTAGTGGACTGTATAGGTTGTATTGTAAAATAGCAAATTCGGTGTTCACGACTAAAAATAATGACCGTTCGCTCTCCATTCCAATGTCAAGTGCGTGAAGTGACGCGCGGTCCGCGTCGGTCGACGCTCATTGGCGCGCGCCTCGTCGCCGCCCCGCGCGTCTCTCGCACCCCGCCTTCGCCTCCCGTAGCACCGCGCGTGAACAATTTAATGTTTTTTATTTTCTAATTGTTGAAATAAAACAAGCGAAGTTTAAAGTAAGTATTTAATTTTAAAATCGCTCAGCTCTGATTGGCATTGAACGACTTTTTCTTGGGTCGATCATCTCAGGCAACAGACATTTATTATAAAAGTCTAATAATTTAGGTTCCATTTTTGATGTCCAAAATACGTCGTCTCTAGTTATTTTTGTGGTCTTCACTGCAAATTCTTGTCCTGTCCACACCGCAAACAGACAAACATTTTTTTGACTGAAAATAAATGTTATTTTATTAGAAAAAACTAAAAATGTCAAAATTAAAATCTACGTAATATGCACGGTCAACGGAACGTCAGACGTTACACTTAAACTATGAAAATCGCCCTTACTGCTACGACATAAAATGATATTGATTCTCACCTGATGTGGAGCTGACCTTGGATTTGAAAGTACCAGTCGTGGTTGGTATTAACTGACCCATCTATTTTCCAGAACTTAATTCTTTTTGTATTATGGCCTGTTCAACTTCTATGTTTCGCGCCGAATATGGACATTTCACTTCGACGATCCCTTCTTCGAACAGACCATTAGGTGAAGCTCCCAAGAAAAAATATTTTTCGTCAATGAAGAGTCCGCATTTTTGCACGACGATACCTTCTTGCTGCTCCAGTTGTTTGATAGCATTTTTTTCGTTGGTCTTTCCATATTCGATGGCTGTCACGCTCTTCAAGGAATAGCAGTAAACAAGAGACTTCACCAGTGGCGCAGAACTAATATTAGATCGCCTTTTGCAAACCTAAAATAGCAATAAGTGCGAATAACATTAACATAAATCTTCGAAGATAGTTTTCGTATTTCAGATTAGAAACGTACCTTACTAAACGATGAAGCTGTTAACAGGCATCTTCTTAGCTCTAGCCATAATGCGCTTTCAGCTTGTAAAAATGTGTCTCTTTCTACCTCATGCCGCTTTTCTACCAGACCTTTTAAGTTTTCTAAAAACAATTTTTATCATTTTTTTTTTGGCGTTTGGTAGACTATTACGGTTGCGGTTTCTTCTACAACGTCTCAACTCCAGCAGCTTAATCGATTTTCTAGGGCTTTTTTCAAAGTTTGTTTTATACAAACTGTACTGTGCTTTACCGGTATTGAATGCTACAACTGCAGCGTGACACCGTGCTGTATAGGAATTTTTCAATGAAAAATTAATACGTTTGCCACCTACGTGCTTTGCAACAATACTGTTGAATTGTTCGGCTCTATTGTTATTCACATTATAAAGTAAGCTTTTTGAGTTGAGTGCGATATGGATTGTGTGGACCATTAGTTTTCTGAACAGAGTTTTCGCCAAAGGAACCAGATTTTGCTCTTTTTTCTTTTCATCTGAACAATAATAGTCTTGACATGCGCTATGATCACCCAAAATATGCTTTGGGCTGTTAACTATAGCATCCTTTAATTGTATTATTTTATCGGAATTGCTGGTGTTCTGAGCATTGCGTAAGCGAGCTGCAGATCTTACGGCTGTACGAATTCGAGTAATTCGTTCATGTGTTAGTAACTTTCTTTCAGAAAGAGGAATAGACGTATCCTTTTGTAGGTGCATAAGTTTGCTACTGTAGTTTCTAAGCAGGTGGTTTGAACATTCAATTTTTTGCACTTGCACATTAGGATACGGCCTACTTTCCAATATTTTTTTATAGGTGCTTGCATCTCCATCTGCTATAGAGTTTTATATATCAAGTTATGAGTGGTGACTGAAGTTTTAAATCCCTCAACTATGCTTGCTTGTTCCATACTCGTAGAAGATCGTACATGATTTCTAGTGCATTGATGGATAGGTGGCGACTGCTTTTTTAATACAGATCGGGCGCATACTACACAATACTTATTTTTTACCTTCATAAATAAGACTTTCCCAGTTTTTAATCCAATAATTGCAGCTGCTCCAGATGCTGCAGCATAATTATTTCCATAGGATCTTTTAGACCAGCACGCATCAGCCACAACTGAGATCGCAGGAATTCCGTCAATAATATCTCCTCTTTCAATTGCTAGTTCGCTTTCTTCTTTAGCTGCCTGCTTCATACTGGTTTCTGCAGCAACTGCCCACCAATTAGATACGTCAGTATGACACTTATTGTAGGTTTTTTGATTTAGTTTTGGTAGGTCCATAGCTGTAGATAACTCATTTAAGTTAGTTCGTCCACAGCCAATCAATATTGCGCCAGTCAAGTACAGCCAACAATAGGCTGGTGAGAATGGAATGCGTACAAAAAACAAGAACACGTGTTTCTCAAACTAAATGAGCAGATGTAAACAACTAACTTGCCGGAGTGTTGAATCGATATACTAAGGATATAAACTTCATCAGATCCTGCTCTGATTTAATGTGATGTTTCGGAGAGGTGATATTTTTGCGTAGCATTATTTTACACCCTCTGACCCAGACATGTTCCAACCCGCGTTGCTTAGCTCTGGTTTATTTAAAAGGATTTTGTTCTCGAACGTTAAGTGATCGTTAATGTAGATCCTGTTCTCGCCTTTCAATCCCAGGTTGCTGGCATTCAGGGTCTTATGCTTCTTCGCGGCCGCTACGAAATCATTTTTTAAGTAGCTGTTATGAACTGAACATATTATGTTTTTGTTATGCTTGTCATTACGCATCGGCACTCTTGCGATATAATTGATCTGGTCTTTAGGGATGTGACAGTTAATGGTATCGCCGATCTTGGTCATCAAGGAAAAAAGGTTTTCATCGTTGGAAATCGGTACTCCTTTGATCTCGATATTATTTATACGGGATCTTTGCTCACTCTCGCATTGCTGATTTTCAAGCTTCTCCACGCGAACCTGTAGAACAGAAATCTGCTCTTTAACCTTCCCCAAAGTCTCAACTTCTAGCTCCAGAGTCGAAACCTTGCATGTCATGGCCTTCAACTCATCATTGACTGATTCCATAGAACACTTGATTTCAGAGAATTCCGACCTGATCGCTTTAAATTCCATGAGTTCAGACTGGATTGCTTTTATGCTTTTAACCAACGCTGGCAATGCTTCCATCTGGGCTGAGAGTCGCTTGAGCTCCGTTAGAATGGTTTCCGAGTCTGCGTGTGAAGGATTAGGGATACCAATACAAGGACTGGCTGCCGCTGATGACTTGCAGCTGGCACATTTCCAAGTTGTTCTGCGGTCTCCAAGCTTTCACCATCCAACTTCCGTTATACCGGCGCAGGGGAAGTCGAACTGTCCCTGGCAAAGCGTACACGTGACGCCATCTCTAACTTCAACATCACAGATTCACAGCCCTTGCACTTAAACATTTTTATTTATTTATGCAATTAGACACAAGTTTGAGAAACTCAGTCAACTCGTTAGAATTATTTGTTCGCGGAGTAAAAGAAACGTCTTTAAACACGCGCGTTCGGTTAGCTGTCTTCTACCTGACTGATATTAGAGACTGACTATTATTAGAGAAACAATGTTATTTCAAGTACTTACAAGTGAAAAGTGATTCCGTGAGTCTTTTTATGTGATTTGCTGTTGTTTTTGCAACTTTTCACTACACAGGAAGGCATAATTCTATTTTTTAAATATAAATTATCGATGCCTTAGTTCACAAAGGAGCATTTGTTCAAAAGGTCGTATTTCTATGATAAACAAACTTTACAAAAACAGAAAAAAAACATCTAATTCCTATTATAAAAAATCTAAAATTAAATTAATGTTAGATCATTGTGAAGATTAAGACTACAATATTACATGCATTTTTAAAAATAAAAAAAATACACCATAACTTTTTTTTATTTAATTTTAGTTCAGAAATAAGACTTATTGATCGGAAAACTCAGAAACACGACCTTTTGATTTGTCACTTCTAGAAATATGCCCTTTTGATTTGACACTTCTAGAAATATGGCTTTATGAATGGACTTTTTGGAAATACAAAATAATGAGATATGCTAGTGAAGTATTTTGGCATTCTGTCAGGAGAAAAAATCCTATAAGCAATACTTTTATGTTTATTATCTACCTTTACTTTGAGTTGAAACATACAAAATTATTTTTCACATCATTTATTTTTTTATGATTAATCATTACAAAATATTATTAAATCCCTTAAACTCTAATGTCCTCAATGTCAGGTTCCATGCAAATGCATTCGCTGTCCTCGTTATGGTTATGATCATGATCCTCATTCTCATTGATTGTGTTATGCTCATTCAGAAGAATGTTTTTATACCATTGTAAATCTTCAATCGAGGCCCAATCTTCACCAAATTGTTTCACTAATAATAATGTGACATCTTTTTTTTTTTCCTGTAAGACCTTTGCCTGTTGGTTGTTCTTGCAGTTGTTTAGGATGTCGTTTACCACGTTTCAATAATGATTCAAATTCTTCTTGACCAGATTCAAAACGATAGTTTTCAAATCGACGGCACGGTTGGCGCAGTGGCTGAGCGATTGACTGCTGCGCTGCGTGTCGTGGGTTCGATTCCCGCACGGATCAAATATTTGTTTGGCCGACAGGTAAATATTTGTTCCGGGTCTGGCTGTTTGTGTGTGACTTTGAATGTTTGTAAACGCACCCACGACACAGGAGAAAATCCTAGTGTAGGGCAACATTTCAAAAAAAAATGCACAAATTTTGACATCTTTGAATCGACCTCCTGGACTTTTAACATTTCTAATTTTAATTCTCTTAGCAGTTCGAATTTTTGTAAGCTTTTTGTAATTTAGCTCTAACTTTTTTATATCTTTGAGTGTCCAATCGAAACCAAGGTCATGAATTTTACCATGTTTTTCTATGATTTCAATGTATCCTGTCCTGTGTGTAATAATAGGTGTTTTCCTAATATCTTTTTCTATTCTACCGAATATGCGGTCTGCCGGCAAAAAACTATGCCCACGCACTGGGAAAGTTATCGTGATTTCTTCAATTGTGTTATTGTTATTAGCTAACCAGTAAATTAGT
Organism: Phlogophora meticulosa; assembly: GCA_905147745.2. NCBI lineage: Eukaryota > Metazoa > Arthropoda > Insecta > Lepidoptera > Noctuidae > Phlogophora > Phlogophora meticulosa. Next base: position 1,166,121 of record LR990524.1, on the reverse strand, counting down.
AAATGTAGGATGTGGCTATTTTTATTTTGTCCCCCACATCCGTCACAGAACAACTTCAGTGATGTGACATTTTCAGGAATAGTTAAATTGGTTAAGTATGTCAGCAATGCATATTTTTTTAATTTTTTTTTTATAGGGTTGCTATTGATAATGATATTCAACGTACAGCCGTCATCTTTTGACTCGATACCGTTATTTACTCGAACGAAACGATTTTTATTAAAGTTGTTATGTATGGAAAAAAATATGACCTTTTGAACAGAAAAATAAATAAAAGATGCTATTTGTAGAAGAAATATGCTTGTTTTGTTTAAAACAATCCAAGGTAACATTTTAATGCAGAAATACATCCGTTTTGATTGGAATCCAAGTTTTTTGGATTTTATTGTATGGGAAATACGCTCCTTTTGAACAAGTTTTTACGCTCATTCGATGGAGTTTTCTGCTATGAGTTCAAAAAAAAAAAAAAAAAAGTTGAAAAGTGAAATACGACCTTTTGAACACACGCTCCTCATTATTGCACTAGCTACAAAATTTACATTTTTGAGGAGAGAGCTTTAAAGTATTTTAAACACACACAAAACAAAAAAAATATGCATCTATTCATAAGACTAATCCTTTTACTCCATCATATCTCAATATTGTAATATTAGTTTAAACGTTACCTTTTCAAAATGGCCAAATAAACATAAAACCCCCCATTTAATACATTTGTGCACTAAGATTGATTAAGCTGACTGGCATTAAGTGAAAAACTCAAAAATATTTAACAGCTTTACCAGGCTGGTTCAAGGTCCAAGAAGAAGGATATTTAACAGCTTTACCAGGCTGGTTCAAGGTCCAAGAAGAAGGATATTTAACAGCTTTACCAGGCTGGTTCAAGGTCCAAGAAGAAGGATATTTAACAGCTTTAGCAAGGCTCAAGGCATTCTTGTTGGAGAGATGTCTCTACTCTATAGATGATCTCTAACCACATAATGTTGACATTGTTTTATTTTGACAACATTGCTTTTTCCCCCCATTGCTCCAATGACATTGTTATTAATTTACCTTTTATATTTTTTAATTTATTTTATTGTAATGTTAATTAATGCTCTATCACTAATTCATATTTTTTGTGCTGCGTTTTTATTTTTATTTTTTTAAGATTTAAAATTCACATACAATGTAAATTGTTTTTTGAATAAATGAACTGAACTTTACCAGGCTGGTTCAAGGTCCAAGAAGAAGGATAATAATAGTTATGGATATTGCATTAAATAGACAAAATAATAAACCAGTGATCCATATTCTTAATGTTTATTTTTATTATAAAACACAAACAGTTTTTATCCGCAATCAAATAAAATAAATTTCAAAGTCACAGCAATAAAATAAAAGGACTGAAGCCCAATTACAGGCCAATCTTTCGCTATTTCACAAAACAATTAGTTTCTGAATCATTAAAATAAGATTTTTTATAAGAAAATTAATAAAGTCAGTCTTCAGTTTCAGGTAACAATTATTCATTTTTACTAATTGGTAATTAAAAATTGAATCAAAACTTAAATTTCTTCAACAATGGACTCTTCATCTGGATCATCATCAGACGATTCAGTGTCATCACAATTATTGTTAACAATAGCCGCAGAAGTGGATGGAATATCTTTGTACTAGTGCTCATATTCTGGTGGTATAACCCCATCATTTAAAAGTGTTATCAGATCTTTCTTTTTAGTTTGTGAAACTGCAATCAGTGATTTATATGCTACTTTCAGAGGTTTCTTTAGTTTGCTTATAGATATGTCTTTATTTTTCTTTATTGTTTTTGTCTTACAAATGTCTATTTCATTGAAATCTGGATCGGTCAAATCGTATTTGTAAAAAATTGAAGTGGGGGATTCTTTCTGCAGCCGCAGCCACTTAATTTTCAGCCACTGTACTGGCTCATTTTTTTTATTTTTTGTTGTAGGGGAAACCGGGGCAATGCGGGCCCCTTAAGGAAAATCTTGAATAAAACCTTAGAAAAACAAGACAATGAAAAAAATCAACAGCCATTTATTAGTCTCATTAATGTTCTTTAAAATTAACATAAAATAATTATCTTAGTCTACCAGTATTTGGTGCTAAAGAAATTAAAAAAAAAAAAGAAACTGCCTGTTTTGCCCCGTGTCCGGGGTAAAATGGTCATATGCGGGGCATAATAGGCATACACAGGCATATTCACTTATGTAAGTTTAAAATCGAGCACAAAATGTACAAATGTGAAGGGACTCGTCATCATTATCCTCTTCTCCGGCGCAAGAACAGTGGGCCCATCTGTGGCATGCACGGCAAGTGACCCAACCCTCAGTAGATTCCGAGTACCAATATCCACATTTGTACATTTTGTGCTCACTCTGTGTGAGATCGTGTGTGATCTCTGTGTGTGATCACTCTACATCTTCTTCCTCCGATTCGTTTTCCTTATTTTTTTCATTCTTCTTCGTCTTTTTCTTCTTTCCTTTCTTCTCACAAGCCACTGGTTTCCGTGTATGGACTTGTTCCATATCCTTCTTATAAGGTGAACTGGTTAATTTATTAATGCCGTTTTTCCGCGTTTCCTAGTGACTCGTTTTTGAACCCGTGCTTTGGGTTTTGGCATGATGGCGACATGACATTAAAAGATGTTCCAGGTGGTGGAGTTGTACATAGCTGTAGGATTGTTGATGGACCCGGAGAGGAAGATATAGGAGGCTGCACGATATTTGGTTGTGTCAGAGAACCAGTTGGACTTTGTGTGGGATTGTGAATAGTCAACGGTTGTGGTTGGGACTCTTGATTTAATGGTGACGGTGGTACAATTGTATCATCTATAGGCAGATCTGTAGTGTCAGCAGCTAGAAAATCCTCATCACTAAAGACATCTGGGTTAATAGGCCATATGCCTGTTTTACGAAAACCATTAATTGCTACAAGCATTGTCGCCGATTTTAAAAACGCATTGCAAAATAGGGCAGCTACTTGATAATGTGTCACTACCCGCCCTGGATTTGTTCGCAGCCATTTTTTTACTTCTTCTCCATAGTATGCACTTAACGGTTTCATAAAACTAACATCCAGCGGTTGGAGACGGTGCGTGCAGACACCGCTTGATCTGGCAACATCGATGAGTTCTAAACTTTTAACATGGCTAGCGTGTCCATCTAAGAGTGATAAAACTGGCTGTTCCTTCGTAGCTCTGGACCAGGTCACAAACTTATTAAACCATTTCAAGAAGATTTCCTTTGTTATCCAACCTTTCTCATTACATTCTGCCCAAGAATTGGGAGGAGCTCCATCCATTAGTTCAGGCTTAAGTCTTTGACGTGGAAATATGAACATGGGCGGCATGAAAACCCCTGTAGCACTCATACATATTTCGACTGTAAACAGTTGCCCACGCTCTGCGGATGACAACGACCCAACTTGTTTTCTACCTTTGGTGGCCAAAACTTTTCCAAGGCTTTTTGCTACAGTAGTCATTCCGGTTTCATCAACGTTATAAACTTTATCCGCTGTAATTTTATATTTATCTACTGTCTCAACTAAATTTTTAAAGAAAGCCTCCACAGCTTGGCGGTTGAAGCCCATGGCTCGAGCAGCGGATGTGGCTTTAGGCTTGCGCAGTGACAAAGAAGAATTGCGTTTTAGGAAATTTGCTAACCAATCCTCGCCAGCAGTTTGAGTAGTCGGATCAAAATTATGTGGGATGTTATTTTTTGTGGCCAATTGATAGGCCAGCTGACGAACTTCTTTTGGAGACAAACCAAACAATCTACCTTCCATGTCTTTAATATACAAAGCTAACTCTTCTTCTTGAGCAGTTGAGAATACCGGTCTATAGTTACCTAGTTTTGTTGGTGATAAATATTGTGTTTTTTTTAATTCTTCGAGTTTTCGTTGCAAAGTTGATCGTGGCATATTGTGCTCAAGAGCGGCCCGTTTACAGCTTAATCTTCCGCTTGCCACATCCCTTACTGCTGCTTCCATCTCCTCCAAGCTCCATTTGGCACGTTCTGTCTTCCTTTGGTAGTGGCGAACCATAATTGTATCTGCAGAAAAAAACATAAACTCAATTCAATTATCCGAGGCAAAACGGGCACCCTGCCCAGTTTGCCCCGCCCAAAATGCCCCCGAGGTCAAATAAAATAAATATTAACCTAATCAAACGAATATGTGGTAGTTAGTTCACAACTCTTTCTAGTTATTTAGTAACATAATTGTTTGTTCTGGTCACACGGCATGAATTTACACTAAATAATACACTGTACTATTTGTTTGATGTATTCCTTTATTCAACTAACTTGAACTTACAAAATTCGAACATACCGCAGAGGGTCATGAACACCCGGAGAATCTTAACAGCGAGTTATATAATTGTGACGTAATTGTACAATTAGTACTTAAGTTGATGGATAGATGGCGATCTATCCATCAACTTAAGTACTAATTAAATATACGCCATCTATGCCAAAACATGTGAACTACGTTGAAATCAATGTACGTAAATAAAGTGTTGAACTTGAACATACCGCCCACCAAGGACATTATTGCAGAATGTCCTTATCAATTGAAATGCAAAACCCGAATTACATTTCACAGATTGAATCCAACTGTCTCCTTTGAGAGACATCCATTTTTATAAAAGACTCACAAAAACATAGTTTATGACCTTTACCACAATTTTCACAACCTATTTTTTCCTGTCCTGAGGGGGTGGGATTCTTACTATCCGTGACAAGCATGACCTTCTGATGTGATCTTTCTATCCGTGAACGACTACGCCACTGTCCCGTTGCCTTCTGCGGTTCGACAAACTCAAGGGCCCTAAACCTATTTTCAAGAAACGTCTTGAACTGGCCTAAAGTTGGTAGGTCATTTGTCTCTTCGGAGGCAACCTTCAACTCCCACTGCTTGCGGGTTTCTTGGTCTAGCTTAGCTGAGACAATGTGAATTACAATTATGTCCCAGGTGGAAACATCAATGCCAATATTACCTAACGCACTCATACAATCAGTGGTTGTATCTAAGAGGTGTTTTAACGTTACAGCTGACTCTGTGCTCACTCTTTTCTGCTCAAACAATCGTTGCAATATACAATTCGTTAAGTGTCGTTTATTATTATATCTATGTTCTAACTGTTCCCAACATATGGAATAGTTAGCCGCAGTTATGGGTATTTGTCTGAGCAGCTGTTCCGCTTCACCCGTTAAACATCCCTTAAGATAGTGCAATCTCTGTACATCATCTAAGGTCTTATTGAAATGAACGAGCGATCTAAACAAGTCACGGAAACTAGTCCACTCTTCGTACTTTCCAGAAAACGACGGAATATTGATTTTGGGTAATCTAACATTATTAATTTTACTATCATTGGTAGCTATTGTTTGTTCTCGCGGTTCTTTTGTTACAGACACTAATAATCGTAATTGAGTATCCTTTAATTCCGATTTGTATGCAATATAGATCTCTTCGGTTTTATCATATATATCGGACGTAAAATATGCATCTTTCAGGTCATCCGCTGAGGATTTTTCAATTATTTTCCTATGAGTATCACAAAACTTTGTCCATTGTACTTCTAACGATTCTAATCGGGTTTCAATATATCCCCGAGTTATTCTCTCCTTGGGGGATTTTTTGAAGTTAGATTTCCCTTTCTCTATTGTGTTTTTAACATCAAGTTGCAACTTTAATAATGACTCCATGATAACGAAACAGTATAGGTAAGTGTTGTCTTTGAAGTTCTATCTCTGTGCGCACCGCACTGGCGCTGATGAACGCGTCGCACTGGCACTGCTGAGCGCGCGCACTGGCACTACTGAGCGCGCGCACTGGCACTGATGAACGCGCGCACTGGCACTGCTGAGCGCGCGCACTGGCACTGATGAACGCGCGCACTGGCACTGATGAACGCGCGCACTGGCACTGATGAACGCGCCGCAGTTCTCGAACTCTTCTCTGCCGCTGACCCCTGCTGCTGTAGCTCCCGCTGCCGCTGCCGCTCCTCTCGAACTGGGTGTTTCCACCTCGGTGCAATACTCACCAGCACCTTGGCACCATCAGCAGCGATCCACTACTGTGTCGGCGCCCTTCTCCGACGACCCTAACCTTGTGACAACAGTCACTATCCGGCTCGAAGGACCAATGTTTGTTCTGGTCACACGGCACTGAATTTACACTAAATAATACACTGTACTATTTGATGTATTCCTTTATTCAACTAACTTGAACTTACAAAATTCGAACAATAATTGAACGTAGGAATTCACATAATAACTGAGCATTTAACACATTCACGAATCAGCTACAAAGCAGACTTAAAAACGAAAAATAATATCAATTGCATCAACTTACGTAATTTCGTTCTGTGAACGTACGACGCACAGCTACACACACACAATCACTTGTCTCGCTAGCGCGAGGTCGACTGGAACGCGATGCGACTAGTTCCGAGCGTCTCGGTTTATTATTTTGCGGGGGAGAGGGGGTGTCCGTTTTACCCCGGGGGCCCGTAATGCCCCGGCTTCCCCTATAGGAATTCAAAGTTTTTTCGAATCCCTTCAAATCATAGAATTCCACGTGTTTCATAATAATAACATCGTAGGGTTTCGGCTTGATTCTAGCAGACCCTATCACCAATGCATATTCACGCAAAGTGAATATGCTTTTATGCTTTCGCGCTCTTTCAATACACGCGTGAATTGAATCCACTTCTAAATACGAATGCCCCGATTCCATGAATTTCAAATCGATCGTATTTAAGTGAGGTATGTTATTGACAGCGTATAAAGCTGCTAGAGTACCTAACATATTTATTGCGGTTCTGACCACCACTAGTGTTAGAAAATGATGCGACATGAGTAACAGTTTCGGGTAAACTACTAAGATATTTTAACAATATCGATCCGATTTCAGTAGAACCTTTTTGCCATTACACTCGTCCCATAAATAGCAGTAGCCAGTGTTAGCATGACTATCTAGGATAGTAAAATTGTACATCGATAATTTACGTAAATAATAGATTTTGCAGTCTCCGGTAAAAGGTACCGATAGGATAGCTTGAAGGTCAAATGTTATAGCCCGGAAAGCTCCATCTGAATTCAAGCATCTTTGCTTATCTTCTTTTTTCATAGTCAGTGCATCATTTTCGCGTTTTTTGTGGGCATCATAATCCTCCTGTAAGGGAGCTCTATTGTCGGATCGTTTATACACGTTGCATTTGGTGCACTGGTCTTTCTTTGGCTTGTAAAATGCTCGTCTTGGATTGGAAAATCTTTTGATACACATAAGGCGATACAGGATTCATCATCTTTTCGGGGCAAAAAAATCTTTGTACATTTGATATTTATAAGCGACTCAAGTTGAGATCACTGTCTAAATACTGTTTTTTAGAACTTTTTCGGCAATAGTGGGATTCAACGCGAGGGTACAGGTTAGTACGTTACGAGTTGTTGGCATTCATACAACATGCCATCGATACCATGGACGAAGTGAGCATCTTGCAGATATGCAAGTCGAGCATCAAAGAAGATGAGATCAGCAGCAGCAAGTTGCTGCTATTCCAAACGCTTGGAAAGATCGAGGAGATGCCGTCTCGCAGGAGGGATGGGACGGAGAAGAGTATCCAGGACATCATCACCTTGTTGAAGGTCACTGACCCGGACGACGTGCCCGCTTTCGTGGCTAAGGACCTGCATAAGCTGCCCCCTGTCACATTCGACCACGTTGACGTCACCAGGCTGTTGAAGGACATCACATTCCTGAAAGCAAGCCTGGCCGAGCTGCAGTCTAAGTTGGAGGCGTCGGATAACACCATAGGTGAATTGCGAGCAGAGGTAGTGTTGTTACGCAAGGCTGCTTCTGTAAGTAGGACACCTGACGCTTCCAACGTGAACACGCGTCGCGGGGCGCAAAATGCTTCCTTCGGCAGTTTTGAATCGGCGAAATTTGATGCGTCACCGGCTGCCAATATTGTCTGCGATGCATCGTGTCCCGTCGCCGCCGTCCCCGCCTCAACACCAGCTGAGGTGACGACATGCGTAGGTGCGTTGACCCCTAAACGTGCCTACGCTGCAATAGTGGCTGCAAACAAACCAGCTGTGTCGCAAGTCAAGCGGCATGAAGTTAAAGGGGGTAAGCAGAGGCGCTGTGATACTACCTGCAAGGATCTGGCACAGCGTAAAACCGAGCAAGATACATGCGATAAAGATGGCTTTATCAAGGTGCAGAGGAAAAAGAGGAAGCCAGCTTGTCGCAACCAGTGCGGTACTGCACCGAGCGGGCCGAACTTCCTGCTGCGTCCTGCTGTACCAATGACGCCATTGTACGTGTCCCGTTTGCATCACTCTACAAAGGTCGCGGAGATTGTAGAGTATATCAGCATCAAGACCAAGTTCACTCTGAGGGTCGAGCGGTTGGAATCTCACCACGGCGTGAGTTTCAATTCCTTCGTGGTGAGGGTGCCAACTCAACATCTATCGACTTTCATGAAGGAGGAATTTTGGCCGAGAGGTGTAGTGTTCCGGCGATTCCGAGGCCGGATACCCGACACCGCGCGACACACGTCGCCGACTTTACGTGTCAATTAGTAAAAAAAAAAAAAAAAAAAAAAAAAAATATTGCAATAAAAGTTTCACACAGTTTTGATCATTGGTCCCAAACTAGGCAAGCCTGTATCTTGGGTACCAATATGGAGGGTTTGCCATTATACAATTTTACATCACATAAAATAACAAAAGATAAAATGAAAAAATGTAAAGTATAAAGTATTAAAAAAATATAATAATAATAATAAAACAGTATACGCTTGACTGTGTGTATGGGTATGGGAGTGTCTACTCGTATATTATAGAAAAACTAGTGTTTTCCTTGTATGTGTGAGTAAGTGTGAATGTGTGGTGTGGGTAGGTATGTGTTTCAGAGTGTGTAAGAACGAGACAAGAGAGTGGCAGATTTATGCAAAAACTTATTTTACCACTTTAATGACATTTTCTGCTTCATCATATGAGAGATTTAGTAGCCAGGATGTTAGTCTATTCTTAATTTGCGTTCGAGTGAGGTTTCTTATTTTGCACTGTTTGATCACCGCATTATAGACGTGGAGGTGTAGAAAATATGGGAGTCTTTGCGCGTAAGCAGATTTAACTGGGGGAGTTGGAACTCTGAAATTTCGTTTTGCCTGCAAACTACTTAAGTCACTTCTTTTCGAAGCTTCGATGTGGGACTTCATTGTTGCCTTCAGTAGAAACAATTTCCTGACACTCAGCAGAGAGGCCTCTGCGTACAGAATTTCTGTAGAAAAATGGTAAGGCTTACGAAATAGTGTTTTCAGGACTGCGCGTTGAGCTCTTTCAAGATTGATTAAATGAGATTTGGCCACTCCTCCCCAAATTACAATGCAATATTGTATCAGCGACTGACATAAAGCTATATAAACTAGTTTTTTAATATCCACAGATGCGCTATCTCGTATCAATTTCATAACATAAATTTGCTTCCGAACACGTTTCGCAAGTTCCCTGATTTGTGTTTTGAATGATAGGTGCTGGTCAATGATAACTCCTAAGTACCTTATTTCATCTACTCTGTCGATATTGCTGCATAAGCATTGAGCGTGGATGTTAAATGAGTTAGTTAATTAGTTTTTAATTATGTTTTTGATATGTATTAGTTTATTAATGTATAACTTTATTTTATGTATTTTATCTATGGGCCTCAGTTGCCTGACAATAAAATGATTTATTATTTATTATTATTATTATTATTTAATATGCTCTTTTACAAAGTTAGTAGACTCCACTGAAGTAATGTTTGTGGGCATTTTTCCTATTCGTTTGTCAGTGCCCATAAATATGCCGTTGAGCCCTCTATTTTTTGAACAATTATTAATGATGCTTGAACTAATATTGAATGTATTAGTACGATTTTTTTTTTGCCTTCGTATAAAGACGTAAGACTTCAGCGTGAGAAATCAGGCTACTGAGCATCATTTTTTGTTGTTTTGTATCACCTAGGCTCCAGTACTCTTCAAAGATATCTTGTCTCAGATTTTCTGGAAACAAAGAATTGCACTGATTGTACAGTCTTAAAATGACTGACGTACATGTTTTATTTCTATAAATACCGATACAACATAATAAATCGGTGAGTGCAATTACTGCTACGCGGTGACTAACATTAGAGAAAGGAATCGTCAACAGTTTTTATTGTAAACACAATTAAACGTTATAAACCCAACGAAAACTAAGTGAATCTTTCTCTACGCGCTCCAACTTGAACAACAACCTCAACAACAACTCTACAAGTGTACGCACCGTACATTTTATGGTCCTTCGAGCCGGATATTCGGTGCCTTTGTGTCTCTTTACGGTAGCGAATCGGTTAAGCTGGTCTCCCAGAAGCGGGTCGCCCCAGTTAGATTGAGAAATCGCATAATATCGTAACTAAGGCGCGGGGGTGCTGAGTACCACTGACCATTTCAAATCAAGGAAGACAACGACTTCAAGATTTGAAACGGAGAAAGCTACGAGCAACGCAGTAGCCTTCGCAACACAACACAACGCTCTCCTGTCACCGTCAACGACGTGCCAGACCTGAGAACGATAACAACAAGAAGCACAACTATGGAAAAACTAGAATTGCAGTCAGCGTGCTTCGAGAACATAAAAACATTATGTGTCAACTATCGCAAGGATTCCGCATCACGAAAAACTGTTGATTACTTGAAGAAACGCTTGTCGTCGCTAGAAAACCAATGGCAAGATTTCGAAAGCAGACATATGCAACTGATGCTGGAACTAGAAGATAAGGACACAGCATATTTCAAGGATGACATCTTTGGGAAAACTAAAGAAATGTTCTTATCAACAAAAACGGACATAACGAACAAACTGGTGACATTTGGTAAACAAAACATCACGTTTGACCTAGGCGGGACTTCCGAGGACGACGACACTAACAACATACAATTCTTGCTTAACAAGCAAGAATGTAACTTCAATGCGATATACCGTGTTCTCTCCAAAATTGACGTAGTCACTACCTCGGAAAGATGGGAACTGGAAGACCATTTCACGACACTGAAATCAAAATGGGATCCCATTGATAAGCTTCACTGGGAAATAGACTTCCAGCTTAAAGGATCTAACGAACATTATTACCAAATGTTTACAGACATCGAACAGAAATACGATGAACTGAAGAGGAAAATCAACGCTAAAATCTGGTCCACTGTCCATTATCAGAAATCAACACCTAAGATCGAAATCCCTGAGTTCTCAGGAAACTACTGTCAGTGGATTTCCTTCAAAGACTTGTTCCTGAAAGCTATACATAAGAACCCAATGATCAACAAGGTCCAGAAAATGCAGCACCTAAAGACCAGACTGCGAGGTGAAGCTGAACGCTTAGTGCAGCATCTGACCATTAGTACTGAAAACTATAACTCCTGCTGGGATATACTAAATCAGCGCTACGATAATCGTCGCCTGCAGTTTACTTCGTTTATGAACAACATGCTAAATCTGCCGATCATACAAAATGCAGATTCATACAACTTGAAGAAGATGCATGACGTCATCACCGAATGTCTGAACGGCATTTCTAACATCGGTATTGACACATCAAACTGGGATCCGATCATTGTACACATAATGTCGCAAAAACTGGACTCTATTACTTTCAGTGACTACATGAAAGAACTCCAAGATCACAGAGAACTGCAAAATCTGCGCGACTTTCTGTATTTCCTCGAAACACGGTTCATGGCATACGAAACGATGAAATCAGCTAAGAAAGCGAACACTACAGCTCCCGAAAAATCATCTAACGGGAAAACATTCAACAAGCAAACCCAGATGAAGAAACATAATTATAACTTCAATCAAAATAAAACTAACAACTATCACGCTTTACATGGAAAATGCCCATTTTGCAATGGAAGTCACGTATTGCGCCAATGTGACAAATTCCTTCGAATGGACTTCGGCAAACGAAATGACACAGTTTCAAAACTGCAGCTGTGCAAAAACTGTCTATTCAGCCATGGCAACAACGAGTGCAGATCGACGAAAACCTGCAAAGAATGCAACTTGAAACACAACACATTGTTGCACAATTCGGACAAACAAAACATAACGTCAACGACTGGAAAAAACAACCTTGAGCAACGCTCTTCATCATCAACTCAACAGCCAACATCTAACCATCTGTATAAAGACAACACGGAAGTTCTACTGACTACGGTCCAGTTAAGAGTTAAATCCATAGACGGCACCTACGTAACATTGCGTGCACTACTCGATCAAGGCTCACAAGTGAACTTGATAACAGAAAACGCTGCACAAATATTACGTCTTCCTCGGAATGGGATCAACGCATCCGTATCGGGAATCGGCTCTGTTTCCAGAGAGTGCAGGGGAAAACTGAAATTTACCTGCCAATCGATTCACTCCGATTATAGTTTTGATACTCAAGCGCTTGTTATGACTAAGCTAACAAACAATTTGCCCACGAGAACGTTCGAAAAAGGTACATGGTCGCACTTAGAAAACTTGAAACTCGCTGATCCTGACTTCAACGTATCTCGGCCAATCGACCTATTACTAGGAGCCGACGTGTATTCCGAAATTATCCTAGAAGGTGTATTGAAAGGCAATAACAGTTCCCCAGTTGCACAACATACGCAAATTGGGTGGATTTTATGCGGGAAAATGAAACAAACGTTCGGTTGCCATGCTACTCTATTTGACTTAGAAGACCTAACAAAATTTTGGGAGAATGAAGAAATTCAAAACACGAAAGACATTCCCAAGGACGACCAGTGTGAACAATTTTACAAAGAAACGGTGAGAAGATCAGCTGATGGAAAATACATCGTCAAAATGCCTCTCTTTCCAGACTACGAAGCGAAACTAGGAAAGTCTAGAAAAATTGCGGTTTCGCAGTTTTTACAGTTGGAAAAACGGCTGGGAAAGAATCAAAAACTTTCATCAATGTATAAACAATTCATGGAAGAGTATGCAGATCTGGGTCACATGAAACCTGCGTATCAGATACCTACTGACATCTACTTTTTACCACATCACGGTGTCCTGAGAGAAAACTCAACAACAACAAAGTTGAGGGTTGTATTTAACGCTTCTCAAAAAACAATGAGTGGTTTCAGTTTGAACAACGTCATGGAAAAGGGCGCCTATCTACAAAAAGATATTCAGGCTCTCATATTTAAATGGCGAACTTATAAATACGCATTCACAGCTGACATTGAAAAAATGTACCGCTGCATTTGGATTTCAAAAGAACAACAACATCTACAGAGAATTGTGTGGCGGGACTCACGAGATCACCACCTTCGCGATTATCAGCTCTGCACCGTAACCTACGGAACCAAATGTGCACCGTGGCTGGCTATGCGGACATTGAAACAACTAGCCATTGACGATGGTTATAAACACCCTGAAGCTGCCAAGATACTTACAGAAGAATGCTATGTAGATGACGTCATCAGCGGTCATAACAATCTCACAGAAGCGAAAAAACTGCAACAATCCCTAATCCAACTGTTAAGAGGAGGAGGCATGAACCTACGAAAGTGGACAGCCAATGACCGAGCTATAGTGGAAGACTTACGCGAGGATCAAATTTCGACTCAAAACATATTTGATTTTAAAGATGAAGAATCAGCAAAAACATTGGGACTCGGTTGGAATCCAAACAGCGACACCTTCCACCTTAACTGGCCTGTTGAAAACTCAAAACAACTAACAAAAAGAAACTTACTCTCAGCTATATCAAGATTTTACGATCCACTGGGTTGGGTCTCCCCAGTGACGATCAAAGCCAAACTACTATTCCAGAAACTCTGGATGAGTAAACTTAGCTGGGATGACAAGGTACCCAGCAACATCGAGTCTGAGTGGCTGAACCTGAGAACAGATCTCCCGTGCGTCAGTAAAATAACGTTAAACAGATGGATTGGCAATACACAAGAAAACGTCGAGTTATTAGGCTTCTGTGACGCAAGTGAAAAAGCATACGCTTGTGTTATATACAGCAAAGTGCTCAATGAACATGGTCAACCCATCATAACTCTACTAGCTGCTCGAACAAGGGTGGCTCCACTGGCACAGAAAACAACATTGCCTAGACTTGAACTGTGTGGCGCTCAACTACTGGCTGAGTTAATGGAGAAAATCAAGCAAACGTTCCATGGAAACGTATCAGTACGGGCCTGGTCAGATTCTCAAGTTGTCCTGGCGTGGATTCAAGGAGAACCATCAAGATGGGAGACGTACGTGGCCAACAGGGTTACAAAGATCAAAAGCTTCATTCCTGCTGCTCAATGGCATTATGTCAAATCAGAGCAGAATCCCGCAGACTGTGCATCAAGAGGTCTATTGCCAAGCAAACTGATCAGCTTCAATCTATGGTGGCAAGGTCCCGAATTTTTAACAAAACAAGATCTATCGGAAGATATGTCATGCGCTTTCCAAACCAATTTTGGCTGCATAAATCACACTAAAGTCAAAAAACCTTCACAAGAAAATAATGAACATAACATAATAACAAACTTATTGAACAAACACAGTTCATTGACACGAGTAATCCGGGTCATCGCATGGATTTCGCGCTTCATTACAAATTTGCGCAATAGAACAAAATCAGAAACTACATACCTAACGACAAGTGAACTAAGCGCAGCGCGTAAAAGTATCATAATGCACACGCAGCAACTGGAGTTCAATTCTGAATACAAACAACTTGTGAACAACGAAACAGTATCAAAGAAAAGCGCAATTCTCAAATTGAATCCTTATATAAACAAAACAGGAATTATTTGTGTTGGAGGTCGCCTTAAACATTCAAGCTTACCCGGAGAGATGAAGAATCCAATCATCATACCGCATAGAGGACGACTTACCCAACTACTTATAGAAGAAGCCCATTCAACAACGTTGCATGGAGGAGCTCGGCTGACGTTGGCTTATATAAGACAGCGCTACTGGATCGTCGGCGGCAACCGGGCCGTTAAGAACCAACTTCGAAAATGTGTACGCTGTCATCGCTTCAAAAAGACAGATGGCTACCAACTGATGGGAGACTTACCACAGCAAAGGATCACTCCTTGCCGACCCTTCACTCACACAGGAGTAGACTTTACCGGTCATGTTGATGTCAAACATAACAAGGGTAGGGGCGTAAACACGTCGAAGGGCTACATAGCCATATTTATATGTATGGTGACGAAAGCCGTTCAGATAGAACTCGTGTCAGACCTCAGCACAGAAACGTTTATTGCAGCCTTCCAGAGACTGTGTGCGAGGCGTGGCACCCCCAAGCACATGTACTCCGACTGTGGTACAAACTTTATTGGCGCTGCAAAGGTACTTCGTCAAGAGTTCGAAGAGTTCAGACAACTATTGAAACCGGATCTCTTCAACGAACTGGCTAAACTGGAGGTGGAGTGGCATTTCAACGCCCCCGCCTGGCCCACTGCTGGCGGTCTGTGGGAAGCTGCCGTCAAATCGATGAAGCACCATCAACGACGAGTACTCGGGGACCAAAAACTAACATACGAGGAGTTCATAACGTTGTTAGCAAAGATAGAAGCCTGCTTAAATTCAAGACCCCTGTGCCCACTAACTGAAGATCCAGAAGAATTTTACAACTGCCTTACTCCTGGACACTTCCTAACAGGAAGCCCAATATTATCCATGCCGCTCTCTGATTACAGTGACGTAAATAACATCGATTTACGTCGTAGGTGGCAACTTACCGAGCATATGTTTCAACAATATTGGAAAAACTGGTCAAACGATTACCTGACTACTCTACAAACACGTAGTAAGTGGAACAAGCCTTCTAGAAACGTCAAAGAAGGAGATGTAGTACTGGTGAAAGAAAACAATCTACCGCCAGGAAAATGGGCCCTAGGTCGTATACTGGAGACTCATCCAGGATCTGATGGATATGTTCGAGTTACTACCGTCAAAACTAAAGCCGGGATCATAAAGCGCCCAATAACAAAATTATCGCCATTACCACTGAACTCCGAAATTGAGGAGGTCAAGGAAAACGACATGAAAAACAAGCCTCAACAGAATTCTAAAAATAAACGGCGGACTAGGTCAAAGAATCCTATTTCAATGTTACTAATAGCAATGTTATCATTGGTAACATTCGTAACGGGATCTTTTAGCGCCACTGATGGCACGCGCGGAGCGCCGGCGTCAAATACTCAAATTACAAGCTTGGAACGCGAGCGGCCGATATACTATGACACCGTCGGCAAAATGTAAGTAGTGCACGATGAATGGATTTTGATGATGTATTACAATCTAACAAACTACTGGGAAGGAACTCATCGTACACAAACTTATTTCGATAACATCAAGAGTCTGTGTCATAAAACGAACTTACAAAACTGTAGGTCAACCATGGAGCAATTGAGTCATGAAATGGAACTTCTAAATTATTATAACTCCATACTTATAAATCCCCATAAGCACCTAAGCAACAGGAAGAAAAGGGGACTTATCGACGGAGTCGGCTACGTGGCTAATAGTCTGTTTGGAATATTGGACCAACAATTTGCTAAGAAATACCAAAACGACATTCAATCATTGCAAACTAACAAAAACTACCTACTCGAGTTAATCAAGAACCAAACAACTATTGTGGAGCTTGAAAATCAAGTACTGAAACGAAGTGAAGAAAATATTCAACGCCAATTCAACTTCATTGATAACTTTATCAATCAGACCAACGCAAACATAGCATCCATCGAAACGGAAATGGAAATACTTTCGGCCACAACCTATATCAATTCTGCTTCATTAACGACATACCTACTGATCAGTAGCTTGAGGACGTTCCAGGAGATGCTGTTCAACACTCTAACAAACGTCTACCAAGGACATGTGGACGTTCATCTGATAACTCCGGTTCGTCTGATGCAAAAACTAACGGAAATATCCGGAAACCTTCCGAAAACTTTATCGCTACCAGTTGAAAACTACAAAGAAAACATAAAGGATATGTACAAGCTAATCAATGTGAAAGCTCGAGTTACTGAAAACTATTTTCTGTTCGAAGCACAATACAAGGCTATACCTTTACCAGTGAAAATTGCTAAAGAACCTACATTTGTGCAATTATCGAACAAGTACATCGCTGTCAACTTTAAGAAGAACGTTTACATGAGTATGTCTGAAGATGACTTGAAACACTGCACGCAACAAAAATCGCAGAATTTATTGTGCAAGAAAAACCTGCCATCATTCAATCTGCACAGCAAAGACGCTCCATGTGAAGCAAAACTGCTTTCACATCGAAACAGCAGACCTTGTGACATAGAACGTGCGTCATGTAAGGACAGTTGGATAGAGCTACAAACACAAAACAGCTGGCTGGCGATTTGCTGCGAAACGTGTTCATTACGAATCATATGCAACAACGACGTGACATCACAAACCATCTCATCATCAAGCATAGTGACTTTATATCAGGGGTGCGTCTTGCAATCCACTGACTTGACCATCTACGCTCAACGTCAATACAAAGACCACATGAAGATGGATTATGGGTTCACAGCTCCAACAGTTGAGACATCTATCAACAAGATAGTGAACTTAACATATCACTATGCGCCAAACATCCTTCAGTCGAAAGGCACCAATCAAGAAATTGAAACAATCGAAGAGAAAATAGTAACTCAGAAGAAGAGTGAAGCTTCACTACCAACAATGACAAGTCATGACATCCACCAATATGCCGTCTGTTACTCATTGCTGACGGCCGCCATTTCAGTGGCACTTGTTGTGGTTGGGAGGAATCGTTGCCCAAACAGGTGCACGAAACACTCCAATAACAAAACGGCTAGTCAGCCACCTGAAGAAATTGAACTTCAAGTTATCAAGAAACGGGAGTGCCAGAAAGAAACAGGCGCAGCACAAACAACAAAGGACTTGCAAGTGGAGCCTCGATCTGGGACCAGGAACATCGCCTTTCAATTTGATTAAATATTATTTTTACTTTACTTTTTACTTTTCTTTTTACTTGTTAATTAACTTTGTAATGGCTTTTCCTTTCTCTTCTCGCTGGTTTCTCCTTTTGGGGTTGCCAAGATGTACAGTCTTAAAATGACTGACGTACATGTTTTATTTCTATAAATACCGATACAACATAATAAATCGGTGAGTACAATTACTGCTACGCGGTGACTAACATTAGAGAAAGGAATCGTCAACAGTTTTTATTGTAAAAACAATTAAACGTTATAAACCCAACGAAAACTAAGTGAATCTTTCTCTACGCGCTCCAACTTGAACAACAACCTCAACAACAACTCTACAAGTGTACGCACCGTACACTGATATCGACATTTAGAGCAATCTGTAGGCTTGCATTCTTTTGGTTCCATAAATTTTCCATTTCTACTTGTGTACCCTTTACCTGTTTGGCGTAAATTTTTAAGAACATTTCTTTTCCATGCTTCGGGCATTGCCTTCTTCCTTCGTTTTGGTTGATTTTCCTTTGTAGCTTCTACTGAGTCACTTACGTCAGTTAAATCGCTATCTAATGATAATGGTAGATGGCGTGGTTTAGATGGTGAAGGAGCATAAGACGATTCTGAATCAATATATGGAGATATTTCGTCATCTCACAAATATAGATCTTGGTGTAATAATGTATTTTCACATGTTGATGTACTCGGCTTTGGTGAAACATGATCAGATTCGTTGGGAACAGGTAGGTTTTCTAACACCTGTACGTTGAGAACAGATGGGGAAATTTCTTTTGAAATATGATCCGAATCAGATATTTTAGAGGCAGATTCTACATATTGCATAGACTCAACGTCGTGACCTAAGACTGTATTTGATCCAGCACACTGTTATGGACCTCTTTTTCGACCAATAGCATTTATGGGTGAAGAGGTGATTACGTCGTTTTCTGTAATGTCATAAATGTCAGGAGATGCTTGTGAAGTTAGAACTGACTCGGATTTGTCACAGTTGTTTATATCTTCAGGTGAATTATTGTTATCAAATTCTGAAACTATTACTTGATTGGCTGTGCATATAATATCAGGCGATGTCGTTGAATTTTGAATTAAAGCTTGACTTTTTGCAGCAATCTCATTAGATATTTTGTCAAATAGAGTATTTAAATTCTTAGCAACTTTTGACCGTCGTGTTTGAGTGACGCTAACTTCATTTATAGCTGGCGATTTGTAGATCAATGTTTTGTTTGAACTTCTGTCCTCATTTTTCTGCTGAGATTTGTAGCTATCTGCCAATAACTGCAGAAGTAACATCTGTAATAAAACATTGACATTTGAGTGATATTCAACTAGTAACAGATGGCGAAAGGTTCGCCTTACGTGCCAGTAGTCTGAAGAAATTAACACACAGCAGTGCCTACAGTAAAAGCTCCTTATTCGCGCTACCTTAATTCGAATTTTAACTATTCGTGTATTTTTTTTTCATTAGATTCCAAAGTTTCAAGTGAAAGGCGACCTACACACGCGCACACCTCACGTGCGATTAACAGCAATGCTAATTTTTTTAATTTAATGAATTATAATTATTATTTTACATTCCATCACGTTAGCAAGGTGAACAGTAAACTTATGTATTAACAGCACTTATGGCTATGCACAAATATATCGTCGCTGCGCCTGCAAAATCCGCTATGGATAAAAATTCAACTTTTCAGGAGAAGCAAAAAACCGTTTCTTTTTCAAACTGTTAATATTATTTTAAAACTAAATATGCAGAAAAGGAGAATGAGCAAAATGGTACCCGGCTCCAATAGATATGATTGTAGTGTCGTTTAAAAGGTCTTACCAAGAGGAACAATTTTTACTATAGCCGCCACTCTCAAATCTGATTGCGTTTGAAGATAAACGACAGTCTTACTAACTAATAAAAACCCTGTTCCTTCAGTTTCCCTTTGCTTTCCAGGGCCACAGTAACCTGTTTAGACAGTCTCGTGGCCCCGGCGATAAACATACATATACGAGTATATTAGTTACCACTTATTTATGTAAGAAAATGAGTACCAAGGTAATATTTTCGGCATTTCCGTTCATGTTTTCTATTAATAACGTTTTTACGTAAGACTTTGCCATGCACTCCTCATTTTAACTCGAGTCCCGTTGCTCCTGAGCGCGGGGTGTGCGCAAGAGCAGCGGGGGAGGGAGAGGAGGGGATCGACTGACACCAGACGTGTTCGCGTCCTGCGTCAGTCGCTCGTTTGTTTTGCGCTCGTGACGACGTTTAGCTGCTGTTTGAGTTTCTTTTGTGCTTTCATAACTAGGTTTTATTAACTACTGACCCCTGCGCTCCTACAGGACTTGTTACCCGCTCTAATTAACGCTGACCTGTGCTAGTGTTGTGGACTATACTGATTTGCTTTTCGAACTGGAATATCGCAATGGAACGTCTCAACTGTGTAATGTGTCGGCGAGCTTTATATACCAGAAGATACCAACAACATGTTTTGACAACTAATCTGTCAAGAACGCGCCCTGAGTTCGCTGCGTTTATTCATGAACATGCTGTTCTGGAGGTAAGCACTTCCATTATTATAATCAAGGTGTGGTTTTATTTCATCATAGAGAAATGATTTATGGCCCGACGACTTTGTTGAATCTGCTCTTACTATAACAAAAGTGTTGTTAGGTTACGATCGACACTTTAATATTTTGTATTTACGTGACGTTGTTTTCTCAGTTTTTTAGCTTAGTTCCAAAAAAATATATATTAAATCATATTTTTACTACTTTCAGGTGGTATTCGATGGCACACGACGTGTGTCACCGATGTTGGCAGTCCGCTGATAATGCAGTGAGAAGACATGCGAACCCTGCCGTGCCCGTAGCAATGCCTGAAGCAATGCCAGATGCAGTGCCACAAGCAATGCCGGATGCAATGCCGGAAGCAGTGCCGGATGCAATGCCGGAAGCAGTGCCGGAAGCAGTGCCGGAAGCTGTGCCGGAAGCTGTGCAAAATGTTCAGGAATTTCAAGTTTCAGAGTATACACGTGCTCCAAACACACCACGGCATTGTATATTTAACAACTGTCCAAACGCAACTCGCCATCGAATCCCAATAACAATTAAAACTCACATCTTTTGTGAATATAAGCTTTATATTCCAAATGGTGCAAGAGTGTGTACACAGCACTTAGAGAACAACGTTTGGGATGAGCTACCTCAAACATGTAATGTCACTCATGATTTTAATACAGAACAGTTTACTGACATTTGTGACATGTTAAGAATGGCCTTACAACGTGGACCTCGGCTAGACTTCAACACGAGAGGCGCTTTAACCAACGAAGAAATGCACTTTTGGACAGGACGCAAGTGCGAAGAGTTTGATAATATATTGGTACAAACACCTGCACTAAATGAAAGATGTAGAGAGCCGAGAACTGCATTAGGTATTTATCTAACAAAACTGCGTTCTGGGGAGCCAAATGAAAGACTTGCGACATTATTTAACATGTCACGACGAAAGCTCGAACGTTTATTGGTTATTGTGAGGGAGTGTCTCAGTAACAATTATGTCGGGCTGCATTTGGGAGTGGATCACATTGACAGACAACAATTATTGGAAAACAATCTAACTATACCAAAAGCATTATTTGGAAATGAAAATAATGATAAGTTATTATTGATTGGTGATGGTACTTACATTTACATAAATAAAAGCTCGAACTTTTTATTCCAAAGATTATCCTACAGTTTACACAAGTTTCAGAATCTACTGAAACCTTTCCTACTTGTATGTACTGATGGATATATATTGGATGTAATGGGTCCATACGCTGCAACAAAAACAGATGCGCAAATAATGGGCGATATTATGAATGATGGACAACATCCATTACATTGGTTACTCCGAACAAACGATGCTTTTATATTAGATCGAGGTTTTAGGGACAGCTTGGACCTCATTGATGAATGTGGGTATGAATCCTATGTCCCACCAACAAAGAACCGCCAAGAGACACAGCTGACCACTGAACAATCCAACGAAGCTCGATCGGTAACGCTATGCCGGTGGGTTGTGGAAGTGGCAAATGGCCGGTTTAAACGTGATTTTAAGCTCTTGCGGCAAAAATATTTTAATAAGTCACTGCCCAATATGTTCACTGATTTTAAGATTGCCGCAGCTATCACGAATCACTTCCACCAACCCATCGTGGATAGCGTACACGCAGACGAATTCGTCCATATAATAAGGCAGAAAATAGATACCCCGAATCTTCTGCATATGTATGTAGAGAGAAAACGGCTTAACCACAGAAGAGTAGATTTTCAGAGGATGGAAGCGAGCCAGATTGAAAACTTCCCTTCAATGACGGAGGAGGATATAATTCTATTAGCGCTAGGTACATACCAACTCAAGCTGGCAAGATCTTACTGTGCCGAGCATTTATCAAATGGTCTATATATAATTGAAACGTACAGAGAGGGAGCACTTGATGATCTGCCAGACTATGGCATACACGAAGATGCCTGGCTTTTGCGTGGACGAATCCAGTCGCGACATGTCCGTGTAAAAACATATTTTTGTTATATATTAATCAGCAGTGCAAATAATATTGTCCAACAGTATTGCACATGTTTAACCGGGCGACGTACGATCGGCACTTGTGCACATATAGTGTCCATCGTATGGTACTTAGGCTATGCGAGGCATACGGGATTTACTGCTCCGGCATCTTTCCTCAATGCTGTTATAGTTGATACCGATATGTAATGTTTTAAATCTACTCACTTATTGATAAAATATATGTTTTGTATTTAAAGAATGCTTGTTTTCTTACTTCTTTTAATAATAGAATCCTAAATGTGTTATATCATGTTATTCTAGCTTTATTTTACTTATATAAGTAGTTTGTAATAAATTCTTCATCATTTATAAAACACAAGCTGTTTCCCGTGGTTTCACCCCTGCTGCTCGGCTCCTTTTAGTCGTAGCGTAGCGATGATATATAGCTTATAGCCTTCCTCAATAAATGGGCTATCTAACACTGAAAGAATTTTTTAAATCGGACTAGCAGTTCCTGAGATTAAAGCTTTATAATAATAAGTATAGATAGTGAGATTACTGCTTTCCAAACGTGAATAGGGACAGGCGCCATGGTAGACGTTTTTCTGCATAATGTCTATTCAATGATATATTAATGAGGACTATTGGAGCGGGTACCACGTTCCATACATTTTTGCCCATTGTCCTTTGACTTTATATCGGGACATTCAAAAATATTTATTTTTCACCGTTTACTATGATATTCCAGGAGCAATAATTTTTTTAAGTGAATTTGGGCACATAGCGGTTTTTTTTCGGGTCGTAATTACCGCTACCTGACTTTTTACCACATGACGGATTTATGCTTTTACTAGATAGTTTGCATTTTTGTGCTTCCTAGAATACTTAGCGGATTTACTAAATTATTTTAAAATAATAAAATAGGTTTAAGTTCACTGATAAAGTATTTATTATACTTAATTAGAAAAATATTAAACAAAATTAAACAGGTATTTAAAAATGTAACATAATAATATTTAAAAGTTTAAATTGCAACAGTATTAATTAATGGACGAATTAACTCACAAGAAATAGGGTTTACACATAAAACTATATAAACTAAAAAATAATAAGTAACGTAATAAAACAATCTTTTTAAATTCTTACAATTTAGCAGTCTCGATCTATGAGATCAAATCTAATCACAGTCGTTGTTAGACTTAAATATTTGGCAAACTTTGAGATCACTTTGTAATTAAGCAAAAAGTAGGTAGGTACTAAATAAGCATAGTAAACAAAACAAGTTTTAAATTAATTAATAATATAAATAGTCATAAAAAAGTGATCATCTCGATGCATGAAACACTTCAAGGACTGTAAACAATCAAATTTAGTTTTATCAATTTTTTTCGGCGTAGTAAACAAACACGGAGCTTCCTCGTACAGATCAGCGTTTCTTCTTTGTGGCAACAAGGTCCATTCGGTTTCATCATGCCTTAATTTATAATAAGAATCACCGTATATATATAACAGTGATCTTATATCGGCAACCGTGGGATCACCTGCTTTTTTACTGGGACGAATCGATGAAAAATTGCTAGGCACAGCGTCAAAGTTTCAAAAAAAGGTATAGTCTAATAATGTAGGGTTGACTTGGCCTCGCTTTGCGCATGCATGTTACGTAATCTGCAGGCGTGTACAACGGCGGAGTACAGCATTTCTCTAGAGTCGAATGGACACTGTCAACTTCCATCATGGTGTGTCCTTTTTCCAAGATGATTTGTTGAATTTCCACTGACTTCAGCTTCGAAACGTCTGCCAAAGCACTAGACAGAACCTTATTCCGGTTTTGGTAACCACAACCATCTGATATTAGACTAATTTTTTTATAGCCTTTTTTTTTTTTTTTTTTTTTTTTTTTTTTTTTTTTTTTTTTTAAAACGTTGCCCCACACTAGGAATTTCTCCTGTATCGTGGGTGCGTTTACAAACATTTAAAGTCACATACACAAACAGCCAGACCCGGAACAACTACCTGTAGGCCATACAAATATTTGTTCCGTGCGGGGATCGAACCCGCGACACGCGGCGCAGCAGCCAATCGCTCAGCCACTGCGCCAACCGTGTCGTCCTTTGGTGGCATAAAGCTTCACAAATGTTATAATGCATGAAACAAATTCATTAGATGTAACACCACCGTCACCTTCGTGCCAAACAAACACAAATACATCTTTTGTGTTATTAATATAAATTGTGAAAACATGAAGCTGGAGTTTTTGTTTATAATACTGGGAGGATACTAACAACTTGGGGCACAATTGGACACTTTGTAAATCCATTGTACATACAAAATGCTCATCGGATATGGAAGCTATGGCTCTTTTCTTCGCTTCTCGAGCCTTCTTTGTTAACGTTCTGATACTTATTTAATAGAGCAAATGTGATTATAAACACTAAATCTGTTTTGTTCGAAAAGTTTACTCTGTGGCTCGATAGATGGCGTTGCCCGGTTTAAATTCACGCTATGGTTTCATTACCTGGCAAGGTATAAGTAGCTTCGATATCATTTTAATAAATGTATATCGACCGGTTAAGCAGTAAACAGCCTTATAGTGCTGAACTGCGAGTGGCCCTACCTAAAATAAAAAAAAAAATTAATAAATGTCTTCGTTCTGAGTGCGTGGTGTTGTTTTATAGCTATAAAATACTCTTCTACTCATCGACAAAACAGGGCGGAATAGGTCTTCGATGATCATAAGGTCCTTCGAGCCGGATCGGTTTATGAAAAAGCTAAAACGCCCTTAAGTGTCAGAGTTGAGAGTTAACGGTGCAAACAAAGCGGAGCTGAGCTGAGCGGAGCGGGTTTAATGAGCGGAGCGAGGTCGACGTACGGAGCTAAGTGCCAGTGTTTTAATAAGTGATCAGTGCAACCCAATAAACTGTGAGTACTTTCAATGCATATATTTTAGTTCAAAGTTCCAAGTGTCAGAGACTTAGAAAAATTTCAATCAAGGAACTTGGGAATTAGAATAATTCGTGAAAAAGTGAAGATACCCCCAATCTATGCCCGATTTTTCCCCGTGTAAAAGTGACGTTAAAACACTTAGAAAAAATACGACTTTCAACGACTTAGTGAATTGCTAACAGTTTGACACTTAGCAAATAAAGCACATCGCATTTGCGTATTATACCCAAAACATTTGCAATCATGGAGGCTCAGTTAAGGCTGTTGGAAGATATTAAAAGTCGTATTCAGAAGGGGCTTATTAACTTTAAAAAGACCCCAAAGGACAGATTAAATCAGGCATATGTGGACTCACGTTTAGAAATATTAGACAAACAGTTTGAAGATTTCACAAGAAAACACGAGGAGCTTTTGGTCAATTATACAGCAAAGGAACTAAGTGCAACTAGTTATATCAAAGACGATGTGTTTGAAGTAGTTACAGATATGTTTATAAATTACAAAGTAGAATTAAGAAATGCTTTACCAAAATTGCAGTCTTCTGTGAAAGCCAACCAAAAATAATGTCAATTGCTAAGCTACCTAAAATTACGATTCCGGGTTTCAGTGGCGCATATCAAGAATGGTCAACATTTAGGGATTTGTTTCTGTCACTGATTGATAACAATCAGTCTCTTGATGACGTGCAACGCTTACATTATTTAAGATCTCAGTTGTCAGGCGAAGCATCGCAACTCATTAAACACATACCAATCACACATTCAAATTATAAAAATGTTGGACTTTGTTAACCAGTCGATATGATAACAAAAGATTTTTAAGTAACTGTATTCTGAAGCGCTTATTAAACCTAAGGCAAATGACGACTGAGTCATCGACCGCTCTTAAGGAGCTGCTAGACACTACTACTGATTGCTTGCATGAATTGTCGAACCTAGGTGTACAAGTTAAAGCATGGGACATAATTGTTATTTACCTCATTAGCTCCAAGTTGGACGTTGAGAATCGGAAGCAGTGGGAGTTGCAGGTAAGTCAAGCTTGCAAGGACCTTCCCACTTTCGATGATTTTCGGGACTTTTTGGAGAAACGTTTTCGGGCTTTAGAGTTTGTAGAACCTCAAAGTAGTAAGTCTAAAGGTAGTACTAGAGCATTTCACGTAGCTTCAAAAGTAACTTGTCCACATTGTTCCGAGGACCATCTCTTGTGTCATTGTAAGAAGTTTGCTCAGGAGACCGTCGAACAGCGCCGCCAAATAGCAAAATCAAAGAATTTGTGTTTCAATTGCCTTCGCTCAAGTCATCTGAATATCAATTGTCGAATTAACACTAAATGTAGAATTTGTAGCAGAAGGCACCATACTCTCTTGCATCTAAAATCGGATTCAGAAGGCGAGACGAGCTCTTCCGCGTCTCCTATACAAAAGAAAACACCACAGAACGAGACCACGGCTGAACCTCATATTTCAACCCATTTCGCACAAAATATTCAAAGTCAAGTCTTACTGGCTACAGGTATTAAGGCTAAATCGAGAAATGGGTATCCACAAGTTTTGAGAGCCCTGTTAGACCAGGGCTCGCAAGCTTCCTTTATAACGGAAGCGGCAGTTCAGCTATTAAACTTAAAAAAAATAGCCATTAAAACGTCTATCTCAGGTGTGGGGGGTCAGGGCAGTCTCAACGTCCAAATTTATGGTCAAAGTAAACATTCAGTCATTACTGTATCCTGACTTCAATTTTCAATTAAAAGCGTATGTGCTGAGTAAGGTGACCTCAATCTTGCCTGAAAGGAAATTCACATTGGTGGATTGGCCAGAGCTTAGTAATATTACTTTGGCCGATCCAAATTTCAATAAGCCTAACAAAATTGATATTTTGTTAGGGTCTATACCGAAGTCTTAAAAGAAGGCTTAATCAAGGACCCTAAGGGTAAAACCATGGCTCAAGATACTTACCTCGGCTGGATCATATCGGGAGAAGTCAGTGATGAAGATAGGGCGATGTCTTGTCACAATGTAATTCTAAGTATGCATGCTAAGGTCGAAGAAAATGAAATCCTGAAAAGGTTTTGGGAACTCGAGGCAGAGCCAACAGGCTTTGAAAAGTCAATTCTTAGTCCTGAAGAGCAGGCATGCGAAGATTACTTTGCGGCTACCACATGCAGAGATGCAGATGGTCGCTACATAGTTAAATTGCCGTTTCGATCCAGTAAAACTCCCTGTAATACAAAGGAATTTGCGTTAAAAAGATTGCATAGTCTAGAACGGAAGGTAGCTAAAAATAGCGAGCTTAAAAGTCAATATACATCGGTAATACAGGAATATTTATCACTAGGTCATATGGAAGAGATTTCAGATGAAAAAGACAAAAACAAAGTAGGCGCTGTTTACTTACCGCATCATGCTGTAATTCGCGAAGACAAGTCGACCACGAAGGTAAGAGTGGTATTTGATGCGTCATCCAAGGGGCCCGATGGGGTTTCCCTAAATGACACTTTGACGGTAGGACCACGTTTACAGGCTGACTTACGTCACACAGTTATGCGGTGGAGACAACATCCAGTATGCTTGGCAGCCGATATCGTAAAAATGTATCGCCAAGTAAAGGTTGCGGATGATCACGTGGACTTTCAAAGGATTCTATGGCGAGATGATGTCAATTCATCTGTAAAAGAATATAGGCTTTTGAGAGTTACATTCGGAACATCAAGTGCACCTTACCTGGCAGTCAAGGCATTGCAGCAAACAGCTAGCGATGAAGGTCAATCGTATCCAGGCGCTGCTAGTAGAGTCAGGACAGACTTCTACATGGATGATCTAATGACAGGTTGTCAAACTGAAAAAAAACTCACATAGTTAAATTGCCGTTTCGATCCAGTAAAACTCCCTGTAATACAAAGGAAATTGCGTTAAAAAGATTGCATAGTCTAGAACGGAAGTTAGCTAAAAATAGCGAGCTTAAAAGTCGAATATTCTTGAAGCGAGTAGTTTCAACACTTGTGGAGCGCCAGAAAATGAGTTTCGGTCTTCACCGTACCGATGCGCGGATGCGAGGAAGCTATTAGCTGTAGCAGCGACTCTCCACGCCCCGAAATGTAGGATGCGATCTGGATGTTCAAGATCAGCGACAGTGCTGATCTCGTGGACGAACAACTGACGGTTGCAACAGTGTGCGTATGGTATGGCGGGATCCAAGGGTACATACCGCTGGTTATCGCCTTCGCGCCAACCCCCGCCGCCCCCTGTTGTCACGATGCCGTTCAAGTCGTTTATATGCGCTTGGGGATCTGCATTGACTCTGTTCAGAGGCAACCCCTGCATTCCTGGA
The DNA here is from genome assembly GCA_905147745.2 of Phlogophora meticulosa. Taxonomy (NCBI): domain Eukaryota; kingdom Metazoa; phylum Arthropoda; class Insecta; order Lepidoptera; family Noctuidae; genus Phlogophora; species Phlogophora meticulosa. Next base: position 1,137,284 of record LR990524.1, on the reverse strand, counting down.
GCAAACGTGAGAATGTGAGCGCTCATGCCTGCATCAACAATAGCTTGTTCTACAACGCGAGCGCCTCTTGGCGTCACGTTGCTCCAACGATGAATATTGGAATGTGCGAAGATAAGTTTGCATAGACACGCGCATAGTGTACGCAATGGATGATCAGCGGGAGAAATATCATCCAAACTAATTTCGAACTCAATCAGACCCGGGACGATGCAGGATATGAAAAAAGCATTTATTGCCTCGCTCATATCAGGCGTAAAATCGATTGAGAACATAGATGAAACGGATGTCGCTTTAGTTATTGAAAGAGAAGCTGTTTTTTGAAGGGTTCCAATGTCGATGGGCCCCAACATGACGTCAGGCTTCTGTAGCTCAAGAACGAGTCCTGCAGAAAATCTCATTCGTCGGGGTAGGAATTCGAACATCGTAGTAACGAAGAATGGATTCATGACTATTTCGAAAAGCATGTTGTTGCCCAGAACGGGTAACTTTACGCTATCGGGAATCTCGCGTCGTGTGCGCAGTTCTTCGTTTTCATCCTGCATAGGTATCCCATTGAATATAAAGCCATCTGAATAGTTGTGATTGCCTAGGCGGCGTGTTGGGTTTAGGAATCGGTGTATAGCGTTATTGATTATATCTGGGTTAAGGCCAGAATTCATAAGGTCGGAGTAGGGGAAACCCAATGAGTCTTTGAAAGATACGCAAGTATCGCATTGGTCCTTTCGCGGCTTATAAATAGAAATTTTCTTATTTTCTAAAATCTCACAAAAAAAAATTCTTTGGACGAATCCCAATGTGTTTTCTTTGCACCAGGAAACGTAAACTTCTTGCATTTTTGTTTTTGAATGCAATGCATCGTCTACGTAAGTTCTAGAAGAAGACGAGCGGCAATAATGACAAGGTACCTTAGCCAGTTGGTCTAACCATTGGACAACCGAGTCTGACTTCAAAATTCTTTTATTTGAGGTACTAAGCTCATCAAGAATGGCAGGTGCACGTTGCGTTGAATTGTCTGTATGACACGAATTATTACCAGCTTTGGTCCAATCTGTGAAGGTATCTTTCGTTATGTCTAAAGTGGCCAAAAATAAATCTCTACAGACCTTAATGGCGCATTTAGATACATTAGGTCGGTCACCGAAGGCGGCGGCCGCATTCGGTTTAACTGAAACGCATACCTAAGTGGTTTACATTGGTCGGTGAACCGAATTCGGTGACTTGATTGATGCGGCGATTGTATATTGAACAGTCGGGTTGCAAGCATCGTCATGAACAGTCTTGTGTTAGAAGGATTTTTAACTGTGTGCGATGTAATACAAGAAGTTTTGAGGAAAAAATTAAAAAATTGGAGTGCAAAGAGAAAGAGAGTGTGGATAACACCTCTATTACGTCAGCGGTCTTTGTTATGAGCTTCAGTGTTGTTGTGTAATGAATTAAAAAACTGACGATGATTTTTATTATTTTTTAGAATAGATAAAAACCAATTCGAATGGTTACTGAATGAAATATCTCCGATTATAGAAAAACAAGACAGTACCTACATTCAGAGAGTGTTTAAACGCTAAAATAAAACAACAAATAACTTTACGATTTTTAGCAACAGGCGATTCTTACAAAAGTCTTGAGTTCTTTTTTAGAGTTTCTGACAGTGCTATAAGTTTATTTATTACAGAAGTATGCGATGCCATTTCTGAGACGTTAAAGTCATTTATCGAGGTAAGTGGTTTATGTACTAATTAGTTTAATGTAGTTAATGTAAGTAAAACAATATTTTTTTTACAATCAATATAATTTCAAAATTACGAAACATAGGTATTATCCACTTGAACGTCCACGCCGCGAACTGTCAATGGGCCGAAACGTCACGATGCGAGTGTCAAATTTTGCGCTATAAATTGCGCAGTACCTCTTCCGATAAAAACGTTTGTCAAAAGAAAAATATACAAGCTATATTAAAATAAAAATTCCGTAGCATAGCCTAATGTATACACAATATGATTATTTAAAAGTATATGCTCGAAAACCCAGATCAAATTACTTAAAATTAATAGATAATCTTATCCAGTACATATTTTTCTCTCATATTCCGAAATTATTGTTTGCATCACAATACACCATTCCGCACGCCAATACTAAGAAGCAGTAAAGCTTAAAAGCGATTTTAGTGCTACAATGAAAAAAAAAAAACGAAAAGTCGATTAAAGTAAAAAAGTGTGTTTAGTATATGTGAAAAATAATAAAACACTCATGCGTTAATATAAACAGCCCAGTAAAACAAATTAAGTAATTTGGAAAACAAAAATCCGACACCGATAATATCTCGTCTGCACAGACCTTGTACATGTAAACGTTAGAGTACACTCCAGTGTCCACAGCGTGGGCGCGTGCAGTCGCCGTGTTTACTTACTTTGAATTTGCATGTAACATAATGCATGCAACAATAAGTGCTAACATATCGCACTTATTGCAAGTGTCTTTTTTTAATGACTTACACCTAAGGTTAAACTTAGTGTAAAAAATCTTTTTGACTGATTCAAAGGAAGCGCACTTTTGCCCTTCACCATAAGTATTTGTGTACTCCTGCTGATATATATCGTAAATTTTAGGTAATGTCATCCCCGGTTGTAAATATAACGTGTCATTATTCTTTTCTCTTCTGTAGTGCGACTCATACTTTGGTAGTTTTGAAATAGTTTCGACTATGAAATTATACATTTCATCTCATAATTTATTCTTGCCACCTGTGCTAACTCCTCTACCATCCTTTATGGGCTCCCTACTTCTAAGTTTTTTTAGTGCAGTGGTAACTTTTTGAGTAGTAATTTGATAAGTGTTTAAAAACATATCACGACATACCTTTGTACCATTAATAGAATAGACACGGATGAATTGCTTTGGCTTTTTTTTTGCCTCGGGAACATTAGTCATAGTGTAACTGCGTTTTTTTATTTTCTTCTTTAATACATGATCCTAAGTATACACATTGTGCATTGTAGGACCCTAGACGCACAAATTTTTCGAACTCTTCCTTTCTATTCTCTATTGGAATCAAGCTAGCACAATTTTTTAAACATTTACAATTATATTCAGTAAAGGTTTTTGGTTTCACTAATTTATTTTTAGTGGTCGTGTATTCTAAATTTTATTGTATTTATTATGTTTTCTCTCAGATCTAAGTTGAGGATTAATTCTTTTACGGCCCCTTTTCGGTCTACCAGTTCCCAAATTAGATCGTAAATCTTCGTCACTTATAGATGAAATAAGTTCTGTTGTTTCTTCATTGTTAGGTTCTAGCATTTCTATACCCTCATTGTTGAGCTTTTCTTTTGACGGAAATTTCTTATTTTTAGTCACCTCATGATCTACACTATCACTAAAAGACGAACAAGAGGTTGTCGACTCATCTATATGTATTACTTTGCTATGTGAGACATAATCCGGATCTCTAAGGCTGTCATCACTATCACAATAGTCGGGTGCATCTACGTGTTTTAAAATATCATTATTTTCGTTAATGTTGTTAATTGGTTCATACTCAGCTAACATATTAAATAGTTGTTGCGTTTCTGGTGACATTGGTCGAAGAGGTGATGATAATGGCGAAACTTCATTCTGTATTTCTTGTAGTATAATAACAGGTTCACAAGTATCTAAAACAATGTACATATTCACGTAACTTATCTATTGGCACAATTTATACAAATAAAAATAAAATAAAATAAATGCGACCGGCGGTGTTACGTCGGTAAAGTGTAGCAAATATATTTAAAGGTTTTAATAATTTTAACTGCAGGGGACGTGTACTGTTGGGTTTATAATGTTAAAAAAATCATCTTACCTTGTAAATTATTATCCGTACTTTTTTTATTCATATTTATTCATAAAATTTAGTGGAGTAAGTGGCGAATATGGTGGAGGAGAGATTGAAGGCTGCGTGTTTGAATAAGGCGTAACTGGATTAGAGTCAGCTGAAAAAAAAACAATATATGCAAACTGACACATATCTCATCATATCCAATCCCATCCCATCCCTTGTAATATACATATTTTTCATTTAACAGTAAATTAATTTAGTAAGCATAAGTCGTATAACCAGTGCAAATAATAAAATTATTAAAAATATTTTTGATAGCCCCATCAAGAACAATAATCATGCTCGTATATCATAGCAAAGCACCAACAAGAATATACACAATACATGCAGAAGATACGATTCATATTGCAACATGCAATCCAAACCGATCTTCGACTCGAAACGCGTTAACTCCCTCTGCGGGACTTATTATGTTCACTCGTCGACCGCTTGGATGTGTAAGGCCTCTGCCTCGAATTTTGCGGGCAGCGGGGCGGCGGCGGCAGCGGCGCGGGAGCGGCAGGATCTTATGCGTAAACTCAAATGGACCAGTTCTCGAAAACAGCGGCGCGGCGTGGCAGCGGCGCGGGGGCGGGCAACGAGCGGGCAACGAGTGCACTCCAGTCAAGCGGTGAAAGCCCGCGTTCCGCGTCTGCATTGTAGTATAGTGTTGTATTCGTTATTGTCGATAAAACTCGCCATTTATTTTTCTTGCCCTATAGTAGGGACCCACTTCTACGCTCTATTTGGTGTGGCCAAAAAGTAAACACAACACTACACCGCTATAGTGCCGCGCGATCTGCCCGCTGGTTTGGAGAACAGGTATGCGTTGCCCGCCCCGCTGCCGCGCCGCCGCCGCCGCCGCCGCCCCGCTGCCCGCAAAATTCGAGGCAGAGGCCTAAGACATGTAAGAATGGACCTAAGAAATGTCGATACAATAAAGTTAATACGCCGTCAAATTCATAAAATATATTATGTGCCTTTAACTAAATTCCAACATACCTCTGGAGTCTGCAACATCGACTTGACCTTTGATCTGTCCTTGAGAGATAACTTTGTTTCTGAGGTCCATTAATTTTCGTTTTTTAGCTAATAACTGTTCTAATGATGAAATCTGTAAAAATAAATAACCAGAATTAGTTAAAATCGTCTTTCGATAAAACTAATCACCATAAATATATATAGTACTTATTACAAAATATTAAACAATCCTTTAATAGTAATACTTACATTTTCATTAGCTTCCATTGTTTATTCTAATTATATTGACACACAGTACACTACAAATTAACCACGGTTCACTGTCATAAACGTAATAAGGATAATTGCAAACAAAAGAGAAACTACCTCTTCCACGACGTTTGTTTCAATAATGACCGTTGCGAACTCAAATTAGATTCAATGTCAAAAAGAAAATACTCCGTCTCGCTTGCACTAGTAAAAAGTTATTGAAAGATGCGTTCCCGGTTGGGCATAACTTCGGATTAATGTCATTAGTATTTTTTTTTTGTCTATGATATTAAAAGTTTCAAGTAATATTTTATAAATAACTACAAATAAAATAAACTTTTTCTTAATGTGTTATAAATATTTATTTTTAGTGGTCGTGTATGCAAACAGTTAAGGATGAAGCTATTTAAAGCGTGTTAAAAATGAACTCGTTAAAGTTGAAACATTTTTTTTTTTTTAGGTAAATAATAGTACTGTGGTTGCTCGTAGGGTATGCGTAGATAAATGACAGGCGTTTATCGAGTTCAAGATAGAAGTTTAATAGACAGATAAGACTTACAGTTTGAGGTACACGAGAAGGAACAAACACTTAGAAGATACAGAATCAAGAATTAGAAGGAAACTGAGAATTTAGGTAGCTAGGTTGCGAAACGTAATTAAAGATTTATATAGGTTAGCGCGCGCATTCGCCGTCGGGGCAGAGTAACGACTAGCGCGGATGACCGAGCGATTGCGGGCGTGCGGGTGCCGCCGGTGCGCGGGCGCAGGCGGCGAGGTACACACATCGCGCGGTCGATTAAGGTGCGAGCTACATGCGCTCCAAACAGGTGCGTCCTCTGATCACGGACGTTGCCACAGTACAAAATTCATGAAACTTTTTAAGTTTTCAAATTATGGTATTTAGGTCTGAAACATAACGTTCCAAAAATTTGGAACGTTTATGCCTCGCTATTGTAATTTTGCAAAAACGTTCCAAATATACATGGAACATTTGTTGCAAAATAAAATGGTTTAACATGGTTTTGCTAAAACGTTACAAGATTGTTGTGGCGTTTTAACAAAATAAATATACTGTTTCGTAAAACATTAAATGTTCCTGTCCTCATAGTACGTTCTAGTTAATTTACACAAGTTATTATTTGATAAAGGTTGTGGGTTGGAACGTAAGTGAAAAAAATATTTGGAACCTTATTGCAAATCTGACTCTAAGTGTCATAAAAGGTAGTTTGATCACATTATCTCGATTTCGGGTGACTTGTGGGTTGGAACATTTCTGCATAACTACGTCCAATTATAAGAAAGATAATTTTCATTAAACGATGTAGTCATTTTGCCAAGGAACCGCGCCCACTGTGTTAAAATAATCTTTAAATAAGTTTCGAATTTGCAACCCCGAATTCCTTGTCCTTTGAAGTACGGGTGTCATATTTTGTTGTTTGTCTATGTCTTCATTTTCCCCGCCAGTGGCATTTAATGCTCGACGCTTTATGAAGTTGTGCAAAACGCAAGCTGCTTTTATTACAAGAATTGAACTGTCCGGTTGAAGATTTATTGTATTATGAAATATGCGAAATTTTGAGGTGATTTGTCCAAATACACATTCCACGTAACGTCTCGCACGAGACAGTCTGTAGTTGAAAATCTTTTTGTCCGTAGGAAGACATCGACCTGGATACGGTCGCATTAAATTTCGATGAATACCGAAGGCCTCATCAGCTACAACCACATATGGCATTTTGGGTCCACCATATACCAGTTCTTCTTCTTCCGGCAAATCAAGGGCTTTCATTATTTAGCTTCTGGCCTAGAATAATTGAACATTGAAAAATGGTAGAATCATTTTCACGGCCGTAAGAACCTACGTCAATCACAGTAAATAAATAATTCGAATCCACCAAAGCCAATAAAACGATTGAGTTGTACTTTTTATAATTAAAGTATAGAGAGCCGGAATTCCGGGGGCACTGAATTCGAATGTGTTTGCCGTCTAGCGCTCCTAAGCAATGTGGGAAATTCGCGTTGTCTTTAAATCCCTCTGAGATTCTTTTCCATGATTCTTTGTTCGGGGCTGCCATTTCTGTAGGTGCTAGCACTTTCCATATAATTCCACATGTTTCTTTTATTAATTTAGACAACGTTTTTTTCGAAATTCTGTACTTATTCTGAAGGCGTTTATAACTTGTTCCAGAAGCGAGATATCTGGAAAATGACATTATTGTTTAAAAAATATACTTTATCATATTTTTTTTATAAATAAAACGTTTTTTGCAATCACACCTGATGGAAAGTTTTTTTTTAAATGGGATGTAAAACGAAGACTCCATCAAAGCGTTCGGATTTATTAATCTGTGTTGTTTTTTTTATTAAAATACATAATAATTAATATATGCATACGTACATATTATTATAATATTTAAATTAAAAGTTATCTTTTTGCTTCAGGACTTGAGTTAATGACAAAATGGAAATCTTTAAGGGATCAATTTCGTAAGGAGTTAAAGTTGCAGCAATGTTCAAAATCCGGTCAAGCTGCCACAAAACGACGAAAGTATATTCATTATGATGCATTACTTTTTTTAAAGAAACACACAGAACACGCTTCAACATCGTCAAACATGTTCAATGAGGACAGTCAAGATGTTTTTGAGGATGTCGACAGTTCGGTTAATACCGCCCCTAGTGTTACGGAACCATCCACGTCTAATAAAAAGAAAACATTAGTCCAAATGTTTCTGGAATCTAATAAAGAGATATCGAATGTTTTGCGCGAGAGTATAGATGTACAAAGAAATAATGTTCAACCACAGTATCGCGACGAGCGTGGAAATGAGGCATTTTTCCGTTCGTTGCTACCACTTATGGACAAAATAAAAGAAGACTGTTTAATTGATGCCAGAACTGAGATTATGGCCGTAATTAAGAAATACACACCATCATCACATACATTGCTAGACTCTTATTTTCGTACATCCACACCAACAAGCGAGGATGATATTGCTCAAATGTTAGAACACTTTGATGGAATGTAAACTTTAAGTTTTAATTTGATGTAAGCGTTTAAGTAAAATAAATCTGCTTTATACTTACTGTAGTGTTACTGCTATTCTTTCACATGGCCCGATACTTTTCCTCATATTAGTATCTTGCTTTGATAAGTGTCTTGATAGTAAACTTAACAGTTCATCGAAAACAGGAATTGGCATTAAATATTCATCTTCGAACCATTCTGGATGATTTCGATATTCTTCATAATTCACATGGAAATGTCCATAACTTTTACGACGCAGCAACATGGGATGTGGCCACCAACGGCGCTTTTTTTCCCTTCTTAACACGTTCATCGCCACGTAGGTCACCGGTAACCTGACCCTGCCCAGTATTTAGGCGCCTCGTAGGTCACCGGTGACCTCAAGGCAGAGCTGTTTTCAAACCTATTTTGTGAGCCGTAGGACACTTATTCCGTAGATTTTGTGTATGCGTGTGACCGCTGCGGCGCTGTAGAATATGTGCGCACAATGGTTTTCGTTTACCTTGAAATTTGTTAAATTCACATACAAAAATCTGCAGTTTTCGGCGAACTCGTTCATGGATGCGGAGGTTTGGGTTTTAAGTGCAACATAACTATTCGTTTTAAACATTTTACGTAGCTTATTATATTACCATTTTTGTAGGCTTTTTAACAGTAAAATATTTTTTTAAAATGCTTATGTAGTTTCTGAGAAAACTGAAAAAAGCCTCTGCTATTTTACAATATATTGGGTAAGGTAATAAAATTAAATAATAAATACAGTCATTGTGTAAGTAATGAAAATATTTATTAGAAAATGAATAACAATAATTAAATTGCTAATTATAATAAAGAAAATACGTTACTTCTTGTGGATCTTGTTGAAACACTGTAAACACAAATGCGGTTTATTTTCGCATTCATTGCAAAATGTTGAAACTTTTTTTGTTTTATTTCTGGCAAGTTTCGAACCATATAGTTCGACATTATTTTTGTAACATTTATTACAAAATCGTCGTGTGTTTCTAACTGATCCCTCTTTTTGAGTTAGGTTATGCCTTAGCCTTTTAGGTCTTTCAACCTCTTCAGCAGTTTTATTTTCTGTCTCAGTCAAATCTTCCACCAACTGCCTTCGAAATTCTACAATCCCCATTTTAGTTTTATTATTCTCACAGAACATCACCCAAGAGTTCATCAAAGCAGTGTTCAAAATTAATTCTATTCCCAACTTTTTGTACCATTTTACAGTCTTTCTTAAAGGAGATGAATAGGCATTCATTTGATCACTAAGATCGACTGAACCTTTTGCCATGTTATATACCATCATAAACCATCTTTGGCTTTCGAACTATCTTTCCTTTTTTCATGACAGTTTTGAACCCTTTAGAATGTTTAGTGGACAGCATAAGCACATCCCTCTTATCTTTCCATTTTAAGACGCATATACCCCGCTCATTTTCCCTCGCTATTGACTCACCTGGTTTGAGTTTGGCTTCAATTACTTGCTTTGGTAATCCTCTTCTGTTTTTTCTCAAGGTTCCAACCAGGTGAGTATCATTGTCAAGTAATTGATTTGCAAGCTCAAGATTTGTGTACCAATTATCAGTTGATACAGTATGCCCTAAATTTAGTAGTCCATCACATAGACCCATGACCACATTAGTAGGAGATGTATTCAACAATTCATGGTTTTTGCCTGCGTATAATTGTAGCTTACACGTATATCCAGGTAAGGTGCAAAGCTTAAATAATTTCATCCCATATTTATGTCTTTTGCTTTTATTGTACTGGCGGAATATAATACGGCCCCGAAATGGGACTTGACTTTCGTCCACACATACATCTTCTTTCGGAGCATAGCTTTTCTGGAATGTTTCGTTGAGAGCTTCTATAAGAGGCCGAATTTTGTAAATACGATCCGATTTATCTGCGGTTTCATTATTTACATAGTGTAGATTTTTTAAGATCAGTTCAAACCTGTTTCTGCTCATCACAGTTCCAGGAAACCTTTGACCAAAGATTTTGTCTTTACTCCAATAGTCTACTATTTTTGGAAGTTTGACGAGGCCCATGTAAAGGATTAATCCAAAAACTTGTTTTATTTCATTGGTCGTGGTTGGTTTCCATGAATGTGAGCGTGATGAAGGTAAACATTAAACATGAAACTTTGACCCGCTTGTTCAGCAAATAAATTAGTTTGTATGGCAATATTTTCAAAGATTTTATCTGGGACAACTAAACTAAAATATTCTCCAGGTGGTCTGTTTCGAAGCTGACTTGCAAACGGTTCTTTCATGCCTGAAACAAAAAGTTTATAGATAATAAATCGGTGTCACCCGCTGCGCGGCTCCTAACGGTCGTAGCGTGATGTTGTATACTTTAAAGCCTTCCTCGATAAATGGACTATCCAACACAAATGTAATTTTTCAATTCAAATCAGTAGTTTCTGAGATTAGCGCGATCATCCAAACAAACAAACAAACACTTCAGGTTTATAATAATTACTAGCTGTTGCCCGCGACTTCGTTCGCGTAGAAACTTTGGAGTGTGTGATAGAAAAAATATAGCCTATGTCCTTCCCCATGATACAATCTATCTCCTTGCCAAATTTCATTACGATCCAATAAGCCGTTTAGTCGTGAAAAGGTAACAAACAAACAGAGTTACTTTCGCATTTATAATATTAGTATAGATTATTATATAATATAGTATATAGAAGAAGTATAGATGAACTTTCAGGGTGGACAAAGGCTAGTTTTGGGTAAAATATAAGCAGTTCCCGCGGGATAAACAATTTACAATTATAACCAAATTCTACGCGGGCGGAGCCGTGGGCAAAAGTTAGTAGGTGTACGAAATTCTCACCTGTAGGTTCCGTAAACGCGATTACAGATGGTTGGTGACCTCTTGGCTCTGCCCACCTTTGAATCGAGATATCCCGAAGCTTGTCGATTTGACTTCGAACCATGTCTTCCACAGAATCTTTGTCACTTTCCGAATCACTGTTAATAACAACTCGTGCACGTCGTTTCGGTGGATGGATGATTTCGTGTTCGCTTTCCTCTTCGCATTTTTCCTCCGAACATCTTTCTTCAATCTCACGGAAAATACTGGCTTCTAATAAGTCAATACGATGCAAATCTTCTTGAGATATGTCTAAATCTACTATATCAAAACCGTCAAAATCCATCATAGAAAACGAACACGCGAATACTAAATAAAAAACAAATTGACGTGCATCCCACTTGAGTGCAAGTATTCGACTGCGGGGGCGGGTGACCGGAGGTGTGACCTATCTGGCGCCAAAATAACGTAAATGCAATTTTCGACATCACAGCGCCGCGTAGGGCATCTGTGACCTCATGGGGTTTTTTGTGATTATTTCATAAAGTATACATACGATTGCAGCCTAAACTAGACATAAATCCATATCTTATTAAACTAAATCCAGGAGCACCAAAAAAAAATAATGTAAATTTTGACCGTTCTACTACGGCGGTTAACGTGTTAACAATAACAATAACTGCATATTCACTCGCGTACTTGCAGAAGCACCCCACAACACTATATCCATAATAAAGAATTATTTTATCGACTGAGACACTACTTATTTCGCTCTCGTCTGGCACGTAACTGATTTTTTTCTTTCGCAACGCGTCGTCAAGGAAACACGGCGATACCGTTACGAGTCGCCGCGGAAACGCTGCGATTCCGTTACGACTCGCGACGATACGCGGCGGAATTATCGCTCGTTCGTGGAGATTATCCGACGATATAAGGGCGGACTCGTCGCGATTCTCTCGCTCGTGGAGCCAGCGCCTAAAAATATTAATATCTTTTTTGCACTTAACCGATTTTTTTTGTTCTTTCGAAATAATAACGTTTAAAGGGGTTACTTTCATTTGCCGTGAAAATATTAGGGGGTATCAAAGTAACCCCATGCACGGTTTAACATTGACCACTCACATTTATATTTTTCATCGACATACTATTTATTTAAAAAATAATCCAATTCATTGTATCGATTGTATAGTAAAAACCGATATTCCAATTTTTTTTTCGTCTTCGGTACGTTTGTATTTTAGAAAATACGGCCATTTGAATTTTTAAATTGATCAATGACACCCCATTCCACGGTACGTCAATCAAATTGAAAGACGTGCAAAATGTGAGGTTGTTTTTCGGTGTTCTAACCAAAATCCATCATAATGAAGAAAATTACCGTGTAAAATGTAAGTAACGATATGTTTTTTTTTAGCTCTTGATCTAATTTACTGAATAAATGTAATATTTCATTATATTATGCAATTATAATACCTTTTACGATAAAGGAAAGTTGACATTGCCGCTGCCCTATATAAACGGCAAAATAGTTGCCTATGCTCGATAAATTTTTGGTATTGATAAATAGCTGCCAATGCCCGATTTTGTTTTTTCTACTTTTTACCCCTAAGAAGTACGGAAATTGATGAATTAGTGAATCTCCCTGATGGAGATGAATCAGAAGATGATCTAGATAACTATGAATCGGAAGAAGAAGGTGTCCAATCTTCAGTTAGCAACTTATCAACTGCATCAACTTCGTCGTCGGTCTCAGTAACAAAGAATCCGTCAACTAGTAATTTGGATCAGAATATTGGTAACGGCGTATTTGTAGATATAGACAGTATTTTTGCTAATGAAGATGATTGGTCATCAAGTGACATAGAACCTTTAGAGAAGTATAGACGTATCGGAACCACACAACATCATGATGTACACGATGATGCTGAATTGTGCGTTAGCGACAACGATTCTGAAGAGCAAGAGAATGATTCAGATTGTGAAGAAACAGAATGGAGAAAAATAAATTTAGAACAACTACTGTGCTACCCATAGAGTTAAAAAGCCTCATGGAATCAAATACATTACAGTTTAAGAAGTTATTCATACCTAATCGCAAGTTACCGATTTATTGCGATATCTCGAGTAACAGAACGCAAACACATTGCCCAAAGAATTTCGTGTATCGGCATTCAACGCTGTACATGACATCAGCCACCCAGGAACGCGAACTACACGAAGGATGATGCAAGAACGCTATATATGGAAAGGAATGAATAAAGATGTAACACGGTGGACCAAAGCGTGTACCAACTGTCAATGGTCCAAGATTCACAGACATACAGTTGCACCTCATGGCAATTTTGCGCACACCGATCGATTTGAACATTTGCAAATAGATGTGGTAGGCCCATTGACGTACTGTAACGGGTATCGGTATATTGTAACGATGGTAGACAGAAACACTGGTTGGCCAGAAGCTTATCCTGTAAAAGACATAACAGCAGAGACGATTGCAGATATCGTTTACACGGGATGGATTACAAGATTTGGAACTCCCTTGTATTTAACTACTGATCAAGGCTCTAACTTCTTATCTACTTTGTTTACACAATTAGCAAAGAGAATGGGCATTACCAATTTCAGAACCACCGCATACCACCCACAGTCAAATGGAAAGCTGGAAAGGTGGCACCGTTCACTCAAGACCGCTCTTATGTGCCGAGGAAACACAGAGCATTGGGTATCGGAATTACCTTCTGTTTTGTTTGGATTACGAGCCAGTATGAGAGACGATACGCAAATAAGTGCAGCAGAAATGGTATTTGGTGAACCAATACGATTACCGGGAGATTTCTTTGAGCCTATACAGCGAGAAACTTCTGATAACAGTACATTTTTACAAGAGTTACGAAAAAAGACAGCGTATTTAGCTGCAGTACCTAAGAAGGAGACACATCAAGGGAAGATATTTGTTCACCCGGATCTTAAAGACTGCACCCATGTATTTGTACGCGTTGACAAGGTAAAAACACCCTTAACGCAACCTTACATGGGCCCTTTTAAAGTTATTAGCAAGACGGATAAATATTAGGTCTTTACCTATGAAATTGCCGTTCTGCAGTACTGGCCATTTCAAATCAAAATATTTTTTGTTTGGCTAAGAATTCTAATTTCAAATTAATTTTATTTTAAAAACATGGATTTTTTTTTCCAAAAGTAGTCATTTGTTTATTGATTAGTGTTACGTTTTCATCGCATTTAAATCTTTTTCGTCATCATGGATACGTTAAAAATTCGAGTAATTATAGAATATGAGTACCGTCGTGGCAGCAACGCGGCACAAGCGGCACGCAACATCAACGACGTTTACGGAGCTAACACTACAAACCAACGCACTACCTGTTATTGGTTTGCTCGCTTCCGTTCTGGAAATTTCGACCTGAAAAATGAACCTCGCGGTCGTCCGAATACTTTGGTCGACAATGACGAATTAAAGGCGATTGTGGAAGCTCATGATACACAATCTACGGCTGAATTAGCAGCAGCTTTCGACGTTAGCGTCAAAACAATATTGGTCCATTTGCGTCAAATTGGCAAGGTAAAAAAGCTTGACAAATGGGTGCCCCACGAACTCAACGATCGCCAGCGCGAAGTACGCGTCGAGACGTGCCTTGCACTGCTCAACAGACACACAAATGAAGGAATTTTGAACCGCATTGTTACCTGCGATGAAAAATGGATTCTGTTTGATAACCGCAAGCGCTCAGCAAGTTGGTTGGATCCTGGTTCAGCACCTAAACAATGCCCTAAACGAAAACTTACCCCAAGAAAAGTGATGGTCACTGTTTGGTGGTCTAGCGCCGGTGTGATTCAACACAGCTTCTTACCAAACGGGGTGAGCATTACTGCAGATGTGTACTGTGAAGAAACAACACAATGATGGAGAAGCTGGCACATCTCCAACCAGCATTGGTCAATCGCTCGTCTCCGCTGCTCCTGCACGACAACGCGCGACCTCATACTGCACAGCAGACGGTCTCCAAGTTGCAAGAACTGGGGTTGGAAGCTCTCCGTCATCCGCCCTACTCACCAGACCTTGCGCCTACAGACTACTACTTTTTCCAGAATTTGGATAACTTCTTGGCGGGAAAAAAATTCAATACCCGAGAGGCAGTACAAAATGCCTTTGAAGAATTTGTTGCCTCCCGTCCAGCTGATTTCTTTAAGAAGGGCATCAATAAACTGCCACTGCGTTGGCAAAGATGCATTGATTGCATGGGTGATTACTTCGATTAATACAAATAAAAAATACATGAAAAAAATTCATTTAAATTTTTTCATACAAAACGGCAATTTCATAGGTAAAGACCTATTATTATAAAATAATACAGCAGGATACGGAGAAAATTATTAGTATAGATCGGTTGAAGCCAGCGTTTGCACTTAACAACAGTGTAGAATTCGCGACGACACCAAATATGGCAAGTGCAAGTGTAAACAATGCATCAAGAGTGTCGAGATGCGGACGCACTATCAAACCTGTCGCTCGGTTCGTATCATAAACATCTTTTAATTATTGCACTGTTAAAAAGTACACATTGTGATTACCCAGAATGGTGCTGGTAATAGCGCCGCTGCGTCTGAAGTTGAACAGCAAATGACATACAGTAGATACGAGTTCTATCTATTGTTCATCATCACCTGCATCTTGGCCGCGATGCTGTACTTGCTGTGGAAGCGTTGTAAGGTCAACTACGCGCGCTACATGAGACGCGAATTAGGCGATCTGCCTATGATCGAGTTGCGGGGGGGTGATCATCGCTCGAACAGCGGGCCGCCTCCACAACCTTCCCGAGTGATAATAAAGTGTAATTCTGTGTATACGTATTCAATCAAAGTGCGTTGTGACGAACATGTGCGTGAACTCGGACAAAGTATAAACGTAAAGACTCAATGTGTAATCCATATCAATTTATGAAATAATGTGTAGCCAATATAATCTCTAATTATAAGTATTTCTATGTTGTATCGTAATTTCGAATTTTAGAAAAGTTATTTTGGTGATTCAGTTTATTTTTTTAAGGGGAACGTTCTGTGCCTACAGCACTTCAGTATTGTATTTGTCGTGATATTAAACAGACGTGCTTTTGATATATACTAGTGTTTCATTACAATACTCAATAATCCATATAAGCACACTACCTGAAATAACAAAATAAAGACATTTATCCGAATTACTTTTTTTCGATTGTTTCGCCACCTATAGAGTTTTTTGATAGGTTTTCTGACACGGAGATAATAAACCTAATAACAGAGCAAACAAACTTATATGCCCGACTAAAGCAGTCCAAAAATTGGACAGATACCAATAGAACTGAAATAAAGGTCTTTTGGGCATACTCATGCTGATGTCGTTACATCCGCTACATGAAGAGACGCAATATTGGTCTACCAACCCCCTGTATCATGTTCAGGTTATAGCCGATGTCATGCCATTGAAAAGATACAAAAAGCTGATGGAGTGTCTTCATGTCAATGATAATACCAAAGCGCCAAGCCGAGAAGAACCACGGTATGATAAACTATTCAAGTTACGACCTATGATAGACCTTTTGAATGATCGTTTTTCAAAAGAGTGCTCGCTATCAAAATCGCAGTCAATCGACGAATGTATGGTCAAGTTCAAAGGACGATCACCACTCAAGCAATATATGCCCATGAAACCAGTGAAGCGAGGCTACAAGGTTTGGGCTAGGGCCGACGCTTCGACAGGTTATTTATACGAATTCGAAGTACACTCAGGTAAAACTGAAGGAGTTGTGGAGGTCGGCTTGGGTCCTAATGTAGTCCTTCGTCTCTCGGAAGCCATAAAACATAAAGGTTGCCAGGTAACCTTCGATAATTTTTTTACGTCAGTGGCATTGATGCGCAACCTTGACGATCAAGGTATTTTTAGCACTGGAACAGTAAGGACTGATCGGGTAGGCCTCCCCAAGATAATAAAGAAAAAAAACTCTATGCAGAAACACGAGTTGAAATGGCGAGTCGAAACCACTTCAGGCAATTTAGGCTATGTGCAGGGGAAAGATACGAAGCCTGTAAGTGTTCTTACAACTGGATTTGACCCGAAAGTTATTGTTGATGTACAACGAACACAAAAAGACGGCAATCAGGCCCTTTATAAAATGCCCTCTTGCTATTGCGCAATACACCAAGAGAATGGGCGGTGTAGATCAATTTGATCAGTTTCGATCTCATTATAAATTGGGGCGTCGTTCCAATAAATGGTGGATGCGTTTATTCTACTTTCTAGTAGAATCTGCATCAATAAATGCGTTTATTCTGTATAAAGCCGTACATAAAGGCAAAAAAATAAGCCAACAAAAATTTCGGGAACGACTAGCCTAGGAGCTTCTTGATGGTTACACTTCTCGAAAGAGAACTGCAGAACTTAGCTGGAAACGTTCTACGTCAACTATATCTCAGCCTGATGATGACGCTTCCAAGAAAAGCGGTGTGCCTCGAGAGATTGGATATTCTCAACTTGGTGTACACTGGCCCGAAGACTTACCATCATTTAGGAGATGTCATCTATGTAGTGTTTAGTTGGTTAGAAACTATTCTGGCCGCGTTGCCTTCCAAATAAGAGTTCAGATAATAAAATTTATTTATTTCGGAAATGCGGTCATTGCTGTGAATTAAACTTTCGAAGGTATCTCGAAATTCTAACCAACGGAAATATTCACCGTTAAAGAAGATTGGCAAAACCCCATGTACTTTGAGTGTCGCCTTTATACTTCGCGTACATTGATGAAAACACCCGAAAGAGATGGATCTAAGGCCTAATAACATAAAGTGTAATCATAGCATATTTTTTTGTAATGGGATTTTAATAGAAAATCGGTTTAAAGATTTACCATTTAGGTTAGGTTATGTGTGTTGTGAAATGTGTATCTACTTAGTGATATGATTGATTATTGAGCAGATTAATTCATTTTACAATAAAATGCACATATCTGTTTATATGTGTACACGTTTTAAGTATAATATATATATAATAACGCTTTTCCTTTGAGGCGAAACGTGTAGGATGTACGTGTAAGGTTGCTACACCAAAAGGTTAAGATAGCCTTTGAATATTCCTGGATCATCAGGCGAACCGTACATATACTTATTTGCGGACTCTATATATTATATAATTTACCTAGGTTTCTAAAGCAAGGCATTCATAGGTATATAATATGTATCCCTAGCAATATAAGCCAGGTCCAGCAATAAGGTAGGTAGGTAAGGTAATATGTTATTTTATAGAATGATACAAAGACTTTTTTACAAACATTTAATAGGTAGGCACCTACTTATTTATTATTTAACAGTTATGTATCTAGCCTGAGTAAAACTTGGTCAAGGAATTGTACAGGTGGAGTTATATTATCCTGGTGACGCGCGTAGCCCAGGTACCATACAATGCTCATTACGTGAGAGCAACATCCCACAGTGCGCAGACCAACAATACAATTGAAATAAATAAATAAATAAATAGTGAAATAACAGATGCCAAACAGATCACAAGGATACGTACGACAACTGTTGTGACAGATCACAGGATGACAGTTCAGTTTGAAATGCCAACTGTTTAATGTTGCCAGGTATAAACTGTAAAAACTAACGATGATGTTATATTTTCTTTAACCCATTCATTGCCACTTAAATGTTAAAAACATCTCCTGGGTGCCACTTAATATTTTTAATGATTACAATAGAAAATACGTAATTAAATGTGTTTTTTAACTTAAAAAAAACCTTAAATAAAAAAAACCCACCCAAAAATGGTAAACGCAACAAATGCGTTGGTGGCACTAATGAAAGAATTTAAATCCTAAGTGCCATACAACACACCGTTTGCGTTGACGTTTGGATAGTATTATGCAACATGTTCTGGGAGAACAAGTAAGCAAGATATGTCAATATATGTACTTGCCGTTGTTTTCTTTATTCATATAATCTGTTTATTTATAATTTAGTAAGTATTAAATTTCCTACTACTACTAATATTATAAGTGCGAAACATTGTGTGTGTGTTTGTTAGGTACCTTACGTTTGCACTGCCGAAACATTTAAAGAATGTTGTGAACGCATAATAATTTTTCTTGACATATTTGAGATTATATTTTACCATTATATATTTGCGTATACGCTTTCAACATATCTGAGTGCGAGTTATTTTTACTTTAACGCGATCAAAACGTTACCGCGTTTAGCCTTCTGATTGGTTGTTTAATTTGGAGCAGGTCAATCAGAGCGCCGAACGTCATAAACGTGTCGATCGCGTTAACGTAAAACAAATTCGCACTAGGCACTCTGATGACAAGGAGTTAGACCGGTTTCTTGGCAGCACCGGCTTACGTAGTAGCTACGGACCTCAAGTAATGCCGGCTCTGACGGAATACAATAATTTGATAGTTTCTAACAAGTGCCTTTGGCCATCCGCTAAGTGGCTGCATTATATTTTACATGTTATATGTGTGCCAAATTTCATCCAAATACGACCAACTGTTTATGTATGAAGAACGTCTGGACGAATTTCCAAAAGTCGTGCAGAATCGACGATTGTAATGGATTGTAGGTAAGTAAACAATATTTTAGTGGATAAATAGGTTGAAATTATGACAAAACAAAAAGAATATAAATGAAGATATATTTATTATTAAAAAAAAAAACATGATCGAGAGGTTTGGAAGGGGTAAAGGGAGGCCTTTTCCTAGCAGTGGGACACAAAACCAAACTAGTAAAATAAACAATAGAATTAGTAGTTATGATACTCTTTAAAACAATCTTTTATACAAAACCCATATTGTTCGGGACAATCGCGACAGAAATATGAAGTGTCTTTTCTGACTTTTTTTGAAATCCAGCACTGCCTACACCGACGTCGTAAAATTTTTCTTGTTGTGCCATCATTTTTACGAGAACATTGTTGAAGAACGTGCACTTGACATTTTGGAACGGAACCTCGCGTTGTGTCTTCTATATCAGTATTTAACAATTTCATTATGATTTCAAGCCTATAATCATAGAAACTTTTCTTTGTCGAAAAAATATTGTGCAACGTGTACGAATTATACAACATTTGCTGGAACACGTGTACCCCTAACTTCTTGTACCACCGTATGGTCTTGTGCTCACATGAGTAGTATGCCAGTATTTGGTCCTGGTGATCTATACCACCCATATATCTATTGTATTTTACTATAACTTCAGGTTTGGAAACCGTTTCACCGCGTCGATTCGTAACGCTAGTCATGTCAGATCCATGTTGTGATGAAATCATTAGAACGTCCCGCCGATCTTTCCATTTCAAAACACAAATACCACAACTATTAAATCTCGCTATGGATTCGCCACGTTTCAATTTTCTTTGTACGACTTCTTTTGGATTATTTTTTCTATTGACACGTAAAGTACCCGAACAATATGTTTTAAGAGTTAATAATTTCTGTGCAAGATTCACTGAATTATAAAAATTATCCATATAAACGGAATATCCCTGGTTTATATAATTAGATAGTAAATTCAAAACAACTTTTTCAGTGTGATTGACACCTCCCACTAAAGTATCAGAAGCGCCGGCATATACTATAGTTTTCAAGACTACTCCATATTCGTCAGTTAAGATATATAGTTTTATACCGTAGGGATGTTTTTTCCCTTTAGATATTGACGGAATATTATACGACCACGAAACAAAACCATTGACTCGTCTATGGCCAGATTTTTGGACGGGTAATAGATTTCTTCCATTCGCTGGTTAAAATATTGAATTAAACTATTTATTTTTGAGAGCATATTATCGGACAAGTCGTCTTCAAAATTTAACGTTCTCATAATTAGTAAAAATCTGTTCCTGCTCATATATTTTGAAAAAGCCGGTAAACTAAACAGTGGATGTTTTTTCCAATAGTCTGTGACTCTGTTTAGTTTTATAGTTCCCATATGGAATAAAATGCCAAAAAATGTTTTAATTTCTGGAATAGTTACATCTTTCCACAGTCTCAGTCTGCTTTTAGGATCAAGTATATTCAATAACAACTTCGATGCGTAATTATTTAACATTGAGAAAAACTCATCAATCGCTATCAATTTGAAATATTCGTAAGGTTCATTTGTTTCAGGAAGTATTTTGAGCTTATTTTCTTGTCCATCAAAATCTAAAGGTACTATAGAAGGATCACGTTCAGTTTTCCATTCGTCATTAGTTAATTGTGAGGTTTCGATAGAATTTATATTATCATCTTCACTCACATGTGTCGCATCTTCATTCAATTGCATCGCGTCTCCACTTGCATCAGAATATGAGCAGCAATCATAGTCTGGTGCGTTTTCCTGACTATTTTCTTCTAAGTCGTCATCATCCAATTCCAGCATCTTAATTAGGTCTTCTTCAGTTAATACCTTTTCAGAGGGTAGTTTTGTTTTAGGTTTTTCTTCATTATCTTCCCCTTCAAATATATTTCTCATTTCGTCCATAATGACATCATTACCCTCATTTTTTTCTTCCAAATCAGTCAGTGTTACTTTATTATCATGTAAGACTACTCTTTGATTTTTAAGTATTTTAATACCAATATTTTGTCTCATTCCTCCTCTCGTTTTAACACCGCTTCTTAAATAGGAAAGGTTTTTATTGGCTAGGGGCGAATATAAAACAGGTGGATTTTTACTAGTGGAAGGTTGGGGTTCTATTAGTACATTTTGAAAAGCGATTTGAAGGTTCCTGACTTTGAAAAGACATTGTATGTTTATAATAATATAATAATAATAATAATAATAAATATATAATATAATAAATAACACCATTAGACGTGGCCACAGCAGTTCGTCCGTTTCCGAACTGGAAAGCACCGGGACCGGACGGACTGCATAATTTCTGGCTAAAATGGCTTGGTAGTTCACACACGCGCTTGGCATCACAATTCCAGTCATGTTTAGAGTCTGGTTCGCTACCCCAGTTTCTCACAACTGGTATTACTCACCTGCTCTATAAATCAGGTAGTACCACGGAACCCAAGAATTATAGACCGATCACATGTTTGTCGACGGTTTATAAACTTCTTACATCCATTTTGAGAGCTAAAATTGCCGAACATATAGTTGGTAATTCTATCATGTCTGCCTCTCAAAATGGATGTAGGAACGGGTCCCGTGGTACTAAGGAGCTACTCCTCATAGACATGGCCATTAGCCAACAGGTTCGTCGATCCCACAAGGATTTGTCGACATGTTGGATAGATTACAAGAAGGCGTACGACTCTGTGCCGCATGCATGGCTTATGAGTGTGTTGGAGTTGTACAAAATAGATGCAACTCTACGCACCTTTCTTGAGTCATGTATGGGGCAATGGAGGACGGTCCTTCGATATCCAGGATGTCGGCAAATTCAAGGGAATGATGAACCTATATGGATTAAACGGGGAATATTCCAGGGCGATAGTTTGAGTCCCCTTTGGTTTTGCTTAGCCCTGAATCCGCTAAGCACATTGCTGGAGGATTCAGGTCTAGGCTATAGGTTGAGAAGAGGTGGTCAGGTCATATCCCACCTCCTTTACATGGATGACCTAAAACTCTTTGCCTCCAACAATTTACAACTGATGGAACTACTGAAAATAACTGAAAGTTTCAGTAGTACCATCAGGATGGAATTTGGTGTGGACAAATGTGCGGTCATGCATGTAAAGCGAGGGGAGATTGTGGAATCCGAGGGTATTCAACTTCCGGATTCCATACAGCTTAGATCCCTCTCCTCATCCGATAACTATAAGTATTTGGGTATGTCGGAAGCATTAGGCATTAATGTTACTGACATGAAGCAATCGCTGAAGGAGCGCTTCTTTGGCCGCCTGAAAAAGGTTTTAAATAGCCTTTTATCGGGCGGAAATAAGGTGCGCGCCTTCAACGGTTGGGTCATGCCGGTTTTAATGTACTCTTTCGGCATACTCAAATGGACTCAGACCGAACTCGACGCCCTGGATAGAAGGGTCCGTACACTGCTGACCGCAAACCGGATGCATCACCCACGATCATCGGTAATGAGGTTGTACATCCCGCGGAAATGTGGAGGTCGAGGCTTCTTAAATGCTAAGACACTCTACAACCGCGAGGTGTGCAACCTCAGGGATTATTTTTTAAAAACCGAAGTGGGTATGCATCGGGATGTGGTCGCAGTTGACAAGGGACTCACCCCGCTGTCCATGGCTAAAGAGAACTGGCGCAAACCTGTAGTGCTTACTACCGATGACCGCAAGCAGGTATGGCAAAGCAAGGAGCTTCACGGGCGCTTCTATCGGGCTCTTCATGGGCCCGATGTGGATTTCATAGCGTCCGTATCCTGGCTACGATTCGGTGACCTCTTTGGGGAAACTGAAGGTTTTGTCTGTGCGATTATGGACGAAGTTATTCTGACGAACAACTACCGGAAACATATTATGAAGGACGGGACGGTTGACATGTGTCGGGCATGCCACCGTCCGGGTGAGTCCATCAGACATATTATTTCTGGTTGTTCTCGTCTGGCTAACGGCGAATACTTGCACAGACATAACCAAGTGGCCAGGATTATCCATCAGCAACTTGCTTTGAGGTACAAGCTTGTGGAATCTGAGGTACCGTACTACAAGTATGTGCCCGACCCAGTTCTCGAAGATGACCATGTCACATTGTACTGGGATCGGTCTATCATTACTGACAGGACTATTGTTGCCAATAAGCCTGACATAGTAGTGATAGACCGATTAGCGCGCCGCGCAATGATAGTGGATGTCACCATCCCACATGACGAGAACCTCGTGAAAGCCGAGAAAGAAAAACAGATTAAATATCTTGACTTAGCACACGAGGTTGTCGACATGTGGAATGTGGACTCGGCTGTCATTGTGCCGATCGTAGTTACGGCCAATGGCCTACTGGCTAAAAGCCTTGACGACCATCTGTCGAGGCTTTCGTTACACGGTTGGATCAAAGGCCTGATACAGAAGGCAGTACTCCTCGATACGGCTCGCATTGTGAGGAGGTTCCTGTCTCTGCAACCCTAACCGCCGGTAGCTTGGACCCTGCTCCTGCCATCGGTGGACTACTATTTTTTATATTTTTAAATGTTTTTGTATTTTTTATATTTAAATATTTAAAAATGTAATTTATATGTTTATACCAAGAATAAAGAGAATAATAATAATATATTTAATTCAGACTTTGTCCATAAATTAGTTAGTAACAATGCTCTTAACCTAGTGTTAGTCAAAACGATACAATCCAAAGTAGTTAGTAACAATGTTCTTAGCCTAAAGTGTTAGTAAACAAACAATGTACTCAGGCGCTTGCTCTCGCGTGTAGGCCTATCCAATGTGCCATCAGCACTGAGTCCCAGCGGTCGGCACACGCAGCCAGAATGGCGCTGGGGCTGCCGCGCACCCGCGCCATCATCGATGCACAGCGCTTACGCATGATGGCATGGAAGCCGTCCACGTGCGCCTCTGCGAACATGCCACTCGCGCTACAGTAGCGCGGCAGCCCCATCAACACCCTGAACGCGTTATTATACTGCACCCGCAGGGCGTTGTACGTCCCCGGCGTGTATTTAGCCCACAAACTGCACGTGTAGAAGGTCTGACAGAATGCCCTAAATAGTGTGACTTTCACTTGTTCAGTGCAACGAGCGAATCTGCGAGCCAACATATTACAGCGGATGCACAACGCCCTACGTTCTCTCTCCACATCCATGTTGTCTTTGAGGTCTTCGGTGACCCAGTGGCCCAGATACTTGAAATGAGTGACTCTGTTCAAAGGTGTACCATAGAGTGAGACGGGCGGTACGTCTGACAAATCTTTTTTGGGTGCTCTAAAAACCATAACCTCACTTTTCTTCACATTGTACCTAAGCCCATGGGCCTCCGCATACCTTTCACATATACGAAGCAGCTTACGCAACGCGCCTATTGAAGGGCTGAGCAGCACCATGTCATCCGCGTAGCTAATATTATTAACGCAAATTCCGTCTATATGACAACCAATTCCTGTGCCGCTCAGCTCTCCAATCAGACGGTCCATATACAAATTAAAAAGTTTCGGTGAGGTCAACCCCCCCTGCCTCACCCCACACTCTAACCTGTACTCGTCCGATCTACTTTCCGCCCACCTAACAGCATTTTTCTGATTATTGTACCAGTACTCAAATATCGATACAATCTCAGGGAGCAGACTAGTGTCTTGGCGCATTTTTGTCCACATTTGATTGTATGAGACCATATCAAATGCCCGGGACAGGTCCAGGAAACACGCGTATACTGGCGTCTTACGCGCGGTGTAGTAGTGCACGGTCTGCTTGAGGCACAGGATCGCACTTTCTGTGGATAGACCAGTCCGGAAACCGAACTGACCGTCGTGCAGTTGTATATGTTTAGTTAAATGGCCGTCAAGCAGACCGTCCATCACCTTCGCTATAACCGTAGCTAACGAGATAGGCCTATAATTGGACCCGTCCGAGACATCACCGGTCTTATTTTTTACAATAGGGACAACAACAGTAAACATGAGATCGTCAGGCAGGTAGGAGTGGCTAACACACAGATTAAATAACAAAGCTAGAACCCTAGGCAAGTGTACCCCAGCATGCCGCAGGTGCTCAATGCTGAGGCCATCATGTCCTGGAGACTTTCCTCTTTTCATAGATTTTATGACCAAAGCTATATCCTTTGCAGTGAACCTCACATTGATGTCTCCAGATATAGCCCCAGCATCGGACACCGACAACAGGTCAGACTGTGCAGGCCTCAAAAACGGTTCAGCCCTGAAATGCTGCTGGAACAATCTTGCAATGTCATCCGGGTCGTGAACACCCTCGACGCTCACGGGCCGGCTCGGCTTCAGATTCAACTTATTCGTTGATTTCCAAAATTTTGAAAAATTGTTATTGGAATGGTGTCGTGCTATTATATCCATTTTAATCTGGTGTTGGTTATTTTGACACCATTTCAATTTTACCTTAAATAATCGCCTAGACTCTGCCATTTCATTGTATAACCTTCCAGAGCTAGGTTTCCCATACAATAGCCAATTCTGATAATATTGCCGAGCCTTACCGTGAGCCTCTCTCACGTGTCTGTTCCAGCCTATTATGTATTTACCCCTACCGGGATCTGAAGCCGCACTACATGAATGTTCCGCGCCCTCAGCCAGTATATGCACTATACTTTTATACATATCATTAATTAATGATTTATGAATTGCACAGTTACACATTTTATCAGCACAAGTAGCAAAATCCGCGGGAAAGTCAATATCCCTTAACTTAGCATGACAAAAATTATGATAAGTTTTAACTTGACAAGCCTGCCTCTCTCCCCAAACTACTTTATTTTTACAAACACTATTCATTACAATTTTAGGTTTTATTACATTTAAATTACAAGTTAACTGCATAGGATAATGATCAGACCAGTACGTATCGTACAATATAGTCACGTGATCGACAGTTGCGAGCGCGGCGCTCGAAACCACACAGTGATCGAGCCACCGGCGACAACCGTGTGCCTCACTAACAAAAGTGTGTGAATCGTTAGGTAACATATCAAGATCAATACACGCCCATGACTGTTCCGCACAAAAGTCTAAAAGTTGATTAGCGAATAACTCACCCGGGTGCGCGTTGAAATCACCCAACACATACACAGATTCCACATCATTATTTTCAATTATAGAATTTATTTCGCCTAGACACTCCGTAAACTCAATCAAGTTGTCTTTTGAGTCCGTAGGCATGTACACAGATATAATTAGCATATATAAACGCTCACGTATCTTAACCTTAATGGCTGCTATGCGATCACTACTACACTGTAACACTGACACTGAGGGAAACACAGACTTCCTCCACAGCACTGCCACACCTCCATATGGTCGGCCGCGGAGCACACCGGCCGAAGTGTCCACGGCAGACTTGCCAGTGAACGCGAAATAATCGCTGATGCTGCCCAGGAACGGAATATCATGCGGCAACAGCCACGTTTCCTGAAGTGCTATTATGTCAGCTGTTTCACATATTTTTCTTACACACTCCACTGATCTTACAATATTTTTACAGTTAAATGTTACGAGTTTGGCGTAATTATTCATAAGGCAGGTTGTACACATACAAATTTTTCCCCACTCTTTTTATCATTACTTCTAATCCTGAAGTCAACAAAGGGCCGGTATGCGACGCCTTCTGGCCAGAAATCATCATTAAGAAAAGTTTCTAATTTATGCTTCGGTACTAATACTTTATACGCATCATATGATTTTGGTGTCTTCATTTGCATTTTTTCTAGGTAAACAGTAACATCAGTTTTACTCGCAATATAACTCAGAATGTCACGCACGGGCACGTCCTTCGCAACATTGTAGCATTGTTTAGCTGATGAAGTTGAAATTACATATGAGTCATCCCTATCTTTACATACAGATTGGATTTCCTGAGGATTAATTGATGTACTGGATTCGTCTAATGAATCGGCAAGCGTTTCTTCAGCAAATTTTTCAGAAACATTATATTCTGGTCCACAGAAAAGTGATTTAGCACGCGTTGATCTTTTAGACGGTTGACTTGCTTTATGTTCTGTTGTCACGGTTTCAAATCTGAAAAAAATTACAAAATGAACAAAAATCGAAAATTTATGTTTATTTATGATGTAAATCGGTACCTATATAATACTCACGCTTGTGGAGATGGTATTTCGTGAACTGTGTAACGTCGTCTCGGTGTCATGCTACTGAAACACAAAGATCCATCAATTTAGGAGACATTTTACATATTCAAACAGTAATAAAAAAATATTTTAACAGACAAAAGAATTATTTTTATGATTATTTAAATAATTACCAACCTCTTGTCACTATTAGGATTTACATCTTCCTTTAAAGCTAACTCTAATAAATGATCGTTTCTTCGTTTCATCGTTGACAAAGATACCTACTGAAAATCAAATTTGTTATGTATTAATCACTCCATTTGAGATGTGCGAGGTAGCTAAGCTAACGCGCTGGATCGTACCGTGCTACGTAGCTGCACGAGTAAGCTAGAGTCTTTAGTACATTCTTAGCAAGCATCCTTAACACTTAAATTGGTATGGAAAGAAATAATTTTACTTTTTTAAACCCTATTCCATTAGAGCAATCCTGTTGGTGTGAATCAGGCACATTCTGAGCAATGTAGCTTAGCATAGCTCAAGTGGAATTGTATAGATTTTGTACCAGACTTGACGGAATCAGAAAATACAGAAAAAACCGATAAAAACATTTAAGAGGTAAGTTTCTTAAACTTTCCGCTCCAACTTTTGCACTTGGAAGAAAGTTGAAAAAAAAAATTAAACCGTGATGAAAGATTTTTTTTTTAGTTTCAAATTTCATACGAAGAAGAAGCAGAAAATTGGGAAAAAGTTATAAACAGAAGAATTATTGATGTCAGCCACTTCCTTTCCGAATTAAAACGTATTTCAAACCATGGACCACTTGGATGCAGTTTCACAGAACTTGACCTCATAGCTGAAACCCGAATTGGTCTACAATCAAAATTTACGTTTAGGTGTAAGCTTTGCAATCAAAAGTTTGTCATAAATGGAGACAATTGCAGTGACAATTACTTAAATATTAATACATGCGCTGTCGCTGGTACTATTGCAATAGGTGGGGGGCATTCACAGCTGGATGAATTTTTGTCAGCAATCAACCTCCCTTTGTTATCTGAGAAGACATTTTCAGAGAGCCATGATTTGATCAGTAGGAAATGGGAAGAAATTTTAATAGAATCCATGAATCAGGCCGCAGAAAAAGAAAAACAATTCGCAATTTCTATTGTAAGGGTAAACAAAGACGGAATTCCCATAATAGATGTCATTGCTGATGGCTGCTGGTCCAAGCGAAGTTATAAAAAGAATTATACTGCTCTTTCAGGTGCAGCTGCCATAATTGGCAAACATACAGGGGAAATATTTTTTTTAGGCGTTAAGAATGAGTACTGTTTCATCTGTGCCCGTGCAGAAAAACAAAATGTTGTTCCATCAGAACACAAATGTTTCAAAAATTACAGTGGCCCATCCACAAACATGGAGAGTGTGGCTGCACTTGGGTAAAAGGATGCACACGAATTGGTCGTGTGAAGACTGCAGCCTAATCAAGCGCGTTGACCATGTACCTCGCCGCCCGCGCCCGCACACCTACCTGGCGCGGCGCGAGACGGCCTGTCCGCTCGCTCGGTCACGCCATCCAGTGCCTTACCTGCTCCGACGGCGAATGCACACGCTCAGTTTTCTGTCTGCCTAAATCTCCGCTCATTCCTGCATTTCGCCTCCAGTTTACAGTGCTTTCAGTGACGCTAAACTTCTCTCTTCTGTTTCCATTCTGCTGTTAACTTTCTACGCTATCCTTTCGTCCTATCTGTACCTGTACAATCTGTGCTCCGTAAGCTATAATAAACCTTTTAAAACTCAACGGTTTTATTTGTCGTTACACGCCATATCTGCTACTACAGAGAGTGAAATTATTGTGGAAGGATTGAAAGAATCCATAAAAATGTACAATTTAATTTACGGAAAACTCATATCTGACGGTGATGCTAGCACCTACTCCAAAATATTACAGGCTCGCCCGTATTCTGATGTGACCGTTGAAAAAATAGAATGTTGGAACCACATTCTAAGGAATTTTTGCAACAAATTACAAGCGCTCACCACAGACACTAAATATAACATAAAATATCGAAAACTCATAACAAAACAAGCTATCCTACGAACAAGGTCTACAATTTACAAGCTAATTAAAAAACATAAAACCAATTCAGATGTTCAACTTTTGTTTGACGACTTATTAATTAGCCATCTTCATGGCTTCGGAGACCATACTAAGTGCCGATCATACATGTGTGACAGTATTGGCAAAACGGACCAGCCAAATGATTTTGTTTTAAGCACTTTATGGCAAATAATATGTTTTATTATTCAAAATGTTGCTCGAATGCTCGTGCTCATGCTCGAAGTCTATTGTATGACGTTGATAGTAACGTGGTGGAAAGATTTCATAGCGTGGTGGCTAAGTTGGTCGGTGGCAAAAGAATAAATTTTTCATTAAAAAACTCTTATCAAACTAGATGTCATGCCGCCACCGTAGCTTTTAATGAAAAGAAAACTATTTCTCGGCTATACAAATTAATTAACAAAGGCGGCAGCCCTCAAGGCAAAATAAAACGGCTAGAAAGCAAAAGAGTGAATAAAAATGTAAAAAACAAACAAAATAGGAAACCAAAAAACCGAGGCTTGCACCTAGAAAGGTCAAAACCGGACCACAATTATGGTCAAGACTGCACTAAACCAGACATACCAATAGATGTTTTTAATAAGCTCAAAGAAAATTTTATAGAAAATTAAAAAAAAACTGATGAAGAAAGAAATATAATCGAACGAACAACCATTTTACAAAGTGAATGCAGCGAGTGGCTAGAGTTGCGTAGGTCATTATTAACCGCTTCGAACTTTGGAAAAGTTGTCACGCGGCGGAATGACACAAGTTGTCATAATTTAGTTCGAGACTTGTTGTACAAAACCAACATTGACCATGTATCGTCAATAAAACATGGCAAGGAAAATGAAAAAATTGCCATCAAGCAATTAGAAAGACAACAAAATATTAAAATTGAACCTTGTGGTTTATTTATTGACAAAGAATTGCCATTTTTAGGAGCCACTCCGGATGGTTTATGTAGTGATGAAACAATCGTAGAAATAAAATGCCCAATAACGGCATACAAGTTGGGGTTAGAAGAAGCTATAAAAAAAAGGAAAGTAACGTTTTGGAAAATAACAAAAAAGGGGCTGGAAATCAATAAAAACCATCATTGGTACTTCCAAGTGCAGGGGCAACTACACGTTACGAAAAGATCAAAGTGCTTATTTGCAGTTTGGTCAAATGAAAACTCTCCGCTAAAAACAGAATACATCGATAGAGATGATGCATTCTGGAAAGAGAAAAGGAAAGAAATCCTTCATACGTTGAAGAGGCACTGACAAACAAAAAAAAGAGTAAAGAAAATATAGAACCATTAGTTGAAGAGATTGAGTTATCAACCGATATAGAAAGGATAAGTGAAGGTGATGAACCTCCGTACGTAAATACGCCTACATGTACTCGATATTTAGATTTTTGTGATATGTAAACTAAAAACAGTACACATTAATATTAATATAGAAGAATTAGGGGTGAAATCGGACAGGGGGTGAAACCAGATAGTTGCTATTTCATTACTTCGCGTACAGCTGTCTCGCTCTAGCTTGCAGTGAAATACGCGCTAATGCTTACTCAGTGCAGTTGCAAATGGCGGCGACGGTAACATCTCAGCGCTATAAACAAAAATTGTAAACTAAGGTAAGTTAACTAATATTTTGACTTTTTTAAAGTGTTATCATTAAGTTTAGCTATGTGCTATCTTATACAGTTGTATTTTTTATGAAGTCATATATATTTAACCTTTTGAAACGGTATTTGTTGTTGCTATGAGTGTTAACATAATCACTGTTAGTACTGCAATTTTAAACATGGCACCTGTGGGGTACAAGCGGACGGGGTGATTTCGACTATCCGGTTTCACCCTGATTGATTTTATATGTAGGTATTGCTGGCGTTTGTTTTATTCGTCTGTTTAATTACTATTTTTTTTACTTTTTACAGAGTGCGAGCGTCAACATGCCACGAACATATGTGAGAAAGTCAAATAGGCTGCAGTGGTCGGAGTCAGACATGCTTTTAGCCATAAATTCAGTGCTGGAAGGCAGAATGGGATATCTTTTAGCGTCACACACATATAGTGTAACCCAAAAGTTCCTTAGAAGATCGTGTAAAGAAGATCAAAGCTGGAAAATCAAAAGACGAAGTGTTTCGGAAGTGCCCTGCTACTGAAAAATGCGTCTTCACCGATGAGCTGGAAGGTATGCTAGTTGAACATATCAAAACTATGGAATCTCGACTATTTGGATTGACTAAAACAGATCTGCGACTTTTGGCATTCCAATTGGCTAAAAGAAATAATTTGAAACATTCTTTTAATATGGAAACTGGACTCGCTGGCTTAGATTGGGTGAGTGGATTTCTAAAACGACATTCTGAATTGTCACTAAGATCACCTGAAGCTACATCAGCTGCAAGAGCAATGGGCTTTAATAGAGCTGTAGTGTCATCGTTTTTTAATCTTTTAGATACACTTTATGCAAAGCACGCTTTCAATCCCACACGAATTTATAACATGGACGAGACTGGATTTACCTCTGTACCAAAAAAAATAGGAAAAATTATATCGGTCAAAGGTAAAAAACAAGTTGGTGCCCTAGCTTCAGCTGAACGGGGACAGTTGGTAACGGCAGTGCTTTGCTTTTCTGCAGCTGGACATTATGTTCCACCTCTTATGATTTTTCCTCGCGTACGTATGAAGAGTGAGCTTTTGGATGGTGCTCCACCAGGTACAGTAGCTGTATGCCATCCAAGTGGTTGGATGCAACAATATATTTTCACTGAATGGATGCGTCACTTTATCGGCCATGTCCAACCAAGCAACGAAAATCCTGTGCTTCTGGTCTTAGACGGTCACGCTACTCACACTAAGAACCTAGAAGCTATTGAGTTAGCTCGTGCTCATGGTGTCATAATGCTCTGCTTACCACCTCACTGCACGCATCGCTTACAGCCACTCGATGTTGGTTTTATGGGGCCTTTGAGCACGTTTTACTCGCAAGAACTCCAATTATGGCTTCGTAATCATCCAGGGCGTGTTGTCACCCAATTCCAAATGGCATCTTTGTTTGGAACTGCTTATAATCGTGCCGCTACTATGCAAAATGCAGTGTCTGGTTTTACCAAAACTGGAATTTTCCCTCTGAATCCCAACACGTTTACAGATGTAGATTTTGCACCATCACAGACAACAGAAATAACATTTGTACCACCAACCACAAATGAATTCTCTCCATCAAATACAAAGGATCCATTGCCTCATGAAAGAACTCCGTCTCCACAAGCAGGAACTCAGATTCCCTAAGTCTTGTATCACCGAAAGATATCATGCCGATTCCTCATTTTAAAAAAAACATGCGGCCGTCTGCGCGTCGAGGAAAAACCGCAATTTTGACTGAATCACCGTATAAAAATGAACTGGTAGATAAGGCTATGTCATCAGTAATTAAAACAAAAAAGGCAAAGGTAAAGGTATCGGTAAAAAGACGCATAAAGAAAACTATCAGGAGGATTCGGAGTGTTTGGTTTGTGGCGAAAAGTACAGTCAAACTAAGTCCACAGATGAATGGTACCAATGCACTGCTTGTCTTAAATGGGCTCACGAAAGTTGCATCAGTTGTTCTGAGCAAGAATTATTATTTTTTGTATGCAAAAACTGCGAATAATTTGATTATTTACATTTATTGTTAGTATCTGTATTCACCCCTTGAATAAAAAATACTATAGCATACTATGCTAAAAGACATTTTTAATTTTAAAAGGTAAATATTAAAAAAAAAACAATAGAAAAAGCCGACAATTTTTTTCCAGAATCGTGTACTGGATCCATGATAGTTTGTGCGTCGATATCAGAGACACCCTGTATACTTGTATTAGAATAAAAGTTGGAAGTATTCATATACGTAGGTTGTATAGTCAATTAGTCACAGAATTCATCATGACCAAAATTATTATGGCGAACCATTAAACGTTTCATAAAAAAGATTTTTTTTATTGGATGCCATGTCTGAATTCTTAGGTCTGCGATTTTTACTTGTATTTGTAAGATGCTCGCTAGATGGCGCCAGTACTGCTTGACGAAATATTATAGAGGCGGGGTGCGGCGAAGAGGGAACAAATGCTCAAGGTGAGGGTGCCGCCTTAAAAACAAAACATCATCATGCATATGCCCAACTAACTATAAAAAAAGACAAATATTAAGACAGCCACGATTAATAAAGCAGACGAAAACATTAATAATATGTCGGTAGCGTTGTTACCATTATCGAGACCACATACTGGACTCACTGAGAGTAATAGCTTCTCTGACAACCAAGAGGGTCTAGCTAATCAGGTAATATTTTTTTTTGCAATGTATTAGTGTAAATTTACAATCATGTTCTATAAAGTCTAAAATCTCTAAATTTATGTATTAGGTTAACCACCAAGTGGAGGATACTCAAAGCTTAGATAATATTTCGGTCTTTTCAAGATCACCGAAATTAAAACAACAAACTGTTTTGCAATTGTTTGAAAAAAATGCAAGTTATGATGGTAATATATTTGAATTTGTTATTGTAAATATAAATTTTATACTTGAACTTTTTTATTAATATTTTTTTTTAATCTTAGATGGAGGCGAGCGCCATATTGCAATTACCCAAAGTTTAGTCTACATGATTATTAAGGATAGTTTACTCCTTTCTTGTGTTGAAAAAGAGGGACTACAACAATTTGTTCGTACAGCATCTCCTCGGTATAAATTACCATCAAGATTTAAAGTAAAATCTCTCTATACTTTCGATTCCTAAAAATCGTATAATATGCTTTTGAAATTTAATGCTTATTACAAACAATTGTTTATTTTTAAGTAACTGATTTAATAGAACAAAGATATAGTACAACAAAAGCTATACTAGTTAATCATTTACAAGAAACAAGGTACCTTACCATGAGTAGTGACATAGTTACAATAACAAACTCCACGAGAAGTTTTCTAATCGTTACAGTTCACTTCCTGAATGTTGCTGATGCGAGTCTCAACTGCTGTTGTCTTACTGCCCATTACATGACAGGGGTAAAATATTTTTGAATCTGTCTTTTCGAGTTTTTTTTTTTAGGTATTAAGATATGTCGCAGAATCAACAAAGAGGCACAAATATTATAATAACTATCGAGTACATAACGCCATCTATTATCGTTTGTCGGAAACGTCAAGCAGTGTGCTTGTGTGAGGTCGGTACGGGGCGTGGCATATTTGACGGATGTCAGCTGTCATTCGTTTTGACATTGGACGTAAAGCATTTGAAAGACTTCACTTTTGAGTTGGACACGAGGGCAAGCGGTCGTTCTGCCAGCCTGTACCGAACTTACCGCGTTTCCGTAGTTTAATCTGTTTCCATCGCCTTGATCAATTAAGATTTTGTTGATTTATTATTGGTAGTGAATTAATAGACAATTGTAACTAGTGTTGAGACTATTATTTCATACCCACACCATGTCTAACTTGGATTCTGATGACGAAGTACCCCTATTGGGTGAACTACCTTCGTTATCAGAAGTGGGATGCAACTCAAACGCCCCACGTGGAGAAAGTGCCTGTGCTAATCCAGAAAAGTGTAAAGACAATGCGCACGTGTTTGGAGGTGAGACAGAGACGGAAAAATGGCGTTTTCTGCTTGAGCAACAAAACAAAAACTTTATGGCTATCGTACAAGCAATGAAAACCCCTTCTGCGATTGTGGATGTTCGCCTACCTGACTTTGAACCTGAAAAACGAGATGTTGACCCGCGTGCTTGGCTGGCAACAGCGGACATGTGTGTGATCGATCCGGATAGTCATGGTGCATCGTTGATGATTGCCTTGAGCCGCGCACTCAAGGGAGAAGCTTCATCATGGCTGTCGTCAATATCTTACCCTGGGATGAAATGGAGCGATTTTAAGGAACTGTTTATAGCCAGGTATGATTGTCCAGAGACTACCGCTTCCATTCTAATCAATCTACATGGAAATAAACTTAAGGACAGTGAGTACTTGACCGCATATGCAGCTACCCTCATGACAACCATCATGTCAAAATGGAACGGCCTCACGACAGAACAGATTGCTGTCGCGACGGTTCTAGCTCATATCGCGAAGAACGATACGCGAGTCCAGCGATTGGCCTTCACCACGGACATCAAAACCCGCAACGATCTTCACCGGGAACTGAATGTTGTTTCTGAAGGCTGTTTCGTTTTTGAAGAGGAGCGCTCCATCTGGTGGTGATGAACGTGAGGGTTCTGACGCGAAGAGGAACCGCCTGAGTTGGCCTAACGTTGGGCCCAAATGTTTCAACTGTGGGAAACCAGGACATAGATCGGTGCAGTGTCGCCTGAGAACAGGACTAAAGACACCAGAAGAGCAATCAAGATCGACGGCATCTAGCAGTGGCAAGAGTAACCAGGCACCGGGGAAAGCCGACTGGATTACTTGCTTCAACTGTAGTGAACGAGGTCACTACGCATCCAATTGTCCTAAGAGGGACACTAAGGAGGCATGCAGCAGAACGGCGGCTGGTCCCACCAGGGAGAAGCGAGTCGATGTGTGCCTTGTGGACGCACCTGCTGGATCTTTACGACATTCTGGTGAGCGATTTGATTTTTATTATGACTCTGGTGCAGAATGTTCACTTATTGAAGAATCCGTAAATTTAGTGGAAAACGAATTTATGGAAATGTGACATTGACTGGTATTGGACAGACTTCTGTAAGGTCGACTGTACAAATTTTGACTGTTCAGATCGATGGGATTATTTTTGAAATTCTTTTCCACGTTTTCACGAAAATTCAGCGGAGGAAAGAAAATTAAGAAATATAAGGATCACGGTATCAGGAATAGTGCTTGGGAGGAAATAGCAACAACATTAAATAAATCAGGTAAGTTGTTTATTTATGAATTAATTCCACCTATCTTGTACGTCTAATAGTTTCCATTTGCCATGGTACTTGTCCCTCTGGACTCATAAAGTAATTATTATATTTTTCTCTGACGTAGACAGCTTCTTGGGTTGGTTTTCTTGATATGGAAGAAATATTGGACAATGCAGTAGGACTACTGCTATTGAGTTCTGTTGAGTTGGTAAAACTTACATCTTCTACATGCGCATTTTGAGTCATTAAAAAATTATGAAGGCAACAAGTAGCGAGAACGATTTTATCTGCCATGTAAGGCTGTACTTGTAAAGGTCCCTGAAACACTGTGAATCTTGCCCTTAATATTTCAAGAGCATTTTCAACAGTACGACGTGCACGTGACAAACGATAGTTAAAAATTTTATTAGCATCGTTGTTTACTAGCTTAACTTTACTGTAGGGTTTTAGTAAATACGTTTTTAATGGAAATGCTGCGTCAGCGACGACAGTATACGGTAAAGGATCTGTATTCTGACATAACGGTTCTTTCTGTGGAACATTTAGTTCTTGTCGCGCAAACATTTGACCTAGTAACGATTTTTCATATATACCACCATCGCTGTTCCTACCGTATTCTCCTACATTGATCATAATAAACTTGTAACGAGCATCAACGAGAGCCAGAAGTAAAATAGAATGTTCTTGATTGTAATTGTAGAAGGTAGAACCTGCATTTATCGGGCAAATTATGTTTATATGTTTCCCGTCCAATCCGCTCCTAGACAATTAGGAAAATGCCAACATTCTTTAAATTCTTTTGCAATATCTCTCCATGCTTGTTCAGTTGGTTGCGGCGTTACAATGGGTGACATAATATTCCAGATTGCATCGCAAACTTCTTCAACTATTGCCTTTACTGTAGATACTCCCATGCAATAATTGAACGCCCGCGCCATTGAACGAAATGAATTTCCTGTCGCCAGAAATCTGTAATGAAATAATTTTAACACTTCTTAAATATTATTGTTTCAGTTGATAGTTGCAAGGAGGAGTGGACTAAATTAAGAAATTCTTTAGCCAGTGTACTTAAACGCAGGCGAAATAAAAAAAAGTGGTGAAGCCGCTATGACAGTCACACCTTGGAAATATGAAGACCAAATGAGTTTTTTGTGCCCGTTTATGGAATCTCGAAACACGACTACAAATATAGTATCTCCGCCTGGATCAGTGTCACCATCAAGATCGGCATTAGAAAGTCCTCCAGCTAGCCCGTATCATAGAAGCGAATCTCAATGCTCAACCAGGAGTCCCACATCAACTCGCCAGAATACTGGCAAGGCTGGCATGCAGGAGATTTATGAACTTATGAAATCATCAAATGATCTCAGAATTCAAAAACAAAACGCAAGACAGGAGGTAGAAATGGATGAAAATGATCTATTCTTTTTGAGTATGAGTAAAGAATTAAAAGGCTTTCGATCGTTGAACAAGAGTCTAGATGATAAGCTCTCCAAAATAATAGCATGGTTAAAAGATCACAATTTAGAATTAAATTTTGACAAAACGAAGCTAATGCAATATAGACCATACCAAAAACGCAAATTGGATATAAACTACTCATACAACAATACAAAGCTGGAATGCATAAACGAGTTTAAACTGTTAGGTTTGACTATAGACACTAATGTAAACTGGAAAGCCCATATAAATACTTTGGCAAATAAACTAGCTAGTTTTATATATGCCTTGCAGGAGCTTAAAAGAGCTACTGATTTTAAAACTGCTCTAACAGCATACTATGCCTACGCATACTCCTGGCTAATTTATGGAATCGTGGTGTGGGGAAACAGTGTAGACAAGGATAGACTTTTTATTCTACAAAAGAAATGTGTACGAATTCTTGCTAATATAGATAACACAGAAAGCTGCAAGCCATTATTTGTAAAATAATATGTTGCATTGAGCTCATGTTTCTTAACGTGAACTTAGACGAACGTCGATTTTGTAAATATATGTAAATTCCTATAAAGATGCACAAAAACCTCAAAAAAAAAACTTAAAAAGAAAATTAAAAAAAAAACTTAAAAAAACAGCTAAATTGATTACCAGTGTACATAAAATGAAATTAACTTTTAAGTACGCCTGGATATTTGAGCGTTTTCACAAAAAAGTGTACCCCCCACTTTTCGGTTGTCCCTTGTGTTTGAAGTATTACTAACAAAATATGATATGATCTGGTGAATATTTTAATAACTGTAAGCACTAAACACATTATAAACTAGTAAATGAAATGCCACAAATATGAAAAAAATAGAGCAATTAAAATAATGACCAATTTTAATCAGCAAGAAGTCAGTTTTTGACATGTCCCCCACTCGAATTTCTCGATGATAAAAGCTATTCTGAAAAATATTGTAATGCGATACATTGACTTTTTGGTACGGTTTGAAAGAACTTTGAGTCTTCTATCGTCTCCGGTACTTTTTAATTAAAACCTTAACACTACAGTACACGCGCGGCCTACTATAGTTAGTGATGTTAAGAACTCGAGTCGTTGAGTCCTAATTCAATAGACTCGACTTAATTTTACAAGACTCAGTGAACTAACTGAACTCGGAGTCTTGAGTCGAGCCGAGCTTCAGTCTGTTCATAAAGACTCGAGCGCTAAAATAGAACTCGAGCTTTAAAAAGAGCTCGAGTCTTAAATAGAGCTCGAGTCTTAAATAGAGCTGGAGTCTTAAAAAAGCTTTAGTCTTAAAAGAGTTCGAGTCTTATGTCTACAACGTATTAAGGTTAAATAATGTTAACAGTTGCAGGGTAATCCAAAGGTTTAATAAATAGATTTACGAGTACGTCAATTTTTTCAAAATTACCAGATTATTCTGTCCTTTATTATACATACTTATAATGACATCGGGTCAATTTTGATACATACATATTATAGATAAATTGGACCCAGAAACAGAACAAATAACCACTAACCACTGGGCCACGGAGGCTTCATTTAACTTATGTATTTTCTTCTGCCGCTTGCCTGTTATTGAAATAATAATAATAGAAACAGTACTTCACTTAGGCCCGTGTATATTAATAAATAATATTGAAATTATCTCTTAGTGTGTAATACTTTATTTTCTTATTTCCTTATTCTACAATTAAGTTTTAGATATCAAGTAAAATGGTATAGTTTCATAATTTTCGAAGACTTATTCTGGTACATATCTATTCAGAATCGGAAAAACTAGGTAAACTAGTATCTCTTAAACTATCTTCCTCTCGTACTTTCCGTATAAATGTTAATATCCTGGAGTAAGTCATAGTGCGTTTTATTTCGGGTACTCGATCCATCTCAAATGCTATCAGTTTAGCAAATTCTTGATTCCTTGGGTCACTCGGTTGTTCTGAACCAAAATCAATATCTTTTAGTAAATTTGTACGAGCTCGTACCTCACACGAGTCCCAGCGATTTCTTTGATACACATTGGAATCTATGATATCTTCATGTTTTACCTGCGTTTGTTTATCGACTTTTACTGAAGTTGTTGATCCTGATATTTTTTTCTTTTTTTCCTGATACAATCCTGTCAAAATACTCGGAGAAGTAGATCGTTCACTATCAGCACTGGACATTATGGTAAAAATATTTACGCACCACGTTTGAAAGCAGTCACTTGTAATAAAAGAACTTTGACACGGGAATTTGTGGATTAAAGTTTCCTTGTATTATAGTAATACTCGTAGTTACCTACAATAATTAATTATTATGGTGACTAGGTACCTATGTGATGCAGTCACTTTAGTTTAGTTTACTTCCTTTGCATGAAGGTACAATGATTTAACATTTTGTTATAATACCCTTAATATATATATATATTTTTTATATTATGGTTAATGTGGGTATCAGTAGGTACGAGTACATAATCGGTTTGTATGTTAGGAAACTTCATATTATATTTATATCAGCTAGTGTAGTAGATCATTTATACCCTGTTGGTTAAGATTGTAGTTTTCCTGTGTAGTGTGTGTGTCTATTGTATCAAGTAATTACTATGGAGTCAGTGGAAGAACAAGCCAGTACTTCATTTTGCTCGATTTCCAGTACTGATTCGCCGACTGCAATGATTGTAGACTCGGATTCGGTGCGTAAACGTGCAAAAGCTATTAAGATTACACATTATAATAAGACGTCATTGTATTATGAATGCAAACAATGTAAGAAACATTTTTCACTTAAAACATCGCATACGATTTTAAAAAGACATGTTACTAATCACGATACACCACTCAATGAAGAAACAAATAAAAGAAACAGAACGAGTAAGTACTCTGTATATTATGATAAGTTGATCGTAAATTTTGTAGTACGCGGTGCTCACTCTCATAATATTGTGGAAGAAGAACACTTTATTAAAATGATAAAAGGATTACAGCCTAATTACCCAGGTATAACTCGCCAGCATTTAAATCAGAACATACATACACTTTTTACGAACACAAAAAATCAATTAATGGAATGTATAAAGTCTATAAGTAAATTGTCCGTAACATTTGATTTTTGGACATCAGTGACGAACAAACCGTATATTGTTATTACAGCCCATTTTGTTCATGAATCAAAAATGCAGTCTATTATATTAGACTTTGATCTTATACCTTTTCCACATACAAGTAGTGAAATATTAATAAAAATTACGGGAATTTTTGACTGTTATGGATTGCAAAATAAAGTTATGTCTATAACAACAGATAACGAGGCCACCAATATAAAGACTATGCAGTTGTTACAACTATTTCACAGCGATTATGAAAACGTTTTACACACCAGATGCTTAGCGCACATATTGAATCTTAGCGTTAAAAAAGGACTAGAGAAATTAAATAATGTTGTGTCAGATATATCAAAACTAGTAAACTTTATAAATTTTTCACCAAAGAAGAAACAGTTGTTTTTTGATATTTGTGATTTGTTGAAAATATCACGATTAACACTACTTAGAGAAATGCACATACGATGGAACTCCACATTTTTAATGTTGGAACGCGCCTATAATATGCGGCTTGTATTAGATCATATGTGCAAACATTTAGAGGAATTCAAGAAGTATCTAATTGAGGATTGGGGCAAAGTAAAAAACTTGATTGATTTTTTAAAACCTTATTACGATGCAACTATTTTACTTTCAAAATCAAAATACCCTAGCTTGGTATACGTTATACCTGTAGTTGATGTGCTGTTGGACCAAATTTCACAGAATTACGACGACGACAATTTTTTAAGTGCTTGTGCACATGCTATGGCTGACAAATTAAATCAATACATACCAGTATTACGCTCACAATATGCAAAATTTGCAGTTATTTTGGACCCCCGTTTAAAAAACCATTATTTTTCCGAAAAACAGGAACATGAGCCGCTTGAGTTGTTGACAACATTTTATCAAACAAAATACTGTCAACGTTGTGACAGAAATGAACAGTCACAAGCAGAAGACAATTCTAGGAAAAGTATTTTTTCGACAATTTATAAAAACAAAAAAAATATTACGGATGAACTCCAAGAATATTTATGTATGCAAGTAGAATCAGAAGATACTGATATTATATTTTGGTGGACAAAGCAAACTAATACATTGCCACAGCTTCAGAAATTAGCATTTCATATACTTAGTATTCCAGCAACAAGTGTGCCGAGCGAACAAGCATTTTCAAAATCCGGTAATTTAATCACAAAAAGAAGAAACAGACTTGGTAATAAAACCATTCAAGCTTCCATGTGCCTTGCATCGTGGCTAGACTTTTTTAATACAACATTTTAATAACATAAATATTAGTAAGTACATATAAATTAATGAGACTGTCTTATTATTTTTTGATGATTACAATTATTTTTTATGATTAAAATTATTTTTCCTATTAACGCTTTTATTTTTCAAAATACGCTTTACGAATATATCCCAGAAAAGTAATATTTTAATGCCTGATTTAATTAAAAAGGAACTCCTAACGGAATAGAACTCGAGCGCGACTCGCCCGTAAAAAGGACTCGAGCACTAAAGGAGACTCGAGTCTCAAATTGCGCTCAAGAGCTCATATGGACTCGAGTTCTCTAGTCTTGAGAGTTTTACTGTAATGAGTCGAGTCCTGTAATTTGTCAGTCGAGCTCAAAATTTAGGACTCAAAGACTCGAGTTCTTAACATCACTAACTATAGTACACCAGGGTAACTCTTATTGCAATTACTTTTTAGTATAGCGCGCTAGAAACTAGTGATTCCAGATAAGTCTCGTCTGGTACATTTGTCACAACCTCAGTACCCCGCGCGACCCCGTACCCGACGCACGCACAAGTAATTTGGCGCCAAAACCGTGGGCCTACTAAAGTAGTCCGCGCGTGTATTTGTGTACCAAATTATCAGGTATGTAACTTTAGCTGTATTATGGATTTATAACGCTATTTTAATATGCTTACTTATTAAAAATGCATTTATATGTATGTATATTCATTTTTTACTATTTATATATGAGTTACAAATTGTAAAATGTATTTTTCTTGCTTATTTTAGTTTTTTTTACAGATTTATATATCCGATTACATAATGGATAATTCACAAGTGGAAAGGTGGCTGCAAGAGCTAAATACTGAAGATGAAGAAGTGATTGAGAGTGAAGATGATGAAGTTCAGTCAGAACCAGACTTGCAGACTC
Source organism: Phlogophora meticulosa (assembly GCA_905147745.2). Lineage (NCBI taxonomy): Eukaryota > Metazoa > Arthropoda > Insecta > Lepidoptera > Noctuidae > Phlogophora > Phlogophora meticulosa. The sequence goes on along the minus strand of LR990524.1, from coordinate 1,093,991 downwards.
TAGTCCGCGAGTCAGAACTCCGTGAATATGTAGAGGAAAGATTGAGCGAATCTGACGAAACATCAGGTTCAGATGACGTTCCACTCTCGCAACTAGCAACTGGTAGGCGCGGTCCAGTCTATAAATCGACGAACGGAACTATTTGGCACAAAGATATCCCACCAGCAACGCGCACTCGACCCCAAAACTTTAGGATAAGACCACCAGGCCAGGCCCAAAAGGAGACGCAGCTGGGAATGCTAAGGTTCCGTTGTCCTGTTTTGAATTATTTTTCACGCAAGATATCTTGGACATTTTGGTGAGGTGCATAAATATATATATAGATAAAATAAAAGTCGATTTTCAAAGAAACAGGGATGCAAAACTCACTGATGTAGTAGAAATGAGAGCATTTCTGGGCATATTATACGTTATGGGAGTGTCGCGAAATGGACGGCGTAACATAAAGAATTTTTGGGATAACTCTAAGGGTACTGGGTTTGGAAATTGCATATGCCACAATGGCAATAAATAGATTCCGGTTTTTGATACGTAGCCTAAGATTCGACGATGTTACCGACAGAGAACAGCGCCGAGAACTTGATAAAATGGCACCAATTCGACAAGTTGTAGAGTTGGTCACCAACAACTGTCGCAACAACTATGTGCCTAGTGATTATTTGACGCTAGATGAACAACTTGTCGGTTTTCGAGGGCGTTGTCGCTTCATTATGTACATACCGAATAAGCCGGATAAATTCGGGATCAAGATTTTCATGGTGGTCGATACGAAATTTCCATATGTTTACAATTTTGAGATATATGTTGGTGCCCAACCAGAAGGTCCGTTTCAAAAGTCAAACAAGATAAACGACGTTGTTCACAGAGTACTAGATCCACTTTATGGATTGGGCTGCAATGTATCAATGGACTATTATTTTACAAGTCTACCTCTGGCTAAGCAGCTTTTGCAGAAGAAAATCACGATTGTTGGTACTTTGAAAGCAAATAGACCCGAAATTCCTAAGGAGTTCAAAGCTTCGAAGTCTAGGACTATCAAAAGTTCTCTTTTTGGTTTTAAAAACGACGCTACCCTTGTGTCCTACGTTCCAAAAAGAAATAAATCAGTCAACTTACTATTTACAATGCATTATGATGCAGCTATCGATTCCGATACAAACGAAGACCGCAAGCCGGAGATTATTACTTTTTATAATCGTACTAAATGTGGTGTAAACATTCTAGACAAAATGTGCAAGCAGTATAGTGTTCAGCGTAACTGCCGTCGATGGCCGCTAGTAATATTTTTTGATTTGATGAACATTATTGGAATCAACGCTATGGTAATCAACCAAATGAACGCCCCTGCCGAAAAAATTGTGAGGCGTGACTTTTTGCACGAATTGGCTTTCAATTTCATAAAACAGCTTTTGATTCGCCGGGCATCCATTGAAACACTACCACGACAACTTAAATTAAGGATAGACGCTCTTTTGGGCAACACAATTCAAGAACCCCAAGAGTCTCAACACGACTTGTCTTTAAAGATAGGACGAATTGGTCGATGTGCACTCTGCTCGAGAGCCCGAAATCGGTCGACAAAAAAGTGGTGCAAGACTTGCAATAAATGGATTTGTCCCGATCACCAAGCAGTAGTGTGAAAAAAAATATCAAATGTCCTGAATGTGTCCTGAATGCTACGAAAACAAAGAAAATAGGAATACAGTTTAGTTTTAAGTTAAAATAAGTTACGTTGATCTCAGAAGTGCCATTGTTGTTAATTTTTCTTACATATTTACTAAATTGTTGATTATTAATACTTTCTTAAAAATGTATCTAAAAAATAAGGTTCTAAAACTAAGTAAAATAAACACCTTTTAATATCATTTTGTTGTTTTATTCAGATAATTAGGAATATACAAGTTATTGATATTTTAAAATGGCCTACCATAGTAGGTCACGCGTATACTCAAGTAAAAAAAAGGGGCGCGTGTGCTGTAGTGTTAAACACACACTTCCACAATTCAATTTCCAACAAACATGTAAAAAGTGATGCCGACCGGACATGACAGGTTTGTCACGGCTAAAACTGCTATTTAAATTATAAATAAGCACTTTTTAATTTCTAAACTAGCAACATTACCCTTACAATCCACCGTTCGAAATAAAAAAAGAACCAGTTGTGACACGAAACCGCGTAAAACAACGTGTTTATTTTGTTGTGCCACGAACGTCAAGATTTCTTGTGTCGGATTTGAGACACAATAACTGCTGATTCCGGTAAGCTTACATCATTCCACGATATTTAAGAGATTAATAATTTAATAATGTATAATACACGCTGAAATTTAAATGGTTGTTTTCCCGCAGCGAAATGGTTTTGTCTATGTAATACAATCATTTCGTAGTTATATAAAATATTGGAAACAAAAACTGGCATATTTAACATTGTGAAAAACTAAACTCGAAAGCAATCACGAACCAATAGTCATACCTCCCGATATCTACGGCCGAACGACGGCGGGGCGTTGACCCGGGTCGACAGGATTAGGTTCGTAGGCGGCTCCGATTGATAATGTTGCGCGCGGGCTAGTTTATGCCGTATAACTACACGCGAGAGCTTATTTTATTTTAAACATTTAATAAATCGGTCTTTGCTTTGTCGGCTTCGCGGTGATTTTTTGTATTGTTCCGTGGAAACTATTTTATGCCGTATCACTACGTGCGAGAGCTTATTTTGGTTTGAACATTTGTGCATCGCTTTTCTTTGTCCGTGGTGACGCGTGAGTACCTAGTACCTACAAGTTACGTCTAGTGTTACTATTGTTACTCACTTTTTCGAGTTGATGAATATTTTTTTTTTTTTTTTAAACAAAAACATTTTTTTTTTTTTTTTAAACAAAAACATCGTTATTTTTTTACTTTAACTCTATGCTTCGAAAGTAGTCCTTAAGGCAAGTCGTTCTGCCGCGGGAAAACAACCAATTAAATTTCACCATGTATAGTTCATACCAAATTTAGTGTAAATGTTTATATTAGAATACAGCTCAGAATATATTATAAGGGAATGCGTCACGTCAGGTTTGCGAGATCTCATCCCGTGACCTGCCAGGCTGACCAGCAAAGTCGCAAAACCGACACCATAAAGCAAGATTTACATTACGATAATTTACAGTTCTTTTTTATTTCCTGTTTTTTATTATGTCTGTCGGTCTGTTTGAATAGTGGGTTATTTTTTAAAACAAGCAGGTACCTATCGTTTATTTGTTTAGGTTTATCTATACATATATAGGGTGACTGGTTTCGGTAAAATAATATCTAAAGACTGCTGCTGTTTTGTAATTGTGATTAAATTAATTAGTATAAAAAAAAGTTTCTTTGGGAAAGTTGTTTGTAATCATGAGTACAATCACGTGTTTAAGTATCGGTCACTAATTACCAGTCACCCTATATATAAAAATCAATGCCACTTTTCGTTGTGATTTTGTAACTCAAGAACGGGCTCACCTATCCAAACACAATGTTTAGGCTATGTTCGGACTATTTAGTAGATGGTTTATGTGAAGTTGGGTAGGGTAGAGTAGGGTATAGTGTAGAGTAGCGTAGAGTAGGGAAGAGTAGGGTAGAGTAGTGTAGAGTAGCGTAGAGTAGGGAAGAGTAGGGTTGAGTAGGGAAGAACGGGAGCCAAGCCGCGCGGGCAAAAGCTAGTTATGTATGAAGTTATGTCATAGAGAGTTTGGCCAACGAAAGCTGTCCACGAATTATTTTCTAAACTTTTGATATGGCAATAATTTAGGACTGTCAAAATTGTCACATTGACGCAGCGTTGCCAGATACACTGTAATTACAGCAGATTTACTGTATTTTCACACGATCTACTGTCTACTGTAATACTAAAATTACAGTGTATGGAGAGCACTGTAATTTTTCTACAGGCAAAATTCAAAATAGTTTAATGTAAACTGAACGCAGCCTTTGTGAAAAGAAAAAATAACTTAAACATAACAAAACGCAACTGGCTAGTAGAGCTCGCGCCACCTCTCTGCATATGTCACAACCCTTGTTTCTATTGAAATAAGAACGAATATGTCTTACTTTAAACTGGAATTTCCCGTCATAGACTAAAAACCACTTCTTAGTATTAACCACCCTAATTGTGTCAACCGTGTTTGAATTTAGTTTTGAAGCCTATTGGGACTAACTTAAATTAGTATTATTGTAAATTGGTTTCGTATGCAATGCATTACGTTTTTATTTGGCTCTTTCAAGCCTTTCTGTAAAACTGGTGCAAGTGGTCATTTTGTTTGAGGACTTGAGAATTAAAAATGCCTAATTCATCTGATGATAGTGATCAAAGCGGGCCATCAACTCCAAAAAAAGCAAAAAAGATACATTATAAACAAAAATTCAGAGACGAGTGGTTAAAAGACAATAGTTTTAAAAATTGGCTGAAACGTGACCCAAAAGACCCGTATCGTGCAGTTTGTGTTCTGTGTGATGCAAAATTGATAGCTGACAGAGTAGTGATAAAAAAACATGGTGAAGGTGCTAAGCATGTAAAAAGAACTACAGCAGCTCCAGCTCAATCTTCGATTGCTACTGCATTTGAAAAGGTTAAGCAGTCCGATGATGATAAATGCAAAGCATCTGAGATAAAGTTGGCCGCTTTTATGGCAGAGCATAAAATATCCGTGAGGGTGATGGACCACTTAGTTGATTTATTGCCCACTATGTTTCCTGACTCTCAGATTGCAAAAAATATGAAAATGAAGAGAACAAAATGTCAAGCAATAATAAACAATATTCTAGGAGAATCGGAAAAACAAGATTTGTATGCAGATCTAAAGGAGCAAAAATTCTCTGTCATGATTGATGAAAGCACTGATATCGGAGCAGTAAAAACTATGTGTGTTGTGGTCAGATATTACTGTGCAATAAAAGGTCAAATTGTGAGCAGATTTTGGGACCTAATTCAAATACATGGGGAGGAAAACTCTGCTCCAGTAGCTACCGCCACAGCGCAACATGTTTTCGAAGCAGTAATAAAATCCTTCGAGGAAAATTCTATTCCTATTGAAAATATTATAGGATTTGGATCAGACGGGTGTAATACTATGATGGGGTGTCACAACTCTGTTTCGAGTCGATTTAGAGCAAAATGTCCCGGAATTATCGTTCTTAAATGTGTTTGTCATTCCCTGCATCTTTGTGCGAGTGACGCATGCAAACAGTTACCAGCTGAATGTGAAAAGCTAACACGTGATATTTACAATTATTTTGCGACCAGTAGCAAAAGACAATCGCTATTAAAAGAGTTTCAAGTATTCACAGAAACAAATATACACAAAATTTTGAAAACGGCTCAAACGAGATGGTTATCACTAAGTGCTGTAGTGCAAAGAATTTTAGAACAGTGGAATGCACTAACACTGTTTTTTGATGGAAGATGGCTCGAAGACAACGAATGTTCCGAAATCCATATGCAGTTGAATGATCCCATAACAAAATCATACTTTTTCTTTTTAAACTGGATGTTACCTAAATTTACTGAAACTAATACGCTATTTCAGAGTGAGACTCCAATGATCACAAAACTTAACGCTAAAATGAACGATCTCTTTCACGAACTTTTATCGACATACATGACAACGGCACATATTGCAAACACGGAACTAGAAAAAATTGACCCAACTGACGAAAACAATTTCAAAAATTTGGATGACATCTACCTGGGCTTAGGAGTATCTAGGGTAACTGCTGTAGTAATTGGCCACGCTATAGTAACTGGCCACTCATAACAAAAGAGATAGAAACAAGGTAATGCAAGCAAACCCACGAATGAAAAGGACAAAAAACATTCCCGTATCTATTGTATTTTCGTTTTAGTTATTAAAATATGACCTAGATGGCGTTACGCAACATTCGAGAAGTCAGTTTGAAAAAGTTTTGACAGGTGTGGGCGGTTTGTTAAGAAAAAAATAAGGTAAGAGTCTTGGAACATTTTGATCTGGTGTGCAACTTACTCTTCCAGTGCCTAAATATTATGTGTTTCTATTAGTATATTAGGTGACGTTGAATTCTGTGTAATTTTAAAGTTCGCAAATTCGTTAATAACCTTCAATGTTTACCGGCTAATCATCATCATTTCATCATTTTCATACATTTTTTCAAAGCACTTTCGACCTTATAATCGTATAATATACGGTGTAAAAAAAATCTACAGTTCTTAGTTCAATGAATCAGTTATTAGCCGGGGTGGCCAATAGCTGGCAAGGAACATGGCCAATTACTAAATACTTTTTTAAATTTCTTTCAGACTGCTTCAACATGCCAAAGATACCGCAATATACCAAAGAACAATTAGACAAAGCTTTAGAAGACGTTAATCAAGGTATATCAGTTCGTACAGCAGCCAAAAAGTATGGTATACCTAGAGCAACACTACAATTTAAATTGAAACACCCGGATAGCAAGAGTGAATTTGGACCTGAACCCTACTTGACTAGAGAAGAAGAAAAACAGTTAGAAGAATGGCTGTGTGACATGGGCAAAAGAGGGTTTCCTAGAAATGCCGAAGATATTCTAGATTCTGTTCAAAACTTTCTGAATAAAAACCCCAGAGAGACTCCATTTAGTGAAAATAGACCTGGAAAAGGATGGTTAAAAGGTTTTCTGAAACGCCATCCTAGAATAACGAAAAGAACATGTGAAGCTGTTACGCAGGCGAGCGCATGTGTATCCGAATCTGACATCAGAAACTGGTTTGGTCAAATCATGGATCAGATGAACAAGTCTAATCTAACCCACATTTTAGATGACCCTTCCAGAATTTTTAATGCTGATGAAAGCGGTTTTCAAACCTGTCCATCTACCGGAAAAGTCTTTGCTGAAAAAGGAGAAAAGAATGTCTACATTATAGATAAAGGAAAAGCCAAAGAAAATATGACAGTACTTTTTACAATATCTACTGATGGACAGATGGTGTTGCCTACGATTGTGTACCCCTATCAACGTTTACCTGAGAGGATCAAACAAACTGTACCTGATGATTGGGGTGTAGCAACTAGCAGTTCAGGATGGATGACGGCGGATACTTTTAAATATATTATCGAGCATGTTTTTCACCCTTTTCTAGTGAGAAATAACATTCAGCTACCAGTTTTATTGTTTGTTGACGGACACAAATCTCATTTAACCTACGACCTAAGTGTACTAGCTCACTCTCTTCAAATAGAAATATTTGCTCTGTATCCAAACGCCACCAGGATTCTTCAGCCAGCTGATGTGTCACTATTTAGACCCGTAAAACAGTTCTGGAAATCGGCAGTTAGAGAATGGTTGCTTGAGAACATTGGTGAAGTTGTTTCTAAACAAAATTTTGCTTTCGTTCTAAAAAAAGTTACCGACAGAATTAGTTCACCTTGCATTGTAAATGGCTTTCGAGCTTGCGGCCTTTACCCTTTTGATCCAAATGCTGTCGATTATTCTAAATGCTTAGCAAAGTCAGCATCCAGATCTGAAGATACTGTAGTCATTTCAAATGATGAACCCGAAAAAACGCTATCATTGACAAAATTTTCGGAAATCGTAGGCGCAGAGATGATTAATAAATTTAAAGATATTAAAAATATAATGCAAGATGTCCAAAACAACGAATCATTTTTCACTCTTTATCAAATATGGAACTTTTATCATTCGAATACTGAAAATACGACGGAGAATACTAATGGAAGTGAGGAAGGAGAACACAATGACATGGAACCAGAACTGACAAATGCACAAGAAGAAAACTTTAACACAACAATTATTAATAACAATATTTCTGAAAGCGAAAGTCAAAATATAATCATAGCAACACACCAAAGCCATTAGCCAAAGGGATTACTTTTCACAAGTAAGTATCCGATTTAATGTGTGTAACGAACCTTATTTTGGAACCACTGGTGCCATCTATTACCAAATAGAACACAACACCACGCCGCCTCCATTGAACTATAAAAAAGGTTCCGCAACTCACCCCTAGATGGCGTTGTGCCTATGACGCGCATTCCTGAATCGCGGTGTTAAGATCCGCTAGTATAATATTTTTCTGTGTGACTGAACTAGCAGTGCACTCGCGGGTTACGTCCTACTTGGAATAACTTCACGAGACTCGGCTACAAAGTTTATTCAAATATATCCGACAGTGTCCTGTCCTTTTTGGTTTAGAGGACCAAAAACCCCTGCCTTCGTCCTAACTGGGAAAAGGTTGTTGGGACGTGTCCTATTGTATTGTTAAACGTACGTCGTGAAAAATAAATCTTTCAACGAAACAGAACTTCTCTTCGTGCCGGCAACGGTGACTAACATCCCCCCCCTACAAACTGGCGACCAACGGTGGGCACGAACAAGATCAGCAGAAGTACGTCACACGCTCAGGCAGATTAACGACGACAACTGTGAAAAACTCAGCAGCGATGTCAGTCAACCTGTCCGACACCCAGTTCCAAACATTACTGGAGAAGATTTCACCGTCGAAGCAAGGATCCTTCACGACGTGCACCTCTCAGTATGATGGGACAAAGTGCTCCCAAACCTTAGAAGCGTTCCTGGCAGCAGTCTCTATTTTCAAACAAATAGAACACATTACGGACGCCGATGCACTCATCAGTATCCCGCTACTACTCAAAGGAGAAGCAGCAATATGGTGGCAAGGCGTGAAGAAACACATTACCTCGTGGGAATCGTTCAAAGATCGCCTACGCTATGCCTTTGCTCCAAAAAAACCAGCATATGCTCTGTTACAGGAGATAGTTGGAGTGAAGCAAGACGGACATACAACAGAAAACTTCATTTCGTATAAACGAATGTTAATATCTCAGCTACCAGAGCCTGAATTGCCCGAATCTCACCAGTTGGATCTGATATACGGGTCACTAAGTAATAAAATCCAAGATAAGATTCCGCGAGACTCAATCAAGACGTTCGATGAGCTCTTACAAATTTCACGAGCCTTTGAACAGCTGTGGACTAAACAAGGGAAAGAGGTGAAATCTGGGAACGTGCAACCAACAAATGTATCGCAACCAAGAAAGAAGTGTGGGTTTTGCCACTTCAGTGGACACCGCACTGAAGAGTGCAGGAAGCTGAAAAGAAACAGGAAGAAGTCGGAACCTCAATTCAACGCCCTGAATCCAAACAAACGACGTTGACCCAAGCTCCATCGCCATCAGCACCCAAAATCCACTGTTATGGATGTGGCGCACCAGGCGTAGTTCGCAGCAGCTGTGTCACATGCTCCGTCAAAAAGGAACGGGAACCACCCACAGACTTAAAATTCAGCTCTCTTAACTATCGCCCTGACGTTAGAGCAAGACCGGTTGTTTATGTAGAAGTTGACGGTGTCAATGGAGTAGCCTTCATAGATACCTGTGCAAAATCAAGCGTTGCCTCATATTCATTATACAAACAGCTGGAAGCTAAAGGATATCAGTTCGAAAAAGAAAATGCTCGGGTCACGCTGGCAGATGGGAAACCAAGGTATCAGCGGGTTCTGAAAGCAGTTGTACCTTTCAAACTGGAGAACCGGATAATCCCAACATCATTTATAGTTTTGCCGGACTCAACAGATAACCGTACGCTGCTCGGAATTGGTTTCTTGCAGGATGCAAGAATGGTGCTGGACTTGGCACAATATACTTGGCAGTTCCTAGGCAGCCCTATAACTTACGAGTTATACGAGGAGGACTTTGTGACCTTTACCGATACTGCTAACAATTCTATTGAAATTAATTCTCCGCCATCCAAGCAAACGGCTGATTTACCAACCACTACTTATAAACTGATTCCGCTGGATGAAGCAATGATAAAAAGACCCAGAACAGTCTTTGATGGGTACTCACCTCGTTTTGCTGACTTTATGATGCAAGATGCAGAGCGCAACGTCAAAGAAGCAGAAGACAATTTAACTACTAGCGAAAGAGAGCTCTTCCCTGAAATGGCCAGGATCAATGTCTTTACTGATACTTGTATTAACTCATTCGACTCGTGCACTGTAAACATCAATAATCAGCAAGGGAATGATCTCAATAAGGTTTTGATAGAGTACGAGGACGTTTTCTTGGATAATGGTAACCCATCTTCACTTGGAGAGCATACTATCGTTACGACAAGTAATATTCCTATATCGGTGCCTCCTTACAGACTATCCCAACCTAAAACTGAACTCCTTAAGACAGAAGTAGATAAAATGCTGCAAAAAGACATTATTGTACCATGCACTTCGCCTTGGGCCTCGCCTGTAGTAATGGTGCCAAAGCCTAATGGAGAAGTACGAGTGTGTATTGACTACCGCCGTTTAAATGCAATAATGTATCAGATACTTACCCACTTCCTCGAATAGACGATCTGTTGCATTCAGCTAAATCAACTTCATTCATGACGTCACTTGATCTAAAAGTCTATAACTTTTGACGGCCATGCAACAAATTTTGCAGCCATGGAATTACTTAATTGTAATACTAAAGATTTATCATTAATGAAGACAACATTTAAACATCCATCAAATGATACGGAAGTAGCCTGCTTCTTAGATCCGTGTCATGTCATGAAATTGGTAAGAAACCAATTGCAATCCAATAAAGAGTTCTCGGATATAAACGGCGAAATTATAAAATGGGATTATTTGACTGAACTCAATAAACTGCAAAACAGCGAAGGGCTTCATTTGGCCAACAAATTATCAAAAAAACATATTGAATACAAAAACCAAATAATGAAAGTGAAATTAGCCACACAATTACTGAGCAGAAGTGTTTCAACAGCTTTGAAAATATGCAGAGAAGACCTGAATCTCGATCAATTTAAGCAATCTAAGCCTACTGAACACTTTATACAAGTTATGAATGATTACTTTGATATTTACAATTCCAGAGGCATGAGAGAATTCGGATACAAAAAACCAATTAATATCAGAAATAAAGACAACATATTCACTTTCCTCGATTATTTAAAAAAATATATTATCGAACTTAAATTAAAAATATGTACAAAACGAAGCGTCATGAAAGATGGTAAAAAAACGTCCATCATTACTCGATTTTACAAGCCGATAATTGAAACGAAATGCAAATCCGGGTTTTTGGGTATATTAATAAACATTGAAAGTCTTAAACATTTGGTTCAGCATTTGATCGAAAATGAAAATCGACTAATTTTTTTACCCACTTATAAGATGAGTCAGGACCACATAGAAATTTTCTTTGGTTCAGTCAGGATGCATGGTGGCCACAACGACAACCCTAATGTCAAGCAGTTCAAGGGTATTTATAGGAAGTTATTAACACACCTTGAATTAAAGTGTTTAACTGGTAATTGTGTGCCACTGGAGAACATAGCTATACTGAATTGCTCTTCCGCCATACAAATTATCAATGCCACTTCAGCATCTTACCGTCATGAAGAGGATTATGAAGACAGCACTCTCAATTTCCTTAAACCAATCGAAAACGACGTTGGAAATTTGGCCAGCTACTTAGATGTACCGGATATAAATGATTTTAGGAAATATGTAATCGGTTATATAGCTGGTGGGGTTGCTCATTACCTATCAAAAAAAATCAAATGTGAACCGTGTATGTCCCGGCTTCTGTCTTCAGAAAGGTATGATTTTCATAAATTAATAACATTGAGAGACAAAGGTGGTTTAAGTTTTCCTTCTTTAGATACATATAATATATGTTGTACGTGTGAGTTGGTGGTAAGGAAAATTGTTAAAGAAGGAATAACTATTACTTCAATAAACCAGCACAATTATGTACTGTCACAAATTCTCAAACGATTTATTGGTAATCAGGATATTTTTTCAAACTTAGAAGATGAACATAACGTGTATGGCATAGAGCACCAAACAAGTTTAATAAGATCTGTAATTAATAAATACATAAATATAAGATTCCACCACATTGCAAAACAAGAAACTTTACTTTTAAGTTGTGACTCAAAACGCCAGACATATAAAAAACTGACACAACATAAGGGACATTAGTAATTTTTATTTACGTAAGTTTTGTGTGTTTTGTAAAATTATTTGTTGATGTTAATATTAAATGACTCTCATTAAACTTATCTTTCATTTCATTCACCCAATACAAATAAAACACAATACTAGGTATATAATAATAAAACTTCACCAAAGTATATCTCTCGTACTTGGGAGTTGCAACACAACGCTTGCAACATTTTTCTCTAGCACACATGCGCAAATCTACGATATCGTACACCGAGTTACGCACACAAAGCCGAGACGTGACCTCACTTATTTCGTCGCGATTGTTTACGACGGCTCCGTCTATACTTTTTTATTGGTCTGAGGTTACAACCTAATATAAGTTCTAACTCTGACCAAAACCAAAAGCAAAATAAACGTGGCCCTAAAGTTGACCACGACGACATAATAATGTCAAATGCAAACTGCACTTCGTGCTGTAGAATAGCAAACAGTTATCAATATTTTTAAGCAGTTTAAGGGGTCTTGGCGTGCAGGTACTCCTTGTTATAAGACTGAGATGATAAAGAAGACCGCAGAAGTTGCCGGTAAGAATGATTCATAAAATTATTGCTATAAAAATATTTGAAAGTAACATGCATTGTGATAAAACATATATTTTGTTATTTATAGGCGTATCTCGGGCCACTGTGTACAACATACTCAAAGAGTACAACACAAAAGGTCGCCTGCAATCTCCCCCCGCCAACGGAAGCACCTAAAACATGATGATTTAGATGATATGACATTTAGCGGAGTACGTAGGAAAATTCATTCCTTCTTCTTTAATAATGAGTTGCCTACCCTGGATAAGATATTGGAAGCAGTAAATAGTGATGAATCTCTGCCAGATTTTAAGAGAAGTAGTCTGTATAAAATAATTAAAGAAACATTAAAGTTTACATAATATATCAAATGGAGTAGAAAAAGTGCACTCATAGACAGGCAGGAGATCGTCCTATGGAGACTAAAATATCTTCATGAAATAAAAAGGATAAGGAATGAAGGAAGAAAAATATATTATTTAGATGAGACTTGGCTAAATGAAGGTACAGTACTTCTAATATTTCTTAACAGATTTTTATGCACCAAGCAGTGTATGATCTCCTGCATTCAGTAGCATTATGATTTATTCTACAGTTAAATTATTTGAATTTAATTAAAAGTACAACACCATTTCATTCATTTGGTTTGTGAATATTGTATTTAAATTAATAACCTTTTATCATACATACAGGTCACACGCAGTGGCGGCTGTACCTTAAGTGCGCTCGTGCGCTGAACCACCAATTCAAAAGATTTAAAAATTACAAAATTACTTCATCTTTATTTTTAAATTACCATATTAATATTTATTTTTTAAACATACAAAAACATATAACAAATAAAATGTCCAACTATGACGAAGCAATTTAAGCGCTTTGCTAAACTATTACGACTTATTTTCCCTGTAAAGAAACATTCTCGAGCGCACGAGGACTGCTAATACAACTTGTATGGGTTTTGTCATTTGGAATAATGCAAATCAGCAAATTCCAACAATTTATCAACCCGAGAATAATGGTTGGGTTCTCGAAGATAATCAGTACCAAAAAGTTGCCAAATTTCGTCAGAGAATCACTGAAAACTGTCTCAGGTATAATACTACTTCAAACCATTATACATTATTTTTTGAGATTTTCAATCGCATTAACTTTATCATATTTCTACAGAAACTGACGAAGAAGAAGAAGACGACGATATGGAATGGAGTAACATAATAATAATTTATTAAATAAGTAGTTTGTACATGGTATGCACAGTTGTCTTATATGATTAGATGGTACAATAGAACCAGTACAGCACATAAAATGGGTCATAGGATTCCCTTTCCTAAACTAGGCAGAAAATCTGTCTGTATCTTAGGAAAGAGTATCCATTCACAGGGAGTCTTATTACGGTTACAAAAATATTGGTACGTGCAGTAGGTGAACAAAGTACTTATATTAAATTAAAGAATAAAAAGGAAAACAAAAAGATTAAATAGAAAAAAAAATAAATAAAATGAATATGTGTGGATGTGGTGCGTGTAAGTGTGTAGGTGTATGAGGGTGTGTGGATGTGTGTGTATTTGGGCGTATGTGTATGTGAGTAAGTGGATGTGTTATGTTCTGTGTGTAAACCTATCTCTTTACTGTACAGTGGTTAGAAGCTCTTCGGTATCACTATATGTCAATGTCAGTAACCAGGAATTTAGCTTGTTTTTTAATTCGCCCTTAGTCAAGACGTAAATATTGAATTTTTTATGGGCTTTATTATACAGCCTAGCACTTAAGCCATTTAACTGACGTCTTGCAAAGGCAGTCCTGCAGGAGACAGCTGGACATAAAGGAAAGCCACGACGCCGCTGACTGACAAGCTGCCTATTGAAAGAGATCATAGAGTGCTTGTAGAGGATGGATCTTAAGACGTACAATTTTCTAACAGTTAAGACATTGCATTCTGAATATAGCATATGTGTAGGGTAGTCACGAGGTTTGAAGTGAATTACTTTTAGCACAGCCCTTTGGGCTCTTTCTAGTTTTAGTAGCTTAGTTTTATGAGTCCCTCCCCACACACGGATACAGTACATAAGGATTGTTTGACACAGAGCTAGATAAACCATTCGGAGAGTATTTTTATCCGCTGAAAATCTTAAATTTAAAAAAATATATGTAGGGGCAGGAGGGCCTTCATCAGAACTCATCTTGTGTTGTATGTGGGCAGGTAGGTAGGCAGGTGGGCGTGAGCAGAAAAATCACAAGTCCTTGTTACAAATCACAGTTGTTTAATCAGCACAGCGTTTAATAACCAAAATACACAGCAATGTACAGTCTAAGGAACACGACACCAACTTAATTAGAATATTAGAATATTAGAGCACACTATCACTCGGATGCAAAGCGATTCGTCACAAGCGTGGTGCGCGGGGTCCGTCTCGAACAACCGTGTCCAGATAGCCGCCCTCACAACCATCGACAATGACGCTTCGCTAGGCTGACTTTGACAGCTAAAAGTCAACCTGACGTCTGACGTTGACGGATGCGCCGTCACGGCCGGACTGACACTCGACCGTCCTCGGGCGATTTTCAGAAACAATGAGTTGCAATCGTACATAGTCCGACGACTAATTACAATTATCACAATGCGCTATGATACTTAAGACTTAAGGCGAGTGTCTCGCAACAATTAAGCCGGATGACACAGCCTCGTCACTAAACAGCATGTAGGTTAACTGTTCACAATTGGTACTATTAGACAAGTCAATCCTTTGGTGGATGTGACCCGGACGACACTATTCGTCTTACCATAATCTGCAAAACATCCAGAACGAGTCAGTCAACTTAAAGGGCTCTGACTCGGACGACATATTTCGTCTCATAGAACAAAAGCATAGAGACAAGTCAATCTGATACTGACTCGGACGACATATTTCGTCTCATAGAACAAAAGCATAGAGACAAGTCAATCTGATACTGACTCGGACGACATATTTCGTCTGACTTTTTGTTAGGGAAGAGATTCTTAGAGGTCGCTCCACTTACCTACGACTATGAATCGTCTTGTTCTGTATGAATTTCAGTTTCGTGCAACATTTCCCAAGTGTCATGATCTGAGCACGTACTGAGAGTGTCCGAGCCTGCTGTGAGCGTCCTTGAATCGGCGGAAACAGTGTTTGAGCATACGGTCAAGGTGTCAGAGTTAACATTGTCATGATTTGAATTAATTATACTTTCTTCATCTTCCGACGCCGTCTCGGCCTCTTCGCAATTTAAAAGACTAGTAGCTATTTCGATCAAACCGATATGTCCCTGGGGTACTGCGCGCAAATTCTCGTGAGAGTATTTATAAGTTCTCTGAGAACCACCTGAACTTTTAAGTTCGTAGCGATCGTTTTCAAGTACTTCTACTATAACATATGGACCTCGAAACTTCCTATCCAATTTTGTTTTATTCCGTTCGCAATTTTTAATAAATACGAAGTCTCCTTTAGAGAAAGGTCTTACTGTGGCCCGACCACGATTAAACCGAAGGGTATCAGATTCAGCAGCTTTGCAAATGTTAGCTGATGCATCAGTTCTTATCGAATCTAAATCTAAGCGAACCTCATGATCTATATTATCGGCGTTCAACTTAGACATTCCTAAAGAATTAGAACGAATTCCAAACATTAGTTCTGACGGTGAGTATTTGGTAACGGAAGATTTAGAACTATTGAGAGCAAGTTGGATGTTACTTAATTCGTCACGCCACGCTTTGTTAGGGTCGTTTTCAATAATGGTAAGGAGGCTCTTTAGAGTACGCATCACTCGTTCAACTTGACCGTTTGCCGTACTCGTACCAGTCGCGATGAAATGGAGGTCTATTTTATACTCTTGGCAAAAGCTCTTAAAATCTGAGCTAATGTAGCAACGGCCCTGATCTGCAATGATTCTTTTCGGGGCTCCAAAAAGACACACAGCTTTTTGTACGGCATATATTGCACTCTTGGAATCGACTGACAAAGTATGTTCGAGTAAAACATACTTGGTAAAGGCATCGATTATTACCGAGCAATACTCCTTTCGCTACATTTAAGGAAGACAAAATTGCCCTTAATGTTACATCTAAGCGTTCTAGACCTTGGGAAACATTAACTGAATAACACAACGTCATCCATGCAAGCAAGTGCTCCTTTGTCTTTAAGGGTACCTAAAGCTTTGTTAATACTACGCTGAAATACAGACGCAGCATTTCTAAGTCCGAAAGGCATGGCCAAATATTCGTACTGGCCATCAGGGGTCACGAACGCCGTTCGTGCTATACTATCGCCATCAGGGTCAATACAAATTTGATGGTACCCTGATGCCATATCTAGTCAAGAGAAATAGTGCGCCCCATGAAGCCGGTATATTTGTTCGTCAATTTTGGGTAAAGGAAAATGTTCGGGGCGCGTGTTAGCGTAAGTTCCCTATAGTCTACGCACATCCTTTCCGTGTTATCCTTTTTTTTTTTACAAGAAGAATGGAGCTAGCGAATGGTGAAGAACTTTCACGAATGACGCCCGCTTTCAAAAGGGAATCGATCTTTTCTTGGACTATTTCTTTGTCTGTAGGGGATAACCTATATGGACGTCTTTGTACTATTTTACTTGGATCAATAGGGTCTAAACGTAAAACACCCGTCATAACGCGACGCGTAGGTATACCATCAGTAAAGAATTCACTATATTTTTGTAATATCTGAACTAATGAGATTTTATCTTCACCCTGTCAGTGTCAATACAATTAAAATCGAAATAATGAGGCTTTTCAGTGATGTTTTCTTGACTTCTTTGCGCAAAGAGAATGTAATTTTGTCACTATCTAAACGTACATGGAAACCATTATCTAGTAGGTCCCTACCTATAATTACTGGTTCTGTAATTGAGTTATCAGGCACAACATGAAACAAAATCGACACTGATGCTTTGAATTTTAACACAGCTCAAAATTTGCGATTCACATTTTACGTTTTCTTTGCCTATGCCTGTAAGGTAAACTAAATCAAAACGCATAGTACCCGGGAACTTGTGGGTAAAACTAAAAGTTACAAGTGATCAAGCAGATCCACTATCAAAGAGAAAAGGAACGAGCTCACCAGATGATGTGGTCAGGTTACTCCTTGTCAATTTGATTTCGCAAACGTTGACCTCCTTGACGGCAGCCGCCGCTACCCCACCGCCTCTTTTTCGGTCTGGGCACGACGATGCAACGTGTCCTGGTTGTCCACACACGTAACAGGTGACACGGTTCTTATCGTAACTTTTTGGTGTTGGGGTTCTATTCGCAGCCATTACTTGAGATGATAGCTCGTCCTGTCGCTTACGGCAATCCATTGATTTGTGGCCTGGTTTGCCACAACGATGGCAAGTGCCATTGAAGCGATTCTCCGTGTAGCGAGGTTTTTTTTTTGCGTCACCTTCGTATCCCTCGTTGCTTTCATATTTTCGTTTATGAGAAATTCCATTTAGGATACGTAGCAGTTGGGCTCTTGTTACCGCATTATGTGAGTGCAATTCTCTTCAAATTGTGCTATCCTTTTGACACAAGACCGATGCAACAAATCCCGTCAATATGTCTTCGGACATTTCTGTCCGCGGTATGCGCTCTATGAGACTCCACAGGCGCATAGCGGCATCGCTAGCAGATTCTTTTGCGGTCATTTGGAAACGCAATATTTCGTCAAAATAGTCTTGCCCTAGCATAGGCTTTGCAAATTTGGCTAGCAATAATTCCCTTACTTGAGGCCATGATAGCTGAGACAGCTGTAATTTCGTTAAACAGGTGGCAGCCCGGCCTTTTAACGCATGGGTAAGAGCCAACAGCAATTCGGCAGGAGGGCCTTCATCAGAACTCATCTTGTGTTGTATGTGGGCAGGTAGGTAGGCAGGTGGGCGTGAGCAGAAAAATCACAAGTCCTTGTTACAAATCACAGTTGTTTAATCAGCACAGCGTTTAATAACCAAAATACACAGTCAAATGAGCAATGTACAGTCTAAGGAACACGACACCAACTTAATTAGAATATTAGAATATTAGAGCACACTATCACTCGGATGCAAAGCGATTCGTCACAAGCGTGGTGCGCGGGGTCCGTCTCGAACAACCGTGTCCAGATAGCCGCCCTCACAACCATCGACAATGACGCTTCGCTAGGCTGACTTTGACAGCTAAAAGTCAACCTGACGTCTGACGTTGACGGATGCGCCGTCATATAAATTAGTCTTCTCGTGCGAGACGTTAATGACTCCAATTGAGTGGTCCAGTCTAATTTCTCATCGACGAAGACTCCAAGATATTTTATAGATTCCACCATAGACAATGAGAGACACTTACAATCTTCTGTCTTTTGATGACAGCTATGTGCTTTAAGGTTTCCGGTTTCTTCAGCTGGTTTTGATGTATAGCTGGGTACTGACCGGCGTTACGGGGCGTAATGTAACGTGTTACACAGCGAGCATTCATGCAGTCAGTACGTCGTGTTACGGGAAAACCAGCAAGCAACGAGCCGCTCGTTGCTCGCTTTGAGTGCTCCACCCGGCTGTCGGTTTTTTGGCGAATCCTTTGACTGTTACGCGGTTCAGTCTACGCCGTTGCGAGTCGTCACGAGCGCACGTGGACATCGCAAGTGATCACCCGTTATTCCTCTCGTAATTATATCAAGTTTCAAGAAGCATGGCGTGGAATAAAGAAAAAACTTTGTATTTTATTGAAAAATACAAAGAAGAAACACTGTTGTGGAACCCAGCTCACCCAGAGCATTATAACAAATTAAAGAAAGAAGACGCTTGGGATAGATTGGCTTCGTTACTCGACAGCGAAAGAGAAGCCTGTAAAAAGAAAATGACAAGTTTACTGGCATCATTGAGGAGGGAAAAACAGAAAACTAAACAATCAACTGGTACTGGAAAAGGTACGTAATTATTTATTAAGTTTAACGCGGGTTATAGTAGGGGGGGGGGGTGTGGAAATTAGTGAGGGAAGTAGGTGTTTCCAAGCTAGTGTGGGGAAAACAATATAAACTCGGTATTAATCTGTATAGTGCTTCTTTTTATTTAAAATAATTCAATATTAATTACAAATTAAATTTCAGGTGCAGATGAAGTTTACCACAGCACTTGGTTCGCTTACAAATCCATGTTATTTCTACTGGATAGAAATATACCTCGTGACACAACAGATACTGTAAGTCCATTTTAAGCATAATTTTCTTGCCAACTTACAGACCCTTGCTGAATACAGTATTCAGCAACTTCATTACGAATATTGTGAGCAGATGTTGTAGCCCTTCGCGGTCTTATTTGCAAGGGTAACATACTAGTCATATCATTGTTACCTTCTCTCCAGTTTCCTAATCTGACCTGGCCGTTCAATTCTTCGTCAAAACTACCTGCAGGGGTATATACATGAGCATTATTACCTTTTCTTAAAAAATTGTGGAGAGATGTTATTGCTGTTACGACAGATGTCGCGGTTTTCGGTTCTAACAACATTGGTTTCCGCAAAACTCTAAACACTGCTGACAATATGCCGAACACATTTTCCACTACTCTACGAGCTCTGCAAAGTCGGTAGTTATATATTCTTTCTTTACAACCACGTTCATGATATCCTGCATATACTTTCATCATATTTTGGGAAAGAGCAAAAGCTTCATCGCCAACGAAGTAAAATGGAATTTCTTCTGTTCTTGCTGGCAACGCAGTGGGCTGAGGGAGGTTTAGTGCATTATTTTTTAGTTTTTCGTTTAAAACACAGTTGTTGAAAACTCCTCCATCAGATATTCTTCCTTGACACCCAATATTTACATACAAAAAGTTATATTTCGCGTCAACAACTGCCAGTAATACGATGCTGAAGAAACCCTTGTAATTATAAAATTCACTGCCACTGTTGATCGGTGATTGCAGTAAAATATGTTTACCGTCGATTGCACCTAAACAATGTGGAAAATTCCACAAAGTATCATAGTCATTTGCTACAACCAGCCATTGCTCCGGTGTTTCTGGCGTCTGAAATAATAATTAATATTTATTTTCAGCTACGTGGACATGAAGGTGCTTCAGAACAACTGCCTGATGATTGCCCTCCGTCTGCCAAAAAAAGCGACAATGATTGCCCTCCTCCTCCAAAAAGGAAGAAATCAGTAGCCCCAAGCCCAGAAGAGATAATGGTATCTACTTTAAATATATTAAAAAAAAGAACCGAGCAAACGGAGGCAACTTCGCACAGACCTGACGAATGTGAAGCCTATGGTATGTTTTTGGCAAATAAATTACGATCTTATTCAAAGACAACAAAAATACATGTGCAGCATTATATTTCAAATATATTGTTCAGTGCTGATCGCGGAGAGTATGACTATGTTGGAAATGGAATGAACAGCTACAGTTATTCAGGCTACTCTACACGACCAACAACTTCCAGAGTCTCATCGATGCCACAGACCGAAACTCCTGCATCAAATACGTCCCATCAAAATGACTATGAGCCACAGCAAAGCCCTGAAACTCCTGCATCAAATACGTCCCATCAAAATGACTATGGGTCACCAGCTATGAGTGAACAATTTATGTCAGAATTTGGTGATTTAATTTAATTTGATATGTAATGACTACATTTTCTGAATTAATACACCTTTACATATTCTTTTAATGCTCCAATAAGGGCTTCGCTGACCTCTTTCACTATAAATCCTATTCGTTGTTTTGATATCTTGAAAAGATATTGCATACTAGTATAGGAATCTCCTGTAGCATAAAAACGAAGCGTTAGTGCTAACCGTTCCGTGACACTGATAGCTTTTCTATAATTTGTATCGTTTTTATGTACTTTTGGTCCAATTAAATTCAATAGTTCTTCAAAATCAATCGGAGACATGCGTACAAAGTTTTTATACTGTCCAGTAATCATTTGGTTTTTTAATATTGCTATCAATGACAAACCACCACATACGCCTCTATTTTTAAATAAGTTTGATGTCCAGTAACGTTTTTTCTTTTTCTTCACTTGGATGAAACAATAACTAAGTAGAATCAAAGTTCCCAATACGTCCTCGCTGTCGGCCATCTCGGAGTGAACTGGCGGCGACGGAGCACAGAGTTTTGACGAGCATGTTACGTCGATTTTCCTTAAAATCGACGTAACATGTTACGCAGTGTCCTTACACTGCGTAACATGCTCGATGAGTAACACGCTCGATGCGAATGTTACATTACACCTTGTAACGTTGGTCAGTACCCACCATTAGGTTAGTTTTTTGAATTACTATTACAACTTGATACTTTTCGACTATTTATAAAATATAGCAATGTTTTTCACGGTGTATCTACTTTTCAGGAAGTATTAACAACGAGGAGGCAAAACTTAAAATTGTAGAAACAGTAAAGAAATTGAAAACTCTCGAAAAAAATGAAATGTCGACTTGTGAAACACAGTATTTTGAAAAGATATCTTCAATGACAGGTACCTACTCTTAATACAGAAATTATAGATGTAACAGTAACTTTGAAGGGTTTATACATAGGATAATGAGTGTATGGATGTCTAAATTAAATAACATGCTGTCTTTGTATTTTATTATGGTTTTTGAATTTTATGACAGTGTACTAACCAAAGACTTAAAAGTGTCTGGTTTAGTATTATTATCAATCAGCCTATTAACGTTCCCACTGCTGGGATACAGGCCTCCTCTCTGTGAGAGGGAGTGGGCCGTAATCTACCACGCTGGCCCAGTGCGAGTAGTATTATACTGCAACATAATTTATTGTATTTGTTCTCTGCAGATGTAAGTGTGAAGACCCTAAGAAGAATTAAAATTGAAGGGTCTAAGAATCATGGACAGTGGAATACTCCGGGGAAAAGTCGTCCACATTCAGCAACAGTTTCCAATTTGGATAATTTTGATATTTCGGCATAAGAAACAAAATAAACGAATTTTATGGAGTGAAAAAACTAGTCCCAACACTGCGAAGCCTGCACAATGAGCTGAAGGAAGCAATCGGATTTATGGGATGCCGTGAAACCCTTAGAAAATTTATTACACAAGAACGGGTTTCACTTTCAAAACAATAAAAATGAACGGGCTTTACTTACTGAAAAATATGATATTGCGGCATGGAGACACAGATTCTTGAGAACAATACATGGAAAGAGACTAGAAGGTAAACAAATAATTTACCTTGATGAGACCTACGTACATCAGAATTATAAAGTAAAAAAATCGTGGCAAGGACCTTCAACAAGTGGTGTCACTACTAATATATCGTCAGGGAAAAGACATATCATTGTGCATGCAGGATCAGAGGAAGGGTTTGTGCCAGGTGCCTCATTGTTATTCAGCACAAAATCCAAATCAGCTGACTACCATGATGATATGAATGCTACCAACTTTATGAAATGGTTTGAGGAAATGTTGATACCAAATCTCACTAAACCTAGTGTAATTGTGATGGACAATGTAAGTTATCATGTGAAACAACTGAACAAACCCCCTACTATGTCTGATTCTAAAGGTAATCTCCGATTATGGCTTCAAAATAATAATATTCATTTTGAAGAATATCATACCAAAGCTGAATTAATGTGTTTGGTCAAAGATAATAAACCTGCAGCAGTTTACGAAGCTGAGGAATGTCTAAAAAAATACAGTCATATCCACAATCACGAAATTTTGTTGCTGCCACCGTATCATTGCGACCTCAATGCAATTGAGCTTGTATGGAGTCAGGCGAAGAGAAAAGTAGCAAGCAAAAATATAGGAATACCAGGGGCTGAAATGCAAAATAGAATAAAATAATGCTTTCTATCCATAACTGCTGATGACTGGAAGAAGTACACTGATCATGTATTAAATGTTGAAAATCAGTACAAATTAAGGGACCGTGTTGTTGAAAACGAACTTGAACGGTTTGTAATACATGTTGGGGACAGTAGCAGTAGCAGCGAAGAAAGCAATGAAGCTGATTCAATATTATCAGGCGTGGAGTTCTTGGAATCCGATTTCGATTATGACTCATAAGTCATAATCTATATTTTGTGTTTATTTTATTGTGTCATCGCATCAGTGATATCTATTCCATTTAATAAACTTATAGTAATAACTTCTTCTTTCATTCAACTTTTTCAACAATATGTAAAAAAACAGTCATTACCTAAATCGCATAATATGTCTTTAATAATATATATAGTATCAACTCTGTTTAAGCAGTGTATAGCAAGGGTTGCACGCAATATGTCTTGGAACCGATATAGTAGATGCAAAAGATGCTTATGAAGTGTGCAAAGAGTGTTTGAAAAAAAACAAAGTGTTCCTTATCTTAAAAAGCGATATTGACAACATATCAAAAATATTGCCAGCTAAAGTTCCAGTTCTCAAAGGAACTATGCAATTGCATCAGATAATAACAGACAAAAATGACAAATTCAAAATAGCATATAGAGATGTAAGCTGCTTTTGTGGAGATCAAAGAGGACAGTGTGAGTGTTTTTCTCCAAAACCTCATTATGTGATAGATCCTAGAATAACTCCTGATACCATACCATCAAGACAATAAAAACGAATCAACTGGATTTATACTATAAATCCAGTTGATTCGTTTTTATTGTCTTCAGCTGTGATGAATCTACCCTTTGATCAACCTGTAGATACTCGTATTAATGACGATCAAGCGACAGCAGATATTGGATCTAACTGCTCGTTATCTATCAATGAAATAATTGATACGATGGAGCTTCCAATAATTAGCGTACAACAATTGGAAGAATATTTACCTACAAATGAGAGTAGTTCCACAAATGAACCTAAAATAAAGATATTAGAAGAGAGGAGGTTCTTTCCAAAATCAAAAAAGGTCTTAACTGAAATTTATCATAATTCCGTCGACAATATCGTTCCAAACACTCAATGTTGCAAAATTCAAACAAAGGGTATCCAATGTCAGAAATGTCTTACGACCATCTCGGGACGAAAAGGGACATGTATGGTTTGCAAAAACAAATATTGCATTGAATGTATTGGTCAGCAAATATATCCTGATTTTATATGCGATCCATGTCTAGAAAGCTAAAAAATAATGTAGGTATTAATTTCTTCAGTGCATAGTATGAAATTACTTCCATGATAATTTCTTTCTCAATTCTAAAGCAATCCTATCCAAATTTTAAGCATCTTTGCAGTTCCCTATATTCTAATGTGGTACCGATTTAATACAAGGTTTGATAGCGTAATATTTGTTGCACCTTTATATGCCACCTTTATATACCCTGCATATATATCTTCGAAGTTGCCAAGTTTGTGAGATCCAATCTTGCATTATTTGAACGAAGGGATAATACAAATAAAAGGAAAGCTGCACATCTAGATTTCGAGATACCTGTTCCTAAGTTGCAACTCTTCCGAAAGAGTTGTATCTACATGGCTCCCCTAATTTATAATGCTTTGCCGAATACAATTACCCAACTACCCTTCCAAAAATTTTGTTCGGCACTACGAAAGTGGCTGTTGCAGGAATGTTTTTACTCAATTCACGAGTTTTTTGTAAAATGTCCCTGTAAATTTTTTTCTCTTGATCTGGTATCAAAATACAGGCATAAGTAATGTAATTATTTAAGTCAAGTGTTATTTTGTTAAACTTATTGTTTTATTTAATGTCATGTCAAAAATAGAAGTGTGTAGTTTATGTATAATTGAAATAATGATAAAAATTTTAATATTAATATAATGTAAATAATGGTAACTAAAAATGAATGTACCTACTTCAATGATTGTATGTAATAATAATTGTAACTTGATTTGCATACCGTTGAAACGGTGAGACATGTAGCACTATGCAATAATACGAACACCTTTTGTAAACATACCATGTTTCTGGCAAATAAATATTCTATTCTATTCTATTCTCTATTCTTTAATGACTTTATTCATTTTTTTTTCAGATTGAAGTCCTACATAAGCTACAGCATGGTTATTTATTACGATGTTGATAAAATTCTAGCAAGATATGATTTTGTACAGTGTTACTACAATCATATTAAATGGCCTTGGCCTGTAACTCACTTTGTTACAACTGAATATTGCTATGGATGTGGAGAGGAGCTACATACGAATGATGCACAAAGACCGACGCATTTAATGCTAGCCATGACTAGAACTGATATTGCACGTCTCAACGCGAAGCGTTGAGTTGTGCTTTACTCTCACTCTCTCAAGGTCAAGCAATTATCTCGGCTTAAATTGCTTTTATCCGATCCTTTTGGACTTTGAGTATTAAATGAGTTGACAAATATCAACAATAACACTTTTTTATGACAGTAGATACTTTTAAAAAACACTATTTTTGCTAGATAGTAAATAAAAAACCGTTTTGAAAAACTATTTCAGTGGACGTCGGGTTGTCTGTTTGTTCGGATGATGTATGTGGTCACGATATCGCCCAAAAAACTTCACTTTTTGAGTCATTTTTTTTTTCATCCGCTTCAGTATCATTCTGAGTAATAGCCTATTGAAAATTACCGTCTAATTCAATCAAGTCATTTTTGTCATAAAATGAGCGTTGAGACGTGCACTTTTGGATTTTCCAAAATTTTTATAAATTGGTTTAAGATTCGAAATCATCTAATTTTTTTGTGTCCGCATAATACCTAATACATGGTGCCCATGACGACTGCCAGTTTTGATTTATTGTTAGCAAATTCTGTAATACATTCATTGAATATATTAGTCAATTCATTATGACAACTCTTAAATATTATTTTAGGTATAATACCTTTCTGTTGTTTTTTTGTTACTATTTGTGGTTTCATTTATAGTAGGTTCAATTATAGCCTTTATTATTTACTTGATTATTTAGTAACTGTCACAGCCACCTATTTTTATATTATTTTTTATTACAAGTACAATATTAACGACTGACAAATTATGTAGAAGATCTCAGATTTAACCAGCATGGGTTTCGACCAGGAAGGAGTACCACCAGTAATCTTCTCTGCCACATGGCTCATCTGGTGCCGACGGTGGATGGTGGGGGGCAGACTGATGCTGCTTACTTTGACTTTAGAAAAGCATTCGATTTAGTATACCTTGGCCCTTTGGGCTTTCTTCTGGTGGTGAACGACCTACCAGAAGTAGTCCAAGACGCGTCTTGTCTGTTGTTTGCTGACGACCTCAAATTATCCCTCGCGATAAAGAGCAGCGATGACTGTGTCAGGCTACAAAGGGACATTGATAGGGTAGTGAGATGGAGCAAAGAAAACCTCTTACAATTTAATAGCTCGAAGTGTGTGACCATCACTTTTTCTCGCGCACACAATCCCTTCTTACATACCTACTATATTGACGGGTCGCCTATGGAACGGGTCACAGAAGTCAAGGACTTGGGAGTAAAATTTAACACTGGTCTGACTTTTCGGGATCACATCATGCGTTGCTGTAAAAGAGCGTATAGAAATTTAGGTTTCATGCTTCGTACGGTACGAGGTTTCACGAATGTGAAAGCTATTATAGCATTATATAATGCATTGGTGAGGAGCCAGGTAGAATGTAACGCAGTCATCTGGTCTCCGCATGAAGCTAAATATAGTCTCATGCTGGAGAGGGTACAAAATAAATTTATAAGATATTTATATATGCGCTATTACGGAGTCTATCCCTTTTACCCGTTAATGTATCCAACCTTATTTATTCTAGGTATGGTAGGATACACCGAGCTAAGGGTTGGGAGGGATCTTGCACTCGCCTCATATATATTTAAAATACTTAGAGGGAAGGTGCATAATGCAGTTGTTTTAGGCCAGGTGAGTTTATGTGTTCCGGACAGGTACGTGTGGCGACGACGCACAGACAGGTATTTGACCCTAAAAGCTGGCCAAAATCGTTTTTTTTATATTAGTTCTACTCCCTCTAAGCCATTGTTTCCTAAAACAAGGATAACCGCTCCAAACAATAGCAAAAAACACAAAGTGCTAGCCCCTTCCAGTAC
Organism: Phlogophora meticulosa; assembly: GCA_905147745.2. Lineage (NCBI taxonomy): Eukaryota > Metazoa > Arthropoda > Insecta > Lepidoptera > Noctuidae > Phlogophora > Phlogophora meticulosa. The sequence goes on along the minus strand of LR990524.1, from coordinate 1,066,470 downwards.
GTCGTCGGCTCAGTCGAAAGTTACCGTTCGCCAAAAGTGTTCGTGTGATTGTTCGATGCGCTCAGATTTCGTTGTTTTAAAATATTTGCCATCTTGTAACTGAACGATTTTGTGTTGGTTTTCATTATGGATTGTGCACAACCAGGTATGTATTTTATTTGGCACTTACTTTTAACAAGTAATCTATAGCTTTTCTTAATTTATACCCTTGAGAAGTAAGCCCCAAGAAACTGCTTTTAAAAAACACATTTTGGAAGATCAAAGGGAGTTTTAATATATTTCTCATCATTTCTAAGCCAAAATTGTAATGATTAGCTTTAGAATAGACCTTTAAGGATGTAATTAAGTACGAAATAGCCGCCCCAAAGTGCCCCTCTATTTTTGGTGATTTTTTTCCCTAGACACGCTCGATACTCAGTAATTGAAGTTTTACTTATATTTGGTGTATTTTTGTTATAGGCTCTTCTGGAATGCGAGTTATGACTCGAAATGATTTGTTTAATATAATGGAACGCTCAAATACCTCAACTTTTGATGAAAAGTTGCAATGTATGGAGCGGGAACTGCTCAATCAATATGCAGAAAATGACCAAAATATTGCTGATGTAAAGCAAAAACTATCGATCTAAAGATTTTTTGAGAGCATTTTACATGTGGCCTATAGATTGCCCGTAAAAAATGGAACGTTCGCCTTACTGCCGAGGAAAAGCAAGCAGTGGAAAATAAAAAAAAAGAAATCCAAGATAAGTTCCGGGAGAAACTCGGTCTGGTGGTGGATATACCAAAAGCCAACTTTGGAAATACCAATGACGGAAACACTAGCAGACGTTTTTTTGAAAATTTCGAAGTATCAGCGACAATTACGGGGATAGACGTAAATTTAATTTATAGATTAAAAGTGATTTTGGACACATTATGCTGTGGTTTAAAAATAAACTGCGAGATGTTTGAAAGATATTGCCAAGAAACGGCAAAGTTGTACGTTTCTTTGTATAAGTTTTACCCTATGTCTCCGACATTGCATAAAGTGTTGCGTCATGGGGCTTCAGTGGTAAGGGAAGCAATTCTTCCCATTGGACAACTGTCCGAAGAAGCGGCAGAAGCCCGCAACAAACACATTAGGATGTTCCGGCTCAACTACGCCCGAAAGTTTTCCCGGGTTGATTGCAACGCAGATGTTTTTAACAGGCTCCTCTTAACTTCCGACCCTGTCCTGACGGGCATGAGGAAGAGGAAGAATAAAAAAAATCTGTCACTTTCGCCTGATGTTTTAAATCTGTTACTAGAAAGTGACATTTTAAATTTAAGTTTTGATGAAGACGACGAAAATGAAGAATAAATGCTTGTATATATTACATACGCTTTTTTTTTACCTTTTCCAAGCTAAAACTAAAATAAAACATCGTTTGACAGCCATTAGGCGTACCAAATATTTTTGGCCAACTTTTAGGACCAAATACCTGTCTGTGCGACGGCAGCCACGACAGCTGGTGAAACCGCGTGCTAGGACCAACCTTCTGAAGGAGGCGCCGCTGACGCGTGCACTCCGCACGCTCAACCTCATAGCGAGTGAGACAGACCTATTCTGCTGTTCTCTGAGTGAATCTACCCGCTGTAAAATGCAACGTGAACTAATGGCTTTTTCTTATCGCAAGCGGAGTTACCAAGAGATAACGAAGACCGTTGCAAGCACTACGCGAGATAATAAACGTCCTAGGTTAAGTTCTGTTTCAACAAAATGTTACGCTTGTGGATAGCTTGGTCATAAATCTTTTGAATGTTTCAGTCGATCGCATGACAAGCAACAAACAACTCTGACCTCTGAGCGCCCCAACACGGCCGTTGCTACGCGGGGCCCTGTGACTTGCTACAAGTGTGGTGTTGAGGGTCATGTGGCATCGCGGTGCTCAAAAACAGGGCCAGTTGCGAGCAGCAGCACACAGCCCGCCGCCGCACCCAGCGTTGTGAAGCGAGTGGATGTGTGCGGTATGAAACCTGTCATAATATTAAGGCAGCAGCTGTTCGATGCCTATTGGGGACTCGGCAATCTTGAGAGGCAAAGAGAATTGATAGTGCGATATACACACGAAATAAAGCCTAAATATGGATACTCCTACACAAGATTTTAGAGCTCTTAACACCGCCTTTTATTTTGAAGTTAGTGGATCCAAAATAAGGACATGCATACTTTTTTTCAAATCCACTCTTAGCTTGAGCAACAAAGCAATAAAAACCGCACTTTTGAAAAAATCTGAATCAGGTGTTATTCAAACTGATTTGAGAGGAAAACACGACCATCATCCAACTATTGACCCAGAAGTTAAACAGAGCGTTATAAATTATATAAATTCTATTCCAAGGGTTGAGTCCCACTACTTAAGATCGCAAAACACGAGAGAATATATTTCAAGTGAAAAATCATTGGCCGATATCTATAGAGACTACAAATTATACCGTGAAACTAATGGTTTACCTGTTGCCACGCCTTCCACATTTAATAGGATATTCAATACCGAATTCAACATTTCATTTTTCATACCGAAAAAAGATCAAAGATTAGTTTATAATAATATATATCGTGGATAATGATATCATTATTAATTAAAGCTGCTCGATAATAAATCTAGTAGTGGGGCAAACGCCGTGACGTTATTTTCTAATGGCGGCACGTGGATAGAGTCGTTTTGCAAGATGGAGATTCTCGAACGGACACTTCGCATCCAGACGCGGTCCAAGTCACTTGTCCAAAACGAAACTGTCAGTTTGCCTAGTAACAAGATTGTTAGCTGTCATTTTGTTTATAAAAGTGTGGTTATATTTGCACTTGGTGTTTTAAATACAACGCCCCTACGAAATGGACCCTTTACCACCGAACCAAGATGGTAACGACCCCATCGCTCCGCCATCGCTGACGTCGTCATATATATATTTCTTTTCACTTTTCTTTTAAGAAATTGCACCTGCCACTGTTTGTCTCTGCATCACCCAAAGGTTGACTGGTAGAAAATGCCTATGGCATTAAGTCCGCCTCTGTACATTTGTGTGCTTAAAGTATTAAATAAATAAAATAAATAAATAAAAGATCAGTGTGATCTGTGCGAAAGGTATAAGAACTCAGACGGAGAAGAAAAGCAAAAGTTAAGCCAAGAATATGAACAACACCAGCGAGAAAAGACTTTAGCAAGAACTGAAAAAGAGTTTGATAAACAGAGGAACGATGGTACCATCGTAGCAGTTTACGACCTGCAAGCAGTTATGCAGATTCCAAAAGGACAAGTATCCCTGTTCTATTATAAATCTAGGATCAACTGCCTCAATTTTACTGTTAGTGATCTAAGGGCAAGAGACGTCGTGTACTACTTTTGGGACGGAACAGAAGGAAACAGAGGAGCGATTGAAATTGGGAGCTGCATACTTGAATTTATTAAATCTCACATAGACCAGAATTCCAATAAAGACATTAACGTAATTTTTTACTCTGATAATTGTGGCGGTCAACAAAAAAATAAGTTTTTGTTGTCTGCCCACAAATTTTTAATACGCGGTCATTCCCAAAATGAGGGTGACAACGTTCATAGTGTGATCGAGAAGCAAATTAAAAGATATTTGCTGTCGAGCCCAATCTACATACCAGAGCAGTATAAAACATTGATTGGCACCGCAAAAAAGACTGGAAAACCTTACCGAGTCGTAGAAATGACTCACAATAACTTTTATGACGTAAAAGCTCTACAAGAATCATGGGGTACAAATTTCAACATAGACGAAGAGAAAAATCAAATCAAGTGGCATGACATTAAGGTTTTACGTGTTGAAAAAGAGCACCCTGATTTTTTTTTCTACAAAACGTCATTTTCAGACGAAGTTTACAAGAAATCTTGCGTACGAAAGAGAGGTCTCCGTGCAAGGGGCAACGGATCAGCAACAGATTCGATATTTTCAGTTGGCTTAATTCAGGCATATACTGAAAAACTTGCGCTATCGGATGCAAAAAAAAAGACATAAAAGAATTGATTGATAAGAATGTTATTCCAAAGTCCTATTATGATATACCGGCTTTTTAGGCGGCGCGCCTATGCCGTAACGCCCTCGCGGAGCCCTATATCCAGCGTTAAAAAAAAAATATAAATAATATAGATAAGAGTTCCGGGAGTTGGGACTTTTTTATTGGAAATTTTCTCCTCTTTAAGGATCTTTTTTCAAATTTCCTTAAATATCATTATTTTAAAAGTTATTAACGAAAAACTAAATACCTTTTTTTATCTTATTTTGTTATAACAATCGCAATTTTTTATGTGCTAATATACACATAAAAAACATTTTTCTAGACGTCATTCCGAATCGAATGAGCTATGGCACATATTTTTAGGAGCTTTATTTCTATTTAACACGTTTTTGAACTTGTTGCCTAGACTATAACGCATTCAGAACTTCGCAAGTTGGTCAAAGAGATGACAACCAAAGTGACCCACTGGACAAAATAAAAAAAAATAAAAAAAAGAGAAATTACTCTTTACTAGAACTAGAGAAGATACTTGCTGAGGATTAGAATTGATTGAAGATGTAGAGCAAGAACTATTTCTTTATATTTTTATCTTTATTAACTATTTTTTATTTAATTCTCTTACTGCTATACTTTATTAAGTGCAATTTTAGGTTCCTTGATGGTTGTACCTATCTAACTACTAGTAATACCTACCTACCATGTTAATGTTGCTGCAATAAAAATAAAATAATGTCTGAACTTCTTTACAGCTTCCACCACTGCAAGTGCCTCCAGTTCATAGCTTGAGTATTTGCTTTCAACCTCAGTCGTCTTATGACTTAAGTAATGCACAGGATGTAACTCACCATCTGAATGTATTTTTTTTTTTTTAAACGTTTCTCCACACTAGGAATATCTCCTGTATCGTGGGTGAGTTTACAAACATTTAAACTCACATTCACAAACAGCCAGACCCGGAACAATTACCGGTAGGTCATACAATTTTTTGTTCCGTGCGGGGATCGAACCCACAACACGCGGCGCAGCAGCCGATGGCTCAACCACTGCGCCAACCGTGTCGTCAAATTGCAGTAGTATCGCAGCCCAAGCATGACATGATGCGTCAGTGTGTAACTCTGTTGGTAAATTGGGGTTGTATATTTTCAATACAGGATCACTGGTCAGCTTTTGCTTCAATGTATTGAAAGCACATCTTTGCTCTTCTTAAAATATAAATGGGACATCCTTCCTTAGCAAGTTTGATAATGGTCTTGCAATCTTGGCATAATCTTTGATGTATTTTCTGAAATAAGATGATAAACCCATAAAACTCATGACTTGTTTAATAGTTTTAGGTTCAGGATACCTTACCACTGCCTGAACTTTCTCTGGGCTCGGCCTAACCTCCCCCTCCTTGATCAAATGACCTAAATATTCTATCTCCCGACTAATAAGTTTCGCCTTTTTCCAATTTACCTCAAGCCCATACTGTGAAGCTACTGCTAAAACTTGACCGAGTCTCTCCAGCGCTTGACTCTCACAATCTGCTATGATAACAATGTCATAGATAAAGATAACCATGAGGCCACTCGCTATCAACTCTCTGAAAATAATGGTGACAAACCTCATAAAATATTTGGGCGAGATAGACAATCCAAAAGGAGCACGTAAAAATTCAAACTGTCCATGATGAGTACTAAAAGAAGTATAGGGTACAGATTCTTCGCTTATTCTAAGATGAAAAAATCCATTTTTGAGATCTAAAATGCTGAACATCTTGGCGTCTCTCAACTTATCAATTAAGTCATCTATAATAGGCAATGGGAATTCCTCTTTTTATTTAATTATCGGTAGTCCACACAAATGCGGGTCGATCCATCCTTTTTCTAAATTAACACTAACGGGCTAGAATATTCAGAAAAACTAACCTGTACTATTCCCTTCTGTAACCACTCGTCTACCTGTTCCTCTACTATCCTTTGTTCCATGTGCGATATTCTTCGGGGCCGCTGAGCTATTGGCACCTCATCTTGTAAAACAATCTTCCTTTTAATAGGGGCTTCTTTCATCTGAAGGGGCTGGTACTCTTGAACCAGCTGCCTTACTTTAGTCTCAGGATTGAAGATGTGGCCTGTAACATCAACATCAGTCACACAACAATTCACCCGCGACAACCATTCATCTCCTTGTGTAAACAATAACACACAATCCTCACGGACTACCATGACAACATTCTGTAGGAACTCTTGTCCTATAATCAACCTATAGGGCATTGACCCATTCGGTACTATGTGAAACACCACATGCGATAACACTCATTAACACTGTTCATCAATAACAATACAAACAACAATTTTTCCGTACACGGAAATTTCAACTCCTTCCACAAGTCTTCCGCTATAAGTTGACATCACTACCCGTATCTATTAACGTACGGATTGTTTTATCACAAATTTTCACCGATTTTACAGCTTTATTTTCGTTATTTCGTTGCCGGTCATATTGTTGATTTACTTGCACATGACGTCGCTGTCACTTTCCGATTTGACATTTACATCATGGCCGCACGCGCCGCTCTGATTGGCCGCTGATGTTGCTCCGAACATAGCCGAATGTTTCGTCGGGCCTGCGTCGCGTCGGACTGCTTTACCGACGCCGTCAGGCGCGATTGAACCCGCTGGTTGGCCGCTCCGTGCGACTGTTTTACCGACGTAGTCTTCGTACCATCCGAACCTCCGCTGCTTCCTACGCTGGGATTGGTACACCGCGAACTGATATGGTCGAATTCGTTACACCGTGTCATGATGCTACCGCCACCTAGCCTGGGCTTTTGATATATAAGTTTGTACCTCTGAATTTAGTTTATGACGCTTGCGCAGTGTTCGCCCACGCCAAGCCGTATCATATTCATAGGCTTCAGACCGTCCAGAACCGATTCCTGCGCAGAATCACGGGAGCCCCCTTCTACGTCCGAAATGAGACTCTCCATGTAGATCTCAAAATACCCACGGTGAAACAGTTCATGAAGCGACTCACCCAGCGCTTCATGGACTGTTCTACCGCTCATCCTAACCCCTTAGTGTCATCGGCCGTCCGATACACTCCCTCGCGAATAAGTACAGTTCGAAGACCGAAACACACACTCACAGAGCCAGATGATCCTATCACTCTCCTCCAGGAGAGCGATAAGGCCACCAGCACTGTTCGCAAACAAAAACGGACATTCCGTCCTCGCCGCCGAGGCCCGTCGCGACGACCCCGTCAATGCCCCCCTCCCGACCCTTTGCTAGAGCCAGCCCGCGAAGCTGAGCCGATTAATGTTTAAAATGTCCCTAAATAATGGAACAATCAGATCCAGCCTGTCCCTTGCTGTCCTCTTCAGCGACGTCCTAAGCCGAGGTTCGTACCCCGCAGGGGGTGCCCTTAGCGATAGTCGCTTAGCTTATAAGTTTTTATGCCTGGCTGGAGGCCTTAATTTTAATTAAGCCCCCCACAGGAAAGTTCGGTTGAGCAGTAAATATCCCTAAAGGATAAACTGCGAGATGCCCATTCCAAAAAAAAAAAAAAAAAAAATTAGTTTATGGTTTATGCCTACCGCTGGTACTACACACGTCTCAATTTATATTCTTATAAAAGTTAATTAATAAAAATATTAAAAACTAATAACAAGGTTTTATTATTTAATAAAACTTGACATGGCGCAGCCGGTCTGTGAGTGAAACTGAAGAAGGATGCTGTTGACATGCCCAGATTCTCGGCACGCGGTCTAGAAAGCAACGACGAACCGCCATTTCCAATAGATCAACAGCACGAGGCACCATTTCGAGGCTTCCCTCGGACGCCACGCAGACGTCCAACAGTTTTACAACCAATTTTGGAGGCCAACGAACTCGACCACGACGAAGAAAGTGTGACCATGGAGTCATCAATGTGACCACCAGCGGCCCTCTCTTTTGACGGCAATTTGAAGGAAAATTGGCGAAAATGGCGACAACGCTTCGAGCTGTACCTAAAGGCGACTGGACTCGACACAAAGCCGGCTGAACGACAGGTAGCAGTTCTACTTCACGTGATTGGTGATGAAGCGTTGGATAGATTCGACACGTTTGGATTGTCAGACGACGACAAAAAAGTGCTACAAACAGTGATAGACGCGTTTGAGAACTTTTGTACGCCAAAAGCCAACGAGATTGTAGACAGACATATTTTTCTCACGCGAAAACAACTGCCGGGTGAAACATTTTCGTCATTCATCACGGACCTGAAAAAGTTAAGTAGTGTGTGTGGTTTCGGTGAGCTCCGCGACAGCTTGATCAAAGACAGTGTAATTTGTGGCATAATTGATCAAGAACTCAAAACAAAACTGTTGCGCGAGGACAACCTAACCCTTGACAAGTGCATCGACATCTGCAAAGCTGCTGAATTGTCTCAATCACAACTAAAGACAATTGAAGCAGAGGCCAAAGTCAACTTGGTCAAGGTCACCGCAAACCAAAATCAACAAAAACAAAAGAAAAAATCAGAACGAGACAGCAGAGAGGGGCGTCGCAGTCGTTCCCGCCAAGCAGTTCCAAGAGGTTGAAAAAATGGAAAAAGTCCTTCAGACTGGGTTAACCAATTTGTCATTGTAAAACCAGATGGTTCGTTGAGAATTTGCATTGATCCAACTCACTTAAACAAAAGTATTAAAAGAGAACATTTCAAAATTCCAAGCTTCGAAGAATTATGCTCCAAAATGGCTGGTGCCAAGATTTTTTCGACGTTGGATGCGGACAAGGCATTTTGGCAGATACAATTAACAGAAAAAAGTTCACATCTTTTAACATTTAATACACCTTATGGTAGATACAGGTACTTGCGAATGCCATACGCCTACGGCATCACGTCTGCGTCAGAAATTTTTCAATCGATTTTTCACCTGTTTTTTGGCGATCTGGAAGGTAATTTACGTAGATGATCTCATGGTCTGGGGCGAAAATGAAAAAGAGCATGACGAAAGGGTAGAAAATGTATTAAAAAGGGCAGAAGAATGGGGAATCACATTTAATTTAAAAAAGTTTACATTCAATGCTGACAAAGTCAAATATGTTGGGCATAATTTTTCAAAAGAGGGGATAAAAGTAGATGAAGAAAAAGTAAAAGCTATTACAAACATGGAACGCCCTAAAATTAAAAAGGAATTAGAATCTTTTCTTGGAATGTTAGCGTATGTAAGCAAGTATATTCCGAATGTATCACAAGAAACTGCACAGTTGAGAAATTTGATAAAAAAGGACGTTTCATGGTTGTGGGATGAGAATGTTGAAAAAAGTTACCAAAGATTGAAAGAGATTTTAATAAAAAATCCGGTGCAATATTTCGATGTAAACAAACCTGTGACTTTATCTGTAGATGCATCAAAAGATGGTTTAGGATGTGTGTTATTACAGAATAATTTGCCAGTTGCATATGCAAGTAAATCTTTGAATGAGACTGAAAAATCGTACGCTCAAATAGAAAAGGAAACGTTAGCGATTTGTTTTGCGTGCGAAAGATTTTGTCATTACATTTACGGTAAAAAAGTAGTTGTTGAAAGTGACCACAAACCTTTAGAGTTTATTTACAAAAAGTCTTTGAATGAATGTCCAGCAAGGTTACTGAGAATGAGGTTAAAGTTGCAAAAATACGATTTAGAGATAAAATATGAGCCTGGAAAAGAACTTTTATTAGCTGATGCATTGTCTCGTAACTATTTGACAGTTGAAACAGAAAAAGATTGGACATAAGGTCAGTAAAGAACGTGTTACAGTGCTTAACTGTGCCAACTCCACTGGAAATCATAAACTACCACTTCTTTTGATAGGAAAATCAAGAAAGCCAAGAGCATTTAAAAACGTAAAAAAACTTCCACTCTTCTACAAAAGTCAACCCAAGGCCTGGATGACTTCAGCTTTGTTTACCGAATGGTATGATGAAGTGTTTATTCCTGAAGTGAAAAAGCACCAAAAATCGGTGGGAAAAGAAGGCAGTAAGGTGCTTTTAATTGTTGATAACGCACCCACTCATCCTACAGCAGAACTGTTGGAAAGAAAGAATGGGCAGTTTAAAATGATGTTTTTGCCTCCCAATGCTACAAGTTTGCTGCAACCCATGGACCAGTCTGTTATTGAAACAATGAAGCGCCATTACAGAAGGCAACTGCTGAGAAAACTGCTGATCGAAGGTGCTGAAGATGAAGAATTGGTTTTGGCAAATCATAGCAAAATAAATTTAAAGGTTGCTGTTACATGGTAGCGGAAGCTTGGAGTTTGGTTACGGCAGTGACGCTAAGACGTGCGTGGAATAAACTGAAAGGCCTACCGTCTGAGAAGAACAAAAAAAAAGAATCTGAAGAAAATGAGAAACAAGAAAATGGAGAGGATGATGATGATGAAGATGCGTTGTCACTAGAGGAAATAAGAAAACTGATTGCAAAAATTCCTGGTTGTACAGAAGTAAGTGCTGAAGATGTAGGAGAGTGGATGGTTTGTGACACGTCTGACCCTGGTTTTCAAATTCTCAATGACGATGAAATTGTTGTAAGTGTGAGAGAAGATGTGGATTGTGGAAGTGGAAGAAGAACTTTCTGCTGATGTTGAAGTAGACGCTGGACCATCAGCTAGTGAAGCATTTGCCGGCCTCGAGACTGCTTTGAAGTGGATGGAGCGTCAGCCCGAGTGTGACCACTTGCAACTGCTCACCGTCAAGCGAATGCGTGACCTGGCTGCCCGAAAACGGTTGAAGACCGCAAAACAGCTTACATTGACGGAGATGTTTAAAAAACAATGATTTTTAATTCTAAACTTGTACATAAGTACAATTTATTTATATTTAAAACATGTGAAAATATCATGTTTCTTTCATTTAATTCAATAAAAAAATAGTGCAATATCAAAACGTAACTTTTTTTCTCTCCAATGGCAATTTAAAAAAAAAAACTCCGATTATCCGAATATTTGATTATCCGAATGGGTCCCGGTCCCCATTAATTCGAATAATTGGAGTTCTACTGTATTGTAATCTGGCATAATGTTTTTTGAGTCACTGTTATGCCCGTATTTCCAAAACCATCTAAAATTATTTACTAGCGATCATCAGCACGGTTTCGTTAAATCACGATCCACAAGTACCAATCTAGTCTCTTTCACAGAACTTTTAATTGAAGCTGTTGACTCTGGTCACCAAGCCGACGTCATCTATACTGACTTCAGTAAGGCCTTTGATAAAGTTTCTCATAAAATCCTATCCTGTAAGTTGCGTGATTATGGTATCACTGGCGACTTGCTTGAATGGGTGATCTCATACTTGACAGGTAGATCTTTTTTCGTAGTGATAAATGGTTATCAATCTAGCATTAGTTATCATATAATATATCATCCGGAGTCCGGCAAGGCTCTCATTTAGGGCCGATATTTTTCAACTATTTTATTAATGACATTCCAAGCTGTCTGTTCGCTGATGATTTAAAATTTCTAAGAATTGTTGAATCTGACATAGACTACACTTTTACAGACGGACCTTAATGCTCTTATTCAATGGTGTAAAAATAATGAAATGTTTTTGAATTCGAATAAATGCTACCACGTAAAATATACACGAAAGAATAATCCATTAAAGACGGAGTATTATATAAATGAGAACAAAGTTAGTGAAGCGGACACTATAACTGATCTTGGCGATCTGTTTGATCTAAAACTTACCTTTGCACCTCATCTAGATAACATTTCTAAAAAAGCGTCCAGGATGTTAGGTTTTGTGATTCGACAATGCAAAGTTTTTTTTCAAATTGAAACCAATATCATACTTTATCAGAGTTTATTACGTAGCATTTTAGAGTACATATTGCAGTGTGGTGTGGCGGCCACACTACGCCACAAGTAGTTTGCGCCTTGAACGCGTACAAAAGCACACAATTTTTGAAGTGTGTGTCCGATCTATTGTATTTTTTCAGGACTGTGTTAATGTTGTGTTTATACGTAGTATGTAGTTTAGAGTAGTAAGTTATTATTGTTGTTTCTTTTTTATGTTCATGCGGTGTTTACCTTTAAGTAATTGTTGCACTATTTTATGTTTAAATGCTCGTTTTACTATAGTTTGTATGAGTGTAAACAATTGTCGGTAGACCTAATAAATAAAATAAAATAAAATGAAAATATTTTAATAAATCAACGTATTTAACAAACCTTTAGTTTTATTTAAGCTATCATTATCTTATATTTGTACATTACGTATATAATAACATAGTCATATCATTATAATGTTAAATTCATTATTATATCAATGTAACATCATCACGAGATGTACAAAATATTGTATTTAAGATACAAACTGTAATCACACAGACAGAAACAGCTCGGTTAGCCTATTTTAGTTATTTTCACAGCGTTATGTCTTACGGTATGCTGTTATGGGGCAAAGCCTCAGACATTCAAAATATATTTGTGCTACAAAAACGAGCTGTTCGCGCAATATACCAACTAGGGTCCAGTCTCCTTAAGAGATTGGTATTCTCACAGTGGCTTCTCAATTCATTTTTGCCAACATAATATACATTAGTTAAAATATACATATGTGCACTAAAAACAGTGATATCCACAATTATAATAACAGAAATAAGCCCAAACTATATGCTCCTTTCCACCGGCTTCATAAGGTCCAGAGCTCATTTGTGGGGCTCGGTATCCGCTTTTATAACATGCTACCACATTCTTTGCTGGATTTACCATTTAACGCGTTTAAAGCTAAAGTTAAATCAAACCTTTGTTCCAAAGCATATTATTCGATCAACGACTATTTAGAGGACAAGAATAGTTGAACGCAGGACAATGTTACTATGTTCTTTTACTGTTTAATAGTTCTTTATTTTTGTGTCTGTTTCCTTTACTGTCCTTATTTTTATGTTATTGACATGATCCTCTCATTACATTGTGTAAATGAGTTGTATTGCATTATGTGGTGAACTAGCAACCAAATTTATTTTATTTTATCTGTGCAACCGACAGCAAGTTCGTCATGTTCACTTAGATGTCACTGCTAGCGGTAGCGTCGGGGGTCGGTTTACCCCCTTCCCTCAAATATGGCGAGGGGGGTAGTGGCTGATTTTTGCGTTATACTCGTGAACGGGTGTTGCCTGTGGTGACTGGTCGTCTTGTTGGCCATGGTTTTTAATTGTTATTGTAATATCAATTAACCCCTTACCGCATAACTACCCAAACATGGTTACTTATTTTCAAACGTTCAGAAATAAAAAATGACGTTTTTTTACCCTTAACCCTTTATCGGATACTGTATCAAATATGATAGACTACGAGTTTTCACAGATAAATAATTTTTGAGCCCTATATACAACGTGTTGATGGCTGAAAACTAGACTATGATTGTATCCGAACACGAAAAATATATTGGCAGATTTCTATCTTGTCTGCGGTTTGTTATTTCCGTCACCGAATATTTCAAACCGCCATTTCTGACTGTGAGTGCGGTTTGTAGATTGGAAAAACCGATTTTTGCAAATTTTTGCTCTAGCTAAAATTATTTTTGTGTTTTGCGAGTGAGTAAAATGGATCCTAAGAAGTTTTACGGAAAAACATGTAAGTAATATCAAACACTTCTTGACGAAAAACAGACTAGAACTTTGTATCTGAAATGATACTATATGCAGGTAGGATAGTCATACGTTTTTCAAATATGATACTTCATGCATTAGAGTTTGTACCAGTGCTTGGTCAGATATGAGACTACATGCAATACGGACATCGTACAGTGTTACTAAATGATTTATAATGATTGATGGTGAGAAAGTAGAACAAGTGAACGAGTTTGTTTATTTGGGAAGTTTTACATTGTGGGCATTTGTGGGTACATCCTATGTAATAAAAAAATATGTGGGTGTTTCCGTTTTCATCCCAAGTTTTCATCCCACGAATATTTTATTCCGTTTTCTACCCAAATCTTAGTCCGTGTTCTACCCACAATCATAATAATAGTTGTTTTTTCCGTATTCTACCTAAAATATATTCCGGTTTCTACCCACTGCAGTTTATAATTGTTTTTTTGTACAGACAGAAAAATAATCTTAAACTATTTAAACTTTGTATACTTATAATTTGATGAATAGGTACTTATTTACGACGTCACTTCCTTGGCACAGACGCGCATACACACACACAGGCACAGACACTATGTCTATTTCATTCAGCCGGAGAGGGAGTGAAAGAGAAAGCAATATTTCTAAAGAATATTGCTAATCTGTTATACCCTTTGTTTCTCTTATCTGTTAGTTAGTCGTAAGTGATCGACAGGAGCATAGTTGCTGTGAAAGTGATATTAAAGCAGTTAAAATGCAAAATCCAGGTCCAAGTACCAGTAAAAACATTGATTCCGAAGTTTATTTTACCCTGTCAAAAAGAAACAAGCCAGTGTTAGTGTGTGGTGGTAGAGAATTCCATAAAAAAAGAGTGAATAAGGACAATTCCATAATATGGCGATGTGCGAAAGCGCCTTCTTGCTTTGGCATTATAAAAACAATGGACAGTGAAATTATTAATAGAAGTGGACACAATAGTAATTGCCATGCTAATTATAACAAACTTTTAATTAAAAACTCTATGAAGAAAATAAAAGAACAAGTCAAATCTGCCGATGGTCGCCCTATTCAACAGATCTACGAAGATGAAGTTTTATTAATAAAAGAACAAGGGTTAGATTTAGATAAGTCTGTTTGGAATTCTTATTTACTGCTGTTATAAACGTTTGGAGCATGTAGGTATTTAGTGTTTTATTTATTTTCAGGGACTCGGCATGCAAGCGGGCGTGATATTCCTTTAGATAGCGATGATGATGACCTGACCGATGATGAAGATTATGGTTTACCGCCCAAAGGCGTAACCATTGAAGAAACAGACTCGGACTACGATTGTTCTGATAAAAGTGAAGATGAAGGGAATGTCACTCAAGATGCATTGGAGGCAATATATTTATCTCGAAGACGATTTTGAATATGAAAGTACGGGAAGTGTTGAAACTATGAATGACATCCTAGAAGCGTCAACATCAACTGGTATAAGGGTGTTTCTTAATTTTCGTGCATATTACACGTCCAGATCAACAATCTTTATTTATTAATTAAATATCTATATTCTTTATAAAGGAAACTAAACAAAACCAAGCTGTGCTTACATGCATGGGATATTTAGGGGTAAAAATAACACAATGACTAAATTATAAATGAAAAACTTTACTAATTGTCATTTCCTTCGGCGTCCATTTACTAGTTTTCTAAACACATTTGCTTTTTACCAAAAATATCCATACTTAGAATAAGCAAAGTAACCATAATAAGAAACTACATGAAAAAATACAACGTTTTAGACCAAAAATATATAACAATAACTTAGTAGTTTAATTAAATTATAATTTTAAATGTTTAACATATTTTTTTTCTGATTACCATCGGTTTGTAAGAAAATCTAAATTATAGTGTGGGTATGACCTTAAATGCGGCACTACTGCCATCTGCTCCCCCGCGCACGTCTCAGTCAGCAAGTAAACGTCATAGTGAGTGCACGCTTGTTCGTGGTAAAAAAATATTTACGTGTAAAGTTTCACGAGAGGCGATTATTTTGGAATCGTTCTCTTTTCTATCGTCCGTATTGTTAAGTGAGTATTTATGATTTTGTTTATTTGTTAGACAATTATCAATTCTATTGATTATTTTCGTAGTTTAAAGTATGCATGAAGTTCGTAATGTTGATATTATTTAAGAAAAAAATAATAAAGGTCTCAAACCTAATTACCTTCTTTCTCACTGCCTTCGTTTACCGTCGTTTTTTTAAGCGATGGTAATGAGGTCAAAACGATGGCAATTAGAATATATTTCAAGACAACTAATCATGATTTTGAATTGTGGTAATATTTTAAATAAGTTATATTTGTCAATTTGTAGTCGCGGATTCTATTCCCACCCGTGAATTCGATTTTTTTTTAAATTAAATCAAGCTTGTGAGTGTATTTTTTAGATTGTTGTATTACTCTCGATTGCTAAGGGTGAACACTAACATTAGGTATTGTATTTTTGCAGATAATTAATAATTAGGAATGCCGAAAAAAACAAAACAAACAATCGAGCAGAAACGAGAGCGCGATCGCTTACAGAAACAAAGAAAATATGCAGAAATTAAAAAAAGATCCTGAAAAGTATGCAGAACTGAAGGCAAAAGAACATGCACGATACCTTATAAAAAAAGAGCAGAACAAAATTAAAAGTGCAGAAAATATGACACCTAGACAATTGAGAGTCCAAAGAAAGACATGGAGAATTAATTCGAAACGTCATTATGAAAGAAAAAAGAAAGAAAAAACTATTCAACAGCTATTAATAGATAATTCTCCACCAACTAGTGATGCTGAAGTAGTCCCAGCAGAACAAGATCCCCTCGTTCTTTCAGCCGTAAACTCCATACCTAGTTCATCTTTAAACTGTTTGGGTTCCGGTAATATTAATTGTCAACTGTGCCTAAAAAAGGATGTTCTTATAAGAAAGCTTCGTTACCGACATAAAAAAGAAATCGGCATTTTAAAACAAGAAATTGAAAAATCGAAGAAACAGAAAGATGCCACGAGAAAAATGTTATATAGAGTAATACACAGTAAGAAAAAGAATGACAATATCTCGACTGAAGAAAAGATTGAACATTTGGTAGAAAACGTGAACACAGAGAAGCGTGAAGAAATTAAAAAGAAACTAATATTTGGTGAGATTCTTTCAAGAAGTGTTGGAGAAGGATACAAGGGCTTGAGAAAAAAAGAAAAAAAACAATTCTCTAATGTGATTATGACTGAAAAAGACAGATTTAAAAAATATAAGCTCTTGTCACAAACAAATATGTTCACAATAAGAGATAAGAAAGAAAATAAAACAGCTAAGACTGAAAACTTGACAGAGCAACTTATTTTGGAATTTTTCGACGATGACGCAGTGACTAGAATAGCAGCTGATAAAAAAGAATATATTACTAAGAACAAAATAAGAAAGCAGAAAAGATACTTAACGGACACATTGACCAATCTGTACAAAAAGTTTGTGCATAATTCGAATGTCAAGGTAACGTATCAAACTTTTTGTAAATATCGCCCATTTTGGGTTTTATACCCAAAAGAGTCCAGTAGAAATACTTGTGCTTGCAAAGTTCACGTTAATGTAGATTTATTAATAAAATGCCTTAACACGAATAGAATACTAAAAGAATCTAACGGGACAGGTATTTTAGAAAGCTTATGCTGCAACGTTAATGTTGAAAACTGTTTGAATCGAACATGTGAAAAATGTCAATCGAAAAATTTAGTTTACGCCGAATTTCAAAATGACAAGAAAATTAAATATTACCAGTGGTGTAATTGCTCTGAAAAGTACTACGTAAGAGATAAGGAGAAAACAAAATTAGTAACAAAAAAAGAAAAATTCTATGATTTTCCACGAAACATTATACTCCAATTAGAAAACGCTCTTGTAGGCTACATGAAACACTGCACTAATATTTTGACTCAGTATAGAAACATTAAAGAGCTTAAAAATAATCTTACTCCACAAGAGGTAGTGGTTCATGTTGACTTTAGCGAGAACTACTGCGTTAAATATAATGAGGAAATACAAAGTTTTCACTTTGGTGGTAGTAGAATGCAGTTATCACTGCACACATGTGTGATCTACTTGATAGACCCAGAAGTTGGGATTCAAAAGCAATATAGTTTTTGCACTATAAGTGAATGTACCCAACATGATGCTGCAGCTATCTGGGCACATTTGATACCGACCATTGGGTATGTTGTGATGGAAATTTCGACCCAAATTGATACAGTACACTTTATTTCCGATAGTCCAACAAGCCAGTATCGAAACCGCTTTATATTTTATATGATCAGCCAACTTTATCGTGATTTTCCGCAACTCAAATCTGTGACCTGGAACTACTTAGAAGCTGGGCATGGCAAAGGGGCGCCAGACGGGGTTGGTGCTGTCCTGAAACGAACAGCAGACCAAGTTGTCCGTTTTGGCAGTGACATGGACTCTTTAGACACATTTTTAGCTTGTCTTGAAAGTAAAGTAAAGATCGAGATTCGCGTTGTCACGAAAAGTGATATTGAGGCAAGAACTTTTCCAACTGCTCTAAAACCCGCAAAAGGAACAATGATGGTGCACCAAGCTCTTTGGGCGTTTGGGTGTTCTAAAATAACTTTGCGGAAACTAAGTTGCTTTTTATGTGATAATCAAGCTATTTGCAGTCACGGCAAGCATATTGGGTATTGTGATATCCCTTATTACGAGGAGATTAATACTAACCAATTTCAGAGTTTCTTGGATGAGAACACTACACCGGAACTTATCGAAGAAGTTAATGATACAGGTTTTCAAGTAACTCATTCTGACCATTCGATAAGCCTTGAAATTCAACCCTCAAGCAGGCTCTACTCACCGAAAGTACAAATACTATCGGATATTAATGTGACTGATTGGGTGAATAGAAAGTTTTACATTAATAAGGAGGATGATGCTAAACTGAAAAAAGATAATAACGCATATCAAACAGACTTTGAAAAATTCATTACGTGTAAGAGTGAAAATGATGCCAAAGAAAACAGAGAAAAAATCATATTTAAAAAGAAGATGAAGCAAAAAAGACTGATTGACTTTTCGAGTGACACTGATGAAGATGATATGAATATTTTCTAATACTAAATATTTTGTATTTTTAATGTCGGATTTTACATTTGTTTAACTTTTTAGTACTTAAGCCTGATTTTAGTTATCGCTAAATATATTTCTGATTTTTGACCCCCTTTATCCAAAGATTATAATTATTATAAATTATGACATAAGACTAATTAAGTTAATTTAGTAGCTGCAGTAGCTGTGGTCAGTGGCAGACGTGTTTTTTGTTATTTATTTTGCTCATATTTTTTTTAGAGCATTAATTTGTGCGATATTGACTCATAATGTGTCTTGAAAATAAGTACAACAAGTACTAAAGTGGTGTGAACTGTTTTGGTGAAAATAATACGCGAGCGCGACATCGCGCAGTCCGAGAACGCCGAGGTAGGCTCCTCCTCACCTTGAGTGAAAGAGACGGGCTGCGAAAAATAAATAATTCGTCTCTGTCGCGCCGCTGTGAACCGCGAAGTGCTTGGCGGTTTGATCATCAAGATTTGAATTTTTGTTCGCGATACCAATAAAAATGCCTAATCATTGCGGCGCTTGTGGTTCGCTCATAAATGATTATTACATGGAATGTGCCAATGATAAATGCATGAAAAGGTATGATATAATCTGTCTCGAAATAAACAAGGATGCGTTTAAGACATACACCCAGTCATATAAAAAGAAATGGTTATGCCCGGAATGTATCAGTGCCAAGCCAAAAGGTCGCAACAGTGAAACCCCGGTCCGCACTAACATACCTAACATTAGTACTACCACTCCTGTTAGCAATGTAACCACTCAGCGCGGAAGTCAGACTCAGTATTCACCCATAACTATAGATTCTGATTCCCTACTACTCGAAGAATTGAGAGAATTTAAAGCTGACATGGTAGCTCGCATGGACAGCCAGGCAAATGCGATATCGCTCCTACTAAATCAATTCTCTCAAACAAAAACCGAGTTGGGCAAGTTAATTAAAATGATGACGGTGCTCGAAGAAAAAGTAGATGCCAAGCTAACTCAGAACAACCAAACCCACGAAATAGCAGCTGATATTCCCCAAAATTCTCCTTCTACATCTTCTTTTGCCGAGGTCGTAAGTCGACAGAATAATTCCAACGTCTCCGAGAAAACACTTCATACCTACATCAAAACGCAAAAGGTAAACAAATGTGAGGCTACGAAGTCTACAGAAATTTTACCGGGAAAAGAATTGTGTAGTACTAGCTCACTGGCGACTAGTGAACCACCTAACGATGAAGCGGAGAAGATCGAATCAGGTTGGACGACTGTTCGAAATAAAAAAAATAATAAGCAACTTAAAGAGGTCAGAGTGGGAACAAATAAGGAGTTGAAGGCAATACAAGTTAGTGATCGCAAAAAATATCTACATGTTTGGCGACTGCATCCGGATACCACTCTTGAAGCCATAGCCGATCACGTGAAAAATGTATGTGACTCAGATGTTCAAATTAAAATTGACAAAATCAAACACAAAATCGAGAGAGATTATTCGTCGTTTGTAATTGGAGTACCGGAAAAGTGTTTCGATAAGTTGAACCAGTCCGAAATCTGGCCAATGAATGCGGAATTCAGTGAGTGGATTTGGTTTCGGAACTCAAACAGAACAAAACCAAACATATTATAGCCATAACATCGATATATTCTATCAAAATGTACGAGGTCTACGAACTAAACTGGATGAATTCCGAACCAACATTGAGGCATTCAATTTTGATTTATGGGCAATAACGGAATCTGGTTGCAATAATTCTATAAGAGATCCTGAAATAATCCCTCCGGGATATCAAATACTACGTTGTGATCGAGCGGATGGTCGGAAGCAGGGAGGAGCGTTTTTAGTGGCCACACACCGATATGAGCTGCGACAAGTACATATCGCGGACGCGTCGATAGACACCTACGTTTTTGAAATGGTTAGTGCAACGGTTTATTTCAAAAATAGATTTTTGTTTTTATGTTGTGTTGTTTACATACCACCAGGGAGTTCTGAGAATGACTACTTGACTTTATTTAGATTAATAGAAAAATTTTCTGATAGATATGGAGAAATAATTGTTATTGGTGATTTTAATTTGTATTCGTGTCCTGTAAATGTTAAAAATTATTATGAATGTTTTGTGTCCTATTGCGAATTCACTCAAAATAACACAGTACCAAACTATCTAGGTCGTCAGTTGGATTTGGTTCTGAGCACAGGTTTTAGCGGGGAGGTATCGGTGGTGGCGGCCGACGACGCGCTCGTGCCCGTCGACGCGCATCACCCGCCGCTCGCGGTCAGCGTGCCCTGTGCGCGCGCGCTCCCTGCACCCGCCGCGTCCGCCCCGCCCGCGCCCTCTGCCGGCGGCAGTCCCGCTGCGCGTAGTGTTAGGCCGCAGTGGAACTTCTATCGAGCCGACTACGAGTTGTTATACTCTATGCTGACTTCCACTGATTGGAGTATGATGTACGACATGCATGATTTAGAAGATATGTTGAATATTTTTTATGATAAACTGAGTAATATTTTAGATAGATGTGTACCCCGGAAAAAGTTTAAACGTGAAAATTCTCGATACGTTTATCCTGAATGGTACACCGCAGATATTATAAGAGATATAAAGAATAAAGCTAGATTTCATAAAACTTTCAAAAAAAACAAAGCTGGATAGCGATTATTCTGAATTTTCAAAGTACAGAGGTCGTATTAAAAAATTAATAGAAATTGCCCACAAAGAACACAAATTAAAAATACAAAATCAATTTTCAAAAGATCCAAAATCATTCTGGCAGTATATTAGGTCCAAACGAAATAGGTTAAACAGGCAAATTATCATAAAGGATGGTCAACATCTTTCGGATGAGGAGTGTGCTCGACAATTTGCGTCATTTTTTGAGTCGGTTTATAATAAAGAGCGGCCGCGGCTGGAGGCGCGGGCGGCGGGGGCGGAGGCGGAAGCGAACAGTGCGCGAGTGCACATCGAGACCCTCAGTCTTCAAGACGTAAGGGAAGCGCTCATAAAGCTCAAGCCAAAGCGCTCATCTGGCCCCGATGGCATTCCAGCTTTTCTGTTCCGAGACTGTGGCAGGGTGCTGGCTGAGCCCCTGCATCATATCTTTAATACGTGTTTAAATCAAGCAAAGTTTCCGCCTAGGTGGAAAATCACGCGAGTGATTCCGGTTCCCAAGGGTAAGGCAGGTCCGGATGTCAGTGGCTACAGACCGGTGGCAGTGTTGTCGACACCTGCAAAAGTGTTTGAGTCTGCCATCCAACGCTGCGTGCAGGCTCAAGTGAGCGCACAGCTATCGGACGCGCAGCACGGGTTCCGGCCGGCGCGCAGCACTGCCACTAATCTGCTTAACTTCATGGCGAGGGTGGTGCCGGCCGTCGATGCTGGTGTGCAGGTAGACGCGGCATATTTTGATTTTAAAAAGGCGTTTGATACCGTCGACAATGATGTACTGCTAATGAAGCTGGCAAACATTGGCTGCACTCCGCACCTACTACAGTTCTTCGCCAGCTACTTGAAAGACCGACAGCAGTACGTTGACTACAACGGTTTCGAATCCGAGCCATACTACACCAGGTCAGGCGTGAGCCAGGGTAGCAATTTGGGTCCTCTCGAATTTATTTTAATGATAAATGACTTACCAGACGTAGTCAAACATAGTTTATGTTTATTGTTTGCAGATGACCTCAAATTGCTGCTCGAGGTCAAGGGTGAGTCGGACTGTGAGAGATTGCAGGAAGACATAGATAGAGTGGTAGAGTGGAGCCATAAAAATAAACTCTTTTTCAACACAGCGAAATGCTCAGTGATGACATTTACGCGCGCGAAGACTGCCTTAGCCTACGAATACAAAGTAGAGGAAGCGCCGATGCAGCGAGTGTCTCAGGTACGAGATCTAGGAGTACTGCTTACCCCGGATCTAACTTTCCGAGATCATATAGTTAAGATTTGCAAGAAGGCGTACAGAAACCTGGGTTTCGTGCTGAGACAGTCGCAGGGATTCACAAACATTACCACGATCAGGGTGCTGTATGACGCTTTGGTAAGGAGTCACTTGGAACACAGTGCGGTGATTTGGGCTCCTCATGAAGCGAAATACAATGTCATGCTGGAACGAGTACAGAATAAATTTACAAGACACTTGTATTTTAAACTTTATGGGGTTTACCCATTTTACCCGCTGATGTATCCTACACTGTTTGTACTGGGTATGGTGGGGTACAATGAACTCAGAGTGCGCCGGGAATTTACACTTGCGGCGTATGCGCTAAAGCTCCTGCGTGGAGTAGCTCATAACCCGGGTGTGCTGCGTCACCTGAAGCTGTCCGTGCCAGATCGGTACGTGTGGAGGCGGCGGCGACCGCCACTGCTGGCCGTGCCTGCTGCCAAAACCAACCTCCTGTCAAAAACACCCCTCATCCGCACAATATGTGTATTAAACGAAGTCCATGAAAGAAGTGACATATTTTCGTGCAATTTGAGTGAATTCGCAAGAATTTTGTTGAATTTTGTTAGCTATATTTAAATATTAATATTCTGTGTTGTCTGATTTTATTTTTTAGATTAAGTTGTTATACTTAGCAGTAAAAAAAAAAAAAGTTTGTATTTTTAAAGTTTTGATTTTTATGTAGTGTGTAAAATATAGGTATTGTGTGTTTTTATGTATTAGGCGTAAGTGGATTTGTCATTTTTATTTCGTGTGTGTTTGCAAACCGCTATTGAATTGGGGTCATCCTGTAATGATAGTGTGTGTATGTTTAATAAATAAATAAATAAATAAATTTTTTAGAAAGGCAAGGAGAAATAGCCTTATTTAATTTTATTTGAGAATAATTATTTTTGTTACCACCAATTAGAATTATAAATGATTAAAAATGTGTGTTAATATAGCATTACCTTCTGTTTGTCTTCATTACCTTCGCACCCCTATTCCTTCACTCTCGAAATCATTACCCTCCCTAACGTTTTCATTACCACCGCACTCCGATTTTTGATATGACCGTAATTTCTTTGTTATCTATAGAAGAAAGGTATAATCCACAAAATATTGAAATATTATCTATATATTAACGATATTATAAAAAACAACAACGTTATTCGACAATAAATTAGAAATTAAGAAATATCATGGAATATGCACGAAAAAAGCGAAACACCCATAACGGACACAAACAGAAAAACAAAGAAACAAAAAAAAAAAAAAAAAGATAAATTAACTTGGACCGACAACACAATTACTTATGACAGCGAAGATGTTGCATTTATGGGCTGCACCAATCTACCTGATAACATAATGAGCCTGGAGACACCAATAGCTTTTTTCAAGTATCTGTTTCCAACTACATAGTGCTATTCATCTCATACATGAACAGAGCAATCTGTATGCAGAGCAGTTGCAACCGGAAAAAGCAAATTCCATAACTTCTGACGACATATCCAAATTTGTAGGAGTTATCATGTACATGTCAGTAGTACATTTACCATCTACGCGACACTACTGGGGTGAAGGAACGTATATCGAAAAGGTAGCTTCTCTCCTTACTTGTAACAAGTTTGAAGAAATCAAACGGTTTTTGCACTTTTTTGATAAAACCAAAGAACTTCCTAAAAGTGACCCAAATTGCGATCGACTGCAGAAATTAAGACCGCTTCTGGACATTTTGAGAGCACAATTATTAACAATCCCTAAAGAAGAGTACCTAGCCATAGATGAGCAAATGATACCCACAAAAGCCAAAACATCTGGTTTTCGACAATACAACGCAAAAAAAACCCCACAAATGGGGATATATTAACTATGTTCTGAGTGGCGCTTCAGGATTCAGCTACGACTTCGACATCTTCACAGGACAACACAAAACCGATGTGCCAGATAATTGTCCAAATTTAGGAGCAACTGGCAATGTGGTTACAAGATTACTAGCCACGGTGTCACAAAATTTAAACCACAAACTTTTCATAGATAATTTCTATACCAGTCTTCCACTCATGGCACATCTGCATGGCGTTGGAATTCTACCATTAGGTACAATTCAATTAAAAAGAGCGAAAGACATTGATTTGCCAAGCAAAAAGGCATTGCTGAAATGTGAAAGAGGTCACTGCATCGAAAAATCCACGGAAATAGATGGAGTTCAACTAAGCGTGACTACATGGGTTGACAATAAAGTCGTAAGTTTGTGTTCTTCCTATGTTGGAAAGGAACCTATGGCTCCTGTGAAACGCTTTTCAAAAAAAACAAAAGCGTACAATTGAAGTTCCTCGTCCAAAATCTGTAGAAATATACAATAAATATATGGGCGGGGTTGATTTATTAGACGCGATGTTGGGATTTTACAGAATTAAAATTAAAAGTAAAAAATGGTATCATCGCATATTCTTCCACTTGGTCGATATGACGTGTGTGAATAGCTGGCTATTGTGGCGTCGCCGCAACAAACAGAAATCTAACAACGAACACAAGGAAGTGTATATGTCGTTGTTAGATTTTAAACTGTACATAGCTGATGTTTTGATGCGGGAAACAGGAGGAGTTTTTACCCCAACTACCCGAGGCCGAGGGCGCCCTGCTCTAGAACATGCCGCTATAAAAAAAAGGAAACGACCCATTGAACTGCCTCCGCAAGAAGTAATACAGGAAAAGTTTATAACCAGTGCGCAAATTTTTTTTGGTGGTTCAATATCAGTAATAGAACACATTTCCATTATTTATTCAATACTTTATTTTTATTTTTTATCCTACTTTAAATCAGCAAAATATGGACACAATCTATTCGTAATAATAACAATGGGCGCGCGCGGCGGCCGGCGCAAGCGGCGGTGTTGCACGGGGGTGGAACCCCCTCCCGGGCGGCAGGGCGGCGCCGCACAGTGGTCCGGATTTACAAAAAGGTGGACATAGAATCGAAAATGCATATTTAACTTAACAAAAAATTGTTTCGTATAGGAAATTTAACGCTGATTAATACTTATTACTACAACTTTTCAAAAAAACTGCTCCTTCACGTCAAAAAAAAATATTGAAAATAAAAATGTATGGGAGAAAATCTATTTTATTTTTTTTCTCCGTTCAGTATCAAAGTATAGCAAGCAAACCTTATATTCTGGTAAACACTTATTGTCCTTAACACGACGACATATAAATTGTTTGCGTATCCCTGCGGCCTTGACGCCTACGATGCTTCAAAGTTTAAAATTTTAATTGCGATTTTTTTCTAATTATTATCGAGTTTTTCAATTATGCTGAATTTAAAATATCATTTTTTAATTATATAAGAATTAAAACATACGCATTCAAGCATTTTGCAAGTATTTGTTTAATTTATTTTAATAAAAAATAGCAATAAAAGACACGTGCTGATTCGTTGTCTATTTGTAACTGACTGAAACGACTCCTGTGATAAAGGAATCATTTACCCCCACCACCGGAGATATCGACGACGCTGATTGGCTGTTTAAGAAGTGGGGTACTAATTTTGTCAGTCACTACTTGCGCGCGTGTGTTTGTTATTTATATCGGTGCATGAAACAATTAAAGGCACTGTTCAAGGCGGGTTCCGGCGCTGAATGCCCAGCGCTGGAACCTACCGGACGATGTACGGGCTCTGATAACCGAGAAGAACGCGTCCGTCCGTGCCTATAGCGCTTTTCCCTGCTCTGCGAACAAAGCCCACATGCGAATGCTACAGCGTACTGTCAGCAAACGTGTGGCGGAGCATAGGTCGGAGAGCTGGGACAAGATGATCAGTGAGCTAGAGCCCAACCACCATGCCTTCTGGAACCTCCAGAGGAAACTCGGGTCCACCGTAGAGGCTACCATGCCTCCCCTCACTCGTCCAGATAAGAGCGTCGCGTTCGACGACTCGGAAAAATCCGAATGCCTAGCCGAAAGCTTAGAGACTCAATGCTCGCTTAGCTCCCAGCCGTTCGACCAAGCTCACCTCTTAAAGGTAGACGCCGAAGTCGAACGTAGGTCCTCGCTCCCTCCCGTCGACAACCCTGATGATCCTCTGCCTCCCGTCACTCCGGACGAAGTGCAAGACATCATTAAAGGGCTCAAACCGCGCAAAGCCCCCGGTAAGGACGGTATCACCAATAGGGTGTTTCAAATCCTCCCCGCGCAACTCGTTATGCTCATGACCGCCATCTTCAATGGCGCTCTGAGCAACAATATCTTTCCTCAATCGTGGAAAGAAGCCGTGGTTATTGGCATCCCCAAGCCTGGCAAGCCCAAGTCTGAGCCCACGAGCTACCGACCTATCAGTCTGCTCAATGTTTTCGGCAAAATCTACGAGAAGCTTATTTATAAGCGACTCAAGGACTATGTCGAGGCAAAGAGCCTGATACCGAACGAACAGTTCGGGTTCCGGCCGGGACACTCGTGTGTTCAACAGGTGCACCGCGTAGTCGAACACGTCAGCGCGGGCTTTCAGAGAGGCGCGCTCACCGGCGCCCTCTTCTTCGACATTGCGAAAGCCTTCGACAAGGTCTGGCACAACGGGTTGTTATACAAGCTATACCAACTCGATGTGCCAGATCGTCTCGTGCTCATCTTGCGAGATTTTCTGTCGAATCGTACGTTTAGATATCGCGTAGACGGTACGCTATCGTCACCTCACCCTATCCGCGCGGGCGTCCCTCAAGGATCCGTGCTGTCTCCTCTCTTGTTCTCGCTGTTCACTAGCGACGTCCCTAGGGGTAGAAAGGCAAGCAAGTTGTCACTCAGGTGCAAATTGCGGCTCTTCGTCTCGGTCATCCGACCAATCATGACATACGCTTGCGCAGTGTTCGCTCACGCCAAGCCGTATCATATTCATAGGCTTCAGACCGTCCAGAACCGATTCCTGCGCAGAGTCACGGGAGCTCCCTTCTACGTCCGAAATGCGACTCTCCATGTAGATCTCAAAATACCTACGGTGAAACAGTTCATGAAGCGACTCACCCAGCGCTTCATGGACTGTTCTACCGCTCATCCTAACCCCTTAGTGTCATCGGCCGTCCGATACACTCCCTCGCGAATAAGTACAGTTCGAAGACCAAAACACACACTCACAGAGCCAGATGATCCTATCACTCTCCTCCAGGAGAGCGATAAGGCCACCAGCACTGTTCGCAAACAAAAACGGACATTCCGTCCTCGCCGCCGAGGCCCGTCGCGACGACCCCGTCAATGCCCCCCTCCCGACCCTTTGCTAGAGCCAGCCCGCGAAGCTGAGCCGATTAATGTTTAAAATGTCCCTAAATAATGGAACAATCAGATCCAGCCTGTCCCTTGCTGTCCTCTTCAGCGACGTCCTAAGCCGAGGTTCGTACCCCGCAGGGGGTGCCCTTAGCGATAGTCGCTTAGCTTATAAGTTTTTATGCCTGGCTGGAGGCCTTAATTTTAATTAAGCCCCCCACAGGAAAGTTCGGTTGAGCAGTAAATATCCCTAAAGGATAAACTGCGAGATGCCCATTCCAAAAAAAAAAAAAAACAATTAAAGGCACTTGTTACTCAACCCTTGAGGAAGCAACATATCTAATTATCCGTGCTGTGTGAAAATTTAGTGAGTTTCGTTATGGCTGCATTTGTAACAAACTTGGACATCTTTATGTTCCTCCGTGTTGAAGGAGACATGAAAAATTGGGCAAGACTCTATGAAGCTATTATTCAACATATCCCAGTTGAGACATGTTCAGAAGATTTAGAAATAATCAAGACCTTTTTGAAGAACTACATCAGTAATATCAGTCGCAGATGGGCAAGTGCTTCTAGAAATCAAAAAACTTTCATGAATAGACATGCTGCGTGGTTACAATCAAATATTAGTTGGCCAAATTGCACTACTGTTAATTTATCCGAGATTTTTCAAGCCCAAGATGAAGTTATCGAAAACATATCGTCAGAAAATACTTCAGTTGACATCGATACTACAGCAGCTGTGATTCCGTCGACATCTAGTACAACGACTGTGGGCACATCTACCGAAGTTCAGATTAGGAAGCCTTTTGTTGACCTCAGCAACAAACAGAAGAAAAGACGTTCAGAGTCTCTTTTGGACTATTCGCCGGAAGAACTTACTTTTGCATTAGTCGAAAGACTTAGGATCGACAAGAAGAATGACTTAGCTTGTGTTATAGACCATGTAACGAAGAACCCTGATAGTGTTGCTATCGTTCAAGCCACATTGTTTAAGAAAAATAGGAAAAAAACTTTTGATGAAGATCATGCTCTTGGTCTTTATACATCACTGAACCTGTCAAAATGGAAATACTTGTGTTTAAGGAAAGCGCTCTGTTAGATTGTGAAGTTCCAGTGTTACCATCGTATCACAAACTCCTTGAAGCTAAAAAGAGATGCTATCCACATGATTTAGAAATTACTGAGAGAGGAGCCAGAGTGAAGCTTCAAGCCCTATTGGATCTAACAGTCCAGAAGATTCTTCAAATTACCGGTACCCACATTGATTCGTCAACTGAAGGATTGAAGTTAATTAGTAAATGGGGTTTCGATGGAGCTTCTTCACAAAGTACCTACAAGCAAAGGAGTGAAGATGTAAACTTCAGTGATTCATCGGTTTTCATGTCAAGTCTTGTCCCTCTTAAATTAGTTTCTAATAATAGCACCATATGGGAAAACCCAACACCTTCTTCAACACATTATTGCAGACCCATTAAGTTCGAGTTTTGTAAAGAGACCGCAGAATACATCAAGCAAGAAGAAGCTGCATTGAAGGAAGAAATAAAAAACATCGATTCTACAAAATGGGCAGGGCTAGAGATTAGTCACGAGCTTCATATGACAATGATCGACGAAAAAGTGGCCAGTATTATAACGGATACTTCATCTGCATCTGCCTGCAATATTTGCCTTGCTAAGCCGACTGAGATGAACAAGCTGTCAGAAGTATTTTCAAGACCTGTTCGAGAAGATGTTTATAAATATGGTCTTTCTACTCTTCATATGTGGATTCGTTGTATGGAGTGTATTCTACACATATCTTACAACATGGACTTTGAGATGTGGACTGCACGAGGTGCTAACAAGCAACTAAAAGCTGCGAAGAAACATTCGACACAAGAAGAATTCAAACAGCAAATGGGAATACTTGTGGATTTTGTGAAGCAAGGCTTTGGAACCACAAACGACGGAAACACAGCCAGAAGGTTTTTTAGAGATTATGAGAAATCTGCCGAAATAACCAATGTTGACAAAGACCTGCTGAAGCATTTTGCGGTTATTCTTCAAACGATTTCATCAGGATGTGCCATAGATATTGAAAAATTCAGGACTTATTGCAGAGAAACAGCTGAGATCTTTGTTGATCTATACCCATGGTTTTATATGCCCGCAAGTGTGCACAAGCTACTCATACACGGTGCAGACATTTGTCATCACTTTGGCCTCCTACCAATTGGCATTCTTTCCGAAGAAGCGGGAGAAGCAAGAAATAAAGAATTTAGAAGAGTTCGTGAATCTCACACAAGAAAATTTAACAGGATAAAGACCAACGAGGACTTGCTCCATAATTTTTTAATTAGTTCAGACCCATATTTATCCCATATTCGACCAAAATACAGCAATTCAAAGCAATTCGATTTTTTTTCAGATGTTAAAGAGCTTTTGTTGTTGCCTGAGGTAGTAACAGAAGAAACCGAAAATATGGATCTACAGGAGTTGCAGTCTGAATATGATCCGTTAATGTAAACGTGACAGATTTAGTGATGTTGTTATGTTAGAATTGAGTTTGTTAGTGGTAGTAGTTAAGTTGTGGTCGTTTGCGGACTACTTAAAATAGTCGTTTTCATGACTTCAGAAAAAGCCCTTTTCAGGGCTAAATCTATTTTTAATTGTTTCTTTTAATATGAGTCACGCTAGTGGTATAACACACAACAATATCATGATTTATCAATAGGAAATATCAACAGATGACAGAATAATCAACAGAAGATTATTTAAAAAAAATAAGCAAAATGCTTATTTTATCATAATATCACGCTTTATATTCCCCGAGCGGTTTGGCAAAGGTGTATACTACAGTATAGTACACTGTAATTTCGCCAGTTATATTTAAGTCCAAAGTGATAGGGGGCGAATCTAAAACAAGGATGGGGCGCGCGGGGGGCTTGTTTTATTAAATTGATATTTTGGATTAATTTTAATAGAAAAACTCGTTAATAATATTAAGATAATTCAACATTAAAATTTTAAACTTTAAAGCATCGTAGGCGCCAAGGCCGCAGGGATACGCAAGCAATTTATATGTCGTCGTGTTAAGGACAATAAGTGTTTACCAGAATATAAGGTTTGCTTGCTATACTTTGATACTGAACGGAGAAAAAAAATAAAATAGATTTTCTCCCATACATTTTTATTTTCAATATTTTTTTTTGACGTGAAGGAGCAGTTTTTTTGAAAAGTTGTAGTAATAAGTATTAATCAGCGTTATATTTCCTATACGAAACAATTTTTTGTTAAGTTAAATATGCATTTTCGATCCTATGTCCACCTTTTTTAAAATCCGGACCACTGTGCGCCGGGCGCTGTGGCCGACAGTTCGCTCATCGCATGCGCTGTCGTGTGACGTCGCGTCTAATCGCTTTCCCGCGCAAGCGCCGCGCCGCACGTGTGTCGTGCTTGTACCTGCCGGTCACGATGTCGGACTTCAGTAACCGCGAGTTTTACGAGATGGTGCGAGTGTATGTACTGAGTGGTGAAAGTTTGCGAGCAGCTCGCAGAATGTATGCGACGGAGAGCATACCTCGAATGCGAGCCCATGGAATCCTTAACCCCGCGGTCCCTAATGAAAGGACCATTTTAGCGGCCACTCAAAGGCTGCTTGATCACGGACAGTTCAGAACCCCGAATCATTGGAATTACTCTTCAAATAACTTCAGGTCACGGCCTAAACATAAAAAAGTCTAGTTCGAACCTGATAAAATTAGCGATCAGTACATTGTAACCCACGAAAATACCTACGCCGCCGCGCCGGCTAATCGAGCGAGCGCACAGCTGATAGGTAGGTACTTACGCGCGTTCCGCTTCGCCGCGCGCCGCCCGGGTAGCCATACAACCACTTTTAAAGTAAACATCTTTCATTAACGATATTTTTATTTTTTTGTACTAAGACGTATCAAAATAAAAAATATATGTTTAATAAAACTCGTTTAAGTTTAATTTGTAAAAATTTGCGCAGTGGATAAAAACTTTTCCTGTATACGACGCGATCGGACACTGGCCTAACTGGGGCGACAAACGGCAGAGATGCAAAAATTGTTCACACTTATCTTACATTTACTGTAGTAAATGCGAATGTTATTTTTGTTTAAACAAAAAAAGGAATTGTTTTAAGAATTTTCATATGGTTTTGCATTAAATTATTATACATAAAATATGAATCTTTTTCATTTAAAAAAATTAATACAACTTGATAAAATATATAAATATAAACGAAAATACTTACCTTAACTGCATGTTGTATCATATATGACGTCGCATAAATCGTTACCTGGACTGCATGTTGTATCAAATGTGAGATTTTGGGTTTCGACTCAATTATTTCGGAAACTACTGATTAAAAAAAAAAAAAATACTGTAAAGCATGTAAATTAATTTGAGCCAAATCTAAAAATCCATGCGGTAAAGGGTTAATATTAGGACAGATCAGGCAACTACTAATCTTCAATAAACATACATGTGCTGCCATCTAGTGTACCGCGTAAAAAAACTATAACCTGTTAAAGTCAGTCGGTGGCAGTTGAAATTTATCGTTGGTATTTGCAAGTTTTTAAAATTCATTTTGTGATTGTGAGTTTTCGTTCGAGCTTCATATCGTGGTGCTAAGAAGACCTATCAAAGGTCCGAAAACACGGAAAGCATGTAGGTAAGTAAAAGTTATATTTTAGCGAAAATCATGCCAAACCTTAGCATGACAAATGTGGAATACTATGAAGTAACGTGAAAGTTAGTTTTCCATATTTGGCATTGTATGCATTAGTATCGGCCTGATTTGGGAATGTATGCAGTGAAGCATTATTTGATATTTTTTCAGAAAAATGGATCCAATACGATTCTACGGTCTTGATATACCAAATGAAAACGAATTTATGCTACCAAGAGTAGGTCAGCGCCAGCCAACACGAAATATACTTAACAAAATTATTTGTTCGGAAGAGAAATTCAGTGAAGTTATTACGAGTTTGCCAAAAAACTTTCATAACTATTTTGGGGGTTACCGAGCACAGAATAAGAAAGTATCTCGAACATTTGCCAGCACAGGAACCGTAGTTCAAGAAAAAAGGGGTGGAGATCATACATCGGCCAAAAATGTGCATAAATTAAGAGAAGTCAAAAGATTTATAGAATCATTTCAGTGCTTGGAGTCACATTATTGCAGATCTACCATTACGAGAAAATATTTGCCATCTACTCTAAACATTCGGAAAATGTGGAGAATGTATTTTCAGAGCAAAGAACTCCAAGTACGTGAATGTTATTTTAGATCAATCTTCAACACATGCTACAATCTGGGATTTGGAAGCCCTCGTACAGACACTTGTTCTAAGTGCAATGAGCTGCTTGAACGCATAAAAAAGTCAACAGATCCAACTGAAAAAGTAAACTTAATGATAGAGAAAAGGGTACACATGCTGAAGGCCAGAGCATTTTATCGACTGCTAAAAGAAAAAAGGGACGATTTAGTTGTGCTTTCTTTTGATTGCCAGAAAAATCAGGTTTTGCCTAAAATATTTGATCAGGCAGCATATTACAGTCGCCAATTATATATATATAATTTTGGAGTCGTAAAGTCGGTGCCAGAAAATACCTTGAACAGGGACAACGTAACGCTGTATACTGGACTGAAGATGAATATCGTAAAGGCGGAAATGAAATAGCGTCAGCCGTCTATAACACGCTTCAAAATACAATGCTCAATGAAAATGTTTAAACTGTTCGACTGGTGGCGGATGGATGCGGCGCCCAGAACAAAAACAGTATTATGGTCGGTATGTGCTCCAAATGGTTAACTCAGGCACCGCACCATATTAAAACAGTCGAACTAGTTTTCCCCATTCCCGGTCACTCGTTTATTCCACCTGATCGGGTTTTCGATCTTGTTGAGAAGGAAATAAAACGTATGGAGACCATTTTAAAACCTGCGGAATACATAGAAATCTTTAATAAATATGGGGCTGTTTGTGATTTTTCTTGAAACGAAACAGAAGCAATGATGTTTATGTAAGAGGGGAGCCTAACTATAACGCTGATATCGGAAGTTACAAGTCAGTTTTAAAGAGAGGAAAAGCATTTATTGACCTGAATCCGGATTTGGTAGAAAAAGACAAAGTTGCAGTAAAGAGAGATAAAATAAAAGATGTTGACGCTCTACTAAAAAAACACTTTGGCGATAATTGGAATTCTAGGGATGATTTAAACTTCTACAAGAAGGTTAGGAATGCTACGAGCAGATAACGAAACTGAAGATTGTGAAGATGAAGATGTCTGTGAAGTTGCAGTGCCTGATACGGACTTAAGAATTTAATTACCAACATAATTGAACTCAATCAATCAATTTACTTACGGACTTACCCACTCAAGCGTTCATGGATAGAAAAGTTTCAAAAATAAAAGTAGCGTAGTACGTCCGGGATACTTGTGTATCCATAGCGTCAAGTTTTAGAAAAGAGTCATCTATGATCAAACTACGATACTTTTTCTGAGTTTTACTTATAGAATTGACAGTTGGTGAACTAGTTTACATACTAAAATACGAGATGGCAGTGTAACAAGGCTTGACGAATGAATATTAAAAAACAAACTTCAGTTCAGTCTAACTTCGTGATAGTGAACAAGTGCTTTTGGAGTGCCAGCAATTATGTCGTAAGTATTTGAGTTTTGTTCATTATTTCTTAGATTATTATACATCAAAATAAACTATATAATTTGTGCTTTATAATTACGTATACATATCACAGATCAAAGTGAAAAATGAAAAATAGAGTCTTAATATCAAATCAAAGTATAGCTGTTTCGAAAAAAATGGCCGCTCTTAACTTGTTAGCCCAATTTTAGTTATGTTTTTACTTTGTTTTTCAGCAAAATCATCCATAAGTAATGAGTGATAGTTCGTATTAAACATAATAATGCACTTTTCAAACAGAAATATACTGTATTCACTGAAGATTCCTTTAAAACGTCATTGTGTTCCTCAGGTTTTTTGTTGTGGATTGTTTGCTATCCACGGACGTCACTACAATGGTTCTAAATAAGGGTTGGTACAAACAGCAAAATATGTTTGCAATATTTTTATGCTTTGTTAGGTTTGCGGTTTTGGGTCTTGTTTTTTTTTCGCTTGGATGGTTGTGTTTCATCATGCATCGCACAGATTTTGTTTTTATGATATAT
Organism: Phlogophora meticulosa; assembly: GCA_905147745.2. Taxonomy (NCBI): domain Eukaryota; kingdom Metazoa; phylum Arthropoda; class Insecta; order Lepidoptera; family Noctuidae; genus Phlogophora; species Phlogophora meticulosa. The sequence goes on along the minus strand of LR990524.1, from coordinate 1,031,377 downwards.
TAATGTTATGCTTGTTTATAATTGTCGAGTTTTACTCTAGTGCTTCGCTCTCTCTTTTTTATTTCAATTCACTTTATTCTCTTTGTGATGTATTGACAATTTAAGTCTCATATTTAATCAAAATCATTAATTTTTCGGTATAATTTTCGTACATTTTATTTTACTCATATATATGTTACGGCTAAAGGTAGGTGTGAACCTAAACTTAAGATTAGCCGGCTAAACCTAGGTTTATCTTCGACGAAATGTTAATGTTAGTTTGTTCTATCTTTAGCCGGCTAAACTTAGGTGTAGTTGCAGGTCCTTGGCTAAAAATGTAGAAGGAAATGGAAAAGGAAACAATGTAATAATGTTTACTATTTTGACTCGAAAACTTTATTAAAAAATAATCACTTTCATTACACATACTTTTATGTACTATGTAGGTATTCAAAGTAACAATTATTACAATTACAAAATTTTAATTAGTTTTTTTTTTTTTTTGAACATCCATGACTCGGGTACAAATATTCGTGTAAGTCGTTTAATTGTACAAATTTAAGACCCTCCGACCATTTTGAGGATTTTTCATCACTCATCCACGTCATCAAGATGTTTTGAATGTCTTGGTTGGCCCGTTCGACACTGCCTTGCGATTGGCTATGTCGAGGTTTGCCGTGTACCATCTTCAAGCCTGACCACTTACTGCATAATTCTGCTATAACGCTGTTCGCAAACTCGCGCCCATTATCAGATTGTAGAATTGATGGTGCGCCAAATATGCAAAATATGTCAAGAAGCACGTTTGACACCTCCACTGCCGTTTTTGTACGTAGAGGGCGAATTTGAACAAATTTAGTTAAATGATCCTGGTAAACTAAAATAAATTTAAATTCACCATCTGGACTGCTCTGCATGTCAATTAAATCAACTTGACACCTGCTGTTCATTTCGGATGATATTATTGGTTTGACGACTATTCCTTTCTTGTTAGTTTTTAGTTTCATTTGACAGGATTCACATAAACTTAAATACAATAATATTCCTTCTTGTGTCACATTCTTGTACTTCTTTTTTGATTCATTTATCATGCGATTCCGCCCACCATGACCCGTATCAATGTGAATGGTATGCAACACATCAAACAGGTCTGAATTTTTCACATAATACAAGATACTATTGCCTTGTCCTGCCACTGGTGCTATTAGCTTTTCTATGCCGCCAATAGTGCAAATATCAAATCTTTTTAATCGTCGATACTGCAATGTTGAACGCTTAGCGGCGAGTTTTGCTGACCTGACTTCTTGAATTACATTATCGTATTGTTCGTCACTCAAATAAAAACTATTATCAGTTCGTTTTGATGTTAGTAACTCACGAAACTTACTGTTAAACTTCGTTTTAAGCGTTACGAGATTTTGCAACGCCGACATTGCAAATACGCGCAACCAACTGCATAGAAAAATGACGCAATACTAAACCAAAACATTGCCACGTGCACGCGTGTTGTCTCCCCACCGCCCGCTCCCCCTCAAGCCTTCCGCCGGCCCGGCGCGCCTATCGAATACATTTTTAGCCGTTTCGTTTCGGTTAATGTGCACATTAACCGGCTAAAGATGGAATATCACGACGCAAACTAACATGTTATCGAACTTTAGCTGCTTCTCGAAGATAAACCTAAGTTTAGCCGGCTAATCTTAAGTTTACGTTCACACCGACCTTTAGCCGTAACATATATACATACTGATCGTTATCGTGATCAACGATGAAGCTCCTTGTCACCGAACTTATGGCTGCATGTGCATTGTATTATGTAGTCAAGTTTTTTATATAAGATACAATTTCTTTTTAGCAGTGAACTACACTTAATACGCGCTCAGCGGCAAGTCACGCTGAGACGCATTGCAGCACTGCCAGCGGTGCGGTGGTGAGAAAAGAACTTGTAACTCGCAAGCGTGACGCTCAGCTTGCTCGAACTTTATTGCCTGACGCGCCACCACGCAAAAGGCGCGCCCGGTAAGTATATTTACAACATACTATAGCATAATTTAGCAAAAAGTCTTTAATTTATCCTTTTCTGGCAGATCGGCGTCGCCGGAGCGCGAACCATGTGAGTTCGTGCAAGAAAAAAAAATATCATTTTAGGTAAAGAGTGATTTGTACTTAATAATTTTATCCATTTTTTTTTTTTTAATTTCTGTCCATTCTAAGGTTGCCTGGAAGAGATCGCAGAAAGCGATAAGATCGCCCATTGTATATTTTGTAGTGCATAATTATTATTTCTTGTTATGTATTTTTGTGGTGTACAATAAAGTATATATAAATAAATAAATAAATACTAACATATTGTTGTATATTTGAATTTATATTATTTGTTTTAGAGGATATACAATTGGTGCCTCCCAGACTAGCCGAAAGCATGGCGAACGTCGAGATACGTAAGTAAATGTTTTACTAGACCTGAATTTGGTTAAAAACTTATTTTTATGACTTAATTAACCAAATGGTTTTTGTTACAGATAACATTGAATTACCGCCGCCCGAGGACGCTGAGATACGTAAGCAAATATTTTACTAAACCTGGAACTGGTCACAAACTTCTTTTTATGATTTATTTAACCTGATAATAAAATTAACCTGCTGTTTTTTTGTTATAGATAATATTCAACTATTGCCGCACGGGGACATCGAGATACGTAAGCAAATATTTTACTCTGCCTTTACCTGGTCACAAAATAATTCCTAATGACTTGACTTGATGCTGTTTGTTACAGACGAAATTCAACCATCGCCGCCTCAGGACGCTGAGATAGGTAAGTAAATCCATTACTAGGCCTAGGTATTAATAATTTTATAACAATCCTAAACCTCATAATGTTTGTTACAGAAGACCAAGAAGTAGAACGTCCAGTGCTGCGTATGGGTACGCCAGATATTGATACTGTCCCTAATTCTCCAAACTCTCTAGACAGTCTAGATCCGGACCGTTTGAATACGGAAATAAACCGTGCATTAATGTCGAAGACTCCTAGAAAAAAGGGCATGCCTTCTGCAAATTCTTCGCCAGTAAATAACTTGACAGATTAAATAGATACACATTGATGCATATTCACACAACTACACACAAATAGCTGAAATATTATTAATAAACATTTTTGTTTTATTGTTTTAGTCTTTCTGCTCCTTTACCAAAGTGGCCATTGATAAAGGAGCAGAAAGACTAAAAACAATTCAGGTCACATTTACAGAGGTAAATTCTAGTTAAGATTAATTTGAAATTGAAGTAAACAATATATTTAAGCATAATTCATATTTCAGGAAACAATATTGTAGCTGACGTCGTAGTTTCTGTGGCGCCTTCCTGTAGTAAACAGCGTACTTCGATTGGTACGCATTATTCAATTTATTCATCTAGAAGTCAAATATAGAAAACCACGAATTGTTAACAGTAATTTCTATTTTCAGAGGTTACGGACAAAAATTTCGACGAGGCTGTTGGGGAATGGATTGAATTGACCGATGACTTTAGTGACTGTGACATGGACATTGAAAACGACGACTTTTTTTTCACGATCTCACGCAACGCTACAACGGAGCCTGCGCTTGAAACTGACATGACGGTATTCGAGACTCGTGTACTAGAACAGGAAGACCGACTAAACGACTTAGCAATCAGAGAGATCGCATCAAATGACTGTTCAAATGACTGTTTTACTTTTGACTGGAAAAAAGACCGACAGATTTTTACCGGGACTCCAGGACCGACATTTCCAATCACACAGGCAACAAGTATCGTCGACTTGTTTTATAAAATGATAGATACTAACTTCATAGACAAAATTTGCACTGAGACTAATAGATATGCCGACCAAAAAATTAAATTATTAAAAGACCAAAATATTTTTTACCGACTATAAGACTGCACCGATGGACACCAACGGACAGGAACGAAATGGTCAGTTTTTAGCTATAATAATACTTCAAGGGCTGTACTCCTTACCGGAAGAGGAATCCTATTTTAGATTTAATGGTTTTGGCACTATGCCTTATTTCAGAAAAATAATGTCATACAATAGATTTTTACTAATAAAGTCACTGCTCCATTTCGTCGATAACGAGACAATAACAGAACCAAATAAACTATCTAAAATTCAAATGGTGACTGACTATTTTAACGATAAATTCTCACATTTATAGTATCCTTCCCAAGATATTGTCATTGACGAGTCCCTACTAAAGTGGCACGGGCGACTAGGATTCGCTCAGAAAATCTTGTCAAAGGCAGCTCATGTCGGAGTGAAGACTTATGAGCTTTGTGAGTCTTCCTCCGGTTATCTTTGGAAGTTTTTTATTTATGTGGGAAAAGAAAAGACTAGGACTGCGACTGCAACAACATCTGACGAGACTAACCGTATTGACACTGACGAGGGACCTGAGGACACTGACGACAGACCTGATGACACTGACGAGCGACCTGATGATACTGACGAGAGACCTGATGACACAGACATGACTGAACATGTAATAACTGGCAGTAGCGATGTACGTCCCAGCAATGCTACTGCCAAAATTGTTTATGACTTAGTAGAACCTTTACTTCACCGCGGACACACGTTAATAATGGACAATTTTTATAATAGTCCATTATTAGCGCGGTGTCTGAAACGACAACAGACAGACTGCTTTGGGACCTTACGACTAAATCGGGAATTCGTTCCCGATTCACTGAAGACAATTACTAAGACGGAACTAAGACTAGGTGAAGTATTGGCAAGCTACTGTTCCGATTTGTCGGTAATCGTATTTCGAGATTCTAACCTAGTTAGCATGATCTCGACATACCATTCCCTCCAAGTCGGAATGCGACAAAAATATGATGGAGTGAAATACAAGCCATCCGTTGTCCTAGACTACAACAAATCCATGGGAGGAGTAGACAGGAAAGACCAATTCTGGTCTGCTCATCCCATGGAACGTGCACGGAACAAAATATGGTACAAAAAAGTGTTTCATCGCCTTTTTAACACTGCCATATTTAATTGTTACATTATTTTCAAATCGGCCCATCCAAATTTGTCACATAGACAGTTCAGGACAACTTTGGCGGAAGACTTACTTAAATTACATAGACATATTGACCTCACGACAGAACCGCGACTTATAAATTCGAGAACCGGACTGACGAAATTGCCAACGACACCCACGACCAGCAGACCTAAAGTCGAACATCGTCATTTCCCAATAAAGACAGGCTTTAAACAAAGTCGCTGTTGGTTGTGCGCCCAGAAAAAAATCACTACGAGAACTGTTTGGAAGTGCCTAGAATGTAACAAAAATCTCTGCATTGATGGTTGTTTTATGCAGTACCATATATAATTTATTAAGGACCATGCGAATCTTTTAAACACAACAAAAATAAATGAGTTTACTAAAATATAATAAAGCAATTGTACATTGATTTTAATTTTGATATTTAATTTAATTTAAAAACCCTACCTAAAAAACTCATAAATACCTTTTTTTTAGTTGCGTAAATTCAAAGTGTGAAGGAGAACACTTTAATAGTAAACTCATTTATTTTTATATTATAATACAATAAAGCTGTACATTGATTTTAATTTTGGTATTTAATTTAAAAACCCAACCTAAAAACTCATAACTAACTTTTTTTTTAGTTGCGTAAATTCAAAGTGTGTAGGAGACCTTAGATAGGCGGCCATTTTGCTCATATTTAACCTTCGCGAGCGAGTCGAAAGCACTTGCGACATCGCGGTAAAATTACGAGGAGTAGGTGTTTTGTTTCGATTTTTTTAACTACTTAGAGTTATTTAAACATAAACATCTATGTCTCATATGAAAGGAAAATACGTCTAGTTTGTTGTGACATTGTTTTATTGGTAAAATATACAATATGTTTTCGATGTGATGTCAATTAATAAAAAAACATGTTTAATTTACTCCGAATTCAATGTTTACACCTGTTTTTAATATAATAAATTACATTTATAGATCTTAAAACATACATAAGTTTAATCTGCATTCTTCTATAAATTTTATGTAGTTTTTTTCTTTGCTCTAGCTAGTACAGTTAAGTAGCTATGGTGGTTTTTGTTACAACATGCGGGCGCAGTAGCACACGAATTACGGCCGCGCGTATCTCGGACGTACAAGGGTAAGATAGTCGCGCAGACTGGACGGTTGAGTGGTTACGAATTCAATTGCGTAATAAAACTTAATTTGTTACTGTATTGCTGGTTTTTACAAAATAAACGTCTTTATTGAATAAAAAAAATACAACAATCTGCCTTGTTTCGTTGACTGTACTTTATCTACTAATAATACGCTTAGAAGCAAATGCACTACTGTCCTTTCCCTTAGCTGCAAATTCGCCACTGTCCAATGTCAGTTAGACGCAGATTCACCACTGTCCAATGTGAGATGCTAAGTCACCACTGTCATGTCTGTTTATTAGGTTTTTATCGAATTTATATTAGTTTAGAATAGAATGCATATTGATTTCTATTTAAAATATCTTCCCAAACATTAAAAACATGCATTGCTATCCTCCTGAGACCCCCGGTATCGCCTATGATACCTCAGTAAAATATTTTTTTTTGTGCCATCTATGGGATTCTGTAAGAACATTTACCATTTTTAGTTATCTCCTTGAGTGTGCGTTTCCGCTAGATGGCATTACTTTGCCGTGCAAACACATTTTTTAATGTAATGTCACTTTTGAAGTAAACATTTTTTGTTAATCACAACATGGCGACGTCACGTGCAGGTAATTATTGTTCTTATGTAGTAATTTCGAAGTTTTTTGTTTGTTTCGATTTGCATTCAATGTCATCTTTAAATTTCAGTAATAAAAACCTAGAAATTTAATGAATTTCTCGGTTATTTTTTGCGGTTTTTGAACAATATCGTAGGTGATACTTTGGGCGCTCGTGACTTAAGATTTGCTTTTTTTACAGACTTGGGAGAGTCTGCAATTGAAGACTTATTATTGAATTTGGACGTGTCTGAATACGAGGAAGAAGATGAAGAAGATTCAGAAAACCTGGAAGTAGAACAGGATGGTATTGTTGAAGAATTGGATCGTGACGCAGCTGAAGAGGATTGGGATTCCTCCGATGATGAGCCTCTTGTAGAAGTTGCTCGTTCTTCCAATCGTTTGTCTACCAATCGTCCTCTGAGATGGGATCGTACAGAAGATTTTAATAACTCGAGCATGAATGAAGAGCTCCCTCTGGAATGTGACTCCGAGCTCCTCGCTCCCCAAGATTACTTTTACAGGTATATCAAACCCAATTTGTTTGAAATAATGTCCGATTGCACCAATATTTCCAGCGTGGCTCGAACGGGAACTCCCTAAATGCAACTCCAGCTGAGCTTAAAACGTTCTTTGGGTGCTCTATGGCAATGAGCGTCCTGGGTCTTCCACGGTTCAGGATGTTTTGGTCTGCAGAAACTAGAGTGAACCTAATTGCTCAAAATATTACTCGCAATAGGTATTTCAAACTGAGATCGAATATAAAGGTTGTTAAAGATCACTTAATTACTGACGCTGAGAAAGAAGTTGATAGATTCTGGAAAATACGGCCTATTGTATCTGGGATAGAACAAGGGTGTAGAGAGAATCAAAGAGAGAAATGTGTGGCAATCGACGAACAAATGATGCCGTTTACTGGTAAATGCAAACTCAAGCAAGTAGTAAAAGGAAAACCTAATCCTGAAGGTATCAACATTTTTTTGATGGCTAATCCTAACGGCCTTCCTCTTGATCTCTACCTCTATCAAGCTAAAGGTTCTTCGATCGAATCAGCTATGTATCCAACGCCTGAAAAACTTGACTTAGGTGGTCGCGTTGTATTGAAACTGGCTGACACATTGCCACAAAAAACTTCAATTTATATTGATAGATATTTCACTTCTATTGTGCTGCTGGAAACGCTAACAGAAAGGAAACTACACGGAACGGGCACGCTAATGAAAAACCGTGTACCAGAGTACCGACGCGACGCCCCAACCAACAAAATAGAAGACCAAAGAATTTACTCAAGAGTGACAGATCGTTGCAGACAAGTGGGCGAGGTAGCTACGATTGTGTAGTGCGGCAAGATAAAAAACTCGCAGTCATCAAGTGGTTAGATAGTAAGCCGATCTACTTGGCATCAATTGAGGACGCTATTCAACCTTTGGGGACATGCCGGCGGTGGTCCAAAAAAGACCAGCGGTACCTTGATGTCCCACAGCCTGTCGCTGTAAAAAAATATAACTCTCACATGGGAGGAATCGACTTTTTGGACAGAGTGATCGGAAAATACGCCATGCGTGGAAGAACTGGCAAGTGGACAGTAAGAGCGATCTTTCACTTCTTCGATTTTGCTGCGGCTGCAGCCTGGATTGAATATCGGAATGTAGCCGTTAAACGTGGGTTGCCAAGAAAAAAATATAATGCAGTATCTAGATTTTAAGATGGACCTAGCAAAACATTTGATTTTCGGCGGCGAAACACCGGTAGTGCTGCAATGTTCTAGCCCCAGCACTGATCGTCTTACTCGAAACAGCTTTGTCCAAAGTCCTAGACCTGTACTGCCTGTAACACAAGATGATCCGCCTTCAACATCATCACAAAGAAAACACAGACTTGTGGTGCCTATTCCCCACATTGCCAAGAGGCTAAAAGAAGCGCAACACCTGCCCATGTGCGTTAAAAATGATAAAAAAATCGTTCGAAATGCCGGTTGAGTGGCTGCAACAATCTCACATTCATTAAATGTTCAACATGTGAAATTTTTTTATGTTTGAATGTCAACCGAAACTGTTTTTACGATTTTCATACTAATCAAAATTGAAGTAAAGTATAACATGATTTAGTTTCATTAAGACCCGTAGTATCACCTATGATACCCCCCATTTCAGACTTCTGGGGAAGCTAAATTTTTTTTTTCAAATATTTTTGTTAAAAACGACTATTTTTATGCACCCATACCAAAAACCAAATGGATCTGACAAAATTTGATAGTCTGGGTCTCAGGAGACAATCGAATATAATGTTGCTTTGCTAAAGTTGTTGATACCGATAAAGGTTTTAGTAATTTTTCATTTGTTTTTGCATAGAATAGAATAGAATAGAATAGAATTTCTTTATTCAAGTAACCATGACTCAATAAAATTGTTAGTAAAACTTACGACTATGTTAGTAAGCACAACAAAAAACAAGAAAAACAACACAAGAAATAACGGTTGGTCACCGTTGCGACATCCCATGAGAGACGGCACAACAGTGACCCACGTACATACAGTCCAGGCGACTCGCAACCAAGCTTAAGACACTGTTGGAGCTGCTCCACACCCTGCGCACCAGGGAAGCGCACCTTTTACGCATTGTTGCGTAAAAGCAATCTACATGCGCATCTGCGAACATCCCTGACGCACTACAGAAACGGGGCAGCCCCACCAGTATCCTAAAAGCATTGTTATATTGAACGCGGAGAGCGTTGTACGATCTTTGCGTATATCTAGCCCACAGGCTGCACGTGTAAAAAGCAGTACAGTAGGCTCGAAAGAGTGTGATTTTGACGGGAAGTGCGCATCGTGCAAACCTGCGAGCCAACATGTTCACTCTAACCGACAACGCCCTCCGCTCCCGTTCAATGTCATCATCGTCTTTGAGGTTGGGAGTTAATATATGACCAAGATACTTAAACCTGTAGACTCTCTGCAAAGGTGTTCCATAAAGTAATACGGGCGGTACTGCATCCGGACTCTTACCCCCAGCCTCAAAGACCATGATCTCAGACTTCTTAGTGTTGTATGCCAAGCCATGAACCTTAGCATATGCCTCACATTGAGCAACCAATTTTCTCAAACCGCAGATTGACGCGCTCAGCAGCACCATGTCATCTGCGTAACTGATATTATTGACGCAGGTACCGTCTATATAACATCCGAGCCTGGTACTGCTGAGCTCGCCAATCAACTCGTTCACATACAGGTTGAAAAGCGTTGGTGAGCTCAATCCACCCTGCCTCACCCCACACTCCAACCCGTAAGGACGAGAAAACACCCCAGCCCATCGTACAGTGTTGATCTGGTTCCCATACCAAAACTTTAAAATGTTCACAAGTTCAGTGGGCAAATTTATCCGCTCTAATTTACTCCACAACATATCATAGGAAACCAGATCAAATGCCTTTGATAAGTCCAGGAAGCAAGCATAAATAGGCGTCCCTCGTCTTGCATAGTAAGTCACAGCATGCTTAAGACACAAAACCGCACTCTCTGTTGATAACCCAGCTCTGAATCCGAACTGATTATCATGAATAGTAGTAAAACTACTTAATTGTGTATTAAGCATGCTGTCAAATACCTTTGCAATCACGGTAGCTAGTGAAATGGGCCTATAGTTACTGCTGTCAGCGAGGTCACCAGTTTTGTTTTTAGCAATTGGCACTACCACTGTTCGCATCATCTCACCAGGCAGGTAGCTATGACTCACACAAAAGCTGTACAACATAGCCAGCACCCTGGGTAAGTGAGGGCCAGCATACCGTAGGTGCTCGATGCTAAGCCCGTCATGACCGGGGGACTTACCCCTTGACATACGCCTAATAGTCCGAGCAACCTCCGGGGACTTAAATTTTACACCTATTTCCATGCCGGGCACAACATCGAGCACCGACCGTGAGGGTCCTAGAGGAGATTTTACAAAAAATGCTTCTTTAAAAAGATTAGCAATATCCTCAGGCTCACTCATGCCACCGACGCTCACAGGGATTCCCGGTCTGGCTTTCATTATATTCGTGCGTTTCCAGAAACTACGAAAATCATTGTTAGCGTGGTGTGAGGCTAGAATGTCCATTTTAACTTGGTCTTCATGATCTTGGCACCACTTTAACCTTGACTTAAAGACTTTTCTAGTCTCACGCATTTCGTTATAAATTGACCCAGTAGTAGGTTTGCCATACCACGTCCACAATATAAATTTCTGCCTAGCCTCCCTATGAGCCTCTGCAACATGTTTGTTCCAGCCAACTACTACCCTCTTAGAGCACCTATTGCCGCCTCCCCGACCTGTCACAGCAGCCTCACTTAAAGCATGTACGATATCTGCATACAGTTTCTCAATAACAATTTTGTGACTAGGGTTGTTACACATACTGTCACAACAATCACCAAGTTCGTGTGGGAAGTCAACTAGTTTTAATCTTTCACGACATTCACGTTGATAAGCTTCTATCTGATTTTGACTTCTCTCTCCCCACACAACCTTGTTCACATTTACAACATCAACACATTTCTTTGACAGCATAACATTCAAGTCGCATTCTACTACCAGTGGCAAGTGGTCTGACCAAAACACATCATAAACTACATATACATTCCTGACGGAGGCGACAGCCGCTTCTGTCACTACGCAGTGATCCAGCCATCTCTTTGACCCATGAGCCTCACTCAAGAATGTATATGTATTTGAACTTAAACCTAACATTTGTGTATCAACACACGTCCACAATTGTTCGGCACAATAGCCGGCAAGTTCGTCATAAAATTGCTCAGACGGGTGCGCATTAAAATCACCTAACATGTAAACATAATCTATATTACAGTTATCAATTATGGCAGTCACCGAGCTTAAGATGTCCGTAAAGTCCGTTAAATTTGACACAGTATCCGTGGGCATGTAAACACTCATCACTAAGAAGGATTTATCCTTAATCACAATTTTCACTGCACAAATACGTGGGTTATCGCACTGAATAACAACCACATCATGGAAAAGACGTTTTCTCCACAAAAGGGCGACACCACCATGTGCCCTACCGCGAAGAATTCCCGCTGACGTGTCGACTGCTGATACTCCAGTACTGCTGAACTTATCACTTATTGTGTCAAGAAAAGAGATTTCCTCGGGCAGTAACCACGTTTCCTGCAGCGCAACCACATCCGATTGTTTACATAATTCACGAATACTGTCAGCAGAGCGCTTGACATTTTTACAGTTAAAACTCACGAACTTGCAAACACTATCGTTACTCAACATTATTACTAAGTTGTGCGCCGAATACCTTTACGGTAGATGTATCGCTTACGCGTTTCGGCCTGTAGTTAACAAAACGTCTAAATACTATCCCTTGTGGCCATAACTTATCATCCATGTATAATTGTATCTTACTCTGGGACACAAAAAACTTGTACGCATTGTGTTCACATTGCCGCTTAATATTAATTCTTTCTAGGGTCACTTTTTCCGCAGTTCTCTTTTCAATATAAGAGGTTATATCCGACTCTGAAGTGTCCCTATGTACGCATAATACCTTATTTCCTGCGTTCAAAAAGTTAACGATTCTCAAGATTGCAACTCAAAACAGTGTCACCGAATTAACCAAGCTAACTTTTATTATTTTCAATTCGTGTATTAATAATTGTTTTCAGTAAGTGTACGTTTGTAGTTAGAAAATATTTATTTTAACTCTGGTAAAAAAGTAGGATCGCTTTCAAGCATTTTAAAAGAGTCCGTTATTTTTTTTATCACATAATTAAGTGAGTAATTTTTTATTTTAGACGGCATGGAGGAAGGCAAAAATAAAAATAGAAAATATAATGAAACAACCCTGATATCCGCAATTGAAAGTGTTCTGCAGTCAAAAATGAGTCTGTACAGGGCATCAAAAGAATATAAAGTGCTGTGGAGTACTTTAACCCTTTATATCACCATGTAACAAACCATTCAAGTCCTTATATTATAAAATCAAAAATCTTATTTTTATTCCGTTTTACATCAATGTATCACAACGGTTACAAACCGTTCTATGCATTTCTATTACACATTGTGAAACACAGATGGCGTTAGTAATTTGAAAATTCGTTCAAACTTTAGTTGGTGACAATTCAACGGACTTGACGTTGCGGAAAGTTTTCAAAAATCGAAAATATTATAAAAAAACAAAATAACTGCGGCTTGTTTGGTGATTCTAGTAGGTAAGTTCATGGTTTTCACTGTTTATTGTCGGTAACGCATAATTTTAGCCATTTGTGAGAATTCGAGTTGAATTTCTCTTTGTAACATTTCTGTCACAATGCAGAACAAGGGTCGTATTTTATAGTACATTGACCTAATGTTGGTTTCTTCACAGAATGACTTCCCGAAGTATAGGAGAAGATGAAATTGAACAATTTCTTTTGGACTATGAGACCAGTGAGGATGGGTTTGAAGACGATGACGACAGCGTGGCAGATCCCGAATATTTGCCGGATTTGGAACCCCCATTCGAGGATGAAACTGCAGAAGAAATTGATGGTATGAACATTGATAGTATTATTGAAGATCTGGAGCGCAGTGGCAGTAATTCGTCTCCACCACCCTCTCCCGTTTCTTCTACTCAGCCAGGACCATCAGCACGTCGTCGTCAAACCAAAAAGAAATTGAATGTACGCTGGAGGAAGAAAAATATTGAACTAAACGAGCCACAGCTACGTTTTACAGGTGATGAAACCTTGTCGCCTGAGAATTTAGACCTCGAAACACCAATACAATTCTTCTTCAAATGATTACCCAAAGAATTGATTGAAGTCATTGCTAGCCAAACAAATCTTTACATAGTCCAAAAAGATCCCAACATGAGTTTTCGTGTCACAGAGACCGATATTCAACAGTTCATTGGACTAGTGTATATCATGTCGTTGGTACATCTTCCAAGTGTTACGAAGCATTGGCACGGTTGTATAGGAACACCTTTAATAAAGGAAACAATGGCAGTCAACAAGTTTGAGAAGATCAGGCGATTTATTCATTTCAATGATAACACAAAAAATGTTCCACGAGAACACCCTGATCATGACCGAATATTCAAGATTAGACCAGTAGTCAAAAAACTAAATGAGACCTGCCAGAGCATCCCTCTAGAAAAATACCTATGAGTAGACGAGAAGATTTGCTCCACAAAAGCAAGGCAGAATTTGAAAAGACACAATCCCAAAAAGCCAAATAACTGGGGATATAAAATATATGTCCTTTGCGGCGTGAGCGGATTCGCATACAAATTTGAACCTGAAACAGGAGCTGAAAATGTGGTTGCTTCTAGTGAGCCAGACTTGGGTGATGCATCGAATGTGGTCGTCAGGCTTTCGCGTGAAATACCAAGAAATCAAAACTACCGGATCTATTTTGACAATTATTTCACGTCTCTGCCGCTTCTGGAATATTTAGCCAAACAAGGCGTTCTTAGTCTCGGAACCATACGACGAAATCGTATACCTGACTGCAAACTACCAACAGACAAGGAAATATCTAAAACAGAACGCGGCTACTCGGTCGAATATGTTGGAAACCTGGAAGGCACAGAGATATCGACAGTAGCCTGGAAAGATAACAAAATAGTCACACTCGCCACTAGTTTCGTGGGAGAGCTACCGAAGACACAGGTTTCAAGATACGACAAGCCGAACAAAAGATACGTTACTATCGACCGACCCCATATCGTAGGAGAATACAACCGCCATATGGGTGGTGTCGATTTGATCGACAGTATCATGGGCAGGTACAAAATACGCCTGCGAAGCAAGAGATGGCAGATTCGCATGTTCTATCATTTTTTAGATCTTGTTATGTCCAATGCCTGGCTCTTATATAAAAGAGTACATTAGGCCAAAAAAAGAGAAGACCCAATGCTGCAATCAGCTGATTTTCGTCAGGATATTGCCTTGGTTCTGTGCAAGCTCGGGACCAAAGCCAATCAAAAACGGCGAACCATTGAGCAAGACATACAAGCCAAACAACATAAAGGCCCAGCTCAGTATGTACCCCCAGCAGCTGTGCGGCAGGATCAGGTGGGGCATTGGCCTATATGGGCTGAGAAGAGGATAAGGTGCAAATATCCCAACTGTGCTGGCGTATCACAGACGATTTGTGAGAAATGTGGAGTTGCCTTGTGCTACAACAAGCAAAACAACTGCTTCAAAGCATTCCATACGTCTTAGAGGAGTGTTGTGACACAATGTGACATTTCTGTCACACTCCCTAAAATCGTTAATAAATAGCCCCCTGATTAAATTTTCTTTAAACTAAAAAATACGTGTTTCTTTGTTTATTTTTTTGCTACCGTACCATTGAATATTTTTTAGTTTTTATGTTGTTGAGTTATGAAGGGTTAAAGGTCAATGTTGAAAGGGTAAAAGAAGAACGCAAGCAGGGCATAACACAAATTAAAATGCTCAAGGTTGGTAGACCATTTTCTTTGTCAGTAAATTTAGAGCAAAGTTTATTATCATACATTATACAAATGCAAGAACTTGGATTTGGTCTTACTGTCAACCAAATCCGGCAAATCACTTTTTCGCTCGCTGAGACAGCCAAATTCAAGCATAACTTCAACACAAAAAAAAATGTGTAAATGGTGCCGGAAACCTTTCATCTGGCCGTGCTATAGCTGACTTTTATGAAAAATTAGAAGCAACATTAGTTGCACATAACTTAATGAATTGTCCAGAGAGGATATGGAATTGTGACGAAATAGGTCTTATGTAGGGTAGGGTGGGGCTTAAAGGTCCGCGGGTAAAAAGGTCCACCATGCCTATCTCCGAAATAAAAAGTGCGCGAGCGAAACGAATGACAGGCGTATGAAGGGGACACGGGAGGGGTACCCACGCAACCCCGCGCAGTGAGCTTGTGAGCGCCGATGAGTGTGTACGCGGTCGCGGTGCAAAAAATTCACGTAAGTAAAATTTTTCATATCACTTATTTTTAGTCTGACTGTTGTGTTTATAAAGTTACAAAACTGAACTTTTATTAAAGGTGCAGTAAGTGGTATAAAGTTTAACGTAGAGCCTTTGTTTATTGAATCGTCTGTTTAGATTTTTCTATATAACCTCAAACGTCAATCAACATACAATTGGGGTATAAAGGTCCACTCTGGACCTTTATGCCCCACGGTGGACCTTTTAACCCTATACAAAATATATAATGATACGGTATTCTTTTCAGAATGCGGAATTACAAGAGAACCACCGAGAGAGGTAAAAAGTCTGTCGAGATCATGCAACGTGCGGCTGAGCTAGTCACAAACGAAAATAAATCCCTACGTCAAGTTTGTCGTGACTACGAAATTAGTAAAACTTCTCTAATAAGATTTATCGCACGCCTAAAAGAAAATCCAGAATCACCACGATTTGGTTACGGGACTCCCAGACTAGTATTTAACACAGAACAGGAATCTTCTCTCAGTGAGTATCTGCTTACACTTGCGCAAATCTTTTATGGTTTAGGACCCAAAGATGTTCGTCGCTTAGCATATGACTGTGCCACTAAATATAATCTTCAGATGCCAAATACATGGCATGCAAATAAAATGGCTGGGAAAGATTGGTTATCAGGTTTCTTGTCAAGAAACGACCGTCTCTCCATACGGAAACCGGAAGCTACCAGTTTGAGTAGGGCAACTTCCTTTAACCGAACGAATGTTGCTGAATATTTTGATAAATTGGCACAGGTCATGGATCGTCATAAATTTAGAGGGTCTCAAGTATGGAATGCCGATGAAACAGGCGTGTCAACTGTCTCCAAACCCTCCAAAATTATAGCGGCTATAGGGAAACGAAACGTTGGATCAGTCACATCAGCTGAAAGAGGAACCAACGTTACATTACTGGTTGCCGTTTCAGCAACTGGTGGTTCCGTGCCACCGTTGTTTGTGTTTCCAAGAAAGAAATATCAAGATCATTTTGTGCGAGATGGCCCTGCAGAATGCATAGGTGCAGGAAATGCAAGCGGCTGGATGACCGATGTGGAGTTCTTGCAATTTATGAAACATTTCATTAGCTATGTAAAACCAACTAAAGATTCTCCTGTATTGCTTCTGGTGGATAATCACTGTTCTCATCTCTCCTTGCTTGTATTAGATCTAGCCAAAGATAATGGGGAAGTGATGCTTTCGTATCCACCCCACTGTTCACACAAGCTACAGCCTTTAGATGTGTCAGTATTCGGTCCACTTAAAAAGTATTTGTCATCAGCACAAGATGCATGGATGCGTAATAATCCTGGCAAAACAATGACAATTTACGACCTCCCAGGAATAGTTAGAACTGCATTACCACTGGCGCTAACTCCCAACAATATTTCAAATGGGTTCCAAAAAACGGGCGCGTATCCATTCAATCGAGAAGTGTTTAATGATTTCGACTTCGCTCCAAGCTACGTGACGGATCGACCAAACGCTCATAATCAACAGGCACCATCTTCTGCGTCTACTGAGCCGTATGTGATCACAAATTCTGAGTTACCCGCAGCTATAGAAAGTTATCCACCTATTTCATCCACATCACCAAGTTTGTTAATACCTAGCGACCCAGGAGCAGCTAATTCATCTGCAGCTTCGCTCTTATTGTCATCAAGTGATCCATTACTGTCTGATAGCACTGTTTGTGTGATAGAGCCACAACCATCAACTTCCCATGCTGTTCTATCCTTTTGCAATGAGCCTCAGCCATCAACATCTACGAGTAACGTGTTTTCTCCCGAATCTATAAGACCTTACCCTAAGGCTGGAGCTCGTAAGGGAACAGGGTGGAGAAAGCGACGCAAGACAGCTATTTTAACAGACACGCCGGAAAAGGATGCACTGCTATTAGATCAACAAAATAAGAAAAAAAAAGTAATTTCTCGAAAAAAAGCTGTTAATCAGAAAAATAAGCAAGTGAAGAAAGTAATTTTAACTGATAAAAAGAAGGACAGTTCTAGTTCAGAAGAGGAATGTTTTTGCTTGGTGTGCTGTGAATCATACCTGGAAAGCATTCCTGGAGAAGGCTGGATGCAATGTTCTAATTGCAAAGGTTGGTCTCACGAGAAGTGTGTTAATCCTTCTCTGTCATCTTTGACACATATGTGTATTAATTGCGATTCAGATGACGAGTAATTGTTAAAAGATATGTTGTTTTAATGTTACATTATAGGTTTTGGACCTAAAACTTAAAGATATAGATTAATTAAGACTGAAATGCTGTGCCATAAGTTTAAGATAAGTAACGTTGTTTAGTTTTTTTAAATTAAAATAAAGACTGGTTGATTTAAAATAGTTTTCGTTTATTTACTTGCTTTAATTAACCTTAAGAAGCTATTTAATTACGCTGGTTCTTTTTACCCCAACACTGGTCCTTCTTACCCCACCCTTGGGGCAAAAGGGACCATTCGACTCGATATTCTAAAATGCAAATATCTGGGTTATAGATAAACATTACTTATGTTCACTTTTTCATTCTTGTAAATGAAGGATAGCGGTATCCATTGCTACAAAATTTATTTCTATGAACCTTATACGTAAATAGTTACAAGGCGATATACGCAAAATGGACCTTTCAGCCCCACTCTACCCACATATATCAACAAAGCTTAGGATTCAGACAATCTTAGGATTGTAACAAAAATATGCAAAAAATACGTTTACAATAGAACGTATGCTGAAAAAGGCACTACAACCACCGTGCTAGTTTGTATTAATGCAGCTGGGAATTTTATTCCCCCTTTAGTGATTTTCAAAGGAGTAAGAAATATTCCGGAACTATCAAATGGTTCTCTGCCAAACAGTTTAACCCGACTGTCACCGAAGGGCTGGATAAATGCAGATTTATTCTTTGAATGGTTTAAGTTTTTCGATCAAAATATTCCTCCTGCAAGACCCGTATTTTTAATTATGGATTCACATGCAAGTCATATAAGTCCAAAAGTGCTTGAGTATGCTAAATCCCACCAGATAATATTGTTTACAATGCCTGCTCACACCAGCCATATTTTACAACCACTGGATGTGGGAGTGTTACGGCCACTTAAAGTGGCATGGAGAGCAGAGTTACAAAATTATAAAATAAAACATCCCAGCTTAGTACCCACAAGATATGATTTCCACAAATTTCTAACACCGGTCTATGAAAAATGTTTCACACCAACCAATATTCGAGCAGGATTTAGTAAAGCTGGATCATATTATGAAAATAGAAATGCTGCATGCATCCTATGGCATGAAGGTGAAAGCGGCAGAAAAGCACATAACATTGCTACCACATATATATATTTCATACGAAAATACTGCCGGGACCTACACAATTTAAACTTCTTTTTGGACAACTGCAACGCACAAAACAAGAATAAAATTCTTTTTTCTGGAAGATTTCGTGACCAAAATCAAACAGTCTAGAAAAAATCTGGACGTTGACGTACTCAAACACAACGACATGTTGATTTTTAAAAACGACAGTAAAACAGCTTTCCCTAAAGATTGGAATATTCAAAATTTAAAGGTTGTTGAGTTTCGACGATGCAAGCTTTCTATTTTTGCTAAAAAGGATTATAATGGTGAGTTTAAAGAAATACATTTTTTAAAGAAAAAGGTTGAAGGAGATTTAAGAAAGATGATCGACAATAGAGAAGACCTTATACATATGATAGAAACAGAAAATAAACCCAGAGGTATAAGTGAAGTTAAAAAAAAAGAATTGCTAATGCTTTCAAAGTCTATGCCTGCATCGCAAAGCGGGCCAAGTCGGAGGCCCGCAACGTGTGGCTGGGGACTCTGAACGGAGACCCGTGGGGACGCCCCTACAAGGTGGTGCGGGACAAACTCCGACCCTGGGCTCCCCCACTCACGCAGAGTCTCCGGCCCCAGATTGTGGAGGGTGTGGTGAGCACTTTGTTCCCTGCACGATGGGAACACTCTCCCCCGCTCATGGCTCCGCCACCAGCGGTGTCTAACACGGATCACGATGACGACGACGATGACAATGCTCCAGAGGTGACAGAGGTGGAGATGAGTGTTGCGGTACGAAGGCTGAGTGCCAAGAATGCCGCCCCAGGACCCGATGGCTTGCCTGGTAAAGCCTGGGTCCTGGCCATGGGGGCTCTCGGGTCTCGATTGAGAGAGCTCTTCATTGCATGCATGGAGAGGGGCCAGTTCCCACTTCGCTGGAAGACAGGGAAACTGGTCCTTATCGCGAAGCCGGGCTTGTGCTGCTCGACGAGGTGGGCAAGCTCTTTGAAAGAGTAATTGCAGACCGCCTTGTCGCGCACCTAACACGGTTGGGGCCGGACCTGGCGGACGGCCAGTTCGGCTTTCGCAGGAGGCGCTCCACAGTGGACGCCATCATGCGCGTGCGAGCTCTCACGACGGGGGATGCGGTGTCCCAGGGCAGGTGCGTCGTGGCGGTGTCGTTGGACATCGCCAACGCCTTCAACTCCCTGCCCTGGAGTAGCATTAGGAGGGCACTCCGGTATCACCGGGTGCCTGACTACCTCTGTCGCGTGATCGAGGCCTACCTGTCGGACAGGTACATCATCTACCCTGGTCACCAGGGAGAGTGGAAACGGCGAGAGATGTCGTGCGGTGTTCCGCAGGGATCGGTACTAGGGCCGCCCTTGTGGAACATCGGCTACGACTACGTGCTGCGCGGCGACCTCCCTGACGGAGTTAGCGTGGTCTGCTACGCAGACGACACGCTGGTCCTAGCACAGGGGGAGTCGTACCAGGTGGCGGTCGAATTAGCGACACGTGGGGTTGCGATAGTCGTTGATAGGGTCCAGCAGTTGGGACTCGAGGTGGCGCTGCACAAGTCTGAGGCCATGTGTTTTCACGGCCCTCAGAGCGCAGCGCCTCGGCGTTCCCAATTAACGGTAGGAGGAGTTCACATCGGTGTCGGGTCGACGATGAAGTACCTGGGACTCGTCCTCGATAGCCGGTGGAATTTCGAGGAGCACTTCCGACGCCTGGCTCCCAAACTTAATCGAACTGGGGCTGCCCTCAAGCGGCTCTTGCCCAACCTCGGGGGTCCAGGCGCCTCCTGCCGGAGGCTCTACGCAGGCATCGTCCGGTCCATGGCCCTTTATGGGGCGCCGGTGTGGGCGCCGTCACTGCGAAAGCGACCGGCGGCCCAGCTGAACGCGTGCCAGAGGGTCATGGCCATACGGATGGTGCGGGGATACCGCACGGTTTCCCGCGAAGCGGCGAGCCTCCTTGCTGGCCAGCCACCATGGGATCTGGAAGCAACTTGCCTTGCACAAATGCACGATCTGCGCGTGGAGATGCAACGGCGGGGCGAAACTCCGCTGCCGCGACAAGTCGCGGCATGGCGGGCAGAGTTCCGGCGGGATCTCATGGTGGAATGGCGACAGCGACTGTCGCAACCCAGTGCTGGGCACGCCATAATCATGGCGGTAAGTCCCCTCTTTGAGGAGTGGCTGGAAAGGCAACACGGCGTCCTTACCTTGAGTCCGTCCTTACCAGAGTAGAGGCGCTGCCGTCGCGTAAACACTGAGTTCCTTACCGAAAGTTTTTAATAAATTGTTTTAATTATAAATACCAAATTACTAATTACGTATTGTGAGTTAAAGTGAACATTAACCGATAAATATATCGTACAAGTGTTATCTTGAAGAACAATCTCAGTTTAGATGTAAACAAACGTTATAAACAAAGTGACAGTGCATAAACAGTTAAAAGTATTAAAGAAGTACAATTCCACCAAATATTACCACGAAAAATTCTACGTCGCATCAGTAAGTTCTGTTCATCGCTAAGCAGTGACATTACATACTTTTGATTGTGATAAAACTATGGTAAACAATAAGGGATGACGGTTTTTTTTCTTTCTACAATTTAAACTTATTGTCAGCGCTTCAAGCGGACAGTAGCTGAACTAAAGCCTAAACTGTTTTATCGACTTCACTTAAAAGACATCTAGCGACAAAGAGCTGAACTATGAGTGGAACCAAAAACGTCACCATGAGGCGCGCACGCGCGCGTTCGACCTCCGGTCTGAACTTAGATGACAGTCATGACAGTGTTGCAAATCTCACTCTAGATGGCACTGCATGCAGTATGCCAGATTTGTCGGATGATGATATTGATTTAGTTACTCAATTAAAGAAACAAATTGAGGAGCTCACAATGAAATTATGTGGTGCAAATGGAGAAATAGACGAATTAAGTCTTGAAAACACAAACCTAAAGAAGGAAATTGAAAGTCTAAGTCGGAAGAATGCCCTCTATAAACAAATAGCCAGTACAAGTACATCTAAATCTCCAACACCTAAAAAGATTGTGAAAAAACAATCAAAAAAAGCGGGATGTAATAATAAAGAAACGCAAACTGATTCGGACTTATCAATGACAGGAAAAGTGACTAAAACTGACGATGGACAGCAAAATATTAGTACACATTCCAGTCCACAGATGGCGACGAAAGCTGCGAATGTGCAAGGGACAAAGCAGAATACACAAACAAACAACAATAAATTGAAAAATAACCTATGTATTTTTAGTACTAATAAAACTAATAAAAATATATTAAGTTTAGCAGAAGATTATTTTCAGGACAGATATCAAATATGTCATTATCTTACACCAGGCGCAAGTATTATGCATCTTTTACGTGATATTCAGTTAAAACTCAGATATTATACTAAGAATGATTACTGTATAGTTATGATCGGCGAGGAAGATTTTAAAACCACAAAATGTTACTTTGACATAATAACATTCATGAAAAACACATTGCTGGATATACAGAACACAAATATAATTATAACATTGCCAACTTTTAAATTTAACAATAACTTCAATATTTTATATAATTCACGACTAGAAATTTTCAATAACATGCTATGTTTAGACAATTTTACGCATCAATATGCTTATATCCTGGACTCTAATTTGAACCTAAGCTATCTTCATTCTACATATACAAGATCGGGAGCTTTAAAAGACTACGCCATGAAAACTATCTTTGAGGACTTGTACAACCTTCAACTGGAAATTTTAGAGGAAAATACGCTTAATACAATAAATGAGCCAAAAGAATTGTTTTTTCTCTAATAAATTTATTAGCATTTTACACCAGAATATTGCAGGTTTGTTAAATAAATCAAATGCACTTACTGTATGCCTAAATGAACTTTGTGATAAAAATATAAATGTGGATGTAGTATGTATTACCGAGCATTTCATCATGAAGGGACTCGAAAACCAACTATGCATACCAAACTACAGCTTGGCTGCATGTTATAGTAGACAGGATAAAAAGAGAGGGGGAGCGTGTATTATTGTTAACAATTGTCACCAATGGAAAGAAATACCTCAAATAGCTAGATTGTCATCACCAGGGGTTTTTGAATGTTGTGGTATTGAGCTAATTAATTATAAATTGATAGTCTTATGTCTCTATAGAGTACCAAATACTAAGAATATAACTGAATGTTTTAATAAACTTGAATTGCTACTCAAAGATGTATCCAACCGGCTTAATAAGAATATTGTTATTGCAGGCGATTTTAATATCGATATTTTAAAACCGAATGGAAATTCAGTTGCACTGCAGTGTATGTTACTAAATTACAACCTGAAACTTGCTCTTAAACAACCGACTCGAATGGCTAGTGGGACATGCATAGATAATTTTGCGCATAACTTTAAAAAATCTGTGAAAACAGATGTCTTGGAATTTGCATTGTCGGACCATACAGCTCAGCTGCTTCAATGTCCAGTACCCACTGTATGTAGAATAAAATACTGGCATATAACTAGAAGGGATTACTGCAACGAAAATATAACGAAATTTAAAAACTGTATAAACAGTCTCAAATTTTCAGAGATATATCTAACTGAAGATGCTAATTTGGCTTATAATGAGTTTATCGGCACGTTCAAATTGTTCTATGATCTATGCTTCCCGTTCAAGGAAATCAAAATTAGCACATTTAATAAGCCCAAATGGCTATCAAAAGGTGTTAAATTGTGCAGCAAGAAAAAAACAAAACTCTTATGGCAATTTAGATTGAATCCTAACCATGAAAATAAAAAGAAATTTGCTACTTATTCTAAATTGTACAGTAAGATTATTAATCTAACACAGAAAGCACAGAATAATTACAAAATACAACAATCAAAGAATAAATCAAAGACTACTTGGCAAATAATTAATCGGACAAATAACAATATCCCTAAACAGCAAATTGAAAAACTAAGAATTGGTAATCGAACTATTCACAAACCTTTGGATATCGCTAATGCTTTTAATGACTTTTTTGTCGATAAAATTCATCCAAAATTGGATGCTGAATATAAACCAAAAACATCCATTATATCAAGAAGTGCTAAGTCAATGTTTATGGCTCCCAGTTCACCACACGACATACATAAAATAATAATGTCATTAAAAAACACTGGTAGTGTAGGTTTTGATGGGATTGCCACTAAAATAATAAAGTCAGTATCAGTCGAGATATGCAGTCATCTGAGTCACATAATCAACCTCAGTATATGTACGGGTGTTTATCCAGAAGCATTAAAAATATCCATAATTAAACCTCTATTTAAGAAAGTAGATAAGGAATTGATGGAATATTATAGACCCATCTCACTCATACCAGTCATCTCAAAGGTATTCGAAAAGTACATTTACAAACAGTTAGCTAATTTCATTGAAAAGAATAACATATTATGTGAAGAACAAAAAGGATTTAGGCAGCATAGAACCATCGATATGGCAATTTATGACTTTTTGTTTCCGATTATTAGAAATATGGATAAACGAGTCGCCATATGTGCCATATTTTGCGATATGACGCAGGCTTTCGATTATGTTCATCATAATACATTGTTAAATAAGTTAGAAGCCTACGGCATAAGAGGTAACGTACTCGAACTAATGAAATCGTATTTAGAGGGCAGAACACAGATAACCGAAATTAGTCGCATCAATGTAGTTAATAAACATGAAGAGATATCACGGTCACGAGAACGCAAAATTACATTCGGTGTTCCACAGGGAAGCGTTGTGGGCCCGTTTGGATTTATATTATATGTTAATGATATGCCCACGTCCATTGAACATCCCTTAACTATGTTTGCTGATGATAGTACCATTACGATCCCGTGTAAAAACGTAAATATATATGAAACGGACATAAATGATTCTCTTGACAATTTAATTAAATATCTAGATAAGAATAATTTGAATATAAATTTAAGTAAGACTATGATAATGCACTTTAGACAACGTATGCCTCGTGTACCTAACCTTAACATACACTACAAAAATAATGACATTGATGAAGTAACTGATACCAATTTTTTGGGATTACAAATAGACTGCAGTTTAAACTGGAAAGCACATATTGACGGGTTGTGTAAAAAATTGAGTTCGTCTGCATTTGCTTTACATAGACTATCCTCCATAGTGGATACAAAAACACTTCTTGCAGCGTACTACGGTATTGCTGAATCGTACTTACGCTACGGTGTCATTTTCTGGGAGACCTCCACCGACAAAGAGACAGCATTTAAGGCTCAAAAAAGATGTCTCCGGTCAATGTTTAAACTAAAAACCACCGACAGTTGCAAGCCATATTTCAAGCAGTACAACATATTAACCCTGCCTTGTATCTATATTCTTGAAGTGGCTATGTTTGTGAAGAACAATCCAAATCATTTTGAGCGTTTGGCCGATGTATACCCAAGAAACAGACGTGACAATTCAAAATTAAATAATGTACCGTGTCAAACCACTATGATGCGTAAAAGTATTTATTGCATGGCCCCCGTTGTTTATAATAAATTGCCAAGTGCATGGAAAGACTTGAAAACGTTGCAATTCAAAAGTACAGTTCGTAGGTTGTTAATAGACAAAGCATATTACAGTGTAACTGAGTTTTTAACGGACAATTTTTATCAAAATACCTCGAAGTTTTAATTAATTAATTATTGTTTTGCGTACGGAATATTTATGGTGTATTGTCTATGACCTGGAATTTTGATGTTTGTTTGTTTATTTGTCTTCGGACCACGATTCTGTATTTCTTGTATATATAACCTACTGTTACCGACAATTTTAATGTATAATGTAATAATTAAGTTGATATTTTTAATGAATGTTTTAATTTTAATAATTTTATTTAATGAGAATGACATAACTATTTGAATGTTCCAACAAGACTTTAAATTTTAACAATTTTAGTATAATGAAAATGTTTGCATGCCGAATGGTGAAATATGGCAGAACTCTGATGAAAACCTACTACTACCTACTTATGTATAACCCATATTTGCAAATAAATGCTATTCTATTCTATTCTATTCTACCTTCCGCATGACGCAGGTCCTCACCGGACATGGTAAGTTCGGGAGGTTCCTGCACCGGATTCGTGCGGAAGAAACGCCCGGGTGTCACCATTGCGTGGACCGCCCGGAAGACACGGTGGAGCACACAGTAGAAGTGTGCCCCGCTTGGGAAGAGCATCGCCGTGTCCTCGTGGGGGCAATCGGCGGCGGCAATCTCTCGCGCCGGGCCTTGGTACAGGCCATGGTCCGGAGCGAGGAGGAGTGGCAGGCGGTCGCCTCCTTCTGCGAAGCAGTAATGCTAGCAAAGGAGGCGGCCGATCGCGTGAGGCAACGGTCCTCACGCCCCAACCGCCGCCGAAATCCCGATCCCGATTACCGGCCACCGTAGGCGCGGGCTTGCGGACGGCGAGCAATGGGTGGCTCGTCGTCCGCCTGTCCGGTAACCATCCGGACCGAGCCCAAGTCGTCGACGGCGCGTATTGTTCCACGCGCGCCTCAAGGAGATGTCAGCAACTGTAGGGACCCAGCAGGGTCGAAGCCTACCGGGGCCAAGGGTCTGATTCTGAAAGGAAGACTCGGCCCTGGTACGAAAGGCAACGAAGGAACAGGAGTGGGTTTTTAGTCAGTAAAAGTCTGACACTATCTCCCGCCCCGCCCAAGAGCGGGGGATGTCATAAGATGATTTTCCCACCAAAAAAAAAAAAAAAATGCCTGCATCGCGGCGAAGTTTTTATGGAGCCCTTAAGGAGTCAGATGCACCTGACCTTGGTATAAATATTGCTTGTGATTTATAATCGGATAAAATTATATCGATTTTTTTTCACTATACTATTTAAGAATTCAATGTTTGGTTACCTTTTTATTATATTTTTAATCTAATTATGCTACCATTTCGTCTTTAGAACCACACACACACACTTACTCTCAAACACATATACGCACCCTAACACACACACACATACACGCACCCTAACGCACAAACACATTTTTAATTGTTTTTTTTTTTAATTAGCGTTTGGTCTCATATTTTTTTAATTAGCGTTTGATCTCATACAAACAATAAAATATTGTTACGTTTCTTTGTTGATTATATATTTACGAGTATGTGTAAATTGATTTATATTATGCGCTGGTCGAGTCCAGGATAAGGTACAGCATTATGCTATGGGGAAATAGTTATAGCTATAACTGCCAGAAAGCATTCATACTGCAAAAACGAACTATAAGGACAATAGTCAGAATTTCACAAAGTGTCTCATGCAGAGATTACTTTAAAAAACTAGCAATATTAACGGTTCCTGGTCTATACGTATTGGTTCTTTTAAGTTATTTTGCCAAGTATATACATGAGTATGAAACACAAGAGGAACGGGAGAGCACTCGAAGAAAAATTTTTAAACAACATATAGTACCTAAACTTAACGTAGTAGAACATTGCTCTATGTATCAGGCTGTAGAAATATTCAATCAGTTGCCGCTAGATTTAAGGACCTTAATTTATAACACCCACTTGTTTAAAGCAAAATTAAAAACTTTTTTATTAGAAAAATGTCCTTATAATATATCAGAATTAATGTCTCACAATAATAAATAATATTTGTATCAAATTTTTGACATTATAAATTTAGAATAAATTTCCGACATTTCCATTTATCTTTGACATTATGTAGTAGTGTGTTAAGTAGTTCCTATTTATAATCATGCTGTGACATTTTTTATATTCATATTAAAATTGAATGGACATTTTATTAGCTAGCTTGACACCTTATCTGAATTTGTATCTTGTTTCTGTTTTTTCTAATTATATTATATTTGCATGTATTTTTGAATTCAACACAATGTAAATTGTTTATGAATAAATGAAATGATTTGAAATTGATTAAATTTATTTTACCTTCATCTAATTGATTTTATTTACAAACCATACTTCAAGTGTAAGAAGACAATATGATTTCTGGATTTCTGTAAGAGTTACGAGTGTCATATAAATTAAAACTTTATTCAAACAAATTCTTCAGCTTTATATTAATAGTAGGACTAGATAATAGACAATGACAGATATTTCTCATCTAACTTATTGCTATTGCTTTCACAAGTGTGACAGAAATCATACTAAGGTGAAAAATATTATAATTTACAATTCATTCCATCTATCCTCTCTAAAAAGTGTAAGCTTGGATACAGTGTTTTGGCATAATCAGTTTAGAGTATCAGACAAGGATTAAACACTGTATCCCATTTTACAATGTTTTGCCTTATTTGAAATACATTAAAATTTTATAATTGTCTTATCAACACAAGTTAGTGGCAATAACTTCTTTCTGTAATAAAATAATTTCAAAAAAATATTTGGCTATATACTAGAGATGTACACCTAACTATTAAATGCACAAAATTATATAATATGCACCGATTACCTCTGATATGGGCAAATATTAATCTAAAACATGTTTTGTCAGTTATCTCAAAACTGGTTTTTGTAGGTTACAGTGTTTTGGCTTGGTAGGGCAGGGCAGTTGTACAACTATAATTTCACTATCGTGATAGGCACAAGTACAAATAAATTTCCGAAAGAAAACGTACGCATATATACGTGGACTGAAAATGTCCACGCTAAATCATCAAATGAAATTGCATCGGCAGTTTTTGATTTGCTCTCACAGACAGATTTGACGGGAAAAAAAAGATCCGAATGATGGCTGATGGATGCGGTTCCCAGAACAAAAATAGCACAATGATAGATATGGCTGTCCATTGGCTAAAAATTTGTGCTCCAACAAATATTAAAACTATTGAACTCATTTTTCCTGTACCCGGGCATTCATTCATGCCGGCAGATCGTGTGTTTGGGTTGATTGAAAAAGAAGTAAAAAATAAGGAGGTCATAATCGATCCATCTGAATATCAAAACATTTATGAGAGTTATGGGGTTGTTACAAAATTGGGTGAAGGCTGTAAAGTGAAAGATTGGAAGACTTATGGTAGTGAAGTGATGAAGCCTCCAGCACAATACGACTTTAAATTTAACGAGTGCAAAAGATATTACTTGACAAGAGTCAAAAATAAGCCGGGGCGGTTTTTACTAAGAGGCGAAACAAACTATAAAAATGATATGGGTGTTCCCAAAACTATAATGAAACGAGGTGTAACCTCGATGTCTGATTTTGAAATCAGAGACGTGCCACCATTACTTGTTAATGTG
The DNA here is from genome assembly GCA_905147745.2 of Phlogophora meticulosa. Classification (NCBI taxonomy): domain Eukaryota; kingdom Metazoa; phylum Arthropoda; class Insecta; order Lepidoptera; family Noctuidae; genus Phlogophora; species Phlogophora meticulosa. The sequence goes on along the minus strand of LR990524.1, from coordinate 1,002,091 downwards.
TCTGCCTACAAGCTTGCCGACGTGAATAAATTGTTATGCAAACACTTCGGTGATATTTGGAAAACCGAACTTGGTTCCAGCCAGCTAAAGTTTTACAAGAATGTTTTGGACGAAACCACTCCTGGTGAAGGCGAATATGAAGAACCCTGTGAATATTTAGAAGAAGTTGGAGTTGGAATTACTGTTTAATTTTTATTAGCTTTTAAATGACATTTTTGTTAATTCAATGACATTGTGTTCATCAGTTTTCAATAAAGAACACATTCCAATCTATTATCTAGTTGTCTGTTTCGTTCCTGTTGTTGAAGGACCATTATTAGGAATATACATATATTAAATAAATAATACCTACCTTTACTCATACTGATAATGCTGACAGTTTTGCATAAAACCGTCCACAAGGCCAGGTCGCATGAAACCAAAATCGCCTCTATCCTTAGTAACACAATGCAAAACCGCCTCTATCCAACGTTTAAATGCAAAACCTACTCTATCCAGATTTCAAAATATAATATTTAAAAAAAGTTTGCTATGCTTTTAGATAATGTGTATTTATTTAAACATTAGACTTTTTATGAAATATCAAATGAAATCGAGTTGTTAGATATAACGTTACTCTAGTAGTTGCAACAGGTATTAGGCGTATTATGAAAAAAATAAAAAACTGGACAGAGGCGCTATTGATTCTAGACCCCTCAATTGTATTTATCATGACTATGTTTGTGCCTTAAAGAATGTATTGTGTTTAAATAAATGGTGCTTTGAAAATATATTTTTTAAATAATTATTTACTTGTTTAATTTTATTTAAGATAAAATATTTATATCTAACAATTTTATATCCCCTCCCAATCCTTTCAATCACATATAAGTTGCTAACAATAGCAGGGCAACTCATTATAAGTTTATAATTACCCGGTGTCGGTGAATTAGAAAGTAAAAAATAGAAAATGTTTCTTATTAAATAATACAAACCTCGATATAATATTATGTATAACTCACATGAAATGCGTGAATTTTCATTTCATTCCTACTGGGGGACGATGAATTCGAAGAAAAGATTAGTGATGGAAATGGCTGATGCTGGATTCTTTGATTGTGGAAATAGAATTAATGATAAAGCGGGCTGTTTCTCATGCGGGGGTATCATAGAAGATTGGGAGATTTATGAGGATCCTTGGATGCAGCATGCTATACACTATCCTACATGTTTTTATTCAATGCTGTCAAAGGAAACGAATATATAATTAATACACGCATCTCCGTCGTAGCATTTGACTCTTAGCAGTGCAGTGAATTATTAATAGAATGGTATTCTATCAATTCAAAAAAAAAAACCAGCGGCTTCGTCTGCCATAGGTACTCAATTCATCCAGTTACCAAAAACCTCAAGCTAATTTTATTGATCGCAGAAAACATTTTCATATTCATAATCTGAATAGATAACTGACTACTGTGGGTTTTAGGATTTAATCTGAAAGTGAATAATACATACAATTGAATGTATGAAATGATGAATACATGAAATGACGAATGAGTTAAAATTGAGGGTTTCCAGATCTTATCTGATCTGGAATCCCCAATTTTAACCTACTGAGCATCAGGCACTTTTAGACTTAATTTCTGAATATCCTCATAATGTTGACTGATAATAATTTTAAGAAAGTTTTCTCTAAGATATCTAGCCAAATGTAGAGACGCTGCTATTTCTTTGTTGATAAGTTAGTAGGGGGAAGTGGTGCAGATTCATACACGGGGCACCGTCATACACTAGCGACATCTTTTATTAGGCGCGTGTTAACTGAACGATTTAAGCATGTACACGTGGCTTACCTACGTGTACGTTGGCTCACGAATTTTGACAGCAGTCAGTGTGAAACTCGCGACGAGGTGACGCGGAACGTGATTCGGCAACGCGTAAGTAATTTTATAACCTCACTTTAAACATCTTTATTTTGATGAAAGTTTTTATCTAGATTATTCAATACTACATATTTTATTTCAAAGATAATAGGATGTATTTTGTGAATTGATACGTAAATAATAATATATATGTTTGGTTTTTTTATAAGAATATTTGTTTTTCAAAATCATTGAATGGGGCAGGTTCATACAGTAATAAGAGGGGCACATTCATACTGTATGAATGTGCCCCATATTTTATATTAGAGTTGAAATGATATTATATTTTGTTTTACAGAAAAAATATGGTCAGGAATTACAAGAAAAAGGGTACTAGGAGTGGAGAGGTAGACGAAGTGGCAATATCAAAAGCTATCGATGAAGTCATACTAAACAAAGTCTCTTTAAGAAAATCAGCAGCCAAGTACGGAGTAAATCCACAAACTTTACAAAGCCGTCTCAAAAAGTTACGAACACGAGATCTACTTAGCGAAAATCGTGTTTTCGATTCTAAATTTGCATCGCAGCAAGTTTTAACAAAAATAGAAGAAGAACACTTAAATAAATACATCTTACGAGTGTTCCAAAATGCACTATGGACTAACATGTGCCCAAGTTAAAAAACTGGCATATGAATTCGCTAAGGCCAATGAACTCAAATATCCAGCAAGTTGGGATAGTAACAAGATGGCGGGAGCAGATTGGTTAGGAAGTTTCCGAAAACGCCATAAGAATTTGAGTTTGCGTAAACCGGAAAATACCAGCGCTGCAAGATCATTCGGGTTTAATAAAACGGCAGTGAATGATTTCTTCCAGAACCTGGAGAATTTATACTGCAAGCACAATTTTACTCCCGATCGGATTTTTAACTACGACGAATCTGGTATAACTACTGAGCACACCGAAAATTTTTGCTGACAAATCCCAAAAACAAGTTGGTCAAATAGTTGTCTGCCGAAAGAGGAGAACTGGTGACATTTGGCGGTATTATTTCGGCCAGTGGAAACACCATACCACCTTTATTCATCTTCCCTCGGGTACATTTTAAGGACCACTTCATAGAATGTGCTCCAGAAGGCTCTTTAGGTGTAGCTACGAGAAGTGGATGGATAAATTCGAGCATTTTTGTTGATGTTCTAAATCACATTCAGAAACACACAAATCCGATATTGCTCTTATTAGACAACCATGAAAGCCACACTTCTATTGATGCCATCAACTACTGCCGGAACAATGGCATAGTGTGCCTTTCCTTCCCACCTCACACGACTCACCGCCTTCAACCATTAGACGTTGGAGTATTTGGGCCACTTAAATCTAAATTAAAAACATCATTCAATGACTGGCACGTTTCTAACCCGGGTAAAACACTTAACATCTACAATATCCCAAAACTCACAAAGATACCTTATTTGGAATCATTGAATGCAAGGAATATCACTAGAGCATTTGAAAAAACCGGAATATGGCCTTTCAATAAATTGATTTTTAATGATGAAGATTTTGCGCCAGTTCTAGTGTATCATTCTAATCCTGTAACGAATGACAATGAAAATACAGCTGGTGAGGAGCAGCGTGGAATACCCGATAATGAGCTTGTTACAGTTAGTTATGAACTCGCAGAAGTCAGTGGTGATGTTCCTGCTCGAACACCGACGACTTTGTCTAGAGATGTTTCGCCTTCACTGCTTTCACAACCTCTTCTATTTATGGATTTCGATAAACCTACACCATCTACTTCCAAACTATTGAAGACTCCAGAAATGATAAGGCCTTTCCCGAAAGTCCAAAGACGCAAACAAACAAGAAACGGTCGATCAGTAGTAGTATTTTAAGTTTTAACAAAGATCTCTTTTTATAACGTCCATTAATATTATTATTATTAAGATATAAGATATTTTCAAAGTCATTATTATTTAACATTTAAGATTCCTTATATTGTGATATATTTTTTAATTGTTGATTATTAATATTACCTACCTACTAATAGATACATAACAAAGATATGAGGAGTTCAATTTCAAAACCCGCTAAAACGATATTTGAACGAAAACATTGTTTCGCTTGGATAAGCAGCGCCATCATTCATTCTTTTTTCTTGATTTAAAAATTATTATCAAATCCCGCTATAAGCCTAACAAATCAGCTTTCAAAAGTAACAGTTAGTTGCAAACAGCGCTAAAAGAGTTCCAGTGCATTTAAAAATTCCGCTAAAACCAAATCGACCAATCACATCACGGCATCTGCTCAACGTAATACAACAAACAGTATGGCGATTTTGTCAACAAAGTGAAGACGGCTGTCGGTTTTTTTGTTTTTTATGAAGAAATAATGGATGATTCTACACAATTTGTTACTAAATGTGATCCTAAACATGCCAGGAAGAGAAAAAGTGATAGATCAACATGGAAACGTACGACGCGACGGAGCAAAAGAAACGGTACGTAAAGTTTTGTATCAAACTACTTGTTTAAGTGAAGGGGATGAACTACTTGTTTAAGTGAAGGGGATTGTTTTATGAAATTAATAAGTTGTTTTATTAGTTGAACTGTTCCTGGGGTCAATTTCCTCTTTATTTGTTCTTGCATCCATTTCTGGGGAAACGAAATCGAGATATTATAATATGTAGCTTACTTACTGTTTATGTTATATTGTAAAATCCAAGTAATAAAAAATAAATAAGCTTGCTTTTTAGGGTTCCGTAGCCGAATGGCAAAAAGTCCGTCCGTATGTCACAGCCATTTTATTCCGAAACTTTTAGGACCATACACATGAAACTTAGTAGATAGATGTAGGTATTCAGTGAACCGCTTTCTAATTTTAGGAAAACAATAATTTAAAATTAAGGGAGCCCCTATCACAGATGGAACTGAAACTGAAAATATTTGTGGTATCCATAGATATGTCTTAAATAACTACGTTTCCATTTATGCGAAGCAGCAAAAATCATTCAGATGCGTAAAATTAACTCGCCAGGATATAAGCAGATTTCATAGGGATTTTTGTACGACTAAGATTTCTCAAGACCATTTAATATTAAAATATTGCAACGTAAATAAAGCTAATAATAAAAAAGAAAACTCTAAAAGAAACATTGCGATTAAATATCATGTTATTGGAAACCACGGTCAAATGATCCCCGTTTGCCAAAAAACGTTTTTGGATGCTCTTCTGGTTAAAAAAGATAGAATTAAGGGTATTATGAGCAGATTTTATAAAAGTGGAGGAAGTCATCCAGTAGAAAAGAGAGGGGGTGATCGAAAATCCCAAAAATACGCGACAAAGAGAGAGTCAGTCGAATGTTTCATTGAAAAACTTAAGTGTCGAGAAAGTCACTATTGTCGCTCAAAAACACAAAGATTATATCTCCCGGCTGAGCTTAATATTCGAACATTATGGCGGGTCTATAATGCTGAACATCAGAATGATCTTAAGGTTAAGCAAAGTTTTTTTCGCAACATATTTGGGTAAGGCCGCCAAAAAATGATAATTTTGATGGATGACTTAGCGTCCGGCAATTTTTTTAGGATAAATACAATAATACTATCTATATTGCATTGTTTCCTTGCAAGAAGTATATTTTTTACTAGTATTTTAAATACGCGAATGTCTGTAAAAGTACTTAGTTTTATTTAATTAAGTAGTTGTTACTGCGAGACTACAAATTGCTAGAACAAATAAAAATGTCCCAAATTATCACCACGTCATATTTCCAATTAATTATTAGATTTCGGTTTATTCTATCGGCAATCATAATATTTTCTATAAATAATCACTTATTTTAGTCAATGTTTAATTAATTTACGTTAGTATAGCTATTAAAATAATATTTATTTTCGTATCACGTCCCAGTATTTAATGCTTTTATGTTACTAATTTTAAGTTATCATAATTTTTACAATCATAGTGCAATTGAGCAGTAGAATCTGTTTCTAGTCATTGGCAACTCCAGTATCTAACTTGTCTATGGTATGTCAATTACTTGTCGGCCATTATTGAGGTGGTGTGTCAGTCTGTTTGGCCGGCATCGTGTTTTCGTTCGGCGCATAAATAGTTTTTATCTGATTTTAAGGTAAGTTTGTAACATTTTGATTAAATTGACAGATTATTTAGTAAACTTAATGTTTAAATTAGAGCTTTAATCTATGGACGTTGTTAATTATTCATCATAGTGCCGTAAATACGAGGATCTTTTAAAAAGAGGTTAGGTTTTATGTTACTTTTATGTTACTCTTAAGTTACTTATGTTAGCATTGTTGTTTATTTTTAAGTTACGTAACATAAAAGTGATGTAAAGCCAAATCCACATTGGGAACTGTAGAACAAAGCGAAATGATAAAGTTATTCAATATCTATAAATTGAAGTTTTCGCGTAACTAGAAGGTACTTCAAAATGTATTTAGAGTGTTTATTTCGTTTCCAATATTATTTATTATTTTATTTTTGTACTTGTAATATATAATATCATATCATCGTTAAAATGATTGTATATTGTAATGTGTCATTATTTATAGTTAATATCCAGAATTCATATATCATTATTATAATTCATGGAATTAACTATGAAAAAAGCTGTTCTATTTAATAATATAATTTTTAATGTATTGTTATTCAATATATATAATATAATACTAGCTCCTGGCTGCCACTTCATCCTTGTGGATTTCGATTTTTATGGTAGCCCGCAAAAACTGTACACATTTATTCGGGACAAAAAGAACCCTATGTATTAAATCTAGTGTCTCATCTGTCTACCTTCCACATTCTATTCAAATCCGTTCAGCCGCTGACGCGTGAAAGTGGAACAAACATCCATACGTTGATTGAATGTTCAATTCGCGTTCAGGCCTCAACGGCTGAACGGCTTTGGATGACATTTGGTGGGTAGGCAGATGAGACGCTGGATTTAATACATAGGCTTCTTTTTGTCCCGAATAAATGAGTTTTTGCGGGTTTTTGAGGGACTTGAATAACACATCATATATACTTTTATCCCAGAAAAATGTACGGTTCCTATAGGATACTATTAATATGTTTTGGCTGTTACGGAATCCATGCGGATGAAGTCGCGGGTAGAAGCTAGTATAAAAAGGGAAATGGTAATCAGGAATCTGTTAAAAAAAATGCTTAAATTTTTTTATTATAAATAATATAGGACTTAATAAGAATTGAAAATAATGTCATATTTTTTTTTGTGTTAGATGCCTCTCACTCCGGCTGAAAAACAAAAGAGATACCGCGAGAAACTACAAAGAGAGAACCCAGAGAAATATGCACAAATGAAAAAGAAAACTGCAGAATGCGCTTTACGTTATTATAGAAAAAAAACTAGTACATATACAGAACAGGATAAAGAAAAGAAAAAGCAACAATGGCGAGATGAAAGAAAAAACCTAAAACAAGCTCTGTATGATAAAGCAAGAATCGACCTCAACGTTTCTAAAAATGTTGAGAAAGAACAAATGAATGCTGAATCTAAGCTTCGTAAGTAAAATGACGAGATGAAAAGATAAATAATTACGTTGCGCAAGAAATTCGAAGCCTTAAGAAAAAAACATTACCGGAAGTCAAAAAAAATTGACGAATTAAGTAAAGCATTCCAGGAAATTAACGAAAAATATCAACATATCACAAAAAAACTTAATGAACAAGACAGTACGAGAAATGAAAGAAGTGTAGTGATAGGTATTGACGAAGAAACACCTATGAAGCAAGCAGAAAACTTCATACATGAGAATTTAACAAATATTGACGCCGCGAAAAAAGAGATAGTAAAAAAAAAACTTTTGGAGCACAATGTTTTGTCGAAATCACTAAAGGAAGAATACAAAAAATCTGTTGGAACCGTAAAGAACACATTGAAAAAAATAGTTACTAGTGAAATAGTGAAGAAATACAAATTAAAAAATAAAACTAACATTAGAAACAATAGAGACAGAAAAGTAAGGAAAAACAAAATATTGAACGAAATTAATACATTTTATAACAGAGATGATAATAGTCGTGCAACAGCAGGAAAAAAAGAGTGCAAAACTAAAAATAAAATAAAATTACAGAGAAGATATCTATTTACTATAAAAAAACTACATGAAAAATATCTTTCTGAAGGTGGTAAGGTTTCATTAACCACATTTAAAAAATATTGACCATTTAATATACTTACACCTAAAATCTCAGACCGTGACACTTGTGCTTGTGTAAAACACTCCAATATGGCATTTATGGTAAAAAAACTTAGGCAGATGGGAATCCTTGAAAGCGATGACCTCAGTGACATTACATCGAAACTGGTTTGTGACCTAACATAACTTGCATGTATGGTTTGTGTAAATCTTGTAAAGACAATAGCATTACTGCTAATGAAACCGATTTCAATCTAAATGATAAAATTGTATGGCCTGTGTGGATGCCAATGAAACATGAGTATGGCGAAGAGGGAAACAAAAAGACATCAAACAAAATGGTAAAGGCGGAAAGAGAAGGATCTCTACAAGACTTGATCAATGCAACAAATTCAGATATGAAAAAATTTCTAAATCACTCATACAATATTTCACATCAGTACAAAAATTATAAATTTTGCATAGCTAACTTGAAAGAAAACGAAACGGTGATACACATAGATTTTTCCGAAAATTATGTTTGCAAGATGCATACAGAAATACAAGCCATGCACTTCGGATCATCTAAGGTGCAAATCACTCTGCACACTGGTGTGCTTTACATAAAAAATGAACACAAACCCATATCATTTTGTTCAATATCTCCAGCAAATATACATAACCCCGAAGCCATATGGGCACATTTAAAACCAATATTACAATATTTGAAAGAAAGATATCGTCGAGTAGATACAATACATTTTTTTTTCTGATGGCCCGACATCTCAATACCGCAACAAAAAGAATTTTTATTTATTTAGTCAAATTCAAAGTTTCGGTTTCAACCATTCTACTTGGTCTATATTTGAAGCAGCTCACGGAAAAGGCGCTGCGGACGGTATTGGCGGCGCAGTGAAGCGAACTTAGGACTCGAAAGTGGCACATGGAGAAGATATCCCCGATGCCAAAACCACCTTTGAAGTCCTTTCCAAAACAAATTCAGCCATCAAAGTGTTTTATATTCCTCCAGAAGACATAATACCACTTCAAGACGAAATAGTTAAAAAACTACGTCCGCTGCCTAACACACTCAAAATACATCAAGTAATATTAAATGAAAAAAATTCAGTAAGCTTTCGAAATTTAAGTTGCTTTTGCAAAAATATGAGTGGTAGATGTGATTGTCATTCTATACAAAAACACAGATTTGAAATTAGCAACGAAAATCTACCAAAAGGCAGAAAAACACAGAGAAACTTAACAAAGAAAAAAGATAAAGGGAAAATAAAAAAAAGGAGAAATAGTTCATCATCAACCAGCAGCGCGGCGCCGAGAGTTTTGAAATAGAATACATAGACGACAGTGATGCTACACATTTTTCCGAGCCTAATTATGAAGAAGAATATTTAGAAGAAGAATATTTAGATGTAGAAATAGGAGAAAAGTTGAAGAAAGGTTTTCCTTTAGAAAAGGAAAGATTTGAAGAAAGTGTTTTAGAAGCAAAACAAGAGAGAAAGTCGGCAGCGCAAAAAGGAGTCACAATATTATCAGACATTCGAAATTTACCATGTAACAAAAGATATTTTGACTTAAAGCAATTTGATGGACTAGAATTTCATAAATTGGATCCGAATTTTGATCTTTTTTCTGCCAAAAAATCATTAGATGACACAATAAGTGCAGACAATTATGATCCATACACAAACCCGGTAGCGAGTACTTCTGGAATTCATAAAAGCAGTGGTTTTCCAAATTTACAGGTGCCTGACTGTAGCTTAAAATATATCGATTTGAGTGCTAAAGAAGTTAGACAGAATAAACATATAAAAAACTTAAAATTGAAACAAAGATGTGACTCTGATATGATAAGAGAGTCTGAAAAATCTGAAATCGATGAAGACAGAACCGATAAAATTGACAAAGACCATGATCAAATAGAAATAGGGGGGACAGATTTGGATAGTATAAACTTAAACGAGACTAAAAAGACTAAAGACTGTGAAGAAAGCTGTAAGCCGGAATTAAGTATTACTGTAGAAGCTAACAAAAACGAAAAGACTGATGACTTAGAAAACAAAGACGAAACAAATATAAAAGATATTAAAATAAATCAAAATGTGTTAGTACGATATTATAATCGTAACAATTGGAAATACTATATAGGGCGTGTAGAACAAATAAATATTACAGAAGATAAATACACGGTTAATTTCCTAAAGACAGTAAAAAACCCTTCACTAAAATTTGTTGTGACAAAGAAAATGGACCGAGACACTGTTCCTTCTGTGTCGATAGTAAAAACTATAGAATTAATTACAAATGATAAAAAAAACGAATATCTGCTAAGAGATCATTTTGATGTTACTTACTTTAATTAAAATGTTTTTAATTTTGTTTTTTTTTTATATTCATTACTAAGAGTTTAATTAAGTACTACATTATTTTAACACTGGTTTTTGTTCTGGAGCAAGTATTATTAAATATTACCTTTATATTATGTGTATGTGTTATGTTCTGTTATTAAACTTTTATTTTCATGTCTTATTTTGATTTTAGGACATATGACATAGTACGTTATTGATTAAAATAAAACTAAAAAATAAAACGACTTTTATTGAAGTTAGCTATTAAAAAAAAACATCCGACTTCCAAAAACACTACAAAGTGAAAAAAGATTGTTTTCAAAATCAACCACAGTTGACTAAAGTATCGATGAAATTCGATTTAAAAAAAAACAGACGAACATAGAACCTCCCCCTTTTTGGAAGTCGGTTAAAAATGGAATAAAATAAATTTTCTAAAAACTAATGTTTATTTCCGTATTGTAGATATGCCCTTAGAATATTTTATGTTACTTTTAAGTAACCCGGTAATTTATACTTTTAAGTTGCTTTTATGTTATATGAGGCCAATTTAACGGCCTTACCCTTAAAACAAATCCTAAAGCTGTGTGTACAAATCCTTAGGCGGGCGGCCATCTTGCCGTCATTTCGTTATCGGAGGCGATAACAGATTGCTGCAGGAATGCTTTGTTTGTTTTGGTTAAATGTGCTACACTGTTCATTTTAAGTAATTATATATTGGTGTCAAAAAAAAGCTTATTTAATCTAATTTAATAATTAGTAAAAAACATTGAGAAAAGTTAAAAAATGTTTCGTTAAAACTTGTTAAAAGAAATATTTTACTTAAAATTAGCCCGTATTGTTAAGTTCACTTTTTTTTTATGAATTTCAGATTAATTGTTGTACTTTAATTAGTACATATTTTGATTCCTTAATAATTCAGCTTTTTACTGGTATTTTTTACTTTGCTATAGCTGCAATAGTTTGCTAGAAAATACACTTTGAATCAGTAATGGCATGGGGCGCTCGACGTGGTTCAACACAGATCGCGCGCGCGAACGGACAAGGTGTTGACAGGTGTCATACTCGAACGCTTGAGTGGATAATTCTACCATATCTAAAATGTTACCTAATCACTTCATAAGCGGTGACAGCAGGGTATTTTTAATTTTACCGGTTTATGTCGTCCGTGAAATTGACGTAAATGTTCTGTGATTGTCATGTCTAATGTCATTCAACAAATGTATTCAACTTGTGAATACTTGTGAATGCTACGCCTCGATTATTGTTATTGTCGAATTTTCGTGATTTCGTTGTTATTTGTTACTTGTTTTCTTTTGTTTTTGTTTTGTTTTCGTTATTAGTGTTGTTATTGGGTTGTTTTATACAAAACGTTACATTTTGTTGCGCTATGGGTGATCCCGGTGCGGGCCCGAGTGGGTTACAACCTAATATAAGTTCTAACTCTGACCAAAACCAAAAGCAAAATAAACGTGGCCCTAAAGTTGACCACGACGACATAATAATGTCTCCCAAAAAAAAGAGAATGAAGCAAACTGCACTTCGTGCTGTAGAACAGCAAACAGTTATCAATATTTTTAAGCAGTTTAAGGGGTCTTGGCGTGCAGGTACTCCTTGTTATAAGACTGAGATGATAAAGAAGACCGCAGAAGTTGCCGGTAAGAATGATTCATAAAATTATTGCTATAAAAATATTTGAAAGTAACATGCATTGTGATAAAACATATATTTTGTTATTAATAGGCGTATCTCGGGCTACTGTGTACAACATACACAAAGAGTACAACACAAAAGGTCGCCTGCAATCTCCCCCCGCCAACGGAAGCACCTAAAACATGATGATTTAGATGATATGACATTTAGCGGAGTACGTAGGAAAATTCATTCCTTCTTCTTTAATAATGAGTTGCCTACCCTGGATAAGATATTGGAAGCAGTAAATAGTGATGAATCTCTGCCAGATTTTAAGAGAAGTAGTCTGTATAAAATAATTAAAGAAACATTAAAGTTTACATAATATATCAAATGGAGTAGAAAAAGTGCACTCATAGACAGGCAGGAGATCGTCCTATGGAGACTAAAATATCTTCATGAAATAAAAAGGATAAGGAATGAAGGAAGAAAAATATATTATTTAGATGAGACTTGGCTAAATGAAGGTACAGTACTTCTAATATTTCTTAACAGATTTTTATGCACCAAGCAGTGTATGATCTCCTGCATTCAGTAGCATTATGATTTATTCTACAGTTAAATTATTTGAATTTAATTAAAAGTACAACACCATTTCATTCATTTGGTTTGTGAATATTGTATTTAAATTAATAACCTTTTATCATACATACAGGTCACACGCAGTGGCGGCTGTACCTTAAGTGCGCTCGTGCGCTGAACCACCAATTCAAAAGATTTAAAAATTACAAAATTACTTCATCTTTATTATTAAATTACCATATTAATATTTATTTTTTAAACATACAAAAACATATAACAAATAAAATGTCCAACTATGACGAAGCAATTTAAGCGCTTTGCTAAACTATTACGACTTATTTTCCCTGTAAAGAAACATTCTCGAGCGCACGAGGACTGCTAATACAACTTGTATGGGTTTTGTCATTTGGAATAATGCAAATCAGCAAATTCCAACAATTTATCAACCCGAGAATAATGGTTGGGTTCTCGAAGATAATCAGTACCAAAAAGTTGCCAAATTTCGTCAGAGAATCACTGAAAACTGTCTCAGGTATAATACTACTTCAAACCATTATACATTATTTTTTGAGATTTTCAATCGCATTAACTTTTTCATTTTTCTACAGAAACTGACGAAGAAGAAGAAGACGACGATATGGAATGGAGTAATATAATAATAATTTATTAAACAAGTAGTTTGTACATGGTATACACAGTTGTCTTATATGATTAGATGGTACTTTAGATGGTACAATAGCACCAGTACAGCACATAAAATGGGTCATAGGATTCCCTTTCCTAAACTAGGCAGAAAATCTGTCTGTATCTTAGGAAAGAGTATCCATTCACAGGGAGTCTTATTACGGTTACAAAAATATTGGTACGTGCAGTAGGTGAACAAAGTACTTATATTAGGTCTTTACCTATGAAATTGCCGTTCTGCAGTACTGGCCATTTCAAATCAAAATATTTTTTGTTTGGCTAAGAATTCTAATTTCAAATTAATTTTATTTTAAAAACATGGATTTTTTTTTCCAAAAGTAGTCATTTGTTTATTGATTAGTGTTACATTTTCATGGCATTTAAATCTTTTTCGTCATCATGGATACGTTAAAAATTCGAGTAATTATGGAATATGAGTACCGTCGTGGCAGCAACGCGGCACAAGCGGCACGCAACATCAACGACGTTTACGGAGCTAACACTACAAACCAACGCACTACCTGTTATTGGTTTGCTCGCTTCCGTTCTGGAAATTTCGACCTGAAAAATGAACCTCGCGGTCGTCCGAAGACTTTGGTCGACAATGACGAATTAAAGGCGATTGTGGAAGCTGATGATACACAATCTACGGCTGAATTAGCAGCAGCTTTCGACGTTAGCGTCAAAACAATATTGGTCCATTTGCGTCAAATTGGCAAGGTAAAAAAGCTTGACAAATGGGTGCCCCACGAACTCAATGATCGCCAGCGCGAAGTACGCGTCGAGACGTGCCTTGCACTGCTCAACAGACACACAAATGAAGGAATTTTGAACCGCATTGTTACCTGCGATGAAAAATGGATTCTGTTTGATAACCGCAAGCGCTCAGCAAGTTGGTTGGATCCTGGTTCAGCACCTAAACAATGCCCTAAACGAAAACTTACCCCAAGAAAAGTGATGGTCACTGTTTGGTGGTCTAGCGCCGGTGTGATTCAACACAGCTTCTTACCAAACGGGGTGAGCATTACTGCAGATGTGTACTGTGAAGAATTGAACACAATGATGGAGAAGCTGGCACATCTCCAACCAGCATTGGTCAATCGCTCGTCTCCGCTGCTCCTGCACGACAACGCGCGACCTCATACTGCACAGCAGACGGTCTCCAAGTTGCAAGAACTGGGGTTGGAAGCTCTCCGTCATCCGCCCTACTCACCAGACCTTGCGCCTACAGACTACTACTTTTTCCAGAATTTGGATAACTTTTTGGCGGGAAAAAAATTCAATACCCGAGAGGCAGTACAAAATGCCTTTGAAGAATTTGTTGCCTCCCGTCCAGCTGATTTCTTTAAGAAGGGCATCAATAAACTGCCACTGCGTTGGCAAAGATGCATTGATTGCATGGGTGATTACTTCGATTAATACAAATAAAAAATACATGAAAAAAAATCATTTAAATTTTTTCATACAAAACGGCAATTTCATAGGTAAAGACCTATTATTAAATTAAAGAATAAAAAGGAAAACAAAAAGATTAAATAGAAAAAATAAAAAATAAAATGAATATGTGTGGATGTGGTGCGTGTAAGTGTGTAGGTGTATGAGGGTGTGTGGATGTGTGTGTATTTGGGCGTATGTGTATGTGAGTAAGGGTCCGTTCACACAGACCGGCTCGGAGAGGAGAGCAGATTCTTATCACGTTGAAAACAGAGTTTTTAGTATTTGTATTAAGGTTTATTTTTGCATGTGCACTGCTTTTGTGATTAAGAATGCTTGAAGGCGCTTGGTGTGAAATAATAAGAGGAGCTTACCGGCTCCGATCGCGTAATTTTTCTCGATCGTGCAGCCGTTTGGCTCCGATTGCATGCTCTTTAACGCTCGCACAGCCGATCGGTTCCGATTGCGTGCTCTTTCTCGCTCGCGCAGCCGATCGGCTCCGATTGCGTGCTCTTTCTCGCTCGCGCAGCCGATCGGCTCCGATTGCGTGCTCTTTCTCGCTCGCGCAGCCGATCGGCTCCGATTGCGTGCTCTTTCTCGCTCGCGCAGCCGATCGGTTCCGATTGCGTCCGCGCTTGTCCACGCCGACCGCCATTTTGATAGCACAATCCTTTCAACGACCAAGCGAAAGCCGGCTGTCGCGCTGCTATTGTCTTTCTATAGTGTCTCGAATAACTTGCATTCGAAGGTTTAAAACGGAACAGTTGTGTGCACTTGCAGGAAAACATGACTGACGAAAAATTAATAATACTCGTGTCAAAATACGAGTGTTTATTTGACATAACCAAGCCATCGTATAGCGATCGGGTAATGAAAGACAATGCATGGGAGGAAATAAGCAAATGTGTGGGATTAAGTGGTAAGTACCTACTAAGATTTTATTGTTTTACACCTATCTCCAGATACTCGAACGAATTCTAAAGTAAGGGCTTCTTAACGTGCTGTGACTTGTTAAATTCAAAGTCAAAACAGGAATAACATGAGTTTAAATGCACCCTCACTTTACTCGTAAAAATCGTTTGAGTATCTGAACGTTACAATATACCTACTCAAAAAGTAGCGGACAATTTTTATTAAATATAACTTAAGAAACTCGAGTGGGCACTTGATCTTGCCCATCTGAAGCACCACTTGCTGAAAAATATTATATATAAATAATATTTATTTCTTATCGTTATACCTGCGTCGATAGAACTATTTTCATCATTATTGTCTGTCATCGCTGTTAATAAATTCATAGTGCTGTGAAGAACATTCTCTTGTCTTGGTGATGGCGTCCGATTTTCTATTAAAAAGTTATGTAAACATGTAGTTGCTAATATAATTAAGTCACAGTACTTCGGTTGAATTTTCATTCTTTTTTGATAAATCTCAAATCTTTGAGTTAGCATTCCAAATGCACATTCTACGACTTTTCTTGCCCTGCTTAAACGCAGATTAAATACTTTTTTTGATAATTCTGTTCTTGTTTGTTCTCTCGGATACGGCCGCAATATGTTATTGTTCAAAGGAAATGCTTCATCTCCTATGAAAACATGTGGTAAGCTTTCAGTGGTATTCGGTAGAGGTTTATTTGGGGGCAGCTTTAACTTATTAGTGTTCAATTTTTTTCCAAATGTTGAATTTTGTAAAATTCCACCGTCGCACAGACGGGTATTTGACCCTAAAACGCGGCCAAAATTCAATTTAAAAAAGGTCCCGTTTCCTAGAAATTAGCCTTACCTGCCTATACCCAAGGGATTAAGGAACAATGGGCGGCCATCTTTTTTACCTGACTCTTGTCAGAACACACCTAGTCAGACGAGTTTCGACTGCGCTGTTGGTTGCACGTTTATTTTTGTAGTGAGTGTTTGGAAAGTTTCTAGTTTTCATTAATTGATAAATTCTGTTTCCACCGAAGATTTTCAACATGGATATTGCAGAACCTGGTATGTATTATTCAAATATATTGTTATTTCTAAAATAATTTGTTTTTATATAGTGTTAAAGTGTTTTTGGATAACTGCATTACTTTTCACTAATCATTCCCGCAATCAAATTTAGAAAAGGCTAAAAGTAAGATAATCGGGCATTATCGGATTATATCTAGTATAAGGTTTGGTAGGACATATATTTGTGATATATTATGTAGAAAGAAAAATTGCTACTTTTTGCCTCTTATATGGATTTCCCTTATTTTTATGTTTTAAGATCTCCATAAAAACTAACTTTGTTTTGCGGTTGTGATTATATTTTTGGACTTTAATTGTTCTAGGAACGTCAGGGACTCGAGTGTTGACGCGAATGGATATTTACAACATGATCCATAACCATTCCGATGGATTTACGATTAAAAAACTTGATGAAGTTGAAGGAGAGTTAATTAATGACTCTTCTTTTGATAACGAAAAAAAAGAAGTTTTTCGTCGTAAATTTGCGACATTCAAGCATGATTTTAAGTCAAGATGGCAAGCAGCAAACAGGACTAAACATAAATTTTTAAATAACAACGAACAATGGCTTCAAGGCACTCTTGAAATACCTCGGAAAAGACTTTCTAGCGGTAATGCAGGGCGCCCAGATAAAAACTTTGACGATTTGTCTGAACGAAGCAAACGCAGAAAAACTGAGAATCTTCGTGAAAGCCACGGAGCTCGAGAGCTATTATATGCCGGTCAAATGGCACTTCGAGAGCGTGGAGATACTGATGGAGCAAATGTTGTGAAGGAAATTACAGAATCACCGACTCGTGGCCGTGGACATGAGTACCGCATCGCCTTGCGCAAAAGTGACACGTCATCATCATCACCAGCAACACAAATATCACCAACTGCAGCGTTATCCATGTTTGTCGAAGCAAATTTAACAAGGAGACAGTACGATATAGTGCGTGAGACAAATAAAAAGTTCTATCCTTGCTACACCATCCTCCAAAAAGAAAAACAGCAATGCTATCCAGATCCTGAAAGCATTACCATATCTGAGACCTGTGCTGAAATAAAACTGCAAGCATTGCTGGACCACACAGCTAAGCGATTGTTTCTATATTTAGAGGAAGTGATTTCTACATTATCAGTAGAGGAGTTGTCATCACTTGAACTTATATATAAGTGGGGATGTGATGGATCACAACAAGCTGAATATAAGCAAAAGTTTGAAAACTCAAGCAATACAGATGCTAATATATTTCAGTCAAGTTTGGTCCCTGTTCAATTAGTTTGCAAGCGCAACAATGACCCTAGTTCTGATATGACAAATGCAAATGTCATTTGGCGCAACAACTCTCCATCTTCACACAGATTTTGCAGGCCTATGAGGATAAGATTTATCAAAGAAACTCCCGAAACAACGAAAGAAGAAATTAAGCATTTTGAAGACCAAATTAAAGATTTGAATACTACCAAATTAAAAAGTGCTGCAGTCGAAGTTTCTGTCAAACACACCTTATTATTCACAATGATTGATGGTAAGGTATGTAATGCTGCCACAGATACTAAATCTACAATGAGATGTTATCTTTGCAAATTAACTTCAACAGATTTTAACAATCTCGATAAAGTGAGGAGCTCAGAGGTAATCAAGGAAAATTTTAAATTTGGGCTTTCAATTCTTCATGCTAGAATCAGATTCTTCGAAAGCCTTCTTCATGTCGCATATAAGATTCCTGTAGGGAAGTGGCAAATTAGGTCGCAAGCAGAAAAAGACATCGTAAAAACTAAAAAGCAAGAAATCCAAGAAAGGTTTCGAGAAGAACTTGGTCTTTTGGTTGATATTCCAAAAGCTGGTTTTGGCAATACCAATGACGGAAATACGAGTAGGAGATTTTTTGAATCTTCTGCGGAGGCTTCCGCTATAACTGGTATCAATGAGGAATTAATAAAAAGGTTCGCAACAATTTTGGAAGTCATTTCGAGTGGATATGACATAAATATTGAAAAGTTTTCTTCATATTGTGACAGTACAGCAGAACTTTATGTTAGCTTATACAGCTGGCATCCGATGACACCCACTGTACACAAAGTGCTGATGCACGGGCCACTCATCGTGAAAAACGCTCTGATACCAATCGGAACTTTGTCTGAAGAAGCAGCAGAAGTTAGGAACAAGCATTTTCGAGATTATAGGGAAAATTATTCGCGAAAGTTTTCCCGTGTAGATTGCAATAGGGATATTCTGTATAGGCTGCTGCTCACTTCAGACCCGTATCTTAGTTCAATTAGGCCTAGACCTAAGAAAAGTTCTAAACCTTTTACCTCTTCCGCAAAAGAAATGTTACTGCCATTTCCCGACAGTGGTGACTCGGACAAGGAAAATAAAGATTAGGAGTACTTACCATACCGTTTTATAGTTGGTTTTTATATATCACTATGTATCACAAATAAAAGATTCTGATTCTGATTCTGATTTTTAATGTCTAATAAAATAAAAATGTAAGAATGTGACATATTTTTTCTTTACCTTTTCTCAAACACCTAGATTCCTTTCCAATTGATATTTTGCCATCAACTAGGTTTTGAATCATGATTTTTCAATAAATTAGGCTATATAAGCACCGAAATATTAAAAAAATATTTTTAAATAGTTTTGGCCACGTTTTAGGGTCAAATACCCGTCTGTGCGTCGCTATTTTTACCATACGATCCGACATCAACAATTAAAAAACTGTATTTCGCGTCTACCACAGCTAGTAACACTGTACTGAAAAAGTTTTTATAATTATAGTATAAGCTTCCACTATTATCTGGTGCATGTATACTGACGTGCTTTCCGTCTATAGCGCCCAAACAGTTAGGAAAATTCCAAATATTAAAGAAATCACGAGAGACCTTTTCCCACATTTCTTCATCTGGTATCTGCATAACTAAGAGCATCAAAACATCACAAATTGCTCTGATTGTCTCATGAATTATCGAATGAACTGTAGAAATTCCCATTCGGAAATTAAATGACAAGTTTTTGAAACTGCAACCAGTAATGAGGAATCTGTAAAAACAATAAAAAAATCGAAATATAAGTTTGCCGTACAAAAACGAAGTATAAATTAAAGAAAACAGTCCACTGACTGCATGCTCATTTACCCAATGAACCAAAGCAGGGTGATGTTTTTAATTTATTTATTTCTATACTTTCCAGTTAGGCAGTGCATGGATCGTTGGAAGAAACTGCGAGATAACTTCAGAAAAGCCTATCATAACCGAAAAGGCAAGAGTGGCGATGGAGCGACAACGTCCAAATTAATAAAATTTGAAAAAGAACTTTCTTTTATAATACCGTTTTTTCGCAATCGGAACCAAATATCTAATGTTACATTATCATCGGATGAATCGGAACCTGGCACACCACTACCACCAGCATCGACATCATCTAAACGTTCTGACCATTCCGAAGTTGAATCGCTTGCAAGTACTTCCGACTCGAAAAAGAGACCACGCATAAACAAAGATGTTGCTACGGTTTTCGAAGAATATCTTGAAGAAAAAAAAAAAACTAAACCCTATGACAAGGCAGTGGCGTGCCTAGGGTTTCAAAATAACGCAAGCCCAAAAAAATTTTAGTACTGTTTTTTATTTTACCAGTATTACACTAGCACCTTCATAGATTTGCGCTACTAATTTTGCGATGCAATCATGTCTATTCAATAATTCTAAAATAATATTAGAGAGTGAGTCTGCTGTGCGACTTTCCGACACATTAAGAAAGCCCAAAAAACGGTCATGAATTTCATTTTTATAATAATATCTGAGAATCAAGCACAGTTCTTCTCTATGACTAACATCGGGGGTTTCGTCAATAATAATTGAAACAAATTTTGTTGGTCTAACTTCGTAATCGATGCAAGTTTGCATCACATCGGCTACGGAATGAATAATATCGTTTTGAATTTTGTTAGATAAATAACTCGGCCCCGGTTTGTCACTTTCCTGATGCTGCATATGATTTTCTAAAACGACATCGTATTTTGAAATTCACGAGACCAGTTCTAAAAAAATGCCTTTATTTAATGAAGTTTTGGACTCATCATGTCCTCTTAAAGGAAGTTCCTGTTGTGCTAAATGACAAACAATGTCGACTAATCTTTGAAAAACACTACGGTTGTTTTCAACGCGCGTGTTATATTTTGAAATTTCCTCAGATAACTGGCGTGATATAGCTGTCTCAATTCGTTGTTTACCAAAATTACCGAAAGAAACCATTGCACACAGGTGTTTATGGGAATTTGCGTGCCTTTTAATGGCGCCCGATATGTTATTTAAATCATTATAACCAGATGTATTCCAAACGGAATCTTCATTCGAAAAAAATATGCAGCACCAGCAATACAACTTATTAGTATGCGAACAGCCAACAATCCAACTAGTTTTATACACCGATCTATTAAATTTTCGTTAATGCGATTTACTAGTCTGAGAAATACACAGATTAGGCGTCGGTTTTAATGAAGAAATTAACTGTTTTTTCTGAGCAAAGTTTAAAGATTTTACCTTATCTTCGCCAATCAAAACTTGAACGCATTTTAAATCCTCACAAGGAACAATTACCTCCATTGTTGTAGGTAAGTCACCAAAACAATTGTATCACTGAGGAAATCTAAGAAAACACACAAAAAACTTTAACAACATAACCTTTTCCCACCAAGCAAATGAAACTGAAGTTAGTTGCAGTCTCGGATGTCGAGTTGTCATTTAGGCAAACAAAGTCGCCAAGTATATGAAAAATCTAGCTAGATGTCGCAAATTTTATATTTTTGAGATATTGCTTGAATATTTAATTTCGTTATTTTAAAAAGTCGCTAGTTTTTATTGTTGCTAAATGTTAAAAAAGTTTCCAAACTCGTTAAAAATCTCCAAGATCTCACAACGTGACTAAAACGGCAACACTTCAGAGTTGGCAAGCCGACAAGGTCACGCATACGCGTGCAACTTCATACCGTAAGCCCTGCTTAAATCTGCCATAGTTTTCGATTTTTACTATGCACAAGGTCTAATTCGTTATACGGCACATCGCTGTAAGTGCGAAAGAGACAGATATAGTATTTGAAAGCCAGGTAAAAGCCCGTGCGTGTAAGCGAGATAGCTATATGTAGATGCAACAAATGCGAAACTCTGCGCGCGAACAATCGCGATGTGTAGTAGTGTAGAATAGGTAGATACTTTGTGTTATTTTGATAAGAATTAAGCGCGCGAACTTTTAAATAGTTCGGGTTTGATATTGATTCTCTATCGAGCATTATAATAAGGCATGCCGGGGCTTTTGGGCTTATATGAAGGTACCGCCACTGTGACAAGGCATTACGCAAATTTTTTTTGTCTATGTCAGATACAGTGGAAACATTTCCAAAAGAAGTCCAAGCACGAATTAAAAAGCGCGTGTTTGACATTGTTAATGAAGCTGAATTAAGTCTGTATGAAAATAGTGCAGATTTGAATTATTCTTTGCCAATAAATTCTCCGTCATCCTCTAATCAATCTACTTACCAGGGTCGTTCTTCTTTTTTATCGACAATGACTTGTCTTCTCCGCAAAAAAAATAATATTTTGCTCATAAGTACAAAATTACTTAATTTTTGTATATAAAAATACACTTGACAATGCAATAATTTTAATATCCTCAAAACTAGATTTTATGATTATTTTTTACAAAATCAGTGTGACATAGTATACAAAAAGCGTGACGAAGGTGTTATACATACAAGTAAAGTGTGTCCCTCTATGACTAGTAATGTAAACAAACTGCTCTGGTAAAAAAAAATCACATTGAAAGTTTCTATCCAAGAACATTTGCTGAACTACTTAACCTTTTTTATTACATTAATAAGAAGAAATAATTTTTAATGTTTATATTATTTAATAAAAAAAATATTTTATTAGCTGTCTCCCGATGTATATGATTTTAGTTGCTACCTTCTGTCACTCATTTTATGGTACAAAATAGTGTGCGTTAGAAACTTTGACCTTGGTCACTAGGTTCGAGAATAGTCCCCCTCCACCCCGCACTCGCGCTATACGTTCCCACTCCCCGGCAATACCAGTCAGTCGCTCGCAAACAGAAAAAGGAGGTGCGTGTGTTTATTTAGCGACCGCTCTGTCACGTAAGTTACGACTTTCAAATGTTATTCTAATTTCGGGGTTTTAATATTATTTGATTAATGTATGATAAATATATCATATATACCCAGTTTTATGCGTAAATTTTAATTAGGAAAATGCTGAATATCTTGAACACTACTATTTTACACCTCTGTCACGTAGCACCTCTGTCACGAAAATGTGTGACGGAGTGGTATAACTCGTGACGGAGTGGTCATTTTTGTATGGAACTTAGAGCCTTAGTTAATATCCATAATAGATGATTGCTAGTTTTTTTATGTTGGTTATTTTATTGTCAACTATTTTGTTAATTTAAGGTATTACCATCAAGTAAATGAAAAAATGGCATTATCTGCGGCTGAAAGACAGCGACGGTGTCGTGAAAAAAGAAAGCTTAACCCTGAACTTGTTGCAGAAGTAAAACGTAAAGATTTAGAAAGATATCATGCTCGCAAAACGTTAGTTAAGGATATGACACCAAAAGAACATAAAAAAATAAGAAGACAATGGCAGATTAGAAATAAAAAGAGAAGAGAAAGACAGAAAACTTTGCAGAACATTTTGATTAACACTCCGGCTTCTACACCGCCTCCTTCAAGTCCCAGACTACTTCCATTAAGTCCCAGATCTCGTTCACTGACTCCAGCCTCGTCTGTTGCCAGTAGAAGGGGAAGAAAACAAGTGCGACGAGATAGATCACGCCTTTATAGACAAAATATTCAACTTCAAAACCAAACACAAGAATTACTAAGAAAAGTACAGAAATACAAGAAAAGACTTCAGCGACAGAAAAAGAAACAAAATAAAGTACTTACAACAACAACTCATAGTAAAAAAGAAAATGAACATGGCAAAGAAGAATACAGAAAATATACTATCTTATCAAATACCATTAAGAAACATTACAAGCACACAAAAGACCGCAAAATAAAACGCTATATTAGAAGTATACTTGAAGACCCAGCAATTCAACGTTCCGGACAAAAACTTCAACTGGCAAAAGAAACCATTGGAATCAGGAGAGTGACAAAGTATAGTTCCGTCTTGCCGAAAATTAGTATATTAAAACAAAAAAATCATGATTTTTATCTCAGGGATGATGTGTCACGAGCCACTGCTGGAAAAAAAGAGACAGTCACTTCATCAAAAAAAATTCAATCAAAAAAGGAAGATGCAGAAAAGAATTTCGTTGGATACTAAGAAAAATCTCTATAAGTCATTCCTAAAAGAGTGCCCCAACGTTAAATGTCACTACAGTTATTTTGCAAAATTTAAGCCGTTTTATGTCGTACCACCTTCAGTTGACAGTCGTGAAACCTGTATGTGCAGGGTACACGCAAACATTGCATTCATGAGAGTTATTTTGTATAAAAATAAAGTTATCAAGACAAATGACATGAACCAGATAATATTACAAACTGTATGCAATATAAATTCATTACCATGTATGAAAGGGAAATGCGAAAAATGTAAAGCAAAAAAGCTCAATTATGATACAACCACGATCACAAAAGAAAAAGTTTTGGAATTACCACAATGGGTCAGAATCACAGATATTGTCGAGAAACATGGAAAAAAAGTTAAAATCAGCAAGAATATGAAACAAATTCAAAAAATCACTGTTGAAGATTTGATTCAAAAATTTGAAGATGAGTTAAAAGATTTTAAATCCCACATATTTAATATTAAAAATCAATATAAATCATACCGACATTGTATAGATGGATTGACAGAAAGTGAAATTGCTTTACATATTGACTTTAGCGAAAACTATGCCTGTAAGTACCATGAAGAAATCCAGTCTGTGCATTTTGGAGGATCTCGAAACCAAGTAACTTTGCATACAGCAGTATTATATCACTTGACTTTTAATAAGGATAAAAATATAACTTCCTTTTGTACTGTGTCTTCTGATCTGCAACATGGCCCTGCCGCTATATGGGCTCACCTACATCCAATTCTTGATTACGTAAAAAAGGAACTGTCTCATATTAAGACGATCCACATTTTTTCAGACGGGCCAGCGACGCAATATAAACAAAAAATAAATTTTTATCTCATTGCCACGAGATTTTTTAAAGAATACGGATTTGATGACTTGACATGGAATTTTTTTGAATCTGGCCACGGCAAGGGTGCGGCTGACGGCATAGGGGGGTCTATTAAACGTTTAGCTGATCATTTTGTCGCCAGCGGACACGATATTGTTGACGCATCACAATTCTTCGATGCAGTCAACAATCGCAGTAAGATAAAGGTCTTTTTTGTCGGTAAAGACGATATCGCACAGATTTTGATGACAATCCCACAAGGAATTGCTCCATTAAAAGGAACTATGCAAGTCCATCAATTGCTTGCTCAGCAGCCTGGAATGTTGAGCTACCGAATGTTAAGTTGTTTTTGCGGAAAGGGGAATGCCTAGCCTCCATAGTGTCCTAGGCCCAAGATGGACATCAAGTATTACTATAAAAATGGAGTGTTTTAAAATCATCATAGTATTAGATATCTAAAAATTATATTCAAATTGACGCCACTATTTTAGAGATATTAAAAAAAATAAAAACATTTTGAGGTTTTTTCTATCTGAAAAAGTGTGGGACTGTGAGGTAATTCAAGAACTTATCATTTTTCAATGCTTGATTATGATAGGAGGGGGCTTCTAATATATTTTTATGCAATTGTGGTTATTAGGGTATAAAAAAAACACCTTTGCTATTTTATATATCTATATTTTCTTCATTGTCATATACAATTAACAAATCATCTAAAAATGGCGCAGGAGGGCATATATTAGATTCATATCTTGCCCAACCTATGTACCAAAGCACAGTCATGGTATGGGCACAACAACCTACCATGCGTTTTCCTATTATGCAATTACAACAATATGCATCAATTGCCTCTCTGCCAGCATAATTATTATTTATTTTAATGTACACAAAATATACCTTACGGCTTATATGCCTACTTTGTATTTTGGCACGCAAAAGCCAGCAGTTTTCATTAATTAATTCGCTTGGTAGGTTGCTATTTTGTTCTCTACATATTTCAATACTATACATACCGTTGGCTCTAATATGTTCTCCATAATATGATCTAGCTTGTTTTATTTGATATGTACCACATGCAATTAATATTAAATTGTTAATTGTTAATTGTGGGAAGTCATTTAAATTATCAGAACCAACGGTAATATTAACAAATTGAGCCCTCCTGCGATTTAAATGATATTCATTTACATAATCTGCTAAAGTATTATGGATATACATTCTTTGATTAATAA
Organism: Phlogophora meticulosa; assembly: GCA_905147745.2. NCBI lineage: Eukaryota > Metazoa > Arthropoda > Insecta > Lepidoptera > Noctuidae > Phlogophora > Phlogophora meticulosa. Next base: position 975,985 of record LR990524.1, on the reverse strand, counting down.
TAGATAATATTTCAGTAGCATCAGGTCTATCTAGGATCCTAGTATGAAACCTATTAATTAATGCGGCACCTACTGCAAAATCTTGCATCATGTGAGTAGATGCCCGATTAAAAAATTCTTGCCGAAACGATTTAAACGCTTGTTTAAATAGACCATTCACGACCTCAACAACCCAGCGACAAATGGTGACTTTTCTGGAATTATTAGCATCAACAGTGGATAATTGTGATTCACCTTCCTCGAGTGATGCTGGAACTTTAACAGAATACCCACATTCTGTTAGAAGTGGTATTGCGTCCCTAAAACCTCGGTCTAATACGAATACATCCCCAGGTTCAAAGAATCTCCTCATTGGTGCATTTTGTGAACTAAATTCATTTTTAAGAATTTCGGCATCTGATGTTGTTGCCGGATAGGGCCCCATCACGTCTATAATATAACCATCACAACAAGTTATAATAAATGGTTTCACTAAATTCCTAAACTTGTGAAGAGAGTATGTTTGTTTTTGGTATTTATAATTTGAGCTTTTCTGGATGTAGACATAAGTTCCATCCATGATTACTATGGGTTTAACTTGGTTTGTGCTTCCAAATAATCCATTAGGGATAATTAAATTCCTCTGAGCAATGTTGTCTCTAGTAATGTGCCGTAGACCTAGGTTTTGTGGTACAAAATCTTGAGTAAGAAGTTCTCTTGCATTATTCATTAGTCTTTCCAGTAAAAGAAATCGAAGAAAAATCAAAACACATCCACATTGAGCAAGCAACAAGCGAAGTGTCAGTGACAGATTCAATTCAGTGCTGTCATTTTCACGAAAAAATAATAACATGAAAACGATATATCGATTATTTAAAAAAAAATCGCTTATTAATTTATTTTTCTTATTTTATTTTACAAGTACAAATTATTTTTTATTGTCATGTATATTTTATTTTAGTTGATTTTTTATTACAGTACCAGTAAAATCCCGTGGGTATGCCGTTGAGATTTTTGTATTTGTTTATAAATCGATTCTAATCGATTGATTAATGAAAATACATAAAATATTATTTTGATGCTGGCAATATTTTACCAGCGTTAAAATCAAAAAACTTCTTGTTATTTCAATAGAATTACTTTTTATTATCGAATTGTTGTAGATTGTAGTGGCGCTCATTTGGAAAAACTGAAAGCATATTTTTTTATGGCAAAATTAATGCATAAAGTATTTTTCCTCTAGTCTAATGTTCACTGAGGGCCTCAAATGGGCAATTGCCTTTTGTGATTGTTACAATTTAAAGACTTACTGCCCATTGCCGAAACGTGAGGCAGAAGTTGACATTTCAACCTCGGATATGGAAGAACCACTGACTGATATAACTAATATAATTGGTTCTACTAAGGGATTTTATAAGACTGTGTATACCTCTACTTCAGAAGACGAAGATGACCAGCCTCTTTTTAATTTGAGAAAATCTGTAGATACAAAACCAGGTACATCACACGATCTACTAGTAGATAAGATCCATCCATTATTAATAAAAAATGGAATACATCTTTTAGTCAAAGTACTAAGTGAAAGAAAAATTGAGTACACTTACTTAGGAGTAGCAAAAAGTGGAGTGGATGAAGATGGAGATGTTCGAGTGATGTTTTATAAATCTGTTGATGATACTGGGAAATTGTTTAAATTGGTAAAGACTGATGTGTCAGATGTGATGTATGAAAATTTGTTACAAATTATTCCACCTCCTAAGATAATTAAAAGAGGAAAACGCGTGTTTTACGAATACGATCAACCAATAGAAGTTTTTGAAAAGTAGAGTTAGTGAAAAGATATTGTAAGACTAAATTAATATCTACCAAAGAATGGACACCAATCATCAAGACTTGTAGTAACATTTTAAGTATATACTATGTTTGTTATTGTTTTCTAAAATTAAAAATTGTTATAAGGTTAGTTTTGTTCGGCGGACGTAAACATTGTTTACCACTCCGTCACTTCGTTAACCACTCTGTCACAATTTTGTCCCTCTTAAAATTTTAGTTCAAAGTAAGTTATGAACCACTTTATTGTTAGTATTTACAAAAATAACGTTTTCTAGTATTATATGCTAAATAATAAAGGTGTTCACTAGATTTTTAAGCGACTTTATTGGGCGAATTTCATAATATTAAAAAGTTGTATGTCTTATGAAGCAAAAATGTGACAGAGTGGTATTGGATAATTAAAAAAAAATGATTATTTAAAAAATTCCGTCCAATGGAGCTAGATAATAGTAAATGTTTATATTCTTGATAAGAAAGTAATAAGAAACTGAAGTTCTGTTTTAAAATGAGACATAAAAAAAAAAAATACTTTTGTGACTGAGGTGTTATTTTTTTCATACCATTCCTACGAAATTTGAGATAAAACGAAAATTACATGTAATACTTCGCTGCATTATATGTTTTTGTAATCTACAATAATGAGGCAATAGTTTAAATCACATTTCACTAAATAAATAACAAGTTTATTTTTTTATCAAATATAAAAATTTGCCGGTCAGATTGTCGATAAAAAAGAAGAACGACCCACCAACAGTTGTCAAACGAAACCTATATTTCTCAAAACTATCAGACTACTTACGGGTACAATACTAACACACAAAATACAAAATAATTAATAAACACAAACAATAAAAATAATGAAACACAAATCTAAAATGATTGGTTTTATTTACCTTAAAGTTACCGTTAATCTTTCTTCGACTGGAATGGCGCAACGATAATTTGTAGTCTTTTTTGTTATATGTACTCTTAACAAATCTGTCAATTTTAAAAATTGCCAATATTCCATACGATAATACTCATAAAATTTAAGGCTATCATTCTTCAATTCCTCGAAAATGGTGTGAAACTCCCCATGGATTAATCGATTCTTCCAAATATTTTTTGCCCATATTTTTTTTTATTTTTTTATTTTTTTTTATTATTTCTAAAATACATACATTATTCTTACATCAAGTCTGGCCCCACAACGGAAACCTCTCTGGGTTTATCTGTGTGCAGGCGAGCCGTTAAATACAATTTAAATTAATTTATAGATGATGTTGTGTCAGGAAACGCTTTGATTTATACGTGTAACTTTTCGAACTGGTCATATACAACGTTTGTAATTCTTCTGGGATTTTATTTAGAAAGTAAGGTACTAGATAATCAGCAACCCTCGTTCCGTACACATTGTTGAATTTTGGTAATATGTATTTATTTTTAAAAGGTATCGTTCTCAAAAATGTAGGTCTAGTTTTTTCAATTATTAGCTCCGGTCTTTTTACTTCCGCTAGAGTACAAAATTCAACTTTATTGAACACATTCATAACATTACAGTATTTAAAAAGTTCATCATCACTATTTTTGAATTTCTTGATCAAATGTTTTGGTGTTATAACTTTCAATATTCTTAATTGTAACTTATAAATGTCTGACAGGTAGGTATGATAAGTTCTCCCGTAGCTGCTGAGCCCGTAGTTGATAACCGAGTCCGCTAGGGCCATATATAGCATTCTGAGTATTTTGTAGGGTAGTTTATGTTTTAGTATGCTTAGTTTACCTAGTACCGATCTCAGTTTGTTACACACATAATCCTTGTGCGGGCCCCAGCAGAATCGACTGTCAACTACTAGGCCGATATACATATGTTTATCAACTACTTCTAAAGACGGGCATTTGCAATTTTTTTGCGAGTTATGGAGGCAAGAGTGCTGATGTGCTATAACTGTAGGTATTGTGGAGCATTTATTGTGTGATGAATGAATGTGAACGATCTTTGTTTTTGTTGAATTTATTACTAACCCGACGTCATGAGCCCATTTACACATTTGGTCGAAATGACGTTGTAAGGATTCCTCGGCATCGTGGATATTTTTATCAGCGACCAGTATACAAGTGTCGTCTGCAAATTGGTATACAGAGCCTGAATTTATAGCATTACTCATGTCATTAACATAAAGTAAGTATTCTGTTGGACCAATAATTGACCCCTGGGCCGTTCCTTGCGTGGATGGAAGCATTGACCTATATTCATTTTTTATTTTAACTGTGTTGTATCTGTTGGTGTGGTAGTTTTTTAAGAGTTTTAGTAATGGCCCTTGTATCCCATTTTGTGACAACTTCTCAAATAGTGTATCATAACGGATCATATCGAATGCTTTGCTGAAGTCTATAAAGAGTGTCAAGACGTGTTTTTTATTGTTTAAATGTTTATTGACTTCATCAGTGAACGAACGTAGTAATTGTGTTGTACTCTTATTTTTTTGGAATCCGTATTGTTTGTTGTTGATTATCCTATGCGTTTCCAAAAAAGTATTTATCTCATCACCAATATAACGTTCTAAAATCTTATCTATACAAGACAATATAGTGATAGGGCGATAGTTGTTAATGTCTTCACGTGGACCCTTTTTGTGTATAGGACGTATCACTCCTATCTTTAAGAGGTCAGGATACGTACCAGTCTGCAAACAACAATTAATTAGGTGTGTAATAACTGGGATAAGATTCGCCGATGTATACTTGACTTCTTTAGCACGTATCCCGTCATAGCCCGGACTTTTCCTATCATTCATTTGCTTGATGATTCTTCCGACGGTATCTTCTCGTGCCGGTTTTACTCTTATCGACCTATCAGGGGTTATACTGTACATACATTTATCCAAAAGAGGCACATCGCAACAATTGTTGAGGTTCGTGATATTAGAATTAAATTCAGTCATGAAATTGTTGGCCAATGTTAAAGGATCTGTTCGAAAAGTTACAAGTAAGATGTGTTCTATACATTCCATAATTTTGCCTGTTAAATTATTTACAATACTCCAAATCTTTTTGCTATTTTTGAAATTTTGAGAAACTTCCATCATTATTTGTTTATTTCTTATGTAATTAGTATATTTGTTTGTTTTGTTTCTATATCTATTGTACAATAGTCTTTTCTGTGGGTTATTTTCATCTTTGCGCCAAATATTAAACAATAAATCCCGCTTCTCACACATCTTTTTAAGTTTTTTGTTTGCCCATGAACACGTTTTACGTTTGCTGACAGTGTTTTTACTAATTGTGAATTTGCATTTATTGTATACATTATTAAAGCTTTTATGAATGTACTTTACTATTTCATTTGGGCACCCGTATTGAAGGGGTATACTCCAATCGATGTTATTTAGTTCACTGTGCACTCGGCGGTTATCTAACTTAGTAATTAATTGAATAGAAGACTGTGAGTCATTCTTGTTTAGCGCGCTCATAATCGCACAACCGGTTATACAGTGGTCGGCCGGTGAAGTGTTTACAACAGATGTATAAATATTGTATGCACTAGCATTGCGGATAAATACATGATCTATACATGACTTAGATATCCTGTCACCGTATTTTTCGATACGTGTATAAGAATTAACTCCATTAACAAATCCCTGGGTACACAAGGAATATAAATATTGTTTTGTCACGGGGTTACTAACTTTAAGATCAACATTCATATCTCCCATTACAACACAATCCTGTTTTATAGGATATTTAGCTACTAAGGATGACAATTCCTTTATAAATCGGAGTTTGGATGTGTCGGGCGGTCTGTATACGGCACATAATCCGAATTTAAGACTATTTACACTTAGTTCGCCGGTCACACATTCAAACTCCTGTGTACACAAGTTACTGTATCTTAAGAAAGATATCATCTGTCATCGAGACGTCAAATAATACGGTCACGTTAATTCTGCTCCGTAACTAAAATTCTTAAATCATAGTAAAAAGTTATTTTACGACTGTGGATAGTCTAAACACTCTAAAACGGAACCCTATGGGCTGCAATCACATAATTCTCAATACGATTAAAGTGTTTTTAAATGTGTATAATTATAGTGAAAACAAAAGTGTACTGTGGCAGTGATCTAACAAAAGTAATAAATGAAATTATTTCCAATCTACCTCCCGTTCTGTTAACTTTGTGTTGTCTCCACACAAGATCCTTTATTTCGAGCATTTCCTTAAAGTCTTGTTAGCTCTGATTGTTAACGACTACTATCCGTACATACGGTGTCGTGAGTTCAAATCCAGCATAGCGCATCTTGTCTTTTTGGATTTATTCTACTGTTTGGGAGATTGATTGAGTACTTTCAAAATGTCTAACTGTGATACTTGTGGATTACCAGTTAAACAAAATGAAAAAATAACATGTTCGAGTTGCGATAAATTCCATCATCACCTGTGCGTAAAGCTGAGTGCTACTGCGTTTAAAAGGCTTAATAAAACGGCACGTTCTAAGTGGAACTGTCCGAGCTGTTTATCTCAGCATCAACCTGACAAATCGACGTCTGGGACAATTGAAGATAGCTCTGAAGGCGAGGATGAAAAGGTCAGTGATAGTGATATTGATATACGACTTGTTATACGGGAGGAAATTCGGAATACTTTGCGTATTGAGGTTAAGAATATGATTAGTGAGCTTAGATTCGAAATGGATGATTTGAGGAAACAGATTGATGAGTTGAAGTTATCTGGATCCTTTGACATATCTCAAGTTAATGACTTAAAAACTGAGCTCAAAGGTGTGCAACGTGAGAATACTGAACTTCGTTCGCAGAACTCAGATATCTTAAAGACAATGGCGCAGCTGAAAACGCAAATAAACACCCTTGATCAGAATATGCGTGAGGCAAATCTGGAAATTCACGGTTTACCTGAAAATAAGAATGAAGTGTTACCGACTATCGTAACACAATTGGCTAATGTTGTGTCGTTTGCGCTAAAAGACGGTGATATTATGAAATGCGTTAGAGTGGCCAGTATGAATAACAATAAGTCTCGCCCGCGCTCTGTAATAGTGAAGATGCGTAGTCCAAGATGTCGTGACGAATTGTATTCTGCAATAACGAGATATAATAAATCTCACACTGATGATAAAATGAACACAAGTCTTTTGGGTTATGGCGGTAGTAAGGAGCCAGTTTATGTATCCGAGCACCTTTCTCCAACATATAAATCTTTACATGCTGCTGCACGTCTTAAGGCCAAAGAAAAATCCTATAAGTTTGTCTGGGTCCGCTACGGTAAAATTTTTGTATGCAAAAGTGAAAATTCGGGTAGTATTCTAATTAAGGATGAGCAGTGTTTGGAAAAAATCGTATAATTATTTGAATTGTTAATTTAGTACCTATTATCATGTTTACTTTTTTGTTTTAGTCTAATGGATAGTATTTCGATTTTTTATCAGAATGTGAGGGGCATGAAAACGAAGTCACATGAAATTCTAATGTCAATTTTAAATTCTAACTACGACATAATATGTCTGACAGAGACTTGGTTAGATGACTCGTTCTTATCCTCTGAATACTTTGATCAGAGATATACTGTTGTACGCCGCGATCGTAGTGCACAGTTTAAAGATTTGTACTCTAAAGGTTATGGTGGTGGGATATTGGTAGCTATTAGTAATAAGTTCAATTTTGTTAATAAAACTGAGTGGCAAACCTCCGTTGAGGATATGTGGTTATGTATAAGTGCTGGTGGCGTCTGTATGAATATTTGTGTTGTTTATTTACCGTCTTATATACCTTGCCATATCTTTGTTCAATTCTTGGCCAGAGCTGAAGAAATTTGCTTGCGTTATATGGATTGCACCACCTTGATTCTTGGTGATTTTAATCTTCCTAACGTGAAATGGCTTCACTCTAATGATCCCTTTCTGGGAATAAGTGACCCTAAGTCTTTGGCGTTGAGGGACTTCCTAAACATCACCGGCTATGTTCAAATGAATAGCATCTGCAATGTTAATGATAATATCCTAGACCTCGTTATGGTGGATGAAAATTCCAGTCTCTCCGTTTCTTCCGCACCCCCCATCAGTAAACCAGATATACATCATCCCCCACTAGAATTAGCCATTATAAAAACTTCAATTTCTAATTTAAATTATAATATTTTACAGTCTAAATATATATTCGTTAAAACAGACTATGAGGCATGTGTTCGTGATCTGTGTAAAATAAATTGGGAGGATTATTGTCATTTAAGTTGTAATGATTACGTTCTGACATTTTATAATATACTATGGGAAAATATATCTAAATACACTCCGAAGGGTAAGCCTAAGAATAATTGTTATCCAGTTTGGTTCTCAGCTTCGTTGATTAAACTTCTTAAAGATAAGCATAAATATAGGACTCGGTTTAAACGGTACAAAAACCCTCGGGACTACGATACTTTTGTTTCCCTACGGTTGCGAGCTGGGAAAGCTATGGATAACTGTTTTAAATACTATATTGAAAGAATTGAGAGTGAATTAAAAACAAATGTAAAAGCTTTTTGGCGTTATGCTAAGTCTAGAAAATCTTTTAGAGGTGTCCCTGACCGGGTTTCATGGGGTGATCGTGTTGGTGAGGGTGGTAGTGGTGTGGCTGATTTATTTGCAGAGTTTTTTGCATCTGTTTACGGTGTTAATCACCAGCCTGGTGACTTGTCTCCAGGCTACTCCTCGTCTAACTATAGTATGTCTTCCATTGGCATTACTGAGAATGACGTTAGAAATAGCATCAAAAAGTTAGATCTTAACAAAGGAGCTGGTCCGGATGGACTTCCTCCTATTTTTATTCGTCTCTGCATTGATGCTCTTATTATGCCACTGCAGATAATATACAATAAATCCCTTAAGGAAGGTACATTTCCTGATTTATGGAAAATATCACACATTATCCCCATACATAAATCCGGTAGTATGAATGATGTAACTAACTATAGACCAATCTCTATTATATCACAATTTGCAAAGATGTTCGAGGGTCTCATTTACAATGTAGTTTATTCCCACCTCCGTCATATAATTAGTTTGAAGCAACATGGTTTTGTGTCCAACCGTTCTACTATGTCTAACTTGCTTATTTACACTAATTTCATTAGTAACACATTTGAAGCTAGGGGTCAGGTTGACGCTGTTTACACAGATTTTGCAAAAGCCTTTGATCGCGTTGACCACTCAATACTTTCTATGAAATTGAATTGTGCTGGTATTCATGGCTCTTTGTTGCGGTGGTTCGAGAGTTATTTAGTTAATCGCTCTCAAATAGTTGCCCTGGCGGGTTATGAATCTGTACCTTTTTCTCCTAGCTCTGGTGTTCCACAGGGCTCTAAGTTGGGTCCTTTGCTGTTTTTGGTATTTCTGAATGATCTTTTAGATTTAATAAATTGCAATTGTTTAGCCTACGCTGATGATTTAAAAATATACTGTAGGATATCGGACCTGAGTGATTGTGCGAAGCTTCAGAGAGATCTTGATGTCCTTCAACAATGGTGTTTGAATAATAGAATGGCGCTCAATGTTAAAAAATGCCAGACTATTACATGCACGAATAAAGTGAATTACATTAAATTTGATTATCATATTGATGGATCGGTACTAAGCAGAGTGTCGTTCATCCGTGACCTAGGGGTACTCTTTGATACATCTCTATCTTTCCGCTATCATATAGATAGCATAGTGAGTAAGGCTAAAAGAATGCTTGGTTTTATAATCCGTATGTCGAAACCTTTTCGTAATTGTAGTAGCATTATTTTACTTTACAACGCACTAGTAAGAAGCTCCTTGGAATATTGTTCCACTATTTGGTCTCCCTATTACTCAACTTATACTAATAATGTTGAATCTGTTCAGGCCCGTTTTGTTCGGTATTTATGTATGAAGAATGGGATTCGAAAAGCTATACCTGATTACAATGACAGGTTAAAGCACTTTAATATGATTAGCTTAAATGAAAGACGTAACCATTCTGACTTACTTACACTTCATAAAATTATAAATGGTTCCATTGATGCACAATTAATAAACTATTTTAACTTTAGGCCTGGCCAACGTAGTAAGCGCCATCATCGTGTTTTTGAATTACCTACATCCACCTTAAATACTACATTTAATAGCCCCCTTACACGTATGGCAAGGCAATATAATGAAAGGTCCAACTTGACGGATTGCCCTATTGATGTTTTCTCCATGACTTTCGCTTCATACAGACGCTCCCTATTTAAACAGTGTAATAGCCCATCATACTGACCCATCACTGATTTTTTATATTTTTTATATTGTTTTATAGTTTTGTAGATTTAGGTTTGCTTATTTTGGTGTAGACACATTTTATTTTGTTCTTCATTGTCTCAAATTTTCATGTGTGAATGTCATGCACACCTGTCATTTGCATGGTTACTGAAATGTTAATTTTATATGTTATTTAATTTGAATTGTAAGTGACTGTGCTGTTGGTGTGCTTATGATAAATAAATAAATAAATAAATAAATAAATAAATATAGACTTGTGAATATACAACAGCACGCCCCCACCTCTTTTATTAGTTCTTAATTCCGAATATGAGTTGTAGTCAGGGAGTTCAAACATTTTTCCCAGTTCATTGTTTATGTTTACTTCAGTTAATATTAAAATGTGAATTGTATGTTTACTATTTAACATTATGTGCTCAATTTGTGCAAAGTTTTTTTTGATGGATCGTATATTTACATGCAGGAAGTACAAACAATTATCTGGTGTCGGTATGTCGGAAGTAAAATCATCCCATGTATGACAATTGATTTCGACTATATTATGTTCTGTTGAATCCATCATGAAATAAAAATATAATAAGTAGATATTCTTTTTTTTTTTATAAATTACAGTTGTAAGAGTGAACTTACCTATTGTCTATCATGCAATGATTTCACCTTTTCGATATCGGCAACCGACCGGATTGTAGTTATTTTTTTTTCTTGGGCACTTTTACGCACTAATATGTTTCCGTGTTTACACCATATAAAACCAAACAGTCCTTTCAGTTCTTCTTTTGTTTTCCATAACAGGTAAGCCGTCGCTGGCGTCAGACATTCTCGTAGATAAACTTTGTCAGCACCGTCTTGTCCCATAGTAGAAGCAGATATCGTCGTATGTTTTGCAGCATCTATCCACAGATCCCGGTTTCCGTCTCGAAGTATTACAGTGATGGGAGTCAGGTCTTTGCTTCTCGCCCCGTTTGAAGAATTTCTTGTTTTTCTGTAGGCCTTTACGACGTCATCCGGATTCTGTGTTATGATTACGGCAATTTTCTTGGCAATTTCTTCAGGATTGTCGTTTTCAGATGGGTTGATGCCACATATTTCGAGTTGGTTGCATAATTGTGCTTGCTCCATTTGATTTATTTTATTTTCTAGAATTTCATATTTGATATTTGTGTTTTTAGCCGAATTATGTAGATCAGTACAACGGTTTTCCAGTTCCTTCATCGATTTCTCGTAATTTTGTATTTTAATCTCATACTCATCGATTTTATCAGAGTAGAATTGCAGGGTACGTTGGAGTTCTTCTTTAATTACTTGCCTCACTTCCCTGCGCAGGTCTCGTAATACTTGTTGCATCATATTGTCAGCTTGGGTAGCAGTGTGTGGGGTAAAAGACTCTGTATCCTCTGTATGTATATTTTCATCTCCGTCGATGTCGGGGATGATACATGATAATCTTTTAGGCCTACCACCTCCGCTGCAAGGTTTGCACTTCCAGTCCACTGAATCTGTGTCGTGCAATACACTAAGTTGGTCGGGTGTTATTGCTGCACAAGAAGCATGAAGCCACTTATTGCATTTGCTGCACTGCAATCCAGGAGACTTTTTGGTAATCAGTTTTACACATTTTGCACATTTCACCATTATTATTTAGTTCGTAGGGTATATGAAAAACAGTTAGCGTTCACTGCGTGTGCGACTGCTCTCGATCGTCACGCGTATGCGACTGATATTTGTCTCCGCTTGCGCTTTCGTTTGTTTTGTTCTGCTTCAAACAATCTTGCTAACAAATATATTTCTTCATCGGAGCTATCTAAATCCATGTTCCGAAAAGCACACGTTAAAGCCCGGGTGACACGAGGCTAGTAAATCAAGCTAGTGAGCCAAGCTAGTGCTGCCAAGCTAGTAAGCTAGTGACACTAGCTTCGTGTAGACGGAACTAGCTTCGTTTACAAGCTAGTAAGCTAGTGTGGAAGCTAGCAAGCTAGTGCCTCAAGCCAGGATAGTTTTAATAGCTTGGGGTTCTATTTTTCAAGCTAGTAGGCGCCCCCCACCACCCGTTTTACTATCCTGGCTTCGTTACTAGCTTCGTGTCAACCGCGAAGCTAGCGAACCTAAGCTAGTGTGCAGTCGGAGAGCGTGGTGAGAGTGCGTGCAATTTGTTAAAATGCCGAAATTAGCGGACAAAATTAATTTAAAATTCGTTCAATTGTACAGAGAAGAGGAATGTTTGTGGAATGCAAGTATTCCATCTTACAAGGACAAGCAAATGCGAGACTCGTCACTAGAAAAAATACGCGACATACTAAATAAAGATGGAATAGAAATGTCGATAAAAGAGATTAAAAATAAAATTAAAAATCTAAGAGCTACATATTGTCAAGAATTAACAAAGATAGAAAACTCTGAGAGGTCTGGAGCAGGAACTGCAGAAGTCTATAAGCCAAAAATTATTTGGTTTGAGGAAATGCATAATTTCATAAAAAAGGTGCCAATGAAGAGAAAAACTTCGGTAAGTTATTTTAATATTATTTACTCTTTACAATTATTTACCTTAAAAGTACTTATTGAAATATTAATAATCGTCGGCATTTTTAATTTTTCTTGTAGTTTTGTCTGAATTAACGAATCATTCTTGCTTGCCATGGTACTGCTCCATCATTGTTGAAATATCTCTTAAATTTCTCCCTTTTTTCGATAGCTGACAGAGAAGAGTGGTTACTTCCCTGTCGACTGATACTGAGTAAACATAAATTTTCCATTCTCCATGAACCGGGAATAATGTTTCCCGCTTCAATGTCTTCTTGGTCGACATCACTACTAATGCAATAAGTGCTTTTTTGCTCTTTTCGTAACCAATTATGCAGAGCACATGATGCTAGTACAATTTTGTCTACTGTTTTTACGTCAACTGCGATTGGTCTTTGATAAACACGAAATCGGCTTGCCAATATGCCAAAGGCATTTTCTACAGTTCTTCTGGCTCTACTTAGCCGGTAGTTGTATACTTTTTCTTCATGTGTTAAATTGTCACCTGGGTACGGTTTCATAATATACGATTTTAATGGGAATGCAGCATCCGCCAAAATTACTCCGCCTTGTGGTATAAGGTTATTTTCTAGTTGATTATATATGGAGCAATTCCTAAAAACACTTCCATCAGATGCCATTCCACAGGCGCCGACGTCAATATAAATGAAATTATAATCGTAATCAACAATAGCCATAAGAACAATACTGAATGTTTTTTTGTAATTAAAAAACAAACTTCCACTGTTGCCAGGAGCTATGATTTGAACATGCTTCCCGTCGACGGCGCCATAACACGCTGGAAAGTTCCATTTCACTCTGAAACCATTTTCTATAGCTGCCCATTCTTCAGTTGTAGTTGGAATCTGTAACAATATTTTTAACAAATTTTTTATTTTCAGAACAATCAAGATTCTCCAAACAATAATAAAGATGACAACAGTGCAAGCAACAGTCAGTCATTAGAACCACCCGTAGCAGAAAATCTGTCAGAAAAGACAGTTGAAATGTCTCAACCTGCAAGCGAAATGTCGTCTATTCAAGATAAAACTTCTAAATTTATTTCCCCCGGAAGTAACATTCCGCAATTTAAGAAACGGAAGGTTTCGCAAGTGAGTTCATTGATAAATGAAATTAAGGTGATTAAGGAGGATTTAAACAGTTCACGAGAATTTCAGGAACCAGAGCTGGATGAACATGAGATATTTGCAAAATATGTAGCAAGTCAGTTGAAAAAGCTTTCACCCGGACAGGCCATTTTAGCTAGGGATCAGATCAACGCAACACTATCCCGCTGTCGGATGTATGATTTAAACTTCGGAAATACTACATTTTCGTACCAGTCACCTATCAATTCTTCAGACTCCAATATGTCAACCACATTTTCTTACAATAGTTCTGCAGCAAGTCCACTCTACACTAATCCACCATCACAACTACAACAGACTGAGCAACGTGATGAACCCATCATCCATCCGCCACCACAGCAAGAGTTGGAGCAAGATGAAGATCCCATCTATCAAGCATTTCAAAATGCTTGATACATTTCTCGCCATTTATGTAGCGTAAACGTACATTTTGTCGTCATTTATGATTTCTCATTTTGTAATTTAGAATTTAATCTCGCCATTTATGTAAGCGTAAAAGTACCTACTTTAATTTGAAATAAATAAAATTCTACATACCTGTATATCTTTCTTTAATGCCTTATAAATTTCACTGCAAACTTCTGGTATAAATCTAGATATAGTAGATCTTGAAACACGATACATGTGACTTAACTTCCTGTAATTGACACCAGATGATAGAAAATCTAGAGTTATTTCCAATTTTATTTTAGCCGGTATGGCTTCTCTCATATTAGTATTTAATTTTTGTATTTGTGGTCCCACTAGATTCAGTAAATTGTCAAAAATATTAGGTGTCATTCGCAAAATACTCTTGAATTCGCCGGAATCCTCAGATCGCAGTTCTTTTAAAAGTAATGCAGATGCTCCATGACTATGTTTTCTTAAGATCCAGGGTCTTGTCCAAGTACGCTTTTCTTCTAGCAGAGCTAATATTTCATCTAGCGCATGTTGACACAACTTCCGAATTAACTTTCTTAGTAGAATTGCTTTTCTCTTACGCACACTGTTCATTTTTACGTATACGTGTTATCAGGTTAAGCACAACTCACTACTGACTTGACTAGCTTGAAATTTCCTAGCTTCGTGTAGACAGCACTAGCTTGGTTACAATCCAGGCTAGTAGGTAAGCTAGAAACCAAGCTAGTGACCCCTTACTAGCTTACTATCCTAGCTTCAAAATACTAGCCTCGTGTCACCCGGGCTTAACACCGAAAACAAAACATGGACTGCGTGGAAGACTGGTACTGCCTTTGTAGTGTACCCATTCGGCTCCGAGCACATCCGAACGGCTCCGAGCGCATCCGACCGGCTTCAAGTGCATCCGACCGGCTCCGAGCGCATTCGACCGGCTGCGAGCGCATCCGACGGGCTGCGAGCGTATCCGACCGGCTGCGAGCGATTCCGACCGGCTGCGAGTGCATCCAACCGGCTCCGAGCGCATCCGCTTTCAGGTCGCTTCCAGCCGGTCTATGTGAAATAGTTGGCGGCTCCGCTCCGACCAACTCCAAGCGCATACGATCCGGTCTGTGTGAAAAGAAAAATGCGCGCCGATGCTCTCCGAGCCGGTCTGTGTGAACGGACCCTAAGGGCGATTGTGCACTACAAGGAATTTTACTGTCCGGCAGTCCGATTTTTTACGGTCCGATATGGCACGCCATATAATGTATATAGTATATACTAGCTTGTGCACTATACGTAATTTTACCGTCCGACATTTTACTTTTCTCCATTCCGGAACGGTTTTTTCCGGTCCGAAATGACAGCAATGAAAAACGTGTTTAGGCTTGTGCACTACATCCGTTTTCGTTAGCGGGCGGGGCAGGCGCGGGGAAGGAGGGTGCGCGTGTCGCACACACAGTGCATTTCTTTGGCCCTTCCCTCACCTCCTCGGCGACCTGCGCCAGCGTTGCCAGATGTACGAGAAATCTCGTACCTTTACGAGATTTAGCAGTCTCCGTACGAGAAACGAGAATAAAAAAAACTCGTACACTTTTTTACGAGATTTTTAACAATGTTTCTAATACAAACCAAAAACATTTAAAGATGGACATGTAATCTTTACATGTCCATGCCACAAACTCGACTAAGCACATCACTAGATTCATTACCTCATCACTAAATGTATCTTTAGTCGCTGATCGGGGAATCCCGCAAAATGTATTACACTAAGTTGGCATTAAAGTTTACGCGTATAGTGGTTGAAGGTCCAGCGCGTTATAGAATTTCACCTTAATTATTCAGTGGTTAATTTAACATAATGAGTAGTGACAGTGAATCTTCATCCACTCCACCTAGAAAAATAACAAAAAAGGGAGGATGGACAGCAAAGAAAACAGGTAACACGATTTTTCAACATCATTCGCAAACTTTTCGCGATGAATGGTCAAAGAATCCGATATTTCGAGACTGGCTGCAGCCAGATCTTAAAAATCCCAAGAAAGCGAAGTGTGCATATTGTCCATCAAGCTCTCTGGTTGCTGAAATCACAAATCTCAAATCACATGCCGAATCAAAGAAACATTTGAGAAACAAACCTGGTTCATCGGGTCTACAATCCCAAAAGTTGACTTTATTTGGATTCAAGACAGGCATAACTCAAATAAACAAACAAAAGGATCGAGCTGAAATAAAACTAGCTGCATTTTTTGCAGAACACAATATTGCTTTTTCTGTGGCTGACCACTTGACTGATTTGTTAAAAGAAATTATTCCCGATTCTAAATTAGTGCAAGAAATTCAATTGAAGCGTACTAAAATCACAGCAATTGTAAAAAATGCTATTGGGGAAGGGCACAAAGTTGATTTGGCGAATAAATTGAAATTAACTAAGTTTTCAGCGCTTACTGATGAGACTACAGATGTATCTACAGTCAAAACAGCTTGTGTTGTAGTGCGTTATTTTGACTATGATGCTCAGAAAATCTGCAGCGTATTTTGGGAACTGTACAAGATTTTTAAGGATACAGACACCAATGATATTCCTACGGCGAATGCTGAAAATATATACAGAGCGCTTATAGATTCTTTTACCAGCCGTAATGTGCCACTTACAAATATGATTGGCTTCGGGTCGGACGGATGTAACGTCATGATGGGCGATAATGATTCAGTCAAAACTCGTTTGTCGCGAGACTTACCAGGGATCGTTATTTCAAAATGTGTTTGCCATTCAGCCCACTTATGCGCAAGTCAGGCTTGTAAAGAAATTCCGGAATCTGTAGAACAACTGGCTCGTGACATATATAACTTCTTTAAAAATAGTGACAAACGCCAGTTTGATTTCCGCAATTTTCAATCATTTGTTGAAGTTGAGCCGCATAAAATATTGAAACCATCTCAAACAAGATGGCTGTCTCTAACAGCAGTAGTCTCACGAATCTTGGAGCAATGGGAAGCACTGCGCTTATTCTTTATTGATTTCACTACGAACCCAATACACAAAGTGAAAGCAGAGGTGAAAAATCGAGCAATATTCATCTTAGAAAAGCTATGCGATCCTTTTCATAAGCTATACTTTTGTTTTCTAGACTGGTCACTGCCTTTGTTTACCAAATTCAATTTGGAATTCCAGAATGAAAAAGTCGTTATTCACAAGTTGTATGATAAAATTCGAGATTTATATCAAGAAATTCTTCTGCGTTACTTACAACGAGAATATGTTATGCAGCAGAATATTAGTGAAGTAGATCCTAAAAATGAGCAATTTCAATTGAATGACGCCGTAATGTATCTTGGCATTAAAGTTTATGAAATGCTTAAACATCCGGATGTGGTCAGGCAGCCCGCAAAAAAAGCACTGTTTTTCACAAGTTGCAGAAATTTCCTCAGTACTAGTGCCTTAGAAATAAAAAAACGTTACGACATGGAAGACCCTGTGCTGTCAAAACTACAAGCTCTAGGACCTGTATCAGCTCTCTCCAACAATTTCAGAGATCTCGTCCCAACATTGATGCCCCTCATGGAAGTCGTGCCACGCATAAGTGCGTCTTTTAATGACAGCCAAAAACAAGAGATAGACGATCAGTGGAGAAGATTACCTATTGCAAAAGCTCGCTACCCTGAACAGCTTCAAGATACAAAAGAACCCGATGAATTCTGGGCAATGTTACTTAAAAATGAACATTTCTCTGAATTAGCCAGTTTTGCTCTCGCAGTTCTGTCTTTGCCTCATGCAAATGCAGATTGTGAGCGGGTTTTTAGCAAAACCAATTTAATAAAAACAGACCTTAGAAATCGTCTTATAACAGAAACAGTAAATGGTACACTTTTAGCTGCAGAAAGTGCAAAAGGCCCAGATCGCAAAGGAAATTGTATATATTTCGAACCATCTCAGGAAATGTATTCCAGAATGACAGCTGAAAAACTATACAATAAAAACGAAGACGATTTTACCAATACCCCTGACATTACATATCAATAACAATTATAACCATAATTAAAATCATGTACTAGTAGCAAGTGCCTACAAAATTTATTACTTAAGTTAATTTTTTTTTTTTTTTGAAGATTTTGGTACTATTATTAAAAAAAATGAATCATTTACAGTAATGTTTTTCATTTGGTGGTCCCAAACTAAAAGAAGATTCCTACCCCAGGCTAGCTAGTTATAGTGCATAGTGTACCTAAATTAAGGCCTGAGATTTTAAAAATTTATACTTTTACGAGATTTTGTATTGAAAGTACGAGATATTTGACAGTCCTAGTACGAGATAAAAAATTCGGCATCTGGCAACCCTGACCTGCGCCCACGACGCACGGCTCCTTCGTTTCATTGGGATAAATTCGACTACGAAGTTTGACAATTTAACTTGATCGATTTCACAATCATGTACGACATTTTTACGCTAATTGAACTTGTTGAATCCAAACCATGTTTATGGGATAAAACTATTGATGCATACAAAAACAAAATTATGAGAAGTAATGCATGGCGAGAAATTTGTTTATTCTTCGAACCGGAATTTGAGGAATTTGATGACAAAAAGAAAGACGAAATGCGTAAGTTCTCATGTAATTTATTTGTATTAAATTTTTGACATTTGCCATGGCACAGATCCTACGGGACTTGAAAAAAAATCGGCGAAATTATTTCTTATATCGTTAGTTGTTCGTCCCGCCTGGGCATTATTGGTAGCGACGGGAAGATCTTGCAAACCGTTGTGATTAACACATACGAACATGTCGTTATGTGTGTACCCATCTCTTTCACGAACAATATTGTGTAAAACGACGCATGCTTTGACTATGTCTTTACTCAATTGTTTTGATACGTTTAGTGGACGATGAAGTATACGCCACTTATTTGCCAATATACCAAAAGTACATTCCACATACCTGCGTGCCCGAGACAGTCGATAGTTAAATATCCGTTTTTTTATATCAAGATGTCTTCCACCATAGGGTCGTAACAAATTGTCGTTAAGTTGAAAAGCTTCATCGCCCACTAAAACGTATGGCATTCTGTTGTTTAGAGAAGGATGTAGAGGAGTTGGATTAGGTACTTGTAATCTACCCTCACTCAATAGCTTATAAAATCTTGTACGCTGCAAAATAGCCGAGTCACAGTCTTTTCCATAAGCTCCTATATCGACAAACACAAATTTATAGTTAGAATCGGTCACTGCTAGAAGCACTATGGAATAATAACCTTTATAATTATAATTCATAGACCCGGCAGAGGGAAAATTCTCAACTCTTATGTGTTTTCCATCCACGGCACCTAAGCAGTTTGGGAAGTTTGCTCTAGCTTGAAATTCACTCGCCACTGATTTCCAGTTGTCTGTATTTGGTGGTGCAAGAAATTCACTGCTTAATTCATCCCATATTGTACGGCATACTAAAGTGATAATTTCACTTATCGTTTTAATACCCAAATGGTAGCTATAAAACATATCGGTAAAAGTATTTCCACTGCCTAAGTACCTGTAACAAATACATACTTCTATTACTTTTTTGTTTCAGTTAATACTCTCACCCGTAAATGGAATAACACGAGAGACTATTTCATCAAATCTCTGAAAATGAAATCTGGGCAATCTCAGAAAAAGCAATATATTTACCATAAACACTTGCTATTTTTATTAAAAATTATCAAAGAGGATTCGACAACCTCTAACATAGTAAAATCGTCTCAAGATAGTGACAACGAATCCAGACCAGGCACATCATCGTCACTAAATCCGTCCCAAGATAGTGACAACGAATCCAGGCCGGGTATATCAGCGACCCCCGAACCAATTTCTACGCCAGGGTCTTCTCAAGATGATTCATCTGCATCCATATTTCGTCCTACAGCGTCACTAACCCAGAACCGTAAAAAAAGATTAAATCCAGTTGATGTGGAGATATTGAAGGCAATTCAAAGTCATGGGCCACGACAGGATGAATTTAAAGATGATGATAAAGCATTTTTGATGTCTATTTTGCCAACTATTAAACGCATAAGCGAAGATGATAGACTAGAGTTCAGAATCGATGTGATGCAGCTGCTTCGCAAATATACGAATCGCATCCGAATATCTTCGCTCAGCTCTGCATCATCGTCGCCACTGCCTCCGCTAAATGCATCTGTCAACTCTCCAACTAATGAAGTTACCCCGTCGCCGCCCCATCAACCACAAACAGAACATCAGATGATAGCACCATCGATCTACTATCCCTCTGCACCATCAACGTCACCACCTCCACCGCATGTTACGTTGCCGTCGCCTACTTCTCTACCACAAATGGAAAATCAGATAAGAGCATCTCCAATCTCTCCGGCGAAATCAGTGCCGCTTCTGACAATAACCGAGTTGTTGCAACAAGACTTTGAAAACTTTTAATTTTTATTATTAAACGGTTTAGCATTGTAACCTGACTATTATTTGAAATATTTTTTGTAATATAAATGCCTACCTCGTATTCCTGGATTGAAGAGATATAAGTGTAAACAGAAAAAAGTATGAATTTGGCTGTATCAATCAAAGTCACCTTATTATCTAGAATATATGTATGCAAGTGTTTATTATTAGCTACGAAACTAAAAGAAGGGACAACCCTGCAGCAGTAGGTATTTAAGTCTCCAACGGGGCGAGAGTTGACCTGCTGTTCTGGTTTTACTATGCTCAATAACTCAATAAACACACTGTATAAATACTATACATGTACACACTTACCTTAATGTTACAGCAAGCATTTCATTTGGTGGTACACACAGCCTTAAGTTTGTATCCTGTTTCTTGATCCATGCGCTTAAGCGGTATAGCAAAAAATCATAAGTAGTTGTAGACATCCGATAGTAGTTAAAAAAAATTCTTTCATCCTGTCTCATTTTATTGTGGTTTACGTAAAATGTCCCTGTCAAGTACCTTTCACTTATAAGGGGATGAACCCAGAATTCTTTTTGTCTTTTACGCCTTCGCACGTAGAGTAATAAAGCAAGCAACTGCCGACGTTCCAAGAAACTCATCGTTCAGAGTAATTTCGCGTGCGTGGCGTGTAGTTTCAAAGACAGAGCTACACTAAACTGAGGCGTATCATCCCAGTAAAGACGGACAAGTGCACAAGCCAATCATCCGTTTTTTTCATGCCACTTCGGACCGTAAAAAATCGGATGTTCGGACAGTAAAATTCCTTGTAGTGCACAATCGCCCTAAGTGGATGTGTTATGTTCTGTGTGTAAACCCATCTCTTTACTGTACAGTGGTTAGAAGCTCTTCGGTATCACTATATGTCAATGTCAGTAACCAGGAATTTAGCTTGTTTTTTAATTCGCCCTTAGTCAAGACATAAATATTGAATTTTTTATGGGCTTTATTATACAGCCTAGCACATAGGCCATTTAACTGACTACTTGCAAAGGCAGTCCTGCAGGAGACAGCTGGACATAAAGGAAAGCCACGACGCCGCTGACTGACAAGCTGCCTATTGAAAGAGATCATAGAGTGCTTGTAGAGGATGGATCTTAAGACGTACAATTTTCTAACAGTTAAGACATTGCATTCTGAATATAGCATATGTGTAGGGTAGTCACGAGGTTTGAAGTGAATTACTTTTAGCACAGCCCTTTGGGCTCTTTCTAGTTTTAGTAGCTTAGTTTTATGAGTCCCTCCCCACACACGGATACAGTACATAAGGATTGTTTGACACAGAGCTAGATAAACCATTCGGAGAGTATTTTTATCCGCTGAAAATCTTAAATTTAAAAAAATATAAATTAGTCTTCTCGTGCGAGACGTTA
This sequence comes from Phlogophora meticulosa, assembly GCA_905147745.2. Lineage (NCBI taxonomy): Eukaryota > Metazoa > Arthropoda > Insecta > Lepidoptera > Noctuidae > Phlogophora > Phlogophora meticulosa. Next base: position 954,051 of record LR990524.1, on the reverse strand, counting down.
ATGACTCCAATTGAGTGGTCCAGTCTAATTTCTCATCGACGAAGACTCCAAGATATTTTATAGATTCCACCATAGACAATGAGAGACACTTACAATCTTCTGTCTTTTGATGACAGCTATGTGCTTTAAGGTTTCCGGTTTCTTCAGCTGGTTTTGATGTATGCGGTAGAATGAAACGTAAAAATGTGACGAAGAAAATGATAACATTGATTATAATGATGATAATGAATAAAATAATATTTTCTTTAGTACACTATAATAATAACCTGTAATGTCATCAATCTATTTTTTTATGCTTTATAATAACTTGTAATGTCATTAATATATTGTTAATTAAATTTTTGAGTATTATTTATTTGGTTTTTTTTTTATAATCTGTTATTGAGGGATCGCGATAGACCTATCTCGCCATCTCACTCGCACCCACCATACATATACTGTCTCGCGCTCGCTCCTACAGCGACCCTACATCATTGTCTGGCAAGGGGTTGGAACTATCAAAAATGTCTGGCTGATGAGGAAACATCATCTAATTATTACCTAAGTATTATATATAAAAATCAGCTTTTATACTATAACATTAGTAGAATTATAATTTCATGAACATTAGGGGTGTCTAGCAAGGGGTTGCCACGATGTTAAGTGTCTGGCAATCAATAACGTGATTTTTAATAATATTCTGAAGGTATTACCAAAAAATCACACTTTATTATTTGATGAATTTAGATCGGTATTTTACACACCTTTAGTACCGTTTACCTGCCAAAGCCACGGCAACCCAAACTTCATAATAGTCCATCGTTCTTACTTGTGTTGGGAGCATGCGCTGACAAACTTTCAGCTTTTATAAAATAACGAAGGTCTGGGGTTCACGGGCTCTTAGACTATAATGAGTCTGTTCTCGAACTCTCGCCGCACGTGCGAACCGAAGGTTACCGAGAGCACCCGATGTTTGACGAAATTCGCCGGGTCTGCGTCGGCGGCCATTAGGGATGACTTCGACTATGTCACTATCACTATCGATTGTGTCAAGTTTTGTGGTGCATTTGAGTTATCATTATATATTTTTTTGTTGTGGCAATGACTATATCCACCTAAGGTTTCCTCTTCTTTTCATCACTTTCAGGTACTTAGATGGCTTTAAGATGCCGAAGGTTACGGTTGGAAAAAAATATTCAAAAGCATATACAGAAGATGTAGAAAAAGCCTTACAAGCCATAAAAAATGGAATGGGTAAGAAAACTGCTGCAAATAAATTTAATATCCCACGGGCAACTTTGCAGTTTCGCCTATCCAACTTATTTGTTAAAAGTCGACCTGGTCCAGATACAGTTCTGACTGATGCAGAAGAAAAAGAGGTAGTTAAATGGATAATTTCAGCTTGTAGGAAAGGATTTCCACGGCGTAAAGAGGACGTCATAAAGAGTGTCAAACTGTATTTGGACGAAAATCCCAGACCAAACAGTTTTATAGATAATACACCAGGCAATGGATGGTATAAATTATTTTTGAAGAGGCATCCTGAGCTTTCTATACGAACATCAGAGGCTGTAACTTCAGCAAGCTCAAAATTGACGGAGAAGCAAATTAGACTTTGGTTTAAACAAGTAGAAGAATATCTGAAAGAAAATGATCTTTTTAATATTTTGAGTGATCCATCCAGAGTTTACAATGGGGATGAAACTAATTTTATTTTATGCCCAAAGAATACTAAAGTTATCGCTTTAAGGGGAACCAAAAATGTGTATGAGGTAGATCACGCTCAGTCTAAATCGTGTGTTACCGTAATGTTTACATTTTCGGCGGATGGTGTAACAACACCTCCTATGATTATTTACCCCTTAAAGAGAATGCGACCTGAGATTCAAGTCTGTGCCTAGCGAGTGGGGCATTGGCTTGTCAGATAATGGATGGATGAAGGCCGAGCTTTTCATTCAGTACATACAGAATGTTCTGCATCCAGCGCTAATGAAGAGGAATATCACTTTTCCAGTAATTCTTTTTTTGGATGGGCATAAAAGCCACACAACACTTCAGCTTACTCAACTTTGACAAAATCTTGGTATAATACTTATAGCTCTATATCCTAACGCGACCCGGATTTTGCAACCAGCAGACGTAGCGGCGTTTCGCCCAACAAAAGTTATGTGGCGTAAAGCAGTCCTGGAATGGCGTACAGATAACTTAACGAAATCCTTACTAAAAACAGATGTTGCTCCTATATCCTCTAGACACCTGGAGTGCTATAAATAGTATTAAATAAATCTTGCTGTAAAGGCCGAACGTTTTAGAACTTTGTGCTTCGAGTACGACCGGCCAACCTTTTTATAGCTTCAATTTCCGAGTGTTTGTTTTTTCCCGCTAAATAAGTATTGGTCATGTGATTTCTTTTAACCAATTAAAATAAAGCAATGGCGATAGTTTGTCCTTGGATTTCGATAGAAATTTCTTTCCGAGCGGCCGCCATTCTTGCGACGCGTGCTCACGAGTTTACAACAATGGCGGCACGTGGTCGACGAGGTAAGTAAAATTTGTTTTTTTTTTATCATTTTACTTGTTTTAGTTTAAAAAAAATAAATATTAGTTGTTAAACATTCTATGGAATTCACTTAATTTTGAGGAGGAATACAAAATAATTAAGGAGTTATTCCGTCGTAAATTATTTAAACCTATAAATAGTCCCTTCGGTCGGACTTCATGATTTAGGTATATGGAATTGATCGTATTTATAGTACTTTCGGCGTTAATACTAATAGTAGGTATTTATTATTTTCAGCGTTACAAGTCACCGATATCACGGAAATTTTAAATAACTCCGAGTTCGAAGACTCGGGTGATGATGAAGATTTCGTTGGGTGTTTAATAACTACCGATGATAGGAGTGATGCAGCTCAATCATCGGAAGATGAAGACTCGAGCGACAGCGATGATGATAGCAACTTGCCAGAGGTTCGAGCTGGTTCTAGTGGCGTCGCACATACGGGTATTTGATACAAAAAACTGGCCAAAAGTCATTTTTACAATAGTAACCGCGCAGCTATCCTTTGTTATGTTTTAACAATGGGACACTCTATTCATTAAGAAACCGGTACCCAGAAGGGGCTAGAGCGCTCCATGCGCCCTCAACGTCAGTCGGAACTCATCTGTTGTGCTAGTGACACGTTTGTTTTCTCGGCGCTCGCAAATTTCAATTGCTGTTTAAGACTAATCATACTGTTGTGTTTAGTGCAAACCCCAAAAACCATCTTGGAATCTTCAGGCACAGGTATGAACTTTATTTTGAATCTATTGTGCTACTGTTAGGATCACTTTTTCATTCTTTAATTGTACCATAAAGTCATGAGTATTTTTATGCAAAAAAAAACGCGTAAAATAGGTTTCCTTCGTCAAATTAAGTATCAGATAAACATAGTTAAGCTAAAGTTTATACATAATCGTGTTCTTTGAACCTTCTAGATTTCATATCAAGAGAAAAACCTTCCGCCTCTTTCCGCCCCTATGAATTATAGCCTCTGAACAAAAATAGGTTTTTTTCGAAAAAAAAACAACACTTTGTGTTTCTTTGATTTTAACATAGATTTTTTCTTGTTGGCAGGTCCTTATGATGAGTCATCGATGACAATAACAAGAGAGGATATGTTTAACGTAATAAAACAGTGCGACTACAAAAATTTAGATAAAAAACTGGACTTTCTTGAGCATAAACTAATTGAAATGACCAAATGCCCCGAGGACAAAACTAAAGTACTCCGCCATTGCTTAAAATCATTTAAACATCATTACAAGCTAAAATGGACCTCAGCAAGCTACAAAGAATGTCGTTTCCGAAAAACGAATGAACAATGGCTTAAAGAAAAAAATTCTCTACCTGTTTGGCGACACAATAAACCCGGCCGACCTCTTAAGGAATTCCAAGAATGTAGTGAAAGAAGCAAAAGGCGCAAAACAGAGAAAGTGAGATCAGAAATATCGCATGAAGAGTTGACGTATGCTGCTGTGATGAGTGAACGAGCCGCAGGCAACAATGATTTGTCTCAAATAATAAAACAGGCTTCAGCGACTCCGAGACGAGCCACTAGATTCCGCAAAATCATAAGTTCAGCCGACAAAAGTTCAAAAAGCGGCAAGTTAACGATAACACAAGCACTGATTAAATACGTGGAAGCCGACCTAACGCGCAAACAATATAATGTGATAAGAGATGGGCAGGAGGATATATACCCCTGTTATTCTCTCCTACAGAGAGCGAAAACGGAGTGCTATCCTAAATCTATTGTCTCCGAATCGATAGCAGAAATTACTTTACAAGATCTTCTTGACCACACCACTCAACGCCTTTGCCTGTACCTCCAGAAAGTGTTAATGACAGCAACAGAAATTGAAGGGCAGAATATGGAACTCATTTGCAAATGGGGATGTGATGGCTCGAAAGCACAAGAATTTAAACAAAAATTCCAAGATGAGTCAGGCTCCGATGCCCATGTTTTTATAAGCTCATTAGTACCCCTACGACTGACAAGTAATGTGAATGGCCAACTGAAGATTTGGTGGCAGAATCCAGCTCCTTCATCTTGCCGATTTTGCCGTCCTATAAGGATTCAGTTTGTGCATGAAAATAATGAAGTGACTCGATCCGAAATAGCACACATTGAAAACCAGGCACAAAACATAAACCCCACTGAAGTTGAGGCTGACAATAAAGTCATAAAGGTGTCGCACACACTTGTGCTTACAATGGTAGATGGTAAAGTGTGCAATGCCGCAACTAATACCACGTCAACAATGAAGTGCTACATATGCAAGCAGACCAGCAAAGATTTCAACAATCTTAAAACCGACGAAAGTTTGATAGATTCGAACTCGCTCAAATTTGGACTATCAATATTGCACGCTCGGATTAGATTTCTCGAAACATGTCTCCATATAGCCTACAAACTACCTATCAAAAAATGGAGGCTTAACAAGGAGGAAAAGCAGCTTTCGGCAGATAAAAAGAAAGAGATTCAAGAGGCCTTTCGAGAGCAAATGGGCTTGCTTGTAGACGTGCCGAAAGCTGGCTTTGGAAATACTAACGATGGAAATACTTCTAGGAGATTCTTTGCCGATCCTGTAACAACTGCCTCAATAACAGGGATTGATATAAACTTCCTTAAGAACCTCAAGTTGATTCTAGAAGTTATTTCGAGTGGGTTCTCTATTGACACGGAAAAATTTTCGGTGTTTCTGAAGTCAACAGCCGAACTATATGTGCAGTTATACAACTGGCACCCCATGACGCCAACTTTGCATAAAGTTTTGTGTCATGGGGCTTTGGTAATCAAACATGCTCTTTTGCCGATTGGACAATTATCAGAGGAGGCAGCTGAGTCGCGGAATAAACATTTCCGCCTATACAGGCAAAACTTTGCAAGAAAGTTTTCGCGAAAGAATTGCCTCCAAGATGTCATGAACCGCCTTCTTCTGACCTCTGATGTCTTTCTTAGTAGCAGCAGCAGAATGCAATTCAAAAGGAACAGGAAACCACTATCGCAAGAAATTCTACAATTTCTTAAAGTTGAATACGAGTGTCCCGCGGACACTGACACTGATAATGCTGACCCGGGCACTAGTACTGATCAAGCAGATAGCGATAGCGAGTCTGACGAATATTAGCTGTATAAGTTTCTCTGTAAATATTACAAGAAAATGTATATTTAACTTTTATTTCGATGTAAATTACAGTTTGTACATAGCTTTTCATTTATGTATTTTGTAAGGTTATGTAAAAAGTAAGCGTTATTTTTAAATCATTGTGTATTTTTAAATGCTTTTTTTATTAGTTATTGTACAAATAAATCACCATAATGCTTGAAATAGAAAATAATGTTTTATTTTATTTCGATTTTATTTCACACGTAAGTCCCTTTGGAGAAAAGGGTATAGAAATGATTGGGTTATACTAAAATTAATATGAAAAATAATTAGGAGGCACAATTGACCCAAAATTACCAAAAAAAGGTTTTGGCCAGTTTTTTGTATCAAATACCCGTATGTGCGTCGGCAGGACTACAGGACTACATTTATGTTTGACACAAGACCGCAATTGTTTTGTAGACTTTCACAGTTCTTTATAACTTTATAAAGAACTGAATTTCACAATGAGTTGTGATTACTATTATTTTTAGACATATATTTTTTATTGATTAATGTTATGTTTTAGAAACCGAGAAGGTTCCCAGAATATTGAATGAGACATTCAATTCTCATGTGGGTTTATCATTTTTTTTATAGAAGCTGATTGCAATATTTTTGTTTTTGTTTAGGTACAACGATTGATCTCAATTTGACTAGTGTAGATTTAAGTTATATTGATAATAAGTGTTATTGAAGACATTGCTAATGATAATTATGTTGTTTGGTTATTAGAATTTTTGGAAAGTCTTATGAACCAACATAAAAAAATGATAGTTGATTAGGTTTATAAATATGTTTTTTGTTTCTTAATTTGTGTCATTTAATTAAAATTATGTGACAACTAACCTTATGCCATAACGACCGGAAGTCCTATTTATAGAACGAAAGATACCTAAACACAAATATGCTCAATATCTTCGTTAAAAAATATTAAAAAACATTTGTTTTAGTGAAAACCCTGGAAACCCTTAGTTTATATTTTATTTAACTTGAAAGGTCTCGGCCTTTGCAGCAATAATAATTTGATGCTTTATTTAGTACATTCGGCCGTAGTAGCAAGTGATTTTAAAAGAGGCTTCGGTGTCTAGAGGATATTAGAGAAGCTTTTACCCAAATTAAACAAAAAAACAGTTTTGAAGCTTGTGGTTTATGCCCATTTAATCCAGATCAAGTGGACTATACAAAATGTTTAATGCCCTCTAAACCGGTACAAGAAATTTTGGATGACAACTGTTCTACAAGTCTTAACTATCAGACATTTGAAGAAATTGTTGGACCACAGCTAGTCCGAACGATGAAGAATCAGATGGTAGGTAAATCAATAGAAGCTAAAAAGCTTTATGACTTGTATAAATATGTCGTACCAAAAATTTCAACACAAGAACCACAACAAGAGACAACTCTATGGAACTAATACAACACAAGGACAGGAGCAATTTAAATGAACAAAACAACGATGGTTCAGAAGATTTGAACACAATGGCAGCCTTTAATGAATTAGCGACAATGCCAACAGAAGTAGAACTTTTGCTAAATGAACCAGAACTGTCCCATGAACCTCAATCCGAAGACACTGGCATATCTAAAGCAAACACGATGGTTGTCGATTATTCAGAAACCTCAGGACACGAAATAGGTGGAGAGCATGTTGAACTTCAGAATCAGGTGGTTGAAGAATTACCTTTAGAATCCTGTATAATCTATTCATCAATAAACGATTCAATACCAGAAGCTGCACAAACGGTTGACGTTATTTCCGAATTTCAAAGAGAAAACCAGTCAATAACGCCAATAAATTTAATACCTATCCCATCCACCAGTCGTCAAAGTGTAGAGCTGATTAGAATGCCAATCATTGTACTGTTTACCCTATGTCAATCATCTTTATTTAATTTAAATAATTTGCTACATGTTAGCTAGCACATACCAATATGCCAAAATAAACAAATAAAAACCTATAAATAAAATCAAGTATCACTCTTCAGAATACATAGTTTTAATTACTATTTTATTTTAATAAAATTAATAGTTCCAATTGATTTTAGTAGTTACAAAATAGCTTTGTTGCTATTTTTCTACATTTTATTCACAGATAGGCCACTTTGGTGGTAGGATTTATAAACAGGTTAGAAAAATGTTTATTAGGCCAATTGATTATTAACACTTGAATATAAAAACAAAATTAACAGTAAGTTCACTTAAAATAACATCTATGTCATTTCTAAATGTGACCCATTATCTTTGATACTGGTATAAAAGCTGAGATGCGCTGGAGGTTTTAAAGGCAAAATATCGAATTAATCCTCTCTTTCCTCAGAACAGATGTGTTTTTGAACTGAAAAAGTGACTTTTTTTCAATACATATGTACTTTCAAGTTTATCATGGACATCACTGACGTTGTTGAAGGAAAACATTGTGAGGAAACCTGGACTTATAATTAACATAAGTCTGAAATCACTAACCCATCGTGAGCAAGAGTGGTTAATAATACTCGTGCTTTCTATATAAATGTATGAGAAGAGGCCTTTGCCCTGCCGTGGGACACAATCTATATATGTATTAATATTATTTTTATTAATATTTTAACTTTGTTACCTTAGTTGTGGTCTGGATTAGTGAAGGAGTACCTACACCTACTTAGTACCTGATGTAGCCCTGTATTTATGTGTCATGTATTGTGTACATCTTTTGTTGGAGATCTTAAGCAATAAATAAATAAATGTGTTATTGATGTAGTGAATGTTAATGTACAAATTATTGGCTTACTCCTACAATTTTGATTTATAGATTTAAGGAACTTAAAAAGTTAACTCGAAATAAAGCTTTGCACTGCGTATGCTTCCAAAGACCAATTCAACCATAAAGTTTTATGAAATATGAAGTACCTGAGTAGGCACTAATTAATTACAATGGTAATATGTGTTATTGAATTCATGACCCTGAGGTCATGAATTCGATAACACATATTACCACAGTTAATTTTCGATACCATGATTTTCGAATTAGCCTGTTCATAAAAATCCTCGCATCAGGGTGACCGCGACAACGATGAGCTGTTTTCGAGCTGGCGTACTAGTTAAGATTTTTGCATCCACGTGCGACGCAGCAATGTTATTGGAACGAATCTACATCAGAACCATATTTTTTTGTCTTGTGTCTAATTACACAACTGAATCCCCAATAATGATTTCACAAATTAAGGCGTGGTATTTAAGTCGAAGTTGGGAACGAGAACAATGTAAGCACTGCCCTGACCATGGAGTGCGAAGTAGGTGAATACTATATGTACAAACCACGTACAAACCAAAGCGGGACAATGGATCAACGACGAAAGAAAACTGGAAAAGTATCAATTCAAACGAACTTGCTTACAATATTACAACTCTTCATTGGAGGCTCTTGTCGAAGAGACACCACAATTTTATCAGTATCACGAAGGACTTCAATAGACCAAAACGCTAACTAATCAAACGCTGGAGATTAAATTCATTTCTAAATGTATTGACAGACAACAATATATTTAGAAATGACTAAAGCAAAAACACATTGAGATCTACAAACTCTGTCCGACATCCATACAAAATGTTTAATCTAGTGTTTACAGAGGGAAAAAAAGAATGAAAGTAGAGATGAGTATTACAGTAATAAGTACATGTATAGCTATACATTAACACTGTTATATTTTTATAGTGTAACACTGATTATTTTGTGTTCCATTTTCAATCAGGCAGATTGTTATTAAATCGAGTCGATTTAATTATCTGCAGAAATGTTACATTTAACTATTACATTTCAACAAAAATTGATCTTCGTTACGTAAGTATATTTGAAATTCAAATTAAAATTGTGATAAGTAATTATAAATACACCAACAGAAATAGTTGACAGTCCTTAAGCCTGTGAAAAGAATGAAAACTAAGAAAGAAATGACAATTAATTTGTGACTGACTAAAAGTTAGCAGTTGCTAAAAATATCTGATAATTTTGAGTATAATTATTATCACCATAAGCATTTAAGTGTTATTATTTTTTAACGTGTAACGTGCCCGTGTCAACCGAACAATTTCGTAGTAGCTATCTTCAGTGTCTAACTAAAACAAGAGAAAAACTCAAAAGACAAAGATTAATACGTCCTAAAGTGAATGCGTTGTGGCTGCCCGCGAAATACAAATTTGCTTTAGTTTTTGACATTCGCAGCTCAGTATTTAGTTTTATGTTGCTAAAGAAGTCATTCGCAACCCTAACTAACATACATTTCTGAAATATTAATCATTAAAATTACCAATACAACTAAGATGATGGGAAGAATCTCCTCGAATCATGTAGACTTTCTGTAATTAAAATAAATCGTAATACGGGAGAATAAGAATGTTACAATTTTTATAAAATCTGTAGTAGCACACCGTTGAAAAGTCATTTTAAATAGTTATTTATTAAATAGCAAGAATTTATGTATCGGTTAAACAACCTTCTCAAAGAACACGGGTTAACTTCCAAACAAAGGACCTGGCATTAGGAATTGAAATTTTAGATTTACTTGTCAGATTGTTGACTTGTGGCACTATGGTTATTTTAGTCTCTGGGTTACTCGTTTTGACTGTACGGTACTGCCACAGACCAAGTAGGGAAATTGGGACTACACTACCTTGTTATTATTATAGTAATCTGTGGACTAAGTAACCAGAGTATTAGGATTTGTCAGACCTACTGAATTTCCAGGATATTTCCTTATTTGTCTAAAATTTTCATGATCTACCGATTTAGGTTTAGTTACCTGATATATATGTTTTCGAATAAATATATACCTACAATGTAAGAACGTAAGAAAATACGTAGCGGAGTCTTCTGACTGATCTATTAATTTATTATAGCAATAAGTTTATGGATTACCATTTAATAAAATCCCCTAATTCAATGTCATAAGATTGTTGTTGAAATCTGCCTTTACAGATCGCCAATTCTTAATTATTATGTTGTTAATTGTCAAAGAAGTCTTGAGAACTAATTACGTATTCAAAAATAAAAAAATGTTCAAATAAAAAGTTCTGCTCATTTTTCTCATATTTCCTGGATGTTGACATTTTAGTTAGGTTATGTGGCCTACTCGTCTTCGTCTACCTTTGCTTGTCGTTGTTTGAAAACGGTGATTCTTCCCGAAAAATATTTATATTTTAAAATCGATTTGAATTAAAGTTCGAAAAATCGATTAGCGAAAAAATCGACTCTGAAATAACGATTATTCCAAAATCGATCTCCGTCGATTTCTTGGAGTTTCATTCATAATATTAATTTATATTTTCACACATCAGTAACATGGAATACAAAAAGGACATAATATAAGGAAACTAACAGATATTTTCCTCGTTAATCGTCAATAAGTTTTTTAATTAAATAAGTATTAAACTGTTATTTATTTTCAAGTAGGTATTAACATTCTCGCGAAGAACCGACAACTGCTGGGGTAAACGTGTTCTTGAGTGGAGACCGCGACTCGGCAAACGTAGTGTAGGACGCCAAACGCAGTCGCAAGAGTATGCTTATTGACAAACCAGACATTGCAGTATGGCGTGTAAAGTATTTAAATGAGATTGCAAAATTTAGAAGAGACGGGAAGAAAATATGTTAATTGGATGAAACATGGGTCAATGAAGGTATGATAACAACATTAATATGTTTTTAAAATAAATATTGTACACTGTTACCTTTGTAAATCGTCGCTCTAGATGTGATACCTCGTAACTCAATTATTGGTCAATTTTACATTTTGATGCAAAATTGTCCATCACGCAATTTTTCATCTTTCTGGTGATACCTTGTATGTACAGGACCTTTACTTCACTTAAGAATTGGCTATTAGTGACATCTCGTAACAAGACTTGGAAGCACTTTGTAAAGTGGGACCTTGTAAATTTAAGTAGTGACATCTAGCAAAACTTATCGGAATTACTTGTCAAGGTGAGAACTCGTAAATTATGATTGTGACTCCTCGTATCTGCGTGTTTGGTTGATGTTGATGCACTAAGTGACAGCTCGTATCCACATAGAATACTCAAAATGTCGGCAAGGAATCGGCGTATTTTGCAAGTAAGTCCTGTTTTTAATAAAATTCAATGAAAATTAAGATGTATAAGCTTTCTAAGAGTTAATGTTTTTGTGTATTAGTTAAATTAACGTATTATTTCGATTGGTTTTACTCTCGTATTCAATTGAATACCCAAAAAAAACTGTTTAATGAGTTGCTGTTTAGTTACGTGGTATCAATTCTTAAGAAAGTGTTGGCGCCAAACTTAAGCCGCACGTAAGTGTTACAGACAGCGTCGAGCGGCTGAACCAAAATCAACTTTATTTACACAGGTGTAAAGTTGATATTTGTTTAATAAATAAGTGACTTTTTGTTCATTCGTTTTTGACGCTGCTACAATTTTGTTAATAAAGCTGGTTAAACATTGATGAATAATTATATCAATTGTTTATTATGTTTTTGCTACTCGACATTGTCTTTTAAGGTGCAACATAGTGAATAAGGCTTCTTGTTCACACCCGTTTTTTAGCTGTGAAAACTACGTGTGTGAACAAGCGAGTACCTACATAAATTTATTGGAATGGTACACTTAGAAACATAGCATTGAAACATTAACCTACTATGTTTCTTTACAGCATTCGCGGATACTTCGTATGGTACAACTTGGGCAACAGGGTATAGAAATAGACAACTCAAAAAAATAATAAATAAAGAATAATCCAGCTGAAACATTTAATATAATTACGGAGAGCAATCAAAATAAGGAGCAACATCTAGTATCAACTCAAAACGCTATACCTAAAACAATTAACAATGAAAATGCATTAGTGAATGTACAATATATGTATAATACGCTGAAAATATTGAGCTAGGTTCAACAATTATCAAGGTGACAGATGCGGAGCTTCTGAATTTTATTGAATCTATTGAAGAGAGTTCTAAAGAGGAATCGACACAAAATCAAACTAACGTTGGAATAAGAAAAGGTGTGCTTGAAATCATCGAACCAAATATTATTACAGAGGTTCAAAAAACTTATTTGCATCAATCTTGTGAAGATCCATCGACTTCTGATATTACACGAAAAGAAGATACTGGATTAGCAGACTTCTTCCAAACTTTCACAGCAGAAGACAATTTAGGTACAGAAGTGCAACACGAAAATGTACACAACATTGTACTTACAAAATCCATACAAACTACAAGCAATTCTCAAATGATGATAAATGATACCACAACAGAAAAGGAGACAAGTTTAGTTTCAATTGAATGTGAGAATTCTAACCATAGTATGTCAATATTGAACAATACCCAAGAACCTGAAAACTTTTCCACTTTCGATGACGGAGCAAATGTTATTAACGAAGCTTTAGAAATAAGTGATGATCCTGAATGGATACCAAGACCTACGAGTAATGATAGTGATGTCACAGACGCAGAGAGTATTATTTCAGATAACCAAAATATTCAGAATGTTAGAGAATCTATTAATATAGGTCAAGTTAAGAAAACTAGGAAGCGAATAGCTGACCCGTCAGAATGGAATGACAATAAAAATAAAAAGAAACGGGAATGTGGAGAAGCTTATCAAGGGTGGACAAAACGAAAAGGAAATGCAGGAAAAAGAGGTGCAGAGAGGGAAGAAAGAAAATTAGGACCATCATGTATTTTAGATAGTTGCAGAAAAACCCGCGACTGTCATAAAGTTACTCAAGAAGAAAGAGAACACATTTTTAATTTTTTTTGGAAAAAAATGAGTTGGGATCAAAAAAAAGTCTATGTTTCATCTCTCGTACTAAAATCAACCCCAAAACAACGAACTACAGAAGGTAGGCTTCTAGGCGACAAACGAGCTTTGCTTATCGGTTGAAGTCAGTTAATGGAAATAATGTACTAAAAGTATGCAAGGGAATGTTTTTGTCTACATTAGGACTAAATGAGTGGATGGTAATGAATTGGGTTAAGGGATCTGATGCAGGAATGGCAGAAAGTACAGAAGAACGAAATGATGTGCGAAGACTAACACGTCCACCGATGGCTAATGCTAGCAAAGATTATTTGGTGCAGTTTTTAGATAAACTTCCAAAATTGCCATCACATTACTGTAGAAAATCTACATCGAAAGTTTACCTGGAGCCAACATCTAATAATAGTATGTGTGATTTATACAAAGAATATAAAAAAGAATGTGTAACTTCCGATCCCCCACAAAAGCCGTTAAGTAGTATTACTTTCCATTTAGTGCTCAAGGAGAAAAACATTGGGTTTCAACCTCCCAAGAAAGATAGATGTGATCTGTGTATCAGTCATGAAGTTGGCAACGCAGAAGAAGAAGTATATCAAAACCACATTATAGCCAAAGAAAGAGCACGCGAAGAAAAGGCCTTCGACAAAAGTGAAGCAGAAAAAGGAAATTGTGTAGTTCTGACTATGGACCTACAAGCTGTTAAAATCTGTCCAAGTTTGAATGCGTCGGCTTTGTATTATAAAACAAAACTGTGTGTTCACAACTTCACAATTTTTAATATAAATACAAAGAATTGCCGATGCTATTGGTTTGATGAGACTGAAGCGGATTTGACTGCAAATACCTTTGCAAGTTGCCTTATTGACTATTTAAATGATACTCTGATCAATAGTCAGACACCTGTTTTGATTATTTGGAGTGATGGGTGTACATATCAAAATAGAAACGCGACTCTTTCAAATGCTCTTCTGTCATTCAGTGTTGATAAAAATGTAATAATTTATCAGAAATATTTAACCAAAGGCCACACGCAAATGGAGGTCGATTCTGTCCATGCAACTATTGAAAGAAAAATCAAAAATAAACCTATTTATTTACCATCTGATTATATCCGATTGACTAGCGAGGCCAGGCGTCGACCCGAACCATACGAAATCAAAAGCCTTGACTTTACTTTTTGTCGAAATTACGGAGTTGACCCGGTGTACCCGTCTATCAGACCTGGAAAATATGCAGGTGATCCGCAGGTTACAGATATAAAGATTATCAAATACACTCCTGATGGTGTCATTTCAGTTAAAACTAGCTTTAGTAACGAATTTCTTGACATTCCCAAGAAAAGGGGTAATAGATCTGTTGTTCAATCCTTAGACGCCTTCCCGCAGTTGCATAAGCAAAGACTCCCTATCAAAAAACAGAAATGGTTACATTTACAAGAGCTAAAAACAGTGATTTTGAGAGACTGTCATGCTTTTTATGATAATTTGCCGCACCACTAGTTTTCAAACCAAATGTTAAAATAAATTTGAGACTGAGGTTTTTAAAGATTTACTCCAACATTTATTATTGTTTAAGATTTTTTTTATTGTGGCCTTATTGTTATAGGCCTGAGATTTTCACAATCTTGTAGTCATAGTGTTATTTTAGACTAAGATTTCTTAAAATTAAAATTTTACTTTTTACTTGTAGACAACAAGACTTGTTGACTTGCCAGGCAAGTCAATAAAGTCTTTTAGTTCTGTGATTTTCTAGAAGCACACTTAAGTGATATTTTGTGAGACAAAATGTTATTTATAGAGTGTACAAGTTTTACTATATTAAATATTGATTAAGTAAATGAGTAAAATTGTTAAGTTAAGGCTATGAAGACTTATAAATTAATGTAGCTTTTATTTTGTTGTTATAAGATTTGTTGTATGATTTGATTTGCTTTATTTAAATGTTACATACCTACCTAAAGGCATTAAGTACTCACAGTTACTCATGAGTTTATGGTAGGTAGGTATGATAAATTGTGTTGCCCAAATAGGAGCTTTTATTTTAGTTTGTAGTAGGTTACTTACTACAAGCACTTTATTACTTACTACTACTTACTTTATTACTTACTTACTTTTATTTTACATGTACCTACCTATAACTACCTCAGATTTTAATTTGTATGTGCCATGGCTACTGCAATAAAAAGGGAGTAATAATTAATATTATAGCAGCCTTTTATTTTTTCTAGTTAAGTTAGAACCTACATCAACCTAAGTCAAATTATTTGCCGTGAAGGCGTTAGAAACAGACAGACATTAACATTTTACCTTCTATATTAATAATTATTATACATAAATTAACACTACATTTTATTTTATTTATTTTTATCGAAAGAAATAATATAATTTTGTTGATAAAAAGTAAGTGAGACCTCGTAAGTTACAGTAAATATTTACAGAATTGATAGTGATACCACGTAACTACAAATTAATAGACACCAAGCAAGCCAAGGTGATTTTTTACGTATGTACAAGAAAGCATACGGTATTTTATTTAATAATCAATAAAATAACAAAAAGTATGCATTATACATAATTAACAAAACAGTTTTTTGTCTCTCCTGGAAAATTGACAGGTTCGTATTTACGAGGTGTCACATCTAGAGCGACGAAATATTTTGTAAACTCATTAATATAGTTTTTTGCAGGACACACCAAATCTTGTAAAGAGGCTCACAGGCAGGGTTTGCCTACAGGGTTAAAGAATCCCACCAGCGGGAAAGGAAAACGCCTTATTTTAGGCCACATTGGTAAGAATATTACTTCATAGCCTTTTGAGTCAAAGTACATGTGAGATACCGTAAAACGGGGTGAATAGAAATCGTGGGGTGAATGGAGATAAAACCAAGAAAGTTTTTTTGTCCCGAACTCCAGTCTTTTGAAATATTTTTTTTTTTTTTATTTTTTTATTACGGCAACATTTTTTTTATGTAATGGCAATTCCAGTTTACTGTGAAGTTAGGCGAAAATAAAAAAAAAATACGTTCGCATAACAACCGCCGTACGGTGACAATTTGGCTTCCTACAAAGTTAGTGATTCTAAAAAAGAAATACAAAATATTGTGTGATAAACGTTACATAGAGTGTTTCTTAGTTTATCAAGATCAAATTTTTTATACAAGTAAGTACAATTTTGATTTGAATACATTGATATTGATGAAAATGTTATGATTGTATGATTTTACTTAGGTTTGAGGTTAATAGAAACGGAAAAGGGGTGAATAGATACGTAGTATGGCTTCAATAGACACGTCGTATGGGGTTAATAGAAACGGGTAAGGGTTCAATGGAAACAAGAAAGGGGTGATTAGAAAAAGTCGGTCTAGGGTTGCCACCTAGCTTAGTTCCTATTAAAACGAAGGTACTTACATTCTTTCGTGATTTACATTTTAATATATTTTTTGTTAAAGGTACAAAATGCCTCGTATGTATAAGCCGGACCCAAGAGGAAAAAGATATAAAAAGTATGATGAATCTATAATACAACAAGCGGTCGAAGAATACAGAAAATCGAAAGTGTCGTTAAAGATTGTAGCTGAAAAGTATAATATAGATAAGTCAGTTTTGTATAGGCATAGTATAAGGACAATGCGAAAACAAGGTGGACAAACTATTTTTTCGGAGGAGGAAGAAAAGGGTATGATAAAATATATAAATGTATGTGCAGAGTGGGGCTACCCACTAGATTCTCTGGATTTGAGATACCTCGTGAAAAGTTATTTGGATAAACAAGGGAGGACTGTACTAAAATTTAAAAATAATTTTCCGGGACCAGATTTTGTCGCAAACTTTCTTAGAAGACATAAGGATATAATATCACAAAGAAATTGCCAGAACATAAAAAAAAACAGGGCAGCAGTCTCACCGGATTCGATAAGAACCTACTTTCGGGAGTTAGAAGTTTCATTAGATAATATTGAACCCTGTAATATGGTTAATTACGACGAGACCAACTTAACTGATGATCCAGGTCGCAAAAAGATTCTAACAAAACGGGGAACAAAATACCCTGAGAGAGTAATGAATCACTCTAAGGCATCAACTTCTGTGATGATAGCTGCTAGCGCCGCCGGGGAATTGTTGCCACCTTATGTAGTCTATAAGGCTCAAAATCTATATGATACTTGGACCGAAAATGGGCCACCAGGAACACGATATAATAGGTCGGCAAGTGGATGGTTTGATGCAAATATTTTCGAGGATTGGATAAAATCGATCGCATTACCTTATTTTAGAGGTAAAACTGGAAAGAAGTGCCTCATAGGTGATAACCTATCCTCGCATCTGTCATTAGATGTGATTAAATTGTGCCAGGAAGAGAACATTTCGTTTGTATTTTTACCTGCAAATAGTACGCATCTGACACAACCATTAGATGTGGCTTTTTTCCGTCCGATGAAGATTGCGTGGCGCAACATCTTGTTAAAATGGAAGAAAACTGACGGAAAGAGACAAGCATCTGTTCCAAAGGGATGTTTTCCAAAACTTTTGAAAAAACTTATTACTGACCTCAAAGAAAATGCCAAAGATAATATATTGGCAGGTTTTCGAAAAACAGGTATATGGCCCATTGATGAAAATCAGGTTTTGGGTAGATTACCTGAGGAAAATAATAGTGAAACGAATGAAAATGCTGTGGAAAAATCTGTTCTTGATATTCTTAAAGAAATGAGATATGGTACTATAAATATAACTGAACCAAAAAGAAAAAGAAAATTAGATGTAATTCCAGGAAGAAGTGTTGGCACTGAAACTGAGGACTATGTGGAAACAGAGGAGGATAACTTTGAAAATACTAAGAAAATGAAAACTGCTGAAACCTCTACAATAACATGCATAAAGACTAAGAAAGGTAAGGGAACAGGTAAAAAAACTAAAATACGAGACCAAGACATAAATGGAACCGAAGAAGATGAAACAGAAGTTGCTTCTGTAACAGAAACAATACCTAGAAAAGAAGTTGCTGATATAGAAGCGATGCCCGTAGTGTTTGAAGACATTACGTTATTCGGGGAAGAAGTCGAGATTCAGCCAGACGACAATTCACAACAAATTGACGATATATATTTCGACGAAAACTTAAAATTGATTGATAATACCATACATGAGAAGGCTCTGTCTGAACCTAAACCTTTATATACTGAAGATAAAAAGGAGAAGATAAAAATTATCGCGAATGAAAAATTATCGAAAGAGTATTTAATTACTATGAAAAATAGAATACCATTACGGTTGAAACCTGTTTCTACAAATACTCCTTTAAACATTTTGAAGACTAAAATTGACCAACCAAGTACGAGTGGTTTGAAAATGAAGACGAAATCGCGGAGACCATCTTATTACAAAAATGATTCTGAAATTCTAAAGGATCTAATGAGTGATTCTGACTAATTATTTAGAATCAATTATTGAATTGTTCACTTTGGATGTCAGACTGCTTACTATGTGTCTGCTTATATATTTAAATTGGCATAAAATATGATTACGGGTTATTCTCTTGTGCAATGAAAGACTGATTAGAAAGTTAGATTAAGTTTTTATTTTTTGGTTAAAATAGATGGAGGAAACTTTAAATACCTACTGCTTCTGCCCATGTACATAAATTGGCAAAAAGCATGATTAACAGTATTATTCTCTTGTGCAATTAAAGGCTGATTAGAAAATTAAATCTGTTTTTATTTTTTGGTTAAAATTGATAGACAAACTTTAAATTCTGCTTCTGCCCATGTAGATGAACAACTTTCCCTAAGGAAGCCATAGTAAATTCCCAAAAAAATAATTGTACTTCCCATACAAAATAAATTGTCATCAGCTGAGCAAAATTTGTATGGGAGGCACAACTTTTTTAATAGAACCTTATATAGCATAACTTTGAAAGTACTGTAATAAATGTTTATAATGAGACAACCCTATCAATTTCTTCTATTAACCCCTTATGTCGTATCTATTGACCCCGACTCCTGGGTAAATAGAGATGGCTAATATTTTTGCGTTTTTTATTCAAAATATACAATAAAAATAGCTTATGAATATTAGAAAGTTTAAAACCAACATTGAGTCATAATATAATTGCATTAAATACAAAGAAACTGTTCAAAATCAATATGAATGTCTATTTTAAAGTTCCATATTGTATCTATTCACCCCGTTTTACGGTACTCATATTATAAGAAAATATAATTATTAATCAGTTCCTGAATGTTATTTAAAACTATGTTTCAGGTTCATCAAGTGGTTTTGTTGAAGGAGGTGAACTTATATTTCAAGCATCTAAAGGTGATGGTGATTACCACTCAGAAATGGATGCACATAATTTTGAGAAATGGATCACCACAATTTTCAACAAACTGGAAAGAGACTCAATTTTGGTGATGGATAATGCACCCTATCACAGTAGAAAAAAAGAAAAAGTGCCAACAACCGCATCAAAAAAGGCTGACATTCAGAAGTGGCTAAAAGAAAAAAATAATGCTTTTGAATAAGCAGAATTAAGAGCACAACTAATAGTAAAAGTTAAAAATGAAAAGCACAAATACCAATCCTATGTTGTGGATGAATTAGCCAAGGAAAACGGCATTACAATATTGCGGCTGCTGCCATATCACTGTGAGCTCAATCCAATTGAGTTAATATGGGCTCAAGTTAAAGGGTTTGTAGCCGAGAAAAATAAAACTTATAAAATGGCTAACCTAAAAATTCTTTTGCCAGAAGCTTTGGCTAATGTAACTGCAGAGAATTGGAAAAACTGTGAGGGCCATGTAATAAAAGAAGAACAGAAAATGTTTAAATTAGACAAAATAATAGATTATACAACTGAACGCTTTATTATTAATGTGACAGATAGTTCATCAGATTCAGAATATAGCCTTTTTATGTGTCTCTAAATAATAATATATGATTTTAACAATTGAAAAAAAAGGTTTTGCATCTCTGAGTCACGTGGTTTTTTTATGTTTACGCTTTTTTAACTACCTAAACCTTTAGAGTATAATTGCTTTTGGTTTCGAATATGTTGTGTTTTGATACTTTTATTTTGATAGATAATTAAACATTTATTCCTTAATTTGTGTATTTTTTCACATGTATGAATCTGCCCCATAGCCTGTATGAAAGTACCCCGCATGCGGGGCGTATTCATACATTCCTGATTTTTTTTTTAAACTTTTATAGAAAGTCACAGATGTATATTTAAACAAATTATGTTTTTGATAGAAAGTCAGATAGTTATAGTACTAGTTCTTATTCAATCTATTCAGATATTGATACCAGAGAATAATCTATGAGACAAAATAGAAAAACTGTATGAAGCTGCCCCACCTTCCCCTACCTATTTATCGATGTGGTAAATTTAACGTTTAAATTCCACATGCTGGGCAGAACAGCAATCAAACACAGCTTATAAACACAAAAACCTTAATGTGGAATGCGCTCCCGCAGGAAATCAGGATGGCAACCAGCCGATTGGTCTTCAAAGTTAAAGTACGTGAGCATATTCATAAGAAGTTGGCAGTGGTTTCATCAGAGCGCTAATGTTTTCTCATTATCTGTTCTTATTGTTTATGTATGTGTTTGTGTATATGTTTATTTGTGTATATATTCTATGTAGGTACAGTAGAACTCCAATTATCCGAATTAATGGGGACCGGGACCCATTCGGATAATCAAATATTCGGATAATCGGAGTTTTTTTTAAAAAAAAGCCATTGGAGAGAAAAAAAGTTACGTTTTGATATTGCACTATTTTTTTATTGAATTAAATGAAAGAAACATGATATTTTCACATGTTTTAAATATAAATAAATTGTACTTATGTACAAGTTTAGAAATAAAAATCATTGTTTTTTAAACATCTCCGTCAATGTAAGCTGTTTTGCGGTCTTCAACCGTTTTCGGGCAGCCAGGTCACGCATTCGCTTGACGTGAAAGTGATTCGGATAATCGGCGATTCGGATAGTCGGAGTTCGGATAATTGGAGTTCTACTGTATTATATTTATAGTTTATAATAATATATAATATGTATATATATATGTATTTATAAATATATATCTCTTTTCACTTTTCTTTTAAGAAATTGCACCTGCTACTGTTTGTCTCTGTATCACCCAAAGGTTGACTGGTAGAAAATGCCTATGGCATTAAGTACAATGGCTCTGTACAATTGTGTGCTTAAAGTACTAAATAAAATAAATAAATAAATAAACCTTAACATAACCTAAAACCATACGCAATTTTTCATTGATGGGACTAAGTTTGACAGAATAGTTTCAACTAGACCAGAAATGACTGTAAAAACATCTAACACAATCCAAATTCCTGAAATACAACGAAGTCGGCACAGCCATAAATAAATCAAATAAATATATTGGAATCAGAGTAAACCCACTCTGGTTCCGTGCATCTAGATATCGAAATGATTAAAATCACAAGAAAATGCACATTACTGAAGATCCCAACAAATATCTTCGCAACGAAAAATAAATAACCAACATAGTTATCTCTGACTAAACGACTACCTATTAAATCACATTGACAATGACAAGAACTATTTTTATATAGATTATAGATCAAATTTCGCGAAGTGAAGTGACCCAGTTAGTGGTGTAACAAATATATTAGTATTAGTTAGGAGATTAGTGATATCCTATGTATTCACGTATTACTAATCCGACGAACTCTTTGAAGCTTATATTTAATGTTCACTAAGTCTGGGGTTTATTTCACTTGGCACGGATCGGATTCTATCCACATATTAGTAAATTAGTAACAAGCAAGAATTCACTCCGATGTTTGTGAAGTGAATGTATGCCGAATAGCAACTAACGAACTTATTGTAAAGAACTTTTTGAGCATATTGGTCTTACATTTATTATAATTAATTAAATTAATACATTAACTTCTCCAAATTTGGTACTGATTGAAATTCATGTGAAGTTTTAGTTTGTGAAATCACAACCTATATTTTTTGTGCATTTTTAACTAGTACAGAAAATATTTCGATAAGTGCCTACTAATCCAGTTTAGTTGAAAACTAATACGAAAAAAGTTGGTGTATATTAATGTACACACGTATGAAGTGAAACTTTTTCAAAACAATAAAAAGAATTTCTTACTATTTAATTTAGCACTATTTATATAAATGAATTTCAATAAGTCCATTTATTGTGTCACTTGTTATCAATAAAATATTTCTTTATAAGTCACTCCTCAATTTATTTAAACAAGCATGGGGCCGTGACGGTCCAGAGTGACAGAAAATGTTAGATTTTTTTCAAGATGGCGTTGAATAAGATTTTTTTTAAATTGCTATTCCATTTCTCCCATACGTCGATATTATATCACAATTTTGTATCATTCATTAGTAACACTAGTTCAATTAGTTTAATAACCACCTAGTAATAATAATTACCGAGATACAGTAATTTATTGAACAATAATTTAATACGGCACTGATGCGTATTATTAGGTCTTAGTTTAATGTCACGAATACTCAAATATTAGTTCAGGTATTTTAAATATGTCCAAACTAATTATTGAAATCACTTTTTAATCAAGTTTTCCAATCTATATAAGAGTAGTACGCAAATACTCGTGTATACTTTGTAGTGGCCAAAGTAACTAGCTTGTTCCATAAACAGTGCTAGTCCGCATGTAAACTACTCGTGTATAGATTGGAATAAGCGCGACTTTAGATTCCAATCTATACATGAGCAGTTTCCATTATTTAATTTTGATTATTTAGTTAATCGTAACATTAATAATCTCGTTAATTTTCCGATTTCTATTTTTCTTGTATATGTTTTAGTTAATTGTAGATAAAATAAACTGCACTGTTGATTTTTGATATTAATGTTTTTAAATGCAATACAAATAATACTCAAAAGCCATTGTTATTTATTTAATGCGACACTAATAATAATAGGGTAAATATAAAATAGGGTAGTACTTAAACGAGTAACAGTTTATCAGATTCATAGAATTAAATTAACTTCACAAAGCAAGTATCCATATAACTTTACTTAGTAAAGTTATATGGATACTTGTTTTGTGAAGTGTAACAATGTTGCAAGGTAGTAAAGTTTACTACCTTGCAACATTGTTACCATATGCCAAACGTATCAAGTGTCATTTTTTTATTATCTTGTTTATTGTTTGTTATTGTTTGGAAACTTGGTATATTCAATGGTATTTTCTCAATATTTTATCAAATAAAGCCAAGGTTTCATCATATTTTACTCGGCTAACGGATTTCTAGCTCAACCTGCGACCGCACTGGATATTATTTCTTGGCACTCCACGGAAAGTTTGTAAGCTTAAATAAATTAACAAGTTCAAGATAGTTTTGTTTTGAGCGATTGCATGATGATGTCGGAAGCCCGAAGCAGCATGTCACGAAACGTCTATACTTCGGAAGATTGCTCACCATAGAGACTGCAGTGAGGAAATGACAAAGAAAAAGAACAGGTTAATTTAAGTGAAGTCTTTTCCACAAAAGCCATTAATGAAGAGTTGAAGTAATTTAAGTGAAGTAGTTAATGATAATTTAAACATTCATGTAAAACGGAATTTTACGATATTCAACATGAAATTTTAATTAGTGCCTAAAATATGAGAACATGAACTTTCGTATAGATATGTTATTTAGTAAAGTTAAAACATTATTTGCGTTTTGTTTCATTTCCTTACACGAAGATACCATCCCTTGTAAAACAACGATTGCATTTGGCTGCATTCAGAAAAAGAGAGGGCATTTAGAAATCTTCTGCAGAGACCAGATACTTGAAATTGTTGCATACTGAATTGGATTCTTTATGTCAGCAATGAAGGTTTCTTCCTGTATTTTACATAGATCACTTTGTATGAGGCTCACTTTAGATAACAGACTCCTATTGACACTATCAGTCAGTTTAGCATAAAGGGGTCAACTCGGTGGGGGGTCGCATATAAAAGAGCATTATTTGCAATTTTTTTCTTTTTTTTTGGTGCCTCATGTTTCTAGACTTTTGACAAAAAATCCTAATAATAGGTTGTTTTTGTATGTTAACACTTTTGGTGCCCAGCACCCGGCTCCCGGGTCGCTGGCGGCGGTCGGGTCCTACATGTAAAAGCTATACACGAGATGTGAACATGCCATCACCCCCTACCATGTAACTACGCATTATGTAATTTGCCAAACTTTATGAGGTACAAGTTATATCATATTTTTGAACTGGGCAGGGTTAATAGGGAAAGGGTTGATAAGCAGGTACTACATGTTGGTCGATAAACTTCAGGACAACTTCTTAATATACAGCAAAGTGCTTATATAATATACTTACTAGTAATTTATTTTGTGTTAGTCTAGTAATTGGGTTAAGGACGCGTTTGCAAAATTGACAGGTATCGAATCGAACTACTACATTGACACGGGTCACACACACGTGTACGCTCGGTTAGATGCACGAATAGAAGTCGAGTGAACAAATTTTGATACTTTGGAAGTTTGTTTAATTTTTTTGATTTCTTTTTATTACACATGTGCCTACAGAAAAAAACCCGTACTGTTGGTTTCCTAAATAATACTTAGATATACCTACTTCAGCGACTACTAAGCACTGGACGCCTTCTATTAGTAGAGAGATGAGGGCTGTAGAGCCCTCATCTCTCTACTAATAGAACAGCCCCAGGTCTACACCTGGGGCTGGTTTAGTTATTTATAATGAAACCTTATCTCAGGACTTGATGGAGTGACTTGAAGGAGTAGTTTTCTGACTGCTAGTGGAACTCCCCGACAAATAGAACTAGGTGTGCCGAGTTTGGGCTTGTTCTGTTAGTTATGATGAGACCTTACCTCCGGACCTGTTGGAGCGACCTGAAGGTGAACTTCGGTGACTGCTACGGGAACTCCTTGATGAGTAGAACTAGGTGTGCCGAGTTTGGGCTCGTTCTGTTAGTTATGATGAGACCTTACCTCTGGACCTGTTGGAGTGACCTGAAGGTGAACTTCGGTGACTGCTACGGGAACCCCTCGATGAGTAGAACTAGGTGTGCCGAGTTTGGGCTCGCTCTGTTAGTCATGATGAGACCTTACCTCCGGACTTGATGGAGTGACCTGAAGGTGTAGTTTTCTGACTGCTACTGGAACTCCACTATGAAAAGAACTAGGTGTGCCGAGTTTTAGCTTGTTCTGTTAGTTATGATGAGACCTTACCTCCGGACTTGATGGAATGACCTGAAGTCGTACTTCAGTGACTGCTACTGGAACTCCTCGACAAATAGAACTAAGTGTGCCGAGTTTGGACTTTTTCTGTTAGTTATGATGAGACCTTACCTCCGGACTTGATGGAATGACCTGAAGGTGTACTTTGACGATTATTAAAACAACAAAGTAAGCGTAGTCAATTCTTTATTTTCAGAATATTATAATCAATAAATTTCTTTATTGCCATAAAAACAGGTTGCAGAAAATTGTGAGACTCTGGCTCCAGAGCTAGGTTAGAATACCTGTATTTCAGGAGCCAGTGACTTCTTCCATGTAGGTAACAATTGGGCAAGTTTTATGCTGCAAAAAGGAATTAAGTTTACTAGCATTAAAAATTTAACTAAGCACGAATACATTATAGAAATAGAAAATTAAATTATAAATTAAAGCAATTCGAATGAAACCAGCATTAAAAACAAGTTTGGATTGAAACTAAAAACAATATAATCAATATAATATAAACAACAATCAGCGGACCACATTCAGTTGTTGGGCGACAAGCCCAAACTCGGCACACCTAGTTCTACTCATCAAGGAGTTCCCGTAGCAGTCACCGAAGTTCACCTTCAGGTCACTCCATCAAGTCCGGAGGTAAGGTCTCATCACAATCTCTCTCATCATCCACCTTCACAAAATGTCGCAAATTTCTTAGATTCACTAAACGTACAGTTACAAAGTCTTACAACTTTTAAACACATAATTCTAATGGGGGACATTAATATCAACATTGCTTCCGGGAAAATGGACATTCATGCACATAACTATGTTAATATCTGCTCATTCCACGGACTCTTGCCAGCTCATTACCACCCCACGCATCAAAGTGGTTCATGCTTAGATCATTTCATTATAAAAACAAATAAACCAGCCAAAACATTTGTTACTAACTCTTCGCTTACAGATCACCAAGCAGTTTTACTAATATTACAAGTTTCTTTACCAAGAAAAAATTGTTTACGCAGCTATACCAATGTCAACATGACACACCTCGAAAAAGACATACGTAATATTAATTTTGACCCAGTTTATAATTCCACCGATGCAAACTTTGCTATTAATTATTTTATAAATTCACTTCACTCTGCAATAATAAAGCATACAGTCGCCAAAATAACGCCAAGGAAGTACAAGTGCATTAAACCTTGGATTACACCCGGACTTGTTCGATGTATTAGGCATAGAGGCAAACTTCACATAAAGTTCAAACTTGAGCCTGAAAATGAAATTCTTTCCATTACTTATAAAAGATATAGAAACTTCTGCAACAACCTTCTGAAAAAAATAAAAAATGAATATGACAGAAAAGAACTGCAGAAAGCAGGCAAAAATAGTAAACTTATTTGGAAATTTATAAAAACAAATACATTTAGATCAAAACAACTTGAACCTCCACTTGACTTATTGACTATAGAGAACAACCCAATAGAATCAACAAATATAGTTAATTACTATTTTTCTAACGTAGGCAAAACCTTAGCAGAAAAGACCATACAATCTAGAGGTTCTTTCTCTCAAAACCAACCTAAATCTTTCCCCAGACTCAAATCTTTTGTCTTACTAGATACGGATGTCGATGAAGTATTAACAATCATTTCTGGATTAAAGGACGTTTGCGCGGTTGGGTGGGACGACATATCAAACAACATACTTAAACATTTCAAATACCTCCTTGCTCCGCCGCTAACTCATATTTTTCAGTTATGCTTAACTAATGGTGTATTCCCTAAGTCGCTTAAAAAAGCAGTGGTTACTCCTGTATATAAATCTGGTGACAAAAAATGTGTTAACAACTACAGACCCATTTCAGTTTTAACAGGGCTCTCCAAGATCTTAGAGAAAATCATTAATATTAGATTAATGAAATATCTAGAGGATAACAAATTGCTTTCGGATAGACAATTTGGCTTTAGGCCCAAAAAATCAACTAATCAAGCAGTACATCAAATGACGGATTATATAACAACTAATTTGGATCAGGGCATGCACTCCATTGGGATCTTCCTAGACCTCGCCAAGGCCTTTGACACAATTTCCTGTCCTTTATTATTGGGCAAGCTTGAAAGACTCGGAATAAGAGGAACAACGCTTACACTGCTTTCTGATTATTTAAGAGACCGCGAACAATGTGTAAAAATTGGTCAGTACGTCAGTTCTGAGCTTCGAAATAGTAATTACGGAATACCTCAAGGTAGTATATTGGGTCCTACTTTATTCCTAGTATATATTAATGACCTGTGCAGCTTAACACTCCAAAATGGTGTCATAATGTCTTATGCAGATGACACAGCTCTATTGTTTTCAGACAAGTCTCGAGAGGAGGTGTATAAACAAGCCCAGAACGGTTTTAATATAGTGTCTAATTGGCTACATGAAAATCTCCTAACACTAAATGCAGAAAAAACTAAACACATTTTATTCACTATGAGAAATACTAACCTGCCAACTACTAACATAAACATTTATGCGCATAAGTGCGGCAAGTACGCTGACAATGCATGTAATTGTCCTACTTTAGCAAAAGCCGATCATATGAAATATCTTGGTGTGACGATTGACACAAATCTGAACTTCCGTAAACACATTGATTTATTATGCACTCGAATGCGTAAATTAATATACATTTTTAAGAATTTACGATATATAACGAACTACAAATTAATTAAACAGGTCTATTTAGCTTTGTGTCAATCCATTCTTACATATTGCATAACTTCATGGGGAGGGGCTGCAAAAACAATCCTACTACCATTAGAACGTGCGCAGAGAGCTATCCTTAAGGTAGCCACCTTTCGCCCATTTAGATTTCCCACATACGAGCTTTATACGGCATGTAAGGTTTTAACTGTGCGTCAACTATTTATATTAAAGATAGTATTACACCAGCATAGCAATCTCCCTTATACCCCCATACCTATACATAAGAGAAGAAAAGACTTAGTTTGCATAAAGCCTCAAACTAGACATACTTTTATAAATAAATTTTATGGTTTTTTAGGTCCGTTCTTATATAATAAAATCAATAAGTCTCTAAGTATATATAGTGTAAATTGTAAAAAATGTAGTGAAATGTTAAGTGAATACTTAGCGACATTAAATTACTCAGACACTGAAAAATTGCTAGAAATCATGCAATAAGTTTATTAATGTTAAGGCAATTTTTATTTAATAATATAATTATTATGTATCAATGCTAGCTCTATGTACATTAATTTAATAGTCCAATAAAACACTCAGCGTTGTTACCTGAAACACAGGTTTGAATAAACCTACATCAGGCAGGTCGCTATTGTTTTTCATTAGGCCTTTATCCAATATATTATATAAGTTATACCTACACTAGATTTATTTTAGGCATAGTTTAATATTTGCTTAATAATTTTAATATGTAACTCTGTACTGATGTCACTTCTATGTAATTTATATGTGAACTTATGAATAAAAAAGTATTTTATTTATTTATTTATTTATAACTAACAGAACAAGCCCAAACTCGGCACACCTAGTTCTACTCATCAAGGAGTTCCCGTAGCAGTCACCGAAGTTCACCTTCAGGTCACTCCATCAAGTCCGGAGGTAAGGTCTCATCATAACTAACAGAACAAGCCCAAACTCGGCACACCTAGTTCTTTTCATAGTGGAGTTCCAGTAGCAGTCAGAAAACTACACCTTCAGGTCACTCCATCAAGTCCCAAACAGTACTTACTTTTGCCGAAATAAATTATTATACTAAAAATATGTGAATACAAAATTATCTTACCTTGACAAGTATCAAATGTGGTGTATCGAATATTTTGTATATGTACAGCGATCTTTTACAACACAATCTGCTGCAAACAGGCGATACAGGGTCCACTCACGACGGCGGCCGAGCGCAGACTGAGGATTTTCTCGAAATGATTGCGCAATAAATCAAAATAAAATCAAAAATAAAATAACCCTTAAAGCAATCGATTAAGATTCATCTGAAATAGCAAAACAGGTGAAAATAACAAGCTTCGTTTTTTATTTTTCCTGCGGCTATTTGTGACATTTCGAATTCTGAAATAAAATTTATTATTATTATTAAATTATTATTATTATCCAGTAATAAATACTGCAGTATCGTAGGGAATATGCAAATTCTCGATAACATGTAAGCGGATACTGTTTCTATCTTGTCAGAAGCTGCTGTCCAGAGTCAAGTGGAGACTATCAAACAGGCATGCTGGATGAGTTGTCGCGTGGAATAAGCACGTACGAGACGCACATGCGAGGGCCAGACTCAAATATCAGATGTGGTTATGGTATAATAAACCATTGATATGTATAAAGACATCCCATACACAAAAGATATTTAAAAGAAAAAGGTGTTGCCAGAATCACCAAAAACTAATCAAGATTATAGATTTATTATATATTATAGATTTTCATCGTAAAGCTGGGAGTTTTCAGAAGTTTGGAAAAATGTATTTTTAAACCTTTCCCCACACTAGGAATTGCTCTTGTATCGCGACTGCGTTTACAAATATTCAAACTCACATATACAAAAAGCCAGATCCGGAACAACTTTCTGCAGGCCATACAAATATTTGTTCCCACAACACTCGGCGCAGCAGCCCATCGCCCAGGCACTGCGCCAACCGTGCCGACAAAAGTTGAGATGTTAAGCCTGGCCTTTCTAAGTATAGGGGTCGCTGATCAGCCGCAAAGCGCTTTGTAGGACTATTTTAAGGTGGAGTGCCAGAGCCGCCTCGCAGGAGATCCTGCGATACCCCCTGATGACTGACGGCCATCGCTCTCTGCGGCTTCCGCAGAACAGAGAGTATACAGGCCCCCCAGATTGGGAAACAGCGTTGATAGCGCCCCGGCCACGCCCAACAACTTGGGCGCCAGCCGCCGGAAGTGGGGTCCGAAATCCCACCGGCTGTCGAGCACATCATGGTGGACTCGACAGCTATTCGGACCCCCCATCGCCCAGACACTGCGCCAACCGTGCCGTTAAAAGTTGAGTTGTTAAGCCTGGCCTTGGTGATTATTGGGGTCGCTGTGATCAGCCGGAAAGCGGTTTGTCGGACTATTTGAAGGTGGAGTCACTGCTAAGCTCACCGCTGCGAGTGCCTGATGAGGGATGCTGTCGGGACTCTGATCTCGGACATTGAAAATTACTAGAGGGAAGTCCCAAACTCAGGACGGTCCGAGCAATGAGCACTTGCAACATGCTGCTCCTCACATAGCTAGATCTCACCTGGCTATGTTTTACTCTTTGTGAATATGCTAATAATTTGTCGAGTCAAGGGACACCGGGATGGAACGAAGTTCCTTTCGAGTAATTAGTGAAGAAATTGTAATAAAAAAATATTTTAACCATTAAAATATTATTAACCTTTTGACGACCGAAGTGGCGCGGCGGGCGAAGTTCCGCCTGCGACGCAGGAGGTTGCGGGTTCGATTCCCGCCCTGGGACTAATGTTTGTAGGATCTACAAATATTTGTTCCGGGTATTTGCTATGTATAATAGAAATATCTATCTGTGTAATGTATTAAGTATGTAAGTCATCTAGTACCCATAACACAAGCTCTGCTTAGCTTGGGGCTAGATGATGCTGTGTGGATTGTCCAGCATTATTTATCCACCACACTGGTCAATGCGAAATAGAAAGACGAAACGAAAATAAGTGGCTTGCTTCCTATCAGAGAGAGAGAGAGAGAGAGAGAGAGAGAGAGAGAGAGAGAGAGAGAGAGAGAGAGAGAGAGAGAGAGAGAGAGAGAGAGAGAGAGAGATTGACACTTTTAACGAAAAGCGTCGTGGCGTGACGTCACGCGCAATTTCAACGCACTTGACCGTCGTCATTTTTGGTTTACGTGACAAAAGAAAAAATACGTGTCCAGTATTTTTGAGTAATCCAACTTTCGGACCAATCAGATTTTTTAAGGACACTACCCTATTGCTGTGGAAGGGTGGCACCATAATATTAATAAAATGTACCAAAGAATTAAAGCAACTAATAATAACATTACATTTGTTTTTTTATGATAGCAATTTTACTGCTTTTTATGGAAATAAACCTTCCAGAAAAAGAAGAAAAATTAGTGAAGAAAATGATGAGAAACACATATCACTCTACTAAATATTATTTTACATTTAATAACTTTGTTTTTATATTTTTGTGCGTTTTATTTCTATATTCATATTTGATTAAATTTTTTAGAAATGGAACTAATGAGAATGATGCTGACTAACTTTAGTTTCATTTGTTCCACTAAGAAGAACCATGGAACAACAGAAAAAAAATCTCATTACTTCCATGGAACTTATTGCTGGTGGAAGTAATGAGAACGGTCCGACAGCCAGCTGGACGCGCGTTTAGATTTTTTATTGCAATATCAGGATGCACGGTTTGGATTTCGGTATGAATTGTGCACCGAAGACACAATTCTAGGTCTAAAACATACAGTATTATACTATACAAACGACGAACGCCACTATAAGCTGGGTTTTTGGATCCCTCCCATGCCTTAATTGACCTGGTGTCGTATAGTGAGATGTGGGACAAGCTACGAGAGAGGAAAGCGCCAGTTCAACTGCTTCGTATCCTTCAGTATTGTAACTGCAACCACATAAATAAGGTGAGATATACTGATAAGATTTCTTTGCTATAGGTCCCGGTTTTGAATGTGGTATCAGACAATGAGGGAGATAACGTCACGAAAGCTTTCTAATCTCTATGTTAATGAACTGATCGTTGAACTCAGCAGCAAGGTCTTTTACAGCACTGCTATGACAGAATATATATCTGTGTGGACGTGACATTTTGAAATCATCAGGGAGTCGCCGGCGACCAGTCACCCCATGTGTATTTAGCACTCGTACGTCGCCTGAGAGCCCCTACTTACAAACTAAATGGGAGTGCGCTCTGATGCGTCGCCTCGCATCATATCTCCCCGCCTCGTCGCTCTGCGGGGCGCGTATGCTACGGTTTTATCGCCATTCTATCATGGCACAATAGCGTGTGTCGTTGCCAGTGACATGTAACCGCGAGTAATGTCACAAAGATTCAGAGTGAGGATTCATATGCATTGCAATTGCGTTGCCTCGTCGCATCACTTCGACCCAATAACACGGGCAATGAGGAGTCGCAATGCTATTTAGCTTGTTTGAAGTCTTAGGGCCTCGGTGTTGGGTGTGTCAATCAAACAACATTGCACCGCATCATCCCTCCCCGCTCCGACATTCTGGTCTCCGTGTCCATTGCACTGCGTTCCGTTGCCGCACAATTGCGTAACGCAACGGTACGTCACTTACAGGTATGTTGGACGCCACAACCTCACAGTCCAGGAGTCGCAACGAACCGGCGCGCGCCGAAGCAAGCTGCGGCTCCTCTTTTCTATTTCTCTCTAAGTATTTGGGATGAATCGTCCCGAGGGAAGACAGTTTTCGGCAAACTGGTTTAAAATGGCGATATTACGCGGGCAATTGCGGTAAAGTATAGGCGGTAAATTGACAATCTGATATATCGTGTTGTGTGATTGTGTCAGTAAGTAAAGTTTAACGAAAAGGATAAAATATATGAAGTTCATACTTCTAAAATATTTTGTAGGTACACTAAAGATTCAATAAAAGAATATTTCAACTCAACCTTTTATAACAAAACATTAAAAAACATGTTTCCACAGACAATATCTTCAAAATTTCTCTTACCAATTTTTTTTTACCATGTTTTAAATCTGAAACAAAAAGTGTCGATTAATGGGCGATCTTTCACGAGTCGTTGTTGTGTCTGATTATTCCATACGGGAAATGGCTTCATGATTTTTATTACTGTTAATGATATAGGTACTGCCCGATTTGACTTTTCAAACGTGTGAATCTGTTCTTAGCTAAGTTGTGTACAACATGGGACTGCACACCAGAGCTTGGTTGCCCCTAGCTGCGCCTGTGAGACAGACTCACCTTGTTATGCACGGTCCTTGATCTTCTATATAATCTGGCGGCTTGTATATACACTTAGTGCCGGGGAAGCCGAGCAGCTCCGCAAGCGTGTTGATCTCCAGGTACGACGGCTTTGCACGAAGCAGCTGTCGTAATAAATAAAACAATTTTCTTATGG
This sequence comes from Phlogophora meticulosa, assembly GCA_905147745.2. NCBI lineage: Eukaryota > Metazoa > Arthropoda > Insecta > Lepidoptera > Noctuidae > Phlogophora > Phlogophora meticulosa. Next base: position 920,244 of record LR990524.1, on the reverse strand, counting down.
TTAAGTCTAGATTTGCTGTAAATATTTAGGTTAGGCTGTCTCGGGAAAAAAACCACCCTGCATCTAGGTTAAGGTTCTCAAGACAGTGAGGCTGCCCCACACGTGCTGTATGGGGTCTTAGGCAGTACTATAAAATCCGACAAATTCGATAGTCCGAAAACGCTTGTCGCGTTTGGTAGGGATTACCAGGGCACCACTGTATCTAAACGTAGTAGTAGTATGTTTCCTATTTACATAAATAAACTTATTAAAAAAGATTCATAATTTAGATAAGACTAATTTTAATTGAATAGGGTAGCCGCAGTAGCACCAACCAAGATGCGAACGTTCATGCTAAAAGGCGCCCCAAGCTTGTCGGCCATCCGACCATTTGCTACCAAACTAATACAGTCGGTCGGTCTAGCATTCGCATTGGACGCCAGCTCACTTCACCTACAGTGTTACGAGGAGATTTTTACAGAATAGCGCACTGCAGGCCAGCCCCCTGTCACCATTTAAATTATTTATTTTCTCTCAGCAAGTTATGTCAAAACGAGAGTACTTGAATAATGATTTCACCCTTAGGACTTGGGTGGAGTGTCGTGTGAAAAATTTCAATCACATTGCTCAACTCGGGAATCGAACTCAGGACCTGATACTTAGCAGTCGCGTTTGCGACCACTGGACAAACGAGGCAGTCAAAGTCAGTCAGGGTTTTAATACCCTGTTATGTGCATTTTAATACCATTTCGTGCAATTTGATGAAAAACGCTAAATTGTTACGTAAATATGGCGTCCTGTGGTAAAATTCATCCTCAGAGGAATACCTTGCAGCAGCCTTCAACACATTTGACGACACGGTTGGCGCAGAGGCTGAGCGATTGGCTGCTGCGCTGCGTGTCGCGGGTTCGATCCCCGCACGGAACAAATATTTGTATGGCCTACAGGTAGTTGTTCCGGGTCTGGCTGTTTGTGTATGTAAGTTTAAATGTATGTAAGTTTAAATGTTTGTAAACGCACCCACGATACAGGAGAAATTCCTAGTGTGGGGCAAAGTTTTTTTCAAAAAAAATAAATAAAATTGGGTACTTACCTCAGCGCAGACTTGCTTGCGATCCTCGATGGGAGGCATGTTCCAGAACACGAAACCGACCACGGTCTCGTCCCGCAGGTAGAACAACATCCCCCGTTTATACCGGTTGAAGTATTCCGTACCTCTGGGCCTGCGATATAACAAACGATCTACTCAAAATCTTGCTCCAATATTAATTAAGTCCAAACAAAATATTCGGACAAATCATTACAGGTACATAGAACAGTCGAAATTGGAAAATCAAACGTAATACCAAAATCATTTTCAGTTCGAGCACATTTCCACCTTTTTATGATGTTTTTCGGAACAAGACAGTACTAACCTAGGTTTTAATTTGATTTGTTTTGCAAAATACTTATCCAAAACGGATTGTAAACCTATTGAATTTCTCACTTTAAACAAGACGTTTTCATCTCATCTGTTCTATATTAAGAAAGGTAATATTTTTAATATTGCTTATTTCTAAACATGACTTATATTGTTAAGTTTCACAATGTAAACAAAATATATGGAAAAGCATTGAGTTTTTAAACATCATTTTTGGTATTACGGCCGCATTCAAATTAATCCCAAATGTTCACCGTCTAGTCGTGCTATCGCATCAAGCTGGAGCGGGGTGCGGGTCGCAGGGCGCGTGACAGAACAGTTTTGATGTATTGACGTAGTAGTGACAGTTGTTTACGGACTTCGATATTTGCTTACGATTTGGTTAAATTTAGGTTACAAAATAAATATATACAAATATACCCAGGTTTTATCTTTTTTTTTCTATATCGGGGGGAAACCTTTAAAAGGCGACCGGCCTTTGGGGACAAGACCGGGGAGTATGGAATTCTTACCTCACTAAAACCACCCCGGTGGTCACCATCAGCACGCGGAAAGAAGCACCGTAACCTCTTATAAGACCACCCCGGTGCCCCCTCTGTGCAACACCTGTCAGGGGCCCATCCCTGAGGAGACTGTAGAGGGATCTCCCCATAGCTTCACTATTTATGGCAGGCAGCAAGTGACCACTGTGCCACCGTCTTCCCTGAGATCACTATGTAGGCGGACAGAGTCCCCACTCTGAGCACCCGCACCCTCAAAGTCCCACCTGCCTTAATTGATGCAGGCGGGGTTTCGATGTATTAGGCGTCGATGCGGTTGCCTCCTCGGCGCCTTCTTCTCCGAGTAGGATCAGCCCTCTCACGATCCCTCTCGGCGGCCTCCTTCTGAACCATCACGGTCTCACAGAAGGAAGCCATTTCCTTTCAGTTATCGCTCTCTGCCAGCATAGCCGTTACTTCTAATGGCAGCGACAAGTCTCGCCCGATCTTGGCAACAAGGATTCGTCGCTCTGAGGCCCAAGCAGGGAATTCCTCCAAAGTAAGGCGCAGAATCCAAACCGCTGCAATGATGGGAATTTGCCGTCATCTCTCGCCCAATCCTATGCAGGTACTCACCAAAGCAACCAAGTCAGCAGTTTTTTTTTTTATTCCGGCTGGAATATCCTCATGGATGCCCTCCACCATGGGGGGCGAACAGGTCTGTCAGACTCTTACTGACTAAAAACCACCCCGGTGTTCCATCTCACACCGACCCCCCGCGACGTCAGGCGCCGCCATCTCGTGTCCTGATGTGTGGAGGGCGACGGACGTCCCCAAGTCCGTCGTCCCTGGACCCGGTCAGCACCTGAGTCAGCCTGTAGGAGATGCGCTCCCCTCTTTTCAGCCAAGCTTCGAAGTGTATCAGGAAGGCTTCGACAATACGCTTACGCGAAAATTGTGGCTGTTGTAGCCGCTCACTTCACTGTTCGAGCACGTGTCGCCGTTCTTGCCGCCTCACTCTCACAATAGCGATTCGCCACTATGGCAGGAAGCACGAATCTGGTTATAGACGATAGCGTCCATATCCGCCAGAATATCCAGCGGTGGAAAACGTGCCAGGAGAGTTGCCGCCTCAAAAGATATTGTTCGGTATCCTCGTGCGATACGAATGGCCAGTTTTCGCTGCAGGCTGTTGATTTTGATCCTGCAGTCTTACGCCTGACAGTCTATTTGACCAAACAGGCGCTCCATAAAGGACCATCGATCGCACTACTCCCGCGTAGAGACGGCGAACTTCTTCCCGAGGACCACCATGATTGGGATGCACTCTGTGATACCCAGGTTACCTACATGGACTCCGAACGTTGGGATGTATCTCGCAGTAAGTATAGACCTACCTTTTTGTTTTCATTTTTTTAAACTCAGACCAAGAAAATACCTAACTACAGATAATTATTACTTTCTTTACCGATAGGTACATACTAAATTAAATGTGTTTATGATTCATACGTCCGGCTATTAGGTTTACCAATTAAATAAATCATCATCATCTGCCTAGCTGGCTTTGTTTTGTATAATAAAAAATAAGAATTTAAATTATTATTATTAGGTACATACAACTCTGGTAAAAGAAAAGTTCTAAGTCGTTCTGGTTTAATTTTTTAATTTAGCGTTTATGTTAGACGTTCATACCTGTGTTCTGTCTTGGTGACCCTTACCCTGGGCAGTCAGCCCTTATCCTAATTAGATAACTGGCTATGTCCTTATAATCTTCTTATCGAGAAACAGAACTAGTAAATCGACTTCAATATTCATCATCCTCCTGTCCTCATCCCAATTTATTTGGGGTGGGCGCAGCATATTTTCTTCTTCCATACACCTCTACTCACCATCATTTCTAAAGTCACCTCTTTTCTAGCCATGTCATCTTTTACATAATCCATCCATCTTTTCTTTGGTCTCCCTCTACTCATTTACCCTGCACATTCATACTCAAAACTTTCCTCACAACATGGTCCTCATTCCTTTGCATTACATGCCCATACCATGACAACCGATTTCCACACCACTACTCGGTCATAGGCACCACTTTCAGACTTCCTCTTACATACTCATTTCTTATTATATCCATTCGCGTAACACCACACATCCCCCTCAGCATTCTCATCACAGCTGCATGTAACTTTTCATTCATCCCTTTTGCGACCCAACATTCTGATCCATACAAGACGGCAGGTCTCACCATTGTTTTGTAAATCGACTTCAATATTATTGATTCAAATATTTTCAGAGTCACGACGATCGAGTAGAAAACGCTTATGGCCTGACCAGTACCCAGATGAAAATACGGGAAAAAAAAGGAAAGTAAGCGTCCTGTGAGATGAGTAACCATACATCACATGGAATATTTCTCAGAAATGATTTAACTAAATGTTTAAATATTTACTATCGGCAGTTCCCGGGGTAAATGCCTCCTCGTCATCGTGTAGGTGTACTCACCAAATTAAACGAGAATATGAATGATCGGGAACGTCTCAGTAGGTAGAGAGCTACCTTATTTTATATTTAATTCTGTAGCGTTATATCAAGATGATATTGCCTATAATAAATGTTCATTTTATTGCAATTACTCTGATCTTCTTCGCGTGGTCCAGGTGGCATACAAATTCACTTTTTTCATTTTATTTTGTTTTTGTAAATATGCATAAAGTTAGTCATATGTCATAATTGTATATATTTGAATACGTAAAAGAGTCATTCATAAAGAAAAACGATAAGTTTATCAAATATAGTCACCCTACACGATTTGAGAAGAATACCGTTTCGATTTATATATTTTTAAATCAATGTAACAATCTCTATTACTAACCAATTTATGAATAACAAAAAAAAAATGTGTACCTTTGGAAATTCTTGTTTTTTTATTTTTATCATTCTTAGCCGAGAATACTGTTATTTATCCTGGGGACGTAAAACTTATGGCGGGCGTGAGTACATAGATAGGTATTTATATGTCAGATTTTCAGGCGTCTATTTATTCGCTAAATCAGCGGAATATATTTTTTTTTACAAAGCCTAGCTTTTTAAATATTCTATCTAAAAATCTAGGCTTAAATTTCCTAAGAACGCATTACTATTCTGCTCATACACTAACGATTGCCAGAAGTAACTTACAAAAATAAAGCAAATAATGAACATGATAAATACTAAAAAGAAATACGTCTAAGTAAACACTATTCACACACACACACGCGCGCGTCTTGCAACGCGCGGCTTGGCAACGCGCGGCTCGGCAACGCGCGGGGAAATGTGAAACAGAGATAGCAATATTTTGACAGATTTTTGATTTTGATTCGAATTGCAGTTGCGAGCGGCCTCCGCCGGGCTCTTAAGGCGTAGTTTCAGTCCGCGAAATTCAAAATTTATTAGGTTTATTGCAATATGCAGCTCAGTCATCATCCTCTTGCCCTCATCCCAATTTATTTGGGGTCGGAGCAGCATGTTTTCTTCTTCTATACATCTCTATTTGCAGTCATCTCAGAAGTCACCTCCTTCTTAGCCATATCATCTTTAACACAATTCATTCTACCTCCACTCTTGTAACCCTGCACATTCATACTGAAAACTGTCCTGACAACATGGTCCTCATTCCCTAGCATTATATGCCCATGCCATGGACAACCGATTTCCACACAACTTTTCGGTCACAGGCACCACTTTCAGACTTCCTCTTACATACTAATTTCTTATTCTATCCATTCGCCTAACACCACACATCAAATCAAATCAAATCCTTTATTTGATTTGATTTCCCCTCAGCATTCTCATCTCAGCTGCATGCAACTGCCTTTCATTCATCCCTTTTGCGGCCCAACATTCTGATCCATACAAGACAGCAGGTAATGTGCAGCTCAGTATTAGACAGAATGTTATTGAAAAGTTATTCACGACCGTAACAAATGTGTATTACTACAGTAACTATTTCGGGCTACCACTCTCTATGTAGAGTAATACCAAACATAAACCTCGACAAATGTACAGTTTGAAGGTTGCACCTTCAAATTAAACTTACACTTCAAAAACAGTAGATACTGTCTAGTTGTAAATTACGTTAATCTTTTGGAATAACCTAAAAAAGGGACCAAAGAAACGTTCCTCCAAAGATATCACAGAAAATAAAGCGATAGGTACAGTGTATAAAAGACTTATTAATTTTCTTAACTCTTTTTATGTGAATCAAGCCTTATTACTATTATTAGTACTAATAAATTAACCAGCAATATTTTAGCTTCATCACTGGTTGATTATAAGGTACCATGGTTGACCGATGCATTAGACGCTTGGAAAATGGCTTGACATTGGTTATTGATTTTTCTTTGAAAACATGGTATATTTGAAATAAAAACTTATGTAAGCAATCGGTGAAATTACTATATACTGTGCATGTGTAATCTTTCCATTCTCCGTAGTAAATTCATTCCGGCTACGGAACCCTTCCCTGCGCACACACAAAAACCTGGCCAAGTGCGTGTTGGATAACACGCACTTGGCCAGGTTTTTTTGCTGTTACCTAGCATTTTATTTGATGTATCGAGATTAATAATTAGCCAATAGTCCGATACCCCAATTAGCTACTAAATAAGTGGTGAACGGTTTGTATTACGTTTTTTGATAGCAAATCCTTTTGTCCTTCTCTTTGGGTATTACTTTATCAGCGTTCTTCACTGATTCCTCGTCATCGCACTCCTTAAACAGAGCTACGATGGGCATGCAGGCTCCTACTTCGCCATACACCTGAGGATAGACCACATACAAATTAAAGATTGACCAAGCAGTTTTTACCTGGCGATCGCACCTAGCAGGACTATCACAAGTTATTGTTGTAATTTTGTATTAACTAAAAAGTCCCAAAATTTTACAACAATGTATTAATGTCACTGCCTTTTAGACGGAAGGTGTTCCCTGATTTAGCATAACCAGCCTGTAATGGTCCCCCTGCTCGGACACAGCCCACAGGCGTGGCTCCCTTTTACAGAAATACCTCTCTGTAAGAGGGAGCCGCCGCCGCAATGCGGGTTGTAAGATCCCACATGCCTGTGACATGTCGGTATCCTCACAACGTTTTTCTTCAGCCACCGTCCTCACTAAGAATATTTTAGTGACAGCAGCACTTTTTCGGTAATATGAAGCTTTCGAGTATGGCCGGTAATACAAACAGTATTTTTAGTGCAGAAAACGGCAATTCCACAACAGTACCATACTGTTGGTATTGTATATCATTTGAGTTTACACGGCAAACAATGGCTGACAAAATAGTTCAAAGAAATTATTGCATGATATGCAGCTATCTTTAAGTGTTGCACAGCCTTACTTGAAACATTGCTGACAATGTGTAGCAGCCATATACCTATGTATTGCCGTGAAAATATGAACAGTTTAGAGGCGCCTTCAATTTGAGCAACGGTGAGCCAGTAGTAACGGCCCCCACTAGCTTTTCGTAGGTGGTGGGTTCGAACCCAGACTAAGTGTATTTCAATACTACTATTCTTAAAATGGTGAAGAACAACATCGTGGGGAAACGGCTGTCCCAGTACCAAAAGTTAAAACATGTACATATGTGACATCCACCAAACGTCATAGGCTTATTATGCTTAGGAGCACCTTAAGCACGGCTTTCCGCTGTGGTACATTACCTCCACCTGGAGCGAATCTCCCAGCCGCAGCCAGTAGTTGGGCTCCATGTTGCAGGGCAGCCAGTAGCCGGTCATGTTGGCGCCAGCCACGAAGCCCTGCTCCTCCGCGTTGATGTAGTGCTCAACCCGCAACCGCGTGTCTCGCCATTGATGGTAGTAGCTGGCTGCGTCGCCCGCCTGACGCAGATAACACAGTACATTGTAAGGATTAGATAACAGAAGGTACTAAAGAACAGAAAATTTAGGTCACGGTGCAACCAGGCAGCAGACAGTCGAAGATGTGTGGGTTTTCTGACAGAATACCCAAGCTTGTTTAAGAGACCGCAAATGTTTCGCGTCTTGTTATTTCGCAGAAAAATTGAAACATCGCACGATTACTTACCCCATATTCGCATAATGATATTTCATCCCTAGTACTATCCCAACATTCGGGCTTGGGATTTGAGCATTTATCTGTATATTATACGTTATTTTTAACCTGTTTAAGCTGTTTAGTGAGGAGCTTGAACTACGCTTGCCGAGGTCAGTCTGTGGATGGGTGACCGTTCGTAACATATCGAGATTCCTCCGCGCCTCGGAAAGCACGTTAAGCCGTTGGTCCCGGCTGTCATGTGTAGATCTTTGATAGTCGTTACGGGTAGTCAGAAGCCCTAAAAGCCTGACAACCAATCTTATTCATATTCATATTCATATTCATTTATTTTGCGTACCATAATGTGCATAAAAGATGTTACAAAAAGCTTACAGCTAAGGTACAATTATGGACCCTGTTAGGGCACAGCAACATGGTGTTAAACTAAAAATTAAAATTTATAAAATTAAAATTAAAAATAACACAATATTCTTATAACATTTTGTAAACTTATGTACCTACTTATTAAAATATATTGTTAGTAGTTACTTATAATTCTATTGAGATCTTTTATTTGTATTAGTATAAATAAAGCTATTAAATTGAATAGAAAATAAAATAACAATTCTTATATAAAAAAAGAAAAAAAATATGTGAGCTTATGTATTTATCTAAGTATTCAAATGTATAGTATAGTTCGAAATTATCATTATATTAATATTGTTATTTAATTATGGTATATTATTTATGTATTAATATTAAAATTATATATTTTTAATGTTTGGTGTTTAAGAGAGGGGATAATTTTATTTTGGAATTGATTTGTCATCTAAAAACTCTTTTACGGAATAATATACCTTGGATTCCAGAAGTTGTTTACATTTATTAATAAATGTATGTCACGTTTTGTTTAGTTCTCTAATGTTATTCGGTAATTTATTATAAATTTTTATGGACATAATTAAAGGGCTGGTTGAGTGCATTTTGAGTCTGGATTGAGGTTTGTTTATTTTGTTTTTGTTATGTCGCAAGGTGTATCTTGTTTGTGTTTCTTCGCAATTAGTGTAAAAATCTGGGTGTTTTCTGTCAAATTTACATATTTCCAAGATATATAAGCAAGGGAGTATCTTACCAAGGGGTATCATGTTGCCCAGTAACTGGGTTGTGGAGGTCAGATAGGCAGTCGCTCCATGTAAAATACTGGTATTCAGCTGCATCTGGAAGCTGAGACTGGAAGGCGACCCCATCATAGTTGGGCAAAAGACTAGGCAGATGATGATGAGTGAGGGTAGATTTAATTTCCTCATGAAGAATCTGTTTAGCCTGTAGGTAATTTAAATATTTGTAGGTCCCGTTTTGGCCTAATGAATCGATGGTGTCACCTGTCCGCATGATGTATGAATGTGAAAAAGTTTTACCAGCTCTAATTGAATTCATTTTACATTTAGATATCCATGGCGATATCACTTGAGAATTGTTCAATAGCATTACATTAGCTAGTTCATAAAGTCGTCTGGTGATGTAGCGTACAATTTGATATCATCCACAAAGTAAGTGGTTGATTCTGCACTTTCGCTAGTTAAGTAGTATATCGGTCATTGTATTACTTGGAGCATGCTGGAGTTGATACCCAGAGTCTTTAAGGCATTTAGTTTTTTCTGAACAGGTATTCTTTTTAATCGTTGCCCCACACTAAGAATTTCTCCTGTGTCGTGGGTGCGATTACAAACATTTAAACTCACATACACAAAACCAGCCAAACTCGGAACAACTACCTGTAGGCCATACAAATATTTGATTCGTGCGAGAATCGAACCCGTGACACGCAACGTAGCAGCCAATCGCTCAGCCACTGCGCCAACCGTGCCGTCAGTATTTAATGCAAGACAAAACCGTAGTGGGCTGAGTGAGTCGCTGGATCTTTATGTGTTCTGTCCCAATCCCAACTATGACTAACGTATTCCACGCCAACCCTTTAAATGCCGATTTTATTTCAGCTACCTACCGTGTCACCAGTGCCCAGCTTATAAATCGTCAGCACATTTATCATCATCACCAAGAAATTAAATTGGACAAATAAAGCTTTTATATGGGATAAAAACGACTCAGGTGGAATGGACACGAAAATATTTGTCGGATAAATTCGCGGTTAAAGGGTGCGGTCGGGCTTTAGGCAATAAAATTTGAAATATTCTAAACGCTAGGTATCTTTTCCCGAAAGTACCGACTGAACCGGGATTTGGTTTTGTACATACCGGGTTCCTAAAACGACGAAAATTTCCGTGATTTTGCGGTACTTTTAGTTCCAGGATATCCCGGGCCTATTTACTAATCTACGTAGTATGTGGTACATACTCGTAGACGTATGTAGTCCGATCCAGTGACACAGCACTGGACATCCCTCGCGCCTACGAACTCGATGATGCTGTGGGAGCTATTAAACATTTTGCGGAGGATCGGTGCACGCTGTTTTCAGATGAGGGTGTGAAACCCATCAACAATCCCTGACGCTCTCCTGAGCTCGGTTTATTACCTACACAACAAGCTTTTATAATATGCACTTACGACGTAGAGGTGTGTCCTGGCTTCGAGCTCCGTGTTGACGAGAAATCCTCCGTTCACGTAGTCTTTTTCTAAAGTTGAGACTTCGGCGATGTCGTCTCTTGGCTCAGATCCCACCGCCAAAAACGCCTGGTCAATATACCAAAATCATTTGAATACACAAAAACAGCATACAAGCGAAGCTAATGGATGATAGGTCATGTGCGCATACGCTAACATTTTAATTAGTTCTCTATAAAATTCTAATATAAACACGTCATCCCACAGACATACTTAAAATATCTATAAGTGAGAGTTGTGGTGGCCAGTGGTGTGCACCACTGCTCTCATGGCTCACTGCTTTCTTTCTGGTGAAGAAGGTCTTAAAACCAAGGGTTCGACGACACGTCGTCACATCCACCATCTCACACTGGTCTTTTGTGGTGGATGACGGCCCACTCCCTCTTCAAGAGAGGAGGCTGTGTGCCAGCAGTGGGAACGTTGCAGGCTGATTTTGATGTGTATATTTCAGAGATCAATCAGTTTTCATCCAAGGATAGGCAATTTAATGAATTGGCTGAAAACTCCTACTTTTCTTAAGAGATACACAACCCTTTCATAGTAACCCAGTATATTCCTAAGTCCCCGTTATATTTAACCAATGATAATATTATTGAAATCAACTCCAGAAAGAGAAAATTAAAAAAAAAAAAAATACAATTACATAATCTGTGACAAGGGACTTTCCATTTGATAAAGTCATTTCGAGTCTTCCGTCCTTTGTTTCGAAAACATCGTACACTTGAGCTGTAAATGTAAATGATATTATAATAGCGTGGGCTTATTAAAATATTCATATTCATATAGTGTAGTAATAACAGCCGGACTGGTCGATCTTCAAGGTAGTAAGTAAGCAACGCTTGCCGAGGTCGTTCCGTGGATACGTGACCATCCATTACTAAAGACTCCTCCGTGCTTCGGAAAGGACGTTGATTTCAGCTATCGTTTGTAGGTATTTGACAGTCGTTATGGGTAATCAGAATCCCGATAGTCTGTGACAACTACCTACATCCAGTCTTAACGACGGGGTATCGTGTTACCGGGTTACTGGATTGTGGAGGTCAGAAAGGCAGCCACTCCATGTGAAACAATGGTATTCAGCTGCACACGGTTAGACTGGTAGCCGACCCCAACATATTTAGGAAAATACTAGGGAGATGATGATGAGTTATTGTAATATAAGTAGACCATTGCATCCGTCTCTTTAACCTGAGGTGCCACTTCCGCTTTTTAACATAGTATTAAAAAATACACTTTTTTAAGGATTTCCCGAAAATTAAAAAAAAGAAAAGCCACGGTAAAAAAGTTGTAGGTGTTTTAAAATATATGCTAAAAAGAGACAACACTGCTAGCATCTAACGTCATTAGAAACACTATAGTGACCTCACCATTGAGTACAAAGGCCGTTATAGGTGACAAGGATGGAAGAAAAACTTAAAAAGCGTTTCCCTTCATTTTTTGACCCCTTGCCTGTGACTCTCCATCAGGAATTATCCAGTAGCTGCTGGAGTCAGGGGTAAAGCGCGATTGAAGACAATGGGCTAGGCTCGCCCCCTATTAAAACTTAAATATAATAAGCAAAAAGTGTAAAATAGTATCCTTTGCCTTTTTGGGGAACAAGCGTGATGGATATGTACGATCGAAGATACCTTTAGACCTCATTAAAGAGGTCTATGTGGCTCCTAGAACGATGTTATCACACGTACCCTTAGGAATCTGTGTGACTCCCGCACATTTGATTTGTTCCGCCGCCCACTCTCCCAGATACTCTGGTAGAATGCCGGAGAGGACCCCCTTGTCTTTGTAAACGTGACATATCTCTATTGGGGGTTCATCTTCCTTTCTTTCTACGACGGTGTCTGAAAAAATAGGGTTAGAACAAATGGGTTACTCGCCTCATACGCACTTCTACTGTGTAAGAAATTCCATCCTCGGCAAAATATTGAGTCTATTTTTTTGCAATTAGTACGTCACGCTATTCCCAACCTCTAAAACTCCTGAAAATCAACCTTGGGTCTGGCGACACAGCAATACAGAATGCGCAATGGTTTTAGATTGCATCAACTTACCAGGCCAAACATGGTCGGATTCGGTAACAAAGCCTTCGTTGCATATCTTTGTCGAACTGCTTCATAGCAACGCTACCAAATTGATAGAAGCGTATCTACATTTAGCCACCGAGTAACAGCAACGTAATTTCGGCACGGGTGTCGCTAAACTGGCGCTATTAAAGTGGATGACTTACTCATTTTGCCCAAATACCATGCGAGCTCGCAGCCCAAGGGGCCAGCGCCGATGACTGTGACATGACTCGCTTCTTTTACCTTCCTGCAAACACATCAAAGTTAACGGGATACTTGGGAGAAAGCATAGAGCGAAACCTAGTGTGGGATGAAGCCTATATTAAATGTGTAGCACCCGAAGGACGCTCACAGCACATGAAAATGGGAGCACCGTGTCCAATTAACACACATCCAACAAGGGAGGATCTGTGACCACTTCGCAACCGTCATCTCCAAGGTCACTTGCTCGGAGGACAGGGTCTACCAGGGCCCACAGATTGGCAGAAAAGAAAAAGTATTATTATTCGTACCTAAATGCAATTTCAAAGTCCCTAATTGTTCGAAGTTTGCATATCTTGTCGCGAACTGCTTTTGGTGCAGCCTTGACGATAGCCAGGTTCTTAGGTTTTACACCTGCACATAAAACATAAGAAAATAAAGCCGTTAATGTGACGCAAAGTTACAATATAGGCACTAATCAGACAACTATCATTATGCCATTTCTAAAAATTTTATAAGTATTAGACTATAACACAACACACACAGGCATATAACACACACAAAGGTTTGATTTTATTACAGACCAGCAGACTGTGCCCGCGTATTCGTTCACGTGGAATTTGACTAACTTTCATGGGATTATTTTTTTTTGCACGGATCCCTAATTCTTTTTCAAAATAAAAGTAGCCTAAATGACTCCTTAACTAGTCGGCTATCTGCCAGTGAAAGTTCCGTCAAAATCGCTGCAGCCGTTTCGGAGATTACCTCAAACAGACAGACAGAAAAAACAAATAAAAATATTTTTTTTGCTGTAACTACCGTATAAACTTTCATATGTATACAAAACCTATTCTTTTGACATTACAAACAGACACTTCAATATAAATTAATATTTATTTATATAGATATATATCTGTTATTAATTTGAAGTGTTGCTTATATTGTGTAAAGTCCACCAGAAACAATTTTGTATACGCCATAGACAGCAAAACATCAAAATCCTGTCGCTATTATTTTATGACTATGGACGTTGTTTGAAGATCATTATCATCCTCCTGCCCTTATCCCAGTACCAATTTTTGTTTTATGAAAAATAAATATCTTATCCTGGGGTCAGTTAAGACCTTTCGTGCTGGGTTCCTAAACGTCCGAGCATACCGTAAGGTTTTCCGCGTTTTTATAAGTGTCGATTTCAATCAAGCCGACGCGCGACGATGGTACACCTGGCGGTAACTGGTCGACATCGCTTGTGAAAATTTGCAATACCAGAGGCATCGCAGTTTTGCCAGCCTAGTAATTAAGCTAGCAAATATGTCTCTTGAGCCTGTAACCACACCGGCCACCAACAGACCGATGCTGCTTGGGGGCCAAAATACTGGACGTGCTTCCAAAGACACTCTAAAAATAGCTCTACTGTTAAGTACGTTTGTATAGCTTTATCAGCTCACCGGGTGCGAGAAGACATCGTTCGTAGTAGATGGGACGCTCCCCACACATAGTCTTCACCCAGACCACATGGTCGTCAGGGTCAATCCTGATGACACACCATCCAGAAGCAATGGACACCGCCGGCCCATTCTTTTTTCGATAAAACTTAATGGGGTCCATAAAGTCTATACATTCCGCATTATACATCCTGAATACAGAATAAAAACTTTAGCGTTTCGTTGTTACTTTGAGAAAAGGTACAAAACGTTAAATATTGTCGTAGATTTCTAAGTTTTATGACAATACATGACATGACTAGCTACTTCCCCGTTGCTATGAAAATAATAAACATGTTTTTGTCTTCATGGAACGTTGGTAGTCTACGAGGAGCGCCGTGCTCGGGTAGAAGAGATGTCAAATTGGAAAGAAAGAACGTTGCCTATTCTATTCTACGTAGAATAGGCAAATATAGATAGAATTGGTCATGCTACGCGTATAGGTCAGCTAGTTTAACAATAGATAAGTCTAGGCAAACCGCGTGCAAATGGAAGTATTAACTATTTGGATAACTACTAACGTCTTTCTAGTTTCATCTTCTATGTAAAATAGTTTCATTATGTCGGGCGGGTCCGGATTCCACCACATTAGCTTGCTGAGAGGTGGCCTTCTATATGGTATCGAGTCTTCTTTTGTAATGAAGAATACCTGATTAATTAAGGGAAATAATTAACTTACTACTCTTAACTATTTAAGGTCGGCTAAAGTGTTATTTGGTTTTTTCCATCTGGAACATCTCAGTTTCAGTCCGGAGTGTGGATTCGTGTGCCCGCTTGATGGCACTAGGCACGCCCCCTATTAAACGGGCCTTAAACATAACTGGTGTAAAATGTGGATGTACAGAGGCCAGCACATCAAGCTACCCCAAATGCGTCAAATTTCTTTGATAGTTTTTCAACTTTATTGCAATAGAAAGAAGGTTCATGTTCAATTGGGAAAATCTGACAGTTTGGAGTAGCTTGATGTGCTGGAGTCTGTTCTATACGCACAACTCTACCTAAACTTTCGAGGAATCCAGATGCTATGTTACATAGACACAATGCGCTTTAAATGAACCTCAAATGATGCCCGCCTTTTTAGGGTTTCCAAGCCCATCGACCGTAGCTCAAACAGAACTCACATATGACACAAATTATAGTTGAGGAGAAAGATCTCTGAAATTACGCCATGTAGAGTCAATACATATAATTAAAGGAAATCCAAATGGGAACTAATTGGTTTTCGATTAAATTCATTCCAATTATAAATGGGTTTCATAAGGATAGTTTCGTTAAGATTACCTTGAGAGAGCAAACCTTTTTAGGAAGCAGTGTGTTGTGTAATGTTAAACGGATAGTTGTCTGGGTACTGAATATCCGGCCTGATATTCAGTTCCCGGACAACTATCCGTTTCATCAGTTTAAATAAATCAATAAAAGAATTCCATATTCCGGTATCGTGTCGTGTACCTTAGCACGTTTGTCGTGCTGCATAATGGCCTGGTATGCACCCCATCCCGCCGCGCCGGTGCCTATGATAAGATACTGAACGCAATCAGGCAGATCCCGTTCAGAATACGGCCGTTTAACCTTCCTTCGTGGTCGCCCTGGACAACAAATGAAAAAGTTATTGCATAATATTACATACGCCTGCGTTCTACAAACGCGCATATTTTACCCACATCTTGCTTATTAAATTAATTTATTTATTTAACTATAAATAAATAAATTTACATAATAAGCAAGATTAAGAGAATTAAAACGGCACAGGTCCAATTACATTAATTAACATAGAATTATAAAAAATAAAAACTATAACATATTATTTGATTAAATGATTCAATAAACTTAAATACATCACCAAATAACACAAACTAACATGTAACAGTGGACACCCTGGCATATTGTCTCTCACAGAACACCAGAAAAGCGCGTGTTATTTTCTTCCATAATGTAATAAGAGGACCCATATTTAAGCGTGAACATGACGCTAAGAAACAGTTTTCACGGATGTTTGATAAGAGCGTCGTAACTGACAAAATGAAGGTGTACCTACATAATCATCTACCCTTACTCTTCGAAGAATACAGGTGTGATGTTATGTCAAATATCTTAAAATGTATAACCGCGATGGAAATGTTTCACTTACATATTGCTTTTTCACTCGTTTTTCGCTTCATTTCTTGCCACAAATAGAACTTATACATCTGAAAGAAAATGAAAATTAGAGATGCAACAGATAATATTTGGATAAATACCGGATACCCGGCCTAGACTTGATTGGACAGATGGATATACGGCAGCCGGATATTCGGTATAGTCGGAAAGAATAGTAAACACTTTCATTCGAATACTTAATAGATGACAACTCTACATTTTTCGTAGTAACTAAAATATTAAAACAGGGTGGGAGTATACGACTTCATCGAGATTTTTATAAACTGCATATAAAACATTCAATATTATGAATAAAAAAACAACTTTCGCCAACACGAATTACACCAGTCAAAGCTATAAACGATTTCATCATGTCAAGACGGAACTATCTACAAAATAATTACTTACATTCTAAGAATATTTTAACATATTAGGATGTATAGTTCCGTAGAAAAGCTTAGTCACTAACCACATTGAATTGCATTGTTTTCTATACTTTACAAATATCCGGCCTAGCCAACACCAGTCTCCTATCCGGCTTTATAGAATCCAATGAACCAATTGTGTACCGAATGCCGGATATTGAGCGAATATCCGTTGCATCTCTAATGAAAATTAAATTGATCCCGACTAGCAAAGGCAATGTCATATATTCAATTTATTTTTACTTGCCTCTTGACATTAAGTCTGCCTATGATTCACTATTGTAAGCGCATTTACTGCCGCTAAGTGTAGGTATATGTCCCAACATTCCGGCGAAATAATGGTTCGAATTTTAGAATATTACGGTGTGACGTGTAGGTAAAAGTTCAGTGATTATTAAATTTAAAGTTATATTAATTAATTGATATCTTTGCTAGTTGGGACCTGCTTATGGTGGCTTCGTAGGATGCATCCCAGTAGTTCCCATTTCTATATTTCTATAGAGAGGTTTATAGAGAGGGTTAGGATAACTATTGAGGCTTCATAAGGGTGGTATGTATCCCATCAGTTCTATACACCTAGAAATTTTATGACAGTAAAATTAAAAATATAAAATTGACATTAACATCATATCTTTCGAATGGTAACAAAAATGTAAACAACCGTATGCAATTATATTTTTATAATTTTAATTCAAAAGATGCTACGGAGAACTAGCGTAAGGCAAGATATGTTGGCTTTGCGTGGGCCGCCAAGGTTTAAATATTCTGATTGACGAAAGCCAAGAGCACAAACCATACTTTAGTACTAAATAGTCTAAATAGAACTAGTGGGACAATTGTCTGAAATATGGGGAGTGTTTCAAAAGTTCTATAGAATAAAATCATGGGGAACTACTAGCATGCACCCGCTTTGTACTGTTCGTCCAGTGTAGGCGTTCGTCACACGTAAAATCAGCATTGATTCAACGCAAACACAATGTGGTTCCGGTGCTGTTTATACGACGCTAGTGCAGTATCCATGCGACTTGCAACGCCTACGCTGGACATTCGCCCAGTGTGAAGACACCCACACATATGTTCAAAAGGGAGTTCCGCGAGCCCTCACCCATTTCGTAAATCTCTGGTACACTACGGTGGCTTCCGGCGCGGTCAAGGTTTCAACTAATGCCGCAAGTCGTGCAGAGGTCTGGTTTTTGGTTTGCATGTACTGGTAGATTTCAAATATTTTTATTAAATTTATTGCTGTAGCCTATCCACCCCGCTGACTTACGTTTTTTTTCGAAAACGTATCCACTACAAATAAGTGCCACTATAAGGCACCGTATTTCTTTCGATGTGGGCTCAAAATTATTAAACAAATACCTATCCTACATCTAATTTTAACATATTATTAATATTAGGTCTTTACCTATGAAATTGCCGTTCTGCAGTACTGGCCATTTCAAATCAAAATATTTTTTGTTTGGCTAAGAATTCTAATTTCAAATTAATTTTATTTAAAAAACATGGATTTTTTTTCCAAAAGTAGTCATTTGTTTCTTGATTAGTGTTACATTTTCATCGCATTTAAATCTTTTTCGTCATCATGGATACGTTAAAAATTCGAGTAATTATGGAATATGAGTACCGTCGTGGCAGCAACGCGGCACAAGCGGCACGCAACATCAACGACGTTTACGGAGCTAACACTACAAACCAACGCACTACCTGTTATTGGTTTGCTCGCTTCCGTTCTGGAAATTTCGACCTGAAAAATGAACCTCGCGGTCGTCCGAAGACTTTGGTCGACAATGACGAATTAAAGGCGATTGTGGAAGCTGATGATACACAATCTACGGCTGAATTAGCAGCAGCTTTCGACGTTAGCGTCAAAACAATATTGGTCCATTTGCGTCAAATTGGCAAGGTAAAAAAGCTTGACAAATGGGTGCCCCACGAACTCAATGATCGCCAGCGCGAAGTACGCGTCGAGACGTGCCTTGCACTGCTCAACAGACACACAAATGAAGGAATTTTGAACCGCATTGTTACCTGCGATGAAAAATGGATTCTGTTTGATAACCGCAAGCGCTCAGCAAGTTGGTTGGATCCTGGTTCAGCACCTAAACAATGCCCTAAACGAAAACTTACCCCAAGAAAAGTGATGGTCACTGTTTGGTGGTCTAGCGCCGGTGTGATTCAACACAGCTTCTTACCAAACGGGGTGAGCATTACTGCAGATGTGTACTGTGAAGAATTGAACACAATGATGGAGAAGCTGGCACATCTCCAACCAGCATTGGTCAATCGCTCGTCTCCGCTGCTCCTGCACGACAACGCGCGACCTCATACTGCACAGCAGACGGTCTCCAAGTTGCAAGAACTGGGGTTGGAAGCTCTCCGTCATCCACCCTACTCACCAGACCTTGCGCCTACAGACTACTACTTTTTCCAGAATTTGGATAACTTCTTGGCGGGAAAAAAATTCAATACCCGAGAGGCAGTACAAAATGCCTTTGAAGAATTTGTTGCCTCCCGTCCAGCTGATTTCTTTAAGAAGGGCATCAATAAACTGCCACTGCGTTGGCAAAGATGCATTGATTGCATGGGTGATTACTTCGATTAATACAAATAAAAAATACATGAAAAAAAATCATTTAAATTTTTTCATACAAAACGGCAATTTCATAGGTAAAGACCTATTATTATAAATCTGTTGACTTTCGGTACTCCAGTATCGAAGTACCTACCTAGCGAAAGTCCCCGAGTATCGAAATCCGAAGATTTGAAGGTCATAATCTAGTCACTACAAAGATTGCTAGTTCCATGTTGGTGATAGTGTTTGATTTTGCTTTGCTGGTGGTAGTAGAATATTGAATGTTTTTGTAATACTAACAATAACTAAGTATCGACTAAAATTAGTACAATTCATTACGAAGACAGAATCGCACACAAGATTATTTTTCTAGCTGCTGCGGTCTGTCTTAGGTAAAATGTTTACCAACTTCATTGTAATATTGTGACCATTTGGTGCGGCACTGTCGTGCTTATATTACGTACAATTTGTGATGTATACGAAAGGGACATCGATGCACAACCCGATACTGTGAGTTCAGAACATTTTCATGATTATGTTTTATATCTCTAACCCAGTGAGATATTAAACGAAAGAAGTGAATTATTTACTTTTTAATTCAGGAATCATTTACTGGTATATATCAAATTGGCCGTGTCCATATCCCTTCCACCCTGTATAAAACCCTAGATTTCAACTTCTACCAAAACTTGCCAAGAAACTACATGCGATCATTGATTTTTGAGAAAGCTACTACGTAACATTTTGGTACTAACCCCTAAGATTTCACTTATAAATATAAACTGGCCTCCAAATGATAAGAACGGGATAGTTACGATTAAAATATATGTAGATGCTAACCGAACCGAATGCTCCGAAGAAGGACACCAGAGCCCACACATAGATCCAGGGGAAGGGTGGGGGCGGCGGTGGCGGGGGCGGCGGCGGGTCCAGCTTAGGCTTCAATGAACAGGGACCTCGCGTTCTGGCGCAGTCGATCATAGGCTAGAAGGTCAAGTCAAAACACGTCATCAAAATGGAAATGAAACAGTACTTCTGTTATCGTTACTAAAGTATCACGAACCCTCACCTTTTACAGCTTTCTAAAGTTTAACTGAACTGGAAAGAAAAACCCGAACACGGAAAAAACCTTCTCAGTAACATGAGAATTTCAGGTAAACGCGTACAATATCAAAACAACGGCTTCGGTGTTTCGGGTATTTTGGCAACCCGGCACCAACTTTCCTTTAAGTACATCGACCAGTGTTCAAATTAGTAATTGTGAACCCGAATTCGGATGAGCTGTCCTGTTCAACAAGAATTGGGGACTTAGGGTAGACCGTCTGATACGGAATGAGGGCGGACGACCAAGTTAATTTTGCACCATAAGTCAGTACCCTAAGTAAGATGTTGACAAGGAGTACCTATACCCTTATATTTTTCAAGTTAAATTACTTAACGCCGCGCCGTCGCGCGTTACATATTTGGGTTGGTAACAACGAGTTCTGAAGGGTCTGTCTATGTCATTACAAAACAAACTTTTCGCAAAACTAAAGGACTCAAAATGAAGACGCCATTTCGTGTACGTAATATTTGGCTGTTGCTTGACAACCATATTTGCCAAACATCGGTTAAAAAAGCGCGTGCGCAAGTGCACTGCAGTAAGTCTTCATATCTCACTCGACATTGATTTTAATTAACCAATTTTCGTGTAAGATATTATAATTATGATCTAGAACAGATATCAGTGAAAGTCCCAAGTAATCAAACAAGAAACATTAATTTATTAGAAACTGCAACATTTTAAGGAACTAAGCTAAGTTTTTATTCTATTTTTTTTTTCGAATCAGAAATCAGAGCCCTTAGCGTTACGTTTCTGCTTTGATCGCTTTGCTGCTTCCCTCTATCAATTCTTGCTCCTCCTGCTCCGCCTTCTGCAGCAAGGCTATGCGGTCCAGCGGCTTCCACGGCTCGTGGAACGCGTACTTGTACTTGCTCTTCCCGTGGTACCCCAGGTCGGGCAGCACCTCCTTCACTACTTCAGCGAGTCTTTTCGACGGCTTATCTTTCCAGTAGTCTGGGTGCACGATAGGGGAATTGTGAAACAAATCTTGAACACTACAATTCGATTGCAAACTAAATGCCGGATTTTTGAACAGCCCCGTCGAATCCTCATTCGGAATTTCCTGTCAAAAAATGTTACTATTCACTTCAGGATTATCGGCAGGGAGGTGTTATAGTGCGTTGGACGAAATTCAGTGCCCTCGATACTTTTATATAATAGTAAAAATGAAACCATTTAATTGTATTGTAAAAAGGTCTATTTCAATATGTTATTTGGGTGTGTATATTATAATTATAAAGTTCAGTTTCCATGACTTGAATTAAGCACTGCTCAAACTGAGACGAAACCCGCGCAGAACGCGGGACGCAACTACGCGCGTCTCTTGCTTTGTGATTAGGAAATCACGCGACTATTCGCGGCAGTTGAAACACCTCCATATCAGTCAGATCAGACAGTCTGCACGAGCGAATTTCAGATTCCCCTCAAGTTTGACCAGAGCTTTAAATCGAGTCAACAATGCGTTGAGTTAACGGTAGATCCAGTTGATGTTTCGGTTGTCGGTCATCATGGCGTCTCCATCTCCCTGCTTCCCTTTGTTGCCTCTCAGTCTTCCAAAGAAGCCTTTGATCCGTCCAAGGAAGCCTTGGTTCTCGGTTTTCTGTTCCTCTTCCCCGTAGCCGTAGCCCGGGTATTGGTGGTGGTGGTGGTAGTCATGATGGTGGTGGTATCCTGCCTGGTTTTGTTGGCGATGGAAGGCAGCTTGCTGGTCTTGCTCGTCAGAGGCCGCGTTCACCACGTCGATCCGCTGATGAACAAAGCACAAGCTGGATTTCATTAGATACTTAATATCACGGCGCGGGGCTCTGATTTCGTCAAACGCACTATTACAAACACCGCTTCGAGAATGTCGCGTAAGATCAATTAAAATATCGACAAATGCGTTTACTAAAGTGTTTTTTATTACCTTGGCATTACAAGGCGGTAACGGAGGGACGACCGTTTCCGGGACTTTTATTCTGTAGGGGTCGTAGTTAGGCGGCTGAGGCTCCTGAGGGCATTCCATGCGCCACGGCTGCGGTGACTGGTCGGGCTTGGGCCATGGCTCTACTTTCATGCCAGCGGTCTGGTCGATATCTTTGCAGCAACCTGTGCCTTTGGAGTCTGAGTAATTATGACGACTCGCTGCAACAACAAAACAAGTCATTTAGAAGCTTCTCCGAAAGGGAAGTAATCTACTACACGATGACGACGTTCACTAGATGACATTTACTTTTTGATGGTAGATATCAATGATAAAAATAAGTCTGGTATATTTATATCTGAAATACGTATTTGCCTAGATATTATGGCATTCTGCCTCTACCAACTCGAAGATAAAGAGTAACTAAAGACAATCTTATATTATGCTATCTAAGTTTAATCGCCATCTTCATCCTGTCACTCTTCCAAACCTATTAGTAGGATCCGTGATGTTCCAAAAAAGAAACTAACGATCTACATGTTTTAATTATTTTCCTTGCAAATTTGGACGTCAAATTGACCAAATAAAATCTTGAACTTGAGACTAGTTGATCCCCTCCCCTCCCAAGCTTGAAGTGCGCCTGGCGTGGCTTCCCCCAAGTGAAGGTAGAAATTCTAAGTCATGGCGGCAAAATAGTGCTAGAAACACTTTGGAGGACTCCCCTTTACGACATCGTCGTTATGTATTAATGTCGACGATAGTGACGACGTCCAGTGCCATCATCATGAAAATGGCGACTGTGGAAGTGATGAAAATATGAAGAATATGAAAAGATTGAGACTTACCTAGGCCGTTGATAACTTCACCTAGACTAGTATTGGTAAGCGCTAGAGCGGCATAGTGTTTCATGGGAGGGCAATGACGAAATGGACCGAGCATCTTGAATACAGACACAAAATTGTTCTTCAATATAAAAAAATATAAACACACCCAATTTAAAACTTTTTATTTTAAAAATTACATTGTTTTTGTTAAGAACGGTTATTGTTAGGTTTGAGAGAATTGTTTTCTGACAGCATTTGGAAAAAAGTGAACGAGACTAAAATTTTCTTTTAATTTGGCTTTCGAAAAAATATGTTTGTTGCCGGTTTTCTGTCAATATAAGTCTTATTTATTCTATAAGGAGGTTGAATGTTTTTCAATTTCGTTAAACTTTGTGGCACCCTGGCCTCGTTAAATCATATCAGGGAGCGATACATTTTTGTCGTTTTGTGAATTTCTCGATCACCAAGAGTCGAGAATGTCCGTGGACTAACTATAACACATATATAACATTACGCCTGTACATTACGCCTGCTGTCAAAGTGATTGTGAAGGGTCTGGTATTAAAGGTAGTGAGCGTGTATGCACCCCAATCAGGATGTGAGGATAGTATAAAAGATAAATTTTGGGAGGACTTTGATTGTGTGATGAGAGATGTGCAAGAGAGTGAAGAAGTGTATGTAGGGGGTGATTTTAACGGGCATGTTGGAAAGCTGAACGTTGGGTATGAGAGAGTGCATGGTGGTTGGGGGTACCGAAACCGTAACAATGACGGTGAGGCACTACTGCAAGCTGCTACTGCATTCGACCTGGCAATAACAAACACGTGGTTTGAGAAGAAAGATGAGCACCTTATCACATATAAAAGTGGCCACCACGCGACACAAATCGACTACTTCCTGGTAAAAAGGAGTAGTCTGATTTGTGTCAAAAACTGTAAAGTGCTGCCAGGCGAAGCATTAGTCTCACAACACAGGTTGGTAGTTATGCAGGTTAAAGTAAGTGTGTCCGCCAGAAATAACAAAGAACGGCCCCCACCAAAAACTAGATGGTGTATGTTAGAAAATGAGGAGTGTTCAGGTTTATTTAAAAATCAAGTTGTGGATAAAATGATTGATATGAAGGATATGGAGGGAAAATCTGTGAATGATTGTTGGAATGAGATGGCAGATTGTATAAGAAGAGTAGCAAAAGACGTATTCGGAGAATCGAAAGGGAAAGGTGTAATAGATAAGGATACATGGTGGTGGAATGAAGAAGTGCAAAAGTTACTTAAACAGAAAAAAGTTGCGTTTAAAGAATGGCAGGGTGTAGAAAACGGGAACGATAGTTTGAAAGAAGAAAAGAATATAATATACAAAGAATGGAAGAGGAAAGCAAAACAGGCGGTAGCAGTCGCTAGGGCCCTTAGCCCTAGCGACTGCTACCGCCTGTTTTGCTTGCACAGGAGAAGTTGTATAACTCACTGGATAGCCCTAGGGGCCAGAAGCAACTCTATCGGATTACGAAAGCAAGGGAAAAAAGGGCAAAAGATATAACGCATATTAAATGTATTAAAGATGATGCTGGTAAGGTTCTGTGTGAAGATGATGAAATAAAACTGCGATGGAAGGTCTACTTTGATAGGTTAATGAACGAGGAGAATGAATGGAATGGTATGCTTCAAGAGACATAGGTAAATATGGGTTTGGTGAGAGAAATTAGCATGGATGAAGTTAGGAATGCAGTTAGAAGTATGAAAAATGGAAAAGCTATGGGCCCAGATGATATACCAGCAGAAGTATGGAAGGTATTAAAAGAAGATGGATGTATGTGGCTGACTTTATTCTTCAATAAGTTGTTGCATGAGGAAGTGATCCCACAAGAGTGGTGCAATAGTTCACTAGTGCCCATCTTCAAAAATAAAGGGGATGTACAGGACTGCAACAACTATCGAGGGATAAAGCTCCTGTCACATAGTATGAAAGTATGGGAGAAGGTGATAGAGAAAAGATTGCGAGAGGAGAGTGAAATTACCCCAAGTCAATTTGGGTTTATGCCAGGTCGAGGAACAATGGACGCCACCTTTGCACTCCGCCAGCTGTGTGAGAAATACAGACGTGCACATAAGAACTTGCACATGGTGTTCATTGATCTGGAGAAAGCGTATGATAGGGTGCCCCGGGAGGTGTTGTGGTGGGCCGTGAAAGAGAAAGGTGTGCCTGGGAAGTATGTGGAGTTGATTCGTGCAATGTACAGCCGGTCTAGGACGTATGTCCGATCGGCTGCTGGCAACACCGACAAGTTCAGTGTGGCTGTAGGACTGCACCAAGGGTCGGCATTAAGCCCTTACCTCTTCTTGTTGATAATGGACGCTCTGACGTCGGACATACAGGAAGAGGCACCCTGGTGCATGTTATTTGCCGACGACATTGTTCTTGTCGGTGAAGATGGACCTGAGATCCAGAGCAGACTGGAGAAATGGCAACAGAGGCTGGAGAGTGTGGGCTTGAAAATCAGCAGAACCAAAACTGAATATATGTTCTGCGATTTCGGCGGTCTCTCCAGTCCTGAAGCAATGTCGCTTAACAGCGTGCTTCTCCCGGTCTGTTCCGAATTTCAGTATCTCGGTTCACTCGTGCAAAGTGACGGAGAAATAGATCGGGCTGTCAAGCACCGAATTAACATAGGGTGGATGAAATGGCGGCAGGTAACGGGAACAACCTGTGACCCCCATATTCCCCTTAAACTTAAGGGGAAGATTTACAAAACAATGGTTAGACCTGCTGTCTTGTATGGATCAGAATGTTGAGCCGCAAAAGGCATGAATGAAAGGCAGTTACATGCAGCTGAGATGAGAATGCTGAGGGGGATGTGTGGTGTTACGCGAATGGATAGAATAAGAAATGAGTATGTAAGAGGAAGTCTTAAAGTTGCGCCTGTGACCGAGAAGTTGTGTGGAAATCGGTTGTCATGGTATGGGCATGTGATGCGAAGGAATGAGGACCATGTTGTGAGGAAAGTTTTGAGTATGAATGTGCAGGGTTACATGAGTAGAGGAAGACCAAAGAAAAGATGGATGGATTGTGTGAAAGAGGATATGGCAAGAAAAGAGGTGACCCATGAGATGACGGCAAATAGAGATGTATGGAAGAAGAAAACATGCTGCGCCGACCCCAAATAAATTGGGATAAGGGCAGGAGGATGATGAACATTACGCCTGTAGGTATACCGCGAAGACCAGAGGTTCACGCATAGCTCGGGCCCATGGTACACACACATTTCCACGGTCAGCACATCAAGCTTCACCAATCTGTATTTTTTTATAGTAACTTTATTACATAAGGATAAGGTTCTTGGTTAATTGGGAAAATGTGATAGCGTCAGTAGGTACCTACATATGAGGGGACGAGTCATTCGTTATCAACCAGGCATAAATAACTACTAGCTACTTCAAATTCGAGCTCTCTAATGCGCTTAGATCAATGAGGCAGTCGAATAATTATGTTCTTTATTTAAGTTTTAGTTCTGAGTTGAGCTCTACGATTTCTGACAAATGCTTGCACTGCCCGGACAGGTCCACTTTTATCTGTATTGTTGTCTCCTCAAAATACCGAAGGAAGATGGTTAGGCCTTTGGTGTGGGATGTGCTTTTTTCGCTTCATTAAATACAAGCTTTTGCCCGAGACTTGGTCCGCGTGAATGTCGGTTTTCGCGGATCCAGACGATGTGGCAGATTGTAAGCTCCTAATCCTATGTCCTTTCCAGGGTATCAAACTATCTCCATACCAAATTTCAATACGATCCGATAAGTCGTGTAAAGGTAATAAACAAACGTAGAAACAATCGCTAAGCAGCTGGGTCAAGAGACAGATGTAGTAGACGGTCGTCTTGGACACCATGCATTGTAAACAGGTTCCTCACTCTAGATTCCTAATCACCATTAGCTTGGGTCTTACCACGTCGCTGCGGGCGGAGCAATATTTTCATTTTGTATTTATATATCAAAAGACTATTTGGTATTTATCTTTTTTGGTATTAGGAAAACTATTAATACATGAAAAGATAAAAAATGAAGAATAACAGGGCATCGAAAAGAACATCCGCATCACTGTCAACGGGAAAAGTGCCCAGAAGGCTGGCAGCATTGCTATACAACGTGGCAATGCTGCCAGCCTCACATTTGCACTGATTCATAGGCCCAAAACAGGCAGCCGTTTCGTCACGCGAAGAGTCTACGCTTCGCGATATTCCGAATTTAGGTATATAGACCTTGCGTATCTTGCGACTTCGTCTCGCGCGTATTATTTATTTCATCCTTTTTTACAGGATGAAAAGTAGCCTATGGTCTTGTCCAGGTCCCTGGATACCTATCTGTCAAATTTAATAACGTTTTAACCGATTAAAGTTGGCATTCAATGGCATGCAGTATTTTATTTTTACCATTTCAAGTATCGGAGCGCCGTTAACGCCATATGAACTCACACACAGAACATAAAGCAGTCGTTGACGAAATAAAACATAATGCTACATTCCAAACATAATTTATTTTTGTACAAAACAACATAAGAATTATTTTAATAAATACATTACTTAATTGATCGTTTCATTACAAAAATACTTTCAATAAATTCACATAAAATAGTTGTTTCAACATGGAATGGCGTAGCGCAAATATTATCAGGAAGAACGCATAAAGTATCAAATAAAATTTATTACAAACTGGCTTTTGCGCGCGGCTTAGCTCGTGCTAATGTGGATTTTTATATCCATTGGAAACTGTACTTTTATTCTGGGTGATGGTCCTTTTTTTGTACCCCTAGCAAAGTGTACGCAAAATTGAATGATGATTGGTTGAATAGTTAAGGCGTGAAAGCGTAGCTAACAAACTCACACTTGCATTTATAATTATTAAAGTTAAGTTACAAATACTGCATTTTTTATTTAAATGAACGGGATCGTGACATGCAAAAAGCTGCCTTAAGCCTACCTTCTGACGGCCAGAGAATAAACGCACGGGCGTGCCCTCCACGCCAAGCCTTTTTAATAAAACTGTTTATTTCTTCTTTGTTACCATGGATTTATCAATATCCATGGTGTATTTAAATTTGTTACATTCATTTAAATACGCACGGGAGCTCCTAACTTTGGAACTTTTAAGATATATAAATAAACACACACAAAAGTAATGATTTAATTGATTATTTCTTATTATATGTAGTAGGTACTTAAGAGTACACCGCATTTTTTGTCACGTATTTGTGACGTTGGCGTACAGGGCATGCGTTCGCTTGTCATGTATTCGTGACGATGGAGGTCAAAAGGTTAATAGATACATCGAGAACTTTGATTGGCTGACTGAAATAACAATATGCAATCGATTCACTTGACATGAGTTGAACAGTCTGTTGAGCTTGTTAAAGACCGAGAGGAAGAATTCATCTCGTATTGTTTATTTGTATTACACTGCCGCTTCTGATATAAACAAGCCAAGGTTGCAAACTCGACCATAGATTGATTACAACCAAAGATCGATCTCTAGATTGGGATTGAGATACGTTATTGAAGTCGGCTGTTAGTCAATACCTGACTAGCTGTCGGCCTGCAGGCTTAGGGGCAGTGCAGACTGATCGAGTAATTTCATTGTACTAATAACCTCATACAAAGTAGACGCATGTGGTGGCGTGTCCACGCATCCTCAGATATTTTTTACACAAACCTGACAGCGAAGAACATACTCAAGCTCTGCCGTTGTGTCTGCACTGCCCCTATTTAGGGTATTTGACTTATTTTAAGAATGCCATCTCTCACTCTATGTTATAATAAAATGAATGTAAGGAACAAAATGCAATACAGGTACGAGAAAAATTGAGGACTCACAAAATGAACGGTAGGTACTGTAGGCACAGTATCTATGTAACAAGCAACAAGTAGGGTGTATCACAGACCAGAACTACAGAACAAACGTGATCACACAATAAATTTATAGAACAGTCACATACTTTTCCGTGGAAACAATTTCAGAGCCTATATCGTAGCAGTTAAAGAGTGATTTTGATTGCTGCTCGTTGTCGTTGACTGTACTTAGTTCTATATTTAATATTTTATACCAGTGTCCTAGTAGATAATAAAGCCCCTTTATAAGTGTATGATACAACAAACTTAAACAACACGTGTAAGCCTTTGGTCTGTGATGCGCCTAACGCAACATACCACGAGTAACGCAACATGCTACGTGTAACGCAACATGCTACGTCACCACGTGTAATGCAACAGTCACGTGATCACGTCTAGTTTACATGAGCTAAGAACTTGCCATCAGCATCGCACTGATGACATTTTATTCATGAATAGAAGTCGATATTATTAAATTGGCGGGAGAACAAAGTTAAAAATATCGGCTTCTAATGACAATTATAATAGTAGTATATTATAAGACACCTTGCACACAGGCTATTTAATAAGTAAACGTGTTCGGCTATGTTACTGCAGAGCGGCCCACGCTCCTAGACAGTATGGCATAGCAAATCACGCCATTATGACGACTTGCGTCAAAAATAATACATTTTATTATATTTACATAGTTCAACCATTATATACAAAGGACGATCATGTGTCAAAAGATGTTGGTATTTATTATATAAATCATAATAAATAAGTGTTCCTAGATTACGCATCTTTTTGACACATGACCATACCCACAACACTGTTGTATAAAATCATGATTAATCTTCTAAAAACTACTTTATTCATTGCCATTTTAATAGCAATTAAAACTTCGGCCTATGAATCGTTACTTTTGCAATAATTCCTTTTATTAAACCTATGTCAACTATAAGCCGGGTAGTACCCTAAAATAAGTATTTTTTTAACTATATACCTACACACAGGTGCACCATGAAAAGGTTAAAATTACATTAGTTTTCTCACTTTTTTTGGGATTATTCGACTAATAGTTAACACAGGTACACCTCTAGTATCTAGTTGTATTATAAGATCTTCTTATATAAAGGGGGGGAAGGGATATCAACACACAACCTGTTACAATGAGTTCAGTACATATTGTAGACCATTCAGTTTATTATTTTTCATTGTTTCCTAATTTTTATGTTTTCTTTTTACTTTAAATAATAAAAAAAAAAAAAACTATATAACCCAATGAGATTTTTGAGAATAGAATTGAATCATAAACTTTTTGATCAAAAATCTGACTGGGTTACATAGACAATATCGATTTTATCATTTTTCACAGTTTAAAGTAAAAATAACATGAAAGAACGTAAAAATTAAGAAAATGCTGACAAAAAATTTCAATGGGGGTCCAGAATCACGTACTAAATGTTAGAAATGTACACTGAACTGATTGTGTCCGGTTGTGTGTCGATGTCCTCTCCACCCTGTATATACATAATTTGATGTACTAATACCGTTAAGGTAAAACATTATTATGTTTCGTTATTTTAAATAATATTCATTTAATATATTATGTTAGTAAATTTTGGACCAGAGATCACATAATTTTAAATACATAAAGGTGTTCATTAAATGTCGGATTATTTTTAATATTCATGGATAAACAATTTAAACAAATATACATTTGAACTATCTTAGACATATTTATTTTCTGTAAATATTTATCTACTATGATGTCCCACTGGTTATGGCCTCGCCTCTCAAGCACGAGGATGCGGGTTCAAATCCGACAAGTGCCAATGTGACTTTTTCAATTAATTTCTAGTTTCTAAATTATACACTGAAATTGGAAAAGGAAAATATCGTGGGAAAACCTGGACTTATAATTAATATAAATCTGAAATTGCTAACCTGCTTTGAGCAAGCGTGGTGAATGTCTAAATATGGTTGCGGTGCAAAATAACTGCAACCATATTTAGGCATTACATTTAAGTGTTTTGAGATGACGGCAAATAGAGATGTATGAAAGAAGAAGACATTCTGCGCCGACCACAAATAAATTGGGATAAGGGCAGGGGGATGATTATGACATTTAAGTGTCGCGTAGTGAAAAAACTGACATTAATATTTGTCATTTTAGTAAAGAGTAGCCTCTAAATTGGCCAAACTATACGCGGACTATCCCACTTGTTTTATGAAGCCATTACACCCATCATAGTAGAATAGGGTAGTTTCCTTAAAAATTCTGATTGGTCCGAAAGTTGGATTACTCAAAAATACCGAACACTTTTTTTTTTGTCACGTCAACCAAATATGACGTTTTGTGTTTAAATTCCGCGTGACGTCACGCCGTGCTACACTTTTAACGTATGTGACGTCACAAGCCCCTCTCCTGAACTTTGATGTGCTATATCATTGTCACTTTTGATTGATAATATTTTAAAATATATCTTTAAAATATGACTTTATAAAAGCAAAAAATATGTGTTCAATATTTTTTGGTAATCTCACTAACGGACTAAATAGACTTAATATATTTTTACCTAGAACACATCCCTATTATGAATGGTCAAAATGGCATCCGCTCAATATCTTTCAACAGTTTAAGGAAGCTGCATTCATTTTGGAACCGGTAGGCGGCATGATATCCACGTTGCCCTAACGTCAATTTTGAAGAACTCGGTTGCGCTTTTAAATAGGTTGACCAGAGATCTAAGGTTCAGACTGGTACTGGCTGACGGTTACAGATTACATTTTTTTTTTTATAGTTGTTCACATTTTTTATCTCTTATCCTAATAACAGTTGGAGGGAGATCTAAAGATACGTTTCCAGAGAGGCGGAGGAGCTTGGAGAGTTAACCAATCACAATGCCTTACCTGAAGCGGAGCTAGGATTTCAAGCATTGTGATATATTTAATGAGGCACCGCCAACACTCAGTAGAAACGCAGCCATAGGATCTCAGGCAGTTTAGGCATTACTATTTAATAATATAAGGAAAGGCTTACAAACCACTATGCAAGTTTTCACATCACTCATCAGGAACAAACACTAATATCCACAAACACAACAGTTTAGTAATTAAGCGGGTGGGTCCTATGCGGACGAAGCTGTTCTCATTCGAGGCCGAACAGCCAGTTGATGCCCTGCGCCAGGAACAAGATGAGCGGCTGCCAGGCCACCAGCCAGCGGATCCAGTCCAGCAGCTGGCCGTACAGGATGTGGGGCCGGTCCCAGCTGATAACGAGTTAAGGAACTAAACTTGGTTTAAACAATTGTACAGTATGTGGCTTTTAGTATGGCTCACAGGAGAGGCCTCTGTAAGCAATATACAGGGTGGAAGGGAGATCTACGCACAACGTGATACCATGAGTTCCGTATAAGATTCTGTGGACATCTGGGTCTTGAAAGTTTTCGTTGAGCTTTTGTCATTTTTATTCGCATTTTATTTCTGATACTACTTGAAGCTGTTTAAAACCTAATGAGTTTTTTAACACATTAATTGCCAGACTACGAGTTAACTCGTGTTAACAATGTGTATTTATGGTGTGGCAGGTAATGTGTTACTCATTAAAATACTCATTGGGTTGGATAGAAATATGATTTATTACGGCTGGAGGATCCAGAATCGTGTACTGAACTCATGGTATCAGGTTGAAACAGTTATAACTGAAAACATTTGACGGTAATCTTCGTGTTTCCGAATAAATACGAACGCGCGTCACAGTGGTAAAGCCTTTAAGTTTTGTCTATCGCGCTTTGTATCCATGGTAATAAAAAATATTATACACATAATATTATATTAAATATTATAATATTATATTTCATGGTTGGAACTGCTCGCTTTATAACAGATTTAATGATTAAGCGTTCCTAAGACAGACCATAATTGTCGAATTGCATTATTTTTCTGGTAAAACCGTGACACTCTTTCAACTCAAAATCAAAATTTATTTATTCAAATTAGGCTGAGAATCAGCACTTTTCGTTGTTAAAAATTACTTTGAAGTGTCAAGTTCCTGATTGAATTCGGTTTTTCAATACAATTTATTTTACTACAGAGTGGATGACCTCGATCTCGCCTGATAGAAACCGATAAGGTCCACGATGGAAAGAGCGTGTCCAGAAGTAATCTGGTCCCTCTTACTTGGATACTTGGAAGGGTTATAGGTGTTAAGAAGTGTATGATATTGGTAGAGAGTTTTAAAGGATACGGGTTGGTGAACATCCTCTTGAGGTCCACCTTCTCCTTGCAGTAGGGACAGGTCTGCTTCTTGCCGACGATGCACCATCCTCTGATGCAGAACTCGTGGAAAACGTGCCCGCAGGTCAACTTGTATGTATTTTCTGTAACCAGTGTGCAGGAATGTAAAACACAAGAAATACAGAAAATATGAGTGTTTGACGTGAGTGGGACTCACCGAGGGGACGCCCCTGAAAAACATACCCAAACCTTATAGGTGATCTTCAGAAAGGTCAGGTGCGTAGTACTCGCAACCGGCGTGCGTGTATGACGGGATGAATGAGCTTAAACGAAGTCAAAGGACTGTGTAAGGATCGTAGCAGTTGGCGTACTACAGTTTCTACCTACCCCATGGGAGAAAGGCGTGAGTTTAGATATAAATAAATAAAAGTAAGTTTCTTTCGATGTTTCTTTTCAGAGTAGTCAGACAGGGAAATACCGACCTAGTTTAAAAACAAAATATTTTAATTGTTGAAGTGCAAGTAAAAAGTATCATTTGTGTGCGTGTGTGTGTTTTCCTGTGCCTGCAACTTTGTCCGCGTGACGTTGCCCCACACTAGGAATTTCTCCTGTATCGTGGGTGCGTTTACAAACATTTAAAGTCACATACACAAACAGCCAGACCCGGAACCTGTGTGTACATTTAACAAAAAAACAGGTTTTTTTTTTTTTAAAACGTTGCTCCGTTATTTAGTTATTATTTTTTTGCGCGTAACCCTAATACTGTTCTTAAATAAAAACAGCATGAAGTTACGTCTAAAACTTCAACTAGGTACCGTTTATACTAGCACTTGCATTTAGTAAAAAGCTGTTATTTCAACATTAAAAACAGACACTTCAATTGTATAGAGTAAAGAAGATGTCTGAAATCTTAAAGGTACAAGTCCTGGCTGTCCGACATACACATACGTACAGCAGCCATGTTAGTGTGTGTGGTACGTACCCAGCACCCCCTCCACGTTGACGTCCACCAGCAGCTGGTTGCCGCACACTGCGCACACGTTGCTTTCCAACTGCCGCGTCGGCATGCCTTCCTGCGTGTAGTACTGAAACACAAACGTACTACAATTACTATCATCATCTCTTGACCAGCCTCTTCTCAGCTGTGTTCGTTTCGGCTTATAGTTCAACCGTTTATTCCTATCAGCAACACTTGCCCAGCTTTGTGGGGTCGACTTCCAGTCTAACCGTTTACTTCGTTGCTGGTTTTCAAGAGTTGCAGTTATTTGGGAACAGTGTGGCGGGGTTGTCCCAAAAAAAAACAACTGACCGTTTTATATGGAGCGACTACTTACCTCACTTTCACAACCCAGTTACTGGGTAACAGGATAACACTTGTTGAGACTGTCTGTCCCATTCGGCAACTACCAAAGATCTACGTACACCTACGGAAGTACTAAGATGAAAAATTTGGAAAATCCAAACGTGCACGTCTCAACGCTCATTTTATGACAAAAATGACTTGATTGAATTAGACGGTAATTTTCAATAGGCTATTACTCAGAATGATACTGAAGCGGATGAAAAAAAAAATGACTCAAAAAGTGAAGTTTTTTGGGCGATATCGTGACCACATACATCATCCGAACATACAGACAACCCGACGTCCACTGAAATAGTTTTTCAAAACGGTTTTTTATTTACTATCTAGCAAAAATAGTGTTTTTTAAAAGTATCTACTGTCATAAAAAAGTGTTATTGTTGATATTTGTCAACTCATTTAATACTCAAAGTCCAAAAGGATCGGATAAAAGCAATTTAAGCCGAGATAATTGCTTGACCTTGAGAGAGTGAGAGTAAAGCACAACTCAACGCTTCGCGTTGAGACGTGCAAAAAGACTCACCCCAATAGACGCCGCCATTTTATCAGTACAGTACTCTGCGACATCCCTTCCTAGGACTCCGAAGTAGAGGCCATAGAACAGTAGCATGAGGGCCACGTCCATCCACTGCTGGGGCTTGTGGCCGAACGCCAGGTTGAGCCCGAAGAACGTCAGCATCATCAGGATGTAGCCCACCACGCCCAGGAAGCAGCTTACTTTGTATATTAGGTAGAACCATTTGTAAACTAGTCTGGAATTATTGCGAGGCGGCAATTAGTCACATGTTTTAATAATAATTTATTTGCGTAAAACATGGTATACATTGGTGTTAGTACATAAGTCAAAGTAGCACAAGCATGTTTAGCTATGATAAAACATAGCATGGAACAATTCTATGTCATATAATTAAGAAGGCACATTAATGTTAGAATATAATGTCAATATTTTTTATCCATAAATTCTTTCAAACTATAAAAGCTACTTTCGTTTAGTAATTTGTATAATTTGTTGAAATAGAAACGCATCCACGTGTAATATAAGTGCTATGAGAACCAGAGTGGCCTAACGAACATTTATTTTTAAATGGAATCTTGGCCTAACGCATTACTAACAATAACAATATAAAAACTTATGAAATATTTCAGACTTCACATTTATATTTCATATTCATTCGCTTTTCAAATGCACAGTTTCTCACAATACAGGGTGGAACGACGGCTGGTGCGTCATACACGTCACGACAGCCACCTGAATTAATAATAGTACTAACGGTGATACTACGAGTTCAGTAATTCTTTCTAAATAGTTGTTTTTCTCCTACTGTCTAAGCAGCAGCTGCGCACAGTCACAGCCGCCGTCACCGGTCCTCGGTCATTTAACAAGCACCTCTTTAGATATAGGAGTTACAGGTAGACCGCTATGCAGAGCCTGCATGGAGGTGGACGAGACGGCGGCCCACGTGCTTCTCTACTGCCCAGAGGTTACTGCATACAGGGCTAAATACTTCGGTAACCCGGTTACTCTCCGTGAGAACTGGGGTGAATCGAATAAGGTAATGTACCACCCGTTACGCAAAATACGCGCAGAGACGTGAAGTTGCGGACATCGGCCCGTCTAACAATACAATAGTTAACCAAATATAAGAAAAAAACGTAAAAATTAGGAAGAGCCAATGAAAAATATCAAGTCTGTGTGGTCCAAAACCGTGTACTGAACTCGTGGTATCGGGTTGTGCGTCCATATCCCCCTTCCACTCTGTATTTTTACTATAATATGGCCAGAATATGGTTTAACACAAAAACTACCTATAGTGTACCTACCTAGGCGTAGTGACCGACATGGGTCTAGTCGTAGATTTCCTTATTACTAGAGCGGTGAGCATTGTGAATATGCTCCAGATAGTGATGAACCTCCACCACTGGTTTTTGACGCTCATCAGCACCGGTATCGACCACATCGCCACCATCGTGAAGAACTGGAAGTTAAAAAAATCACGCATGTAGTTCCGGGGCGGGGGTAAGCAGAAATCTAGAGTTTCGGGTACACTTTGCTTCTCTGTCCCATTAGTATCTGTTTTTCAGTACCTACTTGAGTCAAGTGTTCTATGATGCTATGTTAATGGATGAAAAATAAGCCGAGACAACAGCACGCGTAGCATGACTACCATCGAAACGGGTTTTGTAGAGGGAAGTATAGACAGCATGACAGATTGTTGAAAGATTTCTAGCGTCCTAAGCATGACGATATTAAAACTGAAGAGAAGAAAGTTTTCTATTCTCTACAGTCTACTCAGCGCCCCGTGCTCGGGTAGAAGAGATGTCAAGATGGAAAGAAAGTACGTTGTCTATTCATGTTAGAATAGATATAGAGTTGGTCATACGACGCGTACTGCAATGCCAGAGATAACACAGATGCATTGCGATCTTAGAGGCGGACACAGCAACGCTGTTTGGCAGCAAAAATAGTACGTTAAATAACATTGTTATAATTACGTCAAACAGTAAATAATCAGCCATAAGTTTGGAGGAAGGAAATAAAAAAAATTAAGATTAGTGGCATTGATAAAGTCAACGTAATATCGCAAATACATTCTATGGCTACGTAAAGAATTGTTTCCCACTCCTACTGATATTATAATGTAAATTAATATGTCTGAGGTTTTGGATATTGGGACTAACTACACTTATTCAGCTTTATACAGTTTTTATCCATGGAAAACACCAGCTTTGCATGATATATTAAAAATCGACATTTTCTATGGACATAAGCTGAAAAGAGCTGAATAAGTGTGAGTAGTCTCACATCTTAAAGGAGAAAGGATTGAGCTTCAGACCAAGTTTGGCACACATGATGGATTAGTGATATTTATTTCTGAAATTTGGTTTTTACAAAGATTTTTACATGTCAAACATTCAAAACAATGCTTTCAAACAAGGTTGTTGTTTCCATATCTGACTACTCTCAGAAGAAACACCAAAACAAACTCAGAGGCCACAGTCTCTTTAAATTCCAGACATTATTTTGGTCAGATCTTGAGAGGACCATGCAGATTAGTGTCTGATATGACCTTTGGAGGTCTTGTTCCTATGCAATATTTTTTAAATTGAATTCGCTGTCCTACATGTGGGCAAACCAGGGAGCAAAGCTACAATGAAATTCAAATTTGAAATAGAAGAGCAACTCACTGCGTAAGACCTGTAATGCCTCTTCTTCCACTCCATGACTATGATTTGTGCTACGATGAGTGTGACGATGAGGATCATGACCATGGTCGTATGCATCGACTCATGGCCCTTGTGCATCTCGTGCAGCTTCTGGTGATCATATCTGGAAAGTTTACATAAATTTTGAGTAAGTTTGCTGATGCTACCACTCCTAGGGAGACTCCGTTGGTCTGTGCCAAGAGATCACATTGCATTATGATCACAAGCAGAATATACACATTATTTTGTTTTTCATGTTAATTTAAAATAGATGATTATATATTTAAAAACGTTTATTTTAAATATATAATTGCCAATGATAATTTGTGGAAAAGTGTCCAGACTTGTCATTAAAGGTTGTCAAATCAGGACTGGAAAGAATCAGGTTTTTTTTTAAGGATAGGAAATCACCCAATAAATTCTCGAGTTCTGGGTGGAACAGGAGGGTGTGTCAGACTTTTATTGACTAAAACCCATTTGTGTTCTGTCCTTGCCCTTTACTTTCCAGGGCCACTAGCAGAAATAGAATAGCTCGGAACGTTTGTTTTGTTTGTTGAATAAAATTATCACTATTTAGTATAAGTACCAAATTAAATTAATGTCAGCGTTTTATATTACCAACAAAGTAAAATCCAGTTTACAAGGTTAAAATGGTAAGTGTGAGAAATATTAATTTATCAGTAGATTTTAATGTTAATATTGATGTTAATTCTAGTTTTTCAATTTAAGGAGATTGTGGTGTACAATTTAAAAAAGAAAAAAAAGCAACAGCTGACTAAAATTTATAACTGTGAGCTTTCAAATAATAGTAGTAGTAGCTCAAATCAAGATTTTCACGACAGCAACAATGATGAAATAAATAGCAGCTAACAATCCGACTAATATTATAAATGCCAAAGTTTGATGGTATGTGTATGTTTGTTACTCCTTCACCCTGAAATGGCTGAACGAATTTGGATAAAACTTGTTAAGAAGGTTGCTCATACCCTCGATTGACATATAGGCTACTTTTAGTCTGGAAAAAGTGAAGTATTCCCATGAGAATTTTGGATAGTTTCATGTTGACTTTCTAACCACTGGTAACACAGCATGTTTCAGTTAGTCATAATATCTTTGTTACAGTGTTCATTCGGTAAATATTTCGAATATTTATTAGAAGAGACATTAACAAAAGAGCTAGTTTTATAAACACATATGGTTTACTATTATGACGTGACCTTATCATAATTAGTGTTTCTAATGCATAATAAGAGTGGATAATTATGTCAGCATAACAAATATAACTAGGCGTTAATCGTTGGCGTATAGGAAGTCTTGAGGGAGTTATTATCATCTGTCAGTGGGCTTATCACTAAATGAGCCCACCAAATGTTAATGGCCGTGAATTTTAAAAGAAACGAATAAATGAGTGAATTCCTTACCGCAACTTTTCTTCTGAAGTCAATTCCTCGTAAGTCTACACAGAAAAACAGAAGGAATTAACATTAATACGTTAAAATATTACCTAAATCTTTTATTGCAATTCAATATGTTTTACCTTATTAGGATCGACTGGCCTGTGGAGATCCATGACCACTTTTTATACACAACACTTTCAATAAATAACTGTATCCTAATATCAACCACACGTGAATTAATTCAATTATATGATTAAATTAATTCTAAAACCCCGTGCAGTAAAGCTTATGCCGGAGCAAAGACCGACTCGTTCTATAGAACAGGAATTGGGATTCTTATGTTTTAGTCATTTGAAATGTGCTCTCTCTTTTCCACTTTTCAACATTTACTATTCTTGTTCTTGTTTCCTATGCTATTAATACTAATCTATCACAGATCCATTGGCCTGAATTTCATTGATAATGTTGTCAAAGTGACAGTTGTACATGGTAGAGCTGGCACAACAAGTTACCACAAAGAACTTATTTCTATACTCTCAGCGTTACCAGCCTTACGAACTTAGTCGATTAGACCATAAACCGACTTAATATTTTTTGTCGATGACAAGACAGCAATTTTTATTTCTTTAAAACAATACAACTATTAATACATAAATATTAATACATGAAGAAATAAAATAAAATAAATTCTTTGGCCTTCTTTTTGGCCCAAGGATTAACATTGCCATTCATCGTGGCAATGCTGCCAGCTTTCTGGGCACTTTTCCCGTTGACTGTGATGCGGATGAATTTTTCGAGACCCTCATCATCATCCTCTTGCCCTTATCCCAATTTTTCATTTGGGGTCGGCGCAGCATGTCTTCTTCTTCCATAGATCTCTATTTCCCGTCATCTCAGAAGTCACCTCCTTCTTAGCCATATCAACTTTCACACAATCCATCCATCGTTTCCCGGGTCTCCCTCTACTCTTGTAACCCTCCACATTCATACTCAAAACCTTCCTCACAACATGATCCCCATTCCTTCGCATCACATGCCCATACCATGACAGCCGACCATACATGAATTTTTCGAGACCCTGTGATTATTAATATATGAAGAAATAAAAGACCCTGTGATAAGACAACCATATTTTGATTATTTTGACAGTTAACTGACATCGCATGTCAATGATTACGGGAAAATAAAAACTACATTGTTATATTTATATTTTCGATGGTTAAAATGTTTTGTTTATTATCCATTACTCACTATAAATCGGGGAATCAGATGTTTCTATCTGATATGTTAAGGATATAGCTTTTATCACAATGCCGAATAAAGGTAAAAACAATAATATAGGGTCTCCAAAAGATACTGAACACAATAGTAGTTTTCGGTCCGTTGTTTAGTCTGCATAAACTAGTATGATAATCTTAAGAATGCTAGGTCCAGCTATATGGTTGATAAACTCTGGCTGTATGCTTCATAGTCCAACTTGACATCTATGCTTCCCGATTTGCGCGCTTACACCACTCCGCCATTTAAAGCTTGCAAACTTTCACAAAAAAATTAATGACGTGCACAGGTTACACTAAAACGATTTTTTTAAACTGTGCAAATTTTACCTGCATCGCCTATCTCTTCCAGCCCATATCACAAATATTTGTATATGCCATGCATACAATAGATAACTCCTTAGCTTTTTGTCACAGACATTAATCTTTTACCCCTTAATAAATGCATAGGACAGTGTGGCAAATATTGATTATTATAATAATTAAAGTGTATGGGCACTCTGTACCTACACTAGGAAATGGTGAAGGGTGAGCGTTTTGGGGGACTGTCTAATGTAAATTTTGACGATATAAAATGCCAATTCTCAGCCTAATTTGAATATTTTATTTATTTATTTTATAAATGAATTTTTATTTTTATTTTAATAAGTGGGAGTGTGTCTTATAAACATATTCCTTATACATAACCTCCTCCGTTACAGTTGGTAGATTATAGAATTATGTGGTAATTCTATACCCTTTACACTTCAGAAATGAATCGCAGTCAACCATTGGATAATAAGGTGCTAACACCTGCACCGCAGCCTGGGGTAGCCATCAAAGTAACACAGGGTGTCACTAAAGCTGTTGTTGTCAAGGTAAGTGGGTCATAGACTATGTATGGCATGTAAAATATGGCCTTTTCACAACTATGTTGTTACCAGCTCACAGAGTAATTAAATGCTTTCAAGCCCCTATATCTGTTTATGTATGATATGTTCCGGGATTTCTATAGATTTACCAAATAATCTTAAAAGTTACAGTCTGGATTTAACCAAACAAATTCTTATGTTCCGGGATTTCTATAGATTTACCAAATAATCTTAAAAGTTACAGTCTGGATTTAACCAAACAAATTCTGAGTCAATCTACACAATTACTGACAAATGTATGCATTAACTAGGCAGGTCCACGCAAATCTGCTTGGTTCTTTCCTCATAAGACCTTCTCAGACACTGCATGGTCTGGACTTTAAAAGAGACTGTGACCGCTGAGTTGTTTTGGTGTTTCTTCTCAGAGCAGTCAGTTTGGAAACATCAAGGTAATATACCTCAGTTTTTAAAACCTATTTATAGAAATAATAATGTACCATTTAACTGTACAACCCTGACTGGGTATTCAACTAGGCATCAAAATACGTACCTTCTGCTCTGCCCTGGTTTCTGAGGCATTTCAATCAAAGTTTATCATCTATCATGTGAAAACAGATGTATATTAGGCATTATTATTTGCCAAAGGAAGTTCGGAAGAAGTAGGTACTGGATTATTAATCTGCCACCCTGTTGCATGATGTGGCATGTATCTCAATAGCTAGTTAACTTGGGGATGCCACTACTAGGTTTCCAAAAACTGATTCAAGTCGGTTTTGGGTCATGCATAGTTGACAGGTTTCAATGTAGAGTCCTTTGCCAAACATAAGGCCAGCCGTCTGGTTCTGTGAAGAGTCGACCAACCGCTTGGCGATGTCCCGAAAAACTAGATGAGCACACAGTACCCATGGAGCTAGTGTTTCAACTCCAAACGTCTCAAATATATAACTCCCAATTAGGTTGTTATATTTTCGTTTGAGGTTTTTTGCACCTGCAACAGCCGCACCGGCACAGCCCGCCGTAATCAGAAGACGGAATGGCGCTAGGGTGTCGATATATCCCACACCACAGGGTAACCTAACTTCCAAGGCATTTTGGTCGATCTGGTTACTTTCCATCAGCGCACGCCAAGCTATTCTAAAATATATATATAGCTATTCTAATTTTGACGACACGGTTGGCGCAGTAGTTAAGCTATTGGCTGTTGCGCTGCTTGTCGCGGGTTCAATACCCGCACGGAACAAATATTTGTATGGCCGGTAGTTGTTCCGGGTCTGGTTGTTTGTGTATGTGAGTTTAAATGTTTGTAAACGCACCCACAATACAGGAGAAATTCTTAGTGTGGGGCAACGTTTAATTTGGAGAAAAAAAAGTATCTGGCACCCCGACTGATGATTTCATTAAAACTAGCGTGCCGGTCTATACGATCTGCGCTCTTACTGCAGGATTGTTAGTTATTTTTGCAGTTGTACTGAGGGTTCCCATATATGACTCACTATTGACAAAAACATAAAAGTCATTAAAAAGGATCATATATTTTTTGATTATGGTATCTAACTGTATTACTGCTTAATGTTTATTTTTTATTTTCATTACACATTTTTGGGGAGTGCCATTAATAAACTCATCCCTTTTTCCCATGGGGCAGAAACTACAGAACGCCACCTTCTATGATCCTTACATACTGCTTGTGATTATTGTGTTTGTTAGTAATGCCTTTGTACAGACAGGGACAAGATAAAAAGAGTATGTACCTAAAATAGCTTTTGCCATTCTGTTCCTGCTGTAGAAAAGAGATGTTATCAACAGTACATTTCCCATTCACCATGGACTACTGGATATATTTTCTCCTTATCTATCAAGTCCATACAAAGTAATTCTGTAAGAGATCACTTTAAGCGATAGGGCTGTCCATTATAAATAAATAAATAAATAAATATTGCTGGACAATCCACACAGCATTATCTAGCCCCAAGCTAAGCAGAGCTTGTGTAAGGGTACTAGATGACTGATATACTTAATACTATACATTACATATATTGATATTTTTTATTATACATAGGAAATACCCAGAACACCCGGAACAAATATTTGTAGATCGTACAAACATTTGTCCCAAGGCGGGAATCGAACCCGCAACCTCTTGCGTCGCAGGCGGACCTTCGCCCGCCGCGCCACATCGGTCGTCAACATTATATTATAACATCCTATGTAGGACAATAAAGTAGATATTCTTTTCCTCTTTGATTTTGCTATGGTCAGGTAAAAATAAAACGAAACAGTCATGCACTACCATATTTATTGTACATATAGTCTATGTGCTTGACGAGTGGTTCGTTGAACAGCGTCCCTACGTCCTTAGCGAACACAAAATCTAAATGGTTGAATTTTGGCCAGGAACAGCCCGGCCTGACTTCTTCCAGGACACCATTGGATCTAAGCTCCTCTGCTAGCCGCATTATTTGCTGTGAACAGTAAGATATTGATTTTAATCAGTGGTGGACTAAGTCCGTCAGAGGCCCTGGCCGGCAAAGCTAAATGAGGCCCCCAGCTTTAAAAAAATGTAGTTATCCAAGCTTTTTATTCAGTTTACATTTGTATAGTGTTTATGTTTATTTCGTTAA
The DNA here is from genome assembly GCA_905147745.2 of Phlogophora meticulosa. Taxonomy (NCBI): domain Eukaryota; kingdom Metazoa; phylum Arthropoda; class Insecta; order Lepidoptera; family Noctuidae; genus Phlogophora; species Phlogophora meticulosa. Next base: position 876,186 of record LR990524.1, on the reverse strand, counting down.
TATCGGGCAAGTGAAATTAATTCCCCCAGTGCAGCGTATTGGTTCAGCAAAGTTAAAGAATATTAATTAGTACCGCGTAAAAAGTCTAGATTTCTAAAAGTCAAAAAGTATATCTAGATTTGGGGGCCCCCCAAGACCGGAGGCCCGAAGCGGGCCGCCCCTTCCGCCCCCCAGTTAGTCCGCCCTGCCTAGCCTTTTCCCAACTATGAGTCTAAGAGCTTTGAGTCTAACCCGATGCAGCTGATTATCAGTACTTGCATGGAGCGACTACCTATCTGACCTCTACAACCCAGTTACTGAGCAACACGGTACACCTTGGTAAGACTGGCTGTCAGATTTTCGGGCTTCTGACCACCCGTAACGACTGTCAAGGAGCTACTAATGACAGCCGGAACCAACGGCTTACTGTGTTTTCCGTGGCACGGAGTAGGCTCGATAAGTTACGAATGGTCACCCATCCACAGACTGACCTCGGCAAACGTAACTTAATAATTAAACAGGTACTTCAATTAAAAACGTGATTCATAAGTTCCTAAACCAACTGCTCAGACCATGTTCAGTCGCCCCATTAAAAAACGTTACAAGTGCGAGTCTGACTCGTGCACCAAGGGTTCCGTACGAGCTCGTATGTAGATATTTCGTCCGTTACGGGAATCGATCGAAGTCTCGATTTTTACGACAGACTTTGTGGATAAAAAAAATACTACTACAAGTTACCGATCTATCACACTTTTTCTTTTGTTTGTGGTGTGATAGACACATGACCTTGTTGCCAAAATGTCAAGATTCTTGGTCAACGGGAAGTGCCCCATAGGTTTTGATTCATTTGCAAATATCAAAATATGTCGCTGAAACGGCCGTATTTTTTTATTGCGTCGACTTACAAGCTCCAAGGGACTATACCATAGACCCACGTATTTGATCTTAATTTCAACTTGTCAGACAGACAGTTTGAGTCATTTGAACTACGATACCCTAAAAATACCGTTGTAGCCAAGAGCCTCATCATCATCAGGCTATGCTAGTCCACTGCTGGACATAGCCCTCTGCTAATGAGCGCCATAGCGCCCTGTCTTCTAGCCAAGAGCCTGAACTTGTGGAATAGGCTCGCCCCCTAATTGATGAGACTTACTATAAACCGCGAAATGAGGAAGCAGTTTACACCTCTACCTACTCTTCAGAGACTCCAGGAGTGTTGTAATGATAAATAAATAAAGGGTAGAACTTACAGACTTCTCAGTGAGCTGATCGTTCTCTCCGTAGAGTAATGAGACGGGAATTTTGACGTTACTTATGTTATACGGTTTTGTTGGACCGGACAAGCCTCCGCTGAATGTAGTGAACACCCCTGAAAGTGGAAATACATATTAAATTGTCGATATTGACAATGATTGATATTTGACGGGACGGGTTGGCAATGGCTGAGCGATTGACTGCTGCGCTGCGTGTGTGGGTTCGATTCCCACACGAAACAAATACTTATATGTCCTACAAGTTATTCCGGGTCTGGCTGTTTATGTATAAGAGTTTGAATGTTTGTTAACGCACCCAAGATACAGGTGAAATTACTAGTGTGGAGAAACGTTAAAAAAAATACCTACCCTAAGCAATCCATAAAAACCACTCAGGGTTGTTTTTTTTCCAGTTTCACACACATACACACCTTGCCCAATTCATGGTGTTAGATTAGCCTGTTTAACATAGTAGGTACCTGTCATTGCGACTTTTCCAAAATGCTCTAGCTGACCCCACGACGCCGGCTGTACTCTGTGGATATATATCGGTGCCATTTCCTGAAAGCCAACAACAAAAATATTAATTGCAATGATTGCCTAGGAAACAAAAAAAATCCAAAAGTGTAGTTTCGAAGATCTAAAACACACACAAACTCGCAAAACGGCTCCGTTTTAGTTGTCTCCTGTGAAGTAATTATTAATTAACTAGTACAGGATATAGGTCCTCCTCTTCATTAATATAAGCCTTGTTTTTGCATGCACATTGTTTTTCTATTATGCCGCTGGTGGAAACATGTAACACAATGTTTTACGATCAATAAACTTTTTTTACTTTACTTAATTAGTAGGATTGTAAATATTCCGTACCATGTCATTTTGCTCGTAATCTTCACCGACCAAAGCGAAGATGAAGTTCGTGCACAGGTCAGTCTCTGGTTGCTTCAGGTTACATAAATTTGCTACGAGGTTCTGCACGAATTGTGTCTGGATTGACAACATGCCTCTGGCTTTGAGCACATTCTGTAACATTTAATTATTTTTTCGTTAATTCGTAAATCAAAAGCCTCCGGAAAGACGGATACACAGTTATTCAATGACTAATTTGTCCTGCTTAAAGTTTTCTGTTGGATCAAGGTTGTTTTTCTAGAAAACGGAAAGGGGGTAGGTCCCCACGCGTAGTTTTCTCAGCTATACACACAGAACAAAAAATAAGCATGCCTTCCTTATAGTTTTGAAGAAGAAGGCGCAAAATGATGTATTCTAAAACTGTTGAATCTGCTTATGGAGATGTTTCAAAATGGGTCAGGTCTGTGTACTCTACCTCTAAAAAATATCAGCATCTGTAGAATTCGGGAAAATTACAGATAATCCACGTCTCACCGATTTATTTACTCTGTATTTAAAAACAATGACGTTAAACCATAAATAAACCATTGATCATAGAAAGAGAACTGTCAGCAATCAGCCGTCACAAAGGTATCATTGCTGCTTGTAAGGTTACCGTCTTCTGTTTATTAATCCACATTTCACTATTCACAAAGCGACGTAAGACTCTCAACCTTCAACCTCCAGTACATATTATATTGTAGTCTTTGCTCTACAGAAATAATCATGTCAAACGTCATTTATCAATCACAATGACAGCTTACCGCCATGACGGGTTCTTTTTGTGCGTTGCAATTTCAAGTACTATTTCTTGTGTTGTACCAGCAAAAAAACCCATTTTAAAACCGTTTTAAATGTGTTTCCCCATTTTTAAGTTTAGTGTTCAAGTACCTGCCCAGGCCCCATACATTTTGGAACATCTCCTATAAGTGTCATTTTAGGCGTCCGAGTCCGTCTTAAGCCAAAGATAAATTTTACACTACTTTTACACTATTTTTTTAATCTACTTTTTGCATTGCTATCTGAGTGTTTTTGCTTCTTATCCTAACGAACAACTTATTACTTTTTGCACTATGTTCTTGTAACACAATCCTGCCTAGACCGGTTTGAATGTAATTAACCTTTAAACTTATTGGTGATGTTCTTGAGAATGGTCAAGTGCGTGTATTATGTATAGCATGATGTATGAAAGTAATGTAGGGATCGTAACAGGTGACGTTCTGTAGTTTCTGTTTGTGTACGTACTTACCGGTAACTCTAAAGTATTCAACAGTAAATTCGCCACAGGTTTTATATTGTCTAAATACACTGCTGGTGCGAGAGCCACGAAGGCTATCAGCTTTTCATTATATTCTGGTCTCTCAGACATCATAGTGAAGAAGCTGCTAGTTCCCATGGAGTAGCCCAGGTACATGATCTTATCCAAGCCTGTGACATTCAAGACTCTGTCAATCATCGCCGGTACGTCGTATTTGCCATTTTCATGAAAACTGGAAGTGCATAAAACCTTACTGATTACGAGTAACAAGACAAAAACGTTAATTTTTATTGCATAAAGGTTTTCTGTGTCGTGGCCACGTGGGTTTTTAGCAGATCACTCAGTTAAACTGACTTTTATCATTGTCTTTAATTTCACTTAAGGATGTGGTATGTTTTTCATACCAGAGCCTATAAATCGTGGTCTTGTAGTAATATCTACTGATTTTTTTTTAATTCTGTACAGTTCCAGTTCGCTGACTGATAATATCGTCGTTCGCCCAAAATCATATCCTCACAATGGTATGAAAACGTCACAAGTTATTATTTGGTCATTTTCTTCCCACATAGTAATGCCTAAGACTTGCCTGTCTATGATATTCAGAAGAGGAACAACACATACCTATAGTTCCAGAATTTCTTGTCCTTTTTTGTGAGGTTCGTGTGTGTGGTGTACGTGTTGCCTCGTAGGTTGGCTAACCACACGTCGTACCCAGCGTTGGCTAGAAGGTACGCTGGAAATATAAATACAAAAATCATGAACTTACTTTCTCTTTCTAGTGCATTTTCAACTTTGGGAGATAAAACTGTTTGAAAGAAATTTACATTCCTTCCAGGGTTCCTTGCTGACCCTATGTACACACGGCTGCATCCATTTCCAGTATAAGCTAGTCTTGTATTGTATAAGATTTCCGTAAAATAAAAGGTCAGCTTATACTGGAAATGTATAGCTTAATACGTAGCCATGCGTACCAACAATTGCCTCAGACTTACCAAGGCTTCTCTCGGGTCCCATGATCACGAAATCCCCACTGCTGCCACAGAGACCGTGTACAATTAAGATGGCCTTCTTCCCCTTAGCGTTGAGGTCCCCGGTCCTTCTAGCAGAGCGTCTGCCAGCCGGGATCCTGTGCATCTGCAGCACGTACCCATCTTGCGTGGTCACACGATGCTTCTCTATCGGGTAGCCGGCTGCTTTGATGAGACTGGGCTGTGGATCATCAGGACAGTTTTAGAAGCGTGATAATAAAGCAAAAAGAGCAAAATGTTCTAGTATCTACTCCAGACCTAACCAGATACCTATGCACACATGTACAGATTAGAATATCTAGTAACGTCTCATTTGGTCTAAGATTGGATGAATTTCGCATAGAGAGCCTCAAAGTGTCGTAACTAAAGTTCTAGAGAGCAGGTCGATCAAATTGCGTGGCCAAACCAGCCGCAAGTCGATCAGCGTGCATGACAGAAACATGACCATCGTACTTATTAAAATGTAATCTATACTTCTATAGGTATATACTAATACTAGCTAACCCAGCGAACTTCGTATCGCCTCAAAAGTTAAGTAACACTGCCATCTGTTAGAAATGTATGGAACTTATTATAGAAAAACATTTAATTTGCAATAAAAAAATATTACGCTCAATAATCCAAATAAAAACAATCCTATCTTTTAAGTTAGACCAAAACACACACAATAAGCCAAATTTTATTAAAATCGGTTCAGTAGTTCAGGAGTCCATAGCGGACAAACAACGTGACACGTAATTTATATTTATTAAGATAAAGCCAAAGAGTTTGTTTGAACGCACTCTCTGGAACTCCGCATATTCCTATTCTTGAGGAAGGCTATTTAATACCATGCTACGACCCCACGGAGCGGATGAAAACGCGGGGCACGGCTAGATCTTTCATATTTACGTAAACCGTTTCACGTTTTCTTTACCTACGAAGTCTTCTCCTATAATTAACGCAAGTAATTGATATGACAATCTATTTTCCACTTTTTAATACGATAAATCGATCTTCATTATGTCTCATGATTTCATGCACGTGATTCTACGATTACCAGCTGTTCTCTGTAATTCTGTCTGGGATAAGCAATTGCTTTATGTAATGAGGTCGTTTATTTTTTTCATTCTTGCACACTTGTTCAGACATGCGGTGGCGTCCTATTGTTATTTTCTGCTATATACTTGTGTTGTTGGGGTCGGCGCAATATGTTTGTTGTTTGACGACACGGTTGGCGCAGTGGTTGAGCCATCGGCTGCTGCGCTGCGTGTTGTGGGTTCGATCCCCGCACGGAACAAATATTTGTATGACCTACAGGTAGTTGTTCCGAGTCTGGCTGTTTGTGTATGTGAGTTTAAATGTTTGTAAACGCACCCACGATACAGGAGTTCCGTACCTAAAGGATAAAACGGAACCCTATTACTAAGACTTCGTTCATGAGATACAGCCTGGTGACACACGGACGTCTGTCACCAAGCTGTATCTCATGAACCGTGATAGCTAGGGTTAATAATAGGTCTTTACCTATGAAATTGCCGTTTTGTATGAAAAAATTTAAATGAATTTTTTTCATGTATTTTTTATTTGTATTAATCGAAGTAATCACCCATGCAATCAATGCATCTTTGCCAACGCAGTGGCAGTTTATTGATGCCCTTCTTAAAGAAATCAGCTGGACGGGAGGCAACAAATTCTTCAAAGGCATTTTGTACTGCCTCTCGGGTATTGAATTTTTTTCCCGCCAAGAAGTTATCCAAATTCTGGAAAAAGTAGTAGTCTGTAGGCGCAAGGTCTGGTGAGTAGGGCGGATGACGGAGAGCTTCCAACCCCAGTTCTTGCAACTTGGAGACCGTCTGCTGTGCAGTATGAGGTCGCGCGTTGTCGTGCAGGAGCAGCGGAGACGAGCGATTGACCAATGCTGGTTGGAGATATGCCAGCTTCTCCATCATTGTGTTCAATTCTTCACAGTACACATCTGCAGTAATGCTCACCCCGTTTGGTAAGAAGCTGTGTTGAATCACACCGGCGCTAGACCACCAAACAGTGACCATCACTTTTCTTGGGGTAAGTTTTCGTTTAGGGCATTGTTTAGGTGCTGAACCAGGATCCAACCAACTTGCTGAGCGCTTGCGGTTATCAAACAGAATCCATTTTTCATCGCAGGTAACAATGCGGTTCAAAATTCCTTCATTTGTGTGTCTGTTGAGCAGTGCAAGGCACGTCTCGACGCGTACTTCGCGCTGGCGATCATTGAGTTCGTGAGGCACCCATTTGTCAAGCTTTTTTACCTTGCCAATTTGACGCAAATGGACCAATATTGTTTTGACGCTAACGTCGAAAGCTGCTGCTAATTCAGCCGTAGATTGTGTATCATCAGCTTCCACAATCGCCTTTAATTCGTCATTGTCGACCAAAGTCTTCGGACGACCGCGAGGTTCATTTTTCAGGTCGAAATTTCCAGAACGGAAGCGAGCAAACCAATAACAGGTAGTGCGTTGGTTTGTAGTGTTAGCTCCGTAAACGTCGTTGATGTTGCGTGCCGCTTGTGCCGCGTTGCTGCCACGACGGTACTCATATTCCATAATTACTCGAATTTTTAACGTATCCATGATGACGAAAAAGATTTAAATGCGATGAAAATGTAACACTAATCAATAAACAAATGACTACTTTTGGAAAAAAAATCCATGTTTTTAAAATAAAATTAATTTGAAATTAGAATTCTTAGCCAAACAAAAAATATTTTGATTTGAAATGGCCAGTACTGCAGAACGGCTATTTCATAGGTAAAGACCTAATATTTATGGAGGCACCCATACAACAAACGTGTTTTTTTGCCGTTTTATATTATAATGGTACGTAGCCCTTCGTGCGCGAGTCCGAGTCGCACTTGTTCTATGTTCTAATGTCTGTGATCGTGTTTCGCAATTACCATTATTTCTTCGGTCTCACTCTACTACTCCTCACAACTTTTATTTTAATCGCTCTCTCACTCACACGCGCTTCATCCTTTATACCTCTTTACCAAACAACCCATAAGAAATGTAACACTCTTATATTTCTATGTATAAATTACCTACTCATTTCTTACTTGATCGTGCTTAATCCAATGTCGTCACTCCACACCTTCCATCTTAATTTTCGTACCCAATTGATGGATTTATTCATAAAAATTAATAAATAAACATTCAAAAGCTACTTAACTAGTTTATAGTATGGAATTCAAGTGCAAGATGTTGACAAGCTACATTTAATGAATGCGTATGATTAATTTTGCATCAAATATCCACTAATTTAGTATGTATAATTTCCGGTGTTAAAGAATCGAGGTTTCATCATCAGATGTATCGTCATCAGATGTATTTTATAATTATGTTGGTACATAGTACTCTTACTATTTCTCTTCTTTCATTAACTTTTCAGTAGAAAACCCTTTAGTACCCCTGAAGGCTTGAGGAACAGAGTGTAAACTTCCTCTTCCACCAATGTAAACGGAGGATCTTCCGAATAACCTGACCAGCTCTGTTTTGTCCAGTAGGCTTTTCCCGACGGTTGTTGTCCGGGGCTCTGGATATGTATATATTTAATCACTCAGATAAAATCGATATCACGATGTAGGATACTTATAGATAGGATATCACGATAGGTCAATTTAGTTCGTATGTGGCGGTATAGATGTCGCTACAACCTCTTTGCATCCGTAAATAACTTAATTTATCAGAAAAGTATGCTAAAAACAAAGCGTTGATTCAAATTAGACTGAGTAACTGAACTTTTTTAACTCAAACATTACAAAACATAGTCTCCCAAACTGCCCGCACTTCACCACTTCCTAGTGTTTTCGGTGGGAAGAATAAGTGGCGCAACAAACTCTCCATCAACATGTGTGTCTGAAATGTTATCAGAACTTGATTCTATATATAATAATCATAATAAATATATTAACATGCTTAGTAATTAACGTTACAAAACATCCAAAAAATAATCTGTCTAATCCACACCCTTCAGGTAAAAGAACATGGCCGCTTACACATGTAACACTGCACATGCAGCGCTGGCTTATATCCAAGGGCCTCTGAATCGAAGTTACAAATGATAAACTAGGGCCATCGAAGTTAAATTCGTAAACAACAAACAAAACCATTGCCAGCTAGACGACCAGTCTCCACTAGCAGCACCCGTTTATTGCATAACGCAAAGATCGTTCCCCCCTCGCTCTATTTGAGTAGCTATAATTAAAACTGTTGATTCTGTGCATGTAGGGCGTACAAACATACAAAGTGTCTCCTAATTTTATAGATCTTTACCGTGTCGCGAAGTGCGTTTTAATCACGTACTTAAGGACCATTTACGATCAACTAAGTTCTACTAACCGTCAGTTAAAGGCCCATAAAATATTACTTAGTGAGCGTTTATTGGACAAAGGCTGTTTCTGATTACGTAAATTGCATAATAAAATTGATGTAACGCCAATTCCGCATGCGATATAGATAGCTCATGTCTGAGCGATTAGCTGGTCCTCAATGATGGCAGAAGGGCTGACTACTGAGGGTGGACAGGAAGTTTTCCTGTCCAGGCTCCAAGATTTTACCCTCTGTTTCATCCTTCCCGTGGCCTATCCCACATGAATCGTGGATTTTGCCGACATGAAAAGTGGCGTATGGCACTCAGCGATAGTATAATTTGCATCCGGATTCTGGATCAGGACTTCCAGAGATTGCTTTCTACAAACAGTTTTACCTCTTTTGAATATTACTAGCTTAGATAAATCTGTCTAAAGTGTCTGAATGTGTGACCAATTAGTTCTTTTAACAGTAAATTTTGATACGATTTTTGTCATCATTGGGATAATTAATTCCGCGAGATTTATGTGTATAATTCACGAATACTTAGGTTAGTTGCAGCACAGAGATTTCGATGTGTTTTTTATGCTTTTAAACAAAAAACATCGAAAGCACAAGTGCGAAGCAGGAGCGTTTCAGTAGTCGTTAATAAATGAAACCTATTGAATATCCGATAATTCAAATTCAGCTGTTGTTAAAAGCGTTATTTCAAAAATAAATAATGATGCAGTATGTGCATTATGTTTTAAATTAAGATGAAATCACTATCACTGACCAAGCGAAGTAATAACTAAGTAAGTTAGAAACAGTTTAGACCACAATAATTAAACAAGTTATCGTTCTGCAGTGACTAGGTGGCTACCGCACATTACCAGTTTTGTCAAGGTTTATCTGAATATAGTGCTACGCAGGAATCCAGGTTAGGTCAAGTTTTTAAGTACCGTAAAGGTCGTATACAATAGCAGAACTTATTGTATACAGGCTGTTTGGAATATGAGTTGTCTCTGGTGTCAAACATTCAAGCAATATTCGAATTGTTCTAAATATAGAACGGGAATAATAGGTCTTTACCTATGAAATTGCCGTTTTGTATGAAAAAATTTAAATGAATTTTTTTCATGTATTTTTTATTTGTATTAATCGAAGTAATCACCCATGCAATCAATGCATCTTTGCCAACGCAGTGGCAGTTTATTGATGCCCTTCTTAAAGAAATCAGCTGGACGGGAGGCAACAAATTCTTCAAAGGCATTTTGTACTGCCTCTCGGGTATTGATTTTTTTTCCCGCCAAGAAGTTATCCAAATTCTGGAAAAAGTAGTAGTCTGTAGGCGCAAGGTCTGGTGAGTAGGGCGGATGACGGAGAGCTTCCAACCCCAGTTCTTGCAACTTGGAGACCGTCTGCTGTGCAGTATGAGGTCGCGCGTTGTCGTGCAGGAGCAGCGGAGACGAGCGATTGACCAATGCTGGTTGGAGATGTGCCAGCTTCTCCATCATTGTGTTCAATTCTTCACAGTACACATCTGCAGTAATGCTCACCCCGTTTGGTAAGAAGCTGTGTTGAATCACACCGGCGCTAGACCACCAAACAGTGACCATCACTTTTCTTGGGGTAAGTTTTCGTTTAGGGCATTGTTTAGGTGCTGAACCAGGATCCAACCAACTTGCTGAGCGCTTGCGGTTATCAAACAGAATCCATTTTTCATCGCAGGTAACAATGCGGTTCAAAATTCCTTCATTTGTGTGTCTGTTGAGCAGTGCAAGGCACGTCTCGACGCGTACTTCGCGCTGGCGATCATTGAGTTCGTGGGGCACCCATTTGTCAAGCTTTTTTACCTTGCCAATTTGACCCAAATGGACCAATATTGTTTTGACGCTAACGTCGAAAGCTGCTGCTAATTCAGCCGTAGATTGTGTATCATCAGCTTCCACAATCGCCTTTAATTCGTCATTGTCGACCAAAGTCTTCGGACGACCGCGAGGTTCATTTTTCAGGTCGAAATTTCCAGAACGGAAGCGAGCAAACCAATAACAGGTAGTGCGTTGGTTTGTAGTGTTAGCTCCGTAAACGTCGTTGATGTTGCGTGCCGCTTGTGCCGCGTTGCTGCCACGACGGTACTCATATTCCATAATTACTCGAATTTTCAACGTATCCATGATGACGAAAAAGATTTAAATGTGATGAAAATGTAACACTAATCAATAAACAAATGACTACTTTTGGAAAAAAAAATCCATGTTTTTAAAATAAAATTAATTTGAAATTAGAATTCTTAGCCAAACAAAAAATATTTTGATTTGAAATGGCCAGTACTGCAGAACGGCAATTTCATAGGTAAAGACCTAATATATTGTAGAAGGATTCTGGTGTGTCGTCATTGTTTAAAGATCTCTCTATAAACTTAGTTAAGTCAGTGGAATCCTATTATTTGTTACAATAAACTCCTGACCCGGTGCTGTAGAGGTCCAGCTTTTACAGTACCCTGTTCTCTCGCTATCCACCAGTAGGAATCTGTCAAATTAATTGCCAGATTAAAAAAAGTTCGCTCATGAGTCGTAGGCGGCCCAAAAATAATCATCTGCGCCGAATGGAAATTTGTATGTATATACAAATGAATCTCTATTTCCATTGGTCACGGCATCACGCGTGAACGGCTGGACCAATTTCGCTAATTATTTTTTGTTGATTGTTTTTGGAAAGTAAAATAAAGAAAATTGCGTAGAAAAATGGAAAAAAAAATAGAAAACTTTGCGCGTTCAACAGTTCTCGCGTTTGATGAATGTAAATTTTAACCGCGGGTAACACCGCGGGGCGCAGCGAGTTAGGAATAAATGCAGCGCAAAGAATCGGCAATATTACGTCATCGCTTCACCTGATGCTTTAAAATACATTCATCAGCTGGTACAAGTCAATCAAATCTGCTTAAACTGGCCGTTAACTGATTATCGCGCCTAGAAGCAGCCCTATAAGGATCAGTTGACGATGCTTGAAAAAGCCAGTGTTTTCGCGCTGCGCAGCGCGCCACCGCGAGAAGCATCGCGACGTCACAAGGCGCATCCTGAACGCGCCACTCTAGTATGTCTGTAGAAACGTACGCCTACCAGCGAAGCACCACTGCGACGCAGGTCATATTCGTATTATCTCAATATAAACTGTATCTTTTTGTTTAGTAAATAAAGTTATATTTGGTATAACTTTTTTTTAAAGTGCGCGCCGCCTCGTGTCGCGTCTCTGTGTGAACTGACCCTTAGCGGTACTAACTACCAACCAACAGACCTCGACATCACTAAACGTTGTTTGCCGTTTTTGCATGAAGTTGTCATTAAAGCTCTATGTTAAGTGCGAATTGATTTGAAAATACCAACGCTAACATTACAGTTGCCATTGGCACCGATTCCCTTGTTCACAACCTAAACTTTTACTAGACAGTTGACATTTCCTTCTGACAGAAAGCTCGAGAAAAGGACGGCGTCACTTACGTGGTAAGTAAGAGATGCCACAATAGATGCCTTGAACTTGACCATGTTTTCGGTCGATGCCTTTTAAATGTTTGGAAGTTTCAGTTCAAGAGAGGAGATGAAAGTATAGTCCAAATTTAGTTTGGCTTGTAAACAAAGGCATTGAGACCATTAACATACCTATTCTTGTTTGACGATTTAAAGTAACTGAATACGCTAGTAGTTTTGTTTATATTCATAGGTTTGCAATCAGTCGCTATCCTAGCTGATAGTAAGTTATTATGTGTCCAATGATGGGCACGTTTGTCTCATCATTATCGTTTCAATCTAAATACGTCCACTGCTGGACATGTACATTGCTGGGAGTTTGTTGCGCCACATCTTCCCAGCAAAAACACTAGGAAGTGGCGAAGGGTGGGCGTTTTGGGGGACTGTCTTATGTAAACGTTTTGACGTTCAAAAAGTGCTGATCCTCAGCCTAATTTGAATAAATGAATTTTGATTTATATTTTGACATAGGCCTCCTCTTAAGATTTCCATAATGTTCCGCCCTACGCTGCCATCTATCGGTCCATCCATCCAGATATCCATCGGTTTCCTGCGATCTTTACCACGGTTGACCTTGTAGGGGCGTACCCACGCTGCGTCATCCGGTTCGCGGTCACCATACGAAACACTTTGACCCCAACGGTCATCGACTCTACTGCGAGCAATCTGCACTGCCCACTGCCACTTAAGTTAGCACTAGTCTAGATTTTTGTAAACGACAAAGTTCGGAGAAACAGGCGAAAAGTAACCTTATTCTGGATAGGAGCCTTTTTGACTTCGCAGTTTGCACAGATTATTTTTTTATTTTTTGTGCGTGTCCCAAATAAATGTTTTTCTTTCCTTATGGAAGCCACTTAATACTCAGGGATCATCATCATCCTGCCCTTATCCCAATTTATTTGGGGTCGGCGCAGCATGTTTTCTTCTTCCATACATCTCTATTTACCGTCATCTCAAGAGTTACCTCTTTTCTAGCCATATCATCTTTCACACAACCACACACCTCTACTCTTGTAACCCTGCACATTCATACTCAAAACTTAATACTCAGGAATATAGATATCATTTGCAAAGCAATTTACTTAAACTATCTTATTTCATATGACAATAAAACCTATAATAAACTGATATCCAATTTTATTGTGAACTAAAAGGTTTGTTTCCATGTCGTGCAACGTGTTCGAAATAAAAGAATAATGGAACTGGCTATAAACTCCAGTCACGTGTCGCGATCAATTAAAAATAGTTTTGAAAAATGTGAGGGCATTTAGTGGTTATTCTATTTAAAACAAGCTTTGCCCGCGACTTTGTTCGCGTGGAATTTTACAAAACATGGGCTTTCGCGGTAACATATTTTATTTTTAAATAAATGTTTTTTCTTTCTTTCTTTCTAAGTAGCCTAAACTACTTCTTATCACTTCAGTTATGTCAACCAACTCTACTAGTGATCTCTTAATTGTATTTCGGAGACTATCTCAAACAAACAGACGGACGGATAAATATTTAAAAAAAAATGTTATAGTTCTACCGTATAAATATTTTTTTTTTCTTTTAAACGTCACGTTCACGTCTACCACCGTTCCCTTCATTTATACCGACATTTTTTTTTTTTAAACGTTGCCCCACACTAGGAATTTCTCCTGTATCGTGGGTGCGTTTACAAACATTTAATCTCACATACACAAACAGCCAGACCCGGAAAAATTACCTGTAGGTCATACAAATATTTGTTCCGTGCGGGGATCGAACCCACAACACGCGGCGCAACAGCCGATGGCTCAACCACTGCGCCAACCGTGTCGTCATTCATAATTATGCATTTTGTAAAAAGCTGTAACATTGCAAACAGACACTTCAATTTTATTTATTATGATACAGCCGTAAGTTGTATATCAAGATATACAACAAGGATATTGTGTAACAAGGATATTGGGGTTAAGATGACTTAAATCATTATCTCCTTTTATATGTTTCTCAAGTTATTATTTGTACGTTTTTACGGAGTACGAAGTCAAAATCAAAATTCATTTATTCAAATTAGGCTGAGAATCAGCACCTTTTGAACGTCAAAACGTTAACAAAAGACAGTCCCCCAAAATGACCTTCCTTCACCACTTCCTAGTGTGCCTTGTACAATAAAGAGTATTCTATTCTTTTCTATATTTGAGCAAGAAACGCAAAATGTCGTAGACGTAGCAGTGACATACCTACTCGCCCTTCTTTCATCTTAATTTACGTACGTTCACTCTCTCTCTCTTTCGCTCTCGTACTTTTTTCTCATTCATCCTTTAGGTGTGTTTAGATTCAAATAGTAATGCGTATAAAGTGTACTTGTACAATAAAGAGTATTCTATTCTTTTCTATATTTGAGCAAGAAACTTATGCAAATTGTCGTAGACGTAGTAGTGGCATCCTCGCCCTTCCTTCATCTTACGTACTTCCGTTCACTCTTTCATCTCGTACCACTTTCTCATTCATCTTTTTCGGTGCGTTCATATTCACATAGTAATGCGTATAAAGTGTACTCGTGTGTATACTCGTGTTCGTTCGTTCGTGTTTACTCGTGTATATAGTCAGCGCCCGAAAAGGCTAAGTTTGACATTTGTCGACTAAAACCATACACATAGTAAGCTTCTGGAAGTCCGAATGGAACATCATATAGCACGTCTCCAGAAAAAAGTAATTCTTCTATATCAATGACCACTGCATGCTACAATCCCTTAGATTAGCCAATCAACATTCAAGTTTACAATCGCCCTAAATAAACTAGTTTTATTCGACAATCTTGATATAAGCTTGTGTCGTCGAGAATATCCAATGCTCCGATCTTTTGCTAAAAACCGTTTTTTTTTTCGAATATCCTGCGACACATTGTTGTCGGGGATACAGTATAAGTATACCTACTTAAGTAATAACGATTACCCATTATCATTGAGTCTTAGTCATTATGATTGGCCACCGACTTAATTGTTCGACAATTTATCATTGATGAACGCTGACCTTATTGTTCAATTTATGAGCGTGTCACTTTTTATTAATGACCTGCGGATTGAACCCGGAATTAACGATCAAAACTTATATTATAACCAGGAAAGATTTGATTGTTTGTATGTTTGTTCTTAATGGATAAACTCAAAAACTCCTTAACACCTTAACTGCTAGATAACGAGACACAATAGAAAATGTATTGTTTGTCGGTCATCTGGCGATTAAGGTATAAACTAAAAAAAACCTAACATAATTAATATTATAAAATGAAGATTGATTTTTAACGTGATATTGTTTGATCTCTATTGTTAAAAAAAAACTGTGTAAATTGCAATGCTTTAACAGGCAACTAAGTTCTAAGAACCTGCCTAATATTAACACCTTCCAACTTTGTATACCTACACTTAGTTCGCAATAAAGATATTTGAATTTGAACTGATTTGAAAAATTCTTTCTCATATAGAAAGTTACATTATCAGCGAGTAACATAGGGTATATTTTATTTTAATAGCTACGGTTTAAAGAAGGTCGAGGGGATGTTTAAAGTTCGAAGGTTACGAAATCCACGCGGCTGTTGTCATGGCAGAAATATGCAGGTGTGGTTAGACTGGTTTGGTATTGGTGGCTCAGTAGTGAAACAGTAACACGGGTCGATCGAAGGTGACGCTGAAATTGACAAAGTCAGTCCATGGATGGTGGTGAACATTCAAAACCCATCAGTACCGAGGAAAACACCTTAAGCCTTTGCCTTGACTGGTCCCGTCTGTAATACGAACATCCCCGACAGTCGTTAGTGGTACAGGTAGCAAGGACCCCGAAAGTCTGATAATCAGTCTTAGCAAAGGGTATCGTGTCACCCAGGTAACTGGGTTGTGGAGGTTAGAAGTAGAAAGTCGCTTCACACCAAAAACTGGTATTCAGCTCCTGCCGGTAAGACGGGACGCCGGCTGCAACATAGTTAACACCTTAACTGCCAGACAACTAGATACAATGGAAAATGTATTGTTTGTCACTCACCGGGCGTTTAAGGTGTTAAGAAAAGGCTAGGCTGATGATGATAGTTGAGGAACTTCCCAAAATGAGTTCTGCTACTACTTGACAGTCATAAACGCCTCCTGGTAATGTAGAAAGAAGAAATAAAGTAAAAATATTTATCTAGAATTGGCACAGAATACTAAACAGATTTTCTTTTTATTATAAAGCAACTAATTACCTATTCAAGTGTCTGTTTGTAATGTTAAAATAACAACTTTTTACTAAAAACATATTACTATAGCATACACAGTAGGTTATACCAAGAAAGTATTAATTTCACGTAGGCCTTTAACTAAAGCGGACTATTGTAGTTTCAACGCACCTAAAGTCGAAAATACTAAGGTGCAAATTAAAAAAAACGGGTTTAAAGATACTGTGTCCTTATGTAAAGAGCTTCTTCAGATGATTTTACCTGATTGATGGTCATTTTACTACAATTATAGTTAAAAAATGCTTAAATTATGGTCATAAATGACATATCTTTGTTATGTTAACTCGTGCCTAATTATAAAACAGCCGCACGGGTTGATTGAAGGTTAAGCTACGCTTGCCGAGGTGAGTTTGTCGATGAGTGACCGTTCATAATATATCGAGACTCCTCCGTGTCTCGCAAAGCACCTTAAACCGTTGGTCCCGGCTGTCATTTATAGATCTTAGACAGTCGTTACAGAAGCCCGAAAGTCTGACAACCAGTCTTACGAAGGGGTATCCTGTTGCCCAGTAACTGGGTTGTGGAGTTCAGATAGGCAGTCCATGTAAAATACTGGTATTCAGCTGCATCCGGTTAGACTGGAAGACGACCCAACATAGTTGGAAAAAGGCAGGCAGATAATGATACTCGTATCTTTGTTATGCATTGATATCAACTAAATCTTTAGTATCAGTGCACGTTCAAGGAAATAAAAACATAAAACTCGTACATAAAAATGGGTGCGTGATATCAATTTGAATGCGGAATTCGCAGGGCTTGCGCGCGCATCTTTATGACATAATCGGTGTAAACGTGACGCGAATCCTGCGCAGCCATTGTTGTCGTTTTTGTTGGGTGCCTTTGTGATTGATATTGGACAATGAAATGGTTTGCGTGTAAATATGTGATTACAGTATGATGGGCAAATTAGATTCACCCTTCACTAATATGTCGGAAACATGGCATATTACAATGTCTTGTTTTAAACAAATTAATCGGATACCATGAGAAATCTTACAATGTAGTTAGTATATAACATATTATAACATCAAGCCTGTAATCTCCTACGGGTTAGACAGACGTGTACTTATAGTACACCTTCATTTCGCCAGTTATGTTGTATGTCCCATGTAATAAGGGGGTGGACCATCAATCGGGCACAAATGCACACTCCGGGCGGCTACGGATAATTCCCAGATGGAAAAATCCAATAACGCTGTACCTGACCCGGATAACGAACCTCCATGGGACAACATGCTTAGCAGTAATGCTTGCGACCACTAGACACACGAGGCTGATCTCTGTCAAATAATCATAATTTTACTACTTCTTACTTATTTTTAACCCCTGATGCAAACGGGGTGTTATAAGTGTACCTTGTGTGTCTGTCTGTGGCATCGTAGGTCCTAAACGGATGAACCGATTTTGATTTCGTTTTTTGTGACAATGGTTATTTTAGAGGTATGCGGAAAAGGGTGTAAAGTTCCTCATCCACCATTGAAAATGGAGGATCGAACAAGACGAGTGTTGTCGAGTTTTTGTATGTATGTTCAATCGCGCGGAAAACTTTGGTATCGCGATGTAGGACATGTCAGTTTTAGTTCGTACGTAACGATGTAGATTTCGTTACAGTTCAATCAAGTATCAATGATTCTGAAGTAAATATTGGCCATCGGCGTATCACCCATTGTGGCCTCCTTTTCAAAAAAGGAGGCGGTTCTATGTTCTTCTGTATGTAGATATGTTTTTTTTTAATGTTCACCGATCTCTCCGTCAATTGCGGAAGTTGGTGGCTTTGTTTCGTTTGATTCATTTATGCCACCGACTTCCGAAACATTTTTTTATTATTTATTTAACCTTTTACTGTTTTTTTTTGGAGTCGCTCGTTGTACTGTTCAGACATAGAATAGAATAGAATAGTCTTTATTTGCCTTAAACATGGTATAAAGGTGTTACAGTATGGTAATATAATATAGTCCACATGTTTAGCTATACAATATCGTGTATCAATCGCATGCAAAATACTTAGAATCAATCAATTAGTAAAAAATAAAATGTCAAAGCTATAAAACATTTTCCACAATACAATCATCATAACATTATTTATTTAATGTCAGAAATTAATCTCCACGAACAAAATTAAAAAGTCATAATTGTAAACATTGTTCGCAACAGTTCTATAACGTTATATTTATAATATAACTTAAGGAAAAAAAAAGGAAATCAATAATTATAAAATTAAAATGTTAAAATAAAATTATGAACATTATCGACGATCCAGTATGTCATTATTTGTGAATTATAATTTAATGTCAAAAAAATCCTTAATGTCATAAAAATTATGTTCATTTAGCCATTTATAGAGTCTGTTTTTAAATGAATTAATATTATATATCAGTTTTATTTCTTTTGGAATTTTATTATAAATGCGTACACATCACCAGAAAACTTTTAGAGTACTTGGCTAATTTAGGAGTATCCTGTAATACAAGTCTACCCTATTACGAGATCCCTATTACGAGAGAATATTTGATCGACTTTCTTGAATAATTCCTTATTATTATATACAAAATTACATATCTCGTAGATGTACAGTGAAGGAAGTGGTAATAAACCAAGCCTTTTAAAATGCGGTTTACAGGACTCATCAGTACGGATCCCACAAATGGCTCTGATGCATTTCTTTTGCGCGATAAACGCTCTGTTTTTATCTGTACTGTTACCCCAAAAAATAAGTCCATATCGTAAAATGGATTCTATGTAAGCATGGTAGGTTATAATGGCAGTTTTTTTATTCGTCACATTCTTGACTTGCCTGAGAGCATAAACGAACTTATTAGACTTGTTGCACAAATTATCTACGTGTATTTTCCGATTTAAATCTTGGTCTATGAGTATACCCAGAAATTTTGTATGAGAAACTTCTTCTAATCGATCAATATTAAGTTTGAAATTGTATTTGGCATGATTAGATTTATTAAATTGTATGTACAAAGATTTATCTAGATTGATTTTTAATTTATTTACCCGTAGCCATTCTAAAATGTTGTCAATAGTATTATTTATGTCAATTTCGTGATCATATTTTAATTTAAACTTTTTATCAGGCTTTTTAAGGCAGCAAATGTGAAATCTGCTGGTATTCGTCAGTCTCATATAGTTCACGTCTACCACCGTTCCCTTAAATCATACCGAATTTTTTTTTTTTAAACGTTGCCCCACTCTAGGAATTTCTCCTGTGTTGTGGGTGCTTTGACAAACATTTAAAGTCACAAACACACACAGCTAGACCCGGAACAATTACCTGTAGGCCATACAAATATTTGTTCCGTGCGGGAATCGAACCCACGACACGCGGCTCAGCAGTCGATCGTTCAGCCACAGCGCCAACCGTGTCGTTATTTTTGTATTTATCAAAGTCGGTACGCCATATAATTTTGCGATAAAATCGGTATTTACTCACATGATCGTTGCATGTTTTCAAACACAATGATTGTATTGTGTCCACGATACAGCATTTAATGTGAAATTGATTTGAATTTCATTGCCTGAACTATCGTGTGTAGGTATGGCTTTTTAAGGCTTACATAATTCAGTGCAACCGGCAATCAGTAGGTGGTATTCAAGAGCGGTCGCAATCAAGAACTTTATGGAGGGTCATAGTTGGGGGAGGGGGGTAAATACATAGTTTATAATAATTAAGACGTCAGTTTCTTTTCCTTTTTTTTAGTTAGCCCATGCTGTCCGACTCCTCGGCAAAGGCCTCGTCCCATTCCATCTCCTACTCTCGATGGTTTGCTTCTTCTCGCTACTTCGCGAGGAATCCATCCAAGGCGTCCCGCCATTTTCTCCTGCGTCTTTTGTTTCCTTTGTTAATACGTAAAATATATAATAAGTGCTTTGGGGGGGGGGGGGCATGACCTCCCTCGGACCTCCACTGCTGGTATTTGCATAAAGATAATGTTAGAACTCCAGTGGTCGTGTAGTTAAATCTGGGCTTAACTCAATAAGGAAGAGATGCCTTGTTCATGGCGCGAACTAAAATATTGCCGCTACTAAACTCGAGAAAGCAGCCGCTCTATAAGCATGCGTGAATATACACGATCTTATAAAATAACAATTGTGTAACTGCTGCTTCATACGACTCCATCATCATCATCCTCCTGCCCTTATCCCAATTTATGTTTGTGTTGTTTTCTTCTTCCATACATCTCTATTTGCCGTCATCTCAAGGGTCACCTCTTTTCCTGCCATATCATCTTTCACACAATCCATCCATCTTTTCTTTGGTCTTCCTCTACTCATGTAACCCTGCACATTCATACTCAAAACTTTCCTCACATTTGCTTCATACGACTCCATTAACATAACATTAAGAAGTCAACAATGACACGTACTTAACCATTACTTGTGTCAGGTCATCATTCATTACGCCCGGAGCGAGTAATTATCGACGTTATCAAGTGATAAATATAATTGGTTTACTTGCAGCACACAGTTTATCCTATTAGTATATACTTTGCGTGTATTCCCTTAGGTTATCATCATCGTTCAATGGAAGAACGTAGTATAAAGTTTAGTGACAAGACTGCAGCTTGGCGCATCCCGGAAAAAGTTTTACATAAAGAAATTGGGGGTTAGGGGCTTGACCTGCAACTGAACTATTTCAGTTTACATAGTAACTTATTTTTGTTGTGTTCAGAATACCAAAACTGCTTCATAAACTTTTATGGCTATATTTTTTTGGGAATGGTGACCATTCTCCACATTCGGTATTTCTTCGCTATCCCTAATAGGTATCATTCACTAGTACGTCATCTGCTGTTATACACATCAGCTTGTAATATATATAAATTACGTGTCACGTTGTTTGTCCGCTATGGACTCCTAAGCTACTGAACCGATTTTAATAAAATTTTGCACACAGTGTGTGTTTTGGTGAAACTTCAAAGATAGGACAGTTTTTATTTCGATTATTGACCTCAATATTTTTTTATTGCAAATTAAATGTTTTCCTATAATAAGTTCCGTAAACATTTATGGCTATAACCTTAGCGATCTAAGGTTAAGCTAGGCATCGATCCACAAAGGTCGATACCTTTGTGGATGTTATAATTTAGCCACGAGCTCCCTCCTAGCCTCCTCCTGGTCCTTAGATGAACAAAATCCCGGGCTGTTCTTCGTCGCGTCGCCTGCGACTCTGTGCCTCGTTGTGCGCGCCTTTTTGGACATGTATTATTATAATATAAAGCGCATATGCACCTATTGTTCACCGTCTCTTGTTAGTCTTTTATCTAGGGACCAAATACTCGGAATTAACTGCGTTGTTATTGTTATGTGATACGTGATTATTATAATTTACGTTTGAGGTAACCGGTAGCCCTGTGAGTATGATAATGTCGTATTATGGGTATGAGTATCCCGCTGTTGAATTTGATTAAATATTATTGCTCCAATGCCTTTTTGGTGTAGTGGTCACACGCGCTTCTACTGAGCGTGTGGTCCTCCTACTGAGGGTGTGCATTCCTGGGTGGGACAAACTGTGATGGAGTTCTCTCAATAGCAGCTTAAGTCTAGATTTGTTCTCGGCTAGTGGCAATAGGATCTCCCCTTCACTATCTTAAAGAGACTGCGTGTATATAAAAAAAATGCTGTACAATCCACACAGCATTATCTAGCCCCAAGCTAAGCAGAGCTTGTGTTATGGGTACTAGATGGTTACATAGATAGATATTTTTTTTATTATACGTATATAGCAAATACCCAGAACACCCGAAACAAATAATTGTAGTTCGTACAAACATTTGTCCCAAGGCGGGAATCAAACCCGCAACGTCCTGCGTCGCAGGCGGACTTTGGCCCGCCGCGCCACATCGTCAAATAGTCTACCTACACTAGGTATTTGAGCCATATTGGTGATTTTACGCCTATCACCCGTGTCATTTGCTCATTTGTTTTCAATTCTGTCAAATCAACTATTAACTCAAAAGTCGCTGTCCAACTTATAAGGGAGATAACCTTCTGACATGTCAGAATAGAATTGAATATGTACTCTTAGTACCATAAAAACTTACAAATAATAACTTTAAGAGCTAGGTACATGAAGTCAGACAGGCATGCATTAAGACAGCAAAAACTATCAATAGAATATTTGTTTTAAAATGTTTTATCTTGTTTTTGATGTTAAGTTTTTCTAAAACAATCCATACTATAATATCAAATGCGAAAGTCACTCTGTTTGTTTGTCACCTTTTCACTACTTAACGGCTGATCGGATCGTAATGAAATTTGGCGGAAATAGATAATATCCCGGGTAAGGACATAGGGTTTTATAATACACGTTTTCATCTGCATCCGCGATAAAAGACATACAAAAGTTAGTACTTATATCATAGCCATCTAGCCACCCATCTAGCGTTTACGGGTGCAATCTACTGATGTGAAAACATCGAGATTTATGTGCTTAATCTAAGATACATGTGAAAGTATTTCTAGTGCCTGAAGGATTTATGCCCGTTGGTAGCAATAGACTCGCTCCCTTTTACATGTGATTTACCTAAACATAACTGGCGAAATCTGGGTGTTACTACGTATACGTACATAGGTGCACCTGTGCCCAACCTTTCGGAGAATACAGGCGTAATGTTATGATATGTTATGTGTATTTCTAGTAGTCAAAATTTGACCGTATTTGCTGTCTGTACTCATTCTCCAAATAAACTTTAACCATGCCTAATGGCACACTCCTCCGAGGGCACAATTTCATTAAAATGGGGTACCAAGATTTTTCTGCACGGGATTAATTTTAATTTTCTTAAGATACGGATCGCTATGCTCGGAGTTTCTCTGAAGGATAGGAATCGAAACGAATACATCCGACAGAGAACCAAAGTTACCGACATAGCTCAAAGAATTAGCAAGTTGAAGTGGCAGTGGGCTGGCCATATCTCGCGAAGAACCGATAACCGCTGGGGTAAACGTGTTCTTGAGTGGAGACCGGGACTCGGTAAACGTAGTGCGCCCTCTGACCAGGTGGGACGACGATCTGCGAAAGACTGCAGGCAGATGCTGGATGCGGCAAGCTGAAGACAGGTCGCTATGGCGCTCATTAGGAGAGGGCTATGTCCAGCAGTGGACTAGTATAGCCTGATGATGATGATGATGAAGATACGGATAATCTGTCCTATACACATACATACGACATAGTCTATCGTGTAGTTGAGAAGAACTAAATGGTCACACAGACAGACACAAACCGCCATTTTTTTGCATCTAACTATACTTAGATGGTAAAAAGTAAAGTACCAACGCAATATTATATTTTAAGGATTAATTTTTACCTTTAGTATCTAATGTGAATCAAAAGCTACCGTTTAATATATTATTATGTACACTTTTCATTGCAATTATTATTGTCAAAAGGATAATCTTCAAAAACATGGAAAAACCTTGAGTAGATAATAGGATGAGTCCATCTTACAATATTTAAAGATCCTTCCTTCCTCTGTTATATATTAATGTACTTTCTGCGAAATATGGTCAAGGAAATCGAGTAGCTAAGCAAGAGCTTCAGAACTTAAAAAGGCGTATTAAGACATGACAGAACGGTTGGCGCAGTGGCTTAGCGATTGACTGCTGCGCAGCGTGTCGTGGGTTCGATTACCGCACGGAACAAACATTTGTATGGCTGTTTGTGTATGTGAGTTTGAATGTTTGTAAGCGCACCCACGACACAGGAGTTTCCTAGTGTGGGGCAACGTTTTTTTTAAGAAGAAGAAGACATGGAATTTTCTCACTCGGCGCACCATTGCCCACACGCGATTTGTGAGAAAATAGAATCGCTTCCCTATACACAAACATAAACATATAGTAGCTTGTAGTTCCCGCAACATAAGCTGACTTCTACCTCTGAATAAGAACACAGTGAGTGCTAAAAGCGGCAAAACTAGAAGGAATTTATTACACTGCCTCAGAACAATTAATTATGTAATTAAAATGCTATTAGTCATTAGCATCACCATCATCATCATCATCTTATCCCAATTTATATGGGGTCGGCGCTGTATATCTTCCTCAAAGCATCTCGTATTTGCCGATATCTCAGTATCTAGCCATATCATCTTTCACACAATGGGCTAGAGCCTAGAGGTAACGTCGTGAGGATTTTGTATCAAGGAAATTTTGATGTGAAACATCTATATCATCATGCCATCTACGTCATCGCTCTCGACTCCATTGTGTGTGTGCGCGCAAGCTATTCACTTGTTTCTTCTCTGTATGAGCTGCTTACTATGTGGAGGGTCCACATAGTAAGCAGCTCCACTGACCAAACGTATAACTCACTACTAAGTACAGACGCCAGCACGTCAAGTTACCCCAAAGTGTCAAATTTTCCTAATTCAACATGCTTATATCTTTTGCGATAAAGTTGAAAAACTATCAAATAAATTTGACACAGTGGAGTAGCTTGATGTACTACTACTAACAAGTAGTAGTACATCAAGCTACTCCACTGTACAAGTAATAATTTTACTCCATATTTATTGATTACTTTTCTTTTAATACAAAATCTTTCTAAATCTGGCTGTCAAACTTCTGATGCCTAGCTCATAACGACTGTCAGAGATTATGCGGATACAATAATAATATTAATTAGGTATGTGGGCACTGGACTGGGAAACCTGCAAACACGTTTTGCCAAAATATAAAAACTAGATGCGTGCATATTTACACGAGTTTACCTTGTGTACCGAAACAGGTTATAATTATTGATGTCTAAATGAAAAAAAAAACGTAAATGATTTTTATTTCAAACTGTGTTTTTTATTTGCGAATTGGTAGAACAATGTTCCAATAACGATGTGGCCGACGGTTGCAATAGAAATAAATGAAAGGGAGATAATAATTTGATGTTGTTTATTTAAAATCCGGCCAAGTGCGTGTTGGATTACGCACACGGAAGGGTTCCGTAGCCGAGCCGGGGTGAATACGCATGCATAGTTTTGATTTCATCGACTGCAAAATAACATTTAAATTTCATTTTAGAACTTTGTGGCGTGGCTAATATGTATACCTAAGCCAAATGACAGCTTTCTAGTCTTTGTGCTAAGCCGGGGACAGACGGACATGGCGAAATTGCAAGGTTTCCTCGTTTACTACGGAACCCTAAAAATAACTTATGCTCCTCTGAAGCCAAACAAACTTTAACCCCAATTAGTAAAGTGTTACCTGCATATTACATATGTTTTTTCTTTTACCAAGGATTACGCGAGTTTTTGTGCAAAGTATTTTGTTTTAATAATTTATGTAATAGCCCGTTAAATAAGCATGGACAAAAAAAAATAGTTAAATATTCAGACCTCTGTGAGTTATGTGCGGCTGCCGAGATCATTTTCTGAATAATATATTATATACACGCAATTTTATTTTACATTTTTTTTTGACAAATAGTTCTGTGTTTTATCTGAAATTGTAATATGAACCAGTTCACCGGTTAATCTAAAAACCTGTAAAACCAATAAACTAGAATGTCACGGAATAAATTCGTACGAATGGACCAATATTTATCTAGTGCGTCAGATAAGTATTAGTCCTTCCTTCCTTCGGGGACGAATGGGAAAAAGGAAAACACCGTGACTGGCTCATTGGTCTAGTGATCGTAAGATTTGTGGCCTGTTGATGGCATTAGAGTCACCCCCTTTTAAATACATGTGACTTAAAATATCTGGTGAAACGTGAGTTTACGTTTGGTATAGCTCTGCCTAAACCTTCAGAAATACACATCGCTATGATGTTACGGTAATTTTAATTTTTATCATGCTTGCTTTATAGTTACTGTGTAAAGTTACCGGCACAGATCTTGAGCGCTGAGCTTGAGTTGCGCAGTAGTCGATTTTATATTATGACGGCACGGTTGGCGCAGTGGCTAAGCGATTGACTGCTGCGCCGCGTGTCGTGGGTTCGATTCCTGCACGGAACAAATATTTGTATGGCCTACAGATAGTTGTTCCGGGTCTGCCTGTTTGTGAATGTGTGTTTGAATGTTTGTAAACGCTGGGTGCGTTTACGACACAGGAGAAATTCCTAGTGAGGGGCAACGTTTTTTTTTGAGTTGAAAAAGAAAGAGTTGAAAAAAGAGTTATCAGAAAGTGCAACGCTCAATATTTGTGCCATCAGTTGTACATAGTACCTACATTTGGAAAACAGTAGGACTATATATTTTTCACCATACCCTGCACTATTTCTATCAGTGTGTGGACGAATGACTGTTCATTACATATCGAGACTCCTCCGTGTTTCGGAAAGCAAGTTTAGCCGTGGGTCCCGGCTGTCATTTGTAGTTATTGACAGCCGTTACGGGTAGTCAGAAGATCGAAAGTGTGACAAAAAGGGGTATCGTGTTGCCCAGTAACTGGGTTTTGGAGTGAAATTGGCAGTCAATGTAAAATACTGGTATTCAGTTGTATCCGGTTAGACTGGAAGCCTAACTCAACATAGTTGGATAAAGGAAGAGATGAAACAGCACTATTTCGTGGACGACAAGGAGCAGAGTTTCTGCATCTGTCTTTGACACCATCATATCGATGGTACGTCCACTGTGTCACCGGTTGTGAATGAACAATACCGTGATATTGCCGATTATGTAAATATTGAAAACAAAATAGTACATCAAAGTTATTAGTGACCGCTGTGAAAGTCAGTTCTGCGTGCCCTTGATTTGGATAAGTGTAATATAACTGGTTTTGTACCATTTTTATTCCGGAAGTCAGTGATTGTTTATTAATCTACGAAAAAAATGGCAATCTTTACTACTTGTTCCTACGTATTGGCTCTTCCTATACCTATCATAAGGACGCTACAGAAGAATGAAGGATGATATAGAATAATAATAATCAATGGAATATTCTTTATTAAACACCGTTCAAATGGTTAATAGCTACCTATATAATAAGGTGTTACAATAGCTGCCTTATCGCTAAGAGCGATCATTTATAGACGGATGGACTTAATAGAGGAGGAGAAAAGATATGCAGATAGTCGTGGTCTATTTTTATTTACTTGAATTTATACTAATACTAGATTTTGCCCGCGGAAGGGGGTGGTTAGAAAGAGACAAAAGTAGCCTATGTCACTCTCCATCCCTTCAACTATATCCACTTAAAAAATCACGTCAATTCGTCGCTCCGTTTTGCCGTGAAAGACGGACAAACACACTTTCCCATTTATAATATTAGTTGGATTATACATGCAAAAGTAACTCTGTTTGTTTGTTATCTTTTCACGACTAAACGGCTGATCGGATTGTAGGTATGGTGACAGTTTGAGACCCTGAGAAGTACATAGGATAGTTTTTTTAGTTTCACGACCTATGTGGCGCAGCGGGCGGAGGTCCGCTTGCGACGCAGGAGATTGCGGGTTCGATTACCGCCTTGGGACAAATGTTTGTACGATCTACAAATGTTTGTTCCGGGTGTTCTGTGTATTTGTTATGTATAGTAAAAAATATCGATGTATGTAATGTATTGTATTAAGTATATCAGTCATCTAGTACCCATAACACAAGCTCTGCTTAGCTTGGGGCTAGATGATGCTGTGTGGATTGTCCAGCATTATTTTTTTATTTTTAATCCGTGACATCGTCTACACCCGCTGTAATTGACATTTACGAAAACGAAGCCGAAAGAACGGAGTGATGTCCCTCCTTACTCAAATGTCATACTATAACAACCGTTCTTTGCTTATGCGAGATAATGAGTATATTTAACTAGTTTTGCACTCGACTTCGTCTTTGTTATTTTAAGATGGAGGTTTAGTTTGAGCATGTGTTCAGCTTCCACTAAGAACGATTTATCATAGAAACTGGTGGATGAATGCATAGGCATCTCAAGCCTTAACTTCTCGGTGACACTAGATATCTAGTATCTCATAAAGAAACTTGAAATTCTTTACGATAGGCTTTCAGATTGAACAGAAAACTGTAGAGCAGAGACGGGATAATCAACCATTTTGGCGAAGGCGTATTGGTAGCCTCTTGCGTTTTGTACCAAATTCGGATATGTGATAACTTACGCCACTGGACCGCATATCGTATTACTGATTTCCTTGTATTAGTCTATTAAGTATATTTCGTACTCACGACTGTCATGTAAGCCTCCTTCCTCATCGGCGGTGTCTGTGCCTCGCAGTACACACCGATCACCAAAATCAAACATAATTTATTTAATAAACACATTTTCAATAATTAATCAACACTAGATCAGGTTTCCACTTATTGATACTTATTTGAAATGTCCTATTTGGTCCTTAGCCTATTTTATTAAAAAAAAACTAAGGTTGTAACTTCAAATGGCGCGCGGTCGCGCCGCGTTCTCATCTCAACACTCTGAACTGTGGCGTGCATGCAGGGGTTTTTATCATTCAACGTTTTGCACGCATCCTACGTCAGCGCTCGTGTCGAGAATACGATGCGTATCGCGGTAAAAAGGTAGCGCAATATTAATTCAACGATTTCTGTTGAATAAAATCTGACCAGGTGCGATTTGGGCTCGTGCACTGGGTTTCCCGTACTACCAAAATTACGTAGTTTATCCTGCGGGTTATTTGCGGAACATAGTTACGACGGTAATTATTATAATTCACGTTGTTGAGCAGACGATATTTCAAACGTATCAAGCAAATAAGCAATGGATAAAAAATGTTTCACAAGAACACGCTTGATTTTTCTTTACTTTTATTATTTGCCATGATAGAGACCACAGCTACTCGTATTCAGTGAAAATGTCAACTGGCTATCTACAACTAGAATAGAACTGCTTTTTTTTCTGTGACATACAATATATGAATTAAGGAAGTATTTATTGAAACTATTAAGGCTTAACTTGCTGGCTTATGAGCAGGGTCTCGCTATTAGCCTTTTTGTACAGAACCCTAAAAAAATCTTTGCGCTAAATATTTTGACTTTCAATGGCCCGTTTTTGGTCAGTAACTTTATCCCGTCAGTGAAGTTCATTTTAATTTTAAACGAAATGCTTATGCATTTCATTTCTATTTCGTTCTTTTTTTAATCGTTGTCCTCACACAAGACAATTCTCCTGTATCGTGGGTGCGTTTATAAACATTTAAACTCACATACATCAAGAGGTAGACACGGAACAATTACACTTGTAGGCCATACAAATATTTGTTCCGTGCGGGGATCGAATCCGCGACACGTAACGCAGCAGCCAATCGCTTAACGACTGTGCCAACCGTGCCGTCGCGTCGTTGCCGATTCGTTTACTTGATTATCTTATATTAATGTATGCAAGGCATGTATAAGGATGATAATTTTATTTTATTTTTTATACATATAATAAATGTACTTAATTAATGTACTTAATTGTAATTTTACTATTTGATGTTACCTTTTATCTAGTTACCTACTTAAGTGTTTTTTTTTCTTTTTCTCTAAATTATGTAGTCGATGATGTTGGTGGCCGATAAAACTCGAATGATTTTATGTTTGCATCCACTTGAATGTATAAAATGTATGTGCATACTACTGTATTTGAATCTTATATCTTCTTCATTCTCGTGTCGCGGTGTTTGTTATTAAACTCCTCCGAAACGGCTCGACTGATTTTCGTTAACTGATTTTTGTGTGCATATCGGTTAGGTCTGCGAATCGGACAACATCTATTTTTCATCCCCCTAAATGTTAAGGGTGGTCCACCCCAAAGATTTTATAGTGCAAAACAACGTTTTCTGGGTCAGCTGGTACTTTATAAAATTCTCGTGTCGCAATTCATTGTCGTTAGTTGCCATACTCTTCCGAAACGGCTTTAAAGATTTTTATGGCATTTTATAGGTGTATTCGGTAGGTCTGAGAATCTGTCGTAATCTATTTTTCATACCCCTTAGTGATAAGGGTGGTCCAAACATTTTTTTTTAATATGCTAAAGTACGTTTGCCGGGTCAGCAATAATAAATATAGGTCAATTATGTATGTTATGTATTACACATCCGTCACACGTCCCGATAGATTTATTTGAAAACCAGCTACAGACAATGTGGGATAAAGTACTGCTGATCTTTTTGGCGTAGCCGTGAGACATACCATTTCTTTTTATTTTAATATCTATTTACCGGACGTGTTTCAAGCTGTTGCCAATTAATGTTTTTCTTTTTTGTTTCAAATTAAAGTTGCAATGCTAAGTTCTTAGGATGGGCATTATTTTCAACCAGCACCAAGTCTTTAGTAACTACGCATTGTACGTAATAGTTTACGTTTTCTTTGTGAGTCAGTTTAAACAATTATGTTAATAAGGCCTGCCATGTGCACACTGAAACGCGTACCGACTTTAAATTCGTTTCAATGTCGTTCCATCTTGTTTTACGGTTAAAAGTATTAGTGGGTTCAAAAATAAGAACATATTATGGCTTGGGTGGTCCTTCGTGACACGTGGTCCTTAAGTACAAATACCATACCGTACAACATAAGGTAAATATATAGTAATCGTAGCGTTGCACACGTAATCGCCAGTTATCAAAGTATAATTTTATTTATTTGTTGTTATGTACAGTACTGGTTAGTAGGTATGTACTCGTATTACAATGTAATCTAACATTTAATTAAACGGCAAGATTTCATTGTCTGTATTTTATATGTTTGTTTGTAATGTATAAAACTCATAAACTACTTAACTGATTTAAAAAATTATTACATTTATAGAAAGCTGCTTTATCAGCGAGTAACAAAGTAGAAACAAATAAAAACAAACAAACTCTTCAACTCCATTAAATAAGCACATATAGATAAATTCTTGCATATTAAAATAAATAAATTATTTTCAGAGATAGATTAATAAATTTAGAAAGATAGATACATTTTAGAGATAGATTAATTACATTTATTTAGAAGTACAGGCGCCAGCACATCAAGATACCCCAAACTGTCAGTTTTTTTCCCAATTGAACATGAACCTTAGTCTTTCGCAATAAAGTTGAAAACCTATCATAGAATTTTGACACATTGGGGTAGCTTGATGTGCTGGCCTCTGTTCATCCTCTGTCATTATTTTATCTGCTGCTTCATTTTTTGGTGTTGAATGATGATGATGACGTAGCGTGGGTAGGCCTCCCCACATGGTGGACCGACGATCTGGTAAAGATCGAAGAAAGCCGATGGACGAGGTCAGCGCAGGACCGAGCGTTGTGGATATCTTTGGGGAGGCCCATGTCTGCAGTGGTCATCCTTTGGTTGATGTTGATGATGTTAATAGTTTGATGCCGCTGACCTAAAATACATCTTAAACACCATGATGACCTTTACCCAATCGGATCCAAGAAACGTGTATATTCTATTAAAACTCTGTCTTTGCCTGTTTTCAACCGTAACTACTAATTTTCTACGATGCTTTCAAGTGTAATTAAAATACAATGTAGGCCTACCTACATTGTACTTTAATTACTCTACATCAACACAACTTTTGTTACCTACTTTACATCAATCAAAAGTAGTCCATTCCTCATTCCTCTCACATTAAAATATAGTTATAGGTTAAGCACTTTAAATTTTCCATAGATTTACCGGATTACTGATTTTAATTGAGTTTTAATTAAATTATAATGGGTGCGTTCCTAAGATCCGCTTGGCTAAAAGACTATGAGAACTAACATCATGTGTACCTTCAAACAGCGCTACTTTTTAATACATTGTACAATGAGGATCTTATCAATAATTATATACACTGTCCTTTTTCTTATTTTAACCGACCTTTTTGACCTCTCATAGGTCATGCTACCCACTCAACAAAGTAAGATAATCCCAACAAGTGCGTAAGTAGGACTCGCGCCCTGAGGGTTCCGTGACCCAGCTGTGCCTGGCTGCGTGTTACTCCCCTCAAGTGACAGGACCTTTGAATTTTTAAATTCCGGATTGTAAGAACAGAATTAACTTTGCAGTTGATAAAAACCATTGCACACTTAGTAACAGAAATCAAAGTTTACTTATTTAAATTAGGCTGCGAATCAGGACTTTTTGAATGTCAAACATTACATGTATAACACAGTCCCCCAAAACATACACATCACACACATCCACCAAACATCCACTTCCTAGTGTTTTACACTCTGGTGACTTTTGAGACCTTGCTTCTGGTCATACATTCGGACGCTACTGATCGCGGCTAACTCGTAGATATTTTTTTTTTTTTGGAATGTGCAGTTTATCCTTTAGGGATATCTACTGCTTAACCGAACTTTCCTGTGGAGGACTTAATTAAAATTAAGGC
This sequence comes from Phlogophora meticulosa, assembly GCA_905147745.2. NCBI lineage: Eukaryota > Metazoa > Arthropoda > Insecta > Lepidoptera > Noctuidae > Phlogophora > Phlogophora meticulosa. The sequence goes on along the minus strand of LR990524.1, from coordinate 843,465 downwards.
CTCCAGCCAGGCGTAAAAACTTAAAAACTAAACGACCGATCGCTAAGGGCACCCCCTGCGGGGTACGAACCTCGGCTTAGGACGTCGCTGAAGCGGACAGCAAGGGACAGGCTGGATCAAATAGATATATGATTAAGGGACATTTTAATCATTTACCGGCTCAGCTTCGCGGGCTGGCTCTAGCAAAGGGTCGGGAGGGGGGCAACGACGGGGTAGTCGCGACGGGCCTCGACGGCGCGGACGGAATGACGGCGGTTTGTGTCTGCGAACAGTGCTGGTGGCCCTATAGTTCTCTTGGAGGAGAGTGATAGGATCATCTGGCTCTGTGAGGGTGTGTCTGGGTCTTCGAACTGTACTTATACGCGAGGGAGTGTATCGGGCGGCCGATGACACTAAGGGGTTAGGATGAGAGGTAGAACAGTCCATGAAGCGCTGGGTGAGTCGCTTCATGAACTTCTCGTAGCTAATTTCTGGGCCGACTCTTTAAACGTAGATTGCCATCGATATGCTTAGAAGAAAAACGGAACGTATAAGTTTTGAAAATCATCGAAATATGTGTTATAATTAAACGAATATTTTTAAAACGTTGACTTTGATAGAATTTTGATTTATTAACCCATCCAAGTGACCACAAATCTTAGTTCTTCTTGATATAAAATTCAACTTGATACTTTTATCTTTCCCGGAAAAAAAGGCTCTTGCCAGACGAACGGGCAACGTAATACAGGACACCGGTTTTCCTTTTGAGATGCGGAACCCTTACAAACCATAATATTATTAAAAATTCTAAAATTGGAAATAATACGGAATGGCGCTGGCGCTGGTGTAACAGTACCAGTATAAGCTGGCCTCGCCATTATATTAGAAACTGCTTATTACACTGGGGCACCTTAAGGTCAAAGTGTTACCCCTGTCGTACCTATAATTTTAGTCAGTATTTTGTTGCCGGTTTGTGTCTTGTCTTAATAATAATAGTGCACGGGTCGATCGAAGGTATATATAGGTAATACGCTTGCCGAGGTCGGTCCGTGGATGAGTGACCAACATTTCGTGACCCTTTCATGTTTCGGAAAGCGCCGTAAATCTTCGGACCTGGCTCTCATTTTTAGATCTTTTGTGGTCGTTACAGGAAGTCGGTACCTCCGTTCCTCACAATGGGGTATCGTGTGACCCAGTAACTGAGTTGTGGACGTCAGATAGGCAGTCGCTCCATGTAAATGACTGGTACGACACGGCAATGCGACACGAACGATCTCTTCGAACAATTTCCATAACAATGCGTTGTCGCGTCGGGCCTGTCTGCGAAAGCCATAAACAAGTCGTCGGCTGGTTTCCGCTCAGTTACTGACATTGAAAAACCCCAAACAAAAACTTTTAAAATTAACTAATTTGCCTAAATGACAGCAAATATGCTATATCCTACGTATTATCATCAGCTCTAATGGGGCTTTTGTGACAGAGTATGTGACCTCTGGTCATTGTGGACATTTAGACAGACGCGTTCCACTGCCTATTCTATAGTACCCTATTTAAATCTATTATAATTCGGCCGTCCGTTCTCGTTGGATTTGTATGGATTTTGGTCTTTGTTTTCGAAGACAGTTGTGATAATTTTACTGTTGACTTAAGCTAAGGAATAATGTCTGTAAAATTACCATTCGCTACCCTTATCACAGCAGTTTGCCAATCCTAAAATCTGAAATAAATCTTTGAGACAGTAGTGAGTGTTATATAACAAGACAAAAGCAAATGTGCTACTAAAAATAAATACACATAAATTGACGGCACGGTTGGCGCAGTGGCTGAGCGATTGACTGCTGCGCCGCGTGTCGTGGGTTCGATTCCCGCACGGAACAAAAATTTGTATGGCCTACAGGTAGTTGTTCCGGGTCTGGCTGTTTGTGTATGTGAGTTTGAATGTTTGTAAACGTACCCACGATACAGGAGAAATTCCTAGTGTGGGGCGACGCTTTAGGTGTTCCTAATTTATTCGAAGAGTTCCCCCGATTTCTCTAGGATCCCATTATCAGGTCCTAATTTGGTGACAATGATACCACCTCGAGAGTATACCCTTTCAAACAAAACAATAATTTTCAACATTGGTTCGCAATTGACTGAGAAATCGGTGAATATACATTTAGAAAAAAAGAACATACATACTAACATGGAACCTGTTCCTTTTTGAAGTTATAAACCATATCTATCAAATAGTAGTTTTGTTTTTTGGAAATCAGCAAATACCCTTGCAAAACTGGTTTGGTTGTACGATTGCGAACTCAAATTGAACTTTTAAAAAATATAAAGAAACACTACTAAAAATAACAAGTAAGAATAAAAACTAAACATTTTTCAAAATGGTTTTCCTATCCAGATACGGACTCCGCGGTATGCGAGTCGGACTCGCTCATTGCAGGTTTTTTTTACCGGTAGCGTGTCTTCTGTCGTAAATAGTATACGAATGTTGCTTATTGAACATTTTTACAATCAGTAGAGCTATTTTGATTTGCCAAATTCGCACGCATCATTTTGTATTGCGGATCAGGATATGCAAATCTTAATAGCAATGTATTAGAATAATTTGAGGCTTACGAATGTGTTGTAAATTCTTGAGTCAGGTCACATGCAATGTTGCTTAAAATAACACTAAGAATTCTGTGCCGTAAAGAAAATATTTTTCTGACGGTGAATTAAAAGATAAATAACTTCAAGGTAATTTATTAAGGTAAACGCAATTATTACTATATATTCTGTGGCACAGGAAAGGTTTGCATGTATATATCATTTAGATATGTATATCTCTACGATATATATCTAAATGAGTTTGTACGATTTGTGCAAAAGCAATAATACTCCAATATTTTTTATAATAGAAGTGTGTAGTTGGCATTATTGTGGGAAGTGTTTCACAATTTTAAATCAAATAATTAAAACTAAAATCAGTCGTGTTGATTCCTGATAACATCATAAATATTAGTAAAACTGCAAAGTGTCCATATCATACAATTTTCCCCATCAGGAACCCAGAATCTGGTAGGGAATGCTTGTCAAAGAAAAACAAAGTTGTAGTAACTTGTACCATTTCTACAATATATCTTATATGCATATTTGGATCAGATTGGCAGTCACGCCATTTAAAATACTGGTATCCAGCTACGTCCGGCTAGACTGGAAGCCGACCCCAACATTGTCGTGGAAAAGGCTAGGCAGATAGAGATATTTTGGGTCTCCTTTTAAGTATTTCCAACACATGTGCTAGGAGACCCCGCTCTTCCCAACTAGAGCATCAAGTTTAGTAACATTAAAAACCCCTACAATATCTTGTTTCAGGTAGTGAAAGACGCGGCCATGTCTCCCGGCGCACCCTCCACCGTAGAAGCTGAACGGACAGAACTTCTCGGTTCCCTAACCACAGAGCAACAGCAGAGGACCAGCGCCAGGGTCATCAAGAAGCTTCGACTGGAACCGCCCGTTGAGAGGGACAAGAGACCTGGGAAAAAGGATGGTTCTGATGGTGAGTTTGGTAAAAGCTGTTAGGGACATCTGTCCAAAGAAAGCACAAGTTTTGTATGATATGCGTACACGTCCTTTCAGCTGAACGGATGCGTACGGCGTATCCATACAAAATCGTTGTTTTGTATGGACATAAGCTGAAAGTGCAGTGTGAGTAGTCCGTGACGCTACCTACTACTTACGCTGGGAAGGGTGGCATGACACATGCAACCATGACTTCGCACGATGTTTGCAAAGTCTAAACATAATAACATATTATATTTACAAACTGATTTAACATTTCCGATTTTAATTTTAAATGTATTATTGATTTTTCTGACATCGTGCAATCATTTCGGTATATGTCATGCAAACTTTCCTTGTACAAATAAAATAAAATAAATTAAATATTGCAACTTTGTGAAGAGACCTTTTTCGTGATAAAAACATTTTTTTTAACTATGCTTTATTAGAGGCTTTGAAGTTTATGTAAGTGTACTGTATTTATGTTCCTGGCCGTACAAGGTTATCTTCATTCGTAATTTAATTTCCATTTTAAGTGTTTTTTGTAATAAGTCTTTTAGTATTCGATATTTTAAAATGATTTATTAATACTACAACTAGTCATTCAGTATTCAGATTAATCTTTGAAGGAGTAAAGTTCATATTTATTTAAGTGTAAATATCGTGACGTATTGGAACAAGAATTTAAATAGACTCTAACGTATTATTAATTTTTGTTTTTATTTAACCTTAGGATTACATATTTAATGAATAAATTACTTAAATTTTAAACTTCTTTTTATAACGCATAAAATATTCTGATCTCATATCCTGAACAGTATCAGGTCTGTGAATATATTTTATTCAAATTAAAAGTTAAATAAGGCAACTCCCGAACGAGCTTTAATTCGATTGCTTTTATCAGAACATCATTCTTGAATAAGTAGGCATACATGACTGTACCCTCATTTCGCTAGGCCAGACGTTGATATAGATAGAGATTCACCTCTGCCTAACCCATCGGGGGAAATAGGCTTGATGTTATATTAACGTACCTACCCGAACATATTACCGGAAGACACAGCATGTTAGCAAAGTGGACCGACGGACTGGTGTAGATCGCAGGAAGCCGATGGGTAAGGGCAGTGCAGGACCGGCTGTGGGAATCTTTGATGGACGTTTATATCTAGCAGTAGACGTCTTTGGGCTGAAATGATGAGGCTAAGATATGGGACTATTTAAACTCAAATATTACAAAATAAAGTTCCGCAAACCGCTCACCCTTCACCACTCCCTAGTGCTTTCGCTGGGAAGAATTGGCGCAACAAACTCCCCAGCAACACGTCTGTCTGACAAGTTAAAAGAACCAGTAGTGGATGTCTTTTGGCTGAAATGTCGATGATGATGATATAGTAGGTACAAAGAAAACTGATGCAATTGTATATTAAATTATCATGTAAACAAGTTACAGAAATAAGTCATACAAAAAAAAGTAAACGTAAAAAGAATTCAAGATCAGAAGACCGCGAAGTTTTATACGGAGTACCTCAAGGCAGTGTACTGGGGCTTCCGTTGTTCACGTTGTATATAAAATGAACTGCCTACACTTTGACAATAACTTGTAATGACATAAACACATATGAACATGACATTCATAATTAACTAATATCTATTTATAAATTGGCTAAATGGCAATAATTTAATAATTAATTTTAAAAAAGACTAACTTAATGCACTATACACAACATACACAAGACAACGTACACAAAATATCAACAATCTTAACATTCAATTTAATAGTATAAAATATATCAATGAAGCGACGACGCAAAATAAATTTCGGGAATAATAATAGATTCTAAAGTGAATTGGAAACCTCAATAGAGGCACTTAGTAAAAGATTGAAGAGTGCAGCCTACGCTCTGAGACAGTTTGCTGTGGTTCTCAACACAGATGCACTAATTATTGCTTACTATGGATTAGCGAAAATAATTTTTAGATATGGAGTCGTCTTTTGAGGAAATAGCACGGACTATGAAATAGCGTTTCGGGCACAGAAAAGGTGCATTAGATCGATGTCTAGACTGCAATCAACGGACAGCTGTAAATCTTATTTTATAGAACATAAGATGTTGACATTGCCATCATTATATATCCTGGCAACAGTAATGGTCATTAAATCAAATTATCATTTATTTCAGTGTTTGTCTGATGCTGTCCCTAGGAATAGACTTGATGATTTCAAACTCTGGGTTCACGGCGCTGAAACAAGCAAGCAGTGCAAGATTCGGGGGTTCCGAATCTTGAACTATCTAATCTTGTAGCAAGCGTTAAAAGTTTTTGTTCGGCTTTTTAAAATTTTTGTATGTGTCTTTTCGAGTTTTTTATTTAAAAATACTTCTTTGAAAATCCCATTGGGTTAAAGTAAAAAATAAACATCATCAACATCATGAGTTCAGTGCAAAATCATGATTGCCTTCTACCCTGTACATCTTTTCTCTTCCTTACCTCTAGAAATACCAGAATGCGAGACCCCAAGCAAAATAGACGACAAAGAGCTGAAGTTCCCCACGGTAAAGCAACGAATGCCCAAAGCGCTCTGGTCTACTGACGAGAAGAACTTATTCTTCGAAGCCCTCAACGAGTATGGAAAAGACTTCGACGCCATAACCGCCTACATCTGCGCCAAGATGAAGAAGAAAGGCATGCCGGATGTCAACCTGAAGACGAAGACACAAGTCAGCCATTTTTACTACCGCACTTGGCATAAGCTGTCGAAACATGTGCATTTTGATGAGAGTAAGTTTAGTTTATGTATTAATTACTTAGCATTATATTGTACTGGCTGTGTACCGCGGTCACTTGCTCCTAAGGGTGGGTAGCGCTATGTTAAATAGCTTCTATCATTTCTTTAGAATTGGGCTTGAGGTAATCTCCGAAACGGCTGGACCTATTTTCACTGGCAGATAGCTGGTGCGTTAAGGAGTATCTTAGTCTACTTTTATTTTAGAAAAAGAATTAGGGTTCCCCGCAATAAATTAAAACCCATTCAATTTTGCAAAATCTACGTGAAGAACACAGCGAATCTATTATATATTACAAAGTAGGTATCTAATAACATCTTAATTAAGATAACCATATCCATGACAGCGCAGCACTTAGGCCGCACATTACATCCATGTGACAAGCCTGGTTAATGTGGCGTTGTATGGGGCCCCAGGTATCATTACATGAGATGTAACGCTATAATGATATTGTATTAAAACATCTTTTACATTGTACTCGCTGCTGGCCTGACATGTGAATGCCAACGTTACCCACTTATGTAACAGCTCATTCAGTGAGGAAAATATCTAATACTTATATAGAAATGAATCCCTGTTTATCTTCGGCGCGCTTTACCAATCACATTCATCACATTCATATTTTTTTTTTCTTTTTTTTTTTAATATAAAGACTATTGCGCATCGGAAAATATCAGAAAACTTGACTATTTTACAATCTAGTCTTCAGCCTAATAAGCAATTTAAATGTAACCTAGATTAATAAGTAAATAAAGCTAAGACTACAGTCTGTTATCGCCATCTTAGGGTCTATTAAGGGGAAGCACTTTGTTACCGCACCTGGGGATGTTGGCTTAAACTATTTAAGTTGTTAATGCTAAAAATTAAATAAACTAAATTTCTCCGTCTTAGCACGCGGAGTGCTAAAGAGAAACCCCACTTTAATAAATGAGTTGTTATTGACGACGTTCCGCTCAGGACTTTGTGTCACTGAGTCTATGGGATTAAGTCCAGTATAGTAGTGTATCCAAGTAACATATCTCCCGTTTTTAAGTATATTTAAGTTCTGCATGGCTTTCGTCATTTCCAGACGTAAAAAAAGTGGCTCAAGAGCTTTATGCATTAATAAACTTCGGCGAACTCCGTAAGAAGCTGGTGTCTGTGAACGAGAAGACGTGCGCTCGGCTCGGCGACATGGTGCTGTGCGGCAGCATCGTGGTGCGCGCGCGCGGCCGCAACCTGCGCGTGCGCACGCCCATGTGCCGCGCGCTGCGGCGGCTCAACCAGATCACCGGTATGTGTACTATCCTGCCACGAATTGCTATCGAAAGTGAATAGAAAATGATATGAGGGTGTGCAGAGCTGGCGTGCGGCGCGCGCGTGTGCTCCCGCGCGCAGGTGCTGCTGCGCGCGCGCGCGCGGGCCGCCTGGGCGCGCGTGCAGGCGGCCGCGCACAACCCGCGCGCCGCGCTGGCGCTGCCGCTGCGCGCCCGCCTGCGCGCGCTGCTGCGGGCGCTGCAGCAGCGCTGGAAGGGCGTATCCTTTACTACTACATACCTATACTGGTTACACGTCTGACATATTCAAATCAGATACCATCACAGACTTTATGTTTAATAATAAACAGATCATTTAAATTTAGCTATGTACACAAAGCCGGTAGGAAACTGAATTGTTTAACAAAATCTATGTAATTTCTCGGGTTTTTTTACTGTAACTGAAAATAAAGTATGGATGGATTGTGTGTAAGATGATATGGCTAGAAAGGAGGTGACTTTTGAGATGACGGTTTTATAGAGATGTATGCAAGAAGACATCGCAATATAAATTGAGATAAGGGCAGGAGGATAATGACGACTGCCTATAACCTAGAAGTTCAGTACGAGGTCGTGTACACTTTGTTTGTCTTCCACCCTGTATTTAAAAACAGTGCACAATAGATCCATAACTCTAAGCAGTCTACTTTCAAGCTTAACAAACTCACTGAGCACATCGACATGAAGCCAGAAGAGTCGCAAAAGGAGCCAGAAGACTACACCGACCTGCCCCGACCGTGCACAGAAGACACAGAAGTTAACAGAGAGTTGGAAGAACACTTGAACTTGGAGACTGATCGGATTATATTGCAAGGTATGTTACAACATTACGCCTGTATTCCCTGATGGGGTACGCAGAATTGTGTGGGTAGTACACACACACATTAATCGACACCAACAATTTACACTATGCTTTTGGCTTTGGGCTACTTTCGATATTAATGCCAAATTGTTTTTTATCTTTCTCAGATTCCTTGTATAAGGAAGGACTTTGATTTGTTTTTTTTTTTAGTATGGACCATAAAAAATCAAATTCCTTGTACATTGTATAGAAAATTTAAACGAATGATCTAAAAATATCAGGTTTTTTGGAGCTCCTCTGTCGTAAAATCGACTTTTCAAGTTAGCGTAGTGTACATTAGCGGTGTCGATTTGTATTAAGGCAAATTAAATCGCGTTATATTAGCGATTTACTCTTGCTTCTCTCTCTCTTGATGTTTCGACCACATGCTGCAGGATGTGGTCGAAACATCAAGATTCCTGTCCTATATCTCGGCAAACTATTAAAGTATTACACACACATATATATCTTTGCCAGTCTAATTTTTATTAGTGAAGACTGGTATTTGGCTGTCAGTATCACTCACTATTTTTTATTCTGATTTTTTTAGCTGTAAGTCTTCTTTATATGTAAACTGTCCGGAAGGAATGCTCAAAATTATAGTGAAATCCGCATCAATATCCAGTTTGCAGTTAAAGTGAACCTCTTCTACTATTAACTAGCGACCCGCCCCTACTTCGCATAGTTTTTACGACTTGACAAGACATCGTGATTTCTTTACTATGTTTAAGTTTCTAATGAATATACTAATTATAGGTACTCAAGACACATAAAACTTCCGAAAGAAATTCCTTCTCTAAATAATTAGAAAAATCCATCCGCATCAAAATCCATGTCTGTAGTTTAGAAGGACCTAAGTCCGTCCAAACTACGAAATGGATAAGAATACACGCACTAAGACTCGAAAAACGACTTTGTTGTCTTTGCATCCCAAAGACTTGTACTGTATGTCCGTCCGAAACTAGCTTAGTATAATTGAAGCCGTCTGTCTATATGTTTACAAATGTACAATAAGATGCTGAGGCAGCTGAAAACCTCAATCACTAGATTATTTAAAAGACAATTATATAAAATAAATGGCTGTCTATTAACAGTTTTTATATTGTTAGTCTCTGTCACCTTTGACCTAGACTAGAGTCAAGTGTGATGTGAGTCAGACGGGTTTCCGTCTGAAATAAAACAAAAAAAACTGTTCCTTGACAATAAATGACAATTAACATTGCATGTGAAAATTTGCACTTTTAGGCAAAAACGTTTATGCAAAACATATTTTTGTTTTATTCAAGAATTCATATAATTATTTATAATACATAGAGGCCGCGACTAGGTGGTCTGACACCCAAAAGTTTGAGGACTAGTGTTACTAAGGATTACCCAGTATCTGGGTTGTAGGGAGATCTGACCAAGATAATGTCGAGACTTTAAAAGAGACTGTGGTCTCTGACTTTCTTGTCAGACTAGTCAGATAGGAGACACCGATCTAGTTTAAACTATTTTACTTGTTGACGTTTAAAAGTGTTCGTAAAAACCTTTTTACATAAATAAATATCATTATCAGAAAAGCGGTCGCTCCATGTAAAGTGCTGGTATTCAGTCGATACCAACGTAGTTGGAAAAAGGCTTGACAGATGATGATGAGAAACCGCGATAGAACAATGTTCTGACTCTACAGCAGTTCAATAGTGATTGGAAACTGTTGCTAGGTGCGGGTTGGCTAGCAAGCTTTTAACTATAGACTGTTTACGTGACCAGAGGGCTGGCCTTTTTTTTGGCCAAAGAATCAGCATTGCCATTCAACGTGGCAATGCTGCCAGCCTTCTGGGCACTTTTCCAGTTGACAACGATGCGGATGAATTTTTTGATGCCCTATGATTATTTATTTTATTTTATTTCTTCATATATTAATAATTATATCATTTTAACTATAGACGTTATGTTATTATTATCGACATGATTAGCTTACTTGGAGAGGTAAACAAAAAATCTAGTCAAACCAAACCCAAGTTACTAGTATTTTTTACCTTTAGCAAAAAAGATTTATGTTTCATAAGCACCATTTTGTTAGCATCAGTATCCACTATGTGAATAAACAATATTTTAGTTTTATCTCATTTGAATTTGATTTTGGATTCAAGTACGATTCCCACTGCTGGGCAAAGGCCTCCCCCATAGCCTTTCAGTCTTCTCTTTGTGCGGTTGTCTCCGGCCAATATTTTGCAAACGCGTCTAAGTCGTCGGCCAACAAAAATAAAGTAAAAAAACAAAGTTACAGTTTTCATAGCAATCACGTCACGCCATGTCAGTAATCAAAATATCCGATAATCGAAAAGTATAATTAGAACATCACAAATACTTTACTCCCTCATTAATACCAATTTTAATGGGATTATGATTGGCATGACTGAATGAGTCATGAATCCATTATCATAATAACAAAGATTCTTCGCCAGAACAAAAAGCCCCAAAGAAGCTGGCTCTCCACGTGGGTCCCAGACCGGGAGCTGACATCCACCTGCCGGTGGTCAGCCCTAGCGAACAGCTGTCCAGTCAGAAGATATGCTTCTCTTCTTATCTCGAGAGGATGGGCTCGCAGAGGGACAAAGATGGAAGCGGTAAGAACTATCACCATAATATGTAACATCCACCTTGTTATTACCAATAGAAGACATAATGCTATTTCATATCAAAATGTGAATGCCGAATTCTAATTTGCAGTTATTATATAATACACAAACTCTTCGTGCCTCTGAAAGCACGATGACGTAATACGTTGGTACTGGCTGTCTTTCGTAGATCTTTCACTGTTGTTATGGGCAGTAAGAAGCTCCAAATTCTGATAACCATTCCTGCCCAGAGGTACCACGTTACCCCGTTACTGGGTTGTGGAAGTCAGATTTATAATCGCTCCTCGTAAGATACTAGCTTTTCTTGCGTTCATCTGCATCCGGTTAGATTGGAAGCTGACCCCGACATAATTGGGGAAAGGCTTAGTAGATAATGATATCAGTGATACATGTAAAATAATAGGTCTTTACCTATGAAATTGCCGTTTTGTATGAAAAAATTTAAATGATTTTTTTTCATGTATTTTTTATTTGTATTAATCGAAGTAATCACCCATGCAATCAATGCATCTTTGCCAACGCAGTGGCAGTTTATTGATGCCCTTCTTAAAGAAATCAGCTGGACGGGAGGCAACAAATTCTTCAAAGGCATTTTGTACTGCCTCTCGGGTATTGAATTTTTTTCCCGCCAAGAAGTTATCCAAATTCTGGAAAAAGTAGTAGTCTGTAGGCGCAAGGTCTGGTGAGTAGGGCGGATGACGGAGAGCTTCCAACCCCAGTTCTTGCAACTTGGAGACCGTCTGCTGTGCAGTATGAGGTCGCGCGTTGTCGTGCAGGAGCAGCGGAGACGAGCGATTGACCAATGCTGGTTGGAGATGTGCCAGCTTCTCCATCATTGTGTTCAATTCTTCACAGTACACATCTGCAGTAATGCTCACCCCGTTTGGTAAGAAGCTGTGTTGAATCACACCGGCGCTAGACCACCAAACAGTGACCATCACTTTTCTTGGGGTAAGTTTTCGTTTAGGGCATTGTTTAGGTGCTGAACCAGGATCCAACCAACTTGCTGAGCGCTTGCGGTTATCAAACAGAATCCATTTTTCATCGCAGGTAACAATGCGGTTCAAAATTCATTCATTTGTGTGTCTGTTGAGCAGTGCAAGGCACGTCTCGACGCGTACTTCGCGCTGGCGATCATTGAGTTCGTGGGGCACCCATTTGTCAAGCTTTTTTACCTTGCCAATTTGACGCAAATGGACCAATATTGTTTTGACGCTAACGTCGAAAGCTGCTGCTAATTCAGCCGTAGATTGTGTATCATCAGCTTCCACAATCGCCTTTAATTTGTCATTGTCGACCAAAGTCTTCGGACGACCGCGAGGTTCATTTTTCAGGTCGAAATTTCCAGAACGGAAGCGAGCAAACCAATAACAGGTAGTGCGTTGGTTTGTAGTGTTAGCTCCGTAAACGTCGTTGATGTTGCGTGCCGCTTGTGCCGCGTTGCTGCCACGACGGTACTCATATTCCATAATTACTCGAATTTTTAACGTATCCATGATGACGAAAAAGATTTAAATGCGATGAAAATGTAACACTAATCAATAAACAAATGACTACTTTTGGAAAAAAAAAAACATGTTTTTAAAATAAAATTAATTTGAAATTAGAATTCTTAGCCAAACAAAAAATATTTTGATTTGAAATGGCCAGTACTGCAGAACGGCAATTTCATAGGTAAAGACCTAATATATATTGTCTACAGCAAAAATCAGAACACCAAAACGCCAACGAAAAGACAGTTCAACAGAGAAAGACAAAGAAGAACAAAAGAAATTCAAAATGGACGACCAGGACAAACTCATCAACATTGAAGAAACCGCTATAGATGGCATCGAACTCATGGCCAACTACAAGATACTGCAAGAAGACGAAGAAAAGCCCAGCACGGAAGACGAGAAGGAACGAGAAGTCGCAGAAGATGATGACAAAGATATGTTGGACAGAGACAAGGATATGTCGGAAAGAGAGAAGGATAGCTTTTCTGAAATGGAAGACGATGAGAAATATAATAAGAGTGACACGGATAATGAGAGTGATGGCAAGGATAAGACTGGGAAGGATACCAAGTTTAAGAATCTGAAGGTATAGTATTAATATCAAAACTGAAAATCTCAATAATGAGATGTTTACAATATTTAGTCACTAAGCATCAAAATCTAGTATTGCACATTATAAAAACTAAATTTTATGAATAGTCTGTCTAAGATATGTTAGTGGTAAAAGATGAATGATATATACTTTTGTAGGTTGGTTTTGAAAAAAAACACGTCATAATTATTTTTTATAAATTAGATAACGTGTCTGACTAATTTGAGTATAAACGCCTAAACAAACTCAGAGGTCACTTTTTAAGTACAAATGTTATCTTGGTCATATCATGTGAGAACCATTCACATTGATGTCTGATTTAGTCTTTAGCGAACAGAATCACACACAATAAGTGGGCCTGTGTGACCTACAGTTACAGTTACAGTACAGTTCAGAGTTAGTGCACGCATTTGTTAATAATCGTGTTGCTCAACTCAGAACTTAATGACCTCAACGACTCGTAGAACAATACCAAAAAAGTACATTTAGGTAAGCCGCATTCAAACTGCTAGACAGGCATTAACACTAACTGAAAATAAAGATTTATAAAACTTTGTTTTCACATTCACACAATATTGAAAATATGTAATCATATTTTATTACTCCACCCAGTAAATGTTTTTATGCGTCATGTTAAGCGCATGAACTTATTTTCTTTTGTATTTTTTTCTTGGACATTGGAGTGAAGAAACCAGTTTAGAGGTAATGTCTTCTGACAATTAGGTATTTTTTCGCATAGTTTCAAATTTAATCACGAAAACAATATGTTTCTAGGTAAAATTCCGCATCCGACCAAAAAAGCGCGGAGGCAGCATCTACACGTTAGTCATGGACAAAGATGCAGAGGAACCGAAGAACGGGGAGGCGAAGACTGAGGAGCCGGCTAAGGTGGAAGAGGAGGCCAAGCCTGACATCGATGTGGACCTGGCGCTGAGGCAGATCAGGAAGGGGTGGAGTGTGTATGATGCAGGGGATCTCACGATAGGTGACTTGTATCTTATGGTGAGTTAGCTTCTGTATCTTCTCGTCTCTTGATGGTGTCAACTCGTGAAGGCGTAAAAATACGTATTATTTTTTATTTATTTTTTAATAAAAACGTTGCCCCACACTAGGAATTTCTCCTGTGTCGTGGGTGCGTTTACAAACATTTAAAGTCACATACACGAACAGCCTTGATAAAAGCGACCGGTTTCCAAGGCTTCAAATCAGTGAGCTTGGGGGATACCTAGTCCCAATTGTCTAGTAGTGAACGTCGTAAGGCTGAGATAAAGATATCTGTGCTGATTATGCCAAAGTCACAAATACAAATACTTATTGTTCCAGTTCGGATCCCGGTCTAAGCTCGAACTAGACTACTGGTGGGCAGAACCAACCCCACCGTTACCGCAGCCCCAGAAATCTGCCGTCATCATCCCCACGACGCTGCCGTCCGACAAACGCGACAAATCCGACAAAATGTCCGACAAAGGAGCCGACAGTTCTGTCGAAGATGAAAGAGAAAGGGCTAGAGAGAGTGATAATGATATTCTGTCTCCAAAGAACACCTATAGTCAGGATAGTAATGACGGAATGTCGGGGGATGAAAGAAAGAGTATGTACAAGTTTTTATCACTAATATTGTCTGCAGGGTGAAATTTTAATGGTGGTTTTCTCGCAACAAAACGATTCGCTCTCAGACATACTATCGAAATAAAATGTATTTCGTGCTGTATTCCTACGGGCGCTTTCGATTATTGTTTATCAGCTATTTTTTATGCAAAAAAATGTCGATTGTGCTACAAAATCTTTTCGCTGCGGAAAACTTACGAGTCGCCTACTGAGAAACGATTGATGAAACAGGAGTAGCTTAGGACACTGCTAATGTTTGACAGTTCTTAACTAGACGTCGCTTTGCCTGACGTTAGTGAAAACGGGTACTAGGTCGAGATTAATAAACGTATCGTAGCAAATATATTAGCTTAGATATATTACCATCTCTTATCTTGCATTTGTAGTTTAACACAAGCCGTACGAAAGCCACAAGATTAATGCTTAGCCTCTAACGTTATTTGCCATAAAGTTGTTAGTCTAGCTTTAGCTTATTCTAAACATCATCAACTTATCCCAATATATCGGCACAGCCCATCTCCACCATCCATTTAGTCATCTAAATGTTTTCAAACACTAATTCAATGCTTTAATTTTGATTCAATGAGGTATTTGACCCTATCTATACAAATAAATAAAATTGAAGTGTCAGTTTGTACTGTAAAGACCCCTAAGATCCCTATTATAGGGTTGTACACAGTTGTTCACTGGAAAACATCTAAAAGTCAAAGCACACATATCAACTCGGGAAGGGATCGTCACCGGATAAACTTGAGTCGTGCAGTATTCTTTGTATGAAAGTACCTACGGCAATCGTAACGTAATCGCCTCGCCTCGAGACAAGCTCTAGACAGAAGGCAATACGGAGCCGATCCCTTTGCGATTTGATATGTGTGCTTTGACCTTTAGTTGTTCCTTTAAATTGTTATAATACTTAGACAAAACATTGTGATACTCATGGCGATGAACTAGTAGCCTCTAACTTCTAAAGGGTTAATTTTAAGAGAGAATTTTATGAGCTTTAACGGACAATTTTAACTGTGAAAAAGCCTACGCTCAGCAAATTAATACTAACTACAACATTTTTATCATGATGATCTGATCACCTGTTCAATTCATCCTAAGTTGCATCATGCCTGAGGATATCATAACAGTAACAGATTTTTAACCATCACACATTTATTTCCATCTGAAAATCTTGCTGTTTCCATCTGACATAACTGGAAACAAATAACCTCCTTATATTGCAATAATGAATGTATTCATTGATATGTTGTTTATGGTCCTAGGTGAACAGCTAGCGTCACCAGAACACAAGTCCTCGTCAAGTAGTGGGACCCTGAAGTTGGTGAGTAAGCTGATCAACAGACCCCAGGGTCCGCCGCCGCCGGATGGGTTCTCCATGTTGAGTGATAGGTACGTATTGGAACAATTATTAAAATCAATTGAGAGGTGATTTGTGTCTGGTTTTATTACCAGTAATTGACGACACGGTTGGCGCAGTGGCTGAGCGATTGGCTGCAGCGCTGCGTGTTGGTTCGATTCCCGCACGGTACTAATATTTGTATGGCCTACAGGTAGTTGTTCCGGGTCTGGCTGTTTGTATATGTGAGAATGTTCTGAAACGCACCCACGATACAGTAGAGATAATGTGGGGCAACGTTTATAAAAATAGGATACACATTGAATTGTTATTTAAAGTGATCCCTTTAATGTAGCCTACAAAATGTATGGCCTTACTAGACGTTGCTTTGCTTGACGTTAGTGAAAATAGCCAGATTCATGTTCATATACCAAATTTACGAATCCTTCCTAGATTTAGTTTGACGCATGTCCGAGTGTACTTCGAAATGGCTCTTTTGACTGTCGATAGAGAACTATCGTAATACAATAAAGCTGAAGATTTTCTTTCTTTATTTGAATGCGTTTATCTCTCAAACTACTAGTTGGGTGTTGCATTTGATAGCCCAATTCTTGAGGAAGGTAGGCTTTTTAACATCAAGCTACGCCTCTTAGGACCGGGTGAAAACGTGGGGTACCGCTAGTAATAAAATTAAATAATTTATGTAAAATTTATTTGTGCAGCAGGGCATTTGATCCGATCTTTTTTTTTAATGATATGTTGCCCATAATTGGGAATTTCTCCAGTGTCGTGGGTGTGTTTACAAACATTTAAACTCACATACACAAACAGCCGTTTGGTTATCATTTTTTTTCCTAACCTTTTCTTTCATTACGAAAACAGCGTTCTAGTTCTTGATGATGTCTATCTGTTGCAGACTGAAGCGCCTGCTAGCGCTGGTGGGCAACCCGCACGTGAGCGCGGGCGCCGCCAGCGCCGCCAGCGCCGCCAGCGCCGCCAGCGCCGCCAGCGCCGCCAGCGCGCGCTGCGCCTGCGGCCACGTGTGCGCGCTGCACCGGAAGCCCAGCGCCGCGGTACGCACTGTGCACTGTACACACTGTACACACTGACAACCTATGTGGCGCAGCGGGCGAAGGTCCGCCTGCGACGCTGGAGGTTGCGGGTTCGATTCCCGCCTTGGGACAAATGTTTGTACGATCTACAAATATTTGTTCCGGGTGTTCTGGGTATTTGCTATGTATAATAAAAAATATCTATCTATGTAATGTATTGTTTTAAGTATATCAGTCATCTAGTACCCATAACACAAGCTCTGCTTAGCTTGGGGCTAGATGATGCTGTGTGGATTGTCCAGCATTATTTATTTATTAATTTTTTATTTACACTGTGCACACTGCGTCCTACCCCACACCTGTACATTTCTGTGCCAAAAAGCTGCGCGAGCACTTGTCCGCAGCGCATTTTTTTTTTTCAGTTCGTTTTTCGGTTCAGCGGATTTTGTCTCTTTTTCTAAGAATACGTATAGCACTGCGTCCACTATCCGTACCGCACCAACAGAGAGCCGGCCGAACTACAGTAAAACGAGGTGAATAGAAACAAAACTTTGAAGAGCATTTTCGCGTTAGTAAGACATTGTTTATTACTATAAGGACTCTTATTTTTTTTAAGGAATTGAAATGGTTAATTTCAACACCTTGTAAGTAATTAATAATGATGAATCAACGATTAAATCTCATTTAAAGTTTTGTTTCTATTCACCCTGGCTTTTCGATTCACCCCGTTTTACGGTAATAAAAATATTGAACACGTATTTTTTGCTAACTCAAATCAATAAAAAGTGATAATGATATAGCACATCAAAGTTCAGGAGAAGGGGCTTGTGACGTCACTGTTACGTTTAAAGTGTAGCACGGCGTGACGTCACGCGCAAGTTCAACGCCTTATATCGTCGTCATTTTTGGTTTACGTGACAAAAGAAAAAATACGTGTCCAGTATTTTTGAGTAATCCAACTTTCGGACCTATCAGAATTTTTAAAGACACTACCTTATTCCGTTCAATCCGTAGCGTGCCGTGCGTCCGTTATATCCGACGCGGACAAATGAACGCGCACCTTTAGCCAAGTATCGTCCCGGCGCATCCTCTCATATCTGCCTTATTAGTTAGAAGGCAGTTAGAAGATACGGCGGAAACCTTCCGCCGTATCTTCTAACTGCCGTTTTTTCGTTGAACTTTTGTTAGTCGCCTTTTATTTATCCTCTCAGCGTGACCCAACCATCGGTGCATGCTCTTTTTTTTGTCATTACATCTTTTAGACCACAACATTGTTTTATCAGTTTTATCATCGTGATTCCTCAATATAACTGTTCTCCTTCCTCGTTCGTGGCTACAAGCGTGACTGCTTAGCATGAGGTCCTGGGTTCAATTCCCGGGTCGAGTTATGTGTTATTGGAATTTTTCATCAGGAATTTCTCTGCAGCAGCCCGGTGTCCCCGTCTACCACTCATAGCCCATATATGCTAAACATTTATTATATTTTCAAGTCTCTTTTGGCACACTCAAATTGACTTGCACGTCAAGTGTAGGCAAAGTATCAATAGTACTGTGTAGTCCCCGTTAACGAAGGCGTGTGTACCAGAAGCCGCAGCAGCAGCCTCCGCAGTCCGCGCGGCAGGACGACGCCAGCTCCGTGTTCCGCCATCCCACGCCCATCGCGCCGCGCCCGGACGGCGGGGAGGTACGCCACTCCACATCTTTTTTGTACTTGCTATTCTGCCTGAACGTCTGACAACCAGTCTTACCTAAGGGCATCGTGCTACCCAGAAACTGGGTTGTGGAGGTCAGATAGACAGTCGCGAGGTAGAAATATGAAAATATCCGGTTATATTGAAAATAGGCTTTATCATAGATGAGATAGGGCTGTCTAGCTTTAGCAGATGATGATGGTTTCCTGTACGTTCTTGCTTATACAGGATGGCGATATAATCACCTGCAGGACTGAAATGGAAATGAGTATTGACCGCATAGAAAAATCTGTAATGATTTTAAACTTGTACGTACAAAAATTTATAACATTAGTATTTCGCTAAATTAGTATTTTATCTGTAACGCGGACAATATGGTCCGTCTGATTTCTTCGTAGGAAAAACCTTAAGCGGATATCGACCAAACATAATGTAAACAAACTAATAATATTATTAGGTAACTCGTGGACAATAAGACATCCGACTGGCATCATTCAATATTTTTGCGAATTTGTGGGAATGCCTATGCGGGGAGCAAGATAGAGCCAAAAGGAAGCGCACGAGTTCCGCGCGCGCTTGTCTATTGGCGTGAGCGAGCAATGTGAGGGAGAGCGGGGAGCGCGCGGGTGACCGCATGTCTTTGGGGTGGTTTTCACCTAGATACGTAGTAGCAGTACCATATGATCGGATGCATTAGACAATGAAATCGGTATATTTATGAAAAAAAAGGTCCTGTTTTTTTATTGATTCGGGTAGGGTATCGTGGGTTGATTCACATCCTTAAATCCTGCAGGTGATTAAATCGCCATCCTGCAGGAATTTAGGCTAGGAAGGAAGTTAGTCTGTCATTCCGAAGCGTACTACCCTACAGACTAACTTCATCCTTTTGGCTGTCTGACTAGTTAACCATTCGACGATTTGCAGGTAAAGAAAACTGAGATGCAGTTCGAAGGCTTACCTCGCTGGCGCCGCGGACGGCCGCGCGTGGCCGACCGCAGGGTCGTGGTGCAGCGGCTCCTGCCACTACTGCCCAAGCTGTCGCCACATAGTAAGTATACTTACCTCGCTGGTGCAGCGGCTCCTGCCACTACTGCCCAAGCTGTCGCCACATAGTAAGTATACTTACCTCGCTGGTGCAGCGGCTCCTGCCACTGCTGCCCAAGCTGTCGCCACATAGTAAGTATACTTACCTCGCTGGTGCAGCGGCTCCTGCCACTACTGCCCAAGCTGTCGCCACATAGTAAGTATACTTACCTCGCTGGTGCAGCGGCTCCTTCCACTGCTGCCCAAGCTGTCGCCACATAGTAAGTATACTTACCTCGCTGGTGCAGCGGCTCCTGCCACTGCTGCCCAAGCTGTCGCCACATAGTAAGTATACTTACCTCGCTGGTGCAGCGGCTCCTGCCACTGCTGCCCAAGCTGTCGCCACATAGTAAGTATACTTACCTCGCTGGTGCAGCGGCTCCTGCCACTGCTGCCCAAGCTGTCGCCACATAGTAAGTATACTTACCTCGCTGGTGCAGCGGCTCCTGCCACTGCTGCCCAAGCTGTCGCCACATAGTAAGTATACTTACCTCGCTGGTGCAGCGGCTCCTGCCACTGCTGCCCAAGCTGTCGCCACATAGTAAGTATACTTACCTCGCTGGTGCAGCGGCTCCTGCCACTGCTGCCCAAGCTGTCGCCACATAGTAAGTATACTTACCTCGCTGGTGCAGCGGCTCCTGCCACTGCTGCCCAAGCTGTCGCCACATAGTAAGTATACTTACCTCGCTGGTGCAGCGGCTCCTGCCACTGCTGCCCAAGCTGTCGCCACATAGTAAGTATACTTACCTCGCTGGTGCAGCGGCTCCTGCCACTGCTGCCCAAGCTGTCGCCACATAGTAAGTATACTTACCTCGCTGGTGCAGCGGCTCCTGCCACTGCTGCCCAAGCTGTCGCCACATAGTAAGTATACTTACCTCGCTGGTGCAGCGGCTCCTGCCACTGCTGCCCAAGCTGTCGCCACATAGTAAGTATACTTACCTCGCTGGTGCAGCGGCTCCTGCCACTGCTGCCCAAGCTGTCGCCACATAGTAAGTATACTTACCTCGCTGGTGCAGCGGCTCCTGCCACTGCTGCCCAAGCTGTCGCCACATAGTAAGTATACTTACCTCGCTGGTGCAGCGGCTCCTGCCACTGCTGCCCAAGCTGTCGCCACATAGTAAGTATACTTACCTCGCTGGTGCAGCGGCTCCTGCCACTGCTGCCCAAGCTGTCGCCACATAGTAAGTATACTTACCTCGCTGGTGCAGCGGCTCCTGCCACTGCTGCCCAAGCTGTCGCCACATAGTAAGTATACTTACCTCGCTGGTGCAGCGGCTCCTGCCACTGCTGCCCAAGCTGTCGCCACATAGTAAGTATACTTACCTCGCTGGTGCAGCGGCTCCTGCCACTGCTGCCCAAGCTGTCGCCACATAGTAAGTATACTTACCTCGCTGGTGCAGCGGCTCCTGCCACTGCTGCCCAAGCTGTCGCCACATAGTAAGTATACTTACCTCGCTGGTGCAGCGGCTCCTGCCACTGCTGCCCAAGCTGTCGCCACATAGTAAGTATACTTACCTCGCTGGTGCAGCGGCTCCTGCCACTGCTGCCCAAGCTGTCGCCACATAGTAAGTATACTTACCTCGCTGGTGCAGCGGCTCCTGCCACTGCTGCCCAAGCTGTCGCCACATAGTAAGTATACTTACCTCGCTGGTGCAGCAGCTCCTGCCACTGCTGCCCAAGCTGTCGCCACATAGTAAGTATACTTACCTCGCTGGTGCAGCGGCTCCTGCCACTGCTGCCCAAGCTGTCGCCACATAGTAAGTATACTTACCTCGCTGGTGCAGCGGCTCCTGCCACTGCTGCCCAAGCTGTCGCCACATAGTAAGTATACTTACCTCGCTGGTGCAGCGGCTCCTGCCACTGCTGCCCAAGCTGTCGCCACATAGTAAGTATACTTACCTCGCTGGTGCAGCGGCTCCTGCCACTGCTGCCCAAGCTGTCGCCACATAGTAAGTATACATAGAAGGGTAACTGCACCAAAGGTTCATTTTCGTACACTCCGTTCGCGCTGGGGAGGTTTGCATGGCACATGTCCAAATCCAAATTGTTGTTGTTCTATGTTATTACTGTTTAACTACTAAGACTGCACTGTGTTCCATATTTTAAAGATATTGTTTTGTCCACAACAGCTCTGCTACCAATGAAAGCGATGCCCACGTCTCCGCCGCCTCCACCCAGAATATTGCCCAAGCCAGCACCGCCTTCTTCCGCAGAGTAAGTTAATTCATCCAAAATACTACTTTAATACTGCATTAATCACCACGCTTGCTCAAGACGGGTTGACGATTTCAGACTTATATTAACGACAAGTCCAGGTTTTCTCACGATGTTTTCCTTCAACAATGCCAGTAATGTTCAAGATAAACTTAGAAAGTACATATGAATTGAAAAAGTCAAATTGGTACTTGCCTAGGTTTGAACTCGTGCACAAGTGGGGAGGCCTAAACCACTGGCTCATCATGACTAACTAGGATGTGATATACGTACCCTACCAACACATAACACACTATATTGAAGGTATCCAATATAGTGTACAATGTATTGGTTGGGTTTTGAGGATTTTGTCTTTTGGGCCTGATGTGAAAACCCACACTTATATAAATAATTTTTCATTAAGGGCAGATGGAATATCGCCGCTCTATCAATCAGCTAAATCGCCACCATTGTGTATTTTTATCGCGTGGGGGTACGCGATAAAAATAATACAGAAAAACTGGCGTACCTACTTTGAGAATCCCTGCCCTAAATTCACGCGCATTGATAGAATGTCAACATAAATGTTCTGAACACCTATTTCTGTTTCGCAATTCCAGCAGTCTGTCGATCGTGTACGTGCTGAGCGAGTCCAACGGGCAGTTCTTCTTCCACGACGGCGAGCGCCGCATCCCCATCACGCAGGCGGCGCTGCACCAACCTATGGTTATAAGTAAGTGCACTAACAATATTTCCTGACAATCAAATTTGTTGAATTAATAAAGAAAAGCAGTCACGGGGGCTGCTGACAGAAGTGAAATCTTGAAACTTTGGAACAACTGTCAGTCTGGCGCAAGACGTCACTTTATCATGTCGGTAACGCGAACCCATAAGTTTTGCCCTTAACAAAAATCGATTAACGCAGCTAAAGTAGATTTTAATTCAATAATACCAGGAGAAAGACCTCTCATGGAGGTTGAAATAAATTTCCGTCGTAACAATACCCTTTCAATTTTCCTAACCTACCAAGTATATTTGTTGTCACCAGAAGACGAGTTCCCCTCGGAGGCCGCGCCGGCCTGCGCGCCCCTCGCGCCCCCCTGCGCGCCCCCCGCGCCCCCGCTCGCGCCCCCCGCGCCCCCGCTCGCGCCCCCCGCGCCCCCGCTCGCGCCCCCCAACGGCACGGACATCAAGCTGGAAGCCAACTCGTGTTCCCGCAGCAACAGCCAGGCCGCGGCCGAGCGGGACGAACACAAGGACGGCGAGGTCTCGGATATGCCGCGTAAGTAATGCAGCTTCACTTTTTGAGGGACAATTTGTGATAAAAACATCGTAAAAAAAATCTGTACTTAAACGGGTGCAAACGCTATAATTATGATAACTGGGCACAGCGGACTTCCTGGTGTCGGAGTCCATGTCCCTGTCGCCGTCGCGCCTGCTGCACGACGCGGACGGCTGGCTGGACGCCGCCGGACACGACTTCTCGCTCAGCAGCTTCCTCGGACACCTGGACGGCCGGCCTGCTGTGAGTACACTACACCTGTGCTCGACAGAACAACTCCTAAATGGATAGGTTTCATTATCTTAACTTACAGTATAGATAAAGTGGTTTGCAATTAAATAGAGGTATATTTATTTCTGTAAGTTCGTTTTAACAGTTTTAGGCTTTATAAAAATAAAATAAATAAATAAAAATCAGATAAGACACCAGTCTCCCACAATATTTAAATTGTCTGACTCTAATACCCTGTAATATGTTTTATATTGTAATATTGTAGTGAGAAAATAAATATTTATTATTATAGACAAGGTCGAAGTTACCAAGCTGATTACTCTAAGAAGAAATATCGAAAAAAAATTGGAAAATCCAAAAGTGCACGTCTCAACGCTCATTTTATGACAAAAATGACTTGATTGAATTAGACGGTAATTTTCAATAGGCTATTACTCAGAATGATACTGAAGCGGATGAAAAAAAAAATGACTCAAAAAGTGAAGTTTTTTGGGCGATATCGTGACCACATACATCATCCGAACATACAGACAACCCGACGTCCACTGAAATAGTTTTTCAAAACGGTTTTTTATTTACTATCTAGCAAAAATAGTGTTTTTTAAAGTATCTACTGTCATAAAAAAGTGTTATTGTTGATATTTGTCAACTCATTTAATACTCAAAGTCCAAAAGGATCGGATAAAAGCAATTTAAGCCGAGATAATTGCTTGACCTTGAGAGAGTGAGAGTAAAGCACAACTCACGCTTCGCGTTGAGACGTGCAAAATGCCTCAGAGGCCACAGTCTGTTTTAAAGTGCAGACATATTGTATAAAGTAATGTCTGATAATTTAATTAAAAAATCCCTTCACTGACAGGAAGCTCAAAGCACTGAGTACAGAGATGCCAGGGCAGCCTCTGCTAGAGACGGCGTTATTGTTAACACTTCTCATACAAACTGTTGCGTTTGGATTATCCATACAAATGGACAGTACGAAACAGTTCTAACTATCATATTATAATATTACTAATGGCGTGTATACTCAATTGTGTGCTCTGTGGCGTATCGTATGCACCAGTCCTGAGTGACATATAATTTTATAGTTCAGTTTGATATGGTACTACGCACATAATATTGTATCCTATGTCTATCTGTATCTTTCCACACGTAGCTTTTCGTAAACGAAGGTCAGACCTGAAAGGAAAGCTTATCTATTTGTTACCAAATCTGTTGTTTTCAACATGAGATTTCACAACGGGTTCACCAGAAAAAATCTTTAGAATTATCGACCAAATATTATAGTGTACTGTAGTTTTAGGAACTTTACTTTCTTTACCATAATATAAATGTCTTTCTTCTCAGGTGGATTCCCACCTGCAATCCCTGATGGCGGAGTCCAGCGTGGACTACGTGGCCAAGTTCGCAGACCTGGCCGCAGAAGTGACGGACGAGCCGGACCCTCACGCTGCGACCGACGAACATACATAAAAATAGGAAATATAAACTTTAACTTCATGTCAATTAAGTTCGATTTTGAAAATGACAAAAATGAGTTGTAACAGTTTTAAAATTATTAAGGTGCAGTGAACATTAAACTTTTTGCAGTTTAAAATAAGATTTATATTTGCGCGCACACCCACACAAACGCAAGGTTCACGTCTCGGGTGGGATGCACATCCACCTTCCATATCAATTTAAATTTAAAAGACAATTTTAATGTTGTTCATTATTGTAAAACAAACTGTTTTCTCTTTACCTTGTTAGTATGATACAAGATTGTGTTGTTAAATTGTGTGTTACTTTATATTAACTGTGATTGTTGTTATAAATGTTAGTAGATGAAATTCGACATTTGTTAAATATGCATGTTAGATTTAAGCGAAAATGGATTTATGGCTGATTTTTCAACGGTCAACTATCACCAACACAATGTCAAAATTCATCCACATTACATTTTATCTGACAAATATTTTTCCTTGTATATAAGTCATATGACTGTTGAAAAATCAGCCCTTAGTTTGATGAATATAAATTATAAAAAATATAATAATCGTTTTACTTTTTCCTCTCAATCGGCTCTACCGGAAAAGAGAAAAGTTATGTTAAGAGAAAATTCTCCTGAATTAAAAGCGGTGACGTAGAGAGGTCATGGTGAAATGAGAAAGAGTTATACCATTTGCAGTGACAGCAAAGGCCGCCTATAAACGTATCACATCAAAAATCGACTATAATGAACGTTAAAAAAAAAATCTTTTTGACCGCGTCCAGATTGCGACATGTAAATTTGCTGCCCTGAAGTAGGCGCTAATGACTCGCATTTATCAATATGTAAACTAATAAAATGGCAGCGCGCTATAATAATAAATCATTTATTCAGATAACCAAGATCCGTTGTTAGTAATTATAGCTATGCCATGCGCAATTCAATTAACTTAATGATTATCGCCGCGAATTCTGCTTTACCTATGTCTTCTACCGAATGAAAACGGGTGTCACGAAGTGGTAATTTGAGTTTAAGAAAAAGGAAGAAGTCAGCTAGAGCCATATGCGGAGAATAAGGTGATTGCTCGCTAATTGTTGAGTGTGAGGCAGAGTAGGCGCCACTCCGAAGCTTGTTGACTAGTTTGCATGTCATACTCGTAAAACCACTCCCGTCACCAGTAACAATGTGTTTCATGAGTGTTGGTTCGGAATTGACTCGTTCTAGCATGTCCTCTGCGACTCTTATGCGATTGAGATTTTGGAGACAATTCAGGTCTTTTGGGACTATCCGAGCGGCAACATGTTTTATATATTATACCCAAGCGATTATTTAAAACGGTACGGATCGACTTGTGAGACAGAAAGTTCGGCGGCTATCTCTCCAATTTGAATGACGATTTACAGTCACTATTTCCTTCACTTTTGAGGTTTAAGATCATTTATTCTCATAAGAATTACACTATTCACTTGTAACATGACAATATTAAAACTAAATACTTAAAAGATCAATAAAGTTGGGGTACTAAAAAAATTAGGCATCGATTATGTTTTGCAGGTAGATTACAAAAACATTGTGGACAAAATGTTCGTTCGGTACATGTTAACAAGTATCCGTGTGACACAGATAAACGGTAACTGGATGTAGCTCGACATTATTGTAGGGAATGTGATATTTTATACTATAAATTGTTTATGATCATGCAATACACACTAGATATACGGTAAAGGTAACTAAAAACAGCACTGTATTTAATCTAAATAACAGATGTAACTCAAGCTCCGCGCCAAAATGGAAAACAGTTGTGCCAATCTAAAAACAACAAAAAAAAAAACAAATAGGAATTTGGAACGATATAAACAAATCTTCCATTCCCAATACTTTTTTGACTGAATGTAAACCGATGCTCATAACTAGCACGATAGAAATTCGATTTCCGCGCACGCTTACTGCAGCGCGGGTGGAAGCGGGCGAGTTCTGAGCACACCTGAACAGGCTGTTTTAAGAGCCTGCTAATATCGATAAGTTGTTCCATCGGTTGTGTTGCCTGTTGTTATCAGATTAAAATCTGGTAATAGCATCCTGAAGAATTAACAGAACTTTTCAAATATTATAGCAATTAGGGTATTTTTATCGAATAAAATATAAGTTATTTATAATGAGGAAAAAAAACATAACAATAAGCACGCTTTTTAGCATATTTCTTTACCTTATTGATTGTCGCTGAGATGAGATTGCGACTCTGAATTTCAATGTTTTTAATTATATGAATTGGCCTTAATATTATTGTCGCCTGACTAAGCAGAATATTCTATATTTTATCTATGGTTTACCTGCCAACGGGAATGTTTACGTTGCGAGGTTATGTTCGAATATTATTTTTCCAAATCCAATAGGTACTTATCAGTATCACCGTAAAACATATCCGGATGTGTTTGCCTAACTTAAAGTTAGTTAATTAATTTTAATGACGTGAACCTACCTTGTGTAGGTGCCTAAAACAATTGTTTTGACAATGTTTCTACAATGGTTCATGTAAGTTTTTGTTTTTAAATAATTTATCATGTTTTCCATGTTAATTAGCTTTTTTTCAACGTTTTATGATACCATTAATTAGGTATTTATTATTTTGTCATAGTTTTACTGATACAATTATTTTCTGCCACGTTTGTAAGATTGAAATGACGATAAGATCTTTTGTGACTAATATTTAAAAACAATAATATGATTTAATTACTCTGCTTGACTACGCTAGTATTTCCTGTTCTGCACATTCATAATAGTATACCTAGTACTCTTATCACGGTCCTGTTTGACCAAAAATACGTACAAAAACATAATATCGTAAACCCAAAATAAATCAATACAACATTATCATATGTATTTCTTTCTAGCTTGCTGGTGATCCTGCCCCTGACATTCATAGGATTCCTCCTATTCATACCGTTCGTGCTGATACCGTGTGCGTTTATCTTTGCGTCATGGTTCATGAGAATAAAGGAACGCAAGTTGACAAGACGTAAAAGGGACGGGGCCAATGTGGCTTTCTTCCATCCTTACTGCAATGCTGGAGGAGGTGGGGAGAGAGTACTGTGGGTGGCTATCAGAGCTGTACTCACCAGGTTTGTTGTTAATCACTAAAATTCCGTGTGAACCACATCAGTTTTTAAGAGTTTACGAAGACGGAAAAAATTGCTTTTGCTGCACTTGACAGGTTAAACCATTACTTGTACTAGTTGTACTATTGGGCGTTTTGGGTGAATGTATTATACAAATTTTGACATTATAAAAGCGCTGATTCTGAGTCTAATTTAAATGGTCAATGGTAGGCTGATATTATTATTATATTGCAATCAGTAATCCAAAGCACCCAATATTGTTAAAATCAATATTGTATACTTATGTTCCACATCAAGACTACACAAAATAACCAGTCATCTATTCCCCAGGTATCCAGACTCGAACATCCATATATACACGGTAGAGACCGCAGCACCAAAGACGATAATAGACCGGGCTCAGAACCAGTTCAATGTGAATGTAGACAGAAGTAAGATCAACTTTGTAAGGCTGAAAATGCGGATAGTAATAGAGGCAAAGTCTTATCCTTACTTCACCCTGCTGCTACAGAGTCTGGGGTCCATGGTACTGGGGCTTGAGGCTTTCATGATGCTGAATCCTGGTGAGTAATCACTGTTTGTTTATCGTATATGTTGGTTTACCATAACATAACATCACGCCTATATTCCTCGAGAGGTTGGGCAGAGGTGCAACTATTGTATTACCCACATTTTGCCAGTTATGTTTTAAGTCCCATGTAATACGCGGCGAGCCTATTGCCATCAACTGCACACAAATCCAGAATTTGGGCTGCTAATTAGAAAATTTATATTGGAAAAACTCGGTAACACTTGCCCAACTTGGAAATCGAACCCCTCACGATCAGCAGTCGTGCTTGGGGCTACTAGAGGCGAGGCGGATTGGTTTACCTTCTTCTGGTCTGATACAATTTATGTTCAGGGGTATCTCGAGGATAAATGTTGTTCGGTATGAGCGGAATAAAAGCCTAATATGTTTAGTGATTGCCTCTAGTCGGGGTTGTTCAACAAATATGTATCCTGAATGTGCCGAATTAACAAATGTATAGCACGTCTAGCTAGCTTTTTTGATGAAAAGGAAAACCGTTAGATTCGGCAAATTAATATCAGAAGTCAATTTATATACACGAAATGAATAACGTAAAATTACATGCACACAAAACGCTCAGCACATTTCACACCTCTCATTCTTGTTATACCTTTTGGTTCCCGGAAGGTCCTCTTATCAACCAGGGTTTCACGTTTTTGGAAATCTATTTATTTATGCTTGTAGTGTGCTGCAGATTCGTTCGGCAAATTTGTCGTTTATTTCTATAATAAATAAATAAATAAATAATGCTGGACAATCCACACAGCATCATCTAGCCCCAAGCTAAGCAGAGCTTGTGTTATGGGTATACTTAATACAATATATTACACAGATAGATATTTTTATTATACATAGCAAATACCCAGAACACCCAGAGCAAATCTTTGTAGATCGTACAAACATTTTTCCCAGGGCGGGAATCGAACCCGCAACCTCCTGCGTCGCAGGCGGACCATCGTCCGCCGCGCCACATTGGTCGTCAAAATAATCTAAATCTACCTATAATATTTGTCGACCGATGTGGCGCGGAGGGTGTAGGTCCTACTGCGACGCAGGAGGTTGCGGGTTCGATTTCCGCCTTGAAATGTTTGTACGATCTACAAAGATTTTTTCCGGGTGTTTTGGGTATTTGCTATGTATAATAAAAATATCTATCTGTGTAATTATATTGTATTAAGTATATCAGTCATCTAGTACCCATAACACAAGCTCTGCTTAGCTTGGGGCTAGATGATGCTGTGTGGATTGTCCAGCATTATTTATTTATTTAGTGAAAAAAATAATGACCCGTCACGTCATGGAACTCCTGGCAGATGTGAAACATCGAAATTAAGTTTCCAAATAATATCAAAATTTATTTATAAAAAAACTAATTTCAACATTTCAATTCGTTTCTTGGCGACGCGTCGCCACGGCATGTGTCGCCATGCCAACAATCGGTTTTAGCCGCGGCTATAGATGTGTGACATCAAAAATGTATTCTCTATTCGGAGAACAATTTAATTGTAATTGATCTTCCCTTATTCTACTAAACAACTTTACGTAATTATGCTATCTCCAGACGTATACATAGACACGACGGGGTTTGCGTTCACGTACCCCATCTTCCGCTACCTGGCGCAGTGCCCGGTGGGCTGCTACGTGCACTACCCGACCATCACGAGCGCCATGATGCGACGCGTCAAGCACCGCATCGTGTCCTACAATAACCAAAGCTCGATCGCCCGCAACCCGCTGTTCACGTGGCTGAAGTTGTTGTACTACAACATATTTGGATGGGTGAGATTATCAAAATATAATATATGGTATTGTAAAGTTGAATTTCTTTTTGTTTAACCGCGCTAATCTCACAGACACCCTTCGAACAACACGGAGCTGTTGCTTCAGTTCAATAGATTTAGGATGTCGATTTCGCAAAGAAACTGTTGCAAAAATCGGTCGTCTCGCTCAGATGTGGCCCGATTCCTACCAGATCTTAGCGTAGATACACCAGTTCCCGATAGCGTTTGTACATTCTAAAAACAGACGAGTGGCTTAGATGTAGTCTTGCAGCCACAATTCGTTGACTAAGACCAGAATGTAGCAACACTATTCGGCGTCTTCTGCCGGCCAAGTATCCATGTGTGGTGAAAAAATAATCTTATTAACATAGGTATATCACAGAGCTCAATAATCTTATTACAAAGAGCAAGTTTTATTTTGTGTTTACTACACATCAATTAACTGGACTCCGATTAAACGCGTTGCCTCTATCTAATGTGCCATTGCATTAGTGTTTAGATTGTTTTGATGAGAAGTGTATATTGACCATGTCGGTCGGAGGACCGATAGCTGTTGGAACAGACGGTTCCACGAATGCAGACCGCTAAACTAAGGCAATGGAACTGACTGGATGTATAAAGAGGGAAAGTTAAGTGTTATGAGCAGCTTGGGTGAGACTTATCTCCATCAATGGGTAATAGGTTGATCTTAAATCAGCAGTACATTCTCATCACTAAAATAACATTCTTAACAGAGATGTTTGGTTAAACTCAAGTAGATTTATAATTCGTGGTTGTACTACCAGATATACGGCGTGATGGGTCGCTGCGCTCACGTGGTGATGGCGAACGGCACGTGGACAGAGGACCACATTAACGAGCTATGGCGCGTGCCGCACAATACCTTCAAGGTGTACCCGCCATGTGAGGTAAGCAGAACAGCTAAATAACAAACACACATTCAATGCCTTTCTGCCCAAACGTCACTGATCAAAGCTCCCCCACTTCTATCATAATCACAGATGTACTAAGTGCAAAGGAAAACTTAAAAATTATAGTTTAAAAAAACACGCTTTTATAGAAAATCCAACTTAAAAATAGAAAATAAAATTTAATAAATTTGTATTAAGAAAAGTGTAAATTAGAAAAAAATGTATATTAATGGAAAAAAAGCGTGGGGTATATTGGGCAGCCACAATTCACCAGTTATATTTAAGTCTTATGAAATAGGGGTTGAGCCTATTGCCATCAACCGGGCACACATCCCGACTCTGGGCTGTTAGTGATAAATTTGTTATGAAAATTTCCAATTAACATATTGCTTGACCTGGGACCTCATTCTTAGTAATTAGACCAACGAGGAGAGTATATCATCCGTAAGCAACTAATAAAAAGTGTAGAATTAACTTTGATTGTATAATAAAGGCAGTGTATTGTTGTCATTGCACAATACCTATTTTCCCGCCTATATGATGTCTGAAATGTAACGGAATAAAATCTTGTCCAAGATGCCTAAATTCAGAATTAAAACAACAACTAAATCATCATCCTCCTGTCCTTACCCCAATTTATTTGAGGTCGGCGCAGCATGGCTCTTTCGTCCACACATCTTTATTTGCCGTCATCTCAAAAGTCACCTCCTATCTAGCCATATCATCTTTCACACAATCCATCCATCTTTTCCTTGGTCTCCCTCTACTCTTGTAACCGTGCAAATTCATATTCAAAACTTTCCTCGTTCCATCGCAGCAAATGCAGAACAACGTTTCAACAAAGTTTCAATAAACAATTTCGCGACGTGTTTACTCCGAGGCTATCAGCATATCCTGATCGTTGCGAGTCCACCTGGAGTGTGTGTGTCCATACTAATGAGTACTGGTAATTTCCTCAACTACATAGTCCTGTTTGACTTCTGTTGCAGGTATCAGAACTGAAACAGCTCCGCTCACTGGTAAAAGACTCTGACCCTATCCGCATCCTGTCGGTGGCTCAGTTCAGGCCGGAAAAGGATCACCCGCTTATGTTGCAAGCTATGTACGAGCTCCGGAACTTGCTGGTCAAGAACGAGATGCTGTGGAATAAGGTATGCACTTGAAGTGCGACAATCGCCCTTACTGCTACTAGTACATAAAGGCGCTGCACATGCCAAGTTACGATGGATGAGATATTTTTGTATAACTTACACATACATAACATCACGCCTATATTCTCCGAAGGTATGGGCAGAGGTGTACCTCGAGTACACCTACATTTCACTGGTTATGTTTTAACTCCCATGTACTAGGGGGTGTGCCTATTATCATCAAAAGGGCACATATCCAGACTCCGGGCTGCTACTAAGAATTTCTTAATGAAAATTCCCAACAACACATTAACGTTTTTCGTCCGTTTTTCCTGATTTCTACGTTTTTTATTAAGTTTTGAATTGAAATTGTAAGAGAATTAAAACTTATTTTTGGAGTCAGTAAAATCAATACTCATCATCATACCGACTACGGAACCCTTCCTTGTACAACTAGGCCGGCTTATATATTCTCATCTCATTCCGTGATTTCAGATCAAACTAGTCCTAGTAGGATCGTGCCGCAACGCCGAGGACGAGGAGCGCGTGCAGAACCTGAAGGACCTCGCCAAGCACCTGTCGCTGGAGGACAGCGTGCAGTTCGAGGTCAACGCGCCCTACGCGCGCCTGCTGCAGCTGTACCAGACCAGCACCCTGGCCTTGCATGCCATGTGGAACGAGCACTTTGGCATCAGTTAGTACAAAACTTAATTATCTTTGTTTATTTAAAAAATCCTTACAGGTGGGTTTACAATTTGATAACGGGGCCTTAACATTATCTTTTTGGGGGTTTGAGGAACAGGGTGTAAAGTTCCTCATATAGAAAAGGGAGGATCCTCCGACCAGACGAGTGTTGTGTGACGGTTGTTGTCGGGCTCCTATATATATACTCAGTCGCGTGGATAACTTTAATATCGCGATGTAGGACACGTTGATTTAGTTCTTATGTGGCGAGATAGATGTCGCTACATCTTATTGCAAGTTGAATAAAAAGAAATCACACTACAACAAAAACTATGTAGGTAACCTACATATAACACACAGAATATACAAGATGCAACATACAACAAACAACCATATAATACAACATAAAGTAATTAATCTATTTTATAACACAAAAAGTATAATTATAATTTTGCGAATTAACTCAAATGTAATGTAAATATATTATTGTTGACGAGACTTATTGGCGTCCGATTCTTGTCGAGGAGATTATGTAGCCTAAGTGAGGTTATGTGAGGGTTTTTGTTATCGCTCAAAGCAGGCATTTAATCATTTGCATGATATCTCGCCGGAATTGTAAGTGAATACATCGTCTAAGAAAGAACCAAAGGCGTCTTTTCTGGCCCAATTATTATTTCCTAGCTTTAAACGTGGCTGAACGTGTGGAGAATGATCGTCATGCTTTACGGTGTGATGTACAGTGTGTATTCGTTTTTAGCTGTAGCATCCAGATTGTCCAGTATGTTTTTCAAAGTGTCGTTCGTACGTTGTGGCCCTATAGGCGTGGTGGAGTGCATGGCGGCGGGGCTGGTGACGGTGGCGCACCGCTCGGGCGGGCCGCTGGCCGACATCGTGCGGCCGGCGCCGCGCTGCGGGTTCCTGGCGGCCGAGCCGGCGGACTACGCGCGCGCCGTGCTGGAGGTGCTGGCGCTGGCGCCCGACCAGCGCAGGCGCATCGTGGACGCCGCCAGGTGAGGTGACACTACACAGTACACACCCACTGTCGCATGCTAGCATTTATTACAGTTCTAATAGGTCACAGTTATTATATGAAGGCACCTGAGCCATTGGCGATACGTGTTGCGGGTTCAATGGGATCACATTACATTCATGTACTCCTGGGCATGTTACAATTGTTATTTTAAATCTTTAAGATACAAACTCTCATAACCCGAACTCTCCGAACCGCAAATTCGTTATAAACATACGCTACTTAAGATCAAACATATCTCCCATAAGATACAGTATTGTGGTTTAAAAGAAGATAGTGACAACAATTGATATATTTATAAGGCAGATGTGAGTGGAAACGCCGGGAAGGGACGCCCTAGAAAGACTTACACTGACCTTATTGATGATGTTCTTCAGAAAGGTCAAGTGTGTACTACTCGCAACCGCCGCGTGTATGACCAGATGTATGAACGTAAACGAAGCAAAAGGAGTATGTAAAAATCGTAGCAGGTGGCGTTCTATAGTTTTTGCCTACCCCCAATTGAAAGAGCGTAAGTTTATGTATGTATATCTGTTCTACAAACGAAACTAAACACCTTTCTTTTATTCGCAGGGCCTCCGTCGACCGTTTCTCCGAAAAGGAGTTCGAGAAATCATTCCTTAGAGCTGCGGAACCACTCATGCGATTAGATTAGTGACACAAGTGCTTTTATCCTTCTGTACATTGTTTCCATTAGTTATAAGCATAATAAAGTTAAACCAAAGCTTTGTCTGTGTTTTTTCCAACATCTTGGGAATTTGTTGAAAGTTAGTAGGTACATAATGTTTGTCTGTATAAAGATTTATGTGTAAGTATAGATTAAACACTAATGCCTGTTTTCACTAACACTAGAAGGCACCTTAGAGTAATGCCTAATTAAAAGACACTGTTTTTGCACCGGGCAACAATATGTATGCTTTACTTTTGTTACCTACCATGTACAAAACGTTTATGGAAACGGGCATCAACTCTTCTGTACTATGGGGCAATTTTCGGATTCCTCTGATAGAAAAAGATTTTTCTATCATAATAAATTATGGGAGAATTAACATGGAACATTGGATGGAACAAAGGGATACGTCGTTTCTCACAATATTAATGAAGAAAGAAGGGTATTCATTTTTGTTGGAAAATATGTCAAATTAAAATACTTCATATCCGAAAATTTTGTAAAAATCATATAATTATTTTAACATAAAGATAAATTTTATATAGTTATTATGTGTACAAAGTAATGCTTAAATTAACATCGGAATGATATGTGTGTCTATGTGTGACCCACTCTGTCTCGGGGAATCAGCCTCAGTTCTGACCCGTGCTTCAGGAACACATTGCCTGGAACAAAGGAACAAGAGTCAGAATTAAAATGTAGTTTGTAAATATATCCTATTAATATTGTACAGAGTCCAGCGCATCAAGCTATCCCGAACTGTCAAATTTTCCCAATTCAACATGAACCTTGTCCTTTTGCAATAAAGTTGAAAAATTATCGAAGAAATTTGACAGATTAGGGTTGCTTGATGTGCTGGCCTCTGTACATAGCCTTTACCCACGTCTTCATCCGCGTGAATGGCGAATGCAGACGAAGTCGCGGATTAACTATCCTACATCCTTCATTGTGATAATTTTAATTTGTAATATTAGACAAGGAAAATAAATAGTTGGATAATGTAAATGATTGTTAAATATTATAAATTTGTTGTTTAACGGTGACTGATATAAGTGTTAAATTTAACATTCAATGATTCAATATTAATTAAATCAAAATCAATAGTACCTAAGATATTTTCGCGCCATGAGAAATGGCGGACATGTCGTGAGCCTATTTAATAATGTTGCATGCTTGTAATATTTTAATTCCTGTACGGTATGTATACACATATTAGAGCAAACAAATGTCTTATAATCTTGGGGGGCTTGTGACGTCACACCGTGCTAAACTTTTAACGAAAAGTGTAGCACGGCGTGACGTCACGCGCAGTTACAACGCACTATACCGTCGTCATTTTTGGTTTACGTGACAAAAGAAAAAATACGTGTCCAGTATTTTTGAGTAATCCAACTTTCGGACCAATCAGATTTTTTAAGGACACTGCCCTATTATGTGGTAAACTCTGTGTTTACCGCATAATATTAAACAGCAATGCATAATATTAAAGAGCAAAATAAAATTAATCTAAAAAAGACACAAACAGCACAGGAATGCTGGTTGCATTCCATATCAAAAATTGGACTGGTATTGTTGATGCAACTCAGACGGGTTTGACTCGAATAATGCACTAGCTGCAGGTAACCTACTCACCTTAAATGCTAGTCAGACTAAATACGTAGCATTTAAAACATCTTTCATCATCAAATCCTGGACCCAGTTGGTTGCTCCAGACACAATAGTAAAACGAAAATTATGAAGTGGCTATCAGCTCAGGACTATGCCAAGACTGAAGCTCTGAATCCTCTGATATAAATCTCTTGCGTTAACTCACCCACCCACAACATATCCTACACATAAACATGCACAAGCACACCATCACAGACATAAAATCATAGATCCCACGAGACGTGGACACAGCGACATCCGAATGTGGGGTCTATAGTCACTCAATTGCATACAAAATTTGTTTTACAATCTACTATTAAAAATAAATAAAATAAAATAATCTTTAATTCGGATAAGCAACATCCATATGGGTTAGTGAAAACAAAAAGATAACTTATAATTATTATTATTGGTGCTTTTAGATTTATATTTGTGCTTAGATTTATTATGTTTGTACAATTATTCTTAATAAATTATATTCTAGTTCTATTCTTGTTACTCTTTCGCGCAAAAACTACTGTAAGGTGTTTGGTGAAACATAACATCACGCCTGTATTCCCGACGGTACGTGCAGAGCCACAATTCGCCAGTTATAGGATTTTAAGTCCAATGTAATAGGGGGCGAGCCTATTGCCATCAACCGGGCACAAATCCAGACTCCGGGCCTAATGGGAAAATTCCAACTGGAAAACTCAGTAGCACTTTGGGGATCCAACCCAAGACCTCACGCTCAGCAGTCACCCTTGAGACCACTAGACTTATACTTCAGAATATTTTTTTTTTTTTTTTTGGAATGGGCATCTTGCAGTTTATCCTTTTTTTTTTTGGGGGGCTTAATTAAAATTAAGGCCTCCAGCCAGGCGTAAAAACTAAGCGACCGATCGCTAAGGGCACCACCTGCGGGGTACGAACCTCGGCTTAGGACGTCGCTGAAGAGGACAGCAAGGGACAGGCTGGATCAAATAGATATATGATTTAGGGACATTTTAATCATTTACCGGCTCAGCTTCGCGGGCTGGCTCTAGCAAAGGGTCGGGAGGGGGGCATCGACGGGGTCGTCGCGACGGGCCTTCAGAATAACACATAGGCTGTTAAAATTTACAAGAAACATGCAGACCATGTCGTGGGTGGGTGTCTGCTAGTAAAAAAAATAATCGAAAAGAGGACACCCCTATCCATCCATTTTGAATATGCATGCAATGCTTGAGCAATAAAAACGCGAAAGCAATCCCACCCACGACATGGTCAGTATATGGTCTTGAAAGAGAGAGAGCTTAGAGCATAGACGTTTGAGCTCTTCATAACATCAGTATGTTACCGGCAGTCTGTTGAGGGTTGATACCGATGCCGTCATCGGTGATGATGGCGCTGGTGGCTGGCTCCACGCGAAACTCCTCGGCGGCAAACTTGAGCACTGCCGTGAATGGCGTCGCTTCCGGCACGCTCAGACTGTGGACAAGTTACCAAAATAGTAAATTAATGGCTCACTTATGCTAGTTTGAAAGGATTAGGACGACTTCGCGACCCAGTTCGGAGTTATCCGACCAATATTTGAGCCGAACCGAGACGCCTTCGGCACGCCTGTCTACATATGGTCTAGTGTCAATAAGCTATAAGACTGAATATGATAATAATGATAACTGATTCTTTTACTTTCCTTTTTCTAAAAAACGTTGCCCCATTTTAGAAATTTCTCCTGTATCGTGGGTGCGTTTACAAACATTCAAACTCACATACACAAACAGCCAGACCCGGTACAACTACCAGTTGGCCATACAAATATTTGTTACGTGTGCGGGAATCGAACCCACGACACGCAGCGCAGCAGTCAACCGCGCTCTATTATTTGGGTCTTTAAATAGTACTAGCGACATGTGAGTGTGCTATCGGTACACAACTGCTTTCGGAGAATATAGATGTGATCTTACGTTATAAGGAGATGGAATAAGTGTACTACTTATTATACAAAGTTTTATATTTTCATTCTTTTCACAGTAGGGAGGCCTACTATGGATCACTAGCAATAAGGCCTTTCTGAAGAACATCACCAATAAGGTCAGTCATGTCCTTTCCACTTACTATCTGCCTTATAAATACATTTTGTTAGTTGTCTTTCATTCATCCTCTCAATGTGACCAAACCTAGATGGTTTGATCACATTGAGAGGATTGTTTGGTCACATTGAGTAGTATTTTTTTTTTCATATATTATTTCTTTATATTTCTTTTGTTTCTCAACAAGTTACTAGCTAGTACTATCTCTAAACAGTCTGTGATTGTTTGTATGTGTATTATCTAGCTGTGGCCATCTACATACGTTGTATGTATGTAAACTAAACAAAATAAAAAGAGTTTTAGAGACATTTAATAATATATTTACTACATAATTCACAATATATTTTGCCAATAATTTAAATCAGAATCATAATCCTTAACAATATCGAAAAACTGAGACATTAGACAGTTGTTGCTGCATATTCTTTGTACCACACCTACTAACTCTGAATAATTTAGTTCTATATAAAAGGATTCAGCAGACATCCCCTCCCTCAACAGTTTCCCACAGTCTGCAATAGCTTCTACTATGTATGTAAAGATATCAGAATTTTCAATACACATTTCAGTAAAATACTTGCTGCCAACTTTGAAAAGTAGTTTCCAAAAGTTTTTAAACTCACTATCTTTACTTAATACTATATTTAAGATACCATCAGCAATCAACTTTACAGCTGTAGCATATTTGGGGTCATTGTTTAATAAACTAACAACTAATAACTCTACTAAGTCTTGATTACAATTATTTAATAACTTTAGAATGTCAGAATGGCATGAAGAAAGTTCTAATAAAAGAACTTTGCTTTTGAATTCAATTATCTTATCTTTTGGTATTTTGTTGGAGACATTATTCAGTAAGGTCTGCTTTGATGCAGCCTCTAGCATCAACTCTGTTAGACAGTTTTCTAACTTGTCCTCAGGAAATAACTCAAGGAACAGTCTAAAACCAACATCCATTTGATTTATTTTTGTGTTTGAAATAATTATCTTTTTAAGAATATATTTCGGAGGATCAGTAAGACAGTTTTTTACAAGACTGTTTGATGTCTCATTGAAACTATTCAATACAGATAAGAATTCACTGATGACGTTTCTCTTTTGCAGTCTATCAAGACTTTTCTCAACATGTTGTGAAATTAGCAAAGCATTTCTCAGTTCAGCCTCAGTTGTGTCATTATCAGGCCAGTTTTGCAACTGACAAAGGTTAATATAGTCTTGGAAGAAGTTGAGGAACTGTTGTACTACAGCTGTATCCATTTTTAAACCTTGTAACTTCAACGCAGAGCCCTGGGCCATTCAGCATCTGTTGAAATGAACAAACTAAAATTCGCTATCAAAATTTAATGTAAAACAAGATATTCAAAGACATGGGCCACGTTGAAGTTACAGGGGTTTGTAGAGGTGTTGTTAAAGCTAGAACTTACACTTTGAACGGCAGTTTAGGGTCAGAAGTTAGAGTTATCTTGAAAGTTACTTTCGACCTGAAGAAATAAAACAACAATGAGACAAACACCCTTATTATGATACCACAATAAACTACGAACGTAGTTAGCATGTATTTTACACTTACATTTTTCTAAAATCACCAATAGAAGTATAGAAAATAAGCTATCTGAATAATTTCGCCCAGTCTACTCTAGGAAATGAAAGTGACGTGAGGTTCGTTTGACGTATACACGTTTTTAAATGTCAAAGTCAGCATGTTTACATCTATATTTTTTTACAGAAGTGTTTTATTTTAAAAGTATAGATAAATGAAGATAATAAAAAGAATGAACTATTCTAACTTACTAAATAAGGAGTCGACCGGAAAAGTGCTCAAAGGACTAGTACCTAGCATTGCCACGTTGGATATGCTGCGCAAAGCTTAGCCCGGCCAAATATGAAACCAGGCCAAAGTAGAAGTCAGGCCTTGGGTCTCGGGAAGTATCAACTTAACATATTGAGATCTCTTTGATAAGAGTATGAGTAGTCGGACCCCCCGGCCCGAGAGATTCAACCTCAAAAGGCTCAAATTATTATTTGTAAAGTAATAGTAATAGTCATTGTTAAGGAGCCTCAAATGAATTATTCGAGTTAACACAAAACTGAAAATAGTCATGCGTTTTGTTTAGTGTCCTCCACCAGCTGTCCGTACTTGTCAGATTCATATGTCATCCATTCCGTCATTGACAGCTGT
The DNA here is from genome assembly GCA_905147745.2 of Phlogophora meticulosa. Taxonomy (NCBI): domain Eukaryota; kingdom Metazoa; phylum Arthropoda; class Insecta; order Lepidoptera; family Noctuidae; genus Phlogophora; species Phlogophora meticulosa. The sequence continues at coordinate 802,604 of LR990524.1, read as the reverse complement.
TATTGTCTGTCACAACAGCCAGCAGGAGCAGAAGTTGCAAAATATTGAATCGATCGATTATGAAAATGTTGTAATTAATTAATCCTCATCAAAAAAGGAAAAACACGATGTTACTCAAAAGAAATCTACTAGAGTGCACAACAATTATATCATGCGCGGGAACTTTTATCTGCGTGCTATTGAACTATATTACGAATATTTCCCCCATAACCGGAATATGGTTTCCTCTTTATGTTGTTACTTTGTTTATAGGGTCACTATGTGTTAGTTTTAAGTTTATCCAGTGGTTATTGCGTTTGAACAAGCCTATAAAGTATGACTTGGATGGTATCGTGGCGGATTACCCGTATTTGTCGGCTTTGTCGCGGGTGTTGCCCCAACCGCGGAAAACGACGAAAGAGGCGGAGTGTCGAGAATATGATACGAATGAGCTGAGCGTGATATCGACTGTGCTAGAAAGGAAGTTGGTGTCGTCATGGTATGTCCCGTATATATCGCAGGAGATTGGCTTCCCGTTCGCTTGTAAACAGATGTTGGATCAAATGATTGGCAAGAGTTTCCAGGTTTGTGATCAGATTTTCTGATATGATGGTATGAGTGTTGATTTAGGAATTTTTGTCTTTATTATTTACACTTATTTGCGTGAAACAGTACCCATATTTTATCAAAAGTAAAAATTATTTCTGTTTATAGGACTTTAATATCAAGTTACTAAGAAATATAATTTATCCACAGATTTGCAACAAAATACAAACCAAAGATGTTTACGTAGACATAACCACTGTCCTAACTTGTCATTTGAAAGAATATCAAAAAGCTAAGAAACGTCACGAAAAAATACCAAACAGCACTATAGAATCATTATATAAAAAATCTCACCCAGTATTTGACATCTCCAACAAAATAATTGAGTCTGCGGACCACTGCACCAATATCCTCCGCATAGTATTTAAGGAACTCATACCCTGGGAACTTTGGGATACTCCCCATTCTGAATTATTGGTCCGCATTCTATCAAAGAAGCTTGACACATTCATCAACAGTACTTTAGCAGACCCCGTATGGCTGAACGACAAGTTACTGACAATTTTGAAAGGGAAACAAGAACCAGCAGTCAAGGAAGAACAGAAAGAAGCTCAAATTCCTCAAAATGAAACAGTAATTGATACTGAACCAACAAGTACTGAGTCCGAATTACAAGCAGGAGTAACAACACCTCAGTGTGTTCCTGAAGTTTCAAACGTGGAATCTGAAGCGGAGAAAATTGAGAATATTGTTGAAGAAGTACCGGTTACAAGTACAGAACCTGTTGACATAAAGACTTCACCGGTTTTGAGACAGCGAAGAGGCAGACAGGGACGGAATGAAGTGAAGATCTATGATAGAATTATTGAGGGTATGTGTGGGAACTTCCATGGTAGTTACAGTTTATTTGCATATCAGTGGTACCACTTGCATTACAAAACCGCCTTTACTGATTCAACATAAAGGGCTGTCACTGACAAAGTTGGCACTGTGCTATGCTGACTATACTATCACTCCTTTATTTTAATTTCTGATTAGCAGACCCAACATGCATCGTCCAGTCTGAAGTTCAAGTCATACTAAAATCCAGTGGAAAAGAGTACTTACTCTAAATTATTCTCAAGTAATGCTCTTACCGTTGACACCAATCAAATTTTATCTTTATAAATACTTAGGTTATAACTAAATCCTAAATATTATTTATTTTATTTATTTGGCTCACCAACAATTGAGTACCCTCAAACAATTATGGGTTACATTAAATCAAATTGGGTCGGGTGTATCAATCTCTTACAGGTAAGCACATCATGCACTACATATTGATTAAATGTATAATTTGATACACACAGAGCAATCGGGCTCCTCAGGCCAATATTAACGGCAAATGTTAACATAATTAATATATTTTCTTGTATGCAGGTAGTGTAAAAACCTGGGACACAGACATAGACCTGCAGTGCATCAGCCTGGGCCAGGACTTGCTGGCGAGCCTGGACGGAGAGATCACGCTGAGCCGGCTGTGGGGACAGGATGCTGACACTGACAGCAGCCCTAACCCGCCGCGCAGCAAGTCACCACAACCGCTGTGGTTTGGTAAGGCTGCAATTTTTAACCTTGACAGCTAAGTTGCAGAAACAATTAACCGCTAAAAAGTGAATAGTAATTGTGCACCGAGAATTTTGTAATTTAGTAGGAAATACATTTTTCCATTTTCACATTTAAATGAAAATAGATAATGATTTATAATGTAAAAATGAAGCTTTTATATGATGCCCTTGTTACGATGCAACATTTTTTTCAACTATACGTAATTCATGACAAGCAGCTGTGACAGGCGAACTGACGACATTGCAGTGTTTTAACTTTAAGTTTACCGATTACTGATTTTAAAATCGTACACTAGTACCAAGAGTGCTGACTAGCTATTATTGAGAAATAGTGTAAAAACACTTCTAAAACCCACGAAATAGGCTCTTCAGCAGAAGCCACATAAAAACGTGGATAAACAGATATTCTTAATTTGAAAAGCTTTAATTCCAGGCGAAGAAGAAACTATAGAAGTAGACCCTCTAGACATATTCAAAGAAACCAAAAAAGAACAAAGTCCAAAGCCGACGGAAGTGTTGCTGAAAGACCTGCAGTCCACCGTCAGGGAAGCCAAAACGAAGATAGGGGACCTACAGGTGGACCCCAAACTTGCCTTAGATGTGCCCCGCAAGCAAAACTCCAGTGTATGTTGTTTGCACGATCTTTCTGCTTATGCTTTTGTAAATAGGTGCTGGGCGAGGATTTTGGCCACACGACTTTATATTATGCACTGGACGCCAGTTTTGAAAAAGTTTTTAAATCTTGCTCAGTTGTCAAATCTCTTAAATTATTACCGCACTAGTTTTTTGCCATGATTTCGCTCCCGAGGGATATCTCCAAAACCGTGTATAGCTTTATTATATTTAGATAGTAATCGTGAGATTTGACAACTTTATTGATCAGACTCGAAACTAGGCAAAACACATGCAAAAGCTTCAAAGTTTGCGATAACACGGTGCATATTAAATTAAAAGGTTGTTTTTCACAAAATCATAAATCACATATACTATTTAATTAGGCTAAAAAACAACAAAGTCAAAAATTACAACAGACGGTCCTCTAAAACGCCCACCCTTCACCACACCGCCCTTCATAAGTGGCGCAACAGTTACCCCAGCAACAAATGTGTTTGATGCAATGCAACAAAAAGCAAGAAAGGGACTGGTATTGAAACCAAAGAGATAGACAGGAGGTCGTAAAAGTCGACCTCTGAATATGCCGCATAAAATTTCTGCGTGTGTTCTATTTACAATCAAAAGATAGCAACACCAATAATAGCCACACAGCAAAATCAGCTCTAATGTCTTATTAACAAGAACCGTCTTTATGTCTGAAGTCCCATGATAGTGGCATTTAGAATATTTTAACAGATAATTAATTATTTACTGCCTTGTTGTCCTAGTCATACTTAGCAGTAGTCCAAGCACTACTGCTAAGTATGACGTCTTGGGTTTGATTCCAAGATCGGGCAAAGTGTTATTGGGTTTTTCTGTATTTAGTCTGGATTGGTGCCCGTTTGATAGCAATAGGGTCGCCCCCTTTTACATAAATAGCAAAATGTAGTAGTGCTATAGGTACACCTCTGAAATGAAATTTAAATATTTTGTTCTAATTTTATAGACAGGTACTACGGTTAAGGCGCAAGCACCGCACCGGCTCAGGTTACGATTGCTTTGTGAATGTCATTGTCTCACTGTACTGTCCTCAAGACTGGAGTTATATCATACTTGGTGTTACCTTGGGCCTTATTTAATACACACGCAAGTAGATTGTGTGCTGGATTTTGTCGTTACTGTGTGTGAAATTGCCTTTTTTTAAGGATGGGAAATCCTCCAATGACTTCTTCCGTTCTGGGTGGAACGAGAGCCAGATTTAACTGACTGAGAATCCATCAGTGTTCCGTCCTTGCCTTTTACGTTCCAGGGTGACGGTAACTCTTTCGAATATACCGCAACCCTGGTAGGCTTCAGCCCCCGTGGGCCTCATCAATTCTGCTGACACGTCTCCTTGAGGCGCGCGCGGAACACGAGTTTTTGAAATTGCTTGGGATTTACATTTAGTGGTGCCTAAGGGGAGCGGGGAGGTCGTAAAGGTCGCGCCTCGTCGCTCCCATACGTGTCTAATTTTGTTTCTTTACGTCACTGACGGACTATTTTTTTTTCCCAGGCTGCATCCCTATTGGCTCATACTCTCACTCATAGCATCCGTGCCCCTTACAACGTTTATTCTATTTTTGAAATCCAAAACTGTATTCTTTATTATCCATACAGGTTTATTAATTTTGGTCGTATCTGTACACTACCTACATTGAATTTTAGACTTTAATGTTAGAGTTTAAAGCACAAAATCCAATAAACAATCTATCAGCATAGTTAAATAAGGCAATTTGTTTGACTCTGCATGAAACAAGTGACAAGCATGTCAGTCACTCTGCACGGATATTATTTAGAAGATTACTTTTTGTGTTATGTTCACTCTGAACTGTTGTGTGAGTGTGTTTACTTGAGAATGCCTGTTGTACTTGAAACTTTATCTTGAGAATGTACCATTTTGACATAAGAGTATCTTTAATACTTTCTTTACTTGTTAATATTCCTATTTCCTAAACCCTTTGTTGAAATTATATCTGAATGGTTAAATAAATTTGAATTTATCCTCATTATTCGAAAATGTACCTTAACATCTGTCAGCACAAAATTAAATAATTAAAACCTATAATAGGTAACTGGTCATGTTGTGTAACTTTACAAACATGAGCCACTGTTTATTAAGAACCTTGAACCTAATACAAAATAAAAGATTTTTCCGACTTCATGAGATACAATGACCCCCCTCTCTCCCTCTTCTTTTTCACCCCCTCACAAATAATTTATTTTGGGTGTATCATTTATGTACTTTATCGTCATATTCCCAAGTGTAACGGTGATGTTTCCTGGTGTAGGACGAAGCGGCTGGCATGATGGAAGGCCTCCTGGACTTTGGCATCGCTGGGCTGAAGAAGGGTCTCCGCTTTACTGGGCTCAGCGACCAGGTCAGCATGAGCATGTGTTTGTTTGATCTAGGCCTTTTTTAGACGAGAAAAAGCTAACCAACTCTTCATCAATATAGGCTCTCCATTAGAAGTATTGCATAAGCTGGCGAAACTTCACAGATGTGATGGTACTCTATATCTAAAAGCAGCAAAACAAAAAATAACTCATAGGGTTCCTTTTACCTCCTGTTACCTCAAAAGGAAATAACCGAACCGTTGTATTGTATTGTATTGTATGACGGGCGATATCCGCAAATCCACGATCGCACGTATTTTGCGTACGGGTGGGACAGTACCTTTCTCGATCCACCCCAGCTTCTCAAGAAAGACAAGCAGCGATTTGATGCTACTGGCCATGTCTCGCAGAGTATCTGAATTGAGCACTTAAACTATAAGGGTTCCATTTAAGTACTCTGCAGTTTGTGGCCCGGTTTTTTTTTCAAGGCTTACGGCCAGTGACCCCGTAATCGGCTCCAAAATTTTAGGTCCAAAAAAACCACATCACGTATATTTGACTGATATATTATGTTAGAACATACCCTAACACACTCACAAAATTGGTGGACCCACCCGCCCATTGGTTACGGCTCATTATCAGATAACAAGAAAAACGAAACTATACCTAGGTACGATAATAACTAGATTATACCTAACTACATATATATATTATAACTTTGACGACCGATGTGGCGTGGCGGGCGAAGGTCTGCCCGCGACGCAGGAGGTTGCGGGTTCGATTCCCGCCTTGGGACAAATGTTTGTACGATCTACAAATATTTGTTCCGGGTGTTCTGGGTATTTGCTATGTTTAATAAAAATATCTATCTATATAATGTATTGTACTAAGTATATCAGTCATCTAGTATCCATAACACAAGCTCTGCTTAGCTTGGGGCTAGATGATGCTGTGTGGATTGTCCAGCATTATGAATGAATGAATGAATTTATTTATAGCAATTTGGTCAATGACAAAGCTTGGTCGGTATTTATTAATTATTTCTTAAGACCGAATACGCAATAATACACCTCTCTTGTGCGTAGGATAAGTCGTCGTTGCACCACCGAGACCGGGTTAACGACAAGTCTCCGCTCTCCGAGCATGCGCAGGCGCGCGGTAAGCCGATACCAGAGCACAAGGATGTACTCACTACCAATGGACAGAAAGGTATAATGTGATATACGTAGTTTGATGTTCAATGACATGAAATATATATTTATTTCTGTAAGTAGATGATAGATCTTTTAAAAACTACAATACTGTTTACTGTATAACATTAAAAAGTATGCAAATGTACCATTTCCATAGGTTTTCACATAACCATACAAAATATTCAGATGTAAAGTGAAATGACATTTTTTTTTAAATCACTTGCAAATTTTAAAAGATTGCAAAAAGTGTCTATATAAACGTTGGTGAACGAAAAAATGAGAAATTCCACACATTTGATAAAAAATAAGACCTCTTGATGTCCCTCTTAATTTTTGTGTCATGATGGCCCAGTGGTTTAGGCCTCGCCTCTTGTGCACGAGGTTGTGGGTTCAAACCTGGGCAAGTACCAATGTGAGTTTTTCAATTCATATGTACTTTCTAAGTTTATCTTGGACATCACTGACATCGGTGAAGGAAAACATCGTGAGGAAACCTGGACTTATATAATTAATATAAGTCTGAAATCGCCAACCCATCTTGAGCAAGCGTGGTGATTAATGCTCGTACCTTCTCTGTATGAGAAGAGGCCTTTGCCCTGCAGTGGGACAGTAAAAGGCTGGTACGTATCTAGCTCCCTGGCTTCTGTGAAGTGTAACCAAGCAAACGAAATATTCACAGGTCTGTGAATATTTTAAGCCTGTAAATATTATAAACCTGTCAATATTCTATACCTGTAAATATATTAAACCTATGAATATTGTTTTTTTTTCAGATGACAATAACGTTCATCTATTAGTGAAGCAGCACAGAGTCTCTTCACAGGACAGCATGGTTTGTTTGAAGAAATTTATTAATTTTGTTTTATTAGTTAAGGTAGTAGTGGCACAGTGGTTAAGGCCTCGCCTCTCATGCGTGAGGTTGGGAGTTCAAATCCGCGCAAGTACCAATTTGACTTGTTCTATTCAGATATTCTTTTTAAGTTTATTTTATTGATAAGATCGGGCAAAAATCAGAGTTATTATAAGATTGAAATCATCAAGCCGCCTCTCTTTAGAGGCGGATGTGGTTATTAGCGTAGCATCGGAACATTATGAAAAGGCAGTGTAACGAAACGTATAGATGAATGACAGATGTGAAGCTTAAACGAGTGAAAGAAATGAGTGTATGAATTAGTCAAGGAGTGAAAGAGGTAGTAAATTAATGTTTAAAATGTAGAATAAGTAGAAAGGGAACGAATCATCAGAGAGTAGAAGACGTTAGCAAACGAAGTTGAGGACAAAAAATAAATAATTCAAAGTATCTCACTGACGGCACGGTTGGCGCAGTGGCTGAGCGCCCGACTGCTGCGCCGCCTGTCGTAGGTTCGAATACCGCACGGAACAAATATTTGTATGGCCTACAGATAGTTGTTCCGGGTCTGGATGTTTGTGCATGTGACTTTAAATTTTATTTATTTTTAAAATAAAGTTCGGCGCGCGCGCTCGTGTAAGTCGCACGCCTTATCTATAAGCCCCACCCAGTTACTTCGCATCGCCACTAGTGATGGGAACACGCCCGATAAAAAGTTGTCGATATGGATCGTTTTTTAACGCGCTCCAATTCTGTTGGCAAACGCCCTCTCGAAGGCCCCATTAACCCCAATGAATGGAAAATACCCAAAAGAGCTGCGCGACAAGCCGAACAACGCCTGCCTGAGCCAATCAAGACTACCAACCGTTTCAGCCCTCTGCCTGGCAACCAATCATCTGGCGCTGACACCAGCACAAAATTTCGTGATGCTGTCACTAAAAAGATCAGTCGCATTCCTCCCATCGTCTTGGAGATACAACCCACCTGGACACATGAGTATATCAGAAGCACAATCATGTTATATTCAAAAAACTATCACTTGCAGTACAGACGTAACAATCGACTAGCTGTTATCTGCCACACGTCTGAAAGCCATCAAGCCATTAAAGAAGGTCTACGTACCAAGGACATTGCCTTTCACACCTACTCGCGAAAGGATGAGAAGGTGTACAAAGCAGTAATCTTCGGTCTTCCTGACTACGTCGAAGATGTACTTCCAGCTGAAATTTCCTCGCTTGGTTTCGAGAACGTGATTGTCCGAAAAATGAAAGTTCCTGCTGAAAAGACTTCATACTGCCCTCCTTTTCTGGTTCAATTGCCACCTGGCGCAGATTTCACCAAATTTCGACAGATCAGGCTCCTATGTAATACCGTAATACAAATTCGTAAGTACCGAAGCAACAATCGTTACGGAACACAGTGTTACAGATGTCAAGGCTTCGGCCACTCGTCCACCAATTGCAATTTGGCACCCCGCTGTGTGAAGTGTACTGATCCCCACCAGACTGAAGAGTGCCCCAAGAAGACCCGAGACCAGCCAGCCAAGTGCTGTAACTGTGGTGGAAATCACCCTGCAAACTTCCGACAGTGCAAAGAGCGCGAAAATTACTTAAATATTCTGCGGGAGCGCCAGGAACAACTCAAAACCGTCAGGACTATGAAGCCACCACTGAAGACAAACGTAGTAGATGAACGACCCTGGAACTCTGTTGCTGCTGCCAATACGCAAAAACCTACTATTAAAGAAAATGTACAAGATCAGGCGACAGTGGACATGCTAGCCATATTAATGACGATAAAAACCATTAAAAGCCAATTTCTTGGATGCGCTAGTATGATGGACAAAGTTATTTTAGTTCTAACCCACCTTGGTCAATATGTGTAGAACACAAAATGTACGTATCCTCTACTGGAATGCCGACGGCATTCGCTCCAAAATCACGGAACTGTTGGACCTGGTAAGCGAGCTTTCTATTGATATTGTAGCTTTGTCAGAAACCAGAATATCCCCCCACATCAAATTACACACCCCTGGCTTCACCTGTTACCGGCGCGATAAAAAACCTGATGGACACGGCCAAGGAGTCGCTATTTTAGTCAAGTCTGACATAGAACATACACCTCTAAATATACCTATAACTCAAAACTTAGAATGTGTGGGAATACAAATAGCTCTCTCAAATCAGAAAATCGCCTTTATCTCAGCCTACCAATCGCCTAACCAAGCTTTACTACCTATGGACTTAGACGCAATTATTAATGTTCAACATAAAACTCTTATCATGGGTGATCTTAACACCAAACATCCCTATTGGCATTGCTCTCGCTCAAACATCCACGGCGAGGTACTTTTCGACCATATGGTTAACAACGAATATGACATTCATGCACCTTCTAGTCCCACTCTAGTCCACTACCATAGCACGCATATACCATCAACTCCAGATATTATCCTAGCCAACTCTGTCTACCACCTTTCGGAGCCACAGGTAATCAACACTCTTTCTTCCAACCACATGCCTGTCTGCTTTACCGTAGCTGGCAAAGTCAACAGACAAACGCGCATTGTCTTCAATTACAGAAAGGCGAACTGGAAGAGTTATAGATGTCATTTAAATGAGTCTATAACTTTAAACCAAACAACGTTCAACTCACTTGAGACAATTGATCTTGCTGTTGAACACCTTACCCAATCAATTATTAAAGCAAGAGATAAAGCTGTTCCTAAGTTACCCAATGATGGTGGTCATAAACTCCCTCGACGGATCAGGTCACAAATAAAAATTAAGAATCGTTTTCGTAAACTGGCCTTAGAAGAACATAATCCGTATAATCGACGGCAGCTATTCTCCCAAGTCAACAACATGCAGAAATGCATCAAGTTTAAAATCCAAGCCCTAAACGACAATGTCTGGAACAATAAATTAGCTAAGATTACCAACCCTGCTTCAGACTTATGGAGAGTGGTCAAGTCAATAAACCACCGGCCCATCTCAATACCCCCTCTAACTACATCGAATAATACTGTCACCTCCTCAGAACTTGAGCAATGTGAGACACTGGCCAATGCCTTCTTAGAAAATATGAATCTAACCAAGCATTGGGTTAGCGACCCCATCATTGAAGAGGCAGTTAAAGACTCCATTAGATTGCTGGACAGTTACCAGTTGGATGACTACCTATTACCTGTTAGGCCGAATGAGATCCGAAAACTCGTAGGAAAACTGAAATCAAACAAGGCGCCTGGTTTTGACGGTCTGGGAAATGGCTTACTGAAGAATCTCCCACAGAAAGCTATTGTATATTTGACAAAAGTGTGTAATGGTTGCTTACAACTTGCATACTTCCCGAAGGCATTAAAACACGCTAAAATCATAGCGATTAAGAAACCTGGGAAAGATCAGGCCATTCCATCTAGCTATCGACCAATCAGTTTATTACCAAGCATAGGAAAACTACTAGAATCTATTATCTTATCCCGTGTCTCAAAAACAACTGCGCACATTTTGATCCCCGAACAGTTTGGATTTCGAAGTTCACACTCGACTACGCAGCAGTTAGCCAGAGTGGCTGAACACATAGCCCATGGGCTAAACCGCGGTCTTTCCACTGGCATGATTTTACTAGACATTGAAAAAGCTTTTGATTCCGTCTGGCACGAAGTACTTCTACACAAGTTAATCAAACATGAAGTGCCTCTATGTCTAGTAAAACTCATCCAAAATTACTTACTTGATCGATCCTTCTCAGTTTATGTAGGCAAAGAGCATTCTGCCCCTAAAACCATCCCAGCCGGTGTGCCCCAGGGATCGCTCGTGGGGCCGTACCTCTTTATACTTTATCTGAATGATATACCTAAACAGGCTCACACACAGTTGGCCATTTATGCTGATGACACAGCAACATTCACGACAGACAAAGACGTTGACATAGTCACTGGACGGCTACAATATTCACTGGAATTACTCAGCCAATTTTTCAAGACCTGGAAACTGAAACTTAATTCCACAAAAACTGAAGCAATTATGTTCACTAGGAAACGCACACTTCCCACCAGATTCGTTAAAATTGATGATTTCCAGATAACGTGGCGCGAATCGGTTAAATATTTAGGCATAATATTAGACAAAACCCTTAACTGGAACAAAAACACTGAACTAATTATAAGACAAGGTGCAAAAGCCCTAAATTCACTAAAACCTATTTTAAATCGCAAATCTACTCTCAGTCCTTCAACAAAATTGCTTATTTACTCTACTTTAGTAAGACCTTGCTTAACTTACGCAGCACCTGTCTGGTCCAGTCTGGCAGACACCAAATACAATAAATTCCAAACGATCCAAAATAAAGCATTAAAATTATCGTATAACACACCATTTCGCACAAACCTTAAAACACTACACATGCGAATAAAGTATCCATTATTAAAAGATTTTATATTAAAAATTTCACGTAAATTCTACTTACTTAAAAACCCATCACACCGTAATACTCTAATATCTGCAATTGGTAAAAGTAGACTAAGTACATTGTCTTACGCTCGCACGTACAATCGATACCGACTGCCCCATCACTACTTCCTCCGCGACGTATCATGACGATAGCCCGCTTGCTAGCCGACGCCGCTTGACCGGCCGTGTACTCAAAATCTTTGTGCGGCCTACCCGCTATTACGTTACTTATGTTATTATAACATTTTATAATAAAGCGTACATTTTGTAACTAAACATTAAATATTATGTGGGTCCATACTAAGACTTGCACATACCCAGTTAAACGATGTACATTATTAGATAATTATTATTCATGTCAACGCAAATTAAATAATAAAAACATGTTTTAATGTTTGTAAAGGCGAAATATAGCCTATGGAACAAAATTATTCACGATTTGTGCACAAATAGAATAAGATCATTTGTAAACACCAGTGTAACAACCTTTGCAGTAATAAAGACCTTGAAAAATCAATCAATCAATCAATCAAACGCACCCAGGAGAAATTCCTAGTGTCGGGCAACGTTTTTTTTAAGTTTTATTCTTAAGAAATTGAGCCAATCCATCATTAATGCTCGTGCCTTCTCTGTAGTATAGGTTTTTGCCCCACACTGGGATAATAACATGATCGTATTACGAACAGTTGACCTAAAATTATGTACACCTGTAAATTCAAATTACTAACAAAAACTATGCTCGTTAAGATTTACCTTATTTATGTACCTTTGGACAATTTCATCTCCAGCCATCTCAGCCTCGACCGGTCCCTAAAGCGGACCTCCCATTGGTGCCGGAACCGGAGTCCCCGGAACCTGAATACGAGGAAGCAGCCGACCTGTCCACCAGCATCGCTAAGTTACGCTGTCTGTTGCAGCAACGTGCCGAGACCAGCCCCAGGTACTTACGATATAACATCCTTTTGTAAAGATCGAGGAGCTCTTGGCTAAATATAAGCAGCCGCATGGGTCGATCGGCGGTTAAGCTACGCTGGCCAAGGTCATTCTGAGGATGGGTGTACATTTCTCGAAATTTAATAATTAAAATCACCATAACAACTCTATAAATTAGAATTGTGCTCAAATGTCATGATTTCATGAAATAGTAATTCATTCGCAGTTTGATATAAATGTTTTAATTGTTAATACTTTGATAAATACACATTTTTACGGTCGCACATGACTTTTATAATAACATACGACGTAATACAAAAATTAAAAAAAATAGTGAGCTGCAAATAGCAAAAAAAAGCAATGAAAATTTGAATTTCACGGGCTACCACTATTCACCTTAATTTTAAAATTTATCAGTGCTCTTATTTAAACTAGTCTGGTTTCCGTGGTAAAAACATAATGATTGTCAATGTACTGAATGCCGCCCTCAGGGCCGAGCTGGCGCAGGACGTGTGGTGGGAGCGCGCGGAGGAGACGCGCGGCCGCACGCAGCAGCACCCCTCCGGCCGCCCGGTGGACACCGCCACGCTGGCCGGTAAGCTCCGCTGAGGAAGCGGGACCGCTATATAGCGGTCGTTATAATATAACGTTGACTGTAATAACTTAGTGGCGCGGTTGCCTAGAGAGCGATATTTGACAGCGTAACGTCAAAGAGCAGTGCCGCCATTTGCATGACGGCCGTCTTGTCGGTGTCGGATGGTTCGCGAACGTTTTACTTAATCGCGGTGAACCCATTTTTATAAAATATTTAATTGGTTTGTCCGGTCGACGCTCGATCAAAATGATTTATCTCGTATGGAGGTATGAGGAACAGGGTGCAAAGTTCCTCATCCGCCATTGAAAAGGCAGGATCCTCCGACCAGACGAGTGTTGTGTCTGGTGGGGTACTGCCCGATGGTTGTTGTCGGGCTCGTATATATATGCTCAGTCGCGTGGACAACTTTAATATCGCGATGTAGGAGACGTCAGATTTTAGTTCGTATGTGGCGAGATAGATGTCGCTACAAAATGAATTCTGTGAATTACTCATCATTGCTCTGTAGACGGTGACGTACTTAAATCTCAAATGCAGCACTAGCTTTGAATAAACCATCTTCCTCCATACAACTATTCTTTTCTTCTGATGATAGCTCATCCTCCAAGTAAATTATTAATGCTAAATCCACGTCGTCCATATTCTCTCCTGCCAGATACGTTTCTAACATTTCTTTTAAAAAAGTTAGCCGTAACGGTGATGGAACTTTCCACGGGTTGTCACCGTTATGACGGCCGTCGATAACGTCCGCCGCTTTTACGGCCGCTTTATGAAGGCACCGCTCTTTTAGGAATCAACGTTATTTCACCGTTATGACACAACTAAGAGTGTTGTCAAGAACCGAGACCGCCATTTTTATTTTTTCAGATGAGTATGACATGAACATGGACAGAAACTCCTCACCCGGCCAGACTTCCAACAATATGCAGAGACTTGACAAGTAAGTATACTCATTGCTGGTGAATGCTTGCGATGTTGCAAAAAAAGGAAAGAAAAAACTTAGTAACTATAAAAAAAAACCCCCAAATCGCCATACGTGTGCCTTTTTCTCTAAGATCCCATCATCAGATCCCAATTTGAGGACAATGGGTTGAGAGTATATATCCTTTTAAACAAAAAAAATATTTTCTAAATCTGTTCGCAATTTACTGAGAAATATGATAATGTACAAAAAAAAAACCGTCGAATATAAAACCTCCACCTAATAAGAAGTCAGTTAAAAAAGAATAAAAAAATGTGATCTGGTTCTCAAATTTTTATAACTTGTTTCTTTCGGTCGGGTTTTTCGATATTTTAAAATTCTCTTTCCGTAATATTTTTGACGACCTTTGTGGCGCAGCGGGTGAAGGTCCGTCTGCGACGCAGGAGGTTGCGGGTTCGATTCCCGCCTTGAGACAAATGTTTGTACGATCCACAAAGATTTGTTCCGGGTGTTCTGGGTATTGGCTATGTTTAATAAAAAATATCTATCTATGTGATGTATTGTATTAAGTATATCAGTCATCTACCATAACACAAGCTCTGCTTAGCTTGGTGCTAGATGATGCTGTGTGGATTGTTCAGCATTATTTATTTATTTATTTATTTATTGAATATTCTAGATTGTTTCAACGCACCGTGACTGGCGTGTTCAACTCCATTAAGACGGCCGTTGGAGCCGAGGGCGAAGAGCCCGCACAACGGACTCTACACGACTGGACCTATGTATGCACCTCCATCGACCTGAACGTAAGTAAGGCTGGAATAATAACTTCAGAGTAGCCGACATAGCCCGACGAATTGGTAAACTTAAGTGGCAGTGGGCAGGGACCATTGCACCCAGAACCGATGGCCGACGGGGCGGGAAGGTTTTAGTTTGGCGACCGCGTACCTGAAGATGCAGCGTGGGTAAGTACTGATCAAGATCGCAGGAAGCCTATGGATGAGAGCAGCGCAGGACCGAGCGTTTTGGAAAGCTTTGGGGGAGGCCTATGTCCAGTGGACGTAGTTTGGCTGAAATAGGGATGTGTCCTAGGTAAAAATATATTAGGTCTATTTGTCCGTCAGTTAGATTACGAAAAAATATTCAACACGTATTTTTTTCTTACTCAAGTCAATAAAAAGTGACAATGATATAGCACATCAAAGTTCAGGATGTTGAGGTAGGAGTCCCTATGGTGTCTGGAGTGAAAGACGGTTAAGATACGAATGAATTTTATTGCTTAGCGTAACCTATTATATACAAAAATATTTACAAAATTATCAGCGGCTACCTACATGTATGTAACATTATAAAATAAATCAAATCATATGTGGGTGAGTCGAAAATGTTTGAATTTCTCGCTCACATATAAAAGCTTGCGCCGCGCCTGCGTCGCTAGTATTCCACTAGCCGCCGGCGCGCGCGCATGATGTATGAGTATGTGTTGCAGCTACAGGACTCCCCCTCAAGCGAAGCGTACGGGCATCTTCACGAGTCTTCCGGATCTGGTTCTTCGCTCAACTTTCACCGATGGCTTAGTGTCTGTAGTTGCAGATGTTGTTGTTGTGCTTGTAGCTAAGTTCGCGCTGCGATGTTCGATGTCTGTGTTGATTGTGTACGCCGGTTTTAGGCGGTCGATGGAGACGTTTGCTGTTCTACCGGGCATCTGTATTTTGAAGTACTTGTCGTTTCTTTCCAAGACAAGGTAAGGCCCTTCGTATGGTCGTTGAAGTGACTTGCGGCCGGTGTCTACTCGCAAAAATACAGAGTTGCAAGTTTGCAGATCTTTATGCACGAACATACTGCGCTTGTTGCTGTGCGGTACATACGTCGGCGTAAGTTGAGTGATAATGCGATGTAACCGTTCTGTGTAGCCGTGACTCATCTTTACGTTGCTCGCAGATGGTGATAAGAAGTCGCCGGGTAGACGTAATGGTTGTCCGTACGTTAATTGAGCCGGGCTAGTTTCGGTATCGGTCCGGGCAACAGCGCGTAGTCCCATGAGCACTGTTGGTAGTTCGTTCAGCCACTTGTTGTTGTCCGTGAGTCTTGACATGAGTGCAGCTTTGAGTGATCGATGCCACCGTTCGACGATACCATTACTCTGCGGGTGGTAGGCAGTAGTACGGGTTTTCTCTGCGCCCAGTAGTTTGGTGAGTTCGTGAAACAGCTGACTCTCAAACTGTCGTCCTTGGTCCGTCGTGATAGTGGTTGGACAACCGAAACGGCATATCCATGTTTCATAGACATTATTTGCTACTGTTTCTGACGTCATGTCTTGCATAGGAATAGCTTCGGGCCATCTTGTATTTCGATCGATGATTGTTAGCAGGTACCGTTGTCCGTGTGATGACGTAGGTAACGGTCCAACGATATCTACATGTATATGTTGGAACCGGTCGCAGGTCGGGAACGTTTCGATGTCGCTGCGTGTGTGTCGTTGTACTTTTGATTGTTGACACGCTGTGCATTGTCTTGCCCAATTGCCAATATCGACATTCATTGATGGCCAGAAATATCGATCTTGAATCATTTTCCGTGTCGTTCTGATACCGGGATGACTTATGTTGTGCACGGCCTTGAAAGCGATGCAACGGTAGTCGTTAGGTAAATACGGTCGTAAGGCTGCTGTAGATGCTTCGCAGTATATTGGCTTAATTGTTCCGGGAACCGTGATTTTCTTCAGTTGAATATTGGTTTGTTTGATGAGTGATTGTATCGTGTCGTCTCGCTCTTGCGCTGCTGCTAGCTGTGTGTAGTCGATTGGAGTTGGTACGTCGATTGTCTCGACACGCGATAGGGCATCTGCTACCACGTTGTTTGCTCCGCTGATATGACGAATATCTGTTGTGAACTCGCTGATAAACAGTAGTTGCCGTGTTCGCCGCTGCGTGTCGCTAGCTGACGGCGGTTTGTGAATGGCGTATGTAAGCGGCTTGTGATCGGTGTAGATTATGAGTTCACGTCCTTCGTATATCTTACGGAAATATTTCACAGCCATATAGATTGCCAACAACTCTCTGTCAAATGTGCTATATCGTTGTTGCGCATCAGAAAACTTCTTTGAAAAGTACCCGAGGGGTATCCATTTGTTGTTGGCCCGTTGCTGTATAACAGCGCCAGCGCAGGTGTTAGATGCGTCGCACATTAGTGATAGTGCGTTCTTCGTAGATGGTGATGGATGAGCTAGCATAGTGGCGTTCTGTATGCTCACTTTGCATGCTTCAAAGGCTTCTTCAGCTTCTTTTGTCCAGCTGATCTTGGTTTTGTCCCTCTTTTTTGAGTTGTGAAGGAATGCATTCAGCGGTGCTTGAATACTTGCAGCGTTAGGTAAACTATCTCGATAAAAATTCAATATGCCTAGGAATCGTCGTAGCGCTTGAATGTTGTCTGGCTTTGGGTATTCGGTGATAGCCTTGATTTTCTCAAGTGGTGGTTTGATTCCTTCTTCTGACACATCATAGCCAAGGAACTTGACAGTCTGCTTGCCAAAGACGCACTTCGACGGGTTTATGGTAATCCCGTAATCGTCTAATCTTTGTAGGACAGCACGTAGGTCATCATAGTGTTTCTCCTTGTCTTCTGAAGCAACGATGACGTCATCGATGAATTGAAAAGTGTTGTCGCATTCGCTGAGCACTTGATGGATGAACCGCTGAAATGTTTGTCCAGCGTTCATCAGTCCGGGACACATACGAGGGAATTCATATAACCCAAACGGTGTAGTAATTGCAGTCTTCTCAATATCGGGTCCATGCACGGGCAATTGTTGATATGCACGGCAGAGGTCTAACGTGGTGAATATCTTCTTTCCGTGGAGAAGATACGTAAAATCTTTAAGTCTTGGGACTGGGTAGCGGTCGGGTTTCGTAACCGCGTTCAGTCTTCTATAATCGCCACATACACGTATGTCACCATTTTTCTTGGGAACTACATGTAGCGGGCTTGACCACGGGCTCTTGCTTGGTCGGCACAGACCTTGTTGCATCATGGTTTCGAATTCTTTCTTCACAGGTGAGTAGAGGTGCGGTGCTAACGGTCGAGTCCTGCAATACAGTGGCAGACCGGTGGTTTCAATGTGATGTTCAACGCGATGCTTTGGCGTTTCTTTCATTGATGACGGTCGAGCGATGTTGGGGAATTCAGCAAGCAGCTGGTGATACGGTTGTTCAATGTCTATGCTTCGTACCGTTGGCTCGCTGGAGTATGACATTGGTGCCTTGACGAATAAGTTCGTGACTTTATCGATGAGTCGTTCGCCGGCGATGTCGACCAATAAGCGATGGTGCCTCAGAAAATCAGCGCCGATGATTGGTTTGCTGACTGCTGCGATTACAAACTTCCAGCGATATGGTCTTCGTAGTTTGAGGTCCAATTCGAGCGTCTTCTCGCCGTAGGTCGAAATAGTAGTATTGTTGGCCGCGTATAGACAAAAGTTTGTAGGTGTAACTTTCATACCGGCTTTCCTCGGTATGACCGAGATATTGGCTCCAGTATCGATCAGGAACGACAGGCGTGAGTTCCTGTCGGTGATAAATAGGCGGTGTGAAAGTGTTCTCGCGCCGGTTGCCGCCTCAGCCAACGCAGGTCCTAGTTTTCCGAGGTCGTCTTTGGGTCTTCAAACTTGCAAGGACGTGTGCACCGTTGAGCTTGTTTCCCGAACTTTCGATGATAGTAACAGATTCTATCATTACGAAACGATGAATCACTGCGGTTGGAGCGGGATCTCGATGGTGTTCTTGATCTGGAACGATATCTTCGAAATGGTCGTCTTTGCCGATACGATGATTGGTTCGCTTTTAGTTCAGCGATCTCACGAGTCAGCAAGTCTATCTTCTCATTCAGTTTCTCCGTAGTGGTCATCTCGTGAGTTGTTGCTTGACTTGTGGAAGCGGACACTTCTTGCTCGTCTTTCATCAAATCCGCGTTGGACGAAGTCATTGTAGCTTTTTGATCACGTCGGGGTCACCACTGTTGAGGTAGGAGTCCCTATGGTGTCTGGAGTGAAAGACGGTTAAGATACGAATGAATTTTATTGCTTAGCGTAACCTATTATATACAAAAATATTTACAAAATTATCAGCGGCTACCTACATGTTTAACATTATAAAATAAATCAAATCATATGTGGGTGAGTCGAAAATGTTTGAATTTCTCGCTCACATATAAAAGCTTGCGCCGCGCCTGCGTCGCTAGTATTCCACTAGCCGCCGGCGCGCGCGCATGATGTATGAGTATGTGTTGCAGCTACAAGGAGAAGGAGCTGACGTCACTTTTACGTTAAAAGTGTAGCACGGCGTGACGTCACGCGCAATTTCAACGCATTATACCGTCATCATTTATGGTTTACGTGACAAAAGAAAAAATACGTGTCCAGTATTTTTGAGTAATCCAACTTTCGGACCAATCAGAATTTTTAAGGACACTATCCTATTATGACCAACATCAGGAAAAGAAGGGACGAGAGTGCTACAAGAGTTTTCAACCCGCAGACCTGCATGGACATTCGATTCCAATCTTAAAGCTCAGTTATACAGTGTAAAATCGAGTTTATCCGTGACATCATGTACACTAATCAAATTGATGTTGGGGGATTATTGCAATGCGTTGCGATACTTCATCGTCTCAACGCTGATTTAGGGATGTTGAAAATTTTAAAGTATCGATATACAGCAAGGCGTTTTAATCACCTGCAGGATTAAAGAAGATGAATCAGACCACTATACTCTACACGAATCAATAAAAAACAATATATCGTTGTAATTTTCTAATACAGAGTCAATTCTGAAGAGAGTCCCGAGAGATCATAAATACTCGCACGTACATTTAGGTGAAAACCACCCCAAAAACGCGCGGTCTCCCGCACTCCACCCGCTCTCGACGAGCTTTATAAAAAAAAAAAAAAATATTAGGTCACCCATATTAGATTCAAACATACAATATGGCAACGGTCAATTTTACTAATTGATTAACAAAGTAATAAAATGAATTCAATGACAAAAATAATTAAAATATTAGAAACAAATAAATATCAGATCAAATCAATAAAATCAATAATAAATAATTAATGTCATCATCTGCCTAGCCTTTTTCCAACTATGTTGGGGTCCGCTTCCAGTCTAACCGGATGCAGCTGAGTACCAGAATTTTACATGGAGCGAATGCCTATCTGACCTCCACAACCCAGGTGGGTACTGGGCAATACGATACCCTTTGGTAAGACTGGTTGTCAGACTTTCGGGCTACCCGTAACGACTGTCAAAGATCTACAAATGACAGCCGGGACCAACGGCTTAACGTGCTTTCCAAAGCACGGAGGAGTCTCGATATGTTACGAACGGTTACCCATCTTCAGACTGACCTCGGCAAGCGTAGCTTAACCCTAAAGAAAACTTAAAGACAAACATTTATATGTATTATTATTATTCTAAATAGAGATACTGAATAGTTGTCGCTACTTACATTATATATTATTATTTAATAATAAATAACTAATGTCAAAGGCACAAAACAAAATGAAATAAAAATAATTAAAATCAAATAAAACAATGAATTCAATTAACAAATTTGGTTGATCTCAAAAGCAAAAATAAAAAAATATTATCTAACAATTTATTATTTCGACAAACCTAAGCTGGTTAGTCACCTCTTAAGAATTAGTAAGCGCTGGTCGGGAAAAGAGGTGCTTCGGGGTTGCGTAGGTTACTGGTATTCAGTTGCGACATACTCCCCACTAATATGTGTGCGTGTGCGGCAGGTAGGGGGCGCGGTGTCCCGCCTGGTGGGCTCGCGCCGCGCCTGCTCGCACGTGGAGGCGGCGCTGGACTCGCTGGACCAGCTGGCGCCGCGGGAGCTGCGGCGCCCGCACACGCCGGACGACTTCGGTAACTGTTCCTACATCGCTACGTGGTGCCATTTCTTTCATTTATCTTAATGAAATAAACTTTGACTGAGAGTGATGCTGTGATGTGCAGAGGAGTGGTGCAGCCAGTGCGGCGCGGGCTGGTGCGGCGCCGGCGCGCTGGCGGCTGCGGCCGGCCTGGCGCGCTCGCACGTAGCGCACCGGCTCGCCACGCTACTGCTCGCAGGTAAACACTACTTGTTATCTGTGAGTGTGAGGGTGATGTACAGAGGAGTCATGAGTCGTTTATATAAACCAAAAATAAGACAGGACCCAATATTGAGCCTTGAGGAACACTATACTGAACTGATCACCCGAAAGATTTCGAACCATCAACATCGGACACATTGGAACCTATTATGTAAATATGAACGAATTACATTAAAAGCTTTATTTTGGACACGGTAATGACGGTAGTTTACGCAAAAGAGTGTCATAGTGTACGAAATCAAAGGCTTTTGTGAGATCACAGAAAATTCCAATTACAAATTATGTGTTTTAATAGAGCTAAATTGCTGTAATAGCTGTATAGCACACTAGGGGAGACCAAGAAAAAAAGTTCTGTCATTCTACAATGGGGTAAACAACAAGGGGCAAAGAGAATAATCCGATTTAGTAACTTATTTACACATGGAAAAACTTTTTCAGCACCTGAACTGCCAGACAACGAGACACAATAGAAAATGAATTGTTTGTCGGTCATCTGGTGTTTAAGGTCTTTAATATATTACCATATTTGCTCGTAAACCGCGCCAATGCAGTAAAAACTAGTTTGTGAAAAGAACGCCTTTTAATTGACTTTAAATACGAGCAAAAATGTTCTTATTCCAGTTTTGTCCATATCTTGTCCCAAACTCGCTACTCTCAACTATAATAAAACAAGTTTCTAGTCCATAAATAATTTCCACATTCACTTGCAGACCTAGCCGAATCCCTCCTCGACGCGTGGCTATCGGACCTGGCGGCGTGGCTTCGGAGACAGATCTTCGTGGTGTTCGAACAGCTAGCGGAGAAGGACACAGCCTTCTTTGAGCCCAACGACAAGCTGCGGGAGCTCAACGTGGAGGAAACTTGCGCGGCTGTGTTGGAGAATACTCCAGGTAACAGCTCTTAAGATACTTAGAAAGAGAAGAAATAAAGAAAAAATGATTATTTACCACAGATATACGTACTCATACAGGGTGCAAGTGACATCGACGCACAACCTGATGGCATGAGTAGAGTACATGATTTTGGACCCCCTTAGCGTTGAAATTTTTCGTAGATATTTCAATAAGGTGATCCAGGAGTTAACGTCTACCAATTTTGTGTTATTTAAGTGCATGTACAGCACATTGCCAATATTATAAATACCGGGGCAGCAGCGATACCGACCTTAGATTTGGATCTTCATGTGGTTAAAAATACGGTATGAAACCACCACCTAAAGATGAATCAAATAGTTTTTATCTTTTTAAATAATCTGTCTGTCTCTCCCCAGCACTCCTGTACGCGTTCGGCGAGGAGGCCGTGTCCCAGGCTGCCAGGCTGGTGGTGACCAGCTTCACGCACAAGGAAGTCAACGCCGACATCATCTTCCGGGTGCTGGACCTGCTCGCGGGACACTTCAAGAAGTCTGCAGGACTTAGGAACCCCTCTTTTGATAATAATTAACCTTTAAATTAAGATTTCCAAGAAGGTTATACTTTGTAAATAAAAGCATCAGCCAGATCTGAGTAGAAACTCCGGGAGTGGACTACGAGAAAGTATGTCTTCACTGACTTCTGGTGATTTCCTTCAGATAGGTCAGTTGCGTAGTACTCGCTACCGGCGTGCGTGTATGATCAGATGTATGAACGTAAACGATGCAAAAAGAGTATGTAAGGGTCGTAGCAGGCGGCGCGGCGTTCTATAGTTTCTGCCTACCCCCATGGGAAAAAGGGGTGAGTTATGTTACATGTTACTTTTTACTGTTTGTTCTAGTCTTACTTCAGATCTGATGTTTAAGTGTTGAGATTAAAATTAATCGTGATTTTTATTATAAGATATACTGAATGTATTATGTGAGACATTCCTTGTTTATACAAATAGTTATAGAGATTACCAAATGAATAAATATATTATTTACGCAAAAAGTTGTTCCCTTTGAAGAAATATAATACCTATTTGTTTTTTTAAACCTTGCCCCACCTTTATTTTGGGTGAGTTTTCAAACATTGAAACCCATATGAAAAAACGGCCAAACCCTGAACAACTACCTGTAGGCCAAAGATGTTTTTTTCCGATTGGGAATCGAACCCGCGACACGCAGCAGCCAATCGCTCAGCCATTGGGCCAACCATTCCGAATTTGGAATAACTGTCAATCTGTCGCAACACGTCACTTTAGTATGTCGGTGACGCGGACTCATAAGTTTTACCCTTAAATTGCTCAAACGAAAAAGTAAAAATCCGTATCATAATCCTCTCGCCCTTATCCCAATTTACTTAGGGTCGGAGCAGCATGTCTTCTTCTTCCATACATCTCTATTTGCCGTCATCTCAAAAGTCACCTCCTTTCAAGCCATATCATCTTTCACACAATGAATCCAAATTTTCTTTGGTCTCCCTCTACTCCTGCAATGCTCCAATCCGTGTGTAAAACCAAAAATAGCTCGACGCGGCTAAAGAAGTATAACATTTCAATAAAAAACAAATATCCGTAAACCATCCTTTATTATTTAATTTCTAGAAAAATATTAAATATCACAGAGATTGCATATTTGTTATATTTTAAAGACAACGTACAGACAGCAACACACCGCGTCCGTACCAATAATATTAAATTAGTTCTGTTAATCAATATATTTATTTGTGTACAGTCAGCATAATAAATCATTGCAAGAATATTTTCGTATAAAATAAGGCTACACTTACTGGTAACGTAGATGATTTTCAGAAAGTAATAAAATAAGAAATATGGTAAAAAAAGCAATTTGTTTAATTTGCTGACTGTACACATTTTAATCTCCTATCTTACAAGTCACACTTCTCATATGTATATCCAAATATCTAAATTGGAAAAGGTATTAAATTCGTGAAATTGTGCTCTTATTTAGTATTCGATCTGCTTTGAGCTATTATAATAAGAGATGAAACGGATAGCAGTTTAGCCGGATACCGGATATTTGGCCAACCTTGTAGCCGGATAGGCCAGATACGGTAGGTACATAAATATCCGGTATCCGTCCTATCCGGATATCCGTAGTTTTTGCATAAAACAAATATACTTACATACATACCTATAAGTCTTACCAATATTCCACTTACATTTATGACCTAACTATGGGCTATTTAAAAACTATTAACTAACTCATAAAACACATCACGTTTCCTTAAATAATTATATTCGATAATTTGTCTATTTTTAAACACTATTGGTTAGTGGTCCATACTATTAACTTGACCTTAACCACATTTCTAAAAAATCTTCAACAAGGAACCATAAAAAAGTAAAAAAAAACTCCTTTTTTCTGAAAGCCGTTTTCCAATATAACTAATCAAATCTCATGTCATCTTGTATGCTATACTACAACTATGTAAAAAACAACCGTACAAACGCGGACTTCACACCTTAAATCAATCCTGATGTTCTTGGATATTCCTGTTGTTGCTTTGGTATTGTTGTTGGGTATTCTAACAACTCATCATACCAGGTAACGAGCGATTTGATTACTTATTTATTGACCAGGCTTTCAAAAAGGAAAAGCGTTAAGTTTTTGTTCTAAATATTTACAAATCCAAACATAGGAATACTTCACACTTCATTACATCGTGAAGTTCATCCATTACACATCTACTTGTAGTTACGGTAACTTTGAGCAATGAACATATTTTTATTATTTGTCATCATCTACTACCTATTTAACCTCCACAACCTCGGTACACATTAGTAAGACAAGTTGGCGGATTTCCGAGCATCTGACGACCCTTAACGACTGTCAAAGATCTGCATTTAACACCCGGGACCAACGGCTTAACGTGCAATTAAGTGATTTATAATAATTAATATTATTGTTCGATCTTAATTCTGTTCATGAGATTCAAAGCAAAGGATCTTAAAACTTCTTTGAGATTCTAGTGCTATATTTAAAGCACCAACCATAGAGTGAAACGCTGACCCGTCCTCAGGACTATCGTCTAATATTATTACACAATCCCATTATTTCAAATTTGTAACTAACTCACATGTTTAACGAGACGTGTTTCTCTCATCTATTAATTTCGGTTTTTCCCAACTATTTTCGATCCCAAACAGAGCTATTTATCACGAGGTCACCACCCTGGAAGGTCCATAGTCTTTTCAAGTTCGAAATAACTCCGGATAAACAAAAATAACCGCTAATCATTTATAATAAATTGTTCTATTACAGAAAGGGCAAGACTTTTGTACTTTGACTTTACAAAGTAAAGTTTGCATTTTATACCAATATCAATCTTTGTGTAGGCGAAATAATGTTCAAAACTGTATAAGCAAATGTAAGTGCTATATATCTTACTAGTTTAAATATAAGGTGTCTTATGATTTGCTAACTTTACTTAGTAAAACAAGTTTGTACGATCGATAAAACTTGCCCTCTGCAGTCTCAATGAGAGTAATCTACGAATATATTTTTGAATTGGTATAAGTTATGCAAATTAACACCAGTAGTGAGCTTATAGTTATAGTGCAGTGACTACTGCGAGCTCTTCAGATTGTTTAACATTCTCTTCCGACTCTATGTCGGAATTGTCTGTGAAACTTAGGAACATCTGTGGACAATAAAAAGTAAAATAAATAAAAAGGGAAATAAATTTATGGATTTATGTTCGCTACTGTCATTACAGAGAGGAAAGACAGTTCAGATTTTTAATCCTACTAGGTGTAACATTAAAATAAAAAGCAGTGTATCGAATCACTGTCTCAATTTAGGTGTTTAAAAAAATTGTCAGTTTATATCAAACTCAAACTCAAACCATTTATTTCGATAAAACCATTTACAGGCACTTTTGAACGGATAAGAACTTGGTCAATCAGAAAGATTAAGCTATCCAAAGCGTAGAAGATTCCTATATACTCCATGGACACTCTTTTAAATAAAAACATTCTTGAAACAGTACCCATTTTGAAATTATAAAAAATATAATGTGAGAACTATGTATGCACTTAGTCCAGAGTAAAAAGATGAAAGAGACAGTGAAGTTTTGCCTGTTAGATCTTTGAATAAAAGCCCAGTTAGTTCCCTATTCTTAGTAATAGACAGTATGGAGTAGACAATAGGGTAGTGTCCTTAAAAAATCTGATTGGTCCGAAAATTGGATTACCTACTCAAAAATACTAGACACGTATTTTTTCCTTTGTCAAGTAAATCAAAAATGACGACGATATAAGGCGTTGAACTTGCGCTTGACGTCACGCCGTGCTACACTTTTAACGTAACAGTAACGTCACAAGCCCCTTCTCCTGAACTTTGATGTGCTATATCATTGTCAATTTTTATTGACTGAGTAAGAAAAAATACCTGTCCAATATTATTTGGTAGGTTTACTGATGGACTGAATAGATTTAATATACCTATTATAAATACTACCTAGGACACATCCCTATTATAAATGTGCATATAGTTACCTGCTCGAGTGAGCTTTGGTTGACGGTGTAGTCTTCAATATCACAGGTGCTCTGCAGTTCCGCCATCAGCCGGAAGATATCGCTCAGACGAGTCGTCACTTCTTTATTGTTAACTGTAAATTTGAATAAACTTTAGAAAGATACTTGTCACATTGGTAAGAGAGAAACATACGACATTCTAGTCGATCTTTTTCTAAAAGTCAACATATTTTCAGATTCCCACTTGGTTGTTTCTATGGGACATAAACTCATAGAAAAAAAAACTACCATTAGGTACCATCGCGGACACTGCAGGTGAACTACTTCTCAACCTTATTAATAAGGGCATAAGTTCGAAAAGTGGTTCACTTCCAGTGACCTCGTTGGTACCTATACTTGTTACATTGTTTTGCTGCGCTATGTTCATATTATACAGGATGGAAGGGTCATCGACACATAATTAGTTACATTAGTTCAGTAGATGGTTCGGATCCACCACCGTTAGAATTTTTCGTCGGTTTTCGTAATAACTACGTTTTTTACTGATGTTCTTTTAAATGAAAACTGTAGTACCTGTGGTGTAGTTGGGCATGAGGAAGTGCAGCGCGTGTTGGTGCAGCACGCGCAGCTGTGCGGCCGGCGCGCGAGCCAGCACGCCGCGCCACGCCACGCGCGGCGACACGCGCACGCGGCACGCCACCACGTAGCCGCCGCCGAACCTGCGCGGGAGGGGGGATGTGTTACTATACGTGGACACTCAACTAAATAATGTATTATCTTAGCCCGATTTTACTTTTTGTGTTCAACATAATAATAATAAATAATACATTTTTATTCGTCATAATAGTAGTACATTAATAATTTAGACACAGATAAGGTACTTAAAATAAAACAGAGGTCTAGCAGATAGATTAATGTCCCTCATGCTAGGAAAATTCTGTGTTATGGGGGACATTCAATCGTCCATTGGATGTTAACAATTAAGTTTAATTTTTGGGTATTGTACTAATGACAAATAAGTATATCTTGAGATAGAACCAACGGGCGTATATTGTAGTATGACGTAGATTTAGACTGGGTGGATGTAGTGAGTTGTGTGTGAGGACGTAAGTAAAGAGAGGTTTTTGTGGTATATGTAAATGCTATCACTCACCTGTTGAGACATTCGTCTAAGGCCGCTAGCGCGACCAGCTCGCCGGCACGTAGCAGCGCCACGCGTGCGGCCAGGCGCCGCGCGTCATCCAGCGCGTGGGTGGACAGCAGTACGCCCCGCGAGCGTGCGCACGCCGCCAGCACGCCGCGTGCCACGCAGCTGCGCGACACCGGGTCCATGCCGCTGGGGATTCACAAATATTCTTGTCACAAGTCTTCACAGGGTAATTATTGATTAATTGTAGAACAAGATCCATCGGACTTTCAATGAAAATGACAATGAATAGCCTCAACAAACATTTATTTAAATCAGCAAATGATGTAAATCCCAGAAACAAACATGTTGAGCTACTGTAATAATATTAACATCAATGTATACCATGTTTTACATAAATGATTTACTTACTTTACTCAACCGAAAGTACTGCTGGACTAACTCCAAATTCTAATTCTGACACTAATTCTGCTAAATAGTTGTGAATAACACCAAACGAGACAGTGTTTTAACAAAAATGCTGTTGAAAATGAATACAGATGTCAAGTCAGAAGTAAATATTGATATTCACCTGGTGGGCTCATCCAATAGCACAAGCGGAGTCCTCGCCATGAACGCGATGGCGGTACAGAGCTTCCTCTTGTTGCCGCCGCTCAGCGTGCCCGTGCGCACCTCGGTGTACTTGCCCAGGTCGAACATGTCCACTGTTCGCTTTACCACCTAAACAGTAAAGCGAAGTTTAGATAAGCAAAAAAGACATACAGAACTTGGCCAATCGCGGGAATCTCGTCTTCGCGAGTTTTCTTAGATCTGCTTGCTATTTATCATTTAGAAATTAAGGGTCCCAGCCAGGGCGTAAAAAAAACTTAAAAGCTTAGCGACCAATCGTTTAGGGCACCGACTGCAGGGTACGCCTCTGCTTAGGACGTCACTGGGAGAGGACAGCAAAGAGACGGATTGGATCTAATAGATATATCATTTAAGGGACTAATTTAAACAAGCTCGAGCAAACGATCGGGGGAAAATAACCGTTCCGCAACGTTTAGACGTATGAAGAATAGAGTATAAAGTTCCTCACCCTCCACAGTTCAGGGAGGATGCTCCGAGTGGACGGGTGCTTTGTCTGGTGGGGTACTGCCCAACGGTTGTGGTCGGGATTTTGTATGTATTGCAATTGAGCGGATAACTCTGATATCGCGATCTAGGTTCTATCTAGTTTAGTTCATATTTAGCGGTAAAGATGTCGCCACAAAAGTATGATACTAAAAACACGTCCAATTTACATAACGATTATATTGTACTTTATTCGGACTGGTTTAAAGTTCTTCATATATTATTTAAACCAATTCCAAATTATAGATTTCGTAATAAGAACTTTTCCACTGCCGGAACAAGTTTACTATTAAAAAACGGTTAAAAGTTTTAAATTTAGAATGATGTCTCATAGTTTGTGCCCTAACCAGCTTGTTTTAGGGAATATTAATTTCGGCCACGTTTTCGAAGTTTTGCCAACTAACTATGCCTACTAGACCTTGAATAAGTTCTACTGTTTTAAAACTTACCTCCTTAAGGCACAGTAGTACCTATGTCAGGATCGTAACAGGTGGCGTTCTGTAGTTTCTGCACGAAATGGGGTAAAAGCGTGAGTTTATGTATGTATAAAAACTTACCTCCTCCATATCCGTAATGCCCCTCAGTCTGCAGTAGAACCGCAACGTTTCGCTAACAGTCAGCAGCGGGTCTATGGCGTCGCTTTGAGGACAATAGCCTGGAAATAGCACAATGACATGATCAACCGAATTTGACAAGTAATTCTGCCGGCATAGGGCGGGAGTATCCAGAATGTAAAATTGTGTTAGTGTAGATGCACTACATCTGTGGTGTGTGGGGAAGAGCAGGAGGGCTGCGGTATCTGTACAGTCGTATAGATCGTCTATGGTAGAATACATATGACATAATTGACTGGGATTCACGACCCGTTACAAGTTTAATGATTAGAGCAACATCACGAATAGCATTTTAGTAAAAATGAAAGAAGAGAGGCTACTCTCTTCCTTTATTGTATTATTAAATAAATATTATCACACAACACTGAATAAACAGAAAAAATACATGCTTAAAAATAATGGTGTTCCTCGTGGTTGCGCCAAATAGGTCCTGCCGGTCTGTTAAAATCTCTCAGCGAAAAGTGAGGTGAAGTGAAAGAGTCGATCCCTAGCATTAATATGAGATAACAGCTCACTTCACCGCCATTTCACCTACACTTTCACGGAGACACTTCTACAGAAGAGCCTTGCAAATAGTAGTGCTTGGCAATCAGCAGTGGTCCACGTTCAACTATGTTGAACGCAGGACAATGTTACTATGTTCTTTTACTGTTTAATAGTTCTTTATTTTTGTGTATGTTTCTTCTACTATCCTTATTTTTATGTTATTGACATGATCCTCTCATTACATTGTATGAATGAGTTGTATTGATATAATTCAGCATTGCACATGTCAGCGGGCACGCCCTTGGACTGCCTTGGAGGCTTTTTATGTATTCAGTTTAGCAGGCTTTGCTTGAGTTAATTGTCGATTTTGGTATATATAACTTTTTATTTATTTATTTTGGCATATTGGTGTGTGCTAGCTAACATGTAGCAAATTATTTAATTGAATGACGTATAAAGATGATTGACATAATTATTATTTTTGACATAATGTGTTGTATAGCTTCAGGTTCTTCAAACCTATCAGACAGACGTGTTGCTGGGGAGTTTGTTCCTCCACTTCTTCTTCCCAGCAAAAACACTAGGAAGTGGCGAAGGGTGGGCGTTTTGGGGGACTGTCTTATGTAAACGTCTTTGACGTTCAAAAAGTGCTGATTCTCAGCCTAATTTGAATAAATGAATTTTGATTTTGATTTTATAACTGTTTTCAGGATTGTGTCACTTACTGATAAGTCCCTTGCACAGTTGCGTGGAGTTGACCAGCTCGTTGTTGAGGTACAGCTGTCCCGAGGAGGGCCGCACCTCGCCCGTCAGCATGGAGAACGTGGTGGACTTGCCCGCGCCGTTCTGGCCCAGGAGGGCTGTGCACTGTTGGGGGGTAAAGAGGACTTTAATATTGTAAACTATTGAGGTTGGTGATGTGAGTGAAAGATTTTCTAACAAAACTCCTTTTTAATCGAGTCCAAAAAAAAGGAGGAGGTTATGAATTCAGATAGTTTTAGTCCTTGGTATAGTTTATTTTTTTTTGAAGCCAGTAATTTTCGTGTATTAAGTTATTTTTCACTTTGTAATGGTTTTCTTTTGTAAAACAGAATACACAAATTCATGTGCAGTAACATTTTAAACCTGAGCTGACCTAGAGTAGTAAGGATTTTCAATAGAATGGGAGTCCAATTTATATTGGTTTTGTGGAGCTGAAACTATTCTTACGACACATGTTAAGCTTAGATCTCCATTTCTTCAAAACACAACTACTTCTATATTATCAAATCTTCTTCTGGATGTAAGCTTACTAGCAAGCTTAATACATCAAATCGTTGATCGTTGTGGAAATCTTCGGGGAGGAGGCATATGTCCAGCATTGTTCCAAAAACGGGTGAAGACACTGGCTCCTGTAACACAGGTCTCACCTAGCTTAGGAGCCAGGACTTCCAATATAATTGTACCTCATTTTTATGCCAATAAAACATTTATTATTATTATTATTGTTCGTCTTTGGCTGAAATGGTGAAGAATAAAATAGTTGGTGAGTGACCTGCCCGGGCAGGATGCCCAGCGTGAGGCCCCGCAGCGCCAGGCGCGGCCCGCCCCGGCCCGGGTAGCACTTGGCCAGCTCCGCGCACTGCGCCGCGTCCGACGTCAGCGACACCACGCGCTGCATCGAGTTCTTCTTGCCCTCCGTGTGCACGAAACCTGGGGGTACATTATATGATTCAGCGTTGAGAAACATAATTCAGGTATTTGTGTAGAATAAGCTGTTTGTTCGGTAGAATTGCCCATCAGCAAGAATGATCTACTTCCTTACCAATATTACATAACTAAGGGATGAATTATCAAAAATATCCTGCCTTAGTGGCTTCTGAACTTCTAGATCCTCAGATCTAGAAGATCTCGCCGTCTTTGGAGTATGAGAAAATTAAAAAATGTATGAAGTGGGCAAAGTAGGCTGTTCTCAGTTATGTTGTGTGTATTCCACGTAGCTTAGCCCTGGACTGCTGTGGAACAGTGCCTAGATGGTGGCTGGACCAATTCTGAGATATCCCAAAGTACTGTTGAACCAGTTAGAATCGCGCTTTTTGCAACGTCCACGTCTTGTATGCAAGTATTGACAACTGCACGACGCCTCATGCTACGACATAAATAAATTTCCAAGGTGATGATACCACTAGTTACCATTGACGTGTGTTTGACTGTACAAAGTAATAAGGTATATTAAAGTCTACGTCCCCTTACCTCTGTTAATATTCCCGATGGTGTTGACTCTGAGCGGCGCGTCCAGCACTCGCGCGGCGTGCACGCGCTTCCTCTCCGCGCTGACATCCACTGGCTCTAACTCATCACCCACTCGAGGAGGGACGATTTCTGGACGGAACCTGCAATGGACGATCAATTAAGCTTAGATTATTTCAGAACTCGTTCTTTGAAGTTAGTTAGTTCTTGATAGTGATAATAAATCATAAACCACCGATTAACTCATTATGACGAAAGAAATACCAAAATGTTATAGTAATACTAGCTTACGCCCGCGGCTTTGCCCGCTTGATTTGCTGATAAAAAGTATGCCTATGTCTTTCCTCGGGATGCTATCTATCTCTCTGCCAAATTTTATCGAAATCCGTTCGGTGGTTTTGCCGTGAAAGATGGACAAACACACACACTTTCCCATTTATAATATTAAGTATGGATATGGATTTCGTATTCATTCAAGTTTCTTATTAACGGCACTAACCTGAGCAACAGCGAGTCAAAGCAGTTGTACTCGATGGCAAGGTTGAGCAGGAAGAGCAGCGTGCCCACCACGATGAGGTACACGATGTGGAGGGTCAGCAGGCTGCTGTGGAGGGGGTCCTTGTATGTGTCCATGCCGAAACGACTCAGCACCTGTGAGAGGAGTGGAGATTTAAATCATTGGCATTAGATAAACGGCAAAAGGTTTTTCAAAAAATTTGGTAATAGGGATGTGTCCTAGGTGAAAATATATTAAGTCTATTTGGTCCGTCAGTAAGATTACCAAAAAATATTGAACACGTATTTTTTGCTTACTTAATTCAATAAAAAGTGACAATGATATAGCACATCAAAGTTCAGGAGAAGGGGCTTGTGACGTCACGCCATGCTACACTTTTCGTTAAAAGTGTAGCATGGCGTGACGTCATGCGCAATTTCAACGCACTATACCGTCGTCATTTTTGGTTTACGTGACAAAAGAAAAAAATACGTGTCCAGTATTTTTGCGTAATCCAACTTTCGGACCAATCAAATTTTTTAAGGAAACTACCCTATTTTTTTATGTGTAGGTGTATAACATACAATCACGCCTGAATACCCCAAAGGGACAGGCACCTTTCACATATCGCCGGTTATCTTCAAGTCCCATGTAAAAGGCGCGAGCCTATAGCCACTAACCAGGCACAAATCCAGACCAGCTGCCACTGAGCAATTCCTGATGGATAAACCCAACAGCACTTTGCCTGACCTGGGAATCGAACCCACGATCGTGGACTCCTATCATCAACCGCACGTTTAAGATAACGGTGATTTGTTATAGACAGCGTCATTTTTGTAGTCATAGTGATATCACGTCTGCTGTGCGGTTGACTATAGATTTCAAGATTTGGCTATCTTCTACGGGTGAATAAAAAAGGACGTAATTTTGCATAGAGAAATGAACAAAAACTCTAAAGGCTAATACGTTGCGACAGCCCGCAAAATTCAATTTTTCTTACATTTTTGTTGCAGTGTGTTACTCAGAATTAGGCAGTATTGTGTGTTATTAAAAAAGTCATTGGCGACCGTAAAAAATGTGCATTGCGCATTCAATTTAATATAAAATACTAGGACATGACGCCCGATGCTAATAATGTCTGAGGAGACAAGAATTAATCTTTTTGCTCCGTAATAACGGCGGGGAAACGTCCCATCTATCCAAATCTGTGTATGTATGAAATAGTGTTTTTCCTTCTGTTTGATCTCTGGAACTTTCAGTCGAATATACCATTTTTTTCTTGCTCTGGATAGCCCAATTCTTGACGAAGGTTAACACGATACAAACCTTAGCAGCGGGTGAAATTGCGGGGAACAGCTAGTGTAATAATAATGGCGACTTACTTGTGCTTGTATGGTGTTCTTAGCTATGTCCAGCAGCCCGTCTCCGAGGGCGAACTGCGGCGACAACATGAACAGCTTGTGCAGCCACCAGCGAGCGTTGTCTGTCGCCTGAGGATCACCAAATGACATTAGTATACTTAAAGCACACCGGATTTAACAGTGACTGCCTTTGGTCTAGTCGTCCCAAGCGCGACTGCTTAGCGTGAGGTCCTGGGTGTCATTCCCAGGTCGGCCCAAAAGTATTTGTATTTTTGAATACATTTTTTTTTAAAGATAACTGATTCTCAGATATATTTTCTGCTGTGGTCGCTACGGCGAGATTCACAAACTTGATTCATATTAATTATGCAAAATGTTGTTCATCAGTAAATGTGAACAAACGCTTACGGAAATTGAATATTGTTTTCATTAAAATTAGGTTTATATTCATACGAAACGCTAACTTTACTTGGCAAAGTAAAGTTCAAAATACTATTCGCTGATGTAAACCTACTGTTTACTTGTAACATCTGGTTCAGGAAATTAAGTATTCCGTTTGATGTTTATCTTCAAATTAATTGCAACTTTCATGGGCTCCCAGAATAAATAGAAAGTGAAGCAACTGGTGTGCAGTAAAATAATAATGCTGGGCAATCCACACAGCATCATCTAGCCCCAAGCTAAGCAAAGCTTGTGTTACGGGTACTAGATGACTGATATACTTAATACAATACATTATATAGGTATGTAATTATATTGGATATATATTTTTTATTATACATAGCAAATACCCAGAAAACCCGGAACAAATCTTTGTAGATCGTACAAATCCAGGGCGGGAATCGAACCCGCAACCTCCTGCGTCGCAGGCGGACCTTCACCCGTCGCGCCACATCGGTCGTCAGTGTCTATAAGTCTTCTTTAATTGCAACACATAGCTCGCAGAACCCATGGCTGTTGGGGCGAAAGGGTTCTCGTGTGGTCACCGAGTACCAGACGTAGCCTGGTTAGGCCTCTACAAGGTGCTGCAGGAAGCCGATGGATAAGGCTAGTGCAGGATCAGGAAGGCTTATCTGGACCAGTGGACGTCTTTAAGCAGAAATGATGATTCTTTAATATTAGTAAGACAACTAACGTCAGACTCGGAGATGATGTCAAACATGAGGAGTGTGGCCATGAAGGAGAGCCCCAGGAAGGCGTTGCCACAGAACAGCACCATGTTGGCCATGCTGGCGTCGGTGAACAGCTTCTCAGCCACGTGGGTGAAACTGCCGCAGGCGTACCTGGGGGTTGGTGGCGGAACATTAATGTACTGTTTTTTGATAGTAGATATCTATAGGCGCGCCTGGTGCCGTCACAGCAATCGTGCGTCATGCCTACTTTACGCAACCGCTCTTGACTCCCTTGTCTGTGCGTGCGCACACTCCGTTGCTTCTCTATATGAGCTGCTTACTATATGCACCGCGACCGACCGACCGACTGAACGTCTGACCTTGTACCACTACTCACTAACAACAACTTATAACTTTACTCCATATTTACTTATTGATATGTTCTTTAATTAAAAACCTTTAAATAACCATCAATTTATATTAGGTCTTTACCTATGAAATTGCCGTTCTGCAGTACTGGCCATTTCAAATCAAAATATTTTTTGTTTGGCTAAGAATTCTAATTTCAAATTAATTTTATTTTAAAAACATGGATTTTTTTTTCCAAAAGTAGTCATTTGTTTATTGATTAGTGTTACATTTTCATCGCATTTAAATCTTTTTCGTCATCATGGATACGTTAAAAATTCGAGTAATTATGGAATATGAGTACCGTCGTGGCAGCAACGCGGCACAAGCGGCACGCAACATCAACGACGTTTACGGAGCTAACACTACAAACCAACGCACTACCTGTTATTGGTTTGCTCGCTTCCGTTCTGGAAATTTCGACCTGAAAAATGAACCTCGCGGTCGTCCGAAGACTTTGGTCGACAATGACGAATTAAAGGCGATTGTGGAAGCTGATGATACACAATCTACGGCTGAATTAGCAGCAGCTTTCGACGTTAGCGTCAAAACAATATTGGTCCATTTGCGTCAAATTGGCAAGGTAAAAAAGCTTGACAAATGGGTGCCCCACAAACTCAATGATCGCCAGCGCGAAGTACGCGTCGAGACGTGCCTTGCACTGCTCAACAGACACACAAATGAAGGAATTTTGAACCGCAATGTTACCTGCGATGAAAAATGGATTCTGTTTGATAATCGCAAGCGCTCAGCAAGTTGGTTGGATCCTGGTTCAGCACCTAAACAATGCCCTAAACGAAAACTTACCCCAAGAAAAGTGATGGTCACTGTTTGGTGGTCTAGCGCCGGTGTGATTCAACACAGCTTCTTACCAAACGGGGTGAGCATTACTGCAGATGTGTACTGTGAAGAATTGAACACAATGATGGAGAAGCTGGCACATCTCCAACCAGCATTGGTCAATCGCTCGTCTCCGCTGCTCCTGCACGACAACGCGCGACCTCATACTGCACAGCAGACGGTCTCCAAGTTGCAAGAACTGGGGTTGGAAGCTCTCCGTCATCCGCCCTACTCACCAGACCTTGCGCCTACAGACTACTACTTTTTCCAGAATTTGGATAACTTCTTGGCGGGAAAAAAATTCAATACCCGAGAGGCAGTACAAAATGCCTTTGAAGAATTTGTTGCCTCCCGTCCAGCTGATTTCTTTAAGAAGGGCATCAATAAACTGCCACTGCGTTGGCAAAGATGCATTGATTGCATGGGTGATTACTTCGATTAATACAAATAAAAAATACATGAAAAAAATTCATTTAAATTTTTTCATACAAAACGGCAATTTCATAGGTAAAGACCTATTATATTCCACATATGCCGGACGTCCCTTAATGGCCAAATTATTTTCAAAGAGCCACAACTGGTTCGAGAACGTACGTTACTCCAATTTAAACCTTCTTACTATGACATAGGTACTCATATGTCACTCTGTCCTGCATTGCATTATTATTATATTAATACCTGAAGCGAAAACTGCGGATCCCTTTTTATGAACATTGCGCGCTCAGAGTGTGAGATTTGGCATAGTAAAGTTTATATGGAGAAGGAGTATTGAAAGCTAAAACAGTAGAATGTCGACCTCTAAGCGACCATATATTATACGACGATATTTATTCTATCTTACTTGAGTTAATAGAAAATAAATTTAAAGGTAATCTGTCGATCTGTCATTAGATTAGAGCAAAATTAGATACTACGAAACTATTGTGCTAAATGCAACTTTGTGTGGTCGTAACAAGACTGGAAATCAGTTATATCTGAAGATTTTTAGGAGAGATTTACTCACCCATATAGCACGAACAGCATACATATGGCAGGCAGGTTGTTCTTCTCCACGAACACCGGGAAACCAAAGGCGAGCATCACCGCCGCCGTGATACATATGTTTACCACCATTATCTGTACACACAAACAAATCACACTATGGTATTTTATCACCTTTTTGCTTGCTTAAAGAATCCTAGATGCTAGTAAGACCTTGGGTTTTGCAGTGGTAAAGCTCCCCGTGCAATTGATCCAGACAAAATACATACTATAACCATTTTTATTAGAGTACCGTACGAAAATGGTTTAGAAGGAACCCTTAAAAT
The DNA here is from genome assembly GCA_905147745.2 of Phlogophora meticulosa. NCBI lineage: Eukaryota > Metazoa > Arthropoda > Insecta > Lepidoptera > Noctuidae > Phlogophora > Phlogophora meticulosa. Next base: position 764,904 of record LR990524.1, on the reverse strand, counting down.
TTTGGACGCCATTGTCACATGAACATAATAAACGAACGCTTGCCCTGTCCCCAACTTCACAAATATGTGATACAAAATTCTGTGAACTATAAAACAAAATAAACAATAAAATCATTACATATGTGTGTTTTTTCTTAAAAATTGAAGACATCATTGATGATTTAATGATAAAAAAGGAGATATTAAAAGTGTATGCCCTGGCGTTTAAAAGTTCGTCTTCTTCTTTCCGTCTATTTTTGTTATCCAACAGAAAAGCTGTGGCCATGTTGAATATATATTTAGTGCCAAAACATGCAGCGAATCGAGTCGAATCCTATTACATTGGACCAACAACGAGTGAAATGGAAGTGTATTATATTCTCTTTTCATCAGTCAGCAAGTAAGCCGCTCACCATCATATCCCACACGAGCGCGGTGCCCCAGTACAGGCCGGGGCTGACGCCGCACAGCAGCTGCAGGCGCTTCTCCTGCGAGCGGCGCGCGCGCACCAGGTAGATGGCGGCGCCCGCGCTCACCAGCCCGTAGGCCAGCAGCACCAGGCCCGAGATGCCCGCGTCCGCTATGTGCTGGTAACTGCGACCAGAGGGAATCGGGATTCATTTATGTGTAACGCGCATTACATAAGGGAGAGTGGACATTCCGGGAAGTCGATAATTGACAGGAGAAAGAGTCCAAAGAATAAATGTCAAATTGGGACTAATTAATATTTATTTCTAGTTTTGATCCGCCACTTCTTCTGTCCAGCTATAACACTAGGAAGTGGTGAAGGGTGGGCGTTTTGGGGGACTGTCTTATGTTAATTTGGACGTTGAATAAGCGTCGATTCTCAGCCTAATTTGAATAAATTAATTTTGATTCAAATTCTTTGAATTCTTTCTCTGCATTTTAAATAGTCAAGGTTTACGACGTTGCTAGCTTACCAGCACTGCTTTATTCCCTAGCCTGAAAAACATCACCGCGTAAACCTTAGCTATTACTTATTCTTAGCCAGCACTTAGCCCGTAAATCATTGTCATCATTGTGATGATGGCCCAGTGGTTTAGGCCTCGCCTCTTGTGCACGAGGTTGTGGGTTCAAACCTGGGCAAGTACCAATGTGAGTTTTTCAATTCATATGTACTTTTTAAGTTTATCTTGGACATCACTGACATCGGTGAAGAAAAACATCGTGAGGAAACCTGGACTTATATAATTAGTATAAGTCTGAAATTGCCAACCCGTCTTGAGCAAGCGTGGTGATTAATGCTCATGCCTTCTCTGTATGAGAAGAGGCCTTTGCCCTGCAGTGGGACAGTAATAGGCTGGTACTGGTACTTAGCCCGTGGCTTCGTCCGCTTGGATTTCGTGCTTTTCCTTTCGAACTTTAACATCCGCTCCACCCCTTTAAAGCGTAGTTTTGAAAATAAAATAAAACCCTATGTTACTCGCTGATAATGCAGCTTTCTACAAGTGAATGAATGTTTTAAATTTCTGCAGTCGATTTTGAGTTCATCCATTACAAATAAAAATTGAAGCAAAAAACACTCAAATTCCTCTCTTTCACATTATTATACAAGTTTAGATTTGGATAACTAAATACTTACACGGTAGCCTTACTGATCTGTTCTTTGGAGATCTTGAGCGGATGCGTGTACGTCGTGATGTTGGCTCGAGGAGAGTTGGCGACAGTCCTCAGTATGGCGTTGTTAATGCTGTTGATGTAGGCGGGCAAGGCGTGGTGGCCCTTGTTGTTGTACCAGGCGATCAGGTTCGTCACGTTGTTCTTCAGGGATGAGGAGAAGCCACCGTATCTGGGAATGGAAGGAGTTAAGTATCTGTAAATTCTATATATTGACCACTAAAACATTCGAAGAATATTCTTGCTCTATTGTTTTTTGACGGTGACTTCTTGAGTACCTGACTACTTGGTACCAACTAAATATTTTCGAAGAAGACTAGTCTTATTTAATAATCTAAGTATTTCAGGACCTAATGATACTGAATACCTAATAAACTGCCTTTTGGAAAGTCACCGGCCAGTTTTCATGTAAGAAAATGCCGTCAAAACATTTTAAGCAGATCATCTATTTCTGCTGACCATCTAAATATTCGTGCCACATTACTAGGTCCTGGAGGTCAGAAGCTGTTGCCTATTCTAAAAGTTAGCTGCATCCAGTTAAACTGGAAGCTGACCCCAACAAAGCTACTGGGAAAGGTTCGGTAGAAATTAATATTTACTTGGCATATATACGAAGTTCACTTAAATAAGACTTGAACATACCTCTTCTCGATGTAAATCTCCTGCGTGTCGACAAGCCAGCGGTTGAGCGTGTGTGCGTCGGGTAGTATCATCATACCCGGCAGAGAGCTTGTCTGATTGGCGGTGATGTTGCAGTGCTGGTTGACCTGGCTACACTCGCAGTCAGGGTTGTCCTGATAAAGATAAAATGATGTTCATGAACCGTAACAAAAACCATTAATGACCTTTCATAGCTTTGTAAGAGATGTTACATCTCATAAAGGCTGCTTCGTTGTGTGTGTCAGTTGGAATGTTGCATGTTGCAGGTATACAATTCTATACCATGTCAGTTTTTACATGCGTAAGACCGGGAGCGCTCAGTATTGGCTGAGCCACCTTCACGGACACAGAAACAATGTGGACGTGCATCTATAATCCTACAAACACACTCAAAGACAACCCGCTTTCGTGAGCTGAAACATCTTTCATAGAAACATTGTTATCACTTCTTGGCCGATTGTTCATCTTAAAATCTTAGGATGTTATTGTTGATAGACTGTAGCGACTTCTATCTTGCCACATACGAACTAAAACTGACGTATCCTACATCGCTATATCAAAGTTACCTGCGCGATTGAACAAGAACCCGACAACAACCGTCGGGCAGTAGCCCACCAGACACAACACCCGTCTGGTCGGAGGATACTCTTACAAGAGGAACGTTCATCCCCCAACGAAACAATTGAGTCTCACATATTATAAATTGTAGATTTTTTTTTATAAAAATAGGCAATCACTTTGACAAAGATGTCACCTACTTTGACTATCGCGGGCCATTTTTGATAGTCTTTTTCCACTAAAGAACTCTAACTCATGTCCATATTTGACAAACTTTTGCCTGTATTCAAGGTTCAGATAAAACGTAAATAATTTAATAAGCACACTTTAGTTGACTGGTAACCAACTAAATAGTATGTGTAGTAGTGTGTGTATGGTATGTATACATACCTCAGCGGTCCAGTTCCTGGCCTGTTTGTTCATCATGATGTACTGTGAGATGGTCTCTGCAAACGATGGATCCACGTCCTCAGAGTATATCGTTGGTTGCGGTCTGCGTACAAGATAGACAATTGAAGAACCATAAAAGGATTAGATAATATCACGCCTTGTATTCCCCGAAGGGTTTAGTAGAGATGTGCCTATGACACACCCACATTTCGCCAGTTATATTTAAGTCGCATATAATAGGTTGACGACACGATTGACGCAGTGGTTGAGCCATCGGCTGCTGCGCCGCGTGTTGTGGGTTCGATCCCCGCACGGAACAAATATTTGTATGACCTACAGGTAGTTGTTCCGGGTCTGGCTGTTTGTGTATGTGAGTTTAAATGTTTGTAAACGCACCCACGATACAGGAGAAATTCCTAGTGTGGGGCAACGTTTTTTCTAAAAAAAAAAAAAAAAAAAAAAAAAAAAAAAAAAAAAAAAAGAATAGGGGGCGAGTCTATTGCCATCCACTGGGCATATATCCAGACTCCGGGCTGCTGCGAAATTCCAGATGGATAAACCTATAATATCCCAATAATCAAATGAGAACATTTAGGCAAATTATATGAATGTATGCTTGTACTTATGCCCTCTGACTAGGTGGGATGACGATCTGCGAAAGACTGCAGGCAGATGTTGGATGCGGCAAGCTGAAGACAGGGCGCTATGGCACTCATTAGGAGTGGGCTATGTCCAGCAGTGGACTAATACAGCCTGATGATGATGATGATGAGATGCTTGTACTTACACTGAGAACTCTGTAGATCCATTATACAAGTGGTCGTAAAGTTGGAGCGAGATCTCGCTGTCTACCGGCGGACGCAGCATGGAGAAGCCCATCGCCATGGTGATGAACATCGCGGGCAGGAGGATCAGCATGAACAGCAACCATCTGGGTGTGAACAACTTCAGTTGTATTCGAAGACTTTGTTTTATGTAATTTCGCAAGAATTAACATCACGCCTGTGTTCTCTAATGGGTTAAGCAGAGGTGGGCTTATGGTACACCCCCATTTCGCCAGTTATGGTTTTAGTCCCATATAATTTGTATTAATGTACTGTAATTTTATTTTTTTAATTTTTGACGGCACGGTTGGCGCAGTGGCTGAGCGATCGACTGCAGCGCCGCGTGTCGTGGGTTCGATTCCCGCACGGAACAAATATTTGTATGACCTACAGGTAGTTGTTCCGGGTCTGGCTGTTTGTGTATGTTATGAGTTTGTATGTTTGTAAACGCACCCCCACGACACAGGAGAAATTCGTAGTGTGGGGCAACGTTTTTTAAAAAGAAAGAAAGATAACAGGGGGCGAGCCTATTGTTTTAAACCGGGCACAAATCCAGACTCCGGGCTACTAGCAATCCCAGATGTAAAACATAACAACTCTTGTTCAGGTCTTCATGATCAGCAGTAGCGTTTACGCACTAGACCAAGAGGAAGTCAGTCGTTCCGCAAGATAATGACTGATTTTTCCAGTAAAGTACATGTATCTGACCGTAACAATGATCAGATTCAGGTACTTTTTATTAGAAGTTTTACGGTGAAGTTAAGTGTTGGGTAATAGTGTATCTTGCTATCTCTATAATATGAACATTGGAGTTTTTTTGTTTAGTAAGTTTCTTGTTTACTTCCATCTATCTATCTATCCTTTTCCCAACTATGTTGGGATCACCTTCCAGTCTAACCGTATGCAGCTAAATACCAGTATTTGTCCACAATCCAGTTACTGGGTAACACGATACTCCTTGGTACGACTGGTTGCCAGACTTGTGTCTAATTTTTGACTCAAAATTAAGCAATTCCTGGAAGGGCCAGAACCTACTAGACTTATTTATTTATTTATTCGATTTACACGGCTTTAAAAACTCATTACATAAATCAAAGTAGGTAGCAGGTAAACTAAAAACTACAATTAAATACTATTTTTTTTTACAAAATGTAGGCACACGACCATTAAATTGGCGAATTACCCGTGAATAAATCGCAGTCCGGGTTGGTCTGACATCTTGTGACATAGTAGTTGAAGGAAGGGTCATCGTCTATCAACCCTTACTCTGTAACCCCCATATTCTTAAAACAGAGACACAGCATGTTGCTACAAAAAGTACATACCCGTTCCTAATATGATGCACATATCTGGCGTGCGTGAGTGCCACGAACTGTTCCCAGGTGGTGCCCTTGAGCGGCCCCTCAGGCGGCACCAGCTCCTGGGTCACGCGGTCGGTTCTGATGCTGGAGCTGGACGCACTCTTGGATGGAGAGCCTCCGGGCACTGTGGGAGAAATGTTGTTGATTTAGCTGATATGAAATACATGCACCAAGTTAAACATGGGGAAAGAGAGGTACACGTGTAACAGTTATGTTTGACATACATACATACATAAAGCCACGCCTTTTTCCCATGGGGATAGGCAGAAACTACAGAAAGTCACCTGCTACGATCCTTACTTACTCCTTTTTCTGCGTTTAGATTCTAACATCTAGTCATACACGCACGTCGGTTGCGAGTACTACGCACCTGACCTTTTTGAAGAACATGACCAATAAAGTTAGTTTATGTACTTCTAGAGCGTCCCCTCCCGTCGTCTCCGATTACACCTGCCTTTTAGTTGCTCGAGTTCCATGTAATAACAGGTGTGGGGCAAGTCTACCGTCATAAACTGGACGCAAATCCAGACTCTGGGTTGCTATTGAGTTTCTTTTCAAAACCCAACACTTTGCCTCCACTGAGAATCAAACGCACACACTCAGCAGTCGCTTTTGTGACCACTAGGTCGATGAGGCAATGGGACAAATGTTATTGTTGGAAATAAGTAGATAATTTAATTGAAAATGATTCTAGAATAGTTGTGATGTTTTTGGTTTCTTTCAAATAAACAGCAAAGTTCGATTTGAAGTGAATCAAGTGTAGCCCGTATAGTGAACAAGCTTTTGCCCGCGGCTTAGCTCGAATCAACGAGATTAGATTTAGATTACATTAGAGTTTTAAGTATATCCCTCTGAAACAGTACTCTTTGTCAGAAGTAAAGGTACCCTATGTCCTTTTCTGTACCACTGTGTATGAAAAATGTGTATGAAACTAACACACTGTGTATGAAAAAAAGGTTAAGTACATAAGGCGTGAAAACATAGCAAACCAATAAACAAACTCATATTCCCACTTATGTATTGGTTAGAAAGTTGTGATGTTAGAGATTTGCTCGACTTAGAACGTCACTTACGATATTCGATTCCGTTCTGTGGCGCGTCGGCCTGCTGGCAGATGTTGAAGAAGACCTGCTCCAGACTGCTGCAGTCCAGCGTGTAGTTCTTGAAGCCCAGAGCTGACTGCGTGGCTTCTAGCACCGAACACAGTTGAAGGAAGCTGTAGGAAGATAATTTGTTACCATCTTATGCTGTTAAACACACTCCTTTCAAGATTAATTTTATTAACATCTAAAATTTCACGTTTTTATTTTTCCGAGTCCCGAACCTGTTTTGTCCTGATGAAACTAGTCAACTGGAGGGCTGCCCTCCACATTGGTACAATATGGGTGCGAAGGAGACCAAAAGATTGTTAGTTATTTATTACATTAGGAGCGGAGGAGCTCGTGGTTAAATAAAAACTGCCGCGCGGGTTGATCAAAGGTTAAGCTACGCTTGCCGAGGTCAGTTTGTGGATGGGTGACCGTTCGTAACACCGAAAGCACCTTAATCAGTTGGTCCCGGTTGCCATTTGTAGATCTTTGACAGTCGTTACGGGTAGTCAGAGCCCGAAAGTCTGACAACCAGTCTTACCAAGGGGTATTTTGTTGCCCAGTAACTGGGTTGTGGAGGTCAAATTAATAGGCAGTCGCTCCATGTCCACACTGGTACTCAGCTTCATCCAGTCAGACTGAAAGTCGACCCCAACATAGTTGGGAAAAGGCTAGGTAGGTGATGGTGAGTTATTTATTGCATTCGGGATAACAAACAACAAGTACCTTAATGCAATATGTAGTTAACGACTTTATCTTATTATAAACCAAATTATTTTGAAACCTCATTCGTTACGTTCGTGTTGCGTAACATAAACGGAGAAAAAACATTATTTAGGAAAAATATTAATACTAAAAAACAAAATGAATATAAATGAATCTTGACGACACGGTTGGCGCAGTGGTTGAGCTATCGGCTGCTGCTACGCGTGTTGTGGGTTCGATCCCCGCACGGAACAAATATTTGTATGACCTATAGGTAATTGTTCCGGGTCTGGCTGTTTGTGTATGTGAGTTTAAATGTTTGTAAACGCACCCACGACACAGGAGAAATTCCTAGTGTGGGGCAACGTTTTTAAAAAAAAAAAAAATCTTTTGCATAAATGTTAAGTTTTTATGATAATCTTTTCTTTATCGTGTATTGAATGACCTGAATACATGATTGTAAAATACAAGTGAGTGTCAAGTAGGATAATGTTAGTATATAAAATTTTACTCACTTATTATTCAATCCATTGGGATCAAAGAACGGCACGGTTATCTCCACTTCAAGTCCATTCACATCCACTACATTGGCATTCTTCACGACATCCCTCACCACGGTGAGTAGCTGCTTCGACTTCTCCTCCAGGCTGGACTCCTCCCAGGTGTCCTCGTGCTCAGGGTCGCGGCTTGGGTATATCACCGTCAGCTTGTACCCGTTGCCCAGGGTACGCTTTATCTCTATCGGGGAGCCGGTGGTGTGGATTTGACCCTGTTGTGCAAAAGTAGATTAGTACAGGGTAGAAGGAACATCGACGCAAACACGAATACCATGAGTTCAGTACATAATTCAGGACACTCAGCTTTGAAATTTTACGTCGGTCTTCCCCAATTTCTACGACTTTTTCCAGTATGCTTTTTTGTCACAAAAATACGTAAAAGTCTTAATTTAATAGTAATTTAAATGTCCAAATAACAGCTTTTTACTAAATACATATGAAAGTTTAGTACGGTAGTCGTAAATAAAAACTGGGAAATTTATCTAACTGGTATTTCCCTGGCAGATAGCTAATGTGTTAAGGAGTACCTTAATTTTATTTTAGAAATAGAATTAAGGTTCCGCACATAAAAATAAGGTCCTTTAGATTTTAATAAATTCTACGTGAACAAAGTCGCGGGAAGCAGCTAGTATTCATATAAAAGGGTGCGATGATTTATGATTTATGGACATACTCCATAAATCATAAATCCTAAGCGACGGTCGCTTATGGTCAGGACACGTCCTAATAAAAGTTATGGAGGGTGTCAGACCACAGCGCTTATTTTCGGTGGTCATACAAAGCCAGGGACAAATTCGCTTAATTTTATAAAAATGTGAATATTTACTTTTACAATTAATGGAATGTTAAATGTTTTTAATTTTCAGCAATCGTTTAGCAAAAAACATATTAATATGTGAAGCGAGGAGAAGAGGTTTGGCATAAGTTTTTATAAAACAAGAATATTTTTCTCACACCAATCGTGAGAGAAAATATTTACGTCGTCGTCATCGATTTGATCAAATTTTTAGTAATACTTTAACGAAAACTAGCATAAAACAACAATAGACCCTTTAAAAAACTTACACAAAATGCAAAAAGAGCTTTCCCTGACATTTGTTCAAAGTTTCTTGAACAGAATCAACAAAAGAGGGTCGAATGGGCTACTACCGTGGGATCGAGATACAGAATCTCATTTTCTTTTGGTTTCAGTATACTTAATTCTATTTCTCTTATGTAAATGCTTAACAAATTATGTAAGTGAGTGGCAGGAGTTAGACCGGATCCTGCCAGACCGGCTCCCGGAGTAGCCACGGACCCCCCGATATACAAGCCGAATTGAGGCTCCTCTAGAAACCGGGCAGGAAAACATCGCTTGCGTGATGCAGGATTTCCATTTACTACACGACACCAGTAGAACATTTCCATGGTGTTGAGATTCAGAAGGTAATGTAATCGCTCAAAGTTTTATGTGGTAATTTTTATTTCAGTTTACAGTTTGTATTTCTTATTTTATTTTAATAAACCGTTTTTGAAATGTTGTAAATGTGTTTGCCCATACAAGGGAGCGAGATAGACAGATGTTTGGGCCTACCGTTTGCACCTTGGCTACAGGCGCGGTAGTAATCCCGCCCAGTTATTGATATTTCGTCAATTGACCTTTCGTTTCGTCAGATTTACAAAGAATATTCCTCAACAGAAGTATTACTAGCTCTGTATGAAATAAAAAATGTTGGACATTATTTTGATAGTCGAGAAAAAAGTCTTTTTAGGTGCGAAATATTAACAAAAACTGTAAAAATATCAGAGTACACTTTAGTACTGTAGGAGAATTTCATTAAGTATAAAGCAACTGAAACTACATCGTAGCCACTATATCACAGGGTACGGGTTACGTCGTAGCGCAGTGCGAGCTACGACGTAGCGGTGCTACGCCAAAGTAGTCAGCATTCAGAATGTTTTGGGTAGTGAGATACAGGAATAGACTCGCGCTGGGAAGTCTCCCACGACACGCGCCAAAACGATATTGCACGCTTTCTATACAATCCTTCAACGCTTCAAGCTTGTATTCCCCAAAGGGTTAGGGCAGAGGTGTACCTATAGTACACCCACATTTTTCATTTTCAAATAGTAAGCATAAGTTCTACTTAGTTCAGTTCTGTAACAAAATGCTTAAATAAATACAAAATAACCAAGTTATAAACATAACTTCACGCCCGCATTCCCCGGAGAATGTGGCAGAGGAGTACCTATAGTGCACCCATATATCGCCAGTTACGTATAAGTCCTATATAATACCGGGATAGATTATCACCATAAACCACACAAATGACTCCAGGCTGCTACTGGGATAACCTTGTAACATTTTTCCCGACACGGGAATCGAACCCAGGACTTCCTGTTCAACAGTAGGGCTGCGTCAACTATACTTCGAATATTAGTAGCATCACGATTTAAAGTTAAAAACAGTGGCCGTAATGGAGTTCCGCGTGCTGTGACGCTGCTTTTTGACAGATATCTTGCTTACCTTGTGCATGATGACAATCTGATCGCTGAGCAGCTCGGCCTCGTCCAGGTGGTGCGTCGTCAGCAGGATGGTGCGGTCTTCCTTCAGCTTCACTATCATTGACCAGATGTCCCTGGAATAAGAGATATGATTAAACTCCTGCAGTGCTGTTCTGGAAAATCCTCCCAGTGAACATGTAGGTGAGGTGTAGGCGAAGTGAGCTGTGATACAAAGTTAATGCTAGAAATTTACAGCTCACGTCGCGCTCAGTTCCTTTTTCGTGAGAGTGGGTAGCGGTATTATATTGAGCGATCACCGGTGGCCTGTTTATTCCGTCAGACAATATGACAATCTGACGGTTGTATTACTCTACATTATTAATTAATTATTCGTTGCAAAAATGTGTCAATTTGGTCATTATTTTATTAATATACTCAGTCGTCAGTTAATATTGAATAGGGTCAAGTTTGTCTTGTACACTTTCAATCGGTTTGTTTTTAATATTTGGCTGTTTGTAATGATACCAATGCCTATTGTTCCTTTCCATAAAAAGTAAAATATATAGGTAAACGTCTGCTGTCAAAATTGTTTTAATAACATGACATGTTAGGTTGTAGGTGTGAGATGGAACGACGGGGTGGTTTTTAGTTACTAAAAGTCTGACAGACCCCTCCGCCCCCCCCAGGGCGGACGACATCCATGAGGATTTTCCATCTCGGATCAAAAAAAAAGGTTTTCCCACCGCATTGAAGGAGTGACATAGTTTTGGAAAAAGTTTAGTGCAGTAAAAATTTGCAAATTTGCTTGGTTTTCTTTCGTTATCTATTATCGCAGGTTACAGCTTACCTCCTGGCTGCAGGATCCACTCCAGCAGTAGGCTCGTCCAAGGACACGAGATGCGGTTTACCGATGAAGGCGAGCGCCACACACAGACGTCGCCTGGTACCACCAGATAGCCGAGCTACCGGCTCTGAGCATACCGCGCCTAGCGATAGCACTTGTAGCATTCTAAAATAAAGGACATCTTGCGTTAAAGTTAAAATACTAAGGTCAGTCACGTACTTGCAGACTTTGTACTACTCCGTTCGTATTATTTTCCTGCTCGACTTTTATTTGACCTTGTTTTGGCGCTCTATTGGTTATTTTGTTCTGTAGATTAACTGCCAATTTCAATAATTTTCGATCCAATTAAATTTATTTATTTTGTAAACAAAGAGTTTATAGATATAATACAAAAATAAAACAGTTCTTGAGCCATGCTGTGCCCCGCCGGAAGGCGTAGGTATATAATTTTACATAAAAAGTATTTACAATAATAACTCGATCTAAACTGCTGCTTCTGATTCGACCTCTCAAGATTATAGATTGTAAACTCGGCCATTGACTGGTTACAAACAAAGATCGATCGATATTGGGATTGAGATACGTTATTGAAATTGGCCGAAAGTCATAAATTCTAAATTTTCATTTTTTATCATTAGGTTTTTGAAATTAGACAGTCAACAATCCGAGCTACTCTTTCAGTTAATTTACAATTTATTATTGCTAGTAAATTAATAACATACAATTTACTAAATAATAAAATTTAAAATAATACAAAAACTATTACTAATTTGTAGTACGCCTAATCAACATTGTAATTTCAAACAAATGAAAACGTAGTTTGGAGTAAATGAGACTTACTTGTCCACCTCGTCCTGCACCTCGTGTGCCGTGCGGCCGCTCTTGAGCTGCGCGTACAGCTGCACGTGCTCGCGCGCGCTCATGTACTCCAGCAGCACGTCGCGCTGCGGACACACGCCCAGCTGCGTGCCCGAGCCGTCGGAGCGCACGATCACGTTGCCTCTGGTAGGCTTCAGCATGCCCGTCAGGATGTTACTGTGGAAATATTACAAAAATATGATGTATACTTTTTTTCTTGATGGGTCATCTCGCAGTTTATCCTTCGGGGATATCTACTGCTTAATCGAACTTTCCTGTGGGGGCTTAATTTAAAAAATAAGGCTTCCAGCCAGGGCATAAAAATAGCCTAAACTATGAAAACTATTTCACAGTTTTTATTTTTCTTATAAGAATCTTTTCCCAGGCTAAGAAAGTTATAGAAGTCGAGATCACAACGCGAGAGTTTGACTTCGGTATAGGTTTACTGCGGTGTAGTTTGGCTATGGCGTAGTTAGTTTACAGTGTGGTTTAATTAGGGCGTAAATTGATTAAGTTGTAATGTGGCTACGGCGTAGGTTGTGTACGGAGTATTTTGCCTACGGAGTAATTTGGCTATGGCGTAGTTAGTCTACGGTGTAGTTTGCCTGCAGCGTAATTTGGCTACGGCGTAGTCCATCTACGGTGTAGCATGCCTACGGCGTAACTTGGCTACGGCGTAGTTCATATACGGTGTATTTTGCCTACGATGTAATTTGGCTACGGCGTAGTCGGGCTACGGCGTAGTTTGTCAACAGTGTAAATTGGCTACGGCGCAGTCCACATTAAGCTGCGCTGTATGTGCTGCGGAGAACAAGGACGGTATAGTATAGTCGTTTATGTCAAAATAAAATACAAAACCTTTTCATAAGAAGTTCCTTATTAATAGTGGAGAAGCGTGGAAGTTTTAGGGCTGTCATTTGTATATTTTGACGTATTCTCAGCTTAAATAAAGTTTATTCCACTTACATAAGCGTAGTCTTCCCGGCTCCGTTGTGGCCCAGCAGCGTGGTGATCTGTCCCTTGTGCAGCTCTATGGACACGTTGTCTAGCGCTACCTTTTGTCTTCTAGAACCTTCCCCGTATATCTTGGTCACGTTCACTATGCTGACACCGGCTTTCTCGTCCGTGGTAATGCAGTGGGTTATATTGCTCTTTAGAGTTTTTATTCCTGTGAAAAAAAAGTTGTAACCTATTAGAAGTTCGAGGAGCAAGGTGCAGTAAAGCTCTTCAATTTTAAATAAGTCAGTTGTCTTTTTCTAATTTATTATTCTCTAGCTGTGTTCTGCAGGTTCACCCGCAAGGAGGTAACCACAGGTCTCGGAGCATGTAATTCGGGAATATTGTATCCTTTACCGAGAGAAGGATACACATCATTCACACAGTGAATTTTTTTTTTAAATCATATCAGTTAGTATTTTTAAAGATTCAGTCCTTTCATTTCCTTTCAAGACCTTTCACAAAATATACATAAAAATTACGTCATTGTTATATTGAGTATACATTTTGGAACCCACTGTGGCCATGTCATGACAGCTAGTTTTACCAGTACAACCCTATTAATTAGTGCGGTAACAGGGTTGTGGAGGTCAGATAGGTATGAGCTTCATGTAAAATACTGACATTTATCTGCATTCGGTTAGACAGGGAGCCGAGGGAGGTATTTCACATGGACCGACTATCTATCTGACCTTCACAGCCCAGTTACTGGGCAACACGATATCCCTTGGTGAGACTGGTTATCAGACTTTCGGGATTCTGGTTACCCGTAATGACTGTCAAAGATTAAGAAATAACAGCCGGGACCAACAGCTTAACATGCTTTTCGATGCACGAAGGAATCTCGATACGTTAAGAAACGGTCACCCATCCACAGACTGACCTCGGCAAGCGTAGCTATACCACTCACCATAATATCTATCAATAATCTTCCCCACGATGAAGTACAGCAGCGTGTCCACGCACATCATGAGGGCCGCGAGCCCGATGCTCATGTCCTCGGAGTCGTCGGGCGTCACCCACAGCTGCGCCCAGTGCGCGCCCGAGCCGTGCGCCTCGAACCGCGTGATGTACAGGAACGCGTAGCACAGCGATGACGACATGGACAGGCACTGGAATTTAAGGGGTGGTGAATACGGGAATAGGCCTCCCACACGGTGGACCGACGACCTGGTGAAGGTCGCGGGGAGGGCATGGATGCGGAAGGCGCAGGACCGGTCATTGTGGAAACCCTTGGGGGAGGCCTTTGTCCAGCAGTAGACGTCTTTCGGCTGAAATGATGATGATGATGAATACGGGAACAATTTTGTTTTTTTTTTTAAACTTTGCCCCACACTAGCAATATCTCCTGTATCGTGGGTGCGTTTAAAAACATTTAAACTCATATACACAAACAGCCAGACCCGGAACAACTACCTATAGGTCATACAAATATTTGTACCGTGCGGGGATCGAACCCACAACACGCGGCGCAGCAGCCGTGTTGTGGGTTCGATAATTGTTACTGTTTTTACCCGTGGGAACCTGTAATTGGCTTTATGTTTCATATACAATTATTAAACATTTTTTATAGGTGTTGGTTCTCGTATAAATAAATAAACAATAATCTAGCCCGGGTATGCCTTGTTGATGGCAATAGGCTCTTCCCCTATTTAGTGGGACTTAAACATAATGTTGATGTTGTAGATATAAGTGGGAAAAACCGGGTGTACTATGGGTACACCTTTAAAAATTAAATTAACTATTTTTTTAAACTTAATAATTTTGCATTTATTTCTGATTATTCTACATCTTTGTGATTTGTTTATTGTGTTGCATACAAAGATGTTTTATTTTTATTTTGGCCGGGATAATTATATTCCATTTATTCTAGAAGTCAAGCTTGAAAATAATTATTCATGCAGTTGAAGGGAGCATTAACTATTTTGCGCAACACAACAAGAGTGATGAAATTCTTAGAAAAAAATCTTGCAAAATCATATTTCAACTATAACACAAAGTATTTGGAACTGAAGATTTAGGCCCACAGTGAGTAGAATAAGCTTCTGATAACACGCAGGTACAGAGGCCAACACATCAAGCTACCCCATACAATTTCTTTGATAGTTTTTCAACGTTATTACAAAATAATAAGGTTCGTGTTCAATTGGCAAAATTTGACAGTTTGGGATAGCTTGATGTGCTGGTGTCTGTACATAAAAAACACATTAAAGGTATAGTTTTCAAAATGGGTTTTTGATATTCAAACTATATCTTCTTTGTTTACTGGTGATGCAATTCTAATCACCATAAACTACTAACTAATATAATAAGAACACTCCTAATGTTATTTCTTTAAAACGTTCTTTAAAATATGAAGAAATAAAATAAAATAAATAATCACAGAGCATCGAAAAATTAATTGATTTAAAATTAATCACACTTCTGATTAATTCACCTATCAAACAAAAAAAAAACAAAATCAATATTGGTTCATCCGTTCGGGAGCTACGATGCCACAGATAGACACACACACAGACACGTCAAACTTTATAACACCCCGTCGTTTTTACGTCGGGGGTTAAAAACAGAGACTTACGATGAAAGTCTTCAAGGAGCTGTAGAGCACGGCCTCCAGCGACAGGATGATGATGAAGGGCATGAAGCTGACCAGGTACATGATGGCGGTGAACACGGCCGCCAGGCTGGCGGAGTTGAAGAGCTTCGAGAGCATGTAGCTGTTGAGAAGGGGAGAGTGTTAAGTTAACTAATCACAACTCGAAATCATCGAGAGGAAACATGTTAAACTTGTAAAGTTGTAAAGTTTGTAAACTACTTGTAAAGATAACTTTCTAAAATATAACTCAATTATTCATCTTTTAAAATATATGTTTTACGTAACTAGGCTAAGCTATATTCACTATAAGTTAGTAAAGTAACAAACAACTGTACCAGTATATTACTAAATGTAACTTATTTGTAGACGCCTTGGGTTGACCTGTTAAGTCTACAAAATGTTAATAAATAAATAAATGAAAAATCACACGAAAAAATAATTTCAACACTAGATAAGGTATGTGTTTTCAATTTGACTAGTGTGAGAAAACACAATTCCAGACTTTATCTCGATCAGATCGATCGTGTGATCATGCAGATCTGAGATGGTCTTATAAGAACAGAACCACACAGCTTTGCCAATTAGTCACATCGATATACCATAATCTAGATTTCACGTCAAATTTCAGGGATGTCTTGACGCCCTAGGAAGTGTCGCTCATCAGAAACTATGCATGGATAGTACAGTAACATGCAGATTAGTGTCTGAGATGGTCTTTTGAGGTAAGAACCATACAGATTTGAGTAGACCTGTACAATTAGTGCCGTTTCGATATACAATAATTTAGATTTTACGTCCAACATTTTAATCAACGTTGCCCCACACTAGGAATGTCTCCTGTATCGTGGGTGTGTTTACAAACATTTAAACTCACATACACAAACAGCCCAGACCCGGAACCACTATCTGTAGGCTATACAAATATTTGTTTCGAAAGTATGTAGACATTCATGATACGATAAGACGACCTATGTGGCGCGGCGGGCGAAGGTCCGCCTGCGACGCAAGAGGTTGCGGGTTCGATTCCCGCCTTGGGACAAATGTTTGTACGATCTGCAATTAATATTTGTTCCGAGTGTTCTGGGTATTTCCTATGTATAATAAAAATATCTATCTATGTAATGTATAGTATTAAGTATATCAGTCATCTAGTACCCATAACACAAGCTCTGCTTAGCTTGGGGCTAGATGATGCTGTGTGGATTGTCCAGCAATATTTATTTATTTATTTAATTGTTGAAAACTCACCAGAAACTAAGCACAGACAGTCCGAATATGAAGAGCAGCGTGAACACGAGGCTGGGGTCAGTGTGGGGCAGCACGTGACCCAGGAACAGGATCAGGGTCACGATGATGCAGGTCAGGGTCATCTCCGCGAAGCACGAGATGAACCAGGAGAGTGTGTGCCAGCGGAGGTCCACTCCCATTACTGACATGAGCTGGGGACAAGTTAGGATGATGATTATGACTGTTTCGGATTTAATTTAATCACATGCAAATGTTGGAATAAATCGACTTATTTTAGATTCAAGCTTCCAATCATTCAAAAGACCTCCGACTGGTAAAATAAATATGTTTTTGTTTTACGTTTCCGGGTGCGTTTGCCGATTTGGGTGCGTTTTACAATCTTTCAAATTCACAAACACAAACAGCCAGACCCGGAACAACTACCTGTAGGCCATACAAAAATTAGTTCCGTGCGGGTATCGAACCCACGACACGCAGTGCAGCAGTCAATCGCTCAGCCACTGCGCTAACCGTGGCGTCCAAATTTTTTATAACGTTAATAGTCACGTTATAATAACTGATGTTCTTTTAACTCAACTACTACCTTCTTCTTCAGCGTTCTTCAGTGCAAAAGAAAATTTTAGTTAAAGTTCCCTCTAAAAGTAAATGCTATCTTACCATAGTGTTCCCGGTCTCCTTATCAGACACGATGAACCTCACGGCGGACGCGACGGTGAACAGCAACGAGAAGAAGAAAGCCACGATCAGCGACTGGGACTCGTACAGAGACGTCTGGTAGCTGTGACAGTATAAACCTAATTAGTTCAGAAGTTTTGTTAACACATGGATCTGTCCACTTAAACCGTTATTAATATATGAAGAAATAAAATAAAATAAATAATCATAGGGCATCAAAAAATTCATCCGCATCGTTGTCAACGGGAAAAGTGCCCAGAAGGCTGGCAGCATTGCCACGTTGAATGGCAATGCTGATTCTTTGGCCAAAAAAAAGGCCAGCCCTCTGGTCACGTGAAGAGTCGACCAAACGTTTCGCGATTTCTCGAAAAACTAAATGGGCACACGGACCCCATGGCCCTAGTGTTTCAACCCCAAACGGCTCAAACATATAACTTCCAGTTAGGTTGTTGTATTTTCGCCGTTTGAGGTTTTCTGCACCTGCAGCAGCCGCACCTGCACAATCCACCGTACTAGGAAGATGGGATGGCGCAAGGGTGTCGACACATGTTGCATCCCACACCAAAGGCCTACCCATCTTCCAAGGTAAACCGTTGCATGCAATATAGTGCAACAGTTTAGTGTTGTAAGGGTAGTAGCACGTCCTCACCTTGCATCACATGTTGGCACACATATTATACACACACACAAGCCTACTCACGCACTCACAAACATACACACACATAACTCACACACTCACACAAATATTGTTTGTTTATCTAATAATTCGGGAGAGCGGATTCTCCCAACACAAGCATTACTTTCTTCAAGGGAGGCTCCAATCACTATCTTTTAATATTGTTGGAGAAATAAGTGATTTTTGATTTGATTTAGATTTCAAGTAACTCCAGGCTGCGAAGTCTAGTACAAAGAAGATTGAGAAAGACTAGCAGGCTCCAGAGTGGATAATTGATTAGTGGTTGCTCAGTTGTCGAGTGAGAAACAAGAGTGCTTTAACTTTTTGTACTGTCTTCATATAAACTTCAACTATGCCAAAGGTAACATTACTAATTAAGATACTCACTAGTCCATCCTATAGCACGGGTAGGGTGTCTGCTGCGTGTACACCGCCCAGTCCAACTCTTCTTCAATCTCTCTCTTGTGTCGAGTGGAGTTGTGTGACAGCCGAATGATGGCTTTGTCCACGATGTCCTGGATCTGGACGAAGCCACGGAAGTAGCGCATGTGCTCGAAAAAGCTGGACTCTGGACCTGGGATCCAGAGGCTGTGGGGGAAAGAAGGTTTTTGTGTACTTGTGGCACTCCTCCAGACAATTTGAAACAGGGACTGTTTAACGTGCATTGAAAGATCAGAAATCGTCCCATGACATAATCATTTGAAATAGAAATACATACTAGTCCTTAAGTCTCTTGGTGGTGGGAGCGTTGTCGATGTCCATCCTGATCTTGTACTCCACATTGGTAAGTGACTCGTCTTGCTCTTCGGTGTTCAGGAACACCACACCTGAGATGAAATATACACTGTTATAGTATGTTCTTTGAGAGCAGCTGTGGTGCAGTGGTAACAGGCCCGACCTAAATGTCATGGGTCGTGAGTTCAAACCTAGGCAACGCTCTGCTCTCAAAACGGTAAGGTAAAACATCGTGATGAAATCGGCATGTCGATTAAAAAAAAAATCGGTGGCCGTACCATTTATTTTTTTATAAATAACTGGTTGATGGTGCCCTGTGTCCTTTAACAACCTGTACGCTCTGTCATGTACACTCATTGCTTAAATAAATTATCTTGAATCTTGCCCTGATTGTAGGTACAGTTCCTTACCAGCAGAGAACTCGTTGACAATGCTGAGCTGTGCAGCCTCGTGTGTCATCTGCACCTCGTTAGGAGAAGGTTGGAACCGATTCATATTGACGCAATGTAACAAGTCTGATAGCTTCGTGAGGAGCTTGCTCAAACCCTGGAAAATAATGAAGCATTCATATATTAATGTCATTAAGAAGAGCCTAGGAGTTTCATGATATGATCATTTTTATAACATCATAATATCCGGCCTGTATTTCCTACAGGGAATGCAGACGTGAACATATAGTACACCCACATTTCACACCCATGGAATAAACAACGAGCCTTTTGCCATAAACCGAGCACAACTCCAAGCTCTGAGCTGCCACTGAGAAATTCCAGATTGAAAAACCCAATACAGCAGTTCAACAGTAGTAACCAGGTAGTCATCCTAATCACAGATTCCAACTTGTCACCTGTGTAAACACACACAGACAGGATCGGTCGAATTATTGGCGCATGGGGTAGATTTTAATTCAGCAGTGGTGACCTACAGGCTCTGGCTGGAGGGTGATGATGAGAATAGGATGAGAGCATTTAGAATAATTCAAAAAAGCCCTAGCTCTAAATGATTCAACTATATTGGAAACCAGAAAAAAGAACAGTTATACTTACACCCAAATCCCCGACCTCCTCAAACAGGGCGTCTATATCTACTTCAGGCAACTCCAAGTCAATGTCCCCTTTGACCAGCATCTGTCGGATGGCGCTGAACTGCGGCGCTGACATCATGCGCCGGAGCACCGCCGTGCCCTCGCGGTGCGCGGCCATCTTGTCCACCGCAGGGAACGACGCCGACATAGAGTGGATGAGCTGCGTCATCTTTACCATTGTTGAGAATGTAGAGTTGGCCTGGGGACAGAAGTATAATTTTGAGTTATGGTGAAGAAAGAAAGAAGAAGAAAGAACTGTATTACCACAGTTAATATAATTTGACATTGGCCCCAAACAAAGCACCGAATCATGTTTGCATGATGAGAGGCTTCACACTATCTAGCGTTACGAGAGGCCTGTGTCCAGCAGAGGGGAACATTACCTGCTGTATGATCCTGCGGGCGGTGGGCGTGGGCGGGGTGTACAATATCTTGCCCATGATGAGCGGCTTCACGAATGTCCACACTATCTTGCCGCCTTCTACGTTTACGATGTCCGAGTACAAGGAACGGCAGAACTCGGCTACAAAGTACAAGAATTATTTACATTACATTGCAGAGAAAATATTTAATAGCAGGAGATTCTGAAAGTCACAATATTGACCATAGGGTTTTGGAAGAATATTTACCACCGGTTCCTTGAAGTAAGAATATTTAGGTACTACCGGTTTCCAAATGTCAGAATATTTACAACCGATTTCTGGAAGTCAGAATAGTTACCCCTCGTTTCTGAAACTTGCAATAGTTACTGGCTGTTAAGGAGGACGACTTACTGGGTAGTACATCGAGTTGTGCCTGGTCAGGTTCAGTGGAGAAGTCCTGCGCGGTCACGATAGTCTTGAACATCCGGTTCGTGTCCATCACGAACGGTTTGCCGCACATTAGTGTTCCGGCACTTGCGAGGAACTCGGGAGCTGAGGAGAACAATGAGATTATAAATTATTTGTTTCCTTTTGAAGTTCTGTTAGTCTGTCTCAAATAGCAACAGGCTCACCCCCTATTACATGAGATCACAAATGGCGAAATGTTGGTGTTCTATAGGTACATCTTTGCGTTACTTTTGGGAGAGTGCAGACGTGATGGCAACATTTTTTCAAGAAAAAAAAATAAGTAAGTATTGACAGAGCAGCCATCAATGACAAAGCTCGTTTAGCGAAACCCAGCCAGCCCCGATAGCAACTTTGCTGACACGGTAAAAAATGACAAACGTTAATCAAATATGGTGTTAAAAAGTGCCAAAACATACTAGATAACAGATCCCCAAAGGAGCTAAAATTTCTTAAGCTCTGGAACAGGGTCTCCTTGGCGAAGAGCTGCCCCAGGTCACCAATTTTCTCTTGGAGCATGGGGAGTATTGCTGCCATCTGCTGGTACTTGGACAGGATCATGGAGCCTTCCTCTTCCGTCAGATTTGAGGCGGAGTAGAGTTTGGTGAGAAGAGTGCTCGCTACCTGTACAGTTGAGTGGGATGTCAACTTTAGTTTAAACCAAACATGGCCAAGTGTTCTTTTACCCAGAAATGTTGAATCAACGGGTGCAATAAATTACCGACTAGCATTACCATTCCACGTGGTAATGCTGTTTTTTGGTCAATTTTCCCGTTGACAGCGATGTGTATGATATTTTTTTAAATAAAGATAAGTTTAAGTATATTTTTAGATTTCGATTTTGTCATTCACGCATGATTCACGCAGATTTCAACAAGACTGACTTTTATGTTCAACTACCCGTTGGTAATCAAAGTCAGTCTTGGTGAAATCTGCGTATCATTCACATTACCCAAACAATTATTTTTCTTAACTAGGAGTTCATTAATTGCAGCATTCCAACATACCTCATCAATGATGACGCTAAAGTTGAAGTTCCTTAGCAGTACAGGTAGCACCTGCTTGGCGGTCTCATCAGGCAATCCACAGAACTGTTCTATGACCGCTCCGTAGACGTCGTCTGCCGTGACCACGTCCAGGTCTGAGGGGTACAGCACCTTGGACATGGACTCCATCTGGCACACGTACTTGGATATGTGGCTGTCGTCCGGGTTTGAGGACAGGAGCTGAGAATTGAACAAATAATGTGAAAAGCACAGATAGATCCGAAACGGTGGGCCTTGTAGAGCGTTGTCTCTGTCACTCATAGTCTGCGATGGTATCTTTCTATTCCCTCCCCCCCCCCAGCGATGATATTTTTGTCGGTTTTTCCTAAAGCCTAAGATCTGCAATAAAGAATGATTTCTACCTAACACAATGAGATTTTTAATGAGATATAATGTATTCATTTTTTAATAAAAATCTCATTAGGTTAGAAAGAAATGATTTATTTATTAATTTTAAATAGAACGGCCGAAGCCAGTTACTCTATATATTAGGTCTTTACCTATGAAATTGCCGTTCTGCAGTACTGGCCATTTCAAATCAAAATATTTTTTGTTTGGCTAAGAATTCTAATTTCAAATTAATTTTATTTTAAAAACATGGATTTTTTTTTCCAAAAGTAGTCATTTGTTTATTGATTAGTGTTACATTTTCATCACATTTAAATCTTTTTCGTCATCATGGATACGTTAAAAATTCGAGTAATTATGGAATATGAGTACCGTCGTGGCAGCAACGCGGCACAAGCGGCACGCAACATCAACGACGTTTACGGAGCTAACACTACAAACCAACGCACTACCTGTTATTGGTTTGCTCGCTTCCGTTCTGGAAATTTCGACCTGAAAAATGAACCTCGCGGTCGTCCGAAGACTTTGGTCGACAATGACGAATTAAAGGCGATTGTGGAAGCTGATGATACACAATCTACGGCTGAATTAGCAGCAGCTTTCGACGTTAGCGTCAAAACAATATTGGTCCATTTGCGTCAAATTGGCAAGGTAAAAAAGCTTGACAAATGGGTGCCCCACGAACTCAATGATCGCCAGCGCGAAGTACGCGTCGAGACGTGCCTTGCACTGCTCAACAGACACACAAATGAAGGAATTGTGAACCGCATTGTTACCTGCGATGAAAAATGGATTCTGTTTGATAACCGCAAGCGCTCAGCAAGTTGGTTGGATCCTGGTTCAGCACCTAAACAATGCCCTAAACGAAAACTTACCCCAAGAAAAGTGATGGTCACTGTTTGGTGGTCTAGCGCCGGTGTGATTCAACACAGCTTCTTACCAAACGGGGTGAGCATTACTGCAGATGTGTACTGTGAAGAATTGAACACAATGATGGAGAAGCTGGCACATCTCCAACCAGCATTGGTCAATCGCTCGTCTCCGCTGCTCCTGCACGACAACGCGCGACCTCATACTGCACAGCAGACGGTCTCCAAGTTGCAAGAACTGGGGTTGGAAGCTCTCCGTCATCCGCCCTACTCACCAGACCTTGCGCCTACAGACTACTACTTTTTCCAGAATTTGGATAACTTCTTGGCGGGAAAAAAATTCAATACCCAAGAGGCAGTACAAAATGCCTTTGAAGAATTTGTTGCCTCCCGTCCAGCTGATTTCTTTAAGAAGGGCATCAATAAACTGCCACTGCGTTGGCAAAGATGCATTGATTGCATGGGTGATTACTTCGATTAATACAAATAAAAAATACATGAAAAAAATTCATTTAATTTTTTTCATACAAAACGGCAATTTCATAGGTAAAGACCTATTATAATGATGATTTTCAAGACATTTTACTGTTTTAAGAAAAAAATACATCGGGAATAATCATAACAATGAGGAAAATGCCGATGAACAATATATTCGATCAACGTTAAGGATTCCACTCTGTAGCTATTCTACCTTAACAACTTATGTTGATTTGCTTATGCCAATAAAAGAGGCAGAGCTAAGAACCAGTTTGTTGGCCTTCATTTACACACCTTGTATTGTGATAATCGATAAAGGTTTCCATTTAACAGTCTAAGAAAATAAATGTTTAGCATATTGACCAACTACGTTCGTTTGTCGTGTTAAGAGTTGATACGTAAAATCTTTAATTTAGAATCTCGGATTATTATCAAGTTTTAGAATTACCAACTCAAAGTTATACGTCACAGAGTTCAAATTCCATTGCAACCATTTTGTTACAATGATCACATAACTATCAACTTAGACAACATAACACTTAAATCTATAATTGAGTAAGTGGCAATTAATTTACTAATTTCAGACATAATGGAGGAATATTTAAAACTCATAATATAAATTCTAACGTACGGGCTTAAGTTGTATATGTCCAGCATGTAACCTGGGCGCTGCGATGGACCAGAAGTTCGTGTTGTTGATGCCGAGCGCGCTCAGCCCAAGCTCCACATCTTCAGCATCAGGGAACAGATGTGATACTGTCACTAGAGAACAAAAGTATTGTTTTAAAGAGGGTGTAAGTGCGACGGAGGCTCAATTTAGGAGACAAAATACTTTATTTTATTATAATTAAGTAATGGCAATGCTGCCCTGTCTTTTGGGCACGTTTCCAGATGACAGCGATGCGGAGGCGTACTTTGACGCCTGAGTGTCTTGGTCTGCTTTTTATTATATTTTGTTTTTGTATATATGTTTACAGTTAGTTTTATGAGTAAACTTATGGCATTAAAAAAAAAAGTAAATGTAATGTAGGATTTATGCGTTGTTCAGATAGAGACGACGACATGGTAGCGTGTGCTGTGGTGGACAGTAATAATAAAGTTCGCGTGTTTCTGAATATATCCAAATCAGGTATGTCGTATATGATTTCAGGAGATTTCAAATACACGATATTCAAAGCCACCACTACGCCGTCACCGCAGGCGTCACCTGAATGACGATGCATTAATCGATAAAGATTTTTTTTCAACAAGTTTTTTACTCTGCTACCATGCATTATCATCCAAACCAAACCTCAGCCTGCAGCTCAATCGGTTGGAGATAACTGGTTGAAAATTCAGTTGCTAGATTCGATCTACACAATATTAACTAACATGGCAAATTAAATAGGAGCTTGTGAAAAGAGACTTTTAAATAAAAGTAAACGTACCTTTAAGATTGAATTCTTCCAACATATAGTTCTTGAGCTGCTTAACGACGCCGAGGCCAGAAGACAGTGCGACTAAATCTCGTTCTAGGGCAGTATCGCTCAGCAGTGGGTGCATCTCAGTTATGATACCCTGCAGACTGCAGATACGTGACATGGGTTAGCAAACAGAGCATTATTAGGCCCATGTTACAGAACCAAGATAGATGAAGCCATTATTAAATAAATAAATATTGCGGGACAATCCACACAACATCATCTAGCCCCAAGCTAAGCAGAGCTTGTGTTATGGGTACTAGATGACTAATATACTTAATACATTACATAGATAGATATTTTTATTATACATAGCAAATACCCAGAAGACCCGGAACAAATATTTGTAGATCGTACAAACATTTGTCCCAAGGCGGGAATTGAACCCGCAACCTCTTTCGTCGCAGGCGGACCATCGCCCGCCGCGCCACATCGGTCGTCCGTTACACTGTAAGGTACGTAACTCGGTTAATTGATTGGTTGTAATAGCTCTTTAAAGACACTTCCCAACATGGCTTCCAGTCAACCGTCATCTCGTCAGCCACGTCCATTTTGCTGGCCAGGATGTAACAAAGTCTCACCTGTACATAACATTGTCCAAGGCGTCTTCGCTGATGAACACCATGAGAGCGTTCACGATGGCCTCCAGTCTGCCATTCATCACTCCAGTGACGTCGAGCTTGCTGGCCAGGCCCAGGACTCGCGCGCCGTGCGACATGAAGTCCCCGATGTGGCGAATGATGGATGACACGAAGTTAAAGCGCCAGAATTCGTCAATTTGGTATTCTGGGAGCTAGAAGGTTGAAAGAATTTTGTCAGGAAATCCAATTTGCCATGATTCAGGCGCCCTATTCACCTGCCCTTATCCCTATTTATTTGGGTTCCGCATATCTTCCTCTATACATCTCTATTTGCCGTCAGCTCAATAGTCACCTCCTTCGTAGTCATAACTTTTTTCACACAATTCATCCATATTGTCTTTGGTATTCCTCTACCCTTGCCTCCACATTCATACTCAAAACTTAAAACGATAAACATTATGTTTTTTGTAAAACAATCCAATGAGAGATATTGTTTTAGTTTTCTGTTAACTAAAACCAACTCTAGCATAGGTTCCCAATCAAATATTATAGAGCAAGTTTCCCAACTAAGTGGGAATATTAATGTATTTATAAACTACCTGTGCCTGTGACTTTGCGTGGAATTTAACAAAACATGGGTTTTCGTTTAAATATTGCTAGACAATCCACACAGCATCATCTAGCCCCAAGCTAAGCAGAGATTGTGTTATGGGTACTAGATGACTGATATACTTAATACAATACATTACATAGATAGATATTTTTATTATACATAGGAAATACTCAGAACACCCAGAACAAATATTTGTAGATCGTACAAACATTTTTCCCAAGGCGGGAATCGAACCGGCAACCTCTTGCGTCGCAGGCGGACCTTCGCCCGCCGCGCCACATTGGTCGTCAAGCATTCATTTATTGCGCGACACCCTATTTATTTTTCGCGTAGTAGTTCAAAGTAGCCTAAGTTACTCCTTATAACAGCAGATATCTGACTGTGAAAGTCCCGTCAAAATCAAAACCTCAAACAGACAGACAAAAATGATCAAAATTGTTTTTTGGTACGACTACTATATAAACTTTCATAGGCATTTAGTAAAAAGCTGTTCTTTTGAGATTATAATCACTTCAATCTTATTTATTTGTTTAGAAGATGTATAGAAATCCGAATTGACCTAAACAGCCCCTCCTATCTGTACGTCACACAAAATAAAACTTGGGAAAGTTAAAAGTTTATGATTATCAAAACTTACGGTATTATCAATAAGTGTTCCGTTAACATTCTTCTTGATGACTAACGCAATATCACTGCAGTTGTATTTATTGCAAATGGCGGCCCATCCAGTGTTGGGAACTATGATATTCTCGTCTGATGGTTTGAAGATAGTGCGGATCTGAGAACAAATGACATTCACTGGTGAGAGATCAGTTACAGGTATAAATACGCCTTTTTTAATCATACGCTCGAAGTTTCCGAGACTGTAAACAGTATACATTACAAAATTTTAAACGTTTCATCACAAACAGAACTGGCTGCACTTACATTACGTAAATTAATTTGCGCATTCTCAATATCACCAACAACGTCATGATCAACGACCACCCTCATCAGTTCTCTGTGCAGCTCGTTCTTTCCCACCAGGTAATCCTTCAATGGCTTCACCACATCAATGTTGTGAGCCACTTCAGTTGACAGCTCATTCAGGTACGGTAGCCCTCTAACGCCTTCGACCTCGTGGATGTGGGGCAGCTCAGCTCTGATGAGCTTGGTGGTGTGCGCCAGGACGGAGAAGAAGCTGGAAATATGAGTCATGTATTGAATACAGATACACCTGTATTGCCATGTGGGTTAGGCAGCGGTACTGCCCAAAAACCCAGTAAGACTAAATAAATAATAAATAAATAAACAATGCTGGACAATCCACACAGCATCATCTAGCCCCAAGCTAAGCAGAGCTTGTGTTGTACTAGATGACTGATATACTTAATACAACACATTACATAGATAGATATTTTTTATTATACATAGCAAATACCCTGAACACCTAGAACAAATTGATACCATATTTGAATTAAATATATTGATTTCTTCCTTTTTGAGGGTTGAACTTTTTACGATTCTGAATTCTGGCCTGTTTAGTGAGGGTCATTTTTACGGTACGGTGTTGAATATCGTTTCTGATAATCTTTATTTAATAATAATAATTTATTTATTAATTGATTTATGGCAACTAGGCCCAATTATTACTTCCATAGTTTATTTATTTATTTAGTTCTTAAAAGCTACTGTTAGTAAACAAAACACAGGCAAAAAAGATGATATCGATATTATTTCATCCTAATATTATTCGTCGCCAGAATCTTTCGAAATATCGAATGAAAATATTGATTCATCGATATTTTTCGACTACTCGAATATCGGTCAATATGCTCGTCGAAGCTTAAACTTCCGGCTATTAACTCCTGAAATAAACAGTGTACTCACAGTGTAGCATTTCCGAACTCGTTCCTGGTAACATTGCCTGTGAGGCACTCCGTCAGCTTCGTACTCCTGGCGTTGATGTCCTCCAACAGATGCACCTTCACCTGTCCCAGGAACTCGTTGATCGACTTGTTCATCTCGTACTTCGTATAGTTACGTGTTGAAATTAACTGTGGGATAGACAGGAGAGATAGTTTAGAGATGTAGTCTGTTTAGAGACGAGTATTCTTATAGAGAAAATTGTTGTCATGTCAACTAACACTCTTCGAACACATCAGAAAATCTTTAGACATGGCCAGAAAATTGAGGAGCCATAAATTTGAGGCACAAGAAGTAATAAACATATCTTTGCTCACGTCAACCCGTTGCTGCGTGACAGAAGGACGAACAAAAAAAAACTTTCACATTTAAATAAGTAGGATTGCCTCTGATAGCCATGACATAGTAGAACACAGCGTACAGCCGTCGTACAGGTGACACAGCAAATTGTCATACTCCCGACCCAAGTTACTAACCTCTTTGATAGCCATGTCCCAGTGAAACTCGTTCTTCAGCGAGTGGTACACGTCTTCCAGACTCATGGTCTGCAGGTGACACAGAAGGTTGTCGTACTCTTGCTTTTTGAAAAGTTGCAAATTCAGCTGCTTGAACCACGTCGTGAACTGAGAGCAGACTATACATTGGCTGGAAGAGAGAACATACAATAAATCACGATAGTATTCTCTAAAGTATTAGGAAAAACGCTATGTGATGTAATAGGAGAGAGACTATTGCTATCAACCCAGCACTAAACGCGACACCAGGTAGTTACTGACAAAGTTTGACGACACGGTTGGCGCAGTGGCTGAGCGGTCGACTGCTGCGCCTCGTGTCGTGGGATCGATTCCCGCACGGAACAAATATTTGTATGGCCTACAGGTAATTGTTCCGGGTCTGGGAACGCACCCACGACACAGGAGAAATTCCTAGTGTGGGGCAACGTTTAAAAAAAAAAAAAAAACCTAATATAATGTCCCCATGTTACAGCTGAGCGCTCAGCTGTTGCGCTTGTGAAAACAAGGCCAACGTGGTCGTCGAAGCTTTTAAAAGTATTGTTATTACCTGTTATTCAAAAACAGCGTGCCAGCGTCGACTCCATTGCTCAGCAAGGCGAACGTGAACTTTGTTAGGGTTTCCTTGGACAGCAGCTGCATTGCCACCATCCTCAGATGCTGGATCTTCTCGTCCGTTACCCAAAACGGATTCTGTGGTTGTTTGGGTCCGTCCTTGATAAGGGCCATTTTTGACTCTATCTTAGATATGTCTGCATTGACCGCGGTGTAGTCGACTTCTTTGGATAGCGTTAACGACGTTTCATAACCCTGAAAATTGCAGTTGATTTAGTTCTTTTTAGAGTAAAGAATGTATCGTCAGATTTACAATTCTTTGGCTTTTTAATGGATTATCATACTACCTGAGTGAATTATAATTTTTATACAAAAGTTTAAGGAATCAAACCATATATTTTACATAGGTATCTATGGATAGAAACACTTCACATCTACAAAATCACATCAAAATCTTACACAAATCTCTTACCTGTGAAGCAAACAAAAGCGGCGGTAGTTCCATATAAAGATCAACCTTATTCTCTTCACATATCTGTTGCTTGAGGTCGGACCATAGACCGATCCTGTCCGGGAAGTAGTCTGACAGCGTGATGTTGGGTAGGCAGAACGTTTCCGTTTTATTCACATCGATGTCGTGGAAAAGGCGGACTATCTGAGGAGAAGTAATTGAACACATGATTGTTTGTAGAGTTGTAGAAACCTCAACCACAAATGCAGTGGAAAGAAAACATCTATATGGCTCCATTTGACGACGGACGACCTACGGGGCGCGGCGGGCGAAGGTCCGCCTGCGACGCAGGAGGTTGCGGGTTCGATTCCCGCCTTGGGACAAATATTTGCATGACCTACAGGTAGTTATTCCGGGTCTGGCTGTTTATGTATGTGAGTTTAAATGTTTGTAAACGCACCCACGATACAGGAGAAATTCGTAGTGTGGGGCAACGTTTTTAAAAAAAAGAGAAAAAGAGATCTACAAAGATTTGTTCCGGGTGTTCTGGGAATTTGCTATGTATAATAAAAAATATCTATGTGTGTAATGTATTGTATTAAGTATACCAGTTATCTAGTACCCATAACACAAGCTCTGCTTAGCTTGGGGCTAGATGATGCTGTGTGGATTGATATATTTAAATAGTGTAAAACAGTTTGGGACGCGTAGTTCATATGTACATACCGTGCTTGACCAGAATAACATGCAAACGTGAAATGATTCAGCACATGCTACTGGCATGAAACAGAAACCCTACAAGAACTTCTATGTCTAGATAATCGAGGAATTTTGCTGAAAGAACTGGACCTCAACATTAGTTCCGAAAAGAATAGTTAGAGCACTTACATGTATCTCATCAAAGTTGGTAAGCAGGTCTTCTGCAACATCGAAGCTGTTTTCCAAGTAGCCCAAGAACTTATTAGCATAGGGTCCGTTGTAGAGGTCTCTCAGGAGTTTCCACCAGTCCTCGCCGGCCAGAAAGCTTAGGATGACGTCATAGCTTTGCATGTTGGACTGCAAGTACTTCAGGTAGATCGGAATACTCAGTTCGTATGAATGCTTTGTTGAAGCACGCAGAACGTATACCAGTTGTTTCCTGTGGGTTGAGGTACGTTTTAAGGAGGTTAATTAATATTCTATCGTTATTCTTAACAGTTAAGTCATAATACAAAATAAACTATATTAAGGGTTAAACTCTATGACATCTTCATACCATTCAAGATAATGATCTCGTATATGTGTTTTCTAAAAATATGTGTTGCTTCACTTACCTATCACTTAGAAATTGAAATATGTCTGTGACGTTACTTTCTTTACCGTTCAATGTTTTTACTAGGTTCATTAGACTTGTCCTTGCACTTGCATAATCTTCTACTGTCACATTTTGTGCAGCGCCATATATCAAACGATATTCCTTCGCGCAAATTTGACTTCTTGCTCTCTCATCAGTTACTAATATAGTTTTACTTTTATTTTCTTCTAAATCATGACACATTTTATCAATGGCATCGACAATACTATAATTCTCATTATTAGTCCATATGACATCTGTTAGTAGATCAAAGTGTATGTTCACTGCGTCTGTTGGTTTTCTTTTAAACAGATATTTGATCACATTTAAGTCACCTTCCACTTTTTTCATTTGTTCGTGAGTACCTTCGTAAATGCTTTTAATATCTATTGTAGAGATCTCTGTAGATAGTTTATTAATAATACTAACTATTCTGGCCAAATAAATATGTGCATTAAATTGTTTTACATTAATTTCGTTAAACAACCGATACGAAGGGCTAGTTTCATTAAATTTGAAAGTTAACACTGCATCGATGACC
Source organism: Phlogophora meticulosa (assembly GCA_905147745.2). NCBI lineage: Eukaryota > Metazoa > Arthropoda > Insecta > Lepidoptera > Noctuidae > Phlogophora > Phlogophora meticulosa. The sequence goes on along the minus strand of LR990524.1, from coordinate 733,430 downwards.
TTCTCCAGCTTCCCTTCGATGGTATTCATCTTAATGTCATCGTCTGTCAGTAATGTTTGGTTCTTCTTAGATACTACAGTCAAATAATCAGCTAATTGTACAGCTTTGGTGTAAGCGTTTTCAAATCTACTCGTTAGATTTTCCACGTGAATTGTGAAAAAGAAATATTGCTGAAAACAAAAGATTGGATGAGATATTGTCCACCTATGTGAAAGGGAAATGTGCAACTGTCTGTAGGGTCGGTCCCCAATACTGTTACACGTTGAGATAATGTTAAACTGTAAATGATAACTTCAAAGTATTAAATAATACATGCTTATTTACAACCCTTTGGAACTTACAGGTTTAGAGAACACATCAAGCAGCGTGTTCTCTCCCTTGGGCAGGGAGAGCCAGTGTAGCAGTGACGGGCACACGAAGGGCTTGACTTTCTTCATGAAGGTGGCGTCGATTATACTGCCTTGAGGTATCACCATAGACGTTACTACTGCCTCACAGTCCCAGAACTGCGATAGAGATGCGCGTCGGACCTGGTGATGACAGCGGGAGTTGTAATATTATACTGCTCTGTGTAATATGGGTTCATAAATTAGGGTTCTTTCGCACCGGCGCTGTTTCACGCCGCGTTGAAGACACGCCATATGTTTTTGACGATCATGTAATAAACAATAAATGGCCTTATAAGAATAACTAGTTCATTTTTATGTTAGGCAAGCAGATAAGCCAAAACATTATTTGTGTAAAATATTCACGAGCTTTTTCTATCTTTCTATACCTGACTCATAAACCCAAAGTCCCAGTAGGAGTTGAGCAGCACTCCAATGAACTCGGGCATCTTGTCATACAGGATGTACAGTCCCGTGCTCCGAGTGAAGCCGAATAATTGTAATATGTTGGCCTCTGGCTCTGCAAATAAAATATGGGAAATTAGGAGATCGGAATCTTAGTTAATTTAAAGTTTTAAACTGTCGCCAGAGTATATTTAGTTCATGTGTAGCAAGTTAATACTAGAATGAAGAATGAGAGGCGTGTTTGCATGATAGATGCGCATTGCTCTCGTCTAACGTACGTAGGAATAAATAAGCAAGAGGATGGATGGCTATATGACAGCAAATATGAAAAAAGGAGTATTATAAACACAACTGAAAAATAAAAGAGGAAAGTCAGTGCTAATATAGTCGCAAAGTATTCATACTGAGGTAATGAATATACATGATAAAAATATTGATTTAAAGTAACTAGAGGCAGAAAGTAACGCCAACATCCAATTAAACATTACCATTAACTTCCGTAAAGTAAGTCAACAAATCAGTGGCCATATTCTCAAGTATGATCGAGAGGGAACTCAGGAAGTTCTTCCAGGCCTTCCTGCCGAGCAGGTTGCAGTCATCACCCTCGGAGCTGATGCATTTGGAGTACCTTTCCCAGAGGTTGCTCATCGGCACATCGCTGGGGATCGAGGAGTCGTTCATTGCGTTCAGAACGGTGTCTACCTTTGTGAAGAGTTTCCTGTGATACACAAAGATGGAGAATTATTGAGTGGAAACTTTTATGAGCAATGAAATATGTTATAAAGCAATGGAAGAATGTCTTCTAATAAAGGTGAAAGCTGTGCCCCAAGAGAGAATTATTTTCAAAGAGACTACGCTCACACTATTAAATTTGTACCAATTGTCTACTATGGAATACCATATAAAATCCATAATAACAGTAGTTATTATAAACTTTTAGAATCGTGATGGTTTGTTACCACGGATAAAACTTCTTATATCCCAACAACTTTTTCTTCACTATAACAAAGATGATCACCCTTTACTGCTGAGTTCAACCCAGAGGATAACCAGTTTTCAGAATTGTTAAGACCTTCAATCTTTTCACAGTTATTTTAATTCTGACATACATAGCAACGAGAATTAAGATCGTTGTTGTGTGTAACACAGCCAGAGGTAGAATAACAGTGAGAGGATGTGAGAGTTTCGCTGCAGGCACGAGTCAGTTCCTAGGTCAGTAAAACAGTTATTGGGTTTTTCCGCCATATATTTTGTACAAACCTTAGCACAACATCTCTCTCCGTAGTATTCAGGGCCTTGTTAGCATAATCCCAAGCTTCCTTCAACCCGACGCGGCCGTCAGCAGTGTCATTGCGCACGTACTCTATAGCATTCTTGGTGAGCAGGAAATCTTCGACTAAGGAGTGGAACATCGACGAGAACTTCAGAAAGAGGTGAGGCTGGTAGTCTGTGGTGTTCCATGTAGAGGGAGTCTGGAACATATTATACAATTGATTGAAGGCATCATAAAGGAGCTGAATGACAAATCTTTTAAACTCCATATGAGTTATAAGGGAATTTAACTCATAAACAGACTGGAAGGGCACAATCTGATACCATGCCTTCAGCATAAGGTCGTGAACCCCCAGCAATGGAAGCTTTTACGTCTTTCATGATGTTTCTTTTACTAACAGTTGTAAAAATCATCAGATAATCATCATTTCTATGAAATCCATGGAGATTTCCTATTGAAAAGTAAGTAACTTACTTCATTCATTCAAATTCTCATTGGGTTAGATGGAAATTATGATATTTTACTGTTTTGTGTTTTGTTAGGTCACCCAAAGGGCGATGGAGCGTGCTATGCTCGGAGTTTCCCTGCGTGATCGAATCAGAAATGAGGAGATCCGCAGGAGAACTACAGTAACCGACATAGCACACAGAATCGCCAAACTTAAGTGGCAGTGGGCGGGGCACATAGCTCGTAGAACAGATGGCCGTTGGGGCAAGAAAGTTCTCGAGTGGCGACCGCGCGCCGGAAGACGCAGTGTAGGCAGGCCTCCCACACGGTGGACCGACGACCTGGTGAAAGTCGCGGGAAGGGCATGGATGCGGAAGGCGCAGGACCGGTCATTGTGGAAATCCTTGGGGGAGGCCTTTGTCCAGCAGTGGACGTCTTTCGGCTGAAATGATGACTGTTTTGTCCATTTTTATTTTTGTTTATTATGAGCAAAGAGTAATTGGAAGGACTTGGGGGAGGCCTTTGCCCAGTAGCGGAACAGTCAAATTATATAAAAAAAACGCCGAGTTGCACTCCGGTAGTGCCGGCAGAAGTGAAAACTTGAATATTAACGTTGTGCAGTTTTGATATTTTGGAATGGTTAGGGAATAATTTTGCTCGAATTGTTTTAATTATCAGTAGAAAAGTAGTATCATTTATGTGGTAGAATACAATATTTATTTTTTGCGCTATCGTTCACAAACATGACAATTTATATTACATTAAATAGTTTATCTCTCAGAAAAATAAGAAGATAGAAAGAGAGGGAGATAATTCCTCTCCTACGCCGCGCCGGCTGTCTACTCTCCATTCGTCTTACGAATTTTCGATCAGGTCACGTGTCCTGACGCGAGTTTAACATTTTTTACCCATTACAAAAAAAGTGTACAACGCCGCTAAAGAAGTTTTCACTTCAAAAACAAAGAAATATACTTTCATGAGATATTTCAGCTTTGTCTACACGAAGCCTATGGTATTACAGATACAGATGCCTATGGGTGGCGGTGACCACTTACCATATACCCATGGCCCATGGCCAACCCGATTTTTCACCACCAATAAACATAAATAGCGGGATACTCCAGTAGTTAAGGCGAAGCATCTCATGCATGAGGTAATGGGTTAATTACAGAGAAGTACCAGTATGATGCTTTCAATTCAAAAAAAAAAAAAAAAAAATATTCATAATTATGCACTTTCTAGGTTCATATTGACTAATCCTAGCCTTCACCAATGTCAGTGACTCAGTACATTGGTGAAGGAAAAAATCGTGAGGAAACCTGGATTTGTAATTAATATAAGTCTGAAATCGCCAACCCATCTTGAGCTAGCGCTGTGATTATTACTCGTGCCTTCTCTGTTTGAGAAGTGGCCTTTGCCCTGGAGTATGACAGTAACAGACTGGTATTTTTTTCATTTAAAACATGAATTGTTACTTACTTTGACAGAACTATTCTTGACGGCCAGGTACTGGACCCATTCGTCTACGAACTCCTTGTTCATGCATAGTATGGTTTCTGTTCCTGTCACTGCTTCTTTGGAGTCTGGCTTCAGCTGCAGCAGCTCCGACATGCTGGTGTTGGAGCACGGCCATGGAGTTTTCGAGTTTAGGAGCGATATTATTGGTTCCACCTGAAAATGTATGTGGATAAAATGAGATAGAGTCAAAAACAAGAATGAATCCTGATTTATTAAATTTGGCATTGGTAGATGATTAGACGTTTTGGACTTTTCCACATAACATAACACGCCTCTAACCCCTAATGGGTCTGGCAGAGGTGTACTACCACCCAGTAACACGTTACCATTCCTATTATTTTGCAGTCCTATTCTTCAAATGTCTATCACCACCCCAATGATGGGGTGGTTCAGAGTCTGTATATGTATCAAGCTAAACGTGAGGACATTTATGATAGGCAAACGCGAGACTATCAGATGTCATTGCACTCATTAGTGTTTCTTCAGTGCAGATAGGTAGACCATTACACAGTTGTACTTAACTGATGGTCCTCTTGACCGAATTTAGGTCATGTTGGCCCTCCCGGTCCCTTTATACTTGTTAGTTTAAGTTTTCGTCGTTTATATTGCCTCGTGTCCCAATAAATGTTTCTCTTTCTTTCTTTCCAGTACTTTATACCCTCACTCTCATGACCGGGAGAGATCTGGCCAAGGACTATAGGCTTTACTCACATCTGTGTCATCTCGCTTGATCATATCCACGGCATCCACCGTGAGCTGCGGGATGTTGGGGATGATGCTGCTGAGTGCTTGCACGGTGGTAGAAGGTAGGTTACTGGCGTGCGTGCTGTTCGTCAGTAATGCTGGAATTGTAAGATAGCTAATGGTTACACTGCGGATGTTATAAGACGGAGTTTGAAGTCTTCTTTATTTTGCCATGGATATAAGATAACTAAGCGAACTTCCGACCACGACAGAGTTATCAGTTATTTTGCAAGCTTTATGATTGGACCGACCAATCAAAAATATTATATATGAATGGCATCAATAGTCATTAGCCTCGATCTGGGACTGTACATAACAGGCATTCTTGCTTGCGACCACTAAACGAACAAGGCATCAATGATTGGTATTCATTTCAATCTAAACTTTTCCACGAAATGTTCTGAGCCTGAACGTGTAAAAATGTTGGACCACAAGAAGAAGAGTCTTACCTGCAACCAATTTCACAGCGTCATCAAACACGGCGATGGGTCCAGCAGTTGTCGTGATCGCGTACTTCATCCTCAGCCAGAATTCTCCGCTCACGTTGAACATACCATGGTCCAAGATGTCCAGGAAACGGAACGCTAGTTTCACGCTGAAATGGAGACAAAAGAAATAAAACTATATGTCAAACGCTGTTTTAATTTATTTTAAAAAACAGCCTCGCTTACTCCGCATGATGCACGTTAGTCCTAACATCAACCTAGCGCCTGCTCAGACAGCTCGCGTGTGTGGGCGGGCGCTTTCATATCGAAACCGAATTGTTAAAAAAAAGTACCATCTACATGTGTTTAGTGACATTGTTTTGACTGGAACCAGAATTACTTATTATCATTCAAATAAAATCAAACCAAATCATTTATTGCAATCCATGATGTACACTTACAGATGGTAAAATACAAATTAGAAATATTAATAGAAACAATCATGGACCCTGTCGGGCACAGCTTTTTTTTTTAAAGTAGAGAGAGGAAGAGCGCTTTATTAATTTGTCTTATGCTTGAAATATTTTATATTGTATTAAGTATTTTTAATAGTTCCGCTAGTATCAATAATTAACTCCACGAATGGGATAGTAATCGTAATCTAAATAATCATAAACTATGTACCCAGTTTATTCTAGGTAATGTTAATGTTTATTATTATAAATTAATCTTTCACGGTTATCAAGTACACTTATAGTGTCACTCTCGGGATCTCCCTGCGCAGGAAACTCATCTGGCCGCTAGATCATTAATTAAGTAACGCTTATCATAATAGACAACGAGAGTAATCTGATAAATGACTACGCTTTGACCCCCTTTGAGGTCGCCGGATCTAACAACATCATTATCGACTTTGTACAAACCGCTTTTCATTCATTAGATATCTATAATGTTATGCAAACATTTCCTGGAACTCCCACATTTTGCCAGATATGTTATGAATGACGAGCATGACATTTTCATTCATGTAACATTGATATTTTTAATACTTTACACGACTATCTACAGGTACGGTGACATGCCTGACAAACATCGTGATTTCAGGGATTTAGGTAAGATAAATATACAGGATGGAATGAACACCGAGGCACAACCGGATACCATGATTTAAGTACATGATTCGAGACCCCCTTGCGTTTAAATTTACGTCGGATTTTTGATAGTTGCTACGCTTGGAGCCCAGTTTCATTCCATCCTGTAATTTATTTATTTATTTAGGTTAACCAACAATTGTTTACACATACATTTCTATTTCAATTGCTAGAGTAAACATTTACAAGTGCAACAATTAGTTAAAGGTTAACACCACATGCACTAAATAATAAAAACGGCTTTAAATAACATACATAAAAACTTACTATGCATCCAAAAACAAAATTAAAATTATATAAAGAAAATTAATAAACTTAATAAAAATAATAGTAATTGAGACATAAACCTTCCCATTTTTTTTTAAATTATGTTCCGAAGCCTCATTCAAACCCATTGTGAGGTTTAGAAGAATGATGTGGCTACACAGACAGGTCTTTGACCTTTGAAATTGACCGTTTTTAAAAATTGCAATAGTCTATCCATCAACACTCATGATATACACATACCTCAACCTCAGACTTCTCTCCATATTCTTGACTCCGAACCAGAACTCCTTGGCCTCGCTGAACAAGGAGTCGACCCGCCTCTTGGTGGCCTCATCCATGTTATAGCTGCTGTACTGGAAGAGGTATGCGTAATCTCTGTCCAGCTTTTCGTACAGGAACTTCAGATTAGAGATGAGGCTATTCCAGTTTAGGTTTACCCTTGCGTGGTCGGAGTTCCTTATGGTGGTTATCTGGGAGAGAAATACATAGCTGAATATAGTTTTTTAGACATAATTTTTCAACTTAATATAACGCGCCTGCATACGCTGAAATGCAAGGTATAGGTGTACCTACATTGTATACACGTTTCTATGGATATACATATCCATATCCATATCCATATACTATACATATACATATCCATATATACATGAATATACATATTCATCTTCATGTATATAGTACATATGGCCTATTACCATCAACCGGAGAAATTCCAGATGGAAAAACTGAATTACACGTTGCCTGGTCTGGGATTTGAATCCAGGTCCTCATGCTCAGCATTAGTGCTGGCGACTAGACCAATGAAGTTGTCGATAGAATTTTTATTACCATGACCTGACAGCAATTCAACAAAGTACAGTCAGAACTTGATTGTTGAGCACATTGACAAACAACGTCAATGTGCACTTTGCTAATCAATCAAGTTATCTGAATTCACATGAATTAGATCCCACGGTATGTTAGAGATATCGCGGGCGGGCAATAACTACTAATTTATAACAGCTAACAATGATTTACATCAAAAATTATCAGTGTTTCCATGAACAGCTTCTGTATAATACTACACTTTACTACGACGGCACGGTTGGCGCAGTGTCTGAGCGATTGACTGCTGCGCCGCGTATCGGGGGTTCGATTCCCGCACGGAACAAAATTTGTGTGGCCCACAGGTAGTTGTTCCGGATCTGGCTGTTCGTGTTTGTGACTTTAAATGTTTGTAAACGCACCCATAATACAGGATAAATTCCTAGTGTGGGGCACCGTAAATGTAAACTTAAAAAAAGAAAGAAACTTACAGCTTTCGAAAAAGCAGAGTCAGCGGTCAGTCCGTTCTCGATGGCAATGGTGGCGTCACACAGAGCTTCTACTAGCCTCATCTTTGCGCCTTTTTCTGGTGGTAGTTCCAAGTATTCACTCGCAGTGTCTACGCCGTTGCAAAGGATGTCTTCGCCGTAGGTGGATAGGGATTTGTAAGTCTGTAATGGTTTGATTAAAATGATGAAACAGCTTATTCTTCTCTCTTTCTTATATGTTCTGTATATTAAATTTTGCCAAATAATGATTAATGTTCGTTATTTTAACATTAGTTTTTTTTCTGAAAATGTATTTTTGCCTTTTTACACATATTAAAGTAATTCTTTTAAATGGATAAACCTAAATGACAAACTCAAATGTTCCGAAAAGACTGGCGGCATTGCCACATTGTATGGTAAGCCTCTGGCAAAGATAGAAGCCATTGAGTCACGGGAAGTGTTAAGTAAACGTTTCGGGATCTCATAAAAAACACATGTCATGTGCTCACGACCCGAAGGTTTTAACCCCAATATGCTTGAAAATACAGCTACTTATATGAAGAGTTACTTGAAAACTTTATCTTCAGTAATTCACCCAGCGAGCAAAGAACATTAAATATTCAATAACGTGGGTACCTTTTCCTCATTCAAGGCAGTCATCAACAAAGTCACAACCACATCAACGTAAGCATCTTTGAATGCCTTCGCCTGACTCTCAGTAGTGTGCTCTAATTGTTCGTTAATGGCTGACACCAGGATTATGACGTCATTCAAGTACGGGGAGATTTTGACTTCGAGGATCGTATTCTGTTGGATTATTTCCTTGGCTATGGCTCCGTGTATTACTATTCTGAAAGAAAATTTACAGCATAAGTATATCACACTAGTCTGAGATATACGGAAATAGGTGCAGTATATCTGCAGTAAGGTGCTGCTCCACGGAACCCAAGGCTTAGTTACGAACGTGGAGTTAGCTTCGCATTTTTATGAACTATAGGCGGGATCGTTAACTGCGACTGCAAACCAATTAACCGAGCAGCTAACGTGGAAAACGTCAGCTCGCAGTGGATGATCGACTTTATCCAGGCGTAAATACAAAACATCAAGCTGGAGAAATGCCTGTCATACAAATGGCAGATTTAAATTTCTTCAACACCTCAGTTTTCCTTTTACTCGATATCTTTCAACAACAAATTAATGAAAAGTTGCTAATTGAGTCTACTTACAGCATCTGTTTCCCCAGATGTCCCTTTGCTCTCGCCACCTGCAGTAGCTCGGAATTATTCTGCAATTGGAATAGTTTTCCCCAGTCCAACTCAGGTCTCTCCTCCGTATCTATTCTCACGAGGGCCTGGCTGAAGTTCTTGAGGACGTTGAAGTCTTGTTCGATGGTGTAGAGTTGTTTACTTGTGTCTTTACCAAAGGTTTCTTGGATAAGAAGTGAAGCCATGTTGTTTATCTACAAAATTAATGGTTAAATGTATTCTCCCAGTTTTGCGAAAAGGGGTTGAAGTTTAAACCTATTTTAATGAAACTGACTTATAATAAAAGATACACTTCTAACTTTAAAAGGACAAAATAGAATGTTACTTCTTGATTCAAAACCAAAATTTAAATATTCAGTTATCATTAAAGATAAAACGTTTTAAACTCACATTGTTTTTCACTTCAAAAACTCCAAAAGATTGAATCAAATCGGCGACATAGTTTTTCCAAGCATCGGTACACAGCTGCTTCTTAACGGATTCTGCTTCCATCTTCGATATAACAAAGAACGTTTGAAGTTTATAGACATCACAGAACATTTGCCCTGGGAAGTTTATTTTCCCTGTCAGGATCTGTAAGACAATAAACGGATATTGCATTGTATTTTTTTAACATAAGCGTTTGACAATGTTAGTTTATTTTTTAATCACATGTGAAACAGTAATTTCATTATATTAACCTGCGTCCTTTCAGCGTCGGCCAAAGCTTCAAAAGCCTTGCCAACAATATTTGGTGGCATTCCCTTAAGTATTTCAATTGCCCCGGGGTTCCTCTGGGTAACATTATAGGTCAACTGTTCAATATTCATGTTTATGTCGATCACTTTATAGGCGGCTTCCATGAGCTTGGCTAGGAGTGTGGAGTAGAACAATACGTCATGTTTTATTTTCTTTGGCAAGAACTTGGTGATAAAGTTCATTACTTGGGACAAGCTGAAATATAAACAGTAATATAAAGATTTTGTTTTGGGCATGCTAAATTAAATATAGTTATAAAGGTGTCTACTAACATACTAAACGCATCAACCGACGGATCCTTGTCCATAGCTTCTTGAAACACATCACCGGCATTATGGAATACATTCGACACAGCCTGTAAACCACTCGCTTCTTGTATATCTTCTGATCCCCCAATAAGGTTTTGGCGTTGTTTGGATATTACTTTGTCCAAAAATTGCAGTCCAATCACAATAGCGTCAGTAAAATCGTTGATTATTCCGTAAGACTGAGTATCGCCAAATGTTGGCTTGAATAGATCCATTAGTTTTGGTAGTCTAAAACAAATGTCCATTACAGTACATCAGATTATCAAAGAAATACTCTCTATCTGGGCTTTTCCACTGTCAAAATCAAAATGAAAATTCATTTATTCAAATAAATAAATAAATTAGGCTGGAAACCAGCACTTTTGAACGTCAAAACTAGTGAAGGGTGGCTTCACTTAGACTAAGCCAAAAGATGTAGATAGCTACTCATTATTTGAACACTTACAAACTTAGCTGTATGTAACTGAAGTCCACCTCTTCACCATGCACGATAGAGACTAGCTCCGGTGGTAAGAAGTTCTGTTGCCTCATCAAACGTAGCGCAGCCGTCAGCATATCACCTAGAGTATTTAATCTATGGTCTCCTGACATTTTGAAGTACATATCGCCTAACTGAAATTAAATCATGGCTCATTGTAACGGTCAATAACACGCATATGTTTTAAATGTCAGCTTAAAATGAAAATTTTAAATCAATTGATGACTTACCATAGTCACATATTTGCTATAATCTACTTGGAACAGTAACTCGATAAAAATCTTTTGCAGATCCTCCATAGACATCGAACACAGTTTTTCCACTAAAATGTTCATGTCTTCGTGGTTTTCTATTGTTAAGGTTTGATTCAAGGAGGTTATGCTACATCTGTTCACGTTGCCTTTCAATAACTGTAAGTATAACGACAATCATAAGATTATTTTGTATTATTAGGGTTCCGTACCCCAAAAGGTAAAAAGGAACCCTTAAGACTAAAGACCACTCTCTTGTTCGTCTGTCTGCACGTGTCTCACCACTGATTTTCTCAGGAACGGGTGGACTTAGCAAAGTGAAATTTATACCAGATACTGGAGACTATAGTCCCTATCTGGTGTATAAAAATCAAGGCCCTCAGTCAACACGATAAAAAGATATGGGCTAATTTAAATTTAGGTGAAATCTTGTAAGCACCAGAATTTACCTTAAATTTCAACTTTTTTATTTTTCGGAATGTCCCCTTTACTTGTGCTGCAAGACCTTGCTTTTATCCAAAATTGACAATTCTAGGTCAACGGGAAGTACCCCTATAGGTTTTGGGTCGAAAACTTATACGGTAGTTCCCGTTGACCTTGAATCACGAAATTTGGCAAAAAAACAAGGTACAGTTACGGCACAAATAAAGGAAAAACAAAAAAAAAAACTTGAAAAAAAATGGTTAGTTACGGAAACCTCGGCGCACGAGTTCGACTCGCACTTGACCGGCTTTTTTATCATTATTAATTGCAATAAGGGTTTGCTCTTGTCCACATAGTTATTTTTTGATAACACTGTTGTCTTATTTACATCATACACTTACAATAATTACTCTTATTAACAATTCTTTAGAAACATTTAAATGTAGTAAATACGAGCATTATAATATTAAATCGTTAGTAGAGTTTTACTTTATTTTATTCCAATATTTATTCTGTTTAACACACACTTGTATTAAATCTTACTCATCGCCTACCGTTGGTAAATTATATTTGATAGAGTTATTTCCAGCTGAACACAAACTTACACCTTGAAAATTGAGCTCCCCATCCAACACGCTCTGTGCGACGTCATAGTCCAGATCCAACTTATCTGATATGTATCGTTTTACGTCTTGCGGTTTGACGAACAGATCTTTTACTCTTAAACCGTTTTCTGTAATAGAAAATATAATTATTGCTGTTTACTTCCAGTGACATTGTATTATGGTTCTTTTTTTGGGTTATAATAAGACTACAAATATCACAATGTGATTGTAAAGTACCAGCCTATTACTGTCCCACTGCAGGGCAAAGGCCTCTTCTCATATAGAGAAGGCATGAGCATTAATCACCACGCTTGCTCAAGACGGGTTGGCGATTACAGACTTATATTAATTATATAAGTCCAGGTTTCCTCACGATGTGTTCCATCACCGATGTCAGTGATGTCCAAGATAAACTTATAAAGTACATATGCATTGAAAAACTCACATTGGTACTTGCCCAGGTTTGAACCCACAACCACAATGTGATTGCCACTATGGTTTTTAAGCGGACATGACGCACACAAGAAATCGAACGGAAATATATGAGTATATTTTAGTTGTTTGTGGTTTTTGATGTGATCATCTAGTACTTACTACTGATATATATAAATGTAGGTTCATCCACCACGTCTGCTAGTGTCGCCAGGAGTTTGATAGCATCTGGCATTAAAGTCACTACATCCAGCACTGACGCATTAAAGATCGGTGCTAGCTGTCGCGTCAGCTGGGATAGTCTGGAAAGATTATTATTATAAATAAATAAATAAATATTGCTGGACAATCCACACAGCATCATCTAGCCAAAAGCTAAGCAGAGCTTGTGTTATGGGTAGATGACCGATATACTTAATACAATACATTACATATTTAGATATTTTTTATTATACATAGGAAATACCCAGAACACCCGGATCAAATATTTGTAGATAGTACAAACATTTGTCTCAAGACGGGAATCGAACCCGCAACCTCTAGCGTCGCAGGCGGACCTCCGCCCGCCGCGCCACATCGGTCGTCAAATATATTAATAAAAAATATTTTACTTTGAATAACCGTTACACAATGAAACATATTTAATCTTTTGTAAAAAGACAGAGAAAAATAAAAAGTTGATAAACTTACTTGGAATTCTCATAAGTGGGTATTTCATCATATTTATCTAGAGGCAAGCATTCGTTGTTCACAGAGCACATGAAAGATTGTAAGAAATTCATCATGCCGGCACTTGGCAGCGCCCGCGCAGGGAACCCGCCTGGAAAAGCAACAGAATATTATACTATGAGCGGGAGGAATATCCTCATCATCATTCTTCTGCAGCATGTCTTCCTCATCCTTACTACTATTTGCCGTCATCTCAATAGTCACCTCCTTTCTAGCCATATCATCATTCACACAACCATCTATCATTTCTTTTGATCTTACTCTACTGTTGTAACATTCCACATTCAAAATTTCCTCACATCATGAAGAGGAATATAGTGCGGGGAAATTTTTATCGTATAAGAACGCAAGAGATTTTTTTACCGTCAACGAAAACCACAATAACACGAATTATCACTATGTGCTTCAGAAAGGTCAGATACGTAGTACTCGCAACTAGTAAGTGTATGGCAGCTATGAACATAAACTTAGCAAAAGGAGTATGTAAAGATCATGGCAGATGGCGAATTAGGTACAGACGCCAGCACCTCAAGTTACCCCAAAATTTCAAATTTTCCCAATTCTGAATTCAGAAAATCTGTCAAAGACATATTTTGACATAATAGGGTAGCTTGATGTGCTGGCCTCTATAAAATTAAATAGAGAGTGAAAATTGAAAGTCAAATTTTTGACATCAACGGACGTTTAAAGAAATTCAAAATATTTGATCAAATGCATCTCACGTACATACCGTACGCTTGATGTTTGCTGATGTATTGTGATAAACACGCATACATTTATTATTATTGTCAGGTTGTCAAGGAAATGTTCGACATAAGAAGGCGATTACTTAATACAACTACTGAGTGGACACTACAGAATTTATATCCTCCGTGCCGAGGGCTAGTCTCGGCTGAGATTGGCCACCATGATCGCAATTTTGTCAGGAGCATACCTGCTGTTGTAGAGAGTAGTGGTTAAGCGATTGGCTGCTGCGCTGCGTGTCGCTGGTTCGATTCCCGCACGGAATAAATATTTGTATGGCCTACAGGTAGTTCCGGGTCTGACTGTTTCTGTATGTGAGTTTAAATGTTGGAATGTAGAAACAAGTGAAGGAGTGTTATACTTACATGTGGGAAAGTCTTTGTTATATATGTTTAACCTAACTACATATAAACTGAACATGATTGCTGACGCCCATATTATTCCCGTTAGTGTTATCTGTAACAAAAGAAAGTAATTTAAAAATCAAATCAAATTAGTTTACTAAATTCAGAATGTGGTACATAATAATTTAGTGCCAGCATATCCTGCCATTATTATATGGCGCTCATTAGGAGAGGGTTATGTCCAGCAGTGGACTAGTATAGCCTGATGATGACGATGATGATATCCTGCCATAACATGGCGTGTAAATATGTCTATTTATTAGTAAAGATGACATTTAAAAATGAATAGAGTACACCTGAAACTTGGTCCCATTGAAATTTGTAACACCTCTAAGGTGTAGAAAATAGGGGATGATTGATTTTGTGATGACATTAGACCATTGCAACTTAAATCAATTATTATTAACCAACCCGCTAAATTATAGTTATATTACACATTTGTTTGTTCGCTTTTAAATTGAAAATAGATACAAAATACCCTATGGTATTTTGGTTTGAGACTAGCACAATTAGTATCGACTATGGATACGAATAAAGTCTTCAAATTAAAAAGAAAACATTGTATTCGAAACGTGTATTTTAAATTTCAAAATCGTTCGAATTGACGTTACGGCGGTTACGTCAAGCATTCGTGCTAGGCGCACAACACATGTCTTGTTTAGTACAGGTATTTTACAGTTGGTAGTATTACCAATAATTATATTATTAAATACTTTGATTACTGACCAGTTTTCTCTTTCTTATGAGGTAGTCCTTCCATAGCAGCAAGCGTAGTTGCTGCCCGCCCGCCATGATAGACCGTTATGAGTGCAACGCGACATTCCTGAAATAACACAAGCAACTGTTCAAGTAAATGTTGATTATTGTGATCATTGTCAATTGGTTGGAATCTTAGATCTTTTTAAGACGAGGGAAAAATGGTATGTTTACAAAAAGATCATAAGATTTTTTTATTTTAACAATTTTTTCTTTTTTTCTAATTGTTTTTTTTTTTAATGTTAGATATTAAGTTAATTTTAAGGCCACTCTATATCATTAGGTGTATACCTGTAATGATAGCTGTAAAGGAGATTTTACAAATAAATAAATAAATAAAGATTAGTGTTGATGATCTGAAAACGTTATTATGTCTTTATGTTATAAATATACAATATCTGTGTATCTAATTGTAATATAACAAAATGAAACAAGGGAGGAATACTAAAAAAATAAAAAAAAGAAGAACACTCCGGAGTCGAATTCTCCTCCGCATCGCTGTCATCTGGAAACGTGCCCAGAAGACTGGCAGTTGATTATTTGGCCAGTGAAAGAGTCAGCCTTCTGGTCACGCGAGTGCCAACCAGTTGGCGAGTAAACTCCTTAAAATTTATCATCAGAATTAAATTAAACTTCCACATAATATGCCACCAAAAATTATGGTAAAAAAAAATAGAATCAATAAGAATAAAAAGACGACTCCAGCCTGGAGTGCAGGTGTGGTGTTGCTCCACTAAAGATGAGACACCTAATATCGCATCCTGCGTGCCCTAGATACCTGCTCTATCTGCAGATTTGATGGATATGGAGATGGCGCCGAACTAGTAGCTAATTTCTGGGGTGACTCTATACATATACTGCCGACACGCTAAGAAAAAAAAGAATAGAATAGCCGGAAAGCAATTTGCGCATAGATGAATGCGCAAAAAACGATAACCACAACAAGTCAGTCCACACAAGATAGAAGGTCCCTCGTCACGTGACCCAACGAACAAAATAACTCATTCAATTTACAGATTACAAATCCAGTTTCAATTTCAACACAAAAAATCTTAGCACCCAATTGTGTTTGAAACAAAATTGAATGTTAATGAGAAACTTCCGGCTCATACATTTGTTTCATACATTGAATGTGCCTACATAATCACAATCACAATACCATATAATTTTGAAAACATGGCATCAATTTGGGGAAATCCGAATCATGCAAGATTTGCTTACACCGTTGATAAACATCGTACGAAGTTGTCAAAGTGTGAAGTTTTAATTGAACCTGGGTACTTAAGTGCCATTTAAATTATGGAAATACCCCATATGAGCTGAAGAAAATGGCTACTATAATAAGTGAAATAAGTTTTTTTTTTTAAAACGTTGCCCCTCACTAGGAATTTCTCCTGTATTTATTTATTTATTTAATACTTTAAGCACTCAAATGTACAGAGGCGGACTTAATGCCATAGGCATGGCTGTAGGCTGTATCGTAGGTGCGTTTACAAACATTTAAGCTCACATACACGAACAATCAGACCCGGAACAACTACCTGTAGGCCATACAAATATTTGTTCCGTGCGGGAATCGAAACCGCGACACGCAGCGCAGCAGCCAATCGCTCAGCCACTGCCCCAACCGTGACGTCACATAGTTTATCGCAATAATCACAGCGCTAAACTGATGACATTTTAAAGCAGGAAGACATTGTATCAATTCTTAGTATTAGAACGACTGGCCTGAATTTTAAATTATACAGCAAGATCAGAGGTATTTTGTGGAAATCGGTTGTCACGGTATGGGCGTACAATGCGCAGGAAGGAAAATATAGCATGAGGAAACATTTTGGTATGAATGTGGACGGTTACAAGGGAGGAGGAAGACACAAATAAACTATAGACTAATTGTGTGAAATATGATACGGCTAGAAAGGATGTGACCATAGAGATGACTTCAAAAAGAGACGTGTGGAAGAAGAAGACATGCTGTGCCGACCCCATTGGGATAAGGGCAGGAGGATGATGATCAGGGGTGGTTTTTTTATGATTTTACTATAGGCTGTTATTTTAGTAGACTTGACTATCCACTACCTTGTCCAGTAAATAGTACAGCCTAAGCGAAAAGGACGAAAACCCTTTCCTCCATTGCCCTGATTCGTCTGATTCGACACACACTCAGAGACGATCTGCCTTCGTGAGATGATAAGCGCACTCCCTTAACATTCCCCTCCTATGGGCATCAAAAGGACCATGCAAGCCATCTTTGATAAAGTCTGTTCCTACCAATCAGTTATTAGCTCATGTAATTGCCTGGCAAGATTCCGGCAAGTGGGTCCCATGTTATGTCTAAGAGCACAAACTGTATGATTTCCAAATTTTCCAAAGATTCCTGATTGGGTTCGATTCCGTCGACACTGCCAACTTAGTAATACTCCGTGTTATATAAATAAGGCCAACAATTGTTGCTACAATTATCAGCTGCAAGGCCATTGTGATTCCGATGGGATTCGAAATGGTTTTGATTGTCATTCGGAGTCGTCATGACCTAGTGTTCATTGAGACTCGTGATTGAGTTTACCGGTCTGAGATGTGGGCTTGATTCTTTTATTTTTCATTAAATGGAAATGTGTTTGGTACAAGTAGACTCGGTTCTGCCACTGAAAACGTTGTAGAAGTGCAGGATTTTGGGTATATGTATATTATATGCCAATTATGACAAATTATATTTGAGGGTTTTATTAAGCTAAGAAACAGAGCCCTCATGCACCATTGTAGTTTGACAAACAATATGGTTTTATATTTGCCATGAAAGCCTGTAGGTTTCATAAACTAATAAAAATTGACGTACCATCCTAATTGAAATAGTGAGTTTGTTTGTTACGCTTTCACGCCCTAACTACTAAACCGATCATCATGCAATTGCTTACACGTTGTCAGGGGTACAGAAAAGGACATTGTGTACCTTTCATCCAGAAAGAAGTACCTACTGTTCCTGGGATTGAGAATATCTGCATAAACGCGGGCGAAACCGCGGGCAAAAGGTAAGGTCATCATCTGCCTAGCCTTTTCCTAACCATGTTGGGGTCCGCTTGCAGTATTTATTTATTTATCCATTTATTTCAGGCATCAAGCCCCATATAAACATTTACAATACTATATTAACAATATAAAACTTAAAAAATACTAAAAATATATATTAGGTCTTTACCTATGAAATTGCCGTTCTGCAGTACTGGCCATTTCAAATCAAAATATTTTTTGTTTGTCTAAGAATTCTAATTTCAAATTAATTTTATTTTAAAAACATGGATTTTTTTTTCCAAAAGTAGTCATTTGTTTATTGATTAGTGTTACATTTTCATCGCATTTAAATCTTTTTCGTCATCATGGATACGTTAAAAATTCGAGTAATTATGGAATATGAGTACCGTCGTGGCAGCAACGCGGCACAAGCGGCACGCAACATCAACGACGTTTACGGAGCTAACACTACAAACCAACGCACTACCTGTTATTGGTTTGCTCGCTTCCGTTCTGGAAATTTCGACCTGAAAAATGAACCTCGCGGTCGTCCGAAGACTTTGGTCGACAATGACGAATTAAAGGCGATTGTGGAAGCTGATGATACACAATCTACGGCTGAATTAGCAGCAGCTTTCGACGTTAGCGTCAAAACAATATTGGTCCATTTGCGTCAAATTGGCAAGGTAAAAAAGCTTGACAAATGGGTGCCCCACGAACTCAATGATCGCCAGCGCGAAGTACGCGTCGAGACGTGCCTTGCACTGCTCAACAGACACACAAATGAAGGAATTTTGAACCGCATTGTTACCTGCGATGAAAAATGGATTCTGTTTGATAACCGCAAGCGCTCAGCAAGTTGGTTGGATCCTGGTTCAGCACCTAAACAATGCCCTAAACGAAAACTTACCCCAAGAAAAGTGATGGTCACTGTTTGGTGGTCTAGCGCCGGTGTGATTCAACACAGCTTCTTACCAAACGGGGTGAGCATTACTGCAGATGTGTACTGTGAAGAATTGAACACAATGATGGAGAAGCTGGCACATCTCCAACCAGCATTGGTCAATCGCTCGTCTCCGCTGCTCCTGCACGACAACGCGCGACCTCATACTGCACGGCAGACGGTCTCCAAGTTGCAAGAACTGGGGTTGGAAGCTCTCCGTCATCCGCCCTACTCACCAGACCTTGCGCCTACAGACTACTACTTTTTCCAGAATTTGGATAACTTCTTGGCGGGAAAAAAATTCAATACCCGAGAGGCAGTACAAAATGCCTTTGAAGAATTTGTTGCCTCCCGTCCAGCTGATTTCTTTAAGAAGGGCATCAATAAACTGCCACTGCGTTGGCAAAGATGCATTGATTGCATGGGTGATTACTTCGATTAATACAAATAAAAAATACATGAAAAAAATTCATTTAAATTTTTTCATACAAAACGGCAATTTCATAGGTAAAGACCTATTATTACATAATAACTAAAACTATATATAGTATAATTATATAAACTATATATAGTATTACCGGATCCAACTGAATACTAGTATTTCACATGGAGTGACTCCACAACCCAGTTACTGGGCAACACGATACCCCTTGACAAGACTGGTTGTTAGTCTTTCGGGCTTCTGACCACCCGTAACGACTATCAAAGACCTACAAATAGCAAACCGGGACCATCGGTTTAACGTGCTTTCCGAGATAAGGAGGAGTCTCGAAATGTAATGAACGGTCACCCATCCACTTATAACAGGTTATATATGTTTTTAATGTATTTCTTGTTACTCGTTTTTTATGTTTTTCTATGTTTAGTATTGTGTCGTTGTGTGCCTGAACCTGTGCTGAATACATGTTTTTTCTTTCTTTCTTTCTTTCATAGCCTTTCCCTAACGATGTAGGGTTCGGCTCCCAGTGCATATCTGAACTCTCATAACAACCCAGTCACTGGGCAACACGTTACCCCTTGGTAAGACTACCAGTCAGACTTTCGGGTTCTGACTACCCGCAACGACTGTCAAATATCTACAAATGATAGCCAGGACCAACGGCCTAACATGCTTTCCGAGGCACGGAGGAGTCTCAATATGTTACGAACGGCCACCCATCCACTGACTGACCTCAACCACCGTGGCTTAACCTTCGACCGCTTGTTTACTATCCAATAATTAATTGAGATCCTATTTATAACTATGATCATTGCGCACGATAATAATATTATGACGTAGTAGGTACCACTAGCCGAAAAATGTGTTAACGTGTGATGACGAGGCACTTTTTATGGCCCCTTTTTATTTTCAAACATTATAGATCATATGGTAATTACGTAAGTCTCCACCAAAAAAATTTACAACTTAAATGTTGGCGATAAGAGTTACTGTAATTTCCTTATGTAATTAACAAATACTGAACTGAAATGGCGTACCCATCTCCATTTTGATTCGAAGCAATGTATAAATACATGTATAAAATATATTAGGTCTTTACCTATGAAATTGCCGTTCTGCAGTACTGGCCATTTCAAATCAAAATATTTTTTGTTTGGCTAAGAATTCTAATTTCAAATTAATTTTATTTTAAAAACATGGATTTTTTTTTCCAAAAGTAGTCATTTGTTTATTGATTAGTGTTACATTTTCATCGCATTTAAATCTTTTTCGTCATCATGGATACGTTAAAAATTCGAGTAATTATGGAATATGAGTACCGTCGTGGCAGCAACGCGGCACAAGCGGCACGCAACATCAACGACGTTGAGCGACGTTGAACGACGTTGACGGAGCTAACACTACAAACCAACGCACTACCTGTTATTGGTTTGCTCGCTTCCGTTCTGGAAATTTCGACCTGAAAAATGAACCTCGCGGTCGTCCGAAGACTTTGGTCGACAATGACGAATTAAAGGCGATTGTGGAAGCTGATGATACACAATCTACGGCTGAATTAGCAGCAGCTTTCGACGTTAGCGTCAAAACAATATTGGTCCATTTGCGTCAAATTGGCAAGGTAAAAAAGCTTGACAAATGGGTGCCCCACGAACTCAATGATCGCCAGCGCGAAGTACGCGTCGAGACGTGCCTTGCACTGCTCAACAGACATACAAATGAAGGAATTTTGAACCGCATTGTTACCTGCGATGAAAAATGGATTCTGTTTGATAACCGCAAGCGCTCAGCAAGTTGGTTGGATCCTGGTTCAGCACCTAAACAATGCCCTAAACGAAAACTTACCCCAAGAAAAGTGATGGTCACTGTTTGGTGGTCTAGCGCCGGTGTGATTCAACACAGCTTCTTACCAAACGGGGTGAGCATTACTGCAGATGTGTACTGTGAAGAATTGAACACAATGATGGAGAAGCTGGCACATCTCCAACCAGCATTGGTCAATCGCTCGTCTCCGCTGCTCCTGCACGACAACGCGCGACCTCATACTGCACAGCATACGGTCTCCAAGTTGCAAGAACTGGGGTTGGAAGCTCTCCGTCATCCGCCCTACTCACCAGACCTTGCGCCTACAGACTACTACTTTTTCCAGAATTTGGATAACTTCTTGGCGGGAAAAAAATTCAATACCCGAGAGGCAGTACAAAATGCCTTTGAAGAATTTGTTGCCTCCCGTCCAGCTGATTTCTTTAAGAAGGGCATCAATAAACTGCCACTGCGTTGGCAAAGATGCATTGATTGCATGGGTGATTACTTCGATTAATACAAATAAAAAATACATGAAAAAAATTCATTTAAATTTTTTCATCCAAAACGGCAATTTCATAGGTAAAGACCTATTATGTCGTAAATAGTTGGGTTGTCAAAACATTTGGAGGCAGAGATAAGAGAACTTGAGTTCAAAATAAATCAGCAACATGTCATTCGGGGGTACTGTAAACTCGAACATGTGTGTTTGTCTAAGTGCCCTCTATCCGTCTAAGATATGTTAAAAAAACAAAATGGCGATGGAGTAACTACGCCGGTTTCCACTGAAAAAAGTTCAATCCAATGTTCAGTTCGAAAAATAAAAATAAAAATGGGCAAGGAGCGATTATAAGTCGCTCTTTACCGTTTTTTATTCTTTGTCCTCCATGATAATTGATGAGGTAAATGTTTTTATTTTTAAAGTAAATCGGTTAAAATGAATACGTTAATATTACTGGCCAATTGAAAATAGATGAGGTCGGTTTGATGGTCTTATTATTGAATATTGGTCACGTATCAGTCGTAGGTACTGCGATAATGCGCGCGCGCATCATCACGTACTTACTGTGTATTCGAAATAACTCTAAATTTGCAGTTTTTGTTACGTATAGATTAAGTCGTCGATCTCCGGCTGTTATTTGTATATCCTTGACAGACAGAAACACGTATGAAAAATATTTTTAATAAGTTTATGGTGTGTTATGAGATTGACACTTATTCATATTAAGAAGAGATTAGACAGAGAGCTATTTAAATTTTGCTGAGATTTATGCTGTTAGCAGAGTCTAATGATTGCATGACTAAAGTAATGTCTAAATAAACTATTATTGTAATAAAATAAATTTGTAGTGTTTGCTTGTAATATCAAAATAACAGCTTATTACAAAATGCATATGAAAATAATACCAACATAAATTATGTCTGTCGTTTAGTTTGAGGTGATCTCAGTAACGTCTGGACCGATTTTGATGGGCATTTATCTGGCAGATAGCTGATGTGATAAGGCGTAACTGAAGCTACTTTTATTTTTGAAATAGAATCAGGGTTCCGCGCAAAAAATGGAAACCCATGTACTGTTAAATTTCACGCGGACAAAATCAAATCAAATGGTTTATTGCAATCCATAATGTACACGTACAGGTGGTAAAAATTAAAATGTATAGAAACAATTATGGACCCTGTCGGGCACAGCAAATTTTAAATCATCAGAGAGAGGACAAGGTCGGGGCCACAGTGAGTTACTTAATAATAAGATAAAACCAGTGTTGACTGTCAATGAAAATAAAAGTGAATGATCTAAGACTCCCAGCGTGCGCACCCATCCGTGAACACTAATGTGGGGTACTTACGTTGTTTTTATAGTACCTACTCAGGTACGTACAGATGAAATAATTGTACCTGTTTTTAAGTGGCTTTATGTTTGTTTGTGGAAATTTCCGCGTTTTTGTATTGGAATGTTGCAAAGATTTTTTATCATTGCGACTGAAAGAGTTCTCTCACATGTAAGACTCAACCTTTTTTTCAGGATTTTTACCTGTTTTTAGGATGCCGTTCCTTAAAAGGACAAAGCAGAACCCTCGTGGGATCGCTTCCTTGTCCGTCTGCCTGTCTGCAATCATCTCAGTACAATTACTGAACGTTTGTACGGAACCCTCGATGCTTGAGTCAGACTCACACTTTTTTTAATGGGACAAGCTCGCCACTATAGATTTAGTAGTTTTGGCTGTGTTTTTATAGTCAGCCAAGACAAACGATTTTATTGGGTAAAGATAACTCCACGTTGGTACAACGACAAACTACAATATTAGACCCATTAAATTAAGCTCAACATGTACAAATTAGCATGCTTTACAACAGCGATCACACCGTACCACAAGCTATCATTACGACCAGTAATTTTACAAATGGATAAGCAGAGTGATTGCTGTGTGAACGATGATTTTTATTTTTCGCAGGAAACTGACGTTTTTTTCAACTAGGCAGGTATATCACGTTATTAATGATCTGAGGAGATTTATGCTGGTACTAAGCAGAACATAATGATTTCATGACTAAAGTAATGTCTAAATAAACTAATATTGTAATAAAATAAAATTGAAGTGTCAGTTTTTAATGTCAAAATAACAGCTTTTTACTAAATACAAATGAAAGTTTATGCGATAGTTATACCACAAAAACTATTTTTTAAATATGTATCTGTCTCTGTTTGAGATAATGTCTAAACCGGCTGTGCCGATTTTGACGCATAAAACAAAATCCATAAAAGTCGAGGAGACCACTAATACAGTATATTAAAATATATATTACTAAAGAGGAAAATAATATTAGTTTGTATGTTTGTCAGTACTGGAAAAACAAAAAAATGCTTTACTAAATTAAAAAAAAAAACTTTTTTAAAAAGTGGCCACACTCTAGGAATTTCTCCTGTGTCGTGGGTGCGTTTACAAACATTCAAAGTCACATACACAAACAGCCAGACCCGGAACAACTGCCTGACGGTCAAACAAATATTTGTTCCGTGCGGGAATCGAACCCACGACACGCAGCGCAGCAGACAATCGCTCAGCCACTGCGCCAACCGTGCCGTCAATTCTTCACCTTATATGAAGCTACATTCATCAGCGAGTAACATAGTGCTATATTATGTTTTCAAAACTAGACTTTAATGGTGGTGGAAGGGATGTTAAAGTTCGAAGGGAAAAGTATAAAATCCACGCGGGCGAAGTGCTGGTTATGTATAAAGCTATCTTTGTAATGGTCGATGTCGGGAAAAACCAATAATCATGATTTTTTCCTGGTTTCGAAAATATAAATGAATATTTCAACCTAGATAGGTGAGTAATCATTACATTACATCACACCTGTATTCCGTGTTTTACACTTTTCTTTTTATCGGTTTGAATTTTTAAGTGAAATAGTTTTTATTTTGAGCATATTTTGGTTTATAGTTAGTGGTACAGATTATTGTTGTATTATTGTAATATAATAAATTTGTAGTGTTTGCTTGTAATATCAAAATAACAGCTTATTGCAAAATGCATATGAAAATAATACCAAAATATTATGTCTGTCTTTTAGTTTGAGGCGATCTCAGTAACGTCTGGACCGATTTTGGTGGGCCTTTATCTGGCAGATAGCTGATGTGATAAGGCGTAAGTAAATCTACTTTTACTTTTGAAATAGAATCAGGGTTCCGCGCAATAAATGGAAACTCATGTATTGTTAAATTTCACGCGGACAAGGTCGCGGCCACAGTGAGTTACTTAATTTTTTTCAAGTTTTTATTTTGAGTATCTTTTGGTTTATAGTTACTGGTACAGACGCCAGCGCATCAAGCTATCCCAGAACGTCCAATTTTCCCAATTGAACATTTACCTTATCTTAATATATATATTTCTTGTGTGCGTGTGTATGTGACTGAACTCCTCCTAAACGACTGGACCAATTTTGATGAAATTTTTTGTGTGTGTTCGTGGAGATTCGAGAATGGTTTAGATTTACAATTGGACCCGGTAGGTGGCGCTGTATGGGCAGGACGACGTCTGTTCGGTCCGCTAGTTTTTTTATAAAAAAAGTTGAATAGCTATCAAATTAATTATGTCAGATTGGGGTAGCTTGATGTGCTGGCCTCTGTACATTATACCATTAAAACTAAGAAGTGTGTTGCAAACAATTCAATGACTGTGTTAGTGACACAAGCTATAAAAACTAATTAGGTTGATCACAGCACGCGATAGCTTGTCAGGTCATGGCGCATTATTCGCTCATATATTAATAAATAGCAGGTAACAATTTATTAATACCTATTTCTTAATATTGGGCCCATCATTCATTAAGGCGTCTCCCACAATGAAAAGCCACTCATATCTGTTGTGGTTCTTTCATTAAAAGGCCACCTCTGGCACTAATCTTCATGGTCCTCACATGATCTGACCTGTCAAATGTCTGGACTTTAAAGACACTGTGATCTCTGAGTTTTTTTCGGTGTATCTTCTCAGAGTAGTCAGTTAGGGAAACAGTTCTAGTCTAGTATTTTTATATTTTTTATATTAAATTCTTTGAATAATGGATTAAAGAAATAACCTACCTGTTTATATGTGTACGCCTTTAAGACAATACATGACTGTGCTAATATAATGTACAATCTTGCATGCCATGTGTGTGTATACTTATGTTGAGAACAAATAAATGATCTATTCTATCCCTTCGGGGAATATCTCATGGCGGCCAAGGAATGCCCATCTTATTCTAATGGTATTTGTTTTACAAGCGTCCGCTTTTGTCCATAATACGCCAAGTCTATAAAACTGTTGAAATGTTTTATTTGTGTATTTGTTTTGCAAACATCAGCAAGTTTTGTTGCAATCGCCGAAATGTCAATACTCAATTCTTTATTGCATTCCACAATGTAGGCTTAGGTAGTAAACATTTTTTTGGAAACAATCGTAGACTCTGTTCATCTGCCTAGCCCTTACCCAACTATTACGACCTCGGCAAGCGTAGCTTAACTTACGATCAACCCGTGCGACTGTTATTATTTAGTCACGAGCTCCTCATTTACTCCTTGGCTAGTACCAATGTAGCAAATTCATTTATACTTTAAAAATACACTTCGATATCCCTGATATCCCAACCAAAGTTACCGACATAGCTCAAAGAATTAACAAGTTGTAGTGGCAGTGGGCTGGCCATATCTCGCGAAGAACCGAGAACCGCTGGGGTAAACGTGTTCTTGAGTGGAGACCGCGACTCGGCAAACGTAGTGTAGGACGCCCTCTGACTTGGTGGGATAACGATTTGCGAAAGACTGCAGGCAGATGCTGGGTGCGGCAAGCTGAAGACAGGGCGCTATGGCGACCATTAGGAGAAGGCTATGTCCCGCAGTGGACTAATATAGCCTGATGATGATGATGATCCCTGAATTCGGTGAAGAAAAACATGAGGAAACGTGAGGAAACCGGGACTACTCATATCATCACGCCTGTATTTCTCGAAGGATTGGGCAGAGTTGTAGGTACATACAGTGCACCCACATTACGCACGTTACACCAGAAATTATCCGAAGTCTGGATTTGTGCCCGTTTGATTGCAATAGGCGTGAGCCTATTGCCATCAAACGGGCACAAAACGCAACTGGGTAAGGGAGTGACCCCTTACCCAGTTGCGTTCAAGTCCCATGATTAGGTACATGACACAG
Organism: Phlogophora meticulosa; assembly: GCA_905147745.2. Taxonomy (NCBI): domain Eukaryota; kingdom Metazoa; phylum Arthropoda; class Insecta; order Lepidoptera; family Noctuidae; genus Phlogophora; species Phlogophora meticulosa. The sequence continues at coordinate 706,497 of LR990524.1, read as the reverse complement.
ACCACAGACTTCCATGATCACAGACTTCGGATAATTTCTGGTGGAAAAACTTAATATCACTTTGACCGACCGGGGAATAGAATCCAGGTCCTAGACCACTAAACTAACGGGGCAGGATACGAAATAGCAGCACCAGTTGGCGGACCATTGACATATAACTTTTAACAAAACAAAAAAAACGGCACCAAGTGTCACGCAAACAAAAAAATAAAATTCAAGAATACGAAAAAAACACTATGAGTTACTCAGAATTCGAATCACCACAAAAAAAACAACAACAAACAAATCATAACCTCTTTTTTTAATGTTTGTCAAACATTTATAAGAGATACTCTTCGTAAAGATACATCTCTGATATAACTAATTTATATTATTGCAATAAAACCACAAAGATTTGAAGATTTATGATCAAGCGAATTATAAGGTGTGTAAAACCCGTCGTGATTTTTAGAGGAATCGATTGATTCCTTGCACACAAATACTGGTATTGTTCACTGTGTATGTACCATCATCATCAACCTAGCCGTTTCCCAATTAAGTATGTTGGGTACTATACCATTATTCTTCATGGAGCGACTGCCTATCTGACCTCCACAACCCAGTTACTAGGCAACACGGTAAGATTGGTTGTTAGACTTTCGGGCTTCTGAATTGATTTTATCGTTATACGTTAATATATTGTAGTTTGATTAAATACAGTGTCCATCTCGTCATTATTTTTGGAAGCAAATTGACGCAAATCGCGTCAGAACAAGTTTACTTATATGTATACTCAAATGTTTAGAAAACAATAACAAGTTGAGTAATGGACAAGTTAAAGTATTGCTATTGTTATTACATAAATAAGCTCAAGCCTTTTTACTATGGGGGTAGGCAGAAACTACAGAAAGCCACCTGCTACGATCATTATATACCCCTTTTACTTCGTTTCCGTTCATACATCTAATCATACACGCCGGTTGCGAGTACTACTCACTTGACCTTTATGAAGATTAAATGGTTATTGTTATTCAATAATGGCTGGTATCATAGTATGTTATTAAATAAAATACCTTACAAATAAGTGTAAAGACGCCGCAAAACTTAGGACAATTATATATCCGTTGAGCTCCTTAGTTTTGAGTTGACCTTTACAATTTCTGACAAATGCTTGTACTAACTGAACAGGTCTCCTCATTTATGTAGTTCTTTCTTCAAAAGATCATCTCAGACACTAACCTGCATGGTCCTCACATGACCTGTCACCTGACCAATATAATGTCTGGAATTTAAAAGAGGATGTGACCTTTGAGTTTCTTTCGATGTTTCTTCTCAGAGTTGTTAGATAGGGTAACACCAACCTAGCGTAATAAAAGTAATTTGCTTACTTGTTGAAGTGTCATTCTTTTTATAAAAATACATTTACAATATCGATTATCATTTATAATCATTAATCTATTATAAGAAAGAACAACAAGGCATTTATAAAATAAAAGCAGAATCCGTGAACGTCACGCCCATTTAATTAAATATTATAGAAAAATGGTAAAATGCAAGGAGCATTCCATTAGTCTGTGGCATCACGTGTGCTGTGACGTCACAAGTTTTTATAAGCTACGGAACAACATTATCATTACGCGTAATGCTCCGTAATTCTAGATAATATGCATTTTAAGCGGGTACACGTGACGACACAAGTGTTTCCGAAGGAAAATATGTCTGTTAAGATGATTTGCGTGAGAGTTTTCGATTCTGGGAACTGTTTGCGAAATATTATAAAATAATAAATAAATAAATAATGCTGGACAATCCACACAGCATCATTTAGAATCAAGCTAAGCAGAGCTTGTGTTATGGGTACTAGATGACTGATATACTTAAAACAATACATTACATAGATAGTTTTTTTTTATTATTGTAGATCTTACAAACATTTGTCCCAAGGCGGGAATCGAACCCGCAACCTACTGCATCGCAGGCGGACCTTCGCCCTCTGCGCCATATAGGTCGTCAATTAAGCGTTTTTGAGTACACATTTTTGAGTCACGTGTGTCATAATCAGTACTTTATTTGCTACGAATGTTGGTACAGGTATAAGATATTGTTGACCTATATAAATTAATGAGATCGGCAGTCTAACTTTTTTTTTCTTATTTTGTGAAAATGCTCATGCATACGCCCGGATTCGGGGGAGCCAGGGACGTCATGTTCTCACATGGGACAGGAACCACCCCTACTCACTAAAAACACAGGGGAGGCCATCTTCGCCACAGATGGGGCGCCCAGGATCACTGTAGTATTCTACTTCGGCTGTCCAGTAGAATATAAAACCCGCGGATACAGTTTTTTTTTTTTTTATAAAGAACTTTGCCCCACACTAGGAATTTGTCCTGTATCGTGGGTGCGTTTACAAACATTTAAACTCACAGACACAAACAGCCAGACCCGGAACAACTACCTGTAGGTCATACAAATATTTGTTCCGTGCGGGGATCGAACCCACAACACGCTGTGCAGCAGCCGATAGCTCAACCACTGCGCCAAACAGAAAAGATTTGTTCATATTATTTCTGTAAATGACCAAGGAACCACGATTTTGCGAGTCCGAATCACACTTGTTTTGTTTTGGTTTGCAATGTTGTAAATGAAAATATGAAATAACGATTCGATACGTTGCGATCACAATCGTTTATAAACCAGCTGTAATACCTACAGCTTACGAATGCATGACTGCAAAATTAAAACTAAATAGTTTTTTATTAATGCATAAAGGCAAGAGATTTTTTATATTACTTGGTATTCTGTCCAGCTATTTGATTCGTCGACTTAGAACGTAAATTCTGTAGAGGAATTTCTTAGCGAGTTCTACGAAACTGATCCGCGATCAATTAATGTTGGTCTCGTGGCACGATTCGCACGCCGAGGCAGACTCTGCAGCCACATTGCAACAGGGACTGTGAACAGCTAACTAATAATAGGTCTTTACCTATGAAATTGCCGTTTTGTATGAAAAAATTTAAATGAATTTTTTTCATGTATTTTTTATTTGTATTAATCGAAGTAATCACCCATGCAATCAATGCATCTTTGCCAACGCAGTGGCAGTTTATTGATGCCCTTCTTAAAGAAATCAGCTGGACGGGAGGCAACAAATTCTTCAAAGGCATTTTGTACTGCCTCTCGGGTATTGAATTTTTTTCCCGCCAAGAAGTTATCCAAATTCTGGAAAAAGTAGTAGTCTGTAGGCGCAAGGTCTGGTGAGTAGGGCGGATGACGGAGAGCTTCCAACCCCAGTTCTTGCAACTTGGAGACCGTCTGCTGTGCAGTATGAGGTCGCGCGTTGTCGTGCAGGAGCAGCGGAGACGAGCGATTGACCAATGCTGGTTGGAGATGTGCCAGCTTCTCCATCATTGTGTTCAATTCTTCAGAGTACACATCTGCAGTAATGCTCACCCCGTTTGGTAAGAAGCTGTGTTGAATCACACCGGCGCTAGACCACCAAACAGTGACCATCACTTTTCTTGGGGTAAGTTTTCGTTTAGGGCATTGTTTAGGTGCTGAACCAGGATCCAACCAACTTGCTGAGCGCTTGCGGTTATCAAACAGAATCCATTTTTCATCGCAGGTAACAATGCGGTTCAAAATTCCTTCATTTGTGTGTCTGTTGAGCAGTGCAAGGCACGTCTCGACGCGTACTTCGCGCTGGCGATCATTGAGTTCGTGGGGCACCCATTTGTCAAGCTTTTTTACCTTGCCAATTTGACGCAAATGGACCAATATTGTTTTGACGCTAACGTCGAAAGCTGCTGCTAATTCAGCCGTAGATTGTGTATCATCAGCTTCCACAATCGCCTTTAATTCGTCATTGTCGACCAAAGTCTTCGGACGACCGCGAGGTTCATTTTTCAGGTCGAAATTTCCAGAACGGAAGCGAGCAAACCAATAACAGGTAGTGCGTTGGTTTGTAGTGTTAGCTCCGTAAACGTCGTTGATGTTGCGTGCCGCTTGTGCCGCGTTGCTGCCACGACGGTACTCATATTCCATAATTACTCGAATTTTTAACGTATCCATGATGACGAAAAAGATTTAAATGCGATGAAAATGTAACACTAATCAATAAACAAATGACTACTTTTGGAAAAAAAAATCCATGTTTTTAAAATAAAATTAATTTGAAATTAGAATTCTTAGCCAAACAAAAAATATTTTGATTTGAAATGGCCAGTACTGCAGAACGGCAATTTCATAGGTAAAGACCTAATATTATACCTACTTGTAGTTTTTCTTTTGTTTTTATTTAAAACAAATGCCACACGCTATGATATTAACTTTTTCGTTATATAATGAAAAGACAGTGGATTTATTTCGGAATAGTTTTCGTTCGTTTATTAATATTTAAGCTATTTAGACTAGTCTAGACTATATGGACTGGCTAGACTTGTGAGCTTGTGCAGGGAACTATAGTTTTAAAACCCCAGGTTATTCTATGAGTAGTCTTTATTAGATATTTAGTTAGAAAGCTATGCTCTAATTGTAGTCACTATTAAGAATTTTTTTATGGAATAAACCAATAGCGCTTTGCTCGACCTGGGGAGAGAACCCAAGATCTCATGCTAAGCAGAACGACACAGGTTGCATCTTATCAAAAATATGTACGATTTGAACAGAAACGTCGTGTTTCCTTGTTTTAATTTCTTTATTTAAAATCCTAAATAATACCAAGATCTACGTACGTTCTAGAATACTTACTAACAATTATTATTAATCACTTTTATTATAATACTAGTGGACCCATCAAACGTTGTCTCGAACATGGCACCACCTACCGGGTCAAATTATGAATCTGAACCACTTAACACTCACAAAAAAAAATACATCGGTAACGGTCCAGCCGTTTAGGAAGAAATCAGTTACATAAACACACACAAGTACAGAAGAATTATACAAATCAAGATAAGTAAACTACCTAAATCATAGACAACCAGCACATCCAAACGTCAACACCTTTGAAATTGCATTTCAGAAAAAAGGTTACATAACCTTAACAATTTTGCACGCAAGTGTACAGCCAAGACAGTTCCTAAAGCTGTCAAACACGCCTGTCAAACTGTTGTACATTCAGCCTGACTGTCTAACAATAGGAAATGACCGTTTGTTTGTCCATACGCACTCGTATTGGTAATGAATGAGCATACTTCGATGCTCTTGGTGTATTTAAATAAGTTAAGTAGCTCTTTTGTGCGTCTAAGGCTGAGTAAACCTTGGGAATTTGAGGCGATTATACAAAAATGTATGTTTGTGTGGGAGAATAGTGTTGTAAAACATATGCATTGTTATGTTTCTCTAAGCCTCCTATTAATAAAGTGACGTGGAGTAAAGTGACGACCAGTGATGTCTCCAAACTGACATATAAGTACATTAAGGTGCATTTTACGAGGTTTAAGTATGACGTAACTTTAGTTGCGTTATATTAATATCAGGTTATGGATTTTAAAGTTGAATTTTACTATCGATAACTAGCTGTGCCCCCCGGTTTCGTCCGCTCACAAGAGTCGTCGGGTAATGTTAGATAAAGCCTGTCTTTGATTGTGTTGTTTGGTTCATTTCTTGCCACCGACTCGGATCAAAGTTCCTTTACACTTTTTAGTGTTTTGTTTTAAGTCGGTTGTTTTTATTTGCATTTCAGTAGGTTGGTTTATAAACCGATTAGCGATTATAAATAGTTGTTGTTATTAAGACGGATTTCTTAGGATTTCGTAAGACTAATCTTTATTACAGGAGCAGAGAATTGAACGAAACTGTTTCAGCTGCCAAAAAATCCGAAATTGTTTACTGTAATTTCTGGGTAAATATAACTACATATGTTCGGTCATCAATGGCGGCATTGGTGAAAAGTTGAATAGTGAAATTAGGTCATAGGACAAATCCTTCTTCATTATACTAAACAGGGCCGATTATTCGATTTCCTAAACATTAAATTCAATTGTTATTTTGTTTTCTTATTTTGAATTCAAATATTATTTTCAGCTCCTGATAGACGGCCAAGATTTTGTAGCTATTCGTTCCAGTTCGAGTTACAACAACTAACTTAGCACAGCTGGCGCAGTGGCTGAGTGACTCAACTGCTGCGACGCGTGTCGTGGGTTCGATTCCCGCACGGAACAAATATTCGTATGCCCTACAAGTAGTTGTTCCGGGTCTGGCTGTTCGTGTATGTGAGTTTAAATGTTTGTAAACGCACCCACGACACAGGAGAAATTCATAGTGTGAGGAAACGTTTTTTTAAAAGAAGAAAGATGAAGATATTTTCAAAAATACTTACTTTTGCTTATTAAAAGCGTTTATTCAAAGTGATCACTTATACAGTAAGTAGGCATTGTTTCCTCACGTTTTCCTCTAAGTAAATGTATTAACATATTATTGTAATAAACGTTAATTAGTTATTTCCTTTTAAGTGATAAAACAAGTGTTCGTAATTATTTATTTCTTAAGTAATAAATTCATAATTATGAAATTAAATTCCTACAAAACTGACTAGTTCGTTGTTATAGTGGTCGCAGAAGCGATTGATAAGCATCGACGACATGGGACTTAGTCAAAATTCCGTGCGTTCTAGCGTTTTTGCCATACCTACTATTGGAATCAAATGTAACAGCTCATCATTTAGAACCCACTAATATCAGTTTTTATTTTAAACCGTGTTGCTAGGCAACTGGGCCTAACCCAGTTGTAAACGTCCCTTTGTGCCTATTGGCCTAGCCCTGTTCTGTATCCTGCTTGATATGGAGGGAAGTTGAAATCATGTATTTTTCCAACGCCTCCGCTGTTCTTTTCTGATAACAGAGACAAGACAGTTGAATCGTTTCCCCGGGAATCGATTCATTGTCTCGACGTTTTTCTTGTGGTCGCCACTGTTGATTCTGGTTTTCAGGAGTTACAGTGGTATGGAAATAGTGTGGCGAGCTTGTCCCATTAAAAAAATAACAATGGGACTAAAACATAACTTTAGATGTGTGTGTGCGGCCCTTTGAGGAATACAGGCGTGTCATGTCGTAAATTTCGACAGCTCCTTAGCTTTTAACTTAAATCTCTTAATCAAGGAATAATATGCATCGGCAGTCAGGCAAACGAGCACTTTTAATAATTTTAAAAAGCCTAATGCAGTACCGATTTTCATCAAAGTACGAGGACAGATTATGCTGGTGTTGGTACCGCTGACGCCTACCTAATCCTTAATTGATATTACCCGACCCGCCTCTGCAGTTAAAAATACGAAATGACGAATAAGGCCCTTTGGTTTTCCCCAAAGATAAGTTCATCGTTTTATTTTTTGTCAAAAAAACCACTCCAAAGTGACCACGATTCAATTTTGTGTTTTCGTTTTCAAACCCTTATTAACTTTTAAATTATACAGAACTACATGGAGGAGGTCGGAGGATCGAAGTTTAAAGTACGCTTGCCAAGGTCAGTCTGTGGATGAGTGACCGTTCGTAACATATCGAGACTCCTCCGTGCCTCGGAAATCAGTTTGACCCGTCGTTGGTCTCGGCTGTCTATTGTAGATCTTGACAGACGTTACGGGTAGTCAGAAGCCCGAGGTATGACAACCGGTCTTACCAAGGGCTATCGCGTTGTCCAGTAACTGGGTTGTGGAAGTCAGATAGGCAGTCGCTCCATGTGAAATACTGGTATTACGCTTAGACTGGAAGCCGAACCCAACATAGTCGGGAAAAAGCGGGCAGATGATGATGATGAACTTTTAACGGACGAATATTTTGCTGTGGTGAATGCTGTGGTTATCTCCGATATTTTATAAAGAGCACATTGTTTGAATAATTCTACAATTTTCTTTTTTAAATCTCATTTTTAAAAAGTGTCCCCAAAGTTCTGCCGGAAATGTAAACTTTGCGTGCCAAGGTGGTTTTTTTTTCTGTTATTGCTTTTAGACACCGATGTCCATTCGCATTCTACGAAGTTTCGACAAAATACATAACAAGATCCTGTATGCATTGTAGCTATACGACCCTAATCCTAACCAACATTATAAATGACGGCACAGTTGGCGCAGTGGCTGAGCGATCGACTGCTGCGCCGCGTGTCGTACAAATATTTGTATGGCCTACAGGTAGTTGTTCCGGGTCTGGCTGTTTGTGTATGTGAGTTTCAATGTTTGTAAACGCACCCACGACACAGGACAAATTCCTAGTGTGGGGCAACGTTTTTAAAAAAAAAATAATAATGCGAAAGTAAGTTTGTGTGTTACCTTATCACGCCTAAACCACAGAACCGATCATCCTGAAATATTGCATATACGTTATCACGTGTACAGAAACGGTCAGGGTTCCTTACATCCCGAAGAAATCGTACTGTTCCCGAGGAAAAGAACACTAACGTTCTTATGATAATAGATCTCTAGTATCATGATTGAATAATATAATCATAATCCTATTGATTCTCAAATTCTAAATTAACGATAGCGTAGCCGCGGGCAAAAGCAAGTAATACACTAAAGCTTAAAAGTTTGTTTGACCGCGCTAACCTCTTGAACTAACAGTCGCATTCGAAACAATCTTTAAGCTTTTGATAGCTCAATTCTTCAGTTAACGGCTCGTAGGAGTGGCTGAAGGAACCACAAGGTACAGCTTGTAATGTATAAAAGGCAAAACCCACACAGGTGTAACGTAGGTACACAGATATAGTAGGGCAACAAATCTGTAGCTATGTAATCCGTAGGCACGAGCTTCGAATACAAATAGCGGAGTACAATCGTGTAGTGAAGCATCGCCCGGGCAATGAACCTGGTACTACTCGTGGCGAAACACACATTAACTTTATTTACTTTACTTTGACTAAGACTCACTGTATATGGGACTTAATGTAATACAAGAATTAATGTCATATTTACAGAACGAAAAAAATAACAAGCCGGTATATTAAGTCGGGTCTGACACTTTACCAGGTGCTTATAAAGATATTTGGCAAAAAATAAAATTGAAAATCTTACAGATTGCCTCGAGAAAAAAAAACGTTTTGGTGATTGATTTAGCCCCCGCTTACCCTTAGACAGGTCTGCGGTTCTGAACTTAAGTAATACAATATTTTTTATTTATTTTTATTTATCACAAACACTACTAATATTACAGGGAATAATGGGTTCCTTAATTAAACTATCTTATATACACAAAAAACATAACACATACAATATTGTTTTTGAGAATTTATTCATGAAAATAAATCGATCCTGTCAGGTGTTGTCAGCCTGTCAGCCTGTCAGCCTGTCTCAAATACCTACCCAAAAATGTCTCGGCCCTCGGACTATAAAATCAATGTAACAGTTAAGTAATTAAAATAAAGCTAATTTTGTTTTATTGTGAGGTTCACAAAAAGACACTCAATTATAATTTTAGAGTGTTTATTTTTAGGAAATCAACATGGATATTTTTAGAGTTTTATTGAAAACATGCGTTAAGAAAACCCACTAGAAATTAAATAATAATATGAATATGAACCATTAAAACACCGTATTAAGTCGTAGAAGGTTCTAATTTTGGCACAAACACAATATTAACATACAGATTAGGAGAAACACAACATATATCAAAAGCAGTCACTAGGACGCTCTTAATCGTAGCCTCAAAGTTAACTATAAGTTTAACGGGCCCTCCATTAATTGAGCAATTAACTATGGGGGTCAAGGTACCAGTGAACTTATCAAAATTTCTTATGTAATGCAAGCTTGTACTTTGCTTAAACCTGTTTTTGAACGAAGAGACTGATCATTGGTTTGTCTTGTGGTTGATAGGTCGTGCATTCAGATCTTTGCTAAGGCTACATGCAACTCTTCTTTTTTAGGTAAACAATTAAAGTGTTGCTGAGCTTCGTGTCGTGATGGCCCAGTGGTTCAGGCCTCACATCTCATGCACGAGGACAACTTTCGAGGGTACGAATCTAAGTAAGTATCAATTTTTAAAATTATTTATCATGTATCGTGGGTGCACTACATAAACAGCCAGACCGGAACCACTACTTGTTGGCCATACAAAATTTTGTTCCGTGGGGTATCGAACCCGAGACACGCAGGGCAACAGCGAATTGCTCAGCCACTGTACCAACCATTCCGTCAAGTAATATCTTGTTTATTTTTATTTTGTCATATTCACTGTTTTACCTTATAGTGTAATTTAAATTTGTTTTAAGAGTGTTCTCTCTTTTTTTCACATTACCTACATATTCTTCTTCTCTGTCACTAAACATGAAGACTACTACTTTTGTTGGTTTTAATTTACAATTAAAACAAACGAAAGAATGTAAAAGCAACTTGGAGTTGTTAGATGATATGGCTAGAAAAGTGACTGTTGAGATGAAGGTAAATATTCATGTATGGAAGATACAAGATACAGAGAAGAGATGCTGCGCCGACCCCAAATAAATTGGAATAAGGGCAGGAGGAGGATGAGTTGAAAGTCTTCCATGTATTAACTAATAAATAAATATTATATGCTAGAAAACACAGTTTAATTTAGACACCACTGTATTGTGTGAAGGCAAATAGCTTGGCAAAACGTAAACAAAACAAACTTAGTATAAGTATAGTATAGAGTAAGTATAAGTCTGAAATCGCCAACCCTTTTTGAGCAAGCGAGGTGATTGATGCTCGTGCCTTCTTTGCATGAGAAGAAACCTTTGCCCTGCAGTGGGAACAGGGTGTTGTGCTGTTATCACAGGGTGTTGTGTTGTTATTTTGCGTGTTTGACGACCTATGTGGCGCAGCGGGCGAAGGTCCGCCTGCAACGCAAGAGGTTGCGGGTTCGATTCCCGCCTTGGGACAAATGTTTGTACGATCTACAAATATTTGTTCCGGGTGTTCTGGGTATTTGCTATGTATAATAAAATATATATATCCAATATAATTGTATATGTAATGTATTGTATTAAGTATATCAGTCACCTAGTACCCATAACACAAGCTCTTAGCTTTAGCGCTTAGCTTGGGGCTAGATGATGCTGTGTGGATTGTCCAGCATTATTAATTAATTTATTTATTTATTTATCATGTATACATTAAGCATGTATGACCAGTTATTTTAATAAAATAGAGACGACAAAGAATTAGAATATCCTCCCTTAAACTAAGTTTAACTATTAAACGAAGATTAAGAGAAACTATCCTTTAGAAAACGAGTACCTATCACACAAATATAATTGAAATGTTTATCTATTAACCCACATAGTTCAAAGTATAAGAAAAAACAGGTCTTTACCATATCCTATATTCTACGTCCATTCTCGATACATATATTATGTAAATTCCCCCAATTTACAGGTTTAGAATTTGCCATATCATTAGCAAGGCTTCCGAAGGTTGGTAGTCTCGGTCATGGGTAAGACATTGGCCCGATTTGGGTCAGCCATGGCATCATACATGTGAGTTGAAGCCCAATTGCCAGACACTTCTGGTTTCACCTTTCACAACAGTATGCTTACATTATTTCCTCGTTCCTCCAATGTCATTAATTATAGCAAATGTATTGAAACAGGTTTAAAAACATGTTTTTAAATGTTGCTCAAATGCCGATGAATGAACGAAAAAAATTACAAGTCTAGATGTGAGAAATTTCAAAAGAGATATTCTATGATATACTGTATGTATGATTTATGATAGAGTTATGTTCAACATCTTGTTGAACACGTTCTTAGCTATAGCAAAAGCTTATGGGGTGATAGTAACTTAGGTATAACTTAATAGTTATTCTTATTAATATCTGTGGTAGACAATAAGTCGGCCATTTTTAACCTAAAATATACCCTGTATAAATATATAACATATAACCTACTCGTGTGTTCTGACTATGCAGTCACCAACTTTGATACCACACCGCGTTCCATAACCGGTATAGTGGACGTAGGTGAGTCGGCATATAATACATCATCTGTGACAATATCAACTATTAGATACAGCCTGGTGACAGACGGACAGACAGACAGACAGACGGACGGACAGCAGAATCTTAGTAATAGGGCCCTATTCTACCCTTTAATAATAATAAATAATAAATAAATAATGCTGGACAATCCACACAGCATCATCTAGCCCCAAGCTAAGCAGAGCTTGTGTTATGGGTACTAGATGACTGATATACTTAATACAATACATTACATAGATAGATATTTTTTTATTTATTTAAATTTTTAAATATTTAATTTGTCCCGAGGCGGGAATCGAACCCGCAACCTCTTGCGTTGCAGGCGGACCTTCGCCCGCTGCGCCACACAGGTCGTCTTTGGGTATGTAACCCTAAAAAGATAGGCACTCATGGGGACTGCCGACAGAACTAAATTCTTTGAACTGCCGCTCCACGTCACTAGTCTAGTGCAATACGTCACACTGACAGTCAGTAATGCGAGCCCAAAGTTACACTTACTTACCATTTTTAAAGTACTACTTTAAAAATGGTAAGTAAGTGTTTTTGAATTTGAAAATAGCAATGTTCTTTATGCAGTTATACATTCACTTCACGAGCACAACCTCACCTCAGTCAGACAAGCAATATATACTTCTATACTATAATATTATACATACGTAAAATTTCTTTGTAAGTTTGTATGTAGGGGGTAGTCTCCGGAACTAATGATCCAATTCTAAAAATGTTTTTACTGTTAGAAAGCTACATTATTCCTGAGTGCTATAGGCTATTATTTCCTTTATTCGTTTTTACACATATAAATTACATTTTTAAATATTTCAAAGCAAAAGTAAAAAAATAAAAAATAGTAGCCCACCGGCATTGGAAACAGGGTCCCAGCTACCGGTGGTCAGGGCTCTTGAGAAAGGAACCTCCAAACGATACGTGCCGTTTCCAAGAGTACCGCATTCTGGATCAAACCTTTGATCCAGCTGCCCTATAGGCTATTATTATTAACAAAACCACGCTTAAAAGGGGTTTGAGGGGAGATTGAAGTTCGAAGGGAACAGCACCAAATCCACGCGGACAAAGTCGCGGGTGAACTGTTAGTATGAAATAAAATAACAACCTTATATAACATGATATCTCATTTTGCTGCGCTTGCGCAAGTCAGACAGACACAGACGGTTTTATGTAACATGTAGGTGATATTTTATCCTCATTGTATTATTGCTCCTGACCTTCTCTGCTAAAGCTGTATCAATACATAAACATCAATTGCCGCATGTATGCGCAGATGAGCTTGATGTGTATGGACAGATGTAACGCCGGAAGGGGACGCCCTAGAAGAACATACACTGATCTCATTGGTGATGTCAGGTGCGTAGTCCTCCCGGCTTGCGTGTATGATCATATGTATGAACGTACACGAATCAAAAGGAGTATGTAAGGGTCGTAGCAGGTGGCGTTCTGTAGTTTCTGCATACCATGGGAAAAATGCGTGAGGTTATATATGTAAGTATGGTGTTGTATGATCCTCCAATTCAGTCGGACCTTTTTCAAGGTACATCTCACCGACGGATTTGGATGTTTTCTTTCGTGAACTTCGTAATTTCGTCAGAAAATGCGTGAGGTTATATATGTAAGTATGGTGTTGTATGATCCTCCAATTCAGTCGGACCTTTTTCAAGGTACATCTCACCGACGGATTTGGATGTTTTCTTTCGTGAACTTCGTAATTTCGTCAGAAAATGCGTGAGGTTATATATGTAAGTATGGTGTTGTATGATCCTCCAATTCAGTCGGACCTTTTTCAAGGTACATCTCACCGACGGATTTGGATGTTTTCTTTCGTGAACTTCGTAATTTCGTCAGAAAATGCGTGAGGTTATATATGTAAGTATGGTGTTGTATGATCCTCCAAATCAGTCGGACCTTTTTCAAGGTACATCTCACCGACGGATTTGGATGTTTTCTTTCGTGAACTTCGTAATTTCGTCAGAAAATGCGTGAGGTTATATATGTAAGTATGGTGTTGTATGATCCTCCAATTCAGTCGGACCTTTTTCAAGGTACATCTCACCGACGGATTTGGATGTTTTCTTTCGTGAACTTCGTAATTTCGTCAGAAAATGCGTGAGGTTATATATGTAAGTATGGTGTTGTATGATCCTCCAAATCAGTCGGACCTTTTTCAAGGTACATCTCACCGACGGATTTGGATGTTTTCTTTCGTGAACTTCGTAATTTCGTCAGAAAATGCGTGAGGTTATATATGTAAGTATGGTGTTGTATGATCCTCCAATTCAGTCGGACCTTTTTCAAGGTACATCTCACCGACGGATTTGGATGTTTTCTTTCGTGAACTTCGTAATTTCGTCAGAAAATGCGTGAGGTTATATATGTAAGTATGGTGTTGTATGATCCTCCAATTCAGTCGGACCTTTTTCAAGGTACATCTCACCGACGGATTTGGATGTTTTCTTTCGTGAACTTCGTAATTTCGTCAGAAAAGGCGTGAGGTTATATATGTACCTAAGTATGGTGTTGAATGACCCTCTAGGTCGGTACATCACCGACGGATTTAGATTTTTTATATGTTAATCTCAGGACAAGGTTTGTGTGTAAGATTTTTCTTGGAAAAACCACCAGGAAGGTTGGTTATTTAGATGGTATGTTTTGTACGCAAATCTCTGTAAAGGAAATTATTGAAACCGCAGACCCGGAGCGGGTTGCATGTTTAAAATTAATAAATATGCTAATCGGCCAGTAATAATTTGATTTTTAAAGAAATCCCATTTGCGGTCACAATTTTTCCCAAACGACGATGCGCTAACTAAATCTATTTCCTTGTATGATTCAAAGTTCCGAAATTATTATTATCAAGTTACCGTTGTTACCAAGTGTTAAACCAAGACATGTTCCACCATTAGGCATCTACCTACAATGGAACATCAGTAATGACTAATGAGTTTCTAATTGTTAAGTATCGAGTAATGTCATAAGTCATTTAATCGATTAGGATTTTCCTTATAAATGATTGTTTATAAAGTTCATCCCATCATTCCGTCTTCTCACAGAACCGCAAACATTGTAACATTATCTTCTTCCATTCATCAGCAAACAAGTCCAATCCAGGGTCGATATCATCGACATACGCGATATAGGGGAGGTGTATTGCGATGCAGTGTAGCTAAATGGGACATTAAATACTTTAAGATCCCTAGAGCGATTGTTATTATTAGGAACAAATATGTTTTTTTTTTTTTTTTAACTTTTCCACACACTAGGATTTTCTCCTGAATCGTGGGTGCGTTTATTAACATTTAAACTCGCATACACAAACAGCCAGACCCGGAACAACTACCTGTAGGTCATACAAATATATGTTCCTTGTGGGGATCGAACCCACAACGCGGCGCAGCAGCCGATGGCTCAACCAATGCGCCAACTGTGTCGTCAAAAATTGACTCTGCTCCACATGCAAATCCAACAGATCTGTAAAACCATTCATAATTTTAAAAGCTGTTGTCATTTGTTA
Organism: Phlogophora meticulosa; assembly: GCA_905147745.2. NCBI lineage: Eukaryota > Metazoa > Arthropoda > Insecta > Lepidoptera > Noctuidae > Phlogophora > Phlogophora meticulosa. Next base: position 691,074 of record LR990524.1, on the reverse strand, counting down.
ATACCTCATTTTTTAATGAGTTCATAAAGTCTTGAACTATTCATGGGTTGAGGATGAGATCATAGGTTGGAGCAGCACTGTGATGTTGCGTAGCTGCTATTGGTCTAGTAAATGATACAACCAAATTAAAGATCTTGTGACAAAGGAGAATCATATACTTGGATCTTGTATCATCACCATCTGCCTAGCCTTTTCCCAATCTTGATAGGGTAGGCTTCGTGTTGTAGTACCGTGTTATCCAGCAACTGGGTTGTGGAGGTCAGATAGGCAGTCGCTCCATATAAAATACTGGCATTCAGCTGCATCCGGTAAGACTGGAAGCCGACCCCAACGTAGTTGGGAAAAGGCTTGGCAGATGATGATGATGCTAGGGTAGGCTTCGAGTAGGCTAAAGGATGCAGCTGACTACCAGTATTTTACATGGAGCGACTGCATATTTGACCTCCATTAGTAAGTTAAGTTAAAGTATGTCTGGCGTTGTATCTACCACCTTTATAGCTCTTCAAGTTATGATATGTACGTTTTTATGCCATACAACAAAGAGTATTCTAGTATGTTATATGTAGCCACTTTACATTTTTTATGAGTTTTTAAATACCAACATCAATATCGAGATATCCAGCAAAATACTGTGTTTACAAGTAGCAATCGTGTAGTGGCAAGAAATTGCAAAACAAGCTAGCTTATGTAACGATTGTCGGCGACAATCTTGCAACTATGCTGCAATTATCAGTGGGAACGATTGTCGTTTAGGCTTTGAAGACGCTTTTTATCACATAAATTGGTTGAGCCTTCAATATTTAGTCCTTTGCGTGTTTCTTTAACTGTCATTTCAATGGCTCGGTACTACTTATTGTTCGTTGTTAGCGGCAACGGAAACTGCTTTAAGACTAACTATTTCATTATTTACTCTAACTTTAGTACCAGCCTATTACTGTCTCTGTGCTGGGCAAAGGCCTCTTCTCATACAGAGAAGGCACGAGTAATTATCACCACGCTTGCTCAAGACGGGTTGGCGATTTCGGACTTACATTAATTATAAGTCCAGGTTTTCTCACGATGTTTACCTTCATCCATGTCAGTGATGTCCAAGACAAACTTAGTAAGTACATATGAATTGAAAGAGTCACAAACCTGGGCGAGTACCAGGTTGAACCCACAACCTCGTGCACAAGAGGCGAGGCCTAAACCACTGGGCCATCATGACATTACTTAATAGTTACCTATTTATTCCTCATTGTTGTCTTATGTTGTTTTCTTATTTTCACAGATTAACCCGATTTTTGCAAACTTACGTTTGATCTGGTTTAGTTAAATATTATAGCAACCACTATCTGGGGCAGTCTTTCAAAAAAACGAGAAGTTAACACGTTAATACTTTTGCAAGCAACACTTGTCAGATAGTGAAACCGGTTTATTTAACTTTTTTTTGTCTCAGGAAGTAGTATTTTAATCATGCTATCACTGATTTATACAGAGAGTATACTGACTTAGATGACCAACGAGTGTATGATTGAAGCTTAGGGTATATTAATGTTTTAAATATACAAGTAAAAATAGTATTTATTTCAAACAGCAGTAGGTATTGAAGATTTGATGACATCTATCCCTAGGCATCTCACCACTCAGCTGGGTTGCAACACAACCCACCTGATTGAATACAGATTACACTCCCAAAATGCCATCATAATTAATAACGTTCAATATCTAATCACAATCTCATCTCAGGGACAGTCAATGTCAAAAACTTCTCAAAAATTTAGGTAAATGAGACGTATTATATTTTTGAAAGATTGAGACTGAGATTACAATGTGAGCGTTTTCAAAAATACGGGAATTACCTCTGATATCACGGAGGTCTTAAATCATTATGTCGTTACGCAACTTCATCTGAGAGACACAGGTTCTACTATTTACAACGCGTGGCCGAACGGAAGACATCAATACTTAATATTATAAATGGGAAAGTGTGTGTCTGTTTGTCCGTCTTTCACGCCTGAACCACGGAACGGATTTCGATAAAATTTGGCAGAGAGATAGATTACACCCCGGGAAAGGGCATAGGCTATTTTTTTTTATCAACAAAACCATGGGGGAGAAGCCGCGTGCGGTAGTTAGTGTCATTATAATGTCGTTAAATGTCAACGGTATTTGAAATGCGACCGTCCCAAACTGCGGTATGAAGATATGATGTATGAATGATGGGAAGATGACAAGTATACACTGCTTTTTTAACAAGAATATTATCTATTTCTTTGTGTTTTGTTGAATGTGTTTCTTTTCTTATATAAGGACTAGCTTTTGCCCGCGGCTTTGCTCGCGCTACAAAGTGGGGGGTTAGAAAGAAACAAAAACTAGCCTATGTCACTCTCCATCCCTTCAACTATCTCCACTTAAAAAATTACGTCAATTCGTCGCTCCGTTTTGCCGTGAAAGACAGACAAACAGAAACACACACTTTCCCCATTTATAATATTAGTAAGTAAGTAAGTATGGACATTTTGTGCAACGGTCAAAAATTGTATTCGCAACATGAACATTATTTTTCAATTTTATCAGTATACATAATTGTTAGTTGTCATATAAAGATAAATTAACTATAAACTGAAATTATGTTGGAGTCGGGTACCACTTAGTTAGTACTCTACCCATACCAGTATTTTGTTATATGGCGCAATTGGCTACCTAACCTCCACCACCCAGGATACCTTGTAACTTAAAAAGGCTACCGTACAGTACGTACGTACTGAACCGTACTGAACCCGTACGTAAAGAAAAATGTTTCAGAGTCCACTACGGATGTGAAGACACCCGTAGTGGACTCTGAAACATTTTTCTTTATAAATGACATGATAATTGTAAATATTATAAAGTTATTTAAAAAAATAGTTTATTTTCTTATGTTAGTAGTTTCATTCTTATTTTTGTTTCCTATTACAATGTACAAACTTTATTAAACAATACAAAATTACAATATTCACGGCAATACATAGCGCACATATCCAACCAACGGTCTTTATGTAAATACCTATGTTAGGTTTAAAGATATTTATTCTCAAAAAGACACAAAGTCTTAAATGAAAAAATGCTTAAAATAAATTATAATTAAAGTTCTTCACAGACGGAAGCGATTACATATTATATATATATTAGATTAGATATACCCATCCACTGCATTCAGATGTTAAGAAGGTTGTTATTTGTCATTACATATTCAGATAATAGACTTTTGAATAATAATAAATAAATAAATAAATAATGCTGGACAATCCACACAGCATCATCTAGCCCCAAGCTAAGCAGAGCTTGTGTTATGGGTACTAGATGACTGATATACTTAATAAAATACATTACATAGATAGATATTTTTTATTATACATAGTAAATACCCAGAACACCCGAAACAAATATTTGTAGATCGTACAAACATTTGTTCCAGGGCGGGAATCGAACCCGCAACCTCCTGCGTCGCAGGCGGACCTTCGCCCACCGCGCCACATCGGTCGTCAAATGCATTGAATGAGTGCACCCTTTTATGTTTCACAAATAAACGCTCTCATTCTGATTCTGATATATATATGTTACCTAAAGACCGCATTACCTCGACGACACCTAGTCGCAATGATTATCGTTATTTCATTAATGGCCGTCATCTGGACTCCGGTCCCTCTAATTGTACGCCATTGTTCGCCTGAGAACATCCAATGCTAACTCTATAATGTCTACTACAATGGACATGGTATCTAGTAATAACCCGTCGGTTATTACTAGATACCATGTCCATTGTAGTAGACGACACGGTAATTCAAATAAAACATAATATTAGAGGTTAAACTGAGGTGCTCCTATAGTACACCGATATTTCGCTATTTATATTTAAGTTCCTTGTAAATGGGGGCGAGCCTATTACCGCTGACCCGGCACAAATTCAGACTCAGGCTGTTGATGAAAAATTTGAGATGGAAAAACCCAATAACACTTTGCCTGACCCGGGAATTGACGCCAAAACCACATGCTCAGTAATAGCGTTTGCTACCGCTGTACCATCAAGGCAGGTATTTAGAAGATATACGAATTAATATATCTTTTGGGTAAAAGTAGCCATAGATTGGGTCCCAAATAACAGTATCAATGACGCGGTAAACTAGTAGTAGTTAGACTCCTACCTATTGGGTTCAAACTGCAAAACGTATCACTTGGCAACTGGTCCCAACCAGAAACAATATTGACGGCACGGTTGGCGCAGTGGCTGAGCGATAGACTGCTGCCTCGCGTGTCGTGGGTTCGATTTTCACACGGAACAATTATTTGTATGGCCTACAGTTGTTCCGGGTCTGGCTGTTTGTGTATGTGAGTTTAAATGTTTGTAAACGCACCCACGATACAGGAGACATTCCTAGTGTGGGGCAACGTTTAAAAAAATATATATACATCAGTCTGTTTGGGGTGAAAAGAAGAAAGAAGAAGAAGAAGAAAGAGTCTCATTCGTCATTGAAAAAGATCGTTCAATTAATCAATGAATGCCTCTTAATGTTACGATTTGTAAAAGTGGACAGGACATTAGGACTAGAGAAATTGAAAAAGAACTATGATGAAAAAGAAGCTGTCAAAACCATTTCAAACAATAACAATAAGTAGCTCAACGACACACACTCCTAATAGCAAGTCTATGGTTCGATACCAAGACAATTGAATCAACAATGTGTCTCAAATCAACGGGCATTGTGAGCAAAACAAACACGCCAGGAATTGTAACATAGTAGCTCATCTAGTAACCATTGCACAACGAAGGCAATATTATGGATTATCACTACATACTCGTAGTATAAACATTTGATATTATGTTATAAGTAAAATTTGGCTAGACCTTTTACTTTGTAAGTTAGTTTGAATTACTTTTTTTATATTTCTACACCGGCAAAGGTAGTGTACGTGAAACTATTTTATGTCAAGACCTTAATGTACCATGCACTCAGAAATAAATCAATATTATTATTATTATTTTCTTTATTCGTTGTATATACATATAAATTAGATTTTTAAATATTTCAATATAAAAAATAGAGAAACATTTAAAAAAATATTATTTTTATTAAAATAAAGTCGCTTTCTCTATCCCCTATATCCCTATGTATGCTTAAATCTTTAAAACTACGAAACGGATTTTGATGCGGTTTTTTTGATAGATAGAGTGATTGTAGAGGGAGGTTTATATGTTTAATATATATATATTTTATACCCGTGCGAAGCATTATAAAATAAGTTGATGTCGCAAGACGGTACATCATCATCTGCCTAGCCTTTTCCTAACTATGGTGGGGTTGGTTTCCAGTCTATCGGAGGCAGCTGAATACTAGTATTTTATATGGAGCGACTGCCTATCTGACTTCCACATCCCAGTTACAGGGCAACACGAGACCCCTTGGTTATACTGGTTGTCAGATTTTCGAGCCTCTGACTACCCGTAACGACGGCCAAAGATAAATATATATTTATATTTTGTAAAAATAAATATATTTATAGAAATGGCAGCGGCACCAACGGCCGCAGCAGCACCAACGCAGTCTTGATATGTAATGAACGGTCACCCATCCACAGACAGTGCGGCTGTTTTAACAAGCCTTCTCCGGTTGAAATATAGATTATAATCAATAAATCGACCGATTCCCACGTGCGCTATTGGACACGAGACTGTTGACGTAACGAGTTAGCCAAGCGACCGGCGCGAGCGCAGCTTACGACACACTATGGGAACTGTCGCATATCACTATAATACTTACTTAGCTTTTTGTGTTCCATGACAATATTGATTTTTATGTTCTGAGATTGGCTGAGGGAAAGATATACAACACATAATGTTTCACCATGCTATATTGTAAAACATTGTTATCAACTGAATTGGTGTTAAAGAGTATGGCTTTATCAAATCTATTTGTATTTAGAACATAGGTAGTAGGTTCTTATTGCATAAGTCTTCTGTTACTCATTGTTATTCATAACATAGCATCATCACGCCTGTAATCCCCGATGGGTTAAGCAGAGGTGTGTACCACTAGTACATCCACATTTCAACAGTTATTTTACAGCCCCATGTTATCGGGCACAAATCCACTCTCCGGACTGCTCCTCAGCAAGTCCACATAGAAGCGAACTAAAGTGGAGTTGTGCCATAACGTACTCGCACGGTGGCACGCGAGCGATTCCTTAAGAGTCCGTGCTGATTGGCATAGAGTTAGAGTTCATTTATTTGTCAGAAACATGAGTATGCATTATATAAGTATCATATAAAAATGAATCCCTGTTTCCTTTGGTCACGCTATAACTTGACAGTGACTTTACCTATTTCTTTCATCATTTTTTAAAGTTTTGAATTACTTTAACAACTGCGTGGGTAGCTGAAAAAATGCAGAAAATTGCAAGTATTTCAAACTTCCCGCGTTTGACAGTTCCCGCATTTGATTAATGTTTATTTTAACCCCGGGTAACAACACGGGGCGAAGTTAGTATTTTTAAAATTATTTGAATTTTGAATTTGAATTAGTATTATATGTAAATGATACCTCGCACTTTGAACTTGCGCTACTTGAACTGAATATAAGTAAATATGACCCCTTCAATTCCAGTTTACGCTAAGTATGTCAATCTCGGATGCTGTAAGAGCGGCCGCCGCGTCGTGACGATTATATCACAGATCGGCAGCGTACGTCGGTAGTAGCGACATGTTTACTATTAAGTAATCTACGATCACACAGAGATCATAAATACTCATGCATAGAGACATCACCTATACAGCAGTGATTATTATAATTTAATCTCGTACAGGTTCCGAATCTAGTTAGAAAGAATGAAAAGCATTTCTTTTGGGACACACCAATATAAACAACTACTCGTAAAATAAACAAATAGAAAAAAGGCTCCCATCTTAGCATAATGCTGCGATATTAGAAAAAAAACAATACCACAGCGCTGTTATTCTGATGGCGCCCTCTGTAATGTCACGGACGCACCTATGGATATTCACCATAGCACTATAGGTGGGGGGGAGGGATAGGATAATAGATTTAGGCAAAATTGTATCAATAGTTTATCGAGTACAGCGTTTTCAAAGTTCCAATTAATCAATCTAATGAGTTATTCTGTCACCTATAAAAACGAATTAGGTAATAACTTTTTAATGGTTATGGTGGTAATTTAATTAGTGCATTATAATGAAGTAAGATCCTTGGCGTATCGGTCGTCGTTTGCCGCTTGGCTGCAAAGACAGCACACCCAGTAGTGTCGCATAACCAGCTACATGTCAATACGCCAAGAGATCATGTCTCACGGAACACTTCGAGCCGACTGGAATACCGTGCTGACGACTGCTGTATTTGACGCCTGCAGTCTGACATGACCCCGCGACATGTCACCTTCTGCTACGTCTGCAGTCAGATACGATATCGTACCTTAATAAATCGCTTTTCAAACTTCCTGTCTAACATCTCCATCGATAATTCAAAACAAATGATATCAAACACCTGCATACATAAAAGAGTTTTTATGAATAACCTCATTATTCTTTTGTGATTGCCTTAAAAAAATCAATGCCAATGGAGCATAATGGGGTATTGATATACATATATAAAAGTTAAACATCATTTTAAATGTTGCTGAATTGAATCATCGTTATCATCATCATCTGCCTAGCCTTTTCCCAACTATGTTGGGGTCGGCTTTCAGGCTTACCAGTATTTTACATGGGGCGACTGCATTACTGGGCAACACGATACCCCTTGGTTTGGTCGGTGACTGGTTGTTAGACTTTCGGGCTTCTGACTACCCGCAAAAACTGAAATATCTACTAATGGCAGTACCTAATAATATTGCTGAATTGGATGGGTATAAAGGTTTTTTTCTTTCAATTAATTCACTTTTTTTTATTATACGACGAATTTAAAATGGCTGCGAGGACCGGTTTCCAAAGATGTTTGTTCATTAGTCACGTTAGTATGAATACGGATATAACATAACATTATAAAATGCAACCGGTACACTTCATATAATATTCGTAACATATAAAATAGGATAGTAACTAACATAACATCACGCCTGTATTTCCACTAAGGGTTGGGCAGAGGTGTGACTATAGTAAACCCACATTTTACTAGTTATGTTTTAAGTACCGTGTAGTTGGGGATGAGCCTATTGCCATCAACTGGACACACATCAGCACTCCGGGCTGTTACTGATAAATTCCTGATGAAAAATCCCAATAAAACATTGCTCGAAATGGGAATCGAACCCAGGACCTCATATTTAGCAGTCGCATTTACGACCACTAGACTAGACGATATACTGAAGTGTTGTTGTGTAAATGAACTGTTTTCATTTTACTATAACTTCAGTTAGTAGATTAATTTGCGGGCGAGGTAGTAGTAGGAAATAAAAAAGCTGTCAATAAATTGACGTAATCATTAAATCATGTTGATAAATAACGCTACAATCTGCCATTTAATGCTACATGCCACTTTTTACTGACACTGACAGGGACATGAAGTTAAATACTCGTTTAACAATTATTAACGTCATAATGACATTTTTTACGTTAACTGTACTTAATTACACAGCCAATAATTAATCACTGAATCTGTCGTTGGTCTGTTGATAATGACGAATTCTTAAATATTTCAAGTCTTTGCCCTTGTTTCAAAATTATTTAAGATTATTTACTAAACCGGTTTATTAATTAAAACAAAAAACAATATAAACAGTCTTAAGTATATCATGATTTTATTGACGGCAAAAATAAGTGTGTATTTCATTAAGAACGTGTGAAATACAAAGTTATTTCTGCGGTTCTAATAGAAAATATCCCACATCCCATATTACTTAACTATTGACTTAAAGTCACTAAGAAACATTATAATATTTTGAATTATAGGATCCAATAATACCCCACACGCTTATGTGTACAGAATTTATTTTTCATCCCTTATTTAAATTGTTTTTTGTAGTTTCACTGTACTATTGTTAAGCTGTCCATAAAATTCATTTCTGCCAAATTTGTCAGATAAAGTTCCAATAGTCTCTAAGTTTAATGGTTGTATAACATCCGGACGGACGGATAGACGGACAGCGCGGTTACTCGTGATTTTAATTCCAATCGATCGACAGTGGAATTTAGGCGTATCGTACTCTTGAGTGAGAGCTCACTTTGACAGCTGTGTATTTCGCCAAATATTATTAATCACGTGACTGTAATTATGCATTGTGATTATTTATTTTTTCATGTATTAATAGTGACTGCAAAATTAACATCGGAATCGTATTCGCTACAGATCTTAATTAAAAATAAGTTTGAATGACCCAGGAAAGAATAATAAGAGTTCCGTTATTGTTATTTGGCTAAGAAACCCTGAAAAGCCAACCTTTACTTAAACGTAGCTACCAACTGAACAAAAATTCATATAGTCTACAGGAAAACTCACGATGTCGTGGCTGTCCTTGTCCGTATAATTTCCTTTGTCAGTCTCATTAATCTAGTCGTTCATATTCCTCAGTCACGGCTGCCACGTGCGCCGGCGCCGGTCAAATCCAGATTGCGAGGATAATAGATTACGCGCGTGTTTCTATCAAGTTCCTGGTTTTCAAGATCCTTGCGGGATTAGCGTGTCATCAAGATATACAATTTGCACGATTTGTGAGTGGGGCATTGTTGAAGAAATCATTCTTTCTTTCTTTTTTGGGGTTCCGTACCTCCGGTACCTCAATAGGTAAACAGGGTTACCCCTTGTTTACCTATTGAGGTACCGGAGGTACGGTAAATATCTTGATGACACGCTATATATATATTATTATACCCTTATAAGATCACTCGTTTGTCCGTCTGTCTGTCCGTGTGTCAACAAAGATTAAAAAAAAAAAAAAACTTGTATGTTTTGGTAGTACTTCTTTCTTGGTTCTTGTAGTTATAATTTCTCCTGTATCGTGGGTACACTTACGGCCAGACCCTGAACAAATCCCTGAAGGCCGTACAAATATTTGTTCCGTGCGGGAGTCGAACCCACGACACGACACTGCGCTAACTGTGCCGTCAATATTACAAATTATTATATTGGTTACAGTATTTAAATATTACAACAACAAGTTCACGCAAATGACGGCGTGTCAATGTTTTGATAATAGTTTAATAGGATGGTCCAACGTGTACAGGAGGCTTTAAAGATTCGGTTATACATTTAATAATAAGTATTTTATACCAGACTAGCGAACCGCCCCGGCTTCATTCGTGACAAATTATATCCAAAAACATTTCTCGTTTCTCACTCTTTCTATTGGTGAAAACCGCATGAAAATCCGTCCAGTAGTTTTTGAGTTTATCGCATAAACACGCGGTATTGAGAATAACACTGACACTTGATGAAAGTTATCTGACAAGTTTATCAATCTGGTCATTTTAGTATCTATGACATTCGAAATTATGTTAATATTAGCTTCCACCCGCGGCGTCACCCGCGTGGTTTGTTGACAAAAAGTAGCCTATGTCCTTCCCTGGGATGCAACCTATCTCGCTGCCAAATTTAATGGGAACGAACATTGTGACACGAGAATTTTATATATTACTAGCTGACCCAGCAAACGTTGTTTTGCCATATAAGATGTTAGGGTGGACCACCCTTAGCATTTAGGGGGATGAAAAATAAATGTTATCCGATTCGCAGACCTAACCGATATGCACACAAAATTTCATGAAAATCGATCGAGCCATTTCGGAGCAGTTTATCTAATTACAAACACCGTGACACGAGAATTTTATATATTATAGATATAGGTAGTCAGGATTAACAAACAAGTTTCCTGTGGTATACTAAAAAAATGATTCGGCTTAGCATAAATATTTGAGTAAGTATGCCATTTTCTATTCAACGAACCATACTTATGCCAATGAACTCAAACGTTTAGAAGAAAAAAAAAACAATTTCTGACCGGTCTTGTTTACAATTGGAAATCGGCCGGAATTTGATATACGATAAACGACCACTATACTCAACTACTCGGTCGTAGTAACCATTTGGATTTGAGAATGCTTTTATTTTGGATTAGTGTTGACATCCGTCAGGGTATCCCCGGATTTGTCCTAGTTTAGAACGCGTCCGGGGAGCATCCGGGCGGAGTTTAATTTATCGTCAGGGTTTTAAAGTTTTAATTTTAGTGAAAATTGTTAATAGTTTCTTAAAACTTCAAGAAGAATCTGTTATACCTCATGAAATAATGACAAGAGACGCAAGGGCAGTAGCATATAGGTGGCGTGACGGCACGAGGCGCGCCTATAGATGTTTCTCATCAAAAAGTTGTAAAAGTAAAAGTTGATTAATTAAATTTATTAATACTTTCAGCCCTGAAAGATAGCCGATGAATTAAAAGTCAGCCTGTATATTAGCGACACAGTATGTGACGTTTGCATAATTTAATGAATTTCCGTGAATACTGACTGTTAAGTGTGAGGAAACGGATGCCATACTGCATTGTTGTGCTGGCCTCAATAATGGATATAGCTGCAACTATAATTATCGAACCGATAAGCTATATTTTTACAATTTGTAAGTTGTTACAACTCACAGTTCTTCAGTCACGCTGCGTCTTACCACCTTAAACAATTACGCACATTTGCTTGAACTGCGATCTTACCTAAGATACGTAAATATATCCATATGCAGGTTAGGACACAGACGCACTAACTGGTACCATATAGACTCTGACTGCAGAACATGATTCTAGACGGTTTGTTGTTTTCCGAATTTTTGACGTTTTTAATGTTTTTTTTTTTTTAATTTAAACGGTAGAGAATCATGCTTTCTGCCTAACCCCATGACATATTTATTGCGAGACGTATATTTAAATCATTTTTCTTTAATAACGAATCCCGCACTAGGAATTTCTCCTGTATCGAGGATGGGCTAACAAACATTTTTACTCACATACACAAACAGATAGACCCGGAACAACTACCTGTAGACCATACAAATATTTGTTCCGTGCGGGAATCGAACCTGTGACACGCAGCACAGCAGCCGATCGCTCAGCCACTGCGCGAATTGTGTCGTCAACTAAAAATCTCATTGGATATCTCTTTCGGGATTCAACTAATCCTATCAGCGGACCATTGTGAGCATTCCTATTGGAATAACCTAATATTACTTTGGCTGACTCGAGTATCAAACCCAGAACCTTGCTTGTAGCCACAAGACGAAGCAGTCTAGTTGTACATATTCATCATCGCGTTTTAAACAATTGTAATATGTAAATATTACTTAGTAATCAGTGTCGTTAAATATTCGTTACATTATTATAGCTTGACTTCCTTATTTTGGGTCTGCACGGCTCAGTGTGATTCACTCTTTTATAGTATAGATACGTCCTATAAGTAACGTGTCTTGAATAGAGACGGCGGCGGACCTCAAAATAGTTTTTTATGGCCGTCCGGTAGATTATTTAAAAACATTGTTGATAATTTTTCATTAATATGATAAAGACAAAAATACGTGTCCAATATTTTTTTAATAAATAAATATTGCTGGACAATCCACACAGCATCATCTAGCCCCAAGCTAAGCAGAGCTTGTGTTATGGGTACTAGATGACTGATACACTTAATACAATACATTACATAAATAGATACTTTTTATTATACATAGAAAATACCCAGAACACCCGGAACAAATCTTTGTAGATTGTACAAACATTTGTCCCAAGGCGGGAATCGAACCCGCAACCTCCTGCGTCGCAGGCGGACCTTCGCCCGCCGCGCCACATCGGTCGTCAAAATTATCATTATTATATATAATATAATATTATTATTAATTATATTATCTGACTGACGTATTAAATATAATTCCTTTTTTTACCCAGGCTTCATCCCTATTCTTGATGGCTAGTGTAGGAGGAAGTCCCAGGTCTCAAATCCTTACGAGGTTGCAAACTAACCCTGTGTACGAGTACTTGGCTCTTAAGCAAATAATGGCAAATTCTAAAATAAAAAAACCATCTTATGGAGTTGGGTATATAATATGTCCTAGAACGACGCAGCATTAGGTACTAACTCCCTAGACTCAATACTAAAAGTGATTTTTTGATGACCAAGCTCCTCTGTCATTTGCACTTCCTGATAAATAATCTCTTAAATTCTAACGTCAAATAATCACAATAATGAAGGCTTTATTCAGGGAAGTCAAAAACAATAGATTGCCGGATTTATATCCTGTACTTCATGTGAATGTCATTACGACAAGAGTCGTATCATTAAATATAATAATTGAAATGAAAAAATAACCTTCGAATTCGAGGTTTTTGGCGATTTGTAAGATAAGATATTTCATGAGCACTTAGGATCGTTTTACGTCTGAAGTAGGTTTTAAAGACGTTTTGATAAAGGCAAAGTATCTTTATTGTGTGCATATGTCAGTTACAGGTTTTAACAATATATTAAAGTATCAATATGTCCTGCCTTACAGGCATACAATAATTATGTAGGTAGATATTGGCATAAATTGGAATTATTATATATGGTAAATTTAGTTATTATAAATGTAAAAGTACAGTGAAACTATCACATGGTCAATACTAATGCATGTCAAATACGGTGAAACTAATACATGGTATAAATAATACATTTTTTTGTTTTTTTTTTTTTTGTAAATACATGGTTAATACTTATACATGTCAAAATACAGTGGAACTAATAAATAGTCAACAGTAGATAGTGGCAGTAATGAGAAATAGATTTCAGTTATTAAGAATTAAACCCGATATTATGTTGTATATCGGTGTATAGTTACAATAACTGATTGTTAAAGTGACAAAGATCTAATAAGAAAATCAAACGATTGGATAACACGTATTTCCCAATGACGCTTGCCAATGATATGCACTGTAATATTTATTCAAACACATACGTAATAAGGTTTATTTATGGTTATTGCAGTATACAGCGCTACTGCTGGTCTTAAGGAATAACTGCTTTTTGACAAAAGTAATAAGAAAATATTGCACATTAGAAAAGCCGGCTGAGAGTATTTTAAAAAATCGCATTTCTTATTTGGCGCCCCCTTAATTTTTTTAGTTTTGTTTTTAGTATTTGTTGTTAAAGCGTCAATAAAAATACACACTTTGTGAAAACTTCAACTCTCTACCTATTACGGTTACAATCCGCTGACAGACAGACGGTTCAACAATGAATAGGGTTCCGTTGGCATCCTTTGGAAACAAAACCCTACAAATTGCCAGATTGACAAATGGAAATTCTCACCTATTTGATGAAGGTCACCGCATTCGAGGTCATAGTGACAAATCTTTAAAGTTTCATGTGTAATATACGGTGACTTGCTACGCAGGGCTGAATGTATGAAACTTAGACAATTCGGAAAAAAATCATTTTTTCGGTCTGTTAAGATCGCATCTACTACGTAAGACTGGCTGTCAGGGCTGCCGGCAGACTCCCTGTAACGACTGTCTTTCCTGCTTTCCAAGGCACGGAAAGCACGTCAAGCCGATAAGTGTGCGTTTAAAATTTACAGAAATAAATACCTACCATTTATCATTCGCCTGCGCATCAAATAAGTATACGCAAGTCCAGCCCACTTTCTCACAACCACCTGTCATTGGATCTGTTTTGAAAACAGCCCAATGTTGATACCGTGTTCTGCGAATCGCGACCATTGAACGAGTCTGTATACGCACTCTTTTATAAACATCAGCACTGCGTCAGTGAGTATCATACCTACATTATAATTTCTACTGGTGTAGCCTGTCTTCCAGATGTGGAGACCAGGCTTCGGAGCTACATAGGTTTTAAAAGTCTAGCTAGCTTCAGCTGGTTTGTGAATTCGCGGTAGTGTCCAATTAAGGCTCCACTAACCGGCCTTCCTTCCATATGTCTATCAGCGGGTTGTATCTCATGAATTGCACTAGTAAGACAGTAGAAAATTTCATAGATTGTGTATTTCTAATGCCGCTATAATAACAACAAATGATATGAAAAATCTTAAAACGTTGTTCTATATTTGCTCGGTATGGTACGGAACCTTTCTTGCGCAAGCCCGACTCGCACTTTCATTATACCTACGGCTGTAGTTAATATACAATATAGGTAATCATATGGCTTGCCAAAAATCTGTCAGCACTATAAGTCGCGGCCAAGATAATGAAATTTTAATCGTGATGATTTGCAAAACACTTCTAGCAGTAGTCTGAAGTCGATTTTTTCCAAAGTTCAGCACAAAAAATCACACTACACAGCCTAATTCCGTGTGGGTGCGCCGGCGCCGGTAATACGCAAATAAGTTCCTCTTTCTCTCTTGTACTAGAGAAGTGAAACTCACTCTTTTCAAGGCGTTTTGCCAGTCGTTTTACACGTGCAGCCTGTGGTTTAGACATACGCAGAGGGCCTACAACGTTCTTCGCGTACAGTACCTATCACAATTTAGGGTGCTGTTGGGGCTCCCGCGGTTCTGTAGCGCATCGGGCATGTTTGCTGAAGCAGACATAGATAGCTTTCAAGCTATTATGCGGAAAAGAACAGCATCCCTGATGCGAAGGATTCGGGAGAGCACCAACAGCATTCTAAGGGTGATAGTGAATAAGCCTGATTGCCCGTTCCTGGGGCACTGGACCCGTATGCACAGCTGCAGGTCTGGTGCAGCGGGAAGCGGTCGTAATTATAGGTTTTTAAACTAGTTTTATTTTTGTTTCTGTTTTGTTATATTTATTTTCTTTAGGAATGTTACTAACATAGTTTTATAAGGATTACTAACAACAATATGAATCACGTGTGTTCGATTTAAATAAAAAAAAAAAAAATTAAAAAAAAAATTGGTTCTAGTTGTAAAAACAGTATCTCAAGCTTATGGAGATGGATGTTTGTGAGGAGAGCCTATTACTATCAACCGGGCATAAATCAAGACTCCGGCTGACAAATTCTAGATATAAAAACCCAATAACACTTTACCCGCCCCGGCAACCGAACCCAAGACCTCACACTCAGCAGTAGCGTTAGCAACCATTACGTTAAAACTAATGTAGGCAGTAGGAAATTTACTTAAATTGCCATCGGTATAATTACAAAAGGAAGTGGTGATCTTCGATTCAGAGCAGGCCCTCGAGGAGTCATTACAGGGATAGCCAGTGCATACACAGCTGCTAATTATTTAAATACGGAATCCATTGTTAGTCATCTTGACAACACTTGGATTGGAATTACCACTATCAAAGCTGTTTGACAACTTCTTGAAGTTTACCTTAGTCACTGACGTAACCCTTCTTCTTATCAGGGATGTGTTGCTGGGGAGCTAGTTGCGCCACATCTTCCCAACAAAATCATTAGAAAGTACATAAATAAAGTAAATAATGCTGGACAATCCACACAACATCATCTAGCCCCAAGCTAAGCAGAGCTTGTGTTATGGGTACATAGATAGATATTTGTTATTATACATAACAAATGTTTGTAGATCGTACAAACATTTACCCGAAGGCGAGAATCGAACCCGCAACCTCCTGCGTCGCAGGCCACATCGGTCGTCAAAGATGTACCTGTAGTGCACCCACATTTTGGCAGGCTTTTCGGGGACTCTTAAATAAGTAATTTTCACGGTCAAAAAGTGTCGATTCTCGGCCATTTTGAACAGATTTGATGAGGACCAAAAAATACCGTCCCCAAGTGGTACAGGCCTAAGGTCAAAGACAAAATTGAAGACAAGGCCGAAACTGCGAGTGATGATGGTGCTGATGAAAGAAACCATCAAAGATCTACCAACACTCCAAGCAAACGCCTGAATGGAGGAGACAGAAACACAACCAACGTAAGCGATACTGTATTCATTATCTACACACTTCATTACCCTAATGATGAGAAACCACACGATTTTTATTAACTTTGCAACCTGAGAGACAATCGTTAGGAAATCTAACCGCGCAGACCACAAGGATGAATTACTAAGCGACAAGTAATTTGGTGTCATCAAATATGCGACTGACGATACTGATCGGCTGTTTGTCATGTTTCAGAAAATGCGTTAAATCGTGTCGCGTTCTTGGTTGGTATTTAATTTCTACAAAGATAAAATCTTTGTAGTTTGTTTTCGTTACTGGTAGAAAGTTAGAATCTTGAAAGTGTGCCACTGAGGGTCAATCTTTCAAATCTCTATATCGAAATCAGTATCGTACTGGACAATGAATCGAAGAATGAACCGAGCTGAATCAAAATCAATAATTTAAATTGTGACTGAGAATCAGCTCTTCTTGATCGTTATTAATACAAAAGACAGTCTCCCAAAACACCCGCCCTTCACCACTTCCTAGTGTTGTGCTAGGAAGAAGAAGTGGCGCAACCAACTCCCTAGCATTGAGTGCCATTCCCGTTCATCATTATAATGTTCTAACTTTACGAATTGCCAATACCTAACAGTGCCTATAACGGTAATTTATTCTATAATTAGCATCGAACAAATTAGTAATGATGAAACTTTTCACAACTCTCATGAGGAAGTGAAGGACCTTGGTCTCCAAGACGTAGCAGAAGACGCGGTCGGTGTGGAGATACAAAACAGACGAGTTAGCAAGACCTTGACCCCGTCTTAGGTAACTAAGGCGAGAAATTTGGATGTGTAGCAATGGATTTGGCCAGATTTGCTGATAGCTCTAACTCCGGTTTTGTAGACTGCGTTTTTGTTGTAAGGAATTTCTATAAAAATTGACAATTTATTCTATAAGGGTATCGTACCTATTTAAACTATTGGATATCAAACGCTAATGTACTGATAAACTGAAATGATATTTATTTCTATAAATAGATCTTTTCCAGAGAATGTTTTAAAAACTAGATAAATTACGACCTGCTGACAAACTGCCCTTAAATTTGGCAGGCAATATTATGAAGAAAGAAAAAGATATAGGTATTAAGCATAATGTAATAATACTTGCTGCGCCCTTACGTATTTAGCCTAGCCTGTAACTGACTGTATTTCGTGCAAATAAAATAATCTGAACTAAATGGCGCCAGCATCTCTGAATGTATGTTTATTTAATTTACAAATCCCTGAGAATAAACACAAACTCAGAGGTCATGGTATTATGATGATATTAAGATATAATGAGAGTCTAATGATGCAGTTCAAAGGTTGGAAAGGTCTTCTGAAGAAAGAGCAATTTCAGCTTTGAGTTGACCTGTCCCGACGGATGGGATGTAACTATGTATGAGTTTGGTTCCTGGCAAGGAGTAACTCTCTTAGGTTAAGGTAAACTCTTTTAGGTTTATATATTTCAACAGGATCACCAGGAAGCAGTATCCTCCTCTGCTTGCAAATGTTTTTCAAAAATTCTTGCATCCATTATTAATTATTTTGTCAAACTGTGGTCATCGGTAATTACTATAGTGAGATAGTTGGCAGTATTTTGACGTTTAACTTTTATATTACTTCATTAGTACCTACCCAATTAAGTAGTTCATATGAAACAAACGACAGACGTGTTTGAACCAATATTGCATACATAATACCTATAAACAAACGAAGTGTGTGCAAAACATATGTAACGCAATATGAATCATTCCAATAAATTCACAAGTTATGCAAATACTTTGTGTAATCTTTTGACTTCAATACGTATTCATTAAGGCTGTTTGTTGATTAAACAAAATGGAAAATCATGCGTTCTTTAAGAATTTGTTTAACACTCTTGAATTTGTTTAACAATTCATAGTAAGGCTACTCCTCACTCTGGAGCCCTGGCCGGTATCTTGGACCCTGTTCCCAATACCAGTGGGCTTGTATTTTTAAATGGTTTTTACCTTCTCTCGTATGAAGCCCACCCAAAGATTGTCTGTAAGAGTATAACACCCTATGTAGCTCTCTCTAGTCATTATTTGTAAGTTTGCATGGTATACAATAAAGAAAATAATAAAAAAATAAAAACATGGTACGAAAATATGAAAACAAGTACTTATAATGAATAGAGGCCAGCACATCCAGCATCCAATGTGTCAAATTTATTTGATAGTTTTTCAACTTAATCGCAAAAGAAATAAGGTTCATGTTAAATTGGAAAAATCTGACAGTTTGGGGTAGCTTGATGTGCTGGCGTCTGTACATTACAAGTTTGTATATAAATAAAGCAGATTAATAATACCAGCCTATTATTGTCTCACGGCCGGGGCCTATTTTAATATTGAGACGGCATTCATTAAAAAAAAAACAACCCAAAAAACAATACGGCCATTTATGGGACGTATTTTGATACCCGCAAATATATCGGAACCTATAAGGTACTTCCCGTTGGCCTTATGAGATTTAGCAAAAAGCGAGGTCTCACGGCACAAGGAAAGGAAAATGTATTTTTGTAAAAAAAAATTGCGATTACAAACTTACATTTACTGTTAGGGAATGACCGTGAGCCTCGTATTCTTTTTTAATATGAAACGTTGCCCCACACTAGGAATTTCTCCTGTGTCGTGGGTGCCTTTACAAACATACAAACTCACATACACAAACAGCCAGACCCGGAACAACTACCTGTAGGTCATACAAATATTTGTTCCGTACGGGCATCGAACCCACGACACACGGCGCAGCAGTCGATCGCTCAGCCACTGCGCCAACCGTGCCGTGGATGGAAGAACATTTTTTGAACTACATAATTAAGCGTGTCCTTTAATCCTTATTGTCTTTTTGTCAGAGTAATGTGAATGAAAGCACTGACTTTCATAGTTTATGGACATTAGTAGGTAATGCTAATTATAATGGTGTGAGGAGCTGTAGATAAAATGACCTAACTGCTGATTTTATATCTTGTACGACGAGTAACCCTGCGTATTTTTTTGGATTTATTTTAATTAGTAAACCTGGACGTGTTATCAATATAAGTCTGAAATCGTCAACCCGCCTTGGATAAGCGTAAGATAAGCTAGTGCCTTCTCTGTATAATAAGAGGACGGAAGAGGCCTTAGCTCAAAGAGGGATAGCAACAGAATTGAATCAGTTATATTTGAAAAATAGATAGATGATTTCACAGCCTTATCTTCAACGATATTTATATGGATACGGCATCTCTTGTTAAATCATGTTAATCAAGCCAGACAGTGCTAATGCATCAATAGCGAACATTACAATAATGCAATTCATGTTTGACCACATATAGGATCTAAGCACGTGACGGTTATGTAATCTTAATATTTCATATTACAAATAAGCATTTGAGGAGCTCGAGGCTAAATAAGAACAGCCGCACGGGTTGATCAAAGGTGAAGCTACTCTTGCCGAGGTCAGTCTGTGGATGAGTGACCGTTTGTAACATATCGAGACTCCTCCGTGCCTCGGAATCACGTTAAGCTGTTGGTCCCGGCTGTCATTTGTAGATCTTTAACAGTTGTTACGGGTAGTCAGAAGCCCGAAAGTCTGACAACCAGTTTTACCAAGGGGTATCGTGCTGCCCAGTAGCTGGGTTGTGGAGGTCAGATAGGCAGTCCCTCCATGTAAAATACTGGTATTTAGCTGCATCCGGTTAGACTGGAAGCCGATCCCAATATAGTTGGGAAAAGGCTAGGCAAATGATGATGACAAATAAGCATTTATTATTGTTGACATTAAGTGCTTGGTCGTTGGTTGTAGTTGTCGTTGTCGACAGTCGTTGGTCTAGTGATTGCAAGCGCTACTACTGCAAATGAGGACCTGGGCTTGATTCCCAGGGGCAGTCCACCTGGATGTTTCAGCTTGCAGCCCGTAGCCTGGATTATCGACCGGTTGATGATCAATAGAGTTGCCCCCTAATTCATGAGACGTAAACATAACTGGCGAATAGTGGGTGTACTATAATAACACCTCTGCCTTCTTTGTTATAGAAATTAGAACATGCGTGGTTTCCATGCGACTCTTTGATATTTTCAAAACATAATTCATTTGTGTACTTTTCGTCGCGACACACATTCATTTGTTACATGTATTGTTTAGGTTTTCATGCAATAGTGTTGGGATTGTCCCACCAGCTCGTCGGATGGGCTAACTGTTTAGGAACTTCGTTTTAGGTTCACTAAACACTTATTTTTCACACCATCTGTTTGATAGTGTCAAAATATATGTTGTGCAAACCTAACCTAAAGTAAGTCATCACAGCCATAGGGCTGTTATCTGCAGGCCCTAGTGTGCCTGGCTAGACCATAGGGTCTAGCCGGGCAATAATATTACATGATAACCCACTGATCGATGAAATGTGTCTTGAATTTGGATCCTCAATTAAAATGAGGTATAACACCTTTCAGGTACCGGAAATAAATCATTTGAAAATCGAATTACTTTTTATAATTGCACATAAGACCTGAAAAGTATCCTCTTTTGAGTCTTTGTCTGTATATATTTCTGTATTTGAGATAGCGCCCGTGACACAAGAAACTGCTTTACTGTTGCAAAATCTTCTACTGTTTTTAGCTAATCTCAGCCTTGTGATTGCTTTGCTTTACCAATGACCTAATCATCTCCGATAGCAGCATATTACAAAAGAGGATCTACTTAATTGTAGGCATTGTTTGAGCTGCCACCATCGTCATGTTCCCAAATGTTTTCTTCTTCTATTTCTTTTGTTTTATTACTTTCTTTTACAAAATTAAAGCTCCAAGATGGCGGTAGTGGCAGTTTTAAGTCCAGGATATTTTCCAAAGAGTGCCTGCAAGAGATCGCTTTTAGCGGTAAAGCCACACTTTGTAACACCCTAAGTAATTATTACATTTTCATGGTGTAAAATAAAGAGTATTCCATTTTAATACTTTTTATAATCGGGTTTGCCATGTCAGCAATACTTCCGGGGATCTCCAATTCGCAGAATCGTTACGGAGTGATATATCTGCTCAGAGTAAGTAATACCTCTTAACAACACCATATAGACATTCAGCTTTTACACATATTTAGAACAAACAGTAAGGCACGAGGTCACGACTCCATATCTTAGGCAAGGTCAGCATCATGCACGGATATAATAGCATTATGTTCTATCATGCTATTACTTAAGACAGGTGGACCGCTTATGTTGATCACGAAGAGCTCGTACATACAAGGTTATGATGAAGCGGAGATAATCAATTTGTCCGTTGTTTGTTAATCAAGTTATTATATAAAACATTTTCTGACGACCGACGTGGCGCGGCGGGCGAAGGTCCGCCTGCGACGCAAGAGGTTGCGGGTTCGAATCCCGCCTTGGGACAAATGTTTGTACGATCTAAAAATAGTTGTTCCGGGTGTTCTGGGTATTTGCTATATATAATAAAAATATCTGTCTATGTAATGTATTGTATTAAGTATATCAGTCATCTAGTACCCATAAGAAAAGCTCTGGTTAACTTGGGGCTAGATGATGCTGTGTGGATTGTTCAGCAATATTTATTTATTATTATTTATTGATGTAAACAGCTTTATTTCACCCTGGGTTATTATACAGGTTGGGACCTGATACCACCAGTCAGTTAGGCATGATTCTGGAACCCCTAGTGTCGAAGATTTTCATCGCCTTTTATTCTGTTTTATTTTTGCATTAATCTGTAAAAATCATGAAAAGAAACATAATTTCTATCTAGACAATGAGATTTTTAACAAAAAAGTAAATACAGTTCTTTCATCAAAAATCTCATTGCGTTAGACTGAAATCATGTTTACAGTTTAAAGTAAAAAAAGAAGTAGAAAGTAATTAAAGCCGATGAGCAATTGCTGGGGTCCAGAATCATGTAGTAAGTACATGATTCTGGACCCCAGCGGGGCCTCAACAAAGGGACAGTTGTAACAGGGTGGTATCATTATCTTACAATTATAACAAGACATCGAAGCCGCACAAAATTGTAGATAAAAAAAACAGGGAAGTTAGATACGTTTATTATGAATAAGGACCACACCAGAATAAAATCTACAACCTGTTATTTATTTTGAACTTTGATCGGCGACGCTTGCAAGGCGCAATGATCTCATACTAATTCACACTACTATACGTCTGATACTCTGATCTATAGTTTTAAACAACTCTGATATCACCATCATCATCATCTGCCTAGCCTTTTCCCATCTATGTTGGGGTTGTTTTCAAGTTTAACCAGATGCAGCTGAATACCTGTTCCAGTATTTTATGTGGACCGTCTGTCTATCTGACCTCCATAACCCAGTTCCTGGGCAACACTATACCTCATGGTAAGACTGGTTGTCAAACTTACGGGCTTCTGACCACCCGTAATGACTGTCAAAGCTCTCTCAAATGATAGCCGGGAAGAGCGGATGAACGTCCTTTCCGAGACACGGAGGAGTCTCGATATATTACGAACGGTCACCCATCCACAGACTGACCTCGGCAAGCGTAGCTTAGCTGTTTCTTGATAAGTGCGTCAGTTTGGAATAATTGAAAAGTTGTTAGCAATTTGAAATTCAATGGATTCGGTGTTGCTATAATGAATTTTGCCTCCAAAATATTCAAAACAGCTTATTGATCTATTTTTAGCATGTCAGACATGCCTTTGAAAGTTTTTTAACGGTGAAGGCCTTGTTGACACCGCGATGAATATTTTCACGGCATAGTTTTGGTATCACGTGGTAGTTTGTTACTGCATTTGTTTTTATCCAAAAGAACTAGGGCCTTACTATTCAAATTAACTTTAATTCCAATTCTACAAAATTCCAATGTTAATTTTACATATTTGGCGAAATACACAGTTGTCAAAATAAACTCAAAAGTAGCGGTTAGCGCTCGATCCGATTCCGAAGTTGACGAACTCAAGAACACGTCAAAATTTACATAAGACAGTCCCCCAAAACGCCCACCCTTCACCACTTCCTAGTGTTCCTGCTGGGAAGAAGAAGTGCCGGAACAAACTCCCCAGCAACACGTCTGTCTGATAAGCTTGAAGAACTTGAACCCATATCATATCCCTAAGTCAAAAAAAATATACAAATCAAATTTATAAATCATTACATTAAATAATTGGCCACGTCTTAGATAGCACACACCAATATGCCAACAAAAATATAACACACAACCAGTAAAATGTGGGTGACAGTACACCCACATTTTACTGGTTGTGTGTTATATTTTGGTATAATTATCGGCATGTAACTTGGCAAGAGTCGTTAGATGCGCACAAGTCGTTTTTTAGGTCTCTTTGGTAGTCAAGCGGGACGCGGGGTATGAGGTACGTCAATCCGAGCGCGCGATTGGTGCAACAGTCGACAGTTGCCTCCCGACCTCCCGATTACACTTGCGTGCACGAAAATTGTACCCTTTGTTTTTGTTGTGTTTATGTTAAAGAGTTATTGTTATTGTTTTTAAATTTAGTTTTTGTTACGAGTTGATATTATTGTTGTTGTTTTAAATTAAAAAATTAAGGCAAAAAAAGGTATGCCTTTTTTCGCATACTTTTTGAGCATACTTTCCTCGTATGCATATTATTTATAACTCCCAATAAACTTTACGAATTCCACTCCCTTCTTCAACTTTCTTCTAATCAGATATTATTAAATATAAATGATGGCAACAACCATAAAATAATGACGATCACTAAAAGTCACCACTTTTTTGTTCCACTAAGTGCACGATGCGCGAACTTACCCCCACTACGCCAAAACCTTGCCAACTAAAGTGCCAGTGACTATACACCTCTGCTCACCCCTTTAGGTAATCAAGGTGTGATGTTTATGTTTTACCACAATCATCAATCTTCATATTTGGACGGATTTTATGATTCCTTTTAGGTAGATTTTGATTGAAAAAGAGGGTGATTACAGAGTTCTGGTCATACGAAATGGTTCAAAATTTATAAGAAATACTTGTGTTAGTTTCTTTGCCGGATTGCCCTGTGGTAAGAGCCTCACCTTTCATGAACAAGGATGAGGGTTCCAATCTTGAGGTTGACTTTTTCAATTCGTTTACGAGTATCTTAGACATCCGTGGCATTAGTCAAGGGACAAATCGTGAGGAAACATGGACTCATGAATAATACAAGTCTGCAATCGCCAACCCGTCTTGAGCAAGCATGGTGATTAATGCTCGTGCCTTCTCTGTATGAGAAGAGGCCTTTGCCCTGCAGTGTGACAGAAACAGGTTGATGTTCATTTAATTTTCAAATAAAGTCTGTTTACTTATAAGTGTAACTTCTGAAGTTCCTCATGCATAACATTTTTTATTTATGAACATTATTTTAAGTATAAAGCTACGTTGTACACACGGCTAAATATCAAGATATAATTCTCCAGTATAAGGTGATCTCTCATTGTTTAGGATTTTCATACAATGAGAGGTCAGCTTATACTGGAAATCTATCACTTAATATGTGGCCGTGTGTACAAGCCAGGCAGTAAAAAAAAAACTTGAGATTGGTTACTTAGTCTTGTAAAGTACACTTCGATCGTCTATTTTTATATTTTGTTTTTATCTACCTTCCAGTTTTTGCATCTTAATTTATATTTTTTTAATAGTTACCGGCATCGATCTTGAGTTGCGCAGTAGTCTTATTTAGTATAAAGTGCCTATCCGCGATCTTACTTCTAGCACTGGGTCAAGCGCTTAAGGTCCGTGCTGGTGATTACACTTGAGTGTAATGTGATAAATTAATTAATTTCTGTAATTGGTTTTATTGAAACTTTTACTCTTATATTAAGCAAAAGATTATTAAAACTAGATGAGGTAGGTATTTTCATATAGACATACATATCGAGACTCCTCCGTGCCTCGGAAAGCAATCCCTGATACAGTGCCTTGGCTGCTATTTCCGTTTTCTTTTTTATAAAGTCGACCAGAGTATGCAGTCATACCAAGATCGGATTGTCCAACAATAACACAATTACAGATTTTTCACCTAATATCGCATCATCGGGCTGACGCTATCGTAAATAAACACATTTTTTTGCGCTTACATTGCAAATGCTGGCTGGACCCGACAGATATATCAAAATAATGTTCTATAGTATGGTACATCTTAAAAAGGTCTAAAAAAAAAACCACGATGGTATCAGCCTATCTCTTAGGGATAACCCACAATAACCATTTTTTACCCTTTACTCTTTACGATAAATAAAGGCTTATTTACGAAGCGATTGGAAGCAATACATCATCCTTCAATCCTTATCAAATTAAGTGCCTTAAATACATTGTGCATTTAATATAAATTAATATGGCCCTTTACAGAATGTAATTTAAATGATATTTGTTGATGTCGTCGAAAACTTCATGATTACTTTTGGTCGCGAAAACCGACATCCACGCGGGCGAAGCCGCGGCCATCAGCTAGTAGGTAATATAACATCAACAATGATTGTTAAGAGTTTTGTTCACATATTTGATAGTTAAAAAAATACTCTCAGGGCAATCAAAACAAACTATGTAGTTTTTTTTATATAATATAGCTACCATAGATTAGGCAAGTTAAGTACAAACTAATGAAGATAATTTATGCAAGAATATACCCGAAGCTGACGCGGTCAGGTTAAAAACTTCAATAAAAAATGAATAAAAAAATTAAAAAATCTCGTCAGGATTTACCCACGTCTTCAGATGAGAGTTAAAAATTTAATGGCTATTTTTGTACCTGGGACGTCAAAAGGTGATTAGTTGATATTTATAATGCTTTTAGTCTCTGATTGTATGTTATGATTTACCTTCATATCCTTTGTAACATCCTAACAGTTCTTTCTTATATTCGTATGTAAGTGGAAAAGCCGGACCCCATCCGGCGTTTTACGCCCTTGGAGGACATACACTGACTTTATTGGTAATGTTGAGGAGCTCGTGGCTATAAACAAGAACCGTGTTGATCGAAGGTTATGCTACGCTTACCGAGGTCAATCTGTGGATGGGTGACCGTTCGTAATATATCGAGACACCTCCGTGCCTCGGTAAAGCACTTTAAGCCGTTGGTCCCGGTTGTCATTTTGTTGTAGTTCTTTGACAGTCGTTACGGGTAGTCAGAAACCCGAAAGTCTGCCAACCAATCCTACCAAGGCGTATCGTGTTGCCCAAGAACTGGGTTGTGGCACAAAACACTGGTATTCATGTGCATCCTGTTAGACTGGAAGCCGGCCCCAACATTTTTGGGAAAAGCCTAGACAGATGGTGATGATGATGATGATGTTCTTCAGAAAGGTCAGGTGAGCAGTACTCGCAACGCGACGTGACATTATACCCGATAATCAGATGTGGGAAAGTAAACGAAGCATAAGGGGTGTGTAAGAATCGTAGCAGGTTGCTTTCTGTAGTGTCTGCCTACCCCCATGCGAAAAAGGCGTGAGTTTATGTATGTATGATAACCTTGTTTCCAATTTTCTAGTTGGCTTTTATGCAGTGGGGTTTACTGAATTTCGTTTTTGGTCGATTGGTCGAATTGTTATACTCTTGGTTAAATTTGAAACCGTATTCCGAATGTTAGTTAAAGACTACTAATAGATACTAGATACAATTGATAACTTAATTAAATATGAACTGGGCAGTTACACTTTCTATACAAGAGACTAAGTCCAAAACGAAAAGTTCTTAGGACCATAGGACCAAAAGTCGGTAGGACCAATTTGTTTTAAGTGATCACTGAATGAATGAATGACGTTTAAAAGTTTAATCTCCAAGTCTAAAATAACTAATATTATGAATATTAAAACGTACCTGTAATAATTAATTTGAATGTTTTATTAATTAAAATGCACATGTTAATTTGATCGTTTGTAATTTAAGCGAATGACGAATTTCGTCACTTTTATTTGGTACACTAGCAGCGCCCCTTGTTGTTACCAGCGGTTGGAAAAGGCAACAGAGTAGTCATAATTCAGTTTTTCGGGATTGAAAGTAAACTATTTATTAATCCAGGGTATGAGCTACCTACACAACAAATATCATCCAAATTCGTTCAGTGTTTTAGGCGTGAAACGGTAACAAACAAACTTATTTTCGCATTTCTAATATTATACTAGCTGACCCGGCAAACGTTGCTTTGCCATTTTTTTTCAATAAGAAGTATCCTATGTTACTTCTAATACCTGCAAAAATGTGTGTACAAAGTTTCATGATGGTCGGCTAAGTAGTTTTTGCGTGAAAGCGTAACAAACAAACTTACATTCTCATTTATAATATTAAGTAGTTTAATTACCTTGCAAATTAGCGCTAACATTATTTATTGGTAAATATAAGGTCGAAAGGATATTGATCAAGAAATTTTAGTATAATCTTAAAACATTTAGCATTGAAATGTTTTAGTTTAAATCCGTTTTAAGTGATTATTACTTGGCAACAATTAAGTCTTATTAATGAAGATAGAAATTAATGTTAACATAAAATAAAATAAATAAATATTTCGGTTTCCTCGACGGTCTTAAAATTGTCTGAGAACAATGGCAAGCAAAAAACGTATATATTATAAATTATTATATAATGATGAAAACAGAGACTTATTCATATCACCTCCTAACAGTTCCCACGCCCATCTTACTAATTATATTTAAAGAAAAACACTTCAATAACAATTTAAATTGTAAATAACATATTTAAAGTTTTTTCAATTCATTAAAATTTTACTACTGTACTGAAATCTGTGAACAGTCAAAGATTTTGCGTCAGAGCATTTTAAAACATGTGTATTATAATTGGCAGAAAGTGACCGTACCATCTACTAATATGTTTTTATTTTTTTTAAAGAGTTTGTGAATGTTTTGATTATAGTATTTTTTTTATTTTTCACGGGTCCATATCGTTCATCTTAAGTCCGACTACAGTTATATTGATTAAGTAAATATTTGTTAATGTGGTAATAGCAGTAGACCTCCTAGATTCGATATACGGGTCGGGAAAACTGTCATTTGGTTTTTCCGTCTGGCTTTTCTCAGTAGCAACCAGGAGTTGGGCATTGTGCACGGTTGATGACTAAAGATTCGCCCCCTATTAAATAGGATTTGAACATAACTGGCGAAGTTTGAGTATACTATAGGTACCTTTGCCTCAGCCTTTGGCGTGATGTTATGTCAAGTGGAAATAGCATCGATTCGAAATATTCCATAGATTCAGGTAAAGTTAGCTACAGCGACATGGCAGAAGTAAACAAAAGAGTGTAAAGTGAAATGCAACACTCAAAGATTCATAATTGTTTGTGATTAACAGTTGTAAACAACAGATCAGCAGTATAGCCTACTATACTCTGACGTAAGCAATACATACATACCCTCACGTCTATTTCCCAAGGGGAAAAGTGAAACAACAGAACACTATTTATTATATATTAATCAAGCAACCCCAATCTGTCAAATGTATTATAAGGTTTTTCGACTTTATTAAAGAATATAATGAAAAAATAAAAAACTAAAGATTATCATGTTCAATTATCAGTTTGGGATAGCTTGATGTGCTGTCGTCTGTACCAGATGCTTTCATGATTTGATTTGTACATTTTTAGAGTTCTCAAGCTAGAGCAAGCAACTAGATATCCAATCACAATTCTACCAAAAGGATCTCAGTTTAGTCTTACATAATTTACTTGAACCAGATCTTGTTGTCAATGAATATCTTAAAACTTAAACCGGCCTTACCGCGAGCCCAATAAGTAGCTCTCTTCAAAACTAGGTGAACTCAATTAGATCAAGCGGACCACCAAAATAAGTCGATAATTACAATTTACGAAGGTTTCTATCCAACATACATATTCATTTTAAAAAATCTTGACATTTGGACCTTGCGAAACCTGCTGGATATTTTGGCGAATGCATAATGTATAAAAACTATGTTGTAGTTTCTTAATAATAGTTTTGTTGCGGTATTAAGTGTTTTTAGAGCCGTTTAATTAATGTAATTAATTACTATCATTGCCATCCTACGTGGTAATGCTGCCAGTCTTCTGGGCACGTTTCCAGATGACAGCGATGCGGAGGAGCGCTTTGACGCGAGTGTTCTTTGACGGGTTCATATTAAGTATTCCTCCATCTTTTTCCTCAGTGTTACGATGCAGCCTACCAATTCCTATATCAGCTTAGATAGGCTTATTACATGTGAATTTTGTTTTATAATTAGTTTTTAATTATTCATAAATTACTAAAATTGGAATCTCCTTAGACATGATTTACGCGAAATATTTTATAGGAATTCTTGATAAATGCGGTAGGTACAATATACCGCGGTTGGTGTGAACCACCTTGACTACTTGGTAAGTGCTAACGCACAGTTGCATCAATAGATTGCATTCGAAGCCACAATGTTATGCATGAGTTCAAATGACGTTAAACTCAGTATTAACTTCAGTGTATCCGGCCGGGGAAGCGTGCTCGGCTGTGCATACAAACATACACTTAACTGCAAGTTCAAATTGCCAAGTTAAACGACAACAAGGAGTATTATCTCAAGATGGTGCAATCATAGTTCATGAAATCACGATCTTAATTCAAGGCAAATCACAGACAGAAGCAATAATTTTCCGATTGTTATCTCAGGTATAATTACACTGTCTTCGGCCAGTTCGAACAAAACAACCCTGCAAAGCGAAAACAAAAAACAAAGTTGATATCAAAACATGAGACAAGGTACTCACACACACAGTCCTCCTTGTTAAAAACCTCCTTTGTTATCACTTCACAAAACAGCACTGTTGTTTAAATGTGAAAGGAATAAATGTGAAATTAATTTGATTAAAAAAAAACACTCGCGGTGTAACTTGGTTGGTGGGACGACACGTGCGCCTCGCGCGACGTGCAAGCGAGAACTGAGTAGCTATTGGGAAATATCGCAGCTTGTGAGTTGCGAGGGCTGCGTTTGCGCAGCCGAAGGCTCTACTAGGCTGTAATTGATAAAGGTTAAAGCATACGTCATGCGCGAATGATCTGTTTATGTTTTAGGAACTTCACACACAGGCGTCACGCATCACGCTAGTAATCTTATGGGGTAGATAGATATTATTATGGGCATTGTTATGGATATGAGACAGTAACTGATTACATTTGATATTCCTCGTTAATCACTAAAACCGCGGGTTTAGCCTATATAAAACATTCTAACATAGCACCGACAGTCCAGCCGGATTGTGACACCTGGATTAATGAAACCGGTTTTATTAAATTTATAGCTGAATAATATTTGTTTATTTTTAAATTGATCAAATCAACAATTTAGTTATTTATACTTGAAGGATTTGGTTTGTGGATTGGGTTGCAACCCATGACATTTTTTTGTGTTCTTCTTTTCATTTTCGTACAAAAATAGCACGTAAATTTCTGACATTTCCGGTATATTTTCCAAATATTTTCTTTCATAAAAAACCTTGACATGCCTAATAGTTACAAATAGGATAATAATTACATAGGTATATGACAAAAAATACTGCCAAATCGGTCATTATTTAAAGTTAATTTGACGACCGATGTGGCGCGGCGGGCGAAGGTCCGCCTGCGACGCATGAGGTTGCGGGTTCGATTCCCGCCTTGGGACAAATGTTTGTACGATCTACAAATATTTGTTCCAGGTGTTCTGGGTATTTGCTATGTATAATAAAAAATATCTATTTATGTAATGTATTGTATTAAGTATATCAGTCATCTAGTACCCATAACACAAGCTCTGCTTAGCTTGGGGCTAGATGATGCTGTGTGGATTGTCCAGCATTATTTATTTATTTATTATTTTAATTTCTACTCAACAGTGATGATCACACACAAAAAGATACACACACACACACACGATACATGCAACAATCGGCTTTTATTTATATATTATAGATAGATTACTTAAACATAACATCACGCCTGTGTTTCCCAAAGGGCTAGGCACAGAGCCCAAAGGTGTACCTATTATATTATATTATATTATACTAGCGGACCGAACAGACGTCGTCCTGCCCGTACAGCGCCACCTACCGGGTCCAATTGTGAATCTAAACCATCCAGAGCGCTTCCCAAACGCATACAAAAAAAATCATTCAAATCGGTCCAGCCGTTTAGGAGGAGTTCAGTCACATACACACGCACACAAGAAATATATATATTAAGAAGAAGATATATATACCTATTATATATATTATACCACTTCGCCAGTTATGTTTCGATCCCACGTAATAGGGGGTGAGCCTATTGCCATCATCCAGACACACATGCAGCTTCCGGGCTTCTATTGAGAAGTCCTAGATGAAAAAATGCGAGTCTATACTCGTACTAAGATAGATTTGTGCGGAAATAATGTTAGATTTGAACTCATCAATTCATAGGGAAGTTCAATTTTATGCTTTGACCGTGAAGATTTTATAATTTATAATATACTTAGTCATAAAAAAACAGTGTCGAGAATTAAAAAACCACTTTTTTATGATGCATTATAAAAGTTCAGACTTAATTAAAAATATGTTTTTTTTCAAAGTAAATCGTTCTTGTTGTTCTTGTTTGTTCATGGGACGCAAATAACTAAATGGGTATGAGTATTATATTTTTTATAACGTAGTGGTTGGTTTCATGTACCTGCCGAGCCTCAGGTCAACTTATAAGTCGATGGTCAGGTTGGGTAGGTTACAATCGTCGATTTTGAATTATGATCCAAACATAACATCACGCCTGAGTTCCCCAAGGGGTTGCTCAGGAGTGCACTTACAGTAACACACTCATTTCACCAGTTATGTTAAAGTCCCAGATAATTGGAGGCGAACCAATTGTCATCTACCGGGCTCAAACCGGGCTACGGGTCGCTTATGAGAAAATTCCCATTGAAAAAACTCAATAACACTTTGGCCGACCTGGGAATCGAACCCAGGCCTTCAAGCTTAGCAATCGCGCGTGGGACCTCTCACATTTATTTTCCATAACATCAGTCCTGTATTCCCCGAAGGGTGAGGCAGAGCTGTACCTACAGGAGACCCACATTTCACCACTTATGTTTTTAAGTCCCGTGTAATAGGGGGTGAGCCTATTGCCATTATGCAGGTATATATATATGCCGGACATATAATATATATCCAGACTCCGGGCTACAACTCAGAAGTCATCTGAGCTACATCTCATAAGCTGATAAACTAATTTGAATATAATAAAGTCTTGCTAGGATTGCAACACTTACTGCAGATGGTACTATCATTGTTTTGTTTGGTATATAATGAGAATCATGAGCCGCCAGCAGGTTTTGGTTGCGCAACCAATAGTGGGGGCTTATGATAATAACATTAATAACACAGGTATTTATGACGACCGATGTGGCGCGACGGGCGAAGGTCCGCCTGCAACGCATGAGGTTGCGGGTTCGATTCCCGCCTTGGGACAAATGTTTGTACGATCTACAAATATTTGTTCCTGGTGTTCTGGGTAATTACTATGTATAATAAAAATATCTATCTACGTAATGTATTGTATTAAATATATCAGTCATCTAGTACCCATAACACAAGCTCTGCTTAGCTTGGGGCTAGGTGATGCTGTGTGGACTGTCCAGGATTATTTATTATTTATTTAATGCTGTGTACTATTAACATATCAAAGATCATGCATGTAGATTGTAGATGGTTGTATAAAAAACATATGTAAACATATAATGCAAGCTTAAAAAACATAATTTGATAGGTCAAATCGAAGTTTGTATTCGTAATATTGGCGTAGTACCTACTATTAAATACTATAGTATTAAGTCTGAATCGAATATAAAACTTGTAAGTTTTCTTATGTCATCATCATCTGCCTTGACTGCCTTTTCCTAACTAAGTTGTGGTCGGCTTTCAGTCTAACCGGGTGCAGCCGTACACCAGTATTTTACATGAAACGACTGCCTACATGACCTCCACAATTAATTTACTGGGTAACACGATCCCCCTTGGTAAGACTGGTTGTCAGACATTCGGGCTTCTGACTACCAGTAACAACTGCCAGAGATCTACAAATTACAGCCGGGACCTTACGGCTTAACCTACCTTCCGAAGCACGGAGGAGTCGCGATATGTTACGCGCGGTCATCCATCCACAGACTGACCTCGGCAAGCATTGCTTGACCTTCGATCAACCCGTGCGGCTCTTTCTATTTAGACATAGGTCCTCGTCCAGCCTTCTCATGTAGGTAATCGTTATCATTTAACATCCAAAGCACAGCTTCTTTTTTTCTAAAATGTATACTTCTATACTTATACTAATATATTTGTTTGTTTTTTTGTTTGGACGCGCTCAGCTCTAGAGCTACCAATCGGATTTGAATAATCGTGTTTGTCATTTGGCAGCCAAATTGTTTAGGAAGGTCACGTGTTATTTAACATCACGCGACGAGCCATACAAGCGGGTGAAACCACGGGGAAAAGCTAGCGTGTAATATTGGCGTAGTATCAAAATTGAAACATGTTGATTTTTTGAGTTAAAATCCCACTTTTGATAAAAGTCTTGTTAAATAGTTCGTAGCGTGAACACACAATTTTATTTAAGACTCCTTTTATTTTACTGCATATTAGATATTGTGTGGTGATGGGTCTGAGTCAAACGAAAGAACTTATTCAGTTCTTTTAGGTATATAATCTTAATGAGATAAGTAACCGTGGCGACGGCGCGGCGCGGCGCCGCGCATTAAAATTTTCTTTTTTGAGTACCTTTTTTATAGGAATTCATATTTTTATAAAACGTACTCACCATGACCATTTTTTACCGAATCTAAAAGAAAAGTCCACCATTGTGTCCACGAATTTCACAATTGTGACCATTTTAACGGTGTATAAACGAAAATTTCAAAAACGCCGTCAAAATCGCTCTCGACGCTCATCTAATCTTGACTTAATTTTTGCCAAAATGTTAGTACCTAATAATAATGGTCTACAGTCACATTATTTGTAAATAATGTGACCACCACGTAGTTACCAATATATTTTTTTTAAACTTATCAAGTTTTGTTCGATAATACTTTGTACCTGCTAATTGTAGTACCTACTTACAGTAGGTAATTGTATTCTAGGATGTACCTACCGACTTCACATTTAATGTATGTAAACAAACATTGTAAAATATTACATTTCATTAAAGTAAGTATGGAGTTTCTTACAGTTAATTCGACACAGCGGTGCCACCTAGTGCAAGCATAATATTTGCTAAGGTAACTCTAAATCATGTAGGTGATGAAATAAAGATATTTTATAGGCCATCTTTTAATCTTTACACGAAAATCCTTTTGGGAGTGACAACTGGATTAGATTCTTCTTATTTCTTGTTATTCATTGACATCAGAAACGCTTTTTGTTGGTCTAGTTGAAGTAAAAGGTTTGACTTAGACTTTTAAAGCTATCGCTACACCAAGCAAATAGTTTAGTGAGTAGTAGAGACTTGTTTTGTTTACAAAATGTTTTCATTTAAACTCACATACACAAACAGCCAGACCCGTAACAACTACCTGTAGGTCATACAAATATTTGTTCCGTGCGGGGATCGAACCCGCAACACGCGGCGCAGCAGCCGATGGCTCAACCACTGCGCCAACCGTGTTGTCAAAATGATATTATGATATAACTTGCAGAATTAGCTGTAGTGGCATTGGGCTGGCCATTTTTTCCAAAGAACCTGCTGGCCGGTAGATGGCATAGGTTGGAACGCCCCCCAGCTCCTCCACTGTTCGTTTCTGATTAATTTCGTTGCGAATCCAAGACAGTTGAATCGTTTCTCCGGAACTCGTCGGGCTCCATTATCGATGCTTTTCTGGTGGTCGCCCCTGTTGATTCTATTTTCAGGAGTTGTAGTGGTCTGGAAATAGTGTGGCGGGCTTATCCACAAAAAAATCTCAGATGACCAACGACGACTTTATAAAGGTGAATGGGCCAGACTAGATGCAGGAGACGGAAGACCAGCTGTTATTGCGTGGCTAGGCAGAGGACTATGTCCAGCAGTGATTGATTATTGTCACCCTATTGTATGTCAGCCGTCTTGATTATTGATCACGACACTGTAATCATACAGTTGACAATGTTGCTTTGAGCAGGTAGTCTCAACCCGTTAATGTATTACTTTTTGTCTTATCAAGTTATTACTTATACTATACACGAACGTCAAAGTTTCTCTTCGGCAAGAGAACCAAAATAGCACGAAGAATTGAACTTAAGTGGCAGTGGGTGGAGCATATTTCTCGTAGAATTGATGGCCGTTGGGGAAAAGTGGATTGACGATCTCGTGGAGATAGCAAGGAGACGTTGGATGGGGGCAGCGCAGGACCCGTTGTTGTAGATATATTTGGGGGAAGCCTACTTGCAACTTTGGTATTTTAGCTGAAAACCTGAAAATTACTAACGTTGGGAACACAGCTGATTTCTCAGGGTCCGAGTGCACTCCATGTACAAAGTGGGGCCCCTCTACCAATTCTCCCTTGAAGCCGTTATCGCGGGTTTTAGGGTATCTTGCCTTTTGCTTATGTTTTTACTCGAATCTTGATATATCCAAAATACAATAGTCTATTGTTACGCCACCTTGCCCACCTAATTATGACTCGATATTTTCGTTCAACCTAACTTGAATGCATGATCCATTTGGTAAAAATATCGTATGTTTACATAAACAGGTCTTTGTTAGTGTCAAAAGTGGGTTTGCTGACAGTCGTGGTAAATACTGACATTTGATTGACAATAATTATATTAAATTGCTCTGAACTTTGTCTCCTTCGATTATTACGTACCGGTAATGCCTGTTTAGGTACCCAGAACCAGAAAGGTAAGGTACCTTTATGGTGCGACTTTGTCTGCTGTAGCAGTTGCTACTGTCAGGTCAGGCCTACTAAATATAACATCACGCCTGTATTTCCGCACAGTTGGGCAGAAGTGTGCATACAGTATACACATTTCACCAGTAATGTTTTTTATAATAAAGTCCCATGTAATAGGGGGTGAGCCTATTGCCTTCAACCGGGCACACATACACACTTCAGGCTTCTATTACACATAAATTCCTAATGCAAAATCCCAATATCACATTGCTCGATCCGGGAGTGGAATCCAGGACTTCATGCTTAGCAGTCATGTTTGTGACCACTAGACAACGAGGCAGTCTACTAATGAATAGAAATAAACCTAATAATTTGGAATAGTCATATCAATGTTTGTATATTTATATGTACAGAAATGTAATGATGTCCTATGTCCGTTATATATACTGCCTACCCCTTTAGTAATTAGCCAACACTAATTAAAAACAAACTTATAGGATAGGCCCCCCACAAGGTAGACCGACGATCTGGTGCAGATCGCAGGAAGCCGATGGCAGCGCAGGACAGTTCGTTGTCAAAATCTTGATATGAAATGGCTAGGCCGTCCATATTTGATTGAAATTTGATATCTTAAAAAAAAAAAAACAATGCTGGACAATCCACACAGCATCATCTAGCCCCAAGCTTAGCAGAGCTTGTGTTGTGGGTACTAGATGACTGATATACTTAATACTTAGTACATTACATAGATAGATGTTTTTTATTAACATAGAAAATACCCAGAACACCTGGAACAAATATTTGTAGATCGTACAAACATTTGTCCCAAGGAGAGAATCGAACCCGCAACCTCCTGCGACGCAGGCGGACCTTCGCCCGCTGCGTCACATGTCGTCACGGTGCGTCACAGGTCGTCAAAAGACTTGGTAAAGATCTAGTTCTGTCCAGCAAGCTGTAGTAACAAGCAATAATGCCTTCACCTTAATTTAAGACTCTGCAACAAGGACCTAACGCTATTCTATTGGTCGCCCAGGGCTCTGTGCGGGCTCAACAAACATTTGTACATCTGTAATAAGACGACGGCGACCGGCGTGACCTCCGACCGGAGGAGTACATGGGGGGAGTATTTCGTATTATGTATAAGATGATTATGATATACCGCGTTGCTTAAATATGACAAAATGTCACCGATAACCTTGTTTACCAACTAAACTTAATGTTGGCTATTTCCATCTTTTTCTGTCTTAAACAACTAGAAAGAGACGGTTAATATTCTGAGCTGACAATTTTAATTGAACTAAAGCTATCGTTACACACAGTTATAGATTAGAAGTTAGAACTAAGTGAATATAACATCACGCCTGTATTCTGCAAAGGGTAAGGCACAGGTGTACCTACATACTCGTATACCGGTAACACCCAAATTTCAGCCAGGTCAGGTTGAAGTCAGGACGAAGTGTAAACGGGGGACAACCCTATTGCCATCAGCTGGGCACAGATCCAGACTCCGGTTCTAAAAAAAAACCGAATAACAATTTCCTCGACCCGGGTTATCGTACCTAAGACTTCATGCTATGCAGTAATGCTCGGGACCTCTAAGCCGAGGCAGTGAACTTTTGTGAGGTCTGTAAAACTTACTAATAATATAATGACGTCATATGTATTCTTGAATTATTGCTATCATTATTTAGCGTGAACTGACTGGACAGGTCCACTCATAACTTTGGCGACACGGTTGGCGCGGTGGTTGAGCCATCGGTTGCTGCGCCGCGTGTTGTGGGTTCGATCCCCACACGGAACAAATATTTGTTTGACCTACAGGTAGTTGTTCCGAAACTGGTTGTTTGTGTATGTGAGCTTAAATGTTTGTAAACGCACCCACGATACAGGATAAATTCCTAGTGTGGGGCAACGTTTTAAAAGAAAAAAAAGAATAATAAATAACTGTGGTCCCTTCCTCAAAAGACCATCTTTGAAACTAATCTCATTTCTATGTATTTATTTCATCAAAAGACCATCTCAGACCCTGATCTGCCCATGCAGATTAGGGTCTGAGATGGTCTTTGGATCACCATTGATGAGGACGAGATGAGATGGAGTTGAGATGACGACCATTCCTCATATAATCATACCAGGACTGGACTGGACTGGTCCGGGTTGGTCTGGACTTTAAAAGAGTAAGTTAAATAAAAATAATAACTTTAAAATCTTTAAAACTTTTAACTGCTGTAACCTTTGGGTTTATTTCGATGTTTCTTCTCTGAGTAGTTATAGTATAGGGAACCACCGACCTCACTCGATTGAACAAATACATATGTATATTTTTTTTTAATAAAACGTTGCCCCACACTAGGAATTTCTCCTTTATCGTTTACAAACATTTAAACTCACATACACAAACAACCAGACCCGGAACAACTACCTGTAGGCCATACAAATATTTGTTCCGTGCGGGGATCGAACCCGCGACACGCAGCGCAGCAGCCAATCGCTCAGCCACTGCGCCAACCGTGTCGTCATAATCATATTGGTTGTTTGACTTGTTTCCGTAAGCAATTTTTTCATTTAGGTACCTTTAATCCTTTGAACTTGTGGTCACTGGCGACTCTTACGAGTGTCCAGAGAACATGTTTATGTATTTACTACTGACATGTTTGTTTAATTTATAATAGTTTATAAATAAGCGTGGGCTAGCCGAATTGTGCGGCCGAAAATGTTTTGATTGTAGTGCTCCCATTCATAAGACTAGGATGTCTGCTATGCCTGCTCACTGCACGTCGACTGACATCATACTACACGTATTATGACTACACTCATTTATTGTATTACCACTTCACCCGTGACTCCGTCCGCGTGGATTTTGAACTTATCCCTTCGAATTTTAACGTCACCTCCATGCTCTTCAAATTGTAGTTTTGAAAATAAAATATAGCCTATGTTACTTGGTGATAATTTAGCTTTTTGTAGTTAAAAAAATGCCTAAAACCGTTAAAGTAGTTTTTGAGTAAATCCATTACAAACAAACGTGCCAACAATCTAATCTTTGCTCCTTATTATACCTACTAACTACTAATATTAGTTTAGACGTATTGATTATACATATATTTCAATATTTTTTTTATTTACAGCCCACTGATGTCAATCCAACAAGATCCAGTTGAATTCCAGCGGCAGGCACTTTTTGTCTGACACTTTTGATAAATTAATAATAATTCATTCGAAATGTGGGTGTACTATAGGTACGCCTCTGCCTCACCCCTCGGGGATTACAAGTGTAATAATATATAAATAAATAATGCTGGACAATCCACACAGCATCATCTAGCCTCAAGCTAAGCAGAGCTTGTGTTATGGGTACTAGATGACTGATACACTTAATACAATACATTACATAGATAGATATTTTTTTATTATACATAGCAAATACTCAGAACACACGGAAGAAGTCTTTGTGGATCGTACAAACATTTGTCCTAAGGCGGGAATCGAATCCGCATCCTCCTGCGTCGCAGGCGGACCTTCGCTCGCCGCGCGTTATGGTATGTGTTTTATTATGTTTTAATAAATAGTGTATTTTATTTTGCCTTTATTCAGTATTGCGTGCTAAATATTTTTTCTTACTTTTCCTTTATGTTTTAAGACAAAAACCTCACATGCTGAGTTCGTACAGAAATCGAACCTGACTCGTTATCCCTCAATCATTTTACCTGAATCAGGTTTGTGCATCTGACGTTTATATTATAGGAAATAAAACACCTCACTTGTATCAAAACCGGTCTACCAAAATTTAAAAATAATAGTCATATCGAATCGGCAAATATCGTCACGCTATTACGTAAGGGAGTTGGCAGAACAGTACGCTCCACTCATCTGTTGTGTAATACTGCACGGAATTGAACCGGTCGACCGTGGGCTGCATACTTTCACGGCTAAGCCATGGGTCTAAGGGCCACAGATTGCAAAAAGGCGCTTATATCAATACAATTATGTAATGATTAGTTGGTATGCAAAAAGTTCTACGTTATAAAATGTTAATAGTTGGGCTGTTTCGCTCCACATAACATAACATCACGCCTGTATTCATCGAAGGGACGGGCAGAGGTGTACCTGCCGTGCACCCACATTTTAACAGGTAACTAAGGTAAGGTAAGGTTTAAGTCCCACGTAATAGAGGTTGAGCCTATTGCCATCAGCCGGGCATACATCCAGACTTTGGGCTGCTAATGAGGAATTTCTAATGAAAAATCCCAACAACACATGGCTCGACCCGGGAATCGATCCCAGGACCTCATGCTTAGCAGTCAAGTTTGCGACTACTAGACCAACGAGGCAGTCTGTTTCCGTCAGTTGATTTTTGCTCAGTTGCTTAAAAGTAGTAGTTCGTAAATGATCTTGCGTTTATCAATACAAGTAATGCCATCTGGTGTCAGTTATATTATTTACTATATTATCGATATTGATATTTCGCAGAATAATTGGAACAAATCAATCGGACAAGTGCGAGTCTGATTCGAGTATCGAGAGTTCCGTATTGTACATCCACTTTCACCAAAATAATTAATACTCTTATTACCTACAGAAGTTCATAAACCAATGAAATGTGTGTATGAAAACGAACGATTTGAGAGCATCGAACATTACTCTGTCGAAATAATAAGTAGGATTGAAAAACAAACTTAACTTTGTAGTTTAAAAAATGTTCCCCCATACATCATGGTCACTTCAACTGCAAATGAAAGTTTGTAATAACTATTGATACATGAAGAAATAAAATAGAGAATCACAGGGCATCGAAACATTCAACGGGAAAAGTGTCCAGGAGGCTGGCAGCATTGCCACGTTGAATGGCAATGCTGATTCTTTGGCCAAAAAAAAGGCCACTCCTCTGGTCACGTGAAGAGTCGACCAAACGCTTCGCGATTTCTCGATACAGTAACTGGGCACACGGACTCCATGGCCCTAGTGTTTCAACCCAAAACGGCTCAAACATATAACTTCCAATTAGATTGTTGTATAGTTTGTAATCGACTTTTTTAAGATGATATGGATAAAAAGGATGTTACTATTGACATGACGGA
Organism: Phlogophora meticulosa; assembly: GCA_905147745.2. NCBI lineage: Eukaryota > Metazoa > Arthropoda > Insecta > Lepidoptera > Noctuidae > Phlogophora > Phlogophora meticulosa. Next base: position 649,363 of record LR990524.1, on the reverse strand, counting down.
GGATAAAAATGTACTTATAAAAGAAGAACACTTTCTGCGCCTACCCCAAATAAATTGGGACAAGGGCAGGAGGACATCTAGATGTTTGCATATTATAATTGAATCTTCATTAAAAGTTGTATTGCTGCAATCAGTAGATGACTATATAGTATCTAGTAGTAATGACTATTACCTAAAAAAAAGAAGTTAAAAATGTAAAAAATAATAAAGCTGCAGTTGTTTCTTGTAATCCGAACTTTAAAAATCACACAGTCACACCTTTTGCACATACTCCTTTTGCTTCGTTTACGTTCATACATTTGGTCACACACGCCTTTAAAAATGTAATTTAAAGATAAGCTTAATATTTTTATATACCCTCAAGGAGAGCAGGAAGTGGCTCCTGTGAGATTTTAAAAACAATTACTAGAGGCTTTGCAGCCGTCTATATTTCTATGCGGATATACTAATTAACTTAGGCACAATTGCCTATTTAAATATACCCACCCACAACAATGAGTAATTTTAGTAATTATGTAAACATGACATTGTGTAAAATGCTGCTAAAAAAAATAATTTCATTCATTAACATTATTTGTGTAAGCAGATAGGTAGGTGCAAAGTTAAAATGTTTATTTATTCTGATTGTATCATTTTTACTATGTTTTTTATTCTGTGTGCGTAGGAAAAGATATATTAATATTAATTGTTGGCAACATTATACGTGAGGTCATAGGTTTAATAGGCAGGTCTTAAATAAACATGGCGTTAATACAAGAAAAATTACAATATATTAATTAGAATAGATAAGAATAGCCTCGTTACGTCGTTACGGGTAGTCAGAATCTCGAAAGCCTGACAACCAGTCTTACCAAGGGATACCATGTTGCCCGGTAACTAGGTTGTGGAGGTCAGATAGGCCGTCGCTACATGTAAAATACTGGTATTCAGCTGCATCCGATAGACTGGAAGCCGACCCCAACTAAGTTGGGGAAAGGCAGGCAGATGATGATGAGATTAGAACTGCCTCCTTGGTTTAGTGGTCGCAAGCATTACTGCTTAGCATGAAGGCCTGGGTACGATTCCCTGGTCAGTTTTTTCACCTAGACTTTCTCAGTAGCAGTCTGTAGTAGATTTTAGCCCGGTCGATGGCAATAGGATCGCCCCCTACTACATGAAAGTAAAACATAAATGGCGAAATGTGGGTGTTTTAATAGTACACATATTATGTTATGTGCATAATATGTGTGTGTAAGTATAGCGCTAGAGGATAGTAGACCATGTTAAGTGGTGTGGTTCCTGTGGTTATAATAAATAAATAAATATTGCTGGACAATCCATACAGCATCATCTAGCCCCAAGCTAAGCATAGCTTGTGATAACACTTCTTCTTCAGCTTCAGTCATCTAGTACCCATAAGGGTACTAGATGACTAATAAGATGATGTACTTAATACAACACATTACATAGATAGATATTTTCAATTATACATAGCAAATACCCAGAACACCCGGAACAAAACTTTGTAGATCGTACAAACATTTGTGTCCTAAGGCGGGAACCGAACCCGCAACCTCCTGCGTCGCAGGCGGACCTTCGCCCACCGCGCAACATAAGTCGTCAATCGTCATAATAGACTTGACAGACAGGTCTAAAGGAGGCAGTAATTAATAAACCGTATTAGAAATTAAATAAGAATAGCTAAGAACTAGCAAGTGGGTTGCGAAAATAGGCTTAAGGAATTATACTTGCCCTTGAAATTCTTCATCCTTTTGTGGTTCCGTACTTCAATGGTTATAAGTACCCTTATATTGCGACTTTGTCTGTCTGTCACAGGGTTATACTATTAGGTGTATTATACTACTACGACTAGGAATAACTTTTTGGGATAGTTTAAAAAAAAACATTATCACTTTCACTTGAAAGAATTGAATTATCTATTTATAAAGAGAGGAAATAGGGAGAAATATTTTTTAATATTTTCATTTACTTATATTTTTGAATTATAATTGTCAGAGCCCGTTAAAAATATATTAATAGATATTTGTCATTCCTCTCCTTTTCTACGAAATTCGCAAAGTGAAATATCTGAAATAAATCTTATTGATGTTAGTAAAAATAAAACTATGCCGTAAATTAGCAGTGTTTTAATGATTATCAAACACCCTTTTATAAACACACTAAGATTTTAGGTCACTAAAATATTAATTGTTCTCTGAGTGAGTTCACAAAAAGTGCATAGTTTGTAATCAGTTACAAAATGTAATATTGTTATAGTACACTATCGCATTAGGTAACCCTGTAAAGATAAAGACAAATTAATTAAATAAAAGTAGCTATGAAAATGATTCAAAAATTTTCTACCAAGAAACGGAACCCTTGGTGGTCAAGAGCAACTCGCTCACAGCCGGTTTTTTACTTAACAACCCAAAACATTTTCCCAATACATATTGACACGGATCGATCCACCTTGACCCACAATACGACATTATGTGATCACATAGAATTTGCGACGCTTATCAGCGTCAAACAACGCCCCGTATCAGGTATCCGTGATAACGATAACGATACCATGATTCATTTCACTGACAAAGAGACGAACAGCACTACAATGCTTAGGAAACTGCCTTTTGGGTGTGTTTCAGTACATATTATAATGTGAAAATAAGTTCAACAATTGTTTTTCAGTTGGATGCGGTGATTTCCAAACCTTTACATATAGTTTATGCGAGTTTTGGTTTTGTTTTTAATTAAGTTTACAGTAAAATAGTGACTAAACTAATTTCCAGGAATAGTTTTATCTGTTGACGCTATTTACTTTATCTTTCTGGTTGGTTAAGTTTCAGTGTGTAGTGTGTGGGAAATTGGTGTTTATAGAAATATTTAGTGAAATATTATTGCGTTCAATTTAGTGCCAATACAGGACTGGACTCGATTCACAAGGAAAAGGTAAAACGTTATGATAATCACATTGTACTGACACCGATCCATGACCACCGACTGGACTATTATAGTATAGCCTTAATGTACATTTTTTTGGGTGCAAGCCTAATTTGTTTTCTAAAATAAAAGCCTAAGGCTAAGTAACACCTTAAAAAATTAAGTATCTGCCACTGAAAGTTTCGTCAACATGGCTCTCAAACAAACATACAGACAGAAAGACACACAGACAGACAGACAAAATAATATTTAATTAGGTTTTTGGTATAACTACCGTATAAACTATGCGTTTAGTTAAAACCTGTTATTTGGTAATAACAAACAGACACTTAAATTTTATTTATTTGCATAGATTAGTACGGATACCTCAAACGCAATAACGCTACAGTGATGTAACTCGATCAAAAGAGGTCAGTTATGGTGTAAACATAAACACTACGTAGGTAAGTAATATTTGTGGTTATCCAGTACGTAATTAATTTTCAACTTCAACAAGATAATACACAACGATCGATAGAACTATGTCAATGATTTGACTACTCAGCATACGCACAAAATGTCAGCAATTAATATTAGTGTCTCTATTTATTGGGGTTCCGTACCAAAATGGTAAAATGGAACCGTCAGTAATTTTGCAAATAAAAAAATACATATCTATTTGTGCAACAGGGACTGAACACTTAAAAAATCGACGTGTGGACCAGGGCATGTGGGGTATCGTATGAAAGTACGATATTTGTAAATATGCCCCCTATCTGAAAATTTCTATGATAGATGTTTTGTAAACATAAAACGAAGTCTCTAAATAGCACACTTTTTCGGAAATGGTACGGGGCCCTCGGTGCGCGAGTCCGACTCGCTCTTGACTGGTTTTTTATTTTATTTTTTTATTTGTTTATGTACTTGGTGGAGTGATGGCGAATTTCAATCGTTATCTATTGATAAATAGTGCTGTGGGGCATCAGTGTTGTCGGTACAAGAAATCGCGGGTTCCATTCGTCTGTCCGGAATATATTTTTAAGTAAATTTGCTTTAGTACCCTGTTTAGTGTATTTTTTCTGTAGTAAACTGTAGATAGTACGTATATTACTTTCTACTTCTGGTATTTCCTAAATTATGTTCAGCTTTCTAATTTATAGACTTTTCTGTTAGACTGGAAGCCGACCCCGACATGGTTCGGAAAAGGCAGTCAGATGAGATAAACCCAACCCTTTGAGGAACATAGGAGTCATGTTATATTATTAAGTTGATAAATTAATCAAAACAGCGATATATTTAAGAGCTACATCATTGTAACGTCTCCAACTTTTAGCATGCTCAGTCTTAAATCGATTAAGCCTTTACTAAAGCGTCTGGAGACCATGGGTTCTTAAAAAAACCCAATCTTCATCTACTAACTAGTTAAGTTAAATTCAACTAAAATAGCTCACTTTAAAAAAAGTACTTTTCTTTGTTTCAGAACAAGAAATATGGAGCAATCATGACAATTTTCAATATATTTAACTGAAGGGGTATACAGACCGCCGTCAAGATGAGCTTGAACAGGTACCAGGTGTACAACAGCCAGGATAGCGCGAGCGTCGGGACGATGAACAAGTCTAAGGACAGCGCTTGTTACTTCTGCAATGAGATGTTTGAATTGGGTCAGCTGCAGGTAAATACCTACATAAGTAGACACACAAAAAACATAGTATAGACACGTACACAATTCTATCCAAATACCCTATTTTATATGCACATCAAGCTATCCCGAACTGTAAAATTTTCCCAATTGAATATATACCTTATATTTTTGCAATAAAGTAGAAAAACTATCAAAGAAATTTGACAGATTGGGGTAGCTTGATTGTGCTGGTCTCTGTACCTATAAGGCATCGACAAAACATTCCATAGTAGTCTTATTTAAGTCTTACATGGTCAAAGCACTTAAATTCCCTACCCACCCCATTCGTTCCACCAGCTGAATGTCTTTCCCTTCGTCACGAGTTGCCTTTGCTTACCTGGAAGTCTTTAACAGACTCCAGATGGTTTGGTCGAAGCAGGCAAAACCTGCTCAGGTGGAAGTTCATAGGTGACTCCAGCCTGGTGTGAAAGTGTGGAGCTGCTCCACATACGATGGGACACCTGATAACGTGTCCTGTGTGCTGTGACACCTGCATGCTGGAGGATTTGATTGACGCTGCTCATGGTGCCAAACTCGTAGCTAATATCTGGGCCGACTCTAAATAGATTACTATCGACACGCTATGAAGAGGAAGGAAACACTTCAGTCTTGAATAGTCGAAGCTCGTAAGTCATAAGTGGACAAAGAATGTATGTTTTAAATGACCAAAGCACTTAAGTGTTAAAAGGTCGAAGCATTTAAATTTTAAATATCGATCACTTAAGTTTTAAATACACGAAGCGCTAAATGCTTCCCGATAGTGTATGTATAAGTAGAACACTTGCTTCATTGCAGTGTGCACTGATGCCAACAAATTATCACCAATCTGAGAGGAACTGATAAAATTCTTCTTCAAAGTTAAGTGTAAAAAGCGAATTAGACTGTCCAAGTTCCGTAGTATGAGTTAGTGGTGGCAAATCACGATAGTCTTTTATTTTGGGTTCCATAGCTCAATGGCAAAGACAGAATCCTTATACATAGGTTAGTTCTGTTTTTGTGTACGTCTGTTCGTATGACCGTCTGGCCGTCTGTATGGTAGGTAAACAGGCATTCTATTCGAAAACTATTGCCACTATAAAAGAAGAGTGTAGGTATTCTATGTACTTTAACATGCCCCTTTTACACTTTTACACATGTAAGGCTCCTTCACTTCACTTTTGTAATGAAAATCTGTGATAAGTCTCCCGATTAATGTAACTGAACGATAAAAAGACAGTGCACGTAAGCGTTATAGTTACGAGTACATTAATTTACTTGAGAGAATAGGTTACCTTGGACGACGCGACAACTGCACAACAAATATGTTTACATAGGTGTGATAGTGCCCGAAAATAAGAAATTTACTTTTTGGAATCCTCCAAAATGTGCTACTTTAGAGTTTCTTTTATAGGATACTAGTGATCCACCCCGGCTTTGCCCGTGACAAATTATATACAAAAACCTTACTCGTTTCTCACTCTTTCTATTGGTGGAAACCACATGAAAATCCGTTCAGTAGTTTTTGAGTTTATCGTACAGACGCGGCGGGGGACTTTGTTTTAAACTATGTAGTAATAGTGATATGAAGGATCAAAAACCAATATATAATAACCAATAACTCCCTGCAATATCACTAGTTTAATTTTGTCAATGTGACACAACATACTTCTGATCTTTGACATTTCGAAGAAATCTGTTGTAAAGACGTGCCCCTTCGCTCCTGCTATACTTAATCTTCCGTCTACGTTAGTAGTTCCGGTTGCATTTCTGTTTGTTGTACGTTCTAGAGATAAGATCTGCGCAACTTATTTTTTATCACATATCTTTCGTAGAATGATTAAATTGTCAATACAGTAAAACGGGAGTGGCCGTGTTAGTCTTGATTTAAAAACATACTTGATCGATTGGATTGTGATGTAAAATGGATTCGCCGTTTTGAGTAATTAACAAATGGTAGGTAGTAAAAATTTTGCATGATGCTGATGCGGCAATGATGTTTCATGGTAAGTTCTAAGTATGATGTAAACGACGAAATTAGATCTCTAGTTCAGTAATATACCTAACGTTGTCCTACACTAGAAATTGCTCCTGTAGTGTGGGGGGGGTTTACAAACATTAAAACTCACAAACAGCGGCTAAAAACAGCCAGACCCGTTACAGCTGCCTGTAGGCCATACAATTTTTTTCCTCCAAAAATTTCAACCTACCCCAATCTGTCAGATTCCTTTGATAGTTTTTCAACTTTATCACAAAAAAATTAGGTTCATTTTCCATTGGCAGAAATTGAAAGTTTGGGATAAATTGATGTCCTGGCGTATGTACCTAAACTGTACCTTCACTTGCAATGAAGTGAGAAGTGCTCGTCCCTGATTGTTCATAACTACCTATAAGGTATCTAAACGGAGTTATACCTACTGATCGATGCCATAGTCAAGCCAAAGAAACCAATGCTGTCCAAAAGCGCGTTAGGTTGGCCATAACGTCAGACTCTCTAGAGTTTTCAGCAGTTTCTTTGTAACAAGATTAAAATTCGTGTCTTAGCAATTATTTTTATTCAATGTTGCAAAGTAGATATGTCTATACATATCTACTAAGCACCTCTACCATCTATAGCACCGTATCTACTTAGGCAACTTGGTGAAGATAAGAATCTTCACCAAGCTGCCGAAATGTACTTTCAGATTGTTTACGTGACAATACATGCATTAAAAGCTTGAAATTATTATCCCTTAATATTATGTTATGTTATTTATATTATTTATATTTATTCATTATGTTATTAATAAAGTCTTGTGATTTCTCGCAAGTTGGATCCTACAACCCGGCTCGAAATACTAAGACTGGGAGGTTCTTATAATGTTTGTTTCTCCCGCAGGCCCACCTGAAACTATGTGGCAGCATACTGGAACAGTGCCCACTTCGCTGCGGCGCCTGGATCCAGAGGAAGCACAAAGAAACACATGTCAAGGAGTGCCCTAAGATGGAGAAGGTAGGAAGTTTAATCTTCTTCTAATATATAAAATTCTCGTGTCACGGTGTTTGTAATTAAACTCCTCCGAAATGGCTCGACTAATTTTCGTGAAATTTTGTGTGCATATCGGTTAGGTCTGCGAATCAGCCAACGTCTCCTTTCATACTCCTAAGTGATATGGGTGGTCCAAGCCACACATTTTTTTTTTGGCTTATAATGGCAAAACCACGTTTGCCGGGTCAGCTAGTATATTATAATAACTGGCCAACCTGAAAGTCTCTTGATAGAGTCCGGACACAGGTAGGTAGAAGCTGGTACAACCAGTTCTGGTGGCAGTTAATAGACGGTCCAGCTGGGTATGCAAGTGAGGTACAGCTCCAGGAACGATGAGACCTGAATTTGATGAACGATGATGATGATGCCAAACTCGTAGGTAATTTCTGGGCCGATTCTATATCGATATCTAACATCGACACGCTTAGATGAAATTTTTAAGAAGAGACGAAGATAACAGCTTAGTAACCCTAATTTTTATATTTTTTTTTAATTCCATTACAATAAAACACACATTCTTATGACTCAATTGTCAATAACATATACTGAGATAAATAAGAAGGTACATTGTTGGGCCGATCCCAAGTAACATGGGGCAAGACCAACCAGATGGTGATACTACAGCATCAACAATACCTACATAACCTGGAAGAAGGGCAATTTCAAGGTCCTTTATCACCATTAGCACGGTTACATGAATTTCAAATTCTCCACCATCTCTTTTCATAATTATCCTGACCACAGACCCGCACGTCTTCAAGTCACGTGAGCGTGCCTGCGCCGGCGCCTCCGCCGCCACCCGTACCTGTCTCCAACCACACATGGTCTCCTAAACGAGTTCCCCTGGACGACTGCGTGTCATATCTAGAGAAGGAAGTCGCTTCTATCAAGTAAGAAATATTTGATCCGGGTGTTCTGTGTATTTGCTATGTATAATATAAATATATATCAAAATCAAAATTCATTTATTCAAATTAGGCTGAGAATCAGCACTTTTTGAACGTCAAAACGTTAACATGAGACAGTCGCCCAAAACGCCCACCCTTCACCACTTCCTAGTTAATGTATTGTATTAAGTATATCAGTCATCTAGTACCCATAACACAAGCTCTGCTTAGCTTGGGGCTAGATAATGCTGTGTGGTTTGTCCAGCATTATTTATTTATTTATTATTTATAAGTGGTTATTCCTATAGGAGGAGTAGGTACATTAATTTAAAAGGCAGTACCACAATATTGGAGATCACTGACAGGCTTAAGAAAGATGGCGCGACTTTTATGCTGTTCTGAAAGAGTTTAGATTAACTGCAGTATTGAGACGTTAATGTCATGATGGCCCAGTGGTTTAGGCCTCGCCTCTTGTGCACGAGGTTATGGGTTCAAACCTGGGCAAGTACCAATGTGAGTTTTTTCAATTCACATGTACTTTCTAAGTTCATCTTGGACATCACTGACATTGGTGAAGGAAAAACATCGTGAGGAAACCTGGACTTATATAATTAATATAAGTCTGAAATCGCCAACCCGTCTTGAGCAAGCGTGGTGATTAATGCTCATGCCTTCTCTGTATTAGAAGAGGCCTTTGCCCTGCAGTGGGACAGTAATAGGCTGGTACTTTTTGAGACGTTTAGATGTGCTGTTAATATTATTCAACTTCTTCTTTTTCACCTAAGAACATTGGCTTTCATAGGCAGTTTTGAAGGCCATTTTTTTGTAAAAAGGTTTTTATTTTTCGATTGTTAGTTACAATACCCCATAAAAAATAATGTACCTACTATAACGTCCGTCCGCTGTTTAAACACTATTACATCATCACCGTACATGAATTGAATTAAAGACTATTATTGAAGATAGCTCAAAAATGACTCAAGCAAACTTAATTAATTTGTACAGAACCACATGGCAAGCTTTCTTTGCCAAATGTAAAAAAGAATCACGTAAATCGACCCGTGATGAGTAATCACGTAGAAATCGGCGTGCATAGGTAGGTACATGAAAAAAAATGCATAGGTAGCCTCCTCGTTTTTTGATCTTGGTAACTTACATAAATAGTAGAGGAAGACCAAAGAAAAGATTGATGGATTGTGTGAAAAATGATATGGCTAGAAAATCGGTTATTCTTGAGATGACGGCAAATATACAAGTATGGAAGACTAAAACATGCTGCGCCGACCCCAAATAAATTGGGATAAGGGCAGGAGGATGATGATGATGATGGTAACTTACATCAATGCTACATTTTCCAAATAGATAAATAGGTACCTCAAACAAAAAACTTTTTTTTTTGCTATACCTATTATTCTTTCATATCAAGTTTGAAACTTCCACCTTTTTTCAGACTAACCTTAACAGAAGAGACCGGCCGCCGTGACGTCCAAACGACAGAGATAGAAACTGTTCGCTCCAAACTGGTCCTGGTGGAGGAACGCAGTCAGCACTTCCTCTCGACCCTGGTTTCTCTGAGAGCCGCAGTGGACGACGAGGCCGAACGGTCTGCCAACTGGGCCGCGCAGTTTAAACATGATCTGGCTAATGTGCAGTTGGCTTTGCAGGTACTTCTGTTTTCTGAAGAAATTCATTGTGGACATCTTTTCCATTTTTTTCTGTACCCAGAGGGTGCCGTGTCTGTCTGTTTGTCTAACGGCGGGCTGTACCTCATGAACCGTAATAGGTAGACATTTGAAATTTTATCCGTGCATTTCTTTTGCCGCGACAACAATAAATAATAAAAAATCAATAAAAAAGGTTTTTAAGAAAATTGATAAATTCGGTAATAATAGTACCTAGTATAGGAAATGCTTTTTTCTATGAGATTTTTGAACGAATCAAAATTTTGATAGGGCTATGTATGTCGGGTCAACTTGTTTTATAAATAAGTAAGTACCTACCTATGTATCTACCGTCATTATCGTGAAATAATAATATCCTACTGAATAATTTAAATCCTACTGTTCTCTCTCAGGAACTCCAAAGCCAGCAGCTGACAACAGTAATGCGGCTGGAGAGTGCCGTCAGCAGTCTGGTGCACGAGCAACATGAGAGAGAGCTGCTGGAGCAAGCTCTGACTCAACACGACAACAGGATCAGGGCTGTCGACAAGTTAGGTAAGCAATAATTCTGTTTGCAACTTCAAGCAATCGCTAAAGGTTATTGCTATCATGACGATCAAAAATTCATAGGTCCCAGATCAGACAGCCATTTTGAATTCACCAGTCATGACTAATTCCTCTAACTTATCTATAATTGTTTATGGATAGCTAAGACATAAAATTACCTCAACATAGCATAGTAGGTAATTAGTCGAACTTACCTCGTTATTATCTCAAGATCTGGGATATCTTTTTTTTTTTTTTTTTTTATAAAAAAACGTTGCCCCACACTAGGAATTTCTCCTGTATCGTGGGTGCGTTTACAAACATTCAAACTGACATACACAAACAGCCAGACCCGGAACAATTACCTGTAGGTCATACAAATATTTGTTCCGTGCGGGGATCGAACCCACAACACGCGGCGCAGCAGCCGATGGCTCAACCACTGCGCCAACCGTGTCGTCAAATCTTGGGAAGTAAATAAAGGAATTAAATCAATTTCCAGAGGATGTGATAAGCTACATAAAGCAAACAGTCGAAGAAGAGCGGGAGCGCAATGCGGAGAACCATGCGGCTTTCGAGGCTGAGCTCATGGAAGCCAGGAGGTCATCGGAACAGCTGGCGAACTTGTCAGCACTGAGGGTCCAGCTGCAAGCCACGAGTAGCGAAAGACCAGTGAGTTAATTATTTGTTTCGCTATATGTTAACAGGTCTTAAACATGTCAGTTTCTACACACATACATAAACTCACGTTTTTTTCCCATGGTGGCAGAAACTACCGAAAGCCACCTGCTACGAGCCATACATACTCTTTTTGCTTCATTACATTCATACACGCGATCATACAACAGACTAAGGAAGTCACTTTGGAACTGTCCAAAACCGACATTGTGTAGCGAAAAACAAGTACAAATGACCTATCATGGTGAACTGGTGATGCTCAACGCTCGTATCTTTTCTGGATGAGAAGAGGAATTTGCAGGCCATACAGTAATAGGCTAGAATCATTAAAAAAATAAATAAAATAAATATTTCTGGACAATCCACACAGCATCATCTAGCCCCAAGCTAAGCAGAGCTTGTGTTTTTTTATTTTTTATTATTCATTTATTTTCAGATAAACATCCATAAAACATTGTTAGTAACACAGAAATACTTATGAGAAACTAATGTTAGTAGTGACAAACATGAGACAAAAAAACTAAATACAAAAATAAAATATATGACCCATTGGATACCCAGATACTCGTGCGCGTGTTTACTTGACCATGTGTAGTCGTATCCAGCGCTCGAGCATTGGAGAATCCCACCGGTCCGACAATACGCACAGGATGCTGTTGGTACTAGCACGCATGCGTGTTAAGACAGAGGAGCAGCGCTTGCGCATGACTGCAGCGAAACTGTCTACGTGGGCCTCGGCAAACATGGGTAGCAAACATGTTATGGGTACTCGATGACTGATATACTTAATACAATACATTACATAGATAGATATTTTTATTATACATAGCAAATACCCAGATCACCCGGAACAAATATTTGTAGATCGTACAAACATTTGTCCCAAGGCGGGAATCGTACCCGCAACCTCTTGCGTCGCAGGCGGACCTTCGCCCGCCGCGCCACATCGGTCGTCATTATGTGGACTTGCTTTCAGTTTTCCTACGACTTCAAACTATCCCGCTTAATTCCAGACGATAGACCGCGTAGCAGTGCTAGAAGTAGCCACAGCAGATTCCAGAGCGGAGCTGTCGGAGCACTCAACCAAAGTGGACGCAGTGCTCCGGGACCTGAGAGCACTTACCAAGTCTTATCACAAGCTGAGGAACGAACTTGCTGACTTCCAGGCGAGGGCTACGTTTGATAGGAGCGAGATGGGCACAGACGATGGTACGTAAAGATGATATGATGAAGAAAGACCCACCACAAAATAGACTATAATGACCAGGTGAAGGTCGTGAGAGGCTGTTGGAGCTCCAGGAGCACATGACTGGGCGTCTGGACCCCGGAGGGTGGTCTTTGTCCAGATTTGGGTAGTTAGTATAACATAATAATAAAATATTACGCGTGTATTCCCCGAAGGGATAGGCAGAAATGTACCTATAGTACACCAACTTATATTTAAGTCTCATGTAATAGGGTTGGCGCTTTTGCCACTAACCAGGCACGTACAGAGTTCGGGCTGCTATATATAAATTCCAGACGGAAAACTCCAATAACATTTTTTCCGACCTGGGAATCGAACCCAGGACCTCATGCTTAGCAGTAGCGACCGACAGAAGGTATGACAGATGTGAGTGGTATCACCGGGAGGGGACTGTAGGTGTAATTGCGCTCTTCAAGTACTTATTTTAAATACGTCCTCCATGGTCGAGAAGACTCATGAATTATCCTGAAGTTGGTGAAAAACTGCGAACCTATTGGTGCCTACGTTCCTTTGATTTTAAGATTTTCTGATTAGGTTCGATTAAATGTTCCAGGCCACTTCATATGGAGGATAGACCACTTCTTAGCGCGAATGAAGGCTGCCAAGGAGAATGAAACAGTGCTCAGTAGTCCAATGTTCAGGACTAGCAAATATGGATACACTTTAAAGGTACTGTAAAGTTAAAGGTACAGACGCCAGCACATTAAGCCATTCCAAACAGCTAAATTTTCCCAATGGAACATGAAACTTACAGTTAAGTAATATAGTAGAAAAACTATCAAAGAAAATTGACAGATTAGGGTAGATTCATGTGCTTGCCACCGTACTAATTTATTTAGGTATATGTTCCTTCCAGGGTGGGACAATTACGTACAGGGGCTTTTTTTCAAAATGCGACATCTAGTGACCGCATCTAAAAACAATTAGTTACTTTTTGGCGCTACAGATGGCCACACTATCGATTAAATATATTTTGTAATTCAGGAAGGATGTAGAATAATATTTTGTTTGTGACATGCTAAATTATTTTCTTAATAAGAAACAGTCATTGTTTTATTTTAATATATGAATATGAATAATGAATGAATATTGCTGGACAATCCACACAGCATCATCTAGCCCCAAGCTAAGCAGAGCTTGTGTTATGGGTACTAGATGACTGATATACTTAATACAATACATTACATAGATAGATATTTTTATTATATATAGCAAATACCCAGAACACCCGGAACAAATATTTGTAGATCGTACAAACATTTGTCCCAAGGCGGGAATCGAACCCGCAACCTCTTGCGTCGCAGGCGGACCTTCGCCCGCCGCGCCACATCGGTCGTCAAATATATTAATGAAATAGATCAATTAGTTTCAAACGTCTTCTATTATTTAACATATTACAACTACATTATTATCTATTCCAGGCGGAACTAAACCTAAACGGCATAGGCAAGTGGAAGGGGCGTCACATCACATCCACGGTCCGCCTGGTGGCCGGGCCCTACGACGCGCTGCTGGAGTGGCCCTGCGACCTCAACGTCAACATTGTGCTGAAAGACCAGCCCAACAATAGGAGTCAGGTGAGTCCATGGACATAGAGATATGGACTGAGCATTACCCACGAACACTATTTAGACAGAGACTAAGCCGCAGTTATTTAAAAACTACATGGAAGTACCTACTTGTTTTTCGAGGACCTCGTGGCTTAATAAAAACAGCCACACAAGTCTACATATATGGTTGCCGAGGTCAGTCAATGGATGAATGATCGTTCATTACATATCTAAACGCCTCCGTGCCATGGTGCCCATATTCCTCTTACAAATATCTATCAATCCCCAGGCAATGGACATAGTGAAATCTCTTCAACTCCGGCGCAAGTCGTCCTCAAAACGCCACGATTACGACGAGGGCGACGACGAGAAGAACAAGTCCACCGAAACTCTGGACAAGTCTGTCACGCAACTGAAGAGGCAGTACATCTTCATACCACATACAAGTCTCGACAAGTTCGAGTATGTCAAGAATGACGTTATGTTTGTAGAGTTCATTGTTAATCAGTGACGTGATACGTAAGATGGATCGTTACAGAAAGTATAATATTTGCGCAGATAACCAAATTATGGGCTTGTGTTTTAATCTTCGGGTGGCCCACCATACAACAGTGCCATTATCTAACAGATAAGTCAGTAGACAGTTACTCAGAAGTCCTTCCAAAACTTGCCCACTGTCATTCAGTTTATATTACAAATAAGCACTTCGCCCGCGACTTTGCCCGCGTGCTTCCTACTTTTCCCTTCGTTTTTATTAAGGACTGGCGTGGTTCTGGCGTTCAAAACATTAACAAAATAATGCTCATCTCTGTTTACATCAAAACTAATTTAGTTTGGTTTAAACTGACCATTTACGACACCTCTTCCACCTGAATTACATAAGACTAATTAAACAAATTCTCTCTAAATTGTAATCATTCTCATCCTCCTACCTTTGACCCAATTTACTTGGGGTCGACGCAGCATGTCTTCTTCTTCTTCAATTCATCTCTATTTGGCGGCCATTTCAATATTCACCTCTATTTTATAGTTTCACCGTAACACTCCACGTTCATACTCAAAACTTTCTCTCTAAATTGTACAATGAAATTATAATTACTAAAATAAAACTATATTTTACTGTATACATATTTTTATTTAATATAATCAAAGTATTTTATACTTATTACATAGAATTCACAAATAAATAAATATATTTTTGAAAAATTATAACATTTCCGGGACGTACTTAATGAACAAGAATTATACCAACTAGGATTAAAGTTCTACGATGTTGAAACCTAATTATTAAAAATTTGAAATGGCACTACTCAGTCGTGTATATATTGACTGATTTAAATTCCATACAGTAATGTTTATAAATTCTTCAAAGTTCTTTAGTAAGGGGATGTCCAATAACAACGTGAGGTGCTTTTTTTTAATTATGCCCCCTGCCTTCTTCTCAGTGAGTTGTGGTGCCCCCCCCCCCTCTCAAATTACTTCAGATGTAGCCCATTTATATAAGCATAAGATTTCTTTGCGAGCAAAATGGGACACCCTAGAAAAGGCGAAATAATCAGTCTTTTTTTACCCGACTGCGCGGCGCAAAGGAGGGTATTGTGTTTATGAGCCTATGTATGTATGTGTGTGTTCCTCTGTGGCACTGTGGATTGATTTTGATTATTCTTACGCTTTGCGAATGTCACTAAACACATGAAAGTAATCAAAATTCAAGACAGAGGCCATTTTGAAACGTACGAATACGTATATTCTATGAATTAGATCGTTGGTTATTCAGGATAGTTTTTACAATGACCCTCCGCTCCTTTTTATTCAGATTTTATGAGATTTTCTGGACAACATTGTGAACTCACGTAATTTATGGATGTCCCCTAATCTAGAATGAAAATCTACCCTATTGACTATTGAATACATTTCTCTACATAATGTGAATTTAATTAAAAATGGTTCCGCCATTACGGCGTTATAGTATACAGACATCCAGAAATTGAATAATATTAAAGTGTTACAACTTGATTGTTGCTTCTACATCTTATATTTAACGAAAGTATGATCAAATAACGTGGATCCTATTTGACCTACATAGAGTATTGCATAGATTAGCTGTCAGCGTGTGACTTAGGCTACGTTACTACAGAGGCAGAGTGGAACGGAGATGACGAGCATTGTGATTGGTTAATGCATGCACCGCTCCACCCAGCCTTGTGTGACAGCGATAGTCTTCGACAGTCACATGTAATCTAGTTCTCTTTAACTCGTTGGTGGACAGTAACGACCACAGGCGTCTAGGTAGCAAGTGATACGATAGTACGCCTGTCGCCGTCTGAGTATTTACTTGTATACAATCAGTACGCCATACGACAACCGACTTCCCATACTATCATAAAGAAGGGCATTTTGTACTGTCACCACAGGTATTAATAGATCACACGTATAATTAAGGCCACCAAGGGTATAATTCAGACTTTCAAACTATCACTACACAATTTTCGTCGATATATCAGTTCTGTAATCTTATATATAAAATTCTCGTGTCACGGTGTTTGTTACTAAACTCCTCCGAAATGGCTCGACTGATTTTCGTGAAATTTTGTGTACGTATCGGTTAGGTCTGCGAATCGGACAACATCTATTTTTCATCCCCCTAAATTTTAAGGATGGTCCACCCTAAACATTTTATATGGCAAAAAAACGTTTGCTGGATCAGCTAGTTTCATATATTTTTATTTATTTATTGTGACACTACGCCCGTGGGGCACTGTATGCAAATAATTAGTGTCTCAGTAGCCCCAACCAGTGAGATAGTACTGTCCACCAACGTGTTGGGTAATACTTTCTGGAGAAATCGTACCCACAGCTAACAATACAGTTTGCATACGAAGTAGATAGAGGACACATATTCCTGTCTCGTTTACTCTTACTATATAAGAAGTGTGTCCTTGTCAAATTATTGTTGACTTGTTATTGCTCATACTGTCTACGTGTTTGAGAGAATTAAGTTGAGTCTATGGTGCTGTGATCACTAAGTCACTAAAAGATAATTAAAGGTGCGTATACGGTATTTTGAAAATAAATGCGAAAAATACGGGCGCGTAAAAATGTATCTCCGCCTCTCTTCCAGTGTGGCGTTGGCCCTGTATGATAGCAACCCACCGTTCCGCTTGCTATGTGAGCAAGGGTTTATCGACATTTGACTGATACAGTCAGTATCACGTATCAAGCTCGATTGACATTAGTTTTAAAAACACGTCAAATTTACAATTCCATACAATCATGATTGATACATACAAGTTCATACAATTAAAAATAAATCATGTACAGTCCAGCTAAATAATGTAAAATCCAGGAGAAAATAATTATGTTTTTACCCATCGTGTGCGGGCTGAGTAGACATTATTTTAAACATTTACATTCCATGTGCATTACGATACTGATAGTAATAATGTACTAATATTTTTATTTCAATTTATGCAAAAAAAAATGTTGACTGTACATTACTTTTTACAAATAAAGACAAGATGGAGAGCTCATTGAGATCTACTAATATCTTTGACCGCTCTGAAAAGTGCGAAAGAGCAAACCAAATATTATGCATGAGTTAATCAATGTGCGCAAACTTTGGGCAGAAGATCACGTTCCCAGTTACTACGCAATCGTACTTAGAGCCTAGACAGGCATGCCTTCATTTGTGTACTTAAATTCGACCCTACTACCCCAATAACTGCTAAAGAAAACGTCATGTGGAAACATGTCCTAAACAAAAGAAATCAAAGACATTTGAAATATATCAGCCCGCACTGGGTCCGCAATACCTTGAGATCTTGATTGGCTCATTATGATTTAGTGTCCTGCTTAAACTCTACGCTAAAGCTATATTATATTGTATAGATTACCTGTCAGCGTGTGACTTAGGCTACGTTACTACAGAGGCAGAGTGGAACGGAGATGACGAGCATTGTGATTGGTTAATGCATGTACCACTCCACCCAGCCTTGTGTGACAGCGATAGTCTTCGACAGTCACATGTAATCTAGTTCTCTTTAACTCGTTGGTGGACAGTAACGACCACAGGCGTCTAGGTAGCAAGTGATACGATAGTACGCCTGTCGCCGTCTGAGTATTTACTTGTATACAATCAGTACGCCATACGACAACCGACTTCCCATACTATCATAAAGAAGGGCATTTTGTACTGTCACCACAGGTATTAATAGATCACACGTATAATTAAGGCCACCAAGGGTATAATTCAGACTTTCAAACTATCACTACACAATTTTCGTCGATATATCAGTTCTGTAATCTTATATATAAAATTCTCGTGTCACGGTGTTTGTTACTAAACTCCTCCGAAATGGCTCGACTGATTTTCGTGAAATTTTGTGTACGTATCGGTTAGGTCTGCGAATCGGACAACATCTATTTTTCATCCCCCTAAATTTTAAGGATGGTCCACCCTAAACATTTTATATGGCAAAAAAACGTTTGCTGGATCAGCTAGTTTCATATATTTTTATTTATTTATTGTGACACTACGCCCGTGGGGCACTGTATGCAAATAATTAGTGTCTCAGTAGCCCCAACCAGTGAGATAGTACTGTCCACCAACGTGTTGGGTAATACTTTCTGGAGAAATCGTACCCACAGCTAACAATACAGTTTGCATACGAAGTAGATAGAGGACACATATTCCTGTCTCGTTTACTCTTACTATATAAGAAGTGTGTCCTTGTCAAATTATTGTTGACTTGTTATTGCTCATACTGTCTACGTGTTTGAGAGAATTAAGTTGAGTCTATGGTGCTGTGATCACTAAGTCACTAAAAGATAATTAAAGGTGCGTATACGGTATTTTGAAAATAAATGCGAAAAATACGGGCGCGTAAAAATGTATCTCCGCCTCTCTTCCAGTGTGGCGTTGGCCCTGTATGATAGCAACCCACCGTTCCGCTTGCTATGTGAGCAAGGGTTTATCGACATTTGACTGATACAGTCAGTATCACGTATCAAGCTCGATTGACATTAGTTTTAAAAACACGTCAAACTTACAATTCCATACAATCATGATTGATACATACAAGTTCATACAATTAAAAATAAATCATGTACAGTCCAGCTAAATAATTTAAAATCCAGGAGAAAATAATTATGTTTTTACCCATCGTGTGCGGGCTGAGAAGACATTTTTTTAAACTTTTACATTCCATTTACGATATAATGTACTAATATTTTTATTTCAATTTATGCAAAAAAAAATTTTTGACTGTACATTGCTTTATACAAATAAAGACAAGATGGAGAGCTCATTGAGATCTATTAATATCTTTGACCGCTCTGAGTTGACACTAATGTGCGCAAGAGCAAACCAAATATTATGCACGAGTTAATCAATGTGCGCAAACTTTGGGCAAAATATCACGTTCCCAGTTACTACGCAATCGTACTTAGAGCCTAGACAGGCATGCATTCATTTTTGTACTTAAATTCGACCCTACTACTACTACCCCAATAACTGCTAAAGCAAACGTCATGTCGAAACATGTCCTAAACAAAAGAAATCAAAGACATTTGAAATATATCAGCCCGCACTGGGTCCGCAATACCTTGAGATCTTGATTGGCTCATTATGATTTAGTGTCCTGCTTAAACTCTACGCTAAAGCTACAGTTTCCTCGAACGCGGTGCCGTCACGAAGCGGCTGTAATTGACGCCCGTCATAACGGTAAGAAAACCTGGACAGTTCTATCACCGTTACGGCCATCTTATCTAAAAGAAATGTCAGAATCGAACCTGACAGGAGAGAAAATGGACGACGAGGATTTAGCATTAATTTACTTGGAGGATGAGCTATCATCAGAAGAAGAGAATAGTCATATGAAGATACTTTTTGACGTTACGTAGTTAAATACTGCTCTCTAGTGGGTTTTAAACAACGTTCTATAAAGGCCGTTATATGACGGTACCGCTTAGTAAGGAAACCAGAGCTTTAGTCAGAGTGGCCGGACGGCGCGTGTTGTGGCGACTACAGCAGCGACTTGTACTGCGCGAGGTAGTCCTCCTCCTCCGCCAGCGACGTGTCGAGGTACTCATCCTCCTCGGTGCGGATGGCCTTGTTCAGGCGCCGCAGGGCCAACTGGCGCTCCTTGCGCCTGCAAATATACAACTAACATCAGCATCCATCACAGGGTATGACATGAATCTAGTGTCTTCTCCCTAACGAAAGGTGAATAAGTGAGACTTCATAAATAACGTATAGTACTCTTTTCGTTTAACGCGCGATTTCTAACCCGCGTTTAAAGAAAGTATTCTGATTTCTTGTAAATACTAGGTATTAGCTGATAGGGGGGGGGGGGGGGGTAACAATTTGCTATATGAGATAATGGACGACCCCTAAGATTGTTATACGTTGTTACTATCGCTTAAACAAAACTCATCCTCTTGAGGTATTTTTACTCATATTTTACGAGCTTAAGAGGAGATAAGGTTATCTACAAACTGTATCATACTTTTTCTCTGTCTTTTGTTTCTTCGACTTCCTCTTGGAGGCCACTCCGGCGCTGGTGGACGGATCCTCTGCGTCGTCACCTGCAGTAGCGGAAATAAACATAATATAATACCGGTCTCTTTCAAAGTACAGCTATGGTGTCCAAAAGCCTAGTATAACATAACATAACAAACATGAGCAAACATAGCATAGCAAAATATTGTTATATAAATCAAGCTTAAAACCGTTTTTACTAACACTAGGCGACACCTACATGAATGTTAAAGGTGCGTTCATACTATATAACATAACATGTTATAAAAAAAATGTTATAACGTTTTGCAATAATTATCACACATACAAAACATGTTAAATACTCGTAACTATGTCATGTAACATGTTTTATGTTATTTATCATGCTATGTTATATAGTCTGGACGCACCTTAATAAATCATACGGGAAAGGCGTTACCGTTAACCCGCAATAATACTACAGCGACCATATAAGGGGGCGTCCATTAATTACGTGAGGTGTTCTAGGGGGGGTTCTTCTTTCCAAATCTCACTTAGGGGAGAGGGGGGGTCTTGGCAAATATCACGTAATTATTTTTTTGCAGAAAACGGTGTAAAATTGCGTGAAAAATTGCGTTTTTAATAATTGAAAATGAGTTTTCAAGAATATTGTAATGCTTACGTCAAAAGACACGTCTACAAGACGAAAAAGTGCTGTCAAGAAGAGGTGTTTTTTTTCTCAATAATCCAACACGTTTACAGTCCAAATAGAAGTTTTGAAGAATCTCGCGTGAGATTAGGAGAGGGGGGAGGGAGTTAAGGAAAATCTTACGTTATCTCACCAAGGGGGGAGGGGGGGTCGAAAAATTCTCAAAAACGCCTCACGTCGCCCCCCCCTATGCCAAAAAATAAAATCATTCAAAACATTTTATTTTAAATAAATTGTAATAAATACATAAAAGAATCACTCAGTGCACGCGAACTTGTTTCAAACGTGGAAGTACCGCAATGTTGCATTTAGTCATGAATGACGAACTGCGCGTGCGGCGATCTTAGTGGTGCGCGCTACTATGTAACACCTTAACTGCCAGAAAACGAGACACAATAGAAAATATATTGTTTGTCGGTCACTTGGCGTTTAACGTGTTAAATATATTTCGATTTTTTTGTCACTACAATAAATTTTTGAATTCGTTTTTTATATACTTATTTTTCTTTGCCCATACTTTAATTGTAATCTATTGAATTGATTAATAATACATAGATTCAACGAGTTTAAGGGAACGCCCTCTGTTATTAAACATACTGTATATAGTTGCGCTACAAAAACCAACAGAGCGTTATTATTTAAGCATTAATTTAGGTGTCGCCTCATTTCTGTCATTACGGAGAGAGTTCTTACTTTAATCCATGCTCTACTACATGCTAACTGGGCCATCGCGCCAGTTATTGTATTTTAACTTTTATTCCGACTGCACCTAAGATCTTAATACAAAACTGACAACTTCCGGCTCCGGTTTGTAAACGCAAATTATTGAAAGAACTTTATCACAGTCAGAATAAGATTCAAAATAGCTTAAACTTGGTGTAAAGATAGCTAAACTCTGTTTTGTAATACTACGGTTGATATTCTTTAAGACTAATATCATTGTCTGTTTCTTGCTCAGACATCATGCGCATGCGTGTCCAGGCTAGAAATATGGCAGATCGGGTGTTAAAAAGAGTTCGGTTTTTTAAAGCGTTGTCTTATTCACTCTCATACTAGCTTGCTCTTTCTAAAGTCCGAGGTGTCATATGCCTGGCTATGATGTTGCACTGTGTTACTTACGAGAGCGCGCAGCCTTGGAGCGTTCTAGCATGAAAAAAAACAGGTACAGGGGAGTTAGTGGGTCCTTACACTTAACCTCTAATTAGTATAAAACAAAGTCGATTTCTGAGTCTGAATGTATGTTTGTTTTGTTCACTTAGTTCTTCTAAATTACTGAATGGATTTTAATGCGTATTTGCCCACTGTTTAGAGCATTTATTACTCATTATTATTGCTGATGATAAGAGACAATTTCTCCAAATAGACTTGTTTTATAACACATTTTAGTCAAACCTGACCTTCAATCCAAAATATCTATTTTACTCGTATGTTAGTAAAATTAATACCAATAATTCCCAGAAGTGTTATGCTGTACAGACAAACATTTCACCGGTTACATTTATGTCCCATGTAATGAGGGGCGAGCCTAAAACCATCAAAAGGGCACAAACCCAGACTCTGGGCTAATAACCGAGAAATTTCAGATGGAACAGCTCAATAGCACTTAACCCAACCTGGGAATCGAACCTGGGTCCTCGTGTTCAGCAGTAGCACTTGCAACCACTAAACAACAAAATAGTCAATTAATCGTATCATATTTGAATGCAGAACATTTTTTATTTCACTTATTCAACTCATTATTGAGTAAATTAAAAATGTAAACTTCATATTTTGCAATAAATTACAAGCCATCTCTTTCTTTTCTATGCAATCTAACAGTGATCGCGATTTAGGTCTCATCAGCGTTTTAACTTAGATTTCGAAGTGAAAACTTGATGTCAGTAGTCATCAGAAGCCAACCTCAACATAATTGGGAGAAGGCTAGGCAGATGAAAAAGTTCCTCATTCTTTAAAGAGTGCTGGATAGAAAGTATAATATACTGACTGAGGTCAATCTTCCCGCCGCCCGCCAGCAGGCGGTCCACGGCGCCGCTGATGTGGTTCCTGGACAAGCGCAGCGCTGCCTTCGCCTGCTCTGGGTCGTAGCCCATCGCCTCCAACTGAACAACAATAACAAGTCAAGAAATTAGGCTATACGTCGAACGTGAAGCTTGCTTTAAGTCGTATATCGTGTTATGGGAACTTCGTAAGCCCGAAAGCCTAGAGTATACACAAGCAGTCTTATCAAGGAGTATGGAGTCATTTTGGAGGCCAGATAGTAGTAGGTAGTCACTCTACTTTAAATACTGGTATTCCACTGCATCTTGTGACTAAAAAAAGATTAAAAGGTGTAAAATAACTAATATTTCAGAAGTCTGTTATGTTTGATACTTTTTTGCCACTGACTTCCGAAATAAAAGTTATATTACACCTTATAGTGTTTTTTTTAAGTTCAGTAAATTTTTTTTAACAATCAAGTTTTTTTTTGTCGCATTTCAGTGGGTCAGTTTGCATATTGTTTTTAGATACAATAGCCTTATATCAACTGCTCGTCACCTTTTACAAAATACAGTAGCTGACAAAGCAATTAACCCCTATTTTATACACTGAGGAGCGGTTTTTGATTTTCAAATGTTTCGGTTATTAAATGGGGCTGACGTTGAAGTCTATTCAATATAAACAATCAACGAAATCGGATTACACTGTAAAAGTTTTACATGGTTATATTTAAAATAAATAAACGTATCGAATTCCAAACCTCCTCCTCATTTACCGTCGGTTAAAAAGCCGTCAAAAACTAGGCTAGTAATAAAAAGCAAAGGAGCAAAATACAAGAAAAGAAAATGTAATAAAGGGGCGAGCCTGTTGGCACTAACCGGGCACAAATCCACGCTCCGGGCTGCTACTGAGAAATTCCAGATGGAAAAACCTAATAACACTTTGTCCCACCCGGGTATCGAACCCAGGTCCTCTTACTAGATAGTAGCACTTACGACCACAGACAAAATGAATAGTAGTGTTACCTCTGCGACAAGTTTGTTATCCGGTATGACCGCGGAGTCGTCAGAGCTGACCGTGGACTCCTCATCCGACGACTGATCGCTGTCTGCTAGCTGTAAAAACCAAATCAAATCAATATTTTTAAGACTAGCTGTACCCGCGGCTGTACCCGTGCGAAGCGAGGACTAGACTCCTGAATACAGCGAGGGTTTCAAGGAACCCCAAGATTAAGACACCTTTATCCCAAGGAGAATACTCTACTTTTCGCACCTGCGAGACAATAAAAAGACATTTGATTTTCAAATGAGTTCATTTTAAAAAGGTTGTTGTTATTTTATATTAAGCCATTGAAAGTTTAATATCAAAAAATTAAAAAGAAGAACGTGGACACAAGTACTGCCAACTTAATAAACTCATACTTATTTCAATAAAGAGTATTACATTGTAGTTTAAAAAAGGTTTTATCCGAACATTTAGTTGAGGTTTCAAATACAAATCATATTATCGACCAGTAGTTAGTAATGTAATAGATCCTAGACTAGAGGCTGTAATGTTTAACTTTGGGTAAGATTTACACGGCATATATTTATTTATTTATTTAATAAATCTTGGAAGACTTGCTTTGTTTTGTCATATGTGGGCGACCAAACTTCTTATATCTCGTAAACTAAATGCCAATAACTGGAACCCTTTAGCTTGGACGCTCACATAATCATAAGATCTTTTACGTTTTTTTTCTGATTAGCGGTTATAAGAAGTGGTACCCCAGTGGAAACCATACACGCGACATATGAGTGTCGCTGGTACCCAAACAGGCGTTGTGTTTATCATTTCAAAAATTGGTCTCAAAACATTAAAGGCCCGTGCCCAGAACCAAAATCCGAAGACACGAGTCATCCAACAACCCACACTGGGCCTGCGTGGTGGATAATGGGCCGCTCCCTCTCACAGAAAGGCGACTCAGCAATGGGAACAAGAAGTGTCCTGATCTTCAGATTGTGGGCCAAGAAGTTAGGTTTATACAGCACTCACCAGCTCAGGCTGCTCCTGAATGAGTCGCACAGCCTCTGCCACGTGGTTGTTGGAGTTGCGCAGCGCCACGGCGGCCAGGCGGCGCGTGTAGCCCATGCTCACCAGCCCATCCACCAGCTGCTGGTTCACCACTGTGCCGTCCATGCACACGCCTATCGCGCGGTTTTGCCTGCACAACAGATTACACTCCAGTTCGTGAAAAGTATAGTCATAAAGGAACACCCGGCATCGTACCCCGCGAAATTCAACATGTCTCACATAATATTGATCAACAGTAATTTCGCGGCAATTATGAAAACATAATAACTCTTGCATATTAGCTATTTGCACCGAATTCCTGGTTCACAAACTAAACTTAAGTTGGAGAATTGACATCTCTTTCTGACCTCGGGAAAAGGACGGCTTCAGTTATAAACTAAGTTGAATGATGTCAAGTGCAGAGATGTCAAATTAGAATATGCCTTGAACTTGACCATTTTTTTGGTCAACTAAATATGTTCGTATAGTAGTCTCAGTTCCACTAAAATTGCGTGCGGCGCTCGGCAAGGTAGTGGTGCGCGCAGTGCGTGCAGTGCGTACCTGTCCAGCCTGTGCGCCTCCCGCGCACGCTCGGCCAGGTAGTGGTGCGCGCAGTGCGTGCAGTGCGTACCTGTCCAGCCTGTGCGCCTCCCGCGCACGCTCGGCCAGGTAGTGGTGCGCGCAGTGCGTGCAGTGCGTACCTGTCCAGCCTGTGCGCCTCCCGCGCACGCTCGGCCAGGTAGTGGTGCGCGCAGTGCGTGCAGTGCGTACCTGTCCAGCCTGTGCGCCTCCCGCGCACGCTCGGCCAGGTAGTGGTGCGCGCAGTGCGTGCAGTGCGTACCTGTCCAGCCTGTGCGCCTCCCGCGCACGCTCGCGCTGCGTGCGGCGCTCGGCCAGGTAGTGGTGCGCGCAGTGCGTGCAGTGCGTACCTGTCCAGCCTGTGCGCCTCCCGCGCACGCTCGCGCTGCGTGCGGCGCTCGGCCAGGTAGTGGTGCGCGCAGTGCGTGCAGTGCGTACCTGTCCAGCCTGTGCGCCTCCCGCGCACGCTCGGCCAGGTAGTGGTGCGCGCAGTGCGTGCAGTGCGTACCTGTCCAGCCTGTGCGCCTCCCGCGCACGCTCGGCCAGGTAGTGGTGCGCGCAGTGCGTGCAGTGCGTACCTGTCCAGCCTGTGCGCCTCCCGCGCACGCTCGCGCTGCGTGCGGCGCTCGGCCAGGTAGTGGTGCGCGCAGTGCGTGCAGTGCGTACCTGTCCAGCCTGTGCGCCTCCCGCGCACGCTCGCGCTGCGTGCGGCGCTCGGCCAGGTAGTGGTGCGCGCAGTGCGTGCAGTGCGTACCTGTCCAGCCTGTGCGCCTCCCGCGCACGCTCGGCCAGGTAGTGGTGCGCGCAGTGCGTGCAGTGCGTACCTGTCCAGCCTGTGCGCCTCCCGCGCACGCTCGGCCAGGTAGTGGTGCGCGCAGTGCGTGCAGTGCGTACCTGTCCAGCCTGTGCGCCTCCCGCGCACGCTCGCGCTGCGTGCGGCGCTCGGCCAGGTAGTGGTGCGCGCAGTGCGTGCAGTGCGTACCTGTCCAGCCTGTGCGCCTCCCGCGCACGCTCGCGCTGCGTGCGGCGCTCGGCCAGGTAGTGGTGCGCGCAGTGCGTGCAGTGCGTACCTGTCCAGCCTGTGCGCCTCCCGCGCACGCTCGGCCAGGTAGTGGTGCGCGCAGTGCGTGCAGTGCGTACCTGTCCAGCCTGTGCGCCTCCCGCGCACGCTCGGCCAGGTAGTGGTGCGCGCAGTGCGTGCAGTGCGTACCTGTCCAGCCTGTGCGCCGCCCGCGCACGCTCGGCCAGGTAGTGGTGCGCGCAGTGCGTGCAGTGCGTACCTGTACAGCCTGTGCGCCTCCCGCGCACGCTCGGCCAGGTAGTGGTGCGCGCAGTGCGTGCAGTGCGTACCTGTCCAGCCTGTGCGCCGCCCGCGCACGCTCGGCCAGGTAGTGGTGCGCGCAGTGCGTGCAGTGCGTACCTGTCCAGCCTGTGCGCCTCCCGCGCACGCTCGGCCAGGTAGTGGTGCGCGCAGTGCGTGCAGTGCGTACCTGTCCAGCCTGTGCGCCTCCCGCGCACGCTCGGCCAGGTAGTGGTGCGCGCAGTGCGTGCAGTGCGTACCTGTCCAGCCTGTGCGCCTCCCGCGCACGCTCGGCCAGGTAGTGGTGCGCGCAGTGCGTGCAGTGCGTACCTGTCCAGCCTGTGCGCCGCCCGCGCACGCTCGGCCAGGTAGTGGTGCGCGCAGTGCGTGCAGTGCGTACCTGTCCAGCCTGTGCGCCGCCCGCGCACGCTCGGCCAGGTAGTGGTGCGCGCAGTGCGTGCAGTGCGTACCTGTCCAGCCTGTGCGCCGCCCGCGCACGCTCGGCCAGGTAGTGGCGCGCGCAGTGCGTGCAGTGCGTACCTGTCCAGCCTGTGCGCCTCCCGCGCACGCTCGCGCTGCGTGCGGCGCTCGGCCAGGTAGTGGTGCGCGCAGTGCGTGCAGTGCGTACCTGTCCAGCCTGTGCGCCTCCCGCGCACGCTCGGCCAGGTAGTGGTGCGCGCAGTGCGTGCAGTGCGTACCTGTCCAGCCTGTGCGCCTCCCGCGCACGCTCGGCCAGGTAGTGGTGCGCGCAGTGCGTGCAGTGCGTACCTGTCCAGCCTGTGCGCCGCCCGCGCACGCTCGGCCAGGTAGTGGTGCGCGCAGTGCGTGCAGTGCGTACCTGTACAGCCTGTGCGCCTCCCGCGCACGCTCGGCCAGGTAGTGGTGCGCGCAGTGCGTGCAGTGCGTACCTGTCCAGCCTGTGCGCCGCCCGCGCACGCTCGGCCAGGTAGTGGTGCGCGCAGTGCGTGCAGTGCGTACCTGTCCAGCCTGTGCGCCTCCCGCGCACGCTCGGCCAGGTAGTGGTGCGCGCAGTGCGTGCAGTGCGTACCTGTCCAGCCTGTGCGCCTCCCGCGCACGCTCGGCCAGGTAGTGGTGCGCGCAGTGCGTGCAGTGCGTACCTGTCCAGCCTGTGCGCCTCCCGCGCACGCTCGGCCAGGTAGTGGTGCGCGCAGGGCGTGCAGTGCGTACCTGTCCAGCCTGTGCGCCGCCCGCGCACGCTCGGCCAGGTAGTGGTGCGCGCAGTGCGTGCAGTGCGTACCTGTCCAGCCTGTGCGCCGCCCGCGCACGCTCGGCCAGGTAGTGGTGCGCGCAGTGCGTGCAGTGCGTACCTGTCCAGCCTGTGCGCCGCCCGCGCACGCTCGGCCAGGTAGTGGTGCGCGCAGTGCGTGCAGTGCGTACCTGTCCAGCCTGTGCGCCTCCCGCGCACGCTCGCGCTGCGTGCGGCGCTCGGCCAGGTAGTGGTGCGCGCAGTGCGTGCAGTGCGTACCTGTCCAGCCTGTGCGCCTCCCGCGCACGCTCGCGCTGCGTGCGGCGCTCGGCCAGGTAGTGGTGCGCGCAGTGCGTGCAGTGCGTACCTGTCCAGCCTGTGCACCTCCCGCGCACGCTCGGCCAGGTAGTGGTGCGCGCAGTGCGTGCAGTGCGTACCTGTCCAGCCTGTGCGCCGCCCGCGCACGCTCGGCCAGGTAGTGCTGCGCGCAGTGCGTGCAGTGCGTACCTGTCCAGCCTGTGCGCCTCCCGCGCACGCTCGCGCTGCGTGCGGCGCTCGGCCAGGTAGTGGTGCGCGCAGTGCGTGCAGTGCGTACCTGTCCAGCCTGTGCGCCTCCCGCGCACGCTCGCGCTGCGTGCGGCGCTCGGCCTGGTAGTGGTGCGCGCAGTGCGTGCAGTGCGTACCTGTCCAGCCTGTGCGCCTCCCGCGCACGCTCGGCCAGGTAGTGGTGCGCGCAGTGCGTGCAGTGCGTACCTGTCCAGCCTGTGCGCCTCCCGCGCACGCTCGGCCAGGTAGTGGTGCGCGCAGTGCGTGCAGTGCGTACCTGTCCAGCCTGTGCGCCTCCCGCGCACGCTCGGCCAGGTAGTGGTGCGCGCAGTGCGTGCAGTGCGTACCTGTACAGCCTGTGCGCCTCCCGCGCACGCTCGGCCAGGTAGTGGTGCGCGCAGTGCGTGCAGTGCGTACCTGTCCAGCCTGTGCGCCTCCCGCGCACGCTCGGCCAGGTAGTGGTGCGCGCAGTGCGTGCAGTGCGTACCTGTCCAGCCTGTGCGCCTCCCGCGCACGCTCGGCCAGGTAGTGGTGCGCGCAGTGCGTGCAGTGCGTACCTGTCCAGCCTGTGCGCCTCCCGCGCACGCTCGCGCTGCGTGCGGCGCTCGGCCAGGTAGTGGTGCGCGCAGTGCGTGCAGTGCGTACCTGTCCAGCCTGTGCGCCTCCCGCGCACGCTCGGCCAGGTAGTGGTGCGCGCAGTGCGTGCAGTGCGTACCTGTCCAGCCTGTGCGCCTCCCGCGCACGCTCGGCCAGGTAGTGGTGCGCGCAGTGCGTGCAGTGCGTACCTGTCCAGCCTGTGCGCCTCCCGCGCACGCTCGGCCAGGTAGTGGTGCGCGCAGTGCGTGCAGTGCGTACCTGTCCAGCCTGTGCGCCTCCCGCGCACGCTCGCGCTGCGTGCGGCGCTCGGCCAGGTAGTGGTGCGCGCAGTGCGTGCAGTGCGTACCTGTCCAGCCTGTGCGCCTCCCGCGCACGCTCGGCCAGGTAGTGGTGCGCGCAGTGCGTGCAGTGCGTACCTGTCCAGCCTGTGCGCCGCCCGCGCACGCTCGGCCAGGTAGTGGTGCGCGCAGTGCGTGCAGTGCGTACCTGTCCAGCCTGTGCGCCTCCCGCGCACGCTCGGCCAGGTAGTGGTGCGCGCAGTGCGTGCAGTGCGTACCTGTCCAGCCTGTGCGCCTCCCGCGCACGCTCGCGCTGCGTGCGGCGCTCGGCCAGGTAGTGGTGCGCGCAGTGCGTGCAGTGCGTACCTGTCCAGCCTGTGCGCCTCCCGCGCACGCTCGCGCTGCGTGCGGCGCTCGGCCAGGTAGTGGTGCGCGCAGTGCGTGCAGTGCGTACCTGTCCAGCCTGTGCGCCTCCCGCGCACGCTCGCGCTGCGTGCGGCGCTCGGCCAGGTAGTGGTGCGCGCAGTGCGTGCAGTGCGTACCTGTCCAGCCTGTGCGCCTCCCGCGCACGCTCGGCCAGGTAGTGGTGCGCGCAGTGCGTGCAGTGCGTACCTGTCCAGCCTGTGCGCCGCCCGCGCACGCTCGGCCAGGTAGTGGTGCGCGCAGTGCGTGCAGTGCGTACCTGTCCAGCCTGTGCGCCTCCCGCGCACGCTCGGCCAGGTAGTGGTGCGCGCAGTGCGTGCAGTGCGTACCTGTCCAGCCTGTGCGCCTCCCGCGCACGCTCGCGCTGCGTGCGGCGCTCGGCCAGGTAGTGGTGCGCGCAGTGCGTGCAGTGCGTACCTGTCCAGCCTGTGCGCCTCCCGCGCACGCTCGGCCAGGTAGTGGTGCACGCAGTGCGTGCAGTGCGTACCTGTCCAGCCTGTGCGCCTCCCGCGCACGCTCGCGCTGCGTGCGGCGCTCGGCCAGGTAGTGGTGCGCGCAGTGCGTGCAGTGCGTACCTGTCCAGCCTGTGCGCCTCCCGCGCACGCTCGGCCAGGTAGTGGTGCGCGCAGTGCGTGCAGTGCGTACCTGTCCAGCCTGTGCGCCTCCCGCGCACGCTCGGCCAGGTAGTGGTGCGCGCAGTGCGTGCAGTGCGTACCTGTCCTGCCTGTGCGCCTCCCGCGCACGCTCGGCCAGGTAGTGGTGCGCGCAGTGCGTGCAGTGCGTACCTGTCCAGCCTGTGCGCCTCCCGCGCACGCTCGCGCTGCGTGCGGCGCTCGGCCAGGTAGTGGTGCGCGCAGTGCGTGCAGTGCGTACCTGTCCAGCCTGTGCGCCTCCCGCGCACGCTCGGCCAGGTAGTGGTGCGCGCAGTGCGTGCAGTGCGTACCTGTCCAGCCTGTGCGCCTCCCGCGCACGCTCGCGCTGCGTGCGGCGCTCGGCCAGGTAGTGGTGCGCGCAGTGCGTGCAGTGCGTACCTGTCCAGCCTGTGCGCCTCCCGCGCACGCTCGGCCAGGTAGTGGTGCGCGCAGTGCGTGCAGTGCGTACCTGTCCAGCCTGTGCGCCTCCCGCGCACGCTCGGCCAGGTAGTGGTGCGCGCAGTGCGTGCAGTGCGTACCTGTCCAGCCTGTGCGCCTCCCGCGCACGCTCGGCCAGGTAGTGGTGCGCGCAGTGCGTGCAGTGCGTACCTGTCCAGCCTGTGCGCCTCCCGCGCACGCTCGGCCAGGTAGTGGTGCGCGCAGTGCGTGCAGTGCGTACCTGTCCAGCCTGTGCGCCTCCCGCGCACGCTCGGCCAGGTAGTGGTGCGCGCAGTGCGTGCAGTGCGTACCTGTCCAGCCTGTGCGCCTCCCGCGCACGCTCGGCCAGGTAGTGGTGCGCGCAGTGCGTGCAGTGCGTACCTGTCCAGCCTGTGCGCCTCCCGCGCACGCTCGGCCAGGTAGTGGTGCGCGCAGTGCGTGCAGTGCGTACCTGTCCTGCCTGTGCGCCTCCCGCGCACGCTCGGCCAGGTAGTGGTGCGCGCAGTGCGTGCAGTGCGTACCTGTCCAGCCTGTGCGCCTCCCGCGCACGCTCGCGCTGCGTGCGGCGCTCGGCCAGGTAGTGGTGCGCGCAGTGCGTGCAGTGCGTACCTGTCCAGCCTGTGCGCCTCCCGCGCACGCTCGGCCAGGTAGTGGTGCGCGCAGTGCGTGCAGTGCGTACCTGTCCAGCCTGTGCGCCTCCCGCGCACGCTCGGCCAGGTAGTGGTGCGCGCAGTGCGTGCAGTGCGTACCTGTCCAGCCTGTGCGCCTCCCGCGCACGCTCGCGCTGCGTGCGGCGCTCGGCCAGGTAGTGGTGCGCGCAGTGCGTGCAGTGCGTACCTGTCCAGCCTGTGCGCCTCCCGCGCACGCTCGGCCAGGTAGTGGTGCGCGCAGTGCGTGCAGTGCGTACCTGTCCAGCCTGTGCGCCTCCCGCGCACGCTCGGCCAGGTAGTGGTGCGCGCAGTGCGTGCAGTGCGTACCTGTCCAGCCTGTGCGCCTCCCGCGCACGCTCGGCCAGGTAGTGGTGCGCGCAGTGCGTGCAGTGCGTACCTGTCCAGCCTGTGCGCCTCCCGCGCACGCTCGGCCAGGTAGTGGTGCGCGCAGTGCGTGCAGTGCGTACCTGTCCAGCCTGTGCGCCTCCCGCGCACGCTCGGCCAGGTAGTGGTGCGCGCAGTGCGTGCAGTGCGTACCTGTCCAGCCTGTGCGCCTCCCGCGCACGCTCGCGCTGCGTGCGGCGCTCGGCCAGGTAGTGGTGCGCGCAGTGCGTGCAGTGCGTACCTGTCCAGCCTGTGCGCCTCCCGCGCACGCTCGGCCAGGTAGTGGTGCGCGCAGTGCGTGCAGTGCGTACCTGTCCAGCCTGTGCGCCTCCCGCGCACGCTCGGCCAGGTAGTGGTGCGCGCAGTGCGTGCAGTGCGTACCTGTCCAGCCTGTGCGCCTCCCGCGCACGCTCGGCCAGGTAGTGGTGCGCGCAGTGCGTGCAGTGCGTACCTGTCCAGCCTGTGCGCCTCCCGCGCACGCTCGGCCAGGTAGTGGTGCGCGCAGTGCGTGCAGTGCGTACCTGTCCAGCCTGTGCGCCTCCCGCGCACGCTCGGCCAGGTAGTGGTGCGCGCAGTGCGTGCAGTGCGTACCTGTCCAGCCTGTGCGCCTCCCGCGCACGCTCGCGCTGCGTGCGGCGCTCGGCCAGGTAGTGGTGCGCGGAGTCCGTGTTGCCGGCCGCCGCCCGCAGACCAGCCCTCGCCGCTGCACGCGACCAGCCCAGCTCCATCAGCGTCAGCACCGAGTTCTCATCCACCTGAGGAGTATTCACGATATCCTAGAACAGAAAGTCTAGTTTTTGACCGTCGGTTGCCCTTGAGCGTATGTGTGTATTTTAGATGCAAGTACACATTGTTCCTGTGAGCGTAAAGGTAGAGCGGTATGTCACAGCGTAAAAAGAAGTAACGGCTGTCTTTTCGGTGCCGGATGATTCATGAACGTTTTTATTCATAGCGGTGAAATCATTTTTATAAGACATTACCGGACGACGCACGAACATATTAAAATGTATCTGAATTTCTCATCATTGACTAACGTTCCAAAATCTCTAATGCATCTTCTGTAGAGCTTTCAATAAATCAACTTCCTCCACTTTTATCCCCCAAGTAAATTATTAATGCTAAATCCACCTCTTCCATATTCTCTCATGTTAATTATGGTTCTATATCTTTAATAAAGTGCCCGTAAAGATGATGGAAGTTTCCAAGTGTTCTTGCAACACTAACACAAATGACGGCCGTCATTTACGACCGCTTTATGACGGCACCGCTCTTCTAGAAAACCGTAGCGTTACGCATGTAGAAACATTGTTTAAGTGCACGAGACACACACTCAAGGGCAACCGAAATTGACAAATGAGAGAGGGCGCTACAAGTAAATATCAGCTCTTATATCTTTAAAATAAGTAAACTATTCAGCATCAACATTTAATATCTTCAAAATAAGTTAACTATTACACCGTATTTTAGTAGCGTATTCCACCCCAAAACAGTGTAAAGAGTCTGTGCCGTGCTATCGTTATTCAGCAAAACCATTAATTTATTTAAAGACTTTGGAAGACTTACAGCTAAACACAGTATGATTATCTGACAGCCAATGACAGGTCTTCATGTCTAGAGCTTGTGTAGTATGAAAGTGCTATGGGGAAAAAAAATCATACTGCCAAACAAAATATATAAAAGGTATGATTATCTGACAGTCAGTTACAGGTCTTCACGTCCAGAGCTTGTGTGATATAAAAGCGCTATGGAAAAAATATAGTTACCTACAAACTGCCAAACAAAATATATAAAAGGTATGATTATCTGACAGTTGGTTACAGGTTTTCACGTCTAGAGCTTGTCAAGTATAACAGAGCTGTGGAACAAAATAAAGGTACATACTGCCAAAAAAACGTAAAAAGCATGATTATCTGACAGCCAATGACAGGTTATCACGTCTAGAGCTTGTGAAGTATAAAATTGTTATGGAAAAAATATAGGTAAGTACATGCTGTCGAACAAAAAGTTTTTAATAACTTATATAATTATGACAGGTTGTTTCCTGTGAGAACTAAGATGTCAAAATTCTACTCAGATAAAAGTCCAAAACTGCCAAACTGCTTGCACACCCCATTAAAATACCTACTTACACGCACAGCGTACGATATTAGCCTATATTTTGAGGTTGCAAATGGCATCCGTAGTGGTGGATTAACCCATTTGCTTACTTGGAACGTTTAAGTAGAAAATTGACAAAATATCATAACAATTTATGTCACTTTGAACCGTTTTCAATAAAAAATACAGTCGGTGATCTCACGTCGGTTAATCAATGGTAGGAGATGATATTTTTACAGAGGTTGAGGTAGTTGTTAGACTAATATCTCGAATATATAAATCAAACATATTAGTAAAGGGTTTTTGTAAGCAGAAAACCATTAATATGACCATACACGACCTGCTCCTTCCTATTTTATTAAAAGTAGATAAGAGGATATCTGTATGTGCTATGTATAAGGCTTTTGATTATGTAGGTTATCCTGTACTTATAAATAATCTTTAAAAATTTGCTATCAGGGGAACTATATTTGATCTCATTCGATCTTATTTAACGGATAGAAAGCCATTTGTAGAAATCACACAAATATGCTGGAACACCAGGTACGAGACAAAATACGTTCCGAAAGCGAGATTATGAAATACGGCATCTCTCAAGGTAGCATTCTGGGACCGCTTCTTTTTGCGCTCTACATTAATGATCTTCCGGGGAAAATAAACCACCCGTAGGTACTATCCGATGATAGCACCGTAGTGATTGTGGGACGATCCCAAAACTTATAAAAATGAAATAAATATGACATTAAATAGAATTATACAACAATAATCTATTTATTAATTTAGAAAAGAATTAAATTATGTATTTTTATCGAAGGATTCCACATAAAACCCCTGACATTCGCTATTTAGGGACATAAATGGAACCAACACTATTAAATTTCTTGGCATTAATATAGACAACAGTTTGACTTGGATATCTCAGACAGACTAAATTTGTAAAAAACTTAATAAAATGTCTATGTTCTCTACAAACTATCACGGCTTTATTGCATCAACACTATACAGATATGATATAATACACTGGGGCAATTCAGAGCCCAAAAAAAATGTGTCAGAGCCATGTGCGGCCTTAAAAACACAGACAGTTATCAACCGTTCTTTAAACGTCTAAAAGATCGTACCTTCCATCGTTGTACATATACAAAACAAATTTGTTCGTCAAATCTGACACCTCATTGTACTAAATTGCTATTAAAAGTCACAACAGAAAATTACGCGATGAAAATAAGTCAGAACTCGCAGTGACTAATGGCAAAACTGCACTAATGAATAAAAGTACGTATGAAGTGAACCTTTTTCATGATATGATGATTTTCATGGTATCATGAAAATATTTCTCCTCAATTTAAGCGCCGTGACGGTCCAAAGTGACAGAAAATGTGACGATGTGAATATAAATTTTGATTTTTACACGACGCAAAAATAAAATGTATCAGTATAACCAAATAATAAACTATACGTACCCTCAAGGCGTTGAGTTCTGTCTCGGCTTTCGTGAGCAATGCCTTGGCTTCATCCCGCTTATTCTGATGGA
This sequence comes from Phlogophora meticulosa, assembly GCA_905147745.2. Lineage (NCBI taxonomy): Eukaryota > Metazoa > Arthropoda > Insecta > Lepidoptera > Noctuidae > Phlogophora > Phlogophora meticulosa. The sequence goes on along the minus strand of LR990524.1, from coordinate 613,310 downwards.
ACGCCACGATGCCTTGCAGCAAGTACAGACGCATTAGCAGCACACGCTCGTTCGCTGAAAATACGAAAAATGTCGATGTACATTTTGTGGGAATAAGAATAATAATAAAAAATTGGCCATCACGGGACGCTCGGCACATCGAATATGATGGTTTTGAAAATAATTTTAAATTTCAAATAAAACCAAGAAATAAATATGGAGTAAAAATTATACATCCCCAAAAACCATATAAGTGACACCCATAACGAAAAGGTTGCACATTTTATTGCCGCCATCTTGTATTTCATTATTATTTTACATTATCTATGCTGATGACATGGTGCTGATGAGCCCATCTATTAATGCAATAAGGAAATTGCTGTTAATTTGTGAAAATTATGCAGTGGCTCATGGGCTCAAATATAATACCAAGAAGAGTGAATGGTTGGTCTTTAAATAGGGAACTTTAACCTATGAACAGTTGCCTAAACTCTCACTCTCTGGGTTTCATTTAGGTCGCGTGTCGAAATTTAAGTATTTGGGTCATTGGGTCACTGAAGACTTAAAGGATGATTTACACATAGACAGGGAGCGCAGGTCGCTGGCTGCCCGTTGCAACATGCTGGCCCGCAGGTTTGCTCGCTGTACTGACGGTGTAAAGATAACGCTTTTTAAGGTCTTCTGCCAGTCCATGTACACGTGTAGCCTGTGGACCAAGTATACCCAGCGGGCATACAGCGACCTGCGTGTCCAGTATAATAATGCGGTTGCCGTGGCGAAGTAGCGCAGTCCCGCGGTCATGCGCAAGCGTGTGGCGACGGCTTCCCGCGGTCATGCGCAAGCGTGTGGCGACGGCTTCCCGCGGTCATGCGCAAGCGTGTGGCGACGGCTTCCCGCGGTCATGCGCAAGCGTGTGGCGACGGCTTCCCGCGGTCATGCGCAAGCGTGTGGCGACGGCTTCCCGCGGTCATGCGGAAACGATGCGCTTCCATGTTGGCGCGCTTGCGCTCCTCCTCCAATGGCATCCTGAATGTGTTTTCAGATCGGTGGGACTCCTCCTTGTTACGAAGATGGGTGTTCATACACACTTATCCAAATAAATTTGTAATAATATTATAAGTACATACTAACATTAGGCTAAGTTATACTAACACTATATGGATACCTAAAATCTGAAATAAATGATTTGAATTTGAATTTCGATTTTTACCTCATAAAAAATATTAGTGACCCCGGAAACTATGAAAAGGACACCCATGACGAAGTTTGTAAATTTCGTCGGCGCCATCTTGGATTTCGATTTTTACCCCATAATCATCGTGGTCGCCTACAACAAGGCGATCACGGAAACCGAGAAAATGACACCCATGACTAAATGTAATCAATCGATGAGATCGGTCTGTCGGTCGGTAGTAGAGTAGCAACGGAGTGGAGAGCGGGAGCGGGACGCATGACGCAAAAAAAATGTTGTTTCATCATCATCCTCCTGCCCTTATCCGAATTTATGTGTGGTCGGCGCAGCATATATGCCATCTTCTCAAAACTTCCATCCTAGACATGTCATCTTTCACACCACACAATCTATCAATCGTTCCTTTGGTCGGTTAAAATCTCTGCCACAAGCTGTCTTATGCAGAAACATTTCGACTTTAGAAAGTGTTCCAGTGGGTGTAGTAGGCCAGCAGTCTACTCACCCGCGGTGCCCTTGAGCGCGATGAGCCGCTGCTGGTCCTCGCCGTAGGTGTTGCGGAAGGCGGTCTCCGCGGCCTGCAGGCGAGCCGCCGCGTCGCCCGCGTGCGGCAGGCTGCGCAGGCACAGGTAGCACCACGATACGTCCAGCTGCAGCACGGCCCAGTTGTCCACCGTCTTCAGGATTGAGGACCTGCATTCGCTGGAAAAGACCAAAAATAACATGAACATGAAATTACGTTTTCTTGAATGCGACCTTTCATCACGTCTATAAAGAAAGATATAAAGAACTGTTGATGTTTTGCCGACATTTCGCTCCATCAATAGATAGTCAGTAGCCACACGTCGTGGAGTAGAAGTGGTCGCAGCTCACCCGAGCTGCCTGTCGGCCTCCAGCAGCAGCACGAGCGCCAGCGGGTAGTCCCGCAGGCGCGCCGCCGCCCGCCCGCGCTCGTGCAGCGCCAGCCCCACCAGCAGCGAGCGCCGCTCCGCCGCCGGCAGCTCCACCGCCTTGCCCGACTGGTCTTCCAGCTGGGGAGGCGCAATTTTGTTACCCGTGTAAGTTACTGGATTATGTCATATCAAAACGATCGCTAATTAGGGTCAAGAGAATACAGAAGGCGGTTATCTTGCACGCAGCACGTATATTGAAGAGGTTGCCTACTTCTAATCACCGTTAGCTTCGTTCTTACCCCGAGCTACAGCGGAACACTAAGTTTATCTAAGACGTTACCGACATCGATAAAAAAAAAATCCTAGGGATACCTGGGTGTCTACTACTAAGTGAAAAATCCGAAGTATCGGCCGAATGTTCGAAAGTTTGCTACTACGAACTTCATTCTATTCGTTCGGTCAGTTCGGATTCGACAGAACATCATTTTGTCGTTATTTGTATCGTAATCCCTCTGAACGCAAAACTTCGACCGAAAATTTTTGCTTCACAGGAGTTAATCGTAAAATTTATGTCGAAATTCACGACAGCAAATTAACTATCTTTTGAGTTTCGTACGTATCAAATTTAATTAATGTAAGTATTAAACTTTGAGAAGATTCCAGATCTTTTTCGTAAGTTGCATCTAGATGTTTACTGTTACTTTTGTTGAAAGTGGAATCTTTTATAATATTTTTATCTTTCTCAGTTTATTTTTCAAATGTTGTGTTCAGTACAGTTTCTTTTTTATCAAAAGTAGAATCTTTTACGAACGACTTCCTCCTGTTTGGTTGGTTTTTTGAAATGTTAGATACAATTAAATCAGGTTGGTCAAAATAAAAAATGTCATGATGGCCCAGTGGTCTTGTGCACGAGATTGTGAGTTCAAACCTGGGCAAGTACCAATGTGAGTTTTTCAATTCATATGTACTTTCTAAGTTTATCTTGGACATCATTGACATCGGTGAAGGAAAACATCGTGAGGAAACCTGGACTTATATAATTAATATAAGTCTGAAATCGCCAACCCGTCTTGAGCAAGCGTGGTGATTAATATAATAATAATAATACTTTTATTTCGGACCAAAGAATCCATATAGTGTTAGTAACATAAAAAAAGCTTACTATCTAGTGTTAGTACCTATCACCCTCCCCACAAACTGCTTCATTATCTGAGAGCTGAAGCTCTCTCCTACAGTCCTCAGGATGCTGTTGTGACTGCCCCGCACCCTCCTCAGAAGTGAAGCTGTTTTTTTGCGTAGAACGGCATGGAATCCGTCCGTACGAGCTTGCGCAAACATTCCCGAGGCACTACAGTAGCGAGGCAGTCCCAACAACATCCTGAAAGCATTATTGTATTGGACGCGCAGGACATCCAGCGATCTTTTGGTATATCCAACCCATAGATTGCCCGTGTACAGACTCTGGCAATAAGCCTTGAAAAGTGTAATTTTTACTAGGTCCGTACACCGAGCAAATCTACGGGCCAGCATATTGCTCCGGACCGCTAGAGCCCTACGCTCCCTCTCAATATCTACATCGTCTTTAAGGTCGTCGGCAAGAACATGGCCCAGGTATTTAAAAGTAGTCACCCTATTGATGACTGAACCGTTCATGACCAACTCGGGTCCGTCCTCACGGCACTTGCCGCCGACCTTAAAGACCATGTATTCACATTTCTTAATATTATATATTAAGCCATGTGCGGCAGCGTAGGTTTCACAAGTTTTAATAAGCTCTCTGATTGCCCCCGCCGACGGACCCAGCAGCACCATGTCATCCGCATAGCCGATGTTGTTAATGCTAACCCCATCAACGCTGCATCCGACACGCATGCTGCTGAGTTCCGCTATGAGCTCATCCACGTAGAGGTTGAAGAGCCTGGGAGACGTCAAACCTCCCTGTCTCACCCCGCACTCCAACCCATACGGCTCAGAGAGTGTACCGTCCCATTTCACCTGATTGGTTTGGTTGCCATACCAATACTGGAAAAGCTGACATATCTCCGCAGGTATACCCCTGTCTCCCATCTTCCTCCAGAGCACATCATACGAGACAAGATCGAATGCCCTGGAGAGGTCAAGGAAACAGGCGTACACCGTCTTACGATCTATATAATATTGAACTGTATGCTTGAGACTCAAAATTGCACTTTCAGTTGAAAGTCCGGGTCGAAACCCAAACTGCGCGTCATGGAGATGTATGTAATCATTAAGGTAAGAATCAAGCACACCGTCCAATACTTTTGCAATTATTGTCGCAAGGGAAATGGGACGATAGTTTCCTTTGTCCGAGATGTCACCTCTCCTATTCTTCACAATGGGAACTACGCTATTAATGCTCGTGCCTTCTCTGAAAGAGGCCTTTGCCCTGCAGTGGGACAGTAATAGGCTGGTACTGGTAAGTATTAAACTGAATTTACCATACTTCAAATTGTAGCGAAATGGCATTAGGTATGATTTTAGAAGAAGAGGCTCTCAGAGAAGTTATTGGACATTTCCGAAGTCACTGATCGTTTCTAATTAGAATTAGGGATGTTATCACGTTATTGTCCTAATCTAAACGTTATGTTCGTATTCGTTTTTTATTTTAATCTATATAATCTATATACAAAATGGCGCAGAATGTATGAGAAGAAACTATTGCCCTGCAGTGGGACAGTAAACATCCGGTATTTTTTACTATCATAATTATTAAAAAAACTTTTTTTTTTATGTTTCAACATAAAGAATACGAAGTTAAAACTATATTTCTCCATGAAATAAAACTAACAGCATTGCTTGAAATAGTATCACAACAGTATTATAATATAGTAACTACACTGAGGCATACAGGATCATTCAGAGTTTTACAACAAGTGCTGGTTTAAAACAACCTTGTTTACAACAAACAAGGTTGTTCTTGCCACCTACCTTCATATACTCATCATCCTCAGCGAGTTCGTCCACATGCTCGGATAGCAGCATGGCATCATCGCGGACTGTTTTCATCTCCATGTACATGTTGTCCTCTTTCTTTACCTCCTCCGGGGTTTCTGTTGAGAAGATTTACATTTTATTTACAGTACTGCCTCATTGGTCTAGTGGTCGGAAACGCTACTGCTGAGGACGAGGTCCTGGGTTCGGATCCCGGGTCGGGTTAAGTGTAAATTGGGTATTTTCATCTGGAACTTCTCAGTAGTTGCTCGGTGTCTGGATTTGTGCCCGGATGATGGCAATAGGCTCGCCACTTATTACATGGGACTTCAAAATAACTGACGAAATGTAGGTGTACTATAGGTACGCCTCTGCCTCACCCTTCGAGTACTAAAGGCGTGATATTGTTATTTACAGAGGTACTATTAGAGAACAATGGGATTTTTACCCAACTGCCTAACTGTTTACTTAGGGTATCAAAAATAAAGCACCCTGTGAGTTGATTTAAAAAATATGTTTTATTAAAAAAATCTGACTGGTTATAAAAGATATAAATAGTTCCTAAGTACATCAAGACTGATGCAGTATGGAGAGGTAGTGATTTTAGTTAAATCTCAAATTTGATGATTTTCTATTCCTTATTCTTTGGTGGTCATAGATATGGCAAATCAAGCTCAAGATAACTAAGATTATCATGTATATGAGGCAGAGATAATGACCTTCATCTCTGCACCATAATTATACAGAGCAGATACTGAATACATACGAACCTGCCATGATTAGAGCCATCAGTGTTGCACCGTTCCTCAAGCCCTGCTCCTCTAAGGTTGGTGTAGGTTTTATAACTTTGCCATGGAATATTAATTTCACCCTGAAAGTAAAGGCATTACCATTAATTGATATTTTAACATTTCTCCTGAAATTCAAATACTATAATAACTGTAATATAGAATACTAAAAGACGGCATGGTTGGCGGTAGTGGCTGAGGGGTTGGCTGCTGCGCTGCATGTCGTGGCTTCGAATCCCGCACGGAATAAATATTTATATGGCCTACAGATAGAAGTTAAACGCACCCACGATACAGGAGAAATTCCTAGTGTAGGGAAACGATTTAAAAAAGAACTAAAAATACTAGAATCTTATGACAACCCTGTGGTTAAGGTTGTGCAAAATTTGCCTAGTACGAATGTGACTTTATAAATTCATAAATATACTTCCAAAGTGGTTAAAAGGGCAAAATGTTATTGGGTTTTTCCATCTGGAATTCTTCATTTACAGCCTGGAGTCAAGTTTTGTGCCCGGTCAGTGACAAAAGCCTCGCCCCCTATTACATGGGACTTAAACATAACTGGCGAAATCTGAGTTTAGTATCGTATATGTCTGTATACTTCCTAAGTTTGTCGCAAGATTTCACTGACATTGGTGAAGGTGAAACCATTGTGACCAAACCTAGTCCTATAAATTAATAATTCTGTAATCACCAACCCGCCTTGAGCAAGCCTGGTGAACAATGCTAGCTTGTGGTTAAATAAAAGGCTAAATGGATGAAAATTTTTATGAAGGGAGCTCTACTTTAGAACATAGAAATATTTTTGAAACCATGAAAATCTTTACTGTGAACTTAACCAAAGACCATGAAAATCTTTACTGTGGATCACCATGGGCCGAAGTTGGTAAATTAATATGAAGGACATACCTAGATTCAGCCACACCAATTTCTACAGCGACAGCAGAAATCATCTCATCACCCATCGCCTCCAGCTTGTTCTGCAACCTCAACATCCTCGGTTTCTGCCCGGGTACGTTGGTCTTGACCCTAAAGGTTGCGAACCCGGTCTCTTTGTACTCCACATTGTCCCTGGACCGCTCAATGGAGTGGAGCTGCAGCTCTCGCAATGCTTCACGAGTAACCTCTTCGTCCAGTGACAGTTCTTCTGCATACATTTCGACAAGATCCTGTGGGATGCATGTGAAGGTATAGCAGACTTATTACAATGATAAATGATCCCACGGAAGTTGTGATGGTCTACAGGTGAAGGCCTTGCTTGTCGTATATTGACTGCCGCAACAAACACTATCACCATCTGCCTAGCCTTTTCCCAACTGTATTGGGTTGGGCTTCCAGTGTAACCAGATGTAGCTGAATACCGCAGTATTTTACAAGGAGCGACTGCCCATCTGACTTCTACAACCCAGTAACTGGGCAACACGATAACCCTTGGTAAGTCTGGATGTCAGATTTTCGGGCTTCTGACTACCCGTTATGACTGTCAAAGATGTACAAATGACAGCCGGGACCAACGGCTTAGTGTGCTTACCGAGGCACAGAGGAGTCTCGATATACTACGAACGGTGACCTATCCAAAGACTGACCTCGGCAAGCATAGCTTAACTTCCTATCAACCCCGTACAGCTATTTTTCATTTAGACACGTGCTCTGCACGCAAGAAACATTATCTAAACAAGAAGTCACGTACTTTACAAGGGAGCAATTAAAGTTGTAAGTAAACCAATATTGAAGGATTAGTATAATTCACCCCAGTGAAATGATAGTGTGGGGATATTTGTATTGCGTATTGAGAATGTTAAAAAAACCGTTTCAGTATTGCTGTTTGACTTCAGATTATTGCTATACTTAGTAGCTAGTGTAGCTACGACCAATACTTTGAGAACCTAACATTACACATGAATTCCCTGAAAGGCTAGCCCTGCCCACCCATCTTCAATTTACCCACTTTTCTCATTTAAAGAAGGTAAGCTTCCGATTTTAAACAAACTTGGTGATTGTGATAATTAGAACATATCATATGTGAAGGTTGGTAGAATATAGTAGTGGCATTATACTTAGACAGACATTCAGTGGTCTTCCTGTTTTTGTCTAGAAAATTTGTTTGTGTGATCTGATAGGTTCCAGTACAGATTCAAAATTATTGTTCTGATATCATCATGTGTTAATATGTCTGAACATTTGACTTTGCATAAACACCCCTGTTTTAAGGACTTAGCTGCTAAAATCTTTCCTGTTTTAGAAACAAATGTTTATCCGAATTTGTGAGTAACTTGCTTCGAACTTCTGTCCAATGCCCAATCAAAACCTTTGTTTTCTACCAGAATCAGTTTTGTAAGATTAAAGGAAAATAATTGTTTGTACAACTTCCAAAGATGTTTATCCCGCAACCATAAAGTATTGATTTTGTTCAGTAGAAAAATGACTTTTTAATTATTGTAGTTTTATATTCTCATTTCAAAGATATAAATAAACAAATATTGACATTTTGCAGTTTGGGATCAAATCATGAAAAGTAACATTGTGACTTTATCAATTCATATAAATAAATAAATAAATAATGCTGGACAATCCACACAGCATCATCTAGCCCCAAGCTAAGCAGAGCTTGTGTTATGGGTACTAGATGACTGATATACTTAATACAATACATTACATAGATAGATATTTTTTATTATACTTACATAGGAAATACCCAGAACACCCGGAACAAATATTTGTAGATCATACAAACATTTGTCCCAAGGCGGGAATCGAACCCGCAACCTCTTGCGTCGCAGGCGGACCGTCGCCCGCCGCGCCACATCGGTCGTCAGATGTGATATGTTATGATATGTTAATCTTTTATGTAAATCTTAGACAACATTGAGATTGGTGAAGGTAAACTTTGTTGAGAAACCTGGATTTATAATTAGTGTAAGTCCAAAATAGCAAATGTACAATAAAAAACAATGATAATGAATGTTAAAAATGGCACACACTGGAGTAGATTATAGGAGTTCAAATCTACATACATATGTACATAAACTCACGGCGTTTTACGATGGAGGTAGGCTGAAACTGTATAACGCCACCTGCTATGATCTTTACACTTATCTCCTTTTGCTCCATTTATGTTCATACATCAGTTCATACACGTACGCCGGTTGCGAGGACTACACACCTAAGCTTTTTGAAGAACATCACCAATAAGGCCAGTATATCCTCCTCCTAGGGTATACCCTCCCGGCAATTCCGCTTACATCTGCCTTATAAATACCTATTGTTAGTAGACTTTCATTCATCCTCTCAACGTGATCAAACCATCTGAGCATACTCTTTTCAATTTTTGTCAATACATCTTTTAAACAACATCATTGTTTTATAACATCATTCCTCAATCTATCATTCAACACACATACTTAACACATAAGGAACGCACTTATTCTGTTTTCATGTCTCTTGTGCCACACCCAACAATCACTTCCTTACATCAGTGTAGGCACTAGCTCCCCATTGTGAACAAAGATCAAATCTTTAACAAAATAATAAATATACACAAGCGGCTCTGAATGTTTTAACATTGGGTCAAGGGTCATTTATATTTAGAAAACGGATGAATCATTGTCTGACATTTTCCTTGTCCGTGTGTTAAAATTCCAATTGAAAAACCAATCTTTCGTACCTACATTAATAAAAAGGATAATTAACTACTTTTACGTTCTTCGAACGAGCCTCAGCGATATGTAAAAATTAGGTAAGGTTCGCTAGACCTATGACAAATACAGTGACCTTTTATTAGTAAACTGGGAATTAAATAGTCTAAAAGCCGACATCAACAAAGAATATAGCGTCTATTTGTACTTATTTACAAACCTTGAAACTTTGGGTGGTTTCATTATCTGGAGTGATGAAAGGCGGTTCCCATAATTTCACCTTTTCCTCGTTCAATTTAGCGCGTAGTTTTATCAACACATCTTCATGTTGGAGATTATTCTCCATTTTTAGGGAGACAATTAAATAAACAGGATAGGATGATTCGCAATAAATCTTAAGCTTTGTGACAGTCGTCAACTCAGTGTTGTCACACCTGATTTAAAAAAAAATACTTTATAGATAGCAAGTCAAAAATTGATAGAATTAGGTATTATTTGAACGAAAAATTGATAGATATACCACTCTTATTTCAGTACATTTTTAGAATTAAAAATAAGAGCTTATTCTGATTGAAATAACATTTATTGGCGATGTTATTAAATCTTTCATAGAGATTCGAGGATGAGTACACACGCGATTTAAGCTAAACTTCGTAACAATACTGCCACAAGGCGGCTTTGTATGGTAAGAGAATGAGATGAATACTCCACGGAACTGGTAAACAGAGAGAGAGAGAGAGAGAGGGAGAAAAACACAAAAACTTGTTTCGTTTTCGTTACATTTTGACATTTCATAAAATCCAATTCACGCCGTCCCAAAAGGAGTTTAACTTCAGTAAATAAATTGAAATCTATTGGAGGCGGCTCTTAAATTTCGAAGTTAGTTAAGTTACATAAAAAAGCGTGTGTGTGTATTAGTGTACACACGAAGTGATAGGTTTTCAAAACAATAAAAAAAGAATCTCTCACTTTCACTATTTATTTAAATTAATTTCAATAAGTCACTTTATTATAACACTTGTTTTCTTAAAAATATTTCTTTATAAAACACTTTTCAATTTAAGTACGCAGTATAAAGTGACTGAAAATGTGACGTTTTTTTTCAAGATGGCGTCGGAAAGTGTGACGATGTTTTTTTAAACATGCTATAAGATTTCTTCCATACGTTTTTGAAGATGTTTCACTTCAAAAATCGCATCACTATAAACTACATACGCAACTATAACACATATATAACTTGCTTTGCAAGGCGTACAAATATTAGCTGTTACACTTGCTCAGTGGCGGACTAAGACCGTCAGAGGCCCGGGGCGGCAAAGCTGATTGAGGCCCCCCAGCTTTAAAAAAAATTGTTTTACAAGCTTTTTATTCAGTTCACATTTGTATGTAGTGTTTATTAAATGTTTATTTCGTTAAAATCTGGCAAGTGAAATTTAATTTCAAATTACCTGCTGCAAAGACGGGAATTCCCCCAGCGTATTGGACGCGTTCAGCAATGTTAAAAGAATATTAGTACCGCGTAAAAAGTCTAGAAGGCTGTAGTGTTTTGATCTTGATGTAATTATGTAGGTACTAAGCACATTTTTAAAGTCTTATTTAGGATTTGATCACGGGAACGCGGAGGCATTTGGGGGCCCCCCAAGACTGGAGGCCAGGGGCGGGCCTGTTAGTCCGCCACTGCACTTGCTAAGTAAAAGGTGTACTTGTCACTTACAAATATATACTTATAGCTTATTTAGAAATAGGTAACTTAATGAACATTTACTTAAAAGTAAAACATGAAAAAAAACAATAATATCAGACATTATTGAAATGAGTACCTACTAATAATCCAATGTAGGTGAAGTAGGGTTTTATTTATTTTCTAAGTGCCTACTCATGTAAATCAAAGTACAGATTTCCGTATTAAAAAACAAAAAGAAGTACTTTTTTGAAGTATTCAGGTCCTTTGTGGTTTTAATTGCTTTCGGTAGTTTGTTAAATATTGCTGGCACAAGCTCTAGGAAGCTTTTTGAGAAGAGATGGTTGGCAACCCAGGTTGATGGTATTAATAGGGATTGTTCTTTAATTGAAATTCATGATGAGGGTTTTATCTAATTGGATTTATTTTTTCAAATAAAAACATTTTCCATAACTACGAACTGAGAACTCACTTTTCTACTTTACGTTCAAAGTGTACGTGTCGGTGCGCGAAAACCGCTTAATACCCAATGTCAACTCGACATTGACACTGCTGACGTCATGAGCTAGGTAATTATGATCCTGGCTTGTTCGATTTAAGCCAAGATTTTATTACGAAATAATATGATCATAATATATGTATTATGAACACAGGTTTGAATTAACCTAGATCGGGCGGGTCGCTATCTAACATTGTAATCTCGAACCATCATTACCGACTTGCACCTGTAATAAACATATTTTAGTTTTAGTCTACTTTTAGGCATTATACTTGTTTGAGAAATCTTACTGTTGACTATATGTACACTTTTTTGTTATGATCCTTGTTGGTCGAAATAAACGAATTTTATTCATTATGATCACATATATCTGATATAGGGTTAAGAGTGTTTATAATATAATATATAAACACACGCTTTTTTCCCATTGGGGTAGTATAAAATACAGAATGCCAACTGCTACGAACCTTACACAGGCTCTTGATTCGTTAACGTTTATACATCTGGTCATAGTCAATAATATCTGGACTTTATAAGAGACTCTGACCTCCGAGTTTGTTTCGGAATTCCTACACAGAGTAGTCAGATAGGAAAACACCGACCTATTTGAAAAAAAGAACTGCCTGTTTGACGTGTATGCTTAAATATTTGTAAAAAAATAAAATTACAGAAATATATCACAAGAATTTTTATCATTATAATTTAATATGATGTTATAGCGGCAATAGAAATACAATTTGTGTGCCAACTGTCTACCTATTACGGTTCATGAGATAGGGCCCGCTGACAGACAAACACACAGACGCCCGGGCGGACGGACGTTTAGTAACAGGATCCCGTTGGCACTCTGTGTGTAGCCGTATGTTACGTTAAACATACTATTCATGAAAGAAAATATTACTGTTTTGTTGATTAATATAGATTAAAATACAGATAGTATTTACTTTGCTATGTAGATTCCAAACGATTCTTTGAATAAAGTAAATTTCTCACAATTATCTTACAGTAACTCAGCCTGGACGTGTATTTTTAAAAACGATGTTGTACACTGCTCTGTATCTCGAATACTGGCTAACGGCTTTTACAGCTGCTACGAAATAGCAGGTATGTAGTAAGGCCCAGACTCTAGGTCCGTCCTCACTTCTCTATGAAATACCTTACAATGGGCTAAAATTCAGGTATATAAATTATCTTAAAAAAGCATTAAATAGGCATCTACATAGATTGTTTAAATAAGATTTGACAACTTTTTCAAAATATTGTAGATGTTAACTATTAACTATAAAATATTAACTTATTTGTTTGTTAATTATAGATTTCAATTTGAACTTTTTTCGTTTATCAATGTAACATGAAATCTTACGTTTTTTGAGTAATTAAAGTGTAAATTTTAATAAATACCTACTTAGCTCAAAATTGTACATAATGATTAAAAAAAAAACAGGTTTATTTTTTTTCAATTTTTTGCATTTTCTGAGAACATTTAGTACAGTAATGTATTTTTTATTTTACATCTGACTACAGGTCTGGCTGTTTGTGTATGGAAGTTTAAATGTTTGTAAACGCACCCACGACACAGATTGGTGTAGGTTATCATTCTGACGAATGTTTGGTTGTCTTATCAAAGACATTAAAATAATCATAACATTGCGTAAATGGTCATCACTAATATTCTGACCAACACTTATCACTTTAAAATACACTATGTTTAAGGCGAAGGATAGCAATTTATCAAAAAAGTGGTGCGCTGGCGACCACTCTCCAAGAAGGGAATTCTAAGATGGTCGCCCCGCTACCATCGACTCGACGTTTCGCTAGAGTGACAATGACAGCCTGTCACTCTTGACAATGCCTTTCTTATGTTACTCGCAACACTCAGGCTGACACTCGTGTCACTCGCGACATTCAGAATGTCACTCGCAACACTCGGACTGACACTCGCGACATTCAGAATGTCACTCGCAACACTCGGTCTGACAGTCGCGACGATAAGAATGTCACTCGCAACATTCAAAATGTCACTCGCAACACAGGGACTGGCACTCGCAACACTGGAACTGACACTCGCGACATTCAGAATGTCACTCGCAACATTCAAAATGTCACTCGCAACAAAGGGACTGGCACTCGCAACACTGGGACTGACACTCGCGACATTCAGAATGTCACTCGCAACACTAAGACTGACACTCGCGACAATCAGAATGACAATCGCGACATTCAGAATGTCACTCGCAACATTCAGAATGTCACTCGCAACACAGGGACTGACACTAGCAACACTGGGACTGACACTCGCGACTTTCAGAATGTAACTCGCGACATTCAGAATGTAACTCGCAACACCCGGACTGACACTCGCGACACTCAGAATGACAATCGCGACATTCAGAATGTCACTCGAAACACTCGGTCTGACACTCGCTACATTCAGAATGTCACTCGCGACAGTCAGAATGCCACTCGCGACATTCAGAATGTCAGTCGCAACATTCAGAATGTCACTCGCAACACAGGGACTAACACTCGCAACACTGGGACGGACACTCATGACATTCAGAATGTCACTCGCGACTTTCAGAATGTTACTTGCCACATTCAGAATGTAACTCGCAACACTCGGACTGACACTCGCGACACTCAGAATGACACTCGCGACATTCAGAATGTCACTCGAAACACTCGGTCTGACACTCGCTACATTCAGAATGTCACTCGCGACAGTCAGAATGCCACTCGCGACATTCAGAATTTCAGTCGCAACATTCAGAATGTCACTCGCAACACAGGGACTAACACTCGCAACACTGGGACTGACACTCACGACGTTCAGAATGTCACTTGCAACATTCAGAATGTCACTCGCAACACTGGGACTGACACTCGCGACATTCAGAATGTCACTCGCAATATTCAGAATGTCACTCGCAACACTCGAACTGACACTCGCTACATTCAGAATGTCACTCGCGTCATGACGTCACTGACGTCATGAGCTAGGTAATTATGATCCCGGCTTGTTCGATTTAAGCCAAGATTTTATTACGAAATAATATGATCATAATATATGTATTATGAACACAGGTTTGAATTAACCTAGATCGGGCGGGTCGCTATCTAACATTGTAATCTCGAACCATCATTACCGACTTGCACCTGTAATAAACATATTTTAGTTTTAGTCTACTTTTAGGCATTATAATTGTTTGAGAAATCTTACTGTTGACTAAATGTACACTTTTTTGTTATGATCCTTGTTGGTCGAAATAAACGAATTTTATTTATTATGATCTGACCCATATATCTGATATAGGGTTAAAAGTGTTTATGTACATAATATAATATAAACACACGCTTTTTTCCCATTGGGGTAGTATAAAATACAGAATGCCAACTGCTACGAACCTTACACAGGCTCTTGATTCGTTAACGTTTATACATCTGGTCATAGTCAATAATATCTGGACTTTATAAGAGACTCTGACCTCCGAGTTTGTTTCGGAATTCCTACACAGAGTAGTCAGATAGGAAAACACCGACCTATTTGAAAAAAAGAACTGCCTGTTTGACGTGTATGCTTAAATATTTGTAAAAAAATAAAATTACAGAAATATATCACAAGAATTTTTATCATTATAATTTAATATGATGTTATAGCGGCAATAGAAATACAATTTGTGTGCCAACTGTCTACCTATTACGGTTCATGAGATAGGGCCCGCTGACAGACAAACACACAGACGCCCGGGCGGACGGACGTTTAGTAACAGGATCCCGTTGGCACTCTGTGTGTAGCCGTATGTTACGTTAAACATACTATTCATGAAAGAAAATATTACTGTTTTGTTGATTAATATAGATTAAAATACAGATAGTATTTACTTTGCTATGTAGATTCCAAACGATTCTTTGAATAAAGTAAATGTCGGTCGCAACATTCAGAATGTCACTCGCAACACAGGGACTAACACTCGCAACACTGGGACGGACACTCATGACATTCAGAATGTCACTCGCGACTTTCAGAATGTCACTTGCAACATTCAGAATGTCACTCCCAACACTGGGACTGACACTCACGACGTTCAGAATGTCACTTGCAACATTCAGAATGTCACTCGCAACACTGGGACTGACACTCGCGACATTCAGAATGTCACTCGCAATATTCAGAATGTCACTCGCAACACTCGAACTGACACTCGCTACATTCAGAATGTCACTCGCGACAATCATAATGTCACTCGCGACATTCAGAATAGCACTCGCGACAATCAGAATGCCACTCACGACATTCAGAATGTCACTCGCAACATTCAGAATGTCACTCGCAACACAGGGACTAACACTCGCAACAATTATAATGACACTCGCGACATTCAGAATGTCACTCGCGACATTCAGAATGTCACTCGCAACACTCGGGCTGACACTCGTGTCACTAGCGACATTCAGAATGTCACTCGCAACACTCGGACTGACACTCGCAATCTCGCGAGAACGAGATCTCGCGAAGAACGAGATTGCATTCCCTAGGTCTATCCACAAAATTTAGAGAACCTTTACCCGAATTTAGATATAGCTCTTCGACTGGCAGTATGCACACCAGCAACCAATTGTTCTGGTGAGAGAAGCTTTTCTTGCTTAAAGCGGGCAAAAAAATATCAAAGCCAGGAAAACTTAAATTCTGTAGCCCTTTTATCCATAGAGTCGGAATTAATTAATAGGATTTCGTACGACGACATCATCTATGATTTTGCTGATTCCAAATCACGGAAAAAGAATATACTTAAAGTACATTACGGGTTTTGAATATATATTCAAATGGAGATATTGATAGTGACGTACTTAATGATTGTTGATTTCAATTTATTATTGTTTTTATAATTTGCAATAAAAATCATTTACTAATGTTACATTTGTAGCTGTAACGTTAATAAATAATCACAGGGCAACGAAAAATTCATCCGCATCGCTGTCAACGGGAAAAGTGCCCAAAAGGCTGGCAGCATTGCCACGTTGAATGACAATGCTGACTCTTTGGTCAAAAATAAAGCCAGCCTTCTGGTCACGCGAAGAGTCGACCAAACACTTCGCAATTTCTCGAAAAACTAAATGGGCACACGGACCCCATGGCCCTAGTGTTTCAACCCCAAACGGTTCAAACAGATAACTTCTAATCAGGTTGTTGTATTTTCGTCGTTTGAATGCTATACGACCTGCGCTCTTACTGTTGGATAGACCATGGTATCCGAGGCAATTGACTACTTCACCGCATTGAAAGCGATGTGGAGCTCCGCAAGGAGTGCTCAGACACAGACATGTAGCGAGCTGGAAGGTAGTACTACCCAGCATGGTGATAATGTTGGGTGAACGTAGAGCCTGAAGCCAAAGGCCCGACTCCCTCGCACCCACAGCCAGCAGGCGGGGACGCTCAGCAGTATTGGTATTACTTCGTATTACTTCGTACTACTACAGAGTCTCTGTCTCTGGGAAGATATGTTCACGGGCCTGTCTGTATCCGGGCAAGCCATTTTCCAGGCGTTCTCCGCATCCTTTATTAACGTTTATCGAATGCGTATTATTTTTATTTAGCACTTTTAAGACTAAAGCCCGACATTGGTAACTGTACACCTGGAGCTGTCTAAGTTGTGTCGGTTGGCAGTACTTGAATTTACCCGCTCGCGTACCTTCTCCGCACCCCGCCGCGCGCCGCCGCCAACCAAGTACTGCCAACTTTTGGATATTTTGATGTTGACAGGTGCATGGTTATCAATATCGGGTCTTACCTACTTATCTTCCTTAGCCCACCACACTTTATACGAAGTGCAGTAAAAACAAACTAGATTATTCCCGAAAAAAAAACGGAATTAACTTTATTGTGAACAGTGTATCTAATTTTAGAAGTCAGTTGAGCAAATGTGTAAATCCAGCACTGGTGTAGTGAAACACTGAAAGTGAAAGATTCATCTTTACCTGAATGACTTACTACGTGCGTATGGTGCTCATATCGTTGAGTTTTGTGAAAGATTTTGGTCAGGTCAAGATTCTTGGGACCATCAAGATTATCAAGATATCAATCAGATTCTTTTGTTTTTTTTTACTGTGCCTTGTTGTAAAACAGTCTACTAAGTAATAATAATAATAATAAATAATGCTGGACAAACCACACAGTATCATGCATCTCTGCTTGGGGCTACCCAAGCTAAGCAGAGCTTGTGTTATGGGTACTAGATGACTGATATACTTAATACAGTACATTACATAGATAGATATTTTTTTTAACTATACTTAGGAAAATACCCAGAACACCCAGAACAAATATTTGTAGATCGTACAAACATTTGTCCCAGGGCGGGAATCGCAACCTATTGCGTCGCAGGCGGACCTTCGCCCGCCGCGCCACATAGGTCGTCCAATGCGAAGTCGGTAAGTCGAAAAATGCTATAGGTAACACGCTTCAGCTCTTAATTTCAAGCATAGCTTGTCAGTGTTTGTGATTATTCATAGCTGTAAAAAATATCGGTATAGGCAATATAGGCATTGCTTATTTGTTAATTGGTTTTTAACAATAATTATATTCTGGGCACATTATATTATTGATTTTTAAGGACTAGGTTATGTACGTAGGTACTAAAATCACAACTGTTAATGTAGATTTTCAGTTGTTATTTTAGTAACTAGGTAGTTGTCATGCTGGGCTATAAACTTTTAATTATTCAAATCTAAGCACGTTTAACTATTTAAGGCCACGCTCAATAAAACCCGATAATTTAATGTTAAACACATATTATGTAGGAAATAGGATAATATTAATTTCATTAAGAAAGACATCTTTTAAATTGAATCATGTTTACAAGCAAGATTTGTTTAGCAAGTAAGTTTTGAATAATTAATTAATTGACGTAGGTATCTAGTTTAAGTAGGTACCTATTATGAGGTTTGCATGCCAACGGGAACCTTACAGTGTTGGGACAGGCTGCCAGAATATTAGTTCGGACTGGATTCCAACGCTCAAACGGATTTTAGAATCTTTTGAAATAAAGAACGTAACTTGTGGTAACCTGTCTTTTGTTAAGAACGAAGAAGATTTGTTTTGTAGGTACCTACGTGAATATGTTCAGTAGTGATCTACGCTAACTAAAATATAGGTTTAAAAATCTGAGGAGCCCCGTTTATAATAGATAGCTGATAGCTCTCGACCTGGCTTTACACACGGCCATATGCCAGGCCTAAGCCAGGGGACAGGGGTAGGTACAGTACAGTGGCGTAGCTATGTAATCAAGGGCCCTGCAGCAAAATTGAAGTTGGGAGCCCATGTAAATTAAATGCTTTACAGGTTCAAAAGTACTTCTGCTAAAAATAAAAATTTGCAGAAGTTCGCTTTGCACTTAGGATACCGCAAATATTTACGTAATTAGCTCCAAAATTGAGACCTTACGTTATCTGGTTACAACCTTACGTCATCTCAGTATATCACATCATCATCAGCCTAGTTCTAACTATGTTGGGGTCGGCTTCCAGTCTAACCGGATGAAGCTGAATACCAGTATTTTAATTGCCTATCTGACATCTACAATCCAGTTACTGGGCAACATGATACCCCTTGGTAAGACTGGTTGTCAGACGTTCCGGCTTCTGACTACTCTTAAAGGCTGGCTGTGAAAGATCTACAAAGGACAGCCGGGGCCAACGGCATAACGTGCTTTCCTTTTAATTAATATTCTCCTGTACCCGTAGAAGCAGCCAGTTTCTACAGTAGGTACCTACTCACGCTAACGACAAGAGCCTGAATATCGAAATAAACATTTAATACTCACTTTGCCTGCCTTTACCATGTCACCGCGCAGAGAGAAAGTACAGAGACCAGCACATCAAGCTACCCTAATATGTCAAATTTTTAAATTTATCACAAAAGAATAAGGTTCATTTTCGATTGGCAAAATTTTATACTTTACTTAGGTTGATGTGCTGGCGTCTGTACCTACCTAAATGCAAATGAATAGCAAATATTTGTTGTGAGTACGAGTGATCATTAGCAGACAGTAATGGGGAATTATTTGGATAGCGTTTCATTAATATAAATAAAAAATAAAATAAAAATAAATAATGCTGGACAATACACACAGCATCATCTAGCCCCAAGCTAAGCAGAACTTGTGTTATGGGTACTAGATGACTGATATACTTAATACAATACATTACATAGATAGATATTTTTAGTATACATAGGAAATACCCAGAACACCCGGAACAAATATTTGTAGATCGTACAAACATTTGTCCCAAGGCGGGAATCGAACCCGCAACCTCTTCCGTCGCATGCGGACCTTCGCCCGCCGCGCCATATATACATATTATTATTACTTATGTATGTCATTAACGTCATCTTCAACATGATGTGTTCTTATGTGTTTCTAGTTCCTTACTGCGTATACCCAACTAAGTTTGGTTATATTACTAAACTTAGTTATATGCTATCATATATGGTCCCACTTGGGTGCCATTAACAATATCTCTTCATAAACCTACGTACTTACGTATGTACATACAAATTTAAATAAAATTGAAGTGTCTATTTGTAATGTCAAACCAACAGCTTATCAGTAAATGAATACTGAAAGTATACAGTGTGAAATTTAAATGGTGGTTTCCCCCCGGCATGCGGCAGAACGAAAGTATTTTTAATTATAAAACAGTTTTACAATGACAATTTTACTTTGCATGGAAATAAAAATGCATCACACAAAAGAAAAAAAATATCAAATTAATTAGTATGTTTTTTTTCATGGTCGGTCTTATACTAAAAGTTGTTTATAATCATGAGTATTTCTGTTCTGCTACGAGAAAACAGCCATTTAAATTACACGCTGTATACAGCTGTGTTTCTTTGTTCCGGCTAATCCCTGAAGCATCTGGACGGATTTTGATGACTTTTACTGATAGCTGAGTTTATAAGGAGTATCTTTAAAACGGTTTTTTTTAAACTTAACAAACATTTTGTATTAAATCCGACGCGAACGAAGTCGTAGGTAAGTGCTATTATCTACGGATTTATACATTATAAGCTACAGTATCCGCCCAGACTTCCGTGTTAAATTATTTTTGAGTTCAGTCACCCCCTCGCCTTTTTCCCGAAAAGTTCCAAAATAATTGTTTGAAGAATAATTGTCGCGAAGCGAAAGCAGGCTTCGCTCATCCATTTATTGCTTTAGAACGTTATTAAATTGGGGCGATAAATATTCTTAAAAGAATACTGATCAAAATTGTATTACTTAAGGAATCCATTTCGTCTATCCTGTCGTAAATTTAGCAGGTTTGAATTTAAAAGGGTATTTGATATGATCATGATTTATTCTTACAATTAGTTACTTTTTTAATAACAAACCGTCTGTCAGTCAACGGCTGCCTGTGCAATCTATTCCTGTTCTAAATACGAATAAGTGTTTATCTCAAAACGAGCTATTAATTTATTAAATATCCGTAGAGGTTAGAAAATTAGAGGCATTTTTCTAATCATTTCGTATTTTTTATAAGTTATAATAACTCATACACTATAATTTGACTAAATAATGTAGATAATCTAAGATGGAGACGGATTGGGTGAAAGATGATATGGCTAGAAAGGAGGTTACTTTTGAGATCGCGACTAATAGAGATGTATGGAAGAAGAAGAAATGCTGCGACTACTAACTTAAATTGGGATAAGGGCAGATGGATGATGAATGTATACTGTTGTGTTGTTACTTGTGTGTTACCTTCAGTCTTCTGATTTGTTTATTATTTTGTACTTGTTATGCTAAAACGCTGTATGTTAATTCAAAGTTTTATTGTTACGTTACTTTAAGATACATATTTGCTTTTGTTTCTATCTCCGTCTCCGGGCACATAACATTGTACTAAACCTGTTTATGTTTTCTTTATAGATGAATTTGTAATTCTTCTAAGAAATAAATATCTTTACCGTAGATAGTCTAAGAACCTTAAGTTCTGGATTAGGGATTTTAAAAGGCGTATTATATAAAATGCCAACCGCCTCTAAGACAATGGCTGTATCATCTCTTCTAAAAATAAATGAGTGTTTATTTATTTATTTCTTTAAAACGATACAACAATACATGAAGAAATAAAATAAAATAAATAATCACAGGGCATCGAAAAATTCATAGTGTTTATGTAACAAAAAGCCATAAACTTGTAAAAACCCACGAAGGTTCAACAGTGCTTTCTACAATACTGGAAGAGTCATCTATCATTATGTATATTATACCTAAGCAAAAATAAAATTACATGAGAGAAGAGAAATAACTATAAATCACACACAGTTCCAACTTTTAGTAGTTACCGTCAGACCTTTTTATTACTAATAACATAAAATCACTCCTGTATTCCCAGAAGAGTTAGGCAGAGGTGTACCTACTACTATGTAGGTAATAGGGGGCGAACCTCGTGCCATTACCTGGGTACAAATCCAATTTATTATATAAAATTTATTCCTGAAACTAGATCTTGTCAGACACTTTTACACGTATGGTGAATATTTTAAAAGATGGCGCCGAAATTTCCCAGCAGGCAGATCTCTGAGTAGAAATGCTTAAACAAACTCAGAGGTCATGGCCTTCCAAACGAAATTTAAAAATCGGTCGCAAGCGCTACTGTTGAGCGCGAGGTCCTGAGTTCGATTACTGGGGCGTGTAAAGTGATATTGGGTTATTGCATCAGAAAATACTGAATACTTTAATTAAACCTAATTATTGTAATATGTAGGTACCTCATTTTCTTCGAATCATCAGCTTTCACGACAGGAAAAGCATTCAACAACAACAATCCTAGTCTTGCAAAATTCGACCAAGTTTTACCATATTTAATTTTTATTTACGACCCAAATTACGTCCGAACTTGACAAAGCCTTACTTATCTTCTGACAAGCCAAGCCCATTCCAGTGATTAGGTACCTACGATATTTGTCTTTAAAGAAAACGCGTGATTTATGGTAATTCATACTTATGTACAACTTTATGCGAAGGAATGAGGAAACATGGTCGTCGTTCCTTGAGGAAAGTGAGGAAAGTTTTGAGTATGAATGTGGAGGGTTACAAGAGTAAAGGGCGACCAAAGAAAGGATGAACGGATTGTGTGAAAGATGATATGGCTATAAAGGAGGTGACTTTTGAGATGACGGCAAATAAAGATGTTTTAAACAACAAGACATGCTGCGCCGACCCCAAATAAATCGGGATAAGAGCAGGAGGATGATGATGATACAGCTTTAATTCTTGGCGTCTAAGCTTTTACAGGAATGTTCAGAAAATTGACATGGGTTTAATCTTGCACTCGTGGCTAAGTTATAACAGCCATGGGTCGATTGGAGGTTAAGTTACACCTGTCGAGGTCGGTACGTGGTTTGGAGACCATCCATTACAGACCGGAACCCCTCTCCGTGTCTTGGAAAGCACGATAATCCGTTCACTCCGGGTCTCATTCGGATATTCAGTTGTCCGAAAGTCTGACAACCAGTCTGACTATGGAGTATAGTGGTACGCAGTTACTAAGTTTTGTGATTTAAGATAGGTTGTCGCTCCATGTAAACCCAATGAGATTTATTTCTGTAAATAGGTTATTAAAAACATTTTTACACGTCAAGTAAAACATTTTTATAAACTAGGTTGGTGTTTCGTTACCTGACTACTCCAAGCTCCGAAAGAAACTCCGAGATCAAAGTCTTTTTTAAAGTCCAGATATTATCTTGGTTAGACGGTGTGAGGACCATGCAGATTAAAGTCCGAGATGGTCTTTTGAAGAAAGAACCACACAGATATGTGTGCACCTGTTCAGTTAGCGCAAGCATTTGTCGGAAATTGTAGAGCTAAACTCAGAACTAAGGAGCTCAACGTGTCGACGATTCTAGCGTTGACAAAAGACTAAGCAGATGATGACTCAGCAAGAAACACCTTTATGTTACAGCCGTGCTGGTGACGCTCCATATTGTGAACGCCTACATCCTACTCACTGCGAACCTGGACGATGTGCAGTCCTTAGCCAAGCAGATAGCGGGCTCCCCTGTGGCCAACGAGCTCCAAGAATTCATCCGTCGCGCTTCCTCTACCTTCAACGACTATCATCAGCAGCGGGCGAAGCAGGATATCTCGGGAAACCATGCGCAAATGCGATCTGACCCCAAATTGGATGAAGTTCGTCCTGTTGCCAAAAGGGGTGAAGTATCTCGTCCCCAAAAATTTGGTATGTAAAACTGGCACGTTGGTTAGCGAGCAGCTACTGAGCGTGGGTTCGATTCCCTGGCTATGCAAAATGTTCGTCTGTTAGGAATTTTTCAGAATCACCCCGGAGATCGGAAGTTGATGGGGGACGTGTGCGTTTGCGCACATATTTGTGCACTACAATAATTAAATCCTGGACTAGGCTAATCTTCGTTGAAATTGGCCGCCCATTCCCGACATTACGTCGGCAGAATATTATTATGGTTTGTATTCTAGAAGGCTGGCCAGTCATTAATTTTGATTTCACCATCATCAACGTACTACAGAATTCCATAATTGGACATATACCTCTTCAATTGCACACCACTCAGTTCCATCTTCTTCCACTTTCGTCCATGTAATACCAACAATCCTGCCCTGATCGTTAGAGCACTCTACATATAAATATATTCAGTGAAAAAAGTATCGGGAATGGATGATTTGTTTATGGTTCCAAATTCAATTTCCTGTTTTTTTTGCTGTTGTTAGATTGGCACAACTGTTTTCCATTTTGGTGCGGTGTTTGAGTTACATCTGTTATTTTGATTAAATACAGTGCTGTTTTTAGTTATATCTTGTGCGTCTTGTAGTGATGACGATCTGCGATAGACTGCAGGCAGATGCTGGATAGGAGAGGGCTATGTCCAGCAGTGGACTAAAATAAGTTGACGACACGGTTGGCGCGGTGGTAGAGCCATCGGCTGCTGCGCCGCGTGTTGTGGGTTCGATCCCCACACGGAACAAATATTTGTATGACCTACAGGTAGTTGTTCCGAGTCTGGCTGTTTGTGTATGTGAGTTTAAATGTTTGTAAACGCACCCACGATACAGGAGAAATTCCTAGTGTGGGGCAACGTTTTAAAAAAAATAAAAAATAAATAAATAAAAAAATATAGCCTGATGATGATGATGATGATGATAGTGCGTCTTGCGGATTTCATAATGAACAAAAATATGGAACAAAGAGATTGTCTTAAATTTTGTATCTCCAATGGAATTTTGAGTCCCTGAAAATGTTAGAGAAGGCTTACGGTGAATCGACTTTGTTAAAAACACGTGCTTATAAATGGTGCAAAGCCTTCAAAAGCAGTCAAGATGTTATGGAAGATTCACAAAACAAACGGAAAATCCTCATTCAAGTTTGAGAGAGATAGAGGAAGAAGTTTCTGTGTCTCACAAGTCGATCCGTACCATTTTAAATAATCAATTGGGTATGAAACATGTTGCTGCTCGGCTAGTCCCAAAAGACCTGAATTTTCTCCGAAACTCAATCGCATAAGAGGCACTGAGGACACGCTAGAACGATTCAATTCTGACCCAACATTCAAAGTGAAGGAAATAGCGCCTGAAAATCCTAGCTAAACTAGAAGCTAAAACGTTATAAGTTATAGACGAAAAACGGCAGATTTGTGGAAAGAAAATTCTTGGATTTTGCACTACGATAATGCGCCTTCGCACAAGGACATCATTGTGAACGAATGTTTGACCAAACACTCAACAAATACCATCGAGCAACCACTTAAATATGGCTCCAGCCCACTTCTCTTTTTTGCTAAACTCAAATTACCACTTCGTGGCACCCGTTTTCATTCGGTAGAAGATAAAAAGGCGAATTCGCGGCGAGAACTGAACTTAATTCCAGAAAAAGTGTTAGAATGATTGGATTATTCGTTTGCGTAAGTGTATCGTTTCTGAAAGAGCATACTTTGAAGGTGATAAAATTAATTTGGATGAATAACTAACATTTTGTGTATTGTTGATCTTTTCCCGGTACTTTCTTGACAGAGTATTATATCCGATTTTTACCAATAAGGTCAGTGGATTTCCTTCTGGACTCTTACGCGTTGATTCCACTCACGTCTGTCTGATTCCTTCTGTCGCTTGCTTTAAATCATCCTCTCAACATGACCAAACTATCTAAGCAACTTTTTGGGTATTTGACTGCTTCTGTGGTCTATTGGTCGCAGGCGCTACTGCTGAGCATGAGGTCCTCGGTTCGCTTCCCAGGTGGGACAAAGTGTTATTAGAGTTTTCCACCATGTTATGAAGATATTTTCATGTTATGTAGATATTTTAAATACAGATAATATATAATTGACGTTTTGGAAAATAGGCTTTTCAAGTTTTACATTAACGTTTAAAGCATAACTGTCTGAAAACGAGACACAATAGAAAATTTATCGACTGTCAGTTACTTGGCGTTTAAGGTGTTGGAATAATTATCATTCTACTTTAGATGCGGAATCTGCACGTAAAGATAACATAGAAGTGTGGACACCTGACCAAAAAGGTAACTTTGCATTAAAGCTAGCCATAGAGTTCTAAAATTAAGCTCTTCTGTAATTGATAAGCATCTTTAAGAATTTTAAGACTATATAGAGCACGGGACATCAAGCTACCCCAAACTGACAAATTTCTTTGATAGTTTTTCAAATTTATTGCTTAAGAACAAGGTTTATGTTCAATCGGGATATTTCGACAGGATAGCTTGATGTGCTGTCTTCTGTAAAAAAACCCTCAAAAGTTTTGTCAACGTTTCAGGCACAGACTTATAAGTTTATTCCTGAAGTAACATTCCTAGCATCATACATGTTTCGAAGTCCTTCAAGACACAGGATTCTCCTTGCTTGAAGGACAGGGGTCACTGTGCAAGGTCCTCACAGTTAGGCAGTTCTTCGTACTACAGACTGTACTCAGAAAACACAAACAGATTCACTACGACACAACTAAATGCCTCGCTGACAGAGTTCGTAAATATTTACCCTGTGGAACAGCAGTAGCGAGAAGACATTTCAGGTTTATCAGCCCCAGGCTGTAGAATAATAAGACCTTATATAAATAAGACCTTATATATTTATCATTTACCACGTAGTCTCTTGAGAAGGACGTTGACTGATTGGTTGAAATCATTGTCATATGACGCAACTGAAAAAAATGTGGTAACTTAACTAGCAAAAACACTTACGCGCACCCAAACTCTCACTTACACACACATACACCCCACACTACACACAAGCAGACACAGACACACACACATCCCCTCATGCACACCCACACACACACTCCCACACATCCCCTTTTTTTTACTAAAGTTAACACCAATGTTGTTTATATGTACTGTATTTATAGATTAAGTCTGGAACAATTGTTTTCTGGTTACGATGGGCGTTGATAGCTGCGACAAAGTTATAAACTTGTGTAGCTATCATCGTTTTCCTTCGTAACTTTGACAACTGTCTAAGTACCAAATAAAAACTTTTTTTTACTTTATACTAGAATAACAAATTGATATATTATGACATTTTAAGAGATAGGTAGTGATTCTTGATTATATTATTGAAGAAAGAAATTGTTTGAGCTCTTTCTACTATTACACTGGCAAAGAATTCCATGGCCGTACTGCTTCCACGGAGAGTGATATATCATAAAAACTACTGCAATGCATAAGCATTTCTAGCTTAGTTTTCTGATGACCTTAGATTTCTAGAATGAAGGAACTAATATATAATTTTATGAATTTTAGATACACCTTCATAAAACCTATTTTTAAGCCAATCTCTTTTGCAAGAGTAAACTGACGAGATCGCACTTATTAAAACCAGTATAAAAACGAAGTTATCATTACTGTATCACATAAACCGCTCTTTCTTCAGCATTAGCTGCAGAGCTTGAAGAGACAACGGATTCTTCAGGTGAAGCCCAAGAAGATACCAACAATCTAACTCCGAACCGGGTGAAGAGAAGGAACCTGGCAGGGCAGAACAGGGATGCCAGCTTCTACCTGAAGTCTATCAATGATATATTGGAGACTGTTTAACAAGAAATAAAAGATCTTCAAATTGGTTATTTGGTGTTTTTCTTAAGCTTATATAATCTATACTTATAAAATCGATTGGCCATGACTATCAACGCATTACTTGTATATATATATTAATTATAATTATACATACATATTGATTTCGACATGTAATCCATAACTGCTAAGTCTAGGAAACTGAAATTTTGAATGTCGGTTTATTTTATAATGTTAGCCTCTCCTAAGAAAGAACTGTTGGTAATTTCAACTTGAAGGGGGATGGGGGGGGGGGGGCACACCAAATCATGTCTTTATGGAGCCCACTTAAATATTTATTTTATTCTGTTTTTCAGTATATTTTGTTGTAGCATCAACAGAAATACATCATCTGTGAAAATGTCAGCTGTCTAACTATCACTGTTCATGAGATACAGCCTGGTGACAGACGGACAGACGGACGGACAGCGGAGTCTTAGTAATAGGGTCCCGTTTTACCCTTTGGATACGGAACCCTAAAAAGATATAAACCTCTCTGTATTTAAGAACCCGTAAAACTGATATCAAGGCACTTGATTGGTTACCGCTATTTAAACCAAACACGAGCTTGATATAACTGTCCGGTTACATTTTAGTGCAAATGTTTACTGTTAGAGGGTTATGTAACTCCTCCGTAAAAGATGATGGCTCATTGGATATTACAGTTATTACGGTCGAGGCTCTTTAAGGCTTTCAAACAACATTGCCTATTTCTGCCCAGATATAGCTATTGGGGCAAGCTGCCCGTATTTATTTGTGTATCCGTTAAGTAGCCAGATATATGTATCCGTAGCTATGTGTCTACCAATATAATAATTATTATTTGCTACATTGCTTAGTTGTAATTTTGACCTAAAGTAAGTGGTTTGTAAGTGTAGTGGTAAGTAAGTGGTTTTTATTCTAGGTACATTGTCTTCACGTACCAGTATATTTTTTTCTTTTAAAATAAACGTGGGTACGTTCACAAACATTTACAGTCACATAAACAAACAGCCAGACCCGAAACAACTACCTACCTAGATAATACAAATATTTGTTCCGTGCGGGAATCGAACCCACGACACGCGGCGCAGAAGCCGATCGCTCAGCCACTGCGTCAACCGTGCCGTCAATTTATAAAATATTGTAAAAATGATATTTGATGTGGAGTTTCTTGCCCATTTTTCTACACACGTAACTACCTTTTGGAAGGGGCAGCTGGAATAATATTAGTACCTATTTTATTTTAATTTTCAAGTGCAGAAAACCTCAAATGGCGATAATAAAACCTAACTGGAAATTATGTGTTTGAGCAGTTTGGGGTTGAAACACTAGGGCCATGGGGTCCGTGTGCCCATTTAGTTTTTCGAGAAATTGCGAAGCGTTTGGTCGAATCTTCACGTGACCAGAGGAGTGGCCTTTTTTTTTGGCTAAAGAATCAGCATTGCCATTCAACGTGGCAATGCTGCCAGCCTTCTGGGCACTTTTCCCGTTGACAACGATGCGGATGAAGTTTTCAATGCCCTGTGATTATTTATTTTATTTCTTCATATATTAATAATTGTATCATTATTTTCAAGTTGACAAACAAAAGTCCCTTTTTATAATAAATAATTGTAATAAATGATTTAACTTTGACTTTGATAAGTATCACAAGCACACATAACATCTGCTCCGGAAGTCATCGTAGTTAAGACAGAGATGTGCAAAGATGGACCCGGAGGCAGAGCTGGAAAAATAATGACAGTAAAAATGATAAAACATAACTTGAAAAAAAATGTAGATGTGAAAAATCGAAATATAAAAACAATCAAACTTACAGGAGAAATCCTAGTGTGGGGCAACGCTTTAAAAAAAGAAAAGAAATTGGTTATTTAAAATAAATAAATAAAGAAAACCAATAAATTACTATGGAGTAAAATTACAAGTTCGGTCGCACGCCCGGCCGCTCGGTGGAGAGGGGGATATAGTAAGCAGCTCACATCAAAAACTTCCGACTTTTATTTGCCTTCCCATCACACTCGCTTAATTCACGATGTACAGAGACATCCACTACATCATCGCTAAAATCTTCAGGAGGTGGAGGAACAACTTCTAGCGGCATTCCCGCATTTGCAGAGGTGAAAATCCGTTATAACCCTATTTTCTACAACAAAAACTAACGCCAGCCTGTTACTGTCCAACAGCTGGATAAAGGCCTCTTCACATAAAGAGAAGGTACGACTGCACGAGCATCAATCATACGCTCGCTCAAGGCGGGTTGGCGATTTCAGACTTATATTAATTATGTCCAGATCCCTCACGGTGTTTTCCTTCACCAACGTCTTAGATGAACATACAAGTACAGTACACATTTTAACTGAACAAGTCACATTGGCACTTGCTGGTATTGGTACCTACAGCCTCGTAAATGACAGGCGAAGCCCTAACCACTGGGCCATCATGATATTTCCCTCTACTATATTGAAATTTCCGTATTGATAAGTATCTGTGAGTATTTGATAAGCAAACTTAGGAATGACTTGGGAAGCTGTTTGCACAATAATTGGATAGACTATATCTATGCCACTTGTGATTGCCTTGACAGTGATTGCGTCTTTTGTCAAGATTTCAATATCAAGACAATGACGCCTCGCCGTGGAGCTTGTTATCGATCGAATAGTAATGCCAACACGTCGAGAGTAAAGGAGGGAGTACTAACGCTTATGAATGCGCTATGCGGTACCTTTGTCTGTACGTGTACAATACATACAATTCTATATGTCGTAGGCCGATCGTAGAATTAAACCGTTCAAGATATGCCTTTGGCAGATCACGATTTGCCGCCATTTCGTAATTTGTCCGTCTAAAACCCGCTTTATCGTTCAAACCTTAACGTTTATACCGAGTTTGCCAGGACTAAGGCTGCGAAGCAGAAATATTAATCAATAATCCTTATCCACTTACTTACTTACACTTTTCTACTTACTTACTATACATAGAAAATACCCAGAACACCCGGAAAAAATCTTTGTAGATTGTACAAACATTTGTCCCAAGACGGGAATCGAACCCGCAACCTCCTGCGTCGCAGGCGGACCTTCGCCCGCCGCGCCACATCGGTCGTCAAATAATCTAATGGTTAACATTTCTCCGTTTCTTCGCTACGCAGCCTCCCTCCGATTCAATGGACATAGCTGATGTTATAAGGGATTAGATAAAATAGGCGATATCCACTGTGAGAGAAAATCCAGATGTGAAACCCTAATTATACTTTGAGCGGCCCGTGATTCGAACCTAGAACCTCATGCTCAGCAGTAACGTTTGCGACGACTATACTAACAACGTCATCAAAATTAAAATAATATCATCACCTTGCCTTTTTCCAACTATGTTGGAGTTAGCTTCCAATCTATCTGATCCAGCTGAATAGTGAATACCAATATTTTAGAGGGAGCGTCTGCCTATCTGACCAGACTTTCGAGCTTCTGCCTCCCCGTAACGACTGTCAAAGATCTACAAATGACAGCCGGGACCGACGGCTAAGCGTACTTACTAACAAAAAAAGTAATAAAAAAAGAGAACATAAATTGTAGCCAATCTGTCTAACGTCGGTCTTGACTCAAGATATAATCCTTTAATCGTTTCAACGACGGCCACTGAATATGTAAGTATGCCCTAATTCTTCGTCAACACAAACAACCTTGTAAAGATGCAAATGAACTGCCTGTTTATGTTGCAAGGCACACGTGTGAGGGACACCCTGTGTACGAGAAGGCTTTGTCATCCACACAACGAAGCGAATTGAGTTATCGGAAAATTATGGCAGACACCTGTTGGTACCGAACCATGATAAATAAGGAGAAGTGTCAGATCCCTACGCGACTAACCGCTTGTACAGATTTTCTGAAAGAGATTGTGACCTCTGAGATTGTTTTGGTGTTACTTTTCAGAGTAGTCAGATAAGGAAACACCGTCCAAGCTAAAAAAAATTGGGAATGTGACGTATAATTGATCAATGATCAAGGCCCTTTTTCATCTCGACTTGTACTTCAACTCTTCATTAATGGCTTTTGTGGAAGATACACCACAATTTTGCCAATATCACGTCGGTACTATGACCTACGTTATATTGATATGCCACTCGAATTCTGGAGATACTATCAGATAATATTTGTATAAGAAAATACAGACTATCAGACTAAAACTTAAAAAAAAACTCAATCAATGGCAGAGTTCTATTTTAATCTCAACAACAAACAAAAATTACGATACTGACAATGACAGTTACTGACAAAAGTAGTGGCAGAGTCCGTCAATTTTCTGTTTAAGCTGCGCGTCCAGTCTGCACCGGCCATATCGCACGCACCGCACATACGACACGCAACGGATTTTAGTTCGCTTTGTATGAATATGTATGGACCGCACGCCCGGAGCGCCGACCGAACAAGAATTACGTTGCGTACCGGTGACGTCATGCGGATTAGTTCTCCTTGTGTATCGTCCGCCGTTTAGTTCAATGTTCTTCTTTATCTGCCAATAAGCAACTCATCATCCCCCTGCCCTTATCCCAATTTGTTTGGGGTCGGCGCAGCATGTTTTCTTCTTCCATACATCTCTACTTGCCGTCATCTCAATAGTCATATCATCTTTCACGCTATCCATACATTTATTCTTTGGTCTCCCTCTACTCTTGTAACCCTCCACATTCATACTTAAAACTTTTCTGACATCGTGGTCATTATTCCTTCGTGGTCCTCATTCCTCATTCATCTGCCAACAAGCAACTGACAATCCCAATATCTTTATCAATATCCATGATAGGACACGTCAACTTACGAAAAGACCGAAAACTAAATAACGTCAGGCGCACAAATGTCCGCTCAACACCGATCTCGATCCGGTATTGAATGCTGTCTGCTACTGAACTAAGTAGGTATGCTAGACCACGGCTGTTACTTCACAATCATAAGCTTTGTCTCAGCTTCACGTTCAAATATGCTTAGTCATACTAAGCATAATTCTACTCAGTTTGTAGAAGTAAATTTATCTAGTTTTATACTAATGCTTAGAGTGAGACGAGAGTCTGCAGGAATATTTATATTCTGTGATGTTATGAAGGTGAATGATATAACATACCATCACGCCGGTAATAACTGAAGAGTTATGCAGAACTCTTCCTATAGTACACCGTACGCAATAGGGGTGAGGCAAGACCCTTACCATGAACCGAGCACAAATGTAGTCCCCGGATTACTACTGAGAAAATCCTGAAGGAAAATCCCAATAACACTTAGTTTGAGTTAGGAATAGAACCCAGGAGCTCATGATCAAATTAAATTCGCGGCGGCGAATTTAATTGTTGACGCGAAAATAATTTCCTTCCATAAACCGGGTGTAAAAGCTAAAAGTATCGAAATGTATCAGTCATTTTTGATTTTCTAACCATTATCGTTTTGTTTCAGTTTTATTTATTTCGGATCCCAAACAAAAGATATACACAAATCATAATAAGTAGTAAGTGGAACCGACATCGACTCTCAAACTTATACCATACGTTCAATACATGATTCAGGATCCCAGCGTTGAAATTCTTCTCTTTCATATTTTTTACGTTTTGTTCTGATGTGATTTTTACTTAAAACAGTAAAAAGTCATGAGAAAATCTTCATTTATATCCAACCCAGTGAGACTTTTGATTATAAAGTTAATAATTTACGTGTCCTATTAAAAATGTTAATGGGTAGGTAAGGTAGGAATCATGTTTTTTTACAGGTTTGCCTCGCGGGTTCGTGCTAAGCCCACAGATCACACGACAGTATGTCATAAAACGTTCAAAATCTCGTTATTTCTTCACGATATTTCAGCTGAAGCAAATATCAAAGGTCGTCTGAGTCCCAAGTAAAAGTTTTCAAGTTGTCTTTTTAAAGTTCAAGTAACAAAAGTATCAAAGATAAATTGTAGCTTACAAAGAGCTTCACTTAGCTTTATGCTACAAAATTCACAATAAATTGGTGTTTCGAAATAGTTGTGGTTACGGCAATTTTCCAGGACATTGTGGTGTCCTAATTATACAAAGGTAATAATTTTGGGAATGTTAGGATTACACTGAAGTGGTTGTTACGTTATTTATTTATATTAAAATGCTTTCTAGAGGTTGATCAGTGTTCGAAGTTAGACCGTTATAGCTTCCTGCACTTTCTGTGTTAACTATGCCAAACCGAAGTTTACGTTTCATGGGTTTATATTTATTTCATTAAAATGATACAATTATTAATATATGAAGAAATAAAATAAAATAAATAATCATAGGGCATCAAAAAATTCATCCGCATCGTTGTCAACGGGAAAAGTGCCCAGAAGGCTGGCAGCATTGCCACGTTGAATGGCAATGCTGATTCTTTGGCCAAAAAAAAGAGCCAGCCCTCTGGTCACGTGAAGAGTCGACCAAACGTTTTGCGATTTCTCGAAAAATGATCGATTTCATGGGTTAATGTAATAATTATAAATACTTAGTGTACGTCAGCTTCACTTCAAATGTGGCTGAATACCAGTATTTTACATGGAATGACTGCCTATCGACCTCCACCACCTAGTCACTGGGCAACACGATACCCCTTGGTAAGAATGGTTTTCAGACTTTCGAGCTCCTGACTGCCTGTAACAACTGTCAAAGACCTACAAATGACAGCCGGGACCAACGGCTTAGCGGGTTTTTCGAGGCACGGAGGAGGTTTGATATGTAATGAACGGTCGCCCATCTACAGACCGACCTCAGAAAGCGTATCTTAAGCTTCACTTATTGTACCTATACCAAATAATAAAACACAGAACGGACATTTATAAATCAAGAACACAATAGGTGGTCTTATCGCACAAAGTGATCTGTTTCAGTCAACCTTTGGACGGGCTGAAACAGAGTTTACATAACTTACAGGTTTGTTTTATTAGTTTCCAGTTGTACAAAATTGTTTATACCAACCGCTTTTCATTCGTATGTAAGTAATTCGAAATTATTTCCAGCCAGTTGCCAATTAAAAACGATGGCTTTTAATCAAACTAATTTATATTAAGCAAAGGAACACAATTCAGGGAGTTAATTGGGTAATTAAGATGATTGATTTAATACGAGAAATACCATTCGTACATAAAGTCACGTCTTTTGTCCATGGGGGTAGGCAGAAACTACATAACACCACCTGCTTTTGCTTCGTTAAGGTTCATAGAACTGGTCACAGACGCACGCTTGTCTCAAAATATCACGAGAAATGAATCATTAAATGATGGAATAAACGTTATTTTAATACCTAATGACAAAAAGTTTTGTGATTGAACATGATAATGACGCAGATGTCCCAAAAACACACACGTGCTAAAAACAAGTCTAATGTCCTAACTGGCGTGACCAGACTTTTGGAATCAGTTGAGACAAAATTACTTGCATACAGTCATTGACCAAGTGTCAGTCAGTGATCAATGCTTGTACCTTCTCTGTGCAAGAAGAGATATTTCAGTGGGACGGACTATTGCAGATTAGCACTAACCAATTTCAATTTTTTATGTGAAAAAAAAGTGTTACAAATTGTTTGAAGTCCCTGGCTCATGTGCTTAGCTGAACGATTTACCTGTGTTGCAAGACCCAGTTCCCTCTCCTGGGAGAAAATACTCTTACTATTTATAATAAATAAATAAACAAATAAATAGATAATGCTGGACAATCCACACAGCATCATCTAGCCCCATGCTAAGCAGAGCTTGTGTTATGGGTACTAGATGACTGATATACTTAATATATATACTTAATACATAACATAGATAGATATTTTTTTTATTATACATAGCAAATACCCAGAACACCCGGAATAAATCTTTGTAGATCGTACAAACATTTGTTCAATATTAGATAAAAAACAGTGGTTCTAAAAATCCTGAATTGTGTCTGTGAGAATTAATAGAAGTAATCAAAACAATAAATAATTAATTATGTGCCGTACGTTTGCGCCAAATGGGTCCAGTTCAGCAACAATGTCAGACAATTAGTGTCCGACACTGGTTTTCTACTGGAGCTGAGGTTGTGAGATGTCACGGGTGCCTGGGCATTACTTTTAATATTCTGAATTTAATTTAGGAATGCCGTTAAATCACTAAACTATTGCAGGCTTCGTGGAATTAAAAAAGTAAGAACAAACAATTCCATTCATCTGCAAATTACATTCACCCCACAAACTTTTAAGAAATAAAATACCCACTGAGAGTAGTAATCACTCAAAACTATTCTAATAAAATTTCTCACTGAGATATCAAACTGTAAAGTAATAAAAGTAATTTCTTAAGTTGTGGACTCGTTACACTTTACAAATGGCCGCCCTACGTCGTGGACCTCCTTGGAGGTGAACACCGTTTATCCAGCCATCTGTTCCAGCCACAAAAGTCAGCCATCAATCAAACTTAGAAATGAACGAGAATAGGAAAATGTCGTAGATAGACTTTTTTGGCAAACCAAGGCCTTTTGTAGAATAAGATATTACTTGTACCTAGATCGGTTTTTTGTTTGGTGCCAACGGGCCCTACTACTTAGCTCCCGCGGTCCGTCTGTCTGTCAGCAGGGAACTGTAATAGGTAGAGTGTGTATTTCTATTGTCGCTAAGACAAATAAAAATAATTTCAAATTAAAAATTAAATGGGACAAGTAACCATTTTTTTTTGTTTTTTGTACGGAACCCTTCGCGAGCGAGTTCGACTCACACTTGCCCCTTTAAATAGATTCATTTCTTTATAGATTGCTGGCTTTTAAAGGCATACACCAGACTACGGCGTCGCTGGCGTGCATCATCAGCTTGTCACTTGAGCTATTGAAGGAAAGTAATATTCAATAAACGTACCTACAACTAAAACTTTTAAATCGAATAAAACATGTGAGGTTTATAAAATATATTAATCATTATCAGAATATAAATGACGGCATGGTTTTCGCAGTGGATTGAGCCATCGGCTGCTGTGCCGCGTGTCGTGGGTTCGGTTCCCGCACGGAACAAGTATTTGCATGGCCTACAGGTACTTGTTCCGGGGCTGGCTGTCTGTGTATGTGAGTTTAAATGTTTGCAAACGCACCCACGATACAGGAGAAGTTCCTAGTGTGGGGCAACGTTTTTTTTTAAAAGAATACACCTACAGCACTAATTTAACTGTAGTCAACCTTCTGCCGACAAAAGTAACTGTGTTCGGTTTTGGCGCAACACGTCACATTAGCATGTCGGTGACGCGAACCCATACATTTCGCCCAAACCAGAAATCACTCAACGCGGCTTAAGAAGTTTTCACTTCAAGAAACAACAAAGAATGACAACAATAGTTTAACATGTACTGTGTGTGTTGAATATACGAGTAGGTCTATCCTTTCATACCACAACTGTACATACTCGTACCTGTAGTAATACCTACAGGTATATTATCTTTGACCCAGTGGCTCTGTCCTTCGCTTCGCCGTGTTAATCGAATGTCGGCTACCTTCAATGCCCGGGTCTACATTCATGCTCGGAACAGCGTCCGTCTTACATCTGACATGTGTCTGACACACATTTGGGTTATCATATTATAGTACGTGGGTTTTGTGAAGGTTTAAAGCAGAGTAAATAGGTGTCTGCTCGGAAAAATGTGACGGTATATTTTTTTGTATGAAAAGAATGAACTGAGTTTCCTTTTAATATGTAGACTGGGATTTTGTATTTATCATAGTTTGCAAATGTACCAATATAATAAAAGTGATTTGGTTTTTTGTTTGTACGTGCAAATTTTTGGAACTAGCTGTCGGATTAAAAAAATATGTTGGCATTCCATAGGGATTTTCAAATCTTGAGGAAGGTTGTAGACAATAGTCTACGCGACACTTAGGAGTGAGTAAACCCGCACGGCACAGCGAGAATATCAATATAAATGGCGAAATGACAGTCATTCATACAATAGGTTTTGAATATCGAAATACACAGTCACACAATAAT
The DNA here is from genome assembly GCA_905147745.2 of Phlogophora meticulosa. Lineage (NCBI taxonomy): Eukaryota > Metazoa > Arthropoda > Insecta > Lepidoptera > Noctuidae > Phlogophora > Phlogophora meticulosa. The sequence continues at coordinate 575,649 of LR990524.1, read as the reverse complement.
TGAAACACTGGTTAAAAATAGTTAAGCAAGAATCATTTAGATAGTTAGATGCTGTATTTTTGACCTGTTCACTATTACCTATTGTGTAAGAAAATTTGGATGTTTTGCAAGGCAGCTTGTCTTGTAAACATAACATTGTGTATCACAACAGTCTATGTATGTGTTACGAAAAAAAAGGATTTAAATTTGAATTTCGAAGAAGATCGTAATCATTTGAACGTTTTGATAAAACGTCAAAATGACAGCTTTTTACTCAATTCAGTTAGTGTGTTCGCTTATTATAAAGCATATAAACGATAGTTTTACCAAAAACCTATTTTTTTATTTCAGTGTGTTTGCTAATCTTCGAAACGGCGATTTACGATTTCTAAAATACTTTTACTGGCTAGCTGGTAACTGACGAACATAATTTTATTTTCTAAAATAAAAGATTTAGAGTTCCACGCAAAAAAAGCCATTTAATTGTACGTGGCCGAAGCCGCGGGTAATAGCCAGTAAGTAAATATAATATCTCTTTGAAACTGGCCAGGCGTCTCGCTGAGGTACCAGTCTGACACATTTCAGCGGCAAAATTACGAAAAGCTGTCGATGAACTATCCCGAACTTAATCATATTTCAGCCAGAAATAGCTCTTCTTATTTGTAAGTCTACAAACATTACTTACCACTTTATTTGTGAAGGTACCGATATTATTTTATTGGACTTGACTGACAGTAATAATAATAAGTTAGTTAATAATTTATCATTGTCAGCTTGATAAATGGAATACTCTTTATTGCACATCAAATAAAGAGACAGAAAGAACAAAAGAATTGGATATTTGAAAAATATATTTTTAAAACAAGGTTTTATTTTAAAAACGCAGTACCGTTATGAAAGGCGCATAATACATATAATATTTCGTGTCTGTGCTGCTGACAGTTTAATAAATTATTTCTTCTGGAGCCAAACCTGGGAGTGGCGACGTTTACCTTAGTAATCTATTTCCCTTGGAACTGAATCAACGTGTGAAATTTCAACTCCGTAGGTAGAGCAAGTGGGTTTGAGATAACTTGCAAGATCTTACTTAACAGACAGACAGCGGGACAGGGGAAACAACAGAAAAGAAAAGAAATATTCAGAACGACATAGCCGTGAAACTTGTAGCACCCCTCTTCAAAACGTTTGGGGTTAAAATTAACTGTCGGTTTTACAAAAATTGAACACTTTGGTACCAGCAAACATTAAATAAAAGAATTCTCGGAAATGTTTTATTTAACACAGACTAATCTAGTAGTTTCTAGAAAAACCACTACTGAACATGAATATAAAATATGCACAAACACGTTTCAGAAAAAGTAATCTGCGATAAACTGCCACTAAAATAAATGTTTGTAGCTCAAAAGTTTCGTAACATTAGTGATAAGAGTAGAGATTGAACTCACGACCTCTAAATGGAAAGAAAGTAAGAAAATAATATTGAAACACGCACGGTACATGAATATTATATTACATCGGTAATGACGGACAGGTGCTGTCTGCCGCTGGCTTAGAAAGGAACCGCCAGTACAAGCTACACCATCAACACACACAAAGTTTAATAATTCACTTCATTAAGATCATGAAATGGTGCTTTTGAACGACAAATGTACAAGGAAAAACAATAGTACTTTGGGATAAAGAAGAATGGGCAAGAATATCCGTAATTACTCTTTTAAAATATATTTTTTTTACTGAATATTGTGTACATTAATTAAATACTCGTAACTATGTTATTTATTTATAGTACAAAGTCTTACAAATGATGCAAGGCAACAGACAGGTACATGATTATGCTTATACATGGTGCTCACAATTAAGTACAAATAATGCAAACGTAGTTTTTTTTAATAACGGAACATCTCGCCTATGTTCCCCAAAGGGCTGGGCAGAGGGTGTACTTGCAGCACTCCCTCATTTCACCAGTTATGTTTAAATCCCATGTAATAGCGGGTGAGCCTATTACCATCATACTTGGTCAGATAGTGAGAAATTGGCTAATGGGAATTTCATTAGCAGACAATTCTCATTAGCACATTGCTCGACCAGGGAATCGAACCCAGGACTTCATGCTTAGCAATCACGTTTGTGACCACTAAACCAACGAGTTAGCCCACACACACAGGCAGAGGTTTTTTTAACAAACAATGAATTAGTGTGTGAGTTAAAGCAGTCACAGTATGTAGAGATACATTTAATTAAATAATGACATGAGCAACCACGGTTGATCTGTCTAGACATCACACCACATCCCACCACACCACATCACATCACACCACAGCACGTCACATTACACCACACGACACCCCGAGACACACAATACACGACACACGACGGCACGGTTGGCGCAGTCGCTGAGCGATAGACTGCTGCGTCGCGAGTCGTTGGTTCGATTCCCGCACAGAACAAATATTTGTATGGCCCATAGCTGGTTGTTCCGGGTCTGGCTGTTCGTGTAAGTGACTTTAATTGTTTGTAAACGCACCCACGACACAGGAGATTCCTAGTGTGGGGAAACGTTTTTTTTAAATAAATTAAAAATAACTATCTAGTTTGGGGCTCACTTTTTAACTTAGCCATGGGTAATTTATCAGACTGTACACATCGTCTCAACTTGTGTTAAACTGGACAATCAACTACTCCTATCTTATTGTAATAAAGATTGGCAACATTGTAGGAACCGCACATCTTTTAATCAATGAATTTATTAACGTCTAAAGCGATTCCAAATGAATATTCTAATTGAATTAAGTAATTAATTGGACACCCGCAGCACCCGACGAAGATTTAATGGTTTAGCTTTGAATAATAATCGTTATTTCTTTTCTTCCACTTCCTTTGAACCATTTTCTACCTTTTTTACACTTTGGATCCTTTCATCTTAATGTTAAGGTAAATGATGAGGACGTATACTTACAGATATGGTTTAATATCATCTTATCAAGCTCTTATTCAATCAACTAGGAGGGGTTGGAGCGAAAATTGGTTTTCTGAAACTTTTCTATCAGCCGTCATTTCAGAATTCATATAAATATATGTTAAATGGTGATAATTATATATCTGCCTCTAATTTATTTCACTATGTCCAACTCATCAAAAATTCTTTAATTATTCTGGAAGCGTTTAGCTGTAGTTGAGAAAAGTTCAGATTAACAAACGGTTATGTATCACTGAAAGCCTTCAAGAGTTGCATCGAGTGTAACCGCGCCAGTATCGTGCTTGACTCCGCGCGCTACGGTCGTAGCCGCGTAACCGCGTAGCACCGTAGCGCTACGATCGCGTAGACACTAACTTTTCAAGTTATTTCTCGAATGTGGAGTTTGGTGTAAGTTATTTTCTAAGTTTGTTGTAGTATCTTATACTGAAAATAATTAAAAAAAAAGTTAATGTGAGGTTAATTTTTAAATTCAAACATAAATAGTGAAAAAATTAAAAAAAACTATTCTTTATAAACTAAGAACAAATGCAGCCAACATAAATATACTCTCAAATAATTCAACAAATAAACTATAAGATGGCGGAACTCCTTCGCGTCAACGAGACACACAGCCAATTCTATCATCGCTGCATGAACCTGTCCTACTTCGACTGCTCAGAAGAGGAAATGCTATGGCTGATGATGGGCCCGAGGACCCTACCACTGCAGAAGATAGTTCCCATCTCCGTGCTGCTCTTAGTCATCTTCCTGACCGGTGTGGTGGGCAACGTGGCAGTGTGCGTGGTGATAGTGAAGCACCCCGCCATGCACACCGCGACCAACTACTATCTGTTCAGTTTGGCGTTGAGTGATCTGCTGCTGCTGCTTTTTGGTGAGTCAATACATTTATTTTTTAAGGTTAACACACTAAATTATGACTTGGTTCTATCTCTTGTTGCTGGGGAGTTTGTACCGCCACTTCTTCGTCCCAGCAAAAACACTAGGAAGTGGTGAAGGGTGGGCGTTTTAGGGGACTGTCTTTTGTAAACGTTCTTTTTTGAGGTTCAAAAAGTGCTGATTCTCAGCCTAATTTGAATAAATGAATTTTGATTTTGATTTTCTGTCAAAAGAGTAGCTAGGGTGGCCAAAAGTACTCTAATATGGAGTATTGTACACTAATACGCTTAGACGTACTTTCTAAACCACTAGCACGTCGCCCGCGGCTTTGTCCGCGTGGTGGTCATACTTTTCCCTTGGAACTTTAAAATCCTCTCCACCCCTTTTTAAAGCGTAGTTAAAAAAAAAAAAAAAAGTTATGTTATTTGCTGATAATATAGCACGCTATAGGTGAAATAATTAAAAAAAAGTATTATTAAGTTTATCCATTACAAACAATCAAGTCTTTCGTCTTTATAATATTAGTTTAGAAAGTTGAACAAAGGCAATATAGTATGCTGTAATACTCTATTTGTAATCATAATCATCATCAGGCAATATTAGTCCACTGCTGGACATAGCCCACTTCTAATGAGCGCCATACTATTTGTAATGTTGGGTATGAATTTAATTAAATGAATTCCTGTCACATTGCAGCATTCTCTGAGAATCTTTTCGGCCATGATTGCAAAGTGGTGGGAAGAGAGAAACGGGCTTAATTAAAATTTATAGAAACTGTGATCCTCATCTATACTGCTCCGACACAAAATATCTTGGTACAGTTAGTAAAATGAAATAATTTATTTCGGGATTATAACTAATCTATATTATGTAGCATTATAATAGCAACAAGTTTTAAAATGACAGTTAAATACAATAACACTAAAGTAATAAAAAAAATATGTTCCGTAGAGTAAAAAACTTTTTTATGAACAACAATAAATAATAGTTTTTATTATCAGTTAGTACTCTTTATGGACTCTGTATGAAATCAGTAATACTTTATATCTTAAAAAACATACAACATAGCGCTTTTTCGTGGCAAGAAATATTTTGGAAACCAAGTTACAGGCATCAAGCAAGACACCATACATGCAAACATAAAGATTCGCCTCTTTCCCATGCAGCAGGTGGCGTTCTGTAATGTCTGCCTACCCCAGGCAGAAACTATAGAACGCCACCTGCTGCGATCCTTATATACTCCTTTTGCTTCGTTAACGTTCACACATCTGGTCATACAAGCACTCCATTCCACGCTATTATTCAAACTACACATATTACTAGACTATATTTCATACTTTTAAAAATAATACGGATGTTTCCTAGGCAAAAATATATTAAGTCTATTTAGTCCGTCAGTAAGATTACCAAAACATATTGGACACGTATTTTTTGCTTACTTAATTCAATAAAAAGTGACAATGAATAGCACATCAAAGTTCAGGAGAAGGGGCTTGTGACGTCACGCCGCGCGCCGTGCTACACTTTTAACGAAAAGTGTATGACGGCGTGACGTCACGCGCAATTTCAACGCACTATACCGTCGTCATTTTTGGTTTACGTGACAAAAGAAAAAATACGTGTCCAGTATTTTTGAGTAATCCAACTTTTGGACCTATCAGATTTTTAAGGACACTACCCTATTCTTCTCCTCATCACATTATCTAATTCTCAAAACAATAACTAAAGCTGTGCAAGTATTTTATATTTTACTTTATAGCTATAAACAATTAATCTTCGTAAACTTTAAATCTCTTCAAGACTCTCAATTGTATCTCTAATCGCAGTCAGCACTTTGCGAGACAACGAAGATTAGTTGAACTAAAATATAGCACCTTTATTGTACTGACAGTAAATAATTAATAAGAATATTAAAATGTTTGTTATTTTTCGAAGAGATTTATCAATTTTCCATCGTTTTAATTTGAGAAAGTGCCATACTATCACAGGTACACAAATCATTCTGATTATTTAATAGTAGTAACTATTTTGAAAAGAGAATTCATCATCTGCCCAGTCTTTTCCCAACTATGTTGGGGTCGACTTCCTGTCTAATCAGATGCAGCAGAATACCAGTATGTTACACGGAGCGGCTGCTTGTCAGACCTCCACAACCCAATTATTGGGCAACACGATACCCCTTGGTAATGCTTATGACTACCCGTAACGACTGTCAAAGATCTATAAATGGCAGCCGGCACCAACGGCTTAATATGCTTTCCGAGGCACCGAAGAGTCTCGATATGTTATTAACCCATCAACATACTGACCTCGGTAAGTGTAGCTTAACCTTCGATCGACACGTGAGGCTGTTATTATTTACCTATGAGCTCTAAGAAGAGAGCATTAATAAGAAAATTAAATAGTAAAAAATGCTAACACATACAAATGTCTAGAAAGGTTCTCTAGGATTTTGGAAGATTCCTTAAGAAAGATGGACAACCAAGAAAATTTGCCAGACTAGTATGCTATTACTGTTCGCAAGATTTCGTTTTCCTTTTGTTTTACGTAATGCCATGGCCCGGTGGTCAGGATCTCGTCTCTCGTGCAAGATATCGTGGGTTCAAACCCGGACAAGTGTGTGTGGCTGTTGTAAATACATTTGAACTTTTTAAGTTTATCTTAGGCATCACTGACCCATCCCTCACAATATATGTATATCTGGATCGCCAACCCACCTTGATCAAGCTTGGTGATTAATGCTCGTGCCTTCTCTGTAGAGATCTCTGCCCTGCAGTTGTACAGTAACATGGTGGTATTTCTGCAATCATTTACTGTTGAAGTTAAATACAACCAAACGCAAAAAATAATATCGTACAAGTAAAATAATCTTTTATGATCTACGTTCAAGAATACGAGAACATGGATGATATCAGGATACATATTGGTTTCAAGGTACCACTTGGTAGTGCCGTATAATATTATTATGTTCATATAGACTCTATGAAAAAGAAACCGAAATAGATAAGACAAAGACGCACAGGAAAAAAACGGCCAAGCGCGAGTCGAACTCGCGTACTAAGGGTTCCGCACCACGAAACTACGGAAAGTTTATTATTTGCCATGGTAGAGGCTAAGGTATCATAATAATATGTGAACCTTTTAACTGGCTATCTGCGAATTTCAATAACGTATCTCAATCCCTATATAGAGATCGATCTTTGCTTATAAAAAATCAATAGCCGGGGTTTCAATCAGTAACCGTGAGAGGGCGAATCACAAGCAGCAGTTGAAAATCGCGTGTTGAGATTGGAATTAAGATACGTTATTTAAATGAACAGTAAGAAGGTACTTTAAAAGAAAAAGCATATAAGCTTGCAATAATATTCCTATAACAAATTACTTTTACATGTCGAAACTGCTTGTCGGTAAAAGGGGCCCAACAATACACGTGTAAATACATACACTGGATATTGTTTTCATAGTTACGTGTATGAGGAGTAGTGGTGAAGCGTCCATTCAACTTTGGGGGTATGAGGAACAGGGGGTAAAGTTACTCAGTTGTTCCTTTTGTTCGTACGAGGCGAGATAGATGTCGCTACACAACTCGAGTTTTGTGAGAGTAGAGCAACTCTATTGCTATTCAAAAATTTCGAAGTCAGTGAAATGAAATGAATAAATAAATAAAATAAATAAATAATGCTGGACAATCCACACAGCATCATCTAGCCCAGCCAAGCAGAGCTTGTGTTATGGGCACTAGATGACTGATGTACTTAATACAATACATTACATAGATACATATTTTTTATTATACATAGTAAATACCAAGAACACCCGGAACAAATCTTTGTAGATCCTACAAACATTTGTCCCAGGGCGGGAATCGAACCCGCAACCTCCTGCGTCGCAGTCGGACCTTCGCCCGGCGCGCCACATCGGTCGTCGAATGATTTTTATTAGATGATATGATTACGTCAGTTTTTCTCTACCTGGCTACTCTGTGAAGAAACACCAAAACTAACTCAGAGGTCACAGCCTCTTTTAAAGTCCACATCTTCTTTCGTCCACAGTTACATTATCTTGGTCAGATCATGTGAGGACCAAGCAGATTAGTGTCTGAGATGGATTTTGAGGGCAGAACCACATAGATATGAGTAGACCTGTCCAGTCGGTGCAGCAGTAGTGTCTATTAATGCCAAGTCATAATGGTACATCCACTAAAGATATGACACACCATAACATTCAATCAACAAACACCGTTAAGATTGGGTACTGATAAGAGCAGTTTTTTCGTTTGCTTCCCTTCCCTCTTAGGAAAATTGACGGCTCGTTACTGATGGGGAGTGCCACTATACTAATATTTTATTCGTCATTTCAATTCACCATTGCTAAACGGTACTTTTTTTACACCTTTCTCAAATTTCTATTGACATAGTGCCAATGGTCTTCGAGTAAAATGACTGTGTAATATCCCGAAAATGTACACACGGACAAAACAAAAATGTAATGGTTCTGTTTTTGCTATTTGACTACGGAACGCTTATAAGAGCTATACGTGGTAAGAAATATATCCAGACATATACAAATATTAATGTTATGTCCTAACATAACATAACAGTATATCCACATTCCACCACGTAAACTTATATCTTTCCTCAAAAGACCATCTCAGACACACAAACAGACACACACACAGACAGTAATCTGCATGGCCCTCACATGATTTGACCAAGATAATGTCTGGACTTAAAAGAGACTGTGACCTCTTCAAAGAAAATGACTTGCTGCCATGGAAAGTTTGTAAAAACCAATTTACAGAAATAAATATTATTTATTGTTATCGATCCTATTGCCATCAAACGAGCCCATTATCACACATACAAACTCCGGGTTGCTACTAAGAAAATCCTAATTAAAACCTAAAAAAAGATTTTGGAATCGAACCCAGGACCTAGCGTTTGCGACCTCTACACCAACGAGGCAGTCCTGAAACATTTTTATTTTAAAGGACCTAAAATAAATAACAAGAGATCCGGGTCTATTACGCTTCTTGAATTTTGATTAAATTACACAGAGGGGTACTTGTAGTTTGACACCTGAAAAGAGGATATTAGCACTTTTAATCTTACAGTTCAGATTAACGGATCTTCAGCCATTTGATAACGATAGATTAATTAATTTTAATCTTGAAATATACAGGGTGGAACAGTTCAGTACATGGTTCTGTATCGGGGGATCCAGAATCATGAAATAATATTTGCTGAAATTTTTCGTTGGCAAAATAACATCACTCCTTTGTTCCCCGAAGCGTAAGGCACAGGTGTACCTATGATAACACCCATATTTTGCATGTAATAGGGGGCGATACTATTGCCAACCGGGTACAAATCCAGACTCTGGGCTGCTACTGAGAACATTACTACTGGAAAAACTCAATAACGCTTGGCCCGACCTGGGGATCGAACCCAGGACCTCACGCTCAGCAGTCGCGCTTGGTACCACTAGACTAACGAGGCGGATTCTTTATCGGCTTTTTGTATCTCGCATTTTTTGTGATGTCTTTGTTCTGTTATTAGTAATAAAGGTTTAATTTAAATAAACGCCTAGACTTGCGTTTACAACTTTTAATAAAACATTTTCTAATGGACATCGGACATGATAAATAACTATAACGACCTTGTTGCTGTCAGGTAATCGAACCTTATTACTTTGTTAATTGCACTTTTTATAATATAGCTGTGTGATGTGTTGATCAAAGAAACGATCGATGGGCTGATTGCGTGAAAGTAATAAGTAGTTTGTTTATTATTGATTTTCCAGACAACTTCTGAAACAAAGTTAATACTAGACTTACTAGTAAGTAGTGAGTTAACTCTATTAGTGGAGTTCGGGGTTTCAGTGGGGCGGGGAATGAACTTACACTCGCCCGACCTTTGGTTTGGTTACACAGCGCGCATTATAGGGTCCAAACAGTTTTATCAATCACAAACCCGCCCTGGCTTCGCCTGTGACAAGTCTTCTTCTTATATATAAAATTTTCGTGTCACAATGTTCGTTCCCATACTCCGCCGAAACGGCTTGACCGATTCTTATGAAATTTTGTGTGCATATCGGGCAAGTCTGAGAATCGGCCAACATCTATTTTTCATACCCCTAAATGATAAGGGTGGGGCACCCCAAACATTTTATATGGCAAAACAACGTTTGCTGGGTCAGCTAGTAATATATAAAATTCTCGTGTCACAATGTTTGTTACCAAACTCCTCCGAAACGGCTGGACCGATTTGTATGAAATTTTATGTGCACATCGGGTCGGTCTGAGAATCGGCCAACATCTATTTTTCATACCCCTAAGTGATAAGGGTGGTCCACTCCAAATATTTTATTTTCTACACTACAAATTTACTAGAAACTAACTACTATTTGGCAAAACAACTTTTGCTGGGTCAGCTAGTTATATATAAAAACCTTTCTTGTTTCTCTCTCTTTCTATTGGTGAAAACCGGATGAAAATCCGTCCAGTACCTACTTCTTAAGTTTATCTCGCACAGACTCGGCGGGGACTATGTAGTTTTTTAGTAGTTTGTTTTATACTATGTAGTTATTTAATAATTCAAAATTCATTTATTTAAATTAGATAAATGAATTTCGAATGATGAGTCAATAATTACAGAAGTCAGTTCCCAAAACGTTGTCGACTGGTAAAGTGCCCAAAAGAGTGGCGGCATTGCCACGGTGAATGGCAATGCTTAGTCACAGGTCAAAGTAGAAGTCAGCCCTTGGCTCTTGAGAAGCGTCAACCTAACGTTTTGATATATCTTTAAAGAAGATGAGCACTCGATCCCCACGGCCCGAGAGTTTCAACCCCCAAACGGTTTGCAAATATATTTACCAGCAAGGTTATTAAATTATAAGCCATAAAAACTGAGGAACCATAACGTTAAGAGTAGCATAGGGTGTCACAATATGCGACTAATCTCTAAAAGCGATCTTTTACAAACAACCCATACCTACTCATAATACTCCCGCTGAAGGAAGATTGTGTACCAAAACACGCAGTGGGTATTTTTCGCTTTACAGTAATGCGCTCACGTATATTGTCTCTCAATCAGAGCTCCCCTAATGCTATCACGTCGGGGGTTGATGCCCGTTAGTACTGCCTGTATGTTGTTGGGTATTAACTCTGACTAGGTGGGATTACGATCTGCAAAAGACTGCAGGCAGATACTGGATCCGGCAAGCTGAAGACAGGGCGCTATGGCGCTCATTAGGAGAGGGCTATGTCCAGCAGTGGACTAATATATCGTCTAATTACGCAAATAAATGATTTTGATTTGATTTTTTTTTAATGTTTTTTTTTGTTTTTTAAAAGACGTTGCCCGTTGATTTGATTTGATTTGATGATGATGAACTCCGAAAACCCAGGGATCTCAGCATTGCGGGATAAAAGGCCTCTTTTACAGATAATAATAATAATAAATAAATAAATAATGCTGGACAATCCACACAGCATCATCTAGCCCCAAGCTAAGCAGAGCTTGTGTTATGGGTACTAGATGACTGATATACTTAATACAATACATTACATAGATAGATAGATAGTTATTTGACGCCCGTTATAATATTTATAGGAGAGATAGGAAATCCAGCGCACTTGCAGGAAAAGAAGGAGGTGGCGTTCTCATTGCCTCTTCGCCCGTAACTGTGCCCGAGACTGGACGTGTGTTAGAATTATAACATAAAATAGTTATTTGCATTTCCCACTTATGGGATTGTCGCCTGTGTGTGAATACTGGAAGTGGACAAATTTGCGTGGTGACGAACTTATACCTGTTGATCGCAAAGTGCGCTGTGTAAGGTCCGCGCTAACCGCCTTCACCTCCGCGAGAACGGCAGGCTACCCATAATTGCTGTCCTGCTTGCACAGTGACTGCGCGTACGGCTGTGACTCACCTACGACTCCGACTTGCTGCTTACCGGGAACTACGAGACGCGCACAGTACAAACTGTCGGATACTATTAAGGTACCTATCATACGTTATCATTAACAACATGAGACGTACACCACCTCCATCAACGTCGCCGGTAACGCCGAATGTTAGCGCCGCCGAAACTATCATTACGACTAACCCATCTATTAGTTTATCGGGATCTGCCCCAAATTTAAGCAGCATAGACGGATCAAACGTCACGTCACGTAACCCGAAACGTAAATACGATCATGAATTGGTCGCTTTTATGCAGGAGATCCGTGATCAACTAAAAATATCTACTGCACAATCCGAAAATAAATTTACGTCACTTCAAGAATCTATGAACGAAATTATAGCTCAGAATGCAGAATTAAAAAAATCCACAGAGTTTATAAACAAGCAATACGACGACATGAAAATAAGATTAGATGAGATTGAAAGTGACCGAAAAGCTGAGCGTGCCTACATAAACCAGCTGGAGGACAAAGTGGAGAATTTAGAAAGAATGTTATGTCTCACAAAAGTGGAAATTAGAAATATAGCAAAAAAAGAGGGAGAAAATAAGGAGGATCTACGATTTATAGTATCAGAAACGGCCAAAGTTCTGGATATCCCCCTGGAACGTCACGAAGTTAAGGATATTTTTCGCCTGAGTAAAAAAAGTGGTGGGTCATCTATTATTGTTGACTTCGTATCCGTATCTGCAAAAGAAAACATTCTGCAGAAAGTGCGCAATTATAATCGCAAGAATGCTCAGAACAAGTTTAACACTTCCCACATAAATATACCAGGCGAAATAAAGCCTATTTATCTTTCGGAGTGCTTGACTATGAAAGCCCAACGCTTGTTCTTTCTAGCAAGAAAATTTGCTAGTGAGAATAATTACAAGTATTGCTGGACGTCACTTGGAAAGGTTTTTCTTCGTCAAAAGGAGGGGTATAAACACGTACATATAAAAAATGAAGAAGACCTTAAACTGAGCCTAGAACAATGACTGGCCCATGAAATTCTATGTTCCACTTACTTAGCTATAATTATTTTACAATTTTTTTATTTGAACTTGTTCTGTTATTGGTTAGCATATAAATGTAAAACAATCAAAATTTGTTATGGCAACTCAAAACACATAACACATCCAATTCACTACCGCACTACTACACTAATATACAAATACATTATTACTGCCATACATATACATTCCACACTACATTACATATACATTTTATTTGTTACTATACAAATTAAGCGTGTTTGGTGCTCACATTCAATGCGCGGCTTATCAATGTTTTCTTTTGTTTATATAAGTAACCTTACAACATCTTTCAAATATTTCTTTCCCATATTATATTTTTTATTTTTCTGTAGCATCAACCAAATTAAGAGCCCGATATCCCTGAACGTTAAAATTCAATAGTACGAAAGACATTATCTCTGACCTTGACCACATTTCTGTGGCGCATTCGTCCAGCTGCGATATTGACAATTGCAGATTCATTGTAACTGACTCCAATCAATCAATTAAAGTTATACATCAAAACATCCGTAGTATAACACGCAATATGACAGGTTTGCTCACATTATTACAGAGATCGCAAATAGGTTGGGACTTCATTGTTTTAACGGAATGCTGGTTATCGTGCGCACTACACATTCCACCACTTGATGGTTATAATCACTACAAGACTAATAATACCTTAACCCAAAATGAAGGGGTCATTATTTATTGTAAAAATACTATTAGTGTTTGCGTAGAGGAACCTATCATCTCTGAATGCAACTGTCTAATGATTAAAATTAACCATAACACGGCGATGTTAGCAGTTTACCGACCCGCTGGTTATAAAAACCTTAGTAAGTTTTTCTCATCTCTCGATTCTTTTTTGAAAACAGTCTCTCATATAAAAAACTTTATTTTATTAGGTGATCTAAACGTGGACATTACTGAGAATAACACTGACTCGAATTGTTCTCATTACCTTAATTTGTTAGCTTCCCATGGTATGTTGCCTGCTTATACTATCCCAACCCATAACAAAACATGCTTAGACCACATTATTTTGAAAACAAGACTTCCAGCGTCTTGTTATGTAGCTGAAACTTCTATCACTGATCATGACGCAGTCATCCTTATTCTGGATTTAATAAAACCTGTAAATAAGACCTATAAAATAATTAAACGAATAAATTACGAGAAATTAGACGTTGAAATTATGAATCTCGACTTTAGTGAATTGTACCTTATGTCCGATGTGGATCTTGCTGTTCAGTACTTTGTTAACTCAATCAAGAGAGTTATATTATCAAATACTCAAATAATAAAAACTTCAAATCGTAAAAAAATTACCAAACCGTGGATAACGCCTGGTCTATTGCGCTGTATGAGAAATCGTGACAAGCTGCACCTAAAAGCAAAAAATAACCCTAAAGACCAGAGCATACTCATAACCTACAAAAGATACAGAAATTTCTGCAACGACCTTTTAAAGAAAATTAAAAGAGAACATGATAAAACGGAACTTCACACTGCGGCTAAAACTAATAACAAAAAACTATGGAACACAATAAAAGACATCACCTACACAAAACACATTAAGAACGAACCGTCACTGCTAATAAACAACATGGATCCAATTTCTTCCACTAATGCCATTAACACGTATTTTGTAAACATCGGCAAAAATATCGCTGACCACTGCTACTCCAATAACTTGAGCCCACCACCGCTTAAGACTCATCCCCACTCGATGGTTTTTCTCCCTACGGACATCGAAGAGATTAACAGCATCATCCATAGTCTGAAGTCTGATTGCTCCGTTGGCTATGATAACATCTCGACCAGCGTATTGAAGAGATATAGCTTAGTACTGATTTCTCCTATTTTATTTATCTGCAACCTTGCCATTGATTCTGGCAAATTCCCAAACGCCTGGAAAATAGCTGAGATTCGCCCCATTTTCAAAAGTGGTGACGGAGCCTGTGTTAACAACTATAGACCAATTTCCATTCTGCCGGCTTTGTCTAAGATACTGGAGAGGATCATGAAAAAGCGACTGGTCGACTACCTCGAAGAAAAGTCAATATTATCATCTTCTCAGTACGGCTTCCGTTCTGGTATGTCAACCAGCGACGCCATACATGAATTATCCAAGTTTGTTTCTGATAAACTCGATGCCAATAAGAAGGTCATAGTAATCTTCATGGACCTCGCCAAAGCCTTTGACACAGTCTCCGTCCCACTACTATTGAAAAAATTGGAGAATATTGGCGTAAGAGATGTGCAACTACAGCTTTTCTCGGACTATCTCACTAACCGTTATCAGAGGGTTAGAGTTGATGAGTGGACCAGTGAGGATCTACCAGTCGTCCACGGCGTCCCACAGGGCAGTATTCTTGGCCCACCTTTATTCTTGGCTTTCATCAACGACCTCTGTGAACTCAAATTGCCTAACGGTAAGATCATCACTTTCGCTGATGACACAGCACTGCTGTTTGACGCTGATACCTGGCCTGAAGTTTACAGCTGTGCACAGATCGGGCTAAACTTGGTATTGTCTTGGCTAGCTAGCAATAAACTAGCTCTCAATGTTGACAAGACTAA
This sequence comes from Phlogophora meticulosa, assembly GCA_905147745.2. Classification (NCBI taxonomy): domain Eukaryota; kingdom Metazoa; phylum Arthropoda; class Insecta; order Lepidoptera; family Noctuidae; genus Phlogophora; species Phlogophora meticulosa. The sequence goes on along the minus strand of LR990524.1, from coordinate 560,264 downwards.
ATACATCTCCTTCTACTTAAAAAAACCAACGTGTTCTCTTAACAATTTTAAAATTACTGCCCATTCGTCTTCGTGCTTGTTGACGTCTAATGCTCATTGCACATGTCCTCATTTACAAAACACAGAAACGATAAAGTACCTAGGCGTCACACTAGACAGCACTCTAAGTTTTCATTCACACATAGAGGCTCTTGCTATCAGAATCCGAAAATTAATATTCATATTTAAAAACCTTCGTCACGTGGCGGACTCAGGGATATTGAAAACTGTATACTTTGCATTATGCCAATCGTTAATTTGTTACTGCATAACTGTATGGGGTGGTGCGACAAAAACATCCCTGCTTCGGGTCGAACGTGCTCAAAGGGCGGTTTTAAAAGTCAGTCATTTTCTTCCCTTCTTATTTCCCACCAAGGAACTTTATGGGCGAGTTGGGGTGTTGACTGTACGTCAACTTTTTATCTATAATACCGTCTTGCGCAAGCACTCTCTTCTTACCTATAACCCTACCCTATTTGAAGGTAAGCGACGTAGACATGCAGTCTGTACCACAACTCAGTTCCATACAGTTTTTGCTCGTCGACATTTTGGTTTCCTTGGCAACTATTTATATAACAAAATCAATGGAGTCTTATCAATTTATAACCTGCCAAAAAACATGTGCAAAAAGAAACTCTCGGCCTGGTTACAAAACTTGGATTATGATTCAACGGAGCAGCTGTTAATTGTTCCCTCGTAATCATTTATAATTACTCAAATTATAAACACAACACATGAAAGCACAAAACCAAAAAAAAAAAAAAAAACTCTCACAACAAAACACAATATTTACAATACAACACATCACAACACACACTACACTACACTACACTACACACATACACTTGACACTACTACACACACCTCTCTATTAATCTCTTCATAACATATACTATAGATACCATACTCTCAAGTTCACTCTTAAGTCAGAAGCAGATCAATTCATTTGACTCAAATACCAAAACTAAACTGATTCTTACATTATTACTTTTAAAATAATTTAACTGTTTATGTTTCCCATCTTATTTACGCCTTTTTGTTCAGTTATTAATGCCTCGATGTATAGAATTTGTTCAGACACAGTAATTAGCCATTAAGGCAATTACAGGGTGAGAGCCTGGTGATCCGTCACACAGGGTATCCTAGTATGGACTCCAGTCTCTCACAAAGGATCATGCTTAGTGCATATTGGTTAATTTATTTGTATACATATGTTGTATTCTTACGTGAACCTTTGTGAAGAGTGAAATAAATAAATTATTATTATTATTATTATTATTATTGCCGTGTCTAAAGCATATGATTCTGTGCGGGCTTGTCAGTGGGAAACTACTGCAGAAGACATCTGGGTACGCGTTAAGATAAATGAGGGGAAGAAAATAAACATTTGCGCTGTCTACTTACCACCCCCTGTCACTCAGCAGCATCTAGACAAGTTTCTTGATTCGACCACAAGTGTTAATGAAACATCTGGCGAAGAAACAATAATAGTCGGAGATTTTAATCTCGGCTTCATCGAGTGGAAAAAAGACCCGAATAACTCGTATGCAAACTCTGCTGTTCCGTCAAACTACACTAACAACCTAGGATACTGTCTTATAGATTTTATGTCTTTAAACAATCTGCTGCAATATAATGTTATTAAAAACACTAACAATAGAACATTGGATTTGGTGTTTTCCAATATACGAAATGCAGTGGTCGGGAGATCTGCTTCACCTATTTGTAAAGAAGACTGTCACCATCCCCCTCTAGAAATTAATTTAATTTTGATGGCATATGTGCCATTAAAACGTGTAAAATCTACTTCGTTTAATTTTAAGGCAGCTGACTACGAATTAATCAATAAAAAATTTAGAGAAATACGTTGGAAAGAGCTACTGGAACCATGTGGAAATGTTAACCTTATGTTGGGGTTGCTTTATGAATCCATCCAAGCTATTATTAATGATAATATTCCTAAAATTAAACATGTAAGCAAAAACTTTCCCCCATGGTACTCTAAAGCTTTAGTAAGAGTTCTCAACGAAAAAGAAAAGTTAAGGCAACGTTTCAAAAAATACGAAAACCCGCGTGACGAGATTGAGTACAGACTGCTTGATGACAGAGCACGGTCGATTATGAAGAACTGCTATAAGAAATATGTCCACTCTGTGGAGAATAACATTCGGTCTAATCCTAAAGCTTTCTGGTCTTTTGTTAAGACCAAGAATTCTAAATCCAGCTCTATACCGTCCGAAATGATACTAAACGATTCAGTAGCTACGACAGGTGACGCTATTTGCCAACTTTTTGCGACTCAATTCTCATCTACATTTTCTGTCACTAGCAGAATACCTCGACCTCTTACAAACACCCAAATATACCCTCAGTTTATTCTCAGTAAAATTTCTTTTACCGAGAGGGAAGTGTTTAAAGCAATGAACAAAATTGATGTTACCAAGGGTGCTGGTCCGGATGGGTTGCCTCCGCTTTTCATTAGGAAATGTGCCCGTAATTTGGCATACCCCGTAACCCTAATTTTTAATAAGTCACTCGAAACATCTATATTTCCAACAGAATGGAAAAGGGCTAACGTGGTGCCAATATTCAAAAAAGGTGACTGTGCAGATGCTAAAAATTACAGACCAATCTCTATCTTGACTATCTTTTCAAAACTTTTCGAAGCAATGATTTGCCCAATATTAACATCCCATGTAAAAACACAACTATCCCCTAAACAGCATGGCTTCTGTACCAACAAATCCACTGTCACTAATCTGGTTTCATATGTTGACGAGATCTGTATGAGCATTGACTCTGGCCAACAGATCGATGCCATATATACCGATTTTAGTAGCGCTTTCGATAAGGTCGACCATGAAATACTCCTAATGAAACTACGTGATTTTGGTATACACGGACCCTTACTGGAGTGGTTCAGGTCATATTTGAGTCATCGAACACAAAGAGTGGTGGTAAACGGTTATCAATCCCCCGAGTACGTTGCAACCTCTGGTGTGCCCCAGGGATCTCATACCGGGCCTATTCTATTTATTGTGTTCATTAATGACATAGTGAATTGCATTAAACATAGCCAATGTTCGTTGTTCGCCGATGACCTTAAAATCTACCGTCAAATAAAAACCCAAGAAGATATAACCCTGCTCCAATCAGATCTAGACTCAATACAGAATTGGTGTACGGTAAATGGGATGACTTTAAATGCCAGTAAATGTTATCACATAACATTCACGCGGAAAAAGCACCCCCTTCTATCAACTTACTCCCTCAACGGAACATCACTTCAAAAAGTTAAAAACATACGGGATCTAGGTGTAGTGCTTAGCAGCGATCTCTCATTTGCCACACACATCAATAATGTTATTACAAAAGCAATGAAAATGGTTGGGTTTATCAATAGAGTTGGCAAAGAGTTCAAGGGAATCTTGGCTTCGAAAGTGCTGTATAACACCTTTGTGCGCAGTCTCACGGAATATGCATCTCCTGTTTGGAGTCCGACTTACAATGTTCACATAGACCGTCTCGAGCGCGTCCAAAAAAAATTTACCAGGTGCTTGCGGTTTAAAGACCACAAATGCCCTTACAGAGCCAATTACACAGAACGGCTAAATTATTTTGAATTGGACTCACTGAAGCGACGAAGGGTTCTTAATGATATGTCAACTCTTTATAAAATTGTAAACGGGATAACTTCCACTCAGGATTTGCTTAACAAAATTAGCCTAGAGGTACCTCGTCATTCTCACCTCCGGTCCAAGCGTGCCTTTAGAACGTTTGCTACTAAACCGTGCCGCACAAACCTGGGCCGCCATGCTCCCCTAAATAGAATGTTGACCTTCTATATATTCCTTGATGCTCTGCCAAAATTTAAAACTAAAGTTATTAAGATTGACCTGTGATCAGCTGCCCACTTCTACTTTAATTTAATAAACATAATATAATTGTTAAAGTAATGTAATAATTTATTTCAAAAATAATGTAATTTCAAAATAATGTAATCTTAATCTATATTGTCTTAATCTATATTGTAATTTTATTGTAACTTAATAATGTCTTTTTTATTAGTGTTTTTTTTTACTTTTAAGTTAATAATAATTTGATTTTAATTTAATTTAACCCGGCTAGATTCAATTGTAGTTATTTTTTTTTATATTGTATTTCCTTTTGATTTCATCTTTTTAAGTTTATATTTAGTTTAATATTATTTTTATTGCAATTTAGACTCACCCTTATTTGTGAATGATGTGCATGCCTGTAAGTAACTTATTTACACAGAATCGTCTCGTGAATGTTTGTACCTAATTATTATTTGTAAATAAGTTGTTGGTGTGCCTATATATAAATAAATAAATAAATAAATAAATATTTTTATTATACATAGGAAATACCCAGAACACCCGGAACATGAACACACTTCATGACACACTTAAGCGTAAACTAGTTCATTACGGTGTCCAAAACGAAGCTCTTAACGTAATAGATTCATATTTACTTAATAGACTTCAATGTGTAGATGTAAATGGTGTGAAATCTTCCGGGCTACCAGTTCTATTAGGTGTACCTCAAGGTTCAATACTGGGTCCATTCTTATTTTTGGTCTATATTAACGACTTGCCATTCTATTTAAACGGTATCTGTGATGTTGTGTTGTTTGCAGATGATACCTCTCTCATATTTAAAGTAGAACGGAATAGACAAGATTTTGATAATGTTAACTGTGCACTTTCAATGGTCACGGATTGGTTTACGACAAATAACCTAGTTCTTAATGCCAAGAAAACGAAATGTATAAAGTTCGCCTTACCTAATGTTAGAAATCTTGGACCGAATATAAGCATTGGTGGTGAGGTGCTTGATACGGTGGACTCTGCAGTCTTTTTGGGCATAACAGTGGATGCCAAACTGCAGTGGGGCCCTCATATATCAACCCTAGCAGGGAGACCGATAAATTGAGAACCCTAGGGGGAGTTATTTTCACAGCGTAATGTCTTACGGTATGCTGTTATGGGGCAAAGCTGCAGATATTCAAAATATATTTGTGCTACAAAAACGAGCTGTTCGTGCAATATACCAATTAGGGCCCAGAGTCTAGAGGCCCAGATCTATTTAAAGAGATTGGTATTCTCACAGTGGCTTCTCAATTTATTTTTGCCAACATAATATACATTAGGCAAAATATACATATGTACACTAAAAACAGTGACATCCACAATTTTAATACCAGAAATAAGCACAAACTGTACGCTCTTTCCACCGGCTTCATAAGGTCCAGAGCTCATTTGTGGGGCTCGGTATCCGCTTTTATAACATGCTACCTCATTCTTTGCTGGATTTACCTTTTAACGCGTTTAAAGCTAAAGTTAAATCAAACCTTTGTTCTAAAGCATATTATTCGATCAACGACTATTTAGAAGACAATAATAGTTGGTCGCTTTGTTGAACGCAGGACAATGTTACTATGTTCTTTTACTGTTTAATAGTTCTTTATTTTTGTGTATGTTTCTTCTACTATCCTTATTTTTATGTTATTGACATGATCCTCTCATTACATTGTATAAATGAGTTGTATTGATATAATTCAGCATTGCACATGTCAGCGGGCACGCCCTTGGACTGCCTTGGAGGCTTTTTATGTATTCAGTTTAGCAGGCTTTGCTTGAGTTAATTGTCGATTTTGGTATATATATAACTTTTTATTTATTTATTTTGGCATATTGGTGTGTGCTAGCTAACATGTAGCAAATTATTTAATTGAATGACGTATAAAGATTATTGACATAATTATTATTTTTGACATAATGTGTTGTATAGCTTCAGGTTCTTCAAACCTATCAGACAGACGTGTTGCTGGGGAGTTTGTTCCTCCACTTCTTCTTCCCAGCAAAAACACTAGGAAGTGGTGAAGGGTGGGCGTTTTGGGGGACTGTTGATTTTGAACAAATATTTGTAGATCGTACAAACATTTGTCCCAAGGCGGGAATCGAACCCGCAACCTCTTGCGTCGCAGGCGGACCTTCGCCCGCCGCGCCACAACGGTCGTCTAATGATAAGGAATGAGGACCACAGTAATTCATGGCGTTATTTAACTCGAGCTGCTAGTTGCTAATAAAATTAATCGCAATGTGAGATATTTTTATCCACCGTAAGCCGTTACTGTGACTAAGTTAAGTATAATCAATCAATTCAAATATGTTTGAACGCGCTAATCTTTGTACCTATACCTGTCCGCTTTGAAAAGATATTTTTTGAATTTGATAGTCTAATTCATGAAGGAGGTTATAGGCTGTTTATCATCACGCTACGACCCATAGAAACGGGTGAACAGCAAAACACCCGCGGGGCACAAAAAATACAATAATCAAAAACCCAGATAGCAAGGCGTTACTAAAGTTGCGGATAGTATTTCTATCTCAAACACTTTTGGAGACAAGTGTGTGTTGAGCCACTCACAGCAATTCTGTAGTTAATAATACACACATGTACAGTATTGATTTTGATTTGAACTTGCGAGGAAACTAATGAGTCTGAATGTGACAAGAGTAGTGGAAGACCAAAGAATCGATGGATTGATTGTGTGAAATATGATATTGCTACAAGGAAATGACTATTGACTTGACGATTTTCATGTGTAAACTTTCTGTTCTTCCGCGGGGTGGGGATCTGGTGATTTGTAATACAGGCATTTTACGCCTTACTCAGACACCAGCTCCCCACATTGCTAAAAATAACAACAAAAAAATGTGAAACCTAGAATAAACTTATCATTGTGAGGAGAAGTAAAGAACATATTATATTACTATTGAAATGACGGCAAATAGAGATGTATGGAAGAAAAAGACATGCTGCGCCGACCCCGAATTAATTGGTATAAGGGTAGGACGAGGATGAAGATGATCATAATCATAATCAGCATTTATTGCATTTGTAGCGACACGCGACTGAGTATAATTATAGAAACGAGCCCGACAACAACCATCGGGCAGTTGCCCACCAGACACTACACCCTGGTCGGAGGATCCTCCCTTTTCTATGGCGGATGAGGAACTTTATACCCTGTTCCTCATATTCCCCAAACATTCATGTAGTTTACAAGTTGTTACGAAATACATATCGGTTTCATACATGAACCCTGCTAGGGCACAGCAATATAAACATTGTTAAGTCCTACAGTGTCACAATAACAAACAAACCAAAACTAACGATGCACAGTATTGATATTATCGACTAAAAAAAACGATGAAAAAAAAAAAAATATTTCTGCTCTAACTCTGGAGCGCATCTCACTAACTTTTAAATTAAATAGTTAAGTATCTCAGAAACTTCACAGTATTTCACAAGTTTTTATTTAGTTTCACCTATAGGTTCCGGTGTCTGTGTGTAATCAAATCTTGCAATTTAAATTTGACCCACTTTCTCTTATCCTACGGAGTTGAAATTTTACACATTGATTCAGTTCCAAGGGAAATCATTTTTAAGGCAAGTGTGACCTGATTCCACACCCAGTATGGACTCCAGAAAAAGAACTCTTTAATTGTCAGCATCATAGACACGATTTTTTGCGTATTTAATTATAATAATAATAATCATTTATTACAAGTAACAAGACTCATAGTGTTAGTAACAATACTTATAAACTACGTTAGTAAAACAATCACAGAGACAAAAACCAGATATAAAAACATAAACAACGCAGATGACGGCAGATGATGACTACTGCAAGGTTACAGGCTCAGCCGAAACCTTGCAGCAGTGGTTTACAAAAACACAATCCAACCTACTTGCTATCATAGACTAATTATGATGAACCGTTTTAAGGATAAAAGCTTGTTTAAAAATATTTCTTAGAACAGAATAGAATAGAATAACATTTATTTGCATAAAAACACGGTATAAAAGATGGTACAAAGATTGAATACAGAGCATATGTCCATGTTTCTGCTTAATATTATAAGCTTAATTTTTACTAATTTATAATTTTAAAATTTAGACTTTTTTAATTTTATGTACTAGCTGGACCTTACATGCTTATGTGCACTTATTTAATTCTTCCCCCAGTTACGTGTATGGGGAGAGTCTCTGCCAATTATTTCGCAGTCATTTCAATACACTATTGTGTACATGCGGTACATATAAATAAATAAATAAATATAAATATTGCTGGACAATCCACACAGCATCATCTAGCCCCAAGCTAAGCAGAGCTTGTGTTATGGGTACTAGATGACTGATATACTTAATACAATACATTACATAGATAGATATTTTTATTATATATAGCAAATACCCAGAACACCCGGAACAAATATTTGTAGATCGTACTAACATTTGTCCCAAGGCGGGAATCGAACCCGCAACCTCTTGCGTTGCAGGCGGACCTTCGCCCGCCGCGCCACATCGGTCGTCAAAATATAATACAATTATCTTCCAAAATTAAGTGTGGAAGGGGCATGGACGGACATCCTGATACTATGTGATCATTACATGATTCTGGACTCCCCAATATCGAAATGTTGCATCGTCTTTTTGTGATATTTTTTTAATTTTTATTTTAAGATCTCTGATATTTATTAAAAAGTAAAAAAAAAACCACACAAGGTGTACTTACTCGTACAGTACACCCACATTTCACTAGTTAAGTTTAAGCCCCATGTAATAGTGGGCGAGAATATTGCCATCAACTGGGCATAAATCCAGACTCCAGGATGAAATAATAACTTAAGAAGACTTTGCCCGACTAAACAAAAACACTTTCGTCATTTTAAGATAAAGATAAAGATATTTTATTTTGCAGATACAGGTCAAGGTGTTACATAATATAAATATAGACACAGCCATATTTTGCCAATTACAAGGCATGCAAAAGTATAGATTTTTGGCAACAATTAAAATACATAATTCCTAATAATACATAATAATATTCTAATTTATAATTCATTAATAAAAATAATCAGTCAGTAATAAAATTAATGTCACAATTTCTAATAGTTATTTAAATAAGGATTCCGTATTTCTTTCTTCTCATTTGGCTACAAAACCATAAAAATGGATTGATTTCAAACACTTCTAGGAATATAATACTGTTAGTCGCTCTGGTTTTTATTGTAAACTCGACTGTTCGAGATACCCCTGACAAGAAATACAAAGAAATGAATGTCAACAACGTCATCTACTGAAATAGTGTTGTAACAGAAGAAATATTTCTTTTTTTATGTATCATAACGCCAACATATCCCGGAGAGGTAGGCGGAGTGGAATGGATGATATGACGGAATGATAATATGGACTACTTATGTTGAATAAGTTATTTATTATTGAATTGTGTAATAAAGATGTAGACACATATATTGACGGAACGTAGATGATTGAAGGGCCTTGTTACTCTTGATCATAGACACTACTACGAACTAGTTTCCTTTAATGGCTCGTGCAGGCGTCCATACTCTCATCACGAAGGTCTGCAGTCGCAATTTCACATACAAAAAGAATTACAGTGTTTCGATGAAGTAAATAGTGGAATACTAGAACTACCGCGTTGGTCTAGTGGATTTATGCACTAGCTACCAGTGGACCAACGAGTCAGTAAAAATAAAAAGTAAATAAATAATAAAACATGTCAGTATTAATTAGATAGAATAAATAGTAAGTCAGATACAAAGCTACATCTCCCGTATGAAAGTGGCAATAGAGTCCGGTTCTATTGATAATTGTTAAATTATATTTATTTATGTAAAGAGGTTTTTACAAATACTTCTTACAAACACGTTAACAAGTAAAATGCCTATGGCATTAAGTTCGCCTTCCCTTTTTTTTTTTTTTTTTTTTTTGGAATGGGCATCTCGCAGTTTATCCTTCAGGGATATTTACTGCTCAACCGAACTTTCCTGTGGGGGGCTTAATTAAAATTAAGGCCTCCAGCCAGGCATACAAACTTATAAGCTAAGCGACTATCGCTAAGGGCACCCCCTGCGGGGTACGAACCTCGGCTTAGGACGTCGCTGAAGAGGACAGCAAGGGACAGGCTGGATCTGATTGTTCCATTATTTAGGGACATTTTAAACATTAATCGGCTCAGCTTCGCGGGCTGGCTCTAGCAAAGGGTCGGGAGGGGGGCATCGACGGGGTCGTCGCGACGGGCCTCATCCGTCCGCCTCCGTACATTTGTATATTAAAGTATAAAATAAAAACTAGGTTGATGTTTCGCTATCTGACTACTCTGAGAAGAAACACCGAAAGAAACTCCGAGATCACAGCCCTTTTTAAAGTCCAGACATTATCTTGGTTAGATCAAGTGAGGACCATGCAGATCAGTGTCTGAGATGGTCTTTTGAGGAAAGAAACACACAGATATGTGTGGACCTGTTCAGTCAGTGCAAGCATTTGTCGGACATTGTAGAGTTCAACTCATACTGCATCTACACCAGCTTTAACATCCTGAAATAAACCATTCACAGGATCGCAAAACAATAAATCATCGCATTGTAACCGCAAACAAAGAACGTTTCCAATTTATTCAAACGTCAAATAAATATCAACCGTCTAAAGCTTTGAGTAAAAATATATGATGGAGTCGTATTGTCAAACAATAGGTGGGAATAACATTGAAGGTCACTCAGTAATATAGGAGAAGGTCCAGTTGCTGTGTATTTGTGCTGGGAAGGTTGCAAACCTTCCCAGCACATGTGTCACATTTTTTTTGTATAACTCCCTTATAATCTTTACTAGTATATTTAGTAAAAAGCTGTTATTTGAACATTACAAAGTGACACATGGTCACAATTAGTTTGCATGATGTGTGCAAGATCTATACAAATAAATAAACTAACTGGAGTTGCAGTTTGTAATGTCCAAATAACAGTTTTTTACTAAAAACACTAGTAAAGATCGTCTGTCTGTCTTTTTGTTTGAGGTAATCACCGATACCGCTGAACCAATTTTGATGTGACTTTCACTGGCAGATAGTCAATGTTATAAGGAGTAACTTAGGCGGCCATTTCACTTCAAATCTAGTTTATTTGAACATCTGTTTCGTTTTGCACGCATCAGGTGAACTTCAAAAGGAGAAGCCTTGAGTGAACTTTAAACCTTACAGTTGGTTTCTTTTATTTCAGTACCCGTAAAAAGGAAAGCTAATTTTAATAAAAATACTTGCTTATAAATACAAGATACTTATTTCCCTGTTAAACCCGCAAAATGACAGTGGAAACTGCGTGAGAGTCTAATAAGGAACAGAAAAATAACCAGTGTTCATTATATTATTTGACGACCGATGTGGCGCGGCGGGCGAAGGTCCGCCTGTGACGCAAGAGGTTGCGGGTTCGATTCCCGCCTTGGGACAAATGTTTGTACGATCTACAAAGATTTGTTCCGGGTGTTCTGGGTATTCGCTATGTTCAGTAAAAAATATCTATCTATGTAATGTATTGTATTTAGTATATCAGTCATCTAGTACCCATAACACAAGCTCTGCATACCTTGGGGCTAGATGATGCTGTGTGGATTGTCCAGCATTATATTATATTATTATATTTGGTACTCACGAACAAAATGTTCGTCCATTAGGTACGCGCTGTGAAAGGAAATGCAAAAAAAATACAATCTCATTCAATTAATTACGAGAATGGATATACAATTACCTGTGTACGTCATTTCCGTGGGGTAAGAATACAAAGGGCCATGATAGGGCTATAAATATAGCTACTACTTAAGAGTGCGTGGAAAGACAAGAAACATTACTAAAATTACTTTTTAATGGAAAAATGTAATTTTTATGGTATTTACAGGAATATCTCACACCATTATTTCTAGAAAATTGTTACTATTCAGTCGAAGATTTCAACTGAATAGTACGAGTAAGTAACATTTGAGCTGATGAGACGTATAAGTTGGTATTTTAAACAAACTGTATAAAAATGGGCATGCTTACTTACAAATGCCAACAAGATGTAAGTATCAACAGATTTTTGTACCCAATGTAGGTACAAAAGTCGGATGGTACTTATTGCAAATAAATATCTATCTATTCTATTTTAACAATTAGACCATTTTATACTAATCATAAGCATTTAAAAAATATAATGAAAATGCTTTGACGCTGGGTTTTGCATGAAGAAATTTTTTCTTTGTATTTTTTCATACAATTTAAATTGTAAAGTACTAACTTACTACTTTTAATAAGTTGCAGTATTTTAACTGGATCTTATGTCACGTAAGACACTAATACATGAAAAAAAATTGGCCGCCAAAAAAATAACGTAAGTACAAAGTAGATTCTAGTACAGTATCTTGCTGGTTATTTTATTTATGCACCACCGAAGTGGTGAAGGGTGGGCGTTTTGGGGGACTGTCTTATGTAAACGTCTTTGACGTTCAAAAAGTGCTGATTCTCAGCCTAATTTGAATAAATGAATTTTGATTTTGATTTTGACCATAGTGCATTTGCAGTGTTTTATGTGACATGAGTTCTGTTAAGCATGAGTTGAATTTAAAGCCGTACTTTCTACATAGGTTTCACCTATTTCATTTAAAATCACAACAGTAACCAATTTTAATTTATACCCAGCCTTAATCGTCTTCTTCTGTCATTGTCGTCGACTTTTCCTGGCCTCAAACCCCCGAACCAAACTTATACTTACACTCCGAATAACATTCATATTTCCACCCTGACATCGTCTTCCTGCAGGGAAAGACCCCATCGAATGAGTTTATTTAATTTTATCGTTCACTAAATGACCACGCAGTCTAAACCGCAAGAAGATCTCAAGAGTTCTTTAAACTAATATAACGATAAGGAAGGATTTTTGAAAATGGAAGTTCGCATTTTTGCCGCCGAGAAATCCCATCAGCTTGTAATATGGAAAAGGAAACTACGTTCTCTCTGCACACGATTGCGATTTCAAACCATAAAATCCAGGCATTTGGAATCGAGAATTCCGTCCCAAAAATTCCAATCAAGGTTAGCAGTTTCTTATTTTAACGTACTTGATCTCTGATATGTACATAGCTCTAGTTAGAATTCTGTTATCGTACTAATAATTATACGAAAAAAAATACTTGTTCACCTTTTTTAAACATATAATTCTTCTGTACGGTTGTATGCCACTAACTACTACTCTTAAACGGCTGGACCGATTTTAATGGGTATTTTTGTAGGTACTTGGGGGGTCTAGATTCTATAGGACCCGGAAGGTAACGCTGTTTGGGCAGTCCAATATCTACAGGATCCGCTGGATTAATAGTCATAAGATGCTGTAATTATTCTACATCTATTTATATGTATACAAATAAATAAAGTTGAAGTGTCTGTTTGTATCCATAACAATTTTCATTTGTTTTGTCTGGCTGTTTGTTCCAATTGATAGATAGATTTTTACTGTACTTTCACTGGCAGATAGCTGTAGTTGGACAACAAGGAGGAATTAAAATTATTTTAGAAAAAAAAGCCTTGTCTAAGTCATAAGTTATTTATTAATTTGTTTAACATAAGTAGGTAAGAAACATGATAATATACAAATACCAATGGCGACCTATGTGGCGCAGCGGGCGAAGGGCCGCCTGCGACGCTATAGGTTGCGGGACCGATTCCCGCCTTGGGACAAATATTATATATATATACATAGATTTTTTTTTCCGGGTGTTCTGGGTATTTGCTATATATTAAATAACAAAACATATATATCTATGTAATGTATTGTATTACGAGTAATTATATCAGTCATCTAGTACCCACAACACAAGCTCTGCTACGCTTATGGCTAGATGATGCTGTGTGGATTGTCCAGCATTAAAATTTTCATTATTTATTTAATGATTAAATAAAGTAAAATAAGCCTGGACAATAGAAATTACAATTGTACAGAATCACACTTTCATAATAAAAAATAATGGATAGTAAACAGCTATAGAATGAAGATGGATTATGTCTTAATCGTACAATGTACGGACACCCAATCTTTGTACGTTAACAAACATGAAACTTGACTGACTCCCACATAGTTAACTCGCTCCGTTTGAAACCGCAAGCTGGAGTCTGTGTGGGGAGCATAGTTAGGATTATCTGAGTGGCTTCACTCGCGAATTGACTTGAGCTTACATCACACAAGCTTCAGCGTAAAGCTGGTCTTTGGTACATTATTTATTTCTTTTACTTATTTTTTATTCTTTGTATGTGTACAGAGAGAGTTTTTGAGGTTCGTAAAGTAAGACGTAGGTATATACGAGTATATTATATAAAGTACATTTGGCTCATGTATGAAAAATCATCAATTGAGAACGGCTCGACCGATTTCGCTGTTGCTTTGTTTTGTTTATTGTCAGGACAAGGTTTATAAAATAGATTTTGTTTGGAAATTCCACCGGATAAGTCGAAAATTGTCATAGAAAAATTCTTAAATAAAACTCTTAATAGAAAAAATAAAATGCTTGCACCCAGGCAAAGTCGGGGCGGGACACTAGTTTGTAATAAAATGTATTCCTATATTGAATAACTTACGTAAAACGAATGAACTTACGGCTGTCTGTCTTCTCTCATTCTATTATACATTTTGAATAAGTGTTATCTACTAACTTGCCCGGAGTGGATGTCGTGATGGCGAGAAAATACTTTTGACTTAGAAAATTTAAACTTGGCGAAGTACCAATGTGTGTGAATGAAGTGAAGTGAATTTTCTAAGTCAAATGTACTTTCTTTGTTTATCTTAGACATCACTGACATCGGTAAAGGAAAACATGGTGAGGAAACATGGACTTATAAATAATATAAGTCTGAAATCGGCAACACGTCTTGAACAATTGTGGTGATTAATGCTCTTGTCTTCTCTGTATGAGAAGAGGCCTTTGCCCTGCAGTGGGACAGTAACAGGCTGGTATTATTATGCCCGGAGACTGCAAGGCTGCCTGCCTGTAATACTACTAATAGGCTCGCCCAATAATAAATGGAACTTAAAATTAACTGGTGATTTTTTTTTTTTTTATTATTTTTTTTTTTTTTTTTTTATAACGTTGCCCCACACTAGGAATTTCTCCTGTATCGTGGGTGCGTTTACAAACATTTAAACTCACATACACATACAGCCAGACCCGGAACAATTACCTGTAGATCATACAAATATTTGTTCCGTGCGGGGATCGAACCCACAACACGCGGCGCAGCAGCCGATGGCTCAACCACTGCGCCAACCGTGTCGTCAAATATGGGTAAATAGTTCCTTTGCCTCTAACCTAACCCTCCGGTGAATACAAGCGTGATGTTAAATTGTGTTTGCAACCCCCAAACTGTTTCACGAACAGCTTCCCAAAAGATACGAGTACTTTTTAAACCGTCGCTTATGAGAGAGTTCTCCTAAACCTAAGCCCTTGATTGACACTTAAAAAGTTATGTACTTAAGCGCGAACCTTTCATCTTCTAAAAGCATTTACAGGTAAAATTGCCCCGAGATTCTTCTAAAGGACCAGTTAGGAAATTCAAATGGGTGCCTACGATTGGTATGCAAAACCATCCCTTTTTCCATTTTTATCTGACTGTCTAAAAACCGTGTACGAAGGTCACACTGGAAGTTTTAGAGTTGGCCAGTTAGAAAAGTTAGCAATGAAAAATTAATTTAACTTTCGAATAAAGAACGTTTTAGGAAGCGGTAGAATTTATAATTATGTCAATTGTTTTCATAAATTGGCGGCAATTTAAAAAGTAAAGTAAGTCTCGTGCGTAGAAGTGAATTTAAGTAGAGAATACTTTGTGTTGGGTTTCATTAATATAAAAGTAAAGAAGAGCTGACGGCAAGGGAAAAAGATGATTGCCACTTTCTTTGGATGGACGGGTCATTCGGTACTAGAGGACAAAAGGACTGTAACTGCATATTGGTATGTTAGCTATTGTTTACAAGTTCTCTTGGAAAATGTTCGAGTCATATTTGTATGATTTGGCGGGATTTAAAAAACATCATCCCGCCTGTATTCTCCGAAAGGTTAGGCAGAGGCGGGTTAGGTATAGTGTTATTCGGTTTTTTCATATGGGATTTCTCAGTAGCAGCCCGTAGTCTAAATTTGTGCCCGGCTGATGGCATCAGGCTCGCCCCACATGGGACTTAGACATAATTGGACGATCTGGTGAAGATCGCAGGAAGCCGATGGTTGAGGACAACGTTGGATCTGTAGTTTTGGAAGTCTTTGGGGGGGGGGCATACAACCAGCACGTCTTCTGGCTGAAGTTTGTTGCGCCACTTTTTCTTCCCAGCAAAATTACTAGAAAGTGGTGAAGGATGGGCGTTTTGGGGGACTGTCATATAAATTTTGACGTTCAAAAAGTGATAATTCTCAGCCCAACTTGAATAAATGTTTTTTTATTTCGATGATTACTGTACTGTAAGTACTCGTAGTAGTCTGTGCATGGCCTTTCGAACAAAAGAGGCGTGATGTTATATCATGTTACAAGCTGGCTACTGTTACCTTTGTACAGCATACCTGAATACCTGTATGTCGAATTACCTTTGACTGAATTCTTGTTTGGTTACCGCAGTAGGTAACATGTGGGTGGGTTATCGTGAGGACTAATGGCACCCTTAAGAGGAAAGTAGATCCCAGGACATGTTTATTGAGCTCCATTGGGAATATGAGACTTATCTAAAGTTATATAATACCAGCCTGTTACTGTCCTACTGCAAGGCAAAAGCCTCGTATCACACAAAAAAGGCACTAACATAAATCACCATGTTTGATCAAGGCGGATGAGCGATGTTAGAATGATATTGACTATACGTTCGAGATTGCTCACGATAGTTACGTCTACCGATATCAGTGGTGTCTAAGCTCAATTTACAAAACACATGAATTTAAAGAGTCACTTTGGTACATAGGTACTCACCCAGTTTCAAATTTACAACCTCTTGCGTCAAAGGCGGGCCTTCCTCCTTAATCACTGAGCCATCAAGACATTAAATCACCAATCATTATGATCATTTCTTCTTTTTTACCTATTTCGGTCTTACAATGTGAAGGTGAGATAGCAGCCTCAAAAAGCTGGCCAATTGTTGGCAATACCGAAGGAAAGAGTACGAAGCCGGTCGCCGACAAGATGGTCTGACCAAGTGAAAGAAGTTATGTCCTCAAGAAAATTTTATCAGGTGGTGAAGGCAACTTAAAAACTGTCCAGTGATATATGTATGAAGGTCTGATTGAAGAAGAAGATGACCATGTCTTGTTGCTACGTACCATCAAATTACTTATAATTACGACCATGAACATAGGGGTCTTCTCTCATTAAGTCTTACGTAGCTCTTAATTGTGATTGGTTGGTCAAAGTTACAAAAAAAAACATGTTCTTTATCAAGATATGAAATTTAACAGATTCTCGGAATATGGGTGTACCTAATTCCTTCAGCAAAGCATTTAGTTTTGACAGTTCTGAGAAGTCGAGAGTTATTAAAAGTAAGAAGTTAATACTAGTTTCAGTGGTTTCAATACTTCCTTACGTTCCATTTCAAAGTTTCTTTACAAACTTATTCACAAGGAAATGAAAGGACTCAATAGAAATACACAATTAGTGTTCAGAGAATTCCAGAATATTGTGTTGGAAAGGTAGGGACGACACGGTTGGCACAGTGGCTGAGCGATCGACTGCTGCGCCGCGTGTCGCGGGTTCGATTTTCGCACGGAACAAATATGTGTATGGCCTACGGGTAGTTGTTCCGGGTCTGGCTGTTTGTGTATGTGAATTTAAATGTTTGTAAACGGACCCACGACACAGGAGAAATTCCTAGTGTGGGGCAACGTTTTTTATAAAATAATAAATAAATAATAATAATAATAAGATTTGTCAACCCAACTAATAAAAACTGAAAGCTTATGTGTTTCCTACGTTTGCACTACGAAGAACTGGATTTGATAATGTGAAAGTGAGATTGCGAAATGTACACTGGTACACCTTTTTCTTTTTTTTTTATTCGTGTTGGAAAATCCTCATGCATGTCCTCCGCCCTGGGGGGGCGAAGAGGTCTGTCAGACTCTTACTGACTAAAAACCACCCTGGTGTTCCATCTCACACCTACGCCGGGGGTCGCGAGGACGTACGATCCT
Source organism: Phlogophora meticulosa (assembly GCA_905147745.2). NCBI lineage: Eukaryota > Metazoa > Arthropoda > Insecta > Lepidoptera > Noctuidae > Phlogophora > Phlogophora meticulosa. Next base: position 542,156 of record LR990524.1, on the reverse strand, counting down.
TCCGCAACCCCCGGCTAGTACACTGTACACCTCTGCTTATCCCCTCGAGAAACGCATGCGTGATGTTACTATACTTTGCCCACAAAATTTAAATTTTCATACGATTGTGTTGTGGAGAAGGGAAGAGACAGAGAAGAATTTTAGCAGTAAAATGAGGTTAGATTGATTAGTTTTGAAATTAAATACAATGTCATCATCTACCTAGCTTTTTCCCGACTATATTAGGGTCGGCTTCCAGTTTAACTGAATGCAACTGAATAGGTGCCAGTATTTTACTTGACCTCCAAAACCCAATTAATTGGCAAAATGATACCCCTTGGTAAAACTGGTTATCAGGGAGGAGTCTCGATATGTCACGACGGTCACCCATCCACAGACTGATCTCGGCAAGCGTAGCTTAGCCTTCGATCAACCCGTGCGGCTGTTTTTATTTAGCCACGAGCTAAACTACACGAGCTAAACTACTCAGAAACACATTTAAAGAAATTTCGAAACGTTCAATTGACGCCCGAGACCCAAGGGCTGGCTTTTACTTAGAGAGCTAAGCATTGCCATTCACTGTGCTAGGCTTTTAGGTACTTTACCAGTCGACAGCGATGAGCATGAATTTTTAGGCGCCTTGCTATAATTTACTGTTAGGTTTAAGTTACGTTAGTTCATTGTTTTTTTGTAATTTTAATTATTTAATATGTGTTTATAGTTAAGACATGTTTATAAAATAATAAACACATAAAAAAGTCTCTACTTCTGTTAGAAATATAGTGCACAGAGCAAAAAGGGGATACATTTTAATGGACAGACCACCACATTTTTCCACGAGAACTTACATCGTGTACCCAACACTCTAAACGTTCAAGTTCAAGCATATTCCCTGTTTGTACAATTGCACAGAATTCCACACATTTCCTGAAACACGAGCACTTTGCACAAACGGCAGAGATTTAAACTTTCTACATGATTGTAGCACGACTTTAGCTGTACGATGTGAAACCTTTGAACTGCGAGGTCGAGTCGTTTAGCTTAAGTGAGTGTGGTGCCACGAAGTAAATAAATAACAGAGATGTTGCAGCTGTGAGGAGCTTCTCGGTCGTTAGACTTATGCGGGATAAGCAAAGATTTTTAAGTAATGACACGTAATATGTCAAATCGAATAAGTATATTCTTGACCCTTGCCTAAGTATAGTGGTATAAAGTAGACTTGCGACTAATATTCGGAAATTTTTCGGTATACTGTTATTCTATTCGGCCGAATACCATATGTATGTACTATTCTGCCGAATAGGTACCGAATATCTAGTTTATGTAATACCGAATACAAAAGTAAGATTTTTTGTTGTGGTCAGATATTGAGAATAAAATTAAAATATTGATTTATTTTATAATTATTTATTGTAATCAGTAGGTACAAAATTAAATTCAGAAATAAAAAAAAAACAAAAAACTTTCGAATACACTGAATCCACCATCACCAATACCATCCACCGTTTAATAAAAATTATTAATTCTCGATTTAATAAAAATTAAGATGTGGAAGATTATGGTACAATATACAATACTAGCCTTTTCCATATAGGCGATTTTGGAGTCTCTAATCGATTATTACTAGTTAAACAACACGATTTCACTTTTAAACAAATCAAAACGAGAATAGTTGCTAGCACGAGTTGTGAGCACAAATTCCATCTTAACTCTGGCTGACCTCGTCAGCGTTCTCTTGTATTATGTTTTCTATTTTTATATAAGTATACTTGATCATAATATATATTGATTTCATTTCTCTCCGTTTTGATAGGAATTAGCTGAACGATAATTTGTGCTTACGTGTACCAACTAAAGTTGACAAAACATGCAGCAATTGAGGTATATGGGCGGCGCGGGGAGGCGCGGGGCGGCGCGGCGCGGTAGGGAGGTAAGTAGAGTACATTACATAAGTATAGGTACACATACACAACAGATGAACGAGAAGCAATCACATCGTATGATACGTTTTCCCGCCTCGCAAAGGCCGAATCCTGTTGCCTAATATTCGGCTATTCGGCCAGGAAGCTCGCAGAATAATCGCTATGTCGAATATAACCTAACCTTATTCGTACACGTATGATTATGGGCGCATCGGCAATGGTGGCTTCGCTTGTCTATGAAGCTTTATTAGTTTTCCTTAGAATAAAGGAAGTAAGTGAACTTTTGAACAATATGGCTGTCCTGTCCGTGACCTACCGTGTTCCCTCACTGACATTTTCACTGTCTTTGTAACCTTTACTTGCTAAGACCAAGTGGATACGCAATATGCTCTGTTGACACACATCTAGCGACATAGGTTAAGGTACTGTGAACATTCCAACCTTCTTGGGTATTTATAACTTTATGGTATATTAACACTTCGCCTGCTACTTCGACCGTGTATAGCCTCTTACTCGCTGGTACAGTAGGTTTCTATAGAAGAAAACTTTTTTAAAATTGGTTATGTAGTTTTTGAGTTTTTCCATTACAAACGAACAAACAATCAAATCTCTACTCTTTTTAACATTATTAGTTTAGATGAATGAGATAAACTCTAATTCTTATTTTAAGTAGATTAGACAGCTGTTGGCTGATTTGGAAAAAAATGATTTTCATAGTTTCTTTGAGAAATGGTATAACTAACATACAAACTAATTATTCCAATGGATAAAATAAAACATGTTTAAATATTCATGCCGGCTACGGAACCCTTCTCTAGGCTGTGCGTGATCCAACACGCACTTTGTCGGTTTATTTAAGAGTATTGCACGTATGGAAATGTGTAAGATTTGGCATAGTTAAAGTTATTATAGAGATGAAGTACAGAGATAATATTTCGACAATTTATCGACCATTACATAATATAAATACGCCTTTCAGTGCTAATCCGGACTCCCAGGACCAGTTTTCTTATGTACCTAACCATGCTCCCGGCTAAAGTTATCCTAAATCTGCGAATTAGTCCCTAAGTATAATAATTTCGAATGTAAAGGACCCCAGGCGGTAATAAGCAGGAACAGTAAGATCTTCGGTCCAACAGTGGGACAGCAAATTCAACTTAGTAACAATTATAAAGTCCCCTGAATTGTCGACATGCCTCGTGGCCAGTTTAAAGCGAGCTTGTTCCATGCAGATATTTGACAAAGTTTGTTTTGTTGAAATAACTCTGAAAAACGTGCGGGCTTTAATATTGAAACAGTTGAAACTCTCCGTAATTTCTAGGAACAAGTGGACTACAAAAATGTCGTAAAAAATGCGTACGTAGGTACTGTTTTCTTTTATTATTAGTCAATTTTAAATGCGTTGTGTTTTGTGGAAAAGTTTTTTTTATGACATGTGAATGATTATTTCAGAGGCAGGTATACACATATGATATCACGCCTGTGTTTCTCGAAGGATTAGACAGAGGTGTACCTATAGTGCACCCACATATTGTAAGTCCCAGGTAATAAGAGGTTAGCGTATTGCTATCCAATGCTTCCACAGACATGAGAGCGAAAGAGACAGGAATAACTCAATAGCACTTTCAGGGATCACTTTTAGCGATGAGGCCGCCCATTGTAACACCCTGTGTAGCTACTACAGTTATTATTTGTTAGTTTTTATGGTGTGCAAGAAATAAATTTTGTTCTTATCCGATTCTACTGTTTACACAGGCGAGTAAATGTACATAAGTAAAAGTAAATCTGTGTAAAAAGCAGTTTTTTTATTTATTTTAACATTACAAACGACACTTCAAATAGAATAAAGATTCACCAACTGCACAGCGCAGAAGATTAATCGAACATACATATCTGCTGGAAATATTGTCAGTCCTTTTAGTTACATACGTAGTCCACTTGTCAGGTAAAATTTTAAACGCTTTTCATATTAATGCAAGAGCCAAGAGAGCAATGACATATACAGTTCACGCTTTTCAAACGAACTTTTTCAACAGTTGCGAGGGAAAACGATAATTTATAAACATAAAACCGAAATTGTGAAAATTGGCTCTGGCGGATTTTGTTTCCGTGCGCCGTGCCTTTGAATTTTAAACGAGAAGAGATCATTCGAAGCCGAAAAACCATAAAATTACCATTTAAAAGTAAATTTATTCTTTAAATATACACGCTGAAATTGTAATGGTTGTTTTCCCGCAGCGTAACTTGTCTTGGTGTCACAATCGGTATATAATATATTTTTAATTAGAATAAAAAATGGCCGATTATTATTATTATTGTACACAACAAAACTAAAATAGGACCCCTAATTACTAAGGGTAAATCGTTTTGTCCCGGAAAAACAACCATTTCATTTTTCTAAATTAAATTGTGGTCTTAAATAAATAGCATCATACAATATAAAGTTTATTTAAGTAGGTATTTATAATGTGAATAAACATAGTTATAAGCACTCTCCCGCTCTAGCAATTCATTTTGCGAGTAGGTGTGTATAGTTACCATTACCGATTAAAATCTTAGTTCAAATCACATAGGGAACGGGCAATTAATTATCCCGAAGTTTTTCATTTAGGGGAGATTTCAATAGCAGACTGCGCCTTGAAATTAATAGTGGCCGATGAAAGGAAATATTTTCGCCCCGTGGAATTTTATATAAACCATGAAATGTCATGATGGCCCAGTGGTATAGGCCTCGCCTCTTGTGCACGAGGTTGTGGGCTCAAACCTGGGCAAGTACCAATGTGAGTTTTTCAATGCATATGTACTTTCTAAGTTTCGTGGCTAAATAAAAACAGCCGCACGGGGTGATCGAAGGTTAAGCTACGCTTGCCGAGGTCAGTCTGTGGATGGGTGACCGTTCGTAACATATCGAGATTCCTCCGTGCCTCGGAAAGCACGTTAAGCCGTTGGTCATTTGTAGATCTTTGGCAGTCGTAAGGCTGCGTTTCCACTGAGGCGGAGCTGTGCGGAGCGGAGCTTAGCGGTGCATGAATTAACCAACCACAATGTCTCATCTGAAGCGGAGCGGAGATTTCAAGCAATGCGATTGGTTAATGCATATACCACTTAACTCTCTCCACACAGCTCCGCCTCAGTGAAAACGCAGCCTTACGGGTAGTCAGAAGCCCGAAAGTCTGACAACCAGTCTCACCAAGGGGTATCGTGTTGCCCAGTAACTGGGTTGTGGAGGTCAGATAGGCAGTCGCTCCATGTAAAATACTGGTATTCAGCTGCATCCGGTTAGACTGGAAGTCGACCCCAACATAGTTGGGAAAAGGCTAGGCAGATGATGATGTACTTTCTAAGTTTATCTTGGGCATCACTGACATCGGTGAAGGAAAACATCGTGAGGAAACCTTGACTTATATAATTAATATAGTCTGAAATCGCCAACCCGTCTTGAGCAAGCGTGGTGATTAATGCTCATGCCTTCTCTGTATGAGGAGAGACCTTTGCCCTGCAGTGGGACAGTAATAGGCTGGTACTTTACTTTACTTTACATGAAATGTACCTACATATACAACAGTTTTTCTGTCTCTCTGCCAAGACCTTTTTTTCAGGAAGGAGTGAATATATCAAGTTATAATTAATACCAATGACGTAAGTATACCGTCCCTTGAAGCTTTAAAAAAATAAACCTACTGAGTCAGTGCATTGATGAAATACGGCCATTTACGTAAATCAAAACCTATAGCGTATTTCCCGTAAACTTAGAATCATGAAATTTGTCAAGAAGCAAGGTCATTCAGCATGAGTAAAGTAAATATTTTTTGCGATTAAAAACTTACATTTACAGTGAATTGACAGTGACATATTTTGACGTAATTTATTTGGCTTTCTTTGTTTGATACGGTACGGGACTTTTATGCGCACGTTAACTCACACTTGGCCGTTTTTTTTTCTAATGTGGAAATATATATAATTAGGAAAAAACCGATGAATAATTTCGAAGCAGTCCAGAATCAAAAATTGATTGTCCATTGAAAATAATTTACGTCCTTCATTAAAAATCTCACTTTGTTAGGTAGAAATCGTGATAAGATACATTTTAAACTAAAAAATACTTCAGGAAAAAACATAGAAACTAAAATATCGACGCTGGAAGGTCCAGAATGATACAGTACTAGCTGGACTGTACCCTCTACCCTGCTACCCTGTATATTTCCGTTGAGATTTGCCGTAACCGACATTCGTTCGGGAGAATGTTATTCCTACCCTTGGTACCGGATTGTGGAACAAAGAACCTACATTAATAACAACTTGTGTTTACCTTCCGTTGCCGTTTCTAGTTAAAGTAGTAATATTACAAACACCCAATATTGAGGGAAAAAGATATCATAAATTCCTATACGTAATAAATCTTCTGACTTTCGGAAACTCGTAGTCAACAGTGCACAGGTGCCTTTTACATTCAATTGTAAAAGGCACCTGTATGGTGCAAATTTGTCTTTTTGACATTTATGTCAAAGTGTAAATGTGTATGTATGTGTGAGTAGGTGTATGTGTTTTCATGATCTGCCTAACCTTTTACATGAAGTAGGTATGCCTAATTTTACATGAAGCGGCTGCCTATCTTCCCTCCACAACCGAGTTACTGGGCAACATGATATCCCTTGGTAAGACTGGTTGTCAGAGTTTGGGGTTCTGACTACCCGTAACGACTAGTAAAGAAAAAAAGTAGAAAAGAAAGAAAAGAAAGAAAAGAAAGAAAAGAAAGAAAAGAAAGAAAAGAAAGAAAAGAAAGAAAAGAAAGAAAAGAAAGAAAAGAAAGAAAAGAAAGAAAAGAAAGAAAAGAAAGAAAAGAAAGAAAAGAAAGAAAAGAAAGAAAAGAAAGAAAAGAAAGAAAAGAAAGAAAAGAAAGAAAAGAAAGAAAAGAAAGAAAAGAAAGAAAAGAAAGAAAAGAAAGAAAAGAAAGAAAAGAAAGAAAAGAAAGAAAAGAAAGAAAAGAAAGAAAAGAAAGAAAAGAAAGAAAAGAAGTGTGTGAGTATGTAATTTTATTCATGTCAATCCGTTATGATGAAATAACACTTAAAATTGAAAGTTTTAAAAGAAAGATAAAAATACCATTTCTCCGAAGTCTGCAAAGCGGAAAATCTGAAATAAATCTTCTTTAACTAGCAGCAGTTGCCTAGCATCTCACACTACACGAATTCATAAAAAAGTGTATTAGGAATAGATACAGCAATATATGGTGCCTGGGGCTGGACTCAAATATTATATGATGTCATCTAGGCGCAGCGTCTGTTTCCAATATAAATTCATTGGCGATTCGTGGATAAATAAAAGCTATACGTTCCGGACCGATCTGCACGGGAGATGGGACCGTTCTTGCTATACGAATAACAACTTTACTGCCCTAGCCTTACGGATTCTCAGAAACTCGCATAAGTCTGTTAACCATTCTAAACTTAGAATATCGGCTTAATTAATTGGCTGGTGGTATATACATATATATATCTTCATGTTTAACAGTTCCTGACATCTAACCGATTTCTCTTTGGGAGTGAAAATAACAGTAGTTAAAAAAAACAAAGCTACAAAAATCCGGTCAAGTACCGTGGATACCCAAGTGTACCACGCGCTTCAAACTGTTTAAGACTTTATTTGTAATAATCGAAGGTTTAATTTCATTTGTGAGATTTTATTATTTTATGATTTAAAGTAAAAACAACCGCTCGGGTTGATCGATCAAGCTACGCTTGCCAAGGTCAGTCTGTGGATTGGTGACCGTTCCTAACATATCGAGACTCCTCCGTGCCTCGGAATAACGTTAAGCCATTGGTCCCCGCTGTCATTTGTAGCTCTTTGACAGTCGTTACGGGTAGTCAGAAACCCGAAAGTCTGACAACCAGTCTTACCAAGGGGTATGGTGTAGCCCAGTAACTGGGTTGTGGAGGTCAGATAGGTAGTCGCTCCAAGTAAAACACGGGTATTCAGTTGCATCCGGTAAGACTGGAAGCCGACCCCAACATAGTTGAGAAAAGATGAAGGATGATTCTTTTAGGTAAAACGCACTGCTACTTCTAAATAGAATCCAGTTGTCAATAACATATTTAAAGTTCTGAGTCGAGCTACACGATTACTGACAAATGCGAGCACTGACTGGACAGGTCCACACAAATCTGTGTGATTTTTCCTCAAAAGACCATCTTAGACAATAATCTGCATGGTCCTCGTGTGATCGATCTGACCAATATAGACTGCATAAAACACTGTGACCTCTGAGTTGGTTTCGATCTTCCTTCTCAGAGTAGTCAGCTTGGAAACATCGACTTAATCTAGTTTTAATTTTATTTATCTTATTTTATGACATACAGAAATGTTTTTTTAAGACCTATTTACTGAAACAAATATCAATGATCATTTATTTAAGTAAGTCTTGTAGATTGGTATTGAATATTGGTACTTTGGAAACTGTGTCAGCAGTGGATATAGTGGTATCGTTCTGGTTTGCAGAACTACAGCCGACCAACTTCGAATAGAATGCGCGAAACAGCTCCAGGCAAACTTTGTAGAAGTTTGTGTCGAACAACACAATTGTCCACAACAGAATTCAATATTTCTTTATCTATCTATACTAATCTCACAATCTGTACACAATATTAAAATGAAATCGTCTTTTTGTAATGTCAAAATAACAGCTTTTTGCTAAATGCAAGTGAAAGTGTATACGGTAGCTGCACTATATCTGACGATAAACAATTAAAAAAATATCTTGTGTTTTTGTCTGATTGTTCCGGCTAATCTCCAAAACGGCTGGTTTCACTGAAATATAGCTGATATTATAAGGAGTAACTTAGGGCGGGCTTTTATTTTGTTTTAATAATTACATTCTTAAGGTATAGGCTATTTAACATCACGCTGCAACTCTTAGGAGCGGATGAAATCGCGTGGCATAGCTAGAGTGAAGACAAAATACTAGATACTTATACTTGATTCTTTTATTGAATCTATGGCTGAACCCCGCCTCGAAATGCCAAGTATAAGTAACCTAGGCAAGAAAGCCGGCTTGTTGGCTACACTTACGAAACCCTGTTACGATTTACGGTTCCGTACGATCCAGACAGTAATTACGGTGGGTTTTGTACTTGAGTTTATTTTCGATTGTATATTTATACGCCCCGTTTCACTAATTTACAAATAAAGTGTCTCTTATATAAGAGGATGATATTTATTCATTGCTTTTAGTGGAAAGGCTTTTTGGAGATTTTTTGCCCTTCTAAGTACTTAGGCACTTTCTGCTTTAACGATTCACAAAGCCATCGGTTTCCATACCGTAGCATTAGATATACTGAAATAGCTCATAGAGAACCACGTTGGTGAGACAAATCTGCTCAGCCTGGTGTGAAGGTGTGGTGATGCTCCACAAACAATGGGACCGATTTGATATCGTGTCCTGATTGTCCTGAAAACTGCATGCTACAGGATTTGATGGATGCTACTCATGGTGCCTCTGTAGCGAAGTCCTGGGTCGACCCTATATATATCTAATCTAATCTATTTTATTTTTTTAAAACGTTGCCCTTAGGAATTTCTCCTGTGTCATGGGTGCATTCACAAACATTTAAACTCACATACACAAACAGCCAGACCCGGAACAACTACCTGTAGGCCATACAAATATTTGTTCCGTGTGGGAATCGAACCCACAACACACAGCGCAGCAGTCAATCGCTCACCCACTGCGCCAGCCGTGCCGTCGAATATATATATATGTATGTAGATTGCAATCAATACGCTGAGAAGACGATGGTTTTGTGTCAGATTTGCATGCGGAGCTGTGTATATGTCAAATATTTTTTCCTTTTAAAATATTATTATATGAACATAACATAACACTACCTGACCTGGGACGTTGCGCTTCCCACCACTACACCAACGGGGCAATCAAATATAATCACAATCACTTTAGAAAACATAAATTATTTAATTTTCTATTTTGTCTCACTGCTCGGTCCACCTCCCCTGTACCACGTAAGTTGAAGCTGCTCACCGCACTCGTGGATACCAATCTTAGTTTGGACTTGTTTGCTGATGAATGGAAGACGACAATGTTAACATGTTTACGGTTCTGTGAGAAGACGGAACGGTGATATTTACTTAATTTAGTTTTAATGGCTAATTTGCATTACTAAATATAATATGTATACATAAACAAAATATGTTGGATAGATGATACGGGCAACGGATTTTGAACATTACAGACTAGGAGTACAAAGGTAAACTAAACACCAGCCCCATAGGGACGGGCAGAGGTAACTAAAGTACATCCACATTTCACCAGTTATGATCTTAAGTCCCATGTAATAGGGGTGAGCCTATTGAATACAAAAGTATTAACTAAAGAAATAAAAGAAACATTTCCAAGAATTTCACAAACTGCGATGGTACCGTGTTTCCGCTACAAATTGACAGTTTCAGAACTAAATAAACTTCATCTTACATCTCACAGATGATAGCTATCTCACAGCGGGAGGGCTCAGATGAAATATCATTGTAAGTTATTGCTACCCCATGAGTCTCTTTACTCTTCAATATTATCCGCTGGTAATATTGTCGTGTATTGTATTAAGGCCCTATTATGGTATTAAGGCACACCCTTATCTGTCTGCAAGCGATTCAATACTGTATTCTATTCTGCTTACAGTTTTCTTTAAAAAGAATCAAGATACATAAAGTAGGATAAATGCGATAGAAATGAGTTTCTTACGAAGTATGCGTGGTGTAACTATAAATGATTGAGGAATGAAGCTGAAATGAAGATCTTAGATGGTTTGGTCACGTTGAGAGAGTGTACAAAAGACAACTAGCAAAAGGTATTTAGATGGCAGATGTGAGCGGAGACGCCGTCGCGCCGGAGGGGACGCCCTAGAAGGAAGGACAAACTGACCTTATAGGTTATGTTCTTCAAAATGGTCAGGTGCGTAGTTCCCGCAACAGGCGCGTGTGTATGACCAGATGCATGAACGTAAACGAAGCAAAAGGAGTATGGGATATAAGGATCGCAGTATACAGTAACCCCATGGGAGAAAGGCGTGACTTTAAATAAGTATGTGAAAACATCATCATCTGCCTACCTTTTCCCAACTATGTTGGGGATGGCTTTCAGTCCAACCAGATGCAGCTGAATACCATTATTATACATGAAGCGACTACCTATCCGCCCTCCACCACCCCATCTGGTTTGGTTATCTACCTCTTTTGTAAAACTGGTTGTTAAACGTTTGCCTTTGACTACCTGTAATGACTGTCAAAGATCTACAAATGACAGCTGGAACCAACAGTTTACCGTACATTCCGAGGCACGGAGGGGTTTTGGTACGGAATAGATGATCACCCATCCATGGACCGAGCTCGGCAAGCGTTGCTTAACCTTGAAGATTGACTCATTCCGCGGTTAATATTTGGAAACAAAACCCTCCAAATGGTTTAAACTTTATCCAAACAGAACCATCGTCATCATCTGCCTAGCCTTTTTCCTACTATATTGAGTGAGTTCGTCGTTTAGTCCTACCGGATACAGCTGAACACCAGTATTTTACATGGAGCGACCGGCTATCTGACCTCTAGACCCAGTTACTGAAAGAAAGAAAAAACATTTATTCAGTACAGGCTCAGGCACACACCGACACAATACTTTAACATAAGATTCTGGAAGAAGCTTGGTAAGACTTAGTTAGAATCATTATGACAGTTATAATATAACTGATATAAGACCACTTTTGCTGAGTGATGGAAATGGCAGAGACTTTTTATCACGAGAACCTTAAATTTTTACGCCTGCAGTCGTGAAAACCTGAATTCAATTACATATTAATTACTTTTTACGACACCTTTAATTGATACTTAAAGTCGACTCGGAATATGTACCTACGTCGCATCTATTCAGTGTCTGTGATAAAAGCAGCTGTACTACAGAAATAGCAGTATAATCTGTTATCTGACTAAAATAAGGGTTAATGCCTCAATGATCTACTGGCAGCATGTAGTAGTAGCACTGCTTGGGTTCAATTACCGGGTCAGACAAAGGGTTTGCATTTGTTACAGCCTACTCGTATCACATGGGACTTATATAAATAAACACTAAGTCTATAGACTGAAGCGCTGAAGAAAATCCAGGTAACAGGTTACACAACTTTATTCTGCTCGTCCAACAGTTCGAATCCGCTCGTTCAGCCGCCCTTTTTTTCCCGCCCTTTCGTCTCTGATAATGTTTGCCGTCAAATCGAGCCCAAAGTGTTACCAGGGCTAAATATTCTAATGAAATGGTTAAAAACTTGTCTATTAGAGTTTTAATTTGATAAAGTAAAAATGTAATATAGCAAACCTTAACACTTAGTACATAACTGATGAAATGTGGGTACTATAAGCACATTTCTGTCATGTCTGTTTCTGAACATGTAGGCATTTTATTTTGTTGAATTTGTGGATTATTTTGAAAAAAACTAAAATAACACATAATTAAAATGTATTTTTAGTTTTAACTTTTAACTTTATATTTCACAAACAACTTTAAATTTCCAATTAATATGAAATTGAAAAATCTGTGTCGTCACACTAGGGAGAGGGGATTTCACAAATGTGATCTTTGACAAAGACTTAGGTAAAAAATACAGCCTGTGTGACGTAACTTTTGGATGGCCCCCTATAGTGGACGGTGGCCTTAAATACCATAGTAGGTACTCGTGAGTCGTGTTACAGATTAGAGTTGTGTCGTTAATGGATGCTCACTACTGCGTTGTATTTGACACAGATTCTATTTCAGCCTGTATTCTCGTTCCACAGGACTGAGATACAGGCCTGCACATGTTTCATTCGACACGATGCCGAATCATAACGAGGTATGTCTAGAGGGAACGCTATAAATCGGTTACTTTTATGCTAAAAATTGTTTAAATGGTAATAAATAAATAATAACGCTGGACAATCCACACAGCATCAGCTAGCCCCAAGCTAAACAAAGCTTGTGATACTAGAAGACTGATATACTTAAAACAATGCATTGCGTAAATAGATTATTTTATTAAACATAGCAAATACCCAGAACACCCGGAACTTTGTAGATCGTACAAACATTTGTCCTAAGGCGGGAATCGAACCCGCAACCTCCTGCGTCGCAGGCGCACCTTCGCCCACCGCGCCACATCGATCGTCACTACTAGTAATAAGTAGGTCGTAGCGTGATGTTAATTAGCCTTCCCAAGAATTGGACAGTTAAATGTGAAAATGAAGAATAGAAGTGAAGAGAAGTAGAAGTTCCACAGATAGGAGGGCCAAACAAACAAAATCATTAGTATAGTAAGTACAGGATTCGCAATATTATTTAAGTGATAGGTACTATTAAATATATGTATCATCATCCTCCTCCTACCCTTGCCACGAGTACAAGATTAAACCTTTGTTAATTTTATGAACATTCCTGTAAACGCAGACTCCAAGAATTAAAGCTGTATCATAGCAGGAGGATGATGGTGACGCCATCATCCTCCTGCCCATATCAAAATACATTTGGGGTCCGCGCAGCATGTCTTCTTCTTCTGTACTATTTGTCGTCATCTCAAAAGTTACCTCCTTTCTAGCCACATCATCTTTGACAAAATCCATCCATCGTTTGAGGTCTCCCTCTACTATAAAGGCATTTAGAATTAAAGTAAATATTGTGTTTTTAAATAAAAAAAGAAACAATAAACAACATAATGATAATAATTTATTTACCACTTCAAATTTGACGACACGGTTGGCGCAGTGGCTGAGCTATCGACTGCTGCGCCGCGTGTCGTGGGTTCGATTCCCGCACGGTACAAATATTTGTATGGCCTACAGGTAATTGTTCCGGGTCTGGCTGTTCGTGTATGTGACTTTAAATGTTTGTAAACGCACCCACGACACAGGAGAAATTCCTAGTGTGGGGCAACGTTTTTTATTATAAAAAAAAAGAATGTCCACCATAAAAGTTAAACAATTTTGTAACGTTCCCCATAATCTAATCGTACATCATGTCGATCCAGCAGCATATCGGATGCATGTGAGTAGGCTGGCGGCACTTGCATATGACATGTGCGGCCTAGTTTCTTTTCTTTCTTTCTTACATGTATTGCCCAGTTTAAACGACCACGGCACGGATCGTTCGACACATTCTGAAGGCTAAAAGGCCCGTAAAACGGATCAAAGGAAAGGTTTTTTTTTGGAATTTAGGCTCGAGTTTATAGTTTTCTTTTTACGACCTAGTTGGAGTTGGCATTAACCTACTCCGACAAATTATGAGGAATAAGGTCTGTTGATGGCACGGTTGTCGCAGTGGAGCAATTGGGTGCTGCGCCGCTTGCCGCGGGTTCGATTCCCGCAAGGAATAAATATCTGTATAGGTAACAGGTAGGTGTTCCGGGTCTGACTGTTAGTGTATTATGTGAGATTAAATATTTGTTAACGCACGCATGATACAGGAGAAATTCCTAGTGTGGGGCAAGGTTTTTTTTTTAATAGATAAGGTCTGGGACACTTTATAGTTCTAACAGAATATTCAATTAGTGCAAGGTAGCTTACAACTGACCTTATAGTGAGCAATGAGTGTGTTTTTAACTAACAGCTTTATTAACCAACCAGCCAGTGTATAGATACATATATAAAGCTACTAAGGGTGCTACCATAAAAACGGTCATGGTTAAAGACAGTGTAGATGTCGTAGCCATGTGCTGTTATATTATAATTAGGACCCTTACTTGCCATCCAGTAATTAGCCACATATCCACTACGAGCCCCGTTTTTGCGATTTATAGTTTTCCCTATACCGGTTCCCAAGTCCATCAACTTTTTTGGTAAAATTTTGGGAACACTGGGAACAATACACTACGATAAACGAAACAAGTATAAGTATTGTTAGTTTATACTTGGTGTATCCGCGAATTCGTTCACGTGGAATTTAAGAATATTTCATGGGTTTTATTATTATGCGCAGTTTTATGCACCTAGCCAATTTGTGTGTGTTTTGACCAGTCAATTTGAACTATTCAGGACTCTGCAGGTGGTGCTGCGATCGGGTTCTAAGACTTTTTTTATTTTCCAATAATATATACATACTAGTCCAGTAAAAAAAAAATAAGTAAAAAAAAACAAAAAAAATGTTTGGGGTGAACCATCCTTATCACTTAGGGGTATGAAACATAGATGTTTACCAATTCACAGACCTACCCGATATGCACACAAAATTTCATACAAATCGGTACTGCCGTTTCGGAGGAATTTGGTATCAAACATTGCGTCACGAGAATTTTATATATTATATTAGAAGATATAACGAACCAGGCAGAACCACGTCTGTCGGGTCCTCTAATCATGTATAAATCGAAACTGCATTATAATTAGAGGTACCTTCGTGGTGATTTTCTATTGTAGAAATTATATAACGACCTATAACCGACCTAACGGCGCAGAAGGTTGCAGGTACGATTCCCGCCTTGGGACAAATGTTTGTACGATCTACAAAGATTTGTTCCGGGTGTTCTTGGTACTTGCTATGTATAATTGAAAATATCTGTCTATGTATTGTATTGTATTAAGTAAATCAGTCATCTAGCACCCATAACACAAGCTCTGCGTAGCTTGGGGCTAGATGATGCTGTGTGGCTTGTCCAGCGTTATTTATTTATGTATATTATTTTAGATTTTTGCTTTGTGAGAACACTTGAAATACCATATTGTTACTCACACATTTTACTTTTTGTGATCTTTATTTATTTAATGTAAAATAAAGATGTCGATAGCCAACTTTGGTATATAAATCAACCCAGCTTTGCTTGATAAGATTATAAGCACAAGGTAATAAGTCCACCTACTACTTTTTCGTATGAAAATGTTAACTAGGGCTGTCACTTAGATCATACTGCAATGTACTGTATTTTATTTTTATTACAAATTCTATTCGATATTCACATATATACAATTATACTATAAAACTAACTAGGTATATAATAGGTCTTTACCTATGAAATTGCCGTTTTGTATGAAAAAATTTAAATGATTTTTTTTCATGTATTTTTTATTTGTATTAATCGAAGTAATCACCCATGCAATCAATGCAACTTTGCCAACGCAGTGGCAGTTTATTGATGCCCTTCTTAAAGAAATCAGCTGGACGGGAGGCAACAAATTCTTCAAAGGCATTTTGTACTGCCTCTCGGGTATTGATTTTTTTTCCCGCCAAGAAGTTTTCCAAATTCTGGAAAAAGTAGTAGTCTGTAGGCGCAAGGTCTGGTGAGTAGGGCGGATGACGGAGAGCTTCCAACCCCAGTTCTTGCAACTTGGAGACCGTCTGCTGTGAAGTATGAGGTCGCGCGTTGTCGTGCAGGAGCAGCGGAGACGAGCGATTGACCAATGCTGGTTGGAGATGTGCCAGCTTCTCCATCATTGTGTTCAATTCTTCACAGTACACATCTGCAGTAATGCTCACCCCGTTTGGTAAGAAGCTGTGTTGAATCACACCGGCGCTAGACCACCAAACAGTGACCATCACTTTTCTTGGGGTAAGTTTTCGTTTAGGGCATCGTTTAGGTGCTGAACCAGGATCCAACCAACTTGCTGAGCACTTGCGGTTATCAAACAGAATCCATTTTTCATCGCAGGTAACAATGCGGTTCAAAATTCCTTCATTTGTGTGTCTGTTGAGCAGTGCAAGGCACGTCTCGACGCGTACTTCGCGCTGGCGATCATTGAGTTCGTGGGGCACCCATTTGTCAAGCTTTTTTACCTTGCCAATTTGACGCAAATGGACCAATATTGTTTTGACGCTAACGTCGAAAGCTGCTGCTAATTCAGCCGTAGATTGTGTATCATCAGCTTCCACAATCGCCTTTAATTCGTCATTGTCGACCAAAGTCTTCGGACGACCGCGAGGTTCATTTTTCAGGTCGAAATTTCCAGAACGGAAGCGAGCAAACCAATAACAGGTAGTGCGTTGGTTTGTAGTGTTAGCTCCGTAAACGTCGTTGATGTTGCGTGCCGCTTGTGCCGCGTTGCTGCCACGAGGGTACTCATATTCCATAATTACTCGAATTTTTAACGTATCCATGATGACGAAAAAGATTTAAATGCGATGAAAATGTAACACTAATCAATAAACAAATGACTACTTTTGGAAAAAAAAAACCATGTTTTTAAAATAAAATTAATTTGAAATTAGAATTCTTAGCCAAACAAAAAATATTTTGATTTGAAATGGCCAGTACTGCAGAACGGCAATTTCATTGGTAAAGACCTAATACATATTTACAAAAACAACAAAAAACAAAAAAAAGCCGACAAGGACACTCAGGCGTCAAAGTATTCCTCCGCATCGCTGTCATCTGGAAACGTGCCCAAAAGACTGGCAGCATTGCCACGTTGGATGGCAATACTAATTCTTTGGGCAAAGAATGAGCCAGCCCTCTGGTCACGCGAAGTGTCGATCAGACGTCGAGAAATTTCTTTATAAAGTTGACGTGCACTCGGACCCCATGACCCGAGCGTTTCAACCCCAAACGGCTCAAAACTGTAGTTACCAATAAGGTTACAGTATTTGCGCCGTTTGAGGGTCTCAGCACCCGCCGCGGCAGCGCCAGCACAGCCTGCCGTGCTTGAAACATGAGATGGCGCAAGGGTATCGACGCAGGTTGCGTCCCACACCAAAGGCCTACCCATCTTCCAAGGCAACAAAGTCATGCCGTCTGGTCTCTTACGATCGTCTCGTACCAAGCCGTTAGGTTCTAATACCGCTGGTACGCCGGCGGTACCAAGAGCTCGACGAATAATATTATTGATGCTGGCGTGCCGTGCTATGCGTCCTGCGCTCCTGTAACAGGACAGGCCATGGTGCCCGAAGCTGTCGACCGCTTCACCACAGTGACACCGATGCGGAGCAACACAAGGGGCACCCAAGCGAAGACAAGTAGCGAGCCGAAACGATGTGTCATCCATCATAGTACCTATGGTGGCTGACGGGAGTGCCTTTAGCCAGAGGCCCGACTCCCATTATCCCACGGCCAACAGACGGGCACGCTCAGCAGTACTAGGTGACGTGTTCAACAGAGAATTCCGTATAGTACTGCAGAGCGGCACGTCCCATCGCGCCTGGGAAGACAGGTTGTCGGGCAAATCCGTATTGGGACAAGCCATTTTCCAGGCGTTCAACGCATCGGTCAAACACGGTACTTCAAAATCAACCAGTGAGAAAGCTAAAATATTCCTGGTTAATCTATCGGTACTATGGACCGAGGAGAGGAATGCCGGTAAACTTATACTGGAAATTTTGCGGACGCCGAGACCACCCAGGCGAATGGGAAGTGTGGCTTGCTGCCATGCTCGGTCGTCCAAGGCCACATTTAGGATCGAAGAAAGAGTGTTTCTAATAATTTGGTCTACTTTTTCTAAAAGTTGTGGATGCTTCCAAAGATGGGAAGAGCGTAGGCTATATGTAAATTTTGGTCCAAAACAACAGTATCGAATAAGTGTGAAAGCCGAATGTATGTTAATTTTGTAAAGTCTTTCCGAAACATCATTAAAATTTTGTATTTTCTCCTCAATAAAAGTGGGAAAGGATTCGTCAAAAATTGGGGACCCCAGGAGGTGGAGAGAATTTCTCTCCATGATTTTGATGTTAGGTGCTACTGTGTTAAATTTTGCTATGATAGTCTGCCTGTCAGTGGCTTGGGGAAGATAAATTTCGCATTTCGAAAGATTAAGGTACTGCAATAACTTTAAGGAAACAAATATTTAAAATGTGTGGTTACGGACATAGAAAGTGATTATAGTATTGAAGTGAGAATTCTTTGAAATCTTTTTTTTTTTGATAAATACCTGCAAAGCTTAAAAAAAAGTTTGCGTCACCGACATGCTAATGTGACGTGTCAAAAACACAGTTTTAAACAATATTCTAACGACTTTATAATGATAAGTGCGATAAGTATTACCATCAGGTGTTGATTACACGAATGTGATAATTTATGACTAACTTCTGCCTGTGGTTTCGTCCTCGTTGAAGAAACCTGGCAATAGTATAGCTTTCCATTAGTGAATCTAATTTTGAGATCGAATGAAAAGTTTCGGAGATCACATCCTACATCCAACTTACAAACTTGACCTCTTTATACTTAATATTGTATATCTAATTTCAATCTAAACTAATATTATATTATAAAAAAATGTTTGTTCTTTTGCTTTGTAATGGATAAACTCAAAACTACTTAACCGATTTTAAAAAATCTCTCACTTATAGAAAGTTATATTTATCAGCGAAACCATATTTTATTTAGAAACCTACGCTTTAAAGGGGTTGAAGGAGATGTTAAAGTTCGAAGGGAAAGTACAAAACCCACACAGACAAAGTCGCGGGCGAACAGTTGGTTATACATAAATATGTACCACGTGTAGATTGAAAACTTAATTTCACGGCGACGCTGGCTTAACAAAAGTCATGATTTATTGTCACGACCAAGAACCAATTTAGTACCGTCTAGAAGGGCGACAGGACTCAGCCGCCTGGTAACCCTGGCGATGCAAAATTCTTTCCATTTTTAATAAAATTTGCAATGTGACCGGTGATATTAAATATTGCGGTCCAACATTATAGGCAGAACTTACTCATGCGATATTTGCGCTGTAAACGTTTCCGGGAGTATTCGTGGGTTTCTGAGTTCTGAAGAATATTGGTTGGCCTTCGTTTTTTAGAGTTCTGTTATTGGGAGTAAGTGGAGACCGCGACTCGGTCAACGTAGTGTAGGACGCCCTCTGACTAGGTGGGATGACGATCTGCGAAAGACTCCAGGCAGATGCTGGATGTGGCGCTCATTAGGAGTGGGCTATGTCCATCAGTGGACTAATATAGCCTGATGATGAATTACTAAGCCACCGCCGTCCGTCAGCCTGACTGTATCTCATGAACCTTTGTAGGCAGACATTTAAAATTTCCACAGAGTGTGTATTTCTAATTGCTGCCTATAGCACTGATAAGATGATTGATCGATTTTTCGGCGTTTTTGCTCGACATGGTACGGAACCTATAGTATGTGAGTTTTCAGTGTGTAAAATATGTTACGTTTAGATTTCTAGACCAACGAGGCATTTTTCGATAAAACTCTATGAAAGCAATCGCTACCACCAAACCACTAAATCGAGTAGATCCAAGTGCCACTGCTGAGCATGAAGTTCAGGGTTCGATTCCCAGATAGGCCATATGATATTGAGTTTTACCATCTGACATTTCTCAGTAGCAGCCCGAAGTCAGGATGTGTGCCCGGTTGATGGCAATAGGCTCGCTCTATACATGGGACTAAAACATAACTGGTGACATATTAGGTAGGTGAGGTACACCTCAAGCTAATCATCATTCATCAAGGATTTCTATGGCCGATTATACGCTGCACATGCACCTCATTCCCGACGAGATGACCACGATTCCAGAGCCACCCTGATGCGCCACTACACCGACGAACTGCCTGACATCAGTCAAGACGAGATCGTGTTAGCTCTGAGGCAGCTTAAAAATGGAAAAGCCCCCGGTAAGGACGGAATAACATCAGAGCTTTTGAAAGCTGGAGGAGCCCCTGTTATAAAGGAATTAACGAACCTCTTTAACACCGTCCTTCACAGTGGGAGAACTCCAAAGGCGTGGAGCGGGAGTTTGGTGGTGCTCTTTTTTAAGAAGGGTGACAAAGCCCTTCTTAAAAATTATAGACCCATCTCGCTCCTGAGCCATGTCTATAAGTTGTTCTCACGAGTGGTCACGAATCGTCTCGCCAGGAGACTCGACGATTTTCAGCCGCCGGAACAGGCCGGGTTTCGAGGAGGATATGGCACCATAGACCACATTCACACGGTGAGGCAGATTATACAGAAGTCCGAAGAGTATAATCAGCCCCTGTGTCTGGCCTTTGTGGACTATGAGAAGGCCTTTGACTCTGTCGAAACCTGGGCTGTTCTGGAATCCTTACAGCGATGCCAAGTAGACTATCGTTATATCGAGGTGTTGAGATGTCTGTACGAAGCCGCGACCATGAGTGTCCAAGTACAGGGCCAGCAGTCTAAACCGATCCAATTGCGCAGAGGAGTGAGACAGGGGGATGTTATATCCCCGAAACTGTTCACAAGCGCGTTGGAAGATATGTTTAAGATGCTGGACTGGAAAGGAAAGGGCATAAACATAAACGGCGACTACATCTCACACCTACGATTCGCAGATGACATAGTCTTAATGGCGGAGTCGCTAGAGGAGCTGAACCAGATGCTGGACGGCCTAGCTTCAGCCTCGGTCTTGGCATGAATTTGGATAAAACCAAAGTCATGATCAATGGCCACATTGATCCAATACCGGTCGTCGTACATGGCCACCTTCTCGAAATCGTTTCCGAATACACTTACCTCGGGCAGATTCTGCAGTTAGGTAAAAACAATTTCGAGAAGGAGGCCAAGAGGAGGATCCAGCTGGGCTGGGCAGCGTTTGGGAAACTGCGCCGAGTCTTCTCGTCATCCATACCGCAATGCTTGAAAACGAAAGTTTTTAATCAGTGCGTCCTACCCGTCATGACCTACGGAGCCGAGACATGGACACTTACGGTAAGGTTGGTCCACCAATTTAAAGTCGCTCAGCGAGCTATGGAGAGAGCTATGCTCGGAGTTTCTCTGAAGGATAGGATTCGAAACGAATACATCCGACATAGAACCAAAGTCACCGACATAGCTCAAAGAATTAGCAAGTTGAAGTGGCAGTGGGCTGGCCATATCTCGCGAAGAACCGACAACCGCTGGGGTAAACGTGTTCTTGAGTGGAGACCGCGACTCGGCAAACGTAGTGTAGGACGCCCTCTGACCAGGTGGGATGACGATCTGCGAAAGACTGCAGGCAGATGCTGGATGCGGCAAGCTGAAGACAGGGCGCTATGGCGCTCATTAGGAGAGGGCTATGTCCAGCAGTGGACTAGTATAGCCTGATGATGATGATGACTATTTCAATCGTTTTCAATTTGCATTTTTTTACTCTTTTGTGAAATATTATTTACCGTTTAGGTGCGCGGGTGAAAAAGTGTTTTATTTGTCGAGTTATTTTGAACTCGTGATGGATTGTTAGTGGTGAATACCTGAGTGGAAATACAACCTGTGTAAACCTGCAAACGGCTGACTAATGAATTACTAGCGCAGTTTTGACTGTAGGCTATAATAAAAGTATTGAAAAAACCAGTTCCCTTGTTACATTTTTAGGAACGATTTGGTCTACAAAAGTTAAAAATTAAACGTTTAAATACAAATTACTTCTATGACTGTCGCAGCCCAGTTACTGGTACCCGCGAGACTCTTTAGTAAGATTGGTTTTCAGACTTTCAGGCTTCTGAAAACCTGAAATTACTGTGAAAGTTACGCCTTTCACGGTAATTCCGGAACCCACGGTTTAACGTGCTTTCCAAGGCACGGGGGAGTCTCGATAGGTAATGAACGGTCACCCATCCATGGACCAACCTAGGCAAGGTTAACCTTCAATCGAGCCGTGTGGCTTTTTATTTAGCCAAGCAACTCCTCCTACTTCTACAAATCTTTGCTTGTTATTTTCGTTACATTTATATAAATTCATCCTTATCTCCGGTTGAACATGGTACCAATTATTTTAGTATTATTGTAGGAGAATCTATAACAAACGGGATCACTGTGGGTCTTAAATTGACTACCTGAGGGTTACTAATGCGGCTTACCCCAAATACATGGTAGGTTTTTGCAAAAAAATAAGAAAAGTCAAATATTTCTTTGGACCGATTTTGCGCAAAACCCTATTGTTGTTCATTGTTGACCGAAATCCGGATCAAGTCTTCTTTGACTGGTTGTCTCTGTCTTATAGTTCCGGTTTGACTGTAACTTAATCCTATCTTAAAACACTCTGTAGGTACTTTCCCACATTGGAAATAATAACAGATATACACAAAAGAGTTTCTGAGTATGTTACGTTCTGGGTTTAGCTACAAGATTACTGAAAATCTGGTCCACTCATTTGTGTTTGATTATTTCTTCTAAATACCATCTGCATGGTCCATGGTTTCGGTGTTTTTTCTCAGAGTAGTCAGATAAATCTCTGACAGAGACTTCTTCTTCTCTCTCTCTCTCTCTCTCTCTCTCTCTCTCTCTCTCTCTCTCTCTCTCTCTCTCTCTCTCTCTCTCTAGTTTTAAAACCTAATTTTATTCGACTTGTGAAGGTGTTTGTTAAAACTACATATATGAATAAATTCACGCCTTTTTTCTATGGGGGTAGACAGAGAACCTACAGATCGCCAACTGCTACTGCTATTTTCATTTTCACCAGGAGGTTCTCCTGTATCGTGGGTGCGTTTACTTTACAAACATTCAAATTCACATACAAAAACTGTAAGCCTTACATTAAAAATTATTTATTCTTGCATGTTTACATTGTCTACATTTATATTTAGATTGCTTAAAAATGACAAGTGGATGTGTGGGGTCTCCTAATACAAGCAATTCCTTGCTTAAAAGGAGATCCCCAATACTATGTATCAAAATACCTTTAGCAATAGAAATACTTTTTTTTTTCATTTTTTGACATGGCAACTGTTAGAAATAATCACGTAAAGGCATTAGGACAAGTGCTTATAACACTATTATGTATAAATAGAATAGAATAGAATATAATTTCTTTATTCAAGTAACCATGACTCAATAAAATTGTTAGTAAAACTTACGACTATGTTAGTAAGCACAACAAAAAACAAGAAAAACAACACAAGAAATAACGGTTGGTCACCGTTGCGACATCCCATGAGAGACGGCACAACAGTGACCCACGTACATACAGTCCAGGCGACTCGCAACCAAGCTTAAGACACTGTTGGAGCTGCCCCACACCCTGCGCACCAGGGAAGCGCACCTTTTACGCATTGTTGCGTTAAAGCAATCTACATGCGCATCTGCGAACATCCCTGACGCACTACAGAAACGGGGCAGCCCCACCAGTATCCTAAAAGCATTGTTATATTGAACGCGGAGAGCGTTGTACGATCTTTGCGTATATCTAGCCCACAGGCTGCACGTGTAAAAAGCAGTACAGTAGGCTCGAAAGAGTGTGATTTTGACGGGAAGTGCGCATCGTGCAAACCTGCAAGCCAACATGTTCACTCTAACCGACAACGCCCTCCACTCCCGTTCAATGTCATCATCGTCTTAAAACACCGACTAATGCAGTCATGATAATAACGTGATTTCATGTTAGATATTGTAGGACACGAACTGTGGCTTGTATGGGGATTACCGTACTGCCAGTCAAAATCAAAAAATCAAGTAAGTTAGTTATTAAGTTCTTGCAACAACGTTTTTAAACGTTTCGTTTTTATATGGCTTCTATCTACTAGCTAGGAGCTAGAGGATATATAATAATAATAAAATTTACTGAATAAATAAACGATTACAAAAAGTGTACATTTAGCCAACAACACTAGTAAATTTCCTATACAATTTAGTGCCTAATAATAAACTAAAGCTTAAATATTTTATTACAGGTGCAAGTAATGATTGTTCGGAGTTAGAATGTTAGGTAGCGACCCGCCCGATCTAGGTTTATTTAAACCTGTGTTTCATATATACCTTTCAAAAATATAGTACCGGCCAAATGAAGGGTTTTTAAGGTTTTTCGAGTGTATGTCTGTCTAGGCATATGTCTTTGGCATGGTTTGTAGCCGACAATCATAAGATTCGTCCGGTACCTTTGGTGACATAAGTTGTATGGCTTTTGAAAAAATTCAAGATGGCGGTTGCCATTAAGATAGTTTGTTGTTCATTTGGGGTTACGAAATAAACGGCTCGAGGAGGCGATTCCAATAATGCAGCTCACTAAAATGTAGGTAGGTAAAATCTAAATGCAAAGACAACTAAAAATAAAAATAAAACTTACAATTAGTTGGATGGAGCACTTAAATTACAACCAGCAAATAATTACAAAAACCGAACTGAAAAGATGACTTAAAATATTAAAACGATACATTTAGTTTTCAAACAGTCTGATGCAGTTGTTGGTTGACATTGAAGTTCAATAGACTAATTAAAAAGTGTTCTTGTTTTTTTTTTGTGAAACACGGTTAAGTAATTTAGTTTTTTTTTCACAATTTATTTAGTTTTTAAGTACTTTCGAGTACTTATTCGTACACCTTACACGCAGTGCTTCCATAAGACTATTTCCTTAACACAAAATGTCCTTTTGAGCCAAAATAGCGTCGTGTCTACTTATATCTATTGTTTTGCAGACACGTTCAGGACATCAAAGGTGAATCTACATATAAAACAGTTCAACAGAACATTGCCCTGATGCTTCATACAACAAACTATGAAGCTTGCATCTCTGAGAGAAATTGCTGAGAAAATAGAGCAAAGGTCGGCCATCAGCAGGGAAACTCTATAATCTGTTTAGTATGCTTGTCTTGTATTGTACAAGTCAACAGAGTCTTAAGCAGATTATCTTGAAATGGGGTGGAGGGAGCGTTGTAATTTGTGAAATATAATTTTCTTGTATAATTTGAATGTGAAAAGTTAAAAAAGTCCTGTGTCCCAAGCTTGGCTGTCGCGATAAGCATGTTGGCTCTTTGTTACCATCATGATGTAATGACGGACTAAAGTACGACTTTTATGTTTATGTTGATGTCGCCTAAGACACTAAAAGAAGGAAAGAACTAGTGTGGCGTAGGTACATTAAATTAAAATAAACTACAAAGTAGATTCTAGTATAGTTTAGTACAGTGCCTTGCTGGTTATTTTATTTAGCCACTGAAATCCGCAACTCGCCTGGCAAGCGTGATCATTAATGCTCGTGCCTTCTCTGTACGAGAAGAAGCCTTTGTCCTGCAGTGGTACAGTAACAAGCTGGCATTAGTTATAATTATTTTTATTGTAGCAATCAGTGTCAGTAAGGTGACAGACAGGATGCGTTCGCCACCTCATCCAAGAGCTATCAGACAAAGTTAGCAGCTACAACAATGATAACACTGACACATCTACAAACATGAACCCTGTCTAGATGTACTGATCGCGTTCAGTCTCATTGGTTCAATTCAACCACAACACCTTAAGACCGACAAACAATACATTTACCCTTGTGTCTCGTTGTCTAGCAGTTAAGGTGTCAAGCTGGATTCGCTTGCAATGTTATGTAACGTGAATTCTAAAAACTCTGCGAGTGGACGGCACTACGAGAATTAAATGTAACGCTTGAGTTGGCGCTCGCGCTGATCCATCGGCTGTAGGTTTTAAGCGCGAACACAAAGGTTCTCGCTGGACTCGTTCGCATCGAGTTTGTATGCTGTCCGCATTACATAACACTATACAGATCTGAAACTATTTCTATTCACTACTAGTACTTTGCCCGCGACTGCGTCCGCGTGGATTTCGTTCGTTTCCCTTTAACATCGCCTCCATCCTTTAAAGCGTTATTTTGAAAATATAGTTCATGTTACTTGCTGAAAATACGGCCGAAATATTTTTTTTTTATCGTTAAAGTTATTTATTTATTTATTATTTATTTATTAAAATCTCCCTTACAACTATCATTACAGGAATGTTTCCTAATGCGATAGCTCGGTCTCAAAATTAAATTTACTTATTAAATACAATATAAAAACATTATATGATAAACCTAAAAAAAAAAAAATAAACAAAAACAAAACACTAGGTAAAAATCTTAACATCTACGTAATAATATAATAATCATGGCTTCTGTACATCACTCCCTAACTATAAAAACACAATATTTAAATAATAAAACAACAACATTTAGCCTACTCTAATCTACATTATAACATAAAATAAACAACAATATTTTTGCGAATTCACTCAAATAACATGTAAATACATCGATCTTGATGTGAAGATCGTTAATAACCCGAATTGCTCGGGTCAATGGTGTTTTAGCGAGGAGGTTGGTCCTGGCAACCGGCACGGCCAGCAGCGGCGGGCGGCGCCGTCTCCACACATAGCGGTCCGGTACACATAAACTCAGGCGCTGCAGCACTCCTGGTTTATTCTCAATGCCACGAAGTAACCTAACTAAATACGAAACAAGCGTGAATTCCCGTCGCACCCTCAGTTGGTTGTACCCGACCATACCGAGCACAAACAGAGTGGGATACATCAACGGGTAAAACGGATATACCCCATAAAGCTTCCTGTATAAGTGGCGTGTGAACTTGTTCTGTACGCGTTCCAGCATTACCACGTACTTGGCCTCATGAGGAGCCCATATGACAGCACTATGTTCCAAATGACTCCTTACTAGTGCGTCATATAGGACTCTTACTGAAGCGATGTTGGTAAAGTGTCGTGTCTGCCTCAGAACAAATCCCAGGTTTCTAAACGCTCTTTTACAGATCCTCGTAACATGATCACGAAATGAGAGTTCAGGAGTGACAGTGACCCCCAAATCCCGCACCTCGGAGACACGTTGCATAGGCGCGGCCCCCACTACGTACTCGTGCACCAGAGGGGCACGCGCACGCGTAAAACTCATCACCGAGTAATTGAGTTTATCCATTACAAACATAATGAGGAAGGATTTGCGATTCTTTATTTGATTTTATTTCTTCATGTATTAATCTAAACTAAATTATAAGGAGTAAATATTTGTTTGTACAACTATACAAATCCTTCCTATTATGTTTGTAATAGATAAACTCGAAAACTACTTTTTGAGTTTATCCATTACAGCAATACAGTTGAGTAATACATGAAGAAATAAAATCAAATAAAGAATCGCAGGGCATCGAAAAATTCATCCGCATCACTGTCAACGGGAAAAGTGCCCAGAAGGCTAGCAGCATTGCCACGTTGAATGGCAATGCTGATTCTTTGGCCAAAAAAAAGGCCAGCCCTCTGGTCACGTGAAGAGTCGACCAAACGCTTCGCGATTTCTCGAAGAAATAATTAAAATAGATAAAAATAAGTCCGTTCTAGTGAGACTCAAATGCATCAGATTTAAAACAAAAGACTGTTCCACGACCCACAAAGCGTCCATACATACACACAGGTAAATACAACAAACCGGCTTCGTTTTTATGAGACAATAGCAATTATGAACCCATTTGTCCCGAAATAGATTCACGTTCCCGACATTCGGGATGATTAGGGCGGTCCATACATTAGATAATGAGGCCCATTGATTTGATTGTTGGTATGATTGTGACCCATTCTCTGTGGATAGCCCTTAGAAGGGGTCGTGATGCTGAGAGCCTTTTGAATGGTCCCCGCCGTGCTAGAGACGACCTAAGTCAAGTTTGAGTGTTTCTATTTATGGACAACCCCAAGAGTTATGAATATCTTTACAATAAAATAAAATTGAAGTCATATAATTTATTTTTGAAATGTTAAAAAAAAATAAAGTTGCAGTGTAAACTGAACTTTATGTGTGGGTAATAAGTTATTTTTACAATAACACATACTTTTGATAGGCTCTACGTACAGTAATAAAAAAAACACATTAAAATTTCTTGTACTTATTACGTTCAGAAACGTTTTCCGAGTAATAAATGTTATTACTAAGTTTGTAAGAGACCCTGGCCACAATATTGTTTACGTCTAAGTCAATATTATAAGGAAAAGTAAGGAAAAGGTCACGAAACTTGGAGTACAATCGTATTTGTGCTATTGTAGTTATTTAGACGTGAAGGTACTCTAATGTAATTGGGCTGGCAACATCTGCCGCTCGCCAATCGATGAATAGGCCATACAGTCATGACTTTATGGGTCCCATGGCATGGCAAGTGACATCGCGGGAGGCTCAGATACGGATGGTGGGATAAGCTAAACTCCTTTATAACTAAGTGCTCCGGCTCTTAACAAAGATGGGTGAAAGGAGGACTTTGCCAAACAGAGGGATAATACGGGCTTATCTCATCATCTTCTATGGCTTTTTCAGATCCATGTTCAACTGCAACTGAATACCAGGTGTCACATGGAGCGTCTGCCTATCCGACGTCCAGAACCCAGTTACTGGGTAATACGATGCCCCCTTTGTATATGTAATACCATTTTCACCACAAGGTGTACCTCATAGGGCACTTAAGGAAAGATTTTTGAAGATTCCTGTCGCTACGCAAACCGCACTGTTGGATTTTCAATGCTCGGCTCAGCACCAACAGTTCAAAATTCAATGTTCCTTTTTTTATTCAGTCATTCATTAAGTATCTTAGTCCCACGCAATAAGACAACTGTGCGCTTACTTACTCACCTTACAATAAACCCTCTTTTGTTCCAGGTCTCCCCAACGACCTGTCAGTGTCCTGGCACCAGTACCCCTACAGCCTGGGCATCGTGTTCTGCAAGCTGAGGGCTCTCATATCTGAAGCGTAAGTAGTAATATTACAGTAAAACAGTTTGTTAGTAATTGTAGCAACCATATTTGAATTTGGAAAAAATATCGAAAAGGTCCGGAAAGGGAACTCAGTACATCATCACGATTTACTCTACTCTTATAGATGCTATAAGGACAAAGGTCAAGTCAATCATCATCCTCCTGACCTGATCCCGTTTTATTAGTTGTATACGCAGCATCTCTTCTTCTCCTATACATATTTGTTATAACATTAGTACTATACAACCAATACTAATACAACCACGATGTCACAGAGACACGATGAATATGCAACTGTACACTCAAACTCAAACTTCTCTCTCCACATGTAGTGGACACAAGTCAATCGGTTCGTAAAACATTTAATTCAATCCGGTACAGTTCCAGAAACTGACAAACTTCTTGCAACTTCGCCAGCACCCATCAACTCAAGAACTTGTAAACTAAAGAACCTTTATTAACAACTATTGAGTTGTAAAGTTCTCAAAAACAGAAACGACAGTTTTGGACTGATAGTTAAAATCCTAAGACTTTGTAAGAACTTGATGGAGTTCAATTTGACTTCTCTTTGCTGTTCTAACTTGCAGGAGAATTGATTTATACAGTATGGAAGGGACATCAAACAAAAAAAACAACATTTCTACCTAACCAAATGAGATTTGTAATGAAAAAGTAAATAATTCACATCTTTCACAAAAAATCTCACTTAAATATAGTTTTGACTTATAACGCATAAGTGGAAGGGTGTTTTAGAAAACAGAGTGACCGATGTATAAGAAAAAAATGTTAGTTAGGCCAAGCTGGTTCCACGGGTGCTCAGAGTGGGGACTCTGATCGCCCAATGACCTTAGGGAAGACGGCGGCATAGTGATCACGTGTCGCCGTGGATGGGATGTGCCCTAACAGGCGTTGTACAGAGGGGGTCCCGGAGTGGTCCCTTCCATGTGCTGATGGTGATCACCGGGGTGGTTTTAGTGAGGTAAGAATCCCACACTCCCTGGTCTTTTCCCGAAAAGTCCAGGCCCCTTTTGAAGGTTTCCTCCCGTTAGCAAAAATTAAAAAAAAAAAAGAAATGCCCAAGCTGGTTGTCATGGCCTAAATATTATAACTCATTATTTTATACAGTAACAAAAACGTTAGAAAAATCCTTTAATTTTCGACGAATCGACGAAAAAAAAACAACGAAAAATTGTATAAGGGGTCGCGCGTCGATATCCATTCCTCCATCCAATTTCTTCTTCCATCCAATTTTAAGATAACCCATAATTAATACCCAATGTAAGTAGGTATGTTTTTTACTCACTGTTTTATTAAGCGTAGGTTCTGTAATGTGTATTACACACAGTAACTGAATATTTTCAGAATGTAACTTACGATGGGACTAAAAGCTTGTTTACGTGAGCATCTTTTTAATTATCATTTAATTTTGTGCGTGTCTACAGGAATTGGTTAAGCGAGACCCATAATCCTTTAATAGGTGGGCTGGGCCCCAGGTACCGGTTCACTTTAGCACTTTACCTTTGTTTCCAAAGCCTGAAACGGTCCTGCTTCAAGCGGGGGTTGTCCTTGGTACAGGCGATGCAGGGAGAATCGTCGGCTGGTGCCTTATTTAATTAAAAACATGAAACGGGCCTCTGCGTGTTGGGTTCGGCCCCCGTACGCCTTTCATAGGTCCGGGACCCCTGGGGGGTTCCGAGAAATGTGAAAAATAATCATTGTTATAAAATTAACACACACACAAACTAAACTATAATTTCTATATTTCATTAGGTTTCTACATTATTTGTGTTTAGTAAACATAGAATAATGCTGCGCCCATTTTGTTTTTGTTTTATGTTTTACTTTTACTTAATCGGTGTTTAAATAAAAAACTGGACAAGTGCGAGATTGACTCGCGCACCCAGAGTTCCGTACAAACGTTGGGTTGTTCTTTTTCAGCTACTTTCATTAAAATAATTAATATGACAAAAAATATTTTTGTGTATTTTAAAACCACTAATGTACGATTTTGGATCATATTTCTCTATGTGTCCTGTGAGACCTTGCTTCTTGCCAAATTTCATGCTTTTTGCCAAGGGATCGTAGGCCTGCATATTTGATATTGGTTTAATGAAGATATCTTCACAGTTTTCTGAGAAAAATGTCAAAAAGTAGGACATCGAAGTGATCATAATAGGTCTTTACCTATGAAATTGCCGTTTTGTATGAAAAAATTTAAATGAATTTTTTTCATGTATTTTTTATTTGTATTAATCGAAGTAATCACCCATGCAATCAATGCATCTTTGCCAACGCAGTGGCAGTTTATTGATGCCCTTCTTAAAGAAATCAGCTGGACGGGAGGCAACAAATTCTTCAAAGGCATTTTGTACTGCCTCTCGGGTATTGAATTTTTTTCCCGCCAAGAAGTTATCCAAATTCGGGAAAAAGTAGTAGTCTGTAGGCGCAAGGTCTGGTGAGTAGGGCGGATGACGGAGAGCTTCCAACCCCAGTTCTTGCAACTTGGAGACCGTCTGCTGTGCAGTATGAGGTCGCGCGTTGTCGTGCAGGAGCAGCGGAGACGAGCGATTGACCAATGCTGGTTGGAGATGTGCCAGCTTCTCCATCATTGTGTTCAATTCTTCACAGTACACATCTGCAGTAATGCTCACCCCGTTTGGTAAGAAGCTATGTTGAATCACACCGGCGCTAGACCACCAAACAGTGACCATCACTTTTCTTGGGGTAAGTTTTCGTTTAGGGCATTGTTTAGGTGCTGAACCAGGATCCAACCAACTTGCTGAGCGCTTGCGGTTATCAAACAGAATCCATTTTTCATCGCAGGTAACAATGCGGTTCAAAATTCCTTCATTTGTGTGTCTGTTGAGCAGTGCAAGGCACGTCTCGACGCGTACTTCGCGCTGGCGATCATTGAGTTCGTGGGGCACCCATTTGTCAAGCTTTTTTACCTTGCCAATTTGACGCTAATGGACCAATATTGTTTTGACGCTAACGTCGAAAGCTGCTGCTAATTCAGCCGTAGATTGTGTATCATCAGCTTCCACAATCGCCTTTAATTCGTCATTGTCGACCAAAGTCTTCGGACGACCGCGAGGTTCATTTTTCAGGTCGAAATTTCCAGAACGGAAGCGAGCAAACCAATAACAGGTAGTGCGTTGGTTTGTAGTGTTAGCTCCGTAAACGTCGTTGATGTTGCGTGCCGCTTGTGCCGCGTTGCTGCCACGACGGTACTCATATTCCATAATTACTCGAATTTTTAACGTATCCATGATGACGAAAAAGATTTAAATGCGATGAAAATGTAACACTAATCAATAAACAAATTACTACTTTTGGAAAAAAAAATCCATGTTTTTAAAATTAAAAATTTTTTAAAAATTAATTTGAAATTAGAATTCTTAGCCAAACAAAAAATATTTTGATTTGAAATGGCCAGTACTGCAGAACGGCAATTTCATAGGTAAAGACCTAATATAAGGATACCATTTTTCCTTTTATACAGATGCAAACGTTCTATACATTCATAGCGCACTTCCTAATTTATAAGATCTTGCATGTAATGATTACCTATGTTTTACAAATAAACGATTATTATTCTCTCGTGCAAAAACTGTTTAGGTACTTTTGTTTTAAGTCGCGTGCGTAATTCAGGGCTGTATTAATAACAGGTTGTAAATTAAACAAGTGTTTTGACATACTGCCATTAGGGTTACCAGCAGACAGTATTGAACTGTACAAATACATGCTACTAGCGGCCCCGCTGTGTTACCCGTGTATAAAAAGTCAAAATCGGACGATTCAAAATTCCCCTGAGAATTTACACTTCTTAGAGATAATTCAGGGTATGAGCTACCTTCATGACAAATTTCATCCGAATCCGTTCAACCGTTTTAGCGTGAAGGAGTGAGAAACAAACAACGACAACACATGCTGTCAAACTTTTGAATATCAATCCGCCTGACACTAAATGCCCAACGGCTGTCAGACTAATCTCATCTTATTTCAAATATGAATTAGTGTCTGTCTCCTGACATGCCATTAACTTAGTAATACGTAAAGGCTTTACAATACCTACTATAGTCCATCACTTGCTTACCTTCCCCAACGATGTTAAAATACTCTTTTATTTCCAATGTCAAATAATAATACTTTATTGCATTCCATAATGTTAAATAGAACAGTTGGTATGTTTAAACATTGAATCAATTATGGACCCTGTCGGGCACAGCAAAGTTAAATTAATAGGAGAGAGGATGAACACGCTTTCTTGTTTAAAAAAGAATATGGCTTTTGTGGTATTAACATTATGTATCATAATTATATTTAATTGAGTACTAATAAATTTGTAAGTCTTGAATGTAATATTTGGTTTTAGTTTATTTTATTACACCAGTATACACTACATTATTAGTTATAATAATGAAAAACTGAACATTCGCTTTTTATCCTTTTAGAATATTTGTTAAATAAAACTGGTTTCATACCCAAAGTAATCCATTTTTCGTAAGCAATGACAATCACTATTTGTGCACAAAAAATATTATATCATAACGGAGATACGAAACTCGTGACAACCCTATTTAGAGGCAGGATTTATGTAATAAACTACAGTGCCATTATTCTTTCCTGCCATCCGTTGGGTCATAATTTTATCACGCAAGTACACTAATTGATACAGCATTATCAAGTATCATAACATCTCGCCTGTATTACCGGAAGGGTAAGGCAGAGATGTAGGCAAGTATGTTCGGTAGTAATCACTTTTGGTGAGTCTGTCGTTCGGTTTGTCCTTAATTAAAACAGAATGAATCCTTAACAAACCAAAAAACATTTCAAAGCAAAATACGAGTTCTCATGTCAATCACCTCCATCTTCAAAGACTGTGAATTGAAGAAGCCCTCGTCTCCACTTATCGATTGAAGCTTTAAACCAGGTGATATCAATCTAATTAAGAGTGCCTGTCGAAGCGAATTGAGCCTCGATGTAATTTTCAGCGTAAATTGAATGTATTGTCTCAACACTAAGACGTCTCGCGCCTGTGCGAGCGTGTGTGTGTATGTGTGCGAGCGTGTGTGTGTGTGTGCGGAGCCCTACGTACTCATGTCATAACAATGTAAGGAGGGACTGTCTCCTGTATTCTGTAGATAAAAAAAAATATTTGACACGTATTTTTCTTTTTTTACGTAATCAAAAGATTACGTCGATACATTAAGTTAAAATGTTGCATGACGTCACGCCTATGCAGATTTTATACTTCCTACTCCCCAACTTTAATGCGTTCTATCTAAGTTGTTTTTAACCCCCGACGCAAAAACGACGGGGTGTTATAAGTTTGACGTGTCTGTGTGTGTGTGTGGTATCATATCTCCCGAACAGATAAACCGATTTTGATTTTGTTATTTTTTTTTTTGAAAGGTGAATTAGTCGGGAGTGTTCTCAGCTATGTCTTGCTTTCAAAACGATAGGTAAATAAAACAAACGGCAGTAAACGTTGGCGATTCCCCGACGCAAATACAAGGCTTATTTATTGCTTTTTGGAGGATTTTGTGCCGGGGTTTTTTTAATTCAGTCATAAGTCTCGTTATTTTAGGTTTACTATTGTTAATATAACACATAAACATCACCCCTGTATTCCCCGACGTAGTAGGCAGTCGTGGTACCTATTACTACACTAGACTTTCACCAGAGGTTCAAACCCTGTATTTATGAGAACGTTCGCATTCAAATCTCAGTTTCAATCTGTCCAAAATACGTCATATTAACCTACATTTCTAACATGAATGGTTACTGAGATGAGATTGCGATTAGATTTTGAACGTTTGCAAGGGGCGAGCCGATTACCATAAATTTGGTAAAAAACCTGAATCCGGGCTGCTACTGGGAGGTTCCAGGTGTAAAAACCCAATAACGTATAATAAAATTATCCGATCTGGAAATCGACCCAGGACCTCACGCTCAGCAGTCGTGCTTCTGACTTCATTAGACCAACGAGGCAGTCGAACGTGGTTTAGAGCTCGAAACCGCTTTACACTTACATGAACTGATTATTCAATTAAATTTAAATATTTATTTCAGATAAACATCCATATGCGTTAGTAGCAGTATAACTTAGCCTAATGTTAGTATTAAATTAAATCATAATAATAAACAACCAATGAACCATTGTACGAACAGTTCAACGGTTCATAATTTTATTTTGGTAAGTGGGTCTGGACACTTTGTAAGGGGGGGAGTATATATATCAAGCTCTATATATTATATTTTACAAGCTTTTATTTAATTTCACCTGTCCCAGTGTAGAGTATAAGAGGAAATGGGTCAAATTTAACTTCCAAGATTTGTTTACAGACAGAGAGACTAAATCAAAAAATCAACACGATCGACAAATCTTGAAAGTTAAATTATAATAATAAAATTAAATATAATATTTCGGAGTTAAATTTTTACAAGTTGATTCAGCTCCAAGGGCATTTATTATGGTAAGCGTAGCCTGATTCCAGACCCTTAGCGAGCGGTCGTTTAAATGTAACTTTTAGTTAGCCCTGGCTGGGGGCCTTCTTGTAAGATCACCACAGGATCGAACGGTTAAGCAGTAAAAAAAAAAAAAGATATAATATTTTTTTTATTTTTTTGCTTACGGTCTGGAATCCAGAAGAATGAAATCTCTAGTGGTCAGCAGCACAGACACGACATTTTGTGTGCGCAGTTAATTATTATTATTATTATTCATTTATTTCAGACAATGTCCATATTACTTACACAAAATTAAATTTAAATATAATATTAAAATTACATACACAATGACATACACAAATAAATTAAATACACAATTTCATAAATACAATTAAAATTAAATACAAAATGTCATACATAGAATTAATTAAATCTAAATGAAATTATACACAATACGGTCAAACAATACGAGGAGAAACGCTAGTATGAAGCCGCATCCACCTCTGCAACAGGGACAGGTCCCACCGCTCGGACAACACCATCAGGAGACTGTTTGAGCTACTTCGTATGCGACTTAATAGAGAGGCGCTCCGCTTTCTTATGATTGCGAAAAAATCATCCGTCTTATTATGATAATCTGTTAGAACGATGACAGTTAGTTTTGAAAAAACTTTTTTCAAATATTAATATTTTTTGACGACCGATGTGGCGCGGCGGACGAAGGTTCGCCTGCGACGCAGGAGGTTGCGGGTTCGATTCCCGTCCTGGGACAAATGTTTGTACGATCTACAAAGATTTATTCTGGATGTTCTGGGTATTTGCTATGTATAGTAAAAATATCTATCTATGTAATGTATTTTATTAAGTATATCAGTCATCTAGTACCCATAACACAAGCTCTGCTTAGCTTGGGGCTAGATGATGCTGTGTGTATTGTCCAGCATTGTATATATTTTTGTTTTTTTTTTTTTATATTAAATTGAGACTAGTTTTGCAAACAACTGAATGTCGTCTTTTATTCTAATCCTCTGTTAAAATGTCAAATGCTGGGCTTCACCAACAAAAGAGGATATAGAGCAAGCAAGGCACAAAGGAAACCTCGCACTACTTTTCTCAGTAAATCTTCAGCATCTCTTGGTACCGGTACTGGATTTTTATCTTGTTGTTCCCTTAAATTATTTACTAAACAGTTTAGAGATTATGTAAAATCTTTTCTTATTCTAAGTAACTTGACATTTAATAAACGCTTCGTTAACATCGACTGTTCTTGTCATTTTCATGTGAATGAAGTGAGAGGGAAATTAACAATGCTGCTGATATTTTAGTTAGATGTTGTGGATAATAGTTTCACTAACAAAAGCTGTTGTTAACCGATTATACATATATGCAAACATAAATTCACGCCTTTTTTTATTAGGGTATAGTCACCGGCAAATTAGATGGCAAGATTTTGGCGTAGTGGGGGTAAGTTCGCGCATCGTACACTTAGTGGCACAAAAAAGTGGTAACTTTTATTGATCGTCATTATTCTATTGTTATTGCCATCATTTATATTTAATCATGTCTGTATAGAACAAAGTTAAAGAAGGGAGAGGAATTCAAGTTTATTAGGAGTTATAAATAACGTGCATTTAAAATTCAAAAAAGTTTATATTAAAAAAAAAAAAAATAACTAGTCGTCGTCACTATCCGTTAATAAAACTACCCTTGGCATCATATTGAAAATCGCAATCGCAGAACACTATGGTTGTGTTCTGCAAGTGTTTGGTCAATGCTGTATGTTTTAAATTGTTCTTTTTCCAATTTTATTAATTTGTATAACTCTGGTTTGAGCATACTTTCCTCGTATGCTATGCCTTTTCAGGAACTCTATCCTAAATTTAAAAACAATAACAACACTTAAGTTTAACACAACAAAAACAAAGGGTTCAATTTTCGTGCACTGAAATGTAATCGGGAGCGAACGGGACGAAGGCGCGGTGCGGGAGGCAAGGGTCGACTGATGCACCAATCGCGCGCTCGGATCGACGCTACCTCATACCCCGCGTCCCGCTTGACCACCAAAGAGACCTAAAAAACGACTTGTGCGCATCTAACGACTTTTGCCATCTTATTTGCCGGTGATTATAGGCAGAAAATACAGAACACCACCTGCTACAATCGTTACACACTCTTCTTTCATATCTACATATATCTGGTCATACACGCACGCCGGTTGCGGCCTGGCTGGAGGCCTTAATTTTAATTAAGCCCCCCACAGGAATGTTCGGTTGAGCAGTAAATATCCCTGAAGGATAAACTGCGAGATGCCCATTCCAAAAAAAAAAAAAAAAGCACGCCGGTTGACTGACTTTTTTGAAGAACGATGTTATAATTAGTATATTATCTAATTCGGTAGCTGTTGAGGCGTGATATAATATGTCACGTTCATTTTATCGCCTGAACGTTATGAAATTAAAAGAATAGTGCGTGTTAGCTCCGATGCACCACTAGGGTTTACTATTTAAGTTAACAATGGCTTTACAAAAATTGCCGAAAAACATAACGCCTTAGAGTTAAAGCTTGTATTTTCACTGCTCATAAAATACCCATAAATCAGGCGATTATTAAGGAGTAAACTCCAATTATATTCTACGCCCAAACTGGTACCATGAGTTCAGTATGATTCTGAACCCAGCTTTATCATCATTTATATCTAAACTAATGAGATTTTTTATAAAAAAGACTTTAAGTACGTCTTTCATTGAAAATCTCATTGATTTTAGTAGAAATCGTGATTATATACAGTTTAAATTTAAAATTGCATCAGAAAAGAACGTGGAATTAAGGAAAAATCGACGGTAAGTTTTAACACTGGGAGTCCAGAATCACGTTCTGACCCCAAGGTATCAGTTTGTGCTGGGATGTCCCTTCCATCTCGATCCACGGACAGTCTCAGTTACTGCACGAAGACACAGATTAGGGCTGATTACATTATCTATACTTCGTCAATTTGGTCGTCGTCTTCGTCAAATAAACAAATTACACAATTAAGGTGCGCGATAATAATTTTCCGGCCCATTTGTAACGTAAGCTATTAAAACTTTCAGGTCCCAGTAACGGTTTGCAACTTTTGGAAATCACACTTTGATCATAGGTATAGAGGTTTGCAATGAAATTTCAAACCAAATTACACATTAAAATTATTGTATGAAATTAAGACTTTTTTTAAATAATTTGATATATAATATGCACTAACAAGTTGTGGCCATCCGTCTATGATATGTCAATATATTATACCTAGAGTGTTGCAAAAACTTTGCAACAACATCACTCCTGAAATCCACGAAAGGTAGGTATTTCACTTTCGTGGATTTCATGTGATTTCATGTCAATGTGGGTGTACAATACACCCGCAATACAGTACACCCGCATTTGGCCAGCAATATTTAAGTCCCATGTAATAGGGGGAGAGACTATCGCCATCAACCGGGCACAAATCCAGACTCCGGGCTGCTACTGAGAAATTCCAGACGGATAAACCTTTTAATACTGCCCGCCCTGGGAATCAATCCCAGGACCTCGTGCTCAACAGAAGTGTTTCCGAGCACTAGACCAACGAGGCAGTCAAAAATCAAACAAGGGCAAAAATTCCAATAATAATAAAAACATAATGAGATTTATTTACGGTCTGAGCTTGCGCTTCACTACGATTTCGCCTGATAGATACCAATGAATGAGATCTAAGAAGGAACAAGAGGGTCTAAAAATGTCTGTTCACTCTGGCTTTAAAGACTGAAGGAATATAGACCCTGGCAAAGGGTTCCATAGTTGGCTTTACGCTAAGTGCGGATCGTACCCGGCAGAAGTTCGGTAACAAGAGGGAGAGGGTGGGGTCAGGTATGTAGAATAACTCCCGCGCTCGTTAAACATACACCTCTGCTTATCCTTCTCGGATTGCAGGCGTAATGATTAACATATTTCCTGCCACGCCACGAAAACAATAGCAAAACTATTATCAACACGAGATAACACAACGTGTTAAATGGTATAATATGAACATTTAAAGTCACATCAGTATACGTGGCAAGTTTAAAACTACTACGACAACGTTCCACACAAAATCCTAACTAAATATTAAACTCCCTTGAGGTTCATCCATCCGTGCCTGCACCTGTACATACTCCTGCAGTGAACTTTCCACGTGACTGCAACGCCTGCACGCAAGTACTGCATGTAGCAGCAACGTTTGTAACATTTAAAACACTTTTGGTACGCTTTTAAGTGGAAAACGTCGGACTGTATCGCTTCTCCGCACACCTCAATCGTTCTGAAAGGGTGTATATTATATAATACGAATGCCTGCGAGCGCACGCGATAAGGGTGTTCCGATGTGCATGAATATATCGCTCCACTTTGAGTCGGGAATTCTGTGTGAAACGTTTATTTTCGTAAGTCGTTAAATTGCGTGGGTTTATCGCATACGTTATTTGACATAGTTGTGGGAGCTATTCTCGTAAGTCAGGTGGTGCTAGGAGACAAGGGATGTTTTGGTAGAGGAACATTATCATTCCCCTTAGCTTAAACCCTTCTGCAAATTTCCTGATAAGTAGTACCCATCGGAATACTTCCATTAACCTTCTATTTGATATTATTAGAAACTAGCTGTACCCGCTACTTTGTCCGCTTGGAATTTAACAAAACGTGGGTTTGCATATTTTGTGCGGAAACCTATTTAATTATTTTCCCAAAACAAAAGTAACCTTAATTACTCCCTATAACATTAGCAATCTGCCAGTGAACAGTTTAGTAAAAAGCTGTAATTTTGACATAACACACTTCAATTTTATTTATTTGTATAATGAGTTTTTTTGTTTGGATTGTCTTCCATACTAACAGCATGTGTTAGAATATCAATATTGTATT
The DNA here is from genome assembly GCA_905147745.2 of Phlogophora meticulosa. Taxonomy (NCBI): domain Eukaryota; kingdom Metazoa; phylum Arthropoda; class Insecta; order Lepidoptera; family Noctuidae; genus Phlogophora; species Phlogophora meticulosa. Next base: position 501,509 of record LR990524.1, on the reverse strand, counting down.
AATGTAGGTTAACGTATAGCGGTCATAAAATAGTACACTTTTAATGCAAATGTGCAAAGACAAATGACATTCCTAACGACGTTTCAATGCACTCGCGGATTGATATTTTCAAATTTAAAGGCTCCGACTGACTCGAAGCTGCCAAACTGCCTAATATAAAAAAAATAAAACAGAAGGCATATAAATTATTTGCTAAGATTTTAAACAATCACACATCCTTGAGTAGTATATTCATATCAGTGGCAGAATTGCCAGCAATAGTGCGGGAAGGCATTGTTAAAAGCGCAACTTAAAAGCGGTGCATTAAGAGCCAATTTTCAATCAATTGTAATAATAATAATAATTATAATAATAATAATAATTTATTTATAAAAGTATTACAAAAATGTACATTTATGTGCAGTAGTGTTATTTCTAAAACAATGGTATAATTAACTAAAACTAAACTAAACTAAAATATGTTTATTACAGGTGCAAGTCGGTAATGATGGTTCGAGATTACAATGTTAGATAGCGACCCGCCCGATCTAGGTTAATTCAAACCTGTGTTTCAGGCCATCACTTTACATTTAATTTAAAGAAAGCACTAAAATTTAAAGTTAAACTGAAATAAAATAATCTATAGAAAAAACTATGAGAAAAAACCTAATTATTAGTACATTAATATCTAAAACTAAACCTATGTAAATTTACAAAAGTAAAATACTTACGAGGGAATAATATATCATCATGACAAAATTTCTAGAAGTTTTTCTGTGTCTGTGTAATTGAGTATCGCTAAATATTCTGTTAACAATATACTACATTTCTTATAGCTTACACTATAGAAGCCTAGTAACTTGTTGAGCCTATTATACAGAAAAGGTCCTAAAAACACAAAAAATCGATTAGCAAACGCATGACTAGTTTGAGGATTTATGCAAACCAAGTCCTTCCTTCTCTTGTCGGTAGGTACTGGGTCAAAAGGAAGTGCCGTGTGCTGGTGTAGTACTGTACTTAGTATAAATAATTGCCGTACTGTTAGTACATTACATGATTGGTAGAGCTCGTGCGTAGGAAATCTAAAAGGGCGAAAGGTAGCAACCTTTAGAATTGCTCTTTGAGCACGCTCTAGAGGGAGTAGAATTGTTTTTGCAGCCCCACCCCAAGAAGTTATGCAATATGTAAGAATGGATTGACACAAAGCTAAATAAACCTGTTTAATGAGTTTATAGTCTGCTATGTTCCGTAAATTCTTAAAGACATATATTAATTTGCGCACTCTAGTACATAGTAACTCGATATGTTTACGGAAATTTAGATTAGTATCAATAGTGACACCTAGGTATTTTAAGTGGTCAGCTTTTGCTAAAGTGGAGCAGGAACATGCGGTGTCAGCGTACGTGCCGCAATTATGCGCGTAAATTTTTAGATTAGTAAGCGGTATGTTAGTATTTCTCATTGTAAATAAAATGTATTTTGTTTTATCTGCATTTAATGTCAGTAGATTATTATGAAGCCAATTAGACACAATGTTAAAACCATTCTGAGCATGTTCATAGACCTCAACTCTTGATTTAGCTGAAAACAATAGAGCGGTGTCATCCGCATAAGACATTATGACACCACTTTGGAGTGACAGGCGGCACAGTGCATCTATATAGATTAAAAATAACGTAGGGCCCAAAATGCTACCTTGTGGAATTCCAAAACCACTATTTTTAAGTTCAGAACTTGTATAATGATCTATTTTTACACATTGCTGACGATCGCTAAGATAATCAGATAATAGTTGAAGTTGGACTCCTCTTATCCCAAGTGTTTCAAGCTTGTGCAAAAGTAAAGTACATGAAATAGCGTCGAAGGCCTTGGCAAGATCTAGAAAGATCCCTATTGTGTGCATGCCCTTATCTAGATTGGTAGTAACATAGTTAGTCAATTTGTGTACCGCTTGGCTGGTTGATCTTTTGGGCCTAAAACCAAATTGACTATCTGAAAGTAGTTTGTTATCTTCCAGATATTTTATCAATCTGCTGTTAATGATTTTTTCTATAATTTTAGAGAGGCCTGTTAACACTGAAATAGGTCTATAGTTATTCACACAGCTTTTGTCTCCAGACTTGAAGACAGGTGTGACCACCGCTTTTTTAAGTAATTTGGGGAATACTCCTTTAGATAAACATAGCCGGAAAATATGTGTTAGTGGAGGTGCAAGTATGAATTTAAATCTTTTTAGTATATTATTAGGTATGTTATCCCACCCAGTAGCACAAACATCCTTTAACCCATTTATCATGCTTACTACCTCGTCAACGTCGGTATCTAATAAAACAAAAGAATTTAGTGCAGAGGATGACATAGTCGGGTTTTGACGGCAAAAATTACTAGAATTTAAAGATTTTTCAGCCAAGCTTTTACCAACGTTAGCAAAAAACTTGTTTACGTTATTCATTGCTTCGGATGGGTTTGATTCTGTTGATAGTAAATCATACGGAGGTTCGTGATTTTTTGATCTAAATGTATTAGTTTTGATAAATTTCCACACAAGTTTACTATTTTTCCCCGCCTTCTGTAATTCATTTTTATCATATTGATTTTTTAGTTTTTTCAAAAGATTATTACAGAAGTTTCGATACCTTTTATATATAACAGAAAGTATTTCATTATCAGGTGCGAGTTTCAATTTTAGGTGAAGTTTGTCTCTATGTCTTATGCAACGAACGAGTCCGGGTGTGATCCAGGGCTTAATACAACTATACTTTCTAGGTATTGTCTTAGTGAATGTGTTTTTCGATATTGCATATTGTAGAGAATCTATGAAATACTTCAAAGATATATTTGCATCGTTTGAATTATAAACCGGGTCAAAATTAATACCGCGTAAGTCATTTTCCAGGTTTGTCATATTGACTTTAGTGTAGCTACGCATGCAGTTTTTTCTAGGTGAACGTATATTTTGTAATGTTAGTAAAACGGCTTGATGATCGGTAAGCGAAGAATTAGTAACCAATGTTTTGGATGGATTTTTTGATTTTAAAATAATATGGTCTAAACATGAGCCACTCTGATGCGTGGGGTGAAAGTGAGCTGGCAAAAGTCCATGAAATGAGCAAATATTCAGATAATTATGTACATGTGTATCGGTTTTTCCCGAAGCAATGTTAATATTTATATCGCCCAAAAGTATTATGTTTTTAAACGATGTTATGTTTTTTAGGTTAGTGTCAAGCGAGTCTAAAAATCTGTCCATATTTTGAGATGGAGGCCTGTAAATAGCCATGACTACAGAATCGGGGATAATTTTGATTATTAAGCAATTACTATCTTGGAATATAGGTTCTTCTTTTGTTGTCCGTAAATTATTTTTGATATAAACTACTAATCCATCGTTTTGGTTTATGTTTCTGTCAGTTTTATAAGAATAATAACCGTCAAGTGGTGGTAAATTGACTTTCTGTTTTGACAACCAACATTCTGTTAGGACGATAATATCACAGCTTATGTCAAGATTCTGTAGTAACACTTCAAATCCGTTCATGTTTCGATTTATGCTGCGGATATTCTGTGTGAGTACGGTTAACGTTTTTCCACCAGACGGAAGAAGGTGCTTACAGTCCTCAACATTACACATTTTAGATTCAGACACAGAAAAACAATCTAAATCACAAAAAAGCTGCTTTGTCATGGTAGTTACAAACTAAGTGGAAATATAAATAGAGTATAAACTACCTGTTTATGTGCTAGCTAAATAAAGAATTCGGTGGCGCTCTTAGACGCCGTCATAATCTATTGAGTTGATGTAGTTCATCTCTGCATATTTGCGCGCCGGGCAACTTACATCACCAGTTGGATGGTCACATTTCCTCTTGAAGCGATTGCACGTCGCACATTGAGCGGGAGAGGATTTGTTGCTGCATTCCTTGAAGGAGTGTCCAGTCACTCCACAGTGGTTGCAAGTAGGACTAGTTTCTCGGCAAAACTTGGCTGCATGTCCGAACTGCTGGCAATTGAAGCACCTGGTGACTATCGTGAAATCTCTCACAGGGCATGATGTCCAATTTATAAAAATTCGGCTTTGATTTATCATAATTTTTCTTATGCTAGCAGGTAGTTCCAGGATGTAGTTACAGGTAGGAAGGTCTTTCTTACCCGATTTATGGCTTAATTTGATGCTCTCAAGGAAGGACTCACGAGTTACATTCGGCAACTTATCTGAGAGGTTCTGCTCGTAAATACATTCAAATACCTCCTTCTCGGTAAGGGTGACGGGAACACCAATGATGGCGACCCTAGGGCGGCGTTTAGAAGGTTCTTCTATTATAAGGCCCGATGACACTAATTTTTCCGAATTCATTAGCTTGTCAATATCGCCTTTGTTTTCGGTGCTAATCAGAACGCCCCCATTTTTTACTTTTCGCAGGCCACGAACATGAAGCTTAAGTTGTTCGGGGGAGATTATCTTTTGAACAAGCGACTTGGTGTCGTCACTCGTTCTGGTCTTATCGCTGGGATAGATGGCGACTGATCTCAAATTTGCAGGACGGACGAAGTTATCGGAACCTTTCTTCACCATGCTAGCATAAGAAGTATTGTCCGATGGATTCAGCTTTGATTCCACGACCTCTTTGAACTGCTGGAGAGACTCCACAACGTTCCGGTGAACCTGTAAGTGCTGGATATTGGCATGGGCCTGGATTGTTTTCTGCTTCAACGATTGGTATAAAACGGCCATCTGAGAAGTCCCACTTGAAACCTTCCGGCAGAGATTGGAGACACGAAGCTTCTGGTCTGAGTTCATTTTCCCATCGCCGACAATAGTGCAGACTTCGTTCAAAATTGTATCAATAGATCCTAACCATTTCTGGATCTCCGGCGTACTGATAACTTCACTCGGCAATTCATTATCTTCGGGTACTGGTGGGTTTAGGCCACTAGGTAATGGTTCATTAGGCGTCGGTGGAGGACTTCGCCGTAGTAATTGGCTACGACCAAACGGGCTCGATCCTGGTTGAGACATACTCCAGAAACACTTATTTATTGTTTATAAAATTATTTAGTTCATCTTGCAACTTCGGTAAAAATAATCTACAAGTCGGTAATAACCTACAAGTCACACGCGACACACTTTACAATTATCCTGACTGCGCAAATAATTATATTTATTTCTCGTAATTGTTTATTTCATTATACGTAATAAATAAAACAAACACACGTCCGTTTAGTCTCGCGTCTCGTAACGTGATGAATTGTGTTTAATATTCGTAGCTAGACTTCGCTCACGTAACTTGTAAACCTAATCGGGACACTTCTGTTATTAGTCTTTAGTCACAAAGTTTATGAAGACTAAAATTGGCCGTTTAAAAGTTTTTCGTTTAAATTTGTGCGAGGGAAAAGTTGAGCGACTTCGATTCTATTAATGTCCGACCGAGGCAAGGGCACTCTTTTATAAATTATGGAAATAAAGAACAAGCACCTCGAAAATTAATTGAAATTTGAAAGAATTACGAAACACATTCTTAGCTACATTGTGAAGAGTGTTTTTGTTTATTTAAGTCATCATCATCTGCCCAGCTTTTTCCCAACTATGTTGGGGTCAGCTCCCAGAATAACCGGATACAGCTGAGTACCAGTATTTTACATGGAGCGACTGCCTATCTGACCTCCACAACCTAGTTACTGGGCAACACGATACCCCTTGGTAATCCAGTGCTCATATTGTAATTTATTATCAACAGTACATTTTTTTAATGTTACGTTGACCACACTAGGAACTTCTCTTTTTGCATTTACAAACATTTAACATACATAAACAGCCCAACCCGGAACAAGTAGTTGTTCCGGGTTGGGCTGTTTATGTATGTCATACAAACATTTGTTCAATGCAGGCATCAAACCAGCGACACGCTACGTAGCAATCAATCGCTCAGCCACTGCGCCTATCGTGCCATCACACATTGCAAAGCGATAATTCAGAATTTCATTCAGTAAAATTGAAACAGCGGAACTTGACAGCTATGTGCGACGTTGCCAACTTTCTGATTGCACCCTCTTAATTGATCCTCACGATATTTGCTTTACCGTAAGTCCGGTTTTAATTTATGGCGCATAGTTCACACTCCCCTATCCTGAGGCATTTGTGTGGATAAAGGTCAATCATTAGGAAGCTTATCCCTTGCTTGATCGTTTTCTGCACAGCAGCCGTCCATTGTGTTAATATCTCCCCGAGAATGTAAGGTGAGGGGAGTGTGAAGTGACATGTCAATCTCTAGCAGCAGCATGGGATCACTAAGCTTGCACTTCATCTACAACTGGGACTTTTTTTTACATTCCATCTTGCTTCAGATAAGTACTGTTCTGGTTCTTAATTGTGTTGCTGTACTTACTAACACTGCCCCGTTGGTCTAGTGGTGGCATAAGCGGCCCTGATGAAAACAATATGAAAACACGATTATTCCATACAAATTGATATAATTAAGCAAACTTGAACATTAACGCGAACGGACAAGCATATGTCTGTAACCCACTAACACTAGAACTTAAGTAAAATTGTTACTAACCCTATGGACTCCGGTCTGAAATAAAAACTGACTAATCTATTCTATAGTAGAGTAGTAGTGGCACTAGGCCCTCGGAATATTAATTAAGTACTCCTAAGGATCTGGAACATTTTTTTGTAATTAGGGTCTGTACTTTATGTTTAGCATTGTGTCGTTGTGTGCCTGAGCCTGTGCTGAATAAACGTTTTCATAATCATAATCATAATAATCATAATCATTTATTTGTCAGAATATGGTACATTATATGGTCTTAAGATTAGTCAATGGTATCTTCACATTCTGCCAAGTGTGGCGTGCAAATAATAGGTACATACATTTATTACAGGAGAGAGACTATTAGATTAGTATTAACATTATTGATACAATTTTAGGTATGTCAATAATAATATCGTAAAGACGAACAATTTATTTGGGACTATCATCAAACTATCATTTTTATGTCAGAGTAGGATGTCAAAATATAAAAGATTTACAATTTAATTAGGATGTCAAAGTATCATTCAAATAGTCGTTTAAATTATAATAACATTTAATACATAGCAAGTCTTTCAGTTTCTTTTTAAATCCATTTAAATTTAACTCTTTAATTGATTTTGGAATTTTATTATAAACTTGCGGGGCTATGCAGAATATGCTTTTCCACATTAAGGCTGTTTTGGCTCTCCGTCCGCGTACCATATCATTCCGTCTGTTACGTTTAACAGTATCTGATAGGTTCGGAAACAAGTGTGCATTCAACTTAACAAATAAAGCAGTTTCATAAATATACAAAGCCGGGAGTGTCAGAATTTTGTATTTTCTGAAATATGGTTCACAACTGTCCGTTACTTGAAGCCCAAACATGGCTCTGATGGATCGCTTTTGCGCTTTAAAAGCGGCTTCTCTGTTTGTTGAATTACCCCAAAATATAATACCGTATCTTAATACAGATGCCACAAGACCATGATAAGCTGTGAGTAGAGCATCTGTGTTAACTGTTGGAGCAAGTTTATACAGGGCATAGGATGAACTACATTTTTTTTTACATAGAGCTTCAATGTGATCCTTCCAGTTGAGCTGCCTATCTATAATATATTTCAATTATTTTCAATTATTTTTATTTTTAATATATTTCTCTTTCTTTCTTTACTTTTACTTAATGTTTCTCACTTAAAAACCGTAAAAATACAGTTTATTCGGCATTCAGGAATAGGTAAATCGGTAATGTGAGACCCATTACTGTTACTGTTAATTTTATTTAAGTTTTTTTTTGTGTTTTTTTTTTTTAAGTCCTTGGTGCAAGGCTAAGACGTTTACAACAGACTGGGCTTATACCAGTTGTGAAAGTCCGTTTGCACTATTGGTCTGGTTCTGGTACATCGCCGACTTGAGATGAGGGGGAAATTAGGTTGCTCCGCTGTTCCTTTCTAACTAACTTAGTTCGCGGGATCTAACACAGTTGAATAGTTTTTCCGGGACTCGTCGGACTTCATCGTCACGACGTTTTTCTGGTGGTCGCCACGGTTAATTCTAGCTTTCAAGATTTGCAGTGGTTGGGAACAGTGTAGCGGGCATGTTTCAAAATAATCAAAACCTCTATTTGGCGAGAGGGCGTCTCGATTTTGTATGGTTTGGTATGCAGGCGTTATGGAGGCATTTTAACCTATAAAATATTCCAAATAGAAAACCTAATATCCCTTTTTCAGACCTGGGAATCGAACCCAGGACCATGTGGTCAGCAGTAGCGGTTGCAACCACTAGACCAACGACTTAATAATTAAGAAAGACCAAGGCTATATATATACTTCCAATGGTGCATCTAATACTAACATTGAAATAAAAACTATTTACAATCAAAGTACCGCGCTTTTTAAGAATAAAATGAATTATGATGAACGGAACGCCTGAACGGTTTCCTTATTTCATTACAGATCTCTTAACTTGAATGCTTCGAAGTGGGTTTCAATTTAAAAACGTCGACAGTTTTTGTTGATTACTTTTAGATAAACGACCGAAAGATAAGACAATATTGGACTATTAACAACGCGACTTCTGTAGTCCCGCAGACCACTTCATTTACATTTCTAAGTAAATGGAAATATTTATTTTTTGAAGTTGGTTTCGCTTTGAGAATAAAACATTTATAAATAGCACGTCTACGGTTTGTTTTGACAACCTTGTAAGGGTAGTCTGGGCACAGGATTATACAAAGCGACCAGGCAGGACAAGATTGTCTGATTATTTAAAAATTAACTCGATAAGAAAATCTGAAATACTGAGAATATAAGTCTGAAAGAGGAGTTATTAATTAGCCATTCGAAGCTAAGTTACTTATCTAGGTACAACTGAAAGTTATTAATAAGTTTTAACACTGCAAATACCACGTGGTGTGTAGCGTGAGGACTTCACACCAACAGTCTCCGAAAGGGTAGGTAGCGGTGTTCCTATAGTACACCTACATTGTGCCAGTTATGTTGAAGTCCCATGTAATAGACGCGAGCCAATGGCCACCAACTGGGCACAAATCCAGACTCCGGCAGAATCCTGCTATTTTGTATTCTCACAGAACCACAGAAATTCTAACATTGTTGTCTTCCATATCCACTAGCGCGGTGAGCATCGCCAACATACGCGGTATATAACATGAGATTAAAAACAAAGTCGCCTGAAAGTTAAGCAAAAGTGGAAGCCCTGTATGTGTTCTTCAATAAAACGAGGTCTTGAAACTTATAACGAGTTGGATAGTTGGGACATAGTTATCCAATAACAGTGCAATTTGATACGAGCATCTAAACTGACATGTAACGGGCACAATTCTGTTTCGACTAACACTAGGACAGATGGAAAGGTCAGGTGGAAGCCAGCTGCATGGACGAGCATTTTGAAAAGATTTTTTGTTCGTGACAAACTTTCTACCCGGGTTGAAGCACGTGCCGGATGGAAACAGGCCAAGATACGACACGGTTTTGGTTTGTGATTATTTCAATATTTACATCATAGCATCACGTTTATATTTATCGAAGGATCAGGCAGAGGTGTGTCTATATTACACCGACATTACACAAGTTCTTTATAATGTTTGAATCCCATGTAATAGGGGCCGAGTCTTTTACTTCCGACCGGGCACAAATCGAGACTCTGATCTGCTATTGAGAAATCCCAGATGGGAAAACTCTGGAAGACTCGGCCCTGGTACGAAAGGCAACGAAGGAACAGGAGTGGGTTTTTAGTCAGTAAAAGTCTGACACTAACCCCCGCCCCGCCCAAGAGCGGGGGATGTCATAAGATGATTTTCCCACCGGAAAAATAAAAAAAGATGAGAAAACTATATAATAATTTGCCTGGAAGGGGCGGGATGATTTTTAGTTGGGAGTTGCATCTTCAGGTTATGTTCTTTTATCTATTATTATAGAATAAATATTGGCATATTTGTTCCGTGTACCATAAATAAGATTTGTTTCACATTTCTTGTCTTCTCTTTCCTTTGGCACCCTAAGGGAACAGATGAACACTGAAATGGTGCAACAGATCACGCTGATTTAATATAAAACGTGTGATCGATACGCCGTAGCACTGGGATTTGATATATGAGAATAATTACTTCATTTCCTACCGCACCAGTAAAGATGAGTTATGGTAAGTGAAGTCGATTCCCAGCTGCAGCACGTACGGGGCTCGGCGAGCGTCACCTTTAACGCGTACGACCATTTTCAATGGATTACTGTATGTACTGGTCCGTGAAGCAACCGCGTCAAAGCCTAGCTGAAATGTACGTAGGTTTACACTTTCGTGGCTCAGCTTTAAAGCTAACACGATCTGATAGACCAGCCTTCATCCATTACATGGATTAGTTTCCACTGCTACTTTATATATTTCTACATATGTGAGCACACATCTACAGAATCTAGGGATATTTTATACTTCATCAAATATCTATAAATCTATGTAGAATTTTCTGATATACTAATTAATAGAAGAATGATAGGTTATTTTAAGGTCTATTTTTTTTTTTAATCGCAGTAGAAAATTTAAAGATGAAAAACTTCATCATCGATTTTTTTATTGAAGGTACAATAAAAACATAATTAGTCTTCACATATAACTATCTGATAAACGTATACAATTTACTGTAAAAAGCTATTTAAAACAGTAAGTATGGCGTTTCTTGCCCTTTCCTCTCCAAACAAAAATACTTTTTGGAAGGGGTGAGTAAAATATTTTTGCAATTTTATTTTTAGTGGAGCTAAACGGTCTCTATTTTAAAATCTAGACAGGACGGAGCAGAACACCATCAATAAAAAAACTATCTTTTTTTTTAATTTTTAGTGTCACTCGCAGTTCAGCACTAGACTGCTGTTTACTGCTTAACCGAACGATTCTGTGGTGACCTTACAATGAAGGCCCCCAGCCAGGACTTAAAACAATATTCACATTTAAACGACCGATTGCTAAGGGCACCCCCTGTGGGGCTCAGACCTCGCAAATACTATCTGCTAACTAGATCTACTCGTATAAATACTAAAAACAGCGGGATATAACAGCTGTTAACACCAATCTAGATAAAGCGTGGGCTACCTAGACGGATCATTTGTTAAACGTTGGATTTCCATTCGTTAGCATTACGTTATGTTCCAATCACTTTAGTTAATGAGGAGATGGCTGTGATAACCCAGTGGTGTTCTAGACATCTTAGGTCTAGTCATTAGGATTATAAAGGACGGCCTTGTCAATGCTGATTGATTGATCATTAACACGTGGTTTAAGAACTGTCTGCGTCGTTGGTCTAGTGGACGCAAGCGCGACTGCTAACCGTGTAATTTCGGATTCGAATCCAAAAGTGTTATTGAGTTATTCCAACAGAAATTTCTCATTTGCAGCTCGGAGTCTGCATTTTTGCCCCTTGTTACATGGGACTCGAATCTTCAACAGAATCAGAATCATTTATTTGTTAAACATAGGTATCAACATTAAGGATCTTATAAATAGTAAAGGCTCTTGCTATGTTTGGTCGTTACTGACATATGAAATTATAATGGAAAAAAGCTAATAGCCATAACTGGCGGAATATGTGTGTACTATAGGAACACCTCTGCCTAACCCGACGGGTAATACATGCGTAATGTTATTCAATTGAAGAATTAACATGCAAAACAACACGACGCCGACGTCTTCAGGATACCCAACCCCGCAGTAACTTACAGCAGATATAGCGTATTTGCACTCATTAGATGGTCTCAATGTCATGGTCATGGTGAGTAGATTTTACATAGATGGTGATCGAGGCCCATGGTGGAGTAAAACCACATGAAATTAATAAAATTAAAAACATCCGATCCAAAAAAGAACATTAAAAATTAAGTGGACGAACATATAAATTACAATGTATTGAAATCTTAAAAGGCCGATACCAAGCTACATATTATTTACTAGCTTTGCCCGCGACTTTTTTCGCGTGGTTGTCGAAAACTAAAATGCGTCGCTTGGATAAGAATACAGTCAATATGTTACCTGCGTAACCTGATCGCTATACATTGAAGAAGAGGGTAATTCCAGGCATTGCATTTGCGAATACAGGTTATCATCATCATCATCATCGTCCTGCTCTTATCCCGATATATTTGTGGTCCGCGCAGCATGTTTTCTTCATCCATACATCTCTATTTGCCGTCATCTCAAGAGTCACGTCTTTTCTAGCCATATCATCTTTCACACAATCCATCCATCTTTTCTTTGGTCGCCCTCTGCTCTTGTAACTTAATCCAAATAGAAACTTGATTATGTTAATGCTTCTCTATATACGGTGGAATCACCCGGAGCATATACAAAGAAGTTGCTATTGGAAGAGCTACCTACGAGTATTTCACGTTCCATTCTACCTATATACCAACTTCAGCCTCAAATCTATTACTAGCCTATTTTTAAAATTATCACGATATAAGCACTGAAATGAACACAAGGTTTAAGCCATGCATTTCGTACTTGTAATCAGTAATGGAACGTTACCAACTCGTCGTCGGATCGTGGTAGCAACAAAAACTAAATTTTGGCAGTTTTAAACTGTGCGCTGAGAGTGGCAGTGACATTTGACAGCTGTAACAGATGACGGACGTCAGTGGGCTATAAGGTAGTTGGCTGCGTTCCGAAATGAGTTTTAATCGATTTTGGCGTGACATTTCTTATTCCATCTGTATTGATATGATCGGAGTAAATTTGACAACGATACATTGTGCGTTGTGGGCGAAGTTGTCGCTGTACCAAAACGTACAATTTTTAATGAAAAGTGAGTTCGCCGACTATAATTTTTTTTTTTAATATGAGAAAAGAGCAATGTTTATGAATGAAAATATTTATTTAAGTTTGTATGGACATATAAATAATGGCGCACAATACATAAGAGTGAGGTTAAATCGCTAGAATTCTGTGTTAAATTATCACAAGCTGTAGTAGAAATTCATACGTTTTCCACGAATTCGTAGCACACAATACACCCTCCAGTTTCAGGTTTGACCCACACTTAGAAATTGGTTGTTGCACTAGGCACCGCACATACTGGCCGACTGTCGACAAGGGGACACCAACCCCACTCAAAGTAAAGCATTAAAATGATGAAATGTAAGCTTTATAACTAAAAGGTGTTGAGTTATTTTAGCGTGTAACGAGCATGGAATAGAATACTCATTATTATAATACACTATAAAAACTTACAAATCATAATTTTAAGGACTACATAGGGTGTTACAATGGGCGGCTTTTCACTAAAAGCGATCTCTTACAGACAATCTTTGGGTGGACTTTATAGAAAAGGAGAAAGTCGTATGTTGGTAGTTCGTGGAGTACTAATTATACATATATTATAATACTAACATACAATAAAAATATGAAAATTACAATGCAACATAGATGTAAGGTGTTACAAAATCAACCTTACAAATTGTGTGTAGTGTAGTGTCGACAAACTAATAGAAATAAAAGTTTTTGAGCTATGCTGATTTTTCACATCTAAAAGCAATTTAGTTAAATATTGTTATGCGGGCTGTACCCAAAAGAGCGAATCAGAAGAAACAGTTTTCGATCGCGGATTGAGATAGTTAGTGTCCCCGACTGTGGTACACGTGGCAACTTATAATCATGCTGTGTGCGACGGATCTTAGATCGTGGCGGGAAACGTAATAGTTATCGCATCGAAGCATCTGCCATTGTATGTTCCGGGAATTCAGAGACATTGGCTCGATACAACCGAATTATAGATAGCGATGATTATTGAGGGCTTCAAATGTGGTTAGTTACATAGAATTCGTTAAGATACTGCTGATACACAACATCATGCCTAGAATCCCCTAAGGGTTAGGCAGAGGAGTACCTATAGTAACACCCACATTTCGCCAGTTAGGTTTAAGTCCCATGTAATAGGGGCGAGCCTATTGTTATCATTCTATTGTTGTTTTATTTTTTTTATCAACTAGGCATACATCCAGACTCTAGGATTCTACTGAAAAAATCCATACGAAAAACCCAATAACACGTTGCCTGACAAAGGAATCGAACCCAGGACCTCGTGCTCAGCAGCAGCGCTTCCGACTACTACACCAAGGAGGTATACCGACATACGAGGTATAACGCACAGCAACTACTTTTACGTATAGATAAGCAACACTTGTTTTTGTATTTTTGTAATGACACTGCCTCTTTGGTCTAGTGGTTGCAAGAGCTACTGCTGAGCTTGTGGTCCTGGGTTCGATTCCTTTGTCAGGCAACGTGTTATTGGGTTTTTCGTATGGATTTAGTAGTAGTAGTAGTAGTAGTAGTAGAAGCCTAGAGTCTGGATGTATGCCTAGTTGATAAAAAAAATAAAACAACAATAGAATGATAACAATAGGCTCGCCCCTATTACATGGGACTTAAACCTAACTGGCGAAATGTGGGTGTTACTATAGGTACTCCTCTGCCTAACCCTTAGGGGATTCTAGGCATGATGTTGTGTATCAGCAGTATCTTAACGAATTCTAGGTAACTAACCACATTTGAAGCCCTCAATAATCATCGCTAATTATGTTTAGATTTTTCTATCTAGGATTGCTCAGTAGCAACCCGGAGTCTGAACTTGTTCCCGGGTGATGGAAAAAGGCTCGTCCCATATTATATTTAAACATAACTGGCAATACGTGGTTGCCCCATTGATAGGTACACGTCTGCCTTACCCTAAGGGAATTACAGGCGTGAGTAATGTAATGATTCGTTGTACGATACGGTTCAAACGGCGTTGGCGTGCAGTGCGTGACCGCGTTATGATTCAGGGCTCCGGGAATATTCGTAAAAATGATATCTTTTACACTTGGTGAGACGTAATTGGTAACACTGACTTTATCGATAAGATCTAGGTATCTTATTTTTTTATGCTTACAGACTTAGAAAGAAGGCTCAAGGTCACCCAAAGTGCGATGGAGCGTGCTAAGCTCGGAGTTTCCCTGCGTGATCGAATCAGAAATGAGGAGATCCGCAGGAGAACTAAAGTAACCGACATAGCACACAGAATCGCCAAACTTAAGTGGCAGTGGGCGGGGCACATAGCTCGTAGAACAGATGGCCGTTGGGGCAAGAAAGTTCTCGAGTGGCGACCGCGCGCCGGAAGACGCAGTGTAGGCAGGCCTCCCACACGGTGGACCGACGACCTGGTGAAGGTCGCGGGAAGGACATGGATGCGGAAGGCGCAGGACCGCTCATTGTGGAAATCCTTGGGGGAGGCCTTTGTCCAGCAGTGGACGTCTTTTGGCTGAAATGATGATGATGATGATGATGATGACAGACTTAAAATAATAATTAGATCAACAAGTTCCTTAGCATCGCTGTCAACGGATAAAGTGCTCAAAAAGCTAGAAGTATTACCACCATGAATAGCAATGCTGATTCTTTGGCCAAAAATATGGCCAGCCCATTGGTCATGTGAAGAATCGACTAACCGTTGGGCGATGTCCCTAAAAACTAGATCTAAAACTAGTATCTTGTTGTTTTCCGAGTCTGGATTTGTGACCGGTTGATGGCAATAGGCTCGCCCCCTATTACATGGGACTTAAATATAACTGGCGATATGTAGGTGTACAATAGATGCACCCCTGTTTTACCCCTCGGGGATTACAGCGTAATGTTATGTTTTTTTTTTATCTTATTGGTAACGTCTGTGAGTTGAGGTAACTCCTACCTAGCAATAGTACATGGCAGGAATATATTACGCTGGTATCGATTACGCGTGATGCGTGATCGGATCTCTTCTCGCTGATGTAATCAAACGTTGTAAGGATGTGGGTACCTACCACACCTCTACAGTAGGTACCTACTATAGAAACACAACAATAACATGTATACAATAACAGACCTTATTGTATACAGGCTGGTAGAACATTTGTTGTCTCTGCACGCGTAGCATGACCAATATTATGTTATTCTACCAAGAATAGACAACGTTCTTTCTTTCCAGCTTGACATATCTTCTACCCGAACACGGGGCGCCCCGTGGACTGTAGAGAATAGAAAACTTACTATAAAACTTAACATCGCCATGTTAAGGACGGTAGAAATCTTTCAACAATCTGTCATGTTGTCTATTCTTCCGTCGACAAAACCCGTTTCTATGGTGGTCTTTAACGCGTTCTGGTTTCAATCACTCAAGATATATCAGAATGGTCTATAAGATGGAAGGGTCTGACAGAAGGATTCTTGATGGTGAAATAATGGTGTAAGCTTTACCACTTAATGTATTATTTGTAACAGTGATAGAACCCGGATACGTAAAAGTCCAGATTCTACAGTACCTACACGTTGATGCGTGAGTAGCCTTCAAAATATGTTATTAACCTGTCATGGCGGTTTCAATTTAGTACGAGTACTACTCGTAAATATGAAAAAATTCTTCATACTACACTTCCATCCTGTTTCTGATTGCTACTTTACCTTTCAATGACACATTACATCATGTCTCTATTCCCCGAAGGTATGTGCCTTCGGGGAATAGAGACATGACATTGTGCCATGTTATGCTTAAGTTCCACGTAATAGGGGGCGAGCCTATTGCCATCAACTGGGCATAGTTCCGGGTCTGGCTGTTTGTGAATGTGACTTTAAATGTTTGTCACCACGACACAAGAGAAATTCATAGGGTGGGCAGAGTTGAGAACTTCGAGCTGCTACTGACAAATTCTAAATGGCAAATCCCAATAACACTTTTCCTGACCCGGGAATCAAACCCATTACCTCATGCTCAGCAGTAGAGTACCTTTAAAAGCTTCTGGTATTAGCTGGTTAGTTCCTGTTACACTTATTCCGATTCCAGTTTCTTTGTAAATTAAATTGCTTGCACAAGTTGAAGTTCACGGAAAGCCTTTCAATGTAATGTCACGGTCATGAGAACTAGCGCCGGCTATGTAATTCAGGTCACGCTCCACAGGGGGCGCTCTAATGACCCCGGTGGAGGAAATAGAAAAAAAAGCCGGCCAAGAGTGAACCCAAGTCGCTCACCGAGAGAGAAGTTAAATATTATTTTTTACCGACCGAAGACTTTTGTTTGTAATGTGTTTTTGCTGATTACTAAATAACTGAGGCGGTTAAAGACATAATTTTAATTTTCTTATTATATTTACATAAACATCCATCAACTAGATTTAATTCAGAATTTTCGCTTTGCGGATTTCGGAGATAAGGGTAGCGAATGGCGTCACGATACGGTTAGCGCAGTGGCTGAGCGGTGGCTGCTACGATGCGTTTCGTCGGTTTGATTCCCGCACGGAACAAATATTTGTATGGCCTACAGGTTGTTCCGGGTCTGGCTGTTTGTGAATGTGAGTTTAACTGTTTTTAAAAGTGCCCACGATTCAGTTCCAAGTCTGGGCAGTGTTTCTTTTAAAAGAAAGAAAGAATAGTATTTTCTTTCTGTAAGAATCGATGCCTAAGTGGCCATGTAAGTTAATGTGAAATAAAATATTTTGAATTAAATTTGAGACACAGACACAGACATACGAACGGACGGACGGAGAGGCAGAAGAACAGACAGACAGACAAAACAACGCACCATAAGAAATAGTTAAAAGGGACTTAACCATTTTGTATGTAATTCATGGCATGCATTCTACAAATAACCTAGTGTCGGCATCTATTATTAATATGTTCTTTGTAATCGTAAAACTGGCCGTAGTCGGCTAAGGGAAACTCCGTAAGGTTTTACCACAAGTTACTGTTTATTCAGCTGTAGGTATTCGGCTTGTTAGGCGACACAGTCAGTCTTTACTTTATTTATTCTTTGACATCTATCCGTGGGAAAATCATGTAAATTGAAATTTCGACGAAAACGTTTCAACGGTCTGATTCATAATTTTCACGAAACCCGCGAGAATTGATCATTCGCGAACAAACACTCCCTGTGTGAGAAGCTTCACAGGAAGGGAATCTTACGCTTTGTCAAATTCCTGTAAGCCTACACGATACACATTTGAATAATAAATATATTTTGAGCAAACCTTCGCTTTTATGTGCACACTAGCTGTGCTCGCGGCGTCGCTCGTGTGGCGGTTGGAAGATATCTGTCGCTTTGAGAAGATGTACTACTGAAGCGGAAGGATCGTCTGACCAGCACGCGTAGCATGAACACCGTAGAAACAGGTTTTGTTGACGGAAGAATAAACAACTCAACAGATTGTTCACTGAAGAGAAGAAATTTATCTATTCTCTCTTTTTCTTTACATTGAAAGTGTACTTCCCCATTTCAATCGTTTAAATCGTTTAAACCCCTAAATCTTTTTTCTAAAACCAAAGTCATGATTTGTCTAATGTTTAATTTGGTAAAACTACCGTATTTATCTGTCCATCACACACATACACACACCCGTACATAGTTACAGAAATATACCGCATCATAGTTGCATTAGGTAGTAAATATAATATTGTAATTTAAAATTGATATACTCGTACTGTGCTCGTTTTACAACTACTGCTAATGTTCAACTCATAGGCGAGGACGCTGGCACCCTAAGCACAAGTTAAATCTTACATTGGGTGCCAGAGCTCATCGAAAACACTCTTTTCTCTAGTTGTAACGCTGCATAGTGTCTAGATAAAAGTGTTTTTTGTACAATTATTGATGGTATTTTTTTTTTCTTAGTCAAGCTGTCATTGTGACGTTACAAACAGACACTTCAATTTTATTTGTTAGTAGGATAGAAGAATAGATATTACCATCGTTACCGACCCAAACACGGGTTCCGTCAGTTAGGTATGCCCCTATTCACAGTTATTGTGCCGACAACAATGGGATGCTTGACTAGGATTATTGCTGTCATATGGCATCCCGGAATACCTACTAATGGCCGAGATTCTGCCCGGCAACCACTTTACTAAACCTAAACTAATTATTTCACGTTCACGTTAGCGTGGGCTGTTTGTGTGGCCAAATGAGCGTAGTCTGGTTTAATTTGGGCATCGCTAAATTCAATATGTGTGTCAATTTATGTTGCTGATTGTTTTGTATGTTTAATTTCTTGCCACCGACTTCCGAATTAAAGTTATTTTACATCTTTTGGTGGCTTATTTCAAGACAATTGTTCATTTTTTAATTTTTCGCTTGGTGAACAATCAACTACCCCTATTTTCTAATCTTCGGAGTAGATTTTTTTTAAATTTTAACGTAGCTATCTTTGAGGTAAACCTATCCAATAAAAAAGGAATCGACAAAATCTAACACTGTATAAAATTATGCGGGGTAAAACATAAAATAGTATACGTACCTATCGAAATGAGAACCTCCTCGTTTTTACGTCGGTTAAAAAGTAGAAAATTATACTGCCAATTTGAATAACTTATCTCAATCCCAATCCATCAGTCTTTATTAGGGATATATATTTTTATTAAGGTTTTGTACACCTTTCTTTAACCTACCCATAAGTCAATCTCTATTGTTAAAGTAATAGAATCGAGATTGCACTTATTAAATTAAAAGATAGAACTAAATCTTAATATATATATTTCTTGTGTGCGTGTGTATGTGACTGAACTCCTCCTAAACGACTGGACCAATTTTGATGAAATTTTTTGTGTGTGTTCGTGGAGATTCGAGAATGGTTTAGATTTACAATTGGACCCGGTAGGTGGCGCTGTACGGGCAGGACG
This sequence comes from Phlogophora meticulosa, assembly GCA_905147745.2. NCBI lineage: Eukaryota > Metazoa > Arthropoda > Insecta > Lepidoptera > Noctuidae > Phlogophora > Phlogophora meticulosa. The sequence goes on along the minus strand of LR990524.1, from coordinate 481,845 downwards.
ACGTCTGTTCGGTCCGCTAGTAATGTATATATCTGTATCACATCTATAAATCGTTCTGTCTCTTTCCCTTCTCTCTGCTCTCTGCAGCTTTATTATTTTACTGTACAGACATCAAGCTACTCCAAACTTTCAGATTTGACAGAAAGTTGAAAAACTATCAAAGAAATTTGACACATTAGGGGAGCTCGATGGCCTCTGTACAAGCACTTCGCCCGCAACTTTGTCCGCGTGGATTTCGTACTATTCTCTTCAAACTTTAACATCCGATAACTACGCTTCAGTAGTTCATAGTTTTCGAAATAAAATATAGCCCTTGTTACTTGCTAATAATTATATCTTTCTATAGGTGCAAGAACTTTTAGGAAGGTTTTTGAGTTTATGCATGACATAGAAATAGGAATAGAAATATTTTATTTGTGATACATAGGTATAGTGGTTGGACATGCTTTTTTGGTTAATGTGCGCTATGATCAGCCTATTATAGGCATACAAAGAGAATTCATTACAATTTTGACATGCAAAAGAGAGCTTAATCGTACTAAACTACAAATTAACTAGGTACATAAATGATTGTATTTCATTACTAAAGGAACAAAAGTCAAAATAACTTGTTAGGTAAATGTCAAAATGATTTAGGTTTAAATAATTAATTACGATTCGTGATTACAATAAATTCAAAGAAGCAAAGTACATTACAAGAAGTTTACATGTACTGTCAAAATAATGTCAAAATTTGTCTGTTAAAAAAACCGATACATTATAATAGCATTTTTGACACAGCAAGTTTCTCAGTTTTTGTTTAAATAAGTTAATATGTAGACGTTTCAGCTCTTTTGGCAATTTATTAAATACAACTGTTGCCATGTGAAAGACACTTTTATACATCAACGCAGTATTCGTTTTTGGAACGAATACAAACATACAAATTTTGCAAATATATTTATCTTTGGTCTTTATAATATTAGTTTTATTCATTTAGAAAGATAGATTTAGAAGGATATTTTTTCTATGTAGACATTCCAAATCAATAAAACTGTCGCCATTTGTACAACATAGTACAAACGTATCACTCAATATAGCTTTTATTGCCAGATAAAATGGCTGTTACGATGGTGATAGCAGGCCGGCGCGACATTATTGCTGATATTTACGAGCTCGACACGTTGCGGGATGAATAATGCTCGTTCTGTGCCAAACTACCACTAATCACCATTATTTTGATAAGTGTGGCGATTGTCGCTATTCATCTCACATAATGTGCTTTATAGAAACTATAGATGAATTGTGTGAAAGATGATATGGCAAAGAAGGTGGTGAATATTGAGATGACGGCAGACAGTTTCATTTTTTTTTTCAAAAACGTTGCCCAACTCTAGGAATTTCTCCTGTGTCGTGGGTGCGTTTACAAACATTTAAAGTCACATACACAAACAGCCAGACCCGGAACAACTACCTGTAGGCAACACAAATATTTGTTCCGCGGGGGAATCGAACCCAAGACACGCGGCGCAGCAGCCAATCGCTTAGCTACTGTGCCAACCGTGCGTCATCGTTTTTGAAGACTGTATCTGTTTGATGTTATAGGAATCCCTGTCTTCGATCATGCCTTTATATACACCGCTTTACTAGCTTTAGTCTTGGTTGTGGTTAACACTAGTTTATAAGATTAGGTGTAAGTAGTTAGTAACACTAAATGGGTTTTTCGCAGACCGATTTAATTAAATTATTATTACTATCTTAAAATTTTTGAACTTTAAAAAATACCTCATAGGTAGTTAGTTTCGCGATGTCTTCTCTTTTTAAAATATTGACCAAGCATTGACTTGTACTAGTGCCTGGATTAGATTTTTATCTATTTACTTAATTTCCGAAAAATATTTCGGAATATTGATAATTTAATTTAATTCAAAGCATCTGAAACCTTGTTGAAATCTTTATATTCGTCTCACGCTTTCTATCAGAAACCCAACTTGTTTACTTTAATCAACTCTGAGATAACCACAGATTCGGGTTTGATTAAACCCGCTGAGCAGTGACTGTACCACACATAGGTACACAACATAATGTCGCGTACTCACACTAAGAGTGCGACCAGACCGCGGTCGATCGTCGTCAATGATAAATTATATTACGCATCTGGTGAGCCTGTTCCCAACCACGCTGGAGTTGGCTTCAAGTTTATGCGGATGCAGCTGAACCAGTATTTTACATGAAGTGACTAGGTAACAAGATATCCATTGTTAAGACCAGTGGTCAAACTTTGGAGTCCCTTAGGATTACCTAAAGACTAAAGTTTGACCACCGATATTTGTTATACGTCGATATTTGTTGATACGTTACGGGTAGTACCTAACCCGTAACGACTGTTAAATATCTACAAATGACAGCTGGCGCCAACAGCTTAGTATGTTTTCCAAGGCACGAAATGATCTCAGTTTATAATAAATGGACACTCACAGATCAACCTCGCCCAGCGAAGCTTAGCCTTTGATCAACAACTTCATCAGATATTATTACAAAAAAAACGGGATTTTAAATCATTTTTAACGCATAATAATCAATGATATATACCGTTCTGACCTATCCAGTTAACTGGCAGCTGATTACGGTTGATGAAAATGTTTTGAGTTTGATGTTTTCAATATGGCCGGCCGATGTCAACCGCAGTGTGGTTGCACCTTTACTACTCCAATCCGTACGATTTGCGTCACAAAGCGATTGAAGTTCACCGCGCGGATTATATCTATTTAGTCGTCATTACCGTGTATTGCCCCGGCTTGGCACGAGTGCACCATATTGCGGGAATATCATAGTTAAGTGTTGTGCACTAACCTGCTTATTGATAAAACTGGAATAAATAGCGCTAAGCCTAACCTAATCCTCGAAAAATGTACGGGATTCTGAAGGTAATACTGGTTGTAACTTTAATCCCTGTTTATTATCTAATGGTTCAGATCGGTGGCCTATTGTATGTAATTTGAGTTTTACACAGATTGATATAAAAACTTATACCTACTTTTTCAACGTCCTTCGTAGAATAAGTGACACCTCACTGTGCCTGCCAGTGACAGTGTGTCGCTTTATGTCAATTCGAACGATTTTAAAATTTTAATATTGATTTGAAAATACTAGTCTTGCCTTGCCTTGCTTTGTACCTAATATTAAATACGTTTTAAGACTTTATTTATAGTACCTGGATGACCGAGCTTTGAAACGACGTTTTCTAAAAATGAAAACTAGCTAGATCGATTTATCGGCCACGAAATCCCCTGCATGTTAAATTTAATGAAAATCGTTGGAGCCGTTTCCGAGATTCAGATTATATTTACGTACATTGTAGGAACTCAACCACAAATCAGAAATAAAACGACGTTTGTAAGGATATTTTCTACCAGCAAAAAATATCAAAGCTCTGTTTAGCGATTCAATTACTTGGAATTGAATCGCTAAACAGAGCTTTGCTCTGAGCTCCCTTCAAAAACGTGCAAAAGTCAAACTGTCACACTTTCAAAATGATGGTGGCAAAAGTCTCATCTCTATACAGCCAAAAAAAATATCATTTTAAATAAATCGATAACTACTTAAGTGACGGGTATCTGTCAAGTCCAGACGAGAATATAATACTGTTAACATGTTTATGATAGCTGTCAAATACTTGTCACTGTTACATAATATATTAACAATCGGATAACCTAAATCGTGAATAGTCTGAAGCTGTTAGTCTTACAACATATATACAAGAATTGCTCGTTTAAAGGGATTCGATTTATGGGTGACGCTTATTGTGCCTGACTGATACATTTGAACTATAATGCTGAACGATTTTTGAAGTGAAAACTTCTTTAGCATCGTTGTGATTTGAAAGTTTATGAAACGAAAAAGCGACAGTAAAAAGGGACAGACACATAAATTCATAAGATTTAACGCGGGAGAAAATGAGATAGGAAGCATTATACAGTGTTTCTTATGTCGTGGAAATTTTATAAAATAATTATCAAACTTTGTACCACTATGATCATTACTAAAACCTACAATTATCCTCTTCCCAAAACATTACATTCGTCTCATTATATGAAGCCAACATTTTTGAAGGTTTCACTTCTACCGCGTGTGAATTGCACACATGTTTTTTTTATATTTTAAATTCAGTAATCGTTCGAATTTACTTTACAATCATGTCAAAGGCTGCTCCGGCTAGGGCCTCTGGACACACCCGTCACCACGGCCTACTCCTAAATGCTGGAAAGACTAAACAAACTTCTCAGCAACACCGAAGTACTATAATTACTTCCGACATCGTCTGTTTAGTTAAGACCATAAGATTTTATTAAGCAAAAGAAGTCTGTAGCAGGAGGCGTCCTGTAATTTCTGCTTTCTCCCGTATAGACAAGTTTATGCATGTATGTATGTTTGTATGATTTATTCATAGCTATAAGAACGCAGAATAAACCTCTCGACATCTGAGCGACGAAGTATACCCGTACAATGCAAATGCAGTTCAAGTTGCACTGCTAATTCCCCGCCCCTATCCCCATTCTACATAAGTCAGCGAGGTGCATACATTAGTAAGAACTTACAAGTAAGCTTAACTTTACCTTCGCGTACTACTCGCTTACCTAGCACTGGTAGGAAAGCCAGACTCATTCGTGGGGTGCACAAGTACGCTATTTTGAATTCAAAAGTCAGTTGAAGCGAATGTCTTCATAGTTGATATATGTAGATTACTTCGTTGATCTAGTGGTTGCATTCGCTACTGCTCAGTGCGAGGTCTTAGGTGAGATTCCCAGGTCGGACAAAGTGGATTTGTCGATTTGGAGTGTCTTAGTAGCAGTCCGGAGTCTAGATTTGTGCCCAGATGAAGGCAATAAGCTTGATTGACATTACATGGGACTTAACAAAATGTGGGTACAACTTTGGGGTATGTGGGTACAAACCTGATCCTTCAGGGAATACAAACTTAATAACCATTCGATATAAAAATTAAATTAAGAATTAAGAAAACCCTCGGCACAAAAACCTTTATAAAAAGCAAAAGAGCCTCGTACTCGCGTCGGGGAACCGCCAACGTTTAAAGCAATTTATTCAATTAGATTTTGTGACGGGGGTTTTCTAAATTTTTAATTTAATTTTCATTTCATGCTTTTTAAACTACACATAATATACCTAGTAGTAGGCACGCTTCAATCGACAATCTATCGAAACACGTAATTATGACACGTTCTCTTGCAAAAAAACCAGATTCAAAGAGTAAAATACGAATAACTTTTGAACGGCTGAACAGATTTTCATCAAACATAGGTACCTGAGAACACTCCCGACTAATTCACTTTTCAAACAAAGAAAACAAAAAAAATATTAGTTCATCCTTTAGAGAGCTAGGATGCCTCAGGCAGACACCTCAAACTTATAACACCCCGTCGTTTTTGCGTCGAAGGTTAAAAATGAAAGTTCGACATTTTAAAAATTCGATTGATCGATCAATAAATATTCGATGATTTGCCATTCAATATAGCATAGTACAAGCAAATGCATGCGATAAGCTACAACACTTACCTACAACCATGCAGGATTATGTAGTACATAGTAAAGTTTAAACACACAATGAATACCACAAGTACCGCTAAGCCTTACATGTGGGCTCATCAAGGGTGTTCGATTAATCAATACAGATTACCTTGTTACGCTAATGCATGATTAATTTAGATGACGTATCAGAGGCTGACGCCAAGGCAACATGGCGGCTTTAGCTGATGCAGAAACAAATTGACCCGTATGTTCATAATACCCTCCTTGTGCCATTTATCTTTCCTTCCCTGATTAAAGACTAGGAAATCGTGAAGGGTTCCCTTAATTGGGGGCAGCCTATTGTCACTTTGATCGGCGGTAATTGTTGACTTTTGGCGGTATCAGCGCATTTGGAACAATTTACTTGATGTTCAGAATATCTATATAGACACAAACGCTTCGCATTGTTAGGTTGAACATAACAACAGATTGACTCAGAAAGTCAAAGATCAAAAGTCCATGTATTCTTTGAAAATTAAACTCTAAGAAAGTACATTTTTTAGGGTTTAAAATATTAAATTTGTCATTTTCGGGCACGGTTCTTACCGTAGACATATTTTTGTTTTGTAACTGTCGCGTCGCCCGAGGCAACCGAATAAAAATAAGTTATTTGTACCAATATCTATACAAATAAATAACATTGAAGTGTCTGGACTGTTTGCTATGTCAAAAGAACAGCACAACTTAGGTACACAGTGGCTACACCAAACAACCAATTATTAAATTATTATTTGTTTGTCTGTCTATGTGTGTGTTTGTTTGTCTGACATAGTCTCTGAAACGGATCGGGCAAAGTGTTCTTGGGATTTTTTTTTCATCTGGAATTTCTCAGCAGCAGTCTGTAGTTTTTAATTGTGCCCGGTTGATGGCACTATCACCATCAACGGGGCACACAAGTCCTAAAAGCTACGTGAGTATCGCATTGTACCTACAATCTCAAAAGTAGGAATGAAAAAAGCAAGTCGCAGAGCAAGACAAATTTAATTTTTGTAATCACGAAAGGTCTTTAAGTGGCGGAGAATCTTCACTGCGAATTTCAGTAAACCCTATCCCTCTAAATGTACATCGCCGTCGAGGGAGCAACTCGGGACTAAATCCTTGGGATCATTTACAGATTATATTATTTATTACGCATAACACGCCTTATTTCAAATATTCTAAGCTATAGCTAAGTATTCGTTATCTTTATTGAAAAAACAACGAAGAAAACCTTTAAATACCCAAGTACTATTTTTATAAAAAACAACTACTAGCATTTACTAAAAATAATTGTGTTAGTACTTTGTACAGAAAACATAACAAATATTATCAACATGAAAATAATATTTCGGCCGTGAAACATCTATCTATAGGCACACCTTGTGCCGTCACGGCGATCGTTGCGTAACGCTTACTCTCTGCCATCACTCCCGACTGACCAACAGACCGACCGCACGACCGAGTCTGACTGAGTAGGTACTACTCCTAACAACAATAAAACTTTGCCACCCACTAGGAATTTCTCCTGTATCGTGGGTGCGTTTACAAACATTCAAAGTCACATACACAAACGGCCAGACCCGGAACAATTACCTGTAGGCTATACAAATATTTTTTCCGTGCGGGAATCGAACCCACGACACGCAGTACAGCAATCAATCGCTCAGCCACTGCGCCAACCGTGCCGTCAAATTTTAATCCATATATATTTATTGCTTCTATTAAGATAAAAAAATCTTTAATAACCGTCAATTTTGATGTATCACATCTGCCGGGCGTACCGTAGCGGCAAACGTTTTTATATTGTCTGCCCTCCTGAGAAGATAAGTTTTAAGAGTTCGACTGTTCTTGGAACTTCAGTGACGCTATGTCTATATTCTAGCTAACAGACTTTAAGCGACGTCCGGTGGACATGAGCCAGCCATGTCCGGCTATTTCCCGTTTTACTTATTTACCGGACTATATTGGAAAGTAAATGTCGATACACGTATAAACGGAACTAAAAGAAAAACCGGCGTAGAGCGGGTCGGACCCACCCTGTGAGGGTGCTAGGAAAATATTGTTCCATTTTCGAAGTTGTTTTTATTGCTTAGAACCGCATAACAAAGTTGGTTTCTAAATTTTTTTGATGTTTCCTTGAAACCTGTGCTAGCAGATGTTCCCGTAATACTTACGGACAATATTTAAAAGTCCATCAACTAGATGGCTTTTATCGATACGGCCGCCCAATGTAACACCCAATATAGCTCTTCAACTCATTATTTGTAAGTTTTCATGGTGTACAATAAAGAGTATTTATATTCTGTTCCAGATTTATTTAAGAATTCGCTTTGCAAACTACGAAGATACGGGTGGTACTCGTATTACCTCATAAGTTTTAAAAGTATGCGTCATAAATATATAATTACTAGCTATCACGGAGAACTTCGTACCGCCTCAAAAGTTAAGTTACACTGCCATCTGTTAGAAATGTATGGAAGTTATTATAGGAAAACATTTAATTTGCAATAAAAAAAATATTGAGGTCAATGATCGAAACCAAAACAAACACTGTGTGCAAAATTTTATCAATATCGGTTCAGTAGTTTAGGAGTCCATAGCAGACAAACAACGTGACACGTAATTTATATATATTAAGATATACATATGTACAGTACAAGCATTTGTACAGATAGACGAAGTCCATAAGGGTTCCGAATATACCAACCTTAAGAAAATGGAGAATTAACCCCAAATAAGAATCATTGTCCCCGCAAGACAGTAAACAAACAGGAAGACATGTTGTGACAACAACATTTACTACAACAATAACACAGGACATCTGCTCACTAATGAGGCGGACCATTCTATATGGTAAGGCTTTTTGTTATCCTGACATGTTCAGCGCTAGTTTGCCAATTATTTTTACGTCATTATCTAGAACTAAGATGATGATTTTTGCACAAGTTCTAGGTGCTGAGATAGCAAATTTATATAATTATACGTATAGGAAAATTTAACACATTTAACCTAATTAACTCAGGATAATAGCTAAGCCAGACTGGGTTGTGGAGGTCAGATAGGCAGTCACTACATGTAACATACTGGTATTCAGCTTTATTCGGTTAGACTGGAAGCCGACCCCAAATTTTTGGATACAAGCTAGGCACATGATAACAAAAGAGATAGTTGCCTACTTGGATTACCGTATTTCAAGCGACTTATACAACAATTGAACATTAAAAGAAATGAAGACCTGCCTTGTTGGTCTTGTGATCGCAAGCACTACTGCTGGGCATGAGGTTCTGGGTTAGGTTCTGGGTTATTGTATTATTCCAGCTAAAATTTTTAGAAGCAATCCGGAGTCTGATTTTTTGCCCAGGTGACTGCTGGCCCCCTATTACATAAAACTTAACCATAACTGTCGAAATTTTAGTGCACTATAATATGTACCTGCCTAACCCTTCGGAGATTACAGCCATTATGTTTATGTATAAGAAAAAACTCACAATCGTGGTGTAGTTTCTAGACAAAATATAGTTCTAACATTCTCAAGATCAAGTTCAATAGGGCTGTCTCATGACAAGATTTCTTAAGTGTTATTTATTATATATACTAGTAGTCGCCCAGAGGTCGAAATAAGACTGTTTTAGCTTTCTGCTCTCCTCCACATCAATATTCGCATTTCTCCGTGCGTGTAATATGCTTAAAAAAGGAATAATCACTTTCCTCATCCAACCAAAAACTGCTCAAGAAAAGTCAAAAGATAAATATCTTTTGTTTTACTAAAAATGTATTATAATCTCACAACATGACAAACTTCTTCTACCAACTGAACGAATAATCCGGTAAATCAGCCCAGTATACACGGAGAAATCGATGAACAAACATTCCGGATACGGTAGCTCTTCCTTTTTTGAAGTTCGTTCAAAACCCTGCGACAACCCTGTTAACTACAAATAGAAGCCCCACAATTGTGATTGAACACTGCAGCGTGCACTGCTAAGTGCTGCTATTATTGCTAGTTGTACTGTGTCGTCAGTTCGTCGCTCCCACATCTTGCAATATGACAGTAATTTGTCACACGAGATGAATTGAAAATCTCAAAAACCTATACCGTGTTACTGAATGTAGGTAGTTTTGCTAGAAACATTTGAACACTGAAAGCTTTTGTGGATTTTGTGAGGGCTCGTTGCTAAGTATTAACAGCAACTCGGGTCAATCTTTAAGGTTAAATGACGAAGTCGGTCTTTTTTTTTAGGTATGGCCACTACTGCTTAACCAAACCATCTTGTGGTGACCTTACAATGAATACACTTTTACAATGAATATACTTTTAAGCCCTGCTTGGGGGCCCAAGCAGGGCTTAAAAGTATATTTACATTTAAATGACCGCTCGCTAAGGGCGCCCTCCGAAGTCGGTGTTTGGATGGGTGACTATATACTCGTATATCATATTGAGGACTCTCCGTGTATACCCAGTAACTGGGTTGTGGAGGTCAGATAGGCAGTCGCTTCATATTACTTGGGGTATTTAACTGTATCCGGTTAGACTGGATGCTGATATCCCCAACACAGTTGGAAAAAGGCTAGATTGAAATTAGGAAAATAAAAACTGAAGTACTATTTTTTTTTTAATAGTATGCTTGATCTTAGGCCAATTTATCGGATTAATTTGGCTGTTAATTAAAACCCATCCATCGGGAATAAATACTATGTGCCTGATTTCGTAATTGCAAAAACGAAATAAGAACTTGTGCCCGGTACAAACTCCGCATTAAAAGTATAAACAATATTTAAAGCTCGTAACACTTTCAATTGAAAAGTTGTTCGGTACGACATCCAATTTGAGTTGTATGCGGTTTTACCGGAATCGAAACGTAATTGGTTGTATCCACCTTATTGGATTTTGTAGGGAATTTAATCAATGAAATTAATAAGAGTACGTTTCTATAGTTTCAGAATTACATTACTTTTTAATTATGTTTCGTGTAGGACCAGATACGAGGTAATAAAGTTAAACAGGTTAGTGGCCCACCACTTCTTGCTTAACATTACGGGCCCCAGCCCGTAATGTTAAGCAAGAAGTCGGAGATTTAGTTCCCATTATAATCCTACTGTACTTATCTTAATTCATTTGGGATCTGCGCAGCATGTCTTCTTCTTCCATACATCTCTATTTTGCCTACACTTCAGTAGACACCTCTTATCATGCCCTATCATCTTTCACACGAACCAACATCATGATACCATGATCATTTCTTTGATCTTCCTGTACTGTTGCAACCTATGTCAGGCACAATATTGGAATACAAGTTATGGGGTGATTATGTCATTTGGTCAAGCAACAGGCTAATCTTTACGACCGAAGTGGCGCGGTGGGCCAAGGTCCACCTGCGACGCAGGAGGTTGCGGGTTCGGTTCCCGCCTTGGGACAAATGTTTGTACGATCTACAAAGATTTGTTCCGGGTGTTCTAGGTAATTGCTATGCATAAAAAAAAATATCTACCTATGTAATGTATTGTATTAAGTATCATTATCATCTAGAACCCATAACACAAGCTCTGCTTAGCTTGCAGCTAGATGATGTTGTGTGGATTGTCCAGCATTATTTATGTATTTTATATAGTGTTCATTCCTAACATCACCTTTTCTTTGTTGCAGAGCCTCCTACGTGTCAGTCCTGACGATCGTGGCGTTCTCTCTGGAGCGGTACCTTGCCATCTGCCACCCCCTGCACTTGTACGCCATGGCGGGACTACGGCGGGCACTGCGCATAGTGGGGGCTCTGTGGCTCGTGTCACTCCTGGCGGCGTCGCCCTTCGCTCTGTACACCACCGTCAGCTATTATGACTATCCACCGGGTAAGATGAACTTATTACTACAGTTAAACTGCAAATGATGCATGATCTCTTTCAATCATACTCAGCGATTCATAAGATTCTTACATAGTATGTTACTATGTGGTTGACTGTCCCTGCCTTACTTATACCAGCCTGTTACTGTCCTTCTGCAGCACAAAGACCTCTTCTCGTACAGCTAAATAAATAAATAAATAATGCTGGACAATCCACACAGCATCATCTAGCCCCAAGCTAAGCAGAGCTTGTGTTATGGGTACTAGATGACTGGTATACTTAATACAATACATTACATAGATAGATATTTTTTATTATACATCAGCATTATTTATTATTATTATTATTTAAATACCCAGAACACCCGGAACAAATCTTTGTAGATCGTACAAACATTTGTCCCAAGGCGGGAATCGAACCCGCAACCTCCTGCGTCGCAGGCGGACCTTCGCCCACCGCGCCACATAGGTCGTCAAGATAAGCTACGGCTGCACGAGCATTGCTTAAGGCGGGTTTTTTTAATGGTCATCCCGCACTTAAACCTTTCGGTTGTCTACTGGTTAAGCGAACATTCCTGTGGGGAGACTTAATAAATGAAGTCCTCTAGCCAGGGCATAAAACTTGGGGGATGGGCTTCGGCTTAGGGCGTCGCTGGGAGAGGACAGCTAAGGGACAGGCTGGATCTGATCGATATTATTTAGGGAGCTCAAGGCTGGTTGTCGATATCAGACTTATATTGATAACAAGTCCAGGTATCCTCACGATGCTTTCCGTCACCAATGTCAGTGATGTCCAAGATAAAAATTGAAAATAGGTAGAAATGAATTGAAAAATTAACTTTAATACTTATCCAGATTAGAACCCACAACCTCGTCCATGAGAAGGCGTATCACGACATCTTCACTGCCTTACCGCCAACTAATAATGAGGCCTACTAAGTCAAAAAAAAAAAAGGGTCAATCTTTAAATCTTATGTTATGTGTCTGCGTGGTGGCTAACTATCCTTTTAATAAAGGATATCCTCTTCTATTCTGTAACAAAAGGGAACAAAGTACCTGTCACCAGTGTCAATAATGCCATCTGCTAAGTAGCCCCGCTGCCGCTTGTGACCAAAACCGCACCCTATCGTCCCGAACACGCCTAGTTGTAGCTATACCGCAGACAGCTTTAAGGTCCTACACTATCATTCAAGGATAAGTGTCTCAAATGATTGCTAAAGTACTTTACTGTCTGCTTAGAATAAATCGGGGTCTAGCATTTCCATAAGTTTACGACTTTAGTCTAGATAACAGTATCGTCTTTCCAGTTTCATTGGACCACTGGATGCGTCCCCTGAGGCACTCGGATACATCTAACTCTGCTGTTTGTTGAAAGAAAAATGTGCGATGAAAAATATTGTGTTACAAAATACGACATAAAGAAAATGCTGCAAGCTGCTAGTTCGCAAAAAAACAACTCTCGCAAGCCATTGTCATAGGTTCTAAAACAAAAATGAACTTATTTCTATGTAAAAGATGTTCTATGTCATGAAGGCCGGTTGCCCTTGAGTGAGTGTGTAGAATTTTAGATGCACGTACACATTGCGTCTGTGTGCGTGAAGGCGGCTCTACCAATAAGTAGCGTTCCTGAGCTTACGCAACGAAGGAACATTGAGTACCTGCGTGGATCAGACGCACATAACGGAGACCAACCCACCTTCGCGAGATGATACGTCTATTTGTACAGGAAAACAACAATGGGTTACATACAGTAACTGGGACAATGGAACAATATCGAACATCCCCAAGAAAAAAAGCAGTTGATAACCCCATGTGTCTATTTTTCACCGGTATCGGTACTCTTCAAAACACATTGATAAATGATGGCTGACATTGGTGGATGAGTTTTCGTTGATATTCCACAAGAACTCTTCTACCTACTAAAGTGAAATGTCGAAAGAAATATTGGAAACTGAACGCTGAAAAGCGATATTTCGGGTTCTCATATTCTCGATATCTGCAGTGACAATCGTAACGGATGACTCCCATTTGTCTTTTTTTCCAATGCGTTCTAGTGACCTCGTGGATCGAAGGCCAAGGTTGAAACTAACAAATTTTGCACGTTTTCTCTGATTCGATTTTTTTAACTGGGGAATTTGTGAGATTGGAACAACTTTTTTACGTAAATTGTTGCCTTCTGTCAATCCAATTGTATTTGTATTAGTAGATAATGTTGATATCATTGACTAATATAGTCACGTGTAGTGGTTGCAAGCGTTACTGCTAAGCAGGAGGTCCTGAGTTCAATTTCCGGATCGGGGAAAGTGTTATTGGGTTTTTCACCTGAAATTAGTCAGGATTTGTGACCGGCTGAAGGCACTATTTCTTGGGACTTAATAATAACTGGCAAAATATAGGTGCACTAAATTAATTGAAGATTATAGTAACATCAATCCTCTTCTAGCGTCCCTTTCAGTGTACAGTAAAGAATATCTGTTCATCTGTTCCTAAGGTTCTGGCAACGCGTCCCTGGAGTCTGCGTTCTGCGCCATGCTGGAAATGCCGTCCTGGTATCTGTGGGAGCTGAGCAGCCTGCTGTTCTTCATCCTGCCGGGGCTCATCATCCTGGGCCTGTACGTACGCATGGGGCTCAGGATTAGGTACGTGCTGGGGTACGTATCTTTTATATTATTTAAGAGCATGCTGGGGCATTTGCGTTCGTGTTCCAGATAGCCCTAGCATGAATTCCTTGCGAGAAGTTTACCAACCGAAATTTCAAATTACCTAGTCATTAGTCAAACCAAATTAATTTCAAGTAAGTTATAATTATAAAGGCGCTGTTTGAATTTTAGCACAAATTATTGACGTTATCGGTTGGTATACTTTTCGCTAGAAATTAGTGCTAGAGTTCGTTGACATTAATTTATTTCCTATGCATGATAAAATCCTTCTCGTGTATTATTACTGACTCCCTATACATGTGGACTGCACCAAGAACGATCAGTAGCATCACTGAACTTTTCGATAGTAATCTTTCAAGTGTTGCTCGTGCATTATACGCGAGATGAAAAGTAAGTAAATGTGTCTATTTTTTACCCACGCCTAGGGGGATTTTGAACTTCTGAAAATTAATCAGGGTACTCGTGTTTTACAACATCTCAGATACATCAATAAATCTGTTGGTTTGTTTAAACGCGGAACGAACTAATCTCGGAACTACAAGTCAGATTTGAATTCAGAAATTATTTGAATCGTGTAGCATTTGATATCCTTTCTTGAGGAAGGTTATATACTATGTAACATCACGCTGCGACCCTCAGGAGCACACCTAGTTCTGCCATAAATATTTACTTAGGTAGGTGAGTAACCCTTTGTGAGAAATTCGCAGTACATGTGTAACTAAACGTAGCTCAAAGGTATGCTTAAAATAACACTAAGAACGATCTAGTAAAGCTAAATATAATATTGTAATACCTTTAACTAAGTTCTTCAACTAAAATGTTATCACTGAAATAACTCTAAGCTCAAGCGATTTTGGTGAGAGTCAAAACGTAAGGCTACGTAGACACTTAAACCAAACTCTTGCTATGTAGGTAATATTGTATTTTGCTGCCGTCAATTTTCCGTGTACCTTTAACTGTATTGTCTGCACTATCATAGTTATATATCATCATCATCATCATCATCATCATCATCATCATCAGGCTATATTAGTCCACTGCTGGACATAGCCCTCTCCTAATGAGCGCCATGGCGCCCTGTCTTCAGTTATAAATACTACAACAAAATATATACTAACATTATCATCAGGAATGCCTTATGAGTTATATGTTTGTTTTTTCTTACAATATGCACGTAAATCCTCTATGTCCTGTGTGTTTGGTTCGTTGACTCAAGTCTCTATAGGCACTGTTATCTTAGCATGTAAGTTAAGTATATTTTAAGTTACTTTGTCGCATTAGATTTACTCTGTAATGGCAAAGGAAACATGTGTTGTGAAATAAATAAATAAATAAATAAATAAATAAATAAATAAATAAATCTTGAACACGATACAGCTGTTCATATGGCGATCACTCAGTACAATATATTCACAAACCTATGCAAAAGCAGCCACTCGTTTAAAATCGCTACGAAATTTTGATTAAGAGATAGAGATTTTTTTCTCGAATTCGTGATTTTATCATACCTATTTGTATTTAGCTCTGTGTGAACTTTCGGTTTCAAATACGGGAAAAATAGCGCCTTGTGACCGTAGCCAAATGATTGATTGGTGGCAAACACCAGTATGTAAATACCCGACCCGAAATTTATATAATATCTAATATTTGCAGTCACATAGAAGTAGTGTCAACGTCTTAATGTTGGACAAGTTAGAAAATATTTTTCAATCAAACTTTAGATAACTTTTGTTTTCAATTTTCTTTATTCATCATTACAGTAAGTTCCAAACATTCATTAATGTACTTATTTAGTAATTAAAACAGATTGTCGTGATGACAGGATGGTCGTGTTCATAACGAATGTAGTTCTCTTCAGTTAGTGAATCAGTTGGTGGCACACGATATTATTTCACACATTTTAAAGTTGACGCTCGCAGCCGGCGGCTGACCATACCCTGAGTTTTGTGTAAACGGGAGATCGTTGTAACTTATGATAAAATCAACACCAAGTTACGAGTATTTTTCTACCTATCCACAAAAACCATTCATTGACGACCGTTGAGGCGCGGCGGGCGAAGGTCCGCCTGCGACGCAAGAGGTTGCGGGTTCGATTCCCGCCTTGGGACAAATGTTTGTACGATCTACAAATATTTGTTCCGGGTGTTCTGAGTATTTGCTATATATAATAAAAAATATCTATCTATGTAATGTATTGTATTAAGTATATCAGTCATCTAGTACCCATAACACAAGCTCTGCTTAGCTTGGGGCTAAGCAGAGCTTGTGTTGTTGTGTCTTTTACTGCGGCTTTTTAAAGCTAGTCGATCGATTAAGAATGAAGCAGTAGAATATACCCAAAATTTAAAGAACTTTTCGATTAAACACATTCTAGTTTTAGTAGAGCAACCTGGGGGTAATTACATCAGTCTACACAATCACACACGCCACTATAGGTGAAATAATAGCAAATGTCGAAGTAATCAGGACCCGTGCCTCCGGACAGCCGGGCCGGATTACGAAAGCGTTTAGAAAAATACACGCCAAGTAAACCTTTGACCTTTACCCAATCCGATGCAACCTATACTCGGATGCAGAGAGAGGGTTACTTTTTGCTATCTTTTTATTCGCACGACTCAACAAAAATCCTTTAAAATTGAAAAATGCTACGGGACTCAGACCTCTTTGCTTTATGCTATCGCTGTATAATTAAGCTTAAAATAGACCGATTTTAATGAGATTTGGGAGAGGTAGGTTTGTAATCTTTAGGGAATAAAATATATTGAGGTTGGTCTTTTTATCGTATAACGTTACATCAATTAAAATAGGTATCGAAATATCTAAAGTGACTTTGAGGTTTTGGTGCAAAATTACTACTAAATAAGCCCGCGACTTCGCCTCCCTTCTTCTCCGGCCCTTTGAAGCGTAATTACTCGCTACTAATGTAGCTTTCTATACCTAGATGAAAGAATTTTTAAAATCAGTTAAGTAGTTTTTAGGTTGCTCCATGACAAAAAACAAACAAACAAAATAATATTTCCTTTTTTTAATATTAGTTAAGATGCCTAGGGTTAGGCAAGACGTGTACCTATCAGTGGCATACACCCCATACATGCAAATAAGCACTGTATCAGTGATCCCATCCAATAACTATAAATAAAAAAGAACATGGTAGTTTAGCCTTGATACTTGCTTGATACGAGCTTGTTGTACGTACCGTAGGTACAACAAGCTGAAATTGGCAATTTTTTTGTGTGCTTACCCTCTCTAAAATCTCTGTGCACGCCACTGGTACCTATGATACACCCATATTTTGCCAGTTATGTTTTAGTTCCATGTTATAGAGGGTGAAACGATTGCCATCAACCGGGTACACATCCAGTCTTCGGGCACCTACTATTAAATACCATAATGGAAAAAACCCAATAGGTAACACTGTTCCTGACCCGGGAATGGAACCTTGAAACTCATGCTCAGCGGTAACGTTTGCAACCACTAAACCAACGACGCGGTTTGGCAACGTTAACTTATTTCAAGTCAACGTTAAAAAATCAAAACTTTTTTTTTTAAGTAGTGCGTATAATGTTAATGCATAAACGAAAATATTTCCTGGGAAACACAAAACAAATAAGTAATTAACCAGACATAATCACCTAGGTCCGTAAAATAAAACGAAGACGAACAACAGACGAATGTGTATTTATCTTCGTCTCTGCCCACACACATTACCATATCATGATTATATTTCTGTGAACCCTCCTCAAATGGTCTACGAATAAACATGGCTAATTTTACGTACCTGGAATAATATATTAAACCTTTATTTTAATCTTGAGTGGTTAGTCGTGCACCGTGACCGTGCTGATCTCTATACAGGCTGGGAGAACTCTGGGCATACTATAGAGAGTGTAGTACTCATGAGAATGAAGAACTTTGATCTGGAAGGTAAACCCTGAAATCTGGGGAGAAAAATAGGGCGTCAAGGGACGCTCAGCAGATGTGAAACATGACTGATGGAATTGGAAGAGTTTTTAACTAAAAAAACCTATAAATAAATGTGGAGTAAATTTGGTGGGTTAATCGGTGGAGAGGGGGCATATAGTAAGCAGCCCAAACAGAGATGAAAAGGAGTGTGTAGTATCGAAGACACTGGCTGATCATTGCGGAGCGATCGACTGCTGCTTCCCGTATCACGCACGGAACAAGTATTTGTATGGCCTACAGGTAGTTGTACCGGGTCTGGCTGTTTGTGTATGTGAGTTTAAATGTTTGTGAACCCACCCACAACACAGGAGAAATTCCTAGAGAGGAGCGAGAAGTTTAAAAAAAAAAGAATCCGAACGCACGCAAGAGAGTCGAAACTGTGGTGGCGCAGAAGCATAACATAATAAAATGTAACAGGAAACAGATGATATCTTTTTCGCAATTTCACATTCGGTCCCATAGTAAGTAAACGTTGTAAATTTCTGTAAGTACCACTCTTTTAAATGATGTCCAGCATTCTACCTACCATCCTGTATACATATAAAAAGGCGAGTCTCCCGTTATTAATAATGGATAAGGTACTTGTATGTAGGGATTATATTAGTTGA
Organism: Phlogophora meticulosa; assembly: GCA_905147745.2. Taxonomy (NCBI): domain Eukaryota; kingdom Metazoa; phylum Arthropoda; class Insecta; order Lepidoptera; family Noctuidae; genus Phlogophora; species Phlogophora meticulosa. The sequence continues at coordinate 463,233 of LR990524.1, read as the reverse complement.
GTTTTGACGACACGGTTGGCGCAGTGGTTGAGCCATCGGCTGCTGCGCCGCGTGTTGTGGGTTCGATCCCCGCACGGAACAAATATTTGTATGACCTACAGATAGTTGTTCCGGGTCTGGCTGTTTGTGCATGTGAGTTTAAATGTTTGTAAACGCACCCACGATACAGGAGAAATTCCTACTTTGGGGCAACGTTTTTAAAATAAAAGAAATAAAAAATAATTAGTGTATCGAGTGGACCAGGCGAAAAGCCCTCAATCCTCTTATCTGAATAGATCAATTTCTAAAATAAACTCCAATTACTTGTTTTTCAGTTAATGACTAACAGAGGCGATGCGTCTGCTCACAAAAAAGCTGGATTCCAGCATAGTGCCACAAAAATGAATAAGAGAGAGAATAGATATTTATGCTGAAAGAAACATAAATATAAGGCGTAAAAATGTTATTTAAAACAAGTACTTGCCCGCGGCTTTACCCGCGTGGAGGTTAGAAGTTATTCAAATCAAATCAAATAGTATATTTATTTGTGTACACAAATAAAATAGAAAAGAGATGTCATAGTAGATATTGGCTACAGTTTTTTATGTCCTGTCCTGGGAATCCGGGGATAATAGAATGGATATTAATGGAATAAAAATCATTTGTCCATTTGTAACATTTGTTGATCAACTGGCCACGAGACAGTTTTCAAAAAGCCTACTTAAGTTCAAGCCAACACTTTATATTATCTGAAAGTTATGGGAGCGAGATGACAAAATGGAACAGTGTCTTTCATTATTAGTGCTAATTACTAAACTTGAATCCTTAACTTAGAGTTAACTACAGTACCTATTAACTTTTCTGTGGTCTGAGTGTAATTAGACCACACTTTAGAGATAAATTTAGATAAAACATACTTTAACTGTAGTTATACTTTAAGTACAGTTAAAGTATATTTTATCTGAATTTATTCTTAAAAAAAACTTGAATTTTGGTACCTTTTAAAACCAATACACCTACTACCCTAATACTGTCCCAATGCAGTGCCGAGACCTCTACTCATACAGAAAAGGGACGAGCAATATTCACCACTCTGGAATTCAGACTTACCTATGTTGATTATAAGCCCAGGTTTCCTCAAGAAGTTTTCCATTAATGATGTCAGTAATACTTAAAATAAAGTTAAAAAGTACATTAATATTAAAAAACTCACATTGGCACCTGCCCGGATTTAAACCCGCAAGCTCGTGCATGACAGGCGGGGCCGTAACCACTGGGCCATCAAAACACGTGAAAAATTAATAATAATGTCAACAAAAGCACAAAATATTCTCGACAAAATTTTTAGCAGATAACTTTACCTTATTTTAGCGTAAAAACTTCCACGTCCACTGCTGGATAAAGGCCTCCCTCAAAGATTTCACCAAGTATTGGTCCTACGCTGCCGTCATCCATCGACTTCCTGCGATCTTCACCAGATCGTCGGTCTTCCACAGCTTCAATGAGCGATACCTTGCGGGATTTTTAAGACATATTTCACAGATTCATTTTACTTAGTAAAGACAAAGTGCAATCTGTGAATGTTGCCTCTCAAAGGAGAAGTGAACAATACGAGTATCTCGTAACAAAAAGTTGAAAAGCAACGATCGAAGTGTTTGGAGTCAGTTTCCTCATTAACTGTGATATTAATTTACCTTACACGTGTAGTCTATTGGATATCTCGGTTCGAGAGATATTTTTAATTACTATAGAGTTGTTGAGCCATTTTTTAAGATTTTATAAACATTATGGAGTGCAAAACAATTATATGAGGTTCATAAGCATACAATTGAACTAAACGAGTTCTAATATCTAAACGAGATCTAAAGTTTGATGACACGGATGGCGCAGTGGCTGAGCGTTTGGCTGCTGAGCTTCGTGACGCGTGTCCGCTCCCCGCACGGAACAAATATTTGTATGGCCTACAAGTAGTTGTTCCGGGTCTGGCTGTGTATGTGAGTTTAAAAGTTTGTAACGCACCCACGATATAGGAGAAATTCCTAGTGTGGGGCAAAGTTCGTTATAAAAAAAAATAACAAGAGATTTACAATGATATGAATGCCCAGTCGGTCTAGGGGCTGTAAACGTGACTGCTGAGCGTGAGTTATTGGGTTTGATTCCTAGGTTGGGCAAAGTGGACTATTAGGGATATTCTCAGTAGCTTCCCGAAGTCCCCAGGTTGATGGCAATAGGTTCGCCCCCTATTACAGAGGACCAATACATAATTTGCGTAATGTGTCAGTTACTTACTTACTATGGTTCACTTATACCCAATCCTTCGGGAATTACAATCGATACGATCGAATCTAATACGATATTTCTTTAAAAGTATTGGCGAGAGCATAGAAAATATTCGGAGGATGCAAAAATTCATGTTCTTTAAACTTACCTATGCCATGAATAGTGGCAAAATAAACTCCAATACTTATCCGTTTACGCCGAAGTGCTTTCCTAACTAAAACGGGCCAAACCTTTCTGGACTTTATTGAAACCGGGCTTCAAGCATTTTCTTGGGCGATTCTAATAACATAAAGTTCCTCCATTGGGTACCTACTCCAAGATTCAATTGAAATATTCCAATAAACTGGACCGAACGCACTGGGTTCCAGTTTAATTGAAAATTCACAGTCGATTTCACTTGTAGGTAAGTTGTGGCGCGTTTGTTTTAACAAATATCAAATCATTTTGATTCAATTGGTTTTATGACTACTTACCGCGGCGTTTGGTCTGATAGGGTTGCCAGCAATTTTATTTTTTTGTATAAATAGGCAGGTGGCATTCGTTTTTCAAATTATCAGGGGTGAGTCAAAGTCAAATAATTTATTCGAAAATATTAGAACACTATAAAAGGCACTTGTAAACATTATATTTACAAGTAACATAAAAAATATGATTCTTGTTGTTATTCGTAATGTTAGGTAAGTCAGTGGTGAAGAGCTGGTGGCTTAATAAATTAAGCTATGCTTGCCGAGGTCAGTCTGTTGATGGGGACCGTCAATTAGATATTGAGACACCTCCGTGACTCGGAAAGCAGGTTAATTCGTTAGTAAGACTGTTTATAGTAGATATAGGTAGGTAGCCCGAAGCCAGAAAATCTGTCAAACAGTCTTACCAAGGGGTATCATGTTGCCCAGTTACTAGGTTATGGAGGTCAGATAGGAAATCGCTCCATGTAAAATAGTGGTACTCAGCTGCACCCGGTTAGACTAGAAGCCGGCCTCAACAAGGTTGGGAGGCAGGCAGAAGATGAGGTACTCAGTGGATCTTATTACTACTTTATTTCTGATTTCCAATCGACACTGAGCATATGTCTATACCTAAACTAAACAGTAATTATATTAATAAAAAACAAATCTGACATGGCTGATTTTTTTTGTTTTGTTTGTCAGGGCCAAAATTGTTGTAAAAGATTTTTTATGGAAAATCCACCGGAAAATCGAAAATTTGGATGATATTTTTGAATGAAAATCAAAAAGGTGAAATGTTTCGCTAGTTTTAATAAATATTAGGTCTTTACCTATGAAATTGCCGTTCTGCAGTACTGGCCATTTCAAATCAAAATATTTTTTGTTTGGCTAAGAATTCTAATTTCAAATTAATTTTATTTTAAAAACATGGATTTTTTTTTCCAAAAGTAGTCATTTGTTTATTGATTAGTGTTACATTTTCATCGCATTTAAATCTTTTTCGTCATCATGGATACGTTAAAAATTCGAGTAATTATGGAATATGAGTACCGTCGTGGCAGCAACGCGGCACAAGCGGCACGCAACATCAACGACGTTTACGGAGCTAACACTACAAACCAACGCACTACCTGTTATTGGTTTGCTCGCTTCCGTTCTGGAAATTTCGACCTGAAAAATGAACCTCGCGGTCGTCCGAAGACTTTGGTCGACAATGACGAATTAAAGGCGAATGTGGAAGCTGATGATACACAATCTACGGCTGAATTAGCAGCAGCTTTCGACGTTAGCGTCAAAACAATATTGGTCCATTTGCGTCAAATTGGCAAGGTAAAAAAGCTTGACAAATGGGTGCCCCACGAACTCAATGATCGCCAGCGCGAAGTACGTGTCGAGACGTGCCTTGCACTGCTCAACAGACACACAAATGAAGGAATTTTGAACCGCATTGTTACCTGCGATGAAAAATGGATTCTGTTTGATAACCGCAAGCGCTCAGCAAGTTGGTTGGATCCTGGTTCAGCACCTAAACAATACCCTAAACGAAAACTTACCCCAAGAAAAGTGATGGTCACTGTTTGGTGGTCTAGCGCCGGTGTGATTCAACACAGCTTCTTACCAAACGGGGTGAGCATTACTGCACTGTGAAGAATTGAACACAATGATGGAGAAGCTGGCACATCTCCAACCAGCATTGGTCAATCGCTCGTCTCCGCTGCTCCTGCACGACAACGCGCGACCTCATACTGCACAGCAGACGGTCTCCAAGTTGCAAGAACTGGGGTTGGAAGCTCTCCGTCATCCGCCCTACTCACCAGACCTTGCGCCTACAGACTACTACTTTTTCCAGAATTTGGATAACTTCTTGGCGGGAAAAAAATTCAATACCCGAGAGGCAGTACAAAATGCCTTTGAAGAATTTGTTGCCTCCCGTCCAGCTGATTTCTTTAAGAAGGGCATCAATAAACTGCCACTGCGTTGGCAAAGATGCATTGATTGCATGGGTGATTACTTCGATTAATACAAATAAAAAATACATGAAAAAAATTCATTTAAATTTTTTCATACAAAACGGCAACTAACCTATTATTAAGTACGTTACTAATATAAAAAAGAAAGAAAGCAAAAAATAAGTTCAGTAAATGAAACCGCTGCTTCTAATGAAAACACTACGGCTACATAGTAAATTGCATTTAACTTTAGCAAAAATTCCGTAATAGGGTAGTGTCCTTAAAAATTCTGTTTGGTCCGAAAGTTGGATTACTCAAAAATACTGGACACGTATTTATTCTTTTGTCACGTAAACCAAAAATGCCGACGATATAGTGCGTTGAAATTTTGCGTGACGTCACGCCGTGCTACACTTTTTATGTAAAAGTGACGTTACAAGCCCCTTCTCCTAAAATTTGATGTGCTTTATCTTTGTCAACTTTTAAGCAAAAAATACGTGTGAATTTTTTTTTGGTAATCTAACTGGCGGACTAAATAGACTTAATATATTTTTACCTAGGACACATCCCTATTATAAAATAAAAATGTTTGCCTGAGGAAAGGTTTTATTTTGATTTTCAATACCTACTTATAAAAATAATAAAAAATAAAATTAAACAAACATTAACTTAATTTATTCACTTGCTTTTTTTAAATAATTTATTCCTCAACCTTTATAAAAAAAAATCATAAACTTTAAAATTCAAGTTTTTTTTTTTTTTTTTTTAAAACGTTGCCCCACACTAGGAATTTCTCCTGTATCGTGGGTGCGTTTACAAACATTTAAACTCACATACACAAACAGCCAGACCCGGAACAATTACCTGTAGGTCATACAAATATTTGTTCCGTGCGGGGATCGAACCCACAACACGCGGCGCAGCAGCCGATGGCTCAACCACTGCGCGAACCGTGTCGTCGAAGTCGAAGTTATATCTTCAACAGATCAACACTGACTGCCACGGCATGAACACAGTACAACAACTGTTGTTAACACGAGTTGACTCGTACACTTAACGTGATTAAGAGTTAGTTGAGAAGATTTTCTTTATTGGACCTCTAAAAAAGGTGATGGTAGGTACAATTTATTGCGGAGGTTCCACATTTGCTTTACAACCCTATATTCAGCAACCTATCTTCCCGTAGCTACTCCTGCGATGCACGATAATACTCATAAATTACGTTCTGTCTTCTTTACGAACGCGGGCACATACATTTACTACCTCTTCATAACTGCGGGGAGAGATATGGGTAATTAGATGTCTTGCGTTATCCTTATTTGTGTCACGTACCTCCAGTAGCTATGTGCTGGAAGAGAGATGTCACGCGTAATTACACCATGTGAATATAGATGTAAAGAAAGGTAATAGACACGGAGAGAATCATCATACTTGAAGTACAGACGCCAGCACATCAAGGTATCACAAACTGACACCGTCTTTAGGGTTACGGAGCACAAATTCCAAGAAAAAAACCCCTTATAATCAAAATCAAAATTCATTTAACCAAATTAGGCTGAGAATCAGAGAGCACTTTTTGAACGTCAAAACGTTAACAAAAGACAGTCCCCCAAAACGCCCACTCTTATTGTTTATGGGAAGAAGAAGTGGCGGAGCAAACTCCCCAGCAACACGTCTGTCTGATAGTTTTTAAGAACTTGAAGCATACAACATAATATGTCAAAGAAATAATAATATTATGTCAGTCATCTTTATACATCATTAAATTAATTAATTTGCTACATTAATCTCGGTCTGTCCATCCAGATGTTAAACAGCCATTTCTCTCGTACACTATATCCATGAAATTAGGGAAGAAAGTTGTATTCTATACAAATACGGTTGAACAATGTTGTAGTGAAATTAACAGCAAAAATTACTTTTCTTTTCCAAAGTTTTTTAGACAAATACAAATTTACTTTTGCAGCTGAAAAATCCAGTACTGACCACTGAGAATTTTTTTTTCCTAAAAACTGTGCGTGATCCATCACGTTCTCACGTTGAAATCTTTTTTCGCACACACACTTGGCCGGTTCTAATATTTCTATTTAACCTTGAAGGAGATGTAGAACTTTTTGTTCCAAAAATATACGAACTCCGCACGCGAGCTAAGCTCCGGGCGTGACCAGTAATTAATATTCAGCCTATGTTGAGCGGCCTTGGATTTGTCGAAGGGCACAAAATTAATTATCAATAATTCATATCGAAATAAGTCAGTCTCCCGAATAATGGACGTGGTAGGAATTAGTGATGCCTGTATTACTATGTAGGTAACAAACAAAAGAAATTCTGCGCTCAAGCGACGTTCTGAATTTAAGAAGGGAGTGCTATAGGTACAGGATGTAAAAAGATCCATAATCCAGAATCCATCCACGCATTCTGAATATCACACTTTGATGAAATGAAAACACATCACACTTAGTTGGTCCTTCCAGAATAGATTGGAGATCTAATGTAGATGAACGGGCAAAAAAATCCATTATGAATATTTATGGCATTCTCTTCGGGACAGGTCATATCAGAGAAAATCAAATAATGGGTAATGAATGCATTAGGAGGCCATTATCCTGGCATTAAGGCACACTGTACCGGAAGGCGGACCGGGGATGGAGGATGGCTCCAAATAGGGAGGTGGGGTCACAGTGGATGAGGGTTTGGTACATAGTGGGGGTTCACAGTGCTAGCGATTTATAGACAACTATCTTTTGGCCGTGACTTCGTGGAGACGAAGCCGCGGATTAAAAAGTATCATAATTATGTTCTTCCCTAGGATATAATCTATCTCCACACCAAATTTCATGTAAATTGGTTTAGCGGATTAAGCGTGGAAAGGTAATAATCGAACAATCAGTATCACTTTTGAATTTAAATAGGTACCTACTGATAATGGTAGTTGTGAAGAAGTGCCTTTTGTTGGAAGAACCAGTCAGAGTCATGAAAGAAGATATTTTACTAACGGGTTTACCAATCAATTTTAAGATACATTACAAATCGCAAAAAGGCTGCATTATGCGTCACCTTTTCCCAACTAAGTTGGGGTCGTCTTTCAGTCTAACCGGATGCAACTACAAACCAGTATTTTACATGCACCGATTGCTTATCTGACCTTTACAATCCAGTAACTGGTTATAACGACACGCAACGACAGTCAAAAATCTATGAATGACAGCCGGGACCAACGGATTAACGTGCTTCCCGATGCACGGAGGGCTCTCTGTATTTTATGTAATGGTCACCCATCCACGGACCGACGTCGGCAATCGAAGCTTAACCTATATTCATATCTTCACTTATATTCATAGAAAATAACATATTCCTCTACCTACATCAAGCCTCATTCCCGATTCTATAAACTAGATTCTCGTCCTTCCGCAATTCGAAGTCAATCCTTCTTCCCACTCCAAATGACACGTCAGCGAAATTTCCGCTTCCCCCCACCACATTCCCCAATGAAGCCAGCTAATACGCCGCGCCGCCGACGCCGGGAATAACCGACATCCGTACAAAATTAACTGAACAACCCGAATAACAAGACATCGATTAAAATCAAATGACAACAGCCACAACCATTATTCTTGAATGCCGAAATTCCGCAGTTCTGTGGAACCGGAATTCCGCTCAGCCTATCAACGGAACCGCTCTAATTCACACGTAGCAATCCCGCGTTTCATTTGACGCGATTACTTTTGGGAGCCATGTTTGGAAGAAGGGTTGAGGGACATTTTTTGTACAGATAGTGATCGTGGTGGCGCTCAGCAAGCTGTCAGGGTGATAGAGGAGTATGAATTCTGCCTTCGTGAGCCAAAAACCGGTAACATCACAAATGCGTGTTTAGATAAAACCGTTTTGTTTGCCGTTGAGAGATGGGAGAGGGAAATGATGAGAATGTAGGAGATAAAAGCAATACTTTTTTTTTATTTTCACATTTTCTAATAAAACGGGTTACGTTATTTTCTTTGTTGTTACCTTTTTTCACGAACATTATATTTTTATTTCTGTATTTAGATCAGGCACTCTTAGATGTCAATATTTTAAACTGACTATTTAAATTTTGTCATTCAAAAAGTGCTGATTCTCAGCCTAATTGAAATATAAATTTAAATTAGAAGATTAGATTTCCTACTTGACTGATCCTTAAGAATAAATCGCGTAACAAGTGTTTGACCATTAGTTTCCACCACCGTTTTTTTTTAAATTATTTCATACAGATGTATGTAGTAATAAAAAATAAATAAATACTCCTAGGTTGGAACTATTCTCATTTGTTTCTAGACATAATTATTTATGACCATACATTATCTACATCGTATATTTTGTTTACCGTAGTATGTACGAGTACGTTGATGTTTAATTACTTACAGGTCTCATTTTGTTTTCTGCATTAAAATAAATACGAAAATTAATGATTAAACGATGTTCTACGTAAATTCACTTGGGAGAAATTAAATTATAATATATTGCATCGACTTAAAATACAATTGGAATTTGAGAGATTGCAAATGTATCGCACATTTGCAATATATTAGATCTAACTTAATCATCCATTTATTGAAGCTATTCATTTTATTTGTAGACCTTTGCTTGTTATTTTTCTCACATTAAGTCTGCCTTTTATCACATTATATTATTATTCAATGAATTTTAAATGTGAATTTATTTATTTAACGACGCCGATTCGGTTGGCGACGTTTTTACAAAAGAGCAAAAACCCGATACGTAAGCGATAAATTTGCAATTTGTATACCTTGGCACACGTTTAGGGCTCCATTGTATTTCAATATAGACGGTCGCTGCCACGGCTTTTGGAGTCACTGATAATGTGCGCTTGTGTCTGTAAAAGCTATACTTATACATAGTATTAAACACAATTAATGGTTTTCGTGTCTGTCTTTGTCTGCCTGTTTATTTCTTTTAAAAATAAAATGCGGTTCTCTTCATCATTAAGAGGATTTACAAGGTTTATTTGTATCTATAATACGGCTATATTTGACCTGAACTACCTATGGGACACAAACTGCGACGCTATCGTTACTGCTGAGCATGAGGTAAATAAATAAATAATGCTGGACAATCCACACAGCATCATCTAGCCCCAAGTTAAGCAGAGCTTGTGTTATGGGTGCTAGATGACTGATATACTTAATACAATACATTACATAGATAGATATTATTTTAAATATACATAGAAAATACCCAGAACACCCGGAACAAATCTTTGTAGATCGTACAAACATTTGTCCCAAGGCGGGAATCGATCCCGCAACCTCCTGCGTCGCAAGCGGACCTTCGCCCGCCGCGCCACATAGGTCTTGAGTTCTATTCCCGACTGTTGTTTGGTTTGACATCTGGAGTTGCTCAGTAGCCCGGAGTTTGAATTTGAGCCCGGATGGTGGCAACAGGCTCACTCTTCCTAAATGCATATATAATAGGTCTTTACCTACGAAATTGCCGTTTTGTATGAAAAAATTTAAATGATTTTTTTTCATGTATTTTTTATTTGTATTAATCGAAGTAATCACCCATGCAATCAATGCATCTTTGCCAACGCAGTGGCAGTTTATTGATGCCCTTCTTAAAGAAATCAGCTGGACGGGAGGCAACAAATTCTTCAAAGGCATTTTGTACTGCCTCTCGGGTATTGAATTTTTTTCCCGCCAAGAAGTTATCCAAATTCTGGAAAAAGTAGTAGTCTGTAGGCACAAGGTCTGGTGAGTAGGGCGGATGACGGAGAGCTTCCAACCCCAGTTCTTGCAACTTGGAGACCGTCTGCTGTGCAGTATGAGGTCGCGCGTTGTCGTGCAGGAGCAGCGGAGACGAGCGATTGACCAATGCTGGTTGGAGATGTGCCAGCTTCTCCATCATTGTGTTCAATTCTTCACAGTACACATCTGCAGTAATGCTCACCCCGTTTGGTAAGAAGCTGTGTTGAATCACACCGGCGCTAGACCACCAAACAGTGACCATCACTTTTCTTGGGGTAAGTTTTCGTTTAGGGCATTGTTTAGGTGCTGAACCAGGATCCAACCAACTTGCTGAGCGCTTGCGGTTATCAAACAGAATCCATTTTTCATCGCAGGTAACAATGCGGTTCAAAATTCCTTCATTTGTGTGTCTGTTGAGCAGTGCAAGGCACGTCTCGACGCGTACTTCGCGCTGGCGATTATTGAGTTCGTGGGGCACCCATTTGTCAAGCTTTTTTACCTTGCCAATTTGAAGCAAATGGACCAATATTGTTTTGACGCTAACGTCGAAAGCTGCTGCTAATTCAGCCGTAGATTGTGTATCATCAGCTTCCACAATCGCCTTTAATTCGTCATTGTCGACCAAAGTCTTCGGACGACCGCGAGGTTCATTTTTCAGGTCGAAATTTCCAGAACGGAAGCGAGCAAACCAATAACAGGTAGTGCGTTGGTTTGTAGTGTTAGCTCCGTAAACGTCGTTGATGTTGCGTGCCGCTTGTGCCGCGTTGCTGCCACGACGGTACTCATATTCCATAATTACTCGAATTTTTAACGTATCCATGATGACGAAAAAGATTTAAATGCGATGAAAATGTAACACTAATCAATAAACAAATGACTACTTTTGGAAAAAAAATCCATGTTTTTAAAATAAAATTAATTTGAAATTAGAATTCTTAGCCAAACAAAAAATATTTTGATATGAAATGGCCAGTACTGCAGAACGGCAATTTCATAGGTAAAGACCTAATATGAGAGTAACACCGAAGCAAAACCAAATCAGCAATTTTTAACATTTTTGTCTGTCTGTCCGTCTGTTTGTTTGAGGTTATCTCGAAACGGCTGGACTAATTTTGACGGGACGTTCACTGACAGATAATTGACACGCTAAGGAGTAACTTAACTTTATTATTTTAGAAAAAGAAGTAGGGTTCCGCGAAGATAAAATGAAAACCCATGAAAAATTGTCAAATTCCAAGTGAGCCAAGTCGCTAGATACTCTTTGTTATAAGTACCACTTGAAGAAAATAACGAGCATCTGTGCTTAACTTCGTTGTAAGACAAGCACTAAAATTATGTGATAGTAAATAAGTTGACAATTACTTACTGAGTTTCGCAGTGATTATAAGACGCGTGACAAATTCTTCTCAAATGGCAACTTTAAATATTTAAAGTTACCTCGTTATTATTTTAAGTGTCTGTAGTACTTCAAATTCAAGTCTTTAAATGCTAAAAAACTTTTTAAATTTGTACTCAATGGCACATTTTTAAAGATATTTAAAAAAAAAAACGTTTTCCCACTCTAGGAATGTCTCCTGTGTCGTGGGTGCGTTTACAAACATTTAAAGTCACATACATGAACAGCCAGATCCGGAACAACTACCTGTAGGCCATACAAATATTTGTTCCGTGCGGGAATCGAACCCGCGACAGTGTGCCAACCGTGGCGTCGAAAATAGTTGAGTCCTTTATCTTTTTAAACCTATCTGTATGCCAAACATGGCGTGTAGGCTTGTGTTTCTCAGCAATGTATGTAATGTAGGCAAATAAGGGAGTCTGTAGTAATAAGCCAACGTTTCATCACTCCTCATTGCACCCGACACTAATGCTGCAGGTACATTATAAAGGTACTTACATCCTCCGTCTTCTTTTTGTTTCTATTCACCACGAACTACCAACATACCTTTTCTTCTTTTCTATCAAGTCCAAATTCAAATTCATTTATTGCAAATATGGGTAGTTTTACAGGTGGGTTTATGAAGAACAGGAAAGTTGTTGGTATCACCATATTCTGCTATAGGCATGCAACATTTAGTTCGGAACGTGGTTAGTCCCTAAATTAAAAATTTAAATACGTTAAAGTTCTTAATTACATGTTAATTAAATGAAATGAAATTGTCAATTATAGTCAAAGTAAATTATTTCAAAGTTAATCCATTATGCTAAATGTCAAGAATTAGTAATTGTAAAATCCATAATTTATGTCAACTTAATTATTAAACATTATTTAGAGTTTGTCACACAAATATTCATTAACACTATAATAAGATTATTCCAATAACATTTTTTTAACACTACATTTAAATATGTCCATAGTATTTAATTCTATAATACATTTAGTTAAATGGTTATAAAGTCAAGGTGCCATCCAGAAATACTATTGCTAAATAAAGTAGTTCTACTGCTGTCAGGGAAATATATTTTTCTATTGTTGCAAGTTGCGTTTCACAAAGACTACGACTTCTAATATATAAAAACATGGCAGTGTTAATATTTTTAAACTTTGAAAAATTCCATCGAAAGGTTGTCTGTAAGAGATCGATTTTAGCGATAAGACAGGCCATTATAACACCCTTTGTGAGTAGTTTTTGTTTGTATATGATGTACTGAGGCCAGCAGATCAAGCTATCCCAATTTATTACAAAAGAATAAGGTTCATATTCCATTGGGAGAATTTGACAGTATGGGGTAGCTTGATGTGCTGGCGTCTGTACAATAAACAGTCAGAGAGAATAAGAGAGATAGAAAGAGAAAGAGAGAGAGAGAGATTACATTCTGTGTCATTAAAATTCGGTCTAACCGGTACGTAGCCTGGATAGCTTAATCATTGATCTCGTATAGATCATGGTAGTGCAGGTGGTGGTGGGTGCTGTACAGGTAAATGACGTGACCCATACCCTGTGAAGGGGCTCTATATTGGCACTGAGTTTGGGATCAGTCGAGGATACCCCATTAAACCAGAATTTTTAAACACCAATCTGACTTTACTTTTTACTACAATGACTCAAACAGTACCGACATTCATAATAGTAATCGTTAAGAAAAAACGTCCATTGGTGCCTCATTTTAATATAAACGTCAAATGGGCCTCTACGAGTTATCTTCGACCTCTCGCGCGCCTACAAGAGGTCCGGAAAATGTTAAAAACATGAAATTTATTTTGAATAAAAGACTCTATAGGGTTGATCAGAATGTTCATAAACCTAAGAATGTTTTTAGAGTTAGTGAACAATAGTACACAGTGGTACATGTAGCTGACCGCAGTGAACTATACGTGGACACTCCAGTCTGTCAACTGTCTAGCTCAGCCCCGCGAGGGCTGGCCCTGACGAGTGCGACACTAAATAATTATTAAAACTCTACTATTATGAAGTACTACTATTAATACTTCGTGAAATACACATTTATATAAATGTGCGAATGAGTTATCAATAACGTAGACAATAATATAATAATTTAACATTACAAAACAAATTAACATAATCAAATAATCGAATAAATTTTAAAACAAGTGAATATAATCAAACAAGCTTATTCTAATAAACACAAAGGACATCTGTGTCTGAACTAGATACATTAATATCTGTGACTGAGAGAACAGCGCTCTTCCCTAACAGAAATTACATTTAAGACCAGCCTTCGAAAACCTATAAAAAAATGAATTTGCAGGTTGCCTCATTCACCTTCCATCTATTAAATTTAAGTTATTTCCAGAACGACTCACGCCAGCAAGCCAGGCAGCCCAGGGACGCTGAATGGGGTGAACGGCAGCGTGCACGGAGAGGCAAGGCAGGCACAGTCCAAGAAGACCATCATCAGGATGCTGGGTAAGCACTCTTCAACCAGCGATGGATTATTGGATTGAAACTCCGAACAACAAAATGCCAAAAACACCGGATTTAATAGTTGTGCTTTAAAATACATCGTTTGATGTGGTTTTAGATGTAAACTGCTAATTGGTTCTATTTAGTAGGGTTCAACATTTAATTTAAACATTAATCATTTTGAGGTTTGAGTATAACTAACCGTCGATATAAAATGTTATGTTACTAATATTTTTAAAGCAAATGTTTTTGAAATAAATTACTAAATAGTTACCGTAGTACTGACCTTATTGGTGATGTTCTTCAAAAAGGTTAGATGCGTACTACTCGCAACCGGCGGCGTGAGTTGTATACGTAACCGAAGCAAGAGGAGTACATCGTAGCAGGTGGTGTTCTATAGTTTCTGCCTACCCACATGTAAAAAAGGCGTGAGTTTATATCTGCAGTTTTCAGCAGGAATTTTGCGGTTATTGATGCAATAATTAATCAAAAGCGGTTTTAGATAAAGTCTGCCATGTACCATGTACCATGTATTTGGTTAAAACGTTGTTCTATTACTAACACGGTCATTCACTTATATAGTAATCCCTATAATCCTATAATGTAACATCGAAAGATCTTTTTCAGCGTGACATGAAGTCGCTGACTTGTATAACTTGGTGAAAGGGACATCGACACAAACACATGCCATGAATTCAGTAGGTACAATATTCTGGACCCCTCACGGTTCAAATTCATTGTTTGCTATTTCCTTTTTTTTTAACTTTTAGAAAAGTTTAAATTTCTATCCAACACAATGAGATTTTTATAAAAGAAGTCAATTATTATTAATGGTATTTCTCCATACGTTTTACGGAGAACCAGTGTGCAGAGTGGCATTCTCTGCAGGATGTAAGAGCCTTCAAAATTTACGAATAATATGTCTGTTGTGGTGGCCTGTATTCGGGTATATCGCGTGAGTGCCTGCCGCAATCTGTCCCCGCAATATATACCCACGAATCGGTCTCAATATTTCCTGGAAACTAGTAGACACAGTAATACGGTCACTGACAGTGAACGATTCCTACGAAATAATGTGTCGACGTACACGCTTGCTTATAACATCGTCCTCAGGTACTGTAGGGACTTCGGAACTCCGAAATAATTGTGTTTGACGGTCACTCCCGCTGTAACGCAACGTTGCCCTCAGTTTGGTAAATGCGACGCGATGTTTCTTGCGACACACCCGGTACATGCACGCATGTTTGACGTAAATGTTACGTAACTTCGGATGATTTTGGAATTGGAAATACATACCTTAAAGCATTTCAGCTGTCGTGATGGCTCAGTGGTTTAATCCTCGCCTCTTGTACACGATGTTTTGGGTTGAAACCTGGGAAAGTACCAAATATGACTTTTTCAATTCATATGTAGGTACTTTCTAAGTTTATCTTAGACTTCACTGACATCGTAAGGAAACCTGGACTTATGAATAATATTAGTCTGGAATCGCCAACCCGTCTTGGGAAAGCGTGGTGACTAATGCTCGTGCTTTCTGAGAAGAGGCCTTTGCCCTGCAGTGCGACAGTAATAGGCTGGTATTACTACTATTAATAGTATTTAGGTTTAAATTTATGAAGCAAGCACAAGAAGCATAACCCATCGAGGCCATAGATATATTTGTTATATGTTAGGTCTTAATAATAAAATTGCGAGTCTTATAAATTCTAAAATTGTTCGAATTCATGTTACTTTAAGCAGTCGCAAAATGTTATCAGAGTGAAATGTCCAGAGCATACAGTATTCAAGGGTGAAAATCTCCAAATCGTACAAACATAATAAGCTTACGCTCGTATCGTCCCCGTAGAGCGGGAGTCATTGGACGTTTTGCGCTGAGGACCGGAAGGTTTCAAAGTTTCAGTTATACAGTATGTTAAATAACATGAGATCGCCGCACACACAGCCCGACATTCATGAATAAATGCGACATGGCCGTATTTCCACGTTAAAAGACTAGTGCACGTGCACAGAGTTTCTTTTACGTATCAATTTAATAATAAAAAAAAAACATTTATGCTTTGAATAGTGTTATTTTTTCAGCATGTATGGACGCTATACCATTGCGGGTTAACGGGGATGCCTTTTGTTAATTGTAACACAACTGTATACTAAATTGGTAAAGTGTACATATGATATAGGAATAATAAAAGCCAGCCAAGGACGTGTGTACGCGTCCGTGTGGTTCCGCAGCTTGGATGAATATTGACACATGCACAATACTCACACATGCACAGGACAGGCTGTTCCTATTGGGTTACTATGCGGCTGACTTGCTGATATTGTTCCAAATAAAGTCAATCACTATTTGCCGACGACAGACAGATCTATTAATGCTTGTTAAGCCAGGTAGAAGGGGATGTTACGTGCGGATCTGTTTTAGACAAAGATGGCCGCGAATTTACAATAAAAACCATGACAGTAAAAATACAACGTACAGTAATGTTATTGGTAATTAAATTAAAAACAATGCCGCGCAATGACTAAAAGATTGGCGTGCCGCACGACAGTTGTGGATTCCTTCAATTCGCGTACGTACAGAACTACAGAATGGTGATTCACGTCTGAGTTTTTGTTAAATACATCATGTGCCTGCCTTATCCCAACTGTCTTGGGTTTGGCTTCCAGTCCAGCAGCTGAATACCAGTGTTTTACATGGAGCGTCTGCCTATCTGACCTCCACTACCCAGTTACTGGACAACACGATACCCCTTGGTAAGACTGGTGGTCAGACTTTCGGGCTTCTGACTACCCGTTTCGACTGTCCAAAATCTACAAATGGCAGCCAGGACCAACGGCTTTCCGAGGCACGGAGGAGGCGCGATATGTTGCGAACGGTCATCCATCCTCAGACTGAACTCCGATCAACCCGTGCGGCATTTTTATTTAGCCCATAGTGTTCGTAAATTTCCTCATTGCTTTAAGTGTATCGAGTTGATTTCTAAACGTGTCCCCACTCTATGTTTGTAGCGAGAGAACCCTTTAATGTTATGTCACAAAACTTTTCACCTCAAAGGTCTACAAATGGCTTTAACTTTTTGAAGGTTCGACAGTCGATTGACATGGGTCAGAGGAGCCATGTG
This sequence comes from Phlogophora meticulosa, assembly GCA_905147745.2. Classification (NCBI taxonomy): domain Eukaryota; kingdom Metazoa; phylum Arthropoda; class Insecta; order Lepidoptera; family Noctuidae; genus Phlogophora; species Phlogophora meticulosa. The sequence goes on along the minus strand of LR990524.1, from coordinate 445,856 downwards.
TGATTGAGAGATTATTGCACCAATGTCTGAGTGCCCAAGTATAATATACATATATTGATCTAAGGGTTTCAGGCGTGGTCTGAGAGATAGGTATTTAGGTAATTCTACTAATATTTCGTGATGGCTCTCATGCACGATGTTTGTGGGTTCAGGTTCGCAATGTGACTTTTTATAGTCATTACTAAATTTATCGTCATCGGTGACATCAGTGCAAGAAAACATCATGAGGACACCGAGACTTACAACTGATATACATTAGAAATCACCAATATGCTTTGAGAAAGCGTGGTGATTTGCGCTCCGGCTTTTAGAAGGAGTTACTCTGCAGTGGGATAGATATAGACTGTTTTTATTATAATATTCTATAAAAAAGGAAGACAGAGTGGTCGTCTGGCAAGCATGAGACCATCAGTTTGAACTCCATCTTCATCCATCACCAACTTACTCCTGATTCCTCAGCCTTCGTATACCATATTCTAGAACATGCAACCTTTGCTGCCACTCTTAGATGAAACACTATATATGCTATTCGATCAATACTTACAACGCCATCTATTGACGAAATAGCCAAACTATGACTTGTTTCACCTGAATTGATATTAGATGTCGCATCAGAGACTGTTAATTAGGAAAGGCAGCTTGCTGTCAGTTTTATAACAAGAAATACATAAGAACATGTGAAATAACCGTTGACCACGCCTTTCATTAGTGTGCATATTTCGTATAGATTATATTATAGAACCAATTACCTATATATATGGCATATGCACTAGATGCCATATATATATGGCATCTAGTGCAGATGCCATATATAATGGTATTTGGTTTTAGAATGTCTTTCTAATAAGGCTTCATTTTTTGCGATTGTTCATAACTTCGGACCATCTCTAATCTTCTCCACTTTGTCCCAGTATACAGGGGGATCGATATTTTCAAAGTCGGTTCTGTCCTAGCTAAAGTGTTTTCTTCTTTGTTAAAGAATAATAGGGCACGCCTGCACTACCTCCTACGTGTTCTATTATAAAGAGCTTTTAACGTCAGGAAATTATTACAAATGTCAGACTAGTTTCATTAAATTAGCACCTAGCTAGAGCAGCAGTCTAGCTAGACTAATGCAAATTTTATGTAAAGTGTTCTCCAAAAGTTATTTGAAATTAGTCACGTCAGCTTTAATGTTACATAATGCATCCATTATTTGAAAAATGTGGTTACACAAACGGGAGATAAATATCAGCATAAGGTAAAAAAGCAGTGCCATCTAAAATGTCAGGACTTTGAAATAGATGACGTTACCTAACCTGGTAAACAATCGAGCCACATTATAATCGATTCCATTTGTTCCAGCGGCGGTGGTGGTAGCATTCTTCGTGTGCTGGGCGCCCTTCCACTTCCAGCGCCTGTTCTTCATCTACGGCACCTCGACGCGACACTACAACACCATCAACGAGTACTTGTTCTACGTCGCCGGAGCCTTCTACTATATCTCGGCTACTGTCAACCCTATCCTGTACAATGTCATGAGCCATAGGTTTGTGCTGCTTACTTACTAACTTAGTCATGCTAAAATATTATGTAGGTAGTTCATCCTCCTGTCCTTATCATAATCTATTAGTGGTCTTCTTAATCCATACAACTCTATTTGCCGCGATTTAAATATTCACCTCATTTCGGCCCATTGTAACTATAAGAAAACAAAAACAAATTATTTATTCTGCACAAATGAAACGGATATGTGCAGACATTATCGCTATTAGCCAAAAACCCAGTATGTAGAAAGAAAATAACAAGATAAAAGTTATACAACTGGGTCGTCACTTTACTGATTGATTTATGTTAGGGAAAGGCATTACTAAAAACTATTGTAGGAAAAAGAGGTCTTTGAAAAAATGTTCAAATAGGGCATAACAGTCCGCGAGACAGGCGGACGGCATTGTTCCCGTCGCGGGTAAACTCTAGTCTAGACTCTAGCGAAGGAGGGTGAGGAGGCATAAGCAAAGAAAGGTGAATTTGGGTTGAAAGAGCAAAGGATACTTACAGGGTAGAAGGGAAATTGACGCACAACCTGATACCATGTGTTCAGTACATGATCCCCAGACGTTGAAGCTTCTCGTCGGCTTTTCTTATTTGTTTACGACTTTTTCTGTTGTGTTAGTTTTTTCTTTAAACTGTTAAGTTAGGTTAAGTTTCACAGTTTAAAGCAAAAGGATCGTCACAACAAACATACATTCCAGAATCACGTGGGTTCTGAAGACATGGTATACCTTTGTGCGTCGATGTCTCTTACATCCTGTATTACATTAGAGTTTTTTTTTACAAAGAATTCGATACATACTTTATTCATAAAATCTGAGCGGTGCAGAGCGCCTTAATAGCATCACGCGCACGGAACCAATACTTTGTATAATACATAGTTAAAGTCTTGCAAACTTTAGCTCCCCTCGGCTAGTTGAATTTAAATATCCTATTTGTAATCATGTCTTCCACAGGTACCGCATCGCCTTCACAGAAACTCTCTGCTGCGGGAAGGTAGGTAGAAAGAAGAGCAGGTGCCGAGAACACTCCAGCATCCGAGAGACCACGGTCAACCACACCTCGGACGGGACCCACCTCGTCAGGGTCCGCTCCGAAGTCCAGGATAAAAGGAACCGCCTCGACAGAAGGAGCAGGAGGTGCAGCTACTATGGAACGGAAACCACCAGCCTATGCAGTGAGAAATGTAGACAGGAAACACCGAAGAAGATGAACAGCATCCTGATCAAGGACAGGAATAGTGTGACGTCGTCTCTGTGTAACAATAATGACAGTAAATTGATGTATGGTGATTTTAAAATAGATGGCGATGTTACTTAGAGTAACAAGCCTATGGTGCGATTAACAGAAAATGTTCAGCGGATATTGTGATAAAATTTAATAAGTAAAACTATAAATGTACTTTAAGTATTATTCAAACTATTTATAATATATGCAGTGATCATGTAATAGTAACATGTACATATAAAAAGGAAAAAAAAGGAATCGTAGGGCATCAACAGTTTTGTCCACATCGCTATGAAAGGGGAAAAGTGCCCAACAGGCTGGCAATATTGCCACGTTCAATGTCAACGCTGGTTCTTGCTCGTTACTCCCTTCGTAATAGTTATTCATAATAAAATAAATAAAATACAATGACCCCTTGGGTTGTTTATTATGGTAAATAAAAACTAAGTTTGTATAAAACTCCCGATAAGGTTGTTGTATTTACGCCCTTTGAGGTTTTCTGCACCTGCAGCAGCTAAGTCAGCTGTTCCGATTGTAAACAACATAACCATCACATATGTACATTCATAACTAGATTGGAATATATTACGTTGATTGGCCTTATGGGGCTTTTTTAATATTTATCATAAACGCTTAAATTGCACCGCTTCTGATAATGTGTTTTGAAAAATAAGTATTTTGATTTAACTGTACATATATATTAATTCTGTCACATTGCACAAAATCCGTCAAAGAAAGAAGACGATTGTTCAAACTGAGTTTAGTTTTTTAGCAAAAGAGTGGAACTCGCTGTCTGCGTCCGTGTTTCCGAACGCAATCCACACGAATCTCTTCAAGTAATAGTGAACAGGCTTCTTCTGAGTAAGCTCACTCCATCTAGAGTCAAGAGCAAAAACATCTTAAATAAAAAGCTGACTTGAAGGGAATCTTATCTAACGGGAAAGTTTTGTATAAAGTTTGAAATTTAAGATTAGTAACTTATTGCGGAATAAGACGTTAATATCGGTTACTTTAAGCAGTATTGTGGCATATCTTAGGACCACCCTATGTCCTGCAGTGTGCTGCATTTGGGTGGGTCACATTTGACACCTGCTAACATGTAACTACCTATAATCAAGCTATTTAAATCAGTGCCTAGCAAGACTGGTAATATACAAATAATAGAGAAAATAGAGATGGTTCTTCCTCTCCATTCAATGATGAACAACAAGGTCACTTAAGCAATAATCTGGCCAAAAATGTAGATGACAATGTGCTGCTCCTTTGCAGGATATGCCTGAAATCCTCTTCTGCCCAGCATCTGCAACCACTTAGACTTTCCATTATTAGAATGAGGCGGCTTCACATTCATATTATCTGCCTTACCCTTACCCAACTATGTTGGGGTCGGCTTCCTGTCTCGTAGCTGCATCTGTCTAGCAGCTGAATACCAGTATTCTACATGAAGTGACTGCCTATATGACCTATACAACCCAGTCACTTGGCAAGTGCATTTTTGTGACATTTTTGTTCTTCTGACTACACATAAACATGTAAAAAAAAATGAAATGACAGCCGGGACTAACTAACTAACTAACAGCCGGGACTAACTCTTTGACTTGCTTTCGGAGGAATCTATTCATGTAGCTATGGTCGCCCATCCATTTACTGACCTCGGTAAGCGTAACTTAACCTTCTATCAACTCGTGCGGCTGATTTTATTTAGCCACGATCTCCTCCGGTGTCTTCGCACTAGTCAGACCATATCTGAGTTTCATTGGCATGATGAAAGAACAGAGAAAGCTCCCTGGATGCCTAGCTGGATCATTTATCCTTCGATTTCTATTTCCGTTCCAACAATATAACTTGTGTTATTACCTATTATTATTCCTTACTACAACCGCTGTTATTAAGTACGTACATCCACTCGCCGTTCCAATTTACTCACGACTCAGGGGAGCAGGGCCCAAGAATATGGTGTGGTGGAGTTGTTCGATATTCCATGTGTTTGTGTGTGCTTGTGATTGCTTATGGTTTTGTTATGAAGGGCTATTCTCTGTGGGTCGGACTAACCTTATTGAATTTCCACGAAAATTACAGCAAGAGTGTCATTCTTTAAGGTACTGTGTGTATAATTACACCCTTATTTTGGATTTAGTGCGTTGCTAGTAATGTTCTTTTTAGATATTTCTAAATATTAAAAAAATGATTTTTTTTTGACAGCCTCCTTGGTCTTGTGGTTGCAAGCAATTCTGCTGAGCATGAGGTCCTGGGTTCGATTTTCAGGTCATGCATAGTGTTATTGGGTTTTTCTATCTGGATTTTCAGCTCTGAGTTTGGTTATGTGCCCGATTGATGGCAGTAAGCTGGTCTCCTATTCCTTGAGGGGACATTTCGCCCATTATGTTTAAGTCCCAAGTATACGCCCCGTATATTAATATAGGTACACCACTGCCCACATCTTCATGGAACATAGGCGTGATGTCATATTATTTAATCTGTATCTATGTGTGTGTATATGGGTAACTTACACTGCTAATTCTATTTCTGAAAATAAGTAGTATGTCTGTAGTATTTCATGTTTAGTTTACTTGCTCCCACAGTTTCAGTGCCAATGGAAATGGAGATCTATGACTAAATTGTGTAAAATAACTAAGCATATACTATGTTAAAACGCATGAAACACCTAAGCATAAAAAACAACATTTTAAAAACCAGTAAACATGCTTGTATGGAACAAGTTAATTATTTATTTAAATTCTAATGCATTTTGTATATAAATATGTTAATAAAATAAATATGTAATATACCCAAGTGATTGTTTGATAATTAACATTGTAACAACTAATTCTAAGTATTATTAAAACAGTAATTATAATTTAAATTATATTCATAAGAGATAAAAACTGAATAAATTCTTAATTGTATTACTGTTATTTTATTTCTATTTCAAGAGTTTAAAAGCTTTATATTTTAAAAGTAGCTGTATCCGTGGAATTTAACAAAACGTAGGTTGTCATTTTCTGCGCGGTATACCCTTATTCTTTTTTTTTTAATAAAAGTCAGCCTACGGAATCTTCCAAATCCCGTCAAAATCGGTCATGCCGTTTCACCTCAAACAAACAGACAGACATTTTCTTGTTTAATGCTTAATATTTATTTAGCTTCATATGCATTTTGCAAAAAGCTGTTGTTTGGACATTACAACAGAAACTTCAATTTTATTTATGATGTATGGATAAGAGAAACGAAAAAATAAATATTGGCAGAATTGAAAACATACTATGATAAAAGAAATATTTAATTGGCATCTCTCACGGCTGCTATAAAAGGTCCATTTTAGCGGTAGATAATGCCAGACAAGTGCCGCCTGACGCTGGGTCTCAAATGAACCGTTTTAAATTATATTAAAACGTGCCCATTTAAATACTTGTAGCACTTAGCCCACTCTTAACCTTCAATTGGCCAAAGAGACTTTTAGGTACTAAAAAAATTATATTTCTATGCAAGAGACCAACTACGAAATTAAAAAGACCAGTATAAAATGACTGCCTCGTTGGTGTAGTGGTCGCAAGCGCTTCTGCGGAGCGTGAGATCCAGGGTTTGAATTCCGGATCCAGGAAAGTGTTATTAAGTTATTCCATCAGGAATTAATCATAATTGGTGACATGGTGTGTACACTTTTGCCTGACACTTGACACTTCATGGATTAAATTATTGTTGTGTCTGATTATTGTTGATCAAATCATCCTTTGCACGCCAAGGGATGGGGACGGCTGTATCGTTTGATCTAAAATAAATATTATGAGAATAAATTGTTCATAAACTAAAATAGGAGAATGGACATCTCTAACTAACATAGGCACAGTTCGAGAAAGAAACGGCGACATCTTATGAACTGTCTCATTTAAAAATGAGATTTATTGTGACAATTTTGTACTCAGTACACATAATGTTGACACATTATATTGTAGATCGTACAAACATTTGTCTCAAGGCGGGAAACGAACCCGCATCCTCCTGCGTCGCAGGTGGACCTTCGCCCGCCCCGCCACATTGGTCGTCATATCAAATATTTCGTGCCGCCGCGCGCCGTGCCATGTCTTTCTACAGTGTAGTAATTTTTTTTATGGTATTGCTCAGGTCATTCCTCTACGTCCATGTAATCACCCGCAATAGAACTAAAGTAACCGACATTGCCTGACGAATTGCCGAAGTTAAGTGGCAGTGGCATATTGCTCGCAAAGTCGATAGCCGTTGGGACGGAAAGGTGACGATCCCGTACCGGTAGACACAGCGCAGGTCGGGTGGAGATAACAGGAAGCTGATGGGTGAGGGCAGCTCAGGCCCGAGCGCTGTGCAAATCTTTGGGGGAAGCCTGTGTCCAGCAGTGGACGTCTTTTGGCTGAAATGACGATGTCTTCCATGTAACATTTCCTTACAAAAATGCAAAAATCAATTACAAAAATGTCAAATGCCAGCCTGATGCCAGCAGCATCAGGCTGGCATTTGACATTTTTGTATTATTAGTGACACTTTAATTTTGATTCCCGTGATATGATATGATTCTGCTTTTTCTCACATACTACTGCAGGTGTTACTCTAGCATGCATATACATATATGAAACCTACGAACTGTATTTATACAAATAATAAATGATCTGATTTGTAGATTTCACTTCGGAGGATGGAGCAACAGCTGTATAGAATTCTTTTCATGCAAACACGTTGTAATAATTTATACTGAAGCAATTTGAGGCATAACTAAGTGGTTTGTTTTGAGAAATATTGCCTCTAAATTGCTCTGCTCGTTAGAACATTATTTTAATTCTTTGATAAAATGCCTCACCTCGTTGGTCTAGTGATCGAAGGCACCACTGCTGAGCGTAAGGTCTTAGGTTCGCATCCTAGGTCGGTAACATATGGCTATTCCAACAGGAATTTCCCAGTAACATCTCGGAGTCTGGATTTGAGCTCTGAGGTAAGTACGCATCTGGAATGGAATGTTGTTTTATATTATGTTTTACTTAAACATGAGGGCTTTGGTACAAATTTTTAATATTTAAGTGAACTACAACATTCAGAGGAGTACCTACTCCTCTGAATGCTGGAAGCACTTAGATGATGTATAAATACATCACTGTACATACCTATGTACAGTGATGTATTTATACATCATCTAAGTATTATAGATATCATCGACCGTGGCTCGAGTGGGTAGCAATTTGATGCTTGTGGGAAGAATTTGGTAAGAAAATCTGGCGTGTTTTTAACAAGAACGACATATTATTTTAACAAGAACGACATATTATTTTTTCTATATTATTTGGAAAACAAACTAGTGCTACAAAAATCTTTCAAGTTAGTAAGTAAGTCCAATTAATTAGCTACAACAAAATCCTGGTACAATTTCCTCAGATTACAATACAACTACATAATAATATGACAAGAACTAGAGGTATGAAATGAAATATATGGGTTTGGATTTATTAATAAATAGTACAGTAAGCCAAATAATCATACTTACAATATATAAATAACAGATAACTATAGAACAAAATTATTATGTAACAACAACCAGAAAATTACACAAATACATGTTGATAACAAACAATAAAATAAGTAAAAAACAAAACAAAAAAAGATAAAAAAGAAAAACATATTCATTAATTGTAATGGCATGTACATTTAAACTTTAGTATATTTAAATTCAGAATTCACTGTAATTTCTTTACAAGATAAAAATCAACATAATTTAAGGTCGTCCCTTCCTATCTTATCGTTGCTTTTATCCTGCGAGACATCCGTCTCTCCGGAGCCGGAGCCGGGTACACGGTTATAAGTCGGTGGCATCAGGCAAACACGTCCGAATCCCGAGAGACATACGGGGACAGTGCTGCAGCTTGTTATACCCGGCTTTGTTATACTCGATAATACTGGGCAAATCGGATCATCGTAGCGAATAGGAAGCTGATTTTCTAAGGCTTTACAAGTGGCTTTACAATGCAAGAAAGGTCAGTTGGACCTGCACCCCCTAATTTTTAAACGTAGGGTAAAGATGCAAGTAGTAATAGCTTCAGATTTACCTGATAATCATTTTACGTTCAAGGTTTACGTTTGGCATATTTTTATTCCAGCTTCATCATTTTAAGAGCTTAGAAATAGTTTGCGTCTCATTAAAATGAGTATCTACATACTTTTATGACATCGTTACATGCTCTTGTTACCCGACTGCGCGACATCAACGACACGGTTACAAACTAGGTGATGTACAAACTGATAAACTGATTTAATATGTTATACAGAGTCGAAAACATCATACAATAAAAACGTAAAAATGACGCTTTTTAATTTAATTGAAAATTAGTGCTTATTATATAATAAGTTAAGTAGCTTATTTTTCTATCTGTTTTTACTGTGTATGTGGTGTTTACCTATAAGTAATTGTTGCGATTGAATTTAATTTTAAGTAAGTGTTATGTAACTGTATTCAGTGTGAACAATTGTTGGTGAACCTAATTAAATAAATAAATAAATAAACGATTGGTGGTTAACTATTAAACTTACTATTTATTGTGAGTTTTATTTATTTTGCTAATGTTTTCAAGTGCTGGCAAGGCTGTGGTTCTACCTACTTCATGATCGTACTAACATAAAAACACCTATGACAAGTATGTCACCTGTGTCATGGACAGTTTTAAACACAATATATACCTGCTTTTCCAAATGTCATAAAATGTTCTTGAATGACATAAGGAATTGAGAAATCAAAATTACCGCCTTTAAAATTACCGGCCATAACTCGGTTGTGTGCGGTGTTTCTGTGACTGCTTATTTGAAGTCTTCAAGTTCAGCACACAGTGATAAAACGAGAGCTGAACGCGATCACCAAGGGTTCCGTACCACTTTCTGAAAAAGTGTGCTATTTAGAGACCTCGTTTTATTTTCCTGTAATCTTTACCTAAACTTCTATTACATAGAATAATATCAGATTTTTCTTTATTCAAAACTTCGCAACCCAAACATTGGCTCCACTTCAAATTTCCAAAACCCCATTTTCAGTCCCTGTTGCAAAAAACATTGTATATTTCTTACATGCTTAAATGTTGGGCAAACATCACATAAAACTATTCCAAATTTCAAGTTGATAGCAATAGTAGTTCTTAAGATACCAGCTGTGACAGACGGACATACAGACTGAGTCGCACCATAAGGGTTCTTTTATACCATTTTGGTACGAAACCCTAAAAAATTATATTTATAGTTACGTGACTCCATCGCAGTTGCGTGGGCAGCTCTGACGCAAATAATCTAGTAAAACTATTTTCCTAAACCATATCATCGGGAACCCACACCACAATTTGTCTGCCTTCATCCGCCCTGCATGAGAAACTGAATAGTCCCTAATAATGTAATTCACGTTATACTACGTGGAGGCCATCGTGAATGCAGTTCTGTTGTCTGGCAGGCGAGGTCAATCCGACTTACTTTGTCAGACTCGAATACACAACCATTTCAACGTCAACAATCTATACATCTATACAATAAATTAAATTGAAGTGTCTGTTTGTAAGTTTCAAATAACAGCTTTTAACTAAATGCATATGAAAGTTTATAGGATCACTTCGTTGTCTGTCTGTTTGTCTGTCATGGCTTTTAAGTCAATCCTACTTATCGTTTTACTGAGAGGAGGTAATGTTCGGTGCTTTCATAGTTTATGAACATAATTATTACCTTAATCTTTTCCGGAACCCACGATGCGCGAGTCAGTCTCCCACTTGTCTGGTTTTCATCTTACTTGATCCTTAGTTTTTGTTGTTTGTATTTCCTGTATGTTTGCCAAAACAAATGTTTCACTTGTTTCTACATATTCTAAACTGCCATTATAAACTGTAATTTTATTGACTAACTGCAAATTTTAATCCAAATCTAGGGATCGATTTTTATTGGTAACCAATCAATAGCCGAGTTTGTAATCTATAACCTTGAGAGTGCGAATCAGAAGCAGCAGTTTTAAGTTCCGAAAAGAGATTAGGCTTGAGATACGTTACTAAAATTGGCAGTAAAGACCTTGTTTTATTTGAGCTTCGCCAAGGCCAAAACAAAACACAATCACAAAGCAACACTTTAATCCGTCAAACTAATTCGTCTCATTTAAATTCATCAACTTAATAACATCCGCTCGATGGACTTGGCCACATTGAAATTTAAACAAACTTATCAACTTTGAAATATTTAAGCAATTCTCCATAAAACATGGCGCCCTCCAAGTTACGTTTCGCTTCATTTAACTTTAAGATTTTGCGGAAGACAATCCAGTGTTCCCTAAATAAAGGGTCGGCGACTTATAAAGTGAAAAATATCTACGCTCGTAGATGCTTCTCAAGAAAGATTTACATAGCTATGTCTTGGGACAAGCCCGCCACTCTATACTTAACCTGCATTATTTAGATAATAGATAAAATACTATTCTTTTTGTTTTTTCTTTATTATTTCTTCTGTAACATGACATTACGCCTTTGTTCCCCGGAGGTTAGGCTGACATGTACCTATAGTACATTTTGCCAGTTACATTTAGTATAATAATAATCATTTTATTTCAGAAAATACCATATTTTGTTAGTAACCATCAACCTTAATAACTATGTTAGTATACATGCAGGTTGGAAATATAGACTCACCCCCTATAATGTAATCCCATGTTATAGGGGGCGAGTCTGCCACTAACCAGGCACAATTTCAGACTCTTGATTCTTACTGAAATATTTCAGATGGGATACCCCAACATCACTTTGTCCCACAAGAAATCGAACCCTAGGCCAATGACACAGAACTATTACTGACAGGCAGCATGCAAGAATATTATTTATATTTTATTTAATCGGATCGTAGATAATAATAGAAATCGACCATAGTAACTCGATCGCAGACCACACAATGAAATTATACCCACCGTAACCATAACTAATAGCTGGTAGTCCAGCCGTGAGAGATTGGCATAACTAGATTACCGGCGTGAAATGATGTGCGCGTAATCTTCACAATGTTCCGACTGGTGGGATGCTGGCTGATCGTGTTCCTCGTACGCACCAAGGTATACACAGATATTATTTTTATTAATCGTAATAGGCTTACCCCTTATTACATGGGACTAAAACGTTACTGGCGAAATGTGGGTGTACAATTATAGGTACCTACGCCTCTGCCTATCCCTTTGGGGATGATAGGCGTGATGTTATGTTATTTTGAACTTACTTACGAAACCTAACTCATACATACAAACAATCATAAACTCGCAATTGTATTTATTTGTATAGATTGGATACTTTACATAGGCATCTGTAATCTATATACTTATCTCTTTGTAATGTTCAAATAGCAGCTTTTTACTAAATGCATATGAAAAATATAATTTTAATGTCTGTCTGTCTGTTTATTCAAGGTAATCTCCGAAACAGCTACACCAATTGTGACAGAACTATCACTTGCTCATAGCTAATGTGTTTTGAAGTAACTTAGGATACATTTATTTTAGAACAAGAATTAGGGTTCCGCGCTATACTTGAAAACCCATGTTTTGTTGTCCATTCTGACAAAGTCGCGGGGACAGGTAGTAAGTAAATCAGCCAGCAGGAGGCACGAGCACCAGGCCCTGCAGCCAAAGTCCTCTTCCAACACGAAGTGTAGGAAACACGCTGGTATTCGTACCACGGACACAGGAACTGTGATTATATTAGTTCGGCTATGTAGGTCATGATAATACGGAGCCACAACCAGGAAATTGGACGAGCTAGCGCGAGTTGAATCGAATTGGTAATAACTAGAAACTTAGAATGATCCCCCCTGACTCCACGTCTAACCTCAGGTAAACACGCTAAGTTTGTTTGCTAACAAGTTTCAAGCAGCAGCTGCACCCATCTATATATCTATACAAAGAAATAAAATTGATATGATTGCTTGTAATTTCTAAATATTTTTTTTTACTAAATGCATTTATTTTATACGATAGTATTATATAAAAAAAAAACAAATATTTAAATGATCGTCTGTCTGTCTGCCTGTGTTGGCTTATCTCCTAAATAAATCTTTTGTTGGAGATCCTAACAAGATAAATAAAATATAATTCACCTTTCAAACAAAAAAAAAACAAAATCGGTTCGTCTTTTCGGGAGCTACGATGCCACAGACAGACACATACACGTCAAACTTAACCCAGTCGTTTTTGCGTCAGGGGTTAAAAATAAAATAAAACATCAGGACCGATTTTTATTTTCACTGGCAGGCTTTTATTTTAACATAAATTAAAACTCAAGATATTGTGGAAACAAAATCCAATTCGATTTTCGTTCTATTCCATGCAGACAAAGTCGCGCGTAACAGCTAGGTATTACATAAAGTATCTCAACCTAACGCCATCAGCTTACTTTTGTACACTTTTGAACGACGCGCCAGACAAGAGCTTAGAGTTGACGTCTAAGATAATCATCGCTGTCGTGGCAGACAATTAAAACTCGGCTTATCACAACTTTTCTTAAACAAAACAGCTTATCATCATCTAGTAAGCCTTTTCCCAACCATGTTGAGGTCGACAACCGTCTTCATTTGTATGGCCTACAGGTAGTTGCTTCGGGTCTGGCTGTTTGTGTATGTGAGTTTTAATGTTCCTCTATAAAAAAACTTGGCAAAACGTCAGTGAGCGACTACCTAAACAGTATTAATTGTAAATGAGTACCAATAACTTTAAAAGGATAAAACAGTGTTGAAGTTTCGCCTCTGAGCTTTGAACTGTGAACCTACTTCCAAGGAAGTGTAAAGTTATAGATCTGACTGATAAAGCAACTTTTTTTATGTTAGCCTCACAACTTGCCGGTTAGAAAGTTCCTAAGGGGCACGTCAGTGTATTTAATAAAGAGTAAAAGCTCTCCGCAGAATTCTAGTCCAATATTTTTCAGTTTAACAGCTTTTAGAGTATTCTTAAGACTCGTTTGTGCATTTACATATTTCCTTGTGGTTTCCACAAATAAAAGGTGCTAAGATAAATAATAACACTGCCTCTCTGCTTATTCCTTTTAGACAATATCGTGCAATTGTGACGCCAGAGTGAGTATTGAATTGTTATAATTCTAGTCTACTTATAAGTATTTTTAGGAAAACATTTTTTTAAATAAGCTTGTTCATAACATTTACTGTCATCTAAACCAAACATGTCCTTATGCAAAGTTTCAGCTCAACTGGTTGAGGTTTGAAATTCAGTTGCAAGATTTGACATACACACCATATCATACCAATTTAAATAAAAGCTTGTAAAAAATAAGAAAAGTAACTTGTATCACTTTAGTTGTTTATTAAGTTAGGAAAGTTTGTTTTTAATGTAGTAATAAAAAAAAAGTTATAATATAAAACGAATATCAATCAATTCAAATATGATATTCTTCAACTGTAAACAACTAGTTCTCGTGACAGTAACGTGATTTTATTAGACAAAAATAATAGAAAAAAAAATCTTCAGTCTTTCGGGCTTCTACTACCCGTAGCGACTGTCAAAGATCTACAAATGACTACCGGGACCAACGGGTTTAACGTGCTTTCCGAGGCACGGAGGAGTCTCGATATATTACGAACGGTCACCCATCCACAGACTGACCTCGGCAAGCGTAGCTTAACCTTCGATCAACCCGAGCGGCGGTTTTTATTTAGCCACGAGCTCCACAAAAAAAATATGAAAATACTATTACAACACCAGAATATATTTAGTTAGGTTAGGTTAGCACGTGCATCGCGATACACAGTCGCATGTGATGTCTGAATGGCATACACAACAATTATATAACAACTTGGTTTTTATTTCATACAGCATTCTAAATTTCTATCTACTTGAAACGACCCTGTAGCGGTTGCTTTAATATAAACCTTTCATATTTGTCTCTTGTGACTATACTTCGACCCTGTAGGTACTGAGGGAAGTAAACCCTTTAGGATTTGTATTGTATGGTGGCAATATTATATTTTCAGTGTGCAGGTGAACCATGTTATGCAGGGGTAAGTTGTCAGTTATAGTCCATAGTCTTCTAGCAGGGCAAGAAACTCTCCGCAAACAAACTTCCTAGGTAGGTACTCGATATGTTTTGATGTGCCCTAAGTCCGCGAGACTTAGGGGGAGGCCAGACATACGACAACGCGTCTCAGACGGGGCAGAGACGGGGCACGGACGGGACTGTACACATTAAAAGAGAAGAGATGTCTGTGACCTATCCTCGCCCCGCCGTCGCCTTATCGCCTCTATATATTTTGCAACAGGACAAAGACGATAAATAGTCGCGTCTGCACCCCATCCTCACTATTTGTATGTTTTGCATCGTGAGACTTCCTTATATTTTACATGAAAGTCCACTTGACGACCGATGTGGCGCGGCGGGCGAAGGTCCGCCTGCGACGCAAGAGGTTGCGGGTTCGATTCCCGCCTTGGGACAAATGTTTGTACGATCTACAAATATTTGTTCCGGGTGTTCTGGGTATTTCCTATGTTTAATAAAAATATCTATATATGTAATGTATTGTATTAAGTATATCAGTCATCTAGTACCCATAACACAAGCTCTGCTTACCTTGGGGCTAGATGATGCTGTGTGGATTGTCCAGCAATATTTATTATTATTATTATTATTACTTAAAACAGCGCCTCGTCGACGTCTTACTCGTACAGCTATTTCCTATGACACAGGTCAGATAGAATGGATCTATCTGACCTGTGTCATAGGAAATAGCTGTTAAATAAGACACAATAGTAATCGCCTGCAGGTATTTGAACCTGCAACCTCAGTCTCACATAGACCGCCTTACAACCGCAATACCTGTGTTCAAAATTCACTGGTTTAATCGTTTAACGTATTTTTAAACTTACTCTCTGTTTCACTTTCAGTATAATGGAGTGTCATGTCTATCATCAGTAAGTAGAACAGCTATAATCACTACTTACCAGTCTGATTGAAATCGCAGGAGGGTTTTGTTAACCTTTCGAGGCCTGACGACTCCCGAGGGCTGTCTGGGGAATCGGCGGGCCTCGAAATGAAGAATGAATTATTCAGGTGTCTCGGTTGGTGACGGCACGTTTGTCGCAGTGGTTAAACGATTGGCTGCTACGCTGCGAGTAGCGGGTTCAATTCCCGCATGGATTAAATATCAAGGCCTATAGGTAGTTGTCCTGTGTATGACTGTATGTCAGTTTAAATGTTTATTACGCATGATTCACGATACAGGTGTATTCCTAGCGATTTATTTCTATTTTATATATCGTATCAACATTATTAACGATATCATGCCAAATTACCTATTCATGGCTCAAATGGCTAACAAACTCGTAGGTAGAGTGTCCCCAAGATTATATTTTTAAACAGGTGTCTCCGGTTCCCAAAGTTTATATACCGATCGCCGTTTCGTCTACTATTTTTACAAGTTCTCTTTAATCACATTTCCCGGTATCCGTGGGTAGACAGAGGATGGGTAATGTTGCCTTCATTTCTCAGCCGACATCAAAAGTAACTATCTATAACAAACCTGCAGAAATATAATTTGACATAAACACAACATGACGTCTGTGTGTTAGGCAGAGGTGTCACTATCATACCTGCTTCACATTTTACTAGTTATGTTTAAGTCCTATGTAATACGGGGCAAGACTATTAACATCAACCGGGCACAAACCCACACTCCGGACTGATACTGAGAACTTCTAAATGGAAAAATCACATCATCAGGCTATATTAGTCCACTGCTGGACATAACCCAATGAGCGCCATAGCACCCTGTCTTCAGCTTGCCGCATCCAACATCTGCCTGCAGTCTTTATAAATAAAATAAAAACCTAATAACACTTTGGAATCGAACACAGGACCTCATGCTCAAAAGAAGCGCTAGTTACCACTACTCCAATGAGGCATTCAAATAATTTAACACTTAAGTACTTTTTTAACAGTGTGGTGGCACCATGTGTTCCGCTGGAGTGAGTACCTTCTACTTATTTATACTATGTACGAGTATCCATTTATGCTAATATTATAAACAAGCCTACAACTTTGTGGGCGTGCAGTTTCATGGGGTTTTTTGTTTTGCGCGAAACTCTAAAACTTAAAAGAAAAGTAGCCTAAGTTACTCCTTAGAACATCAGTTATATGTACTGACATTTAACTGATGTTCTAAGGAGTAACTTAGGCTACTTTTCTTTCAAATAGACAATTATTTCTTTTTTGTATTTAGTAAGCTCCATCAAAATCGGCCCAGCCGTTTCGGTGACCTCAAACAAACAGAAAAAAATGCTTTATTGGGATAACTACCGTAGAAACATACGTGTGCATTTAGTAAAAACGCTGTTATTATGACATCTTAAACAGACACTCCAAACTAATTCATTTGTATATCTATACAAATAAATTAGGTAGAATAGTATATATACATGTATGTATCTATATCTGTCTGTTACGCTTGCACTGGTAATCTACTGAGTTGGTACAGACTAAGTTTGAACCATTAGAAAGGCTACTTTTGACGATAACTGAAATTCACGCGGAAGAAGCTTTCTTATATACCCAAATATGATAAGGCGAAATAATATGTATGTATGCATGTTTTTTTGGAATGAGTACCTAAATTAAAAAAATCTTCTTAACCGATTTGAAAAATTCTTTCACCTGTACAAAATGTAAATTATCAGAGTATCGAAGGCAATACTTTACTTTAAAAACTACGTTTCTACAGAGCGTGGAGGTGACGTTAAAGTTCGCAACGATGAAGTATGAAATACACGCAGACAAAGTCACGGGCAAAGTGCCAGCAATATAATAAACCTGGAACTAGCAGTTTCTAAGTTCCTGGAAAAAAGAAGGTCTGCTTGTGCTAGCTGGAAACTTTAATCTCGCTACTAATAAAATAAAAAGCTTTTCTTTGCTTTTTGTTCGAACCTGCTTATCCCTGGAACGACCAGTTGGATTCGAAAATTTCTTTTTGCTATTAATAGCACATTTCTCGAGGAAGTTTATGGGCTATTTAACATCACGCTTCAACCCTTAAGAGCCCAGCCAGCATTACAAAAGTTAACAATTAACAAGACAAAAACTGTACCGGATGAATACAGAGGTCAAAACGCAACAAAGACAAGAATTCAGCAACGTTCTCCACATTAACAAAAATACAATGGAAGACTGATCGCTGATCTTGTAATTATTAGTTAATTTTGCGTAAAACTCCATTAGTAAGTTTGTAAGGACCCCATGACATGATTGATGGTTATAAATGGGCTTTCAGAACAAGACATGGGGTCGTGATCACGAAGTAATTATTCAGGACGTATCATTTTGAGGAGGAGGGGGGGGGGGGGACCGGGTGAAAGGTAGAAAGCCGAAACAGTACAACTTTGAATAGGGGACAAACCCTGAAATCGGGAAAAAATCCAGCTTCCCACCTAATATTTGTATGTTTTTGGACGTCAGACTCACCTGTCCGGGGAGGGACAGGTGAGTCTGACGTCTGACGCGTCGCCTCACTTCGGCTATGAGCCAATCCTCAGCTTAAATTATTCTCAATAACCTCTATGAAACGTCCCCAAAAATCGTTACGCCAAATTTGAAAAACCTCCTAAAATAGACAATTATTTCTTTTTTGTATTTAGTAATTAACTTCCTACTTAAAACGTGATAATATTTTTGATTTCTGTTAGCTCACATTTACCCCCACCCCACCCGCTGCGACCCTCCCCAAAGTGTTTGGCTGCGGCCGCGTCTAAGCAAACGACCAATGAAACAAGCAGCGACCAAGATAAAGCTCATAATACTTAAAAGCCGAAGTTCGACGGTGTTCATCTGCGGTGGAATAATATTTGGGACTAATGGATAACCATTACACAGATAAATGAAGATAATTAGCGACGGAAACTCTAATCGTTAATCTATCGAAAAATACTGCCGCTTTTCAAAGATAACAGAATTATAAGATCATTTGAGCATCCCACCATTCTTTCTAAGTAGGGATGTCGGAAATGTTAAATAAAATCGATGTATATCGTATAGATCGACGTCAATTTATGCAGGATACCCTAATTTGATAATAAACTACATCATGTAGTCTGAACTTGGCGACAACTGTCTGTTGTCAAATGCTTAGCACCAAAATGGTGCGTAGTCTAATACTTGGCGATGACTTGTTCCTAGTGTCTAATATCTAGCATCTTAATGTAGCGGGTGTCTGATTTTTAGGACACAATCTTGCAAGACTGAAATGTTTATACTTGACGTCGAAATGTTGCTTCACCTAGGTATTTCCATATCAAAGTAGGAAAGAAATGATTTTGGAGAATAGTTCTAACAATAAGTAGTTATACTACACAAGGTTTCCCTGTAATTAACCACGTTGCCTTCTCTGAACGTTGTTCCTTTGGTTTTCAAGGCCATGACTGTTCTCAAACTAATTGCACTTCAAAAGTATTTTTCCATTCGGTTGAAGTTCATTTAAAATTTCAATTATTTATTTCGTTTCTACTACACCACTACGCAATTTTACATAAAAATACAATCTTACTCGAAAAGCAAGCAGCGATTGTGTATAAATTGGTCTCCAAGGGTACGTAATGAGATATCGCATCATTTTAGTGAAACATTTTCTGCTAGCTACACTAACATCTGCTCACCGCTAGGGAAATAAGATAGCACCTCATATGTTCGTGTGAGATTGTACACTAGGCTACATATCACTAGGGGTAAAGGTAGTTTGCAAGATCTGTTCAGATACTCAGGTAGTCAACCCAGCTATTAAGCATGCAGATCAGTTGGTCCATACACCCCGCCGTCATAGGTAGGTACCTGATATACAGAGTGGAGACATCGACGAACGAACTGATGGCTTGAATTCAGTACATGTGTCTGGACCGCCAGAGTTGAAATTTCGTCGGCTTTTTCCTAAGTTTTACTATTTTGTTCTGATATTTCTTTTTTACTTTGAACTGTAAAAAAACCTTAAGCCACGGCACAGGACCGGTTGATGTCGCGGTGCATGGGAGAGTCTTATGCTCAGTAGTGTACGTCATTCAGTTGGAATTATGATGATGATGATAACGCAGCAGACTGAAATGATCATCATCAGCATAGCATAGTAAAAGTGACATTAAAACAATATAAACAAAGTGTAAACTAAACGTAATGAACACGTAACATAAACAATTCATTTTTGAATCTAAATCAACTCTCCCATAGCATTTTCTGTCTCAGTTTGAATTGATTTGGAGACGACCGATGTGGCGCGGCGGGCGAAGGTCCGCCTGCGACGCAAGAGGTTGCGGGTTCGATTCCCGCCTTGGGACAAATGTTTGTACGATCTACAAATATTTGTTCCGGGTGTTCTGGGTATTTGCTATATATAATAAAAATATCTATCTATGTAATGTATTGTATTAAGTATATCAGTCATCTAGTACCCATAACACAAGCTCTGCTTAGCTTGGGGCTAGATGATGCTGTGTGGATTGTCCAGCAATATTTATTTATTTATTTATTTAGTCATAAATTAATATTATGTGCGAAACAGTTGTCAATTTCTAAAATCGTCCGAATTGACGTTACGTTATGTGAAGCGGAGGTGTTGTCAACGTGTTATAGAACCTGTTTTAAAACAATAACGTTTTATAGAACACTCTATTTTAAGTAAAATAAGTAAGTTAAATTAACTATTACCTACTATAACTGTTTCCAACATTACAGTGTATTGGAACAAATTGCACATCGACAGTAAGTGAACCTTAATATTGTATTTATTAGTCACTAACAGAATTTGGTTTCAAGTTTAAATTGTATCGAGTAAATAACAATCAACTTATAATAATAAAGCTAGGTATTGGGTTGGTATGTACCAATACCTAGCTTTATCAAGTACCTATTATATACCGAGACCACATGGTCTCGGTATATACTGTATATATATATATATATCGGTATATATGGTATAGGTACTGGTACAGGTAAGGTTGGTCCGTGGATGGAACATCCACCCATCCACGGACCAACCTCCACGAATTTGTAAATTTTTGACTGTCGTCACGGGTGGCCGAGAAGCCCGGAAGTCTGACCAACAGACTTACCAAGGGGTATCGTGTTAAACAGTAACCGGGTTGTGAAAGTCAGATATGTGGACGCTCCACGTAAAATACTGGTATTCAGCTGCATCCGGTCAGACTGGAAACCGACCTCAAAATAGATGGGGAAAGGTTATGGAGATAATAATAAATATGACTACTACCAACTACATGGTAACGTTTTTAAATTACAGTGTAAAGGGCTGAAGTGCACTGCAGGGGTGAGTTTATATTTGTAACGTTGTCGCGGTTCTAAACAGGTTTTCATTTAATCTTTTTAGGGTTCTATAACAAAACGGTTATAAAAGAACATTCATGCGGGGCGTTCATGGCTATTGTGACAGGCTTGAGTCACACATTTGTCACAGGTTGGGCGATAAAACCGCAGCATACCACCGTAACCATTTCTTGGCACAAACGTCTTGTACAGTCACGAGCATAAATACCTTACGTTAACTAAGAATTTAAAAGCAATTTAATACTAAAGTATTGATAGAAGTATTAAAGCACACAGTATTCTCGAAACTATACTATTATGAAATGGGGCTTTCCTCAAAGTTTTAGTCGTTATTGTACGAGGAAATCGCTTTTAAATTTTGTGTCAAGGTAAGGTATTTATGCTCCCGACCATACACCCGTGTTCGCCACGATGGTGCGACTTGGTCGGTCCTTCTGTATGTCACAGCTAATCAATTTAGGAACTAATAATGTTGTCAACTTGAAAATGAGATATTTGGAACAATTTCAAATAATGCTAGTCCCATTATATTTCAAGTGAAAGAATGGTACGAACTGCGATTACTGGGCCAAAAGAATCATAAAAGCGTTTATGTTGCACATATTTTGTATATCAATATTTCAATAAGACGTATGATGAAAATGTCCGTAAAAATACCTCTCCCTCATCCCCCTCCCCCTTATCTTTGAAGTTCGCAAACCGATAAATCAGAAATAAATAAGCAATATGAAAGTTTATGTAAATATAACAATACAAAGAAAGCGATACGGAAACGTCTATGTGCGAGATAACTCACTTTGTGTCGGGTTTTGTCACATGACATTCATACCTGACGACGTACCATGTTGCTAGTAAAAATATAGTGGGTTGTCAGGTAACAATAAAACTGACTTCTAGAGGTAGAGCTGGGTTCAAGTAGATATAATTGAACTCGGGACATCGTTGTCACTTAGCAACTGTATTATAGGACACATAAGTGACTTTTATTACATTGTTAAGATATTGGTACTAACGTACTCAGGAGCTACCTTCTAAGTGTTTTATACAGGGTGTTTATCGCTAAACAGAACATACATTGACGTGGCCTACCTCAATATCAATCAATATTTGCTGTTTAACACACGTCTGTTTTGTGTTATGGGGTCGTAATAGAAAACAAACATGTGTTTGAAGAAGAACCATTTTTAAACTTATTTTTTACTCAATACACAAACACACATAACATCACGCCTGTATTCCCCAAAAGGTTGGGCAGAGGCACCGACAGACACACCCACATTTCATCCGTAATATCACTTGTTTCATACATTAATATTGCATAAGTTACTGATATGACAGCAGCCTTTAAAACATACTATATACGCTCATTAGTCATGCAAAAGCTATATAATTAGTCAACAAAATTATAGAATGCCAGCTAATTGGAACCCATTTTTCGCAACGATAATTAATGACCGTTAAAATTATTTAAATTATACCCACACATACCGTATGTCGTTGTGGTAAATGTAATTACACAAAATTCAACAGCAAAATGTATGGGGCACTTGCCAGGCCTTACGTACATAGTTTAATTGACTAAATTATCTACTAACATTTAGAGGCGAAACCATTCAATATATAACTATGTCTGGTTGATAAGAGAGATATAATTATGTAGATTCGATACCGAGAATTAAAAAGCTTCTAAGTTTTGAGATGCTACGAACTCGTAGCGGACGTAGCTGCTACGCCTTGTAGGCTATGCCGTAGACCAGGGTACCATATAAATATCAGCCTAACGGAGCGCGCTCACTGGTAAGTTACTGAGCTGCCAGAAAAAAAAACATTTGCGAGATAAAAATATGCTAGTAGTATAATGCGAAGGAAGAGGACATCCTCCGAATAAGAACTTGGAAGTGGTTGAAAGTTTTTAGTAGTTATATATTCCAAGATATAAGGAATCTTATAAAATGTCCTATCAAATTCTTCCATCATGTATACTATAGTGTAATTCTTCTTCGCTTCGTGTATATATAGGCTGTATATAGCTATAGGCTATAGGCAGTCTGTATAGGGTCGGCCCAGTACTTAGCTACGAATTTGCCGCCATCAGTAGCAACCCTCAAATCCTGCAGCGTGCAGGGCACGCAGGACACAATATCAGGAATCCCATCGTTTGTGGAGCACACACTTACACACCAGGCTGGAGTGATCCGTTAATCTCAGCAGGTTTTCTCTTTTTCCACCAACCCGTTTCCGGAGTGTATACTATTCAATTTTTGTTCCTTCAGGAGGGAAGGGGTCTTACGGGGTGAACCTGGAATCGAGGGGAGGGGGGGGGGTGAGTGTGGCCTCGCCCCCCCCCCCCCCCCCTCCCCTTGTTTCCAGGTCCTGATGAGATATAAATATAAATCAAATTTACTCTCGTATAAAAAGAATTCATGATCGACAACACTGATCGATTTGTCTCTTCATTTAGCATAAATTGTTTTACATCGATACGCAAAGCGGTGTAATACCGTGTCATATGTGTAGATAATACTGCTAGCAAAATCAAAAAATCAAAATCAAAATTCATTTATTCAAATTAGGCTGAGAATCAGCACTTTTTGAACGTAAAAACGTTTACAAAAGACAGTCCCCCAAAACGCCCACCCTTCAGCATTTCACAACTCCACTACACTATGTTTTGTAATCACTGTAATGGAAACTTTCAGGCGACTGCACCATTTCAGCGTGTTCCATTCCATTTTATGTTTGGGCAACTAATGTAACCTGACAGGAATTGGCTTCGTAAACAAACGCTATCTATAATAAACTATCTTATAAAATAAAAAACAGAAAAAAAAATTAATGTTTAAAGTGTTGTTTGTGTGTTTTTATTAAATATAGTATCAAACATATTGTATATCTTTTTGTTATTGTAAATTTGTATTCATTAATTATGTTTTTAATTTCGCAATGTATGGACTAATTCTGAAATAAATGAATTTGTTATAATATTATTACTTTGAATTTATGTTGCAGTGTACAGGAGCCAACTGCCATGCGTTGGTAAGTACACAAGATTTACGTCACATTTAATCACATATTAGGTAGGTTCAGAAACACAATTCATCCTAGACGACCTATGTGGCGCAGCGGGCGAAGGTCCAAAATTCCCGCCTTGGGACAAATGTTTGTACGATCTACAAAGATTTGTTCCGGGTGTTCTGGGTATTTGCTATGTATAATAAAAAATATCTATCTACGTAATGTATTGTATTAAGTATATCAGTCATCTAGTACCCATAACACAAGCTCTGCTTAGCTTGGGGCTAGATGATGCTGTGTGGATTGTCTAGCATTATTTATTTATTATTTTATTATTTATCCTTCGTTTTTAAGCCACTACTGCACTGTGAGTTGATTCTTAACTGTCGGTCTTCGATAAAAACGCTGAAATTAAGCAAAGGTTAAATTATAGCAATAAAAAAATGAACTGATTATTCAATGGACTTTTGTTGGTACCTTTTTGGTTTAAAAAAGTTAGTTTAGTAGAAAAATCATTGCAGATACAGTAGGTCACATTTCGGTGGTAATAGAGCTTGAGCTGGCCTAGCGTAGTAGAATTTCAATAATAATAAGAATCCAAATTATGCTGGTGAACTGAAAACTGGTGTCAAGAAAAATTTGAGGTTAAAAATACAAACAAAGTTAGCGTAATCTTACCATATAAAGACAAAGCTTGTTTGTGTTCTCCAGTGTATCGGACTCTCCTGCAAATCATTCGTAAGTATTGTACTACAAGCCACAAACACACGTTTCGTAACCTGCACCACCCTGTATTTATCCCACTGACGTTGCCTTTACCCAGCGACTTTTCCATAAGTCACTTAAATTTCGGTTACCTACTTAAATTAACTTGGAAAGTAAAACGAAAAAAAGAATCCTTGATTTATTTCACGATTTTCTTTCCAAGTTAATTTTAAAGAACATAATCTGAGCACATTTACATAAGTCCCAGAGGCTAACTCATAATGTTATTACTTCTCAAACAAAAAATATTCTTCCACGTCTGGACCTCTTCTTGTGTGTCAAATCATAATTTTGTAGAAAAAAAAAGGGGATAAGTTAAGAGGTGTATGCCTTCCAGCAGACAAGTTACAGTTTGAAAATATATGGATTATTAAAATACAAATAAGACAACAAAATAGTATGTCATGATGGCCCAGTGGTTTAGGCCCCGCTTCTTGTGCACGAGGATATGGGTTCAAACCTGGGCAAGTACCAATGTGACTTTTTCAATTCATATGTACTTTCTGAGTTTATTTTGGACATCACTGACATCGGTGAAGGAAAACATCGTAAGGAAACCTGGACTTATAATTAATATAACTTTGAAATCGCCAACCCGTCTTGAGCAAGCGTGGTGATTAATGCACGTACCTTCTCTGTATGAGAAGAGGCCTTCGCCCTGCAGTGGGACAGTAACAGGCAGGCAGGAAGACAACAAAAATCCTTACATCATGAGTTCGATTGTCCTGGGTTCTATTCCCGGGTCGGGAGTTAATAGGATTTTCCATCTGAAATTTCTAGTAGTAGCGCAAAGTTTAAATTGCTGCCCCATGTTTTGGCAACAAGTGCGCCCCCTAAAGCCTAAGACCTAAAGAAATATAACTGGCGAAATTTTTTTGTGTTATCAGTACGCCTCTGCCTAAGAGCGGGGGCACACGATGCGTTGCGGCGCCGCACCGCAAAGATTCCACCGTGTCAGTGGGCACACGAGCGGTGCGGCGCCGTAACGTTGTTATGTCGCAGCGGCGCCGTAGCACCGTTGGACAGTCTGTTAATGAAAATGTATCGTAAAAGACGTCTATTGTTGGCCCTACTATTACGCCAATGCCGAAATCGACGTAGAAGCGTACGACGATACTGGATCTGTCCTTTTATTGCACTAAGGAACAGTGATGGACAGTTTTTTAAAATCGAAACGAGCGAGCGTGTGTCCTTCCTTGTGACGCAAAACAACTGAGCGGTGCCGCTCCGACGTCGCAACGCATTCGCCCCTCCCCGCCTCGTCTTGGTGGTTGCAAGTCCGGTGCGGCGCCGGAGCGCATCGCGTGACATGCCACAGATATTTCTATGTAAGACGACGCAGCGACACCGCTCCGGCGCCGCACCGCCGCCGCAACGCATCGTGTGCCCCCGCTCTACCCCTTTGGGGACAAAAATAACACGAAATGAGGCTGTCATGAACTTGTTTCAGTGCGATGGTGAGGACTGCGTGTTCAAGATGAAACTGTGGTTAAAATAAATAACGAATAAAACAAATTGCCACTCTTCTTATTTCCCTTACACTGCCTTTATTTTTTTTAATAATAACCTGCATCTAAATAACTTCACTGCCCAGCGCAGGCGAGACTCCTCCATAGTGTGCTGCACCATGTCACCCTGCTGTTGCAGCACCGATGTCCGAAGACCACCTCTGTCAGCCGGACAGTAAGGGCGCCATGCCGCCAGTTTTAGCCACTCTTTCAACTCTTTCTTCTTTTCGGGTCTAACCGCCACTCTAGCTGTGTGCCCTAACTACAGACACACCACCTTAGTTGGGTGGGTAAGATAACAGCACCACTATCCATAAGCATTACACCTACAAATATATATCCCCGTGGATTGATCGATTGTAGCTGTTAGTACATAAAGATTGTAGAAATTCGAAAAAAAACAACAAAAATTTTCATCGCTGGGGGTCCAGGATCATGTACTGAAGAACTCGTGGCATCAGTTTGTGTGTCGATGTCTTAACCACCCTGTAGGTATTATACAAATAAAACAAATCACGGTGATGCCTATTTCAATTGAAATCTCCACCAGCACACTAATAATAATAATAAATATTGCTGGACAATCCACACAGCATCATCTACCCCAAGCTAAGCAGAGCTTGTGTTATGGATACTAGATGATTGATATACTTAATTACATAGATAGATATTTTTATTATACATAGGAAATACCCAGGACACCCGGAACAAATATTTGTAGATCGTACAAACATTTGTCCCAAGGCCGGAATCGAACCCACAACCTCTTGCGTCGCAGGCGGACCTTCGCCCGCCGCGCCACATCGGTCGAATATAAATGAAATTAACAAAAGTGGACAAAAGTGTGTAGCGACATCTATCTCGCCACACACGAACTAAATCGACGTTTCCTACATCGCGATATTAAAGTTATCCACGCGACTGAGTATATATAAACGAGCCCGACAACAATCGTCGGGCAGTTGCCCACCAGACACGACACCCGTCTGGTCGGAGGATCCTCCCTTTTCTATGGTGGATGAGGAACTTTACACCCTGTTCCTCATACCTCCAAATTGGTGACCCCGAAAATGAACGTCAGCGCAGCCTTCGAGCAGAGCTACCTCAGCGTGACGTCATCATCACTTCCTCAAGCTTTCAAGCAGAGAGTCATACAGCCAGTCAGCAACTACGACTTCTACGGGTATCCTGACCACTAGCATGCAGCGAACGCGCATGCCTGGTCATCACCCGCAACCTTGGCACCGCACGCTGCACTTCGGCCGGTCAGCAAGCAGAGACGCACTTCCTCTCCTGGTCGACCCTAGCAGCCAGCCAATACGCAGCACTGCACCACGACTCACTGGAGCCTATACGCAGTACCACCGCAGACAGTTCCGACTCACCGCGAACTATGCGGCATCCGGTTCCGACTCACTGGAACACTCCACTGGCCCGGCAAAACATCACAAAAAAAATGACTCATCCAGCTATCGACCTCCGGTCTCGGAGGGGAGTGATGTAGCGACATCTATCTCGCCACACACGAACTAAATCGACGTTTCCTACATCGCGATATTAAAGTTATCCACGCGACTGAGTATATATAAACGAGCCCGACAACAATCGTCGGGCAGTTGCCCACCAGACACGACACCCGTCTGGTCGGAGGATCCTCCCTTTTCTATGGTGGATGAGGAACTTTACACCCTGTTCCTCATACCTCCAAAAGTGTGTCAAAAGGGAGCGGTGTCAGCCAGCCGCGATAGTTTCTCCCGACTTTGGAGCCAAATATTCACAATGAAGAAACCATGTTTCTGATCCACCAGTACATACTGTTATATTTCAGATCGTTCGAGTTCACTCGAGTAACCGCCATTATTATATTAAGTAGTCTGCTCTTAACTCTAGCAATTAACATTTTGTAATTCGCTGAGCTGTGCGAAATGCTTCGCCGGGCAAACGATCATCCGGAAATTGGGTAACGAGGATCAACTGCTTGTTCGTGGCTACGTAATAATGGCTTCATATTGCTTGTACTAGTTTAGGGTTCCGTGATGAAATGGCTAATAAGCAACCCTTATAGTGCGCAGCGTTTGTTTCTCCCTAGGTCTATATGTCACAGCAACTTCCCTTTTGATGAAAAATGTATGTAAAAATACTATTTCCATCTCTAGATGCAGTGATAAATCTAAAATAAATTAAGATGATGAAGGTTTACTTAGAGAAAAAATAAAACGATGTCTCAACGTTGATTGCGTTGTTGGTCTAGTGGTCCTGGGTACAATTCCCCGGTCGGACAACATGTTGTCCGACGTTTATTTTGTATAGCCATTGTGTCCCTCTGCTAGGCAAAGGTCTTTCAAATTTCTCTCTCTTTATCTTTAGTGATTTTTGTCCACGGTACCAGTATAAGCTGGGCTCTTATTGTATTGGAACTCCGTACTGCGCTTCTAAATCTTACAGTCAAAGTGTGATGTAGGAACAGGAACAGCACCCTTTGCTAAGCATTTCAAAAAAAGTTTAACAATAATTTCTCCTTTCTGGTATTACGAACTAAGCAAGAAATCTGCCATCAACAATGTACCTTTATTTATTATTGGCGATCGTTCCTCTCGCATCACATAGTTGTAGACTAAAAGGTCTCTTTAATATTGCAATCATCCCTTCAACAGGATGACCGCAGGGAGGGAGGGGTACATACGAGGGGGACGGGGTAACAGGGTTCTTATTAAACTACCCTTATGTGGATGACAAGTTGTGACTTGACTCCGTTATTAGATAAGTAAGGTAAGGTTTATTAGTTTTGTCTCAGAATCTGCCGAAACTACGCGACAGAAACTTCAACCTGTTTACACCTGTCATACTTTTTAAGTCATCTTACTCTCGTGTTCACATACAAAACCTGTTCATAAACGACACTCGTGGGACATACGACTGTTGTGGGATGGACGACACTTTTGGGACAAACGGCACTTGTGGGATGGACGACACTTTTGGGACAAACGGCACTTGTGGGATGGACGGCACTTTTGGGACAAACGGCACTTGTGGGATGGACGACACTTTTGGGACAAACGGCACTTGTGGGATGGACGGCACTTTTGGGACAAACGGCACTTGTGGGATGGACGACACTTTTGGGACAAACGACGCTTGTGGGACAAATTACACTTTTGGGACGAACGACACTTGTAAGACGAGCAACACTTGTGAGACGAACTACACTTGTCTTGTGGGACAAATTACACTTGTGGGACGACACTGTTCACATGTGTAACCCTTCTGGCATCTCTCGCCGATACCATCAGCCACAGAGTAAATACATCAGGAATATTAAAACCTTCACAAGTGCAGTACAAACACACTTCTCTACGATATTTATCATGTAGCATACGATAATATTCTATTGTAGGGTTACCAAGATTTTTCCAAAAACTGGACGCTTTTACAAATCTAAAATTTCGTGCTTACCTAATATACTCGTAAATGTTAATGAAAACTAGGTAAGAAATCAGAAACTTAACGTTTATCTCGACGCTTCAAATATTATTTAAGTAAGTAATTTACAAGTGCTAAAGAATTGTGCATTAAATGAATAACTTATGATATTTAAGGATATTTTCTTGTTACCAATGCGCAGGCGACTGTCTGTCAAGGGGGCCGCCGACAGTAGAAAGTAGTAATAACTAAAATAAAATAAATAAAGTAGAAATAACTGTCAGTGTGGTGCAACACGTAACATTAGCATGTCGGTGACTTGCGTTACCGACATGCTAATGTTACATGTTGAATGTTGAAACCCATGAATTTTACTCCTACCAAAAATATCTCACTTTTTATTTCAATAAATTCCTGAAAACAAGATACACAGCAGAATAATGAGAAGACATCTGAAAGAATTTGGTGCCTTACCCGAGTGACGATAGCTGACATATGCGTCCACTGTCTAGACATCGCCTCTCAAATCTGCGTGGTACTGCTCCCCAGAGACCACCTCAGACTAAACGGTTCTCCTATAACGTGACCAGTGCAATGTTACTATAGTTTCTAACTAACTAACTTAGGTATGGACTTTAAAAGAGAGTGATTAGGTTAAATTTGAAAAAGAAAGATGGCCGTCGTAGTTGTTGTTCATAGTAGTAGTCAGTCAGACGTTCTTTTGGTAAGTCGGTCGGGGGCGTGACGCAACGATCGCCGTGACGGCACGAGGTGCGTTTTAAATGATTCACATAAAATAAAAAATAAAGTTTATTCTCAGTGTACTGTGATAGGAAACACCGCCTCATTTACGTTAAAATAAGTAAAAAAAACGTTTTTTTAGCAACTTACAAAATAATAAATATTTCATAACTTTAACTGATATAAACAGAACGTGCGACACGTGCGTACAGTCTGAACATTCCCGACATTCCTAGCGAATACCAGACGTCTGGTCATGTAGTAACATGCCACGCCAAAGGGCGAGTGCTCACTATGTATCTCTGAATCGTGAGCCGTGTAAGCACGCCCTAATACTAAGAATTAGGGCGTGTTTACACGGGCTTATGAATACTAATAGGACATAATATGACGTCTGTATTTCGCGAAGGGTTGGGCACGGTATGTGTTAGTTTTATAGAAACGGGCCTATTGCCCGGCCACTACTCTAGACTCCGCATATTGTCCACCCACATTTCGCCGGTTATGTTTAAGTCGCATGTAATAGGGGGCGAGCCTATTGCCATCAACCGGACACAAATCCAGACTGCGGGATGTAACTGATCAAATCTGAAAGAAAAAATCCAACAACACTGTGCCCGACCCGGGAATTGGAACCTAGAACCTCATGTTCAGCAGTAGCGCTTGCGAGTACTACACCACCGAATACCAATAGGTTTTTATTTTTTTTATTTTTTAGAAAAATTAAAAAAATATATATATATCTTCCACTGTACATACACACTAAACACTATTACAGCTGCAGCGTAACAACTAAAATAAAGAGTGTTTTCGATGAACTCTGGCACCCAGAGTAAGATTTAACTTACTATGGGTATGGTATAGGTAAGTAGATACCTATTTAATACTTTAACTTTTTTTTTAATAATTAAAACGTTGCCCCACACTAGGAATTTCTCCTGTATCGTGGGTACGTTTACAAACATTTATAGTCACATACACTAACAGCCATACCCGAAACAACTAACTGTAGGCCATACAAATATTTGTTCGGTGCGGGAATCGAACCCACGACACGCGGCGCAGCAGCCGATCGCTCAGCCACTGCGCCAACCGTGCCGTCAAGAACTATAAGAATAACAGCTTGGTAGTTTTACCAAAAGTTCATTATTTTTGTCTATCTGTCTGTTTGTTTTGGCTAATGTCCGAAACGACTATTTTGACGGGGCTTTAACTCGCAGATAGCTAATGCTATAAGAAATAACTGTGCTACTTTATTTTAGAAATAAAAAATGTAACTTTGCTAAAAGCTCTACAGCTCATAAACAATATATAAATGTAGCAAAAGAAATATTAGCATGAAGGTGCGGGTTGGGTATTCAGGACAATGATACGCTTGTAACCATATTGTCACGCGCGTGCTGTGACGAACGCAGTCACGGGGAACGTGGCGACGGCGGTCATGTTAAAATTATCGATACTTTAAAAATATAATATTTCGATTGCTTTAGAGAATAATATAATTATGTGTATTTAAAAAAATACATCAATGTGCCGATATGATGAAAATATACATCGTAACCATTATGATATATGATAATGTACACCGAAATGAAAAAAAAAACACTATAAAGTACACAACACATAACAAAAAATACAGTTAAGTAGAATTTCTAAGTGGGTTGAAAAGTCAATCACTGAAATCGGACTGCACTGTAAAAAATAATGCGTAGTTACAAAAAAAATACGGTTCCAATGGAGAACCCCCTACCTTTTTATCGTCAGTTAAAAAACAAATGCGCGTTATTTTTTAATTAAGTTAATAATACATCGTAATTTGTCGTTTTCGAAAGTCACTCGATATTTTGATATCGTTATTTATTCCATAAGCCTAAGGGTATGTCATCAGCAGCTCCCGCGGGCCGTGCTCGCTCCCGCCAAAACTGTTACAAGTTTATCAGTAAACTGTTTTCGTGTGCTAAAAATAACTTTTTGTAACCTGGCTCACGCCTTGACATTTGTTAGGTAATATATATAAACATACATACATGCATAAACTGAAGCCATAGCGCTTAGAGGTACGGAGCGTAGAAATACTAATTAAAGTCAAGAAAACTCAAGCGTCAGTACAGTACTGTGACGCTAGAGTATTCTTGATTTTGCGCGATGCGCAAGAGCGCATCGCGGTCATACGGAGATTGTTTCTGTCTTATCCTTGGTTTTCACCTCATCATCTGCCTGCCTTTTTCCCAACCAGGTCAGGGTCGGCTACCAGTCTAACCGGATGCAGCTGAATACTAGTATTTTAACTGGAACGACTGTTTATCTGACCTCCACAGCCCAGTTACTGGGCAACGCGATACCCCTTGGTGTGACTGTTTATCAGACTATCGGGCTTCTGACTACCCGTAACGACTGCCAAAGTTCTACAAATGGCAGCCGGTACCAGCAGCTTAACGTGCTTTCTGAGACACGGACCTCGGCATGCGTAGCTGAACCTTGGATACATAACATAAACAAAATAAACAAACCTCAATCCCGAATCAAAATGCACTCAACCAGCCCTCTGATTATGTCCATCAAAATCTATAATAAATTGCCAAATAAAATTGGAGAAGTAAGCAAAACAAACATATTTATAATTAAATTGAAGCGATTTCTAGACGCATATTACACAGTAAAAGAGTTTCTAGATGACAAAATGATTGCAAAATGAAAAATGTATAATAAATTTAATATAATATAATTTTGACGACCGACGTGGCGCGGCGGGCGAAGGTCCGCCTGCGACGCAAGAGGTTGCGGCTTCGATTCCCGCCTTGGGACAAATGTTTGTACGATCTACAAATATTTGTTCCGGGTGTTCTGGGTATTTGCTATATATAATAAAAATATCTATCTATGTAATGCATTGTATTAAGTATATCAGTCATCTTACTACTCTTCTATCTTCTATCTTGGGTACTCCCATAACACAAGCTCTGCTTAACTTGGGGCTAGATGATGCTGTGTGGATTGTCCAGCAATATTTATTATTTATATACTTATAATTAATTCAATGAAACACACCTAACCTAATATATAAAATTCTCGTGACACAATGTTTGTTACCTCCTCCGAAACGGCTCGACCGATTTGTATGAAACTTTGTGTGCATATAGGGTAATTAAAATAGTTTGAGAATCGGACATCTATTTTTCATACCCCTAAATGATTGTTGTGCGGTTTTGTGGTGTGGTCCACCCCAAACATTTTATATGGCAAAACAACGTTTTGCTGGGTCAACTAGTAATTTATAATAATATTGATTTGATTATTAACCTAATAATTTATATTAATAATACTATTCAGCCGTCTTCCTCTCTCCTAAATGTTTACGTGCCCGACAGGGTCCATATTGTATCTATAATATGTTTTTTTTTCTACCATTCTTTGTAACATATGGAATGCAATAAAAAATTGAGTATTAAGGATCGACCAGTGGGGCTGTTTTTATTTAGCCACGAGCCACCGGCATGTAAAAAGTTAGTCACGGTTAGTAAGTTGAGGTGTTGAAGGCACTAATACGCTAAAGCCTTGTACAATCCTTTTTCTATAAGAATCCGAATATATGAACACCTGAAATACTCGTAGTGAGTATGTGTCGGTCCCGCGGTGCGCCGGGATTAACTCCCGCTTACCTTTGTTCAGCCATTCCTTTTGAAGCTACCGCCGACTGTAAAAACTACTGCACTCCTTATGAATTGCTGTAATTACAGTAATTAGGAAAGTGTTCTTCTTCTGAAACTGTAAATGTAAATTAATTCTTATATCGTATGGCAAGCTCGTATTTTTTTTCCTTTTGAGGACAAGTGCGTGTTTGTCTTGCGCACCGAGTGTTCCGTAAGAACGATAAGTCATTATACAGCTACTTTCATCAAAATAATAAACATTACCTACTGAGGTTCATAAACTATGAAAGCACAGAACATTACTCTCAGTAAAACAATAAGTAGGATTGTAGGACAAACTTAAGTTTGAATTTAAAAATATTTCTCTGAGAATATTCAAGCGACTCCGAAACACTGTAAAAGGTATAAATTAAATATATGTAGTTTCGGAAGTCGGTGGCATAAAATTAATAAAAGGAAATGAACAATGTTTCCGACTTTGGAAGCTAGTTTTTGGTGTCTTAACATTTTTTTATTATTAAGAAAGAAAGAAACGAATTATTATTATTTATTTAGCACAGGCTCTCAGGCACACAATGACACAATAATAAATATGGAAAACAAAAAAAAGTATTATTTATGATAACAGAAGTAATTTAAAAATATACTAGACTATTAAGTATGTGCCTTACGGCGTTCCTTATTTATCTACGATATAATAGCCCCGTGTCAAATGCTCATCATCTTTTACAAAATATTGCATTTCACGATGCAGTGATGGAAACTGTTGAGAAGTTCTCCTGGCACTACACCATCAGCTCTACTTCATCATGTGCATTGTGACGAGCAGAAATTACTTAGTACCACTCCCTCCACACCGGCCACTGGAACTAGTCAATATAGTTCTGGTGGCCATCTGCGGTCTTCATCACCAGTTTCACTTCACCACATGGTGCATTCCAAGGGTCAATGCACAAGGTACTTTAAATAATACCCAAATCGCTATGGGTGTGCCTATAATATTTGATGAATTTCTTTGATTTTGCCAGGCTTCTATCATCAGATCCTGACTTGGTGGCAAATAATGACAATGGGATCACCTCGAACAAAAAAATAATAAAATTCTCAATTGACGGAGAAATCGATGAAAACACTTACATTAAAAAAAATACACACATGGGAACATGGAACCTCCTACATTTTTGAAGTCGATTAAAAATTTTTCTCCCATACATCGATATACCCAATTTTTGAAATTCTAAATTTGAAACTAATTTCAATTTTATACCTCCACGTGTCCTGAAATAAAGGGTCTTGACAGACGGACAGACAGACGGATAACACAGTGATTCTATAAGGGTTCTCTTTTTGAGGGGACGGAACCCTAAAAACGGAGAAAAGAAAAAGAAAAGAAGAGTACACTCCCTCTTAAGTAATTAATAAGCAGCCAGCACCCACCACCGCGCCGCCTAGTTCTGAAGCCTAATTAAAAGTTACTTGAATTCATCCAGCTACCCGGAGTTAGGAAACGCAACGACTTATTTACATTCGTATATTATAAATGTTATAGTTTTGGTGTTCGTCTCTCAACTGCGAAACTGTTCGCCACATGGAGGTGGCTTGACCTGGAGTACACGGAAGTGTAATTATTAAGAGAGTGCATCTAAAAGTTGGCTACGTAACACGTAACTGTCAAATATTCGTCTGATGTGATTATTTTTTCAATATTTGTAAATTAAAACGCTATTTTTTTTGTTGCACCCAAACCACTGCAACTCCTGAAAGACAGAATTAATAGTAAAGAACACCAGCGTCGTCAAAAGCGTCGAGTCAATGAAGTCAACGAGTCACGGAGAAACAAATCCAACTGTCTCGGATCCCGCAGTGAAATTGTTCAGAAAAAATATAATTTCTACTGCCCTTCACATCAAGCAAGAGACAGACCAGAGACAAACAGACCTTTACAACGAGGATACGCCCAGTTGTAAAAACACCATCGCTCCATACATTTTGAGTGCCTATAGAGGCAGAAAATTATCTCAGCCAGCACACCTCCGGTCTGTGTAATAAAACATGCTTGTAACATTGGCAATTTGTGGTTTACAAGTCAGATTCTTCACCACCGCCGGCGAACCTGATGGCGTTTAATCGAATGACTAACAATCCTGACGCTCCAGTGACCCTCGTGATATCAGCTACGGTAGGTAAGTAGGGCGTCGCACCGGCGTGAAATCGTTATTACCCTATTTTCTGATGGTGTATATGTCAGCTTTATGAGAAGAAGTTTATGGTATGTATTCAGTGTAAGCATGAATTCGTTTTACCAGTAAAGATCGAATATCACAGATTTTTTTAAGAATTCTTGAATGTTGAAAACCTATTCAATGCCAGCCATTGACACGGAATTTATGTCGCCAGCGACCCTCAGCTTAAAGATCCCAAGTAAAAATTGGTGGTGAGTAGAAGTCGTGCTATCATCACTTGTTCTTTTTCGTAATGGATCTTTTTGGATCATCATCATCATCAGGCTATACTAGTCCACTGCTGGACATAGCCTTCTCCTAATGAGCGCCATAGCGTCCTGTCTTCAGCTTGCCGCATTTTGGATGGCGTGGTGTAATTATAACGATAGTTGAAGATGGTAAATAAAAAATTAAATGAATGTCAGGATTTGCAGGACTACATTTATTCAAAGTTTGGTTTGTCATTTTTCAAAGGTTCAATATGCACGTCTTCAGTACGTAAGTAACATTGTTTCTGTCTGACTTTTCTTTTTCTTTCTCCAAAATCCTTCGCATTGTGACTGTAGGTACCGCTGTAAAGTGAGATAGTAGTCAAAACCGCGCCTGTCAATAGTAACATAACATCACACCTGTATTCTACGTGGGATTAGGCAGAGTAGTACATACCGATAGTTGGTGCATCCACATTTTGCAAGTTATGTTTAAGCCCGGGTGGTGAGCCTATTGCCATCAACGGGTACAAATCCCAACTCCGGACTGCTACTGAGAAATCGTAGATGTAAAAACCCACAGTCAAATCAATTATTTTAATATATAACTGTTTTGAAGGCACTTTTGAAAATAATATAATAAAGTGAGTCTAGTTGCCCCTTCCAAACAGCACTTCAAAAACACACAAATCACACAAAAATAATCACAATATTTTGTATCTTTACAAAATTACACTTTGCCGTATCGGGGAATCGAATCCAGAACCTCTTGCTGCTCTTGCTCTTGCTCTTGCTCAAAGCTACTATCATCCAGTCAATGGCAAACCTGCGTGGTAAACAATTGTCAATTCTCTATTTGAAGCTCGCTACAACATCAATACAATACAATGTAATGTGTTGTCTGCAAACACAAGCTACAATATATTACCAATGTAACAATGGATATCAAAATAAAAGAATAATTATTCCTTTCTGTGGTGGCTGTAGCACCAAATGTGTGTTAGTTTATTACTGTACCTACTCGTCATTATTTATTGGTACAATAACTCACTTCAAGTCATCACAAGGCTTGTTAGAATACTTAGGTACAGTAGGCCACAGGTCAGTGGTGACGTAAGCAGCTTAGCGTACTACGCTAAGCCAGCTCTAAGGCAAGTTTAGTAGCGTGTGGTCGACTGTCAGTCAGACAATACTTAGTTTCAATCAAGAGTATTGGTAAGAGGCTGAGTGCTGACAATGTCTGACGAAGGACCGGTCGCCGCTGGAGAAGACGAGCCCTGGCGAGGAGGTTGGAGTGCGACTCCTCAGCTAGACGCTCTAGCGCACAAGCAAGCAATTGCTTGGGGAACTCCATCTCGGGAGACAGCATAAACTGCACCTGTAAAAAAATATCGAGACATGAAAATACTGGAGTTTTATCTCGGTGTTGTGAAATTCCAGCATTGGGCCGTGTTCCCTGTACAAGCCGCGCCGCCATCACCTTCACGTCCCAGGACTATTGACTTCTTCGTTCCACTGATTTCATCATGGATATTGAATCTGCCTGGTACCTCGAAGACAGTAAACGCTATAGGGGAGGTCTATTTGCGGACGATATCTCCCTACTCACCTCATGCAAAAACGATTACAACATAAATGCTTAGTTAAACTCCCTTCTTTCTACAGCTTTAAATTGGATGGTTAACCATAATCTTGAAATCAACTTCGCAAAAACAAAATTAATTACTTTTAATCCCCATCAAATATCCCCATTAAAATTAAATTTCATGTTTAATAATCATAAACTTGAACAAGTAAACGAATTTACCCTTCTCGGTGTGTCTATAGATACCCACATAAACTGGAAATCCCATGTACAGAAAATACGAGCTAAACTATCAACCTTCTCATATGCCCTACGCAAACTTGAAAAAACTACCAACCTGTAAACAGCACTAGTCGCATACTATGCATATGCCCAGGCATGGCTCAGCTATGGGGTCATGCTGTGGGGTAATAGTACAGATTCACAAACCATATTTATTTTACAAAAGAAGCTAATCCGAATTATAACAAACAGAACACACAAACAGCTGCAAACCACACTTCCTAAAACACAAAATACTCACACTCCCTTGCTTATATGTCTTGGAAATATGTAAATTTGTCAGAAAACACCCAGATTTTTACACTAATTGCGAAGAAACACAAACAAGATACACCTTGCGACATAACAAAAACAAAATAAACAAACCTCACATTTTTTTTTTTTTTTTTAAAGAATTGTTATTTTATTTTCTATTAAATTTAATATCTTTATTTATATTAATACAAATAAAAGATCTCAATAGAATTATAAGTAACTACTAACAATATATTTTAATAAGTAGGTACATAAGTTTACAAAACTTTATAAGAATTGTGTTATTTTTAATTTTAATTTTATAAATTTTTATTTTTAGTTTAATACCATGTTGCTGTGCCCTAACAGGGTCCATAATTGTACCTTAGCTGTAAGCTTTTTGTAACATCTTTTATGCACATCATGGTACGCAAAATAAATGAATATGAATATGATGTGAGGCTCACGGCTGGACATTACTGGAGAAGGGTGTGTGGAAGGAAGTGCAAGACAGGACCCAATGGATGGCACTCTGAAATACGTAACATTCAATAGAAAAATCTTGACCCACAAGACGCTTAGTGGCAAAGGGCTTATTACTATTATTATGGAATCCATCCAAAATAATACAGTAGTACTCAAGATGTGTAGAAACTGACAATACCAAGATAATTATAGATATTTTTTGAGTTCTAGAACCATGGTTGATGAGGGGGAATCATTGCGCCAAAGTGTTGACAAATATTCGAAAAATTTGAAAAGCTATCTGTAGGCCATATACATATTGGTACCATGCGGGGATCGATCCCGCGACACGTAGTGCAGCAGACAATCGCTCAGTCAGTGCGCCAACCGTGCCGGCAAAAACAAATGCTAATAGTACTTTCTAATAGGTCTTTACCTATGAAATTGCCGTTTTGTATGAAAAAATTTAAATGAATTTTTTTAATGTATTTTTTATTTGTATTAATCGAAGTAATCACCCATGCAATCAATGCATCTTTGCCAACGCAGTGGCAGTTTATTGATGCCCTTCTTAAAGAAATCAGCTGGACGGGAGGCAACAAATTCTTCAAAGGCATTTTGTACTGCCTCTCGGGTATTGATTTTTTTTCCCGCCAAGAAGTTATCCAAATTCTGGAAAAAGTAGTAGTCTGTAGGCGCAAGGTCTGGTGAGTAGGGCGGATGACGGAGAGCTTCCAACCCCAGTTCTTGCAACTTGGGGACCGTCTGCTGTGCAGTATGAGGTCGCGCGTTGTCGTGCAGGAGCAGCGGAGACGAGCGATTGACCAATGCTGGTTGGAGATGTGCCAGCTTCTCCATCATTGTGTTCAATTCTTCACAGTACACATCTGCAGTAATGCTCACCCCGTTTGGTAAGAAGCTGTGTTGAATCACACCGGCGCTAGACCACCAAACAGTGACCATCACTTTTCTTGGGGTAAGTTTTCGTTTAGGGCATTGTTTAGGTGCTGAACCAGGATCCAACCAACTTGCTGAGCGCTTGCGGTTATCAAACAGAATCCATTTTTCATCGCAGGTAACAATGCGGTTCAAAATTCCTTCATTTGTGTGTCTGTTGAGCAGTGCAAGGCACGTCTCGACGCGTACTTCGCGCTGGCGATCATTGAGTTCGTGGGGCACCCATTTGTCAAGCTTTTTTACCTTGCCAATTTGACGTAAATGGACCAATATTGTTTTGACGCTAACGTCAAAAGCTGCTGCTAATTCAGCCGTAGATTGTGTATCATCAGCTTCCACAATCGCCTTTAATTCGTCATTGTCGACCAAAGTCTTCGGACGACCGCGAGGTTCATTTTTCAGGTCGAAATTTCCAGAACGGAAGCGAGCAAACCAATAACAGGTAGTGCGTTGGTTTGTAGTGTTAGCTCCGTAAACGTCGTTGATGTTGCGTGCCGCTTGTGCCGCGTTGCTGCCACGACGGTACTCATATTCCATAATTACTCGAATTTTTAACGTATCCATGATGACGAAAAAGATTTAAATGCGATGAAAATGTAACACTAATCAATAAACAAATGACTACTTTTGGAAAAATAAATCCATGTTTTTAAAATAAAATTAATTTGAAATTAGAATTCTTAGCCAAACAAAAAATATTTTGATTTGAAATGGCCAGTACTGCAGAACGGCAATTTCATAGGTAAAGACCTAATATTTACTTATTTACGAGTACTCCGATGTCAAAGTGGCTAAAGTCACCTGCATGTGCATGGAGGTCACATTAGCCACAGTAACGTAGCGTGTTATTATTTAAACTATAGCTGCGCCTGCGGCTCTGTGTACATGTGGACAGCTTAGAGCATGGCATGGAGAGGGGGCGCACCAACTGCATCCTAGCTTGTCAAATGAATAGTTGACAAAATTCACATTTTTGAGTAGATAGACTATTGTTGACTGAGAATATACTAGGTATAAATAAGATTTCAAAAGCTATTTGATAAATATAATTTTTGCTGGAATAATCGGCGGTCGATCAAGTGGGCACCGAGCGGTACCAGCTTGCACTTGACGTGTCATATTTGTGTTGTGACTGTGATGAATAATTACGAACCTTTCATTCTTTATAAGTAGTAGGTAATGTAAACAATGTAACAACAATCAGTATTAGCTTTGTGTCACACTGCAATTGTGACAACAATAATATTTACGACCGTGTGGTGCAACAGTCGTCACAGTTTACACAGTTGTTATGTGGCTACTTAAGACAAGCACAACCCTTCACGGCGCCACTGCACTTTCTGAAGTCATTAAATTACAACTGGAAGAAAAATGAAGGCTTCTCTCACGTTTGTTATGCTGGTAAGTTTCTAAGTACTACTCTTCAAAATGCCTTGTCAGTGTGTGACTGTGAATAAGATAACTGTTGTTAATGTACGTTACTAAAATTCCTAAGTCGCCCCTGAGGACCCCGATAGATAGGTACTCAGCATAAAGCATAGCAGTATCGGAAGCAAGTAACCTACCCCGTTACTTGCTTCCGATACTGCTATGCTTTATGCTGAGTTCCTGGCCTTGAGCCTCCAGCATCTTGATCTCCCGAGTTTTTCCTGCTACTGCCGGCCCTTGGTTCGCCAAGTGCGAAACCTATCCCGCTCCGCTTACTTGACAAGCTAACACTGATCTCTCCAGTTCTGTGAATGGTCCAGTCATTACGTGAACGACACAGTCACAGCGTGCCGTCTGAGATTTTTTAATTATTATTTGTTTGTCAGTTTATCCCGGCTAATCTCCGTAACAGCCCGACTGATTTTATTGACACTTTCTCTGGTAGCGGATGTTATAAGGAGTAACTTAGTCTACTTTAATTTTTTTTAAATAATTAGTATCCGCGCACAAAAAAAATCCTTGATATTGTGAACAAAATTCGATACAAATGGTTCCCTTTACATCTAATATAAGGAAAAATCACCAGGCCAGGTGTAAGTATCCGATCCTGTCAATGTAATGGCGATAAATATTATCTAAGCGACTTATTGTTTTCCACCCACGTGAGGAAAGTAGCGGGTAAAGCTAGTTTAAAATATAAGTTTCCCACCATTTACGGCTGAGCCGTACAAACACTGAAGGGCGACCTTCGCCTTCTTGAGCTGAGCCTCTAACTATACACGTAGTGTTCACCAACGATTGCAGATACTAGTTATGTTGAAGTAACGATCG
The DNA here is from genome assembly GCA_905147745.2 of Phlogophora meticulosa. Lineage (NCBI taxonomy): Eukaryota > Metazoa > Arthropoda > Insecta > Lepidoptera > Noctuidae > Phlogophora > Phlogophora meticulosa. The sequence continues at coordinate 403,458 of LR990524.1, read as the reverse complement.
CGAATAAATGTATCAACACCATCAACTCAAAAATAATAATAAAGTAACACAGACAGGATATGTCCTATAATTTCCTTTAAAACAATATTAATTTCAAAAATCTATTTCCTTAGCTTTATAACATACTTAGTCAAATGATTAAATTGTACCCACTTAATCACCACTTATGTAAGAAGGCTTCAATATCGTGGCTCAAATCGCAAAGCTATGATGATATAGAAAATGAATTCGAATTTTAAAATAATATTTCACTTGCGTAAAAATCGTACTGCACTACAACTGAAGTAAATTATTTTAATTTTTCATAATTATCACCAATAACATCTACTTAGTATGAGAAGAAACAGTTATTTAAAAGTACGGTACAAAGAAAAAAATGTATTGTTTTGTTTTCTTACACTCTAACATACCTTGTCTGTAGTGTAAATAAATACTTAAATGACAAATTATAAATACAAAAAAAAAAAAATGATATAAAACAAAAACATAATGTAATATTGACCTAATTAATAAAATATTGACATTATATTACAATACTTACAATTAAACCCCGCATTATCTAATTAGAAATAATAACGTAATGTGCAATATACTTTTTTTTAATATTAGAAGTAAACACTCAGTGCTCTTCCTCCTCTCTCCCATAATTATTCTATGCTGTGCCCGACAGGGTCCACAATTGTGTCGTTATAACAACCCACCAGCTAATGTAAAATTACAAATGTACATTTTGAAACGCAATAAAGATATTGAGTATTGACCTTATGTACTCACACTTTAGTTTCAGTTAAGAATATGTTTTGTTGTTTTTGTTTGTGACAGTTTTTAAACAGTTCATGTCTGTTTTATTATCACGGGAACTAGCTAACTTTTTAGATACGGGCTTGACCTAGTTTACACGTTAAGATTCATTTAGAAATGTAAACACAAGACACACACTCACACTTCACTGATACATTTTAGAATACTGATGATTTAAAGAAGATTTGTTTAGTTTGTTTATATTTTGTTAGTTTGTATATATTTGTTTAGTGTGTTTATATTTTGTTAGTTTGTATATATTTGTTTAGTGTGTTTATATTTTGTTAGTTTGTATATATTTGTTTGGTGTGTTTTCTTATTTATTTGATATAATATTCGCAGGTGGTGGCGTAAGTGCTGGTGGTGCCCTCTGGCGTCGAGTCTCAAAATAAATTAATACCGTTAGAAGAGCTCATCCTGTTAGTGCCCGAACACAACACTCAAAAAGCTCTCAACTGTGTATTGTATAAAGGCGAATTACCTACTACAGATGAACAAAAAAAGAACATTGTTGGAAATTTCTTAAGTTATTTCCCGGGTGAAACACCAGCATTAAGAAAGTGCGTTACAGATTTGATTAATGAAGAGGCACTTGCTGGAATCTTAGGATAAATTAATTAAGATTTTTGAAATATATGTCTAGTTTAATTAGTTCCAATCGTCAGAGCAGCCGCAGCCGTAACATGCTAAGTCGTGTTATGGCTGCGGCTAACAAAATTTAACAATTTTTGGAGTCGGTGCCAAGCCCAACACGCTAGATGACACCAATACTAATACAAACTACTAAATACAAATAAAATATCAATCGAAATGCGTAAGAAACCGCGTATAGCTGTTTATCTAATAAATAAGTTAAAAGATAGTTATATGTTTTTGATTATGTATTTAAGAACTGTGTAACAAAGTTAGCAGAATGATTTAATGCTCAGATTGGAAATACTTGGCTTGGCAGCGACTCCAAAAATGGTTAAATTTTGTTATAGGTTAGGTAGGTTAGGTTATACCTATAGGTTAGATTTTCAAGATCAAGTACATTCGATTTAGTATTATTTTATACTTTTAAGGGCTAATAGGGAGTTTTTGGAAATTGGTTTCTTTTTATTCAAAAAGTTTTATATTTTTGTATTTTTAGTGATAAAATTTTATACGTAGGTATTATAAAATATGGGTAGACCTTAATACGAAATGATACGATTGCGTAGACTTATTTCTTCATCCTTGTCCTCCTCGATCCTCCTCTATCCTTATCGAAGTCAATCAGCTGACCAACAAATCATCACCTGTCCTTTTCCCTACTATAATGGGGTCGGCGTCAAGTCTCACCGGATGCAGCTGAGTACCAGTGTTATACATAGAACGACTGCCTATCTGACCTCCTCAATCCAGGTATCCGGGCAATACGATACCGCTTGGTAAGACTGGATGACAGATTTTCTAGCTTCGACAACCCGTAAGGACTGCTAAAGATGTACAAATGACAGCCGGGACCAACAATGTAACGTGCCTTCCGAAACACGGAGGAACTAGTTAGATTTTCATTTTCATAACATAGATGATCAGACATCCATAGACCGACCGCGCCAAGCGTAGCTTGACCTGTGATCGGTCGACCAGTGCGGCTTTTAATGAAATAATACATTTATGTATAAATCAGACATGAATACGAGTACTAAGTGCGAGTGCATTCAAGTCGCGAAAAAATATGTAACTACTGATATACTGAAACATTTTGTGTAACCCTTTCGAGTGTACAGATGAGATTTCACTATATGTGATTGCTTAAACAATGCATATTTATGCGAAAGCAGCGATTGCGTTTGATTTGCCGTCATTTTTTGAAGAGTTCCGTTGTCTGTATCCGAAACCCATCATCAGATCTATATGAAACCATATAGATCTGATGATGGGTCAGATCTATATGGGACCATACTATTTCAGAATACTCCTTTCGAATTTAAAAAAAAAATGCAAATCCGTCTATATTTGACGGAGTTATGCCCGAAAAAACAATAAAAAAAAATACAAACATCCGAATTGAGAACCTCCTCCTTTTTTGGAAGTCGGTTAAAAATATGTCACACATTCACGATTTCAAGACGCTGTCGATGTGAAATGGTTGTCATGTACGTGTGTTTGACTGTACTTGAAAAGTCCAATAACTTCGACTTTTGAAGCTCAGTGAGGATCCCAAGAGATGTATGATTAAACTCCGTCTTACCAAATGTTACATGAGAGTAAAATGCCCCCCGAATACTGTGCCTGATAGAATTATTTTAAGCGGGTCGTATAGGACTTGTAGTACACCCGCTGCCAACATAGACAGGCACAATACAAAGAATAATGAAAACCTAACGCGCCCCAAAACATAGCTATGCATATTATACTTGTCTCCACATTGACCAAAAACTGAATTGGAAGGCCCATATCGAAATCTTAAGAAGCAAGAAAATCAGTAAATCTGCCTATGCCCTGCACACATTATCGTCTATAATAGAAGTGGAGGCATTACTTACAGCCTACTATGGTTTAGCTGAATCCCATCTCCGCTATGGTGTCATTTTTGGGGGTAATGCAACTGAAAAAAACACGGTGTTCAAGGCCCAAAAGAGATGCGTTCGTTCAATAATTAAAATTAAACCGACTGATAGTTGCGTGCCTTACTTTAAAAAATATAAAATACTTACTTTACCATGTCTGTACATTTTAGAGGTGGCTGTATTTGTCGATACAAACCCACACCGATTTAAACAACTAAATGAAGTAGTCCCACGTAACAGGCGCGATAACAGTAAGATATGCTCCCATACTGCGAAAACATCCTCAATGCGCAAAAGTATTTTCTGTATGGCTCCTATTATATACAATAAATTGCCTAAAAGTTGGAGACAACTGCCCTTGTCGCTTTTAAAAAAAAAACTGAGAATTTTTTTAATTAACAAAGCGTATTATAATGTTCCAGATTTTTTGAATGAAAAGGACTTTTGTATTCCAACTTCTAGTATGAGTAAAAATAACAATTAAATAATGTAAAATGTAATCAATTGACTTTTGACTTTTAATAATGAATATACTGCACATAATTTAATTTATTTTTGATTCTTATATACTTATACTATAATAACTTGACATTAATTATTATTTATCTCTTTTGTATTGTATAACGATATTTAAAAGTTACTAATGTAAATGCAATTTAATGAATTTTATACCTAGAAAATTTGTACGCTGCTATTGGCAAAACATGGCCGCTCACAAAAATATTATTAATTTAATACCTTGCATGTCTGATTACTCAGTCTATGTACACGCATGTTTGACAAATAAGTTATCTTCTTTCTTTGGTTTACTAGAACCTTTTAGTGGGTCTACATCATCATCTGAAGATTCTTTTCCCAATTATGTTAGGGTCGGCTTCCAGCCTTACCGGATGCAGCTGATAGTAGGTCTTCTTTTTCTTTATGCCTCGTCCCTTGTCTAATTGGGGTCGGCTCTCTCAAACGTTCCTCTCCAGAGATATCGTTTCTGGGTCGTCAGTGGGTCTAAGCTTTCTGTGACGAGGTCTTTTTTAATAACTGACATCCATGTTAGTCGGGCTCTGCCGAAGGTTTTAGTTCCGGAGTCAAAACTTTAAAATCCCCATTTAGTAGGTACTTACTTGCTACTACTACTAAGTGGGCATTTCAACTTTATTGAGGTAGGTAAAGATCTTATTACTTCCCTTCTGGCACAAACACAAAAAAAATACATTATAAATCTTTCAAATCTGTCTCCAAAAGGGGGTGTCAAAGTGTGTATGGTAGAATCTTCAACTCGCGCTCCGGTTAACTTAGAACTTGAACATTTATACTTTTGGCAGAAAATAAAGAATAACGAGATTTCATGTTTTTTGATACGCGACCCCTATCGAGATAGAAGGGCTACCTTATTAAGTTTATAGGATTTGATTGCATCATGTCTCCATGTGAAGAAGGTCCAGGTTTTGACGTCATTGCAGGGGGAAAAGGGGTATTAAATATATGTTTTTGTGTTATTACCGCATTCACAACTATAAATTATTATAACAACTATATATTCATAACTTTCGAAGATTAAAGCTCTCAAAAGTACACGTTTTCGGTAAACGCTATTTTTCTGAATACCCTCTGGGATGAGGAGGGCATCGTTCGACGAATGAACGTCGTAACATTTCCCCATGCTATACAACGCAATTTACTATTACACACACTCACGCGCACACACACATAAATAACACAAATGCGTTACTTATTGTATTCTGTGTTTTTTTTTCCTTTTATTTTATCATTCTCTTTCAATTGTGCTTAATGACGTAGCAGACATCATAGATATTTTTACTTGTTCTCTGAGCGAGTTCACAAAAACCACAATGTTTACAATATGTTATAGTGAATAATAAAATTGTAATTATGGCCACACTATTGAATTAGGAAATCCCTGTAATGATAGTGATGATGAGTTAATAAATAAATAAATAAATAAATAAATTGCTTACTCTGTGTAATGTTAAGCGGAAGAGCGGAGTCACCTAACACAAGTATCTTCTTGCTTAGAAGGTGATCTCCAGATCACGTATGCCAAAGTTGTATGTAATCGTTTTTTTTATTTATTTATTTATTAAATAGAGTCTTTCTATCATGACCCTATGATAAATGAGTCATTACTTACTTACATAGTACGTTAAGAAGTCTCGTGACCAGTTTTTCTATTTTGAGATTCTGAAAGATGACTAAAATAATAAAAAAATAATATAAGTTTTCTGCAGTTTTCCGTGAAAATGATGGTTCCACGACATTGAAGTCAAGAGTGACACCGTGCCAAATCATAGCAGGGTAACTTTTTAAATAATCAAGGGGGCGAACAGCAACAGAAATATGTATCACCATCTGCCATCACCTGCCTTTTCCGACTATGTTGTAGTTGGCTTCTGGTCTAACCGGGTACAGCTGAATACCAGTATTTTACATGGAGCGATTGTCTATCTTACCTCCATAACCCAGTTACTGGTTATCCCGGACATAAAGGTAACCTAATCCAAAGAAATGCATTACAGCACTGCAGATCTTGTAATGCCTTTCTTTGGGTCAGGTTCGCATGACATCATTGTAATTTGACATTAAGATCGACATTGGATTAAAGACGTTTCGTACTCTTGAGTTCGACACTAGCGCCAAATTCAGGATCGGGCTTGATGCGCGCTGAATGATACTCTTGAGTTTATTTTGACAGCTGTGTATATCGTCAAATAATATAATGACGTGACTGCAGAATTAACATTGGAATCGTATTGGCTTTAGATCGTTTCGAATTACTTTAAAGAGTAAGGTGGTGTAACACAAGTTTCAATCAACAAGTTTTTTAATCGCGGTAACGTTGAAAAATAAAAGGAGAACAAAGTTTTAGTTGACGTTCCAAATTCAAAACATGCCGCATCTAGCTCCCGCACACCACTAGTGGTTGGCGTTGCGCACGTAGAAACATGAATGACATGAAAGTTTTCCCCAAAGTGACGGCATGTTGGTAACTACAGCTAGTTAGACAACTATACTAGTGTGTAGTTCTAGTTAAACTATGACGGCGTTCTAATTAGTGTTATACCCACAAAGTTATCTGACCAGCAAGAAATTATGAATGACATAAATCTGCACATCTGTTCATATTAATATTGTCAGAATATCCACTTTTTACACTCTACGATTCAATGTTATTTCTTTTGCATTATAAAAAAGTGAAATTACAGAAATTGGTTAAAGATGAAATATTAAAATTCTCATTAGCAGCCTGGAGTCTGGATTTGTGTACAGTTAATGGCAATAGGGTCGCCCCCTTCTATATAAGACTTGAACATAACTGGCGAAATGTGGGTGTAATAGATGCACCACTGTTCAACCCTTCGGGGAATACAGGGGTGATGTTGTATTTTGTTATGTTGTATACTAAAACTACCTGTCACGTCGAACTTCGTACCGCCTCAAATATTAAGTTACACTACCATCTGTTAGAAATGTAAGTTAATGAAAAGAGAAATGAAAACTTAAGGAAAATATTTCATTTGCAATAAAAAAAATATTGAGATCAATAATCGAAATAAAAACTGTCTTATCTTTTAAGTTGGATAACACTGCACACGGTGTGCAAATTTAATTTAAAATCGGTTAAGTAGTTTAGGAGTCCATCGCGGACAAACATCGTGACACGTGATTTATATATATTAAGATAGTGCTCCGCAGCGAGGTGGGGCACAAGCCAAGAAAAAGACCGACCCCAAAAAATAGTGATTAGGGTGGCAGAATGAAGACGAGGATACAGGCTGACACTATAGCGGACTTACCATAACGTTCAGTAAGCACCTAGTGATAATATTATGATAACTCGGTAACTTAAGTTGAGTCGTGTAATATTAAGTTGTTTCAAATTAGCCAAGTAACTTAAAAGTTCTCAAACTTTGTCTATTGAGTTTAACTTGTTAAGTTGTTATTATTAAGGTTTAAGGTTATTATTTTATACTGACCAAGGATTTCCAAGATCCATTGCTAAAACAGCACAATAACCTCATAACACCACGCCTGTTATCCTTAAATGGTTAGGCAGCGGTGCACGTATTGTAGTTTCACCCACAAAAAAGCTGGTAAAGCAGCATTTTGATATGAAACATCTATAGCAGCGGGTAAAACCGACCGTTGGCGTGGCGACGCATGCCGTGGCGACACGTCTCACCGTCAGAGGCAACATTTAATATACCTAGTAGAGAACTCACTGATTAAAACAATTGAGTTGTCGCAATTGGAAATATTTTTTTTACTTTTGTATTTAATGAAAATGAGTGATTATATTATCGAACAAACAGTCATCATTTTCAGGGAATAAATATTAATATTTTATTTATTCACTAAGCCGTATTTAGTTCCTGTCGTAATCGGTTCTTGTACAAACTTGTCTACTTGTACAAAATAATTTCGGTGTTTCACATCTGCCGGGCCCCCCGTGATGGCTCACATTTTTTTTCTAATTTAATTACGAGTAACAATAAAATCAAAAATCAAATCAAAATTCATTTATTCATTTTATTACACGTCAAACGTTTACAAAAAACAGTCCCCCAAAACCTTCACCACTTCCTAGTGTATGACTAACTAAGTTTTTATACATTATAAATAACAATCAAATATCCTTAGTAGACCTTATAACGAAGATGGGACGACGCGTGACGCCACAGTATCGACACAAGTCCTAAACTTAAGGCCGACCAATTTTCTTTATTAGTACTTAATTAGACTAACATAAAGTGGAGTCTGTTGTAACGGGAGGGATACGATCAGGTAACTACAGAGTGTTTGCTTTTACAAAACATTATTTTCGTGTGCACAAAAATACTGGTTGTCAGTCCTTCGGAATTCTGACACCCATAACGTCTGTCAAAGATCCACAAATGGCAGCCAAGACCACAACCTTAGCGTGCTTTCTGGGACACGGACGGGTCTCGGTATGTAATGGATGGTCATCCATCCGCGGGACTGTCCTTGGTAAGCTTAGCTTTACCTGGAAGATCGACCAGTGCGGGTGTTATTCCTCAGCCACGAGGCCAAGAAATGCGTATCTACGTTACGGCACGGTATAGGTACCTAATATAGAACGAGCATTGAATCCGTCCGATCGTTCACACAACTATTCGTTTTATTCCACTGACTTGACTCGCCAGCTTTTAGTAAGATCACCATCTTATTAAAAGGGGTTAAATCTCTAAAAAGCGCAAAGTGTGATGAATGCTATTCATGCACATTCAGTAAATGATATCCAGCTAAAAAGTTTAAAGGAAAATTTTGTATCTTAAATGTATTGAAGTTGACTCACTCCTATCAAATCGCATCGGGATTTTACCACAAGCCAGACCACGAACGCTTCACGTAAATGTAACGAATATTCGAACGATTTTTGAATCGAATCCTAAAGCATTTTGGTTTAAATGCATCTGGCCAGCACGATAACAATCACCCATGGATATGAATAAATTCTTCATGCATCTTTACTATAAATAAATAAATTGAAGCGTCTGTTTGTAATGTCCAAATAACAATTTTTATTAAATGCATATGAAAGTGCATACCTACGGTAGTTATACCAAAAGACCCATTTAAAAATATTGTCTGTCTGCCTGTCTGCTGTTTGCCATGATCTCCTAAATAGCCGCGCCGGCAGATAGCTAATTGAGGTTACTTTTATTTTAGAAAAAAAAATGATGAATGAAAAATTGAATTTTGAAAACATTGAAAAAGAAAAATGAATTAAATTCCAGGCGGATAAAGTAGCGATTAGCGCAAGTAAAAAATAAAATTATTATGTAGTGAAATAAAATTATTTTAAAATCGTTCGAATTGACTTCAAGTCAATGTTAACCATTCACGGTAGGCACACTGTACTTTCTAAGTTTATCTTGGACATCACTGACATCGGTGAAGGAAAACATCGTGAGGAAACCTGGACTTATAATATAAGTCTGAAATCGCCAACCCGTCTTGAGCAAGCGTGGTGATTAATGCTCGTGCCTTCTCTGTATGAGACAGTAATAGGTTGGTACTTACTTTTACTTACTTACACTGTGTACCATTTCCTTGATATGTACACATGAGTTAATCATGTGGAAGCACAGCATACATACATATTGATTATTGTCTATGCAACTTCACACGTACTCGTACACGTGGAGACGTGGAATGTCCATCTAGAATTACTCAGAAGCAGCCCGGAGCATTGATGCCTGGTTGATGGCAGTAGGCTCGCCCCTGTTACTTGGGACTTGAATATAACTTAGGAGACCTGTGCTTAGGCAGAGACCACCTATATTATATTCAAGCCCTTAACTTAAGGTACAGGCGTGATGTTACGAGTAAGTTATGTTACGTAATCTCTACACTTGGGGGTCTTAAAAGTTGAGTGTGTTTTGGGAACAGAAATTTATAATGTAAAGGTATGCGCTTTATCACAGAACGCGCTGAGAAACGAGGAGCTGGCCTTACGTAGTAAGGAGTTTTAATAGAATATGAGGCCAGCTTACACTGGTTTTGTAAATTGTCATATGCTGTGAACCCCGTTCCACGCCAAGTAACTAAATGATGGTACAATTAATTCTTTTGTATCCTTCAGTCGGAACATAATATATGATGGAGGCCCAGTGATACAGGCTTCGCCGGTCATGCATGAGGTTGTAAGTTCAAATTGGGGTAGGTACCAATGTTACTTTTTTAACTCGTAAGTTCCTACTTTCTAAGTTTATCTTGGACAACGGAGAAAGAAAACAGTGAGAAAATGTGGACTTAATATGTATAAGTCTTACATCCCCATCGTGTCTGACTTCTCTGTTTGAGAAGAAGCTTCTGCCCTGCAGTGGAACTGTAACCGGCTGGTATTATTACTTTTTATTATTTCAGTCAGATCGTTTGTCAATATTTTGCTAAAAAGGGAAAACTCTTGGGGAAATCTGCTGTGTCATTAGTATTCAGAACAGCTTTGTGTTATCGTGACCATAACGACCCCTGCCCTCCCTTATCGTGACTGAGCTATCTTTTCTTACCGCTTCGACGGAACTAATAAATATTTGTATTGTACACTTTAAGGCCGAATCAAAAATATAGCGATGTTTTTATCGATTGAGGATACATAGCGCAAAAATGTGTTTTGTGTTATCTTATTCAAGATTTAACCAAAATATTCAAAACTCTGTAAATTTAAAAATCGTAAAATAAAGCAAAGAATCAGCATTGCCATTCAACGTGGCAATGCTGCCAGCCTTCTGGGCACTTTTCCCGTTGACAACGATGCGGATGAATTTTTTGATGCCCTGTGATTATTTATTTTATTTTATTTCTTCGTATATTAATAAAATAAAGCAAAAATATCTATTTCACTCTCCCGGAGGGGGACAGTCTTCCAAGAGGTAGTTTCGAATGGAGAAGAATCAGCAAGAAACCCCGTACTTACTCCAGTAAGTACTCGAAAAAAATGTAATTTTCTGACTGTTAGGTACAATGAAAGAGAAACGTTTACTGAATAAAAGAGAGAGGTTAATCGAGGCAATGTGTTACTTGGATGAAGTGGAATGTTAAGATTACAGGGGGTTCCAAGAACTCGGAGAGAAGGCATGAACTCAGCTGAGAATAAAGCGAAGCTCATAAATTAAACATGTTTACCGTGCATATCGTGCACACGTTATTAGATACAAAAGCGTACACATTTGCAACATGAATATAAATGTCGCAAAACCACGTTTATAACATAAGTACGGTAATCCAACATTCTGTGTGTCCCCAACCGCAAAACCTTTGACGTAAATATTGGCGACCACAGCACAAACATTGGTATTCAGCAAATTAATTAATGACAATTTACAACACTATTATTGCATACCACGCTGTCGAAATTAATATTTTGCATTCATACATCAACTTGCGGTATTGACAAGTGCGCAATACATTATTAGGAGCACTACACAAAAAAAAAAAAGAGCCATGCGCGGCGATTCGTGGATTTTTCAATTTATATTTCATTTGTAAAATAAAATAAACAAAAGACTAGAATACTACTTTAGAAAATACTAGCTAATACAGCACAGTGCTCTTTGTGTAGAGTTCATAAAAGTCTGGTGATAAAACACGGACTTTATCTAAGGCACGATATGCAAAATCCTCCAGCACTAGGTTGTCCAACCAATTTAAAAAGCGGGCCGGAATTTTGATCATCTGTCTAGCTAGTAACTAAACAAAACTTGCTACACTTACTGAAATACTTTAAATTGTCCTTATAATTTAATAAAAACTTCAATGACACCTTTTAAATGGTTTTTGAGCTAACAATTGATTAATATTTGCAAGGTAAGGTAAGGTATTTGCAAGGTTTCTAAGGTAAAATGAAGTCTGACAAATGATTCGTATTCTATCGTAAAGCTAAGAGTTGAAAAACACTTTTACACAGACTTTCTGCTTAAAATCTGCGAGGCAAGTTGAAGGAGGGTTATTTTTTTTATAATTCGGTATTTGCAAAGAAACTGTTTCAGGGAGGTATAGCTTAAGATAATTTCTAGCTGAATATTGGCTGAGTGCTGTTGGGGGCAAATTCAGTGGGTTGGCGGGTTACTCCGTGGCCCGCGGCCTGGAGCTGGCCTGCCGTGCTCTGGGATATTTATGTACAATGTCGTCTTTTCAGTTGCACACTACATTAGGTGCTTTACAGACAGACGGAGCCGCAATATGCTGAGTGTACAATAACGTAATGCACGTTATCGTTCCGCGCTGCAGTGTATGCCGGCCGCTTGGCTGGAATCTGGGGGCACGGTAGTGCCCCCGCCAAGACGAGCCAAGCGAAGCGCACGGACACTACCTACCTTTTCTCGAAGCGCTTCGTCGTTTTTTTGAACCCTCATAACTTGGGTTTGGATTATGCTAGATCAACAAAATTTTCGGGATATATTGACAATAGCGGACTTATTGAACATATTAAGTTTTAATAACATTAGCTTTTATACTTCAGATTTTATTTATATCTAAAAAACGCTAATTTCGTCACTGACTCACTGATGATCATCAAAATTCTTAAGGTATTTCCTAATGTCCTAGAAAGCTGAAATTTTGTATGTAAGCTAGTATTAGCACACAAACAACAAAAAAATTATAAAACTTGTAACTTTCATCCCCCAACCCCTTAAACTAGGGGATGGGAGTTTGTATGAGACCTGTAATTTTAAATTAAATTTTGATGACGCTAGAGGTCTAATCTAATAATCTAAAACTTGGTTCCCCTAGATATATATATGTATAGGTACTCCTTGTTAAAAAAAATAAAAAATTTAATCGACATATATTGAGACATATACTTCAGATCAGATCATATAAATATGAATGAATAGAAGTGTTGCGAACGTCTCCTGCCTCTTACGTAAAAAGAAAGAAGTAAAAAGTAAAAAGTAAAAAGAAAGTAAAAAAGTAAAGCTTTAAATAAAAAGCTTTAAAGCTTGGCTTTAAATAAAGTAAAAAGCGTCTCTGATGTGCAAGAAATACACCCCAAAAAAAGAAGAAAAAAAAAAAAAAAATTGTTACAAACAACTTACAAAAAGAAATGAAATCCCACCAAAAACATTTTCATGTAAAATGTTGCCAAGACGAGCCCATATGACTCGGACTGTCAAAAAGTTATCAGATCTCATGTAGAGCCAAGCTTCTAACACTACACGCCCTAACTCTACAAGGCCTAACTTCACAAACTCTACACCTTAGTCAAAATATGTGGCTTGGCCGTTCGTTACTACAAGAACTATTGTATAACACAAAAGTAACGAACAGTGAATTAATTTTTCACCTTACGCCGATGTGAATGTAGTGAAATGGCCAAGCCACCAGGTTAGTTCTATATGATTAAAAAGTTTTAAATGGCTATGAAAATGTTGTGCGATTATTTACACTTGAAGCTGAAAAACTTTAGACTGGCCTATACTCTGAGGCCCGAAGCTGAATTTTAATCTACATATGTAACTGTACCTACCTCGAATAAAATATTAAGTAATTATGATACATAGGTACGTACATTCTCTTACTATAATGTTACTATAATTATATGTTAAAATTACTAATTTATAATTATTACTAGCGGCCCGCTTCAGCTTCGCACGGGTATAAAATATATATATTATACGTATAAACCTTCATCTTCAATCACTCTATCTATTAAAAAAACCGCGTCAAAATCCGTTTCGTAGTTTTAAAGATTTAAGCTTATCTATGTAAGCTTAAATCTTTAAAACTACGAAACGGATTCTGACGCTTTCTCTGTCCTATATCCCTATGGATAGGACAGAGAAAGCGACTTTATTTTATACTATGTAGTGATTATGTTGCCGTGACTTAACCGGGTCTCATGCTGGAAATTACCCACTTTTAACACCTAAATGTAGACATGAATGCAATAAAGAGATTAGATTTGATTTAATTAGTAATCCAAACTCATGATTTGTCAAAGGGCGATGGAACGTAGTCCGTTGATGACCTCAGGTCCCAGCGACCAACTACTCAATACCACGAAAAGCTAAAAATCAGATTGTTAAAACATTTTTTTATGTTGATTACTTATGTGAAATGCACCAAGACATGTGGGTAGACAGTTTTCACGCAGTGGGGTCCGAGAAGGCGAGCGTCGTCGTAAAGGGAGGCCTTGGAAACGCTGGCGCGCTGGCGCGACGATTCAAATCACCCAGGGATTACCATACTCCTCAAAGGTTGGTCACCCCATTGAGTGACCTTTGCCCAGCTGTGGGACAGTACAGGTTCACAAAATAGGAAATGCTACTAAACTCATTATCCTAATTAATTCTTCTCCTCCTTAATAGCCATATCCTCTTACACACAATCTATCCGTCGTTTCCATTGTCTTCCTCTATAGACACAACTCTGGAATCTTTTATAGGTCAAATTGAAATTATAACTTGACCCACCAACTGTCGGGTGGTTTTAATTATTTTTTACCCTCTAAATTAAAAACCCATGTCTGTAAGTTAATTTATGCTGGCGAGGTTTTACTTGCCGTCGTGAAGTTAGGAGCTAATTATAACATATTATTAAATTGGATTTTCCTCTTTGCATTAATTAACAGCGTGTCTTTGGATAGCTTGGAAGATGCTACGAATGGATTTGGTTTATCAAAAAGAGTAGTTTTTCTTGATATGTGGCATGGAATAAAATAGAACACGTACTCTTTGTAGTACAACTCTGACAACCAGTGTTACCAAGGAGTATCGTTTTGCCTAGTAAACTGGGTTGTGGAGGTCATATGGGCAGTCGCTCCATGTATAATACTGGTATCCAGCTGCATAGTTGGGAAAAAGCTTGGCAGAAGACTCTTTTTACACCATACAAACTTACAAATAATTACTTTAAAAGCTACATAGGGTGTTACAAAGGGCGGCCATATCGGTAAAAGCGTACGAACTTAGTATACAAAAATCCTACATAGTTACCGATTCTCTTGTTGGAAAGCTGAACTTAACTTAACCTGTGAATAACTGAATTATTTCAGCAACGAGTTTGCTTTTGTTGTTGGTCGATATTTTTATGAGTTCTTTTTTTAAAAGTGTTTTTTGCTCATTTTATGCCTGTCATGAAACAAGATCTTATTGATGAAAAACCTCTTTCAAAGGCATTGTTATTCAGAAACCTCAATTTTCGAACAATGAAAACAATATCTGGAAAATCTTCGAAACCCTTATCAAATATAAAATCCTTAATCTTTATTCAAATAAATGGTGATGGGAATTGGAAAGACGTATTCCACATTGGGCACCCACTTAAATAGGCAAATGGCTCCTGAGGTATTCTACATTCGGCACCTAGGGATCAGTATCCTTCTATTCTTTATTTAGGCCTTTAAAAAATATACGTGTGACGCGTAATCTATGTTTAAGTATTTTATATTTTTTTATGTAAATAGTAGGTACATAAGAAATAACTCAAGACTGATTTTACAATAGAAGTGTAATTTATTAATTACTAGCGGCCCGCTCCGGCTTCGCACGAGTATAAAAACATATATATTATACATATAAACCTTCCTCTTCAATCACTCTATCTATAAAAAAAACCGCATCAAAATCCGTTGAGTAGTTTTAAAGATATATATATAAGCATACATGGGGATATAGGGACAGAGAAAGCGACTTTGTTTTATACTATGTAGTGATGTGTGTCATATTAAAAAACAAATTTTACTCAGAAGAGGAACAGGAAAAGGAATCCTAAATAAACATAAAAAGTATTTGTTTTTAAATTCTATTGGTACTCAAGGCTGATGTTGCATTGTTGCTTAAGAAAACTGATCGTGATATTAGGATGACTAAAATACAAAGAAGTTATATTTTTATCATGTTATTAAACTCTCTACTGATTTAGATAGAATTTTTGATTTTGACGTCCTAAAAAGAAAAAACCTCCCAACAATGTAGGACATACTGATCCGTAGGTGCCATTAGTGCGATATTTTTTTTAGTAACAAATTATTCCTCGAATGGCATCTGCGGTGTCATTTAAGCGTGTGCCCAAAGTGGAATACGTCATTGGAAAGGGGTACAGTTTTTTTTTTTTAAATAATAACTTTGTTCCACACTAGGATTTTTTCCTGTATCGTGGGTTTACAAACATTTAAACTCACATACACAAACAACCAGACCCGGAACAACTACCTGTAGGTCATACAAATACTTGTTCCGTGGGGGATCGAACCCACAACACGCGGCGCAGCAGCCGATGGCTCAACCACTGCGCCGATCGTGGGTTTACAAACATTTAAACTCACATACACAAACAGCCAGACCCGGAACAATTACCTGTAGGTCATACAAATATTTGTTCCGTGCGGGGACCGAACCCACAACACGCGGCGCAGCAGCCGATGGCTCAACCACTGCGCCAACCGTGTCGTCGGGTTAAAATTAACGGGTGGACCTCCCTGTAAGGCACATAACGTCACGCCTGTTCCCCGAAGGTTTAGGCACACGTATACCCACAGTACACCCACATTTCACCAGATATGTTCCAAATCCCATGCAATAAGGGATGAGCCTACTGCCATCATATTTCAGAAAATAGAATTGAGGTACCGCACAAAAACTAAAATCCTTTAAATGTTTGTTAAATCCAAGAGGACGAAGTCGCGGTCAACAGCCAGTTTAATATAAGTTATATAACGGCAATATGTCAGTAGCACTGGAAACCTGCACATACATAATATTCTGGCAGGACCCATTGAGTCCAGAGTTAATATTCAATATTATTTAGGACGTAACGTTCAGTAGTCCGGTACTCTCACATATTGGTCTGTCCAATAGCGTTTAGTGATAAGGCGGGGTCTACACTCAGACATTTAGCAGTGCGATTAGTCGTGCGACCCCGTACGGGGAACTTGCACACTGACGGATTAGTAGCTACTCAAGTAACTGCTGGAGTAGCTGCGTGAGATCGTACTAGATAAGGTCCCGCAAATTGGTCCACGGCATATTGGAATATGTTGAAACCTTTTTATTCAGAAACTGTTATCGCAATAAGTCCCCAAAAAAATATGTTAATCTTATTCATTTAATACTCTAAGCACGCAAATGTACAGTACAGAGGCGGACTTAATGCCATAAGCATTTTCTACCAGTCAACCTTTTGGTGATGCAGAGACAAACAGTGGTAGGTGTAGTAAAGGTAACCGGGATAAATATATTAAACACAATATCATCAATCCCCTACCTACCTATTCTTCCTTAACTTTCATTGTATACTGCAAAGGATCCTGGAAAAGTATTGATATATCGATGTGCAGTGGAAAGTGCACTCTATAAACTAATTTTTCTCCGCGGGAACCTGTTAATACCTCCAGAATAATAAATAAAATAGGATAATGAGGATGCCGGAGTTCTTTTGTGCAATTTTTGACAGTAACATTTTTACGTAAAAAAAACTCTGTAATCGGTGCGAGTGCGCCGTGCACCCTTATGATTACAGTTCAGTTGAGCAAGCTTAACTTAGCACTGAATACTAGCACTTGGCTAAACACTCGCCCGCCATCAGAATTGCGTTCCTGCATTCCACACAAGAACAAGGATGGTGTTACATCGAAGTCAGTTTACTGCACAACGTACATTTATATCGTTACATGTGAAACTAGCTTTGGAAACAACAAACTCATAGTTATAATGTAACGTCCATTCAGTATTCAATGACAACTTATAAATATTATATTAAATATTACATTTTATCAGCGAATTTGGTCATGTTCAAGAAAACGTACCTAAAGTTTAAAGAATGGAGCGAGTTTACATAAAAGCTAGCGTTACTTTTGACTAATGTTATGCTAACGTGGCCAGTAGCCCCGTGTGACTGACACTAGTATTGTGCTGGGATTGATATGACAGTTAAAAAGTGTATCTGGTATTGTCGAAAAAAACATTTCGTTGTTTATGAAAAAATATATTATTATATCCTAATGTACATACATATCCACATATTATATAAAGTAGTCGTAAAGTATGAAAGACGGCTGACAAAAGGTAATTATAAAGCAGATGTAAGCGGAAACGCCGGGACGCTCAGAAGTGCATACACTGACCTTATTGTTGATGTTCTTCAAAAAGGTCAGTTGCGTAGTACTTGCAACCGGCGTGCGTGTATGACTATATGAATGATCCAGACCAGATGGTGTTCTGTAGTGTCTGCCTTGAGGTTAGTAGTATGGAGGCGTAAGGTCGATGCCTATCATAGGGTTGTTCCTAGTCCGTCTGTCTGGCTGTTACACTTACAGCCCTGAGCAAGCGTGGTGATTTATATTCAGGCCTTAACCTGTCAATATTATTAATAAAAATTTACTCGTTTAATCCAAACACGTGCTGTCCTCACACTCTGCTCACCGTCAATACAAATTTGAAGGGTTTTTGAAGGATGGGGCGCGACATTATTAACGACAGGCAATTAATGGGATTTAGTGCTCCGTCGGCTATTCAATTAAGATTAGTGAAATTAAACACCCGACGAGTTTTAGTTGGCGGCCACGAGAGCAGCGGACGCGATGCACGGCAACAATGTATGGACTTTACTGCACTCAACCTGATGGGTTATTGCATGTATTTTTTGGCCTTACCAATCCCGCAACTCAATTGCGAAAAATCCGGAGATTTTAAAATGAATATGATAAACCATTGCTTTATTTGCTTGAAAAGTTTGAACTTAAAATGAAAAAAAAAACAAGTGAATGTTATTGAATCGTCAGTATTAATGGCGTTGCTAATTAGCGGAAGCCAGGCAGCGGAGCCGCACGTCGTAGACAGGGCTGAGACGGGGCACGGACGCATTTTTTCAAATTATATTATATACGAGCATGTTAACGTATTTGATGCGGAACTAGCGACCCATCCACCCAGCACACCACCTGCACTTCCACTATGTGTGTGTCTGTGCCCTGTCTTCGCCCGTCCGCACCACGTAGTATGTTTTCATTAAATCTCATTTAATAGGGGCTGAAAGTATCGCCGCCAGCTGGGCACGAAATTAGACTCCGGGCTGCTACAAACCCAACAATACTTTGTCCAACCTGGCAATCAAACCCAGGACCTCATGCTCAGCTGTAGCGCTTGCTACTGCGAGAGGAACGAGGCGTTATAAAGGTAATGTATTATTATTATTATTATTAAAAAAACGTTACTCCACGCTAGGAAATTCTCCTGTATCGTGGGTGCGTTTAAAAACAGTAAAAGTCACATACACAAACAGCCAGACCCGAAACAACTACCTGTAGGTCATACAAATATTTTTTTCCGTGCGGGGATCGAACCCACAACACGCGGCGCAGCAGTCAATCGCTTAGTCACTTCGCCAACCGTGCCATCGGATGTATATAAGATTATATCATGTATATAAGATTGCATAATTTAATTACAGATGGTCGTATACTGATCCGGTTGGAATGGCCCGCCCCGGGTAATCAGGGAGTCACTCATGCACGCCCATGTGTAATGAACATCGATGGAATACACATTTTATTCAGTTTTATATTATTAATCCACTTATTGATTAATACGGATTCAAACGACTTTACATGGAGGGCTTAAAATGGCTGATTTATTTATTACTTTATCTATGTGAAAGGAGATAATGTTTAAATATAATAGTGATTAAAATTAATATTAATAAAAAAGTTATCAATTGAAATACAATCCCTCAGAGAGAATTATTATTACAGAGATGAATTCTTATATCCCACCAGTATAAATTATTTTTACAATGGTGATTTATTCCGTATTCATATAAAAATGTTTTATGACATTCCTACGAAACAAATTAAGTATCTACATTTTATCATTATTTATAGCTACTACAGTGGTATCCACTCGTATAAGCGGTAAATGACAGATCGGGAATATAGGGTTAATGTAAATACGATCCCATACTCACGTCTCCCTACCTAAACACACACGAACTAGTAATAACCATTGAAAAAATAACCAATATTATACTCGTACAATATTGCTGTGCCGACGACATGTCACGATCACGTAGCGACTCCGTATTCGCTTTGACGTAGCTGTCGTAGCTGGGAAATGAGCTACGCCGTAGCAGTTACGTAGGACCTACCAAAAGGGACCACGGATGATCTACCTTTAGTATCACATAACCAGGAAATTATTATCGTTTAGTACACATCATATATTTTGATACCATTACTAACAGGTGACCGAATTAATTGCTAATTAAAACCGCCTTTGTTTTGGTATTGTTACTAATCTACTATTTCACTGGGCCAGACATTTTGACAGCGTGGGTAATCCTCTTCAATACTAAGCGTGGGTAAGCTTACACATTCGTCGTAGGCTCAACTGCTAAAAAACTTTTGCTTCATTAATTGTAACTGTCTCAACAGTATAGGATCCTATCACTGACTTCAAGGTCAACGGGTAGTCGTATAACCGACAAACATTTCTATTCCGCGTATTCATCTATGTCAAAAACCTTATTCGTCCAATTTCATTTCTTCAACTTTACATTCTACCCATAAAAGCTCATTCCAGACAAGATGATAAATGTACTGTCGATTTTTAAGCCGGACGCTGGGGGCACGACAACTGAGATAAAATCATGCGGTTAAAAGCCTGAATGCTGCAACACGTGATTTTGCTATTAAACATTCTGGCAAATTCTTTAAAACCATTTGTCATTGATCATACGAGAATCGTTTTTATTTCATTTATCTAGTTTATAGTTTACGGACGAATTTAATCAAACGAAGATTCGGGAAAATATAATGAGATCAAAACTGCGACTCTAGACTAATAAGTTTTTGAAACACTATAGAAACAAACCGTCTGTCCGCTCGACACGTTATCGTAACGTGCCAGACGTTTTCAATAAAACAATGAAAGTAAATATTCGTGGAGATTGCAAGTGAGACAATGTCAGCTCCACGGCGCGGCGCTGAGCGTTCTACATAAAATATTGACTATTTTCTTTTCAACACAAATATTCTTACGTCGTCGTGAGTTTCAATCAAAACAAGCCTCATTAGTATGTCTTACAAAACTGGTAATTAATAATTAAGTTAATTCGATCTTTGACGAGTTATTCATAACCAGCTGTTCAAGTTGTAACTTGAATCCTGGAAACTTTTCTTTGTCTAATTTTAGTCACTAAGGACTACGTCTTTGATGTCTTAAGAATCTGGTAATTAATCATAGGCACCTCGAAGTCACGTCGGTAATGAGCATTCTCACAATTTTACGTTAACGAGCGGTAGCACAAACAATTCTTGTTGGTCTAATGGTTGCACATGTTACTGCTGAGCACGGGGACCTGCCTTGCTTTCCCAAGTTGGGTAAAGTCAAACGCCGTGCTGCTACTAAAGACTTCCAAATTTAGTTGGGTTTTATTTTACCTGGAATCTCTAGTATCTGAAGCCCAGAGTATAGATATGTGCCCCATTGATAGCAATAGACTTACCCCTTACCACATATAACTAAATAAATAAATAAAATAAATAGTGCTGGACAATCCACACAGCATCATCTAGCCCCAAGCTAAGCAGAGCTTGTGTTATGGGTACTAGATGACTGATATACTTATACAATACATTACATAGATAGATAATTTTCATTATGCATAGCAAATACCCAGAACACCCGGAACAAATATTTGTAGATCGTACAAACATTTGTCCCAAGGCGGGAATCGAACCCGCAACCTCCTGCGTTGCAGGCGGACCTTCGCCCGCCGCGCCACATCGGACGTCAAACTCAAACATTAATGGTGAAATGACGTCGCGCTAAGGTAGGTACACCTCTACTTAACCCTTAGGTGAATACAAGTGTGATGTTGTGTTTATGTCACAGTTAATTCTCGCAGCGTTTTGTTTATAAAAAGTACCATTTACGCGGCCACGTCGGCGTCACTACGCAGACATTGTTTTTCGAGTAAAAACACTTACCTACGTTAAGCGATTCTTTTTTTATTAAAGTAAAAGAACGAGCATTCCAAATGATTCTGTTAAAACATGTCGGCGGTTCCCGAAACTCTTTATTTTTGTAAAGGTAGAGTTTTTGTGAAGATTTTCCGTATTATCGTACTCTGAAACGTTGGCAGCCAAACGAGTGACTCGTACTTAAATAAAAGCTCTCAGAGGATTTCGTGCGGCAGGAAAAAGATACAGAAATTCACTCCTTGATTTTCATTAATTACGACGGAAAGCCTTTGTTCGACAGAGAGGCGTTAAAATCCACCAAATGCGAGTACACATTTTGACAAATTAATTTAGAGCCACCTGGTTGCCATAACATGCCTATTTCTGGCACCAAACCAAAGCAATTGTTGTTTGATTTCTTTAAGAACTTTTCCGTCGTACTCAGTTGGTCAGAGGTATAATAATAATAATATTAATTAATAACAACGATTATCGGATCAGGTACGAGTCATTCAACGTAACCATATGTTGGATGATGTCGTGCTTGACTACGACTGAACTCACGGATTTACCACGTTACACCTGCTTTGCCACCGGTCGCGGTACAACTACAAAGTTTACCTAGTGTTTCACCGCGACCTGACTACGTTGGTGAAGAGGATGATGACGCAGCTATATCCGTGAGTTCCCAATGTAATGTACGCTTGAGGAGCGCTTTGGAGGATGCATTCCGAGAGTACCGCTCCACACCGCCTGAACTTAGACACGTTTACCTCGTCTGCCCATGCATAAGAAAAACAAGGCGCTGATGAGTGCTCTAGATTCATTGCTGACAAAGAGTTTTGACAACAGCAAAGACCTCACCGATACTCACTCGATCTTGTACTGTGCGGCTGCAGCGGCATGTCGTGTAGCTAACGTAAAATTTCCGAATACTGAGAGAGCTACACGACCAACCGTACCAGCTTGGCAGTGCAGGATTCAGCGACGTATCGATGAGGCTAGAGCACTCATTGGCAAACTGAGTTATCTTATCTATAGTTATCGACTTGACTTATCTGTTTCAGGGAGGGTAACACTCGGCCTAGAGTGATGCGCTTTGTGAGGCGGGCGTTCTCGGGGACTGATATTAGTTCCCGAGACTATTTAACCCGCGTCACGGAGCGCATCGATTTCCTGAAACAGAAGATCTGTGCATGGGCAAACCGTATTCGTCGGTACAAACGGCGAGTGGAGCGATACACTCAGAATCGCACATTCCGGAGCGATGAAAGGTGGCCGTACAGGGCTTGGGAGCGACCAGACCAAGGTGTGACTGATACGTGCCTACCAGATGATGAGGCCATGTGTTCGTTTTGGCGCAGCATTTGGTCGGTACCTGTCAGTCACACTGAGGGCAATTGGACTCGGGAGATTGAGCGAGCATGTGAACCATTACCAGAAATGGGGGCAATCAACATCAGCCCCCAGGATGTAGCTAGTGCAGTTCGTCCGTTACCTAACTGGAAATCTCCAGGACCGGACGGGCTGCACAACTTCTGGATTAAATGGTTACAAAGCTCACATGCTCGTTTGGCATGTCAATTCCAATCTGCCTTAGAGTCGGGATCGCTGCCCCAGTTTCTAACAACAGGGATAACTCACCTGCTCCATAAATCAGGTAGTACTGCGGAACCGAGAAATTATAGACCAATCACTTGTTTGCCGACGGTCTATAAAGTTCTTACATCCATTTTGAGATCTAAAATAAATAACCACATCGACAGTAATTTGATCATGTCGTTCTCTCAAAATGGATGTAGGAATGGGTCCCGCGGTACTAAGGAGCTACTCCTCATTGATACTGCCATTAGCCAACAGGTTCGTCGTTCCCGAAAGGATCTGTCGACGTGCTGGGTAGACTACAAGAAGGCCTATGACTCCGTGCCACATACGTGGCTCACGAGGGTGCTGGAGTTGTATAAAGTAGATGCAACTCTGCGCACCTTCCTGATGTCATGTATGGGGCAATGGAGGACGGTCCTTCGTTATCCAGGATGTCAGCAGATCCGAGAGAACAGTGAACCGATAAGGATCGAGCGAGGTATATTTCAGGGTGATAGCCTCAGTCCATTGTGGTTCTGTTTAGCCCTGAACCCTCTAAGCACACTGCTGGAGGGTTCTGGTCTAGGCTACCGGTTGAGAACAGGTGGTCAGGTCATATCTCACCTTCTTTACATGGATGATCTGAAACTCTTTGCCCCCAACAATTTACAACTGATGGAGCTACTGAAGGTAACAGAAACTTTTAGTAGCGCCATCAGGATGGATTTTGGTGTGGACAAATGTGCAGTCATGCATGTAAAGCGGGGGGAGATTGTGGAATCCGTGGGAACACAACTCTCGGATTCCATATACCTTAGATCCCTCTCCTCAACCGAAACCTACAAGTATTTGGGTATGTCGGAAGCGTTGGGCATCAATGCGACAGACATGAAACAATCTTTGAAGGAGCGCTTCTTCGGCCGCCTGAATAAAGTATTAAATAGTCTTTTATCAGGCGGTAACAAGGTGCGCGCCTTTAACGGTTGGGTCATGCCAGTATTGATGTACTCTTTCGGCATACTCAAATGGACTCAGACGGAACTTGATGCCCTGGATAGGAGGGTCCGCACATTGTTAACTGCAAATCGTATGCATCACCCACGGTCATCGGTGATGAGACTGTACATCCCGCGGAAGTACGGAGGTCGAGGCTTCTTAAACGCTAAGACTCTGCACAACCGCGAGATTTGCAGTCTCAGGGAATACTTCTTGAAAGCCGACGTGGGGATGCATCGAGATGTAGTTGCAGTGGATAAGACCTTCACTCCGCTCTCCTTAGCTAACAAGAACTGGCGCAAACCTATAGTATTAGATACTGCTGACCGCATGGAAATATGGAAGAGTAAAGAGCTTCATGGGCGCTTTTATAGGGTCCTACATGGACCTGATGTAGACTTGGTAGCGTCCATATCCTGGCTGCGCTTCGGTGACCTCTTCGGAGAAACCGAAGGTTTTGTCTGTGCGATTATGGATGAAGTTATCATGACGAATAACTACCGGAAATACATTGTGAAGGACGGAACGGTTGACATCTGTCGGGCATGCCACCGACCCGGAGAATCAATCCGTCACATTATTTCTGGTTGTTCTCGTCTAGCTAACGGAGACTATTTGCATAGACACAACCTTGTTGCCAGGATAATCCATCAGCAACTTGCTCTGAAGTATAACCTTGTGGACTTAGAAGTACCGTACTATAAGTATGTGCCCGACCCAGTTCTTGAAAATGGCAGCATCACATTATATTGGGATCGATCTATCATCACTGACAGGACTATTGTTGCCAATAAGCCTGACATAGTGGTGATAGATCGATCAGAACGTCGCACAATGATTATTGATATTACGGTTCCACATGACGAGAACCTCGTGAAGGCTGAGAAAGAAAAACAGATGAAGTATCTTGATCTGGCCCGCGAGGTTGTCGACATGTGGGATGTGAATACAGCAGTCATTGTGCCGATAGTCGTGACGGCCAATGGCATAATAGCCAAGAGCCTCGATCAACACCTAAAGAGGCTCTCGTTGGGCAGTTGGATCAAGGGTTTGATCCAGAAAGCAGTACTCTTGGACACGGCGCGCATTGTAAGGAGGTTCCTCTCTCAAGAGCCCTGACCACCGGTAGCTTGGACCCTGTTCCCGATGCCGGTGGGGTACTATTTTTTATATTTTTAAATGTTTTTTATTTTTTTATACTGAAATATTTAAAAATATAATTTGTATGTATAAAGAAAAAATAAAGGAAATAATAATTATTATTATTATTTATATCTGAGTGTATGGTACACTCTGATGGTCTGACCAGGTGGGATGACGATCTGCGAAAGACTGCAGGCAGATGCTGGATGCGGCAAGCTGAAGACAGGGCGCTATGGCGCTCATTAGGAGAGGGCTATGTCCAGCAGTGGACTAGTATAGCCTGATGATGATGATGATGATGATGTATGGTACATTAAGGTCTTAACATAAAATAGTTGCACGTACATTACCGTTGCCGGTGTAGAAATATAAAAAAAAAGTAATTCAAACTAACTTACAAAGAAAAAGGTCTAGCCAAATTTTACTAATAACATAATATGAAATGTTTAAAAAAATAAAAATAAGAAAAAGTGAAAATAAAAATGAAAAAGGTATACATACACACACAAAGTATTGATATATTGTGGTGTCAAAATTTAAAATTAATAAAATCATTAATTGAATAGAAACAATTATCTAACAGCCACCTAGATGATGATTATACACCTACATGTCACCACCCACAGTACGCCCACAAGCCACCAGTCCTGTTTTTAAGGCCCATGTTATAGAGCGTTAGCCTATTGCCATCAACCGGGAACACAGTCACCGGGCTGCTACTGAGAAATTCCTAATGAAAAATCTCAATAACACAGTGCTCGACCCGGGAATCTGACCCAGAAATTCATGCTTACCAGTCGCTCTTGCGAACAGTAGACCAACGAGGTCAGTGTGGCAGTCGTACTCGTGTGTATATTTAATGAACGAACGCACCAACATGTCCGCCGCGCTCTCCGGCTCTCAGGCAAATGAAACGTGTTCACTGATAAGATTACGTAGGTTCACAATAAGTTATCCTTTTTTATGTCGCTCGGGGGAATGCGTAGTAAATAGGCAAATCTTTGTAGACAAATACTGTCTGTATACGAATATTTATAGACAAGCTCATTTTTTAGTACCAACACAGCGGGCTTTTCTTATAGCTAAGCGTAACCAGTCCAGTTTAGTACATGATTACGGCGCTGAAATTTTCCGACGTTTTTTCCTAATTTCTAAACAAGATATCTGCCTAACCCAATGAAACTTGATTAATGGAACGTGAATTATTTACTTTTTGTTGCAAATTATGAGTTTCTCATCACTTTTTGCGGTTCAAATTAAAAAAACAAAATTTTAATTTTGCGGGGGTCTAGAATCATCAAGATTTGTAGTAACAATCTTGGACCCTGTCGGGAACAGCAAATTTTTTTTCAAAATACTGGAAGAACAAACATTAAAACAATTGCTGGCAACCAAAACAAATGCTTAACGTAAAATCTAGTTGGAAACGTTAAAAACACAGATGTAACTAGATATTATGAGAGCATGAGGTATAAGTTATAACCAATAACACTAAGACGATATTTCGTACTTATTTATAACTTAACAATAGTAGACGTGTCTCGAGTGAATACATTTGCAATCCAATTTATTTGCAATGTTTACAGATTTATATCCAAAACTTGTTTATTATTGATAAATCGTTAATGCGGTATATTCTCAAATCCATTCGTCTGCACGAATGCGTACTATCGCTGTCGCTCATAGCTCCAGACGGGCGCGTCATTGTGGAATACAATGTGCACATGTGTCACTAGCATTGAACGGGTTTAGGAGCCACGATAATCACATTGGACTAAAAGAAATAATAGGTCTTTACCTATGAAATTGCCGTTTTGTATGAAAAAATTTAAATGAATTTTTTTCATGTATTTTTTATTTGTATTAATCGAAGTAATCACCCATGCAATCAATGCATCTTTGCCAACGCAGTGGCAGTTTATTGATGCCCTTCTTAAAGAAATCAGCTGGACGGGAGGCAACAAATTCTTCAAAGGCATTTTGTACTGCCTCTCGGGTATTGAATTTTTTTCCCGCCAAGAAGTTATCCAAATTCTGGAAAAAGTAGTAGTCTGTAGGCGCAAGGTCTGGTGAGTAGGACGGATGACGGAGAGCTTCCAACCCCAGTTCTTGCAACTTGGAGACCGTCTGCTGTGCAGTATGAGGTCGCGCGTTGTCGTGCAGGAGCAGCGGAGACGAGCGATTGACCAATGCTGGTTGGAGATGTGCCAGCTTCTCCATCATTGTGTTCAATTCTTCACAGTACACATCTGCAGTAATGCTCACCCCGTTTGGTAAGAAGCTGTGTTGAATCACACCGGCGCTAGACCACCAAACAGTGACCATCACTTTTCTTGGGGTAAGTTTTCGTTTAGGGCATTGTTTAGGTGCTGAACCAGGATCCAACCAACTTGCTGAGCGCTTGCGGTTATCAAACAGAATCCATTTTTCATCGCAGGTAACAATGCGGTTCAAAATTCCTTCATTTGTGTGTCTGTTGAGCAGTGCAAGGCACGTCTCGACGCGTACTTCGCGCTGGCGATCATTGAGTTCGTGGGGCACCCATTTGTCAAGCTTTTTTACCTTGCCAATTTGACGCAAATGGACCAATATTGTTTTGACGCTAACGTCGAAAGCTGCTGCTAATTCAGCCGTAGATTGTGTATCATCAGCTTCTACAATCGCCTTTAATTCGTCATTGTCGACCAAAGTCTTCGGACGACCGCGAGGTTCATTTTTCAGGTCGAAATTTCCAGAACGGAAGCGAGCAAACCAATAACAGGTAGTGCGTTGGTTTGTAGTGTTAGCTCCGTAAACGTCGTTGATGTTGCGTGCCGCTTGTGCCGCGTTGCTGCCACGACGGTACTCATATTCCATAATTACTCGAATTTTTAACGTATCCATGATGACGAAAAAGATTTAAATGCGATGAAAATGTAACACTAATCAATAAACAAATGACTACTTTTGGAAAAAAAAATCCATGTTTTTAAAATAAAATTAATTTGAAATTAGAATTCTTAGCCAAACAAAAAATATTTTGATTTGAAATGGCCAGTACTGCAGAACGGCAATTTCATAGGTAAAGACCTAATAAGTTCGACCTGTCGGCGCGCTGCAACTGTATTCAATACGAAATTCAACCAACTTAAAAACAACACTAACAACTGTATAATAACTATAGTGTCGGATGGCGGAGGCTTTGGTTGTTTCATCGTTTGCCACCGACCCCGGTTGGGTTACCGCGCCACAATACAACATAACTTACCCGCCATCATTATTTCTGTCCTGCCAAGTTATTTTTCTTTTCTATAATATTGAGCGTATTTTCTTTATAATCTGCCTGCCTTTTCCTATGTTGGGGTCGGCTTCCAGTCTAACCGGATGCAGATAAACACCAGTATTTTGTATGGAGCGCTGCCTTTCTGACCCCCACAACCCAGTCACTAGAGATACCCCTGGTGGTCTGGCTTCTGGGCAAAGGAAATCGAGGAGAATCGTAGTAAATGTTACAACATTAAATATTTCACACCAACAAATATTTTTATTCAGAATGAGCCCGGAGACAGATGCTCGTGCCACATATCCCCTGCTTAGCATTTCTATTGAAAGCCGAAATATATCGTATTCACGATATTCGCTCGTGGTGATAATAGAGAGATCTGCCCACACCCCTTGGGGATTCGTGTGGAGGCGGGTATGGGCTGCCGTGGCACACCACAGATCGAGGCAAGTGCATTATGTGAAGAGATGATACCCACCATCAATTATTTACATCATTCAATTATTACATGAGTCTTTATATAGGTATCTTTTCGGATATTAGGGTACTCATAAACACACAAACATTTAATTGAAAATCTTCATTGGTTTTTTCTGAATTCTAAGAAAAATCTTTGCTTTTAGTCCTTACTTTTTCCCTTTAATAATCCGGAATCACATCATAATTATGACAGATTTTTTACGCAAAGTGTCGTTGACAAAGCGAATACCTACACGTTCTCCATGACCTCACGTTTTCCTTGTTTCACTCTTCAGTTGTTTAGAACACACGTTTGTGGGTCTGTGTAATGTTAAGAAATGTGTACAAAGATAATTAAATAGAAAGTATGTTTTTTATTTTTTATCTTTATTTATTTTAAGAGGTTTTATCACTAGGTGATAATGGCACCCCTATAACAGCTACAATTATCGTATTAAAACTAAACTAAACAATGGGTATTACTCATTATTATACTAATGGCATCTAAATAAGTCTATTCGTTTTGATACGAGTATATAACGAACAACATTCGACACAACACCTTGGCCTCCTCCGATAAAGGGGACGCTAGAATGCTGTTACATGCCCCCACTTTAAATTCCTCGCCAGGCGAATAAAGTCTTTCGTGTATCTTCCGGTCACACTCCATCAGCACATGATAGATATCCTCAATTTTAATACGTTTTATTGTACTCAACGATGATGACGATCTGCGAAAGACTGCAGGCAGATGCTGGATGCGGCAAGCTGAAGACAGGGCGCTATGGCGCTCATTAGGAGAGGGTTACGAGTATGTCCAGCAGTGGACTAATATAGCCTGATGATGATGATGATGATGATTGTACTCAACGTACCTAATACTATTTATACTGATTGTAAGGATCGCAAGTCGTGCGTCTGCTATGTGGACAAGACAACTGAAGTTCGTCTCCCACGTAACATTATTTTAAATACCAAATTGTGTGCGTCAGCGTTCCTCTTCAACCCTTATCTTACACTTTTCTCGATTTTTGCGAACCATTCAAATCATATTTCTGGAAACAGGTGGGAGTGATGACTAGCTGATGCTAAATACTATTAAAAGGGCCCCAAGGGTCTCCTTCACAAAAAAGGTCACAAAAATTATACTTCACTACATTTAGCTTGGGGAAGGAATTCAATTGTAGGGTGTGTAAGAGTACCATTAGAGTAATGAAGGGTTTGCACTGGTCGGTCGGTCGGTCGGTCGCCGAGCGAGTGAGCGAGCGGAGATTGTGACAGCCGCCCAATTTATTGGATTTTTCGTTATCTTTTGAAAGGGACTGAATCCATAACTGCTTTTGCTGAACCCTGATTATAACTTTCTTTAATGTTACGAATGTTTAAAAGTTACATTGTTACGTTGATGCTTAGCCTGTGAGATAGTAGTAACGCTTGAAGTGAACGTAATAGATAGTGGAACGACTTATGAATCTAAACTACCACTATCTTTTAAATTTATGCGACAAACACGATAAGTACGCACACACGCATAGATATGTATGAAGTTTTAGAACTAAATAAATATTATTTATTATTTTGATGACCGATGTGGCGCGGCGGGCGAAGGTCCGCCTGTGACGCAGGAGGTTGCGGGTTCGATTCCCGCCCTGGGACAAATGTTTGTACGATCTACAAATATTTGTTTCGGGTGTTCTGGGTATTTGCTATGCATAATAAAAAATATCTAGCTATGTCATGTATTGTATTAAGTATATCAGTCATCTAGTGCCCATAACACAAGTTCTGCTTAGCTTGGGGCTAGATGATGCTGTGTGGATTGTCCAGCATTATTTATTTATTTTATTGTGTGTACTTCCATTTAAAAATTGATCGAATTGACGTTACTGTTTCATCAAGAGTTCGTGCTAGGCGCACTGAGCGTCACCGGGAGCTACACGATCACTGATAAATTCATGCACAGACAGGACAGGCACACTCATATCTTTCTACTAGACTAGTGTCTGAGATGGTCTTTCAAGGTTCTATCAGGAAGACACAATACGGCCAAGGTAATGTATGGACTTTAAAAGACATTTTACAGTCTCTCAGTCAGTCTTCAGGTCACTCTCTGAAACTATTTCAGTGTATAGCCTGAAAAAATTGTCTTGTTTAAAAATGTTTCGTTTTCGTCAAGTGTAAAAGTGTTTGTTAAAATCAACTAAAGCGAAAGTTCGGATGTCGTTATTAGGCTACGTGGCACGTGGCCGACGGCCTACGGAAATATTGACCTACCTGTCAAATGAATCCGGAGTGGAATCGTTAATATGTTAGCACACCTCGTTTTCACAGAAACTCATTAACATCATCCAACACGGCCAGTGTGTACTCATTTAAAATTAAAGCGTATAAAATGATTGTGTATTTTTCATGTGGGTAAACTTTTGTTCTATACTTCAAAGGCGTGCAGCCGCCCGCGCCCGCGCCCACGCCCGCGCCCGCGCCCTCTCCCGCGCCCCCGCCCGCCTGCTAGCTGCTATCAATAAATTACATGTCGATCTGTCTGACGAGGCGTTGTTATTTGTTTCATTTTATTTCTTAAGAAAATTCTCACTTAGAAACAAATAGTAAAACGTTAGTTGAGGAAGGTCAGTAACAATTTTCACAAATGTTTAAATCGAAAATGTTGAGAAAACCTAACTCTCGGTGAGAAAGCCTAATCGGTAGTGAACTGAACTTATAGTCAAATAATTTCTTCCAACTAGATCATGAAAATTCACTTTAGAACTTAAAAATACTACTTAGTTAAATATATATAAAATACTACTTAGTTAAATATAATAAAATACTACTTAGTTTCCATTATGAAAAATTTAGTTTCTAAGGAAAATAAAGGGCCTGAAACTACGTAATAGTAAGTAATGTTTATAAATGTTTTGAATACATACTAATTAATTACATAATTATAAATTAAAACGTACCATACGCAGTGCAAAGTTCTACAAACGAATAAAAGACAAATGGTTAAAGGAATTCCGTTGATAGACACATGGTGTTCACATTTGACGACACGGTTGGCGCGGTGGTTGAGCCATCGGCTGCTGCGCCGCGTGTTGTGGGTTCGATCCCCACACGGAACAAATATTTGTATGGCCTACAGGTAGTTGTTCCGGGTCTGGCTGTTTGTGTATGTGAGTTTAAATGTTTGTAAACGCACCCACGATACAGGAGAAATTCCTAGTGTGGGGCAATGTTTAAAAAAAAAAAAAAAAAATGTATAATAAATAAATATTGCAACTAGAGATTAAGTATAATTCGTTTGTACCATTTGCAAGCAATCCACATTCCCTTTGACTGACCTTGGAACCCAACTCAACGCCCTAAGGGCAGGATAAGCCGAGCAATAAATAAAGACATTTCATAAAAAGTGTCATATTACATTTTAACAAGTCGCGGAGTTTCCCGAATATATCAAGATTTGACGAAATTAATCATCCAATGAGACGCGGACGTCGAATCCCAACCTATACATCATATGATGTAGGTAGGTATATCCTCCCTATCCTGAGGGAAATCGGACGGATAAAAAGTAGCCGGTGTCTTACTTAGTGACAGGGAAACTTCTTTGTGAGGCTCTTTGATGCGTGTGTTATGTCAATTGAATATTTATCAAATGAAATATGGATAATATCTATCTTTTATTTACAGAACAGTAGGTAGCCCTAGCACGGATTTCCAGCGAGCAGTTTACCGACCGAAAACGTCAACAATTGTTACTAAGTTTGAAACAGTTCCTCTTCTAATGTAGAGACGCCGTGAAACCAATTTAGTTTGACTAACAACTAGGTAATTTGACGTTTTCAGTTGGTTAATCTTTTAAAATTGGTGGTAGAGCTACAGACCTTTTTAATCTTTGCGAGTCGTTACGATTAGTAAGACGCCCGAGAGTCTGACAACTAGACCAAAGAGAATTGTTTTAACCGGTTACTTGGTTGTGGCGGTCAGATATGCAGTTGCTCCATTAAAATATTCAGCTGCATCGGGTTAGACTGGCCGATCCGATAGTTACGAACAGGTTAGGCAGATGATTGATGGTTTTCTCATTAATTTCGATTCGAGATCCAAGACAGTTTAATCGTTTCTCCGAGACTCGTCGGGGTTCACTGTCTCGATGCTTCTCTGGTGGTCGCCACTGTTGATTCTGGTTTTCATTAGTTGCAGTGGTTTGGGAATAGTGTGGCGGGCTTGCCTCATTAGAAGGCTAACGAGATGGTGATGATTTGTCTTTGAAATACGTTGCAAGAAATTCCTTAAAATTTTTCTTTTGCTGTGCCCGACAGACGACTTTTCTTGTGACAACCGTGGTCCCTCCACGGTTGTCACAAGAAATGTTTACTTACCACCTAAGCATACACATTGTGGAATGCAATCATTGATTGTGTATTGAGAATGTACACGTCGGTCAGACATTATCTACTAATCCAAACACTCCAATTAAGTTTGTATAATAATCAGGGCCACTTTAGACTTGAATAAATAAATTAAATTAATAAATAAATAATGCTGCACATTTCACACAGCATGATCTAGCCCCAAGCAAAGCATGATATACTTAATACGATATATATTTTTATCTTACATAGCGAATACACATATACGTACATAGCAACACCCGGAAAAAAAGTTTGTAGATCGTACAAACATTTGTCCCAGAGCGGGAATCGAACCCGCAACCTCCTGCGTCGCAGGCGGACTTTCGCCCGCCGCGCCACATCGGTCGTCAAAAACATAGATTCATATTTGCCAGCGATACCTACAGCTGTAATAAAATATCTTGAAACGTAAAATAGATACATGGATTTAAAGTATAGCATTTGAGTTTTTCGTTGTACACCAGAGAGTTTCAATTGGAATGGCTGAATTGTTCCAATAAATATGGACAGATAGACAGGCACGCCGCGCGCCGCTCCCAATAGTTATTAAAAAGAATAGTACGAAAGCGAAATGGAAAAAGATAAATGGTTCCGTACAACCACTTTCTCTCGCTTGAAGTGTAAGATAGATTGGTGACCAGAGTTGCTATTATTATACTCAGGAACTGAACCCTAGTTTGGTTGTACCTCGGCCCAGAGGGATCATAGAACAGAGATCCTAAAGGTAGTATTTTTGATGGGAAAGGATCCGAAAGTATTTATGAAAATTGAGTGCATGAAAGTACCTTTAATAATGTACATAGTTGTATGGAAATTATATATATTTTAATCACAATTATGGACCCTGTCGCGCACAGCATGGATCAAGTAGTAGAGAGGAGGAAGAAAGAGTGTTTAATGTTATACATTTTATTAATAGTTAAGTAGTGAGTTAGTTAAATTGTTTAATTGATACAGAATTTAATTATAATAATTGTTTTATAAATGACATACTTTTATTTATAATAGTATCTAAAATTGTAAAAACCAAATATTTTTAAATTATTCGTTATTTTTTTATTTATAACTTTATTAATATTTATTACCTTATTTGTCAATTATACCTACTTATATTTTTATATCTAGTGGACCCCGGGTGGACGAAATTCAATCATTTTAGTTTTCATCACTCCTCCATATAAACTTTAATTTTGCATAAATCTACGGAACCCAAAACCATTTAATATACCAATTTCTCAGCATATTAAAATGCGATCCTCGTTTCTCATACATGAGCGCTATCTCCTGTGTGTGTGCGCTCCTACACCCGGACTGTATGCCGCCGGCTCCTGAAGTCGCCTCACGGAGTCCACTGCCTCAATTGTCTTTTTCTTTTTTTGGATCAAGTAGTAGAGAGGAGGAGAGATCTCGCAGTTTATCCTTTAGGGATATCTACTGCTCCGAACTTTCCTTAATTAGAAATGAAGGCCTCCAGCCAGGGCGTAAAAACTTAAAAACTAAGCGACCAATCGCTTAGGGCACCCCCTGCGAGCTACGAACCTCGGCTTAGGACGTCGCTGAGAGAGGACAGCAAGGGACAGGCTGGATCAAACAGATATATTATTTAGGGACATTTTTAAACATTTACCGGCTCAGCTTCGCGGGCTGTTGCGGCGGAAGTTTTACATTTATACTAAGACGTTTTACGCCATAACATAGTGAAATGTTCTAGCCTTTTTTTTAATGGCAAACCACAAATCATTGTAACGGTGGCTCCTTCAATTCATTCGGCACCTTCGTGAAGATTGTGTGGTTGTACAGCGCGTGTATCAAAACGATGACAACCCATGAAACAAAACAGCGGAATGTCGCAGATACAGAGCCAAGGGTCCTTTAGTAATAAATCTTTCTGTTACAAGGTGTGAAGTGCGGTCAACTGGCGGCGCGCGGCGGCAGAGATGGAGTGAGCCTCCACTGTGGGTTTGAATGACCTCTCATACATTATACCTACTCGAGGATACAAAAAGGGACACACGAGAGGCTCCGTTCACAGCGACGATCAATATTATAGTTAACATTATAAAGTTTCAGCATACACTTTTTACCAAAATGTGTTCATTGCGTGAAAGTAAAAAAAACATTACCCTCCTTGGCAGTCGTGTAGTAACAAATGTAACGAGTGGTCCCTAGATTGTACGTATAGTAAATATCGTGGTGTTCATCTCTGTGTGAACGAGGCCTTACAGTTCACATGTATCATACCTACGGCTGAAAGAATACGATAAGAAAAAATATTTCTTTCATTTTAGTGTCCACTACGAATGAGACCTATTGGGGACGCTAGCATGGGAGAAGTGTGTATGCTGACCTCTTGTACCTAGCGTGGAACCTACCTTAAGTTAGGTACCTTGTTACCTACGTAACAAGATACAATAAAGATAATGAAATAAAAATGATTAAATTCCAATAAATCGCAATAATAACGTAGAAACCCCACACAAAGAACACAAAGAATGTAGGTATTTGAAGAGACAAATAATAACTGCCCAGATGTTATTTTCATTATTGGAAATATCAGAAAGAAAGATGTTATTGGCAACAAGTTGAAACATGGCCGGAGAAAAAATTTTTACTTATAGGTTTAACCTGACCTTGAATAATCTTCATTGTACATCTTAAACACTTTCGGACGAGGCAGCGAACCCGCCTGTATTTCATACGAAAAAGCTAATGCCATGTGCTTAGTTAACCCGTGGGTTGCTGTGGAGCGCTGCCTGAACTATTTTTATCACAGAGAAAGAATAATATCGTGAACACTGCTGGACTGCCTTGCCCATGATCACCAACACTTCTTCACAACTTTCGTGTCTTTTGTGCATATTTTTATTTTGCCATTTTGTGGAACAATGTCAGACAGATATTACTCATGTAATTAATCTTGTGGACATCGGTCAGCGGTCAACGGTCAGCGGTCAGCCTGAGTTAATACTGATAGCAGCTCCTGGTTAAACAGACAGCTTTAAACAACCATTGTGGTACTTGAGGATTTAGTAGGTAGGTATATATGAATTCATTTAAATTGATAAGCTGTACAAATCTCGATTATCGCTTAGAAAAGTCTTGCCAAAGTTTTTGAAAGCACTTTTGTACAACTGTTAGTTCATCATCCTCCTGCCCTTATCCCAATTTATTTGGGGTCGGCGCAGCATGTCTTCTTCTTCCATACATCTCTACTTGCCGTCATCTCAAGTCATACAACTGTTAGTTACAACACTTTAATGCATCCCTTTCGCTGTACTTTTGACATGCCAAAGGAATCTACGTCTAGGGGCGTCAACAGTGCAAAGGACCGTCTTGCAGGCTGCGTTGTACTGTATCTCGTTATCTCTCAGCTCTGGCGAGTTTTTCTTAGAAAACGTAGTACAAATTAAGTCAGATAGCTGTAAGGATAATAGGATCTTATAAATGGTCTGTAGCTTCAGGTATGAACATTTAGTTCTCACTCTAGAACCGCTAGACCTTCTAATTTCACGAATATAAAAGTAACTAATGAGG
The DNA here is from genome assembly GCA_905147745.2 of Phlogophora meticulosa. NCBI lineage: Eukaryota > Metazoa > Arthropoda > Insecta > Lepidoptera > Noctuidae > Phlogophora > Phlogophora meticulosa. The sequence goes on along the minus strand of LR990524.1, from coordinate 366,294 downwards.
CGGTGATCATTAAGGAGATTATTTAATTAAAACCTGAACCGCCTTCAATGTACGGGCCGTTAGATCTCTCTTTGGGCGTAAATTATATTGAGATGAAAAAGGTAAAGAAATAAAGATGTTTAATGATTCATCGGAACAAGAAAGGCGAAATTTTTCATTCATTTATTCAAATAATTTTTCTGAAGCTTTGGTAGATTATAAACATGTTTTTCCGCCCTTTTTTTTACTTTTTTCACATTGTTTAATATACATCTGTATATAGTTATGTACTTATTTTCTGTTAACTATTTATTTCTGTAAATTAGATATTCACATATATACAATTATACCATATAACTAACTATATACATATTTACAACAAAAAAAAAAGCCGACCGGAACACTCAGGCGTCAAAGTATTCCTCCGCATCGCTGTCACCTGGAAACGTGCCCAAAAGACTGGCAGCATTGCCACGTTGGATGGCAATACTAATTCTTTGGGCAAAGAATGAGCCAGCCCTCTGGTCACGCGAAGTGTCTATCAGACGTCGAGAAATTTCTTTATAAAGATGTACTTATTTGTAATTGTGTATAATTAGGTAGGTACGCATAAAATGTTTATCCTTCAAATAAATTGAAAATATTTTTGAAGTCAATGTTCTGTACATTTTTGCAGTGAAACTTTTTTTTGACATATAAAAAAGTTTGCATTGCTATAGCAATGTTAAAAGAAATCGCCACATTTTCTGTAACTTTGGTCATCATGCATGTTAACTTAAATTGAGGAGTGACTTACAAAGAAATATTTTAATGATAACAAGTGATATAATAAATGTACTTACAGAATTGAAAATTATAATATTGATACATATTTTTATTGTTTTGAAAAATCATCACGTGATTGTGATTTTGTTATCATTACCGTGAAAAAATCTGGTAAACTGACACAGCGATAAGTATTTTTTTTTTTGGAAAAACTTTGCCCCACACTAGGAATTTCTCCTGTATCGTGGGTGCGTTTACAAACATTTAAACTCACATACACAAACAACCAGACCCGGAACAACTACCTGTAGGTCATACAAATATATGTTCCGTGCGGGGATCGAACCCACAACACGTGGCGCAGGCTCAAAAACTGTGCCAACCGTGTCGTCAAAATTACCTGCACGTTGTTTTCTTTGAAGTATTTGACTGTTAAGCTCATAACAACATGTTAGGGTTGATAAACTAATTATATCGTAAATTAACATACTTAAAAAAGGTCAGAGGTAACTCTCTCCCACATGTACATACATAATTGTAAAAGTTTAGGGTAGCACAAAATATTTAAACCAATTTGTTGCGCTTGCGAACATAACTTTTTTATTACATTCCGGCGTAGATAACAAATTATGAAACATGAAACCACAGTGGACATTGCTGCTTTTACTAAACCATCTATTCATAACCAACAGAGGTCACAGTTGGTTCTTCTCTTCTTCAGTATTCGTTAAGAACCTGCCATATTTTCATCAAACGGTTTAAAATAAGGTACTATATGAACCTCGAACGATCCTGACGTACCACTTTAGCAATGAAATGCGTATTTTGCCGCAAGAATATCGACACAACTTGCATCCCATACATGGAAATAAAGACATCCTGTCTGATCTCTTACCATCGCCGTGCGTGCCAAGACACTGGGTACTAATATATTGGGTACTAAGATTTTGATCTGTTTTAGGTATAGTCAATATTTACTTGAAATAAACTTATTTGACATACAACCCACCCGTCATCTGGCGGCTGTCTGTGTTTTCTTTTCCTAAATACTTAACATCCCTATCTCATATCATTCCATAAACGTATCAATATCCGTGGAGGTTGGTGACTACTACAGAACCCCTTCTACATCTGTGAATAAACACACATCATTGTTACCTCCCCATTCAATCAAAAAGCAGCATAGTACAATGTACAGTATCTCTTAACCCCTCCAGCTAGGTCACTCCACAATACGTGACTACGACCCAAAACAGACAAAGCTAGATTGCAACTTGCATGCAAGCGATTGTCAATAGAAGCCAGCCCAGCCCGCCAGTACTGACAACTGACGGCTGGCAACTGATTGATGCGATAAACGGTGAAAGATTTCTACCCAGTGTCCGACCAGCCCTAACTACCGATTTTTATCACAATTTTAAATGTAGGCATAGTTGTTTACATTTTTCATTGCAGAGTAGCAGCAGTAGATATTGTGGTGTAGTCAATACAGTATCTGTTCCTAGTCTGCGGGGCCGACCCACTGTCCGGTAGTTATGACGTAACACATAAAGTGACACATTCATTGCGTCGTTTACGTTGAGACGAATTGTTCATTCACTTATGAAGCAATGGATTGGGAATTTTCTTACAAAAACCTCCAGGTTGTGTATAGAAAACGTGTCACGCTATGGACCCGTACCAACCTATCAGGCGCTATTAACCTGATGTTGTGATTGTAATTATACTGTCGTAGGGCCGCCTACGAAATTTCAATTATTCATCATAATATTTCACTGTAATAATGTTTTAGCGACAAAAATCAGTATAGTGGTATAAATGCCTTAATGTTATGTTTAAAAACACCAACGCTTTTACATATTAATCGTTTAAAAGGTCATTAAACCCGATTTCCTTTTTATTAATCCTTGTGACCACGTGACAATGATTGATGACGGAGGTGTGTCATTCATCACACCGATGACACCGACTCCTATGCCTTCTATTTTGTTTAGCTTCCTGATCCATTGGTGAAGGTGACAGCATCGATTGATCCGCGAGATTTAATATCGTGGTCGCACGTTACATGACCAGTATAAGTTGACCTTGCATTCCGATGAAACTCCGTATTACGCTATGCCAGCTTAAGGCTAGTGTTACTACTGACTTACGGAGTACTGAGCCAACACATTGAGCTGTCTTTACGTACCTAACTTTGCAGCTGTTCTCATATTGTGTAATTGTTTAGGTTTAACTGTCTCACTAACTAGAAGTTTCCGCGAGGTCAACTTATTTTGAAGTATTCAAAACCTCGAGCATTTTAGAATGATTTACCACCTCCTTATTTATTGCAATAATTAAAATTAACTCTGACGCTGATCCCCTCGTTCGAATACTAAACTAATAGTAGCGACGTGACATCTCCTACTGACATACCTGGCTTTTAAAAATGATGGTGACTGACCTGAAATGGTGAGTGATCGATAGCAGTGTCATTGTTGTTGGTCAATTCGTAAGAAATGTCAACTATATATTTGTGGAAGCTTCAAGTTCAACTACAATTGACTGTTATAAATGTCTGGTCCTTTCTCGTGATATAAGAGAGAAACAAAATGCCGAAAATAAATTTAATTTCTAGAACAAAGGAAACTCTTTAAATACTTATGTAAATTTAAACAATATTCACCTTATTTTCGAAATTGCCACTATTTTTATCTACTTCACCTAAAAGTTGACAGGTAGACTATAACATACTATGGCCTTTGCGCATGAGTGTCCTTAAAGTATTAAATAAACAACAAAATATTGGCTCCGAAATACATTAATTTCCCTAATGATTAATAACCACTGGTTATATTAAGAAAATAATAATAAAAGCCAATAATTCGTGTGCAGGCTGCAGGAGACAAACAGTGACAATTAGAATTATGAGCGCTGTCCTGAGCTTGACATGAAGCTTTGTGCTTAGCCTTTAATTAAGTCGTGTCCTGTAGAGAGCCCTGTTTAAATTAATTCCGGTAAAACTCCGGTCAAAAACAGCAGTATCGTCTTTGTCTAAAAATAAACCATCCATGTCAGTTAATAAGTGGATATACGCGCTGGCAGCGCTGCGGAATTTTATTTATTTAAGTCGGTGCATTTTGCTGAGATAGGTTTTTTAGCAGATTTTAGAGTTTTATACAATTTGTTATCTTGTTACCGTTTACATTTCCTGTGCTTGCCTCAAACTTTTATTTCTTTATTCTTTATACCTAAATGGATTATGCGTTGTGCTAGTGATACTAACCTAAAAAAACGAATTCAATAAAAAGAGAGTTTGATTCATGTCAATTACTGTAGCAATTTTTCATCCAATTTTATTTTTCGTACGTTCATTTATCCTTAATTCTTTATTATTTAGTTCGAGAAATCGCGAAGCGTTTGGTCGACTCTTCACGTGACCAGAGGGCTGGCCTTTTTTTGGCCAAAAAATCAGTATTCAACGTGGCAATGCTGCCAGCCTTCTGGGCACTTTTCCCGTTGACAACGATGCAGATGAATTTTTTGATGCCCTATGATTATTTATTTTATTTTATTTCTTCGTATATTCATAATTGTATCATTTTAATGAAATAAATATTACTTATGCAATCCTTTATTTACCTACGACAGCATCCTAATGCCACAATTCAGCGTAGCATGATGTCGCTAGTACTTATTCAGATTAGTATTTCTGCTGCAATTGACATCAAAGCCGCAAGATCTATATAAACGACCTCAAACATGAAACATCCGGTTTTTAATGAGCTCCACCAACTTCACGAACTTTACGGAGCACGCGTAAACTTCAGACAACGATGAAACTAAGTTCCTTTATCGAAACCGATACCAGTTTTTAATTCAATTACGTACATACCAGTAGGTGTAGTTCTGAAACTCGGACGAAACTTTGAACTTTGAGGGCTCTTTTATAGAAACTTATAATTGCTATTTAAAAATACCTTTTTGAATAAAAGCAATTGATTTTTTGAATGAAAACAATGATTTTTTTTTTTTAAATACCTATTTATAATAATATTTTCTTTTCATGTGCCAATGAACCTACGGCTTTAACTTTCCTCATAAATGTTTCAATCAATAAAATGCGAAAACCACAATCTTATGTATGTTCCATTCGACCAAAAGGCGAAAACCGCCGCTAGGCCGTAACCGATACCACATCCTTTACAAATTCTACAACACTGGTCTCATTTCCTACCGACCGCAGCAGTACAACACTACTGCATAGAATAGATAAGTTGGCGAATCTCGGTAAATAGTTGTAAACACTGCTTTGCATAGAGTTCGCCTAGAACGTAGGGCTAAGTTTGTATGGAGCGTGTGGCAGGCTCTGATCACGTCTCAGACCCCGTCTTAGAAACCATAAGTATCGTAACCTTTTACTATTAAAAACGGCCTTTCAAAACGAAACGAAATATAGGACGAACGACATATAGTATAATATATTAATATTTAAAATTCTCTAGTGACTATTTCTGCTCTTTGACATTATGTATTGATTTGTATTTTTTCCATTAGTATTAAGATTAATAACTGAATGTAATGTTATTATTGTGTCATTATGGCGATTTATAATTTCATTTAAGAACATCTTGTTAACTTATATCCATATTCTGCAAATAAAGAATTTGAAGATGAATTTTAATTTGAAAAAATAAATTAAGTGCATCTTACAGCACCGGGTCGAGAGCTAACTGCAGATAATAATATTCCGATAGGTTTTTTTGTTATCTCTCTTGACTTTGTATTTTTTTTACATAGGTATTTCGTATTTATGTTCGCCTATCGTTTAAATTATATATATGTACTTATTTTTATTTTTTAAGTAATGTTTTGCCAGGTTGCACCTACCATGTTATGTCTCTGCATCATCCTAACGTAGAAAGTGACTAAGGTAATCCTTTACAAGTAAGTTTAGTCCACCTTTACAAGGTTATTTTTAAATAAAATATTTTGAATAAGTAAATAACACCACGGATTTATAACACGTAAGTATGTATGAAGCGTACGCCAAAACAAACAGCAGCACGTTCTAATATTTCAATATTTTAAACCACTCTATAACCGCTTGAGTGTTCGAATCTAACCAGAACTCTACCAGCCTGTGGGCTGCAAGGTTGTCTTCAGCATGTTGTTTTGCCCCCTAAGACACAGGCCTAGCCTAGTTTACTTTTCTATCTAATACTAAATTAAAAACTCTAATCTGTATACAATGCATTGTACTTGATCGTTGTGGTAATACCTAAACGAATTTGGTTTATTATTATTATTACATTCACCACACAGTACACGCTTGCCTGATGGTTCGGTGGGTGATTACAACAACCCGTTAGTAGAGGGAAACACCGTGTCAACTTAAGCTACAATAACTTTCCTGGAGTGCCTACACATCAATTGATAGACCCATTGTTACAAGGAAATACCCAGAGTTACAGTAACGCTCCATGTATCTCCACTCTATCACAATAAATATCATAATCTCCGTCATCTGTTCTCACAAAATTTGAAACGGCTTAGCATGTAAACCAACCACAGACTACCTTTGAAGGGCTTTTCAAACAACGGTCTTTAATGATAGAAACTGTGGAGATATGGCTTCATTCTACTTACAACTAGCTGCACCAACTGGGAACGTGGAATATTAAAAGCAATCCAAAACAACTATTTGAAAACTTACCTAGTTTACTGCAGTGACATACACTACTGTTTAGGGAGCAGGGGGTTAGGCCTTTGCCCTTCAGTGTTTCCTATTTTTAAATTGTCTAGGAGTTGGTTTAACATTTAGGCAAAAAAAAGTTGAGGCATTATTAAGCTCTGGTGAAACTAAGGCGAATCCGCGAGATGTTTTTTTTTAATTTAATAACTGATTAGTAGGTAAGCCATACGATAATTTCAATCGGTGGGAGCAATATTGTCTCAGGACTTTTACATATCTACTTTTCACCTTTAATTCTATGCTCCAGGGTTCTGATTATGTTATGTGTAAATATATGATCACACCCGCCCTCTATTTCAGGAGGGTTGCCTGCTCCAATATAAATAAGGTTTTCTCTAGTGAAGGTTGTTTTTTTGGTCTAATTATAAATTAATATTATACTTCATCATTATATTTTTGGGGTACATTAAATTTTTACTACGTAGTTATTTTTAAATTTACAACATTTAACACACTGTCCCACTTTATGTAGGTACAGTTTGACCTTGAGCTGACCTACCGTAGTGCGGGGTTTCAATAGAATAAGATACCAGCTTATACTAGTTTTGTTACCACTGATTTGCGACTTACTGCTTGTAGATTAACTGTTTACCCCAACATGCGCCAAACATTCCTGTCGAAATAACCGCCCTCTATCGGAGATTTCCTAGGATCTTAAACAATAGCAGCCAACTCATTGAACCAACATTGTTGTAATAACTTAGTAACAACACTATCATATTTTGATGTTAGGGCGATTAGGGGATAGCTGCTGTGTGTTGCTGGGTGGCACACCCTGTGTTCTCCGACATAAGTGTGTGGTCTACGACACAGGTGTCAGCGGTAGCGGAGCGATACGGATAGTGCTTTAACACAATTGACCTCGTAACTGCTTTACCAGTTATGACAACAATTCCCCGTATATTGAAACTTCGCTAAGGTTTATATAACCAACACATAGCCAAGTATATACCTTGTAGTTTCATGATGTACAATTGTACTTACGCCAGCACCTCAAGCTATCCCAAACTGCCAAATATTCTCAATTGAACATGAACCATATTCTTTTGTGATAAAGTTAAAAACTATAAAAAAAATTGCCAGGTAGCCTGACGTGCTAGCCTCTGTACAAGTGTTATGCAAACTGTGGATGAAAGAATTACTACAAGCGTACTACTAGAATTACTACGTAGCTATACCACCCTGTTCGTGCCTATATTTCCAGGCCCGAATTTTAAAACCAATCTCAAGCACGCATCTCGATTTAATACAAGACTTCTTTGTATTTTTTTTATGCGAAACATCTAAGTATAGCCTCGCCGCGCGGGTAAAACCGATTGTTGACGTGGCGACGCATGCCGTGGCGTTGCGTCGCCACCATCAGAGGCAACATCGAATATAACTATTACTGAAGTCGCTGATTAAAAGAATTGAGTTGTCGCAATTATTGGATTTTTTTTTTGAATTTTTATATTTAATGAAAATAAATGATTATTTTGCATGCAATTGATACAATTTGTGTATAGCTAAACATGTGGACATCATATACAAAAATCAGACTGTAAGACCTTTATACCATGTTTAAAGCAAATATTAAGACTTATCTATCTTGATTTCACATTGTTTCTGATGAGTGTGCTATTAAGGCCTATGACAGGATAGTCTGGTCAAGCGGCCGATAACCTTCTAGAACCTGTGAAACGCCATTCACAAGGAGTTCGGTTTCTAGACCCCATGCTCAGCAGGGCTGCATTTACGTCTACTAAATTAACAAGGCGACGTCCGTCCACATATTTCTATCAAATAGCCGGCAAAGAAAATAAAAGACTCAATAACACCGATCCCTGAGAGACCATTTGTCTCTACAATGAAATAACATTCAATCGAATGCGAATATTACCCGCTAAGTACATTCAATAGAATGAATGTATATATGTATACCCATAATGGACAGGCTCAAGATGGATTCAATTCAACAAAAAGATTGGCTGGAAATAAATTGTCGAAACTTGAAAAGACGGTCGAATAAAATGTAATAAATTAGGGGATTTTCACTTCAGTTACAATCATTTTGACGACAGTGCTCTCAACAGTTTTACTTAGGTACATAATCGTATTAGATTTTTCTGAGATAAAATAGTATTGTGTATTCTTAAGATCCTTACAGGTACTTGAGTGAGGTACCGGGTTGACAGTAAAAGGCGTAGGTCCATATGATTATTTTATAAGTAGGTACATGTCATACGCCTGTTCCAATTTATTCTAAATATGACTTAGTGATCATCAAATAAATGATTTATTATTTGTTATTATTATCTCATTGATATACAGTATTTATAAAAAAATATTCAAGAAGGTTCAAATTAAAATGAAATACTTTATTGCACAATAGGTTTTGCAGTGAATACAGTAAAAAAGTTACACTTTATAAATGAACACTTGCATGCTACAACAATGGTGGGGGTAGTAACTGTCCTCTTAGATAGGCTATACAATAGCCTGTAGTAAAGAGAATCAGTCCCGTATCCCTCTAAGAGTGGAAAATCAGTTACTTAGTGTTTTTGTACAATTCAATATTTTAATTAAGTATAGTGACGCAAAAATGCTCACAGTACATAAGATTGCTAAACCAAAAAAAGATATGCCCAACTTATATGGCATTAGTGCGGTAGTCTCTATATAGGTACTTATCATATAGTGTAATCGATTTATTTTTTACTAGCTCGACCTGTTCGACTGCTGAGTGATTGTTGTAGATGTAGATGATTCCTTCCTTTGGTTGCGATTCGGTGCTACCTCTTTCCAATTCTTAAGGGTGACATCCATCTCCCTTGTGGTCTGAAGCGGCTCATGTCACCGTTTCAGGGCACCAAATAAGCGTTTTACAGGCCAACAGCTCGTTCGGCATGCAACAGACATGTCCTGCCCAGTCCCATTTAAGTTGGGCAACCTTTTTGAACACAGTCGACTATTTGTGTAATCGAGAAAGAGCTCACAAAATGAAGATAAGGGAATTCAATATAAAAAAAATAAAATCATGCCAATTGATACAGGTTGAAGGAAGCGACGATTTAATTTTGTCTGCGGCGGTACAACTGCCGTGTAATCGCCGTCAGAACTTTTGATTCAGGCTTCAGGGAAGAGAAAAGCAATTCAAATTCTATTATTTATTTATTTATTCAAGCACATAGATGTACAGAGGCGGTTTTAATTTCATAGGATTTTTTTACCAGTCAACGTTACCTTTTATCTATACTAATATTATAAAGAGGTAAAATTTGTTTGTAAGTAAGTTTGTTTGTATGTTTGTAGGGGATGTTAAAGTTCGAAGGGAAAAGTAAGAAATACACGCGGACGAAGTCGCGGAAGAAGTGCTAGTTTCAGAATATACAGAAATACACAAGATTATAGTCACATTAGTGCTTAAATAAGGAAAAGGAAATCTACGGCCACGCCAGTACTTGGGAAGATCTCCAGCATCCACGGCCACGAACATCTTGATTTATAGCCGACGTGCCCTGCCAGCACTAGCACGGTAATAAAAGTATTTTCTTTATTTTTTTCAAAGCAGGTAGATTAGACTTGACTTAGATATATTAATTATAAATCCAGGTTTCCTGACGATGTTTTCACCCACCCTCATTAGTGTTGTCGAAGCTAAACTTATAAAAACGAAGGACTAAATACGCGATATAACAGTTGTATAGGACACAAGTGTACCAAATAGGTATATCTACAAAATAAACTTGTTTCATACCTATTCTCTGTTTTGTAACTTAATGAAAGTTAGAGCTCGAATGAGTGCGCTCCAGCAAGCTTACTAACTCATTACTCATTAATTAGTAAAGTAGCGGTCACGAACAGTTTATAAATACTTTATATTATTTACTCAGTGGGTCTTTACTTGGCTAGGTACTTATTACATTTTCTGCATCGGCGGTAGAATTAAATAAAATATCGATAAAACATTTATCGATAGTTTTGGGCGAATTACGTTTCCATATTATGTCAAAATGGAATAAAGAGTTTCGAAAACGATATATTTACACCTATATAAAAAATCCCCAAGGTCAAAAGGTCATTATAATGTGATAGCGACTTCTTTATTCGATTATTATTATCAGTCACCAAGTAAATAATCGGATCACAAATGGTACAGATATCATACGTACATAAAATCAACATAAAATTGAGATGTTCTTGCTTATTAGACGTCAACAAAAGTGACAATATGATAATGTTGCCGTTTTAATGATGTCATTTTGCCAATATTTCTATAACTGTATCGATCTCAAATATTTATTTTTTGGATTTGAAATAAGAGGAAGAAGGATATATATACATAGAAAATTTTAATCGTACTAATCAATTTATTTTTTTAATATCGATATTTTTCGAGAGATGTCGGACGCATCTCTATGGCGGCTGTTGCGTTTGTCTTGTTAACTCGATTAGCTAACGAACCCCTAACTCAGCCTAATTAGTTACTTACGTGTTTTCATTCTGAAGAAACCTCATGCGAGATTTTAAGACATTGTTGAAATGCCAAACTGATGTAATCGAAATCTTAAAACTGGGTGGACACGATTCTAATTCTTTTTTAATGAATATCAATTAACCATCATTCTGCTCCGCCGCTGTTACGACCATTAATAAATTTCCTTAAACGTAGAATATCTTATCCGATGAATAAAACTTTTATATTTCTGTAAGTCCTACAACGAACAATGAATTCTACCTTATAATTAGCAGGCGGACTGCTTCGTTGGTCTGCTCAGCAGTCGAATTTTTCAGCCCGTTCGTTTCCGGGGCGTGCAACTCCGGCATAATGTTATAATTAAATAGTCGGAATGTATTTATTGTTGATAAGATCATCATCATCACCCTCGTCATCCTCTTGCGTTTGTCCTAGTTTATTTGGCATCGGCGCAGCATGTCTTCTTCTTTCATACATTTCTATTTGCCGTCATCTCAGAAGTCACTTCCTTCCTAGCATATCGTCTTTCACATAATCCATCCACCGTTTCTTAGGTCTCCCTCTACTTTTGTAACCCCTCACATTCATACTCAAAACTTTCCTCACAACATGATCCTCATTCTTACTCACCACATGTCCATACCATGGCAACCGATTTCCACACCACTTCTCTGTCGCAGGAGCCACTTTCAGACTTCCTCTTATACACCCATTTCTTATTCTATCCATTCGCGTAACACCACAAATCCCCCTTAGCATTCTCATCTCAGCTGCATGCAACTGCCTTTCATTCATCCCTTTTGTGGAACAACATTCTGATAGACAGGAGAGAGCAAGTTCTATCTCTGTCTTATATATCTTCTTCTTAAGTTTAAGTGATATGATCATCAGCAGCTATACCTACACTTATCAGACAAGATATGAAACATTAGAGAGCGTGGTATTAGACTGGACCCAAAATAGTTGGAAAGGGCTATCAAGTCATTACACCTCCATATAATTGGTTAATCACGGAATTTCTATTGAATCTCAGAGTTAACTACACACCCATTGATAGTCATACAAAACACCATGACTGTAACACCATTAAAGGGAAGATAACTTTATACTACCCAAACACGCTCACAACACGTCCCAGGCACACACACAGCCATACTAACAATTTCCTAACTTTGTATTTGTGTTTATTATCACCAAAATGTCGGTTCCTGAAGTTCCTATTGATCAAAAGGTACACCGATAGTGTATTGTTGTCCATACACTAGGAGTGGGTTGGGAGAGGACGTGGTGGATATTGTAAAGGAGCATTGTGGGCGGGTTATGGCGACGGTTTTGCAGTAATGTTAGTTCAAATTGTGATGAAGACAAACAACCAGTTGAGGCTCCGGCAGACAGGCAAGACGCGATGAGGCGACACGATTTTGCGATATATTATATAATACCGAAGAACAATTGACGACACGGTTGGCGCAGCGGTTGAGCCATCGGCTGCTGAGCCGCGTGTTGTGGGTTCGATCCCCGCACGGAACAAATATTTGTATGAGCTACAGGTAGTTGTTCCGGGTCTGGCTGTTTGTGTATGTGAGTTTGAATGTTTGTAAACGCACCCACGATACAGGAGAAATTCCTAGTGTGGGGCAACGATTAAAAAAAAAAAAAAAAAGTGCGCGACTCTAGGTACATGACGCATTAACGGGGCCCCTTCCATGTTCTGATAGTGATCACCGGGGTGGTTTTAGTGAGGCAAGAATCCCACAATCCCTCGTCATTTCCCTAAAAGTCCAGGCGCCTTTTAAAGTCTTCCCCCCGTAAACAAAAAAAAAGTTACGTGACGCGTCATGAATGGAAATTTACGATTTATTTTTTGTTTAAGTTTAGAATATTGTTAATAATTAAGTACCTACCATACCTAAACTGCCTCACAGATTCGTTATTAGTTAGATGCATAAAATAATACTTATTCAAGATTGATTAATAAAACGAGCATGCTTACGCTACATCTGTTGGTATTACGCGAATGGACAGAATAAGAAATTAATATGTAAGACGAAGTCTGAAAGTGGCACCTATGACCGTGAAATTGTGTGGATATCGGCTGTTATGGTATGGAAATGTGATGCGAAGGAATGAGGAAAGTTATGAGTATGAATGTGGAGGGTAGAAGTAGACCGAAGAAAAGATGGATGGATTATGTTAAAGATGATATGACTAGAAAGGAGGTAACTTTTGAGATGATGGTAAATAGAGATGTAGGTATGGAAGAAGAAGACATGCTGCGCCGACCCCAAATAAATTGGGATAAATGCAGGAGAATGATGCTTATGCTACCTCTCCCTAATCCCACCTGCCTACCCAAAAACCTACTTAAGATTTGATAAATTAAACCAGATTTGTAACACTGTTATAAATAATTTTCATTACGGTTCATCGTAAAGGGATTTATTGATAAGGACATAAGTAATCATAAGACGTAGAAGGCGTAGGAGTGATAATCTTACGACTAACTCATATCTTCACCTACAGTTAGGCACGTAATATCTACTAGCTACTAGTCTGACTTTACAATTAAACAATATGACTGCCTAGGATTTTAGTATTATATTGGGGTCGGCTTCCTCTCCAACTTAGTTCATTTTTTAACAGGATCCATTTATGGACCACATAGACATCCAACTTTATCATTTACGTAGATTGCTTCCAAACCAAGATTCATCCAATACCATCATTCTTATTATTCATCAATCTTACTTTATTTTGTTGTGTTGTACCAACTAGCGCCATCTATTAGTTAACTGTAGAATCAGCAGATAACTGAACTCGCTCAAGGTACGGTTACGTTAGCGTGCGCCCTTGAAGTCGAAATTAGGTGACTCTGAACCATAATTTGTATTAAATCACATTTCTAACTGTCTATAAATCTGAATTTTGGATCTTATGAGGATGCTGTCCTGCCGCTTTAGCTACACTGTAAAATATAAATTATTGTTAGCATAAGTCTTATAGTCTTGGAAGCTACAAGGTCGGTTATTATAAAGAGTTTAAATAAAAACCTGAAACTGGTTTACAAAAGAATAGTCGGATTTCAACCCCACAAGTCTGAGTTTACCCAAATACATACTTACCTGTCTACTATTATTATTTTTGGCTTGTTATTGGCCCTTTAACCTCTTTGCGTTCTAGAAATAGTAGCTCAATTAGATATTGAGATAGCGGTTTGATTGCGTACCCGTAGATCAAACATTTTGATACAGTTAGGTACCCCAAATACTTTACTCTTTGGCTAGAATGTTCAACGTAGTCTTAATGAGATGCATCCCGTGTCCTACACGCTCCGGGCGGGGCTGTCCACAGTCGAGGGTATGCGTTTTATTCACTTGAAAAGGGTTTCTAAACCTACGCGTAAGTGAAATCATTGGGGTGCGGTAATTAAGTCCAGTAGGGACGAGGATTAGGTACGCATATTTTGTTTTGCCGAGCGACTTCCGATATTTCTTTCACACTTTCCAGGTATTCAAATATTCAACACTTGGCTTGAAAATGCAAGGTTTTATTAAAAAATAGGTACTTATTAAACTAAGCAAAGTGAACAATACCTAACCTTTGCCCGACTATGTTGGCTTAGCCTTCCAGTCTAACCTAATGCAACTAAATACCAGTATTCTACATGAAGCGACTGCCTATCTGACATAAACAACCCAGTCCCTTGGCAAGACCAGTTTCAGACTTTCGGGCTTCTTCTGACTACCCGTAACACATGTCATAAATCAAGGTAATGACAGCCGGGACTAACTGTTTAGCTTGCTTTCCAAGGCAAGTATTTCTTAATGTAGGTACGATCGCCCATCCACGAACTGACGATTTGGAACTGATTTGGAAAGCGTTGCTTAACCTTAAAGACGACCCATACGACTGTCATTACGTGGCCGAGAGCCCCCCCACCGCCGCACCGCTACAAATTAGAATTATCACGGAACTTCTTACGCTTATCTATCATCATTATTATAAGTAAGTAGGTACCTTTCTTGGTAAAACTACTGAGTAGTGTAGTGCCTTACATGCGTTGACATTGTATAGGTCATGTGCGCCCTTTACCGCCCTTTTCTTATTTTTAACCGACTTTATACAAGGTTTTCAATAAGACCCTTACCCATGTTTTTGTTTATTTGTTATGACCAGTGGCGGCCCCGGGCCTCCGGTCTTGGGGGGCCCCCTAATGCCTTCACGTTCCCTCGATCAAATCATAAACAAGACTTTAAAAATGTGCTTAGTATGCACCTACATAATTTCATCAAGATCAAAACACTACAGCCATCTAGGCTGTTTACGCGGTACTAATATTCTTTTAACTTTGCTGGGGGGCCTCATTTAGCTTTGCCGCCCCGGGCCTCTGGTGGGCTTAGTCCGCCACTGGTTATTTCCCAGGTACCTATGTACCTACCAAGTACCAACAGAACGTCTCTTAACTAACGCGACATTACACTAGCTATGGAAGCATCGGTTTTTATTGTATCCAGGAGCGCCGCGTCACCACACAGATAAGAGTGACTTTGATTATATCTGATTTCATAGATATTGATAGCAAAGTAAATTGGAAGTTACATATAGCGCAAGTTTTCAAAAGAATTAGTCAGAGCTCTAATGATCTTTACAGATAACGACGACCGATGTGGCGCGGCGGGCGAAGGTCCGCCTGCGACGCAGGAGGTTGCGGGTTCGTTTCCCGCCCTGGGAGAAATGTTTTGTACGATCTACACAGATTTGTTCCGGGTGTTCTGGGTATTTGCTATGTATAATAAAAAATATCTATGTAATGTATTGTATTAAGTATATCAGTCTTCCGCCTTTTTTTCAGAACATTGAAAAATATTAAAACCCATCTTAATAAAAACCTACACGAATAATTAATTGATAAGTAAATATTATTACATTTATTACTCTAGAGAATTTCTAAATGAAAAGATATTGAATCAGCCGGTTTATTACATTATACTAATGGGTACACAATCCTGAATTAAAAAACTGAAGGGGATTATATTTCTTATCACCAAAATTGATATTTGTATCTACCTAATAAATAGATCCACGGCCACGAAATTTTCGTACTCATACTACATAATTACATAAAGTGTTCCTAGGTATGAATTAAGAAACACAAAAGTAATTAAATTGGCGATAGCTTAAATAATACCCAAAACTAAATACTCATAATTACTCATAAACTATGAAGCACTCTGAAATTGTTTTATAAACCTACCCAAACCTATCCTATTTCACCACTCATTAAAACATACCACAGAACAAATAATAGTAGGTACCTAGGTACTAACACTGTTTCAATAATAGTTAACTATTAAAAAGAAACTTTGAAGGTACTTTCGAGGTGCTGGTGACAGGTGACTGCCAATTCAACTACATTGTTTTGGTTCCAATAAGACAGCATGCAGCGCGGTAAAAAAAAATCTGTTCCCTTTTCTTTTCAGTAATTGCACCTACCACTGTTTGTCTTTGCATCACCCAAATTTTAACTTGTAGAAAATACCTATGGCATTAAGTCCGTCTCTGTACATTTGTGCTTAAAGTATTAAATAAATAAATAAACATTTTTAAACTACGTAAGTAGGTATTTTAATTGTGTCAACCTTATGTGAAAAGTCCGGTTATTCGGTTTTGCTTCGTCAACATTATAAAGTATTATTAAGAAACAAAACATGATGGTAACCATATTGTAACATTTTGTGTCCTTTGTATTTCAAATGTTCGTATTTCCCGCTTTTTCGTATCACGTTTCGTCACTATTGAGTTTTAGTCGGTCTGTGTCAGTACGGTCACGAATAACAGACGGGGACGGGAAAATAGAACACAAAGAGAGAATGAAGTTTCGAAGGCCATCGCTTCCCGAGTTTACCGCGCTTTGTAGCAGTTATACCAACTTTACAATATTTTAAGCAAGTATTTGGATACGCATCCAAAATTACGAATTGTCCCACAAACAAGATTCTATGTTCCAGTTGAAAAAATATATAAAAACAATATTTCAAGATAATAATCCAAAGTAAACTAAATTCTTACACTTATATCATAAAAAGAAAAATGGTTTGTTTATCTGTAGTGTTTGTTAAGTATAATCTGTGGAAGTTCCGATACGATTACCTAAATTAGACTGATACAAAGCTACACCATTGTTGATTACCAAGGATATATTATTTAATGATGAAATAAAATTAAAAGAAATTATATAATTACCATGTTACAACATTAGAAAATTATAAAATAAGTTCAAGTCGGTAAAGATTGGATCAAAATTAGAATGCTTTAACTGTAAAATTGTTATAAATAAAAAAGAAAAATGAGGCGTACAAATAAACAATTTATTTATTTTAATTATTTCAAATCGACGCACATCCTGAAACCTTGATTCTGGAAATTTTAACGCTGGGGGCATCGAAATTTTTCGTCGGTATTTCGTTATTCTTACAATATTTTCTGGTCTCCTTGCTGAAAACAGCCTTGGTGCACAAATAACGACACTTGATCAATTAGGTGAATCGGTAACAAATAGATTTTATTCTAAAGTCAACTTGAATTTAAACTTAGATCATGCTGTGTGCAGCATTTTAAACTCACTGGATAAAAAAATTTATAGCGCTGCATCTTCTTCGTCAGAAAGTCGCTAGCACAGCGAACCATTATGCTTGCAAGCATATTAAGCCCTATCCACACTTTCGAATTTGTGATGGTTTGTCGAGATTGTGCGAGTGTGTAAAACCAGCATAAGGTCGCAATGCCTTTTATGTAGTTAACTCAAAATTTTCTTTCGATATAATTGTCATTTTTTAGTGGTACAATAATAATGTTTTTATATATCGATTTGAAAATAATTTGTTATGTTAATAAACTAAAACAATGTTTTTTACACAATATTAATTATATTTGTTATAATACAATATAAGGTTGATAGTGAATAAGCCTGATTGCCCGTTCCTGGGGCACTGGACCCTTATGCACAGCTGCAGGTCTGGTGCAGCGGGAAGCGGTCATAATTATAGGTTTTTAAACTAGTTTTGTTTTTGTTTTGTTTTGTTATATTTCTTTTTTTTAGAAACGTTACTAACATAGTATTATAAGGTTTTACTAACAACAATATATATAAAACAATATATTTAAGAACATAGCAGACTATAAACTCATTAAACAGGTTTATTTAGCTTTGTGTCAATCCATTCTTACATATTGCATAACTTCTTGGGGTGGGGCTGCAAAAACGATTCTACTCCCTCTAGAGCGTGCTCAAAGAGCAATTCTAAAGGTTGCTACCTTTCGCCCTTTTAGATTTCCTACGCACGAGCTCTACCAATCATGTAATGTACTAACAGTACGGCAATTAGAACGGGCGAAGGTCCGCCTGCGACGCAAGAGGTTGCGGGTTCGATTCCCGCCTTGGGACAAATGTTTGTACGATCTACAAATATTTGTTCCAGGTGTTCTGGGTATTTTCTATATATATAATAAAAATATCTATCTGTGTAATGTATTGTATTAAGTATATCAGTCATCTAGTACCCATAACACAAGCTCTGCTTAGCTTGGGGCTAGATGATGCTGTGTGGATTGTCCAGCAATATTTATTTATTTATTATTTATTTAATTATTTATACTAAGTACAGTACTACACCAGCACACGGCACTTCCTTTTGACCCAGTACCTACCGACAAGAGAAGGAAGGACTTGGTTTGCATAAATCCTCAAACTAGTCATGCGTTTGCTAATCGATTTTTTGTGTTTTTAGGACCTTTTCTGTATAATAGGCTCAACAAGTTACTAGGCTTCTATAGTGTATAAGCTATAAGAAATGTAGTAAATTGTTAACAGAATATTTAGCGATACTCAATTACACAGACACAGAAAAACTTCTAGAAATTTTGTCATGATGATATATTATTCCCTCGTAAGTATTTTACTTTTGTAAATTTACATAGGTTTAGTTTTAGATATTAATGTACTAATAATTAGGTTTTTTTCTCATAGTTTTTTCTATAGATTATTTTATATCAGTTTAACTTTAAATTTTAGTGCTTTCTTTAAATTAAATGTAAAGTGATGGCCTGAAACACAGGTTTGAATTAACCTAGAACGGGCGGGTCGCTATCTAACATTGTAATCTCGAACCATCATTACCGACTTGCACCTGTAATAAACATATTTTAGTTTTAGTCTACTTTTAGGCATTATAATTGTTTGAGAAATGTTACTGTTGACTAAATGTACACTTTTTTGTAAAAATAAATAAATTGTAAAAAAATATATAAATAAATAAAATAAATAAATATGAATCACGTGTGTTCGATTTAAATAAATAAATAAATAAAAAATAAAAATATAAATGTAAAATTATGTACATTTGCAACCGAAAAAATTAGAAATACAGGGCTGTTTGCAGAAGCTGAGAACAACGTCTTCGCTAGAACATATTGATTAGAGATGGACTGTCTATGACTTTAGCCGACTTTTCGACTGGCTGACTACGTACGAAACGTACGGCCTAGCATTCGATTCAGCTATTTGACAGAGCTAATGTTACATAAATGTTACATAAATCACGGAAATATACACTCTGTGCATTTGTGCAAACCAGCAAGGTACTGTACTAAACTTTACTAGAATCTACTTTAGGCGTACTTGTTTTTACGTTTTAGTGTTTTATGTGACACTCGATCCGTAGACATTAGCCCAATAATTGGAGACCGACCGAAATTTAGATTTCAATTTCAGTTTCGTCGAGTATCAGATAAGAAATCTAGTTTTGCTTTAGTTCTGGTTTTGGCCAAAATATGGTTGAAATTCGTGTGTTCGTGAAATTACGCTATTAATTCACTGTTAACTCTTAATAAATCTATCTACATTCAGACTGAGACAGAATTGAATGATTAATTATAAGATTTTATACCTGGACTGCCCTAGACTGATTATTATGATAAGTAGGTAATAAAAGTAATAAATAAAAATCTCTAAAAAATACATTATTTAGGTCGGTTAAAAATCTAAATATGACCAAATTGGGGTTGATATGACACGATACCACTTTAAGTAGCAATAAGCTGAGTAAAAGTAGAAAAAAAAAAACAATATATTACTAAAATCTCAAAAACTCATCATTTGATATCTGCAAACATTCTGGCTGAATATTTTAAAACTATAAAATGACATAGACAACTTCTTGACGTCCGACGCCGTTCTTTTAATGTCCGTCATGTTGGCAGCGCTGTTGCTAACGCCATTTTTGTTATACACTAGAAGCTTCATAAGGTGATTTTTTTTTACTCATAGCCCTTGCTAACGAGTGCGAAAGAGAGAGTCGAATAAGACTGTAGTATGTAGCTTCGATTAACCTGAATATTTTCTTCAAAGCTTATTTACGACGTTTCTCATTGTCTATGCTGTAGATACGCATCCCGAGCGATACATACGGTGTAAAGCTTTAGTGACAAATGTATAGTAAAAATGAAGGAAAACGCCGTACTTAAGTGGCAAAAAGTATACAATCCTACCGGTCCGCAACCACGACCTCGCCATGGCCATCGCGCGGTCGCCATAAAAGATTTGATGATAGTTTTCGGCGGCGGAAACGAAGGGATAGTTCATGAACTTCATGTCTTCAACACCACCACAAACCAATGGTTCGTTCCTGTCACGAAGGGTGAAGTGCCTCCAGGATGCGCCGCGTACGGCTTCGTTGTCGATGGAACGCGTCTCCTCGTTTTTGGCGGCATGGTGGAGTACGGCAAGTATTCTAACGATCTGTACGAGCTGCAGGCCTCACGTTGGGAATGGAAGCGTCTAAAGCCCCTACCACCCAAGCAGGGTCTCCCGCCGTGTCCCCGTCTCGGCCACAGTTTTACTCTTCTGAATGGAAAGGTATACCTATTTGGTGGACTGGCTAATGAGAGCGATGACCCCAAGAACAATATCCCAAGGTACCTCAATGATTTGTATACCCTAGAGTTGTATCCAAATTCTTCAATGACAGTATGGGATATACCCCTGACCTACGGGCAGTCACCGCCGCCACGCGAATCTCACAGTGGTGTCTCCTACACGGACAGAACCAGTGGGAAATCATCCCTGATCATCTATGGAGGTATGAGTGGGTCGCGTCTGGGAGACCTGTGGGTGCTCGACGTGGACAGCATGTCATGGTCGCGCCCTGAAGTAGGTGGCCCACCACCCTTACCCCGCTCTCTGCATACTGCCACAGTCATCGGCCATCACATGTATGTTTACGGTGGTTGGGTACCACTTGTGCCAGATGAATCTAAACTTGCCACTCATGAAAAGGAATGGAAATGTACAAACACACTTGCCTCACTTAACTTGGAGTCGATGACATGGGACAATATAGCCCTTGACAAGTTTGAAGAGTGTGTACCTCGAGCCCGAGCAGGTCACAGCGCTGTAGCCATCCAAACTAGATTGTATATTTGGTCAGGAAGAGATGGCTACCGAAAAACTTGGAACAATCAGATTTGCTGCAAAGATCTGTGGTACTTGGAGGTTGGGGTGCCACCCCAGGCAAACCGTGTGGCCCTTGTGCGTGCTGGCACCACTTCTTTGGAACTGTGCTGGCCCGCTATGAACACAGTAACTACTTTTTTGCTTCAAGTTCAGAAATGCGGCAAGGTCACACCAGCTCGCTTCCCAGCTGCTGCCGACCCGTTGGTTGCCCCCCCACCGGCGTCGCCAGTGGCCAGCCAGCCTGATGCGAGCAAAGCGTTTGGCATCACATCGCCCATCGCCAGCGGATTGCCGACAGCAGCTGAGCCCGTGCGCGTGACACCCAATGTCGCATCCCCTGCACCAGCGCCTGTATCCACACCTCAGAAGATAGTTCCGACCCCCATCAAGGTACCAGCCCAGACCTCCGTCAAAATCACGCCTAACACCCCAACTTTGAAACAAGCTACTTACCAGACAAAGACCATAGTGAAATCACCAGCGACAGCGACAGCTGGTTCCTCACAGCAGATCAAGGTGGCTGCAGTGACGCCGGGGGTCACCAGGATCGTGAGTGGCGTCGGGACACCGGGCACGGTGCGCGTCTCTACGTCACAATCCAACGCACAAATCGTGCTGACCTCGGCGACTTCGGGCGGCGGCTCCACGCCTCGTTTTGTGCAAGTAAAGACCGGTACCAGCGGCGCTATGCCCGTCAAACTGGGCGCAGGCAACATGCCAGTCAAACTCGCTGGAAATGCTTTAAAAATAGGCACTGCGAACCTCCAGGGCAAGATAACAAACAGTGTTCACAAGGTCGGACAAGTGGGCGGCACTAACATGCCGCTGAAACTGGGTGCAGGTAATGTTAAGATCGGCACAAGTAATGTACTAGTAAAAACAGCAGGTGGCGTCCCCATCCAGGCTGGCGTCGCCAATCTACAGACTAAAGTGGCAGCGGGCATGCCTGTCAAACTAGGCGCCGGCAACCTGCCCGTCATAGCGAGCAGCGGTGGCACAATACAGATCGCGGGAAGCGCGCTCGGTGGCCAGCAAGGGAAGACGCCAGTGTATAAGATTGTGACCGCTAAGTCTAGCGATCAGACAGCAACATCCACTACGAGTGCGGTGGCGGGTGGCGCCACCGTGCTGCGACAGGCTGGTGGCAACGCCGGTATCCCCGTCATCATCAAGAAGACGCCCGGCTCCAACGCGCAGTCGAGTAATCCGCCGCAGTACGTCACCCTGGTGAAGACCTCCACTGGCATGACAGTGGCGACCATGCCCAAGGTGGCAATGATGCAAAATCGGTCGTCAACGCCGTCATCGGCGCAGGCGCAGAGCATCGCACCCGGCGCCACTATCGTGAAGCTGGTGTCGACTAACACAGTCGGCGGCAACAAGATCATCACGCTGCCCTCTAACATGCTACAGCTGGGTAAGTCCGGCGTGGGCGGCAAGC
The DNA here is from genome assembly GCA_905147745.2 of Phlogophora meticulosa. Classification (NCBI taxonomy): domain Eukaryota; kingdom Metazoa; phylum Arthropoda; class Insecta; order Lepidoptera; family Noctuidae; genus Phlogophora; species Phlogophora meticulosa. Next base: position 343,409 of record LR990524.1, on the reverse strand, counting down.
AGACAATCGTAATCACCAAGTCGTCGAGCCAGGCGGCGCAGTCCAGCCAACAGCAGTGAGCGCGGGCGGCGCTCCGCTGAACTGACGAGTATTCTCAGAGTGCCCTTAGCTAGCCGTGCGGAGTGAGCGGTGTGAGCGGAGCAGTGCGGCCGCGGGGCGCCGACACTGCCAGTGTGTGACTGATGAGGATGCGGAGGTGTCTAGATTGTAAATTTCAATATTACAAACACTGAGTGCGTTTCTCGGACTACAGTATATTCTAAATCATATTGAATATAGTATATGAGTCTTTTATATGTTAAATGGGTCTGTGTAGAAAATGTCCTCATAGAGTTTTTACTAAAAATATTTTATTTACTCTAATAAATTAATAATAATATTAATGTATGTGACTATGCACCAATTTCTAGATTCATCCTGATCTGTGACCATGCAGTAAACTGTGGATGAAGTACCCTGAGTTCTGAATCAGGTTCTGATGGCCCGATTAGGAATTTACACTTAAGTGCCTGTTGTGCAGTTTTTGTGCTTAGACGTTGTACCGGACGAGTTGTATGTGAAGTAGAGTTATTTTATGGAAAGCAATGTCACGTTAATAATATACAGAATAATTCATGTTATATTGTAAGACTTAAGTTTTAATACTTGTATTAGATTATTTTTGTATGTTATTGGATTTTGTTATACAACTATGTTTATTCAAATTATTTTCCAAAACTACATGCTGGGTTTGTTGTGTAAAGTAATTATCCAGTACATTGGTTTATCTGAGAGCTACATGATATAATAAATTGGACATGGCAAGTACAAGACATTAAATTTTGGTTTAATGATTAACTGTCTTATGCTTTATTAAGTTTCCAAAGAATCCTCCCCTCAATTTATAAATGATTTTGGACACATTGTGTGTATGTAGTGTGCTAGAAGATATATAAATTTATATTATATCATTATTCCCCTGTTTTTAATGGCCGCAAACATAAAATTGCGTATTGTTCACAAAGTGAACGGTTGTTTCGATGCGGCCATTAGGAACATGGTAACTTGTTTCTTAGTTTTAGTTAAATCACAACATACTATGCACTATTTAAGTTTTTTTATATGACCAGCTGTTTATTTTGATGGCATTTTTGTTGACATAAAGTTTTGAAACAATGGTGTATCTATAACTACATTAAATTCGCAAGTGCCGAGGCTATTTTCAGTATTTGAGACACCATTGATCTGAGAAGACAGCCAATGAAGTCAAATGCCTGTCCGACGGTGACACGCGATGAAATTGTGCCTGGAAGTAGAGTGGGGAATTCTCAACGTGTGACTGGCACCTCCATTGAAACTATGACAATTACATTGATAATGCTATCAATAACTGTTCCGAAAATAACAATAAAAATGCAGAATGTTGTTTTTTGGCGCGAATTCGTATTTAATCAAAGGGACTGGCGTCAACTCGAGTCGTGTGAAATTGCATGAACATAAATATTTTTTTTAAATTGTGTTAAATATTTATATAATTGAACTGTTGATCTCGTGGTAAGAATGATGTTCTGCGTTTTTATATATTTTAGTGTAAGTGTCCTAGGTGTACGTACGTAGAATAATCATAAAATAATAAGGTAAGCGAGGTATGGAATGTAAATATCATTAAGTAGATAAATTTAATGTTATAGTTTGTTCATATTATGTTCATTTGCTTGAATAAACGATTTGGATAAGCGCAACTTTCATTTCCAAACCACTTGCCACGATAACGTCGTTGCGTAATGACAATACCAATTACAAATACATAATTATCTTTTGTTTAGTCATGGGAATCGGTGAAGGTATATTGATAGTAGGTCACACGAAATAAGAAATCTCAGAAACAGACCAATTCCTAATTCCTAGGAATTGAACCTAGATCCTACACTACACTACACACCTGCAACTGCCACGTCAATATTGATATTATTCTATAATGCCACATAGATCGTGGCACTTTAAACCAGAATAAGTTATTGGCATGTCGAACGGTCAAAGTAATGTAAATATTTCACAATAATTTGTCTTGATTCAGTTAATCCAATTCGCTAGACGGAGGAATTATTAAAATAAATTAGTTCGACGCCATCTATGAGAACTTACTTGTACTTTAACTAGTTTTCACCATTTAGTAAGGTATAGCGGATATAGGTGTCGCTGCACGCCACAAACTGGACAACACTTAAAAATATGTTGTTAACTGCGACAAAGTGAATTGTTTAACCTTAGTCACTTGTTCATTTTATTTTATGGTTACATATGCCTGTATTCATTTACTTTATCTTTCATTGTACCTTCATTAAATTTATATCTTTATCTTATCTTTCATGTTCACATTCCTATGATAATAGATGTCGCTACTAGTATCTGAAGCATTCACAATTTTTTCCCCCGTTCTTCTAGTTGTTTTTAATTTTAAGTTTTAGTTTTCCTTCGGTCATAATAATATACTTTATGTACGTACCTAATTAAAATATACAAGTAACTATTTGTACTATAAAAAGCGAGAAGTTTATATCGAATAAAATGGACTAAAAATATATTATTATACTGATTTTCCTTTCAGTTCATTTTCCGGGCATACAATCATTATGCAGATGCACGTAGCAAACAAATTAAGTCGAACAATAATAACGTAAAAAAACGTGTTGTTTAAATGTTCTCGCGGTCCATATTGTTTACAATTAGTTATTCAGATATTCTAAAGGTAGGGTCGATTTTTGAGACGTGGCAGTAGGTAAGGGTTGGTTGCACCTTGGTTCTTAGGAGACTGGTAAGTAACAGCATCAGTAGTAGGTAAATAGGTAACTACTCAAAAGGTGAGTAGTTGCAACTGTAGCTGACTGATCTCCCATTGTGTTTTCAAAACTTGTTGTTTTCATCTAGCAATTAGGCACTCTTAAAATTCAGGACTTTGAGTGCCTAATTTTGTTGTTGATTGCCCTTTCCTGAACTATTACGGCAAAGGTACCCGCCCTTGCTGCCACAACCATCTCTAAATTATAGATAACGAGTTAGCTAGCAAAAGTAATGCATAAACAGCTACAGTAGGTGGGCGCCCCCTCGAGGGTTGCAGGTTCCCAGGTTTCAGCCACTTACCTTACTTAAGTACTAATTTACGGGGAAACGCAATAAACTTTCTGGCCAAGCAGGCCTTTTGTCATTAACTTAATATGCTTGAAACATTGAATAATAGATAGTCGTACGCACTTTATTGTGTAGATATGTATACCGAGTTACCGACCACCAATAAGAGAAAAATAACTAGGTTAAGGTACACATTTAAACAATTATTATGTGTGCCGAATCATATGATTTTAGAACGTGTATGAGTGTGTAGTGATTTTAAAATGGAGCCCTATCATGAATTGTCGTTACATCTGAATGGAACCCGCTGGTGTAAGACAGTGCTGGAAAGTGTCGGTAACGCTTACAGCAGATACCTAGCTAGTAGTATGTTCAGATAATAGGCCGTGGTACCTAATTAAGCATGTTCAACGTTCCTACCTACTTGACTTCGTCCTTATAGAACTTGAACGTAGGTAAGCCTGTTACCCATGTTAAGTTTCTTACAGGACCTAGACATAACAGCGACTAAAACTCTTAGCCATACATTCTTTAGAACATATTGCAAAGTTTACAAGAAAGGTTGCTGTGTGAGGCACATTAGTGTGGACACTGACACCTGACACTGCAAGAGCGCTCAGTTTAAAGTTGTGATTGTTGTGGAGAGTTGTTGCCAGGACATATCTTTCAAGAGTGGCCGTTTAAAAATGTATGGAGTTAGTGCTTAGCCTTGTGGATAGTTTGGTGAATGGTTTTGACAATAATAATAGGTATTGTAGAAATATTATTCTGCTTAAGGTTAGACGCAGTTGCAATTATGCTACAAGGAGACTACATTTTATGTGGGTGGTATTCAAGCTGTGATATTTTATTCCGTCTTAGACAACGTTAGATAGGTTGCGAAAGTCTGAAATGCTACGGTTACGGATAGGGTTGTTATATCGGCCCTTTGGTCTATTCACAACAATTTTACACAATATTAGATGGAAAACGATGGAAAATGGACGACGGAATACCTAGCTAACTACTAAAAAAAGGCTGATTACGTACGTGCTATAGAACCTTCATTGTATTTATAAGATTTTGGTATGTTTTGAGATAAACACTAATTCATGTTTAGAAGAGAACAGACAGGCTGTCCTTGCATGTCAGACGGTTAGCGAGTAGGTAATGTAGAACTAACTTGACTGCTGTCTTCGTGCCGTCGTTGACCTAGTCGCAATCGCTTCTGCTGAGCATGAGTTCTTGGGTTCGATTCCTGAGTCGAGCAAAGTGTTGTTGGTTTTTTCCATCTGGAATTACTCATTAGCAACCCGGAATCTGGATTTGTATCCAGTTGTAATATACTCGCCCCCTATCACACATACATGGGACTTGGACTAACCTGACGAAATGAGGGTGTTACTATGCATAGACTTATACACATCTGCCTAACCCTATGGGTAATAAAGGCGTGATTTTGTGTTGTTTATGAAACAGAATCTATTAAAAGAATTGTAAATAAGCCTCGTATCGCGAACCCGCGGTTACGTTCTTATCGTACCTACGGACAGTCTAATATAATACTAATTCGTTCTGTTCTGTAGAAATGTTATTTCAATCTGTATTTCACAACGTCTAGTGAGGACGGTGTCCCCACACTCCACACAATGACGTCACACGTCAGCTGTTGCCCTCGGCAGCGCATTACACGTCGCTGGCGGCCCATTGTTAGACACTGTGCGCCATTTTAACGCGTAGTATTGTAGCCATCTGTGGCTGGTTACAATTTCCGTTGTGAAATGTCGAAGAAACTAGGTTATTAAGTATAGTTTATTTTAAAATTATTGTACCGTTATTTTTTGATTTCTGGAATGGTTGCCCGGATGACCGCACCATAGGCTCTCCTTATTAGGTTCTTTTATTTGATGTCGGTACTCATAACTCTAGAGTTTATAATCGACCTAGTTTTGTTTTTAAGTAAATGTGGCTGAGAGAACATGCCATTATAGCAACTGAGGTTTTGAAGAGTAAGATCGTTGATTTTATTGTAGCAGCTACTGGTCAAGAGACAATCTCAGCAGTGATTATTTTAGTAGTAGGTAGGTATATTCACAGTTTTTATTTTGATATAGAGACACAGTCTGTGATGGCAGCTTGTGGATTTATTTTTGGTCCGAAATGAACCTGAGGTAAGAGAGAGACATGTCTTTAGACTATAGCTTCAGTTAATCATTCAGAGAATTGAAATATTTTGCTGCGAAAAGAAACACCGAAGGAAACTCAGAGATCATAGTGTCGTTTAAAGTCAATAGTCAAAAGTCAAAGATCATAGGAGGAACCAGCAGATAAGTGTCCGAGATGGTTTTTTGATTGGTCTTTGTCTTTTGATATCTATCGCGTGCATATTTTGTGGGCGCCAACAAGCAGGACAACTCTGAAACCCGCCCGTATCTGAATCTATTTTCATCAGTCGTAACATCGGAAAAACAATCCTCAATTCCTCACTGATCAAACAATGGATCAAACTGACGCCTGACGAGTGAGCTGTCACATGACGTCACATACCCTCCCCCCCGCTCCCCTCTCCCCCCTGCCTCATCGTATGAAGTTCGCAATCAATCGCCGCGGCTCGGTGATAGATTTAAAACCTAATCATATTTGAATATGATTGGAATTACATCTCATTTGGCGCAGGGCTCCCGGGACGATGACATATGAGGGTACTTAGCTATTTTACGGGCAGAGAGGATACGACGTGGTGAGGATAACCTAGAGCCACCACTGCGTTAGGTACATATGTCTTTCCGTTAAAGGGCACTTAGCATTTTCTGGGATTCTTTTAAGATTCTACTAAAACACAAAAAATATGAATCATTTAATATAATTCTTAGTAAAAAAGCTTACAATATTTTAAATAAATAAATAAATTTACAAAACTTATGACTAGGTGATGAAAGTTAATAAATTGTAATGTCGTGGTAGGTAGTAGGTTTGGTTCCCAGTTTGGGAGGAGGCAACAGTAATTTCGTTTGTCATGCTGTATAGATGCTGCATGGTTGTTAAGGCTGCGCTAGTTGACGGCACCAACCCGTTCGGGCTAAACCGCATGCTGTATCGCAGAGAGTCTTGTGAGTGATGCCGACATGAGAAAAGCTTTTAATGATTTATACCGAAAACATAATGAACAAACTTTTGGTTGTGGGATTATTACGATACAACTAAATGCCAAAAAATCAAAATAAGTATTTGAACTCTTGAAAAATTAAACTATGCTTATTCTGCACGAAATTTTTATGGAGATTGCACACTCCTTCTGTTATTTACTTACACATAAACGGTTTTTGAGTGTAATTACTTTCAAATTCCTTATTATTTTAATATCCTGCTTTCTTAAAAGTAACGACGAGAAAAATCGATATGATGCCTAACTTTCGACGAGCGATGCGAAACGTTGGAGTAATCACCCCACGTACGTATGGAAAAACATACGATTAGCGCAGCCTTAAGGTCAATATTTTATTAAAGAAATCCTTTGCATGTTATGTCACTGGTATTGAGCAAAATGTATTTCATACTAACTCAAACTTATTCAGTACCGGAAAGTTGGCGGAAGCTTCTAAAAGTTTAATTTATCACATTGAAAGAGTCGCGTATCAGAAGAACTTTTAATCTTAACTTCGTCCGGTCTGCGCAACATGTCGCTCGGCGTGCACTGGTGCCTTCGAACTCACTTTCTAAAAGGCTTAGGTATATGTACCTAAGTCTTTTAGAAACTAATTATACTTTGAAATACTGATTTCTTGCTCAGAGTAGGAACATATAAGGAATTATGCCTTTGTTTACGCCGAGTCTTTCATTGATCTATCTATTGGTTGTAAGTACTACTGCTGAACACGAGATCCTGGGTTTGATTCCCGGGCGGGGCAAAGTGTTATTTGGTTTCACATACACTTGGAATTTCTCAATGTGCGTGTAGTAGTATAATTACACCTCTGCCTTATAGTTCAGGGAATACAGTCGTGACGTAACGTGTTCATGTCTCAGTAGCAGCCCGAACCCTGGATTAGCACCCGGTTGATGGGAACAGGCCCTAACACATGGGACTTCAACATAACTGGCGAAAAGGTATAAGTAGTTCACATCCTTGCCTAGTTTTTCGGGGAAAATAGGCGTGGTGTGATGTGACGTTGTGTCCGCAAGTGGATAAGTAGGTGCTCAGGCTTCAGAGAGAGACCCTCATGTCTCAGGTATGAGTGTAACGAGCTATAGACGCTCCATAAATCTTTCTAAAACTTCGTGCTATACGGTGCTGTTTTTCTGTTCATGATGAATTTTCGAGTGGGTAGGTACAGCGAGTGGCAAGGTATTCCATTATCCTAAGGTGATGGTATAAGACTAGTCAGTGCGCGGTGGTCAGCCGAGCAGGCCGCACGTGATGACTCCAAGGCAGCTCCGGCTCGTGGGCTTGTCGTCAGGCTTCACGGGGACCACACGCTTCTTCTTCTTACCGTTGGCATCGTAGCGTTTCTCTTCCTGGAATTTCAGAAAGTTGTTGTGTATTTAGAAGGAACTGGTTTTTGTAGGTCAGATAGGCAGTCGCTCCATGTAACATATTGGCAATCGGTTGCATCCGATCAGACTGGAAGCCGACCCCAACATAAAGGCAAAATGTTGATGATGTGATTAAGGAGTAAGTTGATCCCTAAGCCTCTTATTAATAAACACCAGTATAATCTTCAGATTCATAGTCCCTATATTTTGCGAGGTTTGGTGATAGCTTAAATTTACTTGAGATAGCTTTACAAAACTTCAAAACGTAGATGTCGTTTCATAAATAAAGACTCGTTGATAGAACTGCAGATACGTATAAACTATTGGAAACAACTAATCAAGCTAAAACAGGCGTCGGGCGTCTTATCGCTCACTCATTGTGCTTCGTTCACTCGCGAATGAACGATATTTGTCAATAGTCTTTACTCTTTAGGTCCTGTTGTGTCGCTCCATTCCGCTTTCAAATGTACAGAACAGTAAATAATTGTATTTGATACCGATACGATCTCGACAGTAATGGTTTCAGACGTTCAGGAAAATATTCTACTTTAGTTGATGTTTTTGCTATCTATTCTGTTACCTAATATTTAAAATGATTTTATTGATTTTCGAGGGATGTTGTCTGTATACAACAGAATGTAAAAATTCCGTAATAAAATAATAGGTCTTTACCTATGAAATTGCCGTTTTGTATGAAAAAATTTAAATGAATTTTTTTCATGTATTTTTTATTTGTATTAATCGAAGTAATCACCCATGCAATCAATGCATCTTTGCCAACGCAGTGGCAGTTTATTGATGCCCTTCTTAAAGAAATCAGCTGGACGGGAGGCAACAAATTCTTCAAAGGCATTTTGTACTGCCTCTCGGGTATTGAATTTTTTTCCCGCCAAGAAGTTATCCAAATTCTGGAAAAAGTAGTAGTCTGTAGGCGCAAGGTCTGGTGAGTAGGGCGGATGACGGAGAGCTTCCAACCCCAGTTCTTGCAACTTGGAGACCGTCTGCTGTGCAGTATGAGGTCGCACGTTGTCGTGCAGAAGCAGCGGAGACGAGCGATTGACCAATGCTGGTTGGAGATGTGCCAGCTTCTCCATCATTGTGTTCAATTCTTCACAGTACACATCTGCAGTAATGCTCACCCCGTTTGGTAAGAAGCTGTGTTGAATCACACCGGCGCTAGACCACCAAACAGTGACCATCACTTTTCTTGGGGTAAGTTTTCGTTTAGGGCATTGTTTAGGTGCTGAACCAGGATCCAACCAACTTGCTGAGCGCTTGCGGTTATCAAACAGAATCCATTTTTCATCGCAGGTAACAATGCGGTTCAAAATTCCTTCATTTGTGTGTCTGTTGAGCAGTGCAAGGCACGTCTCGACGCGTACTTCGCGCTGGCGATCATTGAGTTCGTGGGGCACCCATTTGTCAAGCTTTTTTACCTTGCCAATTTGACGCAAATGGACCAATATTGTTTTGACGCTAACGTCGAAAGCTGCTGCTAATTCAGCCGTAGATTGTGTATCATCAGCTTCCACAATCGCCTTTAATTCGTCATTGTCGACCAAAGTCTTCGGACGACCGCGAGGTTCATTTTTCAGGTCGAAATTTCCAGAACGGAAGCGAGCAAACCAATAACAGGTAGTGCGTTGGTTTGTAGTGTTAGCTCCGTAAACGTCGTTGATGTTGCGTGCCGCTTGTGCCGCGTTGCTGCCACGACGGTACTCATATTCCATAATTACTCGAATTTTTAACGTATCCATGATGACGAAAAAGATTTAAATGCGATGAAAATGTAACACTAATCAATAAACAAATGACTACTTTTGGAAAAAGAAATCCATGTTTTTAAAATAAAATTAATTTGAAATTAGAATTCTTAGCCAAACAAAAAATATTTTGATTTGAAATGGCCAGTACTGCAGAACGGCAATTTCATAGGTAAAGACCTAATATATAGGAATAATGGAATTCTTTCATTTAGCTACACAGCAACTCTGGAACCAGCATGCCTTTCAAGCCGATCATATGGTAGCCTGTAATAGCCCCATTATAGCTCCACATAGCTCCATTATTATAGCCTGCGATGGCGCGTTGATTGTGTGCAAACATCGAACTGTACTCGGCTTCCGAAAGGAAAGCTTTGTTGGATTGTGCACATAACAATATGGAGATGTGATCAATTTTTATTGGTCGCGTGTGAATAGATTCCTGTATTTATTCTCATAATATTTTTACAACTATGTTTTCTGAGTGAATAAAACTATATTTGTTTGGGCAGTGGTCCCCAAATCCCAGGTTGTGATGATAACATTTATATTTTTATGTTTCCCACTTTGGTGTGAGTAGTTAGTTTGTTGTTGTACGTACACGTAACATGCTGCACAAATTAACATAAAGTTGGAATATAAGTTAAATAAAGTCAAATAAAATAGAATTTTAAGGGTTTATGTGTATTTGTATGATGTGTAGGTATGTCTGTAGTAGAGTATAAATGTTCTTCTTTTATTAGTACTTTTTATTTTTTTGTTAAATCTAATCTTATGAATTTAAAATGTTTTCCGTATTTTCGTACGATAAAAGGGCAAGACAATTTAGTAATACTTTCTTGGGCCAAAACCTGTTCAGGACCTTAACGTCGCAGCTTTTACTTATTTCACAAAAAATCTGAATATGAGAGTAAGAAGGGCACCGTCTGGCCAAGAGACTGCTTTGTGAGGAGGAATGTAGAAGACGCGTTAAGCTACCTATTTGTTTGTAGTCGGGTCTACTCTTAATGGTTTTGTATACTTGTAGTGTAGCGCTGAGAATAAATAGTTATCGTACTCGTGGTATAGCTTAGTATTTATACTCGTAGATAAGACAGAGACAAGTGGAAAGGAGGCCTCTGTCCTGCAGTGGGAAAACCCAGGCTCACTAGCCTGGGCCGGTCACAGCCGGTTATGTCATGTAGTGACATAACCGGCTATGACCGGCCCGTGGGCTTCACGCGCCACATTCGATAGCGGATATTACAATCAATTGCAGCCCGTAATTGAAGTGATCGCATTAAAAAAACCCGAAGATAAGCTGCTGATTGTATTATCATTCTTCTTATGAATTCCTTAATGAATGGTGTGTTTCTCCAAACGTGCTGAATCAAAGATCTACAAGTGACAGCCGTTAAGTAACTTTAGTATCAGAATAAAAGCGTTTCCCTATCAAAATAACTCACAACGCACAACACTGGATAAGCCTGATGGATAAGTAAATACGTTTAGAACTACTTCTCAACTTTTCTTTAAAGTATTCTACGGAAGGACAGGCTTCCATCCATAGAACACTTCTGTTATACAATAAATATGAAATCACCAACCACCGCTCGTGACGGTACTAAACGCCGCAAACGAGTGTTGTCAGAAGAACAGATCACGTTAGTCCAGGTGACGCGCATGTGACCCAACGTTGCACGATAACTTTTTTCCTCAAAATATTATTTGCGATTCCTCTCCCAAGTTCCGAAAGCTTTACATTTCAGAAGGTGTTTCTAGATCACATGTATTAATCTGGTTTAGCATCCAGGTATAATCTAATCATGCTCGTAGTAGTTGAGTAGTCGTCGATGATACCAGCTACACGTAATTATTATCTATAGTGTTTACGATAATACCTACTAGGATATACTTAACATGTTATCGTAAGCTAGTCTACAGCCGCACCACTCATTCAAGTCTGTCATTTAATTTCATGTTCATTCATTTTTACATTTAAGTATGATGTACAGTTGTGAGTGTGCTGAGGAATCAACTCTTTAAAAAAATGTTTATCGGCAGTAGGTGGTAGAAATATTAAATATCAATATTTTTGCCTGCATACCAGTACGCTAATTGGCCAGTAAGTACGTTAGCTTAATAGTGGATACCGTTATTTAATTGAACCCGTAATGGACTATTTACCCTATATACGAGTATCCACCTGATAAGGGTATGGACTGTTTTATGTAAATTTTACTGTTTAAAAAGTGCTGATTCTCAGCCTAGTTTAAAAAAAATAGTTTTGATTTTGATTTTAATTTCATAATGGTATGCCCATGTAGATCAGTTACCTCGACGATCTCTCCGATCTTGTACTTGACGAGGATGCTGTGCGCATCGGACGAGTGGCCGACGTCGTCGAAGTTGCGGGAGGCGTCCTTGCCGGCGTCCTCCATGATGGTATCGTAGCCGCCTGGGTGCTGCAATATGCAACAAATTCAATGTCTGGGTTTCTTCCAAAAATTTACCTTTTTTGTATAAATGTGCTTGAGTCTCTTTCAATAAATGTTTATCAATAAGACTACAAAATAGCTTGGAATAACGGCAGGAAGATGAGGGTGTGTCTGTCTTTATCAGTATGATGGACGGATGACGGGGATGGACGGCTGCTCTCCTCTAACGAAGGCTGTTCTCAATACATGTAACAGCTATCGTTTTAACTTCTAGTTCGATTTACCGGAGAGGTTAATTAGATAATTAATTTAATAAAATTTAGACAAGGCTAACACTGGAGAGACTGAGAGATGCTAGTGAGTATCCTGTGTTTACTGGTTCCACCAAGGAGTATGGCCCTGCTTACCTCGTCGATGTACTTGGTGAGATCATACACGGAGTCCTTGTACACGATCCACAGCGGCTGCTGCTTGCTGCCGTCGCGCGACGCCACCTCCGCAAATGTGTACCGCTTCACTTCGCCCATTGTTGAGTCTCTGCTGACCACACAACAGTTAAAGAACTTACAGCACAATGATAAAATGGCAAACCAATTAAAGCTGGAGCTCATTGGTCCTGACTGCAAGAAGTTGCATAGAGACCAAAACCTTGAGTCGTAACCTTGGGTCGTAGAGACCAATATTTTTAAATAGTCAAACCCTCCTAAAAATAGATAATTCACTGATAGCTGATAGGAACCCCAAGTGGGCACATCACTATTCATAATGTCTCAAAAAAGTAAAGTAACTACCAAAACTTCTATCACATGCGACATCCACCATCCGTGGTCCTGGTGTCCCAGAGCGGAGGCCAGTGACTCAGCAGTGGGAACGTTGAAGGCTGATGATGTTATATTTGAGCTTCTCTCATTAAGGGACACAATTCAGAGTAGCACAGCAGTCTGTCAGTTCACTCAGTCAGTTCTGTTAACCATTTAGTAATTGCATACATACTAATGCTTACAAGCATACATACTTTTGCTTTGTTTATGTTATATAAAAAATTTAAAAATGTATGTAATGTATAAAAAATTTGTTTAAATCAGACTGATTCATGTAAGGAGTATTTTATTAAACATAGAATTTTAACGGTACCATGTCTTTATATTTTAGTTCTACTTACTCATTTGAACAAGAACTTAAACGAGTTTGAAACAGACGTCGAAAGAAAAAATAGAGTAGATACCCGCAGAAAGGACCTTCCTATTGTTCTGCAGGCAAAGCTTAATGTTGTCAAACACTCGTCTCGCGTACAGTCTGTCAATCTGTTTAACAAATTGCCACCAGAATTAAAGAAAATTCAGAATGTGCATATGTTTAAAAATAAGCTTAGGACTTTGTTAATAAATAAAGCCTATTACAGCATTGACGAATTTTGTAATGACAAAAATCTTAAAACTCAAATTTAATATGTTTGTAATTTTTGTTTTGTTTGTATACTATAATTGTAATGTATTAATTGTAAATGTAATAATTGTCTATGTTGCTTCTTTTTATGTACCTACTATATATACTTATACTACTATATATATTTTTATGTACCTACTGTGCAAATATTTCAACACAAATGTATTTTTGTTCTGAAATAAATAACTTGAACTTGAACTATATCTAGTGATACACGCACGCTGGTTGCGAGTACTGAGCACGTGACCTTTTTGAAGAACATCACCAATAAGGTCAGTGTATGTCCTTGTAGGGCGTCCCTTTATTAGTCGTCATAAATACCTTTTGTTAGTCATCTTTCATTCATCCTCACAACGTGACCAAACCATCTGAGTACCCTGTTTTCAATGTTTGTCACTACATCTTAGTCATTGCATGATTAATAACAGGTAATATCAGTCTCACCCATTTTTATGTCCATTTGTAAGTATAAAGATAATAATTATTATACTCATAGCCGTTGTTAACACTTGTAAGTACCTAACTAAACACCTAAATATGAGTAGGTATACTTCCACAGTTAGTTTTTCTATTTCCCAGGCCGAGCAGAGCGGTTAAAATCCTACGGACACTTTTATTTAGGTGTTTCCTAATCTTACTGAAACCAGGCATAAGCGTAATATTAATTAACTTTGTACTTACAAATGGTCATAAATTGGCTGAACTATATGTTACACCAGACTGCTAAAACATTGCTTATAGTTGCCAAAACCTCATCTATGTTTATTGTATACAGCCACCGCCCCAGGTTCACACCGGTGCTTATAATTTGTAACATCAACATTTTCGACTTTATTTCATATTTCAATATCATTATATCATTCATTCATAAAAATCCTCTCCTGGCCGTCGTAGCTGACGTATTAGAGGGGCCACCATGCCCCCGCTTTTAAGGCACGGGGCAAGATAAAAATTGTTCAGTATGTTCTGTCAGTGGCGCCGATTCCCGTGTACACAAATTAAACAATTGATATCTCTCTCTGACAGACAACGTGAGACTACGACGGTGATAGATACAAACTAAGTTAGAGATTTCAAATTACTTTATGTCTTGAATTGTCCATGTTTTACTTAGTGGATGCGATCTGACACGTGAACTAAGTTTGTACGGAAGATTTAGTTCCACTAACATTGTCTGCTCATATGTCCGTCTCTTACGTGTCTCACAATGACGAACACTACACAAAAACCGACAATATCGGTCCAGCCGTTCTAAAGTGATGATCTTCATACATGTGTATAGATAGAAGACAGCTATCTGCCATCTATCTATATATATATGTATAAAAATCATTTACATACATAGATAGATACATACCTAAATCAACGCGGTTTAATTATTCTAATCGTATAACTATTGGCGCATGCGCGATAAGACCCGGTTTTAAATACGAATTAAATAAATCAAGAAAGATTACAATGGCACAATAAATAGTTGTCAGAAAACCTTGCGATAACATGTTAGTGAAGTTAGATTGCACAATGCTGACCCGGAAATTCATAATGACAGTAAGTTATAAAATCCTGATTCACTGTCTAAGCATGTCACATACTCATAGTTCTAGATTATAAGTCTCGTAATATTTTTTATTTAATTTCTTTGTTAACAAGCAAAACTAAATTTAGACTGAAAATGAAATTATCTTAGTCTGCCGAAACATTTTGAAACGTTTTTGTTAAACCGAGTCCTTAGTTCAACAGCGAGTGAAGTGAACTCTGGAACTTGGGGCACTGAGACACGCTCAGGTTGGGTGCGAAGGGGATGGCGAGCACTACAGAGAGCCAGGAAAGCGAGCGCAAGAAATCTCCGCCACCTGACGTGCGGCCTACCGTAGGCGCGGGCTGGCGGACGGCGAGCAATGGGGGGCTCGTCGTCCGACCGTCCGGTAACCATCCGGACCGAGCCCAAGTTGTCGACGGCACGTATTGTTCCACGCGTGCCTCAAGGAGATGTCAGCAACTGTAGGGGCCCAGCAGGGTCGAAGCGTACTGGGGCCAAGGGTCTGACGAAGGAACAGGAGTGGGTTTTTAGTCAGTAAAAGGCTGACACTATCTCCCGCCCCGCCCAAGAGCGGGGGATGTCTTAAGATGATTTTACAACCGGAAAAATAAACCTGTCGTGCGGCCTACTGTACTTTCTGTATATGTCTTGCGGTACTGCAGCTATTATATAACCTCTCAGTTATTAAGAACATGGGTATTATTGTTTTCGGCATCCTGATACGCACTCGCATACACCGTCAGAGTTCGATATCTTCCGATGTTATCAGCAAATTGAGTAATCATTCTTAGTATCTTGGTATTACGTTTATATCTGCGATTGAATGACACTGCCAAATTAGCCAGTGATATAATACTGTTGTTAATGCTTCCGCCATTATACAATTGATATGTAAACGCGTGCAGGCAGACTGATTCTATTGATTCCACCTTTTACTTTTAGGTTATGCTCGGCTCGCAGAACAATCCGATGCGATGGAACACAAATCAACCTCTCATATGCTATGTAAAAATACAATTGGTAATTCTCTTGGTTTTCCTGCTTTTTTAATAATAATTACGTATTAAATTAAAAAAAAAACTCAACTAACTTTAAAATACCGTCGACGTCACACACCGAAAATTTCGTACCCTGACAGAAAAAACCGGCCAAGTACGAGTCGGACTCGTGCACAAAGGGTTCAGTACCATTATATATAAAAACGGCATAAATCACGTTTGCTGGATGGGAGCCTCCTCAAATATTTATTGTATTCTGTTTTTTAGTATTTGTTGTTTTAGCGTTATCGGTGAATGGCATTCAGCATAAATTTAAATAAAAATCTGATTTATGATGTGCGAATAAATTAACAAGCATTATTTATAACATTAGTAATTTCTGAAAAAAACAGCCGTGACAGACAGAAAGTCGCACTTAAAGAACTCCTTGTTATAAGGTTCGTACGGAACCCTAAAAATTGAAGAAATATGTAACGTGGGGTTTTAAAACAGATGTGAATGTAGGTAGTAGGTTCTTTTTCTAAATAAAAGAATAATGTAATATCACATCCCTACCACTTTTAAAACACACTTGAAAATATGAACAACTTTAACAAACCACTTGTAAGGTTGCTGACCTGACAGTGAAGAGATAAAAAACTGTCACACTTTCATTATATAACAAAAGGGATTTCCCGCCGAAACATGGTCGCGGTAAAGAAGCCGCTGTAAGATTGAGGCAGGGAAAGGAATTGTGTCGATCTTTTTGTTTTAGCAAAACTTATTAACTCGGCTTAAGGCGACCTTTGCCCTGCAGTGAGAAAATCCAGGAAATAAAACGCTGTAATAATAAGGACTAAGGTAAATTATGGCAAATTTACTTTACTTAATAAAAAGGATTTCTTCATAATCCGTGCATCTACCCAGATGTAAGTGACAGATGTTAGTGTAGCTCATATGCAGTCCGTCTGTTCAGAACATAAACAGACGGACGATCTTCCTTAATTAGGATTGGCGTTAACCGTAATCAGATAAGTTTTTTTTTTAAAGCTTTACAATTACTTTTTATCTATGCCTTGAATAAGATCCGCTCTTCGACCAAATTTTGCAAAAAATAAGGGATATTTTTTGCAAAATTTATTCAAATTATTTATTCTTAAATTGCACAAGGTCAAGGTTGAACTTGGGAAGTGTATTATATTATCTTTAACCTAACCAGGAAATACAAATGTAATTAGGGAGGACTTACATGTGAACACGTCTGTCGATCGGCAACTCTGTGTGATAACTGTGATAAGCAGATAGTTTCGGCAATGATACGCTATCAGCTATCAGTGGCCGGCGTCAGATGCACGCGATATGAGCCGACGTCATAATGCATACCATATTTTAATTGATTGATTGTAGGTAATCTTAATATCTGAAGACTGCCACAGTAAGTGGCTGGATCATGACTTGCTGCAAAAAGCAGAATTGAAGATCTCGTCGTGAAGCAGCTGTCCGGTAAAGCACTTCGGACTCAGGATCTTCTGGGGACTGCCTCATTGGTCTAGTAATAAGTGGTCATAAAAGCTACAAGCTGAGCGTGTGGTCCTGGGTTCGATCTTCGGGTCGGGCAGTGATATTGGTTTATTTAATTAGGTATTGCTCAGAAGCAGCCGGGAGTCTGAATTTACATGGGACATAACTGCCGAAATGTGTGTGTACTACACCTTACCAGAGCTAACCAGAGCTAATCAGGCTACCCAGGGTGACAGACGAGGGGTTATACAGAATAGAAAAGAATGTAATATAAAACTTTTTTTATTCCATAAAAAATGGTGTTGCAATGGGGCTTCCCCCAAAAAATTATAACAATTAAGAGCTACATAGGTGTTTCATTAGACCGCCTATTAACAACACTTGCTATCGTCTCACTAGCGTCGACACGAGTCTGCCGCCGCTGCCGCCACCGGGCGGACTGCGCGTGTCTCAGTTCCAAATGGACGCATCGCATTCTGACCACGCGCAGATCATACCCCGGTGTACTCTCGCGGCCAACCCACAAACACAACTATATATGTACAATATGTACTGCCCGACACGTCCATCTGATATCAAGAGCATGTTTACCCGCACGTACTATAGATATTGTTTATTGACTGCATGCACCCACTTACCTACTAGTTCAATCAAATATGGCTGTAATGATAGGAGGTATTTTAAGATAAAGGAGCACTTTTGCTATCTTTCTCTTATCTGTTGTTGCTAGCCCTTTGTTTAAATCTGGCCACTTGAGAAGGAATTTAATATTATGACTGCTCGCCACATAAGTGGCCTTTTAAGGGTTCTGTACAAAAAAGGGTGCCAAGGGGACCCAATATACTAAGCCTCTGCTGTCCGTCCGTGTATCCATCTGTCTGGCAGCGGGCTGCATCTCATGAACTGTAATCGGTAGACATTGGAATTTTCACAGAAAATGTATTTATATTGCTGCTATAACAACAAATCTTTATAAATAAAAATGAATTCATATTCCCCATCCCCGTCACGGCGTGACGCGTTACCGGCTGGAACAAAATTCGCTAATTGTTTTTTGTTGTGTTTGTTACTGTAACGAAAAGGTTCTTATGAAAAAAAAAACTAAGAAAGTTGCGCGGAACATTAGAAAATTTAAGAAAACTTAACGAATTTTTAACTTGGCGCGTTTGACAGCTCGCGCCACTGACAGGACAACGTCTGTCAGGTCAGACAGTTAAAGATAAATAACATTAAAATCACATTTCCTGTACTGTGATTTTTTGATGGACATGGTACGGAATCTTTGTGTCCAACTCGCACTTTGCCGCTTTTTGTTAAAATCAGCACTTGTAAAAGTGCTTGTTATAGTGTGCAGCTGGGGTTTTCCTTCATAACCAATTAGACAAAGAAGGGGTTCATGACTAAATACTTAATAACTTAGCGACGAATGATTCATCTGGATTCTTGGATTCTTTACACGACAAGATGAAGCGAAGGAGACATTACTTATCAGACTTACAAAACGTAAACATCAAACAATGCAAATTCAAACTCAAATGTATTTATTTCGTGAACACAGGGTACATGACAGGTGTTATAATAAATACTATAGGTTCCGAGCTGTGTCCCGCCAAAATGCATACAAAATATCAGAGGATTTTAAACCAAATGCATTTTAGAAATTGGAAAGTTACAATGACAATTATTACAAATCATGTCACATTAAAATGAAATTATTGATAAAATGTCAAATTAAATAAAGTAATAATAAAAGAACCAAAAATACAAAATAAAACTAAAATAATGTCACTAATTCATTAATAGGTACAACAATAATCAAAATTAACAATATCATAGTCAACTCACAAAAACAAATTGGATTTATTTAAAAGGAAGTAAAGTTAAAATTTATCATTTAAATATTCGTCAACAGAATAATACACTTTGTTGTTTAACAATTTGAACAGATTTTTTTTAAATTCGTTAATGTTAGTACTTGAGATAACTTGTTCTGGTAACTTATTATATAGTTTTTGAGCCATTGCATAAAAGCTTTTGCTATGAAATTTTGTCTTTGTTGCTAACATCTGCAGCTTTTTTGAGCGCCGTTTACTTTCTACAAATCTATATAAATTCATGTTTTGCTTTATGAAACTACAGGCTTCATAAATATGGAGTGACGGTAAAGTTAATATTTTTAGCGTATGAAAATGTGGCTTGCATGATTCTATTTGTTTTATTTTACAAATTGCTCGGATACATTTTTTCTGTGCTATTAGTACTTCCTGAACCTTAGGCGCATTACCCCAGAATATGAGGCAACATAACCATGGCAAGCAGCTAGTAGTGCGGCCTTGTTGGCAATTTTACCCAGCATATACAGAGCATATGAAAATCTACTAAGCTTACCACAAACACTATGCATATTGTTGAAATAATAATGTCTAACTTCAATGTAGATAAAAAAAAACTCAGCTAGTTATTTGTAAAATGTGTTTGTATTTTTTCTTATTTATAAATAATAATAATTTTGTTTTACATAATAATGTAGTCTAAATCCTACGTAAGGCACCATTCCATCGTACCTCTCGGCACTCTTCAGTTTTCAGTGGACCGTCATATTTCGTCAATTTTTACCTGAAAGACGATTTAAATACAGTTAATATTAAGTCGTATTAAAGTCGCGGAGCCCTCGGCTTCACACCAGCTTGTGATACGTGAGAGACACATTCTCTATCAATAAAACGCGTTTTAATTCATTACATCATTAGGTACTAAACATTTTGACGTCACGGTTGGCGCAGTGACTAAGCGATTGGCTGCTGCGCTGCGTGTCGTGGGTTCGATTCCCGCACGGAACAAAATTATTGTTAGGCCTACAGATAGTTGTTCCGGGGCTGGCTGTTTGTGTATGTGACTATAAATATTTGTAAACGCACCCACGATACAGATGTTTCTTGTGTTGGGCAACGGTTAAAAAATAATGATTTCGGCTGCCATTTGTAAATCTTTGACAGTTGTTACGGGTAGTCAGATGCTCGAAAGTCTGACAACCAGTCTAACCAAGGGGTATCGTGTTGCCCAGTGACTGGGTTGTGGAGGCCAGATAGGCAGCCGCTCCATGTAAAATACTGGTATTTAGCGAGATCCAGTTAGACAGGTAGCCGACCGCAACATTGTTTGGAAAAGGCTAGGCAGATGATGATGAGATTGAAACCTGTGGCTGCACTTGGGTAAAAAGGACGCACACTAATTGGTCGTGTGAAGACTGCACCCTAATCAAGCGCGTTGACCATGTACCTCGCCGCCTGCGCCCGCGCACCTACCTGGCGCGGCGCGAGACGGCCGGTCCGCTCGCTCGGTCACGCCACGTAGTGCCTTACCTGCTCCGACGGCGAATGCACGCTCAGCTTTCTCTTTGCCTAAATCGCTCATTCCTGCATTTCGCCTCCAGTTTACAGTGCTATCAGTGACGCTAAACTTCTCTTTCTGTTTCCATTCTGCTGCTAACTTCCTGTGCTATCCTTTCGTGCTATCTGTACCTGTACATCTGTGCTCCGTAAGCTACAATAAACCTTTTTAAACTCAACGGTTTTTATTAGTCGTTACACGCCATATCGGCTACTACAAAACCATTTAATGAATGCATTTACTATTACTATATATATACTACTGACTTATGTACATTTTAGAGGCATCTATTTCTTACAGGCAAGCCTCTATATATTAATCTGCTTAGATATATTATTATCAGGATATAAACTCACCGAGGCCAACGAGTTATGAGATCCAGCCACAGATTAGAACGACGGCTGGAGAGCGGGCTGGTAATAGTTGAACTGCTGCCGACCCTGTTAAAATATTGAAATTTATACATTTCCCCGCACCGTGTCAACACAGACATGGAAAGGTTTTTGTTCCGTTAGATATGACTATAGTACTTAAAGTATCTAATCTGTATGCAGATGGAAAGTGATCTATTCATAATGCAATAATTTGTTTATTTTCAACGTCCTTCAGGTGGCAAAGCAGTGATACAGAAGCCTTAAGCCTTTCTGCTGGGGAGTTTTTTCCGCCACTTCTTCTTCCCAGGAAAAACACTAGCAAGTGGTGAAGGGTGGACGTTTTCGGGGACTGTCTTTTGTAAACGTTCTGAAGTTCAAAAAGTGCTGATTCTCAGCCTAATTTGAGTAAATTAATTTTGATTTTTATTTTGATCGTACCCTCCGGCTCACGAGCGTGCCCACGGCAAACTTCTTGAGGTAGTGGTCAAACACAGGCGCGGGCATGCCGGCGGCCAGCATGCCGGCGGTCGCGTCCCGCCCGCCGTAGCGGCGCAGCAAGCCGGGGCCGCCTGCGTGCTGCGGGGCAGAAGGATTTCATAATAACTATGCCGTGGTAAGGATCTCTATTTATTGTATAATAGTTTTTTTCTGCGGCTTCGCTGCTGTGTAAGTCCGGTTTCCTGCCGAAATAAAAAGCCAGTTTTTTTTTTTTGCTTATGTCACTCCATTAACGAAACTGTATGTATACACTAAAGCATACTGATTCTTTGTGAAAGAAAGATAAACAAATCAAGAAACGCACTTTCGCATCTATGTATAGTCATCTTTTTGATACAAGTAAGCAAATTAGCGGCCGTGACGATTTCATACAGAAAGTGAAATAGTGGGATCTTAAAAAAATGTTAACTCAAAAATAATTAACATTTTCCATTATAGACCAACAACAAATAAACAAGGACAAACATTGTCGATACAATCTTATTTCCAGACACCTATCTCTTGATGGTCTATTTCACAAAATTGTTTTGACACAGCATCAATCAAGTCAACTGTTATATTCTGGAATACTATAAACTTCACGTACAAACGAATCGGTCCGCTCCGAGCCATAACATTTGTTCGGCCGCCTACAGCCCGCCCACACTGCGCCCACGCAGCGCCTTTCAGCCGTAAATGTCACGCGAACTGCAGGCTTTATTTATACCTATATGAAAACCTCTTTGCGAAATATTTAAAATTGTTTCTTTAGAAGACTTGTTTACACTTCACCAACCTGAAGTAGAGTGTCTCTTAAGTAGCAATTAGTTTTCAACAAGTTCTGTGGAGTCTCCCAACACAGGCGTTACTTGCTTAATGGGAGGCTCCAATCACTAATCTGTTCTTGTGTATATTATTGGAGAAATAAATGATTTCTTATTGATGGACAAATGTAAACAGATTTGATGGGGTTAGAATAGAATAGAATAGAATAGGTTAAAAAAGAAATAAATAAAATTATGAGGTTTTTACTAAACACTGGTTTCTTCAACATTATCATCATCAGGTGGAAATTACTGGCTCATCTTGATAGTACAATATCAGTCTGATACTGCCGCACTGCAGGAGATAGGGTTCTTCTCATACAAAGAAGGCATTCACACTTATTTTGTTCTAATTAGCATACTAGTCAAAATGGCGAAAAGCCGATGAAATCTATCAACATCCGAGGGGTTTCAATCCCTGCCACCCTTTATAAGAGTTGAAAGATTCACGTTGGTACGTGCCCAGTTTTCAAATCCACAAACTTGTGCGCAAGGGGCGAGGAACTAACCACTGGGCCATTACGACATTTTAATCTTAGAATTTTTTTACTTTTGGATTGATGAGCATAAAAATGGGTCTGTTTAACATTTGGTTTTTGGAACCCTGAGTGGCGTGACGTGGCACTAAATGGGCTGAAAAACCACTGACAGCGGCTTGCATAGTAATCAAGGACGTAGAAGTAAACAGTTCCACTGTTCCACGTATTTACGAGCCAGTTCACAGACTGTTCCAGTCAAATGAGTTTAGTCAGTTCAAGCCGGAAACGGCTTCGACACCGATCCCATCTCCTACATAGAACGTGTTGGTGCATGTTGCCGGTGCAAGCGATACGACGGATTTCGTATTAAATGTATGTTACTACGGAATCAAATTTACATCTGTTAGCAATGTGTTCATGAGATACAGCTAAGTAAGTAAGTAAACCAATAAGTAAGTTAGTAAGCAAGTATATAACCTAAGTAAGTAAAGGCGCTGCTGCTGAACATCCTGGGTTCGATTCCCGGGTCAGGCAAAGTGTTATTGGTCTTTCTATCTGAATTTCTCAGTAGCTGGTCGATGGCAATTGTTCGATCAATACTAAGTCAACGCCATCTGTTAACCAAATAGTCAAACTATATCTTGTTAAACTTACAACTCGATACTAGATGTTGAGGACTGTTACTGTCGGTAAGGTAGCTTGCTGTCAGATTTGTAACAACAAATACATAAAAGCATTCGAAATACCAGTTCATCAAGCCTTTCATTTTGCTGTTCACATCTCATACAGCAATAGACTCGCCCTCCTATATGTGTGTAGCATAGGTACACCTCTGCCTGCCTGTTATACAATATAATTTAAATCCTTAATTATTTAATATAACAAATTCATATTTTTTTCCATAAACTCTCAATTCTTATTAATTATTTAGTAATATTACAATATTTTACAGATAAAGTAAAACTTTTATTACATCGTCGTTTTATTTTTCGTCCATCTATTGCATGTCGCGTGACGGTCGGCCGCGGAGTAGCGGTAAAGTGAACGGCGCTCGACAGAGCAGCCGAGGCCAATATGGCGGCGCCTGTGGTTCGCATCAGCTGACCGTGTAGTTAGTACCTACTTATACCGTGAAAAAAGTTTCATTTATGGTTTCATAAAACCACACAATCATTTTTTGTTTCGCTGCATTTTTTTCTGTTTACAAATATTTACTATGTACGCCATGTTATGGCAGGACTTGCTGGAACCATTATTATATCATCTATTCTACTATATTCTGACAAATAAACATTTTTGATTTGATTTGCCTCGACAGTTACGAAGTACTTACGAAGGGCTCCAAGTGGGTGACGTCGAGCACCGTGCCGTTGTACACCACGTACAGACAGCCGCCGTTCTGCCCGCTGCACTGGCGCACCTGCGCAGGAGTGAACACACGCTGTGCCTGCCAATAAACACAAACATAACAAAACATTGTTCTTGTATTACCCGAAGGGTTTCGTCACCAAGGGGGGGTTATTGTCAGGTTGCAATTTGGCTGGATGCATCTAAAAACCGGT
The DNA here is from genome assembly GCA_905147745.2 of Phlogophora meticulosa. Lineage (NCBI taxonomy): Eukaryota > Metazoa > Arthropoda > Insecta > Lepidoptera > Noctuidae > Phlogophora > Phlogophora meticulosa. Next base: position 319,019 of record LR990524.1, on the reverse strand, counting down.
ATTTTAAATGGGGAGAGCGTTACTGGGTAACACAATCCCCGTAGGTAACAGTCTTACCTGCTGTCAGACTTACAGGGTTCGATATAACCGTATGGACCGCCAAAGAACTACAACTGACAGCCATTACCAATATGTAATGGATCATATGCAATGTGCTCCACGGCCTACCTCGTGCACCTGTTATGTCTTAGCTAAAACATAAATTATGAGAAACTAGTCGGCCAACGTTACTTTTTATGTGAAGCAAGAAGTTCATGGCGATATGTACATGTGTCGTTTTCACATGAAATACCTACATATTTATATCTATATATCTTTTCTAAGTATAGGTTAGACGTGTACCTATTGACATCACTATTTATGCCCGTTTTACCGACACTAGGTGACACCTAAAAGTAATGCTTAAATATTTCCAGTGCTTAAACATAACACTACTACACTAAGGTACTACCTAGATCACATCGACTCACATTCACTTTAAATCCACAGAGCTACTCGTACCTATTGTGTATTCAAGGTAAGAACTCCATTTATAAACCGATGGAGCAGCAATATTGCCGACGCCAGCTTGTCAGCCGGATTGATGATCGCAGTTTCATATCATTTTTGCATGGCAGGCATTCCAGCCGCCCACGACGAGCGGGATAAGCCCTCCACCTTAATTTGCGTCACTATTTGATATCTACACAAGTAAGTGGAAATTATATTGGCGTTCTTTTAATGAAAATGTAGTAAATTGAAATATTTAATTTACTTAGATAAAATCTGGACAAAGTAAACTATGAAGTGGGAGGAGTCTTTCTAAACCTATTTTCATTTAGAATGCTAATAGACAGGTAGTTGTAAGTATTAGGTGGCAACCTACCTACCTATGGTATGCTCATATTTATCCTCGTTCGTCTAGTGGTGGCAATAACTTCTGATAAAGATGGGGTCCTGGGTTGTTTGAATGTTTGAAAGTGTTTTTGGGTTTTTTCATATGGAATTATTTGGGATTTGTGCCTGATTGATTGCAATAGGTTCGCCCTTTTATATGGGACTTACGTCCTATTATATGGGACGCCTTATTATGGGGACCATAACTGGCTTAAATGTGGGTGTACCTACTTATTTTTTTTTTGTTATATTTAATTACGAGTCTGCCTAACCCTTCGAGGAATACAGGTGTTATGATATGTTTATGCACATATGCCCTTTCATATTTGTTACTTCAGGTACCTGTTTTGACAAGTCGGGGAACATGTTGAAGTCGGCAGCGGAGCGCGCGAATGTCCTGGAGGCCCTCCCTCCACCCTGTGCCGCTGCCTGCCCCACTGTGAGCGCTGGGACTTCTGCTACCACTGCAACAAAGACAACGTTGACTTTCCTATCTACAGGGATAACTAAAGAATTGGAAAAACATAACACATCTTCCTTCCTTTTCTTTCTTTATTTTCTTTCTTTCCGTTTTTCTTTTCTTTCTTTCTTCTTTTAAATATTACACAATACATTATTATATTTATTTTCGTCCCAGCACGGCGCAGTACTGAAACTCTTCACGTCTGTCGAAGGACTGACGTGGGGACATGGAATTATTATGTCTTGGTTGAGAAGTCATTACGGAGATGAGCGAACATTGAGACAATATGCCGCAGTTTGTGTATCGTGTCTAATCTGCTGAGTCAACACGCTGTGTGTACCCACTCGATGTGATGAACCTGTTGCCAGTTTACTTGCTATTATGTAAATATGTATTCAGTGTCATCTGCTGAGTACTAATCAACATCTATACGTAACGTATGAATATGGTTGAAAAAATTATATATTCCGCTACAAATATTAGTTTATAATATTTGTAGCTGAATATATAATTTTTTCAATCACGTTTTGTAATACCTAGGACATGTTGATGGCTTGTGTTTGTTTGCTTAAGTCTTAGGTATTATAAAAACTTTTGCGTCAGTCACCAATAATATATGTAACCGGAGGAATGAAAGAGAAACCGAATAACTAACTGCAAGAACCAGCTACAAATTACTTGAAAAGGACGAAGGAATTTTAACTAGGCAAACAAATCTTTTTTCTATATTTATAATTCTCCAACATATTACTGATCGGAATACCATGGTAACTGTTCACACTTCTTGGTAGTTCTGTGCTCGGAATTAATTTAATAAACAAAAGAAAATTAAACATTTTCTTGTGAAGTTATTGTAGATGCAAAGCAAAAACAATAATAAACAAAATTAATTAAAATATTCATGCTCCTCGCATAACTAAATATCAAAGTTTCATTTACTTTGACGTTGCATCACTACTCATTATCTTCTACTTCATTCCACTGAAATTCACCGGAATTTAATAAAGAAAACTTTATATTAGATCCAGATTGTTTAAAAAAACCTATTTCTTTGCGTGAAATGATAAAACATTTGAAATATTAACTAATTAGCTCCTCCGGTCTCGGGATATTAAATCTTGAGCAATGAGATACAAGTAACAAAATGCTTGTTGAGCTGTAAAGTTAAAAAAAAAAACTGGGAATATAATTTCGACATCCCCTCGCTCAATACAAATGTGGCTATTCTCCCATTCCAATTAAATATCTCTAAACCAGTCCGTAGCACCGCGTGCCGGCTGCGCGACCTGGACGGACTGGCCCACGCCGCACAACGCTTGCTAACAAAGGAAAGTCCCTACATTCCGGCCGACAGTAACTAAATAAAGTATTTAATCGTATGCCCATAACTGACTCAATTGCGTTTAACTGCCCACTCCGCATCAGCTAGCTCGGAGGGATGGCTCACAAGAAAAAATAGATTTTTCCTCGTGTATTCTACACAATCTCCATCGAGTTTGGTTCGAGCTTTACGTGCCCGCACTAGTGCGGGAAAGCGGACCACAGATTACTAGTAGTATTTATTAGTCAGACATGTGCGATCATTTTATTTCAGCAGAATTTTCTGAATTTTTAAACTGTATATAAATAAAAATGATAGATAAAAACATTAAGTTTTTTACTGTTAATTCAAACCTTGAGGTAGTGCCTCTTCATCAGAATGAATAGCCACGCAAGCGAGCCATTTTTCACTAATATTGTAATAAAACATATCTTTATGATATTTGCTGTTTCCTCGCAATTACTATATATTTACATTTATTAAAAGGCGTCGTTTGAAACGTGTGAGCATTTGTCATTGCACATTTACATCAGATGCACTGTCACAGTATTACCGAGTATGACAACAAGTATTGCAATGTCATGTCTTGGTAGTTGAGTGGCAGCCCTGCCGCGGCGCGTAAACCAAAAAGTGAAACAATCATAAAGTGAAGTTAACTACCGGCGCGCGGCGGCACGGCGGTCACCGACGACAGTTTGTGACGTCGACTTATGTGTTTACTACTAATTGACGCGGCTTTGTCTGCAGTTTTATCTTTTTACCTTTATGACATACTAAGACAGTATCAGAACGCAAAATGTCAAACTTATCATAAATTGCTGTATGCATCTGCATCAGGCCAAGATGGTTAAATCACAATTTATATTGCCATTGCGTGCCGCGTGTCCCCGCCGCGCGCCGCCGGCTCCACGCGCCGCCGCCGCCCTAGCGCGTGTAGCATATTATTCATTGTACAATATTGTTTTATATTATCTGAACCTGTTACCTGTTGACTTCTTCCCAGTGTTTATTCCATTTCACTGTCTCAACATTAAATACTCTTTTACGTCTTTTAAGTTGAGAAAAAACATTTTTAGTTTGTTAAAAAAATTACTAAGTAAGTATGTAGTTACATTGCATTGTATTTCCGTTTACTAATTCAATATGCTGTTAGGTACTATAATTATAGTTGTTTTTGTGTTCGAGGGGCTCATGGCTAAAGAATAACAGCCGCACGGGGCGATCGAAGGTTAAGCTACGTTTGCCAGGTTTGGTCAGTGGATGGAACCATCAACTACATTCCAAGACCCCAGTGCCTCGGAAACCACGAAATACAGTTGGCCGGACTGCCATTCTTAAATAATTCTAAGTAGTTATGGTTGGCAGGAGTACGAAAATCGTCTTCAATCAGTTTTACCAAAGGGTATTTTGTTACCCATTCACTTGGTTGTGGAGCTCAGATAGGCAGTCGCTCCATGTACAATACAGGCATTCAGCTGTGTCCAGTTAGACTGGAAGCCGGACCTAACTTAGTTGGGGAAAGGCAGGCAGATGATGATCCTGTTACAATAATTAGCTAATATTATTATATGAAACACCTGGTGGAAGGGACATCGACGTACAAACTGATACCATGAGCTCAGCACATGACTTTGGACCCCGCGTTGAAATGTATCGCCAGCCTTTCCTTATTCCTACGTTTCTTTCTGTTGTTCTTTTAACTTTAAACTCGTAAAAAATCGTAAAATTTTCATCATTGTTATCTAATCCAATGACATTTTTATTCAAAAAGTGAAAAGTTAACTTTTTTCATTGAAATCTTATTGGATGTAAAAGAAATTATGATTTTGACAGTTTTTTTTCCTTCCACTCTGTATATTACTAAGTACTGTTGTATGGAAAAGTGATAAAAATGCATGCAAGAGGTGTGGCGAATAGCCTTTAATCGACAGTAATTAACGAAACTGTATTTTTCCAGTACAACAGTCATGACACAGTGATGTGCCGCCGCGGGACGTTCATCAGCCGTTTACGAGCCGTTAACGGTTACGAGTGGTCGCCGCCAACTACGTATTAACTACTTAATACTGGTGACTTTTATAGTTTATCGCGATACTGCACTGTGTATACCTAGGTATGGGCGCCGACTGGCTTGTGGACAACTATAACTCTATTTAGGCTTTTTCCATCGTTTCATCACCAAAAGGCAGACATGTGTTTAACGACCTATGTGGCGCAGTGGGCGAAGGTCCGCCTGCGACACAGGAGGTTGCGGGTTCGATACCCGCCTTGGGACAAATTTTTGTACGATCTACAAAAGTTTGTTGCCGGTGTTCTGGGTATTTGCTATATATAATAAAAAATATCTATCTATGTAATGTATTGTATTAAGTATATCAGTCATCTAGTACCCATAACACAAGCTCTGCTTAGCTTGGGACTAGATGATGCTGTGTGGATTGTCCAGCATTATTTATTTATTTATGTATAAGAGCTGTCAATTTTTGTTAAACTAAAGCTTCAATACAAACATTTCAGAACACATCTTTCAAGGCATAAACTAATTTGACATCTCTAACTTAGTTCTTATCCGTCCTTTTCGCGAGCTATCTGCCAGAAAGAGATGTCAATTCTCTTAACTTTGTTTAGTTTGCGCGTTTCAATCACGACTTTATTTTCTGAAAGGTCAGGCAGAAGTGTACCTATAGTGCTCCCACACTAGCTAGTTATGTTTTAGTCCCATATGATAGGGGACGAGCCAATTGCCATCAACCAAGCACAAATCCACACACCGGGCCGCTATTGAAAATTCTAGTCGGAAAATCCTAATAGAACTTTACCCCGTCCCGACCTGGGAGTCGAACCCAGGACCTCATGCCCAGCAGTAGTGTTTTTGGTGTTATAATGAAAACAAGGGCTGTTATTTACATATCACACTCCAGCTACATTAGTGTGCGTGTAAGTCTAAATAATTCGGGTGTCGATAACTCGCTCCTCGTGGTAATGAAACATCATGTTGAGACAAGCTGAAGTTGGCGTATCGTTACAACTTGTGGTTTACTGAACATGTTGTGACCGTGCTAGCATTTATAAATAATCATTATCACAAGTTCAGCCTCTCTAACCTGCCAGTACCCCACACTGTGCGTGGCCCGACTCACACCTGGCCGGTTGTTACTAACAGAACTTCACTATAACTAGGTACTAAGTTCCAAATCATAAAAAGGAGTACTTTCAATACCTATTATTGATTGTTTCCAGTAATTCGACTGCTCAAGTAGTGTCGGCAACTCTTACGACCGACCTTTGAGGAACTTTGATTGGAATTCCACAAGTTTAGGCGTCCCAGTCACCGGAGAGCACTTCAACACAGATACGGTGAATAAACCTTTCTATAGCTTCGTTCAGGAGGTATTTGTTACATAAATAGCTGGGTAATAAGAACCTGGAGGTCCGCGACTTTTACTGCTAAGACAATTTTCGTGAGAACTTTAAAAAAGCCTAGTGGGTAGCTTCTGGGTTGTTTGCTTTGTTCTGTGTTGTGTGACGTACTCAATTGATAACCTATCCTGTTCCCAAGCGCCATACTTGGTACCTTATTAAAAGAAGGTGTTTAAATGAGTATAGTATTTTATTTAATAAGAATAACAAACAGCAGTATATGCGAGCCGCGAGCAGCGAGCAGCGAGCAGCGAGCAGCGAGCAGCGAGCAGCGAGCAGCGAGCCGGCACGCAATGTGAAGATTTCCAATAAAAGTAATGATGAATGATGTATGGTAAAATTATAAAACTGGAGTACTTGCACACGTGTGAGCCATGACACCTTGTAATGCATGTGACGTTGACTCACCTGGAAGTTAAACTGCCACGGAGGCATTTAATCTAATAACAAAATCTGGAAACCACCTCGCTGAAGGTTTCCTGCAGTAAACGTATAGGCTTCTCAATATTCCATCTGGTTTCAATAGCACCTACATATATCTCAACTGAAATTCAGTGACGTCAAAGTCTACGTCACCGGGTTGCTTTCAAATGGGGAGGAGTTGTGTTCGGGAGTAGCGCGCGTTGGCCCCGCCCCCTCGCCCCCGCACCGCGGCCTGCTATATAACCTGGCGACCCTCGAAAGGCTGCCAGTTACCACCGCAGCTCGCAGCAAGGCGCTCGCCGGTCTGACTGACAAACTTTACGTCGACTTCTCACGGTAAGTTCATATCTTAAGCAAAGATTTTTAACGGTTATTATAGGTTGTAGGAAATTGTATATCTTGAAAAATGTTCGAAAAAAACACTCTTTTTGGAGTGTACTAATCTAATACTTTCTCAACAATATAAAACAAACTTATATTTAACAAATAATCATTATATTGATTCTAATTTTTTTATTGAAAAGGACGATAAAAACGTTTGGCGCAAATAACTATTATTTGAAAAACAAGTTATTATACCATTGCAAAAACGATATTATTGATTTGAAATCTTTTTTTCATCGTATTGCTAGATGTAGGTTAATGTTAATTTATGAATACCCGGCGGTAATCATTAGTAAATGAATAATACGTCTTATGTCGGCCGTGTTCACTTGAACTGTACTTATATTAATGTTCCGACGGAAACAGTTACAATTATACTCCTTAACTAACATTATGTAGGCGGAATTATACGGAACTTGGCTCATCCCCTCCCACCCCCTATTAACTAAGTCATTATATTTCCCCAAAGTAAAGCTCATCTAGCAATTATTTCAGAATATACGGACCCCGTTATTTCACTATAGTTTTCACATAAATCAAAAGTAAAGACAATTACATAAATGGACCCCAGTCCACAGCCTGCCTATGTTTTATTAACTGCTCACGATTTCCGTTTTATTGACGTAATTGGTTTCGGCCGATCTATTCAGAAAGTTAATCAAATAAACCAATTGATTCTGAATTAAACCAAAGTTAGTTCAAAACGTTCAAATCCATTGAAGCTGTTGTTGGCTGCACGTATTTCAATACATTTAACTCTGAAACAATTTCATTTTATGAATTCATGTTTCAAACATGCTACGAGCGGGCTACGTATATGCTACGCGTCGTAGCGTTGTAGCAAGTTCTACGGCGTAGCAGCATCTTGAGTATTTACTGAACCGAACTTGCCTCATATTTTATATTGAAAAACATTGCTTTTCTTTATTTGTGACAGAGAAGTGTATACTTGTGTTGCATTAGTTTATAAAAAAAATATTATTGTAATTTAGATAACTGACAAATAACACACTTTTTAATAAAACTCTTCAATATTGGGTCAAATAACTGCATGATGAGCATTTCAGACAAAGTTACGTTAAACAAGATGACAGTATTAATGAAACTTTCAATATCCTAGATGCTTTTGTGTTCGCCAAATTTTTCCGGAAATAATTAACTTTATCATCGGACAGTTTGAATGTTAATGAAAGTCGATATTGTGACGGCTTCCAACTTCGGCGCCAATAGATTCAGTAAAATCCCGTTAACATCCCCCAGTGATGCCGGAACCGATTTTCTTATTGACATTGACAATTTTAATTTTCTTCCGAAATGTCCAAACTTTTAAAAACAGCTTTGACTAAAGAAATAATTACTTAACATTTTTTAAGCGCAAGTATTGCAGTAAGTTGGTTTTTGTTACTACCTCCTTGAACTCTAGCGGTAACAGCTTTGGAGTTTCCATTTCTATTCGAGGTTCTAATTCAATTCAGTAACATTTGATTAAATAAAGATCTGAACTGGTTAATGTTAGCTATACGGGCACTTTGACCTTATTATAAAATAGCTTTGTAATATGCATTTCTCAGTTATTCCCACCATTATTCAGTTTGTGGTGGATGGTCGTCTATTCTCAGACTTTTAACGGATTATTGGAAATGGATTCCATTCTATTTCAATGAACAAGCTTATTGTTTCCCCCAACGTGCGCTCATCAGAAATAACTGTATGAATTAGTTAGCGAGTCGAACACTGCGGGATTTCTAGAATGTAGACAGTTTTCACGTTCATATATTAAAACAGTCCCTGGTAATAATGGTGACATCAATTTAAAAGTATTACTAGTCAAGTTAGGATAAACCACTTAATGTTTTATATTTAAAAAAATAATTACGTAAGTTAGTAAGCTACTGTTGCAAAATTCTACTATTCAGGTAATGAATATTATGAAGGCACCCACACCCACAGGAACGACAGACGATTACTTTCTTAGTAAATCTATGTATTACATCGTAAGTCGGTTTGCCACCTTCTACTACTTAGCATTGTTTTTGTGAATAGTTCAGTATCCTCTATTATATATTTTTTTTATCTTATTATTTTGTTATTAGAGATACTTTTGAAATGTTGACCAGCTTCATTTAATGCCCGCCTCTCACAACAACACATTGGAGTGTGCTCCGCTGTCGCGCCAGTCAGCCGTCGCCGCGTCGCTCAGTTTCCGTGAATTGTTTAATCTCATCAAATTCACATTAGTTCCGTAATGTGCCAGTTGAGTGAGGAGCACGCACGCTGGCGTACTGCCACACTCGAGCGCACAATGTTCACGGCGCCGGCGGCATGTGTCACACTACGTAAACAAATGAAGGGACACATTCACTTATTTCATTTGGGGATAAGTGTTCCAACAGATGAGAGGAACATCTCTTTTAAGAACAGCTTTATTTACTTCATATTTAAAAGCATTAGTTGTGACTTTACTAAAGTTATACGTGCCGACGGAAACCGATCGACGTTTTAATTGAAATTGAGGAATGTGATAAACATATTGACGACACGGTTGGCGCAGTGGCTGAGCGATTGGCTGCTGCGCTGCGTGTCGCGGGTTCGATCCCCGCACGGGGCAAATATTTGTAAGGCCTACAGGTAGTTGTTCCGGGTCTGGCTGTTTGTGTGTGTGAGTTTTAATGTTTGTAAACGCACCCGCGATACAGGAGAAATTCCTAGTGCGGGGCAACGTTTTTTCTAAAACAAAAAAAGAAACAAAAAAAACAATATTGCGGCATGTTAATACCTACATTGCAACTACACTTGCCGTACTATCATTTTGTTCCACAGCGCAAGTAATTTTTCTATTTCACCCTTTCATGTTTTTCAAAAACTGACTGTTTAGCGAAACAGAACAAACCCCACCTATTACACAATTCCAGGAATGCTGCTGTGAGATTTCCATTTGTTCGAAACGGTTCGCTTACATTATAATAAAAACTGAGGGTTTTATTTTATACACGTTTCAATTCGCTCCACCGCGAGAATAATAAAGGTATCTAAGTTTTGAAATGATTGTATTCCATTCGAAGACAATCTTGCGAGCCGAGTGTGGGATACACGAATATCTCCTCTGAGAAACATTAAAACTAAAAATCCAACCTGTATCTCATACATATAGATGATTGCGTTTTGGCACGTGATGTACTGTTGCGAGTTGTCTCATTATTAGAACCTTCAGTACGGAGCCTACATCAGAACTTCGTGAGGAATTTCACATTCCAGAACAAAAATTATAAATATGTGAGGTCCACGCAGCGGCGGGTGCCCTCTCCCTCTCCCAGAAGATAGGCCTGACTCCCAGCTATGGAATCATTATACACAAATGTTTCATATGTGTGTGTGTGTGTGTGTTGTGGAGCAGTTACATTATAAAAATATGGCATTGCCTGAGCGTGATACCCGCAGCTCCAGCCGCGTCATTAGTATTAATTATCCGGTTTGAAAAGTATCTCATATCTTGAGATCATCCAACAATCGTCAAACGAAACGGAATTTAATTGTTATTATTCTTGTACTTGGATTACATTATTTAATTTACTAAACAGTAATTTAATATTTAATAGTTACCAATTTTTTACCTTTTCCTATAAGGCAATACAAAGTGATTATTTGTAAAATTTAGTACTGTTGTGTCGTCGGATCGATGCACGACCTCGCCGGCGTACATCCGGCGGAAGGAACAGACGCGGGACACTCTTTTGACGATTATTTTATCGATAATATTTCTATTCCGCAATATTTTAATCTGTAAATCGTGGTCGCCTTTACATATTTAATAGAAATATTTTATTTGCAAAAAGAAATCCTTCCTGATAAGGATATTGTACCTACTTCACTTTCTCGAAAATCTTCGTTATTCTTTTCCGCTGTCTAGATAACTTTATCATAATATTTATCAGCTTCAGTAAGCCTCTTGCCTCACCTAGATTACTTGGCAAACCTATCTTTCAACCGTCCTAACAAAACTATTCAAATGAGAGCCAACATCAACAGGCTGCCACAACGTGTTCTATTATTTATTACCTCTGGGATTGGTGTCTGATCCCGGTTTAGAACCAATATCGCGAAGTGTGCGAGTGGTTCTGTGTGTCGCGGCTGTTCTCCCGCCGCGATTAACTTCTGAGACAGCTCAATGAGTTCCTTCTGACACTACACAGAGGAACAGTCATTAGACAGTGTTTTGTTTTCGCTGTGAATCTCTTGTACAGCTTTCTAGAGATATCTTTAGGTGATAGATGAAAGGTTTCTCTGTCGGGCTTTCCAACCTAACCTATTTTTACCCGACTGCCAAGAAGGGTTATGTTTCTCGCGTGTATCCTGTGATCGTAAATTTCTTTATGACCTCGTATTATCAAGACGGCCGGACGGATCTTTACAATAATGTCGTTAGATTTGTCTTAGCAACCGAAGAGTTCTAAGGTACATAATGTACCCTTCGATTTTTTTTTGTTCTGTACCAAGCTAGTATGGTTACAAATGAAGGGTTTTAAAAATTGCTTACAATATATATGCAACTTTTATGGTTAAATGTAATTTGAAATGGCAAATTGAAAAATAAATCTATTAATCCAATTTACTTTTGTGATATAGTCACGTGGTTTATCTAGATAAAGAAGTTGAGGAGACGATTCTAGAAATGTAGGAATTTTTAAAAAGTAAAGATACCATAAAACTGCTTTGTTTTTTGCATAAATAAAGTAAAAATGTTTAAAACAAGAACATTTTTAACAATCTGGTGCATTTGGTGGCATCGAATCTGAATCTCAGCCGAGTTTTTTGATACCTTATTTTTATTGACTTTATCTTTGAGCAGGTTAACTAGGTAAATATTATGTAATATAGCAAACTACTAAAAGTTTCACCGGTGTCAGAAGTTAATAGTTTTCCGTTGTAGTATTTCTTATCAATTCACCCTTGTGAGGCCTTGTGTGTGTGACTTGAGTTTAAACCTAATTCGTTACATGTAGCACTTCCAAAAGCATTTCAATAAAAGCAGTTATTACGGAATATGAGTGTTACAATCGCGACGAGTTACTGTACAGCTTTGTTTTGTTCACAAATAAACTGTGCTAGTTACGAGGTTAGTTGCGCGGGACTTGCAGGCTGTTGTAACAAGTAGCTGCATGTGTGTGCGTGTGTGCGGGTGTGTGTGTGTGTCTGTGTTTATGTTAGTCATGACACACATTCTATTGAACACTTTTGTCGGGCACACGTCTGAGAGGAATGCGTCTATATGCCTTATAGCACGCATTTGCTATTCAGAAAGAAACGTTCTGAATAAATTGTGTAGGAAAGAAAAACAGATGCGATGGACTAACTGCAGTAATTATTTAACTTCTATAGCACTTTGCTGTACAAAATAATAAGTGTGTGACACTACTACTACACGAACTGCCTGCAATATATTCATACTTTGTACTTTTATTACGATACGTGCAGCAAAGTTTCTATAGAGCCAGGCATTTCCTGTTCACAGGACACAATGCATAGCCGGACACTTGACAGAGATGCAACTTCCAAGCACATTTCTATTTCAATCCGACCCCATTCTTCAAGCATTCAAGCATACTATCCCAACATATAATGTTTGCAAAACTTGTACCTGTACCTGAGTATAAAATAAGCTGGAAATAAGATTTAATCAAAATGACTCAAGTTACTCCGAAGTTAAATTAATCGGAACAATTATGAAACTTCTCTGTTCGGCTGGAAATTGAACGGAGTGTGATTTACGAGTTTGTAAGGAATCAATCACGTTGAGCTCGAAACATAGAGGGGTTTCACACTAGCCGACTCGCGCGACGGCCGGGTAGTGGCACGCCGCCGCCGGTTAGTTAACTTTCTAAAGCTAATCTACCGCTATAACTTGTTTTAATGTTACAAGCTATAATACCGCGCTGGGTGTCTTGTACGTTCGGACAGAACATTGATCCAGTTCTCTTTTTTCTTTTTTAATGGGATACCGGGGCTCAGCTAACCGTAGAATATTTCGCAGTGTAACATTTTATGTAGTAATGATATGCCACAAACCCAAGTCGTCAGTATCATTTATTCGCGCGTGATCGTCTAGTTCAGCGCACATGTGAAGCTGGTAAAACGGTTTGTGAAACAGTTGACGGTCGTTCCCTTTGGTACTATTTATTTTTGGCAAAGAGTGTATCACTTCTTTGTTTTTTCAGTTGAGGCAATACGACACATAATTTGTCGCCGAGTGATCACTTGATTGATTCGCAAGCTCTTGCGCATCAATCAAGTTCGAGTATTTATTAGCCATCAATCAATTGAGAAATGGTAGAACAATTCAATATTAAGATTACGTTAGTAGGTTCTAAATATTTCTATAAATCTCTTACTTACCCACATTTGTGTTAATTTTACTTCCTTGGTTCGAAGGTCTTTATAAGTTACTTAACGTCAAATTACGGAACTTGTTTGTTACATTTTTACATCATTTATAAAAATAGTAATATTGAATTACACCGGGTACCGCAGACCGATCCAGGGTTATAGTAACAGAGAGAAGAAACGTCTAACAATTCAGCCCGTGTCTTGGAGTACCGCTTTCTGAATCAGACCCTTGATCCAGTTGCCCAAGAGCATCCTCAGATGTTGACTGTGACTTGTCAGTTTGTCACGCTTGGTGAACAGATATATCACATGTCGACATCTGACATCGCGAATTAAGTAAATATACTTGATTCCCTAATCTTCCTCGGCTTTCACTTGGTTCCCGTCACTATGTCAGTCACCATGGTACGCCACTCCAGTACATTCACCACCATTATGTGGTACTTTATAACGTTTAAATGACAAAATCAAATTAGGACAAGGCTTCAGATATTTCGCTTCTTCAAATTCAATTTTAAATATGATTCGTATTCACATAAATGTACATGGGAACTTAGGAAACTAGGAACGCTCTTCCTAATGGTCAATTCAATTCAATTTATTCACTAACAATATACATTGTGTTTGAATTAACAAAAACCATAATAATAAATAAACGGTCGTTCCCTGTGAAGAAGATGAAGCGGCAAGAAGCGGTTTTTTTAGGAAATTTAAGTTCTTGATAGGTATGAGAGTATATCTATATCTTCCTCTGAATCACTACTTAATAACTTTAATATGTCAGCTACAATACAATGAATTTCTCTTTGTATTTTCTTACAATTTCCACGAAATGTGCCAAATTAAGGCTGGCTGGTCGAACTTGCTTCGTAAAGGGATCGCAAGAGATATAAAATTGTCCAAATAACGTGTTCAGGACAACAGGGTCGTTACTGTTAGCTACATTCCCTGAATATTTTAAAAATTCTAGCCGAACCACTTTCACAATCATAGTTTTATTATTACCTTCTTAACGATATTGTACACAATACTAATAATGTGAATATTTAAATGTCAACAGTAGAGGTGCGGGGGGTTCCCAAAAGCGGCCGTCATTAGCTATTATACTAATATTGTATTTGAAGCTGTCATTTCAGTAATGATGTTATTATCAATCGTACAACTGTCAGGTCGGCTTGTAGGACGTGTTATTACGACATTTAAATTACCCGCCAGTACATCTGACAAGTACACCTGACACCTCAATTAGGTATACTACTGGGTGTTATAATGTCGGGTGTCGGTCTGACATTTCCATTATTTACAAACGTGATTAAGATTCAATTTAATTATAATTGTTATTTGCCTGCTTCGGTGGTCTACTACTGAGCGTGAGGTCTTGGATCCAATTCCCGAGTCGGGTAGTGTTATTAGGTTTTTCATTCTAGAATATCTCATTCGTAGCCTGAAGTCTTGATTTATGCCCAGTTGGTAGGCCGGCTCGCTCCCCATTACATGGGTCTAAACGCGTATTAGGTACACTTCTGCCTAACAGTTCGGGAAACCAGCCATATTTGTATGTATAGATGTTTTTTTAAACGTGCATTAATCGTAGCTTTTCTATGCATATTATTAATTGCTATTAAAACTCAGGTCCTTCCTCTGCCGCATTACGGAATACAACGCGCCCAGCAACGGACACTATTGGAAATAAAATTCTAATCAAAGTTCAGAGGATGCGTTTATCAAGTTTCACAATAAACAGAGTTTAACTAAAGCTATGAATATGTCCTGTGCGTGAGGGCGCCGCCCGACGCGAGCCCAAGTTCGGGTACCGCCGCGGATTTCATGACTGATACGTGACTCATTATAGGGACAACCGAATTATATTTTATAGAGTTGGTTAAGTTAGACGATAGTGTTCCATCTGTGGTTGAGCTGTTCTAGGCAACTGCTACATGATGCGGGATGTGACGGTGTGTTTATGTAGCTAATAGATAACGTGCGTGTATTTAGTACATATCGAGATAAAGTTTTCTTTTTTTGTAAGTTTATATTCCTTTAGTACCTTTTCTATTTGGTGAATGTGAATATGCTGCAGAATCATAAAAGTTTGTAGAACCTGGTGCCAGAAGGGGAATTCCCGTATTTTGTGCAGAACGTTTTCGCATTCTTATCTCATTCTCAATCTGTCACAGATACGTCTATTATCCCTACTTTTTTGAAGTTTTTGACATTGATTATCACTGGGCAGAGATTGTGACTAGATTTTGAACGTGTTTAATAACGGGATGGCCTTCTGTTGACAATCTTTCTCTGTCATCTCTAGCTTTTAAAACTTTATCGACTTACAGACTTTGTAAAAATAATTTTTGGAAGAGTTGTTGTTCGGTCCTTCCTCATGCGAAACGACAAATTGGAAAGATGCAGCTCGTATCGGACGTTTCATTAGTGCAGGTCATCTATGTAGGTTAACAAAAAATAGTTTTATTTTATACCTTTCTTGCCACAAGTATTCTTAAAGTTGTATGTAAGCAAATGGGCACAATACAGTCCACTAATCAACAGTATTGTACGACTCAGGCGCCGCTCCACCACTCTAGCAAAAATAATACCCAAATGAGAACACACAACAATACACAGTTTAGAGGAGCCGACGAATACACAAAACAATACACATTTTGTAAGGAACACATTATTTTACACAAAAGGTGAATAACGTCTGGAACACTCCTTATTTAGAACAGCCTGCGGTTTGTTCGCCAAAATTGCGTATAGTTTGAACCACGTGGCCATTGTGTGCCGGTCTTTGTTCATTCGGAGCGCGCAATGGATTTGTAACAATTGAAAAACAGCGAAGTTTTGTAAGTGACATGTATTATCGTGGTACAAGGAAAATTTTGTGTTTAATTAACGCGAGTGTTTAGAACAATCTGAGACTATTCGTCAACCGCAAGTACTCGGTGTGTGGGACAGAAGTGTGTTACGTGATCATGGATAGGTAATTTAATAGAAATTGAGCATAGTAACTTAACTAGTCCTTTAACTAACAGCTTTGTCGCCCTTATCTTTGCAAGGACGCTGTAGATGTATATCCCATGTTTAACTGTATAATAAGATCTCCTTTAACTTCAGTCGTTCCGAATTGGAAATAGTTTCCATTCACGTTGACAACTACTCGGTAGGTGTTATAATGTAATTACACAGTAATACGCGCATTTAATATCCGCTTCAATGATACACAGACAGTGCATCGCTCAACCGACAATAGCTAATCGGATTAGCCATCGACAGACGGACGAGACCTAATCCCTTGATGTACTATTGTACGGAACCACCGGTGCACCAGTACAGTACGTTTACACGAGAATTAGTCAAGTTGCTTCGGGAACAAAGCTGGAGCTTGGTGGCTGGCTTCACTTGTCAGCGTGGTATTAACTATTCTCTTAAATGCTTGAGAGTAGAAGTAACTGACATGTTTTTGGTTTAAATAAGATCTTCATGTCTGTTAGTTTTTACAAGGTATGATAACATCGCTGAGAGGTTAGCCTTTGTTGAGGCTAAGGTATAG
Source organism: Phlogophora meticulosa (assembly GCA_905147745.2). Classification (NCBI taxonomy): domain Eukaryota; kingdom Metazoa; phylum Arthropoda; class Insecta; order Lepidoptera; family Noctuidae; genus Phlogophora; species Phlogophora meticulosa. The sequence goes on along the minus strand of LR990524.1, from coordinate 302,201 downwards.
CAGTCGCACGGGACGATCTTTGAGGATAAGCAATGCTTTCTGAGGTTGGTCTGTGCATGGGCAACAATCATTTGCTATTGAGCAAACAAGTGAAGCCGTTGATCTTTGCTGCAATATTAAGATCTCTGACAGTTGTTACGAAGTATACGAAGCTTGATCGTCTAGCTACCAGTCTTAATAAGAGGTATCGTGTCACACAGTAACTGGGTTGTAATATACTGGTATTCAGCTGTATCCAGTTGGACTTTCCAGTCCAACTGGATACAGCTGAATGTTGGGATCCAGCGGAAGCTGGATCCCAACATATTTGGGAAAGGGCTAGACATATGATGATTGGACGTAGACCCTTGTACTTCTAAGTCAAGAGGATTAAATTACTGAATTCCCGTAATGATGATTTGCAAAACTGAATTGGTAACACTTCGTTACAAAGCACCAGCACTTTAAGTTTGTTCAATATCAAGAGATAGATCGAGGGAGAGGTAGATAGATCTCACAAATGTTTATGTTAAAATAGTGACAGAAAGAAGTGGCAGCTTACTGTGCGGGCCGGGGTTCGGGTCCCGGCGAGTAGCGAGGCTCGTTTGAATTTTAGATTAAATTAATTTCCTCCATTAATCAGTGCTGGCTGTGGGCGTGCCCCTCCTATATTCAGCAGGACATTTTTATTTTAACTTCCATTTTAATTGCTCAATTAACTGAAGAAGTTTTTTGCTTGTGGGATGAGGGTCAGGAGTACCGAATTTGATCTTGACTATCTAAAATTAAACCAGAAATGTTTAAAAAACACTGTTTGTTTTTTTTATTTCATAGTGCATCTCTGAAACCACGCGCGCTACAAAAATAAATCAATAATTACAAGTTGGTTACATGATTAAACGATGATACCCAGTAACTGGGTTGTGGTGATCAGATAAAGGCAGCCGCTCCATGTAAAATACTGGTATTCACTGCATCCAGTTAGTTTGGAAGCCGACTCCGACAGAATAGAAACAAGACTAGACAGATTAATACTTAGGTTTGGAGTTCTATATTTTCACTAACAACTAGTCCCATATAAAAGAAACTGGAAAAAGTCTATCAAGTTAGCGTAGTGTTGTCCTCGCGGTTTCGACGGTTGTCGATGCGACACGGAACCGCACTATCGCTCATTGTTCAGGCTGCAGCCGCACATTGCGACCGCGCGCCAGCTAATAGATTTACACGACTTTTCAACTAGCCCAGAACAGAGCCTTATTGTGACTTGCGAGCTGAATAAATTGGATTCATGGCTATATGGGGACTAAAAAAGCGTTGACATAAATTGGCGTATTTCTACATAGCTCCCATATATATATATATATATGTATATAAAACATTTTTTGTATTTATCAAAGAACTATGCATATTAAAGAGAATACGTAGGAGGGAGAGACAAAACTTTGTGAATGAGAGTGTTCAACTATGTCATTTACAAGCAGCCAGAATCATTTCTTGACAGTTTTTATTTAACCAAATAAAGTAAAATGCGCGGGAAGGACTTCGATTGTTTTTTTTCCAATCTGAGAGAGGCATTGTGTTATGTCATTTTATTTAAAGGACCCGTTGGAACAAAGGACTTACCAACCCCAAACACTGATAAACATTAAAAAGGCAGCGTTTTGTATGTTAACGAAAATAGCCAGAGGAAGTGGAGCGGTGTCCTTCTCCGCGATTTGTTTTGCGTTCAGGAAACCATTAAATGATAATATTGGTTTTTACAAATACTTTTACACGTCAGACAGACAAAAATAATTAAACCTAGGTCGGTGTGTCTCTTTTTGACTACTCTGAGAAGTAACATCGAAACAAACTCAGAGGCCACAAGCTCTTTTAAAGTTCAGACATTATCTTGGTCAGATCATGCGAGGACCATGCAGATTAGTATCTGAGATGGACTTTTGAGGAAAGATCCACATACATACATATGAGTGGAACGGTCCAGTCACTGCAAACATACGTCAGTAACCGTAGAGCTCAACACTTTATATTTTTAAATTATTAATAAGCTAACCAGTCAATACATTTTGGTTATTTAGCAAGAAATATTAGTAACCGTGTAACGCGGCTACGCGATGGTGTGGTAGAGTATTCGGCTACGGCGTAGCGTAATTCCGGCTACGAGTTAGCAGCTCCTATCGAATCTGGCTACGCCGTAGGCAGACGCGTTTCTCTGCCTACGGCGTAGCGAAGGAAGCTATAGAAGTAGTTCAAAAATCGCCGTTCTAATTTTGGCAAGTTGAGGTTTTTATGATGACATCTTAGTGTAGAGAGTTTGTTGTAAATTTTAATAGCTTTGGATCACCACTTCAACACATTATTATTTACCGCGGTGCTCAGTAATTGGTCACAGCTCAAACAGTCAGTCTATTGAAAGTAGTTACGACATTATAATAAATGGATGTAGGCACGAAGGCAAATCGGGCTGAAACATTTCGATATGAATAATTTTTCAATTGACTCAATAGAGTGTCCCCACTCTTGTAATAAATAAATGATGTCCGCCGGCTGTTTGCCGACCAGGCGCGTCCTTTTACTTACTATTTGACGATATTTCATATAAGGACACGACATTTATTTGTGCTCTGAATATAGCTGTGCTTAGATCTTTTAATGACGCTCCAAAATAAGAAAATATTAAACGTCAATCATTTGAATTTGTATTAAAACCACCATTGCGTCTTATGTTTACTCCGTTTTTACGAAACATTACATACTTGTCTTTTAATTTTCTTGTAAAATCTATTGGCTATGTTGCATGATTTTGAACAAAATATTGACTAATCTAAAAATCACATTTATTTCAAGGGTCCTCCTAACATTCGTAGCAGGAAAAACCCTTTTGAAGAGCTCTTATGTTAAGTTCACGTAAACCTCAGGGAGCCCAAAGTGCTCCCGAGGGAAAGGGGCAGGAGGGGTACATTGTGTACTACTGTACAAGTACATTGTAACTCACGACACAGATGTTAGTGGAAACAATATAGGGCAAACTCGCAAATTAATCCGAACTCTTGTGGCAAATAACTTTTTAAAGGCTACACATTCTTTACCAAAGAACCTGTTTGTTACGTTTTCGCAAATAGTTCAGTAAAACGTCTCAAAAAAGGTTTTAACGCAATTCCGTCATAAACTCCCGCTGCCTGAGAGGTTTAATTAAAACTGACGCTAAACGCTTTAGAAAAATTCGAGTAAAAAATGTAATGTGGTCGAGAAAATCTGTAAAGTCTCTCTAAAACTGTTATCTTAGTGAAGCATAAAAACGAAAGGCTTTGCAAAGTTTAACAGCGACGGATGCCGGCGCTAATGAGAGGTATCGCGCCCCGCGACAGACGGCGACCCCTGGGCGACATTTCACCCACTTGCGTGTCTAACTACTGCTCTCAACTTAAAGAGTTTAAAGTATACGAAGTAAAGTAGCAATGTACACACGCTGAGCTACTTTTTTCGTTAATGAAGAGGAGAGATTCTTTAACAGGCCACAGCTAAAATGTCCACGCGCATTTTTCTTATTTCCTGCGGTGACTGTTAACATTAGTTCGGCGCGCAGGCGCTGTAATATCTTACTTTTTGTCTCACAAAAAAAAAACACTTTTATCTAGCTCGCCAGTGTAATGAGAAACGCCCTATTTTTTAACTTAACCAAGTAACCTGGATTTTAAAAACATCTTTTGGTTAATTTTAAACGCAAATTTAAACCTCCTCCTGTTTCGTTTTATTATATCTATCTGGTAGCTGGTTATGTCGGCGCTAACATTTTGTTACATGCTAAAACCTAAGTTCTTGACGTATTGAAGACATAAACTTACTGCCTCCGTTCAATTAAAGCCCCTTCGTTCATATATACATGAATACTAAGTACATCTACTTCGATAACAAGATGGAATCTGCCACCATTTAAAACAAAGAGACTATTTAATAAAAGATAATGTAATCCATTGATGACAGCTGAACAGTGGGCAGCCATCTTCTCATAATGGTGGAACAATTTACACTTATAATTAATTCGGGGGCACGCGTTATTATACCGGACCCGACCTCCCCCCCGGGAGTCCGGGAGCACAGGACCCGGGACCCCGGGACTCACGGATAGTTGCGGTATATTCAACAGAGTTCATTCTGAAAAATAATGTATTCAGAATATCAGTGATGTGATGATACGGTGAGGCTTTTAACAAACAATAATTATGCAACAGTTTTACATATTAATAACTGCCGGGAGCACTTCATTGTCGGTTATTTTGTGTAAATTATGACTAAATAAATAAAATTGAAGTGGAGTATTGGATGGATACTTAAAAACACAAGTGATGTAACGAATGGCAAACATACTTCATTCAATTCTATTTAGAAGCATCACATGCGACTCTGAACTGTCTGGTACCCCACGTCGTCACTACACTCACAACATCATATTTCCTTGTTCCTCTGCCGTTCAAAGAACTCTACCTTTAGGTGAGATCATTCATCGTTCGTCATTAGTGATTTCCATTGCCTCTGAAACTTCGTGTGTAAATATGTAATAGCTTATGGCTTTAAACAAAGGTGAATAAATTAGTGGATGTCAACATCATCCACTAATTTATTCACCTCTGTTTACACTTTGTTGAATAATCACTTTCCCCCAAATGATCAGTTGATAACACGGTGAAGCTTTCACTCGTACTAATGTAAATATCAATATGTGGTCACATGTTGGTTGACCGCCACAAGGTGATTAGTTCCTCAGCTGTCTGCGCGCCTGGTACTACGTGACAGGCTTGCTAATGGTGATCCTGGATAATTTGCTTAGTGTAGTTGTAATAAACTAATATGAAACCAGTGTTGGATAACTGCGTTTGTTTTGATTGAACTATCAACACTGTTAGACAGTATTTGTTTGGAGTAAATCTAAAGTTTATAATGAAGAATGTTGCTCAAGGAATCTTCTGTTTTGGTGTCTCGGATGGCTGAGGTGACGAAATTAGTACATGGTCGGCGACGATTGTTCAAAGCTAAAGGTATCAGTCCGTAAAAGCTAAGAGCAATAACGTCAGATAGAACGTTACAGTGAAAACGGCGACTTATGAAGACACGTCTGCCCTCAAAGGGCTGGAAAAGTCACAACATAATCGAACATAGTGCTACAGAATAAAGAACCAGCTGTTCAGAAAATAAGGCCGTCAGTAATTATATCTACTTAATATCAAATGATAAATGATCACGTAATTTGTTTAGCCGGGCGAGTCACTGGAAACCCGACCCCTCCCGATGTTGATACTAACTAATCCCTCACAGATTTCCTTCTGCTGGGGATCGCCATAAGATGTCTGAATAAAAACACAATGTATCAGGTGCTTATGGCAAGAGGGCGGGAAAAGTGCGGTTTTTTGTGTCAATAGTTTGGCAATCTATCTTTGTTTGCAAATGTTTTGACGGTTTTGCACGAAGCATGGAAAATACACAAAAAACTGCGAAAACTAATCTCACTTTCCTCGCGCCTTCGTTTGCGTGTGTGAGAGTACCGAACTATGTTTGACATGTGTATGCTGCTCCGCGGATCATTCTGCTCAATGTGAGCTTTGGATAAAACACATTTACTGTGTACGTAGCTCGGGTAACATTTCCTACGAGAGATCTGTCTCCTTTCTTTATAATAAAACTGGCTAACAGAAAGTTCTCCTCATCAAAACTCATCAGGTTTGTAACCTGTATACATACACTTTTTATAGCCAATTTTGTCCGAACATCCTCGAAAGCCGAGTACATCGTATCGGTCGGAGTGGTCGGGGCGAAGGATATGAAGTCACCGGCGAGTCGCCGTGTTTGTGGATCATAACTGATCCCGCGACATCGGCGAGTGTTTGCCGCCGCGCGCCGCCCGCCATCAATCTCGTCGGGCCTCGATGACCCACATCGCGCACAAAGATCCTCTACACTACACTTCACTACACACATAATTAGATATCAGTTGCCACAATAACGTTTGTACAGAAGTACTACTTTCTGTAACTTGAATAGGTGATTAAAGGTAAAGCTGTCTCTCCGTCTGAACACGGATCTATCTCAGCTACAGTCACGTCTGCTGCTGCTGCTTTTAGTTTTCTCGACTACTCTTGGTTAAACAGCTTCCTGCAGTAGTTTCTTATTAATTTTGTATTCTTGAACATATTTACTATCTGCTGCTCTTGAACCACAAAACTACGAACTATCAATATGTTAATATGCCTGTCATGTTAACAGGACGTAACTCATGAATTTCATCCACAAGGGCCAGTCTCTTGAAGACTATAACCAATCAGTTTATGGTCAGTTGTGTTTATGTTCCATGGTATGAGCAACGTATGCCTTCTGCGCCTCCTTTCATTGTAGCATTAGAGTTGCCAGCATGAATAATATCCCACAAAGAGTGGATTTATTCATAGAGGTCTAGTTCCGTAATCTGTCGTGGGAAAAGTGCAGTGTTACGGCTCACAGTGGTAATACTGAGGATTATCACCTTTTATTCAGTTTGTTAGGAATAGAAAGGCCTTTCGTACTTTGTGTCGCACGATATTACGTGTAAGGATTCTATTTAGTTTTCTTCGTGGAGATTAAAAAACAAGCTCTTAACGTGGTTTCCACTATTGTTGTCAGCCCAAAAAGTTGCCCAATTCCCACTATTAGTTTTCATTGACAGTCTTTATCAATTAATACAGAATACAACGCGTGGTGACACCCCTGAAACACAAATCCAATCATGCTTCCCTTGTGTGACGATACAAATCGCGACTATTATAATATGCTTCTGCACCACAGTATGTGCTCACCCCACGTTGCGTCGCGACGAGCGTGATGTTGATGGGAACGGACCATGTCCAGCAGTGGACCAAGATAGGACCGAGCAGATTGATTAGTTGAAACAAACGAATTCTGTCATATATTTAAAGACTTCCAACTAACTTTAGTATCAAGCAACATAAAAATGTTCTTTCAAAGCAATTACAGAAGGTTGTCTACTCCTGTCGTTATGATTTAAGAACCTTCAGCGGAACTTGGGCTCAACTTTAGATCACAAACCTTTTCTCGTGGGCGCTGACAAGCTCAATCGTTTTTTTCACAGAACTTGGCCCATTTTTCACATTTATGTTTCTGGTGGGATCTTGTTCTCACACAATGAATGACCCTCTTCCATGGTAAATCGAACTATGTCCAGAATAGAAGTTATTAAAATCACGGGGACTTTCGTTCACACACATCCAACAAACCAGGTTCCATACTCTTCGAAGAATTTCCTCGAGGGGGTTTCATTAGCAAGTTAGGTGGAACCCAAACTCAAGAAGATTTCGTCGGCAGCAGGCGCGCCTCTTGTGGACGTTACGTAGACACCAATCAGTTCTCACTGCGGCTGCTTTTGTGTAACAAAACTGTCCTTCTGACGTTGTCCCATGCAATATTCTATTTATGAATATTAGAGTAGTTAAGCCACTTCAACAGAGATTGTTTTTTAATCTGTTCTTTGAATTCTATCCCAAAAAGCGCGAGCGTATTTTTTGTACAAATCGATTTCAATATTCAATTTTCCAATTAAAACTGTGAATTTTAATTGCCTCCATTTACTCGTTCGTGCTTAAAATATGCATCTCGTTAAAAAGTGCACGATATTCAAACAGCGGGTTTGTACGCAGCCATTTGTTTTTCAGTTTGTGGTCGATCTGTGCGACCGCGGCTGGTCATTATTTCATTCCACATCGTCGCGCCCTAACCACTCGATTTCACCCATCATTCAATAATGGGCTCACTACTGAACCTGACACAATCCAATACAGCCATTTTATTTATAACCCCTTTTATTTAGTAATTAGAAACGTACAATAATAATAAAAGCCAACAGTAACATTTTAGGGCAAACTCAATCAATTAACAATAAAAACGCAAATAAAGCCGTGTATACACTATGTTGCGAGCGATTACCATACAGATTGCACTGACATCGCTTTACACGACATTGAAAAGAGGATTTTATTATTTCGATATGCGCACAATATAAAATTTAACGAACAACTTTACGAATCGGCAAGTAGAACAGAATTTTAATTGAAATTATTTCGGGAGGTGTTCCATAGACAAAGGGCCGCGGTGCACGGAACGCGGCTCGTTCACATTCAAATTTGTAATTGCTTCGCGTTCGCGTGAAGTGGTTCCAAGCAAGTTGTTGCTGCGGGTAATGGAGAGCGGCGAGTGTGGGACGGTCGGTGTACTGGTACACTGGTACACTGGTACACTACTCTGGTACTGATGACTAGAACGTTCTCAGGAAATACGCGATGTTTTGCAAATGTGATTATCTTTTAACCATCAATTCATGGAAATTGATGATGTTTTTCATCCATAAAGCACAGTAACTTATAAATAGATTGTATTCGAACAAACATTTCTGTCTTTATGGTTAAAGTGGCAAACTGCTTTTAATATTCAGTCAATTTTTGAATGAGGTAGATAAACTATTACATTATTCCCATATTATTAAGTGACAGACACAAGCGCATTCCAGTTATTTAGTGATTAAGGGAGTACAATAAAATCAAATCAAACCAACACGTCACATTTATCTGGTAATCAAAACAATAGGAACGCTAATTTACGTAAATGCGGCAGCGTGGAAACGTGTTCATAATATCGCCATAAATAATAATATTATGGATTCCTTGTCACCTGTGACTCGTACGCGGCCGGGGGCGCGGGGGCGCAGTGGCGTGGGGCGCAATCACTCCGGCTTCGTGTAAATATATTTAAATAAGCACTTACATCGTTATGCGCGGCAACAGTCCTCGGCACCGGAGCGGTGCAAACTCAACCAATATTTAGTTAAACGTCTATCCGGATCGCTTTCAATTAATTTGACATTTCGATTTTATGCCGATGTTGCTCCCATTTTTATTTGTCTATTTAGGTTTCGAGGTAAAACCGGGTTTGTTATTGCCTCTAAAGCTTCGTCGAACGTCAAGAATCATAACTTTTAATTAATGAAAGGCTTTCAGCACCTCAATGTAAGTTGATATTGCGACCAAGGAATACCAGGGCTGTTCTCATTCAGATAGTGGACCGCTAGTTGGTGTTAAGAACATTTTAGTTCCAATTAAAATAAAGTTTAAATTAATGAAACAGTATTCAGATAATTTCAACCGAAAATATTATAACAAGCCATTGTTATCTTGAGCGCCACTAACGTATAAAAAGCGTTACTCTTGAAGATAAAAGGGCTATAAACACACGATCTGACGGATAACTGACACGCCGTTAATAAAAGCAGTAACAGCACATAGTACGTCGCATACGCCGAACGCGCTCGTAAACGGTATCAGCGCCCGCCGCGCGTGTGTACCCGGTCTTATTTTAATAGCGAATTTTGTAGTGTTACAACTCACCCAGTACTTCGATGTTGTCGCGATAATGTTTAGATGTAATAAACAGATGTTATCTTTTGTGATCCATTTTCAAACCAGCCTCTATCTAATACATTTCAAGGCAACTTCTTTTTTCAAGGATCAGACCAAATTTGTTATTAAAGACTAGGGAATTGAAATTCCCTTCGTAGAACGTGTAAACGATGTTCTACGTAAATGATGCGTTCATAGATAACATTGAGTTACTCAAATCGATTCTGAAATGGGATTAGTCAGCACCCGCGGGAATGTTGACAAGTGTCAGATGTCCATCTGAACAACAAAGGGTATCAATGATGAAGAGGGAGACTCATCACCGAGCCTAAATTATTAACAACTAACATCCTCCCGCCAAATACTTGATTTGATTTTAATTAAATGAAGTCTGATTATTCGAAACAATCAGATCTAATGTCAATAGATAATAAATAAAAGTAATCCATAACATTGAGTGGTGGCCCTCCCTCCCGCCCTCCCGAACGAGCACATCTAGCGGAATGACATCAATTTGCGTCCCAACCGAAAACTCTCATTCCATAAATTCTCGCTCTTAATTTGGGCAAACTCAAAGTTGCCAACACCAAAAAGTCAGCATTCAATTTAGCGCGCGGCCATATTTCATCGCCGCTGGCAACACCGCGGATAGCTCTCGGAATGGGTGTAAATTATTGCGTTTACCTATCAAATAATTTGCTTCTGATTGGAAAAATGCGAAGCTTCAGGATTTAATCCGCACGTAAGAGCTGTGCCAGATACTGGATTAGAATATATACCTATGTATGTGTGTGGGTTCTACATCTGTTGCCCCAAACTGTCTCAATATGTACTATACATCATATTGGGTACTGTTTCTGATAGTTTCAGTTCTCAGCAAGTTTGTATAGTTTATACCCAAATAAAACCGCTATCTTTTTCTTTTCATTAATATAATATGTGTAAATGAGACCAAAAACAATGTAGAGTTCTGACTTAAAGACAAGTGACAGCTGCTCTAGAGGTTCCCGCGTTACTTTCGCGTCACCGACTGATATTCCAAGTCGTTAATTCTGTTCAAAAGATGGTGTTTGGTGTAGCATACGTGATGACGTCAGCCGCCAATATCGAAACCTTTCACTCGAGCTGTGAGCTGCCCAACATACAGGGGGATTTTTGAGATGAATCAGCTGCCTTTACTGCCCGTAAAGGCAGCTGCCTTAATTGTTGTAGCTACAGGAGATTAATTGGGAAATTCTCCTTAACTTTTTGAGAAATTTTGATCTGCATTCACAGATTTTGAAAAACAGGACAATGGGCCGTTTTCACCAAAACGTTTTACATGCCAATCGATCCTGTTCCTTATATGGATCAAAACCTTTAGGAGACATACTGAGATTTGAGTACCAGAAAAGCCAGAATTCGTTACAAAACTTCCCAAACATTTTGTAGGAAATGAGAATCCTTCTAAGTTTTTTTTATCGTAGAGAAGAAGATTGGCCGCAAATAAACATACAAAAATTAAACTTTGAATTTCGAATAACTCGCGTCATAAAACAATTTAAATTGAAAAAGAAATTTGAGTCCACTCTGTGTAAATACCAAGCTAGGAGCGTTACAGAACATCCGCACTAAAAATTCAACTAAGCAACTGATCATCTTTCGATAGTTTGTGAAGCAAATTCAATTATGTTTAAATAGATCACACACATTGGTGACTAGTTACAACTGTAAACTTTGAACAGGTGCGACATATATCGTAGGAACAGTCGACCGCACGTTAGTGGTAACACTTATATCTTGAGCTGGCCTACCGTAGTATTGAGTTTCAATAGAGTACGAGGCCAGTCTATACTGGTTATGTTAGCACAGAAATGCGGCCTACTGCAAGTACATGTGTCCAGGTCCGGCGCGTTGCGGTGCCGGCGCGTGCCGGCCGGCGCCGGGCGCGGCTCGCGATGATCGTCATTAAGCCCTGTTACACAAACAACCGCTCTTTTTGGTCGCCGCTCGAGCCACCTGTACGTGCAGGTATCGGCCGTCTGTTTGTTTGTACAGTTTACTCCTGTTGGTTATCATTTGGTTTGTGAGTGGCACAAGTTTTTGAATACCTCACTCGAATGTATCGGTAATTCCAACAGTTGTAAACTTAAAAATACTCGGTACGACCACAATATTAACTTATTCTTAACACTTTATTCATGTATGAATGAGAAGTTCATGGCTAAAAAGTGCATACTTTAATGAATTTATCTATGTCCCACACTCGTGTAGTACTCTTGTGATGCTTGTATTACAATTCTGTGATCCCTATACGTCTGTACCGTTCTGAGAAGCAGGACCAGGACGTTAGCGACTATTGCAATAATCTTTTAAATTAATCCTAATGTAATCCAGCTCACCCCCCCCCCCCCCCCGCCGTCTGCCCGCGAGTTAGCCTGCCGCCGCCAGTTCCAGTCCCGATCGTAACGTAGATTTTCTAATATCTCCGTCTCGCGCGCGGCTCCTTCATATCTCAAAGTTTTATTACTCCAACTGCAGCCGAGACTGCGAACGTATGATGAAACTAGTTTATTAAAAATATTTGCCGTACCCTCGGATATCGCGGGAACCTACTGCTTCCTACAGGTTTTGGAAGATGCCTATTTACTTCTTTATTCACAGAATTACTATTGATCTCATATTTTGCGTCACATAAATATTTGTTTTACGCCATTTGGGCTTCCTCAATATCATCATCTGCCTAGCCACTACCTGCAACTTCGTTGGGGTCTGCTTCTAGTTGAACCGGGTGCAGCTTAATACCAGTATTTTAACATGGAGGGGCTGACTATAGAACCTCCACAACCGAATAATTGTGTAAGTAAGATTAGATGGCAGAATTCCGAACTACCTGTAACGACGGACACAAATCTACAAATGACAGCCACAAGTAAATTAAGCCACGAGGCCGTTGATACATACATAATATGAGTAAGAACTCTGTACAAAGCTCAAGGGTGAATGTTTTATTCTTATTCACATGACCGACTGAATATGACTTGACAATGATCCGTGACCACTTGGCCAGTAGTAGCGTGACTACGTGTGTGCGTGACGTCACCTCCACCAGGTGGAGGCTGCACTACCGGGGTTTCCTGCAGCGCGCAAATAGTATAATCCTAATCCACTCCACGTTAGCGGCTCGATTCAATGAAGTCTGATACGTTGTGTAACTGTTACATACTACGTGCGACAGGAGAATGGTGGCAAAGTGCTCCTTGCGGCTTGTCTGCTGTGGGTCGCTCACATAGAAGTTGTCCCATTATGTAACTTACTTTCCACCGCGGATAAGATAAGAACTGGCTGCTAATGTGCTCCACAGGAATACATTGGCTATAGTACAGTAAGTGGGAAAGTTTACCGAATAACATTTGAAGATGAAAACGTGGCGGAAAGATTATAAGTTGATAAGTTGATTACAGTACTTATGTGGTCTTTAGCACTCAAACTTTAAACTAGACCTTAATGACTTGCTTTGCTCGACATGCAGCCCACAAAGTGAAGGTGATAGCGTCTGGGCCTGCAGTAGGCTGCAGACTTGTGATGTTAGTGCGGTACAAATGAGCATCGTAATAAGTGCACAACTTTACAGTCGAGTCTTTCAGTGATGAGATATAACTTAGTAGTTATAGCTACCCCGCCGCCCCCGCCGCGCCGCCCCCGCCGCGCCGCCCCCGCCCCCCGGCCGGACTACTTCACATTAGTGATTTAAAATGGAAACAGTGCAGCAACTCAAAGTACTTTAACATGAAAAAACTTAATCGGGTTTATTTAAATAAGTTTTATTTTAGGAAGATTTCGTTTTGTGTGAGATTATGTGACCGAGCAAAAGGAATACGTCTTACCTACATGTCGTAGAAAGCCAAAAATACTCACGTGTGTGGGCATCTTAAGGGCACCTATTATTAAATATCTGGGGAGCCTGACACTTTCCCGTACAATTCATAATTATTATTATGTACATATTTCAGAGCATGAACCATAATGTTTTAGGTTATTAATATACATATATATATGTAGCAGTTATGAATTCACTCTAAATGATGCTTAACAAAGAGAGCCTAAAATTACATAAACATATTTGGAGCCCCCCTGTGGGGCTGATGGGTCAGATACACGACGGTAAGCGTTATACACAAACCATAAAAACTGATCTCTGTCATAAACATGAATCACGCGCGCCCTCTGGTGGCGCGACGTTGCACTCAATGAAACTGAGCAATCTGTGTGTGAATAACGTAGAGTTATGGTTGTCGAAGCGGGTCGCTGTTAAATATCGCGGAAAGAACGGATGCTGCTGGCTCGAGGGCTGGGACACGACATGTCGCGACACGTCTACATTTTCGGGATTTATATTTGATATCCCCTTTCTTTTTAACCTATGACTTCACCAACATATACTAAATAGGTGTCTAGAACGGATTGTTGGTTTTACTGCGATTTTCACACACTCTATCAAACTGGAAACTTCAAACCAGATCGAACATGGCAAGCTTTCCTCGCTAGGTTTTGTCTAATGATCCCAGTGGCCAACAAAACTGTTTTGCGAGACATTTTCTTAATTTCCCGCGGCCGGTGGCTTCGCTTGCTCGTGCCGCACCTTACCGCACCGCGCCGCGCGCTCCTTACGGCTTCATTAGCCTCGCCCAGCCTCGCTGCAACTCTAACTTGCCTTTATTTGTCGTCTGGCACTTACCGCGCTGTTCTTGTTTAACTATCAGATGTGTTGCTGCCGTGGCTATGTGTAGCCAGCTCACACAAACTATGTATGTAGCATGCATGCGCCATGTTCTCATAACGGTCTTCATTTTAAAGTTATACGATTCTATTTACAAATTGGGGCCACTATTGATAAATTATGACAATTTACCAATCAAATGTAATTATACTTGTTCCCCTTTGGTCGTTCATTTCACAAATGCTGCTTTCTAATTACGTTTCAAATCACCTAATACATAAATACAACGCTAAATCGATAGCGAATGGCATTTAAATTAATTACTCGCCGACCAAACTACACACGTTTTTCGTGTAATTAACTTCACTGAACTAACTGACCAATTACTGAAAATGTCAAGAGCAGCGGAATGACGGTAGCTGTCACAGCGGACAGTGGCAGCAACACTACGAGCATACGTTAGGGAGAGAGGCTGCAGCATCCATCTTGCAGATAGCATCGTCAGTTGCCAGCGACAGTCATCTTCGGCGTCACAGACACAAGCTACTCGACTTTGTTTTTAACTTTCTCTAAATAAGTCATATTTTGTGCGAAAATCTGTTGGCGCTGATAAGATGGACGGTTGTATACTTCTTTAGCACAGAATTTTAAAATTTTCAAATAAGTGGGGAAAACCACCGTCAGTTTTGGGCGAGAAGCGGAGATGGTATCAGGCGCTCCGGTGTCATTAATCATTGATATTGAACTCGCAGCCATGGAGTGCTGAGTGTCCGACAGTTTAGTGAACAATAAGTACCCGCGCTACTTATTTCTATTAATAACCGTTACGATGATTAATGACGACACGCCCAATCACTTTGAGTTTCATAAATACGAGTACTTTCTGTACAAAGTATTTATTTTCAAACAAAGGCTCGCCCACTTAATACTTGGGAATTTGAGAGCTAATTACTAGGTTTGTAACTTAAAACTTATATTTAGGGTAGAATTTTCGTAATTGCACTGTAAGTTTATGAAATTATTGATGTGTATGAAGCTTAAAGAAAGATTTAACGGTTATTAAGGTTACGCAACGTTTGATGCAAACAGTGACGAGCAAACTGTTTTAAAAGCAAGATGCATTATGAAGTGTCTGGCAGCGGGTGCGGTGGCCGGCGCTGGCTCCCCGCCGCCCGCTCCCCGCCGCCCGCTCCCCGCCGCCCGCTCCCCGCCGCCCGCCGCCGGCTGACAGCTCAATCACGCCGCGATAGACAACCTGCTTTATTAACTCTTCACCGTTTGTATACACGGCCTTATACCGCGTCTTGAGGGCAAAGGGAGAACTCATCGGCGATTGAAGGGTTTATTAAACGAACGAGCCTGTCTCGCATAGTATGCGAGTTTATATGGCTTTGTTTAGCGTGAGTTTTTCATAAGAGTTTAGAAGTATTATCTCGTTGATTGATCCTGATTGATTGACGTGAAGACCCATATTGGATGACAGTCTAACTTGTTGTTTGTTAACCATTTTGTTTTTCCTCTCAATACATATATGATAAAGTATGTGGCATAAGTACCTCACTCGGAACAACTCCAAGTGTATACACATCACAAACCTACATAATGCTTCCATCTTCCTAGCATTTAAAAGTGTGTGATTGTGTGCGCTAAGTATATGTACTTCCGCGGTCAAGTCGTTATAAGAGAGAGTCCAATTACTGGGACGGGAACCGCTCTGAGCTCATGAATGATTCAAATCAAACTCAATACCCGTAATATTTATATCAAACTGTATAAATAGAAATTCATTAACGAATGAATCTCTGGCCTTTATAATCCGCGTGACGAACGGACCGGACGGGCCGGGCGGCCGTTTGCGGCCCGCAAACGGTCCGGAAAATTTGAATAACACCCGACTAACAGATTTGCACCCGTCCTCTAATATTGATATAATCGCTTTATAATTTAACTGTTTGTTTCCTTAGTCTGTCACGGTCCGCGGATCACTCGGATCACTCGGATCACGCGGATCATCTCGGTCCGGTTTGGTATCTCGTGGTTTTAGTTTCTCAACTATTGCTGACCACTTATTTAATTTCTTCCTCTTTTCTATTGTCACTTGAGTCAACTGGTTTTACATTAATTATTTAGTTATTCGTCTGCAGAGCAAAAGTAAACTTTCAAAATGTTGGTTTCGAACAAACCATTATATCTAAAGGGCCCACCATCTGTGCAAGCTAAGTGCTTCACCTACACTCCACGTCGGCTGTCGTCTTAGTGTCCGCGCCACCACTCCGGACGTTGCCGAAATATGAACATGACGTCATTGTCGTGGTGACACGTCTACATTTTATGACGAATGAGGAAAGGGTTCAATAAAATAGTGGAGCGAAAGGATTTAGGGTACACGTAAACATATGCAGACCATACGCTACAGAAAGTTTTATGATTTACTTCGCAAAAGAATCCTTCGAGTGTTATTTTTTATCTGTTCGTGACGAGACCTTCACTCAATCGGTATTAAATGGTGACATCCGCCGGTGATGATAACATCCAGTCCTAAGTGGCGCGCGGGGACTTGTTTCTTCAGAACATTGCCTTACAACAATTACAAGTTAGTACTTACATGACACGCAGGTAATGAAAATAACCGACAGCATGTTGTATAACTTCAGTAATTTCGTTTTACTGAGCTTCCAGTTAAGTTATTTGTACAGCAGACGGCAGAACCTGATTCTTGAATTTTTCAAATGCTTATATAAATCTGAAATAGAATGCAGAGAGTTCAATAAAAAAGACCTTATCATTAATATCATTATCTTCATCATCAGACTTTATCATTAAGACCTGAACTAGTCCAGCTTCACTTTAATACTTAGTTAATAACCCCACAAGACTAGCTACTGCTCTGCGCCCTCCATATCGCTTCGATTTCCGTCGTAAGCAGCAACTCAAACAAACTAGCAGGAGGAAGTATACAACGTGATCCGAGTTATCAGCTCCAGCGACCACGCTCGAGCACAAAGGACCAACTTGATCCTACTGATAGACACAGCCGTAATCTGATGTTGAAGTAGTTGGGACGTGCCACTGATAGGACGGGTAAATAGATACAAGCTCCACACTATCCCGGCTGAGGACCACACGAGATTAGATAGAACTATTTTCGCTCAAATAAACAGTTAGATTAAATAATTTGACTGCATTCCATAACATTGACAATTATTTGCATGAACGAGCTAG
Source organism: Phlogophora meticulosa (assembly GCA_905147745.2). NCBI lineage: Eukaryota > Metazoa > Arthropoda > Insecta > Lepidoptera > Noctuidae > Phlogophora > Phlogophora meticulosa. The sequence goes on along the minus strand of LR990524.1, from coordinate 284,867 downwards.
TCGTTCCGAGTATCGGGGAGCAGGGCGCCGGCGGCGGGGCGAAGGGCGAAGGGAATTCTCTGTAATTTAAATGTTTGTAACATTTTTGGTCAACATTTGTCTAAGTTGTCAGAGTATAATTGTGTTTGGAAGGATCGGATTCTCAGCTTACCGACTTCATTATTTAGATCTACTAAAGTATGCATAAACTTTATCGATTTGTTTGCGGCAGCTACGACGTCTCTAGTCTACTATATATTTAATTGACGAAATAAGTTAAATAATTACCTGCACACAGACCCGCTGGGAGGTTGGGACTCACGCACTCTTGGGTTCCCTGGTGAGGACTGACTGGCAAGATGGCCTAGTGCCTACAGCTGCCCTACTTAGTACTGTACTGTAACACCTGAGCACACACCGTTGAGTGCAATGTTTCAAAACACATAAATATAATAATAAAATATGTCTGTGTATACACGCAAGTATAATAATGATACTTTATGTATAAAAACTAAACTTCAAATGAATGGTATCTTCATTTGTATGTTACTTCAATAGAGTCACTTGTTATTCGCTTTAATAACAATGAATATAAGTAAATATTCATTAAGATATCATTCATATATTTATTGATTATAATTTTGAAGCCAACAGTCACTTCATGATAGTTTCGAAGTAAACATTACAATGTTTTATACCTTCAATGAAATTACTTTCGCAACTTTGATTAATACTTTATACAAAAAGCTTGCGTTCAAAAGTTTTTTCTCAAAAAGTAATTTCCCAACTCGAGTTGGGAACGGTACACGCGGGTAAAACTAGTATGTAGTGTAGTATGTAGGTAAGGCAAGGACTGGCGGCACGATAAGTAAATTGGTGCTAATGTTACGGTTCGTTATGATATGTTACACAGTTTTGACAACATGCCAACTAATATCAGTTCCGCGGCGTCACTTCTATATCAGATAATAGAATCACTTCCGTGCTGGATATCGGATTCCCGACGGAGAAGACGTCGGTTGAACGGTCTTGTCACCACAACAGGATGGCAGATATATACACGATGGGTGTTGTTATAACTGTGTCGCATTTTCTCACCTGTACATGTTCCCAACGTAATTCGTTTCTTAGAATCCAACGTCTCGCAATCTCGTAGTACGATGGTCCTTTGTTCCACATTAGTTGCATTACGTATTCCCGTGCGACATGCATTGATTGTTTCATCCATTAATTTAATCGTTCCACAACAATCAGCGGGTGACCGATGCGTGTGACGACAAATTGACGACTTAATTGCACTCAAAGTAATATTATTCATCGTCCTCGTATTCAACTAACAATTTGCGTAAACTGCAAACTTGGGGAAACTGAAAATATTATGAAGACTTTATTAAGTAAGTCATTAGCAAAAGTTTATTTCGAAAAAATATACCCGGGGATCCATTACCGACAGTCACAGCTCACCGTAGGTAGTTCACTCACCGAGCGAGCTGTGTGCTGCAGCATTATCTTGACGGCGCTGCGGGTCGTCACTTCCAGTGAGGAGTCCCATCGGCGGGTTTGAACAAAAACTGACCTCACTTGAAGCTTGCTACAGATAATGACGTTTATTCAATACATCAAACAGCCTCATATCTTAGTACTCAGGCATAATAAAACTCTTACCGAACCTAAGGACTCGTCCGATCTAAATATTCATTGCTTACATTAACTTCGCAATAAAAAGCGGTCCGCAATCGATACAAGCTTCAGACAGACAGACATACGAGTACCTAGCGATTATTTTGACATCGGTGTACTCTTGGTCGGTGTGTCGGTGTGTATTGGATGATATTGACACACTTATTCCACCACTTGTGTCAATATTATGGTCCTGTACCTATTAGGTTGTCAAGATCAAACGTTATTTGCATTTTCTTGAATAAAATTGTAATTTTCCACGTCTTTTACCAACTTTTATTGTTGATCGCCTCGTTATCGAGGGATGGGAGACTTGTAATATACAATATTCATATTCATTAAGACCTGAATTGATATTGAATCACGTAAATAGTAATAAGTTAGATTTATCATTCAACTAGAATTCGGTGCTTCGTGGGCAATGGACATAAATTATATGTAAGCTCAAAGTATCAAAGATATTTGTGTCATTAGTTTTTATCGAATGGTGATTTCATAGTCAGTTGGTACTTTATCCAAACTCAACAGGACCTTACATAATATTAATAAAACAATAACCTACCTTCGACATGCTACTACTAACACATACCAGTACCAGCCTATTACTGTCCCACTGCAGGGCAAAGGCCTCTTCTCATACAGAGAAGGCATGAGCATTAATCACCACGCTTGCTCAAGACGGGTTGGCGATTTCAGACTTATATTAATTATAAAGTCCATGTTTCCTCACGATGTTTTCCTTCACCGATGTCAGTGATGTCCAAGATAAACTTAGAAAGTACATATGAATTGAAAAACTCACATTGGTACTTGCCCAGGTTTGAACCCACAACCTCGTGCACAAGAGGCGACTAACACATACTACATGACATACACGGCTGGTTATAAATGTGAAGCTAGTACAGGGGTCGGTATGACATGTGTACCTGTCTCACGAACAGTACATCATTTAAAATAGCTTCCCACGCGAGGGAACATGGAAGATGGTCGATACCAAGTGAAGACACCGACCTTACGACGTCACGAAAGGTATTTTCGTATTATGCTTTAAAGAACTGGCTGCCATCATCGCCGTAAGTAATGTTTACGGTTCACGTGGTATCTCGACCGGTCCACGGCGGGCCACGGGGGGCCACGGGGGCGGCACTTACCTGCCCCAAGGCGATCGATGTGCTCAATGAATAAGTGAGCAAGGCGCATCGATTGTCACCAAGCTAATAATACACACTAACGGGAGTACGCCAGCACTTGCACTAAAGGTCACTCAGGTTCAACATCATGCCTAGAAGCACCGCTTCAAAACAGACAAACTATTCAACAGTGATTTGAACAAACTTAAGCTTGATCTTTGTAGTGACATAACGAAAGTATAGGTTACAACAAAATAATTGGAGATTTCTAGAAATCAATCTATGTCGTAACTCTGCGAGGTACCAATACTTCGGTAACCCCTAACGTTGCACAACTTAACTATCCTATATTTCAAAAATGCGCTCCTTTGCACTATCTATATCACATTAATTAATTCTTTAGATAGTTAAGTTCAAGTAAAGTAAACCAGCAATGTGACACGCCAAGTATTCGCAAGTATTTACATACCTAATTGATACAAACTATCGTAGCATCGTTACAAGTTGCCGCAAGTTCGTGCAAGTCTCTGCAAGATGCACTACATCACTCCTTCATAAAATAAGCCGTTTTTAAATAAACGAAGTTTAATTAGTTTGGATGAAAGGAGTTTTAATCTGAGATTATGCTTGCGGGTGGTTTGTTTGTGCAAGTGTTCCTACTGACTGGTGCACTGTGTCAGTTGCTGCTCCTGCTCCTAAAGCTGAAGTACCGCGGGTGGGTCACGTGGGGGCCACTGACACGAACCAGGAAACTGATTTGGTTTCAGAAACTTCAATGAATGCCGTAACCAAATTATCCTAAACATGCATATTCTTCGACTTCTCGAACACGACAGTGAGCAAAACTAACAAGTAACCACAAGTTCGCCTTACGCTGTACTGGACGTGCACTGGACAGCACCGCGTACATCACCACGTACAGCACCGCGTACATCACCACGTACAGCACCGCGTACAGCACCGCGTACTGCACTGCGTACTGCACCGCGTACAGCACCGCGTACTGCACCGCGTACGGCACCGCGTACGGCACCGCGTACAGCTGGCCGCTCGCAAACATTACCGTCACGACATAACCTATTCCTACAGTTGAAATCTTTCCAATATTTCCTAAAGTTACGTAAAATATTTGTTTAATTTCAGAGAACGTTGAATCGAGTTTATATTGCGTAGTTAAATTAATTCGTTAAAAAGTTCCTGTATACTTAAGTTACGGCTCCGTATCCGGCAAACGGTACCGCATCCAGCCGTATCGCTCGGCTTCTTGAAAAGTAACGACTGTTTTTCTTGTAGATTATATATTGACTAAGTAAACATTTCAAAAAAACGAAATGTGTTTGTCCAATCGAATAAAAAACGGACGATTATCATTGATTATTAAAATGTTCTATGAAAACTATTAGGTACTTTCACAACTTGGAAATAAAAAAGGCATTCCTGCTGTGAGCTGGCACCTGAAGGACTAAACTAGTTCTTAACCCCCAGCTACAGTTCCAATACTCACCTATTACCTATTATTATTTGTACACGAGGAAGCGCTCTAAATATACCTGTGTACTACTACTTCTACTTCCGTGTTTCTGCTATTTATAACAAATGTTCTCTATCTATTTCAGGTAAGCAATTTGTCTACTCTTCCCCTACAAGTCAGGGTAAGCCATCTCCACCTCCTCACTGAGGAGTGTCGCGCATCGCCAGCCAGCCGCCACGACAAGCAAACTTGTTTTAATTGATTTTGTTCGCGCGGATCGCTTACTAATCGCAGTGAGCCGATAATCGACTCGATTAGATTATATTCGAGTCTATTCGATAATCGCTATTAACGTGCTATTAGCGTCGGAGTCTACTCCAGCCCACGCAGGGTTGCCCCAATAATAGAATCTCATCGTAATAAGGACAGGCCTATCATTCATTAAACAAAAGCCTACACAGTACACATAGCTTGTACATCCGCGGGATTACTCAGTAATTCATCAATGAGTCATTGATGATCTAAAAATAACGCCAGGATAATGATCAAGTATTTAAACAAACCCAACTCGAGACTCGATTTTCATTCAAGTTTACAAATCTAAAGAATAATTTTCCAATGAATAATGTCCCTGCATAGTGAGGCACGTAGCGGCCCGCAGGGGCCCGGCCGGCCGCTCGCAGCAGGGCGCGCGGGTGGCAGCCCTAGCCGAGGATTACAATTGTCTTACACGAATACAAATAGTTTATTTGAGCCGGTTCCACTCCAGCGCACTCATTCGATTCGCAAAGTCTCATAGAACACTATCATACCGCAATAGGATTAGCTACAGGTGACGAGAAGGTTATGCTTAGCCGGATTAAACCTACCTTTATACTTAATGAGGATTTAAACTTTACAGACTTCATTAACAAACGTGATTATTCATATTGCTCTGCTCTTAATTCTTAACTGACTTAACAGGACTTCTTGTCGAGGATTGCTTTTTCAACCTAAAATTTTAATTTTATTTCTGTATCAACGAGGTAGTAATTATTTCAAGATGCAGAAACTTACCAGCAACTAGTGCGTTTAGTCGTTCAATTACATCACCAGATGTCCGACACCCCTGAGAGCGGCGACACAGGTGTCGACATCGCTGTGGAATGTTTCGTGATCACATCGGCCAACATGACAGGGGTCCCGGAGGTCGCGACCCTCCCTCCCTCCCGTCGACACATAGTATGCCTACTTCTTGGGTGGTAGGAATACATAGCACGTTGGAAGATAGTTTCCAAGTGCTGTTAGAACAATATTAGTAACTTTTTAAAGTAGTTTGACAGTTTTAATTTCAATTCGAAAAAGCTCATTTTTATCGAGATATTAACTTCCTATTCCTAAGAAGTAATAAAATAGCTAATGTTAAAGTTTGGAGTCAAGCCCCGGCTGGAACACTTAGAGAAGCCAATTAATATTTCCTCACCAGTGACAAAAAAATCCAACGAAATGAGTTTGAAATGAACAAGTAACCGACATTACGGTTCAACTTTGACACACGCTTCAGAAGTCGACGCCGACTTTTGTTTTTGAGTCGGCGACTTCGGAAGCCGACGTTGTAAGCGGATTTTTGGCGGGTGTCAATTAAAGGCACAATGGGGTGTAAGTTTGAAGGCACATAATAGAACTGTGTCGCATTACACGCTTTACGAACTTTACTTTCAACTTCTGTTGAAGTCTCGTTAATTCGTGTTTTACTGCTTATTATTACGTGCCCATGTATGTGTGGGTGTGGTACACAGAATAAGGAATATACTGGACTAGCTGTTCCCCGCGGTTTCACCCGCTCCTCAGGGTCGAAGCGCGATGTTAGGTATCAAAATTCGAATCAAACTGGTATTTCCAGAGATTAGCGCGTTCAGACAAACAAACTCTTCAGCTTTATTATATTAGTCAAACAGGGAGATAGTCCATTAACAAGCCACTCATAGTCTATGGCACGCAGTCCCCCGAGCGACATGTAAGTACACTCCCGGACGTAACATCACCCTGACGTCACAGAGCCATTCAAATATGAAGCCGCGATAAGCGTCCCATTACATTAATTTTATTTTATTTGGAAATTTAAACTATTACACATGAGCACACAATATGAGTTAATGTATAACAATTTACTAAAACCAATGTGATAAAACGAAAACTAAAAGTAAACTAATCAGTGCCCCCCCCTTAGTTCACCAACCAGTGCGCGCGCCCCCCCACTGCATGGGCTTGAGGTGGTGAAACTTAAAATAATCCTAATACGTGATTTAACAAAAAAATCTGCGGTTTATATAATAACATTGATATTTCTTTCTTTAAATTGGTGTTTAAACATCAAGCAACCAAAAGAAGTCAATAGACTGGGTAAAACATGCTGCGCCGACCCCAAATAAATTGGGATAAGGGCAGGAGGATGATGAGACTGGGTAAACGAATACTACAGCTTCTCTACTTATCCGTCAAGTCAAGTCGTGAGGGGACGCCGCATCGCTCCGCTCCGCAACGCCATGTTCAAATTAAAATCCCCCGTTGATTGCTTGAATGGCCTGAAAACTCTAATTAAGTGTTTTAATCTGTAATTTTTCAGTAAAAGTCTGGATTTGTGCCCAGTCAGTGGCAATAAGCTCGCCCCCTATTACATTGATGTCCCATCATAACTGACGGAATGTGCGTGTTCTATGTATAGGTAGACTTCAGCCAAATCCTTCTGGGAATAACACAGTGTAATGTTACGAGTATGTTAGTATGTTTACAATCAGTTTATCTGCCCAGACTTGTACCAACCATGTTGGAGTCAGATTCCAGTTTAACTAGATACAGTTGAATACTGGTGCGAGCGACTGCTTGTCTGAGCTTCACGACCCAGTTGCTTGGCAAAACGATACTATAAATGACAATATTTTCCTTAAACTCAGCAATCTTCGTGATAAAAAACTTTAATACTTTCGTAACGTTTCTCATTTTGGATTTCGCGTAACCTGGAGACTTTCAATTTATAATCCTTCTGATTATATTATGAAAGAAGTCAAATGTCACTGGTAATTGCCTGGTAGCGCACGTGGAAGCTTCCAGTCAGTTAACGGTACGATACTCGAGATAAAACATGTTCCGAACATACTTGCCATTGAGTTCAGGTTATAAAACAATACGCAGCAGCTCCGCGTGACAATGCACCCGCACGCTGCGCTCGTGTGCTCCGGGTCACTGACGGATGATGACAAAAGAGCCTGGCTTATTACAGCTTGTTGTAGTGGGAACTTCATTATTTTGTGACAATATGATGTTACGGTATTGAGTCCATCACTTTTGTACCAGCCAGAAATCTTCCTGTCTTGGATAAAGTCCCTCCGCATCAAGTACATGATTATATTTCAATTTCCGTGTCAATTCGACACTTTGTGGTCGCGCTGTCGTCGCAGTGAACGTCACGTCGGATTAGTTTTTTTGGATTTATCTGAAAATCGTTTAAGATATTTGGGATTTTTTGTAAGATTGCCACTTTTCTGTTTTCCACCTTGATTTCTTCTGGACCCCAGCATCCAATGGCTACTTTTACTGCACCTCTTCTATCCACACGGGTGTAGTCAATAGAATGTAGCAAATGGCTACGCACTGGAGCATCATGAGATGCAATTCCCATGAATGCAGTTAAATTGAGCACTCCGTAAGAGACGTGTCCAGCGCCATCCCAGCTGCAGCATCGATACTAAGTACCACGTCTGTCACACGGTGTTGGTGTAACGCAATGTGTCGGCATAACGCCGCATTAGGCTGCCCCCAACTGTCGCCAGTCATTGGAACCTTCCATACCCGAGCTCGTGTAAACTAATCACTGTTTTAGTTTCTACTATTAGTTGGAATAAAATGTCCATCAAAATAATGTAACCATTAGTATCTGCGGAGGGATCCAGTGGACGTTTTATAAAAGTTTTGAGTTTAATGTCACGCTCTCATATCATTTACCAATAATCATCATTATCCTCCTGCCCGTATCGCAACTTGTGTGGGTGAGGCGCAGGATCTTCCTCTTCCATACATCTCTATGTTGAGCAGTAAATATCCCTAAAGGATAAACTGCGAGATGCCCATTCCAAAAAAAAAAAAAAAAAACTATTTGCCGTCATCTCAACTGTCTCCTCCTCAATCGTTTCTTTGTTATTCATCTGTTCTTTTAACCCTCCACATTCGTAATCAAAACTTCCCTCACAACGTTCGACGATCGATGTGGCGCGATGGGTGAAGGTCCGCCTGGGACGCAGAAGGTTGCGGGTTCGATTCCCGCCGTGGGACAAATGTTTGTACGATCTACCAAGATTTGTTCCGGACGTTGTGGGTATTTGCTATGTATAATAAAAATTATCTATCTATGTAATGTATTGTATTGTTAGACGGGCCGATTTCCGCAACTCCACGACGTAGCGCGTATTTTGCGTATTGTATTAAGTATATCAGTCATCTAGTACCCATAACACAAGCTCTGCTTAGCTTGGGGCTAGATGATGCTGTGTGGATTGTCCATGTTTTTTTTAACGTGTTCCTCATTCTTCCACATCACATGTCCATACCATACTTCAATATACATTTCATATACCTCAATACATACTTAGGCAGGAGCTGACCGTCCTGTCTCCGACCCTCTCCTCAAGGGGCCACAAGATCTAACGAACGCACTGAATGGGCTTTTATTTTCCAAAGACTATTAAGCATTACTACATGTCAACATGTATGATTGTATGTACACACCTACTGACAACATTATCAAGTCACCCTCTAATACTTTTATAGGTAGAATAGTTCATCGATCACCATCGTGTGCGCGCTTCCCTACAGTTCACTTGCCATCCATAATTGCGTTCGGGTAAGTTATTTGTGAAACAATCAATATGATTGAATGTCACGGTAAGCCTGGCGAGTGCCGCTGCTGGTCGCAGTCGCGGGTATCGATTACAGTTCCAACTACTCTCACACAAGATACTCGTAATTGTTTCGGCCTTTGAAATTCACTTGGCATCAGAACTTATTTTGATAGACTATGGACTCTACTCTCCTTATAACCTTCAGATAACCCGTAATTTTTTTGAGGATTAAGTTCGATATTGCTCCGCGTTTTGAATTAGCATAGTTTCTATTCAAATTCAAAGATTTTCAGAGATTATCATTAAGACTTGGAATATTCTCTCGATCTTTGAAGTTTAAACAATCAACGCCAACTTCGGTATTGGCTCTAGTACTTATAATACCAGTACTTACAGTTGTGGAGGATCAGTGGAGGCTCTCGAGTGATAGCGAGTGCTCGATACAAACGAAGCTATTGTAGTAAATTGTCTCGATCCCTATCTCACATATGTGCTGTATTCCGACGAGCTCAGTAAGTGGATGGGTACTTATCCGCGGAAGCGAATTGATAAATTCGATCTGATGTGAGTTGAAGCACTCGTAATCAGTAGAAAAAAGTTTAATCTTTTCTTGGCAGTAGTTTGGCCTTGTGTCAGTCATCGTCTGCCTGCCTTTGCGCAACTATGTTGGGGTCGGCTTCCAGTAACCACATGCAGTCGAATACCATGGAGCCTCCACAACCCAGTAACTGGATAAACACGATACTCTTTGGGAAACGATTTGTCACACTTTCGGGCTTCTGACTACCCGTAAGGACTGTCAAAGTACTTGTACGTATTGCGGCTGGGACGTTCTCCTAGACGTACTTACTTTCCGTGGCACGGAGGGCTCTATATTATTACCCTGGAATACCTCGGCAAGCGTAGCTTAACTTCACAGATGTTACTGCCTATCATTACCAACTTAACTTTGTTGATGTTACATACAACATACAATAAACACCGTAAATAATAAAATAAATTTCGTCCACACTTCTGCTCATGACCAGCTCGGTTCACAACCTGCTGACTGCGGCTGGTGGACGGCTGAAACTTACAGTCGGTTATAGTTTTATAGCGCTAAGTATAACACGACACACGATGACGCCAATAATCCCTACTTAGACAGAATGAAAAGTGACCAACAAAACTTGAGCCGCCAGGTCGACACAGGGTGTATCATTCTATTCATTGCTATAGTAAATGAAGGGGTGAGGTAGTTCTCGTAATACCGGTGGGGGCACCGGTACAGGTCACCGCATCGATATCCTATTTATATTGCAGTATCGACGGCCGCCGTCCGGTCGATAGTTCCATACGAAGCCACTCTTGGAACTGATATTAATAGCCCATCGTACTGACGGCTTGCACTAATCAAGGTAAAAGTTAAACATCCAGCGAAAAGTTCGGGGAAGTCAAACTGGCAACTTGTATTTATCTTTACGCCGAACTTTGACGTACAATAAATCTATATTGAACCACAAAATGGATAAACTTTTCCTCGAATCACTTTTAAATATTCCAAGTCTTGCCGTTATGTTTCAACAGGTACGAACTTAACAATTAAATTGAAGGAATTTTGAAACTCCGGAATACGTCGGTACACGTAGGATATTTCACTTTTGGGGAAAGCAAGCAAAGTTAAGTTTTAAAGTGTAATAGTTACAGCGAAAATAAATCCCCCATCTTAGTTTGACTTACAAAATGGAGTCGTATGTTTCGTAAATAACGCGAGCGAGGAATCGACTGTAGCGGAATCAATTGCGATACAGACGAGAGCCTGTGCCTGGGCTGATATCGTGAGGCGCTGTGTTGCGAGTTGTGATGCTCAGAAGGCACCCATAGTCAGTCAGGCGTGGTATTCGATTTAAGTAAATTATTTATTTCAGTTAAAGTCGCTTTTGTAGATTCCTTAAGTGTGTGGTCAACAAATGCACATATTTGTAATGTAATGCATTCTCGCTGTCAGCTCCGCAGACAAATTGCTACACAATGACTCGACTCGTCTCTGCCGGGAAGGTTACATGTAAGAAGCAACCTCTTTACGTGCAACCTTCCCTGCGACACGCCTGACACCTTTCCCACACCCTACAGTCAAGCTTCTAATGTTTCCAAAATATTTATTATACCTTTCAAGATAGCTTTCCTCCACCGAGTTGTGCCACATTCAGACAATGATAACTCAGGTGCATAACTTCCTTAACGAGCTAACTTTATGCCAAAGTTTTGATTCACACAAAGTGATATTCCGGTTGTCACCAACGTTTTGGTTGAATTCTTTCACATTGCCACTTATAAGAGTACTGTCGTCTCAACGTGAACACTCTCTTTAAGCTCCCGGCAGCAGTTGGTCAAAGCTCTCATTAAGTTGCTCTGTGGTAAGGGGTGTAGGGGGAGGGGACCGTAGGGGGGGGGGGTTAACCTTTTGTTCTGAACTCAGCTAATGAGCCACAAACACTTCACACATAAACAGACGCTAAATGGCAAACTTCATTTGTAAGTAGTATTTAAGTCGGTCCACTTTATTCTTCTCTGAGGTGGATTCAGTGGGGAGGAGTGGGGAGCTGCCGACGGGACCACCTCAGCACGGCTGTGCTGGCGGAATGTGCGTCTGTAAAATCCCACTGTCTTCTTAACAAATCGGATAGTTGGAGCGAAAGCAATCAAACGGTAGTTACAGACACTGTAAAATCAAATGCGACAGTTTTTATTAACGATAATTCCCTCTAATCGCCCAATATTACCATTTTAATACCCTTTAAAACTTGATCACACAATGTAGACATCTAGTATCTGCTTTAGTATTCTATAATTAAACCAATGGTTTTCTAGCAGTAATAGTCCTCTCGGCTGCCCTCGCCGGGGAAGGGCCCTCCGCGCCTCGCTGTGGGACGATTGACTCTCAATCACGCGGAGCATTTGTCATCCAAATTGAGGCAGCGCTGGCTTAGCATCGCTGCAAGAGACGTGTTTACTACGAATAATGTTTCAGTAATGTACTTTGTGTATTTACTACTAAACAATACTACTTAATATTGGTGTTAAAGATAACAGGAATGGTGCACCAATCATAGACACCACTGTAATTTTTGCCTCTCTCTGAATAATACGTGAACACTGTGCGACATTTGTCTTACTTTAAAAAAAGTGTGCAGAACAAAATGAAGCCTGTATGAATATCTCGGCTTTTCTTTTCTTCTGCCTGACGTCTTACTGAAACATTCAAACCGTATATATAAGCGTAGTTTGTTGCCTATACCCAGTCGACATCGTTGTCCCGTCCCAGCGCTCCGACGGGACGCTCTCAAGTGTGCTGACGGCGCACTGTGTGTTGTAGCGCAAGGAGACATGTTGGGCAAACTCAAATGTTTCTAAAGGAATTGCCAAAAGGCTCGAGAGCTGTATCAACATCTAGTACGAACTGAAGACAACAAATACCATAATGTAGCACTTTTAGCACTACCAGCTTCACCCATGTGTAACTACGATAAGGTCCTAATTGTTTGGAGGAGTTCATTTGGATTACAAAACTATGTACAAAATCAAAGAAGTAAAAGTTACGTAGCCACAAACAATCGGATACAATATACCCAAGATGTCCGCGACATGTTGCGTGACATTTACCCGTCAAGTCGCGAGATTGCTGACACAGGCGCGCGGCGCGGCGCGGCGGCGGTAGCACAGCGACGCTGATGCGGCAACCCTGGCAGGACGATGTGGCAACCCTAGCGGACAGATTGTTCAGTGTTCAATCTTTTTCAATCCGTCGTCGCCGGGAATAAACTGACTTGTGCATTTTGAGAATCACCGTTATCATGTCTAGCGAAGTATCGAAGGGCGAATAGACGTCGAAGTCAAATTCTGATCGATCTGCCACTTACGTAAATGGAAAGTTGTGTTTTGTTCTCGTTCATATTCAGATTCATGGTAACACTGTCCCCTGAGCGAACCGAGCGTGATACGGAAGAACAAGAGGTCAGCTTGTATTGGTTGAGTTACCTCCGATGCGGACCCTACTGTACACATCTACAGACACAGATATTTTGGCTACAATTTCTCTAGGTGACCCCTAGGGGATTTCCCTACAAGACAAACAATGGCCCGACCCTAGCTCCACGACCTATGAGTCACGATTTAACCGATAATCTGTATTTAATTTGTTCCTCTTCACATCTTACTTCCACGGCCAGGACCTCGTTTAAAAGGAGAAGTTTAATCATTGTTGATTCTACTCTAATATTAAACAATGCATTTCAGGAATGTTTCCTGTCCCACTCCCTCGCTACAAGTGCGCGCACAAAGCATCGCTACTATCCACCTGATACATTATGTATAGTTTAATTCAAGTGTTCTTGGGTCCATTGTGCTCGACGGAAGTGTCCACGTGAGCTTACCGTGCTCACTGAGCCACCGTGAGCCACTGTGAGCCACCGCGAGCCACCGTGCGCCACCTTGGGCACAAACTGGCGACTCACCGAGCTATCATTAATCCTGTTTATTTCCAAACCCACAAGGCTAGCTCACTGTTAACTAACTCACTACTAAAGTCCCCGCGGTCTGAGGGAGCTTTCGTCATAATCGTACAATTTGTTATTCACACTGATTTGCGCTAAAGTTATCATGCCGCCGGCTACTAACTAGTTAATTGTAATGTGTGCGCCAATTAAAACTAAATAACCCGATTAAAGTGTGTGGGCGCCGCCGCCGGCCGGGCTGACGCAAGACTAGTCATTAATACCACTAAATAGACGACAGGTAAAGTAAATCCACAGTAACGTTGATGAAACTTTCTACTGCCTCATTGATCTAGTGGTCGGAAGCGCTGTTACTATGCACGAGGCTCTGGGACAGATTCCCGGTTTGGGCAAAAGTTTTATTGGGTATTTCCATCTGGAATTTTTCAGTAGCAGACTGGATATGTGCCCAGTTGATGGTAATAGGCTCGCCCCCTAGTACATGGGACTAAATCATGACTGGCGAAATGTGGGTGTACAATAGGTACGCCTCCTTTCGGGGATTGCATGCGTGATGTTATGTAATAAAACTCTCCAGAGATCGGCTTGAGGAGTTATTGAGGACTGAGAAGTCTTGTTGTCCTTTCAATCAGCCCTCCAACTTTTTGTACTTTTTGATAATCAGTATACAGAAGAAGCAAGTTTTTAATGAAATATAACTCCCACTCTATGTTTCATTAGCTACAGCTGACTAAACATTTATTGGTTATCTTGTCTACCCAATCCTTTACTTTTGGCCACCCATGGGAAATGAGAACAGCCGGGTGACCTTTGATAGGAACCACAAACTAAACAATACACGATTGAAGTAATCTCGCCGCTGAACTACGAGTGTAGTTAAATTGCACTGTCCGCTGTCACACAACACTACTTGACACGTACTTATACAATACAACACGCGGTTCAAACACACACGCACACACACGTTTTTTCAAGTGCTACACGTACGGGTACAGTCACGAGCACAAATACCTTACGAATATTGTATTTTAGAATACCATACCTATTTTTTTTTTTTTTTCAAATTTACAATATTTATTTCGTGAGCAAATCACTTTTGAATAAGGTGTAAGTTGTTTATGTTCGCGACCGTACCACGTCCACGCCGCGCGGCTGCTCGGCACCGCTCCATGCCGCGCGGCTGCTCGGCACCGCTCCATGCCGCGCGGCTGCTCGGCACCGCTCCATGCCGCGCGGCTGCTCGGCACCGCTCCATGCCGGACGGCTTTTGTCTCAACGTCACGGATGCCACCGATTTAATCTTTCAATTTCCTGAGTGAGACGTCTCTTGTAGGTGCTGTATTATATATATACAATTATGTTAATAATTGTGATAGTTCTTCTAGTATGCATCATATAACATTGATAGCCTGTAGCGCTCAGGAATAATGCAGCTTTATGACAGTGTTTTTTTTTAAATCGGATATTTAGTTCCAGATATTGCCCCCTACATACAAACATACAAACTCACATACCAAGTATACCTCTTTATAATATTATTATAGTATAGAAGTATAGATAACACATCATCACGCCCGAATGTAGTTTGGTGTTACCAGACTTCCACAAGTAGACAGTGGTATCGATATACAATAACTTGTCATAACATTTGGTCGAAGCTACTGCTCGGTATGTTAAGGAGCTCATTATGTATTTAGGGTACGTCTAATGAATATTGTTGACAGTTGTTTTTCTTCAGATACCAGATGAAAGTTTACCCTCCATAATTGAATACTGATAGGTTTGAGAGCTGCCTAAACATAACCCCGAGTGTTTTTTAAGGAAAATATGGTTGTATGAAGTTCAACCTTAATACAATTGCAATGGCACTAAAGTTGACCACATCATGGTAAAAGTGAAACGGCTGGCGAGAGCGAGTACCGCCGGACACCGCGCCGGACGCCGGCCGGACACCGCGCCGGATGCCGGGCGCCGGACATCGGCACTGTTTTATGTTAAACTCTAATCGAGTTGAACTGTATTATACAATTCAGTTTGAAGTAATTCTGGCTTTTGAAATTCAGTGACCATTGTAAGCAAATTGTTTGTCTGTTTGTACGATTACGTGTGCATTGGTACTGTGGTACACTACGGGAAATAGGCATGAGCAAGCATTTTGGTAGAACATAATTGTTTTCATAAAGGGTTTTCTTACTAATCACGCAGCCTGGTTGGTACTTTGAGACACATTGACTCTTTCGTAGTAGATGAGAGCTATTTACACATCCATTTCACACAATAGCACGTATGTCTCAACAAGTGGAGACAGACAAACTTGTGATCTCGTCTTACACCGCAAACTATTCAGATTTGTTAACTATGTGCTGAAGCAAACTCCGCGACAAGTTGCGGCGGGGAGCGCGGCGCGCGCGGCGCGACGCGTGGCGCGTGTCGGCACCGCACATGCCACGAGATACACGGTCATACACGGTGCCACGATGTTCAAGTAAACGTACAAATTGTAGAATAAACCTTGCTATTTGTCTGATATTGCAGTAACTACGACTTGGTACGACAATCTTCTGAGAAAATGAAAAACACCTCATCAAGAGAACTTTATTTTCAATCACCCGGTTGCGTCCCGTCTCTCGGTACTACAGATAAACGCAGCATAAACAGAACAATCTGTTAGCCTCAGTGGCAATCTCAGATACTACTTAGTAGACAGAAATGATTGTGCTTTGAGAGATATTTTTATTTAGCTTTGCTTTGTCAATCTCGTGTCTCGAATGGAGAAGATATTCTGTGCGTGCCCGCGGTGTGACGGGTGCGCGCGTGTGTGCTCCACACATACCGCGGCTGCTCGGTAATTTGTTGACAGAACAGATCACACGACACCTCTCAGACACAATCTGTAACACGATCTTGATTACATTACACGCGCACAGATTTCGGCTACAACTTCAAACGGAGGGTCCGCAGTGCGGCCTCGAGCTCACTTGATCCAGAACGTAATCACACAATTATCAATTTGAAATGTAACCCTTCCAGTGAGCTTTCTAAATAAATGGCTGGTTAGGGAAAGCTTAGCCGGTCCCCAAGTGCAGGCTTAGCGCACAGAGAGTGGTGACTATGCCTACGTTGACATTGTATTGAACTATAATAGTGTAACACTTGTGTGCCCCGCTACTGCTGCCAGGAATACGTTTCCTAACATTATGAGGGTCTGCCAGCTACATTACACCGCTATTAGCAATAGGATTACCGAAACTTCGGACGATAATGTAAAACGATACGTTCAGATTGTCGTGCAAAGGTTCGGGACTGGAGCATGACACATGGCGGGCCGATTTGTGGAACAAATAGCCCTCATTCGCCGCGAGCCCTAATCCGTCGCAACAAATGTTCGCGCCATTTTCAATTGTTAATGTTGGCCGCACATTGTAAGCCATTACGAGCCACTCCCCGCAGGTAGCCATGGAAATCAAATAAAGGTCAGATTCATATGTAACTTTACTGAACATTGCCTTCGTCGAGATATAAGTAATCAAGCCTCTCCGCTACCTCCCGGTATCTGAAAGATAAACTTAAGCATCATGCCATTTTAAGTCTTTACAAATCTCTTCAGTCTGCAAAAGGTTTTTTCATCCGTTAGGAATTTAATTTGTCAAAAACTTCCATCTGGCATTCCATGAATGGAAGTATAATAAAGAAGAGTTCTTTGATTCGAACGCGAATACCTTTCAAGAAAAGTATACTTTTTATGGAACAATTATAATGACGGTCTGCTAACAAACACAACTGTTGTAGTTCACAAGTTGTCTCGAACTCGCCGCGAATGCGCCCCCCGCGCCCCCGCGCTTCTGCGCCCCCCGCGCCCCCCGCTCCAGCTCGCTGCACTACACAGTGCACGCCCCAGTACTGCAAGTCCCAGCTTTGTAAGCACAGAGGCATGCCTGTTGCTTGTCTAAACTAAAACAAATGTAAAAAAAAGTTGTTCAGTGTTGTTCATCTCCTTTCAAACTCTCGGACTCGCAATTGCTAAAGAAAAGATGGAAACAATATAATTGTAAGAAAATTGAATAGACTGGAAATGGTCAGACGTACAAATAATTATAACAACACTAAAATCTTCAGAACATGTAGTGTACGTAGGCACTCCAAAGAAAATGTCAATGGCTTCACAACAAGCACGTAACGTGGGCGCTGTCACGTGTGAAACCGGGCCTCCAAGTCAACGCTATTTCCATCACAGTGCTGGTGCACACCCGCGCGTTCCCCGCACTCACCTGTCGCGGTGATATTTGCACGCCCGGCTCGTCTGCACACACCTTTATTCCCACAGTGTAGACGCCGCAGGTGCATGACGTCATAATAAAAACCCTTTAATACTACTGCGCGTATCTGAAGGGTATAATTAGAATATGACGTCACACGTCGACGTCGCGCGTCGCTGTCAATCAGTTGGTACCTGAATTAATAATGATGGAAATTAAATCGATGTCTCGTACGAGCATGGGGTAGGTACAGCACGATCCGTCGTGGCTCATTATTTCTGAAGACACGTGTTTCTTACGTCACATCGATTTCAAAAACGCTTCGTCATCTGAATACGTCACGTCAACAGGAACACAGGCAAAGGCACCAATAACTATTAAAAACTCCATGCTCCACGACTTTGAAGTCATTTTACTTTTAAGCAACACTGTGTTTTTAATGTTGCGTCGAGATTAATCTCGCCGGCTTCCTGCCTCAGTGTGCAGCGCTCCGCTGCCAGTTTGACGACAGCCGCGCATTCGTCTCAGACAAGACTTGTTTCACTTTTATTTTTTTACTGCCGAGGCAAGGACGAGCGTGAGCCATGTCTGTGGAGATAAAGCCGGGATTACACAACGCGGCGGCTCAAGTTTAGAGCAAGTAACAATTTGTAATAGTTCTCATATAGAATGTTTGTTTGTCCCCAGATGCGTTACTGCGTGGCCGCTCTGTGGCTGTCCGCGCTCACCACCATCGCGGTGGCGGCCGCCGACGACGCCCACCACGACGCTGCGCCACCACAGGTCAGTACCGCACCACAGCACACCGCACCACACCGCACCACACCGCACCGCACCGCACCAAGTGTTCTCCACAATCCATTGGAAAGACAACACAGAAACTATAAAAACAAAATACGTACTACATGATAACATCACGCTTGTTTTCCCCAAGGGTTAGGCAGAGAGCGAGGTGCGCACCTACAGTACCTACAGTACACCCGCATTTCGCCTATGTCGAGCCTATTGCCATCAACAGGCTAGACTCTGGGCTGCTACTGAGAAATTCCAGATGTAAAAACCCAATATCACTTTGCCCGATCTGGGAATTGTGCCCAGGACCTCGTGCTCAGCAGTAGTACTTCCTAACTCGCTAAATCTTATCGCGCTTCTTTATTTGCCCTTGTCACCGAAGGAGCATAAAGTGTAAAGCCAAATGCTTTGTAAAATAATTTAAATCACATCAGTCCGGGGGCAGTCAGGTGTCACGCGGCGCCCAGCTCCTGACGACACAATATACTTAATTGAAACTCAATCACAACATAATGGATCCGGTATTTATTATTCAAGTTTACGTCATCGACCAAAATGGATAACTTAAAAATAAAAGTAACTTGGGTTCACTGAATGTACTAGAAAATAGGAAAACTTCAGAAAACTTTTCAATGAATATCATAAACCTTCATTCGCTTGGCATTTAATAAATCTTCGGAATATTTTAGTTAAATATTCCGAAGATTTATTCTCTTGAGATCGATTGCAACTCTACTGTTTCAAAAATACTACAAACTAAAAACGACACAAATATTTTCCAATAGGTATCACGGACGTGTGTCCTTCATATAACATGTTTATGCCCGCAACACGCCGGGATACTAATAGTGGAGCAAACTCGAGCAATCTTGAGCCAGCCCGGACACCAGCACATTCCCCACACTTACCGGAAAGTGTGCACAACTATTTTAAACGACGAAGCGACTGTACACGGTGTGCAGCGCGGGCCGCGCAACCCGCGCCGCGGGACATACATTGTGTTTTAAATATGCTAACAAATAGGCTTTTAATGACTTGTAGAGAAGTTGCACCCTCGTACGATTTATTATTTTGGGTCTTTCAATTCCCATAAAATAGCATTCTGTGAGATAAATGTGCTGTTTTGTGAAGGGAAGAAGTTACCTCCAGGTGTGAGTGTGACTGTGTCATTAGAAACTGTAATGAATACGTTTACTACGAGCTGTCCTGCTTGGCCGCAGGGAGCTGGCTCACACCTCCCAGATTAAGTAAAATGGTCCAGACGTAGCTTGTCGTAACACATCTATTTGGGGAATTACTTTTCTCAGTAAAAGAAAAAGTAGGTCATAAAAAGCTTGTCCGCCGTTTGATGTGAACAACACAATTAACATTCCGAGTGGCGACAAACGTCTCTTAATAGAATAATAAAACAACTTGTGGCGCTTAATGCTGCGGACAAGTTTTTTCGCCGAACAATTCCCCCGAGCGAGCTTTGTCCCAGCCAATTGTACCGATACCAAATGAAAATGTACCGCGAGCAAACAAAGAGCTAATACAATTGCTTACCCTATTGTAGCCGCGCTTCAAATGTTTCAGCGAGTACTCTTTGCGCTCAAAAGAAATCTGCTCCAAGCAATTTCCTTTCATAACAACCGCTGCTGCACTGATTTAAAATAAATATGCATGTTCGCAGAACGACAACGAAATAGAGTTAACTGACGAGGAGAAGCGCGCGTGGTCCAGCCTGCACGGCGGCTGGGGCAAGCGGGGCTGGCAGGACATGAGCTCGGCGTGGGGCAAGCGCGCCTGGCAGGACCTCAACTCCGCCTGGGGCAAGCGCGGCTGGAACGACATGAGCTCGGCCTGGGGCAAGCGCGCCTGGCAAGACCTCAACTCCGCCTGGGGCAAGAGAGGCTGGCAGGATCTTAACTCTGCCTGGGGCAAGCGTGCCTGGAGGGACATGCCCCAGTCTCCTTGGGGCAAGCGCGGCTGGCAGGACATGAGCTCCGCATGGGGCAAGCGAGGCTGGAACGACATGAGCTCGGCCTGGGGCAAGCGTGGCTGGAACGACATGAGCTCCGCATGGGGCAAGCGGGGCTGGCAGGACATGAGCTCGGCCTGGGGCAAGCGGGCACCTGTAAGTACATTATTTTATCTTTATATATGGGTATGAGGAATAGGGTGTAAAGTTCCTCATCCACCATTGAAAAGGGAAGATCCTCCGACCAGACAACTGTTGTGTCTGGTGGGCTACTGCCCGACGGTTGTTGTCGGGCTCGATTATATATACGCAGTCGCGTGGATAACTTTAATATCGCGATGTAGGACACGTCGGTTTAGTTCGTTTGTGGCGAGATAGATGTCGCTACAATTATTACACCTCCACCTCTGACTTTTGTGTAACATCATTCTATATTTCCAAATGTCAAAGTGTCAAGGGAGGATGTTAACAATTCAATACTACTTAGATTGATTACACATTTTAAAATGTACCAACCAGGGTGGTAACTGCCTTAAGCCGGGGGTCACAGAACAATAGAGAACGGTGTTAGTGTTTCATGGGGTGTCTGCTGCCTACCATATAAGTTCTAAGACCTTTTACGTAACCGCATCAGAACGTAGTGTAAGCAGAGCTTTGCTCATTAATGCCTACGCGGCCGACACAATATTGAGATAATCCTTTTTTACGAGGACCCTGTCTTCGCAAAACACTAAAAATGGAATCAAATGACTTCTTTGCTTTTATCCAGGAAAAGTGGGCTAACTTCCACGGCTCCTGGGGCAAGCGCGCCGCGGAACCGGACTACGAAGAGATCGACGCCGCCATCGAGCAACTGATCCCCATCCAACAGGTACTCCATGCTTCATCCCACTGCTAGATGTACAATAATATACTTTATGTAATCGTTTTCCCTTTCACAGCTTATACTAGGAAAACATTTTAACGTTACCTAAGAAAACTTTTTAAGAAATTCATAAAGTAGAAAAGTTTTCAGTATTAGCATATTTTCACTGATTTTTTCAAATTCGGAATGCAAATTATATGCAAGAAATTATTTCACCTGTCCAGTCCTGACAAAAATTCTTTAGAGATAATAGAGTTGGTTTTTTGTCTTTTGTTTTAATAATGTTTTCTGCCTCTCAGCTATCGGACAACGAGCCAATGGAAGCACCCGAGAAGAAGGCATGGTCGGCGTTACACGGAGCGTGGGGCAAGCGCCCCGTGAAGCAAGCGCAGTACAACAGCGGTACGTAGCCGGCAGGAGGCCGTGTGCCACGTGGCGGTGGACTGGTTGTGTGGACGTGCCAGAGGCGCAATACTTTTGGAACAAGTTTTTTTTTTACTTTCCCGGCTCTATAGAGTATGTTGTTCTCTGACGTAGATCAAGTGGTTACATTACTTATTTAGTCTTGACACACTCTATTGTTCTACTGAAACAGTTCAATAGAGTTACCAGCTAGACATCTATAGTAAGATAACGACGATCAATCAGGCAGATTATTTCGAGACGCTGACGAAATTCCGACAACCCATAAAAGTTTATAACAAATCGTCGTCGGTGAAGCAGCAGCAGCAGGACGCGGACATCTCGCGCCGCGCCGACAGATGGCGCGCTTAAATTGATTGATTAACATCAACTATTGTTCGCGCTGCGCGTTGTTCAGTTATCGGCGAGTGGACTGCGCCATCAGCTCCGAACATTAATGACTAAAGTTTAGTTAAAAGATAACACTCGCTTTCATTGATTCTCATTTCGCAACTGAGTTAGGAATGAGCTCGCATTTTCATGCGCGGCGGAACTCTTTAGCCACCGAGCTCCGCTAGTTAACTCCTCGTCGCCACATGCTCGTGCTAGAAGCTGTCCCTGTCGGGCACGTGACCCTCACGCATGAGCCCCGTCCCCGTGAGCGTGCTCGACACTCCACCACCGCGCGCCACCTCGCTGACCCGACGTCACTGTTGCGGTAATAAACTGCTCCTTCATTCCGTGTGTAATTTAAACTGCGGCCCACAAGCCCCTAATAAATTTGTAGCCAAGTTGGAATTAGTGCGAGCCGCCGACAGAATTAGATAATAATCCTCGCTCGGCTTTTTAAATTAAATAGCCCCAAGTCAATATAGCGCCGCGCGCCGAGCCGGCGGGGAGCCGACAGAGAGCAGAGTTTTTCACGCGTTAAAACTCATAATTCCGCATTAACGATGAACAGTTTAATGAAAAATGTTCTCCATTCATGTATTTATGAATATCGAGTCCAATTACTTTAAGGATCTCAATTGGCTCGATATTTCGTCGTAATATCTAGGGATGGCGTATTCAAAGTTACTGAATGTCGTTCATTAGAATCGCGACTTGTAAAGATCACACGTAGCACTAGCTGTCACACGCACTCGATACAACTCTATATTCGAGTAAGTATATCGATGTCTTGCTATGAACCAACAGGATCGTATTACTGGAAGCGAGAGCCCGCCTGGACTAACCTAAGAGGAATGTGGGGCAAGCGCTCAGCGCAGGCGGACGCGGACGCGGTAGACGATGACCACGGTAACCACGCCACCACGCTCAGCACGCTCGACACGCTCACCACGCTCGACACGCTCGACACGTCCCAGCACCACAACCTGTCTTCTAGGAACTTCCAGCTACATAGTGGCTCATTAGCTTTATTTCACTCACACTAGTCTGTCGTAGCACTCTATCTATATTCTGTCTCACCTTCACCTTCTTCCTGTATGTTCCGTGTAGTTAGTTCTAAGAGCTTGTTCTTCTAGTTACTTCTATCTTCTTCCATACTTATATTTGTTGTCCTTAGTTGATGTTATTTAATAGAGGATCGTCTGAATGTGTACATTTTAGTTTTAAGTTTTAGTTTTACACTTAAGTTGTTAGGTAGGTAACTAAATATGACTTAACTGCCTTTCATCCTGAAATTAGGAACATGAAGTTTACTTTCATGAAACATAAGTAATAGTTAGCTATTACATCCTGTAACGACTTTCGTACACGGAACGTTGCCGCCGGTTCCGAATAACCTACTTCATGAAGTTATTTTGAAACATAACTGTCCTGCAGAGGGATCGTGTTCGACCAAGTGTTTCGGAAATATAACTGACACTAAGAAAAGTATTCTGGCCTCCGAGCACTCAGTGACCCCGCGCAGCAAGGGATGGCTACGTGTCCGCACCAGTGGCTGCGACACCGGCACCTACTGCCAAACAAGCATTTGTTCATATTTATATTATCTTGAAATGTTACACGCGCGTGAGAAGACACCTATTTGTTTGAAAAAAGAATATATTTGCTGACGCTATTACAAAATCTGGCAAATACTTAATACTTCTCATATTTAAGCATCGCTCGCATTTCGAGCCTCCTCTAAATAATCACCCGACGCTGTCTGGCGCTGCCCGCCATCTCAATAATTTACCTAATCTCCGCACTATCTAAAGAATTCTTCGCAAGTATTATTTTGTTGAACAGTCGCGGTGTAATCAATCGAACAAAGCGCTCAGTCAGTGAAGCCGACGAGCATTAAAAAGTTAAAGCCGAAACTGTTTGCTAAGTAAATCAAACGATTACCGGCAAGTATCAGAATAAGTGTTTAATTAAATTAGCGCGGCGGGCTCCCAGCTCACTGCTCACCGCGCACCGCTCAGCGCTCACCCGGCGAGCTGAGTAGAGGTGCGCCGTGCTGCAATAGAGGTGCGACGTGCTAATCACAGGCACGCGGCACGGTTACAAATGTACTGCTCACGGCGCGAGGAACGATGTTTCCGTCCTGTTTACTAATACCACTACAGTGTAATAAATAGTTAGATGTACAGAGCTAACTAGTTATTACGTAGTCGGTTGATGGGGAACGCCAGAGGCATCCTTTTGTACGCCACACCGTTAGTAGGTTATTCCATAAGGCGCCGGGCACAGGGTGCTGCTTACCTCAATGTCGTACGGCTTGAACTTCACGTGAGCATTCTTCAGGCTGTCTATTCGCAAACACTTTGTATATTATCTACATGTAAAATATTTCAGATTGTTCGTGTATGATCACTTCCACTTCTAACATTGACATGTTTGTTCCCACAGAGAGCAGTGCGAGGGACGAGGCCTAGACTACTGGAAACTGTGTATTATATTATATAACTCATAAAACTAAATATTGTATAACAACTGTCATATCTTAGGTACAACTGTCTGTCTGTTCAACCACGTTGTGTAGCGACTCTTCATATACCAATGCTTAATGATCTCTTTATTACTTGTAATACTCTAATCAGGCGCGGGCTCCATATTGTTACAAAGAAATAATGTTAACGTTGCGATAAGTTGTATTTCCATCAAAATCTTTAATTAAATCACATTGTTTCTTGTTTATATAATTGCACAGGGCTGTTCAATTTTCCCTAACATTTCGTTGTAAGTCTGAATTCCAATATTAGTTTTGCGCCATTTAATTTGACAGCTCCTAGTTTTAATTAGTAAGGCCACAGAGTGAGCAGCGTGTAATCCGTTTCACTTCCAACCAGTGAGGCGCATTACCCGGTGGCGGTGGAGTTCCTATTGCTTGCCGAGTTCCGTGGTACACATCTCTTACTGCAGACACTGTTACGAGTAGCAAGGCTGTTGATTTTATATACGTTTTGTGCTGAGTTACGATTAATTTAGTTCTTCTGATTTTAATTTTTCGTGTATTGTTTATTCGCTGAGTGGTCCGCGCTCCGCTTTCTAAATTATAATACTCGTACAAAATGTAGTTCTTACTATGTCACCTTCTAGTGTAAACGAGATTTTTATCAAATATAATATATTTACATTAAGAGATAGCGTTTATTTTACGACATTTGATATTAAGTGTGTTAGGCTGAGGCCGCGCGGCGTACGGCGTGCGGCGCGCTGCGCGCTGCGCGCTGCGTGCTGCGTGCGGCGGGATCGGTGACGTGTCGTAACTCTAAGTGTCATCATGATAATGTATGTACTGCTAGTTAGTTAATTAATTGTATTTTACTAGTCAAGTTGATGTACATTGTACTATACGGCTTCGCGAGAAGTTCACGTTTGTCCAATAAAAGTTTATTCGGAAGCCGAATCTCGTTTTATTTATTTAAAAACCGAACACACCTCTAGGCTCAGGCACCCGACCTCTGATAACAGAAGATAATACGACAAAATACGTAATTACCTATAAGTATCAATAAATATAGCATAATCAATATAGCTTCCTATGCACACTTGAGATAACCAAGTTCCCATAAAATGGGCTTATTATGTTACAAAAGTTTTCGGCCGCTCAACTCTCTGAATGGCATAGCTCGAACCATAAACTATAGACAAGTCGCACGACATCTAGTATCACATTAACACTCGCACGCACAGTGAGTTAACATCACTGAACTCGCATCGAGGTAAATAAACAAAACCAACATCCTCAAAATTCACCAGAATGCAATTAAACAGCATTACTATCTGTTACAATCTCTTTGGTGTCGCAACACACAGCACTCGTTGAGACCACTGTCCGCCGGCGAACTGTCACCAAACCACAGACAGTCGGACAGAGATATTGAAAAAGAAGTCGACAGGTTTTTGTTCCGCAACACATTGCTGGGTGTGGGCGTGCCGGGTGCTGCCTGTAGTGACCTCGCGCGGACAGTCGGAGTACACAACACATAACCACGGGCTGGTGAGTCCCGCGTCAATATTGAGGCAAGGGTGTGCGCAGCACTGAGTGATTGATACCGACGTGTCGGGATCAGCCTAATATTATAAGTGGGCAGCGCGTGGCCGCCAGTTCGGCAGCACTGTGTCAATATTATGCTGAGCAATCCGATGAGCAAAGTTACTTCAGAAATTAGTTGTGTTAGGAGTTAGGGCTGGTGTGCCCGTCACCCTGCAGGGAACTCTTACGTACGTCAGTCAGATCAAACAGATTTACAATCAAGGCTAAGTCGCATCTGCTCATGCCTTACTTCTATAATATGCCTGAAAAATTTTGTCCGTCTTTGTACATATAATAAGGCTGAAGAGTTTCAGAAGCAGTTGGATTTCATAAAATACCTTCCATTTGATATCTCAATTGTTTAGGGAGATTATAGGCTATTTAACATCACGCTACGACCTTTAAGGGCGAGTGGTACCGCGAGGCACAGCTAGTAAATAGATATACGTATTTAGTTCCAAACATTCACAAATATTTAAAGATTATTTTCATATTGAATTCTTTCTTTTTTCTTTTCTTTAAAAAAAAAACGTAGTAAAAAAAAAAGTCCTGGTTAGAATACTTCATCATCCTCCTGCCTATACATACATGTGATTCTCCGATCTCCCTTTACTCTGGTGTCGCTCCACATTAATACTCAAAACTTTGCTCACAACATGATCTTGATGGATACTTGTTAAATTAAAATTATATGATATAAATAAAATAAATTTTATGATAATTAAATGTTTAAAAAAAAGTTTTCCAAGATGGATACAATACGGCCACCAGTACAACTTGTAATCACTCGCCACCAATCCCTGCGATCTGTTTCCATTGTTTATCACTCAAACCGAAGTGTACCATAATATAACATGAAGATGTCGAAGTAGCAATAAATCTCCGTAAGTGGAGAGTGAGACGCAATCCCGTGACGTGGCCCGCGGCGCGTGACGAACAGCCGCGACCACTCCGCGTGATTGTGTGTGCTCGGTACACACGCGGTACACGCGCGGTACACACGCAGCACACGGCACGCAGGCGGCGGATCGGATTGCTGTTTGTTGTAACGTCTGCGCGAGTGATTCGAGAGTGGTAAGTAATTGTGTGCCGCCGCTGTTTTATTGTGAACGTTCAGGTGGACGGTTACACATACGAGTAAAGCAGGCAACTTGATACGAGAGTGATGTTCGTACACAACCTCTTAACTTCTAAGTAATTACAGAACACCTGGCGAGGTACACTTCATGTATAGCGATATTTGACATAAAGTAACAAGCCATTTCAATCTTGTGCGATGCGCATGTTACCTGGCTCTCCAACTTGGTCTACCCTGGAACTGCCCTGCCGTGAATTGGTTATGGTACAGGCCCAGGAATGTGAAACTTCTATAAGTAGGTGCAATGCGTCGACTTGCTCATTATTATTTTCAGGTTTACTCTAAAGTTAATTTGTAAAAAGCTCACCAAGAGCTTTTAAATAAACGGTAACCAAATTAAGTATCTAAACAATACATTATATAAACAAACCATGCAACTAAATACTGCTTAAGTCTAATTAGTTAAAAGTTTGATTTAATCAGAACACACACACACACAAGCACACGAAACAATTCAAATTAATTTGTTTTGCTTGTGTGTGTAATTATGGCAATGTGTTAAACTCAGTCCTAAGTATAAGTTACTTGCATACAGAGATGTGCACTTAGCGAGTACACTGGGTAAGTAAGATACCCTAATGAGAGCGTATACGAGAGATAAGGAACAACACTAGCGTATCCGCAGGAGGTATCCGCGACGAGAGATAAGTACCTCAATAGCTAAGTATGTAATGTGACCTGGATTAGCTGATTTAATTATTCGTGTCCGAATTAATTCGTACCACTTAGTTATAGCTTCAACATGAAAACAAACTGTTCGTTCATGAACACATACGTAGGAACTCTGTACAATATGAGGAACGAATAAAACATAACGACATCAATATTAAAAACACAATCATCTCTTGCTAAAAACATAACCCTTTATGTTGACATTGAAAGAAAATAAAATGATCAAAAATGGCAAAATGAATGATCGATGACATAATTACACAAAACCATCATCCGCCTTACGCAGCAAAGATGTCACACAAGCGATTACTTAGCATAAAGTATTTAGTTCAAACTGCGTACATCTAATGTTCTACGTTGAATCATTCACTTAAGCAATTATTGTAATCGGTGTAGTCATCACTATTGACTCCATTATCTAATCTGCAAGCTTGCTCATCTATAGCGAGTTATTCGGGAGTGCTGACTAGGCGACAGCCGCTCGAGTCGCTCGCGTCGCTCGTCCCGCTCCGCTCGCTCAGCACTCCGCGTATTATCGCGCAGGATTGCTCGCCAATGGGGCAGACAGGCGGCGCGTGTTCGTGCGGGAACTAAGAATTCTCTTTTCGTTATTCGTGACTGTGAATAAAATTGTCCTAATTATGATAAGTGTGGTCTTATACTTAGTTTTCTTTTCTTTCAGAATTATGATCAATCGTTTTAGTGTAGGATACCAGATAAATTTTAAATTGTTTACGAACTCTGAGGTTGCTTAGGAGAGAGTGGCGAAAGCCAGTAACTCAAAGCAACAGGCTCGCCCCTATCCATTTACTCTTGGCACTGTTGCTAGCTCGTAGCGGCTCTACGACGTAGCCTACGGACTCAAGTGTCGTAGCTTCGCGGTTAAGTCTGCTACGCGTTCGTAGCACAAAGCCGATCCACTACGGAATAATCAATGTAATTAGTATTGCTGTAGTGCTTCGGATAAAGTCTGTAGTTATATTTCATCACAGTGGACAGTTGTGGTTGTATACGATAAGCTTACATTATATAAACAGCCTGGACTTCTGCTGGTTCATGTGAAATGTGTTCACATATAAATTGAAAAATGTTAATCATAATGTTTATCATAAAATATTCACAAAGTACGCGGTGCATGTTTGCTCAAATATATTTTGATAAAATACAGCAAGTATTTTATTCTGCTCTCCTAAATAAAATTATTCATTTTGTCAAAATGTTGACACAAAACATTGTTGATTTGCGGTTTACGCAGAAAAACAAATTGGCGTAAAATTGTGTGTTCCCATATTTTATGAAAATGGTTTTACATTTTATTTATTGAAATGTCAATAAATGTTCTGCGGATTCCCACCGCAATGCTTGCAGTCATAAATTGGTCTTGTTTACTTGGGGAACTAAACAACAGTGCGACAAACATGTGGAATGTGTACCTCTTCGGCTACCTAGTGCTGTCACACTGACCGAGCCGATTCTAATTCAGTGACTTTCCTGGAGTCAAATCAAATCATTTTCCACACACCCGCACACACCCGCCACACACCCGCCACACACCCGCCACACACCCGAACATTTGACGAACTCATAAATTGATTTGTATGACCGATAATTTATTTTATTATCTCCATTTTAAGTATTTCATTTGACATTTAAAATGGTATTCTTTTTAATGATAAGTTAATATATAATTATATACATTTGCTTACCTCATAAGGGTACATTACATACAGTGTAACTGCTTGTACAGTCCTACTGCTGAGCTGCATTATTACGTGTGCCGGGTACACGTAATAATGTATGACCGTAAGCGCGAGAGATCGCGGGCGCCAGCATTACGTTGTCGAACATTTGTACTCTTCTGTAGCAACTTCGTTTATTTCTATGATCTTGTTGATTTGATTTGAATAATACGTAGCGTATTTAAGAATATTGCGCAGACGGGAGGGGGGGGAGGGCAGATTAGGCAACGTTACAGTTTCAATGGACAAAACGGGCGAATGTCGACCGCAGGATGACCACTAGTTATTATAAATGTACTGCGAGGGTACATTGGATGATGTAACAAGCCTTTCCAATTTCTAGTTCATGCGTCCATTGAACAATAAGCAAAGTTTTGTTTTACTCGTTTTACTAGCCTGCCTCCCAACCTGCCTCATCCTGGCCACACGAGCAGCTTCTACCAATATATGTACATGTTTATATATACAAACGTGGGTGGACCGGAAGTACGCATATGTAATGACGTAATATAATGTCGCTGGGCTAGCTCGGTAAGCAAGGGTCGCTGGGCTAGCTCGGTAAGCAAGGGTCGCTGGGCTAGCTCGGTAAGCAAGGGTCGCTGAGGGTTACGGGAGGGGTTACCTGAAGCTTACGATCTGCACAGTCAATTGTTTTTCATTCTTCGTACCTATTGGTGGATTCGTAAGGCTGCGTTCATACCAGCCTTACCAGCCAGTGATTGTGAGCAGGCTCACTGTGAACAGCCCCAGTGTGAGCTCAGACTGAATTTTTCGTTCACACTAACTGACGAAACGCTGATCTGTAAAGTGCGCGACTGGTGGAAATCGTTGATTTATCATGTTTTAATATGCAAACATCATATCTTAATAATTAAATTAGTCAAACGATTTATTTTGTAACTTCCGGTTGAATTTCATAATCATTTTAAATCAACATCCGTTTCCAAGAAAATGTTACTTTGGTTGTAAAGTCGTGACACCTTAGTAGTCTTGTTCTCTCCGCGCTACAAGTCAAACATATAACCTTAATAAGTGCCAACTGAATGTATTAAAGTTCAGGAATAATTATAAAGTGTTTCAATTATCACCCATAACTTATAGAAATAGTAAGATGTTGGAATGTGTAGGTTAACACTGCGTATACGCAGGTGGATTTAAAAAAAAACACAATCAATGGGTTCAGATTTTTCTTTGTTCTAAGATCACATGTGGTATCGAGTCGATACACTGTTACGTGTACCTTCTCGTACATGGCCAATCAGCGTCCGATTACTGAATATTATAATCTGTGCGCCTGCACCGCTCCGGTGTGAAGGCAAAGTTAATGCAAGGGTAGGTACCTAATTAAGTGCACAACGCCCACTCACAGTGGCTGACAATAAGATTGGTGTGACCGCGGCCTCACCGAATCTGGAAGCTTTCTGTGTTGTTCGTCAATTAGATATAACATACTAGTTTATTTACAAAGCACGGACGTATCAGGTCACCTTGTTGTGAGACCTTTCCCAACTGTGTCGGGGTCGAGTTCCAGTTTGATCAGATGCAGTTGAATACCGGTACTTTTGGTATAGAGTGACTGCCTGTCTGACCTCCTGTACCCAGTTACTGAGTAATATGATAACCCTTGACAAAGGTGGTTGTCAGACTTCCCAGTTTGTAAGTCTCGTAACAACTGTCAAGGATGTACAAATGACAGCCGGGATCAACAGTTTAACATGCTTACCGAGACACGGAGGTCATCCACGGACTGATCTCAGCGAGCGATACTTAACCTTGATCGTCCTGAAGTTATTGATCGATACTAATATTATAAATGGGAAAGTGTGTGTGTCTAAAAACGGACCGACAAATTGACGTGATTTTTAAGTGGAGATAGTTGAAGGGATGAAGAGTGACATAGGCTACTTTTTGTCTCTTTTTAACCCCCCACTTCCTAACGCATGCGGAGCCGCGGGCTAAAGCTAGCTATTACATAAGCGTGTTTTCGGGCACAATATTTACAGACACTTTAAGTATATTAAACAGAATGTCAGCGTCACACAGCCTCACCGCGTGTATTGCCTTCGTAATAGTTATTAAATCGGGCTCCTTTGTAAAATAACTAATATTTCCAGTTATTAGCAGCACGGCACAGACGGCATTCAGTAAACGTAGCACGTGTCCTCGTCTGTCGTACAGATCATTATCAAATATTGTTAGCTATCTAATGAACGTTTGTGTTGCCCTCACAGTATCAGCAATTCTATCAAAATCTGCTGATTTATTTGCAGTAACGTCGCCCCGGCATTACATGGGATTCAAACATAACGGCGGCGAAATGTGTGTGTACGATAGGTACCGTCTCTGCCTGACCCTTCGGGGAACATAGGCGTTATGTCGTGCTGATTCATTTAGTTTAGTATTTGAACAATATGATGATAAATTGCTGTTACATAATTAGTATCTCACCCCATCGCCTATTCTCCGGCGGATGCGGCATGCGGATGTCCAGTACTATCATTAATTGAACTGTGGCTTTACTGACATCCAAAATTCAAACTTATTTAAACTTTTATAATAAAAAATACAAAGTTGTGTTTCTACTTTCTTGTCATCAGCATGTGTGTGTTGCGCAGGTACCTGCCGCGTGTGACTGGCTCTGACTGTCGGCAAACTGCCGCATCCAGTGCACGAGCTGTCGGCTCGCGGTTCAGTACAAGCAAGCGCACTCGATACGTGATATCGCTATCGTCGCACCACGTCGCGCCGCACTCCGCTTTATTGCCTGCTGGGTATTCTTATACCTTATTGGCCATTGATTGCGAAAGAAATAATACCTATACACTTTACGTCTTGTACTGTGGCTAAATAAAAACAGCCGCACGGGTTGATCGAAGGTTAAGCTAAGCTTGCCAAGGTCAGTCTGTGGATGGGTGACCGTCGTAACATATCGAGACTCCTCCGTGCCTCGGAAAGCACGTTAATCCGTTGGTCCCGTCTGTCATTTGTAGATCTTTGACAGTCGTTACGGGTAGTGAGAAACCCGAAAGTCTGACAACCAGTCTTACCAAGGGGTATCGTGTTGCCCAGTAACTGGGTTGTGGAGGTCAGATAGACAGTCGCTCCATGTAAAATACTGGTTTTCAGCTGCATCTGGTTAGACTGGTAGCCGACCCCAACATAGTTGGGAAAAGGCTAGGCCGATGATGATCCTCTTTGCATCAAAATGCAGAAATCAGTTCATACACCTCAAGTATACAACCTTGCTGCAGCTAATTCTCTCGTATACTGATGAGCAATGCTTACATTCGGCCCACACAGCGCCAGACACTCAGTAACGCCTCGTCCTCACATCCGATGCTGTGCGCACAGGCCCACATGTGTCCGACACACAACGACACAGAGCCACACCGTGGAACAATATTTACGTAACACAAGTTGCCCACATGTGTCCGACACACAACGACACAGAGCAACACCGTGGAACTATATTTACGTAACACAAGTTGCGCGACCACCGCTGTATGCTACCTCAGCACATAGTGAACTACAAAGCTAAGAAGTTGTGTTTTAAGATAAACTGCAGCCGAGCAGTCTGTGTAACACTGCACCACTCTGTGTAAGAATCTGGACTTAGATCATGACTGTAATGTGGTATAATACATTTGATACTCGTATGACAAATTGTTTAACTACATTTGATGTAATTTTCATACATATGTTTTAATCAATATTGTTTAATTATGTATATACACATGGTTTAGTATACAAACTAAATAAACGTATTAGTACAAGTAAGTAGTATAAATATAGGCCTGAACAGACAATCCCGAGAGGTGGCGCTCCGTGGACGGCTCAGATCGCGGGTACGTGTGCGACGTCACCACAGATAGTAGTCCAGACAGTAGCCCTGCATGTCGCAGGCATGCAGGGCGGGGCAAAATACATGCTTTGCTTTAATTGAAATACATTTTACCAAATACTATCTCGCAAATATTTAAAATACGAAATACAATCAATCAATCAAACTGTAAGTAATGTATTTGGAATTTAAAAAAAAATAAAGTATTTTAGCTATTTTTATTTAAAATACAAATTATAATTTGTATTATTATATACTATTAAGATTAAAAAAAAACACCCCAGCGTGGACTAAAAACAGAGTAAAAGAAAAAACCTGAGTTTCCTTTCATAAACATTAGATACATTTTAAAATTTACTGTCAGACAAACCGCCTCTTGTTGGAAAATTAATATAACCTGCTAAATTATAAATACTAAAATCGCTAAATGAAGGTTAAATGTATTTATTTTAAAATGTATTTCGAAACCATAGGTATTTGAAATACGAATTACAAATTACATTTTAAGCATGTCGTTTACGTATTTTAATTACAAGTAAGTCAAATACTGCCCAATCCTGGCGACATGTCTCCTGCGTCAGTACGCGCAGTTCGCGCCATTTTGAGGAAACACATTAGAACTTTTTGCCATCGATACACTAAGAAGAAGTAAGAACGTATAATCGTGTTCTGTACAAAGCGTATTCTATTTATGATTTAGTAGAAGCAATTTTCGTCCCTCATTTCTCCGATATAAAATGAAAAATGATTTATTATACGAAAATCGTTTTCAGAACCATAGAAGAAGTGTGTGTGTGTGTGTGTTATTTAGATGTTTTAAAGTGATTATGTATAAATTAAATTCCTTTTGCTATTTTAAATTAATAATTTAATTTGCTTAAGTATGTATATCCAAATACACCGAGCTAGAGACTGCCATGAAGCCGCAAGTCCTTGCCGTGCTCCTGTTTATTTAACGCGAGAAGATACTCGTAAGCTGGAATTCGGAATAAAAATAAAACTTAACGTAGTGCGTGTGTGTGCGATGTGTGTGTGTGCCTCACAGGACAAAGTGGAAAATAATTGAACCAAACTAAAAAACGATAAAGTGAAACATACAAAGTGTAGTCAGTTAGTGTTTGATATAATTACCACGTTCACAAAGCAGCCCGGCCAACCAACACGCAATATTGCTCCTCATCGTACGCTGTGATATCTAATGGACACGTTTTCCTATTGGCCGGACCAACCTTACTCGCAACAAAAAGCACTTACATAAAATAATTGCTATTGCTGTACAAGATTTTAAAACGTGGACGAGCAATTTATTTCAATATATTAATTACAGGCCCACGTTTTAAAATCTTCAGTTTTTTTTAATCCATTACCTTCTATGCCACGACGAAGTATGTAACACACTACGCTGTTACATCAGGACATCCACACCACGCTGGTACATCAGGACATCCACAGTACAGGACTATGTAGCCAACGATTATTTGTTTTAGCTACGTTGAGTCTCTTCGTGTAATTTGTCTCTTCTATACATTTCGGTGTGTTTGTTTCAAAGCTGTAGCCATTATACCTTAATTAAGCCATGCGGATTGTGGGGCGAAGGGCGGCAGGGTGGACGGTACGCCGCGCTCTTAATTTTATCAACGGAATTTAAATGCAAAAAAAGGGTAACATTTTATTTTATGTCCTTTATATATTCGTGGATATCGGTAATTCTGCTGGATCTAAAGAGAGGGAACATTGCCGACGCGCGACGCGGTCTCACCCGGCGCGCGGCGGCGTCCTGCTACTTGGTTAGCTACATGTATCAGCAACAATCTACATCTCTACTTACTTCGTTCTTACTTCTGTTATTCGGATTCAAATAGTTTAGTGCTTTAATGTCATTTCCATTTCCATCTGATTTAATAAAATATGACAAAAAAAAAAAAAAAATCTTTAATATTTAATAATACATTGTATGTCCAAACAACATGAATAATGGTATAAACCCTCTGTTCACCTCGTCCTGTGTGTGGGCGCGCGTGTGTCGTGCGGCTAACTTCAGTCGCTCCACACACGATCAGCGCTGCAGCCTGCACTGTGTTCACGTTACTAAACAAATTCCATTTCCGGAATGTCAATACACTATACATTAAGTTATCTTAACATTAGGACACATATTACAGCGTGTGCGTTGTACGTTGCCCGAAAATGTATATGAGTGTAGTGAAGTATGGTTAAGTGTAGTGAAGTATGGTTAAGTGTAGTTCGTTGTTCTTTGGAAACAGATTTAATTCCTCATCGTATTGTCATCGTGACTCCAGCAATGTCTCACGTTAATTAGGTTTAGTTTCTAGTAACAACAGATGCGGCGGAATATCATTATACAACACAGTACATCTCGATCCTCCAGCTTAATTTCGAGCTCCACGTCAGTTGCCGCTCCGCGCCGTGCGCACTGCGCGGACAGCAGCGCGCTGTGCCCACCTGTACGCAGGCGGCTCCCGGGAGACACGTTGTGTGCTCCACAGCTGTTCACGTTCCATGAATTGGCTTAGCTTATTTCTTCACTCTTGATCCTCCTGCCCTTTTTCCAATTTGTTTTGTGTGTTCTTCTTCTATACATCTCTATTTGTCGACATCTCAATAATCTCAATCATCTCAGTTGACTCTTTTTCAGCCATGTGCCACACAATCTATCCATCAATTCCTCTACTCTTATCCATCCACATTCCTGTTGGCTACTTTCCTCGCGACAAGTTCCTTATTTCTCCAACTGATCGGTTCACTAATTATTCGCCGACTGAACTAGCCACAGCTCACCTAATGCCATGTAACAACGAAATGCAACAGTTTAGCGAGTCTCCAGCGGCACATAATGCGGTCGCGCATACCGCCCTCTGGCGGCCATACAAGCTACTTAATTAGTCCTCAGGTGAAGCACAATTTGATTTACAAACGGAACTGCCCCCAAGTCAGTGCGCCCCGGCCCGGCCAGGCCCGGCCAGGCCCGCCAGGCCCGGCCCGCCGTCCGGCAGGACACATAATGTGGTCACAGCTCGCTTGCTAACCAAGCTTGTTATCCGGCTCGGTAGCTCCACTGATAATGCAATTGATCCACAGTTTCTGATTGACAAGCGACCGCGGGCTGTGATTAAATTTGAAAGCAGCGATGTGCGGCCACGTAATGTGTGGCCGGAGCGTGGCCGGGTGTGGCCGGAGCGTGGCCGGAGCGTGGCCGGTACCGAGCGCCGACTTAAGTGGCCACTAGTGGCCGGGTAAGCTGGTTAGGCTATTAGCTGAGCACTGATTTACTGACAATACACACACATACGTATGGTACCGCATCATTAACTTAGTGGTGTTACGTGGGATCTCAAAACAGATTTGGGTACATTAAACTTGACAAGAAAACTTTACAGTCTACGTTATAATACATTGACTAAAGTTTTTATTGAAACATTGGGCTGGAGCGTGTAGGCAAGTTGAAATATTTCTGCGATGTAGATAGCACTATTGTAAAGTTTCTTAATAGTTACAAACTCGCTATCCAACTCCACAAGTTTTGTGTCTAAATCTGTTGAGACGGATACACAGCGGAAGCGTTACTAATAAGTTTAACTTAAATACACGTATTGTCAATGATAAGTTTCGCTATGCGCAGGTTGGACACATTATCATAAGTTAGTGGGTAGCAGCAAGCGACTGCCAGAGTGGCTACGCATTTGCGGAGCGCCACGCAGACAGCGTTCGAGTCGCAGCCACCCACCAAAGTAGGTAGTGTTTTTTTTTTTTTTTGGAATGGGCATCTCGCAGTTTATCCTTTAGGGATATTTACTGCTCAACCGAACTTTCCTGTGGGGGGCTTAATTAAAATTAAGGCCTCCAGCCAGGCAGTAGGTAGTGGTGCACCAGGTAGCGGTGTAGCGGTGTAGCGGTGTAGCGGTGTAGCGATGTAGGGGTCACCTGTGGTCACCCGCTGCAGTGGCTAATGTGCCGATAACAATTAGCGCGGTAAGTAATGCGAAATAATGTATTTATGAAGCCATTCGTTACGCCAGCACCACCACCACCGCTACCACCGCCACCACCCGGCGCCCCTCCTCACCTCCCCCGATGTCGGCTAAGCTTCTATTATCCCGAATTAGTAGTGCGCCTCATTTGTTCAACGTATTAATTGGTTATGTGGTAGTTTCGTATCAACTGTATTTGTTATTTCATTATAAACATTGTTGTACAAAAGTACCTGACATATGCTCTGCTTGCTTGACGGTGGGTGTAGCAAACATATATTGACGTATTTTGGTGAGCACGCGTCGGTGAGCGCCCTCAGATATTTACTCGTATATTCCAGCGCATCCGTTTTACTAAACGATCATTTTAAACCAACCGCAACATGACAGCAGCCTCCGGCACCGATCTTGTCACCTGCGGCATAGAGTACACACTGCTTTGTCCATGTGCAGTGTGCCTTGTTTTGTTTGGAGGCTAAATAATTGTTTAATAGTGGGACATAAATCGTGACCGCGCGAGTGCGCCCGGCGCTCGCACCCAGCTCTAGTTTATAGGAGCAAATCAGCGACCAGCGGGCGCGGGCGCGGGCGCGGGAGCGGGGCCTGCGACCTCGCTGTGAACTATGCCTACAGTCGTTTTACATCTGAGAAGCATAAATACTTAAATAAGTATATCATAAAATGACGACACGGTTGGCGCAGCGGTTGAGCCATCGGCTGTTGCGCCGCGTGTTGTGGGTTCGATCCCCGCACGAAACAAATATTTGTATGACTTACAGGTAATTGTTCCGGGTCTGGCTGTTTGTGTATGTGAGTTTAAATGTGGGGCAACGTTATCATACAAAATAAAATAATTAAATAAATAATTAAATTTTTCCTTTTAATTTAAACCATGGTTCTGTGTACTCTAAAATATAAAGTAGTATATAGTTTTAATGTGTTGGATACACATTAAAACTAGCTTAATAATTAATCTTGTAAATATACGAGTATTATGCTCAAACATTTGTGATTATTTATTTATATTTATATTTTAGAGAACGTCATGTTTGTCAAATCGAATCCACACCTATTTCCCTTAGTGTCAGATAAAGTAGTTAGAATTAGACGCGACAATAGTAAACTATGTATACCGAGATCCAGAAAAGCTCTAATGCGTAAAAGTGTATTCTGTATGGCGCCAAGTCTTTATAATAAGTTGCCAAAGCATTGGAGGGAATTACCTACTGAAAAATTAAGAAATATATTAAAAAACCTTTTGTTAGAGAAAATCTATTACAGCACTGACGAATTCTATACCGACAAGTTAATTTGACTTACATATTGATACCCTAATTTTATTAACAATTGATTTGACATGTGTATGTATTCCTTTAGATGTATTTGTATATTAACATGTTTTTTTTAAATGATTTTATCTATTATTATATGTTTTATATTATTATTTATGATTGTATTTTATTCTACTATTTAGTTCTTAGTATGCTCTAAATTGGATTGTTTAATTGCTATATTTGCAATTTAATTAACGTTACACATCTCATATTTGTACGCCGTTCAGGCAAAACATTACTGAAGTAATTATAACTGGATATAACATCTTGCATGCTATGTGTGCATACTCATGTTTTGAACAAATAAAAAAATATCTTATCTTATCTTATTATCGACTAAATGACCAAACTTCTGGCGGATTAATTAAAACAAAAACAAAGAAACGAAACGAACGAAGGCGTCGTATACACATCACAGTGACCGGACTACCCCTCCACCTGCCTCCCCCCCCCTCCGCACCCCCCCCCTGCCTGCCAATCACACAAGGAGTCAATTAACACGTAAATATATAATGAACAAGGCAGCAACAAGTTCGCGAGGCTACTTACTAAGTTCTTAGTGAGCAGCCGGCGAGTATTAACGTGCATAATCACTATTCATCCGTAGATAAGACATGTGCTCCCTGGGCACCGGCACGTGCCTTCTGTCGACATCCAAAGCTATAAAACAGGTCGTCAGATAACAAATATTCTTATTTCGTAGTTATATGCCTGAGGCATGAAATCCGCCTTAGTACAGTTATTTTTACTTGTGCGTTACGTTTTATTAAATGAATAAATATGTGTATCTCTGGACATAAGGGTCGCGGGACATTTGTTCCTATGTATGACCGATACCCACGACTTCGTGACATAGGTTTCAACCCCCGTTAACAGCACTCGTAGGCCGTGACGTACCATTTCAAGTCCGTGGCGTAGCACTTGTAAGTTATTTTTTCTCTTTATTTAAGGGGATTTATCAAACATGTCTAAGTTACTCCATTGGGCCGTATTATTTCATTAACACACAACAAAACGTTCTTAAACATATAATAGGTCTTTACCTATGAAATTGCCGTTTTGTATGAAAAAATTTAAATGATTTTTTTTCATGTATTTTTTATTTGTATTAATCGAAGTAATCACCCATGCAATCAATGCATCTTTGCCAACGCAGTGGCAGTTTATTGATGCCCTTCTTAAAGAAATCAGCTGGACGGGAGGCAACAAATTCTTCAAAGGCATTTTGTACTGCCTCTCGGGTATTGAATTTTTTTCCCGCCAAGAAGTTATCCAAATTCTGGAAAAAGTTGTAGTCTGTAGGCGCAAGGTCTGGTGAGTAGGGCGGATGACGGAGAGCTTCCAACCCCAGTTCTTGCAACTTGGAGACCGTCTGCTGTGCAGTATGAGGTCGCGCGTTGTCGTGCAGGAGCAGCGGAGACGAGCGATTGACCAATGCTGGTTGGAGATGTGCCAGCTTCTCCATCATTGTGTTCAATTCTTCACAGTACACATCTGCAGTAATGCTCACCCCGTTTGGTAAGAAGCTGTGTTGAATCACACCGGCGCTAGACCACCAAACAGTGACCATCACTTTTCTTGGGGTAAGTTTTCGTTTAGGGCATTGTTTAGGTGCTGAACCAGGATCCAACCAACTTGCTGAGCGCTTGCGGTTATCAAACAGAATCCATTTTTCATCGCAGGTAACAATGCGGTTCAAAATTCCTTCATTTGTGTGTCTGTTGAGCAGTGCAAGGCACGTCTCGACGCGTACTTCGCGCTGGCGATCATTGAGTTCGTGGGGCACCCATTTGTCAAGCTTTTTTACCTTGCCAATTTGACGCAAATGGACCAATATTGTTTTGACGCTAACGTCGAAAGCTGCTGCTAATTCAGCCGTAGATTGAGTATCATCAGCTTCCACATCGCCTTTAATTCGTCATTGTCGACCAAAGTCTTCGGACGACCGCGAGGTTCATTTTTCAGGTCGAAATTTCCAGAACGGAAGCGAGCAAACCAATAACAGGTAGTGCGTTGGTTTGTAGTGTTAGCTCCGTAAACGTCGTTGATGGTGCGTGCCGCTTGTGCCGCGTTGCTGCCACGACGGTACTCATATTCCATAATTACTCGAATTTTTAACGTATCCATGATGACGAAAAAGATTTAAATGCGATGAAAATGTAACACTAATCAATAAACAAATGACTACTTTTGGAAAAAAAATCCATGTTTTTAAAATAAAATTAATTTGAAATTAGAATTCTTAGCCAAACAAAAAATATTTTGATTTGAAATGGCCAGAAACACGCTTTTATAGAAAATCCAACTAAAAAATAGAAAATAAAATTTAATAAATTTTGGATTAAGAAAAGTGTAAATTAGAAAAAAATGTATATTAATGGAAAAAAGCGTGGGGTTGCATAGTTTCAATAGTTATAAACATTTTCTATTTTTCCTTGGTTACATGGTTCCATTAATATATATTTTTTTCTAATTTACTTTTTTCTTAATCCAAATTTATTAAATTTTATTTTCTATTTTTTAGTTGGATTTTCTATGAAAGCGTGTTTTATTAGTTTTTTTAAACTATAATTTATTTTTCATTTTTAGTTGATTTTTTTTATAAAAGCGTGATTTTTAGTTTTTTTTTTTTAACTAAATTTTTTTTTGTAATTATTGCATTGTCATCGGTCTTTGACAGGTGTGCAAAATTTGAATGAAATCTGACCGTTTAAAGTGGGTCAAAATAACGTCCAAAGGAGTCGGTTACAAACATACAAACATACAAACATACATACATACTTACAGGTGAAACTAATAAAAGCGTGTTAAAAACACATCAATGTGAACGTCTTCGTAAGCCAAGTTCGAAATCATTGTACAACATTGTAGAATGTTGTACAATTATTACGAATGTTCAGACATCGGGTATGCTAGGACACTGTTACACCTTCCAGTGTTGTATAAATGTATCAGATCCTTCAGCTTTACACATCGGATGTCCTCGTGGTTCTCCTACCCCGGACTCCAAACATAGTGATGATGGAATTTTTTTCATCAAATAAGCAAATGTATTGAGTGGAATGTGCCCCGATCGAAGTCTTAACGCTTTTATGAACCTATTTCGATTTATCTCAAACGGCTCAGACCATGGAGTCGTCCACGGTTCCCTTTGTAGTGTCTTGTGTCATATTCCTTTTTCCATTGATGCCCTATAGAATTGCTATTCCATAGTTCATTACAGTGTTTTTAAGTAGGTGAATACAGTCAGTGAAGTAAGGACAACTATTAATAGTTACGCCATCATAAGAAGCTTCTTTTGCAAGTTTATCCACCCTCTTATTCCCCACTAAACCAATAAAGAACAGTAAATAGAACTGTATACGTACCTACACTACCTACCTAGCAACTCGGAAGCGGCCCATCATCGGACGGCAAGAGGCATTGTTCGCTAGGTGAAATATGGCACGAGCCCTCAGCAATGACGATATACTGCATCCCCTGTCCCTTATGTTACGACACTTATAAGTAATTGCTTTGGATATTGCAGACCTTCAGCGAATTATAACGTAAACCAACCAATATGTTAAGTGCGTAGCATGCTCCCTGTTTACCCTCCTTGTAACAAATGCATTGCAGCACATTGTACTGTACATATATTATTATGTAGATTTGTGATCATAAATACAGCTTCCTACATTTTGCGAAGAAAAAGTGCAAACATGCAAACAGCTTGCTGTTCAAAATTATAAATTTGCAGATTGTGAAAAAGTGTAACGCTTTGTTTAAATTAAAAATACTTAAGCCAAACTATTTCCACTTGGTTTCCTGTTGAAGTACGTATTTAATATTTAACTGGAACGTTTGCGGGCTGGTTTCCTTGCTACACGTTTGCAAACACTATGAAACGTGATTGCTTTTCACTACTTTTTCATGCGCGATTTCGAAAAGATCTGTTCTCTGTGGCGTATTTACCAATTGACCTCTCTTTAATCTCAGGTTCTTCAATATTTACTCAACCATGAACAGGTTGTAATGAGTCAGTTATACACAATGTATAAGCAGTCGTAATGAGCCGCAGTGCTCCGCGGCCGGTCGGCGGTCAGCGGTCGGCGGTCCGCGGTGGCTGTTGGAAGTCGTTCATTGCGGCATGCTTACAGTTTTGCAATTCATGAGGTAGCCGCGACTCGCAACCGGCCCGTCTGGTTTGTGTTGCCAGTTTATTAATACGTCGCCAAAATGGCACATTTTGTGGCCTCTAACCAATGTCCTGGTTCATATCCAGGTAATGGTAGGCAGCCGCTAAGTTGTTTATATTCAATCAATCGAACTGGTTGCAATTAGGAAATAGGTGAATTTTGCAAAATGTAAAACTTTTAATTAAAGCTAAAGCCTTTGTAAGGTTCAAAAATCTTTTTATTCAAAGAAATTAAATGTTAATTTGAACACTCAGACTTCTGATATTGTTATTGGTGACCGTCGCGCGTCGTCCATAATCCACCAAGTGGCAGATCTCAGTGATTGAGGTTTGGCAACACTGTCGGCATCAATGTTCAGGTCGGTGGAGGTCAGACCTCCCCACAGGCCCACAGTCCCACAGACCCACAGTCCTATTTATTATACATTCAGCATCATTTAAATTATTTCGTCTCCCCCTCTCTCCATAAAATATTATATTTTATAATTGTAACACTCGATACCTGTTGACGTATTTAAAATATCTTTGTTTTCCTGAATATTGATGATTGTAATACTCAGACTCTTGGCGCACAAAACGAGCCGATCGTGGCTTTGGTAAGCTTACTCTAGAGATCTGTTACGAAGCCATTGCAGTTCAGTAGATACCGTGTCGCCAGCAAGTAGATACCGTGTCGCCAGCAAGTAGGTACCGTGTCGCCAGCAAGTAGGTAATGTGTGGCCAGCAAGTAAGTAACGTGTCGCCAGCAAGTAGATACCGTGTGGCCAGCAAGTAGGTACCGTGTCGCCAGCAAGTAGGTACCGTGTGGCCAGCAAGTAGGTACCGTGTCGCCAGCAAGAAGATACCGTGTCGCCAGCAAGTAGATACCGTGTCGCCAGCAAGTAGGTACCGTGTCGCCAGCAAGTAGGTACCGTGTCGCCAGCAAGTAGGTAACGTGTCGCCAGCAAGTAGATACCGTGTCGCCAGCAAGTAGGTACCGTGTCGCCAGCAAGTAGGTACCGTGTGGCCAGCAAGTAGGTACCGTGTCGCCAGCAAGTAGGTACCGTGTCGCCAGCAAGTAGGTACCGTGTCGCCAGCAAGTAGGTACCGTGTGGCCAGCAAGTAAGTAACGTGTGGCCAGCAAGTAGGTACCGTGTGGCCAGCAAGTAAGTAACGTGAGGGCCAGCAAGTAGGTACCGTGTGGCCAGCAAGTAGGTACCGTGTGGCCAGCAAGTAGGTACCGTGTGGCCAGCAAGTAGGTACCGTGTGGCCAGCAAGTAGATACCGTGTCGCCAGCAAGTAGATACCGTGTCGCCAGCAAGTAGGTACCGTGTCGCCAGCAAGTAGGTAACGTGTCGCCAGCAAGTAGATACCGTGTCGCCAGCAAGTAGAAACCGTGTCGCCAGCAAGTAGATACCGTGTCGCCAGCAAGTAGGTACCGTGTCGCCAGCAAGTAGATACCGTGTCGCCAGCAAGTAGGTAACGTGTCGCCAGCAAGTAGATACCGTGTCGCCAGCAAGTAGATACCGTGTCGCCAGCAAGTAGGTACCGTGTCGCCAGCAAGTAGGTACCGTGTCGCCAGCAAGTAGATACCGTGTCGCCAGCAAGTAGGT
This sequence comes from Phlogophora meticulosa, assembly GCA_905147745.2. NCBI lineage: Eukaryota > Metazoa > Arthropoda > Insecta > Lepidoptera > Noctuidae > Phlogophora > Phlogophora meticulosa. Next base: position 240,015 of record LR990524.1, on the reverse strand, counting down.
ACCGTGTCGCCAAAAAGTAGGTACCGTGTGGCCAGCAAGTAGGTACCGTGTCGCCAGCAAGTAGGTACCGTGTCGCCAGCAAGTAGATACCGTGTCGCCAGCAAGTAGGTACCGTGTCGCCAAAAAGTAGGTACCGTGTGGCCAGCAAGTAGGTACCGTGTCGCCAGCAAGTAGGTACCGTGTCGCCAGCAAGTAGATACCGTGTCGCCAGCAAGTAGATACCGTGTCGCCAGCAAGTAGATACCGTGTCGCCAGCAAGTAGATACCGTGTCGCCAGCAAGTAGATACCGTGTCGCCAGCAAGTAGGTACCGTGTCGCCAGCAAGTAGATACCGTGTCGCCAGCAAGTAGGTACCGTGTCGCCAGCAAGTAGGTAACGTGTCGCCAGGAAGTAGATACCGTGTCGCCAGCAAGTAGGTACCGTGTCGCCAGCAAGTAGATACCGTGTCGCCAGCAAGTAGGTACCGTGTGGCCAGCAAGTAGGTACCGTGTGGCCAGCAAGTAGATACCGTGTCGCCAGCAAGTAGATACCGTGTCGCCAGCAAGTAGGTACCGTGTCGCCAGCAAGTAGAAACCGTGTCGCCAGCAAGTAGATACCGTGTCGCCAGCAAGTAGGTACCGTGTCGCCAGCAAGTAGATACCGTGTCGCCAGCAAGTAGGTACCGTGTGGCCAGCAAGTAGGTACCGTGTCGCCAGCAAGTAGGTACCGTGTGGCCAGCAAGTAGGTAACGTGTCGCCAGCAAGTAGATACCGTGTCGCCAGCAAGTAGATACCGTGTCGCCAGCAAGTAGGTACCGTGTCGCCAGCAAGTAGGTAACGTGTCGCCAGCAAGTAGGTAACGTGTCGCCAGCAAGTAGATACCGTGTCGCCAGCAAGTAGGTACCGTGTCGCCAGCAAGTAGGTAACGTGTCGCCAGCAAGTAGATACCGTGTCGCCAGCAAGTAGGTACCGTGTCGCCAGCAAGTAGGTACCGTGTGGCCAGCAAGTAGGTACCGTGTGGCCAGCAAGTAAGTAACGTGAGGGCCAGCAAGTAGGTACCGTGTCGCCAGCAAGTAGATACCGTGTGGCCAGCAAGTAGGTACCGTGTGGCCAGCAAGTAAGTAACGTGAGGGCCAGCAAGTAGGTACCGTGTGGCCAGCAAGTAGGTACCGTGTGGCCAGCAAGTAGGTACCGTGTGGCCAGCAAGTAGATACCGTGTCGCCAGCAAGTAGGTACCGTGTCGCCAGCAAGTAGGTACCGTGTCGCCAGCAAGTAGATACCGTGTCGCCAGCAAGTAGGTACCGTGTCGCCAGCAAGTAGGTACCGTGTGGCCAGCAAGTAGGTACCGTGTCGCCAGCAAGTAGGTACCGTGTCGCCAGCAAGTAGGTACCGTGTCGCCAGCAAGTAGGTACCGTGTGGCCAGCAAGTAGGTACCGTGTGGCCAGCAAGTAAGTAACGTGTGGCCAGCAAGTAGGTACCGTGTGGCCAGCAAGTAAGTAACGTGTGGCCAGCAAGTAGGTACCGTGTGGCCAGCAAGTAAGTAACGTGAGGGTCAGCAAGTAGGTACCGTGTGGCCAGCAAGTAGGTACCGTGTGGCCAGCAAGTAGGTACCGTGTGGCCAGCAAGTAGATACCGTGTCGCCAGCAAGTAGGTACCGTGTGGCCAGCAAGTAGGTACCGTGTGGCCAGCAAGTAGGTACCGTGTGGCCAGCAAGTAGGTACCGTGTGGCCAGCAAGTAGGTACCGTGTGGCCAGCAAGTAAGTAACGTGAGGGCCAGCAAGTAGGTACCGTGTGGCCAGCAAGTAGGTAACGTGTGGCCAGCAAGTAGGTACCGTGTGGCCAGCAAGTAAGTAACGTGAGGGCCAGCAAGTAGATACCGTGTCGCCAGCAAGTAGATACCGTGTCGCCAGCAAGTAGGTACCGTGTCGCCAGCAAGTAGGTAACGTGTCGCCAGCAAGTAGATACCGTGTCGCCAGCAAGTAGGTACCGTGTCGCCAGCAAGTAGGTACCGTGTGGCCAGCAAGTAGGTACCGTGTCGCCAGCAAGTAGGTACCGTGTCGCCAGCAAGTAGGTACCGTGTGGCCAGCAAGTAGGTACCGTGTGGCCAGCAAGTAAGTAACGTGTGGCCAGCAAGTAGGTACCGTGTGGCCAGCAAGTAAGTAACGTGAGGGCCAGCAAGTAGGTACCGTGTCGCCAGCAAGTAGATACCGTGTGGCCAGCAAGTAGGTACCGTGTCGCCAGCAAGTAGGTACCGTGTCGCCAGCAAGTAGGTACCGTGTCGCCAGCAAGTAGGTACCGTGTGGCCAGCAAGTAGGTACCGTGTGGCCAGCAAGTAAGTAACGTGAGGGCCAGCAAGTAGGTACCGTGTGGCCAGCAAGTAGGTAACGTGTGGCCAGCAAGTAGGTAACGTGTCGCCAGCAAGTAAGTAACGTGTCGCCAGCAAGTAAGTAACGTGTCGCCAGCAAGTAAGTAACGTGAGGGCCAGCAAGTAGGTACCGTGTGGCCAGCAAGTAGGTACCGTGTGGCCAGCAAGTAAGTAACGTGAGGGCCAGCAAGTAGGTACCGTGTGGCCAGCAAGTAAGTAACGTGAGGGCCAGCAAGTAGGTACCGTGTCGCCAGCAAGTAAGTAACGTGTCGCTAGCAAGTAGGTAGCGTGTGGCCAGCAAGTAGGTACCGTGTGTTCAGCAACTAGGTACCGTGTGGCCAGCAAGTAAGTAACGTGAGGGCCAGCAAGTAGGTACCGTGTCGCCAGCAAGTAAGTAACGTGTCGCCAGCAAGTAGGTACCGTGTCGCCAGCAAGTAAGTAACGTGTGGCCAGCAAGTAGGTACCGTGTCGCCAGCAAGTAAGTAACGTGTGGCCAGCAAGTAGGTACCGTGTGGCCAGCAAGTAAGTAACGTGAGGGCCAGCAAGTAGGTACCGTGTCGCCAGCAAGTAGGTACCGTGAGGGCCAGCAAGTAGGTACCGTGTGGCCAGCAAGTAGGTACCGTGAGGGTCAGCAAGTAGGTACCGTGTGGCCAGCAAGTAGGTACCGTGTCGCCAGCAAGTAGGTACCGTGAGGGCCAGCAAGTAGGTAACGTGAGGGCCAGCAAGTAGGTACCGTGTGGCCAGCAAGTAGGTACCGTGTCGCCAGCAAGTAGGTACCGTGTCGCCAGCAAGTAGGTACCGTGTGGCCAGCAAGTAAGTAACGTGAGGGCCGGCAAGTAGATACCGTGTGGCCAGCAAGTAGGTACCGTGTCGCCAGCAAGTAGGTACCGTGAGGGCCAGCAAGTAGGTACCGTGTCGCCAGCAAGTAGGTACCGTGTCGCCAGCAAGTAGGTACCGTGTGGCCAGCAAGTAAGTAACGTGTGGCCAGCAAGTAAGTAACGTGTGGCCAGCAAGTAGGTACCGTGTGGCCAGCAAGTAAGTAACGTGTCGCCAGCAAGTAGATACCGTGTCGCCAGCAAGTAGGTACCGTGAGGGCCAGCAAGTAGGTAACGTGAGGGCCAGCAAGTAGGTAACGTGAGGGCCAGCAAGTAGGTACCGTGTGGCCAGCAAGTAGTTACCGTGTCGCCAGCAAGTAGGTACCGTGTGGCCAGCAAGTAAGTAACGTGAGGGCCGGCAAGTAGATACCGTGTGGCCAGCAAGTAGGTACCGTGTCGCCAGCAAGTAGGTACCGTGAGGGCCAGCAAGTAGGTACCGTGTCGCCAGCAAGTAGGTACCGTGTCGCCAGCAAGTAGGTACCGTGTGGCCAGCAAGTAAGTAACGTGTGGCCAGCAAGTAAGTAACGTGTGGCCAGCAAGTAGGTACCGTGTGGCCAGCAAGTAAGTAACGTGTCGCCAGCAAGTAGATACCGTGTCGCCAGCAAGTAGGTACCGTGAGGGCCAGCAAGTAGGTAACGTGAGGGCCAGCAAGTAGGTAACGTGAGGGCCAGCAAGTAGGTACCGTGTGGCCAGCAAGTAGGTAACGTGAGGGCCAGCAAGTAGGTACCGTGTGGCCAGCAAGTAGATACCGTGTCGCCAGCAAGTAGGTACCGTGTCGCCAGCAAGTAGGTACCGTGTCGCCAGCAAGTAGGTACCGTGTCGCCAGCAAGTAGGTACCGTGTGGCCAGCAAGTAAGTAACGTGTGGCCAGCAAGTAAGTAACGTGTGGCCAGCAAGTAGGTACCGTGTGGCCAGCAAGTAAGTAACGTGTCGCCAGCAAGTAGATACCGTGTCGCCAGCAAGTAGGTACCGTGTGGCCAGCAAGTAAGTAACGTGTGGCCAGCAAGTAGGTACCGTGTGGCCAGCAAGTAAGTAACGTGTGGCCAGCAAGTAGGTACCGTGTGGCCAGCAAGTAAGTAACGTGTCGCCAGCAAGTAGATACCGTGTCGCCAGCAAGTAGGTACCGTGTCGCCAGCAAGTAGGTACCGTGTGGCCAGCAAGTAAGTAACGTGTGGCCAGCAAGTAGGTACCGTGTGGCCAGCAAGTAAGTAACGTGAGGGCCAGCAAGTAGGTACCGTGTCGCCAGCAAGTAGATACCGTGTCGCCAGCAAGTAGGTACCGTGTGGCCAGCAAGTAAGTAATGTGTGGCCAGCAAGTAAGTAACGTGTCGCCAGCAAGTAGATACCGTGTCGCCAGCAAGTAGGTACCGTGTGGCCAGCAAGTAAGTAACGTGTGGCCAGCAAGTAAGTAACGTGTGGCCAGCAAGTAGGTAACGTGTGGCCAGCAAGTAGGTACCGTGTGGCCAGCAAGTAAGTAACGTGAGGGCCAGCAAGTAGGTACCGTGTGGCCAGCAAGTAGGTACCGTGTCGCCAGCAAGTAGATACCGTGTCGCCAGCAAGTAGGTACCGTGTGGCCAGCAAGTAAGTAACGTGAGGGCCAGCAAGTAGGTACCGTGTGGCCAGCAAGTAAGTAACGTGTGGCCAGCAAGTAAGTAACGTGTGGCCAGCAAGTAAGTAACGTGAGGGCCAGCAAGTAGGTACCGTGTCGCCAGCAAGTAAGTAACGTGTGGCCAGCAAGTAAGTAACGTGTGGCCAGCAAGTAAGTAACGTGAGGGCCAGCAAGTAGGTAACGTGTGGCCAGCAAGTAGGTAACGTGTGGCCAGCAAGTAAGTAACGTGTGGCCAGCAAGTAAGTAACGTGAGGGCCAGCAAGTAGGTACCGTGTCGCCAGCAAGTAGATACCGTGTCGCCAGCAAGTAAGTAACGTGTGGCCAGCAAGTAGGTACCGTGTGGCCAGCAAGTAAGTAACGTGTGGCCAGCAAGTAAGTAACGTGAGGGCCAGCAAGTAGGTAACGTGAGGGCCAGCAAGTAGGTACCGTGTCGCCAGCAAGTAGATACCGTGTCGCCAGCAAGTAAGTAACGTGTCGCCAGCAAGTAGGTACCGTGTGGCCAGCAAGTAAGTAACGTGAGGGCCAGCAAGTAGGTACCGTGTGGCCAGCAAGTAGGTACCGTGTCGCCAGCAAGTAGGTACCGTGTGGCCAGCAAGTAAGTAACGTGAGGGCCAGCAAGTAGGTACCGTGTCGCCAGCAAGTAAGTAACGTGTGGCCAGCAAGTAGGTACCGTGTGGCCAGCAAGTAAGTAACGTGAGGGCCAGCAAGTAGGTACCGTGTCGCCAGCAAGTAGGTACCGTGTCGCCAGCAAGTAGGTACCGTGTGGCCAGCAAGTAGGTAACGTGTGGCCAGCAAGTAGGTACCGTGTGGCCAGCAAGTAGGTAACGTGTGGCCAGCAAGTAAGTAACGTGTGGCCAGCAAGTAGGTACCGTGTGGCCAGCAAGTAGGTACCGTGTGGCCAGCAAGTAGGTACCGTGTGGCCAGCTAGTATGGCAGCACTGCAACTTGCGAGACTCTGAAACGAACTCGAAAACTTAGTCAAAATTACATCGCGTCGCACCGCACCGCTCCGCCCGGATCGCGCGCCGCCGCCACCGACATACATACTTCCGTTTATGACCCATTACGTTTATAGCAACATCAACAAATTGGTGATGAACGTAAAAAAATAACGGATCCATACACATCCATTTATTATATTTTATATTTATATTAGAAGTAAAATAATGGCTCAATATCGATGGCTATTGCGATAAGTGGTTGAAAACTCTGCATTGTACGAGTTGTGCTCTAACATGCAAATAGTAAACAAAGACATTAATTTGTTGTGAAAATAGCGGAGTGTACTTCATGCTGATCTGAAAATGACTTCGATTTTCTAATGATTTTGTGAATGAAGCATATATATAACTATACATATACTTGCATTATTCTTAACTGAAAATTTCTCTCCGTAACGAAAATCTTTCAACAATCATGTAAAGTCAATTAGACTTCACTTAATAAAAACGTTAAACCCGATGCAAAGCAAGTAAAAGTAAAACTTGGATAACTTTTGTCTATGGATATGGATAACTACTTGACAAATGCTATTACAGTGTCGATGAATATCTAAGTGATCATTTTAGTATAAATATTTTTGTTTTCTTTTTATGTTTTTTTTTTCATTTTTAGCATTTCTTAGTTGTGTTTATTTTATTTTAATTGACATGCTATATTTGTAATCTTTTATTCTATTTGTAATTTTAATTGGCTTTTTACGTTGTTATTTGTATGTCAGTAACGAAAAAACATAGCAAGAACCTTCAGTGTTTATAAGAACCTTAATGTTGATACTTATGTTTAACAAATAAATAATTCTGATTCAGATTCTGAACGGCTAAACTGATTTTCACCAACCATAGGTAATAATATTCACCTTTCAACAAAAAAAAACAAATTAAAATTGGTTCATCCGTTCGGGAGCTACGATGCCACAGACAGACACACACACACAGACACGTCAAACTTATAACACCCCGTCGTTTTTCTCGTCGGGGCTTAAAAACAGTTTCAATTAAGTATCTGATGGAATCATAGAGCGGCGCGCACCGCACATCGCTCACCGAGCACCGCTCACCGCGCATCAATGACTATTTTTTTTTTTTTTTTTTCTCTTTATTTATTATTAGGGACTTTTACACGGACGTGTATGCCAGTCCCATCATACCTTATATTAATACATTATCTAACTAAAACGTAACCTAGCGAACATAAATACTTTGGAGGCAGCCTCCGAATTAGGTGTAGATAAAAGATGATGCAATACACCTACATCATACATATTTAAGTTTAAATCCTTAAATAATTCTACTCGGTCAGACTGAAATCTGGCACATTCCAACAATAAGTGTACTACATCTTCCGGTGTTCCACATACATCACAATTTGGTGAGTCGGTTTTTTTCATTAAAAATCCAAACTTATTGAGGGGCATGTGTCCAGATCGCAGTCTGTGCGCGATCACAGCCAGCCGCCTACATAACTTAGTGTTGTAAAACCATGGTATATGAGGAGGCTCCGATACCATTGATCTATACCATATGCCTTTATCCTTGGATCTTTCATTAAAATATTCTTTCCAAAGTTCATAACATTTGTTTTTGTATTTTGGTAATAATTCCACGTAATATGTTCCAATATTTACCTCCTTTCCCTCATCAATTCCCAATTTTGCCAACCGGTCAGCCTCCTCATTACCATGTAAGCCTATATGGGATGGAACCCATTGCAATCTCAGATCAAACCCATTGCTGGTTAAATTTTGTACCTTAGAAAGGATACCATAAGCTATCGATGCACCTCTGCAACCAGAGGCGCATCGAGCTATATGATGTAATGCGCTTTTGCTGTCAACACAAATCACTGCTTTTCTTTTATCGTTATTTTGAATATAAATAAGCGCTTCTGAGATTGCAAAAAGTTCCAAAGACATAACTGATACAGCGTTAATTATTTTGAAACAGCTATTGCTATTGTTTTCTGGTTTCAGAGGATCATAGTAAGCCGCACCATTTCCCTTAGCGCTCTTAGACCCATCAGTGTAAATAATATAATATTCGTCATATTTTTCTCTTAGTTCTTTTAACGTTTCTGTTTTTATTAAATTATGTTCGTACGCTTTTTTTGGTTTTTTTATTGACTCTAATTCAACCTTAATAATATTTTGCGTGTTAATGTTACTGACCCAGGTATCTAAACTAAACATTTCCAATATAGAAGATGAGTTCATACTCTCTTCTTTAACTTCTTCAAAAACACTAACAAGTAACGGGAGCTTCTTGTTTGACCAATACCTGTTGTGTCTAAGAGCGCTAAGTTCTGACAATATCTTGATTGTTACATTATCTGACAATGATCGCGACTTCAAACAATATTTGACGGCTAGCCACCTAGCAATCAAGACAGGATTGCCCCCTCCTAAAGCCCGTTGTATACGGTGATAGAACCTGCTTCTTTTCAATGTACCACTCCAATCTTTTACCTATCATTGCATGAAAAATTTTGCATGTGCAAGATATCAATGATATAGGTCTTGGTTTGATTGGATTATTGGTATTTGTACCTCCACCTGATTTTGGGATTGCAATTACTCTAATGTCACGCCATTGGCATGGAACAGTACCAGTTTTCAATATAATATTGTAAATCTTGAGTAAGTATTGCTTTCCAATAGATGGTAGATGTGAGATCATAGAATAAGTCACTTTATCTTCTCCTGGAGCCGTATCTTTCTTTTTCAAACAGTTTATCATTTCTTGAGGTGAAAACTCTGATTCTAATAGTCTATTTTCAGAAGTAAACAATGGCCTAGATGGCATGACATAGTCAGGTGCAAGATCACATAGCATCGCTTTTCTTACCTCTTGAGAACATTGAACTCTGGTTCTCTTGTAGCCTTTCACCCATCTCAAGCGCTGCCACATTTCAGACGCTGATACCTCATGATCAATGTTATCACAAAACTTCTGATAATCTGCTGCATTAGCTGTTTGGATAGCGCGCTTAGATTTCTGTATTTTTTCCTCAAGTAGTGAGAGATTAGCGGGTGTTGGGTTTCTTCTAAAATTACCTAGGGCTAATCTACGTTCACCAACTAATTTAGACATGGCCGGAGTCCAATAACCTTTCGGTCTAAAATTGCTATTTGGATTATTACAAACTTTAATTAATGGAATATTAGAATTGGCCGCGTTATTTATCTGACAAATAAAGTGATCATACAAGGTTTGAACGTTAGTCTCGTCTAAAGGTAAGGATAAACCATCAAGTAAAGTTTTTTTGTAACCTTGCCAGTCAGCTATTTTATAGTTCCGCCTAATATTTGTGTACACCTCTTCATTATATTTGAGTTTAATTTTAACAAACAAGTGGTCGCTTCCCAGATTTTCATTAATAACTTGCCAGTCAAAGTAAATAGCAATATCAACCGATACGAATGTAACATCAGGAGATGAGCTTTGTAAACTACCATTTACTAATTTTAGTCTAGTAGGTTGCCCATTGTTGAGTGAAGTAAAACCAAACTCTAGCGCCGATTCAAAAATTTTTTTACCTCTACTATCATTTTTATATGACCAATTCGCATGATGGGCATTGAAGTCCCCTGCTATCAAACAGTTTTTAGGAAACCTAGAAAAAATACTATCCCAATCGGATTGTATTGTATGTACAGAACTAGGGCAATATATTAAAATTATATGTCGAATGTGGCTGGAATTGTTTATTTTAATGCATACTAATTCAATGCCTGAATTATTTACCCTAAAGTGAACTTCCTCAACACTTAATGAATAATGTGTCATTATCATTACTCCACCATACAAATCCTCTCTATCGCGTCTAAATATATTGTATTGATTAAAATTAAGACATACCTGTTCTCCTAACCATGTTTCACTTATTAATGCTACGTGTACCTTTTCTTGCAACAACAAACATTTTACCTCCTCTATTTTTGGTTTCAAGCTCTGTGCATTCCACTGCATAATGTTTAAGTTGATATCTTTACGCAAACAAGCCATATAATGTGGAAAAGATTGTGCTTATAACATCTGTCTCCTTCATTAACTTCCAAATATACTGAAAACCTTCTTCAAATATAAAACTGAATACTAATTTAACTTTAACATCAAAATTACAGTCCGATTTAATGATTTCTTTTAACTTATGTAACAGCTTTTTGAAATTTATTTTACGTTCTTCAGCTTCATATTTGTTTCCACTATTTTCCTGTGCTACTGATAAAACTTCTCCGTCATCCTGTGTCACAGTATATCTCCGATTTGATATTTTCTTCTTTTTATTCGTCTTCTTTTTCTTATGCTTCCTTAATGGGTTTCCCAAAATGACCGACTCGGTTGATTCTTCCTCACTTTGATCTCCTGTGTTCTCGGCGCCTATCTGTGGTGTGTCAACTTTCAAATCATGGATATTTCTTTGTGTCTCTGTAACTAATATATCTCTGTACGATTTTTTAGCAAACCTTGTATCAATTTGGTTGTATGCACTTTCCTCAATATGTTGATATCTAGGATGATAATTTTGAGCAGTTTCCACAGCCTTGCTTTGTTCTCTGTATGTAGATAAAGCTTTCCGATATGTGTAGTTATTCTCGCACATAATCTCCCTCAGACGCTTCTCTTTTGTGAAGACGGGACAAGATTTGTCTAGTGCCATATGTGAACCTTTACAATTAATGCAATTGAAGTCAGTCTTGTCACAATTACTATGATTCTGTCCACATTTCGGGCAGCGTATTATTTTTGTTGGGCACGCCTTTAATAAATGTCCGAAGCGCCAGCACCCGGAGCATTGCGTGACAGGGAACGTGTAGGGTTCTACTTTAAATTTACATCCATACATATTGATATATGAGGGTAACGTTGAGGTTTTAAAGCATATACGTACAGTTTCACAATCCACCCATTCTCCTGAAATGTTAAGTCTCTTTAATCTTCTTACCGTAACCATCTCGTACTCACATTCTATACTTTGCAGAATTTCTTCTTCTTTTATATCCAAATCTATTTGTTTCACAACTCCATACGATAGATTGGTTTCATCCACAAACTGACATCGAAAACCTAGACTTTGGAATTTTTGACACTTGACTAAGTTCTCAGCGTTTTCTCTGTCTTCAAATTCCAGTATCACTTTGTACGCATTTTTATATCGAATTTTACTAATATTTATTATCTTCTCCGCCCTCAATAACTTTGCCAAACCAAATTGTTTCGGTAATATCGTTTCTTTTCCCGTAATGCTTACAGTGTAACTCGGAACATGTACGTTTTTTTCACCGCACCCACTATCCGATTTTCTAGAAGACCTTCTCGCCACTTTTTTATTCCTAACTGTTATGAATCCATCATCATCTTCTACGATTTCCTCACTTTCTTCTCTTTTTTTCTTTTCTGTGACCCTCCGATTCTCATTCGACAAACTGGTACTCTCTTCCATTGCTTTATGTACAATAACTAGTTGTTCACTCTCGTTCCGAAATATTCCTTCCTCCATGCAATCACTCCCACTCAACTCACTATTACTAATGCCCGGCCCATCAGCCATTATCAGTAAACATTTGGATAATTATAATATGTGGGTAGTTGCGAAAGTTAGAAACGAAATAGCGAGCAGTATAAAATGCGTGCGCTCGTCTCAGCGTCTCGCGCGGCACAGCATCAATGACTATTGAACTAGAAAGGAAGAAAATAAAGAATAATCATTCATTTAGCACATACTCAGGCACACAATGACAATACTAAGTATCGAATACAAAGAATGAAGTAATAATAATGATGACAGAAGTAATAAGAAATAACTAAAATAAATGTATAAACATATATATATTAATTAATTATGTGCCTTACGGCAGCACCAACTGGGTCCAGTTCAGCAAAAATGCCAGACATCCAGTGTCTGACGCTGGTTTTCAACTGGACCTGTGTCAGTTGTGAGATGTGAGTACCTACGTGACAAAACAATAATTAAAACGAAGGTTTATTGCGATGTTTTTAAAGTGTGTGTCTGTGCGTGTTACGGACAGACAAAATAAAAAGAGTTAAAATTATCAAAAAAGAGAAAAAAAAGCGAACGCATGCAAACAAATAAATAACTGATGAAGAAATAACTGCAACTATACGTGATCAATGCTCATCGGATCTTATGAAAAACCTATTCGCGACTTTGCCAGACTTACTATGCATTTTCGACTATTAATCCGTGCACTTTTACCCGCAACTTAATACGGTACAAGCAGCCGGTCGGACGGTCTACACCACTACAATATATAGGCGCTGCTAAAGTTACACTGTTTCTGTGGACGTGCAGTCGACTGTACGCAGTAAGATGTAATCCAACGCTTAGCTCGTGACAGCGGCCCAGCAGGCGGCGGCGGCGGCCGTGATAGCGACTGATAACGTCGCGCCGGACAACTGGCACGCGGCTTATGTTAACAAGCAAGAACAGGCGAACGCTTCGCCTCGAGCGCTTATTCGTTAATGCTGATAATTGTTGTTTATGTTATTATTGATCTATCATCAGTGGATTAAAAAAAAACAATGAATTAAAAATTATGATTTTGCATTTGACAGCCCAATTCTTTCTTGAGATTAAGGCTATTCATAACCACTGTACGTCGCATAGTAACGGGTGAAACCAGGAGGCACATCAAGTATTAAGTAAATAAGAATGCATGATGTGGACATAATGTTCAAATATGGCCTATCTTCAAGCGTAACATGTTGCATCCGGAGTTGTTTACTATACGGAAAAACTCAATCAAATTTCCACTTTACCGTTTCCGCACCATTTTACCGTGATCGCCATAAATGTAATAATAATATAAGCTGTTCATCACTCCCTCTAATATCTGAGCTGCACCACAGCCACCGAGGATTAATAAAAAAAAGATTAAGAACAAAAATATCAATTCTCAATAACGAGCAGGCTTCCTGCTGCCTCCGCTACACAGGATCCATTGCGACACGCTGCAGCCAACCGGGAGAAGAACAACTACAGCCTCCCACTCAATATCATTAATATTAAGTAAAGCTATAAAGGATATTAACCAACTTCTCCGGCGCCTCGAACACAGGCTCAGAACTCAACAGATCAATAAGTAGATAAATACATAACGTACTTACTTTGGCAACTTGGTCAACTTTCAGGGCGCCACCATGCTTGATGTCTCAAGTGCTTAGCGCGTCGGTACGGTCTACTTCGACATTTAAATGTAACTCCTTAGTAATGCCAACTTTGGATTTATTAACTTCCAGTATAACGACGGAGCCTATTTTTGCAAACTTGATTGTAGATTGTCCCTATCTTTTCGGAGAGTGGACGTTCTGTACATGTTTATGCAGTGTCGATACCTCCTCGTGCCTCGCCGAACTCCGCCGCACCGCGCCGCACCGCGCTGCGACTATCCGCGCTGATTTTTCAATATCCGGCCATGTTGAGTCCGCCGACTCACCTCCGCACAAAATACTTCTACTTCAGATTGCTTATCGAGTTGAGACATCGTCACGGATATTCTTATATTCAAATATTCACTTGCTGCCCGAGGAAGCAAACTTTTACGTGCACATTTTTTTAAATAAGTTCAAAACCTGGGATCTCAGAGGTGAACTTTGTGTCAATAGTTTATTTTGCGTAATCTCAGCAACAAAGCATTTTTATTCAAGAACCGAACCAGGCTGCTGGAGGTAGCGATATTAGGAAACCCTTTCCTTTTAAAAGACCTGTATCAATACGGGTGAGCTCAACGGCGACATTATTGGCTATTTATTAATATTATACCGCGGCTCGGCTCTAGCCACCATCAGGCAGGACGCGGGAATCCGCTCACAAAATGTACAATGAATGTAAATAACTAAATCCGAACCCTTTTGTCACAAACAATAAACTCGCAGGTAAATGTTCCTCGTGAGCACCTAGCGCCATCTCTTGAGCGCCAGTTGTACGAAATATTCTTTGAAGTTGAGGAACATTGCGTAGGGTGAGTTTTCCACAAAACGTAACTCTTTTGTCTCGATGTGTTTCGCGACGAAGCCTGACACGTGTAAAGTTATAACAAAAGGGATTAAAAAACCCTGTTGGTTCTCAAATGTTGCCCTTTGCGTCGAGCCGTGTGATGTCCTACGGGTTCACATTCATGTGAGTCGGCATGAGAGCCTGGCACAGAGCGCCGCAGCGACACGCTTCCCGTGTTCAAGTCAACCACATACTTACTTCATAACAAAACGGTAAAGTCCGAGTCGCACTACACCGCTTACTGTTAGTTACTTATTCACTATGTGGGGTGTGTGGTCGCCATGTTGCTTGCGCTATCACTGAGCTTTTAATTCGCCTAATCTTTAAATTGTCATATCCCGCATCGGTTCATAAGAGTGTAGTATACACGGAACATTTGTTATTGCTGCACTTGACTTAATGTATATGTAGGTTACCTTATGGAGCACTAGCACTCCGCCCGTGACTTAGTCCTCGGAACTTCTTAGTTTTCGCTTCGAACTTTAACATCCCCTCCATCCCCTTAAAGCGTAGTTTTGAAAATGAAAGTAGCCGACAGATATCGCACTCAGGAATTTATCTAATAATATATCGCTTTTTAATAGTGAAAAAGTTTAGAATTGGATCACTAGTTCCGGAGATTACGCCCTACATACAAACTTAAGCTACTTTTGAAGAAGGATTCCGGAGGACATAGGCTACTTTTGGTATTAAAAATATCTCGGAGGGGGGGGGGGGTATAGGGGATGAAAGCAGAAGAATGGGAAACCTGTTATTTCTTACGTTACGGATATGGAAATTCAAATATATGCTATTGGCAACAAATAATGAATTTCATATTTTACGACTTTTTTTTAAATGATCCCTCAAGAGGGTAAAGTAGGGTATGATATCAAAATTCACATACAATGTAATATTTTCATTTTTGTGTAACTATTTTCAACAGATTTACGGGATTGGAAGTGTGAAAGCTTTTTACTATATGAATAGCAACATATTGTGGACTTTCAAATCCTCACCAACCGTGGGGAAAATATAAAGCTGATATGACGGACGATATATTACATAAGTGACCAAATAATCCAAATGTCACATTTTGACGACCGTTGTGGCGCGGCGGGCGAAGGTCCGCCTGCGACGCAAGAGGTTGCGGGTTCGATTCCCGCCTTGGGACAAATGTTTGTACGATCTACAAATATTTGTTCCGGGTGTTCTGGGTATTTCCTATGTATAATAAAAATATCTATCTATGTAATGTACTGTATTAAGTATATCAGTCATCTAGTACCCATAACACAAGCTCTGCTTAGCTTGGGGCTAGATGATGCTGTGTGGATTGTCCAGCATTATTTGATTTATTTAATTTAATACATAATTATGTATGTGACATTTGGATTATTTGGTCACTTATGTTTAAATTATTTAATATACAACGAACCCCTAACAAACATTGAAGACCAAGTGATAACTATTACTGGAAAACATTTATCTGAATTTGGGATGGGCAGGCCACAGAGAATCGGGGAAGTTAGTTTGTAGTGATTTAATACGAGAACTGAATTACCATACGGCCATCTTTGCAAAAACATATAACAGAGTCCGTACCACGTTTGAATAAAGATTAATTTTTGATAATGTTGTGCATAATATCTAAAGCGGTGAAACTTTTCTTATGAATCTGCGTTAGCTCATATACGTAAAATATGATGAAAAATAATAATAATAAACGTTTATATGGAACAAGTAAGAGGACACAAATTTACAAAATGAAACGAAGATAGCTACAAAAGTTAAAACTGTGGCGCAGCGATAAAGCTAGGGAGGTAACACTGTGCTCAACAAGTAACCCGTACAGCAATGTTATATTTTTGTAGACATAAGTTCAGTGGGGGCAACACGTAATACCGTGTGGTAAACCTACTACACCTCAACAACTTGTAAGCTTAAATCAGATCAAACGCGCTTTTGATAATTTTATACCTATCATCAACATCATATCGTAGCTATCGTCCGCCAACAGGTTACCAGGTGTGAGCGGTCGGAGAGGAGACACCCCAGCCCGGCGCCGCGGGACGCCTCACACCCGACTGATTGATATCGCAGTCTAACTGCACGACAACACATTGACTTACACGCTGACAGCTCGTGCAGCAAAACGGATTTTCCAACACGACGACGGATGAGTTATAGCTCCCCACGGTGCGACGCGACACGCGGCCTTGTGTGGCTGCTGTTACGGAAATAGAACAATGATTCCCGAATCACGAAGAGGAACAAGTAAACCAACTTGACAAGGGGATGCAAACGACACAGAGAATAACACTGCACATTAGTGCATATCTGCACTATCCAGATAATAAATAAATAATGCTGGACAATCCACACAGCATCATCTTGCCCCAAGCTAAGCAGAGCTTGTGTTATGGGTACTAGATGACTGATACACTTAATACAATACATTACATAGATAGATATTTTTATCATACGTACATAGCAAATACCCAGAACACCCGAAACAAATATTTGTAGATCGTACAAATATTTGTTCCAGGGCGGGAATCGAACCCGCAACCTCCTGCGTCGCAGGCGGACCTTCGCATAGGTCGTCAATATAATAATAATATGACATTCGTTCACTAATTTCCGTTATTATTACAATAAAATCAACTTTTAGAACTAAGCACAAAGCATTTTGATTTTCATTGACATTGAATCGATTAAGTGTAAAGTATTGCAGCAGATTAGGTTCTACTGAAAGACAAAGTTTATCTACAACTTGAGTATCGTTTCACCAAACTTTCGAGTGTTCCGGCGCATAATTATATGATCGGCTCGTCAGGCCTGCGCTCCCAGCTCATCTGCATGCTAATCCTCGGTGAAGGCGTGAAGACGCTCGCAGCTCGGTGGAGACAGACGGACGACTGGCTTTGATAGTCGCTCTCATTTATTAAAGAGAAATATTAATTACCAAAGTTATAAACTCGGTAAAACAATAAGACAGTTAACTAAATGTACTGCTCTGTTTTAATTACTACAACATCTATTTGATACAATCTGAAACTAAGTCTGTCTGGGTGTCAGTTGTGTGGCTCCATCATCTCGCTGGATATCCGTAGATCTGGTAACTTTAATTTAAATATAAAAAACATGAACAAATAAAGATAATCATGCATTAATACCTAAAAGTGAACATTTTATTAATAAGTTTATTTCAGGTTGAATATACTCATATCTTACGTAGGCTTGCCTTTATTGTAAAACATTTGTCCTGCACTTTCTATAAATGCTGCAAACCTAGCACTCGGCCAGTCGGTCGCATTGACAGCGTAGGCTTCGTAGGCTTCGTAGGCTTCGTAGGCTCCGCAGGCTTCGCTTCTAGTGGAGCCCGCACATCCCACACAGCGGCACTGACGTGTACGAGTAGTGCGGACAGCTGGGGATCTGTTGTACCTACTGCAAATATTGGCATCATCATCATCAGCCGGTCAGTTATTTCGCATGAGCAAGTAGAAAACGTCGTGGAAAATGATGCAGCATCGTGTGCCTGCTAGAAGTGTAACAAACTGTGATGCTGATGATGGCATGTGATGATGTGTATGTGATGTGTGTGTGTGACGCGAAAATTTGACGACCGATGTGGCGCGGCGGGCGAAGGTCCGCTTGCGACGAGGAGGTTGCGAGTTCGATTCCCGCCCTGGTACAAATGTTTGTACGACCTATTAAGATTTGTTCCGGGTGTTCTGGGTATTTGCTATCATCATTATCTTGCCCTTATTCCAATTTATTTGGGGTGGGCGCAGCATGTCTTCTTGTTCCATACATCTCTATTTGCCGTCATCTCAGAAGTCACCTCTTTCTTAGCCATATCATCTTTCACACAATCCATCCATCGTTGTAACCCTCTACATTCATACTTAAAACTTTCTATGTATAACAAATATATCCATCTAAGTAATGTATAGTATTAAGTACAAATATCAGTCATCTAGTACCCATAACACAAGCTCTACTTAGCTTGGGGCTAGATGATGCTGTGTAGATTGTCCAGCATTATTTATTTATTTATACAGTCATACAACGGAGTCTGAACAGGGACATGAAATGGTTATAAGGAGCCTTATGTTCAAATCAGCTCTACTCGAACAGACATTCGTATAATATTCACTTAAACTTTTTTGAAATCAATTAAAAACCGCAATCAAAAGCAAATTCCTGCAAAAGTTGTACCATCTGAAAAGGTGTCCAGCTGGAATGACATAAAAAGTAAATAAATGTGCCTTGTAATTGTGCACGTCACGTCAAGTCACGAGGACGATATTACCCACATCACAACGAAGCCTGTATGCATTCACAGACGGTCAGAAATCGGTATGACATTTACGTGTATACTATAATATCTATCTAGTTGTAAGTTAACATTAAAAAGTACAAAATCCTCAATTTGACTAAAGATGTAATAAGTAACTAACTTAAGATGTAATATACGCTTTTTGCAAACTTTTTAAATATAGTTGTTCGACATTTCAAAAAGTAATCATTTTATAAATGTACGTACTAATCCCTATTAGTGTTAAGTTTATTTTTAATTTAATGGTGCTACTTTTATTAAAGAAAAATATTAACAAAAGAAGGGTCAAATGAGAGATGTAGTTAATTGCTCGAGTATTCCGTGTTAAATTTAATTGACTAATTAGGCAACGTGTGCAACTCTCACTTGACTACTTATTGCTCATTTTTTATGCCTTGAACAGGTATTTTTTAACTAAGGACCAAAACTGTGATTTGTAACTACTTTGAGACTGATATAATAGTTTTATTTAAGTTGACTGATTAGAATAATTAAGAGTTCTTGTAACATAAAGAAGAAAAAACCCATTTGCCAAGTACTTACCTTCTAAACAAATTTTTTCTCAGTGTACAATTACTTACTGAGAACACTGATCAAAAAGTGATAGCATCTCTCAATTCGATTCTTATACTCATATTAATGAAATAAAAATAGTTAAAACAAATGTATTCCGATACATTCATTATATGATACACGTCAGTTATTTTGTGCATAAGAAGCTGGAGAACGTAATTTTAAATAAGAATATAGGAACAAATTTACCCTAGAGCGGCGGTCAAAGAAAGATGTAATTGATTTTTGATTAGTCATATATTATCAAATAAATAAGTGTGGTTATTATGTACGTAAAAAAACGTCCGGTGCAAATGCGATTACTGCGAGCATACGCGAATAAGTTACGTTGATGAGTGAATTTGCCCAAAATTTATAACACCAATGTCCAATGTTAAACTAATGAGTTAAACATAAAATTTAACGTGCTGCACGTTAAAATAAAACTTTCCACAATATGCCTCTGCGATTATTCACTTCACTATCTCTATTCATAAATAATAATCTTATTTACGAATACTGTTAACATTACAATATTCACTCACCAACTTATTCCAACAACGACCTTTCTTTGACATTATCATGTTTCATTATCTGCTATATACACAGTTTTTTTCGCCATTCCCGTTCGTATTATCTACTCTTCATTTAAAGTTGCTTTTAAAATAAGGATTTCGATCCGTAGAATTCGAGACCACGACAACTCGATACAAAAAAAAAACTCATGAAGTTAGAAGTCACGGCAAGTAGACTCAAGGCACCTTGGCACAGAAAGGTTAGGTTGCTTTAAGCCCTGCTGCTACAAATAGGAAGACCCGCGCAGTGGGCTCAGCTGATTCAGCTTAACCGAATGTAATTTGTTTTTTTGATGATTGTTATGATGAATGATTACAATAAATATTGTTCCTATGTATGTTAGGTAGACTTATCATATTTTAGGTTGTCAAGAAGTATATAGTATTGTAGAATCATATTTTATGAATAGTTTTTCAAGCAACCATTGATTTTTCTTAGGAATTATTAAGGTGTCAATCAGAATATTATTTCCAAATAATACAATAGTTTAAGAAGTATGGAGAGTGGCTAAATAAAAACAGCCGGGTTGATGGAAGGTTAAGCTACGCTTGCCGAGGTCAGTCTGTGGATGGGTGACCGTTCGTAACATATCGAGACTCCTCCATGCCTCGGAAAGCACGTTAAGCCGTTGTTCCAGGCTGTCATTTGTAGATCTTTGACCGTCGTTACGGGTAGTCAGAAACCTGAAAGTCTGACAACCAGTCTTACCAAGGGGTATCGTGTTGCCCAGTTACTGGGTTGTGGAGGTCAGATAGGCAGTCGCTCCATGTAAAATACTGGTATTCAGCTGCATCCGGTTAGACTGGTAGCCGACCCCAACATAGTTGGGAAAAGGCTAGGCAGATGATGATATGTAACTCAGACGACATGGACATTTAAAAATAAATTATAGTTTAAAGAAACTAAAAAAAACTCGCTTTTATAGAAAATCCAACTAAAAAATAGAAAAAGTTGGATTAAGAAAAGTGTAAATTAGAAAAAAAATTATATAATGGAAAAAAAGCGTGGGGTGCATAGTCATAGGAAAAATAGAAAATGTTTATACCTATTGACACTTCAATAGGTATAAACATTTTCTATTTTTCCATGGTTACTGTCATTCACAGCGGGCTCCATGTATCGGCGTGTATTATTCAATATTAACACTATGCACCCCACGCTTTTTCCCATTAATATACATTTTTTCTAATTTACACTTTTCTTAATCCAAATTTATTAAATTTTATTTTCTATTTCTTAGTTGGATTTTCTATAAGTGTGTTTTTTTAGTTTTTTTCAACTATAATTCATTTTTTATTATTTAGTTGAATTTTTTATAAAAGCGTGTTTTTTAGTTTTTTAAACTATATTTTTTTTTCCAATTATTGCATTGTCATCGGTCTTTGACAGGTGTGCAAAATTTGAATGAAATCTGACCGTTTAAAGTGGGTCAAAATAACGTCCAAAGGAGGCGGTTACAAACATACATACATACAAACATACAAGTGAAGCTAATATAAAGCGTGCAATAAAGGGAGCAGGCTCCGTGCCGGTGATGTAGAAAAATAGTAAACATGAGGTGAATACCGTGACGCTCTCTGTAAAAATAATTGAAGCAACAATGAAAATCCTAAGTCAATTAATTAATCAGTACACCGCTCTGATAGACCGCTCTAGTAAGCTGGTGAGCGTCGGGGGAGGGTACATTAGGGAGCCGTCGGCGGTAATAATCAAACTTCCTACAGTTGAGAGGCAAACTATTACATTAGTACGGTTAGTGCGCATAACTCAGGCCGACCGCGGCTAGACTAGTGCCAGTACTCGTGGAACTTGATAGATTCCTACTATTGACTACTTACTATTTAATAAATATATTTTCTAAGAAATGTAAAATTTCGTTAAGGAAAAAGATAACATACAACCTCTTTTCTTTAGAGTTTTTAATAGGTAGAGGCAGTCAATCTAAAAATAATAAAAAGATTGAAGTTTTTGATATCTTACCATCTTTTCCTACATTTGAGAACGTTATATTTCTGGAATAGTTGCGTGCCCTTTACTTAGCTACCTCACGTGTGTTGTCATATTAGGACATGAATCACAAAAAAAGTAGAACGGTCCAATTAATTGTTTTAATTAGAATTTAAACCTTTTATATCATGAATCATCATATCATAATGAAATAAATTCGGAGTACTCCTTGTCGCACTCGTTGTTTTCCCTAGTTGGAAAATCCTCATGGATGTTCTCTCCTTTCGGCGTAGGTGTGAGATGGAACACCGGCAATTGTAGTCAGTAAGAATCTGACAGAGCCCTCCGCCCACCCCAGGGCGGATTGCATCCCTTAGGATTTTTCACCTCGGGAGCAAAACAAAATAGTGCGTGGAGTCCCCCGGCGCGGAAGAAGAGAAACTTTTTCATGTTCACATTACGATGTTTCTCTATTTCTACACCTTCCTATGAAATGAAATTGATTTTTAGTGAAATCATATTAAATAAATAAATAAATATTGCTGGACAATCCACACAGCATCATCTAGCCCCAAGCTAAGCAGAGCTTGTGTTATGGGTACTAGATGACTGATATACTTAATACAATACATTACATAGATAGATATATTTTTATTATATATAGCAAATACCCAGAACACCCGGAACAAATATTTGTAGATCGTACAAACATTTGTCCCAAGGCGGGAATCGAACCCGCAACCTCTTGCGTCGCAGGCGGACCTTCGCCCGCCGCGCCACATAGGTCGTCAAATATTGTTTCTTTAAGACAAACTTTATTAACATTGCATTGCAATTCACAATTGATCGCGTCTTTTAATCAGCATTATCGAGTGGAGAAATATCCAAATCCAAAAGTAACATACGAAATGTTTGACTTCTAGTTTTTCAATATTTCATGCAAAAACTGCATCAATGGTAGTTCCCCCTTTTCCCCCTCCCCAGGAGCTTTCATACCCCCTCCATGGTAGCGTTAAACGTTTAACGCGGTTGCGTTAAACGTTAAACTTCCAATGCGATTTCCAACAAAACCTTGTTGGAAATCGCATTGGAAGTTTCACTCAAAAAATAAAAGGTACTAGGTAAGGCAAATCCAACGATGGCCTTATTGTAGAAATGCGTGCAGCCGTTTCGATGATTCAAAGTAACAAAGAATATTGCAAACGTTCATAGAATCGCAAGAAGAACATAACCCTTCTTGGCAATCGGATAAAAACATAAGGCAATCTGAAGCTGTCTGCCTCCTCCTCCTGCTGACAGAGACACAATCACTGCATTTACCGTCAACTCACCGCCAAGCATATCACATAATTCACCTTTAAAAACATAGTACACAACTGACACATAAATGACTAGAAGATAATCTGCAGCTAGTAAGTAGGTAAGCAGTGGTGGCAGCGTGCCGCCGCAGCCGAAGCCGCGCGCGCGCGCGACAAGTTCGCGCCGCCCGCGCGCCCCTACCGCCGCCGCGTAGCTCTGCTGAACTTATGCACTGCATGTCTTGAATTAAAGTATAGTTATACATTGGTTATGTCTGCATTAATTGTGATTAAAGTGTGAGCCGCGTGTGGCATAAAGGCTGCGGAGCAGATAAACGTAGAAATATTAACCGATAATAATCGAAGAGGAGATTTTATCCAATCCTATTGGTTAAAGAGCCTCGCTCTCCGCAGCCTCGCTCTGCTTAGTGGCCTCACTCTCCGCAGTCTTCTCCGCTTAGGAGTTAACACTAATAACGAGCAGTAGATGGAGACATTACTCCACTGCATTTCATATATCTACGAGTACATCCAAGTTACCACTGTTTTTCTTTTCGCCGGCGGCGCCGGGCGGCGCGAGGCGGCGCCGGGCGGCGCGAGACGGCGCGAGGCGGCGCGGTTTCGGGTTACGTTCTGCACGCGGCGCTGCACTGCAATACACTCGCTAGTTTATTATTTGAGCATATCGCGAACACTTTGCACTCTCGACAATTTGCGGAAACTGCTACGATGTGCTACGATGTTCTACATAGACCTTACGTTGCGCTACGTAGGTGCTACGAAGTGGTACATAGACCTTACGTTGCGCTACGTAGGTGCTACGATGTGCTACATAGATCCTACATTGCGCTACGTAGGTGCTACGATGAGCTACATAGACCTTACGTTGCGCTACGTAAGTGCTACGATGTGCTACATAGACCTTACGTTGCGCTACGTAGGTGCTACGATGTGCTACATAGAGCTTACGTTGCGCTACGTAGGTGCTACGAAGTGGTACATAGACCAAACGTTGCGCTACATAAGTGCTACGATGTGATACATAGATCCTACATTGCGCTACGTAGGTGCTACGAAGTGGTTCATAGACCTTACGTTGCGCTACATAAGTGCTACGATGTGAGACATAGATCCTACAATGCGCTACGTAGGTGCTACGAAGTGCTACATAGAGCTTACGTTGCGCTACATAAGTGCTACGATGTGATACATAGATCCTACATAGCGCTACGTAGGTGCTACGAAGTGGTACATAGACCTTACGTTGCCCTACGTAAGTGCTACGATGTTATACATAGATCCTACATTGCGCTACGTAGGTGCTACGAAGTGCTACATAGAGCTTACGTTGCGCTACGTAGGTGCTACGATGTGATACATAGAGCTTACGCTGCGCTACGTAGGTGCTACGAAGTGGTACATAGACCTTACGTTGCGCTACATAAGTGCTACGATGTGATACATAGATCCTACATAGCGCTACGTAGGTGCTACGAAGTGGTACATAGACCTTACGTTGCGCTACATAAGTGCTACGATGTGATACATAGATCCTACATTGCGCTACGTAGGTGCTACGAAGTGTTACATAGAGCTTACGTTGCGCTACGTAGGTGCTACGATGTGCTACATAGAGCTTACGTTGCGCTACGTAGGTGCTACGATGTGATACATAGACCTTACGTTGCGCTACGTAGGTGCTACGAAGTGGTACATAGACCTTACGTTGCCCTACGTAAGTGCTACGATGTTATACATAGATCCTACATTGCGCTACGTAGGTGCTACGAAGTGCTACATAGAGCTTACGCTGCGCTACGTAGGTGCTACGAAGTGGTACATAGACCTTACGTTGCGCTACATAAGTGCTACGATGTGATACATAGATCCTACATAGCGCTACGTAGGTGCTACGAAGTGGTACATAGACCTTACGTTGCGCTACATAAGTGCTACGATGTGATAGGCTGCAAAGTACGGAGAGCTGTAAGCCACTTTTTACAAAGCATAAAATACTAACACTTCCGTCACTTTATATTTTGGAAATAGCCCTATTTGTCAGAAATAATCCCCATTTGTTTCCTCGAATATCGGACACTATAATACGTAATCGACGGGATAATAGTAAAATTCGTGTTCAGCCAGCTAAGACAGCGCTACTGTATAAAAGCGTTGTATGCAGAGCGCCAATAATTTATAATAATATTCCTAACTGTGTTAAAAAATTAAGTACAGACCAATTTAAGAAAACATTTAAAAAAATACTGACAGAAAAAGCTTATTATAATATTAATGATTTTTTAAATGATAAATCGCTCTGAAGATACTGACTGAATCAATTCTATTTATTTTGAATCGCATGACTTTTGACCAAGTTTTTTAATTATATAGTACATAATGTTAATTGTTGATTTGTTTATATTATTATTCTTTGATTTGTTTATATTATTATTCTTTGATTTGTTTATATTATTATTCTTTGATTTGTTCATATTGTTTTTAAATCTTTCGACTTAATTTGTACACCAGCCATGGTCAAACATGTTGAGCCAAACAAAACTGTAACACCTATAATAAGCATCATACCATGTATATTATCTACACATGTTTTTGCAAATAAATGAATCTGAATCTGAATCTGATACATAGATCCTACATTGCGCTACGTAGGTGCTACGAAGTGCTACATAGAGCTTACGTTGCGCTACGTAGGTGCTACGATGTGATACATAGAGCTTACGCTGCGCTACGTAGGTGCTACGATGTGATACATAGACCTTACGTTGCGCTACGATGTGATACATAGATCCTACATTGCGCTTCGTAGGTGCTACGAAGTGCTACATAGAGCTTACGTTGCGCTAAGTTGGTGCTACGATGTGATACATAGAGCTTACGTTGCGCTACGTAGGTGCTACGATGTGATACATAGACCTTACGTTGCGCTACGTAGGTGCTACGATGTGATACATAGACCTTACGTTGCGCTACGTAGGTGCTACGAAGTGGTACATAGACCTTACGTTGCCCTACGTAAGTGCTACGAAGTGGTACATAGACCTTACGTTGCGCTACGTAGGTGCTACGATGTGATACATAGACCTTACGTTGCGCTACGTAGGTGCTACGAAGTGGTACATAGACCTTACGTTGCCCTACGTAAGTGCTACGATGTTATACATAGATCCTACATTGCGCTACGTAGGTGCTACGAAGTGCTACATAGAGCTTACGTTGCGCTACGTAGGTGCTACGATGTGCTACATAGATCCTACATTGCGCTACGTAGGTGCTACGATGTGCTACATAGACCTTACGTTGCGCTACGTAGGTGGTACGAGGTAACTACGAGTACATTACCAAAAAATAAAGGAAGAGTATACTTTTCACGTCGTATAAAATCCAGCAGCCATAATTAGTTTTAACTATATTAATTTTCCGACAAAATGGTAAATCTTTAGTTAAAATATGAAAAAGTTTTCAAAGTCTTTGAAGAAGCCGGCAAAGGTTGATTAATGTCCGGCTAAACAACTTACTATCAACTATGTTACGTTTCTGAGTGGGGCCATGAAGCTTGCGGAGTGACATGAGCACATTTAATAGACTCATATAATTCGAATGCATCGATCAGTAGGCAGCTACTAAAAAGAAAGAAAGAGAAACATTTGTTTACTTTATTTAGTTACTACTTACGTAGTCACCCACAATCTATGGACTGCACTTATCAACGGCCATCAACAAATCATGAAAACTGTAAATGAAGAAATTGTTCACCAGGCAACATTTACTTAGCTTCATGTAAGTGTACAATGAAAGCATAATGTCTCGCTGAATGCGTGGCCCGCCGGCGGCTGCGGTCCGTCCTAACGCTCTATTAGAGCCCCGCTCTTTGACAGCCGCCGCCGCCGCCGCCACCGCCGCCTAGCGCTGATGAGATCGCGGCGCATTTTAAATTAAATAAGTATTTCTGAGAACCCTTCACGAATTCATACACACAAGACATTACAGCAAAACCTCGTTATTAATTAAATGACGAAGCACGAAAGAAATATGACGCAGAAGTGGGAACAAACTGTACAAATATGATACTTTAGTAAAGCCGCATACGTCTACCTGCTTTACTCGAAAATATTCGACTTTCGAACCCTTTCAACAATTGAGTATGGGTACAATAATCAAAAGTAAAGTCGCGTGAACAATAAGAGTGTGATGTAATTTCCCGAGCGTCCCGCGTGGTCGTCACGCACCCGCGTCGGTGTCGCCACGTCGCGCTCCGCCGCGCGCCGTGTTGTCGCGAGCGCTGATTGGCTCCTCCGAGACCATGGACGTGATGCGATACAACACAGCCGCACTTGAAACATCTTGAACACACGCTGAAACACTTTTCAATCAAAATCAAAATTCATTTATCCAAATTAGGCTGACAATTAGCACTTTTTGAACGTGAAAAATGACATAAGACAGTCCCTCCAAATGCTTACTCTTCACCACATTTTAGTGTAAAAATAAAGCTGAAAAACGCTGAGACATAACGTCGCCTGTAACATCGACATCATCAACTATATCTAAAAACAGTAAACACTTACATTAAATGCCTGTTTGATGGTTAGATGGTCTTGTACCTCTTGTAAATTTCCTTTTTCATTATCCTGAGAATATGATGATCTATCGTAAAAACATGACTTTTTATGTAAATTTGTAGGTTATAAAGAAAAAATAAGTACTACTCTATTTTCAATCCTAATTTTTAACATATCATGCTAATTAAGGTGCAATTTTTGTTAAAAGATTACTACACTGTCGGTGCCCATTTACTTAAAAATATGCTTCCCAAATACCAATTTGAAAACAGTATAACATTACCGGATCCCATGAATAAAACAAGTTATTGCCATTTTAATTGAAAACGACTTCAATGAACACTTTTGTTACCTGTTCTGTAGAGTGATTTCAACCGAACCTAACTTATCTGAACATGGCTTTAAACAAGAAACACAATTGCCATAGCCATCATTTATTGTCAAAATTACATGAAATGTTCAAAATGCCCCACTCGACATGCTCTGCAACGTCAAACAAACGACTGTTTCAGCTGTCAAACGAATCCGCTTTCGCAGATTGTACTAGCTGCATCAGCATTCTGCAGTCTGTCTTATAGTCCTCGACTGCTTAAATTTAAAAATAAATAAATGAATAATGCTGGACAATCCACACAGCATCATCTAGCCCCAAGCTATGCAGAGCTTGTGTTATGTATACTATATGACTGATATACTTAATACAATACATTACATGGATATGTATTTTTTACTATACGAGTACATAGCAAATACCCAGAACACCCGGAACAAATATTTGTAGATCGTACAAACATTTTTCCCAAGGCAGGAATCGAACCCGCAACCTCCTGCGTCGCAGGCGGACCTTCGCCCACCCCGCCACATTTGTCGTCGAAACTGGTAATTTGTTCCTTGTACCTAAACTTTTCTTTTAGACAAGCCCAATATAAAAAGTCCAGGGGATTAAGTCTGGCGAGCGCGGTGGCCACAAGATTGTACCTAAACGATGGGTGCTTGTGTCCATTATAGCGGGCAGCGCGCAGCGTATCCACCCAAGTGTACGCTGTATTAAGATGTTCCCGAACTCCATCGTAACAAAAACAAACATACTACACTGAATAAATAAAGGGCCTCCAGGCACAAAGGGCAGCCGCGTGATGTGGATTTCGCCAATAGGGCAGTGACTAGAACTCACAAGTGATAAGTTAGAACCAACGGAGTTAAATCAATAGACAACTAGTTAGGTATTTTTTATAAAAATATCAAGACCGTGGCCAGCAAGAGCACCAGTCACCACAAGCGGCACCCGTTCACGAGCACCATAACGCAAAGATCAGCCATTACCTCCCTCGCGATATTTGAGGGAAGGGGTAACCCGACCCCCGACGGTACCGCTAGCATCTCATCTGTCAAAATACCTAACTCGTCCGCGTGAACCAAGCGACCACTGAAGTTTGGCTGCCATGACAATACCTGTCATGGCAGCCAAACTTCAGTGGTCGCTAGTGGTGTACATACCAACACACATTAGCCCACAACGTCACGTTACAATACAGTGTTATTCCCCGGGGGAGAGTCCAGTCGCCGCGCGCCATGCCTCGCCCGCCTCTTACGACGATCATAAATTGTAGTTAATTCGGGCTCGAACACCGTGTGAAGGTACCTAATAAATTAACTAAGAAATATGAAGTGGAGCAAGAAGCCTTCGGCACGAAGTATCGGATTACGTCGGGGCCCGAGAGGTGAACGCAAGCCTGAAAGCTGTCCGTGGATATTAGTTAAAGTTCAATATCCGCGGATCAGCGCTATTGACCCGCGCTCGCCATTCAATAAGACGCACACGAATACGACATGACATACATAAGATATATAGATAATACGTATTAGCTGCTGCTCTGTACCTACTTAGTTGTACTGCAGAAGGTTCAAATTGATAGGTTGCACTTCGCTTTATTCAAGCCAGCCGCCACCTTGCGTGAGATGCACAGCTCACTTCGACAGTCGAAGTGAGCTTTAGGCCGGATTTAGGGCAGAGCGACAGGGGCTCTAGCCCCGGGGCCTCCACGAGGAAAGGGCCTCCGCTTGTCGATTTTTTTTATATAGCACAAAAATATAACAACATAAAATAACATTATGCCTGTAATCCCCGAAGGACGGGGCAGAGGTGTACCTGCAGAGCATCCACAACAACACTCATAAATACAATCAAACGGAATCAAACAATAAATTATAAAAATAGACTTCGAAGTTCATAGAAACAAACTCTAAGTTCTTTCTAACGAGTAATGAAACGATATACATATATATTTAGTATTTTTTTTTACTTTGCATGTTTAGATTTTTATTTCTTTAAAACGATACAATTATTAATACATGAAGAAATAAAATAAAATTAATAATCACAGGGCATCGACAAATTCATCCGCATCGCTGTCAACGGGAAAAGTGCCCAGAAGGCTGGCAGCATTGCCACGTTGAATGGCAATGCTGATATTGGGGATCCCTCGTACTGTGATCTCTCGAGACGCCTATTTGCTACTTTATATTATCGAACTAACCCAGGCGCTCGCTCACCGTTACATCGCATACCTATAATAAACAGTTTGGCTTACTGATATTATGTTTCTCAGCAAAACTATATTTAAGAGTGAAATGATGAGCATTTTTAGAGATCATAACCCTGGTAATTAGTGAATAAGTGCTTTTTAGTTTGTTCTGCTAACAGCTAGCTATTCTGTATAGTGTATAGTAATATGTGGATAACGTCTTGAGTAGTATATTTGTTACTTTTATTACAAGTCCTTATATTGTGTGACTACTATGTAACTGCTGTTTGCTATTCCTATAAAATAAAATAAATTAGTGAAAAATGTGGAAATAAACATATTCCACGGTTTCAAGTAAAATAGTGGCCTCTACTTTTGGGTTGCTTCAGGGCCTCCACACGTTAAAATCCGGCCCTGCTTCGACTGGATGCACTGCATCATTGTATCGATCTACTTTGGCACCCGGACAGAACAGGATAGAACAGGACAGAACAGGACCGCAAAGCTCCTCGCGTCACTCTATTGGTGGCGCGCAGAGGCGGTCGAGCGGGGTGAACTCCGCCAGGTCCTAGTGGCGGAGTGGAGAACGCGCTTAGCGCAACCTACGGCGGGGCACGCCGCTATAGCGGCGGTAAGGCCTGTTTTAGAGGAGTGGCTCAATAGGAGCCACGGCGCCCTCAGCTTCCGGCTGGCGCAGGTGCTTACCGGACAAGGGTGTTTCGGAAAGTTCCTGTGTCGCATAGGCCGGGAGCCGACGTCCCAGTGCCACCATTGTGGTGATTACCACGACGCACGGTGGATCGAAAATCGGCTGTAGAAGACATAGGATCTCGATTTCTTAAATGTTTTTTTTTTGCTGGAAATGACTTCTGCTGATCATTACTATGTACAAAAATGACACCCGAGTTAATTCTGCCCAAAAACGAAGGAAATATATTTTTTTTACGAAAAATTTGTATGAAGCTAGTATGAAAAATCGAATTATCTCCTAAACGGCATGTTTAACCGTAATATCCTTGGAGGTGGTCATAGTGCTAATTATTTATGATTTTTTGGTTGCCGATTTGACGAAAAATTTAATGCCGTTTTTTTTAAAAAAATCGTCAAAATATTTTTATTTATTTTTACATGTAAAACGATCCCTTTTAGTGTCCAAGTTAAAAAGTTCGATATGTTATTAACCCAAATATTAAGAAGACACAAAACAAGAAAAAATAAATTAAAAAATTGCTGTTTTTTGACACATTTTTACTAATTTAAATAAAAAAAGATTATCAAACTCTTATTTAAGTAACATATAAAGTTATATTATATACAAAATAATTTAATTTAAGGAATTAATACTAAGCATTTGTAAAATAAAGTAAAATAAATAAAAAAAAGACAAAATATCATTAAATTACAAAAATAAACCCAAACAGACTCAAATACAAATTTACAAATAAGTACATATATATTTTTTTACAAATTTTCCTTATCACTCTCGTTGTCAGACTCCAATTCTGAGTCAGCATCCAGATTGGATATATCCAAAAACTCGAACTCAGTTTCCTGAAATTGAATTAAGTCGAGAGTTTCAGCAAAAAAGCTCTGCTATTTCTTGGCATCTAACTTAGGCCTTTGTGCACTTAGCAAAGGATCCGAAGAAACAACAAGCATATTTAAAATGTCTTGATTGGAATCCTGCCTGCTTCTTTTCCGCGAATGATGTTCTCGAAACCTCCTAAAATCTTTGTTTCGAGACTCTGAGGCTTCTTCCGAGAGAGTCCCAATCGGCACAATATTATTTTTCTCAATTATGTCAGCCCCATGGATTAATAATTTATGAACGGTTGACGACATGTAGTACCAGTCGTATAATAATACGTACTTTTCTGCTGTTTTGCGGGCATAATCTCTAAATTTTATTATATCGACCTGCTCTCCAGATGTAATGGCTTGTAAAATTACAGCAAATCTTTTGATGAGGTCTTCATCCAGACCGGTTATAGCTGCGGTTTTATTAGGAAACTCAAAGAATTTTCTTGCAGTATTCCCGTCATTGGTGGTTCCCGAGCCTTGTTTTACTATATCAATCAACAGATTGAGCTCATCTTTGAATTTATTTTGAATTATTTTCTTCCTTGTCTGTAGCATTTCTTTGTGCTCATCACTTCTCGCTGCCCACCGTTTAAAGTCGAGCCTGTATGCAATGTGCAACAGACATTCCATACAATTTATACGGGCGTGTAGGGATGACAAGCCAAATTCATACAGGTCAGAACACACAATTTTTGATGTTACAGCATCTAAGCGGTTCATTTCAGTAGGCTTTGCTAAGCACAGGTAGCACGATGCATTTGATCTAGCTTCAGAAAGGTAAGTGCAAACTTTAGCGTCGATCATCGTCATCATTAGTTCATGAGTCACCCTATTATTATTATTGCACTCTGTGGGGATAAGGGCCTTAATTTCTTCATCCATTTGTTTTTTCAGCTCAAGGACAACTGCTTCACTCTCCTTTACAAAAGTAAACTGAACTGGACGACAATATAAAACTGAGCATGGTTTTGGGTTCGTCCATAAGATGTTGTCTCCATCTGTCAGTTTAAGTGGCACCAAGGAGGTCATGAAAATGCTCGAGTCATCTTCCTCACCCTCCATTTTCTGCTTGTATCGGCTTTGGTTAGAAGCACCATCAAATCCCCACTTGGATATCAGCTTCAACTGCTTGTTATGCTCTTCCTTAGAAAGGCTTTGAAGGATTCTTGTAACTGTGATATCAAGTAAAGCTTGAAGTGTAATCCTAGCCGATGAATCAGTAACTGTCACTGATTGCTTCGGAGGGTAGCAATCAAGCTTAGTTTGTTGCACTTTATAGTAAGATGGATAAATATCCTTAGCACCTTCCCGAATGGCAGCCTCTCGCAACGTAATATATTGCCACTTTGAGAGTTTTAGCGAAAGAAGCAATCCAAGCGCCTTTTCTGACGTAAATATGATTGTTTTCGCTGGTTTCTTAAGCGTTTCATTTAATTTAGCGGCTGCTTCAGGATTTTTCATCATGTATTCGATGACAGAGGCGATATCTCCATGCCCTTCTTCTTTTAAACGTGCTGCAGCTGCATATGCCAATTCACTGGAATCTTCGCCTGTGTGTTCATCAGATATTCTCTTTTTTTGTTTACTTCCCAGATCTTCGAATGGTTTACGGGATTTTTTCGTCATTGTTCCAATGTACGTTGATGTCAACGGTTCTGAAGAGACTGAGGGCGCTCTTGGTATCTCATCAACACTTGGTTCTTGATTAACTAAAGTTTGCACAAAACTCGGCCAATCAATATTTGCTCCCAACCAATTCTCGTACTTTCTCCTGAAATTATCAAGGAATCGGTTGGATTTCTGCCACCTGTAGTGTGGGTGTCATAGAACTATGTCTATGTTTGTATGTGTAAGTAGCCTAAGTCTATATATTCAATGGTTTGCTAATAAACAGTAGTATTATACATCAATTCGTGTACTCAATTACACCTATCCCTACATGGCGACCCTGCCTTCGGGCAAGCCGCGCATAATGATCGTGTCGCGTTACAACTGACTTCATTATTAATTGGTGCGAAATTGTTAAGAAAAGCAAAATGTGTCAATCATACCAGACCAAAGAAGAGGTTTTTCTAGCTCAAAACGCAGCTGGTGCTGGCAATGGTGCGAATTTGCAAGAAATTGGGCAACATTTGAACATCCAGACTATTATGACCACAATAATTATCTGTGTCATGGGTGCAGTGCTTCTATACTTGGGATTTAAGGCATATAAAAAATGCCATACTCGTTGGATGCGTCAGGAGATCAACCACCAGGCGTTCAGGGGCATGCGATTGTCCGGATGAGGTCGCGGCCAGGCCACTCCGAAAGCAGCAGAAAGTGAATGTCAGTGTAAATCAGTGAACTAAAGTGATTGTGTACGCAAGATATTCGGGAAGAAATTAAGTTAAATGTACTGTTATGTAGAGACTGTTTAAGACAAATTCTAAAGTATGCAGTGACGTCAAAATCAAAACGATTAAAATAGTGTCTTATGGCTAAGAAATTTGATAACATATATAATGAGTTACGCAAAATACGTATATATTTAATTAAAATAGGTCCTGAGCGAAGATTAGAATCTAAGGTATGTAGTAGAAAATTAGAAGAATCGATAAATTTATTTTATTCGTTTAAAAATTATTGTAAAGAAATAGAAGCTAACGTAAAAGACTTCAAAAATGAGGAGTTAATACTAATAAATGAGTTACGTTATAAGATAGATGAATTATTCGTAGAAATAAAACAGTTATGTGAAAAAGGAAGTAGTTACAGTAACTCAGATTTAGAAAGTTTAAGTGAGGACGAAGGAAAAATAGCTAAAATGGCCAAATTTGATCTTAAGATAGCACTGAATTTGTTGCCCGTCATGACAAGTGACGAGTTAGGTATTAAGCAGTTAATCGATGGGATCGATTATTACAGTTCTATTTTAGATAGTCAGTCGCAAGAACAATTAATTACATTCGTTTTGAAAAGTCGATTGTCTCAGGCTGCAAAATTGAAATTAGCATCAAATTATGACTCAGTTAAGGATCTATTACACGATATGCGGGTTCAATTATTGCCAACAAAGTCTGCTACGGCAATACAGAGCAAACTACATTCTTTCTGCCAAAAGCAAATGTCAATTGATGAGTACGGAAAAGCCATTACTGAGATGTTTGTGGACTTGACGATAGCGCAATCCGAAGGGAAATCCAGTAATTACCAGGTATTGAAACCGCTTAATGAGAAACAAGCCATCAAACGGTTTGCCGACGGATTGCGAAACCGTCGATTAAGCACTATCATAGCCGCAAGAAATTTTGAATCCCTCAAAGATGCAGTTCAAGCAGCAGTGGATGAAGAGACTTCGATGCCTTCGACTTCATCAGGTGAGATTATGGCTTTTAATCAAAACAATCGACATAATTACAGGCGTGCTTCTAATAATTATTTTAGAGGTCAGCATGGACGAGCGTTTAGAGGCCACTCAAACCAGGGTCAAATGCGTTGGGGTGACCGTAATGAGACCATCCAGGACCCAGGGCGTGGTCGTGCACCACGAGGATCGTGGCGGAATTCGAGAAGATCGAATCGAGGTAGGTCTTCTTTTCATAATAACCGAAACAAGTGGACACGTAATTCGGAAGCTATGCATATTATGACCGAGGAGGCACCTAAAAATGAAGAATCCAAAAATCAGTTTTTTCGTGCCTAAACATTATATTATGTCATGTGATAATAACATGGTTGTCGAGTTTTCTGTAAATGGTAGCCCATTCCGATGGTTACTTGACTCGGGTGCGTCAATTTCAGCCATCAAATATAAACATCTTGTCGAACAAAATATTCCATGCCATTTAGAGAGTATTGAGATTAATGGACTTGGGGGCAAAGTTCAATCTTTAGGTTACGTTTATTTAGACTTAGTAACAGATTATGCAACGTTTAGGCATAAGTTTATTGTTTTTAATTCTTTGCCATGTAAGGCGCATGGAATCATCGGTGACGACTTCTTGCGAAAACATAAAGCGTTATTAGACTACAAGAATAATAGTTTATCTTTGCACACTTTAAATGGTAATCCAATCACGTTGTCTATTAAGATATCTAATAGTAAAAAAGAAATGTTTATTATACCTCCCAGATCGGAGTCAATCCACTTTATACAAACTAATATAAAAGAAGAATGTGTAGTTTGTACTTCTGAATGCAGCGAAGGTGTTTTTATAGCTAGCACCTTAGTAAAGCCCACTAGTGGAAAAATACCTGTAAGAATACTTAACACAACTGAGAATGAGTTAACTCTAGATAAAATAGACCCCATTATACACAGCGCGTCGGATTACAATATTTGCAGTTTTGATAAATGCGAAAAAAATGCGGCCCGCGTTAAAAAAATGTTTACACTGCTGAATATAAAACATTTAAATGAAGAAGAGCAGATAACAATTGAAAAAGTATGCGCCAAATATGCTGATATATTCTTTTTACCGGGGGATAAACTGACAACTACGCATATTTATCAACATTCTATTCGCGTAAAGCCTAATGCAGAGCCCGTATTTGTTAAACCATATAGGTTACCTCATTCACAGAAAGATGAGGTACATAAACAACTCCAAAATATGTTAGCCGACGGCATTATAGAGCCATGCGTAAGTGATTGGTCTAGCCCAATTTTGCTGGTACCCAAGAAATTAGACGCTAATGGACAAAAGAGGTGGAGATTAGTTATTGACTACCGCAAACTGAATAATAATATTGAAAATGATAACTTCCCTCTTCCTAACATTACAGAAATTTTAGACTCGTTATCAGGATGCATCTACTTCTCACACTTAGATCTCCATCAAGCATATTATAATGTAGGTTTAGACCCCAATAGTAGGAAATATACAGCATTTGGTTCTGGGCAATATCAAATGACTAGGATGCCCATGGGGCTTAAAACAAGTCCTAGCTCATTTTCAAGGATGATGACAATGGCAATGGCAGGTCTTAATTTTGAAAAGTGCCTCGTCTATCAAGACGATTTAATTGTGTATGGAAGTTGTCTCAGTCAACATAATAAAAATTTAATTGACGTTTTTGAAAGACTTCGGAAAGTGAATCTTAAATTGAATCCGTCCAAGTGTGTATTTTTGAAAAAGGATATGTTATATTTAGGTCATGTGGTCTCTGGCAACGGAGTTTTACCAGACCCGGACAAAATTAGTGTTATGCAAAATTATCCCATTCCAAAAACGGCAGATGAGGTAAAACGCTTCGTAGCGTTTGCCAATTACTATAGAAAGTTTATTAAAAATTTTGCAGATATAGTTCACCCCTTGAATAATTTGAGTAGGAAAAATGTAACATTTAAATGGGATAAAGACTGCCAAGTGAGCTTTGATGCATTAAAACAGCGTTTGATATCCGCCCCAGTTTTGCAATACCCATGTTTTTCTAGTGACAATATATTCAACCTACAAACAGATGCATCAGGATACGCGTTAGGCGCCGTATTGTCTAATCGGGATGGAAGGCCAATTGCTTATGCAAGCAGAAGTTTAAATAAAGCTGAAAGAAACTATCCCACTATAGAAAAAGAATTATTAGCTATAGTGTGGAGTATTAAACATTTTCGTCCATATTTGTATGGTCGCAAATTTAAGATTTTTACAGATCATAAACCTCTAATTTATTTATTCAATTTGAAGGATCCTTCTAGTAGATTATTAAAGTTTAGATTGGTTTTGGATGAGTACGATTTTGATATCGAATATGTGCCAGGTAAAAGTAATGTGGCTGCAGACGCATTATCGAGAGTATGTGTGTCATCGAAGGAACTGAAAGAAATGCATGAGTGTGTTGTAAACATTATGACTAGAGGACAAAAGCGGAAGTTATTGGAGAGCAGTTCTACGGAAGATATGGTTAACACAGACATTTGGCCTGATCAACCAAAAGTTGTGGAAACTCATAGTAAGCCGAAGGACTCTGTTGAGATACGATTTGTAGATAGTAATAATTGGGCTAAATTAAGAGACGAAAATAATAATGTAAGATTAAGTAGTCAGAATACATTGTGTTATGTGCCGGCTCGGATGACATTGTTTATAAACCCAGCATCCCGATCGCAGATGACGCCAGCCGCATTTGCGAGGGAGTTCAGGGAATATTGTAATATTAATGATATAGAGGAGATATATTTCATTAAAAATGGCACAAATAATTATTTTATTGAGAAGTTGATATCCGAGGTAAAGAAAGATGCAAAATGGTCCGGACCAAGGTTATGTGTATTAAAAGACGTAGAAAGAATAGATGACAAAGATGACAGAAGAGTCATAATTAACGACTTTCATCTTTTACCCACGAGTGGCCACGCGGGTATAAGACGGATGTTAAATAATATTCGTAAATATTATTTCTGGCATAGCATGGAACGAGATGTCCATGATTTTGTGAAGAAATGTCATAAATGCCAGATTCAAAAACATAGCATATACAATAAAGAGCCGATGGTAGTGACGACTACTGCTCATACATCCTTTCAGAAGGTATATCTGGATATAGTAGGACCCTTAGATAAGGATAGGTATAATTTTTCGTATATTTTAACCACACAATGTGAATTATCCAAATATATTATCGCTTGTCCACTTGTTTCTAAAAAGTCAGAAGAGGTTGCAAAAGCCTTTGTAGAAAATGTTATCCTAAAGTATGGTGTTCCAAACACTATAGCGACCGATCGAGGAGCAGAGTTTATCAGCGCAACAATGACGGAGGTATGTAAATTACTAGATATAAAAAAGCTTAACTCCACGGCATACCATCACGAAAGTATTGGTGCGTTGGAGAATGCTCATAAACATCTAGGAGCATTCTTGAGAATCCAGACGGATAATCATCCTGAAACATGGAGTTCATGGTTACCCTATTGGTGCTTCTCATATAACACTTCGGTGCATAGTGCAACAAACCATACTCCATTTGAATTGGTATATGGGAAAAAATGTAATTTGCCTAATAATTTATCAAAGTCAATTGAACCACTTTATAATCATGAGAGTTACCCGCTTGAATTGAAATATAGATTACAGGTGTCACAGTCTGAAGCACGAAATAACTTGATTCAACGAAAAACATTGCGCAAGCAACATTATGATTCCAATATGAGGCCTATCACTTATACACCAAATGACCAAATCCTTGTAAAAAAAGAAACTGGAAACAAATTCAGTCCCATTTATTCTGGACCCTATGTAGTTGTAAGGGACTTAGCACCAAACGTAGAAATAATAAGAAAAGGTAACATTGATGTAGTGCATAAGAATAGAACTAAGTTATATTGTACCTAGTAGATATTTTTATAGTGTCTGTATACCTAGTTTAAAACATTAGAGTATGTGAATAAAAAAAAAACATTTGTATTTTTTTTTATTTTATTATGTGGGAGGTGTAGTGTGGGTGTCATAGAACTATGTCTATGTTTGTATGTGTAAGTAGCCTAAGTCTATATATTCAATGGTTTGCTAATAAACAGTAGTATTATACATCAATTCGTGTACTCAATTACACCTATCCCTACACACCTTTGTAAAGCGGCTCGCGTAAATCTCCGACAAAATTCTTTGAGAACAACACGATCTTCGTCAGACAGGCAATCGCCTATGCGGGATACAACTGCACTGAACAATACTTCATGATCAAATGAAGTAGTCTCACTTCGTAGAAGAACAAACAAGTCTAAATTCGTGATTAAAATTCCATTCTAAGATTTTATAGTCGCAGATTTAGTGTTAGCAGTTACACAGTTGTGAACAAACTAAATTATAAAACAAAACTTTAGCCCTTTTATTGCAAAACGCCAATAATTAGGTAACTACCCTCATTAGTTATCTTCTCATTAGCTAATGAAAATTTATAATTGTCACTAACTATTCTTAGAACTCATAGCACTGCTAATTAACAAATTAGCTTACTTATCAGGAAAAGTTGAATGTAATCCATAGTTGGCATTGTCGTGAGATATTGAAAATCATTAAATCACCGATAAAGACTCATTAGAAGACCTAATCAGTGTAGTTACTTAATCACTTCTTTTCGAACTCATTAGAAGAGTAAACAATTGGTAATTTGGTTGTATGAAAAGTTTTAAAACTCATGATGTGTTGATAAATATCTAGCTCAAACATAGTTGTCTACGTGTGGGTGTACTATAAACCTCTGCCAACTCCTTCGGAAATATAGGAGTGATGCTATTTTATGTTACGTGTAGTTAAAAGTCCGTGTTCTTCAACATAAACACTAAAAGGAATCGTTTCATATGAAAAAACAAATGAAAATATTTTGACGATTTTTAAAAAAAAAACGGCATTAAATTTTTCGTCAAATCCGCAACCAAAAAATTATAAATAATAAGCACTATGACCACCTCCAAGGATATTACGGTTAAACATGCCGTTTAGGAGATAATTCGATTTTTCATAGTAGCTCCATACATTTTTTTCTTATAAAAATTATAACTCTTCCATTTGTGCACACATTTACTTCATATGACATTTTATAGAACAGTAATGATCAGCAGAAGTCATTTCCAGCAAAAAAAATCACATTTAAGAAATCGAGATCCTATGTCTTCTACAGCCGATTTTCGATCCACCGTGCGACGATACAGTGCTGCATACATTGGCGGAGTGCCCAGCTTGAGCCGAGCAGCGCCGTGACTTGGTCGCGGCCGTAGGTGCTGCGGTGAACCTCTCGCTTCCGGCTGTTGTGTCTACTATGGTCGGGAGCGAGTCAGGGTGGAGCGCCGTCGCCTCCTTTTGCGAAACCGTGATGCTCGCAAAGGAGGGGGCGCAAAGGGAGAGAGAGGCTGCCTCCTCTCTCCTCTCCCGCAGCAGACGCACTGGGCGTCGAAAGGTGCGGCCTGCGGATGACAGACTCGGGGCGTCTTGTCGTCCGATCAGAACCAGGCCTCGAGGCGGCGGCGACCGTCTGACCATCTGGCGGGCCAATACCCGTCGGAGGGTAGCGACGAATGCTTCGGCGATACCCGACCCTCCGACACACGGGTACATGAGGAACACTGGTTGGTTTTAGTCAGTAAAAGTCTGACAGTCCCCTTCGACCTTCCCCGAGGGCGGAAGGACTCCATGAGGATTTTACAACCCGACAACAAAAAAAAAGACAACATGACGTAGGGTAGAGGATCGATTAGGCGAGAACGCGACCACACCCGCTTAGGTGCAGGCGCATCTATGCGGGGTTTGTTTGTCTCCTCATTCATTGAGGAGCAAACCTTTCGGCGGGTCCGCTGAGTCGGATTGGCCGGACAGCGGACGGAGGCATGCTTCAATGCCGCCGTCGGGGGGCTTGGCTTAACCGCCCGGCCCCAGAGGAAGGACACCTCTCAGATAAAAATAAACCCAATCCCAAGTTCCGGGAGCGCGGCGAGGGGATGAATGGCCGTTGGGGGTACGGTCTTCAGCGCTCCCACCTGCTGGCACCTGCCGCCCCAAGCAGTATGTAGGTTTACCCGGGTACTTAAGCGGGAACAATATGGAAGAAAATCAAAATAAAAATCAAAATAACGTGGGCGAAAAAGTACCTATGGTACTTGTTGAGCGAATGGGCGTGGTGTCGGACTCCGACAGCGCGGCACAGCGGTGCCGGCCCCCCAAGGTCGGTGCCAAAAAAGGAGAGAGAGGTAGGCCCGCCACAACCGGCAAATATGTCGGTATCGGCCTCTCCAGGCGTGAGGCTGCGGCTGTTCATTGCAGCCGCAGCAGTCGCCGAAAAACTGCAGGAGGACGAGCGGCAGATAGCGGCTCTGACGAAAAGGGTGACGGAAGGGAGAGTCACTCGCCTGTCGGAGTCGTCGTCTGCTGTCTCTGATGCAGTCGAGGCAGAAGAACTTCCTGCCTCCGACCTGAAAAAGAGAATGGCCTGCCGCGATACAAAGGGTGAGCAAGGTCTCGAAGGGCCTTAGCGGCTGCAGCCAGAAGGCACTAAAAGAGGCCACGGCCTCGATCTGGAGAGTGCCCAGCTCATGACCCGAACCACCACGGAAGAGACGGCGCTGCTGCGGGCTCAGAACACAAAGCTCGCAGCGCAAATGGCGGAGCTCCGGAAGGAGCACGACGAGCTCAAGGCGGAGATGGCAAACTTCCGCCGCGAGCACCTCAGTCGGGAGGTGGGCCTTCCGCACGCAATGCCGCAACCGCAGTCGCAGTTACCGTCACATGAGACGTAGTTAACTCGCCTGATCCGTCAGGAGATGGCGAGTTTTAACGCGCGCTTTTCGGTGCTTGACGGGAGGATTTTACGTCCCCCCCTAGCTGCAGACCAACGCAGCACACCGGCGCCGACATATGCGGCCCAAGCCGCAGCGCCCCGTGCCGCCCAACTGGCACAAGCGGCTGCTGCCACCCAAAAAAGGACCGCCGCCTCGCAAAAGGCCAAACTGGGTAAAAAGGCAGGTGCTTCGGCTGCTCCGCCCGCACAGTCTGTTAGGCCAGTAAGTAGACCTGAGGCGGAGTGGACGGTTGCGGGCGCCGCCAAAATATCCAAAAAGGCGCGCCAGCGGGCCAAAAAGAAGGCCCAGAAAGAAGAAGCGGCGGCCAAGCGCCAGACCACGAGGCTCAGCACCCCCCGCTCTATAGCGGTGGTCCTCACCCTGCAGCCAGGGGCGGAGGAGCGGGGCCTCACATTCTGGCAAAGGCAAAAGCCGAGATTTCGCTGAGCGATCTCGGCATAACGGGCCTCCGGTGCAAAACCACAGCTACCGGCGGTCGCCTACTGGAGGCAGGACAAGCGGGGGCACGGTGCACCGCTGGGGTGAATAAGCACAGCAGAATTCTGCGAATATTGTTTAAGGCGATTGGAAGGCGAAAGTAATACATGATCCGCCTCGTCGCAGTCCTTTGTCATAGGTTTAAAAAGTCGCACTCAAGTCACAAATGATAATGAGTTTCTTCAGGTCGAGACTATCTGTGGATTGGGAACATATAAAACTTGGCGGGCGAACATACAACAAAAACATGATTTGGAACTCTTACATTTTAATCAATATGTCTATTATTTACAAAAAGTAACTAACACAATGTTATCGTCACCTTATCACTCTAAACTTACTCAAAATAATTGTAACCTCACATCACCTGAACATGACCACGACTCATACACGCACACGACGCACACATTTATTTAATTATTTGCTTGCAATGTCTAGTCCTGAACATTTCATTGATTCGCGTACAAACATGTGAGGAGTGAATTACAAAAATATATTATCATCCATTACTAAGTACTTGCATCCAACCAACTCAACTGGTCGTCTCTACAGCACGGTGTCCCTAAGTAGACAGCCTGCGAGGTCGGCGCACGCAGCGCGGCTGGCAGCGCGGGCAGTGCCGGCAGTGCTGGCTGCGCCGCCCCGCACCGCTCGTGTATACTCATTGTCTACATGTTTAGATGGCCTGTGCCTCGCCATTGATCATTTCGGATACAATTGTATGATGATAAATTAATAGCGCTGCTTCGGTACACACAAAACTCGATTTCGTTTCACAATTTGATAAAAATTATATTAATAATATGTACATTCCATAAATCTCGATGTTAATAAAAATTAATTTAAAAAAAACAAGAAGCGTCGAACCGGGCGCCACAATAGTTGCGGACCGAGTCACGCAAACAACTTACTATTAGTTCGCAAACCAATGTCGTTTCCGAAAATACTTTTAGTAGTCAGAATCTTCGATTCAGTTGTCTTCTTGAATACATAGAATCATGAAGGAAAATTAACATAAATTGTTGTGTATCGCATACATAGCGGCTATTGTTTGTTTGTTAAATAATTTAAGGATAGAGTGCGCTGCGGCTGTCACGGGGAAGCTCTGGCGCCCCCGCACTCACTCGTTGTAGGTGGCGGCCAGCACGTAGAACGGCTGCTGCGGCCGCAGCCACATGCGGCTCACGTACTTCGTGAAGGCGGCCGCGCCCGCGTCCGCGTACACCAGCGACAGCGCGTTGTGCGCCGGCGGCACGGTGACCAGCGCGCCCCCCGCGCCCGCGCCCCCCGCGCCCGCGCCCGCGCCCGCCTCCTCCGGCGCCACGTACAGCGTGCAGCCGCCCTGCGCGCGCGCGCCGCCCAGGTGCAGCAGCGCGTCCAGGCGCGGGCGCTGGTAGGCGGCGCGCGGCGGCAGCAGCGAGTAGTCGCCCGGCGCCCAGCGCTGCAGCTCCAGGCGCGAGTAGCTGGCCAGCGCCAGGTCGGTGCAGTCGGCCAGCAGGCGCACGAAGGCGGCGCTGGAGAACAGGCCCAGCGCGCCGCGCAGCGCGTGCGCGGCCGGCGCGCGCGCCAGCCAGCGCGGGCACACGCGCGCGAAGTGCTGCAGGTTGGCCGGGCCCGCGCGCTCCCACGGCAACTCTGCGGCAGACGCAAGCGTTCAGGTGCGAACACAAGCACGAGGCACAGCCGACCACATGCGCCAGTGACGCAGCCTACCTGGCTCCTCCAGCGCCTGCATGAGCTCGGCCAGCTTGTCGGGCAGCAGCAGGTCCACCAGGCACACCTCGCTCTCGCGCTCCATCTGCGCCTGGATCTGCATGCGCGCG
This sequence comes from Phlogophora meticulosa, assembly GCA_905147745.2. NCBI lineage: Eukaryota > Metazoa > Arthropoda > Insecta > Lepidoptera > Noctuidae > Phlogophora > Phlogophora meticulosa. The sequence goes on along the minus strand of LR990524.1, from coordinate 196,216 downwards.
CGCGGCGACATGTACGTGGCCTCGACCCACTGGTTCAGCACCACCTGCACGACACGACACAGTAGTAGTAAGTTTAACTTTAATGGGATTTTGTTTCATAGTAATCGTACGTACGATATCAGAGTGCGGCTTGCTGAGCGCGGGCGCAAGCTCGTCGGTGTCGGGCACGTCGGCATCGGGCGCGTCAGCGTCGGGCACGTTGGCGTCGGGCACGTCGGCGTCGGGCACGTCGGCGTCGGGCACGTCGGCGTCGGGCACGTCGGCGTCGGGCACGTCGGCGTCGGGCACGTCGGCGTCGGGCACGTCGGCGTCGGGCACGTCGGCGTCGGGCACGTCGGCGTCGGGCACGTCGGCGTCGGGCACGTCGGCGTCGGGCACGTCGACGTCGGGCACGTCGACGTCGGGCACGTCGACGTCGGACACGTCGGCGCCGGCTACGAGGGCATCGGGCACGTCGGCGTCGGGCACGTCGGCGTCAGGCACGTCAGTCCTGGGCGCGTCAGCGTCAGGCGCGGGGCCGTGGAACCAGCCGTTGATGGACAGTCGCGGCAGCTCCAGAGACAATACCTCCTCCACCTGCAACACACACGCATCACATTACAACGTGACGCGTCCAGAGACGGCAGAAGGCGGCACAAGGCGACGACGTGGACGCTGTCCGTCTTGCAGTTTTTCAACTCTTGGAAAATAATTAGCTATGGTCCAGAATATTGCCAAACTGAAGAGGTAGTGGGCGGGCCACTTTCCAAAACCGATGGCCGTTGGGGCGAAAGGATGCCCGTGTGCCGGAACATGCAGCGTGGGTTCCGTGGCACAACGTGGACCGGCGATCTGCTGGATATCGCAGGAAGCAGGTGGATGAGGACAGCGCAGGACCGCAACTTGCACACTTCACATTCTAGCCCCGCCTCTTAACGTAGCACGTGTATTTAAGGCGGTGTAAAGAGCACTTCGGCAGGTATATTTTGTAAGCTCCATGTTATAAGGCGCCTATCGCCGCTGACCGGCCACAGTTCCAGACTGGGTTGCTACTAGTGCTGCTACTTAAATCTCAAATGGATGTAATGATATGACACACAATTCGATTCAAGTTAGTAGGATTTTGTTCCCCCGACATTGTCCAGCAGTGTGGCATATGGGTTAGTGGGAAAGGGGAACAGCAGAAGTTGGGTGGCAGTGCAGGTCGGTCCTCACCTGGTGGAAGGAGTCGCTGCCGACCTTGAAGAAGGCCAGCATGTTGTTCCGCGGGCTGACGGAGTGCACCACGGCGGCGGGCCCGCGCGCGTCGGCCGCCAGCAGTGTGGCATATGGGTAAGTGGGAAAGGGGAACAGTAGAAGTTGGGTGGCAGTGGAGGTCGGTCCTCACCTGGTGGAAGGAGTCGCTGCCGACCTTGAAGAAGGCCAGCATGTTGTTCCGCGGGCTGACGGAGTGCACCACGGCGGCGGGCCCGCGCGCGTCGGCCGCCAGCAGTGTGGCATATGGGTAAGTGGGAAAGGGGAACAGTAGAAGTTGGGTGGCAGTGGAGGTCGGTCCTCACCTGGTGGAAGGAGTCGCTGCCGACCTTGAAGAAGGCCAGCATGTTGTTCCGCGGGCTGACGGAGTGCACCACGGCGGCGGGCAAGCGCGCGTCGGCCGCCAGCAGTGTGGCATATGGGTAAGTGGGAAAGGGGAACAGTAGAAGTTGGGTGGCAGTGGAGGTCGGTCCTCACCTGGTGGAAGGAGTCGCTGCCGACCTTGAAGAAGGCCAGCATGTTGTTCCGCGGGCTGACGGAGTGCACCACGGCAGCGGGCCCGCGCGCGTCGGCCGCCAGCAGTGTGGCATATGGGTAAGTGGGAAAGGGGAACAGTAGAAGTTGGGTGGCAGTGGAGGTCGGTCCTCACCTGGTGGAAGGAGTCGCTGCCGACCTTGAAGAAGGCCAGCATGTTGTTCCGCGGGCTGACGGAGTGCACCACGGCGGCGGGCCCGCGCGCGTCGGCCGCCAGCAGTGTGGCATATGGGTAAGTGGGAAAGGGGAACAGTAGAAGTTGGGTGGCAGTGGAGGTCGGTCCTCACCTGGTGGAAGGAGTCGCTGCCGACCTTGAAGAAGGCCAGCATGTTGTTCCGCGGGCTGACGGAGTGCACCACGGCGGCGGGCCCGCGCGCGTCGGCCGCCAGCAGTGTGGCATATGGGTAAGTGGGAAAGGGGAACAGTAGAAGTTGGGTGGCAGTGGAGGTCGGTCCTCACCTGGTGGAAGGAGTCGCTGCCGACCTTGAAGAAGGCCAGCATGTTGTTCCGCGGGCTGACGGAGTGCACCACGGCGGCGGGCCCGCGCGCGTCGGCCGCCAGCAGTGTGGCATATGGGTAAGTGGGAAAGGGGAACAGTAGAAGTTGGGTGGCAGTGGAGGTCGGTCCTCACCTGGTGGAAGGAGTCGCTGCCGACCTTGAAGAAGGCCAGCATGTTGTTCCGCGGGCTGACGGAGTGCACCACGGCGGCGGGCCCGCGCGCGTCGGCCGCCAGCAGTGTGGCATATGGGTAAGTGGGAAAGGGGAACAGTAGAAGTTGGGTGGCAGTGGAGGTCGGTCCTCACCTGGTGGAAGGAGTCGCTGCCGACCTTGAAGAAGGCCAGCATGTTGTTCCGCGGGCTGACGGAGTGCACCACGGCGGCGGGCCCGCGCGCGTCGGCCGCCAGCAGTGTGGCATATGGGTAAGTGGGAAAGGGGAACAGTAGAAGTTGGGTGGCAGTGGAGGTCGGTCCTCACCTGGTGGAAGGAGTCGCTGCCGACCTTGAAGAAGGCCAGCATGTTGTTCCGCGGGCTGACGGAGTGCACCACGGCAGCGGGCCCGCGCGCGTCGGCCGCCAGCAGTGTGGCATATGGGTAAGTGGGAAAGGGGAACAGTAGAAGTTGGGTGGCAGTGGAGGTCGGTCCTCACCTGGTGGAAGGAGTCGCTGCCGACCTTGAAGAAGGCCAGCATGTTGTTCCGCGGGCTGACGGAGTGCACCACGGCGGCGGGCCCGCGCGCGTCGGCCGCCAGCAGTGTGGCATATGGGTAAGTGGGAAAGGGGAACAGTAGAAGTTGGGTGGCAGTGGAGGTCGGTCCTCACCTGGTGGAAGGAGTCGCTGCCGACCTTGAAGAAGGCCAGCATGTTGTTCCGCGGGCTGACGGAGTGCACCACGGCGGCGGGCCCGCGCGCGTCGGCCGCCAGCAGTGTGGCATATGGGTAAGTGGGAAAGGGGAACAGTAGAAGTTGGGTGGCAGTGGAGGTCGGTCCTCACCTGGTGGAAGGAGTCGCTGCCGACCTTGAAGAAGGCCAGCATGTTGTTCCGCGGGCTGACGGAGTGCACCACGGCGGCGGGCCCGCGCGCGTCGGCCGCCAGCAGTGTGGCATATGGGTAAGTGGGAAAGGGGAACAGTAGAAGTTGGGTGGCAGTGGAGGTCGGTCCTCACCTGGTGGAAGGAGTCGCTGCCGACCTTGAAGAAGGCCAGCATGTTGTTCCGCGGGCTGACGGAGTGCACCACGGCGGCGGGCCCGCGCGCGTCGGCCGCCAGCAGTGTGGCATATGGGTAAGTGGGAAAGGGGAACAGTAGAAGTTGGGTGGCAGTGGAGGTCGGTCCTCACCTGGTGGAAGGAGTCGCTGCCGACCTTGAAGAAGGCCAGCATGTTGTTCCGCGGGCTGACGGAGTGCACCACGGCGGCGGGCCCGCGCGCGTCGGCCGCCAGCAGTGTGGCATATGGGTAAGTGGGAAAGGGGAACAGTAGAAGTTGGGTGGCAGTGGAGGTCGGTCCTCACCTGGTGGAAGGAGTCGCTGCCGACCTTGAAGAAGGCCAGCATGTTGTTCCGCGGGCTGACGGAGTGCACCACGGCGGCGGGCCCGCGCGCGTCGGCCGCCAGCAGTGTGGCATATGGGTAAGTGGGAAAGGGGAACAGTAGAAGTTGGGTGGCAGTGGAGGTCGGTCCTCACCTGGTGGAAGGAGTCGCTGCCGACCTTGAAGAAGGCCAGCATGTTGTTCCGCGGGCTGACGGAGTGCACCACGGCGGCGGGCCCGCGCGCGTCGGCCGCCAGCAGTGTGGCATATGGGTAAGTGGGAAAAGGGAACAGTAGAAGTTGGGTGGCAGTGGAGGTCGGTCCTCACCTGGTGGAAGGAGTCGCTGCCGACCTTGAAGAAGGCCAGCATGTTGTTCCGCGGGCTGACGGAGTGCACCACGGCGGCGGGCCCGCGCGCGTCGGCCGCCAGCAGTGTGGCATATGGGTAAGTGGGAAAGGGGAACAGTAGAAGTTGGGTGGCAGTGGAGGTCGGTCCTCACCTGGTGGAAGGAGTCGCTGCCGACCTTGAAGAAGGCCAGCATGTTGTTCCGCGGGCTGACGGAGTGCACCACGGCGGCGGGCCCGCGCGCGTCGGCCGCCAGCAGTGTGGCATATGGGTAAGTGGGAAAGGGGAACAGTAGAAGTTGGGTGGCAGTGGAGGTCGGTCCTCACCTGGTGGAAGGAGTCGCTGCCGACCTTGAAGAAGGCCAGCATGTTGTTCCGCGGGCTGACGGAGTGCACCACGGCGGCGGGCCCGCGCGCGTCGGCCGCCAGCAGTGTGGCATATGGGTAAGTGGGAAAGGGGAACAGTAGAAGTTGGGTGGCAGTGGAGGTCGGTCCTCACCTGGTGGAAGGAGTCGCTGCCGACCTTGAAGAAGGCCAGCATGTTGTTCCGCGGGCTGACGGAGTGCACCACGGCGGCGGGCCCGCGCGCGTCGGCCGCCAGCAGTGTGGCATATGGGTAAGTGGGAAAGGGGAACAGTAGAAGTTGGGTGGCAGTGGAGGTCGGTCCTCACCTGGTGGAAGGAGTCGCTGCCGACCTTGAAGAAGGCCAGCATGTTGTTCCGCGGGCTGACGGAGTGCACCACGGCGGCGGGCCCGCGCGCGTCGGCCGCCAGCAGTGTGGCATATGGGTAAGTGGGAAAGGGGAACAGTAGAAGTTGGGTGGCAGTGGAGGTCGGTCCTCACCTGGTGGAAGGAGTCGCTGCCGACCTTGAAGAAGGCCAGCATGTTGTTCCGCGGGCTGACGGAGTGCACCACGGCGGCGGGCCCGCGCGCGTCGGCCGCCAGCAGTGTGGCATATGGGTAAGTGGGAAAGGGGAACAGTAGAAGTTGGGTGGCAGTGGAGGTCGGTCCTCACCTGGTGGAAGGAGTCGCTGCCGACCTTGAAGAAGGCCAGCATGTTGTTCCGCGGGCTGACGGAGTGCACCACGGCGGCGGGCCCGCGCGCGTCGGCCGCCAGCAGTGTGGCATATGGGTAAGTGGGAAAGGGGAACAGTAGAAGTTGGGTGGCAGTGGAGGTCGGTCCTCACCTGGTGGAAGGAGTCGCTGCCGACCTTGAAGAAGGCCAGCATGTTGTTCCGCGGGCTGACGGAGTGCACCACGGCGGCGGGCCCGCGCGCGTCGGCCGCCAGCAGTGTGGCATATGGGTAAGTGGGAAAGGGGAACAGTAGAAGTTGGGTGGCAGTGGAGGTCGGTCCTCACCTGGTGGAAGGAGTCGCTGCCGACCTTGAAGAAGGCCAGCATGTTGTTCCGCGGGCTGACGGAGTGCACCACGGCGGCGGGCCCGCGCGCGTCGGCCGCCAGCAGTGTGGCATATGGGTAAGTGGGAAAGGGGAACAGTAGAAGTTGGGTGGCAGTGGAGGTCGGTCCTCACCTGGTGGAAGGAGTCGCTGCCGACCTTGAAGAAGGCCAGCATGTTGTTCCGCGGGCTGACGGAGTGCACCACGGCGGCGGGCCCGCGCGCGTCGGCCGCCAGCAGTGTGGCATATGGGTAAGTGGGAAAGGGGAACAGTAGAAGTTGGGTGGCAGTGGAGGTCGGTCCTCACCTGGTGGAAGGAGTCGCTGCCGACCTTGAAGAAGGCCAGCATGTTGTTCCGCGGGCTGACGGAGTGCACCACGGCGGCGGGCCCGCGCGCGTCGGCCGCCAGCAGTGTGGCATATGGGTAAGTGGGAAAGGGGAACAGTAGAAGTTGGGTGGCAGTGGAGGTCGGTCCTCACCTGGTGGAAGGAGTCGCTGCCGACCTTGAAGAAGGCCAGCATGTTGTTCCGCGGGCTGACGGAGTGCACCACGGCGGCGGGCCCGCGCGCGTCGGCCGCCAGCAGTGTGGCATATGGGTAAGTGGGAAAGGGGAACAGTAGAAGTTGGGTGGCAGTGGAGGTCGGTCCTCACCTGGTGGAAGGAGTCGCTGCCGACCTTGAAGAAGGCCAGCATGTTGTTCCGCGGGCTGACGGAGTGCACCACGGCGGCGGGCCCGCGCGCGTCGGCCGCCAGCAGTGTGGCATATGGGTAAGTGGGAAAGGGGAACAGTAGAAGTTGGGTGGCAGTGGAGGTCGGTCCTCACCTGGTGGAAGGAGTCGCTGCCGACCTTGAAGAAGGCCAGCATGTTGTTCCGCGGGCTGACGGAGTGCACCACGGCGGCGGGCCCGCGCGCGTCGGCCGCCAGCAGTGTGGCATATGGGTAAGTGGGAAAGGGGAACAGTAGAAGTTGGGTGGCAGTGGAGGTCGGTCCTCACCTGGTGGAAGGAGTCGCTGCCGACCTTGAAGAAGGCCAGCATGTTGTTCCGCGGGCTGACGGAGTGCACCACGGCGGCGGGCCCGCGCGCGTCGGCCGCCAGCAGTGTGGCATATGGGTAAGTGGGAAAGGGGAACAGTAGAAGTTGGGTGGCAGTGGAGGTCGGTCCTCACCTGGTGGAAGGAGTCGCTGCCGACCTTGAAGAAGGCCATCATGTTGTTCCGCGGGCTGACGGAGTGCACCACGGCGGCGGGCCCGCGCGCGTCGGCCGCCAGCAGTGTGGCATATGGGTAAGTGGGAAAGGGGAACAGTAGAAGTTGGGTGGCAGTGGAGGTCGGTCCTCACCTGGTGGAAGGAGTCGCTGCCGACCTTGAAGAAGGCCAGCATGTTGTTCCGCGGGCTGACGGAGTGCACCACGGCGGCGGGCCCGCGCGCGTCGGCCGCCAGCAGTGTGGCATATGGGTAAGTGGGAAAGGGGAACAGTAGAAGTTGGGTGGCAGTGGAGGTCGGTCCTCACCTGGTGGAAGGAGTCGCTGCCGACCTTGAAGAAGGCCAGCATGTTGTTCCGCGGGCTGACGGAGTGCACCACGGCGGCGGGCCCGCGCGCGTCGGCCGCCAGCAGTGTGGCATATGGGTAAGTGGGAAAGGGGAACAGTAGAAGTTGGGTGGCAGTGGAGGTCGGTCCTCACCTGGTGGAAGGAGTCGCTGCCGACCTTGAAGAAGGCCAGCATGTTGTTCCGCGGGCTGACGGAGTGCACCACGGCGGCGGGCCCGCGCGCGTCGGCCGCCAGCAGTGTGGCATATGGGTAAGTGGGAAAGGGGAACAGTAGAAGTTGGGTGGCAGTGGAGGTCGGTCCTCACCTGGTGGAAGGAGTCGCTGCCGACCTTGAAGAAGGCCAGCATGTTGTTCCGCGGGCTGACGGAGTGCACCACGGCGGCGGGCCCGCGCGCGTCGGCCGCCAGCAGTGTGGCATATGGGTAAGTGGGAAAGGGGAACAGTAGAAGTTGGGTGGCAGTGGAGGTCGGTCCTCACCTGGTGGAAGGAGTCGCTGCCGACCTTGAAGAAGGCCAGCATGTTGTTCCGCGGGCTGACGGAGTGCACCACGGCGGCGGGCCCGCGCGCGTCGGCCGCCAGCAGCTGCAGCGCGCCGCCCAGCGCCGGCGCCCAGCCGCCCGCCCAGAGCTCCTGCGCCACGCCACACATACACTCTCAACACTTACACACGTTTAGGTTTTCGTACCTCAAAAGGTAAAAGAAGGAACACTTATAAGATCAGTCTCTTGTCTTGTCAAAGCTGAAATCGACTCCTTTACGGAGCACGTACAGACCGTCCTGAACGATTGTTCAAGGCGGGTTCCGGCGTTGGATGCCCAGCGCTGGAATCTACCGGACGATGTACGGACTCTGATAACCGAGAAGAACGCGTCCGTTCGTGCTTACAGCACTTTTTTTTTGACAACACTACCACAAAGCTTCGCGTGCTCTTCGACAACTTATCTCTCACTCATTCCGTCTTGCGACTGAGTACAGTGTGGACGTGCTGTGGCTTTCTAAAAGTGTTCATTTGTGATTGGTTGTTTGGGGTAAAATCCATTTCTCGCTTGCTCTTTAAGTGTTACTGAGGACTGGTCCCACCCAGTGGGCGAAAGAAAGGTCCTAGAAAGGGACAAGTAGTTTTTGAGTGCCTCGGCTGGGTCCCACCCGGATTTGAACATACGACGCGCGGCTTCGCAGCCGGCCGAACTACCACCCGCGTCACCAAGGTTAGTCACCGCGCGTCGAAATGAACGTGCCATTTAAGCACATCGCTTCTGCTCTGCTACGTCACTGCGCTACTGCTACTTGGTCGTAACGCCTACGCTAAAGCTAACAGCAATTCTACGCTCTCGTTACTTACTGCTACAATCGCAAGATCGTGTAACAGATAATGTTTAGCACGAAGCGAACACCACCTAAACCCGCGCTACGAGCAGAGCAATCGACATCTGAGCCGGACCTAGTAAAAATATCCTCGGAAGGTGAGCTGAATATTACGACTCGTAAACGTAAGCAGCCTGAGTGTGAACATGCTACACAATTGCAAGTATGCATACCGATCTGAAGAAAACTCTTGTTGAATGGAAGTCTAGTCTGGATGCCAACCTATTAGTTATTAATAACAACATAAAAAGTATAAGGAGTGACTTAGAGACGTACATCAAGGATACAAAAAAGGAAATGGACTGTCTTAGATCTGAAAATGTCAAAATTAAGGCAACTGTAGCTAAATTATCTGAAGAGGTCGCTGAATCGAAATCATCTGCTCAATTCATCTCAAACCAGTATGAGGACTTCCAGAAACAATTTAACAGCTTGGAATAACGGGTTTCGAATGAAAGCGCATTAAAGGCCCTCGAAACTAAAATAGACTACCTGGAGCAGCAAGCCAGACAGTGTAAGTTGTCTGCTTGGAGTTGTCTAATATTCCGGAACGGCGGGAGGAGAACTTATTTACTTTACTGGAAGGAATCGGCAATAAAATCAACTTAGCTATCCCACGTGATGAGATAAAAGCCATACATCGTGTCCTTCATGCGGCTCCAAACGAGAGGCCAAAAAATATAATCGCCTTGTTTAAAACCCGTTCTCTAAGGGATAATATACTGAGCGCTTACCTACTCAAAAAAGGTGTCACTTCAACTGACTTAGGCATCTCAGGCGCATCTCGTGTTGTCTATGTTAATGAGCACTTGGCTCTCCATAAAAACAACTGTTGCGAGAAACTCGCGAGGCGGCTAAGAGGTATCATTTTAAATTTGTTTGCGTTAAGCACTCTACCGTACTTACTAAGCGCTACGAAACCTCTCCTACTATAGCCATAAAAACCAAAAACGATTTATGTCAAATTACAGCTAACAATATTAATGAATTTAATTTAAGTAAAAAAGGTAATAATAATATTCAAGACAATTACAATGGCTTCTAATTCAAGTAACTTTTCATATGGACATCAGAGCCCAAACTGACACAATTTACACTGATTTCAAAAAAGCCTTCGACAGAGTTGATCATAAAATATTGTTGAGCAAAATTTCATTTAATGGCATCAGGGGCAATCTATTGCGCTGGTTCCAGTCTTATATTAGTAATCGCAGTCAAACTATAGTAAGTAACGGGTACTTTGGGTACTTTGGTTATAGTTAGCAAGGCAGACTGGGTCGGTACGGAATCCTCGATCGATGCACGAGTTCGACTCGCACTTCACCGGCTTTTTTGTGCTGTCGCTATTTTTATTTCAAAATGATGAATACAATCTGTATGGTGATACAATGTGTAATGATGGTACAATGTGTGGGTGTTCTGGGTATTTGCTATGTATAATAAAAATATCTATCTATGTAATGTATTGTATTAAGTATATATATATAGTCATCTAGTACCCATAACACAAGCTCTGCTTAGCTTGGGGCTAGATGATGCTGTGTGGATTGTCCAGCATTATTTATTTATTATTTATTAATATCATAATTACCTCATGATGGTCTCCATCGCCGTTCTCTACCGGCTTGGCGGGCGCGGAGGGCGCTGGGGGCGCTGGGGGCGCAGGGGGCGCAGGGGGCGCGGTGGGCGCGGCGGGGTCCGGGCGCGGGGGGCGCGGGGGGCGCGGCCTCCACGGCGCGAGGTACAGGATGAAGGCCACGCGCCGGTCGGCCAGCAGGTCGTCGTGCACCAGCAGGTGGTCGCCGGGCCCGTACAGCGAGCAGGACGCCGACACCGCGCGCAGCGTCAGGCCGGTCACCGCCGACACCTGGACATCACGACACACGTCATGGACAGTGGACACTACTATATTGCCAACCGACTCGTAGCTCCACCCAGAAGCACAGAAACTTCCTGTTTCTGTGCGTCGGGTAACCACGGCCACGTATGCCAGTATAAGGTGGGCAGTTGACACTGTTTTGGCTGCAACCATTTGTCGTTATGTCGTTCTGCTGTCCTCTAACGAAACCATGATCCAAACTGAGAGTGGGAGAGGGTAGGTACTGTAGGGCAAGGTGGCACTCCATGATGAAGCAGATAAGTCATGAGTAGAAAAGTACCATTATGCAGCTTACCCAACTCATAACTTCAGTCTTAAGCAGCTCATATATGCCTCTAATACTTCGCTGCCAGGTGAGGCTGGCCAGGTCAGCCGTCTGGTGGAACTCATACAGATCCATCTTCTTGCGCGACCAGTCTAGTGTGTTCATGTCGTCCACAATGTTGTTTATCATCTCAGGATTGGCCAGGAAGTCATGCAGTAAGCACAGTCTAAACGGCTCACATGTCAAGGACACATCAGAAGTCTTCAAGTCTTTCTGATCTGACCAGTGTGTTTGTAGTCTTTCTATTAGTTCTTGTGACTGTGAAGGAAATGTTTTGTTACTTTTGTATAGGACACAAACCTCAAAGAGACAAGCACTTAAGCTTTTGAGAGGGCATTTGAGAGCTTGTTTGTTTAAAGTAAAGATCAAACCACCTTAAACCTAGGGTTAAACTGTGGGTCATCCATTCGGTTCGCACGAGGGTTGAGCTGTGCCTTCACTGCCTTCACGTGACTCTTGTCATCCTCCACCAGGATGGAGTCATCTTCCCAGGAAGCCTCTGAGTCAGAACTGTAGTCTGATGAGGACGAGGATGAGGAGTAGTCCTCTGGAAACAAAATTTGGTATGTATGTTATTGAAGTTAAATAAGGACTCCATCATCATCTGGGCACATGTGTCATATGAGACATCAACAAGTATGAATTTAATAATTGATTTATGTACTGTTTGTCCACTGCTCACTATAACTGTTACATACATATCTATATTATCTTCATTTATTTCCTATCATGTTCTTAGTTTATTTTTGTATTTTCACCCAGGATACAGTAGAAATTAATAGTGTGGAGTATTATAAAATAAAACTTATTTCAAGATCAAAATTGTTCCGACAGCTGGAAACTAGCAAATAAATTGATTTGTTTAGATTTCAAACAATAACATAACACACATCATAATATTAGGTAGATACTAGAAAATAAACATTGAAGGCAACAATTTAAGAAATTTCCTGCATCTGGGGATGTTTGATTTAATAATCGAGATCTAATCCACTATTGCGTACGGTGCTAATACTAAATGATGAATACATTGTCTCCAAGTCTATAAACATGCTTCACTGATAGATCTATTTCCTATTCAGTGTTCAAGTTTCCCGCGCAAACAGATGCAAACTAAAAAGGTATGGGCTGACCTCCGCGTATTCTCTTGACCTCGTCAGCGGACGCCTGGTAGGAGTTGACGGCACACACATCCGAGTCATCGCTTTCCGTGTCCGAAATCTCGATCACGGTGCTGGAGAGCCTGCGCTTGGCGGGCGGCCGGCCACTCGCTGCGGCGCCGCCAGCGCCCGCGCCCGGGCCCGCATCCGCCGGCGCCGTGCTCGAAGACGGTTCCTCGTTATCTCTACTGGGCGAACTCATTTTGCACCACCAGCACTACATAATACGTGAAAGAAAAACAAAACGAAACCAATATGATGCGACGCCTAACCTAAAATTTTGTTGACGTCCAAACCATTACAATGGCCATATTGAAAAATAGAAAAATGTAGTCGTATTATATGTAGTTTTTTACATTACACAAAATGAGTAATTCATTCAAAAATGCTTTATTTTCTATTTATTATAGCGAGCCATTAAACATTTGACTCTGACTTGTTTTACTATATCCATTAATCTTTTGCCGTGTCATCCACTTCGCTTCGCATGTTACAAAATAAATTCTGGCAATGTTTAAATGTTATGTCATGTCAGTCAACGTCAACCGTCACGTCACCGTACGTCACTTCATCAAATAACCTAAAAGGTTTAAGTCAATATTTGTAAACAAAATAAAAATGACGGATTCCTTCTCGCAACAGCCTTTACACGCTATAATTGAGCCTCAATGCCAATACTTTGTATTGAGGAAAAAGAGACTGTGCCGGATGACCGTCCGGCCAGGCAGGCAGTACTGCGGCGAGCATGAGATACAGCCGAAGACCGCGGATGGTCAGGTACGAGTTCCGACCACTACAGTCTACACCTATAATCATTACACACATGTACTATAAAACTGTATGTTATATTATTCATAATATCAATACTTAAGAAAAAATAAATGAGGTAATGTTTCGAATGAAAATCTAAAGCAGTATCTTTCGTATTTTTCGTTTTAGGACGACACACGTATACCTTGCCCCAATGATCCCAAGCAGTAAGTAGATTAAACATATTGAATTCTTGAAACATATTGAAGACCTACCACAAAGCTGTTTTGTGTTTTAGCACTGTTTACATCAGTAAACTGGAGAAACACCTATCCATCTGCAATGCACGGGCGGCTGAGCAGCCGCCATACATTGTGCCAAACATCAATGCACCCCCAGACGTCGAGACATGCCTTCGGAAGCCCCTCTGTGAATTATCTCAGGAAACAATCATGCAAGTCATAGACAAAGTTAACCTTTTATATGATAGTAAGTCACTTATTTGGAGAATTCACGAAATGCAGGATGTGTCCATCATACTGAATGCTGAATTATTATATTGAATCATAAAGATATGACTAACTGCAGATTTCATGATTACACAGAGCATGTGAAGAACAACATATCAACTGCCCCTGAGTACCCCATCCACAGCTCTGTGATGGAGGAGTTCTCAGAAACTGATCGTGCAGAGAGCTCTCTGCGCCACCTACGCCAGGTGTCCAGTCTGCTGTGGCTGGCCGAGGAGGAGGGGTTGGTCGCTGCCAACACCTGCTATGTGGAACTGGGAGCTGGGAAAGGTAGTGCATTGATATCTAAGGCTACATTTAACTCATAATAGGAAACTACTTAAAAATTGTATATTCTGTACAAATAGTTAATTATAATACTCTACTTTCATACATAAAGCACATGAATATAAATCCGAGCAAAATGAAGGCTTACTACCAGAGTTAAAAATTCGTACCTACTTTCATAGGGCTGTTCCCTTTCTACTGATTGAAATGCCCGCAGGACACGTGTCATACTACGTGTGCAAGGCGTGGTGCGGTTCGGAAGGCGCAGGCGGCGGCGCGCTGCTTGTGGACCGCGCGTCGCTGCGCCACAAGCGCGACAACAAGCTGCGCGGGCGCAGTGCGGCGCGCCTGCGGGCCGACCTGGCGCACCTGGCGCTGCAGCGCGTGCCGCTGGTGGCGCGCTGCGACGCCGTGGTCGGGCTGGCCAAGCATCTCTGCGGCGTGGCCACCGGTGACTATGCTACTTGTACTACCACTACTACTGGCGGACCGCGAGTTGCTGCGCCACAAGCGAGACAACAAGCTGCGCCGGCGCAGTGCGGCGCGCCTGCGGGTATTTTTTTTAAGTGAAAACTTCTTTAAAATAAAAATAAAATACGTTTAATTCAGACTAATAAAATGTCCATAATTTGTTAGTACATAACATTATCTTAAAACTATGTTAGTCACAAAAATTGCTCACACCACATGCAGCCTGATCAGCCTTCCTACAACTGCAGATTCAGGTCTCTCTGCAATCATCCTTTAGCATCGTTGTGATTTGAAAGTTTATGAAACGAAAAAGAGACAGACACATAAATTCATAAGATTTAACGTGGGAGAAAATGAGTTAGGTAGCATTATACAGTGTTTCTTATGTCGTGGAAATTTTATATATACAAATAAAATGTAAAATAATTATCAAACTTTGTATAACTATGATCATTACTAAAACCTAAAATTATCGTCTTCCCAAAACATTACATCCGTCTCATTATCTTGAAGCCAACATTTGTGAAGGTTTCACTTCTACCGCGTGTGAGTTGCACATGTTTTTTTTTTTTTTAATCAACTGTTTTTACGTTACTTACGAGTTCAAATTATATGCCATGATCTTCGCTCTTAATCTATGACTTTATTTTCAACGTAAGTTTTTAATTTGCTCAGTTCGTTCATTCGTTGCGTTTGCGTTTTCGAAGTTAAATTCATAAACGACGTTGACGAATTCAACTAGTTGATTCATAAACATTAAATAGTTAACGTTAACACGTTGACAGGAGATCAACGGTTGATTCAACTAGTTTGTTGATTCAACGCCCATCGCTACTTCCGATAGGGCCCGCTGTGATGCCACGGAGACACCCACGGAAAAACATTACAGCCCTCTAGGGGGTAAACAAAAAGCAATAACTTATAAATCAACAATAACTACTTTAAAAGAATACAAAAAAAAATCAAAGTATACTAAAAAACTAAAACGCAGTCGACCACTTTTACATTATTATCTATGGTCGACCGCGATCCAAGATCCAACAGCAGTTGTCGTCTTCACAGACTATTGTCTTACTGCTACTTATTACTTACTACTACTGCGCGTATTTGAACTGATCTTCAAAACAAGCGAATGATGAATGACTGCGCACAGATTACGCGCTGCGCTGCATCACGGCGGACGGCGTGCTGCACAAGACGCGCGGTGTGGTGCTTGCCACGTGCTGCCACCACCGCTGTCAGCGAGCTGCCTTCGTCGCCAACCAGCAGCTGCACGTATGTAGAACCTACTTACTATTCATTCCTCCGCTTGACCACGTAGCAGTCATGCAGCTCGTCTGGAAACACTACTACATATATCTGCCCCCAAGCATTGTTTGAAGGGTATGGTATACTTATACCAAAATCGGGTTTTTTAATTCGGGACCCTAAAAAGTCCGTCCGTCTGTCCCTCACTTATCTCAGAGATTACACATTAGTACTAGAACGATGTAATTTGGCATAGATATACAAATTGACCACGCACACACGGTTTTCATGGGATCATGGGAGCTAGTGCGCTTTCCGCAATCCCCGGCTGGTGCCGGGTGCCTCCTCAGGTCTACGGGAGAGTGAAGTGCTTGACTCCCGATGTTCCACAGGAGCGGGCCCACAACCGAGCCCTGTGGAACACCGCACGACACGCGGTGCTGGTGTCCGCCATCGAGGGACGGTCGGCCTTCCTCAACCGATAACGTAAAACTACTCGCATCAAATTGTGTGCATATTTGCAGGAGTTAGGCATCAGCAGTGACGAGTTTAACGTGATGTTGGGCATCGTGTCGTGGGCAACGTGCGGAGACGGACGCAGCCGCTCGGCGCGCCCACTTCCGCCAGGGGGCGCGCTGGCCCCGGAGAGCCGCGCGCTGGCCCCGGAGAGCCGCGCGCTGGCCCCGGAGAGCCGCGCGCTGGCCCCGGAGAGCCGCGCACGCGCAGGCCGGCGCGCCAAGCGGCTGCTGGACTGGGCGCGCGTGCTGCAGCTGCGCGCGCAGGGCTTCCAGGCGCGCCTGTGCTACTTCGTGCCGCCCGCCGTGTCGCCGGAGAACGTGTGCATCATCGCCACGAAGCTCGGCTGAGGGTGCCGTGCTCGGCGGACACATCAGATCGCACTACGACGCGGCGACGTGGAAGGTTACGTTATCTCTCATAGAACAATTAACATGCTGTCCTGTTGTTTGTTTAGTTGTCACTTTCTTAACGGTGGCTTCGTTTTGCGTGAGGATGATGATATTGTTATCATACAATTAACAAGAGTATTTTGATCAAGATTATAAATTATTTTAATTTTATTTTTTATTTTTTTCCAGTGACCCTATACATAAATTAGTGTGTCCCAATATCATTCAAACAAGTTGATCACTGTTAAAAGTACAAGGAGGATGGATTCATCACCCTCCTGCCCTTATCCCAATTTATTTGGGGTCGGCGCAGCATGTTTTCTTCTTCCATACATCTCTATTTGCTGTCATCTCAAGAGTCACCTCTTTTCTTGCCATATCATCTTTCACACAATCCATCCATCTTTTCTTTGGTCTTCCTCTACTCATGTAAGCCTGCACATTCATACTCAAAACTTTCTTCACAACATGGTCCTCATTCCTTCGCATCAGATGCCCATACCATGACAACCGATTTCCACACAACTTCACGGTCACAGGCGCCACTTTCAGACTTCCTCTTACATACTCATTTCTTATTCTATCCATTCGCATAACACCACACATCCCCCTCAGCATTCTCATATCAGCTGCATGTAACTGTCTTTCATTTATGCCTTTTGCGGCCCAACATTCTGATCCATACAAGACAGCAGGTCTTACCATTGTTTTGTAAATCTTCCCCTTAAGTTTAAGGGGAATATGGGGGTCACAAGTTGTTCCCGTTACCTGCCGCCATTTCATCCACCTTATGTTAATTCGGTGCTTGACAGCCCGATCTATTTCTCCGTCACTTTGCACGAGTGAACCGAGATACCGAAAGTCGGAACAGACCGGGAGAAGCACGCTGTTAAGCGACATTGCTTCAGGACTGGAGAGACCGCCGAAATCGCAGAACATATATTCAGTTTTGGTTCTGCTGATTTTCAAGCCTACACTCTCCAGCCTCTGTTGCCATTTCTCCAGTCTGCTCTGGATCTCAGGTCCATCTTCACCGACAAGAACAATGTCGTCGGCAAATAGCATGCACCAGGGTGCCTCTTCCTGTATGTCCGACGTCAGAGCGTCCATCATCAACAAGAAGAGGTAAGGGCTTAATGCCGACCCTTGGTGCCGTCCTACAGCCACACTGAACTTGTCGGTGTTGCTAGCAGCCGACTGCACGGCTGTACATTGCACGAATTAACTCCACATACTTCCCAGGCACACCTTTCTCTTTCACGGCCCACCACAACACCTCCCGGGGCACCCTATCATACGCTTTCTCCAGATCAATGAACACCATATGCAAGTTCTTATGTGCACGTCTGTATTTCTCACACAGCTGACGGAGTGCAAAGGTGGCGTCCATTGTTCCTCGACCTGGCATAAACCCAAGTTGACTTGGGGTAATCTCACTCTCCTCTCGCAATCTTTTCTCTATCACCTTCTCCCATACTTTCATACTATGTGAGGAGCTTTATCCCTCGATAGTTGTTGCAGTTGCACACAAGGAGGATGGAAATAAAATAAAAATATAGCAAATATAATTTTGTATATTTATATCAATAATTATTATCTAAAAACAAAATTCTATAACTATACAAATATTCAATGGACCTAGGAGCGGGCCCAGGCCGCCGCCAGCCGGCAGCGCGCCGTGTACACGCAAACTAGCTCGGCTTCGTATAATTTGGATCGAACTTCACAAAACATATTGTTAAACTTAGGCTTATTTTAATATATAACTCGCAACAACCATACCTGTCGATGATAAAAATAAGCTCTAAAAATAAACATGCGTACAGTCGGGCTGGCCGCACGGGCAGGGGGGCGCGGGGAGGGGGAGGGGGGCGCGCTGGTACGATGCGCCGCGCCCCGCCCCCTCCGCCCCCGCGCCCCCGCTCCGTGCGCCCGTCTGTGCAAAAGACACTCTAGTTTCGTACTAACATCAACTTAACGTTACTATATAAAATAAAAATTATCTATCACCGAAAACGTTTACATAAAAATAAATAAGGGATAAATGCTCCGTTACTGGCTAACTATCCCGCGTGCGCGGTCAGATCGCATCACGGTCAGATCGCATCGCGGTCAGATCGCATCACGGTCAGATCGCATCACGGTCAGATCGCATCGCGGTCAGATCGCATCACGGTCAAATCGCGTCCGGCACGCTGGTACTGGTGTGAGGCAATCTCTGCATGTTGGATGTAATGTTCGAATACAAAGTGGAGGAGCGTACATGTGACACGTGAACACTGCGCAGTGCCCGCAGTCTGACCCGTCTGACCAGTCTGAGCAGCCACTTACCGATGGTTAAAATTTATAATGATGCAACCTTCAATTAACGACCAATGGTTGAACAAAAGAATAACAGATGATACATTTGAATTTGGAATGCCATAGCGAAGTACCTGGTTACAATTATGTTTAGAGTTAATAAAAACATACTAAAATATACATATGAGCAAAAATATGGAATCATCCACGTGTCTTCCAACTTACTATCACCATAGAACAATTGAGTTATAAACAAGATATTGATATCATATTGTAAGGCATTCATTAGTCTTCAAAATTATTTAGATTTCACTTATCACCTCAATTGATTCTATACTTAAAATATGTTGCAAGAAGCTGGGGTGATTCCATATTTTTGCTCGTAAGTATAGTTGTAACAATATAAGTTATCTAAATAGTTTTCATTGTTAAGAAATAAACTGTATAAACATAATGGACAGAATACAAGTGAAGATACAATAAATACTTTCATATAAAACGTTCTACTGCTTGCATGAGGCAGATAGCGCTAAGCGTCTAACTACCCTAGTACGTGTATGAGTGGAGCCTCCACCACTGTATACTATACAATTCAATATATTTTACAATATTTACATGCACGTGTACTACAATTGTACATGTGCAGTTAGTTCGTACACGAGCGGGAGAACGTTATAGCGTGCGCCAGCGCAGAACACGATCGGAGATATACTTAACATAGGTAACTGAAAGTGGGCAGAATGATGACACGAGTGAGCGAGACGGACTCGCAAGTGGGCGTGGCCTGCGCCAGCGCACGGGAGCGGGACGTCCGCAGGAACGATAGTGTTGGAATAGTGATCGTTGTACAAGAGATGACGTCATGATACATACGTTTTCGTTAAGTTAATAAACGCAGAGTAAGGTTAAGCCATCACTAATCCTCGAAAAATATTTGGTAAATCCTGAAGGTTACGCTGGTTGTAACTATACTCCACGTTTAATATAATAATAAGGGTACACTCAATATACATTTAGTCAAGTGAAACACACAGTTGCATGCAGATTTCTCTAATAGTTTTACACAGATAACAATATTTATATAAAGATTTGCGTCATACATTTTAAAATCAACTTGCGTCAGACACTTATAACTTTGTATTCAAAATAAACTTTACAATACGCGAGTCCCAGTAGTCCGCTGTCCGAGTGCCGCCACGCCCGCACGACTGTGCGCTTTGCCGACTTGAATTATATACAAAACATATACAAACCTGTTTCGTCCAGAATGTCAGAATAGCAACTTCTTAAGGTGACATTTGTTTGTTGCTTACTAGATTATGCAATACATGTTGTACAGCAATACTTAAGATTGTTTTCATAACGCAGAGGTGGTGGTGATTGTCAAATGACCTTGTTTGTACATAATACGGCAGCAAGACGTGCTGCGCGCCTGCGCGGGGCCTCGAACGAATATAAAACTGATGAACATGTAGTCAGACCGGCAAGCTATCGGTGCGGCCTCAGGGAACTTGGAATTTAGTGGTTCTGGAGTCAGTAGCAGACAGTAGCAGTGTGGGCAGTGGCAGTAGCAGCGCTCAGTAGCCGTAGCGCTCCTGGATGGACGACACCACGCCGTTGGCCAGCGACGACAGGCGGCCCGCCACGCGCGTGACGCCGGCGCGCATGGACTCGCGCACCTGCGCGCGGGGACACCAAGTGTTCTTATTTACAAAACAACTCACCCTAAACTAAAAGGTTGAAGTACCCCTTCAAATGAGCTAGATATTTTGTCTATAAGTGTCGCTTCTAATAAGTTTATTTATACTTCTTATTTTGATCTCGATACATTGAAATATTATACAGGGTGAAAAATCATCGTACAATTTTGTTTGTGGTACGGAACCCTTAGTGCGCGCGTCCAACTCGCAATTGGCTTTTTTTTTTACTATAAACTGGAAAAAATCATGATTTTTAATCAAAAATTAAATAATGCAGTTCTTTCATTAAACATTGCATAGGGTTAGTTAGAATTAATGTTTTTTTTTACATTTTTAAGTAAAAAGAACATCAGAAAAAATGACGTAGCCATTAAGAAAGAGCCGACCAAAGGTAGATCGCTGGCGAGTCCCGGCGCCAGCGGCCGCTCACCTCGTCCAGGTCGGGCGCCGACACGCTGAAGGCGGAGTTGCGCGGCTGGCGCGCCGCGTCCGCGCCGAAGTAGTCCGCCGACGAGATGCTGCTGCTGCCCTGGAAGCGGGCCAGCTGCTCGCGCTCCCACTGCGGCTCCTGCGGCACAAGCACACGGTCACGCGGGCTCGGGCGGCCGGGCTGCGGCCGGCTATTCACTCACCTGCGAGCCGAAGAACTGCGCGGAGCTGATGGCCTTCGCGGAGCCGAACTTCTTGACGGCGGAGTCATCGTCTGCGCTGTCGGCGCGGCGGGGGCGCGCGCGGCCTTGCGGCGGGGGCGCGGGGGGCGCGGGGGGCGCGGCGCTGAACATGCTGTGCACCGGCCGCGCCGGCTCCGGCGACACGCGGCCCGCGCCGGCCATGCTGTCGAACGAGGACTTGCGGTCGCTGTCGCCGAACAACTTGTCCAGGTTGCGACTGTTGCCGTAGGGCTCGTTTCTATTCGAACACGGTTGGGAATTAGCTTGATATTGTGTTTTTTGAAGGACTGTCGGAATCCTTCACTAATGAAGTTTCAATAAAGCCACATTCACACGACACAACCTGGCCTGTCCGTCCGGCGCTAGGACTTTGCAATTCTCAGTGTTTTGGTGTGAATCGTTAGCAGTATAACGTGTGTAGCAACCTGATCATGGTGAAGGACGAGCTGAAGTCGTCGATGTCGTCGAGCTGCGCGCGCGCAGCCGGTGCGTCCTCCTGCTCGATCACCGTCATGTCGGACGTCGCCGAGTGCGATACGCCGCTGCAACAAGAACACATACTTAAGCATTTACAGCCTCGATTTTAACCAACAATAAAATCAAGAGCGGGTTCAATAAGGTATTTGGCGCCAATCAATAATATACATTAACAAGTTATTTATTTTAAAAGATTTCTATAAATTTTTACTAGCCAGAAAGTAAAAAAAAAAATGGAAAATGGAAAAGTTATTCACTTTTCAAGTTCTTCCACCCTTGTCACCTAGAACGGCTGTACTGAATGGAGTGAAGTCACTATGGCATTTCTGTCTAGTGACGTCAGATGCTAGCAGCGTTGTCTCCTTTCAGCATAGATTGTAAAACACTACGCCTAATTTGAATAAATGAATTTTGATTTCTTTTTATTTTTTTGACTATTCGCCATTTTGTAAAATATTTCAAAATGTATTTTTACCACGGCTTTTCTTTTTTTTATGTTTAGGGAAATCTTTTAAATTTTCATCTCAGATACCATATTCGACACATTTTTTAAGTATGACGCGGCTGGGCTCAGCACGGCCGGTAGGCCAGGCGCAGCGCGCGGCCCAGCGTGGCCCAGCGCGGCCCAGCGCGGCCCAGCGTGGCCCAGCGCGGCCCAGCGCGGCCCAGCGTAGCCCAGCGCGGCCCAGCGTGGCCAGTGGTGTACTAGTAGATACTCACGAGCGGTTGGCGGAGCTGGCCTGCGCGATGCCGAGGCGGTCGGCGTGCGGGCGCTGTGCGTGGCCGGGCTCGCGGTAGGCCAGGCGCAGCGACGCCACCTCAGCCTCCACGTGGTCCAGCGTGGCCGCACTCTCTGGCGCCGCGGCTGTCTCTAACTTCAGCTTCTCCGCCAGCATGGCCTCGCGCTCGATGTCCTCGAAGTTCGTGGCCACCTTGGTCGCTCCCAGACCTCCCTTCCGTGCGCCCAACTGTACAGCAAAACGTTTGCTTCAACTAAGTATTTCCAATAGGGCCTAGCACGAATCATTTTGACGTATCATAATATTAAGGATGACGAATTTACAACAAATATAACGGTCTTATTACATTATACATGCATAGGGATGTTTGGTCTGATTTATAAAAATATTATTTCGTACTAACGTGTTTTTTTTTGTTTTTTTTTAATATTTTATATGAAATATTAAAAAGGTTGTCATTGGCCGTTACGACAATCAACACAATATCGAAATATTTGATTTGTATTTTCTCTATTCTTTTTACTTACATAATTTTGCGAGCGTAAGAAGAAATGTAAGCGTTTATATATGTAGTAGGCGAGAAATAATTTTCGTTATATAGTAGTGAAGTATTGTAAATTCTTTCGCAAATATTTCATACAGTTTTTATCGTAATTGTTTTCTTACCGCTATACTAGCTGAAGACGGTCTTCACGTCGGTGGCGTGGATTTGCCCGCCAAATGATGACATTTGCATGATGTTCTTACATTGTGATCTTTTCCCATTACAGAGTGGCTAATTTTTATATACGAGTATTATTTGTGTAATATTATAATAGGTATTATGTCTAAGGAATAATAAAAAGGAAAAAAGAAACACTACAAACATATTTTTGTATGTTATTTTCTACGTGGCATTGTATGGTACTATGACGCCGGTGGCGTCGTGAGCACGTTTCGACTTGACGTCCATATACGTCCATGGCGGTCAAAGGGTTAAGTGCCAAACAACACGTGTATAATCTCCAGATTTACCAGACCTACACTTTTCTAGGTTTCTTGGCATACCTTTTATTACCCAGTGTATTATTAATAACTGTACGTTTATTATTTACAATACTAATGTTACCTATGCATTTTTTTTTGTTAATCACAAATGACAATTACACGGACATTAGGCGGCACATTATTATTTATATTAAAACGTGAGGCGCGACCACAATCAGCAGGAACAAAATCCATGATTGCAAACTATGGTAGTAATGGAACATATTTCATGTATTTTAGCGAATAAACTACTATCCTGAAATCACATTTTTTGTAATATGAGTTTGATTTTGTTTTATAGGTACTTAAAACTGTTTTTAGTTGTTTAACATGAGTAATATGTACAGCGATGGTCGCTAGAAAACAGGCTACCATTTTATTTTTAATTTGCATACATCAGGAATTATCCTTTAATATGTTACAGGCAGCAGCCTGGGACAACTGATTTTTGATAAAAAATTGAAATTGTGTGAACAAGACCAAATGCATGCTATTTACATGTACAGTTAGAAACAATGCATGAAACGTATAGTTCCGATATAAAACTCTTTAAAGTTCCTACAGGTCGTATAATTGGTAGTACTAACAAGCTTTACCTGGAACAAGTACCCTTTGACTTGAATTGGTACAAAGATATTGTCGTTTCTCGGTTAAGTTCTAGTGAGTAGCGGGTGGCTGCGTGTGGTACTCACCCCGCTCCTCTTGGTGGGCTGCTTGCGCGCTCCGATGGTGGAGGGGCGCGAGTCCGCGGCCGCCGGCGCCACCATGTCGCCGCTGGCCACGCCGGAGCCCGAGTCCCACAGCCGCGCCTGCGACGTCAGCGCCGTGTCCGGCTTCGGCGCGCCCTGCGTGCACGGGACGCGGTCACACACGGTCACACACGGTCACATACGGTCACACATGGTCACACACTGTCCCTCGTGTGCCTGGCCACGCTACAGCGCAACCAGACACGGGGAGGTTGGTGAACCGCCATCTGGTCACAGTACCATCCCACAACGGGTCTGCATGTAGGGGACGCGCTATGACATACTGACGCTTGGTATGGTACATTCACTTTAATGTTGTTTATGTTTATGAACAAAATGTGCAGTGTATGATGTTTTCACGAAAAATAGACCTTAAGAACACAACTAATTCAGCATAGATAATAAATGAGCATCAGAAAAAAATAACATGTAAGTATTACTGCGGCATCGATTATTGACACCAGTAATGAGTAACACAAATGCCTGTACGCATGTTACAATATTATGCTAATGAATTTAATTTCAAGTTTTAAAGTCGGTAAAACTATGTTATCACTGTATTCTTTCTGCGCGCTGATAACAGCACCGGAGAGCGCGGGCCTATGTGTCGTGAGTCAGTCGCGCACGTTCGGGGCGCTCCCGGAACCATTACAAGCAGGGTTGGGCACTATTTGAATTACTTGTAATTAAAGTAGGTACGTAATTGAAATACAAATACGTATTTTACGTAATTGAAATACAAATACGTATTTGGTATTTGTATTTCAATTACTTGCTTTAAAATGTAATTTGTAATTCGTTTTTCAAATACCTGACGCCGAGGTATTTTGTAGTAAGTATTTGAAATACTTATGGTTTCGAAATACATTTTAACATAAATATATTTAACCTTCATTGAGCGATCTTAATAATCATAATTTAGCAGGTATTATTCATTCTCCAACAAGAGGCTGTTTGTCTGACAGTACCTACATTTAAAAATAGTGTTAATGAAAGGAAACTCTAGTTTTACTAATTAAGTAATCTTCTTTTACTCTGCTTTTGTAGCCCATGCTGGGCTGGATTACTTTTAATTCTTAATAGCATTTTATAATTTGTATTTTGTATTTCAAATAAAAATAGCTACTATACTGTATTTTATATTTCAAATACAAGACTTAACATTATTTTGTATTTCTTATTTTAAATACTTGCGACATAGTACATATTTTGTAATGTGCTTTGCCCAGTCCTGAACACAACACACCAGTGAAGCCAGTGTCCGTGCGCCCCTTGATTACTTCTCATGTAAAGTTTTGTGACAAGAAGTGAAGCACAACTTCACTAATAATTGAGTATTTGCAGATTTCCGGCTCAATGACTGTAACAATTATTTAGTTAAAAAAAAAGACTTTTTATCAATATGTACTTATTATTGTAGATGGAGCTGATTCTCAAGATAAGAGATTTACGAATAAATAGCATTAACTTTTATGTGACAATGTATGGCTCACTGGACGAAAGCACATAGTAAACCTACGTAGTGTATGACTGTATGTAATGTTCACACGTCATGTAGTATTCAGACGAAGTGTAGAGTGACCTTCAGTTACACACGTAATTTAGTATTCAGCGGTAGTGTAGAATGAACTTATAATACACACGTAATGCTATTGGACTAGCCAGTGGCATATAAAAGATTTAACTACACATTTTTTTAAATCATCAAAAATATTCAAAATATTTTCTTAAACATGATAATATAAGACACACACCAGCATACAACAAACTTGCCTAGCTGAATATTATGTAGAAATGTTATGATAAACCCAACATTGTAGTTAATGTAAAACAGTTTCAAACAAAGCACGGCAAAGGAAACAAGCTCGTGGGGCCAAACATATGAGACATACCTGAGGACAGAACACATTATAATGTACAGTGCAATTTATCCAGTAAGCACAGTCAGAGTCCAAGCAGTGTTGGAGCTCGCGCGGCCGTGGCTCTCACATTTACTTCTACATCATACTGTGAATGTCACAATCTCAAACATAAATCAACTACATTTGCTCTATGTTGTGTTGAATATACTGATGACAGATAACAGCTGGCTGTCATGAAATTTCAAGATTATGTTTGGAAAGACTTGTAGAGAAGAACCAGCATCAATGTACATAAAACAGTGAAACATTAGTGAGTGCTACGTAAGCAGCCGCCAGAGAGATGTGAGATGGGATGTTTGTGTTACCTGTGCAGTGAAGGCAAGCTCGCTAGTGTTAGTGAAGGCGGAGTCGCCGTGCTCCGCAAACCAGTCTACCTCGCGCTCCTTGGCCTCCTTGGGCTCGGGTGCCGCCGCCTCCAGGTGCAACTGTACACAACAACACATTTCTTGAGACTCTCCACATCATTCACATATACACACATAAAATAATTATAAGTTAAAACCTATGTATAAATAGATACAGCAGCACGGGTTGATTGAAGGTTAAGCTGCGCTTGTCGAGGTTATGGTTCATTTAACAAACACCTCTTTGCCATAGGAGTTACAGACAGTCCACTATGCAAAGCCTGCATGGAGGAAGACGAGACGGCAGCCCACGTGCTCCTCTACTGCCCAGAGGTCACTGAATACAGGGCTAAACACTTTGGTAACCAAGTTACTCTCCGAGAGATTCAGCAACATTAGATTGCTGCTGGCCTTTCTCGTGAAGCTAGGATGGATCAAATAAGGTATTGTCCTACCTGTAACGCAAAATACGCGCAGGGACATGGATTTGCGGATATCAGCCCTTCAAAAAATGCAATACAAACATATAGATACTCCTCCGTGCCTCAGAAAGCATCCGGTTACACAGGAATCCGACTCCAACATAGGTGAGCAAA
The DNA here is from genome assembly GCA_905147745.2 of Phlogophora meticulosa. Classification (NCBI taxonomy): domain Eukaryota; kingdom Metazoa; phylum Arthropoda; class Insecta; order Lepidoptera; family Noctuidae; genus Phlogophora; species Phlogophora meticulosa. The sequence goes on along the minus strand of LR990524.1, from coordinate 169,706 downwards.
GTCTAGGTAAACGATGATTATGATGCTGTCCAAAGTGGTAAAGCTATTAGGAAGGTGATTATTATCACTTGTTTTATTTTGATATTCATATTCATACTTCCAACACTAGGAGGTATACAGTGTTGGAAATATGAATTGTTGATTTTGATATATTAAAATCAACAGAGTTGTTTGGACACTGTCACTGTAGTGTACATATACTAAAGTGAAAGTGTCCAAACAACTCCTAACGGCTTTCCTTTCAAAGTGGAAGTGGAAAATCAATTGTACCACCCATGAAAATTAGCACAGTCAATACTGTCTACTATTGCCAACTTATATTACGTGTAGTTAGACGGTATATATTACACCATATCCATAACATTAAAATAACAAAAACTTTTAAGATTTCTAATCATTTTCTTCAGCGTCTTTATTACGAAAAATTTATGAATCGCCATTAGTGCACTTATATGTTTTGTTACCTTGTTAGTAAATCATGGTAACGTATAGTATGCTGACTTGAAAGGCAAAAAAAAATGGCACTAACCATTGAATACATTTATATATTCAATAAACCTCTATCTATAGTGTTTATTTGGAAACAATAAGATAAATAAATGGATAACTTGTATTAAGTACTTACCCAAAACTGTAAATAAAAAGAAACAAAAGCCAATCAGGTTATGTGCAACCCTTACTTTGTGACATGATGAACACACAAGAGAACCTGCTTAACTGGTCCAAGTCATAGTTTACATACAAAAGATAAGCATTCTACTTGATTTCTATCTTACTGTCATCATCATTCAGGATGGCATCAAATTACCCACATACTCAATATTACAGAGCTATAATGAGCTAAGCCATAAATATCATGCTACATTACTTTTACAAAAATGGTGTTAGTGATGGTGCACTGACCTTGGTGCCGTATGTCTTCATGGCCTGCTCGGATGTGCTACTCAGTTTGTCACGGTACATCTGGGCCACACGAGAACTGTACTTTTGCCGAGCATCTTCTGTTGATAGACCATGTGTGCGGAAGAACTGGGTCTGACATGTGGAAAAATGTAATGTTATGTTTTATAGCTTATCAATAAAAATGTTACATTATATCGCCAACATACTGGCTAATCATTTATTATCTATTCCTGTAGTTGATATAAACAATGCTACACCATGGCAGCTCAAGAGTGTGTCAGCAAAACAAGATCGGCCTTGAAAAACGGAAACAGAGTTATATTTATATTAATATGGCAAGAGAGGGCAAAGATAAAGTAAGGAGTAAGGAAATAGGATAAATGATGACGCAAAACGATGAACGTACAGCGTTCGAATTCCCGCCAAGCTGCATGTTCCTCAGCTGCTTCCATGTCCAGTTGGTGTCAAGCTGCGTGGAGCGGACGAACGTTAGGTGTACGCCGAGGCTGCGGTGCACCGCAGAACAGTCGAGGCAGATGAACACTCCGTACGTCACCGACGACCACGTAGGGTTCTTCGCGTTGCAGTCGAAACATACCTGCACACCATACCACATACATTATTATAACTGAACTTTTGTTCTATAACTATATAGCTATTGAAATCTACGCACTTTGTTCGCCGAAATAGAGCGTAATCTTTGAAAAACTGCTTCAATATCGGTTTTACTTGGCCCAGAGTCAGCCATTTTCGACGTGGTGTTGTCACTATCTATCTGTCAGTCACGTAAATGTCATGTAAGTAAACGTTTTAACTAGACATGAGGCGTATTTGCTGGAGCAGGTATGCGCAATAAGTATTTTTTGTACTAATCCACGAGGAATATCGAGGATTTTCTAGTAAAACAAGAATATAATTTTAGCACTACTGATTATTATTTATTTATTTGCATACTATAATTTGAATAAAGGTTTTACATTAGGTAGGGTACAGTGAGGTACAAACACAGGTTGTACAGTTGTGGACGTAGTAGGGGCACACACAGCAACATGATTTACAAGGATAATTAAAATTAAACATTAAGATTAAATAATAGCATTTAGAACATAGCATATTAATCCATTTCAAAAACAGAAGAGAGTTCGGTCATCTCGCAGTTTAACCTTTAGGGTTATTAACTGCTCAACCGAACCTTTGTTCTAAAGCATATTATTCGATCAACGACTATTTAGAAGACAAGAATAGTTGGTCGCTTTGTTGAACGCAGGACTATGTTACTATGTTCTTTTACTATTTAATGTTCTTTATTTTTGTGTATGTTTCTTCTATTATCCTTATTTTTATGTTATTGACATGATCCTCTCATTACATTGTATGAATGAGTTGTATTGATATAATTCAGCATTGCACATGTCAGCGGGCACGCCCTTGGACTGCCTTGGAGGCTTTTTATGTATTTAGTTTAGCAGGCTTTGCTTGAGTTAATTGTCGATTTTGGTATATATAACTTTTTATTTATTTATTTTTGCATATTGGTGTGTGCTAGCTAACATGTAGCAAATTATTTAATTGAATGATGTATAAAGATGACTGACATAATTATTATTTTTGACATAATATTAGGTCTTTACCTATGAAATTGCCGTTCTGCAGTACTGGCCATTTCAAATCAAAATATTTTTTGTTTGGCTAAGAATTCTAATTTCAAATTAATTTTATTTTAAAAACATGGATTTTTTTTCCAAAAGTAGTCATTTGTTTATTGATTAGTGTTACATTTTCATCGCATTTAAATCTTTTTCGTCATCATGGATACGTTAAAAATTCGAGTAATTATGGAATATGAGTACCGTCGTGGCAGCAACGCGGCACAAGCGGCACGCAACATCAACGACGTTTACGGAGCTAACACTACAAACCAACGCACTACCTGTTATTGGTTTGCTCGCTTCCGTTCTGGAAATTTCGACCTAAAAAATGAACCTTGCGGTCGTCCGAAGACTTTGGTCGACAATGACGAATTAAAGGCGATTGTGGAAGCTGATTATACACAATCTACGGCTGAATTAGCAGCAGCTTTCGACGTTAGCGTCAAAACAATATTGGTCCATTTGCGTCAAATTGGCAAGGTAAAAAAGCTTGACAAATGGGTGCCCCACGAACTCAATGATCGCCAGCGCGAAGTACGCGTCGAGACGTGCCTTGCACTGCTCAACAGACACACAAATGAAGGAATTTTGAACCGCATTGTTACCTGCGATGAAAAATGGATTCTGTTTGATAACCGCAAGCGCTCAGCAAGTTGGTTGGATCCTGGTTCAGCACCTAAACAATGCCCTAAACGAAAACTTACCCCAAGAAAAGTGATGGTCACTGTTTGGTGGTCTAGCGCCGGTGTGATTCAACACAGCTTCTTACCAAACGGGGTGAGCATTACTGCAGATGTGTACTGTGAAGAATTGAACACAATGATGGAGAAGCTGGCACATCTCCAACCAGCATTGGTCAATCGCTCGTCTCCGCTGCTCCTGCACGACAACGCGCGACCTCATACTGCACAGCAGACGGTCTCCAAATTGCAAGAACTGGGGTTGGAAGCTCTCCGTCATCCGCCCTACTCACCAGACCTTGCGCCTACAGACTACTACTTTTTCCAGAATTTGGATAACTTCTTGGCGGGAAAAAAATTCAATACCCGAGAGGCAGTACAAAATGCCTTTGAAGAATTTGTTGCCTCCCGTCCAGCTGATTTCTTTAAGAAGGGCATCAATAAACTGCCACTGCGTTGGCAAAGATGCATTGATTGCATGGGTGATTACTTCGATTAATACAAATAAAAAATACATGAAAAAAATTCATTTAAATTTTTTCATACAAAACGGCAATTTCATAGGTAAAGACCTATTATGTTGTATAGCTTCAAGTTCTTCAAACCTATCAGACAGACGTGTTGCTGGGGAGTTTGTTCCTCCACTTCTTCTTCCCAGCAAAAACACTAGGAAGTGGTGAAGGGTGGGCGTTTTGGGGGACTGTCTTATGTAAACGTTTTTGACGTTCAAAAAGTGCTGATTCTCAGCCTAATTTGAATAAATGAATTTTGATTGATTTGAACTTTCCCATGGGGACTTCATAAAAATTAATACCTCCGTCCAGGGCACCCATTTGGTGGGGTTGTTGCGATGGGCCTCGACGGCGAGGATAGAATGACGGCGCTTTGTGTTTGTGAACAGTGCTGGTGGCCTAACTAATGAATAACACGTAGCTTACACTTCGAAGGTCATAAGCACAGACAAACATACGATTTAACAAATCTTTCATCTTTATAATATTGCTTTAGATTGTTAAATCGGCTTTCATTTACGAAGCTCAGTCAACCGAACATTAATGCTAACAATTTGACATTAAAAGTACCTTTAAATTGTAGCAGTAAGGGTGATATTCATAATGCAAGTATTTCCACGTGTTGTGTCTGATGTGTGGTAGACTTTACTCCTTATTTAGAATACTAGTAATTGTATGTATTGTCTAGTTTCATTTAATACGATGAATATGAATGCAAGCTTTGAATACCTGTAATTGACTGTGCATTAAAGAGTAGTGTATACCATGTATGTTTTAGTTTTGTAATTTGTATGTCTTATGATCCTTAAAATATAAATGACATCATCAATAAAACTATTTAGGTACGGAGGAAAGAACCATTCGAAAGGTCACACCGCACGCGAGTATATCCAAATCTGAGTAAATACTCCATACGTGGGTACTATGTATGCAAGTATTTGAACTTAGTATTTTTCGGCTCGGAGTCACACTGCCAGACATCTACCAATATTATAATGTAGTCTGGTCCTGCCACAGTAGTAGTAACGAGTCCGTTTCATATAACGCAAAAAAGTTAAAAAATGAAGAGTTTTAAAATGTTATTTTGCAGTTTTTAGGTATCATGTTTTTTATATTTATATTTTTTTTAAATATGTACGTCTTTTTAGAAATTTTATTTTGTAATTGGAGAATGGATGAGTAAATCTACTAACTATTGCTTGTTCCGCAAGTAAAAAAAGAGTGCGAATATAAAAAATATAATTGAAAAAGTTTTTTTTATAACGTTTACAGTCTTACTATATGATAAAAAAGGTGAAAATTTGGTTAAATTGTAAATCTATAATTTTCGAATAAAAATCTTCCTTGTCTAATAATTTGTCTATGGTCCTGATGGTTGACGAGTGGACGCATGTTAAAAATTTTTAGAGATAATTTTGTTGATAAACTTATTTACTACACGGTAGCAAAAACGTATAGTGAATACCTAGTCAGTCCTAGTAATTGAAAAAGTGCCGTGCAAATAGGTTTTGCTATTCAGATAGTGTAAGTGGAAGGACGCTGTTGTGAGGCGGCATCTCGCAATCGAAGTGCTCAATTAGCTATGTGTACGTGCCAGTGTCCCCGGGCTGACGAGTGAAAGTGCGACAAGCTAGTGAGCGAATATGTTGCGGTGGCTGGTGAAATGAGTGACGAGGGGACGAAACAGGCAGTGGAATGGAAAGCGTAAACTTTCAGCCGAGCGGGGACGAGATCGAGCGAGCCTTGATGGACCTGGCCCCCCTGCTCGGCGTCACCATCAAGGAGGAGGTGCAGGATGAGCTGGGGGATTCCGGTGCGGTGCCTGCTGCTGCGCTCAATGTACGCACTGCACACACTTCACAACAACATCATGTATTTGTAAATAATCAAACTTTTCAATAGTTTCAGGCCTTGGTTCAAACAAATTGTAGGCATATCTTAGTTTTTAAATGTTACAGAGATTAATCTTATTCCTCTCTGTCATTGTTTCACAAGCAGAATAATAATTATTAACAGTTAGTTTTTTAAACAGAACAGATCCATTGTCCATGTTGTGGTGTGTTTCATACTTATAGTATTCTTCTTGAGATTTGCCATAGTTACGTAGTTTCAAATTGTTCTCTGATACAAGCTTACTCTGGCAAGTCAAGGGTCAGCACAAGATAAAAAGCTAATATGTAGTTTATTCACACTTAATCGTAATTGTGAGGATAAGATTTTGCACATAAAATTAGAAATATTTACAGACCTCACTGCATTGTCCATCATCAGACCTGTTGCCAGACAATCACAACAAGCAGGATTTTTAAGGGTCGAGCTCTCTGACATGACCATAAAATGCTGCAAGCTCATCATGTTACTGATAGAACAGTTAGCTTATCTTCAGATGTTTCCTGTAAATGTGCAGGACAAGGCACAGGATAATGGTGCAGATATTACATTCATATTATCTTTGTTAATGAGTAATGATTGTAAAGTCAACTGTCTTGCGGCTTAGGGTTTTTATTGATAATTGCCCTGCATCTGCGGCATCAACCACAGAGACCACTCGGCATAAACTGCTTGATTCTGTGTTTTGTTTCAGTGTAGGACTCATATTAAAAGTTATTCGTAATAATGAGGGCATTGGACTTGATTGATTACTATAATAACCAAAAGAAAGGTTGTTTATTAATATACAATCTTTATTTATTTTAATTTTTCTTAAATATAGTTACTGAGTTGTGCCCCATGATTTCACCCGCTTCTAAGGGTTATCTAGGCTAAATGTATCAGGGGATATTCAGTGTGCAGCACTTTATAATAATAAGCTAAATACTTTAAGCAACCTACTGAAGTTTGCTTTCAAGTTTTTGAGTAGACATGCAGACAATATACCTACATACTTATTTAGTTATATTAGTATCTGATTACATTTTAATAACAGTAGAAAAAGTAATTTAAATGTTTAATTATAGTAATAAGCAAGCATGTTTATTGTTGCTCATGCCTTATTTGTATGCAAAGAGGGTCTAAAGTGGGAAAGTAGGCTTGTATTTATATTAAATATTATGTTGTAGCCAGTTATTTCTTTAGGTCTGACAACATGATCAACCAATTCATGTAAGTAATTTCGAATGTATACAGGTAAGCAGCACGCCCGATGGCGGGCTGGGCGGGCTGGGCGGGCTGGGCGGGCTGGGCGGGCTGGGCGGGCTGGGCGCGCTGGGGGGCGCGGAGGAGGGCGCGGGCGCGGCGGACGCGGGCAAGGGCTCGGCCGACTCGCTGGCGTCGCCCGGCGCGGCGCGCGCGCAGGCCGGCACGTGCTGCGTGCTGTGCAACACGGCGCTGGCGCTGGCTGACGGCACGCCCAAGCTCATGGAGTGCCTGCACTCCGCCTGCGAGCCCTGCATCCGCGCCAAGCTCGAGGAGAAACAAGCCAGCTCTAGGGACTTCTTGGGTATATATCGCGTGAACTTTGTACTTCTTTCTTGTGTCATCCCAAGTATATAATTATTTATTTTATGTGCAGGTGCAGAGCGAGTGACGGTGACGTGCCCGTCGTGCCGGCTGCAGTGCCAGGTGGCCAACATGATCGACCAGCGCTTCGTGCTCGAGAAGATGGCGCTGGATCAGGCTGGCAATGGTAAGTACACTGCTTCCCGCACATGTTCACAGCATGCGTGATCGGTGTGGTGGAAGAGTGTGGAGTGTAAGCTCTTTCGTTGCCCGCAGGCGGCATGATCGGCGAGCAGCAGTGCAACAGCTGCGAGGACACGGAGCCCGCCACTAGCTACTGCGTGGACTGCGCCGAGTTCATCTGTGACAACTGCGTACACGCGCACCAGAGGTAACGAACGTGATCGTGGAGCTTTGCGATCGTCGTCAGCATTACAAGAATTTTATACATTCTTGATACGAGCATAAGTCAAGCGACACATAACCTTCGTAAATTCTGTCTTGATTTCGCTTGTTACGCTTTCTGAATGACCAGCAACATTAGGCAACATGCCGGGCCGATGTGACGTAGTGTTTTAGAATATGCGTAAAAATCAATCGGACAACAATAATGCCTTTGCATTTTGTATAGAAATTAGGACGCGTAGTTATTGAGCTGGTGTCACAGTGTACTTTAGGCCGAGATTGGCACGTGCTTTGCCTGAGGATTATTCCTGTCACGGTCGCACAAGTGCAATATAGAGACGGGAACGCACGTGCTGAGTAACGTTTTACAATCTCGGCTTTATTATTTGATAACGAAGCTTACTCAAATGTCGGCAGGCTAAAAATAACAAAGGAGCACACCATCAAGTCTAAGGAGGAGGCGGTGGCAGAGCTGCAGGCGCAGGCCGGCGCGCGCAACGCGCACGACATGTTCTGCGCCGAGCACGTGCAGGTACGGGCTGTCGAGCGGCGTGCGGCGTGCGGCGGCGCACAGTGGTTCGAAATCGACGCTCCGTAGACATTGAAATCAAAATTTGATTAGGCGAGAAATAAAAATTGGAATGGCTTTATTTCAGTATTATTTATAATATTTGGTAATATGACAGCTATAGACAGCACCATCTCCGAAAAAAAAAATATTTAATATTTTTTTGTATGAAGAAAAACACAAAAGTCGTTTTTTCTCATAACTTAATAAAACTTAAAGCCTGCGGCTTACATGGGGTGTTGTCCTACATGAGGCGATTCCGAAATGCTATAACACGCACACCCATGCGCGCCGCTTCACTCACAGCAGAGTGTTGAATTTCGAGAAATTCAGTTAGAGATTTTTACGTTGATTTATGTGTGATCTTGAAAATATACAAAGTAATTGACTTTAGTTTGCTAATTTGATTAGTTATAATGGGAAATAATGGAATATACAATATAAAAATACTAAAAAAAACACTCAAATTGAGACTCATTTACAATATAAATAGATTTTGCAATCTTTCTTATAATAATTTAATTCGGTGTTAGTAGATACACAGTTTGACTTCTTAATTAACATTTAAAAAAAAAAGTACAAAAACTTATAACTAATACAGAAAAATACTAAGAATAGGCAATTGTATAAATAAGAAATATATTATTTCACCACTTCACTCAGAGCAGAGTAATGAACTTCAAGAAATTCAGTGGATTTCTCGAAGGAATTTAATACTATATTATTTGATATCTTTGGGATAGGTGCACATACCAATGGGCAACGATAATTACATAGTAATGATTGTTTGATGTAAATGATTGATGAAAATGATTTAACTGAAGAAATGAAGTCTCTTCTTTTAATTGACCCGGATACCATGGATAAGGAAAACATTGAATTTGTTGAGGTGCCAAGGATTCTGATTTTGAATTCTTTGATAGCGATGACGAAACTCAGTAGACAAAATTTTAATGTTTGATGTTTTTGTGTAAATTTTATATATTTCTCAATTATACAATTGCTTATTCTTAGTATTTTTCTGTATTAGTTATAAGATTTTGTCCTTTTTTTTTAATGTTAAATAAGAAGTCAAACTGTGTATCTACTAACACCGAATTAAATTATTATAAGAAAGATTGCAAAATCTATTTATATTGTAAATGAGTCTCAATTTGAGTGTTTTTTTTAGTATTTTTATATTGTATATTCCATTATTTCTCATTATAACTAATCAAATTAGCAAACTAAAGTCAATTACTTTGTATATTTTCAAGATCACACATAAATCAACGTAAAAATCTCTAACTGAATTTCTCGAAATTCAACACTCTGCTGTGAGTGAAGCGGCGCGCATGGGTGTGCGTGTTATAGCATTTCGGAATCGCCTCATGTAGGACAACACCCCATGTAAGCCGCAGGCTTTAAGTTTTATTAAGTTATGAGAAAAAACGACTTTTGTGTTTTTCTTCATACAAAAAAATATTAAATATTTTTTTTTTCGGAGATGGTGCTGTCTATAGCTGTCATATTACCAAATATTATAAATAATACTGAAATAAAGCCATTCCGATTTTTATTTCTCGTCTAAAGAAATTTTGATTTCAATGTCCACGGAGCGTCGATTTCGAACCACTGTGCGGCGGCACGTGCCGCGCGTGGGCCTGGGTATATACTGAGCGTGCTGTGTCACAGGAGCGGCTGTCGCTGTTCTGCGAGACGTGCGACCGCCTGACGTGCCGCGACTGCCAGCTGCAGCACCACCGCGACCACAAGTACCAGTTCAGCACGGAGATGGCCGCGCAGGTACCTAGCCCTGCCCGCACTGCCCCACTGCCCCACTGCCCCACTGCCCCACTGCCCCACTGCCCCACTGCCCTGCGCCAGTCTCATCACCCAACCCAATCAACCCATGAAACCTACAATAACAATATTTTTTTTCGAAACAGATTTTTTACCATTCCGATTTAAATGTCAATTGTTGGCTACTATGGCATCGTGTACAATGTACATCGGAAGTTGGATCGAAAATTTATTGGAACTTATAGTACCTAATTACTGTTGTTTCTAATTTAACTGGATAAGCGTGTCTATGCTAACATGTCACGCAAAACATCATATCATTTTTTTCTGTTCCGAGGTGGAAAATCCTTATGGATGTCCTCCGCCCTGGGGTGGCCCCCCAGACCCCTCCGTCTATCAGACTCTTATTGACTAAAAATTATAGTTTTTAAAAACACGCTTTTATAGAAAATCCAGCTAAAAAATAGAAAATAAAATTTAATAAATTTGGATTAATAAAAGTGTAAATTAGAAAAAAAATTATATTAATGGAAAACAGCGTAGGGTGCATAGTGTGAATATTGAAGATACACGCCGATACATGGAGCCCACTGTGAATGACAGTAACCATGGAAAAATAGAAAATGTTTATACCTATTGAAGTGTCAATAGGTATAAACATTTTCTATTTTTCCTATGACTATGCACCCCACGCTTTTTTTCCATTATATAATTTTTTTTCTAATTTACACTTTTCTTAATCCATTTTTTTCTATTTTTTAGTTGGATTTTCTATAAAAGCGTGTTTTTTTAGTTTTTTTAAACTACAATTTATATTTCATTTTTTATTTGGATTTTCTATAAAACCGTGTTTTTTACACGCTTTATATTAGTTTCACCTGTATGTATGTTTGTAACCGACTCCTTTGGACGCTATTTTGACCATTGTTGTTTGAAAATTATTAAAAAAACTAAAAAACACGCTTTTATAAAAAAATCAACTAAAAAATGAAAAATAAATAATAGTTAAAAAAACTAAAAAAACACGCTTTTATAGAAAATCCAACTATAAAATAGAAAATAAAATTTAATAAATTTGGATTAAAAAAGAGTAAATTAGAAAAAAATGTATATTAATGGAAAAAAGCGTGGGGTGCATAGTGTCAATAGTTATGAACATTTTCTATTTTTCCATTGTTACTGTCATTCACAGCGGGCTCCATGTATCGGCGTGTATTCTTCAATATTAACACTATGCACTCCACGCTTTTTTCCATTAATATTCTTTTTTTTTTCTAATTTACACTTTTCTTAATCAAAATTTATTAAATTTTATTTTCTATTTTTTAGCTGGATTTTCTATAAAAGCGTGTTTTTTAAGTTTTTTTAAACTATAATTTATTTTTCAATTTTTAGTTGAATTTTTTATAAAAGCGTGATTTTTAGTTTATTTTTTTGAACTATTTTTTTTTTTTCGAATTATTGCATTGTCAGCGGTCTTTGATAGGTGTGCACAATTTGAATGAAATCTGAAGTGGGTCAAAATAGCGTCCAAAGGAGTCGGTTACAAACATACAAGTGAAGCTAATATAAAGCGTGTAAAAACCACCCCGGTGTTCCATCTCACACCTACACTGTACACAAACCTCCACACCTAGGCCGGGGGTCGCGGCAACGTACGATCTTTCCGCAACCCCCGGCTAGTGCCGGCCCGCCTCTACAGGCCTCCTCAGTTCGAGGGTCTTAGAGGGCCGTGCGTGGAACACTACGCGCCGCCACCTCGGGTCCTGATGTGTAACAACGACCATTTAGGGAACCAGAAGAGGGCGTTAACCTCCCTCCGCCGACTCCCGGTGCGTCTGCTGCGGGCTTGGTGAGAGGAAAAAAAATCTCCCTTTCCCGTCCCTCAGCCTCCTTCTGCGAGATAACCGCCTCGCAGAAGGACACCGCCGCTTCCCAGGCCTCTTCGCTGCCAACCATTCGATGACACGACGGTCAGCTGTATTCATCAGCAATATCAATCCGATTGGTTCCACCGACCATGTAAGCTCCAACTTAGGCTAGGAGACTTGGCTCGCATTGTGGCCTTAAGTGCCACGAAATAAAAAGGCATTCTTGATTGTACAATTTACGTACGATTGAACGTGGTTACAAAAGCGCAGCGAGATGTAGCTATCCTCGCAGTCATTGCCTAGCTCCATGTATATGACTGTGCAGCAACAGCAGCAACACGAGGGCGAAGGTGTCTCGACCTTGGTCTCGCTCGGTGAGCTAGCAGCACGGAGGGATGGCTGACCATAAACTAAAGTTATTGAATTGTAATCATTACAAACTATGAGCTCAAACTATCGTAATGAATCGTAACAAGAAGTCGATCCAAGTGATGCCGAAGCATGGTCTCGGATACTCCTTCGGTTCAATAAAAACATTATTATTTCAATATATTTAATGCATGAGTTTTGCATGCATATTGGAGTGGTTTTGCTGGATAGTAATTTATGAGTGGGGCAGTAAGCTTGGCATCAGTGGGAGCAATGAGACCGAGTGTCATGGTGTGTGTGTGTGTGTGCAGGCTCGCGCGAACATCAGCTCGCTGCTGTCGGAGGTGAGCTACAAGCGCGTGCTGTTGGGCTCGGCCATGAAGGTCATCCGCGACCGCCAGCAGCTCATCGCCGATAAGAAGAAGGCGCTCGTGCACGAGATCACGCAGACCGTGGTCAAGTGAGTGCAATCATTACAGTTGTTGCGTGTGCAGGAGGACATTCAGTAATGTGAGGCCCGAATGTATCAGGTTGACGAACGCGATCAACACGCGCGGCAAGCAGCTGGTGCTGCGCCTCAACGAGGTGTGCGACGCCAAGCAGCGCACGCTCAACGAGAAGAAGGAGGCGCTGGAGCAGCTGGCCGCCATCACCGACCACTGCGTGGCCTTCGTGAACGTGGCGCTGGACGGCTCCGACACGGCCGTGCTGCACGCCAAGCACGCCGTGTGCGCGCACCTGCAGCGCATCAAGTCGCGGCGCGCCGACATCCCCAACCCCGAGATCCCCGTGCGCATCTCGCTGGCGCTGGACAAGCTGCCGGAGCTGGTGCGCGTGCTGGGCGGCCTGGGCGCCATCGTGGTGGACGGCAAGGTGGACGGCGGCGCGGCGGCGCAGGGGCCCTACCACCCCCCCGCGCCCGCGCAGCCGCACCCGCTCGCGCACGCGCCGCACTCCGCCGTGGTGGCGCTGCAGCACGTGGCCATGCACCAGGTACCGCCCCCCACCCCGCCCCGCCCGCGCGCCGCCCCCGCGCGTGGCCGCCACGTGTCGGCCACGCGCGGGGGACGGTCCGCACAGTTTGCTAACCGATGTGCGACGTTGTTCCATGTCTCAGACGTTGGCTCGCTACCAGGTCAGTGCCCGGCGCTCTCTCGCTATACTTATGCCTGCCGAGTAGTGTTGCCTACTTTACTGTACGTTTCCTGATCTAATGTTGTATGCGCTTGTTAGCGTTCCGTCCTATTGGTGTTTATTATTTGCATGAACTTATTGATGTTTTATGTATTACCACAGTGTAATTGTACATACTAAAATAAGACAGCAAATTGAAGTATTTTGAAATCACATTCGGCCTCAGCCATTCCCGCAAACTATGAAAATGTTGGCCATATTAATAATGATTGTTCAACTTTGGTATCATTACCGCCTCCTTGGATTTTAAAATGAAACTAACTGACATCATTACTGCCCCCCAGGAAACTAACTTCTCATGAAATGCTGCTAAAAACCTCCGCCCCCTACTACTACACTGTGGTATAGCTGTCCGAACAAGTTGTTATATAACGGCACCGATTCCATTGTTAAAAAACTAAATTTCATTATAGCTGAATAAAAAAATAATGCTGGACAATCCATAGGATCATCTAGCCCCAAGATAAGCAGAGCTTGTGTTATGGGTACTAGATGACTGATATACTTAATATAATACATTACATAGCTAGATATTTTCAAAAAAAAAGCGTGGGGTGCATAGTGTCAATAGTTATAAACATTTTCTATTTTTCCATGGTTACTGTCATTCACAGCGGTTTCCATGTATCGGCGTGTATTCTTCAATATTAAAACTATGCACCCCACGCTTTTTTCCATTAATATATATTTTTTTCTAATTTACACTTTTCTTAATCAAAATTAATTAAATTTTATTTTCTATTTTTTAGTTGGATTTTCTATAAAAGCGTGTTTTTTAGTTATTTTAACAAATTTTTTTTTCGAATTATTGCATTGTCATCGGTCTTTGACAGGTGTGCAAAATTTGAATGAAATCTGACCGTTTAAAGTGGGTCAAAATAACGTCCAAAGGAGTCGGTTACAAACAAACAAGTGAAGCTAATATAAAGCGTGTGAAAAGAGACGGACATTTATAAGAGCTGTCAATTTTAATTGGAGCAAGGCTTCCATACAAACAGCTGACAAGCACAAATGCATACTTTAAATGCATCGACCAAAACTGCAGCGAATGTAGGCGACAACAACATGCCAGTGCGAGATGTCCGTTCTCTAATTCCGTCTACTTTTTGAACAAAGGAATCGGTGCCAGTAACTGGAAATGGTAGACGTTTTTAAATATCCGTAAGTTTTTTAGAATTGACATGTTATGAATAGATGTACATAGATATGTTTGTGGAATGAACTAGTTTTATTCGTTGTTGGGCGACATGACCTGTTCCCGTGCGGGTGCAGTGGGACGCACGCAGTGACGGTTCCACCTCGACAAAGGTTAACGTTCAAGAGTGCCTTTAATGGAGTAATCGATATAAATGATTTGACTTTGACTTACGCAGCGCCTTTACATCGTAACGTAACGGTACGGGTGTTTCGCGTCAGCAAGTGACGTCCCAAATAGCACACAAGCTGCTTAAACGACTTCTTTACAACCTGAATGTTCTATAATAGCTGTTCAAGGGGTTTACTACAATACTTAAGTAGTGCAGTAGCGTATTTCGTTCTTTATCAGGCATGTGATACAGACGATACAGTAGCCTTACAACAGTAAATATAATCCCAATGAAGATCCAAAGGCGTGTTATAGAGTTATTGTACGAGCATTTGATATAAAGCAGAGTTATAAATACCTTTTAAAACACCGATAAGTCTTATAAAGGACTTTAATAGTTAAAAGTGGTTAAATGGAGTTATAAGCTGCCTTTAAACCACTAAATAAAATTACCTACAACGGACTAATTCTTTAATACATAGGAATAATTCTAATACAGACGCGTCTAAATAAGATGCCAGCACTACAGTCACGCTTCAAGAACTTATTTTATATAATGAGGCGCACATTACCGCTCCGCTCGCATAGCACCATTGTATCTTCGTACTAACACATATTTTCGAACATTGTAGAACCTTAAGCGGTATAAATCGGTGCTTCTTTCGGGGGTACAGCCCCGCTGTAGCCGCTTGTACATCTAATGAAGCATTTATTTATGGAGGCTATGCCGTTATTATAAACTTCTAACCGGCCGGTGTACGGCTTGTGATAAAGCTTGTGTGCTACTTGGGGTGCGTTTTACTGTATAGCGACGTGATGCTCGGCAGCTGCGGTAGGTGTAACAGAGTGTTGTGTGCGCAGTCGTACGTGGCGGCGGGGGGCGCGGGGGGCGCGGGGGGCGCGGGCGGGCCGGCCGGCTTCCTGCCGCTGCAGCACGGCCTGCGCGCGCGCGCCACGCCGCTGCGGCACGCGCACGTCACGTCCACCACGCACCCGCACCACCTGCACGGTACGTGCCGCACACACTACACACATGCTACACATACATACAATACACTCTGATGTTAAGAAGGCTAACCCCAAACATAAACACAATCTTCTACAATATCACACTTTATAAATCTATGAAAATAAAAAAATATCGTCAAATAAACAGAAACAAAACAACAAAATACTATTTGTGTTTTGGCTGTTGGAAATGGAATTTAAACCTTAACCGTATTGTAGAGTTTTGAATTACTTTTATGTTCTTCCTTTAAGGCTTCATGGTTATAGTGCAGTCATTTCATACTTTTACCTGGAAAGTTTTCCGGGAGTTTTGAAAATGAATAATGTTATAGATGTTGAAGTGCTCTTTTTGAATTTTAACTTTGCCACCTCGCAACTTGCCCGCTCGCGCCGTCATATTAGAAAAACAGCGCAATAGGCAAAAGTAGTGTGTGAATGAGTTGTTTAGCGAAAATGGTCTTAAATTACACTTTGCGGCGTTCGTACGCCGAAATTATTGATTTTAAGAAAAAGTTGTGTGAATATAAATGGTAGGAAATATTCTCTAAGTTAATTTTGTACATAAATGTTTTCATCGTATAATGAGTCCGAAAGGAGTTATTGTATAAAACTGCAAGTAGACGCCATTTTATGGCGGCGCGAGTGGCAAAGATACGAGGTGGCAAAGTGCACAAAGAGCCCATCCACTTCTACAAAAATACTCAATCTCAAAACTTCCGGAGAACTTTCCAGGTAATCCCCTATTTTTTGACAAAATGACTGTACTATTAGGGCTCTGCTTGAATAGAATAGAATACACAACACGGGTCACGGGCGAGCCCTACAGATAATAATAACACGGTACGTGTGAGCACCTCGTGTTGCGGGCCGCGCTATGCCAGGTCCCGCGGCGTCTGCTTCCCATGCGGAATACACACGTGTTGCGCAGGTGTCAACGAGATGAACCTGCGCGGCCTGCTCAACGCGCAGACGCAGCGCGGCGCCGCTCGCGGCCTGCCCGCGCAGCACGCGCAGCACGCGCAGCACGCGCAGCACCCCGCGCAGCTCGCCATGCACCACGCCTACCACCAGAGTGAGTCTCGTGTGATGCCGCATGTGGCGCCCGGCCGGGTCAGCATTAGCGTTGCGGTTCATGTAATACGTGTGAATACATTCCCTGCCAGTGATCGGCACGTACGCCAACAACGCGTACGGCGGCGCGCCCACCGGCCGGCGCAGCGGCGGGCCGCGCACGCCCTCGCCCGCGCCCCCGCACGCGCCCCCGCACGCGCCCCCGCACGCGCCCCCGCAGCCGCCCGCCTACCACGCGCACCAGCAGCAACAGCTGCAGCTGCAGCACCAGCAGCAGCAGCAGCACCAGCCCGCCGCCGCCAAGTGGCACATCCCGCAACAAGGACTGTCCAACGGTGATACACGAGCATTGTGGCATTTGTAACATAAGTATTGCATTACCAGTTTTACTCCAAACATTAGTTGAGGCACCTTGCCGACTAGAAGTCGTGTGGAATACGTGCGGCAGCTGTAGCAGCAGACGCACGCAGCGCACGCGCCGCACTCGCCGCACTGCCGGCGGACAGCACCGCGGCGTCGTAGTGAGCTACAAAAACATACAAATGCAACTTGTTGACAAACAACAAATCTTGGAAGATAAAAATGTATTCACGGATACTGATTCCATTCCGCAAATGAGATCAATACACAAGCCAAATTAAAACAATCCCAATTAAACAAAAAAATCTTTTATACTCAAAAAGTAGTCCATTTGTAAAAGTCTGCTTTTCGTCCTGTGAAGTATATGAGAGTGGAACAGTGTAGGTAACGGGCGTGTGTTGTGCAGGCGTGCTGGAGAGCAGCGCGGTGTCGCCGGGCTGCGGGGGCGCGGGGGGCGCGGGCGGCGGGGGCGCGGACTACAAGATCACGCTGGGCCGCGCCCCGCGCCCCGCGCCCGCCGCCGTCACGTCCACCAACCCCAAGACGCCCAGCCCTAGCCTCAACGTGAGTAGCACCAACCACAAGCTAACATTTACTAACGTCGTGCGTTTCCAGGACGCCCTTTTAAATACTTCTCATATCTTTCATGAACGATAACATGGCGCCGGTACTAAAGGAACTTAATTTGATCTTGAAATACCGGGTTAGCTCTAAATTATGTATACATTTGGATTAATTCCTAGCTGACGCTTCTTTAATATTGCATGCCGACCGTCTGTCAGTCAACGACTATCTATGTTATCTCTTGAAAGCCATCGGGCTACTAGTAACTAGTAGCCCCGCTGGAGCTCTGGGAGAGTGAGAGCCAGCCGTGACGTGTGCGCAGGGCGGCGTGCCCACGGAGCTGGACAAGGTGTGCGCGGCGTCGGTGCAGGACCTCATGGCCACCATCGCCAAGCTGGACTCCAACGGCGTGCAGGTGGTGGCCGAGCCCGGCGAGCCCGCGCCCTCGCCCGCGCCGCACGTGCACTCCTCCACGGACGAGCCGCGCCCCGCGCCCTCCGCGCCCCTCGCGCCCTCCGCGCCCCACGCGCCCGGCGACCCCAACGAGGACTGGTGCGCCGTGTGCATGGACGGCGGCGAGCTCATGTGCTGCGACAAGTGTCCCAAGGTGTTCCACCAGTACTGCCACATCCCCACCATCGAGAAGCTGCCCGAGTGAGTCCCCCTTCTACCCCGCACTACCCCACACCACACTCACACCACACCCACACACTACTTATGTAACCGATCGCAGCTAAACAAACTGTGTTCTACACTCAGTTCTCACAGAGCTGAGTGTAGAACACAGTTCACAGACACAATTTTTACAGAATGTTTAATTTAGTGCTTGTGTTTATGAACCCCCAACTCGTCCCGCTGCTCGTCGCCGAGCGAGCATTATACACTATTACCAACTGGTTATTTCGGTTTTGATAAACCTTCCATATGCGATGCGATTCCGTGCCATGTGCAGCGAGACGGAGACGTGGCAGTGCCTGCTGTGCGTGAACTTCGCGGCGTGGGGCTCTGCGGACGAGGGCGCGGGCGGGGGCGCGGGCGGCCTGGGGGCGCGCGCGCAGAAGCTGGTGGAGCGCGTGACGCTGGAGCTGTACTGCCAGTACGAGCCCAGCCTGCCCTTCCGCGAGCCCGTGCCGCCCGAGAACCTTCACTACCACTCCAAGGTACCTCCCAGTACAAACCTCCGATAACATCCTGCTTATTCCTGATCCTTATTTCATTATTTCCCTATCTCCGAAGTTTGCCAAGCGAACCCTGTACTGACAAAATAGGAAAAACTTTGGAAATGGAATACAAGTAATACCCCGGATTTACGCGATACGTGGGACCGACAAATAGCCGTGTAAGGCGAATTCGCGTAAGTCGAGTTCAACATTGCATATAAATACGTAAAAAGTTGGTGTGATCGGGTGCAGAGTCTGATGAAAACAATAATTTAGAACAAATATGTTTAATAAAATGTTAGATTGTTAAAACAATTTACATTAGTAGGAATGAAACAACGTAAATCATGTCGAAGGCTTCATATAATAATAATAATACTTTATTTAGCGGACAACAATAATCCATTGTGTTAGTAAGCAATACAAAAACACTTATTTCTAGTGTTAGTAGCTGAGATACATAGCATACAATAGTATTGTGAAAAGGGCATCCCCAGATTAATGTTTTGTGATTGTCCTTCTCACAAATCTTTTAATAATCGGAGAGTCAATACTGTCCGAAATAGTTTTTAGGATGCTGTTGCCACTCGCCCGCAACCTTGACAACAGCGACGCGGTTTTCTTACGAATGACGGCGTGGAAGCCGTCAGTTCGGTTTTGCGCAAACATAGCAGAAGCGCTGCACCATCGCGGCAGTCCCAACAGCATCCTAAAAATATTATTGTATTGTACGCGTAGGTCATCCAACGTTCTTTTTGTATAGTTGACCCAAAGATTCCCCGTGTAAAAACACTGGCAATATGCCTTAAACAGTGTTAATTTTACTAAATTGCTACACCGAGCGAATCTTCGGGCCAACATGTTACCTCGGACCGCCAGTGCCCTACGCTCTCTTTCAATATCAACATTGTCCTTAAGGTCGTCAGCGAGAAGATGTCCTAGATATTTGAAAGTTGTCACTCTTTTGACGTTCAAGCCGTTTAGGGTAATGTCAGGTATAGTATCTGGGCATTCGCCGCCGGCCCCAAAGACAATGTATTCACACTTCTTAACATTATATACAAGTCCGTGTGAGGCAGCATACGCCTGACAGACCCGAAGCATTTTACTTATTGCACCTGCCGTCGGTGCCAGCAACGCCATGTCATCAGCGTAGCTGATACTGTTTATCTTTACACCATGAACACTGCATCCCACCCGCATTTTGCTGAGGTTCACGATTAGGCCGTCTATATATGTGCTAAAAAGCCTCGGAGATGTCAGACCCCCCTGCCTCACACCGCATTCCAACCTATAATATTTTTTTTATATAACATATAATATTTTTTTATTGACACAAATACAGCTTTTACAAACTTTGTTTGAAACCCTGGCTCCCGAGCTACGTAGCAACCTGTGTTACAGGAGCCAGTGTCTTCGCCCATTTATGGTAAATTTCATAAGAATGTGCAATAAGCAAAAGAAAAGAGAAAAAAAAATACAATAGAAACAATAAAAGACAAAAATACAACAATTATAAGATGCACACATGCTCTTTGTGTGTGTGTGTGTGCGTGTGTGTGTAGGTGAGTGTAGATTATTTTATGAGTACTGATTTTGTAATAGATCTTCCGTCTGGTGGTAATCAAGTGTTTGAAGCCATGTGGAGATTTTTAATTTAGTTTCTTTCGTTGTGAACGGATTTATGTTATGGGTATTGTTTAATTTATTGTAAATGTATTTAGCCATGTAAAAGTGTTGTCTTCTAGCGGAAGCGGTTTTACATCTTTCTGGTCTACATACATTAGTATGAGTAATAGTTCTCTTTACTTTGGTGGCGTGAATTACCGGCGTTAGTTGGTGTTGATTAATTTTCATAAAGATCCTTCGTAGGAAAGCGGTACGGTCAGAAGGTTTAACAAAGATCTTTGGGCACTTTCGAGGTGAATCATAAAGGTTTTACAAGCGCCTCCCCAGGCCGTGATACAGTAGGCTATGATTGACTGTGCCAGCGCAATGTACACCGTGCGGAGTAGCCTAAACTTAGCCACGTGTCGAAGCTTCTTAAATGCCCATACAAGTTTGCTAACACGGGAAGTGGTCAATTCAATGTGTGGACGCCAGCTAAGTCGTTCATCTAGAAGTACACCTAGATATTTCACAGACTTTTTTTGTGAGATTGGAAGACATGGGCATTGGTGACCATATAAATCATTGTAGGAGTGTGCTTTGAAACTTATTTCCATGGGTTTAGTATTGGCGAAAGTAAATTGCAGATAAGAGATCTTTGAAATATTCAGGGTTAGTAAGTTACTTCCTAGCCAATGGATTATTTTACGTAAGCCCAGCTGCTCCGCTTGTTGCGCTTCCTCCCAACTCTCACCGTGAAATATTAATACGGTATCATCTGCATAACTAAATATTCTGCCTTTATTAAGAGACTGCTGGCACAGGTCATTCACATAGACCAGGAAAAGACTTGGGGATAGGCAGCTTCCTTGGGGTACACCATAGTCAATTTTGGCTTCATTGCTAACCTCTTCACCAATCTTTACTTTTTGTGTTCGGTCTGCAAGAAAGTCAGTAAATATGCTGAGAGCTTTCCCCCTGATACCGGCATGCTCTAACTTTGTAGGGAACTAGTGTTATTATTGAAACGACTGGAGCCGATCGGTTACCATTTATTACTGCCCATCTTATGCTAATACAATATATCTTATAACATAGATCTTACTTACTAAGTACATACACCTTACCTCGGGGGGGAGAGATAAAAAAAAATAAAAAAAATGAACATTTTTTTTTTTTTTTTTAGTTTAAATGATTACTTAGATTATGCTTAGGTTCTAAATGGCTTAGTTCTATTTTTATGGATTACATAAGGTTTATTACTCTTTAAAATCTTCACATTAACACCTAAATCTTCTAAAATAACAAATGGTCCTTGCCACAGAGTTTCTAATTTAGTGGCTGTTTCATTTTTAACTAGTATTAGTTGTCCATTATTATACGTTACATTATTAACATTTTTATCGTAAGATAACTTACGGTATTGTTTACTTTTGAGTAAGTTGTTGCGAGCATCTTGGTGTGCAACTTGTAATTTATGCTTTAGATCTAAAGGATAACTTTCCGGGTTATATAATGGTTCAATATATTGACTGACTCTACATGGTATTACACTTGCTCTACCAAATACAAGTTCGAAAGGTGTGTACTTTGTTTCTGTATGAACAGTATTATTGAAACTATAACACCAAAAAGGTAACCACTGACTCCATGTGTCTTTTTTTCCATCACATTGTATTCGCAAAAAAACACCAAGGTGTTTATGTGTATTCTCAAGGGCACCAATAGTTTGATGGTGATATGCAGTAGATATCAATTTGTTTATTCCCAGAAGTTTACATACCTGATCCATTACTGATGACACGAATTCTGTGCCACGGTCAGTCGCTATGGCATTTGGCACTCCAAATCTTAGTATAAAATTATCAACTAATGCTTTCGCAACACTTACTGTTTCTTTGTTTTTCAGAGGATATGCCTCTACAAACTTAGTAAGCTCACACTGGAGGGTCAAAATGTAACAATTACCGTGTATATCCCTTTCTAATGGACCTGCAATGTCGAGAAATATTTTTTCAAAAGAATGTGAAGCTGTTGTAGTTATCTCCATGGGCGCCTTGACATACCTACAATGCTTCATTTTCTGACACTTTGTGCATTTACTCACAAATTCTTTTATATCTTTGTCGATGCCTGGCCAGTAAAATTTCCTCTTTATGTTGTTCGTCATCCTACGTATGTATACCTGCATGACCTGCGGTAGGTAGTAGATGAAAATCATGTAAAATATAGTTCTTTTCTTCCTCATCATCAATTCTCTTAACTCCTCTAAATACATATATCCGTGGACCTGTCCAATCCTTATATTCATTGATTTCTTTTAATAAATCTTTGATAAAGCTTTCGTATTCTTTGTTCTTGACTATGCATAGTTCATTTATATTTATATTCTTACAAAATTCTCCTAACTTAGTCACAAATTCGTCTCGCGTAAATTGTGCCCTAAAGTTAAGATTAATAAATAACGTTTTTCTATGACGACTGTAAATGAAACATTCGTTCTCTACGTCTACGTTGTTTTGTCTTCTTAATTTAGTTAGTTCATCATTTTTTATAAAAGTCATTTCTACGGAGTCACTTGGTACTCTTAGTACCTTGACTACTGGTGGTTGATCAGGCCACGAGTCGTCGCGCGTCGGCTCCACTGAGAACAGGTGTGTCATGTACTTGTTTGTCTAATTCTAAACGCCGTTTTTGCGCTCTAGTCATCACTAACATAATTTCTTCATTCATTTGTTTTAAGTTATCTGATGTTATTATTATTCTAGACAACGCGTCTGCAACACTGTTATCCTTCCCTTTTATATACAATATCTTATAATCGTATTCTTCGAGCGCTAATCTGAACTTAGTTAGCCTACTTGATGGATCTTTCATTGAGAATAAATATATTAATGGTCTGTGGTCGGTCATAATTGTGAATGTTTTTCCGTAAATGTAAGGCCTGAAATACTTCACTGCCCACACAATTGCTAATAGCTCTTTTTGTATAGTTGGATAGTTTAGTTCAGCTTTATTGAGTGGTCTACTAGCATAAGCTACTGGTTTCATATTTTGATTGCACAAAACTGCTCCAACAGCTGTACCTGATGCGTCAGTTTGTAAAACAAATTCATTTTCTTCAGTGAAATCGGGAAATTCTAATACTGGTGGAGTTGTTAAAGCATGTTTTAACGTGACGAATGCATTTTGACATTCTTTATCCCAGTTAAATCGTTCATATTTTCTGGTTAATTTATTTAATGGATAGGTAATTTCTGCAAAATTTTTAATAAATTTTCTGTAATAGTTACAAAACGCCACAAATCTTTTTACTTCATCTGTATTAGTTGGTGTGGGATATTTTTGTAATATCTCTATTTTTGCTGGATCGGGTAAAACTCCATTTTGTGTTACTAGATGGCCTAAATAAAGAATTTTCTTTTGCAAAAAATTACATTTTTCTGGATTTAATTTCAAATTATGTTTTCTCAGTCTTTCTAAAACGTTAACTAAGTTCTTGTTATGGATATCTAAGTTTCTTCCAAAAACTACTAGATCGTCTAAATAAATAAAACATCTGTCAAATGTTAATCCGGACATGGCTACTGACATTACTCTGCTGAAAGCACTTGGACTTGTCTTGAGTCCCATCGGTAACCTTTTCATTTGGTATTGTCCAGTGTTTGTAGTAAACGCAGTATACTCTCTACTGTTTTCATCTAAAGCTACTTGGTAATAACCCTGATTTAAGTCTAAATGTGAGAAATAGACTGATCCAGACAGAGAGTCCAAAATTTCGGTAATATTTGGTAAAGGAAACTTGTCATCTACAATACAGTCATTAAGTCTACGATAATCGACGACTAAACGCCATTTTTTGTCATTTCCACTTTTCTTTGGGACCAATAAAATTGGGCTTGACCACTCACTCCTTGCTTCCTCTATTATGTCGTTGTTAATCATGTTTTGTATTTGTTTATTGACTTCATTTTTCAAGGAATGAGGCAGTCGATACTGTTTAACATAAACAGGACTAGTATTTGGTTTTAAAGTTATTGACTGTTCATAAACGTTTGTAGTTGTTAATTTGTCGCCTGGTAAATAGAACACGTCGGAATACTTAGCACATATTCCTTGTATTGATTGTCGTTCTTCTATGTTAAGATTATTGTGTGGATTGTCCAGCAATATTTATATTTATTTAATTTTAAAATGTCTAATAACACTTTTGCCCTCTGTAAATTGTTATTTTGTAATTTAAAGTCGCATAAATCATAATCTTGCATCGAATAAATCTCTGGCTGAAACATTGGCAATGTAACGTCATGCTCATTGGTATTTAAAATTTTTACAGGTAATCTGTTATTTTTAATTTTTCCTAAACAGCCCGCAAGAAACACGTTTTCCGTTAATTGCTTGCTATGTATAACACAATCTTCATCAGTGTTGTTATTTAAAAGTAAATAATGAAATGATTCACTTCTGACTGGAATGTGTAACACTTCGTTTGAATAATCTATCGTGTCACTTAACACTAAAGAATATTCCACTCCATATTTAGACAAGGTAATGATATTAGTCTCCAAGTTGATATTGGATGTGTAATGACATAGAAAATCTAAACCTAAAATTCCATCTGCTTTTAAGGAAATGTTATCGAAAACATGCAGCTTGACATGAAAGTCAACATGTTGTTGCCCATTACGATGAGTCAGGCTAAGATTAATAAAACCGTTTGTTTTTGTTTGACCACCAATACCATTTATAATAGTATCATCTCTAATTATAGTCATGTTATTCGGTAACGCGACTCTCTTTATTATGGAAATGGATGCTCCTGTATCTACCAACCAAAAGTATTTTCTATTGTCAAAGTATAATGTTAAAAATTTTGCTGTTCCTGCTAACATCAAAATATTTTGTTTATGATCGAAAAAACTGCATTTCTTCTGATTTAGAATTTACGGATTCGTTGTTATTGTTACTATTATTATTATTATTAGATTGTTCCGTATAAAACACGCGACGATGATTTCCACTACCATGAGTTTCGTATCTCGATCGGTTCTCGTGAGGCACTTGGTTGCCTCGTCCTCGATTTGAGTTGAATGAGCTTCGAGGTTCACCACGAGAGCGATAAAATGATCTTCCACGTGATTGATCAAAATTTCTCCGGACATTATTTGAGTTATGGTGATAATATCCTCGCTGATTGTTTGAGTTCTGGTGATAATATCCACGTTGTCCCCGTGCTCGACGACTATAAGAATTCCCTCGACGAGAATAATTATCATAAGCATGCGACTCACCTCTACCACGACGTGAAAAATGCATGACATTTTCTGCTCCCGAAGTTGATGCCGTAGTCAACTCCTCGTCCTTCGCCGCCTGGATTGCATCCTTCAGCGTGTCATAGTTACGTGCTGCAATAATTGTACTGAGCCGGGAATCGCTTAACCCATCTGCGAATCGTTTTATCGCTAGTTTTTCGTTAATTGGCTTTAAAACTACATAATTCTGAGAATTACCATCGGCTTGCGATATTGTCAGGTTGGTGAAAAGTTTTTCAATTTCAGTACCGTATTGGTCGATAGTGCGCCAACCTTGTGTTGTATTTTGTAATCGCGATTGTATGGCAGTAAATGACTTTTTAGGTAACAGTGTGGAACGTAAGTCTTTAACAAGATCGTTTGTAGATGTGTAACTATGGGACATTCGTAGCTTAGCATTTTCTGACAGTCTACTTTTTAAAACAAATGTTATTAGTAATTTCTTCCCTGCTTCTGACAGCATATCTGAATACATTTCAACAGAGTCAATGATACTCTTGATGTTATTTTCCTTATTGTTCATTACAGGAATCAAATTACACGCAGTTTTTAAATCGAATTCCATGATTACTTCTGTATTTGAGCTCGTGTCACAAAAATCACTTTCACTACTACTATCTTCCGTACATAACTGTTGAATTTTTAAGTAACACGTTTTTATTTCATCTCTTATAAGAGTTAATCGTGCTAAAGCTTCCGATTTAATTCCTGCCTTAGTACTCAATATTTTAATTAATGTTGTACTTTTATCAAATATTATGTCTGTCTCTGATAATTTATTTTTTATAACATTACCCTTGAAACGCGATTTTCCTTTCTTAACTAGATATTTTCTTATTAATGTAAGTTCATCTAAACATTTAATTAATTCATCTTCCATTCCCTCGCAATCAATGAATTAATATTTAATATACATACCACATTCTCACGGTGAGTTACGGTAGTAGGGGATACAGGCGTAACATGATACACGTAGTACACGACTTAACTACATTAGTAAACAAAATTCAGAAGGTGAGTTATAGTTTCACCTTTTTCCTAGGTAGTACTTAATAAAATAAACTTTATAGTCTTTAAACTTTAAAATCCATAATTCTGTGAAGAATCCACTCTACGAGTATAATATCACTATCACACATTATGCACTTTTGTATGTTGAAATCGCACAAATCACTCACAAAGTTACCACTGCTCTTCACACTTGTTCTTCTGCATTCTTGTGCTGTTGCCTCCTATTTCATCGGGACATGGACCTCTCGTTCGTCTCCTCGGCTACCTCTGGTACGGTTGATTGATCGCCGGAAGTTATGTTGTACTATTTGGTCTGTGATCCATGAATGGTGGCACTTCTTGTACTGTTTGTACACAAAATAAATAGCGCCGAGACCCAGTAGTATACAAATTACTAGCAGCACAATGCTAATATTCGACATGTGCATCTTCATCTCTTCGACATGTCCATTGTTTGATCCTGCAGCATTCTGGTTTAAAAAAACCGTCTCCTTTTCTACGTTTGATCGACACATAATTTATTATTGTGTCAACTGGTCAACTCGGATTTTACATATTGAAATATTATTGCACCGTAATTTTTCTTCACATTTTCTTTTTTTTGTCTGTTTGGAGCCGTAACACTATAGTAGTAACGCGTCACGCGCCCCGAATGGCAGGGTCGCCATGTAGGGAACTAGTGTTATTATTGAAACGACTGGAGCCGATCGGTTACCATTTATTACTGCCCATCTTATGCTAATACAATATATCTTATAACATAGATCTTACTTACTAAGTACATACACCTCAACTTGTTTACAAGGGTTGGAATACAGACAGTGTCGAACGCCTTGGCCAGTTCTAGAAAAACACCTAGACATTTCCGTTTTGCATCCACTTTTTCAGTAATGTGGTCAACAAGTTGGTTAACTGCGTCTACGGTGCTTTTCCCGGACCTGAAGCCAAATTGTGAGTCTGATAATATTTTAGAGTGCTCTAAGTATCTTATGAGTCTATGGTTCAGTAGTTTTTCCAAGATTTTTGACAGTGCTGAAAGTACTGAGATAGATCAATAGTTTTTGACATCGTCTTGACTCCCTCCCTTGTGAACTGGCGTTACTAGAGACTTTTTGAAGATTCGGGGGAAGACTCCCTGCTCGAAACATATCTCAATGAGTTTCGTAAGAGGTGAGATTAGTACATCTAATGTTATATGTTATCCCTGTAATGATAGTGATGATGAGTTAATAAATAAATAAAAATAAAAATATCTTTCCCCAGTTTGATGAGTTTGGCCGGAATAGAGTCCCATCCTTTAGCACAATCAATCCTCAGGTTATTAATCACCGCCTCAACTTCGATCTCGCCTGGGGATAATGAAACCATAGATTCACATGCCGAGGGTGTTTCAAATGTATATGGTGCACTTGGGGAATTTTGGTTTTGCCTAATAGTGTCAGCTAATTGCTTACCAATATTAGCACAGTAATGATTTACTTCCTCAATTGCGTTGGGCGCATCTGTTGCAGTTAGGAGTTAAGATATATGTGTGCTGATGTGTGTATTTTTGTGGTATGGTTGTGTTTTGTGTATTGAGTTGTCATTATAGTATTCGGTTGAATTATGTTTGTGTGTTATACAATAATAGATAAAAATGCAGATAAAAAACTAAAACATTTACAAATAAGTAAGTGGAACAAGCAATTCCGTGGCCCAGTCATTGTTCTAAGTTCTGTTTAAGGTCATCTTCGCTTTTAATGAGCATGTGTTGAGTCCCTTCCCTTTGTCGAAGGAACACTTTTCCAAAAGATGTCCAGCAAAACTTAAAATTATTTTCACTTGCAAATTTTCTTGCTAAAAAGAATAATCGCTGTGACTTCATCGTCAGGCTCTCTGATATATAAATAGGTTGTATGTCACCTGGTATATTGATATGGGAGGTGTTTAATTTTCTCTAGGCATTCTTGCGATTGTAATTGCGCACTTTCTGCAGAATATTTTCCTTTGCAGTCACGGAGGTGAAGTCGACTACAATAGATGATCCACCACTTTTTTTACTCAAACGAAAGATATCCTCAACTTCGTAACTTTCTATCCATTTTTATAAAATATTTAACCCCTTTCCAATTGCACCGAGGCCTTCTGTTAAGTTTGATATCGTCATTTGATTTTCCGATTCAACTGGATCTAAAGAATCAGTTGTTCAACGTCTTGATCATGCTCACGCATTTCTATAAGCTCGTCAATAGTTAGCTCTTGATTGTGTGAATCCAGCAATTCTTGGACGACGATGACGACCAAGAATTGACCTATGTGGCACAGCGGACGAACGTCCGCCTGCGACGCAGGAGGTTGCAGGTTCGATTCCCGCCTTGGGACAAATGTTTGTACGATCTACAAAGATTTGTTCCGGTTGTTCTGGGTATTTGCTATGTATAATAAAAAATATCTATGTATATTATGTATTGTATTAAGTATATCAGTCACCTAGTACCCATAAAACAAGCTCTGCTAAGCTGGGGGCTAGATGATGCTGTGCGGATTGTCCAGCATTATTATTTATTTATTGTTTATTCATTGCTAAATTTAATTGCATCGCCAATTAAATTTAGAGGTGGCGCTCTAAATGTAATTGCCGATGCGCGCGATGATCAAAACGAAAATCCGCTTATCTCTGAATCCGCGTAAAACGGGGTAGCGTAAGTCGGGGTATTACAGTATAATGATGTATACGATGCAAGTAACAGTAAAAGCATGTATACTTTCAAGAATTCCCTAGAAGAACACGTTACATTTTTTTTTTTTTAAACGTTGCCCCACACTAGGAATTTCTCCTGTATCGTGGGTGCGTTTACAAACATTTAAACTCACATACACAAACAGCCAGACCCGGAACAACTACCTGTAGGCCATACAAATATTTGTTCCGTGTGGGGATCGAACCCACAACACGCGGCGCAGCAGCCGATGGCTCAACCACCGCGCCAACCGTGTCGTCTATATAAATACTATCACCACATGTCACCTTTATCATCATCATCATCATGAAAGAACGCGGCAGTATGCCACCCATGCTGCAGCATGCTGACGCGTGCGATCGCCTTTTTGTCTGCGGAATGCAACAGCACGCATTCGCATGCGGCAGCATGCTGCAGCACGTGGTAGCACAGGCGGAACAAATGCGATTCCGTGCTGCCAGATGAGGTCCAACCCTTAGTCTCTGTCACCTCTGACATAGCGGTATATAGACTCAAGAGTGAACCCATTTAAATGTTGTCGCCCGACCGACCGAACGACCGACTGTCGAATGTCTCCTACCAACAACTTATTAACTTAACTTACTCCATATTTATTTATTGGTTTATTTAATTAATCATTCTTTTAATAACCATAAATTTCCCGTGGCAGCCAACTTTTTTAGTAACATCTTTAAAAACCGAATGATTTTTTGTAATGCATTCGTGCTGTAACGACCGCTTACGCAGATCGCGCGGCCCATGTGCCTGGACATGATCCGCCTGAAGCTGCAGCCGCAGAGCCCGCAGCGCTACACGCACGTGGCGCACTTCGTGGCCGACGTGCGGCTGCTGTTCCGCAACGCCTACCGGTACAACCCGGTGAGTGCACGGCGCCCGCACCTACTTATCCGAAGGCTAACACCTATATACTCATGAGAAATCTGTGAACGGTCATGATCTGTGTCGTGTGTCCTCAGCCGGACAGCATCATCTACAAGGACGCCAAGCGGCTGGAGGAGTTCTTCGACGCGCAGCTGCTGAAGTGGCTGCCGGAGTACGCCTACTGGAGCGGCGAGGGCGAGCCGCCCAGCAAGCGCGCGCGCCGCGACTGAGGCCTCCGTAGGGCATGCGGTGCTAGCACGCAAGTCTCTGCGGAATGTAAATATTTTACTGATATTATTAGATACATCGTTTTCTTAACTTGAAAGTTCCTTGTAAGTGTTGTAACACTAGAGCCACAAGTGCTGACGCCCGGGAGCAGCGTCCACGTGCACTTGTTCACGTTTAGTGCATCATACTATAAGTTGCGGTGGCCAGCGCCGCCGGGCGCCAGGGCGCCAGGGCGCCAGGGCGCCAGGGTGCCAGCGCGCCGGCCGCTGCCCGTTGTTGCGAGGCGCCTGACTCGACTGAACTATTGTAATTATATGTTATTATGTAGCACTACTTAGGTAGATATTTACGTTATGGTGCGGCCTCACAGGCCGCAGTTATTCTTATTTTATTCTAGGCTATTATAATATTTATATTGCAACATCTTAAATAAAGCAGTTATAAAAATGTTACTTTTAGCAATTTAGATTGTGTTCGCACTTGGTTACATCGTATACTTTACGAAGATGTGCACGCGCGAGGGAGCTGTGTCACACACACGCGCGCGCACACCCGCTGTCGGTGAGCTCTGTGATACGAGGCGCTGGCGGACGTTGCGTCTGTTCTTTGTTCGTTAGTAAGTTGCTTTACAAAGCTGGTTGGGGCCGACGTATGGCGTTTTAATTTATTGTATATCTTGGATCACCCGACACATTGTATAGATATCTATAAGGTACCATAACATAGACGTTTATATTACGAAATAGGTATTTTTATAATTAGATACAATATTTTAATAAAATATGTAACGACTTATCACATAAAAGGCTAAGATCTCTCAAACAATTAATTATTTCGACTGTGTCGAAATTAGTGTGTACATAATAAAATACATTGAATGAACCTCAGCGAGGAGTGGCAACTTTCTAGATTGTGTGGTTAAAGTACACGCCCCAATGAAATTGTGTAACACTTGGCATACTTATTCCACATTTAGCTCTCTGAATGTGATTTTATATTTTTATAATACTATGTCATTTTAAAAACAGTTTCCCGAGTTACCGGTTTTAAATATTGTTGCAGAAGAAAGGTTTGTTCCGAAAAATATTACTTACAAAAAGGTAGTATTTATGTTGTTATCGACGGAACAAGTCCTAGACATCTTCACAAATATATTTTTTGTTAAAGTTGTAAGCCCTAGTTGATATGGAGCTCTGAACTCAGCGTCTGAGTTATTAATAATCTCCAGATAAGTATTATTGTACTAGAAATAAAACACATTTATTGGAACTACCGTGTTTTCTCTCCCTTGCTGGGATATTTTTCTTAGGTAACAACACTGGTCGCCGATTGTCAACTCGTATGACGTTTACACATGTCATGTTGGGGGCTGCGTCAGCGAATGAGCGTACGCTGTCATCAGTTATCGGACGTCGGTGTCTGTCGGTAAGTCGGTATCACTCGCTAGTAGCGTCCTAAACAAGCCAGGCGTGTTTTGTTATTGTCAGTGTAAACGCCGCTAATCAAATAAAACACTAAAGAATCAGAGAGCAGAGAGTGCCGCCTGTGACCTTCACGCGCTAAAGGTAAGTGACCCCGCTAAAGGAGGTTGACTCTTTCACGTTGCCAAATATATTCAATATACCGTAATCTTACAGAATCGAAGTTTATCGTACTTACTTTTAGTTAATTACCCCTATTGATTCGAGGCCTAAAGTTCAATCAGAATATAACGAACGAATACCGAATAACCTTCAATAAGAACAAACTCCTGACCTCAGACCGGTCCGACCCAGTCCGACCGGTCTGGATTTGTTTACCCATAGTTTGAAGAAGTAGATCAGCCAATCACCAGTTGCACATTTTTTACTCCATCTACATTTCGACTAAACAAAACGTAACGAACGAAACTGGGCCAGAACTTCAATATGAAAATGATTGTC
The DNA here is from genome assembly GCA_905147745.2 of Phlogophora meticulosa. Classification (NCBI taxonomy): domain Eukaryota; kingdom Metazoa; phylum Arthropoda; class Insecta; order Lepidoptera; family Noctuidae; genus Phlogophora; species Phlogophora meticulosa. The sequence goes on along the minus strand of LR990524.1, from coordinate 137,183 downwards.
CATATACAACTACTCAGTATACGGGCCGCAGTGTGATAAGCGGACAGCCCGCAGCACTTGTGTAGCTCTCTCAGACTGCTATAAATATAATAATTATTTAATTTGCTGTTCTGAGCATTACTAGTACCTAAATGCTCAGAACAGTAGTACAATAATTATAATGCATAGTAATGCAAGGACTACAGCACAAAAGACAACAGCGACTGTGTTTAGTCACCGACTCTTAACTGATATGGATGTTAGCCAAGTTCAAGTGTATTCCTTGGCTAAGTTAGACTAGTTGCCTACTCCGACTTGGCGCTGCAATGTGAGACAAACAATATATAACACAAAGACTGATTAACCGAATGTTCCTATTCGTGTTTATTGTACAGCGCAACTCTTGCGTGGGCAACAGTTCCTTTGTACACGCTTATCTAGCAATTATTATTGTCCTGCAAATAAATCAAGTTCAATCAACTATAGTATTGTAAGTCACCGACCGCGCCACCGCAATAATATCGATACAGATAACATGTGCGGCAGGCAGTTATTTGTAGGTCCCCGGCCGCCATCGAGCCGCCGCTGGATCCAGAGTTGTTTTTATAGATATCTAGGGCGACGACACGTTATCTCACGAACCAATGCTACTATAATTTATTTTATGAATAAAAACTCATCATTTTTTTTTAACGTGGCATTCTTTTTGTATTTGTTCCGCCCTGGAGCGGACGCAGGGTCTATCAGACTTTTGCTGACTAAAACTACTCGGTGTTCTTCAACTACATTTTGTGCGGCGCTCGAAGACTTGGTTAGCCACGCTTCCCAGACAGGTGGTGGCCTGCATATGCTTCCATGTGAAGCTTGTCACTGTGTCTACGGCCGCAGTCAAGGCGCGCGTCGCCATCTCGGGCCTGAGAATTCGCGCGACAGATTCCCCAAGTATATCACCCGCAAGCATATCCTATACCGTCCGGAGATCATCGTTACCAGTTACCACAACGATGGCAGAGCGTGGCATGGTGAGTGTGAGCCGACGCCGGCTCACACTCACCTTAGGTTGCTATATAAATTAAAAATTGTGAAAAGAGAGTAACACAAAACATCTGTAAGTAGATAATAATTACTTAAAAACCTTTAAATTCAATATTCTTCTTGTCTTTTGTCATTACTCTTCCTGTTACATTCCATCAATTTCCAAAACGGTAGAGAAAGTTGTTGTTATTCTGAACATTTCAGCGGCACAAGCACTCCAGCATGCGCCTGATAATCTTAGAGGACGCGAGCGTGGTGGCGGACTGGGCGGCGCGCTTCGTGCTGCAGCGCGTCACGCAGTTCGCGCCGGGCCCGGCCCGCCACTTCGTGCTGGGCCTGCCCACGGGCGGCACGCCGCTTGGCATGTACCGCCGCCTCATCGACTTCTACAAGGAGGGCCGGCTCTCCTTCAAGTACGTCACCACCTTCAACATGGACGAGTACGTCGGTTAGTTGATGGCACCCATACCATACCTATTCTGTTGTTATACAACCAAATTTTTGGACACATCTCTTTTCTTCTAAAGTCTATGGACTAAAAAAAGTTCCGCCAGGACAACGTTCGCCCAGCGGAATCAGTTTTTGGTGAATTTGTCCACAATGGCTGCATACACAATTTATTTTTACCATACACAATAAAATTATAGGACGTCATACACTAACTATCTGCATAATTAAAATCTTTAAATTCAACAACATTCCGCTGCGCGAACGCACACGTACCTACATCGCAAAGTGCATGTCCGCATGCTACTTGGGAGTCGCGGAATAATCTAGGTCGATTGCGTGTCTTGCAAACGTGTCGTACAGACCACCTAGGCTTCTTCCATTATATGCATTATTGTTTTGAGAGTCGCGCAAGACTATTCTATGAAGGTAATGATTCTGGTGTCAGGTCTGCCGCGCGACCATCCGGAGTCGTACCACTACTACATGTGGAACGAGTTCTTCAAGCACGTGGACATCGAGCCAGGCAACGCGCACGTGCTGAACGGCAACGCGCCCGACCTGGTGGCAGAGTGCAAGCGCTTCGAGGACCTCATCGCCGCTGCGGGAGGCGTGCATCTTTTCGTGGGAGGTAAACTCACTACCGCATAGAGGGGCGCTACCATAAGTATTTGTAAGGCTGGTCAAGCTGTTGATGCGTTGCACCGCATATGGTTCACAAAACTGCACGACTTTGCGCCCTGCAGATGCTGCCACGTGTGTAATGTCATTTAGTGTCGTAGCCATAGCTGATGTGCGACATGTTTGTGTGTGGTGCAGGCATCGGGCCGGACGGGCACATCGCGTTCAACGAGCCGGGCTCGTCGCTGGTGTCCCGCACACGCGTCAAGACCTTGGCCTACGACACGCTGGAGGCCAACAAGCGCTTCTTCGGCAACGACATCAGCAAGGTGCCGCGCCAGGCGCTCACCGTCGGTGTCGGCACCGTCATGGACGCTAAAGAGGTAGGTACTACTGTCACTGGGTCACTGAGTAGGTAGGTACCACAAGATCGCGATACTGTCGACTAAACAATGGGGTCCTATGGTGTGTAACTGTATGCAGTGGTAGCGCGCACAAGTAACACTATGTGGTGTGCAGGTGATGATTCTGATCACGGGCGTGCACAAGTCGCTGGCGTTGGCTAAGGCGGTGGAGGAGGGCGTGAACCACATGTGGACCGTGTCGGCCTTCCAGCAGCACGCGCAGGCGCTGTTCGTGTGCGACGAGGACGCCACGCTGGAGCTGCGCGTCAAGACCGTCAAGTACTTCAAGGTGAGCAGTGTCCCTGAGTGCCAGGAGACTATCGCAATATTTTAACTAATCTAGCTAATATTGTACTATTCAGCTACTAACCAATTCAGCTAAGTATCTTATCTGATCATCAAACGATCCTTAATATGCTTGGCTCGTACGGAGTGCGCCCGCGGGACCCGCCCTGCCTCTGGTGGTCGGTCTGTGTCTGTGCAGTAGAGTGTGACCGTGTGTGTGTGCGCAGGCGCTGAGCGAGGAGCACCAGCGGATGATCGAGGGCGTGCCGGTGGAGGAGCAGCACGCCATCCACTGAGCCGGCTCCCCGCCCTCCCCGCGCTCCCTCCGCCACTACACCCACTGTGACATGCTACAGCGCTATTAACTTGACATATTTATACAATAACAATTAACTACATTTGAAACTGTTTCTCCATTTGTTGCTGTAACAGTGCGTGCAGCAGTACTTTGTGTTAAGATACCGTGGCTCCGTACGTGCGTTAGATATGACCGGCTGTGTTATTAGTATGTAAGTGAGAGCGAGCTCCTGTACGCGCGCTTGGTGTTGCAGAGTCTCATGGCGGAGCACAACAAGCTGCTCGAGATCATCGCGCGGTGACTCACAGTCCAGAGCTTAGCTTGCGGGCGCGCGATCTGATCGAAGCGCTCTTATTTTTATACATTGTTAAGAATTTTATATTATATTGAAGTGTAATCTGATTGAGGAATACATTTTTTATAGCACAGTAATTTGGTTTCACTTCTTTTATTAGAACACTTATACATAACATATTTCTTACAGTAGTTTTATTATTAAATGACTTATGAAGGCACATTTCCAGCAAACATATTCATATCTATATTTATACAGACTGTCTGTAATGTCAAAATAAATGCTTTTTACTACATGCATATAAAATTGTATTTGGTAAGTAATCATATTTCTGTCTCTGTTTATTCCGGCTAATCTCCGAAACGGCTGGACCGATAGTAACCTAATTACACATTAACTAGAGGTGTAGAAACGCTTGTAAGACTGACAGACAGACTGCATATAGCATGAACAGTAGGAATGTTACGTGTCAGCGCGCCAGCAGGCCGGCCAGCTGCAGCGGCGAGCTGAGTCCGTCCGCCACGCGCATGTGCGTCAGGCCCACCTCGCGGATGCAGCTGGTCGCGCTGCTCAGGCCAGCTGGCCGGCGGCGCGGCAGCAGCGAGCCAGCAGGCCGGCCAGCTGCAGCGGCGAGCTGAGTCCGTCCGCCACGCGCATGTGCGTCAGGCCCACCTCGCGGATGCAGCTGGTCGCGCTGCTCAGGCCAGCTGGCCGGCGGCGCGGCAGCAGCGAGCCAGCAGGCCGGCCAGCTGCAGCGGCGAGCTGAGTCCGTCCGCCACGCGCATGTGCGTCAGGCCCACCTCGCGGATGCAGCTGGTCGCGCTGCTCAGGCCAGCTGGCCGGCGGCGCGGCAGCAGCGAGCCAGCAGGCCGGCCAGCTGCAGCGGCGAGCTGAGTCCGTCCGCCACGCGCATGTGCGTCAGGCCCACCTCGCGGATGCAGCTGGTCGCGCTGCTCAGGCCAGCTGGCCGGCGGCGCGGCAGCAGCGAGCCAGCAGGCCGGCCAGCTGCAGCGGCGAGCTGAGTCCGTCCGCCACGCGCATGTGCGTCAGGCCCACCTCGCGGATGAAGGCCAGCCGCGTGGCCTCGCCCGCGTCCAGCGTCTTGCACACGCGGAATATGTTGCTCACGATGTCTTCTGCCGCATACCCCAGCTTGCACAGCTTCGCGATCACCTGCCGCATAAAATGTTCGTTAAAAATCTGCTCAAGTACTGGCAGTACAACCCTTACACCACACCCATCGACGCCGCGACGTCTAGGAATAAAATTATACTAAAAGTGGCAGAATCGTATCCTTTGTTCTCGAGGTATATTTCGAAGGGGGCGTATGTCACGTATAGTTCGATTCAAACTTAATGGCGGTTCGGAAGTTAGCTGCGCGCAGGTACAGTCAAGTTGAAAATAATTTAAGCTCAATTTAATTATTTTAATAGCTGAAAGTTTTGTGAGTGTTTTAAGTTCTGTACATAGAGTACATAAATGTCAGTGAGCAAGTATGGTTCAAGGGAAAACAATACAGACGAATTAAGAACCTCATCATTTTTTGAAGTCGGTTAAAATAAAACAGATTTTATAAATAATATATAAAGTTTTTTATTTTCATTTTAAGTTAAGGGCTTGTATCCCTTCCATAAAAACATCTGTGCTTGTGAAAGGACCTTCCATGGAAACATCACTTCCTTCGTCTTCGCTAGAATCTGATTCCTCCTCAGACTCGGTATCTGATTCATCGTCGCTGACATGGATTATAAATTCGTCCGTCAATCGGTCAATGACAACGTCACTTTTTTTTTGTGTTTTATGTTCAATATTTGTCACTCTCTTGACTCCCTTTCTTTTTTTGCCAGGAGTGCGAAAGACGGCTACCATATCCGACTCATTTGCTGTTGCAGCTATTCTTTGCACAGTCCTTAGTGAGACGCCTGTAGCTGCTGCGGCTCGTTTTTGAACGAGCTTCAGAGGAATTTGGACGCCGTCTTCACTCTTCTTTTTCATAAATTGCATGACATTATACACCATTTTTCTTTTGTCCGCGTGGCATATTTAAACAAAATAATAAAAAGTACTTTCCCACAACCAAGAATAGTCTAAAACTTAATGTGTATTAAATAACACACAGATGCAAACTTAACTGAACAAAATCAAACAAAAAAAACTTAACAAATCAATTAACAAACAATAACAAATTATGGGCTCAACTGTCCGTAAGGAGGAATGCGCGCGCGTGTGCAGTATACGGACGTAACTCACACACTACAAGCAAGATGCGTCGCGCGAGTGCGAGTGAGACAGAGAGCGCGCGGGATGTGCCCCGCCACCGCGTCCCTCTACACCCCGCTGATACCCAAAATTGCGTTTTGCGCATCGGAACGTACGATGTTCCGAGCCGCCATTAAGTTTAAATCGTACTATACCTTGTACGCTTCGTGGATGTCCTGGCGCACGCAGGCCTCCAGCATGGCGCGCACGAGCATGGGGTGCGGCTCGTCGCACACCTTGAACACGTGCTCGGCGGACACGTGCGCGAAGCCCTGCGCCGTGGCCTGCAGGTTGTTGAGCGCGGCGCGCAGGTCTCCCTGCGCCGTGAACACCACCGCGCTCACGCCCTCCTCCGTGTAGGACAGCTGCTCCTTCTCGCACACCTCCAGCACCTGTTGCGGACATGCATCGCTCATGTCATAACGTCACCACTACACATAGTGGCGCGATATGACGCAACATAACACTTACTAAGTTACTACACATTATATTGCTTCATACTAACTAACTCAAACTCAATATGGCGTGGTGGCGTTTTGAAATAGTATCTCTAGCAACAATTACACTTCCTCTATCGTGGGTGCGTTTACAAAAATTTACACACACAAACAGCCAGACCCGGAACAATTACCTGTAGGCCATACAAACATGCGTTTACGGGAATCAAACCCACGACACGCGGCGCAGCAGTCAATCGCTCACAGCGCCAACCGTGTCGTAAAAAATTAAATTGTAAGGGCTTTTTTTTTCTTGACAGCACAGTATATTACTCTTACTTACCGTGACGTCAGAGGGAGTTGCTTACTTAGCGTGTTACCTTGGCGAGTATCTGCGCGTCGGAGAGCCGCGAGTAGCGCAGCACGGCGCAGCGCGACTGGATGGGCTCGATGATCTTCTCGGAGTTATTGGCGGCCAGCGCGAAGCGCGTGGTGTGCGAGTACAGCTCCATGGTGCGGCGCAGCGCTTGCTGTGCACCCTCCGTCATGCTGTCCGCTTCGTCCAGGATCACCATCTTGTGTCGGCCCGCCGGGAGCGTCACCTGCACAGAAGTAGCTTGTAGCCAGGTGCACCACAACACAACAACCTTTTTGTGTGTTACTTCCTCATGGCTGAGGGGCATCACTGCCATGGCTAACAACAAGCTACATGTGCATCAACTACAAAAACACCACAATGTTGTGCTACACTTGAATCAATAAACAGAGATATTCATTGCCTTTGAATAACCTTTTGCCACAGAAGTACCTATTTTAGGAAGATTATTACATAAAATATGCCTCCATTTTTTGTTACTTTACAGGAAGTTATCGATCTATGAACAACACATACTTTTAAAACAATATGTATAGGTATAGCATGGGTGGCATGCTATACCTATACACTATACATATTGTTCATATACGTGTAGCAGACACTGTTGTTAAAGAATAGCCATGTAACGCATGTGGCACACTGGACTCCTAAACACATTTTCAGAAGTCAACATTACAAAGCATGAACAACCTAACTTAAGCATGACTGTTAGCCACTCTAAGGTTGAACCACATGGAAGGTATTGGATCAGCATTTCACAGGCACAAGAAGGAAGGAGTCACAACCCCTCTCATTGACAAGCTCAACAAGTGGCTGTAGTTAATGCTTGGTATTACCCCTCAAGTTTATAGTTTAAAAATAATAATTGCCCAAAGGCAACACTGTTACCCGTTGTACTAAATTGAAATGTGGAACTAATTAAAAATACTTTATTTTCCAACAAAAATAAATCAATGTGGTATCAGATAACCGCCTTTCGTTTACTGAATCTAGTTATATAAAATAATAATGGGGCCTTTCACTCTAAATTTAATACTTTATACTACTACCAAATACTAGTACTACATAGTAAATCATGAAATAAACATAGGAAATTCTACAATGTTTTTCGCTTATGTGTTTTAAATGTGTATGTGTGGGTGTATGTAAATACCTACATGAAATCATAACTTTAACTTATTTATTTATTTATTTATAGTTAATTAACACGGCATAGCACCAATTACATTAATTAACATAGAAACAAAACAAAAACTATACAATGCAGACAATACAATCAAAAACAACTATTCTCTACTTACTAACATGGAACAGTAGACACCCTTGCATACTGTCTCTCACAGAACATCAGACATACGCGCTTAATTTTACTCCATTCGTCCGTAAACACATCACATTCCGGGTTGGCCGTCAGGAGAGTATTGAGCATCCTCAAGGTACGACACACTGGCGATTCAGCTCTGGCGACGGTTCTGCAAGGCAGTTGCGCGAACAGATTGTGTCGGCGGCTTTGGCGGTGACAGATGTATTTGTCCGGTACGAATAGTTGACAGTGACAGACTTATATAAGTTAAGTACTCAAATTCACGCTACCTCCACATTATGATATTCATTGGAATTTTTTTTGTGCTTTATTTCATTCAACTATTATATTTCTCAGTTTCTCACTTGGCTGCGAAACTAAATAGGAAGGCTGTCTTTCAACATACTTTTTGCTGAGCAAACATCTTGATCTTATTGCGCACGACGTCGATGCCGCGGTCGTTGGACGCGTTGAGCTCGAGCACGGCATCCTTGAAGGCGGCGCCCAGCAGTGCGCGTGCCAGGCATAGGATAGTGGTGGTCTTGCCCACGCCGGGCGGACCCGCAATTATTATGTTAGGAGCGTTCCCAGTGCGCGCGAACACAGCCAACCGCGACACCGTGTCCTCGTTGCCCACGATGTCGGTGAATGTTATCGGCCGATACTTCTCTATCCATGGCAAATGAGAAGTAGGCTTGGAACCACTGGAGCCGGCTTGTGATTTTGAGGGCTTTGGCGCAACTTCATCTACCTCCATAATTGTAACATCGTCATCATTCATTATTGCGACCAAAATACAATGAAACACGTTTAAATAAATTTTAAGGCATTGAAAACAAAATTTAGCGCGCAAGCTACTTGTTTAACTTTAAATTTTTCCCGAAAGTCACGAACAAAGTGTCAAATTTTAGTGACACTGACATTGACAAAGTAATAACGACAGAGGCGATTGACATTTGAAATGATTGAAAGACAGACCTAATCGGATGCCATCATCTCATCTGCCTAGCCTTTTCCCAACTATGTTGGGGTCGGCTTCCAGTTTAACCAGATGCAGCTGAAAAATTTGGAAAATCCAAAAGTGCACGTCTCAACGCTCATTTTATGACAAAAATGACTTGATTGAATTAGACGGTAATTTTCAATAGGCTATTACTCAGAATGATACTGAAGCGGATGAAAAAAAAAATGACTCAAAAAGTGAAGTTTTTTGGGCGATATCGTGACCACATACATCATCCGAACATACAGACAACCCGACGTCCACTGAAATAGTTTTTCAAAACGGTTTTTTATTTACTATCTAGCAAAAATAGTGTTTTTTAAAAGTATCTACTGTCATAAAAAAGTGTTATTGTTGATGTTTGTCAACTCATTTAATACTCAAAGTCCAAAAGGATCGGATAAAAGCAATTTAAGCCGAGATAATTGCTTGACCTTGAGAGAGTGAGAGTAAAGCACAACTCAACGCTTCGCGTTGAGACGTGCAATACCAGTGTTTTACATGGAGCGACTGCCTATATGACCTCCACAACCCAGTTACTGGGCAACACGATACTGCTTGGTAAGACTGGTTGTCAGACTTTCGGTTTTGTGACTTCCCGTGTATTATATCGGCTTAACGTGCTTTCTGAGACACGGAGAAGTCTCGATATGTTACGAATGGTCACCCATCCACAGACTGACCTCGACAAGCGTAGCTTAACCTTCGATCAACCTGTGCGGCTGTTTTTATTTAGCCACGAGCTCCTCTAAAAATTAAAATCGGATGTGTTATTCTGATATCAGTTTTCGGTTGTCTTAGGGGCCTTTCCGACTTATATTTTGTATTATTTTATTACATTTACATAATAAATTCCAATGTGTCGATGTCAGTTAGGTGCTTCTCAAGGCTCAATACTGGGTCCTTTCTTATTTGGTCTGTGATGTTTTACTGTTTGCAGAGGACACCTGTCTTATCTTTAAAGTAGATAGGAATAGAAAACATTTTAACGACGTTAACAGAAACCTTGGTCCAAATATCATCATAAGTAATGAGGTGCTTGATACTGTAGACTCAGCAGCTTTTTTGGCCATAACAGTGGATGCCAATCCAAACTTGGTATTCTCCCATCAGCATCCCAATTCATTTTTCCAACATATTATACATTAGGTAAAACAAAAATATGTTTGTCAAGAACAGTGATATCCATCATTTTAACACCAGAAATAAACACAAACTATATGCTCCTTTCCATTAATTTCGTAAGGTCCAGATCTCATGTGTGTGGGGCTCGGTATCCACTTTTACAACACGCTACCACTTTATTTGATGGATTTGCTTTTAACGCTTTTAACTAAAGTGAAATCAAACCTTGGTTCTTAGGTATATTACCGGATCAACGACTAAATTTGAGAGAGATTTAGATAGCAATAATAGTTGGTCATTTTGTTGAATGCAGGACAATGTTTTTTTTTAACTTATATTGTATTGATTGAAGTTAACAAACTTATTAGAAAGACGTGTTGCTGGGGAGTTTGATGCGCCATTTCTTCCCAGCAAAAACACAAGGAAGTGGTGAAGGGTGGACGTTTTGTGAGACTCTCTTATTTAAATTTTGACGTTCAAAAAGTGCTGATTCTCAGCACAATTTGATTAACTGAATTTTAATTTGATTTATTTGGAAGTCCACGAAGTTACTCACTGCTGGGAGCTGCGAGATTCTGATATGAGTTCTTAGAACATTTTAAGACGCATGCGACATCTAACACACACTTACGTATTTTGGTAAATGTTCTGTCATGCTGTATTCTGACCAAGTGACAGATGTGACACCAGACACTGACAGTCAGTGATTAGTAACTAAAAATCTCATTTTATTTGTGTAAACAATATTTTGATTTCCTTTACTGTCACTTATTTCGTTTCTAATTCAATGTGATATAATAGTTTCAAAATCCGTGCTAGTTCAGGTTCACTCAAATTACGTACTGTTGTGTTTGTTAAGTCGGTGACCTCAGCCTGGGGATGGTGAATCATCACTCCAAATATCTGGCCGTTGTTGTTGTTTAGATTGAGACCACTGTTTTATCAGGTAATTAAGGTATTTCTGTACTTATTGTTGCCTATAATCATCAAGTAGGTACTGCTAGAAACATGGTAGGGCAATTTTGTAACTATGTAATGTCGAACGTCGTGATGAGTGTGATGCCCCAGTGGTGAAGGCCGCGCCTGTCATGCACCAGGTTGTGGGATCCAATCCGGGCAAGCTACTAATACCAATATCACTTTGATCTGCTTAAACTAGAACAAGACTATATCAGAATATGGATGTCTGATTGACTTCAATTGCACAAATGCATTCATGATGAAGCTGCTTGACCTTATGTTGTGTTAGTGATCTGGTGACCCTGATAATGCACACAAAGTAACTTTGTTTTGTAGTACCATTTATGACCTTTCTTTTATTCATTTATTAATAACATCAATACAGCTAGTACTATTACAGTTCCCCATTTCATTAGCGCAGGTGATAATTAATACAATTAAAGGAAACACACTGCAACATAAAGGTTTACAAAAAACATAACACATGTAATGTTACCCTTGTGAACTTGCTCCAGGGGATATAACAGGAAGTGTACCGTAAAACGGGGTGAATCGAAAAGCCAGGGTGAATAGAAACAAAACTTTAAATGAGTTGACGTTGATTCATCATCATTAATTACTTACAAGGTGTTGAAATTAACCATTTCAATTCCTTAAAAAAAATACGAGTCCGTATAGTAATAAACAATGTCTTACTAACGCGAAAATGCCCTTCAAAGTTTTGTTTCTATTCACCCTGGCTTTTCGATTCACCCCGTTTTACTGTAATCTGTCAGCAAACAAATATTGTGAATGCATTGTTCTCATAAAGTGGGCCCTTTCCAGCAATTTGGTTCTACTGAGCAGAACCTCCAACGAACTAGGCCAATGGCGACTTTAAATATATACAATTTGGTTCTACTGTGCTAAAAGTCACGTAAAATGTGCACGCTTATATTTATGAAGCAAAACATGTATGTTCTACAATTGTATTGACCTTACCATCCTGTATACCGTGTTTTGTGCAAATAAATGATTTCTATTTCTACATGTTATAGTTGCAAAAGAAGCTGAAAGAAATCCAGCCTATAAAGCTTATTATAATATAAATGAGCTGTTAGTTCAATGCTGATAATTCTATGCTGATAATTTTTAATATTGTGTTATTTTAAAGGAATATAATTCAGAGTGACATTATATTACACTTAATAGTATTTATAACTAAAGGAATATAATTCAGAGTGACATTATATTACACTTAATAGTATTTATAACTAAAGGAATATAATTCAGAGTGACATTATATTACACTTAATAGTATTTATAACTAAAGGAATATAATTCAGAGTGACATTATATTACACTTAATAGTATTTATAACTAAAGGAATATAATTCAGAGTGACATTATATTACACTTAATAGTATTTATAACTAAAGGAATATAATTCAGAGTGACATTATATTACACTTAATAGTATTTATAACTAAAGGAATATAATTCAGAGTGACATTATATTACACTTAATAGTATTTATAACTAAAGGAATATAATTCAGAGTGACATTATATTACACTTAATAGTATTTATAACTAAAGGAATATAATTCAGAGTGACATTATATTACACTTAATAGTATTTATAACTAAAGGAATATAATTCAGAGTGACATTATATTACACTTAATAGTATTTATAACTAAAGGAATATAATTCAGAGTGACATTATATTACACTTAATAGTATTTATAACTAAAGGAATATAATTCAGAGTGACATTATATTACACTTAATAGTATTTATAACTAAATGCTTCAATTTCTTAGTTTTTTTTTTCATAAGACCTTCCCTTTACAATAACAATAAAGCAAAAAATAATAATTGCCGAATTGTTCCAGCCATTCTCGAGTTTTGCGATTAGCACATTAAGAAATTCATTTTGATTTAAATAGATTATAATATATTAAGTGTTATTATATATATACATATATTATATTCATATATACATGCATGCACTGCATGCCACTGTCTAAGGCAAACATGATGTGCTATTTTAACACGCTTTTATTATTTAATATTGTATGCATGTGTGAAAATAATTGATTTAGATTTTACTTCTTAACAGTTTTGTCTTAACAAGGCATGGAGCATAACAGTACTTCCTATAAAGCTTAGAACTGTGTCAAATTGAACCTCCATCAAACTTCCTACTTTTTTTCTTTGATTGAAAAGTAAGATACATATAAAAAATCTGTACAAACGTTATTTTTGTACCCCGAAAATATTTCTTTATAATAGCATTATTTAATGCCCAAAATAAGCCACACCACAGTAATGTAAGTACTCATTGTTATTTCAACAGTATAACCCTGTGTAATAATGGAGTGGTTATTCGGGCACCGGATGTCGCCGGAGGAGATGCTGCGCAAGAACCAGCGCGCACTCAACAAGGCGATGCGGGATCTCGACCGGGAGCGCATGAAGATGGAGCAGCAGGAGAAGAAAGTCATCAATGATATCAAAAAGCTCGCCAAGGAAGGACAGATGGTGAGCACACTCAGTACATGCTCAATCAGTGACCTACTTCTGTCCCTGGCTGTCCCTGGCTGTCCCTGGCTTACCCTGACTCCTATCTGTTGTAACTACTGGCAGTCAAGACGTTGGCGAGTGCTCATTATTATTGGTTTGTATAATATATTGGGGGGCGATCGTGGAATTGTCCTGATCGATATCTGCCTGAGCAGATCACGATATGCTGCCATTTCGTGATTTGTCTGATTATTTCAATATAAGCTGGTATTGTAGTTTCGCGACGCTCAAGATCTTCTTGCATCGTCGACAGAATAGTTGCAAGACATGGTGGCCGTGATGAATGGAGCATATAAGACGTTAGGGATGAATATAAGTGTGAACAAGAGGAAGGTGCTTGGGGTGAAGGTGGTGAAGTTGGTGGTGTTTGGAAGAGAAGAGAATGTGTCGGTTTATGATGTGAAAATAAATAATAAGAGTGTGGAACAAGTGAAGGAATTTGTATATTTGAGGAGTCTGTTTATAAGAGACGGAAAGATTGATGCTGATGTGGAAAGGAGAATCAATGCGAGAAATAAAGTGAATGGCGTTGTGACCAACCAGTGGATGTCCAAGACTGAAGATGTTCTAGCTGTTCTGTTCTCAATGGTGTGCTAGTGCCTACACTGATGTATGGAAGTGAAGGTTGGGTGTGGCGAAAGAGATATGGGAGCTGAATAAATGCGTTAGAAATGCGTTCAATGAATGAAAGACGACCAACAAAAGGTACATCTATTATGCAGATGTAACCGGAAATGCCGGAAGCGGACGCCCTAGAAGGTGATGTTCTTCAAAAAGGTCAGATGCGTACTCTCAACCGGCGTGCGTGTATGACTAGATGTATGAAGTGAGCGAAGCGAAAGGAGTATGTAAGGATCGTAGCGGATGGCGTTCTGCGGTTTCTGTCTACCCCCCCTGTAAAAAAGGCGTGAGTTTATGTATGTATGTATCTAAATACTTTTGGTCATGATGGATTTCAATTTGATCCCTTATGAAGAAAAACTACCTGCCAAAATAGAAAGTGATATTTTGGCAAATGTTACTTTATCGTTTTTCTCCTTTTTGATGATTATATGATTATTACGTTTGTTTAATGTTCTATTAACCATCAGGATGCTGTGAAAATAATGGCAAAAGACCTCGTGCGCACGCGGCGGTACGTGCGCAAGTTCATGCTGATGAAAGCCAATATCCAGGCCGTGTCGCTCAAGATCCAGACGCTCAAGTCGCAGAACACCATGGCGCAGGCCATGCGCGGCGTCACGCGCGCTATGGCCACCATGAACCGCCAGCTCAACATGCCGCAGATACAGAAGATATTACAGGTACGAACATCAAGGTTGTGTCGCTCAAGGCACAGAACACCATGGCGCAGGCCATGCGCGGCGTCACGCGCGCTATGGCCACCATGAACCGCCAGCTCAACATGCCGCAGATACAGAAGATATTACAGGTACGAACATCAAGGTTGTGTCGCTCAAGGCACAGAACACCATGGCGCAGGCCATGCGCGGCGTCACGCGCGCTATGGCCACCATGAACCGCCAGCTCAACATGCCGCAGATACAGAAGATATTACAGGTACGAACATCAAGGTTGTGTCGCTCAAGGCACAGAACGCCATGGCGCAGGCCATGCGCGGCGTCACACGCGCTATGGCCACCATGAACCGCCAGCTCAACATGCCGCAGATACAGAAGATATTACAGGTACGAACATCAAGGTTGTGTCGCTCAAGGCACAGAACGCCATGGCGCAGGCCATGCGCGGCGTCACGCGCGCTATGGCCACCATGAACCGCCAGCTCAACATGCCGCAGATACAGAAGATATTACAGGTACGAACATCAAGGTTGTGTCGCTCAAGGCACAGAACGCCATGGCGCAGGCCAAACATTGCTACATTGCTGAGAGTAATGCTACATAGCTTTCTGAAGCAGCTCGTCCGGGAACGTACTACCACCATACCGATTGCTGCCGCCAAGCAGCGGTGCTGTTCCGGTTTGGTTTGGGTGTCGGTTGTCTGTGCATACACAGGCATGATGGGGCATTGATTGATGAAGATCAAACAATATACTATAGATGAACACATACGGCGCTACTGCAGGAGAGTTGTTTTCTTTTCGTTTCATTAAAGGACTTGTTGCGTATCAATATCACAAAAAATGACATAAGGCCGCAGCTACAATATTTATTGTTCTATGTTTGATCACCGTTTGGTGTCCGTTTTTGGACGCACATCTAAGCGATCGAAGTTCAAATGTTTGCGTAGCCTGCTACACTTGCATAAAGTTCAAATTCAGTTGCTGGATCATGTGTCTGGAACCCTAGAAGTAAAAAACATCAAAAAAAATTTTTTTTTCAATAACACAGGTATACCGCTTTCCATGAAATCGCCGTCCATCCTGTTTGTTGTCTATTAGAGTTCTGTAAAGCGAACGCGTTTGCAAAGCATTTCTGGCAGGCAAAGCATAATTGTATTCAGGTGTGTGAGCAAAGACTTCAGAGTGTTTATTACATAAGCCGTACTTTTTGTGCAGGAGTTTGAGAAGCAGTCGGAGATTATGGACATGAAGGAAGAGATGATGAGCGACTCCATCGACGAGGCTATGGCAGCCGACGACGACGAGGAGGAGAGGTCAGTACTGCTCCAGTCCGCTCCACCAGTGAACTGAACGTAACGTTACAGCGTTACACCTATTGGTGACCGTCGGGCGAACGGCCAACTTGTTGATCGCATGTGTCATACATCACGCTTGTCGAAGGAGTGCCGATACAATGTGTCCTATCATGTATATCACGCACTGTACGCCCGATGGCTACACATTGAGAAACTGCAACATAGCGATTGGAACATCCTGCACACTGTTGTAACCAATGTTTACAAATAAAGACTCATTCAATATGTTGCAGCGACCAGGTGGTGTCGCAGATCCTGGACGAGCTGGGCCTGCAGCTCAACGACACGCTGTCGGGCCTGCCGCAGGCGACGGGCTCGCTCTCCGTTGCCGGTGAGTACGGGCTATTGCAAATCACAACATTACGTAATTTTTGTGTAAAATTGTCACTAAACAGAACTCCTTCCGAAAAAGAAATCAACAGACTCCAAACTCACTAAAAAGTGTAAAATAACTTTAGTTTTGGAAGTCGATGACTTTGGTGCCACCAAGTTCCGAAACTAAAGTTTTTTTACGGTGTGCTGTCAGTTCACCATAAAATAATTTACAAATGTTTACTTGACAGGCAACAATAGGCAAACATATAATTTGTAATTCCATCACTATACGAGTACAACAACAAGTTTGCCATATAATATAATAATTCACTTCAGAAAATTGTTACCCGATTAACTGTTTTTTAATTTAAAGTTAAATTTTAAAATTACGCAACAAATACCGCCCGCCACTTTAATAAATGTATATTGATTATAAACTATACATATAATACACATATACAATATATACATAAATACACATATAGAATATATACATAAATATACATACAGACGACCGATGTGGCGCGGCGGGCGAAAGTCCGCCTGCGACGCAAGAGGTTGCGGGTTCGATTCCCGCCTTGGGACAAATGTTTGTACGATCTACAAATATTTGTTCCGGGTGTTCTGGGTATTTGCTATATATGTATAATAAAAATATCTATCTATGTAATGTATTGTATTAAGTATTTTTTTTTTTTTTTTTTTTAAAAAAACGTTGCCCCACACTAGGAATTTCTCCTGTATCGTGGGTGCGTTTACAAACATTTAAAGTCACATACACAAACAACCAGACCCGGAACAACTATCTGTAGGCCATACAAATATTTGTTCCGTGCGGGGATCGAACCCGCGACACGCAGCGCAACAGCCAATCGCTTAACTACTGCGCCAACCGTGTCGTCATCAGTATATCAAGTATATCAGTCATCTAGTACCCATAACACAAGCTCTGCTTAGCTTGGGGCTAGATGGTGCTTTGTGGATTGTCCAGCAATATTTATTTATTTATTTATACACGACTGTACATAAACAATTGAGACAGTTAATACGAAAACATTAGCGTCGTGACGATACTATGGTAACTTCTGACGAATGTGCTCACCAACGTTCACTTTAAAGGCCAATCGGTTGGTTGCCATCTTGATTTCCTGGGGGAGAGCATTCCACGGAGATTTTTTTAAATAGAACGGCCGAAACCAATTTACACTATTGTATAGTATTGTTAGACGGCCCGATTTCCGCAACTCCGCGACGTAGCGCGTATTTTGCGTAAAGGGTGGGACAATACCTTATTCGATCCACCCCAGTTCCCCGAGAAAGGCCAGCAGCGCCCTGACGTTACTGGCGATCTCTCGGAGAGTAACCGGGTCACCGAAGTATTTAGCCCTGTATGCAGTAACCTCTGGACAGTGGAGAAGCACGTGGTCCGCCGTCTCGTCCACCTCCATGCATGCTCTGCATAGCGAACTATCTGTAACTCCTATAGTAAATAGGTTCTTGTTAAATGACCCATGACCTGTGACAGCGACTGTGACTGTGCGCAGCTGCTGCTTAGTCAGTAGGAGAGCCTGGTTTGTAAAGCGGCCGTCAATTGTAGGGAGCACAACTCTGCTGGACGTTGTCCCTCGTACCGGTGATCCTCATGGAGTTGGATTTTGTATTTTTTATCGAAGATAAATTGTTTAGGAATCCGGTCATTTATGGCTTTACTCAAGGGGAACTCCTTGTAGAGTCCCTCAAGTAACGCGGTGTGTTGTGTTGCTCTTTTACTCCAGAGATTTAGTGTTTTTAGGCGTACCGCCGACATCGTCGCTTCCTGTTGTATAAACAGGTAGAGGGGCGGGAATTCTAGCATTGCTTCAAGAGCTGCGGTAAGAGTAGTCCTCATACAGCCCGTGATGCCATGCAAGCTAGCCTCTGCATGCGTTGAAGTTTGCTTGAGGCTGTGGTTAGTTTGGTGCGGGGCCACCAGACTACGGCACTGTATGCGATCATTGGTCGGATAACAGTGTTGTATAGCCAAAGTATAATTTTGGGGGACTGGCCCCAGTTCTTGCCTATCATTTTCCTGCACTGCCAAAAGGTGATACAGGCCCTGTTTAGTTTGTTGTCTAGATGATTGCTCCAGTTTAGCTTACTATCGAGGATGACCCCGAGATACTTGACCTCGTTCGCTAGTTGGAGTTCTGTGTTGAATAGTTTTGGTAAGGTAAAGTGACCTAATGTTCTTTTCTTGGTGAACATGACTACTTCGGTTTTAGTGGGGTTCACCGAGAGGTCAAATTCCCTACACCATCGTTCGACGATGCGTAGTGCCTGTTGAGTGAGGTTGCAGATCGTCCCAGTCACCTTCCCTGACACAAGGATTGCGAGGTCGTTCGCATAACCTATAGTGTAGTAGTGGTTGTCATTTAGAATTTTGATGAGGTCATTTATTACCAGGTTCCAGAGGACGGGACATAAAACGCCTCCTTGGGGGCAACCCCTGGCTATCAAGGCCATGTTCTGGTCCTCTTCCAGACGAACCACTCGTTTGCTTAACATGTTAGTAATCCAATCTGTTAATACCTGATCCACGCCATGTTTGGAGAGGGCGGTACTAATACTGGAGAAGTTTGTTTTATCGAAGGCACCTTCGATGTCTATAAATGTGCCTAGGCAGGTAGCTTTTTGGTGAATTGCTTCTTCAATCCGGCTAATCACCAGGTGAAGATCTGACTCCGTCGTCTTACCTGAGCAGTATGCATGTTGATTACCATGTAGTGGTATGTTTTTAAGAGCGCCGTCTCTTAGCTCCCTATCGCATAGTCTCTCCAAGGTTTTTTGGAGAAACGATGTCAGGCTGATACGTCGGTAGGATTTAGCGTTTGTATAGTCACTCTTGCCTAGCTTAGGAATGAATATAACCTTCACCTCCATCCAACCTTTTGGGATATGTCTGTAGGCCAGGCATGCCCGCAACAGAGGCACCAATCTTACGGCAACCGAGGTACCACCCCACTGCAATAGGGCGGGGAAAACACCGTCGGGGCCGGCTGCCTTAAAGGGATGGAAGCATTCGATGGCCCATTGGAGTTTCTCCAACGTGATCATCTTGTTTGCGTAGAGCCAGTCATTTTCTGACGGTGTTTGCATTGTATCAGACCAATCAATTTCCTGAGTGAGGACGCTTCCTGGGAAGTGAGTTTCTATTAGGACGCGTCTCGTTTCCTCTGGTGATGTGGTTAAGTTATTGTCAGGTTTACGGAGAGTGGCTGGCCCAGGTGTGTGCTGTTGCCACAGAACTTTCGCCATCCTGTGGTGCTTCTGTATCTGATGCATTTTGCAATTACACTATTTAAACATATGTATAATTTATGTAACACAGTCATGCATTCTTCTCACAAAAATTCAAACATTTCGACAATATCACCTTCTATTCCCTGAAACCTTAAACAGTGTCCAGTTCTCATCGCAGGAATCCCTTTTATATTTACGGAACGCGCGGTCCCTACGTCGCATGGCCATCTGTATTCCTCTTGTCATCCAGGGTGCAGGAGGACGTTTCAATATTACTTTTATTATGGGAGCATAGATGTTATACAGGTTAACCAAAACACCGTTGAAGGTCGCAACCTTGTCTTAAACTGAAATGACTTCCGTCAGAGAATCCCAATTGACCAGTGATACATCTTCCTTGAGGTATTTCGACAGCCTTCTTCGCGGAAGAACGCCTATACAGAACCTTGGGTTTGGGTTTGGGAGGTTTCAGGATATAGGAAAGGCAAATAATGTCATGATGAGAGAATCCTGAAGCGTCATGTTGAGTATGGGAGGAAACAAGGGAAGGATTAAAGGTGAGTATAAGGTTGAGCCAAGTGTCGTCACCAGTTGTGTTATGATGAGTAGGTTGGAGCGGCAACTTATATTCATATTTGCTATTTTACTCACTTTACTTCTGAATGTCATGAAATTTGTTTTGTCGAGATTTATGTGTAAATTATTTGAGGTCAACCAGTTTATAGTGCTATCCAAAGTCATATTTATCTCAATTTCGAACAGTACTGTACTATCGTCAGCAAAGAGAATTGTGTTGTATTTAGTAGCTTTTGGAAGGTTAAAAAATTATATACTGCTATATTAATTGAAATAAGCTTTCTAAGTTCATCTTGGACATCACTGACATCAGTGAAGGAAAACATCGTGAGGAAACCTGGACTTATATAATTAATATAAGTCTGAAATCGCCAACCCGTCTTGAGCAAGCGTGGTGATTAATGCTCATGACTTATCTGTATGAGAAGAGGCCTTTGCCCTGCAGTGGGACAGAAATAGGCTGGTACTGGTTATATTAATTGATTTATTTTTACCTAAACCAATCTGTTCTTTCCAAAGTAAATTGTATTTTTCAAAGTAACTATTAATACCGTCATTGATCACCTTCTCAAATATCTTCGATATGACTGGTACAAGTGTTAATGGAATATGAGTGAACCGTTAATAATATGATGTCTTTCGCACAGCCAAGAGCCCCGCGGCCGCGGCGCCAGTGGCACTGCCGGGAGGCTCGGCAGGCGCCGCGCCTACCAGCGACGCCGACGCCGAGCTGCAGGCGCGCCTCGACAACCTGCGCCGCGAGTAGCGCCACCTGGCCGCGCTACCTGGTACCAAGGGCCGCCAGTGGCACTGCCGGGCGGCTCGGCCGGCGCCGCGCCTACCAGCGACGCCGACGCCGAGCTGCAGGCGCGCCTCGACAACCTGCGCCGCGAGTAGCGCCACCTGGCCGCGCTACCTGGTACCAAGGGCCGCCAGTGGCACTGCCGGGCGGCTCGGCCGGCGCCGCGCCTACCAGCGACGCCGACGCCGAGCTGCAGGCGCGCCTCGACAACCTGCGCCGCGAGTAGCGCCACCTGGCCGCGCTACCTGGTACCAAGGGCCGCCAGTGGCACTGCCGGGCGGCTCGGCCGGCGCCGCGCCTACCAGCGACGCCGACGCCGAGCTGCAGGCGCGCCTCGACAACCTGCGCCGCGAGTAGCGCCACCTGGCCGCGCTACCTGGTACCAAGGGCCGCCAGTGGCACTGCCGGGCGGCTCGGCCGGCGCCGCGCCTACCAGCGACGCCGACGCCGAGCTGCAGGCGCGCCTCGACAACCTGCGCCGCGAGTAGCGCCACCTGGCCGCGCTACCTGGTACCAAGGGCCGCCAGTGGCACTGCCGGGCGGCTCGGCCGGCGCCGCGCCTACCAGCGACGCCGACGCCGAGCTGCAGGCGCGCCTCGACAACCTGCGCCGCGAGTAGCGCCACCTGGCCGCGCTACCTGGTACCAAGGGCCGCCAGTGGCACTGCCGGGCGGCTCGGCCGGCGCCGCGCCTACCAGCGACGCCGACGCCGAGCTGCAGGCGCGCCTCGACAACCTGCGCCGCGAGTAGCGCCACCTGGCCGCGCTACCTGGTACCAAGGGCCGCCAGTGGCACTGCCGGGCGGCTCGGCCGGCGCCGCGCCTACCAGCGACGCCGACGCCGAGCTGCAGGCGCGCCTCGACAACCTGCGCCGCGAGTAGCGCCACCTGGCCGCGCTACCTGGTACCAAGGGCCGCCAGTGGCACTGCCGGGCGGCTCGGCCGGCGCCGCGCCTACCAGCGACGCCGACGCCGAGCTGCAGGCGCGCCTCGACAACCTGCGCCGCGAGTAGCGCCACCTGGCCGCGCTACCTGGTACCAAGGGCCGCCAGTGGCACTGCCGGGCGGCTCGGCCGGCGCCGCGCCTACCAGCGACGCCGACGCCGAGCTGCAGGCGCGCCTCGACAACCTGCGCCGCGAGTAGCGCCACCTGGCCGCGCTACCTGGTACCAAGGGCCGCCAGTGGCACTGCCGGGCGGCTCGGCCGGCGCCGCGCCTACCAGCGACGCCGACGCCGAGCTGCAGGCGCGCCTCGACAACCTGCGCCGCGAGTAGCGCCACCTGGCCGCGCTACCTGGTACCAAGGGCCGCCAGTGGCACTGCCGGGCGGCTCGGCCGGCGCCGCGCCTACCAGCGACGCCGACGCCGAGCTGCAGGCGCGCCTCGACAACCTGCGCCGCGAGTAGCGCCACCTGGCCGCGCTACCTGGTACCATGACTACACTTTACAGTTCCAACGATACATTTCATGATGTTGGGGAATGCCAGAATCTTGTACTAAACTCATGGTATCAGGTTGTGATATGCCTTCCACCCTTACAGGATGGCGATTTAATCACCTGCAGGACTCAAATAGGAATGATGACCGCATAAAAAAATATATAAAATATTTTTTTATCAACTTGTAACTTGCGTCAACTTGTACATTTGAAAATTAACACTGTTATGCAATCAGTATTTATCCAAAACAACGCTTTTAATCGCAGCCCAGCCCAGAGCGGGTACGCACATGGACCCGTCCAGGGCGAGACAACAAATAGCGCGTGAGTCACACCAGAATTAAACCTATTAAAAGATTGACAAATTTAAAAATTGCAATCAACTGTATTTACATTAATAAACATCAATTTAGGTACAACCTACTTAGCCGCATACTTTAATAAATGTTCAAAATGTGAACGACTCTGTGCAAGACAACTGTGTAACTACTAACTAATAATATTATTACGCAGCCCGTAGACAATTAGTCATCACCGAATGACATCATTAAATATTTTTTTAAGTTTTGTGGGAATGTGGGGATGGGTGATAGATCAATAGGAGGCCCAAGAGCCACGCGCGCGTTTTCTCTATGTGTGAAGCGCAGGGGGGCGGCTGCGGCGCGGGGGGTGACCGCATGTCCTTGGAAGGGGTTTCCCCGAGACACGCGCGACGATCATATGTTCGGCGCATGAGGTTATTGTCCGGGACTCTTTAGGTTTGACTCAGCATTACAAAATGAAACCGATATACTAATGAAAAATTAAGGGCCTATTTTTTTCGTGGGCTGATTTATTTATTGAATACTTTAAGCACACAAATGTACAGAGGCGGACTTAATGCCATAGGCATTTTCTAACCAGTCAACCTTTTAGTGATGCAGAGACGATAGTGGTAGGTTCACCTCCTTAAATGTAGGATGGTGAGGTGATTGAATCGCCAGCCTGTAGTACAGAAGGACGCACGTCAGTAGTAATGCTTTGACCTCGAGCTGGCTCAGCGTACTGGATCAATAGACATTGTGGCTTATGTTGGTTGTGTTACCACTGACGTGCGGCCTACCGTGCGTGCAGTTGATAAGTTGTCATTTTTTTCAAAACAACAAGCGCATCTTACACTCGTCAACCTATCAACCTGCCGCACGGGACGCGCATGCGCCGCGCGTAGCTCCGCATATATGTGGTGATACATAATATGTTACAGCTTGTACACTTTGTTGTTAAGTTATACTAATAAACTTTAAGTATCTAAGAATATATATTTTTATAAAATAAAATGTCTATTATTTTATAAGTAAGAAAGTACTTAAAATAAATTATAGTTTAAAAAAACTAAAAAAACACGCTTTTATAGAAAATCCAACTAAAAAATAGGAAATAAAATTTAATAAATTTGGATTAAGAAAAGTGTAAATTAGAAACAAATGTATTTTAATGGAAAAAAGCGTGGGGTGCATAGTGTCAGTGTATGTAGTGTATTTTTTAGAATTATTGCATTGTCATCGGTCTTTGACAGGTGTGCAAAATTTGAATGAAATCTGACCGTTTAAAGTGGGTCAAAATAGCGTCCAAAGGAGTCGGTTACAAACATACAAACATACAAGTGAAGCTAATATAAAGCGTGTAAAAAAAAAACAAATGTCCATCCCAATCGTTTATTATGCACATAATAATGTCATCCTTATGAAATAAACTAACGTCAACGATATAACGTTTTCAGAAAATATTGATTCAAATACAAATCACATTCAATCTTTGCAATCTATATCTACTATATAGGTAAAGCGCGCGTGGTGTCACGCGCTAACAGTTCAGGCGATTGGCACACTGCACCGCATCACGCAGCGTAGCGCGGGAGTGCGTGTTTTTTCGTTGTTTGCAAGTATCTGTGTTTGTATAGAAAACACGCGTAGTGCAACACACAGGAAACACGCGCACTGTTCGTCGCAGCGTAGCGCGGGACGGTGTGATTCGCCTAATAGTGTACGGACCGCTTCAATACTGGTGCTTGTGAACGCTCTGTGTGCAGCGCGTGCACGCGAGCAGCCGCGCGTCGCCGCGCGCCGCCGGCCGGCCGGGACATGTCTGCTTGCTGCGCTCGCACGCGCCGCCGGCCGGCCGGGACATGTCTGCTTGCTCGCTCGCACGCGCCGCCGGCCGGCCGGGACATGTCTGCTTGCTGCGCTCGCACGCGCCGCCGGCCGGCCGGGACATGTCTGCTTGCTCGCTCGCACGCGCCGCCGGCCGGCCGGGACATGTCTGCTTGCTCGCTCGCACGCGCCGCCGGCCGGCCGGGACATGTCTGCTTGCTCGCTCGCACGCGCCGCCGGCCGGCCGGGACATGTCTGCTTGCTCGCTCGCACGCGCCGCCGGCCGGCCGGGACATGTCTGCTTGCTCGCTCGCACGCGCCGCCGGCCGGCCGGGACATGTCTGCTTGCTCGCTCGCACGCGCCGCCGGCCGGCCGGGACATGTCTGCTTGCTCGCTCGCACGCGCCGCCGGCCGGCCGGGACATGTCTGCTTGCTCGCTCGCACGCGCCGCCGGCCGGCCGGGACATGTCTGCTTGCTCGCTCGCACGCGCCGCCGGCCGGCCGGGACATGTCTGCTTGCTCGCTCGCACGCGCCGCCGGCCGGCCGGGACATGTCTGCTTGCTCGCTCGCACGCGCCGCCGGCCGGCCGGGACATGTCTGCTTGCTCGCTCGCACGCGCCGCCGGCCGGCCGGGACATGTCTGCTTGCTCGCTCGCACGCGCCACCCGACGGATGCCCGGACAGTCTTCATGGCGTGCCGCGGTCTACTTTGAGGCTCTAATTATGGCGTCTACCTACAGTTTCACTATCGAACAAAATGTGATAACAGTATTATGCATCTCCTCAAATGCGCCATGTTAGCACAAGTAGCAGGTTGCATTAGAGTCTTCAACTGGATACCTACCGTCTACCGTTACTACTGATGAGCTACTTATAGTGCCGCTACAACCAATCAATACCATAGAAATCTTAATAATAAGGCAATAGAAGTCGCAAAGACACGTGACCTTGTCGCCGCGCTTATGGGTCGTAGAGCACAAGTGCACGCGGAGCGTTTGTTGCGGTTCCTAGTGTTATTTGAGACGCGGAGAAGTAAACATGGTGTTTTACAGTATATCCAACTGCGGAAACTCGTCCAAAACTTGTAACTTATCAAATAAAGGAATAACATTTCATATGCAAGTACTTAATTTTTGAAATATTGTCGATTTTAGTAAATATAGACAAATCAAAAATTTTCTCCACCACTACTACGATTATCACAGAAAACGATTTTTTTTGTCAAATCAATAACCATTAATACCTAAGCTTGTTCATGTCTACTATAACAACTGATAAAAGCAGCAATGAAATTATAGTCATGCGCAATAAACAATAATCGCCGTTTGCGTAAATTCTAGGTACAAGCCGCATGAGTTGGCCGCATTTTAGTGACGTGCCACTACTATTCTGTATCGATATTAATTATGTTCAGCCTAATACTTAGTTTTACCAAATTGGAATGTATTATGATTATTTGTTAAATATTTAAATATGAGATTTATTTTCAGTTTTCACTGTTTGTTTTCTTAGTATCTAAATTGTTAACAAACCGATTTTTTTAACAATTAAAATAAATTAATAATAAATAAATATTGCTGGACAATCCACACAGCATCATCTAGCCCCAAGCTAAGCCGAGCTTGTAATTACCTGTTAATCCGTACTTTTAAACTACTTCCCCATTCAGAAAATTAATATGAGGAAGGCTTATTATTGTTAAGTACGTGGGTAGATTCAGATCAAATCATTACAATATTTCTATGGGTATTAATATAAAAAATAACGGTGAACATACATAAAAAAAAACCATACATTCAGCCGAACATAGAACCTCCTCCTTTTCGAAGTTGGTTAAAAAGGGCGTCGAGGAATGAAACACTTTCAATATAATTAGTTGCTAGACTCCTTGGCGATTAACGCTCAACGGAAAATTATAATTTTCGATAATTTTTCGATATGATCTCGTAATCGTTTACACTGCACTATTATTAGGAGAGAGTGAGCGCGTGATATCATTTTCTGCTTTTCGCACACGTTTCTTATTGGCTGCAGGAGTCGCGCCCCCTGAGATTATGTGTTTTTTTTAAATATTGCTAAACTAAACTTTTTGCGTTGACATTACTGTCATCGCAAAAAGTTTAGTTTTGTAGCAACAATGCAAAGTGCATGTGTAGGCGATATCGTGTATCTATTGTTTGTTTAAGTGGTGGTAGTTGTGACCCGGCGACACTCGTCCCGGTATAAAATTAAGTAGCATTTCTATTGCCTTATTATTAAGATTTCTGTGATGAATACTAAGAAATATAAAGGATGGCCTCGCGGTGTGCGTCGGCCGGCTGGCCGGCTCGGTGCTCGGCACCGGACCGGACCGGACCGCCGCCAGCTGCGACTGGTATGTGGTACTTATATAACACAGTTACAACACGAAATACATGCTATGGGAGTAAAACATCAGTCTTGACACTAGCGAGCCCTTGTCTGGCGGAGACAAGCGTCCGCGCCCGCCCCGCTACTCAACATCCTTAGCTCAATTTATGAGCATTATCGATATTCGATATCAACAATATATTTTCAAGCAGGTCATATTACTATTTATACTCAGCGTTATTAAATATTTAGAAAACAACAATTTTGTCTTAAAACGTAGACATGAAATGCCGGCGACCACGTCCAACGCCGGCCGACACCGGCTGACACCACAGCGCCCCGCCGGCACCACACCGGCCGGCCGCGATGTTACATAAACCCACTTTGGCACTCATACGTACTTAGAGGCTACCGTTCGCCCCTCCAACGCAAATAAAGCAGCCGAACACGTTGGAATCATACTAATTATCAATTCTTAAAACGAATAGTAAAGGAAGAGATACATAGTTGTAAAACTATAAATAGATATAAATCGACCACATATCACAGACTGATTGCATCCTTGCTTGTTGGATGTTAGTGCGGGCGCGGCCGAAACACCTAAGTAAACGCTAATATGAAATATAAATTATCTATAAATATTATAACAAAATATCTAGTTCCTAACTACAGGATAATACCCCGAATATACATCAGCTTACAAAGTAAAGGAAGAGTACGCACGGCCTCGGGCGCAGCGTACGTCGGGACGTTACTTGCATTCCGTATAGTGCACACTATTGTAGGCGGAGGGGCCGGTCTGCGGCGGGCTCGGCCGCCAGCAGCGCGCTGAGCGCGAGCCCCAGCTGCGCCAGGTAGTACGTGGACATCACCAGCACCTGCGTGTAGGGCACGGGCCCGCCGAACAGGCTGTAGCCCAGGATGGCGTCCGACAGCAGGAACAGCAGCGCGCCCGCGGCCGCCGGGCCGCCGCGCGCCGCGCCGCGCCACGCCATGGTGGCCAGCAGCAGCGCGTAGGCCGCCACCAGCGCGCGCAGGCCGGCCGGCGGCGCCACGCGCTGCAGGTAGGCCAGCGCGGCCGCGTACAGCGCGCCGCCCGCCGGCGCCGCGCGCCGCGCCCAGCCCAGCGCCGCGATGTAGGCCACGTGCGCGCCCGCGAAGGCCGCCATGCCGGCCACGAAGTGCTGCGGCCACAGCAGCAGCGCGTCGCCCATGGCCGACAGCGCCAGGCCGGCCGCCACGCGCCGCGCGTACCCGCCTCTGTAAGCGGTCACGGGCAACGGTCACTGCGGGCAACATGCTACACTTATGAATACACTGTGTTTTATTAAACTTGTTTATAGGCATGACTAACTAGTACTAGGTTTAACCTTCTGAAAGGTTAACAGTTAGTTAAAAATCAGTTCCGATCTCGAATTCAACTTTCCTCCCATAACATAAAATCTAGTACCAATTAAAACCCAGCACTTATGAAGTGTCATATCCGTTTGAAGGTTAGCCCAAGCTTCATACTAAAATTTTCCCGGTCCTTTACATACCTACGTAATAATGTACCTCTGTAGATTTACGCAGTGAACATTACTCTTTGGCGTAGATACATTATTCATCATCCGCCTAAAGTTAGTCGACTGTTGCACCAATCGCGCGCTCAGATTGACGCTACCTCATACCCCGCGTCCCGCTTGACTACCAAAGAGACCTAAAAACGACTTGTGCGCACCTAACGACTCTTGCCAAGTTACGTGCCGGGGACTATACCGGAGGTAAATAAGGGCTAGCGGCTATCAAGGACCATCAGAGAAATAACACACATTCAATAGTTTTATGGTTTGGATCTCTCGCATACATAAAAAGGACCAATAGTATTGCTAATATACGCGCGCACGTTTTCGTGAACGCCACCATTTTGTCAGCAGCTGAGCAGCCCCGGATATCTCACTAGGTACGCCGTACGGTCGACGTCACAGTTTAAAAAACAAATGCCGATGCAAAAACGTTCATTGGAAAAAAATTAGTATGTTTTACAATAAGTGAACACCTGATTACTGTAAAGTGGTCATTAGAGCTGTCGAATTAAGGTTAGTTAATTCTATTTTGTTGATAATTGGCAACTTTTAAATCAAGTTTTGTTAAAAGTGACGCCATTGCTAATAAGGGCCACCTGGATGGAAGTGAATAAGGGCCGGCTCTTATTGGGCTGTCTAAATATTATTTTTATAGATTGGTTTTCTTTTCGTGTTGATAAATAGCTTTATATTTTTAGTAACGTTGATGTTATAGTGAGTTACATCTATTTGAAACATTTTTATAAGTTTTTTAACCTGCTTTGTGTGCGGATTTGTCTGTGTTTCCGATTTAAAACTTTGCATGCTTTCTACGAAAATACAATGTTATAATAACAGCGAGTTGTTACTTTAGTTGTTGTTGTTGTTGTGTAGTTCTGATAATGCAGACAGAACGTAGACAACGGTATTACTTAGTAAATTAGATTTATGGGTTTAGCAAATTTTGATCAGCTTACATACGTACTGACTGTACCTACAGTACAAAACACTAGTTTTATAAAAGCTACTTTTATAAACTTATTTTTAACTAATAATTTATTACAGACTGGAATAATGGGACCTCCTGTTAAGAAACGTCGTGCACTTTGGTCAGTCAACCAATTGGCAGCTGCAATGGCAGCCGTGCAAAATGGACTACTTTCAGAGCGTGCAGCAGCTATGCAGCACGGAATTTAAAGCAGAATAAAAGTTTGAAATCTCCATTCCAATATCTAATGCCAACTCCAAATTATGCGGTGGTGAAGCAAAGTAAGCCAAGACGAAAGGCTATTAGCTACAAAGGCTAGCGGGTTACTAGAGACTTATTTATGGAAAGAGAGAACAAAAAGAAAAGACGAAAATCTCCTAAAGAGGGCAAGAAGAGAAAAAAAAAAGAAAACAAGGGAAACCTCTATGATACTTGGTACTGCTACGCATGTCATACGGAAAGGATCTTAGATATGCGACAATGTCAAGTGTGTCAGAAATGGTACCACGAACATTGTGTTGGCCTAACGATAGTCGATATAAATTTTGTTTGTCCCGAATGCAATTAAATATTTACTTTAAGTGCGCCTCACGAATCAGCAAACGCCCTTAGTTAGCAGGCCAAAAACGAGGTTAAAATTAAGGATCTCATTTGATTATAGTTGATTATGATTATCTAAGTTTAAATATCTATTATAATTATATTTAGACAAAACAATAAAAAATTGAGTATTTCATCATTTTAATAAATGCCAGGGCATTTTACGGGCAAAAAAATAAGCATTTATTTTTAAATTTTCGTTAAACTTATATTTTTGGTTAATAGATATTTATCTAGGAATAGTATTAAATTGTTGATTTTACTTAAATAACAACTTTTTGTCAAAAATAATTATCCCTATGGATTTATAAGGACCGATTTATGTTTTTATGATATGATTAATGGTAAACTGTTACCTATTTTGTCTGATAATATTAATTATGTTGAGTTACAGAGAACAACAATTTATTTTATGTTTTATCAGCCTAGTTTCTTATAATTTTGGCTCGGACCTTAATAGACTACCTAAGTTTATTAAGGTTCTTAGTAAAGGATTTTAAAAGTTTTTTTTGTCCACAAAATGTTTAAAACCTAGCCATAAAGGTATTTTTTTTAGATCTCAAATAAATAATGTTCCATAATATTCCTTATTTTTATTTCAATTTCACCTAATTTTTTCAATATTTAAGTTTTAATTATGGCGGCTCTTATTTACCTCCGGTGCCTTTATACGGGGAGTACGCAAGTGTCGTAGATTTTCTTTTTACACACTTTATATTAGCTTCACTTGTATGTTTGTTTGTTTGTAACCGACTCCTTTGGACGTTATTTTGACCCACTTTAAACGGTCAGATTTCATTCAAATTTTGCACACCTGTCAAAGACCGATGACAATGCAATAATTCGATTGAACAAATATAATTTAAAAAACTAAAAAACACGCTTTTATAGAAAATTCAACTTCAACTAAATCATGAAAAATAAATAAGCGTTTAAAAAAAATAAATAAACACGCTTCTATAGAAAATCCAACTATGCACCCCACCCTTTTTTCCATTAATATACATTAATTGTTTCTTATTTACTTACACTTTTCTTTATCCAAATTTATTAAATTTTATTTTCTTTATTTTTAGTTGGATTTTCTATAAAAGCGTGTTTTTTTAGTTTTCATTTATGTTCATTTTTGTTTCTACTATTTTGGAAATTATCTAATAAATATTGGACATCAGGCTGTCCTGTGACTGTGCGGGCCTGTTATTACTGAAGTCACCTTATTGTAGTTTAATGTTATGGTTGACGTTTACCATAGCAGCATTGGTAACGAATGTATTGTACAGGTGCATGTCGCTGCTTATATTGTCAGAACCAGGGAATTGTCTCTTTTTAGTTTTTTTACTTTTGATCGCTTTCTCGACTTCCCGTACCGACTGACCGTGTGACTATTATAACTTTACAACGAGCGCCTCACACTGATTGGAATGTGATTTCGATCTTTGTGCGAGGGGCTCGTGGTTACTACTTAGTACTAATGATGGTTTGGCAGCACGGAGAATGCTAAAGTGTTTGCGATACGATAGGAGCGGAGCTATAAAACAAAAGTTCACTGGTCCGCGGGATCTGACGCATCAGTCCTCAAAAACAAAGTAACACAACCTACGACAATAACTATAATCAACAAGTGACAATATTCGACTTTCTCTTTAAATCGCGATTCGCGTGTTATCTAATCGGTCAGAGAACTCGGGGTCAGTGACGGTAAAGTATTTGTCATTGTCGTGTACTTGTGATAGGGCAGCGCGGCTTGGTGCAGCAGCACGACGAGCAGCAGGCACAGCACGGGCGCGCACTTGGCGGCCACGGCGGCGGGGGAGGGCCCCGCGCCCCCCGCGCCCGCGCCCAGCGCCACGAAGTACACGCACACGCACTTGAAGAACGGCACCAGCCGCCCGCCCACGCTCATGCGCTTTACCTGCAAAACATACCCATCACCGTACACTTCGTCGCATCGCGAGAGTAGCAGCACAGTACCGAAGTACTGTGCTGCTACTCTCGCGATGCGACGAGACTCACTGCGCAGGGAGTCTCGTCGTATCCTCGAATTCTGAATTATAATAGCGCTGATAAGGAAGCACGAACAAATCAGCGGGACTTAATGAACGACCTTACGGCGAACGTGTCGTCGGCACAGAACAGATAATAGTACTAACGAGGAAATATTGAAATATGTCACGTGTACAATTTAAATTCTTCTTTTTTTTGTTCGGAATCCAACTTTCATAATGTTAGTAGACATACCTTTTAAGTGGTGTCAGTACCCCTCAGTAAACATAAATATTATTGGAGTAAGGAGCATTGTGCACAGAAGATGAACATGTAGCCTGACGGCTACATGTTCATCTTCTGTGCACAGCTGCTCCTTCTCCTCCTTCGCGTACAGCGGGAGGTTCTACATGCCAACATGTTACCTCGGGCCGCTGATAGCCAACGCTCTGTCTCAGTACTACATTATCTGGAAGTGTTCACTCCGCTTATATTCAAGCCATTTGGGGTAAAATTGTTAGACTACAGGCGTTCGCTCCATAAGACGAGAGTAGCGGGATCGCAACATATTGTCAGGCGTTCCTATCCGTTTGTCATGCTTCGTGGTGCTAACAGGCCTAGGCAGCGAGCGATGAGTACGTTACTGGCAAGGGAAGCTCTCTAATCGCTCCAACTTACAACTAGAGATAGAGTAGTGTGGCCACTTAGACATGTCAGCCGCCCGCGCCCACATCCGTCCCAGGCCGGATGACGGGCCGGATGCGCTTGCAGCCGAGCATGCGCGCCCGGCGCGTGGCGCGTGGCGTGACCACCGTGCCCAGTGACGCGGTGACAGCGGTAGGTAGCCGCCAGTGTCGAGTGGCCACGCCCCACGATTGTGACAAGATGACGATGTCGCGATGGTGTTAGTAAACATTACCACTTCCACCGACGACCGCGACCGGATCGATATTATGACTACAACGTGCCTACCATTTCTACTACTAATGTCTACCCGGGCTTTCCAAAATGACACCTTTCTAGTTCTAGTAGCTATAGCTACTAGAACTAGAAAGGTATAACTAAGGTAACTAAAGGTATAACTACTAATAGATATAAATGTAAACATTTATATCTATTAGACATAAATTAATATTGATGTATTTTAAGTAGTAGGTATGATGGGGAAGGTCTCGTTGGCACCCTTTGGGTACGGAACCCTAAAAAGTGAAAAATAAAAATCCACATAACTTGGCACCCACTCACCTACATAAGTTGGTACCTACTCACCTACATAAGTTGGTACCTACTCACCTACATAACTTGGCACCTACTCACCTACATAAGTTGGTACCTACTCACCTACATAAGTTGGTACCTACTCACCTACATAAGTTGGTACCTACTCACCTACATAACTTGGCACCTACTCACCTACATAAGTTGGTACCTACTCACCTACATAAGTTGGTACCTACTCACCTACATAAGTTGGTACCTACTCACCTACATAACTTGGCACCTACTCACCTACATAAGTTGGTACCTACTCACCTACATAAGTTGGTACCTACTCACCTACATAACTTGGCACCTACTCACCTACATAAGTTGGTACCTACTCACCTACATAAGTTGGTACCTACTCACCTACATAACTTGGCACCTACTCACCTACATAAGTTGGTACCTACTCACCTACATAAGTTGGTACCTACTCACCTACATAAGTTGGTACCTACTCACCTACATAAGTTGGTACCTACTCACCTACATAAGTTGGTACCTACTCACCTACATAAGTTGGTACCTACTCACCTACATAAGTTGGTACCTACTCACCTACATAAGTTGGTACCTACTCACCTACATAAGTTGGTACCTACTCACCTACATAAGTTGGTACCTACTCACCTACATAAGTTGGTACCTACTCACCTACATAAGTTGGTACCTACTCACCTACATAGGTACCAACTTAAGTGAAATACCTACATAAAAAAGCAACAGACTTCCAAAATACCTACTCAGCATAACTTAACATAGTCGGAGTGTTTGTATTTGTTATCGACAATGACTTCCGAGACTAAGTTATATTGCGGAAGTCCAGTAAGCTTAAATATTTGTGAATAATCCCTACCAACTATGGAACGAGAACTTCAGCCGTACGTACTTACGCAACCGGCCCACTGACCCACCAACTATGGGCTAGTGGGTATCCTATACAATCGGTGTGCATTGGTAAGCGCAGGCCAGTAAATACCGAGTACCCAGTAGTAAGCATGCTGCCAGGAGGCGACCCCGATAGCTGAACCGGTTGCTTGCAAAATGTTAGATATTTTGTAACTATTTATAATACAATATTCTGCATTGCCTTACGGTTTTGGAAGGCCAGCTGATAGTTTTGGTGGTGTGGCTAAAACAACAAACGTTCGTAAAAAGCACTGCTTACTGCTGCATAGCACTCCCAGCTGCTGCCAAAGATAACGTTTATCCAATGATTCGAAAGATTCAGCAACTTGGACAAGAGCCCAAGTTACTCTGAGAAGAA
Source organism: Phlogophora meticulosa (assembly GCA_905147745.2). Lineage (NCBI taxonomy): Eukaryota > Metazoa > Arthropoda > Insecta > Lepidoptera > Noctuidae > Phlogophora > Phlogophora meticulosa. The sequence goes on along the minus strand of LR990524.1, from coordinate 102,597 downwards.
ATCTTTGTCCGATTAATTATTTCTTTCAGATTTATAAGCCTACCTGATAATCACGGTGATTTTTTAACAAATGAGTTAAGCATGTGTAATTTAGAAAAAAATCTTTAATAAGATAGGTACCTTGAGGGTTATTACGAGAATAGATACCAGGTGAGCACCAGCTTATATTTATTCAGTTAGTTAAGTACATAGGCACCTACTTATTTTAAAATATATCTCACAGAATGATTGAGAATCAATCCATATTTTTACAGAGCGAGGTTTATAAGTTATGTATTACTCAGTGGCTAGTTGTAGCAGCTAGGTGTAGCTCGTAGGTAGATACCTAAAACGCATAGCAACTCCTACAATGAACAAGAAACTTATTGATCTGGGCCAGAACAGGCAAACCGTAAACATAGTAATGAACAAAGAACAATAAACACATACGTACCAGGTCAACGGGAGATATCATAGTACCTGTGTAGCGCACTATTCCTTCCTAACTTAGCTCATAAATAAACTGCGCACCACAAACATCAACTAACGAACGGTAATAACAAGCTAGCAAGCGTTTGACTCCCCGCGAAGCGCACGACTGCACGGGGGGATACGAGAATAAAATATACATGTTTGTTTTGATTCTTGTTTTGATAAAGCAAGTAGTTGAACAAGTGCGCAGCTGTAGCAATAACAAAATAAAAATACTGTTGTTTCATTGCTAAATAATGAAAACTGCTATTCTACCTAAATTGGAAGTATAATAACATTCGTTTGGAAATGAGATTGACTGCTGAACACGATATATATGTTTGCATTGGTTATTGATTGACGAAACAAATGAATTTATACAAAGTAATTAAATTTTGTCCCCGAATAGTCCAATTACCCAAAAAAAAACATGAATGTTTCTTGTTTTAGAACGAAACAAATCAACTCCGTATTCTGATTAAATAATTTTGTCAAGAACTTCCTCCTTTTTTGTACCGGTTAAAAAGGAAAACAGTATAAACTTGCATTCCAATTAAGACACATTTTCGAGCGGTTTAATGTTATTACTTTTTTTTAATAGTCGTGCAGGCCATGATGATTCTCAGCTTTGACTTAACGATTTGTGTCAGTGCAGTGTTATACTGTCAATGTCAATCAATTCAGAAGTTCAAATTGTCATTGCCTTAGTGGCTGTCAGTCTGTCATTTGAAATGATTATTGTAGTCAAATCAGTTGATGTTTTTAGCTTTATTTAATTAAACTTTTATGTAACCTCATCAACTATCAAATTACAATGCCGAAGAAGAAGACAGGTCAGCGCAAGAAAGCCGAGAAACAGAAGCTGCGGCAGAAAGAGATCCGCAATGCGCGAGAGAATGTGGATCTGGCGGCGCACCCGTGCAACGTGCCTATGGAGTGCGACAAGTGCCAGAAGTAACTGATTCTACTGAATTCACTAGTGATAGACTGATAGACTCGAGCACCGGCTCCTATTACTACCACACAAAGATGGCATCCTCCTTGTTGCGCTGGCATTCATTTATTGCCACGTCAATTTGTTGATTTCTACTTGCCAGGTTACGCCTTAAGTTAAGAAGTTGCAATTCCAAAGAGAAAATAACTTGGTTTTGTACTGTCCCAGCTGTGGGCACTGGCCATTATGAAACGTTATTATGTCCATATAAATCTTTCTGATTAAATAATCGACTGTTTATTGTCATAGAAAGCAGAAGAACCGCGCGTTCTGCTACTTCTGCCAAGCGGTGCAGCGGCTGCCGACGTGCGCGCACTGTGGCAAGGTGAAGTGCATGCTGAAGTCCGGGGACTGCGTGGTGCGTCACCCTGGCGTCTACACCACTGGGCTCGCCATGGTGGTGAGTACGCTTATTGACACTACTCAACAGGGAAGCAATGCTGTTAAAAATAAGAAAAACCTTTTACTCATAGCACAAGTAACAGAAAAAGTCCAAAAAAATCATCGTCATCCTTCTACCCTCATACCAATTTATTTGGTGTAGGCGCAGTAATTCTTCTTTTGCCATACATCTCTATTTGCCGTCATCAATCTTTTATTTTTATAATAGTATATTTTGCAATCTAGTATGGTTCATTATAGGATGACAAGTTTGAAGGAGCCTGCTGCCGGTCCATGATGCGGTGCTTAGTGAAGCGGTTTAATGACCCATAAGAAGTTATCACTTCAATAAATACAATAGCAAACAGCAGGTTACACCTAATTAAAAGCTGTACAATATTATTGCTTTGCAAGCAAGCAATAGTACATGTATTGAAAATACATAATTATTTGTTCAGTTGGTCATCTTAGGGACGGAATACAGCCCCCATAAGAAAATGGCCAAGGTCCTTTGGCTCATCAACTTGTGATTGTTTACATAAAATAGAACTATCTGCTTGTGTTCAGGGTGCCATCTGTGACTTCTGCGAGGCGTGGGTGTGCCACGGCCGCAAGTGCCTGACGGCGCACGCATGCACCTGCCCGCTCATGGACGCCGTGTGCCTGGAGTGCGAGAGAGGTATGCCTGCACTATGTACTGGATATAAACATTGCGTCATCCACTTTGTCTGCGTCACTGGACTTATGTTGCGCCATTTTAATCAAATCACGGTTTGGTTCTGCAGGCGTGTGGGAGCACGGCGGCCGCGTGTTCCGCTGCTGCTTCTGCCAGGGCTTCCTGTGTGAGGATGACCAGTTCGAGCATCAAGCCTCCTGCCAGGTCCTCGAGTCCGAGACCTACAAGTGTAAGTACCAGCGCACTACCGACACTGTTGACGCGGCCGCATATTAAAACCAAAATCAAAATTCATTTATTCAAATTAGGCTGAGAATCAGCACTTTTTGAACATCAAAACGTTTACATAAGACAGTACCTCAAAATGCCCACCCTTCACCACTTCCTAGTGTTTTTGCTGGGAAGAAAAAGTGGTGGAACAAACTCCCCAGCAACACGTCTGTCTGATAGTTTGAAGAACTTGAAGCTATACAAAGTATACAACACATGTCAAAAAATAATAATTATGTCAGTCATCTTTATGCATCATTAAATTCAATAATTTGCTACATGTTAGCTAGCACACACCAATATGCCAAAATAAATAAATAAAAACTATATACCAAACTCAACAATTAACTCAAGCAAAGCCTGCTAAACTGAATGCATAAAAAGCCTCCAAGGCAGTCCAAGGGCGTGCCCGCTGGCATGTGCAATGCTGGATTAAATATATAGGGCAGTGACTAAAGTTACCAACCATAAACTTGTGACAAACTATATACAATCAATATATACAAACTACAATATATATATATTGCTGTGGTTCGCCGCAGTCGCCGGCTTGTCTTTGCACTCGGACATATTGGCACACTCGCTCACACGTGTATGAGCAAATGATCCATTTATTATCAGTGACAGGTTTCTTCCTGCTAACCGATTGGTCGTAGGAATCGAGTAATTGTTGAAATCACAATTCCCCATGATGGGAACCTTGTCATACCTAAAAATAAAAGATCATAAAGTATCTCGATCTTTCTCATGAGGTTACCAGAATGTGGAAAATGGACTCAACCGTTAGTGGTGATAGTCGTATTAGTTAGTGGTCTGATAGCGAACAGGTGCGACCAACACCTAGAGAAGGCAGTCGTCTAAAACACGGCACGAATTGTGAAAATATTTCTCACTCTAGATCACTCGCCGTAAGCTTGGGTCCAACCACCTCGTGCAGGCTCAACTTGATCTCGATCCATCGCAAGTGTTTGGTGCTCACCTACACTAGCAACGTACAGTCTTGGCCGCTACTTACACTTGCCAAGGCGCTATACTATTCGTAACTTGGGCGTCCATCAAAACATTCACAATTACTGTGATTTGGGCTAGAAGGTGTTAAGCCTCAAATTTTACAAATAGCGGTTATTTGTTTTTGATTTTATTATAATACTAGCTACTACTACAGCTCGCGACTTTGTCCGCGTGTATTTTAACAAAGCTAGGCTTATGATTTTTTGCGCAGAACTCTAATTCTATGTCTAAAATAGAAGTAGCCTTAGTTACGCCTTATCACAAAAGCTATCTGCCAGTGGAAGTCCCGTCAAAATCGCTTTGCAGATTACCTTAACCAGACAGACAGACAAAATCGTTTCTTTTGGTATAACTACTGTATCCACTTTCATATTATGCAATTAGTAAAAATATACTATTGTTACATTACAAACAGACACTTCAATTTTGACAAGCAATGATAGCGGTGAGTTCTTTGTTTTGTGCTCACTCTATACACACATATTATTACAAGATATACATATGTGAGAATTTGTAATTGGCTTCCAGGTGACTATGGTTATCCTTTTTGTTGGTGTTTTGGCTGTAACTCCTCCATGTACTAAAATAAAGTAAATAAAAATCTGAAAACTGTAAATATATATATATGGCTTCAGTTCGTCAGGTCTAAGTGCTTTAAAATCCACCGTATAATAGCTAGTATATCATTCAATTCAAACACACATGGACAAATCAATCCAACATATCATTTGTCTGTATTTTAGTTATTATTATTTTCTATTGAGTCTGTTTTGCTGCACTATCCATTTGGGCAACTGTAATGATAGCTGTGTCTGAGAGCAGGTAGTACATCTAATAAATAACATAACATTATTAATTTAATTAAATAACGTAACTAGAATTAAATCAAAATTTATATAGGTATTGGTTCACCAACAAATGCTTACTCGCTTAGTGCTTATAGGTAACATGCAAATATGTACATGCAACAGTATAATCACCGGCAAATAAGATGGCAAAAGTCGTTAGATGCGCACAAGTCGTTTTTTAGGTCTCTTTGGTGGTCAAGCGGGACGCGGGGTAGGAGGTAGCGTCGATCCGAGCGCGCGATTGGTGCATCAGTCGACCCTTGCCTCCCGCACCGCGCCTTCGTCCCGTTCGCTCCCGATTACATTTCAGTGCACGAAAATTGAACCCTTTGTTTTTGTTGTGTTAAACTTAAGTGTTGTTATTGTTTTTAAATTTAGGATAGAGTTCCTGAAAAGGCATAGCATACCAGGAAAGTATGCTCAAACCAGAGTTATACAAATTAATAAAATTGGAAAAAGAACAATTTAAAACATACAGCATTGACCAAACACTTGCAGAACACAACCATAGTGTTCTGCGATTGCGACTTTCAATATGATGCCAAGGGTAGTTTTATTAACAGATAGTGACGACGACTAGTTATTTTTTTTTTTTTATATAAACTTTTTTGAATTTTAAATGCACGTTATTTATAACTCCTAATAAACTTGAATTCCTCTCCCTTCTTTAACTTTGTTCTATACAGACATGATTAAATATAAATGATGGCAATAACAATAGAATAATGACGATCAATAAAAGTTACCACTTTTTTGTGCCACTAAGTGTACGATGCGCGAACTTACCCCCACTACGCCAAAATCTTCCATCCATCTTATTTGCCGGTGACTATAACTGTGCAACAATCACTTCAGGTAAACTCCACATGCGTAAACAAGTTGTACAAAAATTCATATCAAATAGTAATAATTAATGTAGTTTTAAATTACATAACCAAAGGTAATTTAACAATATACTAATTATTTAATTAATAATTAATGCTGGAATTAATTAATTAATTAATTCCAGCATTAATTTAAGAAAATTTAAGATTGATCTATTTAGGAAGATACTTTCAATTTGCCCAAACTATCAAAGTACAGATCGATTTGATCACTGCAGCTATTTACAAACTTGCATAACATAATTATAATTAAATCACAATTGAATCATAAATAAAAAAGAGAAAAAAACCCTACAAAGTCTCAGACATGGCTCATGGAGGAAAGACGCGACATTATTCTGCAGTATTAGCTAAAAAACAAACTTTTTTAGGGTAGTACCTACCCCTGTACTTAGGGGGAGTAATATATTAATAATAGAAACGTTGGATAGGTCGTTCAATGATTGTAGGGGAGCGAGAACCACTTTTTAATTCAGGGATCCGTTTGCGATATAAACGTGGCGTTGGCTTTTGAAGTGCTGACTTTAGTTGTTTTGAAGTTTGTTGTAAATCGATTAAAATTCGAAATTGTTTATATCTTTTCAATTCTTTTTGATGTGTGTCCGAAAACGGAGCGAGCCACCAACTATCGAGCTATCAGACAAGGCCCTCACATAAGGTGTGTTTGGTCCCGCAGGCCAGTCGTGCAACCGCCTGGGCCAGTACTCGTGCCTGCGCTGCAAGACGTGCTTCTGCGAGGAGCACGTGCGGCGCCGCGGCGTGCGCTGCGACCGCCGGGCGGCGCCGCCGTGCCCGCGCTGCGCCTACCCCACGCACGTCACGGCCGACCTCAGCATGTCCACGCGCTCGCACCGCTACGGCCGCCAGGGCGCCGCGCTCGCCGACGACGACGACTACGCCGACGCCGGCTACGGCGACACCAGCTACGGGGACGCAGGTAGGGCATGCGCCATGCGGCTGTCCCTGTCGCACTCGCACTGTGGCCTACCCCACGCACGCCGACTACGCTGACACCGGCTATCTGTCTCTGTCGCACTCTAGTGCAGTACACACACAGGCTCAAGTCGCCGTGTGCTATGTTGCAGGCTACACGGGTGCCGAGGGAGGCGACTACTCGTCCTACTCGGAGTCGGACGACGAGGACGATGACGACGACTCCGAGTCGGAGGAGGAGGAGGAGGAGGAGGGTGGCCCCGCGCCCCCCGCGCCCCCTGCCGCCGAGCACAAGCCGCCCGCCGCCAAGGACTCGTGACCGGCGCGCTTTCACCATCGCGCTCGAACACTGTTTACTCGCTAGTTCACAATACAACCTTACTCTTTACTATACGCATGTATTTTATTTATGGAATTTTAGGCGTATTTTAATGCTGCGAACTTTGACTCTCTTCCTCACCTTTTTTTTTTTTTTTTTTATTTTTTTTTTTTATTTATAGTTAATTAACACGGCATAGCACCAATTACATTAATTAACATAGAAACAAAACAAAAACTATACAATGCAGACAATACAATCAAAAACAACTATTCTCTACTTACTAACATGGAACAGTAGACACCCTTGCATTGGTCTCATCTACCTCGGTCACCGGGGAAGATGACACAGATCTGTAGTCCCCGTCACGAGAAGCTATAATTTTTGTAAATAAAGAACTTCTACCAAGTTACGTAGCGACAATTAAATAATCCCAAATTCAACGAACTCGAAGTGTATATAATACGTGTTATACGAAACTAATGAGAAATTTCACTTGATCGGGTTATATTATAACGATATAAGGCGCTGTCGTCTAATGTTTTGTGGTACTGGAACGCATCTGATTCATGTAACGTAAACATTTGGGACACGATTTTGAAGTAAGTTCACGCTGACGCTGTCTCTGCTGTCATTCGACTTTCGAATGCGTCTGTTTGTTTGTGGTGTTTTCACGGATTACGTTATATTGTTTGTTAATGTTGATATTATTAATTATTGTATAAGGAATTGTTAGTTTTTTACTACCTATAATGGATCCAGAACCCAGTACGTCCAAGGAAATTATTTCACCACGAAAAAAACTTCAAAAGGTATGTGCTTATTAGACTGATTGCGTCAAAAAGAGAGTGGTTTTTCGAGTGTATACATTTTGTTATTTGTACAATATTTTAAACAGGTAACGAGCTTTAAGGTTAATGATAAAAACATGGTTATGTACGTTTGTAAGTAGGTATGTGACAGAAACTTGGCCATCATCATCTGCCTAGCCTTTTTCCAACTATGTTGGGGTCGGCTTCCAGTCTAACCGGATGCAGCTGAATACCAGTATTTTACATGGAGCTACTGCCTATCTGACCTCCACAACCCAGTTACTGGGCAACACGATACCCCTTGGTAAGACTGGTTGTCAGACTTTCGGGCTTCTTGACAACCGGGACCAACGGCTTACCGTGCTTTCCGAAGCACGGAGGAGTCTCGATATGTTACTAACGGTCACCCATCCACAGACTGACATCGGCAAGCGTAGCTTAACCTACGATCAACCCATGCTGCTGTTTTTATTTAGCCACGAGCTCCTCAAACTTGGCCGTCTGATCAATATCCGTACAAAACAGAAATTACTAAAAAAACAGCAAATATTCTTGGGATTGGCACAGCGACTGCGTATTATATTATAAGGGAGTACAGATCCGAGGAGGGAATAAAGTCACCAGTTCAAACTAAAGGGAGACCTACCTAAGTATTTTTAAAAGGTTGACCTTGATAAAAGTGCGATCAGGAAAAAGAAACAGTTTATTTTTAAGAGGTGAATTGCCTACAATACAATGTAACTGATTCTGAAACAGAATATTCAGAATCGTCTGAAGACAGTAATTAGATGTGTGTGTGTTAATATAATTATATCCCTGTAAAAGAGAAAAGCAGTACAAAACTGTTTTTATTTTATATTACCCAAATGTTGCGAACCCAACTCCCCCGATGTGTGTTTACAAAATGTATTGCTTCTCGTGACGGGGACTATAGTACCATTTACCCCGGTATTGTTTTATCGAGAAGAATGGCGGGATTCTAATTTCATTTGCCCCGGTGTTATAGACAATATCTAGTTACCGAATAGCAATGCCTATAAATAAAAAGGTTTGCATTTAATAATCCGTTTTTAATGTTAACCTAAACTAAACTAAATTTCAATATTCAACAAACCGCAAAACACGAATATTTAAAATCTTTTTGCGAAATATTAGACTTCAAAATGTGAGTCATATGAGTTTCTGGATGTTCTAAAACCCACCAGAGCTATGATGAAAACGTTTGGCAGTACATATCTATAGGTCGATAAATGGTATACTTAAAATGCTTAAAACTAAAATTCGCTAAACAAAAAACTAATTTCTGCAATCCAAAAATATCAAACTATGCTATATCTATCTATTAATCCCGGCTACGGAACCCAACGCTGTGCGTTATCCAACACGCACTTGGCTGGTTTATGTTAAGGTAAACGAGAGGAGAGGAGGAGACCTTTTTTACCCAATGTGCGATGCAAAGCTGAATCAATCGTGTGATTGAATGATTTGTCTTGATGACGCGAGGGGCACTGAGTAGGAATATTAATATTTATAAAAACAAATCTATAACAACGTTTCTTGTATGGGAGCCCCCATATATTTAAGTTATTCGGTTTATTAGTGCATAATCGTTGAACATTTAAACTGCCTAACTAACACGGTGTATGAGATACAGCCTGGTGATAGACGGACAGCGGAGGCATACAGTAATAGGGTCCCGCTCTACCCTTTGGGTACGGAACCCTAAAAAGTCCTGAATAAATTAAAACTTTCGAACCTCCAGCGGGTAATAATGTAACACCATTGAAGGGTTTTAAAAGGTGATCACAAAAATATATCCAAATTACACGTTGAATTATAATATGTAAAGACAAATAAAAAAAATACACTAACTTGAACCATTATACTTTTTTGTGATATTATGCTTAGTTGGGATATTTAAATAAAGGGCTTGATCTCGACTAGACATTTTCAATGATATTACTCAGTAAAATTTAGAAACAAATTAAGATATTAATGTTGGTTGGTGGTATCAAATCTGAAATCGAACTAAAGTAACGACAAGTGCTTCGTACTGCTTGAAAAGTCATCTTGTTTGAAAATAAGTTTTTTTTTGCACTAGAGGTTTTTTTTAATTTCATCATTTTATTTTGGCAACTGACTCGGTGACGATTGTTTCCCAGTGCCACGTTGACACAAAGTCATTGCAGAGTAGGAAGCCGTCGAACTTAGCACCTTGTGGCATATTAATTGCCTAGATACATTTTAGTACTCAGCTGAAAGCACAAAAACAAGGGTCAGTAAAAATGTAAACATAAACAAGTACAAACTTTTATATAAAATAAGGTAACTTGTTAAATCTTTTTCTTATATAACTTTATGAAGCATCATAAAACGTGCAATACAAAAAAGTTATAGTCAAAGTAATAGTTTGAGTAAGTTTTTAGTCTGTGGATTGTGTCATGAGTGTACAGAATGCAAGCATATGACAATAATGTTGCCAGCTAATAAGTTAAATGAGATAATACATAGAATAGCTTAATTTTAAAACTGAATTTAGAAAAAATATATAAATACCCCGGCACAAAAACAGGATTTATTAAAAGTAAATAAAAAATGTGTCCTAAAATTGTAATTTATTGATCCACGTGTCGTTGCGTTTATCTTAAGGTATGTTTATGTGTCGGGGGTATAAAGAAAAATAAAATGTTTTGTATACTTTGTATATTTTATACTCATTTAACCTATTCTAATGAGCTAAAGCCCGCTACATCTGATATAAGTTGCTGAAGGGTTGAGTTTCCCTCAGACTACATGATGCTATAGCATCAGTTCAAGGTTACTGTGTTTGTCTTAGAAAGAAATACCACCAAAGTAACAGTACACAAAATTTCAAATCAATTGGACCTGTGAAAGTTGGTAAGTGGGAAATGAGTTGATGATTTTCAAACCCCTGAACAGATCCTCATAAATTATAGGTAAGAACCATCTCGATCACGTTATTTTCCAAACTGACAAAACCGCATCAAAAGCTCCCAAACGATTGGCCGACTATTCATTTGATAACGTAAAACTTAAAACAGTGTTACTTTGGTATATTCACAAAATATTAGTAGCATCATGTTTATTTGAAAAATACATGATGATTAAATATAATTTAGAAAGCTGTTTTGATATCAGTTAAAATAAAGCATTTGAAACGCGCCAATCGAATAAGTACCATAAAGCATCCTCCATCACTCATTACAGTTAGAGGGGCGTAGTGGCACCATGAACTTCTCTTAGTTAGATTTCTTTGTGAGATTATGAGAAAAAATGTCAGACTGGAACAAATAAAAAATCCAAATTATGAATCTATTTCTGTCGTTCCAGAATCGTAGATATTTTAGAGAAAAATAAAAGTTGTTTTTTAAATATAAATGGCAACATTGCAGTTTAGTCTGACAATTTGACAGCTACGCAACAATCGTCAGTTTCAGGGACTACGAACGTCGTTTTTATTCGTTTTGCGTTTTGCTCAATAGTGTAGTGTTAGATAGTAGTAGCTAGTGGTCAGTTGGGTCTGATCGCAAGCGAGTCCGTCCAGTGGTGGCGAGTGCGGGGCGGCTGGTCGCGATGCTGGCGCCGGAGCGCGCTCGGTGAAAGTACATGGTGTTGTGACCGTGAGTGAGCGAAGCGCTAGTGCGAGTGGGTGACGATGGGCGTGGGCCTGCAGCCGCTGGAGTTCACCGAGTGCCTTGCGGATAGCCCCCAGTTCCGGGAGAACCTGCAGAGGCACGAGAAGGAGTTGGAGCGTACCAGCCAACAGATCAAGCGGCTCATCAAAGAAGTCAAGGATGTGGTGCAGGCCGCCAAGCGTAAGTGTACCTGCAGGATTCCGTGCAGTTCCCTTACTATGTAGTGGAACACATCAGCAGTTAGTACAGTGGTGCAGCAGAGTTGTAGGAGTCCCAGTCAGAACACCTTGGGGGCGGGTGGGTTAGTGCTCGCTCTCACTCCCTGGTACTTTCAGTGCTTTTCACTCATCTCCACACATGTGTGTCAAGTGTTAGTTACTGCAACTTGGTCTCTTGTGCGAGCTCTCAATTGTCTGTAGCTGATAACAGCTAATCACTTAAGTGTTTCTGCCACACACACACACGCACGCACACAAGCGCGTGCTGTGGTGCATCATGTTGCTTGTGGCACTAAGTAAACCTGTTGTGTTTGTGTAATTTGTGTGTTGACTTGTTTATCCTGAGATAGTGGAGTTTTATTGTTTGGTGCTGTTCTGGTTGATGTAATGTGTGCATGTACCAACATCTTGTAACTTTCTCATCGTGACATTTCAATTATTGGTTTGTGATTCCTTTATTTCTAGATGCTAGCTGTGTTAGTTGTATGTTATCCTATATCATAGAAGGAAATACACCCAAAGTGGTGGGGTTGCAGGTATGGGCCCGTCGTACAATACAATCACAGAAGGGTTCATGCTAGTCTCGCATACAACTGCGACACGGTGCGGTGTGTGAGCACACTGCAGTGATTCACGGCAGTGTCACCATATGTGTGTCAATGACTTTGTTAATTAGTGTGACTATTCACCGCTCACATGCACACACACACACCACACTTGCACACATGCACATGTTGTTAGCTACATATTTATGTAGAGGACACAGTAATGCCCTCATTAGTGTCCAGTTCTGTAAGTTGCAGACTTTGCTGAGACTCCATTAAAGTTTTTGCCATCAGGATTGTCTCAAGGTAAACGTGAATGTCTGATGTGATAAAGAGTTGAGCTCTATGTAAGATTGACATAACATTAGTTTTCAGAGTAGTCAACAGTCCAGACTGATAAGTTGCACCGAGTGGCAAGAATCTGAAGACATTGGGATGTTATGTTTTGTTGGGTGTTGAGCTTTATTTTATTTATTTTATTTTTATTTCTTTGGGACAACAAACAATTGCGTAATAATGCTTAATACTACTACATAGATTATTATAGAACATTTAGGTAATAACGCAACCAGCACCGTTATCCACAAAATAATATAGTAAAAACTTAATTAGGTACAAGCAAACTTAAGCAACAAAATAATTAACCATTATTATGATTTACACAACACTTATTAAAAGGTGAGACAAATTTTTAACAACCGACTTCGAAACCCATCAGATCAAGACAAAATGTCCATTACGGAGAAAACCCATTCGATCAGAAAAACTTTCGAAGTCGGTCAAAATAAACAAGCAAATCTGTGCAATATTGACATTATGAGGAAGTGTGAACAATTTTTTCACAGATATGTTTCCTGAATTGTGCAGGTGACAAAGCAAACAAGTCAATATCAGCAAAATCATCGTTGTAACTTTTCATAATACGCCGTAGAGGAGCTCGTTCGCCTGCGTTAGTCCTGCACGGCTTGGGGGCAAATAGCCTATGCGTATAAGTATCGCGAATACGTTGGGAACGACTAGGTATGCGAATGTAAATTTGGTTTATGAGGTTAATGCAATCAAATTTATTTCGACAGACTTTATATAAGAATGATTGATCAAGATACAGTCTCCTTGATTTAAGAGTTGACAAAGAGAATTTATCAAGGAGAGTATGATATGAGGACCGTTTCTTAAAAAATGTGTAGTTTAGATAACGAAGATATTTACGTTGTACTGATTCGAGCTGGTCACTATATTTATCATAAAGTGGATTCCATACACACGTGGCATATTCCAGTTGAGATCTTATGAGTGATTTGTATAGTAGTAAAAATGTGGAAGGTTTTTTAAATAGGTTGCAGGTCCGCCTTATAAAGCCGTAAAATTGATAACCCTTAGCTGTGATGTGATCAACGTGAGCATCAAAGTGCAACTTTGAGTCAAAGAGTACACCCAGGTCTTTAATTAAGGAAACTTTTTCTAAATTCGTGCTACAGAGCGAATAAGAAGCTTTAGAAATTATATTGTGCTAAAATATTAACTGTTAAATTAACACTTACTTATAATATACATCAGCTCACGCTATTTTCTCATGGGGCTAGGCAGAAACTACAGAATGCCATCTGCTGCAATAAACAGTTCATTTGCATTGTTTACTTTTATACATCTGGTCATACACACACCCCAGTTACTAACTTACGACACGTTTTAGAATTACTTAACTAGACAGTATGTAGGAGTAGCTGTTGAACTGATTGTAAATAAGTAATTGAAATAATAATAAATAAACAAAATAACGAGGTTGACATTAATGTGGGCTATTAATTTGACACCCAGTAATAATTAACATTTCCGTAAGACCCCATTACCCCAGATACCAGGACCAAGGTTGCAATTATTGAAAATATCGCCCTCATGAAGCAGAAACCATTTGATGGAATATATACTTCGTCGTCGTGTGCGTTGGCCTGTCCGCAGTTGGGCACAATGGCGCGTGAGTCAGGCGGCAGGCGCGTTATCAGCCGGCAGCCTCACCCACTGAGCATGCGATGTCATACTAGCCTTCCTCGCCGCCCCCCGCGCTACTGTTACTGGCACTGGCACTCCTCCATGTCTGCGGGAGTGCCGACAACGCTTACACTGCGTCGGGCTCAATTGACCAAGTGATTGCCTTCGCGCAGCTATTTCCCGCATTTGTAGTTTGAAGTTGGTTGGTCGCGCTTGATAAGATGCCGCCGATAGTGAGCGATCGCCGCTATCGACACATGTCGCGGTATTGAACAACTCACATTCATTATCTGCACGTTTCTTAATCTTGTCCTTGAGCGCACACGCTCGCCGGCCAGCCAGCTGCGGCTGCACAAGATATCCACGTAATTGACATCAATATACATACTTACGTAATGAGTTCATGTGGCTTTCTCAACACCTTTTTGATTCTGGGAAAGTACTACCTCAGGTATCATCATCACACGTACAAAAAACAGTGATCGCTCGGATGAGTCACATCGTCCCAGCCGCGCAGGCCACAGGCCACGGGCCGCACCGCCGCGGGCGAGATGTGTTTGCACGCTGATACAAAGCGCACGACACAAGAAGTGACCTTGCAATGTGTCATGAATTACACAATGATCACGTTCACACATGAATGCGGTAAAGGCGAGTGTCAGGCGGCTATGACGTATCGTTTATGTATAATTGTCAGGTGGCCTGTGCCACCGTGCCACCGAACCACCGTACCACCGTGCCACACATACGCGTAACATTTGTCGTTACGTAGATTGACGTAATTGCCTCCTCGGAAATCAAGTCAATGAAGGCCGTGTCAGTCGTGTTACTTCTCTGCAGGCTCACAGCTGCTAAGTGCTACGCGACTTAACGCGACCCGATTCCAAACTCTTCGTCATCTTTTGTAACGCATGACACATCACTCTGTTGCATTATATATTGTACGTGAACGTTACACACAAGCCCAGCAGTCAAGTTTGCCACGAAACAGTGATCTTTGCTTGTTGCGCGTGTTGGCTTGTCTTTGATCTCGCCGCATTATGAAATGAACAATAACTGTCAAGTAGGTACTTGTCTTCAAGTCTTATGTTATAGACAGATATATGTGGATTAAAAATCTCTATAACTAATAATAAAAGAACGATGAAGCAACTTGCTCTAAAATACAGGCTTGTGGAATCGGAAGTGCCGTACAACAGGTATGTGCCCGACCCAGTTCGGCACACACACACACAACGGCAGTGTCAGTTTATATTGGGACCGATCCATCATCACTGACAAGACTATTGCAGCCAATAAGCCTGATATAGTGGTGATTGATCGCATTGAGAGGGCGCAACGATTGCTGATGAAACGGTCCCGCATGACGGGAACCTCGTGAAAGCCGAGAAAGATAAACAAAAGATATCTTGACTTGGCTCGCGAGGTTCGCAGCAATCGTTGTACTGACAGTCGTGTCAGCCAATGGCTTAATAGTCAAGAGCCTCGGACAACACCTAAGGAGGCTCGCGTCAGGCAACTGGATCAAGGGCTTGATTCAGAAAGCAGTCCTTTTGGACATGACGCGTATTGTTAGGCGATTCCTCTCTCTGGAGCACTGACCGCCGGTAGCTTGAACCCTGTTCCCGATACCGGTGGGCTACTATTTTTTATATTTTTAAATGTTTTATGTTTTTTTTTTATATTGAAATATTTATAAATGTCATTAGTAAGTCAGTTAATATAATAAAGGAGATAATAAAGAACGATGACAAAAATATGGTTTGAGTTCACAGATTGTACGCATAATAATACGAACGAATAGTCAACAGCACTATCCCGCACCCGCCGTACTAATTGTAAGTTTCGGCTTGTCTCCCATTGAAGACAAGACAAGCCAACACGCGCGCCCTACATTCTTTGAAATAAGTTTCATTGCGTTACGATGAGATTTAGTTGGCAAATAATTAACTAAGCAGTATTAACTTCGCTACATAGTTAATAATAATAATCATAATCATTCAATAATAATAATAAAATGCTAGGTGGTGGTGCACTTTGCAGAGGAGGCACAAGAAAGCGAGCAAAGTGTTAGTGCTTCCTTAAATGACATGATGATGTACGAGCCGAATCACAAACATTGTCAACCTGCGGCGGTATCACGCGTGTGTTCTGTGCAGGGCTGGGCGCGGCGCAGCAGGCGCTGGCAACCAGCATGGAGCAGTTCGAGTTCGCGTGCATCGGCGCGTCCATGACGGAGGACGAGCGCGTCATCAGCCGCTCGCTGCACCACTTCGCCACGCTCATCCGCACCATCGAAGACGAGCGGGACCGCATGGTCAGTACTACCACTCTCACACATATCCTTTTAAATATGTATATACATACATTTTATTTTCAACATTTTCCATGCAGTCTTATGTTGATTGCACGCTGCACGTGTCATCCCATTATTCCCCCACATCAACAACTTCATAAATTGACTAGAGATGTCAGCTGTTAGGAAACTTGCTGCCCTCACTGAAGAGCGGAATCTATTCTTGATCTCCAAAAAACTTCATCAGTTTTTCACCAAATTGAACTCGCACCCAAGCCGTCACAGCTAGCTGACTAGCTATATTCGCTCACGGAGCCTTGGGCCGCGGCGGTAGCATTCCTCAGATCGGCTAAGTATATATTAATGAGCTCAGCGATCAGCCTGGAACGCGGTGGTATGCTTCTGCGAGACAGTCATCTCGCAGGAGGCTATGAAAAGTGACAGGGATATCTACATCTACTCACCCAGCCCACAGCAGGCGCGCCGGGCGTTGGCGGAGGGCTAAAAACGCCCACTTCCAGCCTCCCAAAATGGGACCAGGATGTCCCCCATACATCAGGACGAAGTGGCGGCACTAGCCGCCACTTTCGTCGGTTACGCTCGTGCGGCTTTCGTGCAAATCATGAACGAGTTTCCAAGATCAACGGACAGCGGAAGATATATTAAAGCCATTAGCGCTACTTTTGATAGACTCCGTTCAATGTCGTCTACGTTAAATCTGTGGCCCTGCGGCCAGCGGCCTGCGGGCCACGCGTACGCGCGTCTGCGTGACGGTGAGTGCGGAGTGCGTGAGGCGGGGAGCGGGACGGCTTGTTGGTAAACAAGCTCACCGACCTTCGGGAATCACTTTCGATGCCGTCACTGAACGATCACGTTCGCCGGTCGCGCGCGCCTAGCGGGATGCATGCTAATGAGGGCGTTGACATAATTGGTGCGCTATTACGTGTGCGACGTAATTCGCCGGACGCGACGTCACGCGGCTCTCACGCCGACGCACAGCGCATCACACACTCACACATAATGCCCCGACAAGCAGCAGCCAGGACATGGAAACTACTCGGACATGTAAAACCAACAGAATAGAAAAAAAAGGTAGCCGTCACGGGACGCCCAGCAGATGTCAAACATCGAAATTGACAGTTATTTAAATATTTTTTAATGACATAAAACCATTTAATTAATAAAGTAACATTTAATTAGAGCATAGATCGTACTACAGAAGGGGGCAGTAACGGGAATACATTTTAGACCGTGCGACCTCACGCCCGTCTGCGATGTAACACTAGGTAACAATTGCCGCTCAACACGTCGCGCTACATGTTCAGCACTGAAGCACAAAAGCGCGCGCGGCGCGACCTACTCGCTTTTCAGTAGGTAGGTCTGTAATTAACCTAAGATTCAATAAACTAATGTCAACAGCTCAACCTTTTTTAAAAAATTGCTTCTCCCGATGCAGGGACGTTAATTGTAGAGGAGTTCTCTTTGGTACTTCACCATAAGCTCCGCTTCATCATGTGCAATATGACGAGCACACGTTGCTTGGCAACCATATTAAAAGTAATCTAACAGCGAATCGCGACTGAGTAGTTCCAATGGCCATCTGTGGTCTTCATCATCAGTTCCACTTCAACAAATGGTGCTTTCCGAATGCAAATGCACGAGTTACTATAAAAATACCCAAATCGCTATCGGTGTGCCTATAATATTTAAAGAGTTCCCTCGATTTCACAATTCTAATTGAGAAAGTGGTCATTTTAATATTGATATTTCGAGAAATGTGTTTGTTACGCTCGCAGATACCTTTTTAAATAACATTTGTATAACGTAATACTGAGCTGCGAATTGCAAAAAACCTAAGAATATTTGAATTTCGCGGGTTGCCTCTACGCATACGCCTAACAAGTGAATCCCGGCCGCGCCCGCCACGCCACGCCACTCCACCGCCACACCAAACAGGCGCAGGCGCAGGCAAAAGTGAAACTGCTCTCAGAGTTCATACAATTTTATGTTCTTATCTAACCTGTATTTTTTGCCATCTCCTTTGAATATCGAGAATCTTGTTTTGAGTGTAGAATATAGAGCCACTTATGTATAATAAATATGTTAATTAGAGAGATACCGTTTGTTTTAGAAATTGAGACATTCTATATTTAGTAAGGCTAACGTCCGTGTTAGGAATTAGGATCCTGCTGCAGACGCGTGGCGACTCGGTGGCTCGAGGGCGCGGGAGGCGCGGGGGCGCGGGAGGCGCGGGCGGCAGGCAGGCTGAGAGCAATATACACACGAAGCCACACGCTGTGCCACTGTGATGTCTTCTCCCAATGTTCCTCATGACGCTTCAGTAGTTTGACCTTATGGAATGTGACGCGATGGCATGGTGGAGCATCTAATTGTAATTTGTCAGTTCTTTGGTTTTCAAGATAACTGTACCTACCCTCTTGTATGTTTGGAATCCTTAACAGTGCAAATGTAGGTCGCATTGTTTCGGATCCTTGATAGATGACTATGAAGAATGATCCCTTTTACGTTGCTTGAGTCAGCACGGCTCAGCAGTCAGCACTTGTTCCGTATTTGTTGGTTGTCGGTACTTACTTCATTGGTAAAACGGTGGTTCTGACTGCAGCGCGCAGTACCTACTACAAATTGACTACTGTACAGTGTGCACATGAGTACTAGGCTTATGATTGATTCTGCTACTAGCTTAGTGATTGAACCGATGCGCCATTAGCATGTGTGTGTGTTGTGTGCGCAGCCATGTTATCGTTGATCGATAGAACAGCTCGGCGAGATGCGGCGCCCAAGTGACAGCCAGAAGCCGGCGCGCACTCCCGCGCACCGCGCACTCCCGCGCACCGCGCACTCCCGCGCATCGCGCACGGCTCGCGCTGAGTCACGCGCAGCGAATTGTCCCCGTGTTAGGTCACTTTGTGTGAGCCGCGCCCCGCTGACTGACTAGCGCATCTCACATTCACGAACAACATATCTCCGTCCGCTTCTGACTGCATCCGGTTCAACAGTACTTACAGTTTACAATCAACGACTCACTAATTATATTATAGGCCAGTCATATCGAACATTGAAATCTCACACTAACGGCGGAGATTTGTTAGCACGATATGGCCTATAGACGTCGTCCTTTGCATACATTCAAGCTAAGTACTACTCTTAGATTTGATTCAACATTTGTCCTATGATTTTACCTGTAAAATTAGTATTTTCGGGGATCTAAAATTGACCGAATCTTAACCCTTAGCCAGGCAGTGATCACATAGCGACCACATAGATTTTTATTTTCTTGTGACGAGCCGATGTCGTATACGGACCACAAAATGTCATTATTATATTGTCTATGAAACAGTCGATTTCTGAACGAAAAAAAAGTACGTGCATCGGAACATTCTTTTTGACGTTTTGATTGTCAAATGCTACTCTTGCTAAAAACGGTTGTTTTCGTGTGTTTGTGTTGATTATAAATGTGATTATGCCGAAAAAAAATATGGTAAGTGCTATTTATTACTACTTTATGATAGTATACTAGTTTATTCATCTGTGACATTATTTGATTTATCACAATATTTGTTTTTTTGTGAAATATTTACTCCCAAAGTTTGTGGTCCACATATAACCTCTGCCCATTGATAACAAAGAAAATGTGGTCTATATATGGCCACTGTCCTGCTAGTTGTCTACATAATTATTAAGGGTTATATGAGATCACGGTAAATTAATCGTTGATATGCTAAACCCATTAGTCCATACAAAAATCTCATACAAACACTGTTTCATCATTTCAGAACACGCAGAGACCACATAAAAATCGAATTGTTTGCGAACATGAAATCGAAAGAGCTTTGGAAGAAATGTATGCATCATCGGAGGATGAAATATCAGAGGAGGAAGAGGTTTCAGGTACTTTATGTTATCCACCTTATGATATCAACAGGGCATTGGATAGCTTACAAAATGTAATGGAGGCTGACCTTTTGGACGTCTTAGCAGGTGATTCTTCACATACCCTACGGCCTACATCTCCAGCAGTAACAGTGCCCTGGCAATCAGTTGCCCCCTTACTCACTCCTCTAGCAGGAGCAGTGGACACCTTATCTTCAGCTGTCGAACATGAGCCCTCATATCTATCTGAGCCCTTACAAATTACACCTCCGGTTGCTAAGAAGCCTAGACTTTCAGTCCATCAGCCCTCACCTGTAATGACACCTCATAAGCCCTCATCTTCAGTAGCAGCCCGGCCGCCCTCACCTTTAGCGGCAGACCAACAGTCCTTATCTTCAGTAGCCCAACAGGCATTACCTTCAATGGCAGCCCAGCAATCCTCATCTGCAGCGACAACCCATCAGCCCTCATCTTCAGCAGCAGCCCAATTGCCCTCATCTGCAGCGACAGCCCATCAACACTTATCTCCAGAAGCAGCCCAACAGCGCTCATCGATAGTAACAGCCCAACAGCCCTCATATCCAGAAACAGTCCAACAGCCCTCATCTACAGCTGCAACCCATCAATACTTATCTCTAGCAGCAGCGCAACAGCCCTCATCTGTAACAGCAACCCATCAGCCCTCATCTTCAATGGGCGACCAACAGCCTTTATCTCCTGTGGCAGTCCATCCGCCCTCACCTTTAATGGCAGCCCAACAGCCTTCATCTCCAGCGGCAGCCCATGTGACATTGCAAGGATTAATAGACAAGGTTAGGGACTGGTCTGAAAACACAACAGGATTTGCTGCTCCCAATTTCACACGAAAATTGAAGTCTAAGAAAACATATAATAACAGGAGTCTTCCAATACACTACTTTTTGGATATGTTTCCTAGTGAAATATTTGATATTATTGTAGCGAATACAAACTCATATGCATCATTCATGCAGTCATTGAACTGGACTCCAACGAATGCCACTGAAATAAGAGCATATTTGGGCATGATCATAATGATGGGCCTACATCCTCTGTCAGAACTGGAATTATATTGGTCTTCTGATCCCTTTTATCACAACCCTATCATCGCTGCAGTAATGCCTTGCAAACGTTTTAAAAAACTCACAGAGAACTTGCATTTGAGTGACAGGGCCACTGAAGCACCACGTACCCAACCAGGGTATGACAAGTTGTGCAAAATTCGACCAATTATGGATATTTTGAACAAAAGCTTTCAAGAAAATTGCATTGGAACCCATACACAATCTATAGATGAGAGTATGGTCAAATTTAAAGGAAGAAGCACATTAAAGCAATACATGCCACAAAAGCCAATTAAACGGGGATACAAAGTCTGGGCCAGGTGTGATTCAGAAACTGGATATTTATACCAATTTAATGTTTACATTGGCAAAAGTGAAACTCAAGAAGATGGTGATGGAGGACTTGGCTATAAAGTAGTTATGGAATTATGTAGAACAGTTGAAAGTGGTACCTTAGTAGCATTTGATAACTTTTTTACTAGCCTACCTCTAATGGAGATGCTTCATCAGAAAAGTATATTTTCTGTAGGCACTGTGAGACAAAATAGAAAAGGCTTACCACCACGTCTTTTACCTCAAAAGGGTGACAAAAATGAAAACAAATTAAAAGCCGGAGAGTTTATGGTGCAGTATGCTGCTCCTATTGCTGTAATAAAATGGCGTGATACCAAAGACGTGTACGTCTGCACAACAGCTTTTGAACCTAAAGCAGTAGTGACCATTCAACGTACTCAGAAAGATGGTTCCAAAGCCCCAATAACATGCCCATTGGCAATCGAACAATATACCAAATGTATGGGTGGGGTTGACAGACTCGACCACTTCAGATCTTCTTACTCCATTGGTAGAAAGTCAACTAAAAAAAATTGGATACGTCTTTTCTGGTTCATGTTAGAAGTAGCCTGCATAAATGCGTATATCGTTTACAATATAACCCATAATAAAACGAGCAGCAGCCATCGTGATTTCAGGCTAAAGTTAGCCAGAGGCCTAATAGACAATTTCACCATTAGACTTAGAGGACCACCAATATTTAAAAATAAAAAAGGTGGCCAGTTCGGAGTGTCGGATGATATAAGGCTTAATAATGTTGGGGTTCACATGCCTTGTGAGGGAACCAGGAAGCGATGTCGGTACTGCAGCACAAGACAAAAACCCCAAAGGTCGAAAATAATGTGCAAGATCTGCCAAGTACCGTTGTGTGCAACACCTTGCTTTGATGATTTTCACCATTAAAATGAATAAACACTAGTTTTCTTAGATAAAGTGTGGTTTTATTATGTCTAGGATTCATTTACAGTACATAGTCTAACCCTTAAATGTTGCATAGATAACATGTAGGACAGTGGCCACATACAGACCACATGTCTGCATGGGCAGCAGGCAGTGGTCACATAGAGACCACAGGGGTTATTTTTCAGGAAATCAAAAAAAAAAAAAAAATAAGAATTTATATTTGTTATAACCCTGTAATCTACCAAAATCAGTATTCAAAAGAAAAAAAATCGGTAGGCCTGGTTAAGGGTTAAAGTTTCACTTCCTTGAAAAAAATGTTAATTTTTGTGGAGCTATAAGTATCTTGGTATTAATTGAGCTGGTTCTGGTCTCAACATATAGCAATTTTAGTCTATTTTATAAATGTAAAGAACAATTTTGTAAAATAGATGCATAGTTAAAGACTTACTTATATTGAGAATACCAAAAAGTTCGCGATTTTTCGAGCGCTACAAAGTTACCACAGGTCTTTCGAAGTTGCAAACTTGGATACACGCTACTAGTTGCTTTTTGTTTCCGATTTTAGCGATTTCTACAGTTAGATATGACTGGCCCATGAAAAACTATTTAAATACTATTAAACATGTTCCATGACATGACTGTTTACGTGGAACGTATTCACTATAGAATATTCGAGATAGTCTACTTTCCCTAAGCAATTCGCCTTAACGAGTTGACCGGGCGCGGCGCTAGCTCCTTCGCGCGCGCTCTGTGGCTCGCAACGTTTACAACTGTTAATGAGCCTCTTATAAAAATGTTGAGCAAGCTACACGCGTGCAAAAGAACCACATTCCCTATTTCGATGAAAGGCTTAATGCTTTCGGAACCCCTTGTGCAAGTAGGGAGTTGGGCATGTGCCCAACTCACCATCATTTCACACACTGGGCATGCGCCCAGTGTGGGGAAATGTAAGGTTCGCTTCACGAGTAATATAAGTAGGTACCTACGTTTCGTAGGATTCGGTCGGGAGAAAGTAGGAAATGATTGTGTGCTGGCGTGTTCGCGATGACGCATGTTACGTTATGAACCACTCTGTCTAATGGTGTGTGGCGTGAGTGGCGTCCTTCCCGTCCCGGCGGCAGCGGACACCGCACACACCGGGCAGACGGGGTCACTAACTCACGAGCTTGTGTTGCAGCTGGGGCGCGCGCACGAGCAGATCATCCAGCCTCTCGAGCGCTTCCGCAAGGAGCACATCGGCGCCGTCAAGGTAACCTGCCTCCGACTACCTTCTCGCCACTATAACTCTAACTACAAACTGCTCCCAGGCTTTTAACATCTTGCGTTATTCTCATTCAATATGTTAGGCCTTAAGAGATAGGTAAAAGCTTAGAAAATTGTCTAAATGGGCTGTAGCCGTGGATTATAAGAATGATTGCATCTGTATTCGAAGCTGCCACTGTATTGTATAGGATCAAGGGATATCCCTAAGCTCCGCTGCCTGCTGAGGGGTCGCGATCTGCCTATAGATAGGAACAGTAGAATGGTACCCGTCGATGTCTGCGACAGATGAACAGTCCCGCAGCGCGTGGCGCCGAGAATAGCTCAGCATAATAGGATCAGACCCGCGGCGCGCGCACGTGCCGCTCCTGCTCGCTGCACGCGTCTCGACCTCTACCGCCACACGGCACTACACTGTCGCGTAACATACACGCGTTCATGTTGCAGGAGGGGAAGAAGAAATTCGACAAGAAGACTGCTAAGTTCTGCCAGAGTCAGGAGCGCACGCTCTCGCTCTCCACCAAGAAACCAGAGGCCGTGTTCCAAGAGGTAGCGTATGACTAGATCATTCCGAGTCGATCTTTTCACCTAGCTTAGCTAGGCGTTGATTTTCCAAATATCCAAAGACGTATCGCATTTAGCCGGCGATATCGTATATAATTATAAATTGTTCTAAAGTTTTAAATAAAATAACCAACTGTCCCTACTATACTATTGTTTCTAGTATATCTATACAAATGTAGTGTAGATTTGTGTGTTTGATGTCAAAAAAGCAGCTTTTTACCCGACTACGCTACGCAAAGAAGGGTATTGTGTTTATCACTAGCCCATGTTTGTATGTATGTATCTGTGTTCCTTTGTGGCGCTATAGAGACCAAACAAGGGGGCCGATATGGATATGGATGATTGTTACGTCAATCGATTTGTCTTAATTTTGCGAGCGTCACTAAAGATATGAAAGTGATGAGTTGTCGACATGTGGAATGTGGACTCGGCTGTCATTGTGCCGATCGTCGGAACGGCCAATGGCCTGCTGGCTAAAAGTCTCGACGACCATCTGTCGAGGCTCTCGTTACACGGTTGGATCAAAGGCCTGATACAGAAGGCAGTACTCCTCGATACGCCTCGCACTGTGAGGAGGTTCCCGTCTCTGCAACTCTAGCCACCGGTAGCTTGGACCCTGCTCCCGCCATCGGTGGACCACATATTTTATATTTAGAAATTCTATATATTTTTTATATTCAAATATTAAAAAATGTGGAATATATATGAACAATGTTAATAATAGGTCTTTACCTATGAAATTGCCGTTTTGTATGAAAAAATTTAAATGAATTTTTTTCATGTATTTTTTATTTGTATTAATCGAAGTAATCAGCCATGCAATCAATGCATCTTTGCCAACGCAGTGGCAGTTTATTGATGCCCTTCTTAAAGAAATCAGCTGGACGGGAGGCAACAAATTCTTCAAAGGCATTTTGTACTGCCTCTCGGGTATTGAATTTTTTTCCCGCCAAGAAGTTATCCAAATTCTGGAAAAAGTTGTAGTCTGTAGGCGCAAGGTCTGGTGAGTAGGGCGGATGACGGAGAGCTTCCAACCCCAGTTCTTGCAACTTGGAGACCGTCTGCTGTGCAGTATGAGGTCGCGCGTTGTCGTGCAGGAGCAGCGGAGACGAGCGATTGACCAATGCTGGTTGGAGATGTGCCAGCTTCTCCATCATTGTGTTCAATTCTTCACAGTACACATCTGCAGTAATGCTCACCCCGTTTGGTAAGAAGCTGTGTTGAATCACACCGGCGCTAGACCACCAAACAGTGACCATCACTTTTCTTGGGGTAAGTTTTCGTTTAGGGCATTGTTTAGGTGCTGAACCAGGATCCAACCAACTTGCTGAGCGCTTGCGGTTATCAAACAGAATCCATTTTTCATCGCAGGTAACAATGCGGTTCAAAATTCCTTCATTTGTGTGTCTGTTGAGCAGTGCAAGGCACGTCTCGACGCGTACTTCGCGCTGGCGATCATTGAGTTCGTGGGGCACCCATTTGTCAAGCTTTTTTACCTTGCCAATTTGACGCAAATGGACCAATATTGTTTTGACGCTAACGTCGAAAGCTGCTGCTAATTCAGCCGTAGATTGTGTATCATCAGCTTCCACAATCGCCTTTAATTCGTCATTGTCGACCAAAGTCTTCGGACGACCGCGAGGTTCATTTTTCAGGTCGAAATTTCCAGAACGGAAGCGAGTAAACCAATAACAGGTAGTGCGTTGGTTTGTAGTGTTAGCTCCGTAAACGTCGTTGATGTTGCGTGCCGCTTGTGCCGCGTTGCTGCCACGACGGTACTCATATTCCATAATTACTCGAATTTTAAACGTATCCATGATGACGAAAAAGATTTAAATGCGATGAAAATGTAACACTAATCAATAAACAAATGACTACTTTTGGAAAAAAAAATCCATGTTTTTAAAATAAAATTAATTTGAAATTAGAATTCTTAGCCAAACAAAAAATATTTTGATTTGAAATGGCCAGTACTGCAGAACGGCAATTTCATAGGTAAAGACCTAATATATATTATGAAGTCGACCTATGTGGCGCAGCGGGCGAAGGTCCGCCTGCACCGCAAGAGTTTGTACGAACTACAAAGATTTTTTCTGGGTGTTTTGGGTATTTGCTATGAATAACAAAAAATATCTATCTATGTAATGTATTGTATTAAGTATATCAGTCATCTAGTACCCATATCACAAGCTCTGCTTAGCTTGGGGCTAGATGATGCTGTGTGGATTGTCCAGCATTATTTATTTATTTATTAAATATAAGTATATGATAGGTATATAAAATGAATAAACAAAAAAATAAATAGGAACAATACTAATAGGTACACTACTGTTCGGTGGCCGCATGGAAATACAATAATTTAATGAGAAAATTAAAAATAGTAACTGTAAAAGTAATTTAAAAAATCAGAAACCCGATTCCTTTAAACAATAACTTTGAACAAAAAATCAGAGACCAGACTGTTTTAAAAGAACTAGGATAAAAAAAAATCCCAAGTCCAGTAGTGAGGAATTGTGCGACTTTAACAGTCGGGAGCCATTGTCGAGAGATTTTCGGCCGTACATGCGTATCGTGATATGAATCCTTATTCCAGTAAATACAGTGTAACCTGGTCAAGTGGGAGCTGGATACATGAGAAACCTCTATTATTGATAACTACAATGAGGTGCCGGCACTTTTTCATCGAGTTACCTCTGTTAATGGGACTTTTCGAACCAGGTTATTTTTTTTTTTTAAACGTTGCCCCACACTAGGAATTTCTCCTGTATCGTGGGTGCGTTAACAAACATTTAAACTCACATACACAAACAGCCAGACCCGGAACAACTACCTGTTGTAGGTCATACAAATATTTGTTCCGTGCGGGGATCGAACCACCGACACGCGGCGCAGCAGCCGATGGCTCAACCACTGCGCCAACCGTGTCGTCAAAAATGAGATTTGATTTCTAGAATTTTTTCGATGCTTACCTCTACAATTGATTTCTTTCAAATTATTTAATACTATCTCAAATTTTGCCCTACAAACAAGAGAATAAAAGTTACACTATGTCCAAACTTTTTTTTTTTTCATTTCAAATTATATTTGTTTTGAATTTTTTACTTACATGCTACATAAAAATAAATTAAAGAAAAAATAGTTTCTTTTTATAAAAAGAAAAGAAATAAAATTAAACATAACCCCAATATAACGGTTTATACATTTGACATGCTATCACTGCTGCACTTGTGAACTCCTCAATACTGTAATAAGACTTTTTTAACAAAAACGCTTCAATTTAGTTTTAAAAATATGAACACTATAAATATTTGTGATATCAAAAGGGAGTTTATTAAATATACTCACAGCTTGAACCTTAGAACTAGGCTGTACAACATTTAATCTTGTTTGTAAGGTTTGTGACAAATCCCTTCTACGACTATTTTCCCTAATGCTTCTCTGATTTACTGTTTCGAATTGATCTAGTTTTTTATGAGATTAGTTAAGAGTACAAGTATGTACGGTACACGTACATTAGACACGGTACTGTTAGTATATTGAGATCTTTGAAGTAATTTCGACATGATTCTGTTTGTTCGATTCTCAGCATAGTACGTATTGCTCTTTTCTGAGTAACGAAAGCAGAGTTGCATGTTATATTTATAGCTATTTCCCCATAGAAGGACCTATATCTGAGTGTAGATTCCACCAAAGCGTAATAAACAGTTTTTAGGTGGTCGATTTTCAATTCATCCCTTAATCTTTTTATAGCATAGCAGGCTGAGCTCAAAGTGTTAACTAGATCAGACAGTTCTGGTTTCCAGTTCAGCAAGGCATCGATGTGTATACCTAGAAACTTGATGTTCTCTACCATATCAATATTGTTTCAAGCGGAAACAATTTTTAAATCTGCATTGTTTTTTGATGTTGATTTAAACAACATAAACGTTGTCTTACTGACATTAATTTTTAAATTATTACTTTCAAACCAATTTTGAAATTCACATAAAACATTATTAACTTCTGTTTCGAGGCTATTTATATCTTTAGCAGATATAACAGCATTGGTGTCATCTGCAAAAATAACTAACTGGGTACTTGACTAACTTTGGTTATATACTCATTAAGATCATTCAAAAATATTATGAATAATATAGGTCCTAGCACCGATCCCTGCGGAACCCCTCTTGTTACTGGCGTTAGTCTAGACTGTTGTAGGGTTTCTTTTCCATCTACTACTGATTTGATTTCAACATATTGCTTTCTATTGGTGAGGTAAGAGATGAAAAGTTTTAACACATTATTCCTTACTCCATAATGTTCTACTTTTTTTATTAGCATTTGATGGTCTATGGTATCAAAAGCAGCACTTAGATCAAGAAACAATCCTGTTACCTTTTGTTTTATATTTAATCTCTCAACTATATCGCCTATCAACAGCATCAACTGTACTCACACTCTTTTGATATCCAAACTGTCTATTACACAAAATTTCATTGGTATATAAATGTTTAAAAAGGCGAAAGATTTTTTTAAGAATGATATTTATTATTAGAGACCATATTATATACAACATAAAAAGCTGGTTAAAAGATACATTTTAGGAACGAAAAAGAAAAAGAAGAAAAGTAAGTGTTAATTATGTTTTTTTTTTCCAAGTCGGTATACAATTAGTGAAAATCCTTTGATAGACGATAATAGGTACCTACAGTAACACATCAAATTATTTATTTTTTTATAAACTTAAACAAACAAGTACTGTTCCAGTGTTATTCAGTGGTAAGATTGTGTCTTCGAACATTTTTCTGAGTGGAAAAGGTTCGCTCCACATCCACTGAGGTAACTGGCACAATTTGAACTCTTATAGTTTCTGGCAAAAGTTCAACTCTATAGCCCTTATATTTTGTGACTATTAAATGTATTCGGATCCGCGATATTATCGCTTTATCGCATTTCGGAACATAGGGTGAGTGCACTGCACTCGGAAACATATTGTAAATGTACCGATAGTATGCATCGTAACTAGATCTTAGGTAACATTGCTATAACCGCCGAACATGGCCAAATATGCAAATGCATATAATCTGGTCCCTATTTATTATTGTACGAAAATCATTAATAAGGATATAGGCTTATTTGTAAAGTAATCTTGAAAATTCTAACTCTGATATTTTACTTATTATTTATACATATTTATTTTGGGGGGTGCCTGCGGTCGTTGTTCTCAATAAAATGTTTTTAAAGTGCTATCCCTTTCCCTCAAATATGGCGAAGGGGGTAATGGCTTATCTTTGCGTTATGCTTGTGAACGGGTGCTGCTTGTGGTGACCGTTCGTCTTGCTGGCCATGGTTTTGTTATTGTTATAACAATGAACTGTTCATTGTTTTAACTTCGATGGTCCTAATTTATCACTGGTTTATGATAAGTGCCTTCAGTCATAGCCCTATGGATATAATCCAGCATAGCACGTGTCAGCGGGCACGCCCTTTACACATAGGTTTTATTTACTCAGTTTGGCAGGTTTTGCTTGAGTTACTTGGTGACTTTGGTATATATGAATTTTTGGCATATTGGTTTGGTGTGTGCTAGCTACCATGTAGCAAATTATTTAATGTCATAATTTATAACGATGATGAGATATTATATATATCTTTGACGTATATTGTATAGATTCATGTTCTTCAAACTTATCAGAATGACTTGCTGGGTAGTTTGCGCCGCCACTTCTTCTTTCCAGCTAACACACTAGGAAGTGGTAGTGGAAGGGGGGGGGGGGGTTGGGGGGACTGTCTTATGTAATTTTTCACGTTCAAAAAGTGCTGATTCCCAGTTAAAGTTCAGATTAAAGTTACATTCAAAATGAAAACCTCCTTTTTGAAGGTCGGTCAGTATAATAAAATAGTACAGCGCTATTGTACGATGTGTGCAGGCGGACGCGGCGATGGACATGGCGGAGCGAGACTTCTGCCAGGCGTCGCTGGAGTACGTGTTCCAGCTGCAGGCGGTGCAGGAGCGCAAGAAGTTCGAGTTGGTGGAGACGCTGCTGGGCTTCGTGTTCGGCTGGTGGACGTTCCACCACACGGCGCACGACGTGCACGCCGACGCCGAGCCGCGCGTCAAGGACCTGCAGCTGCGCATCCAGCGGGTGAGTGCCCGAGTGCCCGAGTGCCCGAGTGCCCGAGTGCCCGAGTGCCCGAGTGCGTGTGCTAACGATTGTACTTGTTGCGACTAAACTACGAAACCGAAATAAAGTTCGTCAACAGTCTGGGTGGTATCTGTCATTGGCGTCAACATTTAAATGAAACTTAGTTTCTTGTTAGGATACTTGCGAACACATTTCAGGGATAGCGCAGTGACCGCTACCACCCGGCCAAAACGCTTCAAATCAATGCACAAAGCTGTTGAGTAGTGTGCGTTTGTGCGCGTGTGTGCGTGTGCTTCACTAACATGTGCTGATGTGCGCGCTTGCAGACGCGGAGCAACTTCGACGAGATGAGCAAGCAGACGGAGTCGCTCATGAAGAAGATGATGGAGGTGCGCCAGATGGTGAGTGGTCGCCGTACGGCACTGTGTCACAGTGTGTGTGACGTGTGTGCGCGTGTGCGTGTGTGCGCGTGTGCGCGTGTGTAACGTAGTGTCGTGTGCGCAGAACAAGGAGGAGGAGGCGGGCGCGGAGGAGGCGGGCGGCGCGGTGTCGCGCGCCGGCTACCTGTTCCTGATGGAGAAGAGTGAGTAGCGGCGCAGCGCGCTCTTACACTGTTCCTACATACACTACTACTGGCTTTACTTTGAGCTCAATCGAAGGACTCCTCTTCGGTAGCAACTCTCGTGTTTTGTTTTAAACGGCCTGTTCAAATTCGACGGTTCGAATTTCGACGACACGGTTGGCGCAGTGGTTCAGCCATCGGCTGCTGCGCCGCGTGTTGTGGGTTCGATCCCCGCACGGAACAAATATTTGTATAACTTACAGGTAGTTGTTCCGGGTCTGGCTGTTTGTGTATGTGAGTTTAAATGTTTGTAAACGCACCCACGATACAGGAAAAATTCCTAGTGTGGGGCAACGTTTAAAAAAAAATAAAAAAATGACTCGTGGTGGCGACAGCAAGGCTGCCACCTCTCCCGCACCCTTCTCACACCGATTCAGCTAAGCGCTAAGCCCACATTGTCATAATTGTTAATATGACACGACATGGTAAACGTAAACTAATCAAAAATGAGTTTATAAGCAGGATTCCTTCCATGGACTGCTATCAGCAGCCAGTGAGCATAGTGGAGTGGCCACTGAGTCGGCGCGACGTGCTGCACTATACACAGTTGTGTGAAGTTACTTTGATGTGTGCGCAGAGGCTTTCGGCACCACGACGTGGAGCAAGCACTACTGCACGTACGAGAAGAGTTCGCGCCAGCTCGCGCTCACGCCCTTCAACCAGATCAACGTGAAGACGGTGAGTGGCGGCGGTCCGCGGCCGCGGAGGGCGGAGCGCGGTCCGCGGCCGGCTGACCCTGGCGTGTTGCAGGCCAGCAGCCCCGAGGCGCTGTGCGTGTGCGGCGCGCGCGCCTGCAGCGAGCCCGCGGAGCGCCGCTTCTGCTGGGAGTGCGTGCCGGCCGAGCGCGAGCGCGCGCCGCTCACGCTGCAGGCGCCCGGCGAGCGCGCGCGGGCCGCCTGGCTGCGCGCGCTGGACGCCGCGCCCGCGCCCGCGCCCCCCGCGCCCGCGCCCGCGCCCCCCGCGCCCGCGCCCCGCGCCCCCGGCGCCGCCTGCGCGCTGGACGACGCGGGCTTCGGCTTCGTGCGCCGCGTGCTGGGCGCCATCGAGGCGCGCGGCCTGGAGGAGCAGGGCCTGTACCGCGTGGCCGGCGTGGCCAGCAAGGTGGCGCGCCTGGTGGCCTGCGCCGCGCCCGGCCGCCGCGTGCCGCCGCTGCAGGACCCGCTGGACTGGGAGACCAAGACGCTGACGTCGGCGCTCAAGAGCTACCTGCGCGCGCTGCCCGACCCGCTGCTCACGCGCGCGCTGCACGCGCAGTTCCTGGCCGTGGCCAAGTGCGAGCGGCGCGCCGAGCGGGCGGCCGGCGTGGCGGCGCTGGTGGCCGCGCTGCCGCCGCGCAACCGCGACATGCTGGCCCTCGTGCTCACCCACCTGCGCAAGTGAGTGCCTCCCCCAGCCCTATGGAGGGTAGAGGTAAGGAGAGTCATCTTATATGGGAGAAAAGTTGAAAAAGTGTCCAGTTGTATGCGCTAAATAACAGTTCAAAAATCCTCCATAATCGCGCTGGTGGATGCACAGGGTATGGTATGAATGTAGCCATCGTAGATGAATTGAAGTATGCCGAGTTAAAAAATTTAATGTCATTATCGACTAAAGTAGTTAATTATTGAGAATTTCAACAACTTACGTTGTACAAAATACTGTGGTAAATATAACCTTACAGATTTATTATAACCAAACGTGCGTTTAGAGTGATTTTATTTCGTAAACAGTAAATAGTACGGTTATTGATATATAAACATTTAATTTTATGAAAAAGTGATTGATAATTGAACAGTTATGGGTAAAATTTGTGTTGTGAAAAGTTGTCCAAGTGGACGTGTTGGGGGTTTATATCCAGAATTGTTTAAATAAAAGGCTTCCGAAGATTTTAGAGCTGTATTCCGTGCAATGACAAGTTGAAGAAGAAAAAAATACAAAAATGGCGCAACAAGTAGGTACTTGCATAATAAAATCTTACTAGCTAAATTTTCATGCAGTGAGACGTGTTCGCGCACTATTGCTATAAAGTTTGAGTAGGCACTTTGGTGAGAACACCATTCTTCTGAACATCCTCCCGGGCGTTGAGAGATCGTCTCTCAACCAGAATCCTCTGTGTGATGCAAAGGGAGAGGGCATATTTTGCTAAAGGCTCGACGAACCACTCCACATGTCGTCTTGATGTCAGCGACGCGACTGATGCCGTCATGTCCAGGAAAAACTTCTGTGACTCTACCCAATCGCCATTTCAAAGGAGGCAATTTGTCTTCCTTTACGAGCACGAGCGCATCCTTTTCTAAAGGCTTAGTGTTAGATCGCCATTTAACTCGCTGCTGTAGCTCTGACACGTATTCTTTGCTCCATCGGGACCAAAAATGTTGACGCAGTTGCTCTATTCTCTGGTATCTGGTCAAATAAGTCACGGATCGGTCCTCAAGGTTAGGTACATGTGGCGCTATCAATGGTCGTCCTATTAGGAAGTGACCAGGTGTAAGCGGCGACAAGTCGTTGGGATCCGAGGAGAGTGGTGTGAGTGGGCGAGAGTTGAGTAAAGCTTCTATTTGAACTAGCACAGTGTTCAGCTCCTCAAATGTAAGATTACAATTTCCCAGTACTCTCTTTAAATGGTACTTAGTAGATTTAATACCGGCCTCCCAAAGACCTCCAAAGTGTGGAGCATAAGGAGGTATAAAATGAAAATTAATCTCTTCATTAGCCAAATCACTAGATAACGAACTGCAATTACCCTTTATGAACTTACCTAGTTCGTGATATGCTCCAACGAACGAGGTCCCATTATCAGAATAGATGTGCTTAGGTTTACCTCTTCGCGAAACGAATCTACGAAGAACCGCTAAAAAATGATTGCTTGTTAAATCACCTGCCAACTCAATATGTACTGCCTTAGTCGTGAAACAGACAAAAAGAACGACGTATACCTTTGTTAGTCGACAACCACGTCCTTGTCTATTGGCTGACATAATCGGTCCAGCATAATCCACACCTACTGTTTCAAAAGGGTAACCCCCGGGATTTAAACGCTGCTGTGGCAAATTACCCATGAGAGGAGAAATGACCTGCCCTTTCATGCGACAGCATAAAATACATTTGTAATAAACTGCCTTAGCTAATCGCCTACCACCAATTGGCCAATACTTTTCTCTAATTGACGCAAGTAGCAGTTGCGGCCCAGCGTGAAATAGTTTTTTGTGCATGAATTCAAATAACAATTTTGTGACAATATGAGCGGACTGTATTAATAAAGGATGTTTTTTGTCGTAACAAAATTGTGAATTGTCGAGTCGACCTCCGACACGCATTAATTTATGGTCATCTAAAAAAACTTGATATTTAATCAATGGACTCCTTTTCGGTAAATTCCTTTTATCTAATAAGAGTGAATATTCTGGAAATGAATCCTTTTGAGAGAGCCTTATAATACATTTTAATGACTGATTTAGTTCATCAGTGCTAAGAAATTGAGTTTTAGGTGACCCTTTTTTAGTATGAATACTTAAAAATCTCAAAACATATGCCACCGACCGTTTAAGTGTACTGAAATTCGAAAATCTATTAAATTCTATAACTGGTTGCGGACTTACGGTGGTTACAAATAAAGAAACTTCTGATCGAATTTCAGGAAGCTTTTCCTTTGTTAGTGTAGGATTACTGGGCCATTTTGTTAGTGTAGGATTACTGGGCCATTTTGTTAGTGTAGGATTACTGGGCCATTTTGTTAGTGTAGGATTACTGGGCCATTTTGTTAGTGTAGGATTACTGGGCCATTTTGTTAGTGTAGGATTACTGGGCCATTTTGAAATATCGTATCTCAAAAATTCAGGGCCTGACCACCACTGGTCTAAAGATTGCAAAAGACTTACATCAATTCCGCGGGATATATGGTCAGCTGGGTTTAAATTTGTAGGGACGTGTCTCCAGGAACATGCAGCTGTCTTGTCCAATATCTCTGCGATACGGTTGCGCACAAATGGCTGTAATTTAGATGCCAACATTTTAAGCCAGCCCAATACAACCGTCGAGTCAGTCCAAAACGTGACACTTCTGACTTGAGCTCTGAGAGCGTAAATCACCTTTTCGTAGAGGCGAACACCAACCAACACTGCGCAAAGCTCAAGTCTTGGTATCGTAGTGGGTTTAATTGGAGCGACTCGGCTTTTGGCTGTAAGCAAACGAACCAGGACATTAGTGTCATGGCTTGTACTTCGAACATATAAACATGCACCGTATGCAGTTTGTGATGCATCACTAAATATGTTCAGGTCTATATGTTCATACGAATCACAAAGTACAATTCGTGGAATGCGTATTGTATTTAACATTGGTAAGGTAAGTGTAACATTGGACCACAATTTTAATATATCAGATGGTAACTGATCGTCCCATCCCAATTTATGTACCCAAAGCTTTTGCATAATGGTTTTCATTACAATGATGCAAGGAGCTAATAGGCCAAGCGGATCAAAAATCTGAGAAATTGTAGAAAGTATCCCGCGTTTTGTCATTGCATTACTAATATTGGAATTAATAGAATAGCATAAAACATCAGGCTCAGTATGCCAGCTAAGACCTAAAGTCTTACAAGGTTCCATTGAACCAATGTTCAAATTTAACGAGGGATGATCCGTATGATCAGATCTATTATCTATCTCTACTACTTGAACATTATTTGATTTCCATTTACGTAATGGCATTCCAGCTGAAGCTAGTTCTTTGGTCACCTTATCACGTATATTACGGACCTCTTCAATTGTATTCCCACCCGAAAGCAGGTCATCGACATAAAAATCATGTTTTATGATAGTCGCGATTTCTTTGTCAGTGCAATCGAGCCCTAACTGTCTAAGACACCTAGTGGCAAGATACGGTGCGCTAGCAGTGCCGTACGTAACCGTATTTAACTGGGTTGCGCACAAATGGCTGTGAGGGATCATCCCTCCAAAGAATCTGCTGTAGATGCCTGTCATCTGGGTGTACTATTACCTGGCGGTACATTTTCTCCACATCTGCTGAAATGACATATTTATATTTCCTAAACCGAAGAAGAATTGATACTAAGTCATCTTGTACGGTGGGTCCTATCATTTGCAAATGATTAGATGATACTCCTGAGGTGGTGGGACTACTAGCATTGAATACCACTCTCAGTTTTGTAGTTGAACTACTTTCACGCACAACGCCATGGTGAGGTATAAAGTATACAACCTTCTGTGGATCAGGTCCACATTTAGACATATGTTTTAACTCAATATATTCTTTCATGAAATCACAATAACTTTTTTTAAATGATGGTTGACCCTTAAATCTGCGCTCTAATGAAAGTAAACAGTGCTTAGCCCTATGCACAGAGTCACCTAGGTTATTATGTGATTGTTTTAAAGGTATTCGCACACAGAAGCGACCATCCTTGAGACGCGTTGTGTTTTGAACAAAGTGCTCTTCACACATTTTTTCCTCTTGAGAGTATACTGATGACTGATGGCTAACTTCCTCAAGCTGCCAAAAACGCATTAAAAGGTTTTGAATGTCATCAGTACTTGACTTATCCGCTAAAACAGTAATTTTGTGGTTATTAATATGTGAAAAGTTACAACTGAAAGGAAGCGAACACGATACTTGGCCAGTATGTAACATAGGGCCTGAAGCTATCCAACCAAGTCTAGTTTCATATAGTACCGGTTTGCCAATGCCGAGGTTGATCTTTTCGGTACCCAAAAGGTCCCAGAAAACATCTGCACCTATAATTAAGTCCACAGGGGATGGTGCATAAAAATGAGGATCAGCCAGACATAAATTACTCGGAATATTTAATTCATTAAGATCCAATTGACGAGAAGGCACTTCATCAGTAATAGAAGGTAAGATAAAGCAGCAAATATTTTTAGAAAAGTTTTCATTTAATGATTTAATTGGAACGCAACACATTTTACCTATTGGTGACTTAGAGTTATTTATGCCCATCAGTGACTCGTTAACTTTGACTGTCGGTAACTTTAATAAGTTACAGAATTTTTCTGTAATAAGGCACGACGTACTGCCACTGTCAAGAATGGCACGACCAAGATGTTCATGGTTGTTGCCATCATAAACTTTTAATAATGAAGTGGCTAAAAGAACTTCGCCTTTGTTTTGTATATTCGTCGTGACTTGTGCCGATAATGTTACTTTGTTATTAGACAATGGCTCAGTAGCTTCGCCAATGTCATCACGGTCACTAATGGTAGTCGATGGTTTAACTATTGATTTAGCTTTGACATCTGTAACATGAACAAGTGTATTGTGCTTACGTTTGCATACCTTGCAACCACTTGATTTGCAATGATTGGCATAATGGCCTGTGCGGAAACAATTAAAACATACCTTGTATTGTGGTAGTAACTCCAACCTCTGTTCATTACTTAGTCCTAAAAATTGTGAACAATTAGTGAGGGTATGTTCACCTCGACATTTCGGGCACAATTTTAAAGAATTAGAACTAGTATTAGGCCGATTAGTTGACGCACTCGCTACAGACACCATGCTTTTATGTTTATTATTAAAATTAGAAGAATTATTGTTTGAATTATTTTGTGACATTTCAATAGTTTCTAATAAGTCTGAGCGATTGCGTAAAAATCCAAGAAACATGTCTAATGTGATTGACTTATCTTTATCTAAATGCCCTTTGAATTCTTCCCATTCGCGAAAAGTTTTAGAATCCAACTTACTTGCAAACATATAAATCAAGAGTGTGTCCCAATGATCTGTTGGTTCTCCTAATTATTCCAATGAACGTAAGTTCCTGTTTACATAATCAATCATGCGCTTTAAAGTTACAGATGACTCCTTCCTAATTGTCTCGAGACTAAATAATGCCGTTACATGATTTTGTATTAAAAGCCGCTTATTATCAAAACGTTCACACAATATTTTCCATGCGACAGAATAACTACTGGCAGAAAAATCTATAGACTATCACCACAGCAGCGGAACCCTCGAGAGATGCCCTAAGGTAATGGAATTTGTTGACGTCATCTATGTCGTCATTGGAATGTATCAAACTAGAGAATGTGTCGCGAAACTCAAGCCATTTTTCATATGAACCACAGAACTTTGGCAGCTGTATGGTCGGTAATTTAACAAGCTTTCGACTACGCGTTCGTGATGAACAATTAACACTTTCGAAAGATTCCTCTTTAGTTGATTTTAAATTACGTGTAAGTAATTCTTGAGCCTTTGAAAAGATCTTGTAATAAATAGACTCAAACTCGTTTCGCTCCGATATTTGACTATTGACGTCATCCACTAAACACTCTAATTTTAATTGAACCTCGTCAAATTGTACAAATAAATGCTCCATCTTACCTAAACGCAATTGCAATTCGCATACCTGTGACGGGTTCAACGAATCTTCCAATTCAATGACATAATTAGAGAACGCTGTCAAACGTCCCTTGTAACTTGCCCTTCTTTTAATCAACTCCTTGTCAGTCATTTTGAGACACCGGTATTAAACTGAAATATACAAAAGTTACAATTAAATAACGTACAAATGCCTCACAATAACAATGTGTCTTGCAGCTGAAATACAACAAGTTAAAGTACAATAATTACCTACCTTACAGATTGTCTTATACCAAATTACACTTATACTCAGCAAAAGAACTACAAAACCCTAATGACATATTGAATTAATCACCATATAAACAATACACCTAGTTTCTGCTTAGTTTAAACAATGTAAGTAATTAGTTAACTGCAAATAAATCAATTATCGAGTTACAACAATAGTAAAATAAAGTAGGTAGTTACTAACCTCAACAATTTTCGGAAACTTACTCGAAATATTACCTTATACCAAACCTAATTCAGAGTACTGGGTTTTACCAATAATATAATACACTGAACACTGTATTTATCCACATCCAGCTATCCAATATCTCCAAATAAATCCAGGTTTCCAATTCGAAGTTCACTTTGACGTTTGGACGCCGTGTACCAGGCAATTTTAGTTTTCTTCAATATTTAGATTCCAGTATAAATCCGTATTTCCACTAAATTATTGTTGGATCAAAATCAAAATCAAAAATCAAAATCAAAATTCATTTATTCAAATTAGGCTGAGAATCAGCACTTTTTGAACGTCAAAGACGTTTACATAAGACAGTCCCCCAAAACGCCCACCCTTCACCACTTCCTAGTGTTTTTGCTGGGAAGAAGAAGTGGAGGAACAAACTCCCCAGCAACACGTCTGTCTGATAGGTTTGAAGAACCTGAAGCTATACAACACATTATGTCAAAAATAATAATTATGTCAATCATCTTTATACGTCATTCAATTAAATAATTTGCTACATGTTAGCTAGCACACACCAATATGCCAAAATAAATAAATAAAAAGTTATATATACCAAAATCGACAATTAACTCAAGCAAAGCCTGCTAAACTGAATACATAAAAAGCCTCCAAGGCAGTCCAAGGGCGTGCCCGCTGACATGTGCAATGCTGAATTATATCAATACAACTCATTCACACAATGTAATGAGAGGATCATGTCAATAACATAAAAATATGGATAGTAGAAGAAACATACACAAAAATAAAGAACTATTAAACAGTAAAAGAACATAGCAACATTGTCCTGCGTTCAACAAAGCGACCAACTATTCTTGTCTTCTAAATAGTCGTTGATCGAATAATATGCTTTAGAACAAAGGTTTGATTTAACTTTAGCTTTAAACGCGTTAAAAGGTAAATCCAGGAAAGAATGAGGTAGCATGTTATAATCTAAGGATCTTCGTTAATATCCGGCTCGAAAGGACCATGTTGGGGGGTTTATATCCAGAATTGTTTAAATAAAAGGCTTCCGAAGATTTTAGAGCTGTATTCCGTGCAATGACAAGTTGAAGAAGAAAAAAATACAAAAATGGCGCAACAAGTAGGTACTTGCATAATAAAATCTTACTAGCTAAATTTTCATGCAGTGAGACGTGTTCGCGCACTATTGCTATAAAGTTTGAGTAGGCACTTTGGTGAGAACACCATTCTTCTGAACAGGACGTAAATTGAAAAACACATTCGTTCGTTTATTTTATTATATTTATGTACTTATTTTGTATAACATAGTTATTTCTTCTTATTAATATATTAATTTATTTTTTGATATTCACACATAAGCGTTAAATCATGACCTACGGAGCCGAGACATGGACACTCACGGTAGGGCTGGTCCACCAGTTCAAAGTCGCTCAGCGAGCTATGGAGAGAGCTATGCTCGGAGTTTCTCTGAAGGATAGGATTCGTAACGAATACATCCGACAGAGAACCAAAGTTACCGACATAGCTCAAAGAATTAGCAAGCTGAAGTGGCAGTGGGCTGGCCATATCTCGCGAAGAACCGACAACCGCTGGGGTAAACGTGTTCTTGAGTGGAGACCGCGACTCGGCAAACGTAGTGTAGGACACCCTCTGACCAGGTGGGATGACGATCTGCGAAAGACTGCAGGCAGATGCTGGATGCGGCAAGCTGAAGACAGGGCGCTATGGCGCTCATTAGGAGAGGGCTATGTCCAGCAGTGGCCTAGTATAGCCTGATGATGATGATGACACATAAGCGTTAAATCGTTAAACGATACGTAAAAAAATAATCATATATTGTTTCCCACTTTATGCGGATTTTTAAAAGCGCGCCATAACTTAGCGGAAGTTTCTCTTTCCTTGTTTATTTTTCAAGCCTACTCTAACAATATTTGGCGCTTCTTTTAAGAGTTACCTTGATGCAAATGTGGCGCCATCCTAATTTAATACATTTTGACGGACACTTTTTCATATACACAGATGATCCTCCTTACCTCTACCCTCCATACCCAGCCCCCAGCTCCGCCGGCTCCCCCAGCTCCCCCTGCCTCCCGATGTGTCATGTCCGAGTGTGTCCGCAGCGTGGCGGCGCGCAGCGACAAGAACCTGATGTCCACGTCTAACCTGGCCGTCTGCTTCGGGCCCACGCTGCTGCGGCCCGAGCGCGAGACCGTGGCGTCCATCCTGGAGCTCAAGTTCTACAACGTGCTGGTGGAGACGCTGCTGGACAACTACGATCTCGTGTTCGACGCCGCGCCCCCCGCGCCCCCCGCGCCTCCGCACAACGGCACGCTCAGGTACGTACCCGTGCGTCTGCACACCACTGACTTCTAACAGCGCTACTTTACATAGATTATCTGTTGGTTGGCTACTTTTTGCGGCAAATATTACAGCAAACATACGTCGGTCATAAATTTGTCGCTAGAAGAGTCTGTTCATTATTGAGTTTTGTCTTCCCTTAACATTGAGCAATGATTTTTTTTGGAATAATTATGTAATTTGAACAATAGTATCAAAGTGAGTTGTATGTTATATGTATGTACATATCGTGTGCGTAGTGTGTGTGGCCGCGCACTACGAGCACTCCGCCTTACGTTTTGACAATGCAACTACATATGTCCATCGCGTTATAGTTGGTGTCGAGGCGAATTGTTTAATGATGAAGCAATCTAGGTATTTAGTTGTATTGTCAAAATAAAGGGATCTTCATTCCGATAGTGTATGTGGTGTGTCACACATCGGGTGGCAGACGAGCCTGTGCTCGTGTGCCAGGTCATGTCACTGTGTAGGTACTACCGTCGTGTTCGCAACTATGCCCGGGTGACACGAGGCTAGTTTCCAAGCCAGGATAGCAAGATTATTATCTAAGTAAGATATAGTAAGCTAAGCCAGTGAGAGAGCGTGTTCGAGTGGCCGGCGAAGCTTGTATTCGATTGGCTAGTGTGCAGTGTGCAGTGCGCATTGTGCAGTGCGCAGTGATTGCGCGCTTTATTTTTCTGGCCGCAACCGCATGTCTTGAGAGTAAAGATGGCCTAACGAAGTACCGAAATGAATATAAAGTTTGTACAACTGTGCGTACAGTTTGTGAAGCTGGCCGCATGTCGCCCGGGCAGGCGGAGTGCAAGCCGCTGTGGCCCACTGTGGCCCACTGTGGCCCACTGTGGGCCGCTGTGGCCCACTGCGACCCACTGCGGCGAGGGCTCGCCTCTCGCTCGGCTCTTGTACTTATTGTTTAGTATAACGCGGAGGTCTGATGTCTGTGTCGGTGTGGGACTTTTACTTGTAGTAGATGTGCATGCCTAGACATGTGAACAGATTATAATGGACATGTACTGACGCTTGCATCAATTTGGCTTTCCACTCACACACACTAACACATTAGAACAGAGGAGATCCAATTAATGTAGGCGTCTGTACACGCAGGTCTGTCTTGTAAAAAGAATAAAAAACAAAATAGTAACATGAATGTTTGACTTGCACAGCATGCTCCCCCCCCCCCCCCCCTCTCACGTCACACAGCGCGGCAGGCACTGGACAGGAACTCGGCAGGCGGTGATACCCAATCGGTGGAACGGGTTTATATCGGGTTTTAGTTTTATAGGTTTAAACCCAAAATGTGAGAATAGTGGATTTCTTTGATTATTGCATACTATTCACCAAATAATAAGACACAGAACAATCAAGTGGCCATCTCTTCGTCAAGCCGACGCGGCCTGTACGCGGCTTTGTGCGCAGTACAGTAGGCTTTTTAGATCAATAAATGTGTAGTCACCCGAGCAGTGTTCTTCTGAAAGTTTCCAATTTTTCAAGCTCTTTGTCAAAAGATAGCCGATGTACCAGGTAATCGCTAGGATCAACCCTGTCCAGACGCTCACTTCCAACCAAGTCTGCTATGCTTATCCGGGCGGGATGCCGGTCGTTCACAACACCTTCGCCTCGTACATATATATTTATTCTCAAACCTACTTTCAAAGAAGCATCGAGTTCCTTTAGCATGTCTGATGTTTATACCAATAAGGACCCATTGGTTGCATTACGTGATTCAAAGCAGCTATGGAGAGTTTCGGCGAAATGGTGTCTCCTTGGGGGACTCCCCTTTTGTTCGATACGGAGGCAGTGTTGCCAGCTCCTCACCCGCGCACAGCACACAGCACACCGCGCCGCGCGGGCCGGCAGCGAATGATGGAATATGGTCGCCCCGCATAGCCGTCGCAAGCTAGGCGCAAGGGCCCGGTGTACCCTGGACTGTGCTCCAGCAGCCACTTCACCGAACAGTGGTGAATCGTGGAGCAACCATTTAGTGAAGAAACATTTGCGATGCAGGCTGCATAGCTCCTGGCTGGCTGTGACGACGAACTGACACGTTTCGTTCCTCACATTACATACTAATTTAAACACATCCTTTTTCTTTTTGCAAAAATCCCGGGATCATTACACTTAAGTTGAAAGAAATAGGTAAGTGGTAGCTGATGTAGAGAGAGCGTGTACGTGTGTCGTGCGTCGTGCGATGTGCGATGTGCGGGCAACTAAGAGCGAAATATCTGAAGTGAAACTGTGTAGGGCTCGGGAGGGTGGTAGCCGTGGTGGGGGCAACCTCGCGAGATCGGGGCTCAGGCGAGATCCCGCGACATCCCGCGACATCCCGCGACATCCCGCGACTTTATGAATAACAATACCGCGAGATCTCGCCAATTTCCAGATCTCGCGAGATTGGCAGTTTTGTATGTTTATTCTTGCAAATAATCACAATATTTCAATAAATTAGGAAAAAAATAATACGAATTAAATAGTATTATGAAATATACACTTATTTTTACGATTTTTTTCAATAAACTTTTATGTATTTTAATTTGTTTGACCTACTTATCTATATTTTTTTTAATAAACTTTTAAGTAGTAAACTTTAACGTGTCTAATCAAATAAGAAATTCAATAAACAACCAGTCTTTCTTCTAATAACAAATAAGTCTTTTAACAATAAACAACTTATTTTATAGCAAAACAACAAGAAGTCAAAAACTTAAATGACACCCATTAACTAAGTTGGGTTGCCTATTAAACTGAGATATTATTATCAATTAAAGAAAAATATACCTACTCAGAGATGTATTACACATTACAGATCAATTAACATTATATACCAATCAAATGAAAGGCTTGTTCAGTCACATCACGTGCCATT
Organism: Phlogophora meticulosa; assembly: GCA_905147745.2. Taxonomy (NCBI): domain Eukaryota; kingdom Metazoa; phylum Arthropoda; class Insecta; order Lepidoptera; family Noctuidae; genus Phlogophora; species Phlogophora meticulosa. The sequence goes on along the minus strand of LR990524.1, from coordinate 58,522 downwards.
ATTACGAATTGAATAAGACATTTTTATGCTCGAGTGGCACGCGCGCGGCTTCGTGCGGATGTGCGTACCCCGGGGTGCACCGCGCCAGGCCGGCAGGGTTAGCTCGTGTGTGTGCTCAAGTATTGTCATTACAATCATCAATGCAACTGGTTTAGCTTGGAATTACCCGATCGACTATTTCATGAAATCATGACTTTTGAGGCCAATAATTGAAACAGTGGTTATGATGATTGCCAAGATTATACTTCGGTGGAGACATACGAGTATGTAGCGGTCGCGACTGACTCGTGGGTACTACCTTATTACCTAAGCCTTATCAAAGAGTATGGGCTGTGGAGGTCAGATGGGCAGAGGCTCTATAATGGTATTCGGCTGCATCGGGTTAGTGTGGAAGCCGACCGCAACATAAAGTAGTTGAGTTGTTACAATAACGTTCCGTCCCCGGTACATGCGATCATCATTGGCGTCGGCCGGCTATCATTTGTACTCATAACGGGTATACGTACTCGTATATATACAAATACACTGTAATTGGAACAAGTTTACAGCTCGTGGTCTAATAAAACTAAGTGTAAACATATATTTTAAAACACAACTTCTTAAATTTATGCAAATTATAAATGACGTGACTATACAAATAAATAAAATTAAAGTGTCTGTTTGTTATGTCCAAATAACAACTTTTTTACGTAATGCACACCAAAAAAACAATTTTATTTCTTTTTGTTTGAGTCAATCTCCGAAACGGCTGGACCGATTTTGACGGGATTATTCACTGGCAGATAATTGATGTTTTAAGGAGTAACTACTTTAATTTTATTAAAAGAATTAGGGTTCCGCGCATAAAATGAATAGCCAAAGACTGTCTGCGTGGAATTGAACATGCATAAATGTTCAATTCCACGCAGACAGTCTTTGGATGAAAACTATTTCACCTTTGGAAAGCTACTTTATCAGCGCACACAGCGTAGGTACATAGGCTTTATTTTATTTTCAAAAGTACGCTTTACTGGGGGGGGGGGGGGGGGTTAAGGTTAGGCTCAATTTGTCTCACAAACTGTTTGCAGCGGTATTTCAATGCCTAGCTTTGTCATACACCACCTCTGTCATTTATTTAGACTACCCACAAGTGGCTCGTGATTTCGTGAACGTTCTCTGAATGGATAAAAACTCATTGAACTTGAAATATCTTCAGCGTCCCTTTTCGTTTAGTTCGTTTGTTGAAGTATCAGGTGAGTTTCCGTTCCGCGCAAGTGCTACAGAGTCGTGCGGCCTCCCGGCTGGAGGCATTCAGCCGCTCGTCATAGCTGTCGCGGCGCTTATTGTCGCACACTGCACTTCCTGCTGCGTCCGCGCTGAGCCGGAAGCAACCCGGGGTGAGCATGGACTTGTGTTAAAAATATCCATGTACAGTTATTGTAATGCAATATATGTATCAATAAATCGATACCTTTTAAGTAAAACACTATTAAAATATACATAAATACTTTAGACACTTCCCTGTATGAGCAGCTCTCTCACGTGAGAGAGGGGTTGCCTCTCACTTATTCTCGCAATTTCTTTTCGTTTCAAATTCAGTTCCGTACTTCCAGTAGCTCTTGTCCGCGATTGTGTCCGCGTGGACCTCGAGCCCACGTCACGTAGGTACCCTGCAGCACTGGTCATCATCTGTCACCATCCTAGCCGCACCGGCCAGTTTATTAATCTGATATAAAAATTTAAATCAAATTTGATCAATGTCTTACAAACTTCACCCCTTAGTTATTAAATTCCAAAACCAATGAAACAGTACAGTGTTCTTTTAATGGTTCCGTATCAAAATGGTAAAAAAGAACCATATCCCAGGAACTTCTATTACTTCATTAGAAAGACATTCGGGGTTGCATTTGTCAGAGAACGCAACGAATTTATGTATCAATATTTGGATTTAACTTAAAATTGACCCCCCCCCCCCCCCCCCGAATCAGATCTTTTGTTTTGTGGGGTTGCAACCCTTGTCCCACGGCCACCATCTTGGACATTCCATATGGTTTCATGGGGTTCCTATGGTTTTTATGGTTTATCTGACGAACTGTAGGCCTCACAACAAATAATTACACGTTTTATTGCAAATAAGATTACCTACAAACAAAAAACATCCAGAGTTAGCAAGTGGAACAGCATTGTTCCTCAGCCAGAGACTTGACCCTGCTTTGCTCACTGTCATTGGTAAACGTTTTTCATATGTTTATTACCACAAGGTAATAAAGATAATAATGCTCTTGCCTGCCCAACATGTAAACAATTCCCCCAGTCACTCTATTGCCAGTATTACAACAAAAAATAAAAAAATAATTTAGCTCGACATGGTACGGGACCCGACTCACATTTAGCCGGTTTTTATTTTTTCCGCTTAGATTTGAAATCATAGCGAATCGCTGTCGTGGGCTAGTCCAATTCCTCTTTTTCCGTTTTTATTAGATCGATCAATGAATTTAAATACCGTCGTGTATATACATATATATATATATATATCCTCTATAGTGAAGCGTGCGGCGCGTGCCGGACACGCCGGCGCAGGCGCAGGCCGCGCGATCCCACACCTACCGGAGCTTCTTCACTTCTTATTATAAAGATAAGCTGTTAAACAGTAAAGGGCATGTATGCGAGTATTGCTCGTTATGTAAACAGCAGCCAGGACAAGCTACGAGTATGTCCGAGCGCCGGCCGCGGCCACACGACACCCGAGGGAGCGCCCTTTAATACTTACATAAATAAATAATGCTGGACAATCCACACAGCATCATCTAGCCCCAAGCTAAGCAGAGCTTGTGTTATGGGCACTAGAAGACTGATATACTTAATACAATACATTACACAGATATATATTTTTTATTATACATAGCAAATACCCAGAACACCCGGAACAAATATTTGTAGATCGTACAAACATTTGTCCCAAGGCGGGAATCGGACACGCAATCTCTTGCGCTGCAAGCGGACCTTCGCCCGCTGCGCCACATCGGTCGTCAAAACAGGGTTAGACATAGAATATGTTTGCATATGGGAACAAACGTCAAAACAGGGCGGATTAAGAACCTTTCCTTTCATCTAATAAAATCTATAAATAATTGTACCTAGATACCCGACACCCGGTCAGCAGCCAGTGCCTACGGTACTAGTTAGAAGAACAAACGTAAACTTGTACAGCTTTTCGTTGTTTGTGACACACAAAAAGCGATAACCCATAGTGACGGGTGGGTGCGAAGCACGTGTCTTAGAAGTTACAGTCGGCAACACTGTACGCGTAGTGAACAAACCTATTTCCATGATGTATTTAGAGAACATGCGCGTTCGGTGTGGCAGTAGGCGCGAGGGTTCGCTGAAGACAGCGCCCCGGCCGCCGCCTGCCCCGCCAGCCTGGCAGGCGGGGGCGCGGGGGGCGGGGCGCGGGGGGCGCGCGGGGACAGCACTGGCACGCGGAGGCTGCGCGCGACAGCTGTTCGCGACAAAAGCACAAAAAGAAACCTCGCCTTATTATCCCGCCCGCCCCCGCGCCCCCGCGCCCCGCCCGCTGCGCACCGCGCGCCTCACCTGTGCGCTCTCCGTCGTACATTCACTAGTTTTTTGTCTGACAGCGGGTGCGCGTTTTGTTTGAATTCGTTTGTATTGACGAGTTGGGATTAGTAATAAATAAATAATGCTGGACAATCCACACAGCATCATCTAGCCCCAAGCTAAGCAGAGCTTGTGTTATGGGTACTAAATGACTGATATACTTAATACAATACATTACATAGATAGTTTTTTTTTTATTATACATAGCAAACACCCAGAACAGTAATGTACTTATGTTATAATGAAATACATGATGCAGGATGCTTATCCAACGTGCTATTGTGTATACTTGTCGCGGCGACCGCGTTACTCCCAATAAATACTAACAAGTGTGTGCCTACATCCATAAATACATTCTTGTAAATCTGGTCTGTTTTATAAATATAGGTACGTAAACATGATTTGCGCACTAAATATATTTCAGACAAATGATTGGGAGTAGGATGTATGTAGTGTTGCCCAGCAACTGGGTTCTGGAGAGCAGATAATTCTAATTCTAAATAGCTCCATATAAAATACTGGTATTCTGCTGCATCCAGTTAGACTGGAAGCCGACCCCAACATGTTGGGAAAAGGCAGGCAGATGATAAGGAATAGGACTGTACACCGTAACATAAAGAAGGTCCCTAATTGAATAAGTTATAACGTATTTGTTATTGAGGGCAGCTTCCCTACAAGATCGTATTGTCACTAGAGCTGTCTTTCAGTAGAGCACTCTTTTTTAGATGTGCCTTATTATAATCGCGCCGGCAGATGTCGAGGACGCACAAAAAATGTACACGTAGGTATCTACAGCTGGCATACTATGCGGACCGCTCGGGCTCCTATTGTACCAATACGGATTTGGATCTTAAACTTTTTGCATTCATCCTTCATTTCACAAGTTGGCACACTAATCGACGTAACGCAAACGTAGTGCGGGGAGCCGGGAGCCGGGGAGCCGGTGACCCCGATTATTTGCACTCACACTTAAGTACGTGTAAGACGGGCGGGGAGGGTGGGGAGGGCGGGGTAGCGCCGGCTGTCCGAAACCTTACGAGAGATAAGAATGCAGGGCGGCGGCGCGCGGCAGCTGCGCGTGCGCGGAATGTCCACCTGCCACCCGCGAGCGGTGCACTGCACAGTGGCCAGTGCGCTCCACGCGAGCGGTGTACTGCACAGTGGCCAGTGCTGAGTGCACTCCACGCGAGCGGGTGAGGGCGCTGCCCGAGTGAACATGACAATACCTGAAGCGTGCACTGTGTTTGAGGTTGGCGAGGTCACGAAACTATAATGCAGCGACAAATAAGGCGATACCAGTACATTTGATAAACAAAATAAACTTCATCTCGCAGCATTCATAGCTAGAACCACTGAACATGGAACACCTACAAATATGGAATCGGAATCAATCTCGAAAGCGGAATAAATCATGAATTGATGATTTGATTTGACATAATTTTATTTTCTTCATTCATTTCATAAATAAATGATATTCACTTAGTACGTTGGTTCAAAATAACACTTAAGTTATTTTCCCGTCAGTTAAACTAAATAAGCACGATGTATCCTGGCTCCATCTCTCCTCCTCCTGCCCTTATCCCAATTTTATTTGGGGTCGGCGCAGCATGTTTTCTTCTTCCATACATCTCTATTTGCCGTCATCTCATGGGTCACCTCTTTTCTTGCCATATCCTCTTTCACACAATCCATCCATCTTTTCCTTGGTCTTCCTCTACTCATGTAACCCTGCACATTCATACTCAAAACTTTCCTCACAACATGGTCCTCATTCCTTCGCATCACATGCCCATACCATGACAACCGATTTCCACACAACTTCTCGGTCACAGGCGCAACTTTAAGACTTCCTCTTACATACTCATTTCTTATTCTATCCATTCGCGTAACACCACACATCCCCCTCAGCATTCTCATCTCAGCTGCATGTAACTGCCTTTCATTCATGCCTTTTGCGGCACAACATTCTGATCCATACAAGACAGCAGGTCTGACCATTGTTTTGTAAATCTTCCCCTTAAGTTTAAGGGGAATATGGGGGTCACAGGTTGTTCCCGTTACCTGCCGCCATTTCATCCACCCTATGTTAATTCGGTGCTTGACAGCCCGATCTATTTCTCCGTCACTTTGCACGAGTGAACCGAGATACCGAAAGTCGGAACAGACCGGGAGAAGCACGCTGTTAAGCGACATTGCTTCAGGACTGGAGAGACCGCCGAAATCGCAGAACATATATTCAGTTTTGGTTCTGCTGATTTTCAAGCCCACACTCTCCAGCCTCTGTTGCCATTTCTCCAGTCTGCTCTGGATCTCAGGTCCATCTTCACCGACAAGAACAATGTCGTCGGCAAATAACATGCACCAGGGTGCCTCTTCCTGTATGTCCGACGTCAGAGCGTCCATTATCAACAAGAAGAGGTAAGGGCTTAATGCCGACCCTTGGTGCAGTCCTACAGCCACACTGAACTTGTCGGTGTTGCCAGCAGCCGATCGGACATACGTCCTAGACCGGCTGTACATTGCACGAATTAACTCCACATACTTCCCAGGCACACCTTTCTCTTTCACGGCCCACCACAACACCTCCCGGGGCACCCTATCATACGCTTTCTCCAGATCAATGAACACCATGTGCAAGTTTTTATGTGCACGTCTGTATTTCTCACACAGCTGGCGGAGTGCAAAGGTGGCGTCCATTGTTCCTCGACCTGGCATAAACCCAAATTGACTTGGGGTAATTTCACTCTCCTCTCGCAATCTTTTCTCTATCACCTTCTCCCATACTTTCATACTATGTGACAGGAGCTTTATCCCTCGATAGTTGTTGCAGTCCTGTACGTCCCCTTTATTTTTGAAGATGGGCACTAGTGAACTATGGCTCCATCTCTCCAAAGAGGTTTATCTCTTTAAAATTTTAGTTTATTTCGTAACAGTCGCGTGATTACGCCAACAACACAGCAGCGCCCAGACCACAGGCGTGAGGAGCTGTCTCGGCCTGGAACCGCGGACGGTGCCCGCATGTGGCCGATATCCCTTTATTTCCATAACTTGCAACAACCTTCAACATTTTATAGCAGTTACGAGTACTACACACTTACTAAACAATCGTTGTTTGTTCACGACACGCGCGCGTTGATATTATATCATTGTGATGATTTTGCATTGAGTATTTTGTGATCCGACGGAATAAGATGTTTCATCTTGGCGGACTAGCCCCCTTAGTCTTCCTTACCTACTGGACTTTCAGATTATTTGCCACGTATGTATTGTATTGTATATGTAAAAATGTATGTATAATTACCAATTTTACGAAGCAATCACTATAATCTTCCCCTAAAAGCTATGATAACCTCTTTCAAGGGTTAATTCTTCCAAGTTGTTGTCGCGGGAACACGCGTATGTTGACGTATGGTTAACGGCTCACACAAAATCTATTTCTCGGACGGATGGTACTCCATGTGTGGTTCTGATTTAGAAATTCAAATTTCAGCTATTCAGTAACGAACTAGTTGTGTTGATCCTAAAATCTAGACTTAATGCGAGTACGTATTCAGATGTATGAGATATGATGCGCAAATCCTTTGTTCGTTCATATAAAATGAGTTGGAACGCAAAGTGTAAAAGATTCGCGTGGCGGGCAGGCAGGGTTGAAAATCAGAGAGCGGTCGCGCTCCCCGTGAGGTGCTGCGGCAGGTGTGCGCGCGCGCATCTGCCGGCCGCCGCGTATATAGCGCGCGCGCCGGCCGCAGCCGCACTGCTCCGTGCGCCGCCGCCGCAGCACCTCGTGCCGTGTGTTAGTGTGTTACCGTGTGCCTCCTGTGCTGTGTGCAACATGATCATCTGCCTGTCCGGTTTCGTGATCGCTGGGTTGGTGCCTCCTCCTTGCTACTCCTAATGTTACTGTTGGCGCGCTAGTCGGTGCCGAGGGACGGACAGCCGGACAGCCGGACAGCCGGACAGCTGTCACGTGCGCGCTAGGGAACAACAAACATACGGAACGTTCTGACAATCAGTTTGGTTACTGTTTCATTCAATGAGTGCCTTGTCCATGTTAACTTACAATAATAGTAAGGTTTGATTTTATTCAAATTTCACTTTTTGATTCTTTGTGTTTACTTTTGTTTGTTGTGTGCTATTAGCGGTCTCCTTGAAATGAACATTTTGATTTTGATTTGAATAAAAAAAATATTACTGATGTAGGAAATACTTGCAACTATTATCGGCATAGCTATTCATTGACTATGTTTTGTTCTTGGACGAGAACATCCCGCGAGTTCAACAGAACTATCGTAACGTCCTGCTGGTAGCAAGTAGCAACAAACATTGCGTCCGTGACGTCACCCGCGCAGATTTCCCGCGATTGTTAATAAAAATTAGAATGCGTTACTTTGATGAACATCGAACCAAACATCATTTTTTGCGTACATACGTTACATGCATGTTGCGGGCCACTCTCAATTGATTTGATACTTTTAAATTGTTACGTATCACACGTTATAATAAGGTAACGCGTGCGGTAAGCTCTGATAACTAATGTGCTGTTGTTGTTGTTGCAGAACGTCCCCGACGTCGCTCCCGATGTCTGTGCGCAATGATATCGTAAGTGTACAGCCTCCATACTCATATTAAGCATCATATCTCAACTCAGTGAGTGTACCGTCAATAATGATCATTTAAAACTCATTGTGAATTGATTCAATCACGAGTGATCCTTGTACACAGGGTGCGGACATCGACGCACAACCTGCTGCCTGGTGGACATTTTTCGTCGTTTTTTCTTAATTTCAACCGCAATAGATTTCTAATGAGGGACACAAACTATTACCTTTTTTATCTCATGACTTGTTACTATTTTAGTAAATAAATTAGAAAAAAACGTGAATTCAATTAAGAATTCAATGCTGCGCGGTGCTGCGTCATGTACTGAATTCATGGTATCAGTTGTGCGTCGATGTCGCGGTCCTCGCTCGGCGGCTTCTATGCCGGAGCCGAATGTGACGAACGCGACATCTCTGTTGGCGGTACGAGGCAGCTTAATGAACGTGTGCTCTGTTTGTGTGCAGGGCGTGGTAGAGCGCATGGGCGTGAGCGTGGGCGGCTGCGAGCGCATGGTGGGCGTGGGAGGGGGAGGGGGAGGGGGCGCGCGCTACTCGCCGCACCACCACCAGCTGCTGCAGCACTTCGCGGCGCCGGGGGGGCTGGGGGGGCCCGGGGGGCCGGCCCGCTCCAGCAGCTCGTCGGCCGAGTCGGTGTCGTCGCACAGCGCCTCGCCGCCGCCGCGCGGGGGCGCGGGGGGCGCGGGGGCGGGCCGCTGCACGCGCGTGCGCACGCTGTACGCCTGCCTGGGCGAGAGCGACGGCGAGCTGTCGTTCGAGCCCAACCAGATCATCACCAACGTGGCGGCGTCGGGCGAGCCAGGCTGGCTGCGCGGCACGCTCAACGGCAAGACCGGCCTCGTGCCAGAGAACTACGTGGAGCCGCTGCCCTGACCGGCCGGACCGGCCCGCCTGGCCCGTCCGGCCCGTCCGGCCCGACTGCCCTGACACCACACACACCAAATATCATATCGTAGGCTTATGTTGTTGATTCTTTTGTACGTATTTGTATATTTTGTACATTGTAAATAAGAGTTTGTTGATATTTTAACTATTTATATTATACTTTGTTGTGAATTTTGTACCAAATATACTATGTATGACGTATTATTATGCGATGTCCGCTCGTGGATTGTAATGATAAGGATAAAGACTAATTTGAACGAAAATCTGTTTTATTTATTCCCAATAAACTTTATAATTATGAAGATACAATCAAGAATCATAGTCATAGGTGAGTACATTGAGAACTAAATATTGCAAGCGTTACATCTGTCTGCGAGATATAATAATAAGTTTAAACAAACTACAAGCGAGGCGACGCACACACACACAACGCGTCGCACACAGACACGTGCCTTGCATCGGCTGATTCCTACAAGGCAAATGCTTACTTTGGTGTACACAGAAGATAATGACAATATATTGAACGATGCTTTGTCTTAAACACTTTATTCTCGCACAAGTCAAGCACCACGGCCGCGACCGACACATCACTGTCACCGCACCTCGTCGGTGCTCACACCACGTCGGCGAGGCCCTCCTCGGCTTGTTCCCGAGCATCCACGACACTGTCCTAGCGAGTCCCGCCGGGCCGCGCCCCCGACTAGCTGCGCGCGCCCCCTGCGCCCCCCGCGCCCGCGCCCGCCGCCAGCCGCTCCAGCTGGCGCGCCTCGCCCGCGCGCACCACGCGCAGCAGCGCCGAGTACTTGTCGCGCAGCGCCCGCAGCCGCGCCGCGCCCTCCTCGGCCGCGTGGCGCGTGGCCCGCTTCAGCTCCGCCACCGTGGCCTCGCGCGCCGCCAGCGCCGCCTCCAGCTCGTGCGCGCGCGCCGCCGCCGCCTCGGCGCGCGCGCCGCTGGCCTCCGCCTCCGCCTCGGCCCGCGCCCACGCCGCCCGCAGCGCGCGCTCCTCCGCGCCGGCGGCGCTGGGCGCGGGGGCGCGCGCGGCCGCGCCCAGCCGCGCCTCGCGCTCCGCCAGCACCAGCAGCTCGCGCCGCAGCCGGCGCACGTGCTCGGCGCGCCGCTCGGCCGCCAGCGCGGCGCGGGCCAGCGCCTCCACGTGGCGCGCCGCCTCGAAGGCCTCGCCGCGCGTGCGCTGCAGCTCGGCCGCGTCCTGCGCGCGCTGCGCCTCCGCCTCGCGCAGCGCGGCCTCGGCCCGCAGCCGCGCGCCGCGCTCGGCCGCCAGCTCGGCCAGCTCCGGGGGCGCGGCGGGCGCGGGGGGCGCGGGCGCGGGCGGGGGGCGCGCGCGCAGCTCGGCGGCGCGCAGGCGCTCGCTCAGCGCGGCGTTCTGCAGCTCCAGCGCGCGCATGTGGCGGCAGCGGCCCAGCAGGCGCCGGTTGCGCTCGGCGTGCGCGTCGCGGCGCCACCGCTCGTACATGAGCTGCGCGTGCGCCAGCGCCAGCTGCTCGGCCAGGTCGGCGCCGCCGCCGCGAGTGGCCCGGCCGGCGTACAGCTCCGCCATGTAGGCGTCCAGTCGCTCGCACGGCTGACTCGAGTCGCCGCCCTACGAGAGATCCTTGCATTACATTATTTACATACATTTTTCTTACTGTATTTATGTTTTTTGCTTTTCAATCAATCAAAGATATTTCAGCCCCATCGTACCCTTTTACATTAATTGGCTATCTTAAACAGCAATAGTTTATAATAATACTTAATATTTAATTAATTAGAGTTATTCGTGGAGGACCATAATTAAATGGGACAACGTTTTAATAATCTCCGAGGATGGTACAGACAACATGGATTGGATTACGCCTACATCGAGTTTATTCATTTTAAAATCTTTCACGAAATAACTCGCGTTCTAGTCCGTTCCAAGTACACTCCATCAGTAACTACTGCACGTCCTCGCTTTGATTGCAAACTGTGCCATTAGGAGAATCAGCCTTTATCTTAAGAAATGAAAACTTTGCCGATGGATAGTGCCCAGACCGGAGTCATAATATCAATTTCACATAATTTCTATCTAGTTTAGTACTCTCGCACCAGGGAACACGAGTTGGCTGACCTTTAATGCTTGTACCAAATGCTATACAGAAACATTTTGAAAAAAAAATTGTTTCCATGAGTTTTATAAATTAAAGCTACTAAATTTAAATTTAGTTGTATATTCCCAATAATCAGGTATATAATTAATTAAACATCCGTTACCGCCTAGTCCAATATGTGCCGGAACCCATTATAAGTTTTAAAATATCATACGCTATATACATATCGCGCGATGCGCCTCTGGCTACAGCAGTTGGAGTGGACATTTATGCTATCTGAAAAAGTAACTACTGTATTTAGATTTTCATTCAAGACATAAGTTACTGCCTTGTAAACACAAAGTCATCTATGGAGGCAATGGATACAAGTCCAGAAGAAATGTCCTTATGTATTACTAAAATAGTTCGTAAATGTTATGTACTCTACTAACACTAGCACAGACACCGTCGTTTACTCTATCTTACAAACATAAATGATTTTCACTACTGTGTTTTGAAAAACATTTCTGTACGGACCATATTGTGAATAAACATGTATTATTATTACTTACTATATCGATAACTTAGTCTGATTGCAATAAATTGAATTGATTTAACATGTTTCAATTCTACTGATATGATTTTGTGCTGTAACTTCGTGTAGTAAGTTCGAACAGTCTTCATCTAATAAACGAACAGAATATATTTACAAAAAATTACTACTAATATTTTCAGAGAGTGCGAAATGACGATACGAGGAAACAATAATGTACTTACTTGACGACGAGTGTCGTCCGGCAGCGCGCGGAACAAGTCAGCGATGACAAACTCGTAGGGCTCCGGCCACGTGTCCACCGTCTGCACCGCCACCGACGTGCGCGCCGCGCTGGCCAGCCGCGGCCCGCACGACGCCGAGCGCAGCGGGGCGCGGGCGCTGCGGCGCGCCGCCAGGGGGGGCGAGCGGCGCGGGTCCCGCGCCCGCGCGCCCTCGCGCGCCCCCGCCGCGCCCCCCACCTCCGCCCACTCCTCCGCGTGCGCGCGCGTGGTCAGCTCCAGCACCTCGCGGTCCTCCACGTTCAGCGGCTCCAGCGACAGCGCGTCGGCGGGCGGCGCCGGCCGGCTCGGCTCCGGCCGCGCCACGGCTCCGGCCGGCGGCGGCGCGCCGGCGAACGGCACGGGCGAGTCCGCCGCACGCCGCTCCAGCGCCACGCGCGCCAGGCGGGACGAGTAGGCATCGCCCAGCGCCCCCAGCGCCCCCAGCGCCGCCGACGGCGACGTCTCCTTGCGCGGCGGCGACGCGGGCCGCGAGCGGCGGCCGATGGCCCGCACGGCGCCCGACTCGGCCGGGAAGCGGAACTGTGCGCGCGTCTCCCGCGCCGGTGTGTTCTCCGGGGTGGCCTCCACGGCGGCCTCCGGCGGCTCGGCGGCGTCCGCGTCGCACGGCAGCGGCGTGTGCGGCGCGGAGTCGGCGCCGCAGCGGTCGCCGAGCGCGAACCAGGGCTCGGCGCCCGGCCGCAGGCTGGAGGCCGAGCGCGCCGCGTGCGCCCCCGAGCCGGGCGCGGGCGAGGCGCGCGCGGCCGGCGGCGCCGGCGGGCCCGCGCTGGCCGCCGCGGCAGGCAGGGGCGAGGGCGCCGCGTCCTCGGCGCGCGAGTGCAGCGACAGGCGGCGGCACTCCGCCAGCACGTCGTGGTGCTCCAGGCGCGCCCAGCGGGCCGGGTCGGCCTCGCGCAGCCGGCTGCCGGTCAGCAGCGCGGGGTGCAGGCGCACGGACTCGGCCAGCGCGCCCACGCCGCGCTCCCAGGCGTCGCGCGCCGCGCTGGCAGGCAGCTCGGCGCCCTGCGCGCGCAGCGCCTCCAGCAGCGTGCAGGGGTGCGTGGCGTACAGCGCGTGGAACAGGGCCAGCTGCGCCAGCTGCAGGTGCGCACGCGTGGCGGGCGCGGGCGGCGGGTCCAGCGCGGCGGGGCGCAGCAGCGCGTCCGACAGCTCGGCGGGGTGCGTGGCGGCCAGCGCGGGCGCGGCCGGCAGCAGCGCCGCCAGCGCCAGCAGCGCGTGGAGCAGCGGCAGCGGGTCCCGCTCGTGGCGCGCCGCGCGCAGCAGCTCGCGCGCCAGCGGGTGCGCGGGCAGGCGGTGCAGCCAGGCCGGGCGGCGCGCCACGAGCGGCGCGAAGGCGGCCAGCGCGTGGTGGCGCTGCGCCCGCTCGCCGCGCAGCTGCTCCTGCAGCGCGTCCAGCAGGTGGCGCGCGTGCAGCTCGGGCGCGCGCGCCAGCAGGTCGAGCGCGCGCGCGCTGCCGGTGCGCGCGTGGTAGGCCAGCAGCGCGCGGGTGAGCCAGGGCTCGCGCACGCCGCAGTACAGCGCGGCGAGTGCGTCGGCCGCGTCGCGCGCGCCGGCCGCGCCCCCCTCCAGCAGCGCGAACACCTCGCCCGCCTCGCACGCCGCCAACATCTCCAACCGCCTGCCACAGAGCACACACGGACATGCCATCGTCTACTTCATTTTCCACTCTCACATACTATTTCATTGATCCCACATCCTGGGCATCATCGTCATAAAAACGAACAGAAACACACAACCCTACTTAAGATTTTCAATTTAAAATACAATTCAAGCCTATTTAATGTTACGTTCCGTGTTTATTCAATCTGAGAGAGGATTGAATTGAATAATCCCATACCCGGCACATGCGTCTGGCGCAAGCCTGGAGACTCGTGCAGCCCGCAAAAATTACTGTTAGCTAAATAAAGATTCCATGAGGATCAACCTTTCCAGGAGGTGAGTGGAATGGAGAAGGGGGGGTTTGTTAATATGAACACATACTACAACATTTATGAAATACCCTTGTTTTTCATAAATGTTTATTAACAAGTTTTCACGATATTATTTTTTCAATACTTTGCTTAATTGTTGGAAAATAGGAGGAGGTGACGAGAAAAATAACAGTTTATTGTCTCTAAAGTAAGTCAGGGTCAGACACATGGATGAACATGGTGTCAGGGCATAAGGAAGACATGGCTACAAGGGATCCTTTTATATTACAGAACCCTAGAAATTACTGAAAATAGCTGGTTGGGAGTATGGTTTTATTTATTTATTTTGTATATACTGCCTTGAAAATGGTACAGACATATTGCATACTCAACTAATAGTCTACCATTAAGTCTTACTTCCAGTTACCACCAGTACACTGGGTGAAATTTTCATGCCTAAATCTGTTCAGAATAAAATAATAGCTAACACAGTATGCTGCCAGTTCACAGATGTGCAGAGGATTACTTATATAGCTCTGCTAGATAGGCAATACACGCTACACATTGAGGTAACACAACATGGCCTACATTACTGAGACTCTCTGGAGCCCAGCTGTGTAGACAGGACAGAATCCTTGGGGATAGGAGTTTGACAAATGTAATAATGAACAGCTCAACAATAACCTGAAACCCAACAGTTGTATTGGTTTTATCAAGATACCACACCCCCCACTCCCCCTTATCAGCACATGCTCATGACACATTCAGCCAGTTGTCCGCTCCTCTTTGTGATATTTTTAATTCATCCTAGTACTACTTTCTGGTCACAAGAAAGGAAAGTTCTTCTGCAAGCGCATGTTAACAATAGATTGCAAGTCATATGGTCTTACAGACAAGCACTGTACCATAAACCAAAATCTAGCAGATTTACTTAATTAAGTCTTCAGATCACTTTTATGCTCAACTTTATTTCGATAACAGTTTTTCTTTATTATTCCTATGAGAGAGCCGGGCTCAGTCCCAGCATGGTGGGTTCATATTGTTACCCATGTTGTTGTGCCCAATGATTTCATTTGATTTTATGGTCTAATTATTTACCGAAACCTATTATTATTTGCTTTCATTTAATATTTAGAAAAATGGAAAATCATTAATATTATCTATCATACAGTAACAAATACCTTAATAGGTGATTGTACCAGTTTGTGAGCCCTGCCGCTCATCCACCGACAGGACCCGTATCATCCGATCGAGTAATCCCTCACTATCACTAGGGAGTAGCAATAACTACGCAGGCAGACATCTTCGTGCATACGTGATACGTACCAATCAGCAGTTCGGAGAGAAGATCCCTGAGTCACTGAGGCAGGAGGAATTTTGATTTGTTTTGTCAACTACTGTCAATTTAATACAATTATATCTAAAATTATGTATTTTAGATATAATGGAAATCTTTTGCGACGTTAGGGACGCACAACTTCGAGATTTTCACGACCTTTTTCACAGTTTACGGCACACCGGAATCTTCTTCGATGACAATCAATTGACTTGATATTAATTTGACATAAGACGATCAGTCATTTGACAGTGACATTTACTGTAAACTTGTCACAGCTGACACCACCGCAGGAGTCAAAATCAAAATTTTCAGGGATTAGTTGCAAGTTGTTTTTTTTCTACTAGTTAATAATGGCACGAGAAATGTTGATTTTTTTTTTGGATTACAGTGATCAGGTCTTACTAGTCTAGAAATTTTCTATTCACTCTTGACTTAAAAGCCCCAAGGTTATAACCATCAGAAGACCGTCTTTGATAAAATGTACCAATAAACAAAATTATGAACAAGATATTAATAACACACTCTGTTCTCTAATAAATTGGCTAAACCATAATAATTTGATAATAAATCTTCAAAAGACTAAAGTTATGCATTTTTTCCAAAGAATCGCCCCTAATAACATGAATATAAACCACAATGGTCAAGCCGTTGGCACAGTGGATGTTGCAAAGTTTTTGGGTATATTAATTGATAGCCAACTCACTTGGAAGGCTCAAGCGGAGAGTATTTGTAAGAGATTGAGTACATCTGCTTTCATGCTGCACAATTTGTCCAAAAAAGCGGACCTGTCTAGCGTGTTGGTTGCCTACCACGGACTGGTTGTTTCACTTTTAAGGTTTGGTGTAATATTCTGGGGCAACAGTAGCGAGAAAGAAAGTATTTTTAAAGCTCAAAAACGCTGCATCAGAGCTATGTTTGCCCTAAAAGTAACTGACAGCTGTCTACATATATTTCAGTCTCATAAACTGTTAACCTTCCCATGTCTTTATATATTGGAATTATGTATATTTGTTAAAACTTAAGGTAAAAAAATTAAGGTAGAATGTACAAGGAACCATAAAACTTTAATTAAACAGGTAGAATAATACATACAGGGACAGGAAGTGATGGTGTCAGATTGGCGCAGTCACAGCCAAATATTGGGGGAGAGGCAAAAGGGGTGTCCCAGTAAAATAAATTGAGTAAGAATCAATTAGCAACTGATAATATAATATCTTCATCAAAATCCACGGTAGAACACTTTTGTTTAAGAAAAGAACCAAAACCAAATAAATCAAATCAGAAAGAAGTTTTTGTGCTGACGAGATAGCGCCACTGTCGTATAGGGTCCTGAAGTATAGCTTTTGAAATTTGTTACTACGGGCGTGGATACAAAGTTAACATTTAAATCATAATTAATAGTTAAAAACTTAAGACTCTAAGTACTACGGGCGTTGGCGTTTCATGCGTGTGGTCAGTGGTACGGATAGTGGACGTAGTGCTTTCCGAGGACATACAAAGTGGACCAAAATATGTTGCGTGCCATGCATGTGTACCGGCTGGTGTGGGCAGCAATAATTAGAGCTTCTCTTGAATTTTCAATGAAGTATGACGTCAGGAATAAATACGGGATATTAGTATATCCCGTATTTATTCCTCAGGTAGTCCTGAGGACATAAGTTGAGTACATGATTGTCGACCCCCCCGCGTTGAAATTTTTGGTCGGTTCTTTCCTAACTTTACGTAGTTCTGTAGTAATTTGTGTTGATTTTGAATACGAAGTACTGAAGATTACGATATTTGAGATGGTCATACTACTCTCACTTTGTTCTGTCGGGAATACGTCGAGTTACCAGCAACGCTTGACACATTACTTCTAATGCGTCAATAAAATAATAAATCTGTCTTTGCTCGGATGTCAAAATAAAAAAAAATGTGTCAAAATTGTCAAAGTCAAAACATCAGCAGCAGCGCCCAGCAGCCAGCTTCATAACCTAGCGGCGATCTTTAATTTCACAACAATTTTAAAATATTTCGAAGATGTATGGGAACGAGATTATAGTTTTCAATTGAATTTACATCAATCAAACCTGTTGTTTAATTACTAGGAAGAATAGATTTTGTGTCTTAGTGGGAAGTGAGCAATAGTTTAGTTATGCTTAGAGTGAGAGCCGTATCTGCAATTTGCATCGAGAGTCAGTCTCTCGAACTACTCTCAGCAGCGAGGAGAGATGTGTTCAAGCTCTTCCGTAAGTCCTTCTACAGAGAATGTACCATTCAATCTGTTGCTTCCCCGATCGTTTATTTCACCATTTATGCTTAGTTGCAGATAACCTACGCGTTATCACGATATTGGTTCTGCGTTAAATACTATCTGTTTGCTAAGCCTCGCCGGCATGTGTCAGCAGTCCGAAACTCTCTAAAACCGTATTCGTCAATTTACTTGCAGGTTGTTTTGCACTCATGACAGCAGGGCACTGTTATCATTTTCAGGTTTTATGAAAAGAAAATCTCCACTTGTGTCCAGTGCGTTATTAGTAAATAACCAATGCCATAAATTATTTATTGTAAGGTGCAGTCAGGGTTTGTGTTGAATGACGTTGTGTATCAACAGTCAGTACTGAGCAGCAGACAGATTCACCTGCCTCCCCACCAGGCAGTATACTTGTGGCTTGTTGCAGGCACCAGCTCGCTGACCACACAGGCGCCCTCAGCACAGGTAATGGATGTAACATGTAACCACTCACACTGTACCAGATGCATGCTTAGGAAAATCTGTGATTTAGAATGCTGAATACACACCACATGTCAGGAGTAGAGTACTACAAAATATTGATTATTTACTAATATCAAGTTCTGGGACCACAGGCTAAATGTCCTGTAAAACGTAGTCTAAACTCACTCGCTACCAAAATTATATTCTTATTACTAATGGTGAATGTGGAACAATCACTTGGAGTAAGATGCTAAAGTAGAGAAGTGGCGCTGGCCGACCGGCAGCACACCACGCTGACCAGGTTGTGTTCCAGACGTAGTGCACTCCGCACTGACGGTAGCACATTGTGACTTGTGTAAAGTGATTCTGATCAGCTAGCATTGCATTATGTTGGAATTGGAAAGGCAACTTACAAGGGCTTTCAAAGGTAAATAAGTTAGACTGGTAATAATGTGTTTCTAGTAAAATCTTAAAGTTTCTTGAATTTTTTTATTAAAGAAATAATAGTTAGCATAATAATATAACTCATATCTCTAAAGTTTTGTATTTTTCTTTCAAGCTTTCAAGGAAAATTAAGCGATATAGGACGGTAGGTTTTAATCACCATAATCATGTCTATCAAATAAAAATCTAAAACTAAATACTATTGTGAAGAAAAACTGGAAAACTCTGTCAGCATTACAAAAAAAGAATATCAGATACCTATTAGCGTGTCACGCAACACAACACAGTATTTTAATGCAATTTAATAGAAAGCTAAAAAAAGTTCAGTTTTAAATTTCCAGTTACAAGCAACAAAATGTAAACAGGAACATTGTCCAACTTATGGACTTCAGTACATAACCGATATCCCCAAATAAGTGCCTCATGTTGTGTTCAAAAAGAAGAATCTAAGTTTGTGTTACAGTTACAAGTACATACTCAGTATATAATACACAAGCAGTGAACATAAGTCACTAGAAGTGCTGTACTAAAATATTCATAAAAAATCCAGTAATATTTAAACAATGCAGTTGTGGCAGTGGGGCACTAAACTCCTGACCAAATGCTGCACATTGACACTACTGACAGCGTAAGGACTAATAAAAGGTTTGATTTTACTGAACATTAACTATTAGTTCAGTTTATTTTATTTTTCCTAACCAGACTGTGTTAGCGTCGGCGAGAGGAGACAGCGAGCATGCGCCCGCGCCCCCCTCCCCGGTGGCCGCGCCCCCGCCTCCGCCCCCGCCGCGCCCCCCGCGCCCCCCGCGCTCCTGGCTGCTGGCGGCCACCGCCGTCACCGTCACCGCGTCGCTCGGCGGGGTCAGTACAGCACGCCACTGTCCACCTAGTCCCACCGGCTAGCCCTCCGGTCCTACATCCGTGGATGTCGGTTTCAGATTTACTTCTATCGAAAACTGGGTGAAGACCAGAACCGTCAACTGGAGATCGTGAACTTGACGAGCAGCTCGGAGAGCACCGAGGAGGAGGCGCCGATCCCGAGCGCGGGCGAGGACATCCCGCGCCGCGTGCAGTACCTGCTGGTGGGCGCGGGCACGGCGTCCTTCGCCGCCATGCGCGCCATCCGCTCCGCGCGGCCCGACGCGCGCGTGCTGCTGGTGGGCGCCGAGCACGAGCTGCCCTACATGCGGCCGCCGCTCAGCAAGGAGCTGTGGCGCGAGCCCGACCTGGCCGCGCGCGCCACGCGCCTGGACGCGCTGTCCTTCCGCCAGTGGAACGGCCGCCGCCGCTCCGTGGCCTACGAGCCCTCGGCCTTCTACACGCCGGTGGCGCAGCTGGGCGCGCCGGCGGAGGGCGGGGGGGGCGCGGGGGGCGCGGGGGGCGCGGGCGGCGCGGGCGTGGCGCGCGGCTGGCGCGTGGTGCGCCTGGAGCCGGCGCGCCACGTGGCCGAGCTGCGCGCGCCGGGCCGCGCGCCCGTGCTGGTGAGCTACGACAAGGTGCTGCTGGCCACCGGCGTGCGCGCGCGCCGCGCCGACGCGCTGCGGGCCGCGGCGGCGGCGGGCCGCGCGCTGGCCCTGCGCGGCGTGCGGGACGCGGCGCGCCTGGCCCGCGAGCTGGAGCGGCCCGGCGTGCGGCGCGTGGCCGTGCTGGGCGGCGGCTTCCTGGCCTCCGAGCTCAGCGCGGCGCTGGCCGAGCGCCTGCAGGCGGACGGCCGCGGCGTGCTGCAGCTGTTCCGCGAGGCGGCGCCGCTGGCGGCCGTGCTGCCGCCCTACCTGGCGGCCGAGGCGGCGCGGCGCCTGCGCGAGGCGGGCGTGGAGCTGCTGCCGCACGCCGAGGTGCTGCGCGCCGCGCCGGACGGGCCGGACGGGCCGGGCGTGACGCTGCGCCTGGCGTCGGGCGAGGAGCTGCGCGCCGACCTGGTGGTGGAGTGCGTGGGCAGCGAGGTGGACGACGAGCTGGCCCGCGCCTCGGGCCTGGAGACGCACGCCGAGCTGGGCGGCCTGCTGGTGAACGCCGAGCTGCAGGCGCGCTCCGACGTGTACGCGGCCGGCGACGTGGCCTGCTTCTACGACGTGGTGCTGGGCCGGCGGCGCGTGGAGCACCACGACCACGCCGTGGTGTCGGGCCGGCTGGCGGGCGAGAACATGGCCGCCGTGGGCCCGCCCAAGCACTACACGCACCAGAGCATGTTCTGGAGCGACCTCGGGCCGCAGCTCGGCTACGAGGTGAGTCGTGTTCGTGCGGCCGCGGCCCGCCCGCGGGTGTGCCGCGCCTCACGCGCCTCACGCGCCTCACGCGCCTCACGCGCCCTCTGCCCGCAGGCTATCGGCATCATCGACTCGCGGCTGCCCACCGTGGGCGTGTTCTCCGCGGACGCGGTGGCCGACAGCGCGGCGGCCGCGCCGGCCGAGGTGCTGGCGGCGGCCGGTCCGGCCGAGGTGCTGGCGGAGGCCGGCGCGACCGAGCCGGCGCTCCGGCAGCCGGCGGCCAGTCCGGCAGAGCCCGAGGCCGCCGCGCGGCGCTACGAGCGCGGCGTGGTGTTCTACCTGCGCGACCAGCGCGTGGTGGGCGTGCTGCTGTGGAACCTCTTCAACCGCATGCACGTGGCGCGCCAGGTCAGTGGTTGCGTTTGTTCTGAGTACCACCCGAGGACGTACAATGCGATTCAAATAAGAATAGGAACGTCAATGACCTCTATCTGCCAAATTTCACTCGATAATAAGCCGCATGAGCACGAGCACGAGCACGATGACATTAAATAAATATGAAATCAAAAGTATGGTTTGCAAAGAAAACTTACTAACATTTCATATCGGCTTATTTTACTGTCTTCATAAAAGACATGATATCGAATTTAAATAAAACGTTACATATTAGTAAATTAGCCAAAGTATCTTTTATTATTAAAAATCAATATTGCAAGGGGGGAGTGTGTAATGGAAATAACTAAAATGCGCAATATAACAATAACAAGGATTTATTTTATAGATTACTTGATTCTACTAACAATACGAATAAAATGTCCTATGCGAAAGCCCTAACAGTGTCCTATATTATAAGCCGATCGTGCGGTTTCGTTAACGAAGTCAACACAATGAGCAAACAATACAAGATGCTGCTTAGCCTGTATTCGATAAAGTACGAGGGCGGGGAGGGTGACCGACCTAAGTCGATACGGAGTAGTACACCCGGACCGTACCGAACGCAGACTGCTTGAATTGGCTGGGCTCGGGCCTTTTATAAGCGGTCGCGGCCACGGCGGGGACGCGTCGCTCGGGCAAGGGGCGATGACTCGCTGGGCCCATCGGGCTGCGCGTGGCCAGCGGGGACGCGTCGCTCGGGCAAGGGGCGATGACTCGCTGGGCCCATCGGGCTGCGCGTGGCCAGCGGGGACGCGTCGCTCGGGCAAGGGGCGATGACTCGCTGGGCCCATCGGGCTGCGCGTGGCCAGCGGGGACGCGTCGCTCGGGCAAGGGGCGATGACTCGCTGGGCCCATCGGGCTGCGCGTGGCCAGCGGGGACGCGTCGCTCGGGCAAGGGGCGATGACTCGCTGGGCCCATCGGGCTGCGCGTGGCCAGCGGGGACGCGTCGCTCGGGCAAGGGGCGATGACTCGCTGGGCCCATCGGGCTGCGCGTGGCCAGCGGGGACGCGTCGCTCGGGCAAGGGGCGATGACTCGCTGGGCCCATCGGGCTGCGCGTGGCCAGCGGGGACGCGTCGCTCGGGCAAGGGGCGATGACTCGCTGGGCCCATCGGGCTGCGCGTGGCCAGCGGGGACGCGTCGCTCGGGCAAGGGGCGATGACTCGCTGGGCCCATCGGGCTGCGCGTGGCCAGCGGGGACGCGTCGCTCGGGCAAGGGGCGATGACTCGCTGGGCCCATCGGGCTGCGCGTGGCCAGCGGGGACGCGTCGCTCGGGCAAGGGGCGATGACTCGCTGGGCCCATCGGGCTGCGCGTGGCCAGCGGGGACGCGTCACTTGTTATGATGCGTTACAATATTTTATTTTGAAAAAATTTAAAATGACGATAATTTTTCTTTCTTATTTTCATTGTTTGCACCGATTGGCTAAAAAGAGGTTGCATGGCAAAGGCCCAGAAGCCATGCAAAATTATTTTTCATTAAGTCATTGAAAATAAACGTTATTTTATTAATTCTTGGTTTGCTCGCCCTACCCTACTTGTTTGAATTGACGGCTATGACGTCACAATACGGCGCAAACTCAATTCTATTCTTATTTGAATCGCATTGTTCGTATGAATACACCATATACTCCTCATACAGCTGTGTATTTTAGGTCCTCAGTATGAAAGCCGCAACTCATACAACTAATGTGGAGATAACATTATCCCACTGAGCTCAACACTATACATGTACTAACCGGACTCTTCCTATCTTATCAGCTGGCTCAGACTCTTTCTCTCTATGTAACCAGTCGACGAACCCAGTCTTTTGGAGGGTCCTTGGTTCGGTTAAGACCTAACAAGGCCCTCATGAGGGTGTCAGTACAAGCACATGTGTGTGTGTGTGTGTGTGAGTGTGTGCGCACTCACGGTGTGGTGTGTGTGTGCAGGTGCTGGCGCAGGGCGAGTTCGAGGACCTGTTCGAGGTGGCCAAGCTGTTCTCGTTGCACGAGGATGAATAAATAGTATTAGTGGTGGACAGCGGCGGCGGCATTTATCTGTTATAACTTTGTACATAACTATTATAAAACAATAAAATGATCTAGTTATTACGTGTGCATTATTATTTCACTGTAAAGGTGGTTCTATACCGCCGAGGTGGGGCGTGGATGGAATGGGCGAGAATTGCAATATTTTTAAATACCTTACATTCATAAAGTGCAATATTGTACTATTGCAGGTTATTGCTGTAAGAGTAGAGTATTTATTTACTGTTAAGACGGATTTACAAGTAGGTCCGGCCACCTGCGACCAGTCCAGCGCTAGCTGTCGCTGCGTGGCGGCCGCACGCGGGTGTTTTGACAATGTACGCGGCCAACATAATGTTATGTTCTTATTCTTTTCTAAAGGATATAACTTAGTAGAAAAAATACTTTTTGTGGTTTTTAAAGAGGTTTTATTATTAAACTAGCTGTGCCCGCGACTTCGTTCGCCTGGTTGTCGGAACTTAACAATGTATTTTTTAGTGCGAAGCGCTGTAGGAGGATAAAAATACATTTTTTTTTGTTTATGCTAGTGCTTCTTGATAAACAAAATTACCTTTGGAGCCATCTGGAGCGTACACAAAAAGGATATTGGGGTTGTTTACGCGTGAAAGAGCTACTTATAGTTGACCAAGGGAAAAGCATCCAACACTAGGTCCACCCCCGCAACGGATAATGTTATTGTTATTATAATCCCTGAGCTTTATCAATCGTCATGGCATAACGGAGACTGACTGGGAATTGCACTCGTTTGAAAGAGAAAGGAAAGTTATTGGGAATTATGGGTAGAAGACCGGGTGTGTTGAGGGAATCCAAAAATTCTACCGGATAGTGCGTGGCGTCGCGCGTCGTCTTCTTCCATAACTCTATTTATAGAGGTGTATTCTCTACTATTCCCGGACACATGACTCATTATTTTTAAATTAATTGCCGCAGCTTGATCATTATGAGGAGTCAAAATAGCTCGCTGACATAGCCAAGAACCTGCTTGATTTCTAATGTTTGTGGAATCTCCGTACACAGAAGAAATTAGCTCCTGTTGTGATCTGACGCAGGAACAGAGATTATCAACTAAAATATTTTTTCCATCTTCTTGTACGGGGTATGTGCCATCGCCTATTTGTAACTATAAATTGGAAAACACCTGTGCATTTTCGCAGCCTCCTAACTGTGCACGCATATTTACACTCAGGTGTTTAGATGATATATTGCGCCATAAAACAGAACTCTTCAGACAGGCAGCCATTTCGTCGGCTCTCGTTCCTCGGGGTACTATCTACCGGGAGTGTCTGCCGAAAATCACCGCAGAACAGTACCGTGATGCCTCCCATCGGCCGGTCATTTTGCCTTATGTCCTGTAAAGTTCTATTCACGGCTTCTACAGCTTTGCGGTTTGCCATTGTGCACTCGTCCTAGATAATTAAAACACAATCGCGTATAACCCTTGCTTTATCGCTATTTCGCGATATGTTGCAAACCGGGCTTTCCGTACGGTCTAAGTCGATAGGAATTTTAAATTCTGTGTGTGCTGTTTTTCCTCCAGGCAATAATGTGGCTGCTATACCTGAAGAGGCGACAGCAAGGGCAATTTTATTTTGGTTCCTTATTCGAGCCAAAATAACTTTTGTTAGGAAAGTTTACCTGTTCCGCCCGGTGCGTCTAAAAACAGGATTTCACCCGAGGCGTTATCTACACTGCAGCATACCCTATAAAACGTCTGGCGCTGTTCCTATGTCAAACTTGCGCAGCCATTTTGTAATATAATTTGCGAGCTCCACGGGATTATAACTAATTCCTGATACGTAGTATCTGTTTATACGTTCCCCATTGACTGTCGGTGTAGGCAAACCGTATTGACTGATGGGATTCCCTCCTATACTTATAACTATCTCTTTAATAGCCAATAAGGACCTGTTGTGACAAATTTCACGTACCCTATCAGGAATTTCTCCATCAGTATTTAGTTGAACATGTCTCAAAAAATCTTCAGCAAACTTGACATTGTACTTTTGCCATAACTGTCTAGCAACCGATAACCCACAAAAGGTCAATAAGATGGCAAACAAATGTCGCAAGCGATGTGGACTATCGCTGACACATGCTTCAGCTAGAGCGTCATCCCAATGCTGATCTCCATCTAATAAATGGCGTGCGCGGCAAGCGGCCTGGTATGTGGGATGTTCAATATCATCCACTTTACGGAGCTCTGCAAAAGACGTAGGTCCTCGAACTACATGAAGAAGAAGGCGTAAGTAGTAGCATTCTGAATTATTCGGGTGCACCGTGTTTAAAGAGCACGTGATTGGACGGGGGTACACCCGTCCAATCACGTGCTCTTTAAAAACACCCGGCTCGCCTTCTACAGCTGTTCCACGTCTTCTACGATTCCAAACACCTTGCTGCTTGTTGTACGTATAATAGGACGGATCTCATTATATAAAATGGATTTTGCCAAATCATCTGTTTCGCAAAGGCGAAAAAATGCCAGCTAGGTGGTTTGCCTCGGGTTGTTTAACCGTTCTGTTATATTTTCAGTCTGAAAATATACTCGTTGCCCGCCTTCGAGGTGCACATCAAGACCACAAATTTCTACCACAAAATTGTACCACAAAGTTCTGCCACAAATTTGTACCACAAATTTCTACCATAATCTACTGAATCTACCACAGAATTCTACCACAAATTTCTACGACAAATTTCTACCACATATTTCTACCACAAATTTCTACCACAAATTTCCCCCATAATCTACCGCAGAAATCTACCACAGAATTTTACCACAAATTTTTCCATCAAATTTCTCCCACAAATTTCTCCCCTAAATTTCTCCCACAAATTTCTTCCACAAATTTCTACCACAAATTTCTACCACAAATTTCTACCATTATCTACTGAATCTATCACAAATGTCTACCACGAATTTCTACCACAAATTTCTACCACAAATTTCTGTCACAAATTTCTACCACAAATTTCTACCACAAATTTCTACCATTATCTACTGAATCTACCACAGAATTCTACCACATGGCATTAATTTACCACAAATTTCTACCACAAAATTGTACCACAAAGTTCTGCCACAAATTTGTACCACAAATTTCTACCATAATCTACTGAATCTACCACAGAATTCTACCACAAATTTCTACGACAAATTTCTACCACATATTTCTACCACAAATTTCTACCACAAATTTCTCCCATAATCTACCGCAGAAATCTACCACAGAATTTTACCACAAATTTTTCCATCAAATTTCTCCCACAAATTTCTCCCCTAAATTTCTCCCACAAATTTCTTCCACAAATTTCTACCACAAATTTCTACCACAAATTTCTACCATTATCTACTGAATCTATCACAAATGTCTACCACGAATTTCTACCACAAATTTCTACCACAAATTTCTGTCACAAATTTCTACCACAAATTTCTACCACAAATTTCTACCATTATCTACTGAATCTACCACAGAATTCTACCACATGGCATTAATTTACCACAAATTTCTACCACGAAATTCTATCACAAATTTCCACCATAAATTTCTACCACAAATTTCTACCACGAATTTCTACTACAAATTTCTACCACAAATTTCTGCCACAAATTTCTACCACAAATTTCAACCACAAATTTCTACAACAAATTTCTACCACAAAATTGTACCACAAAGTTCTGCCACAAAATTCTACCATAATCTACTGAATCTACCACAGAATTCTACCACAAATTTCTACCACATATTTCTACCACAAATTTCTACCACAAATTTATCCCATAATCTACCGCAGAAATCTACCACAGAATTTTACCACAAATTTCTACCACAAATTTTTCCATCAAATTTCTCCCACAAATTTCTCCCCTAAACTTCTCCTACAAATTTCTTCCACAAATTTCTACCACAAATTTCTACCATTATCTACTGAATCTACCACGAATTTCTACCACAAATTTCTGTCACAAATTTCTACCACAAATTTCTACCATTATCTACTGAATCTATCCACAGAATTCTACCACATGGCATTAATTTACCACAAATTTCTACCACGAAATTCTATCACAAATTTCCACCATAAATTTCTACCACAAATTTCTACCACAAATTTCTATCACCAATTTCTACCAAAAATTGCTACCAAAAATTTCTACCAGAAATATCTACCACAAATTTCTATCACCAATTTCTACCAAAAATTGCTACCACAAATTACTACCGCAAATTTCTACCACAGATTTCTAGCACAAATTTCTACCACAAATTTTTACCACAAATTTCTATCACAAATTTCTACCACATAATTCTACCATAAATTTCTACCACAAATTTCTACCACAAATTTCTCCTACAAATTTTTACTACAAAATTTCTACCACAAATTGCTCCCACGAATTTCTACCACAAATTTCTACCACAGAATTCTACCACTAAATTTCTCCCACAAATTTCTCCCACAATTTTCTCCGACAATTTTTCCCACAAATTTCTCCCAAAAATTTCTACCAAAATCTACTGAATCTACCACAGAATTTCACCAGAAATTTCTACCGCATCTTTTTACCACAAACTTCGACCACAAATTTCTACCATAATCTACCACAGAATTCTACCAGAAATTTCTACCGCATCTTTTTACCACAAACTTCTACCACAAATTTCTACCATAATCTACCACATATTTCTACCACATATTTCTACCACAAATTTCTACCACAGATTTCTACCAAAAATTTCTACCACAAATTTCTACCACAAATTTCTACAGAAAATTTCTACCACAAATTTCTCCCATAATCTACGGCAGAAATCTACCACAGAATTTTACTACAAATTTCTACCACAAATTTTTCCCACAAATGTCTCTCCTAAATTTCTCCCACAAATTTTTACCAAAAATTTCTACCACAAATTTCTATCACAAATTTCTATCACCAATTTCTACCAAAAATTGCTACCACAAATTACTACCGCAAATTTCTACCACAGATTTCTAGCACAAATTTCTACCACAAATTTTTACCACAAATTTCTATCACAAATTTCTACCACAATTTTTTACCACAAATTTCTATCACAAATTTTTACCACATAATTCTACCACAAATTTCTACCACAACTTTCTTCCATAAATTTCTACCATTATCTACTGAATCTACCACAAATTTCTACCACAAATTTCTACCACAAATTTCTACCACAAATTTCTACTACAGATTTCTACCACAAATTTCTACCACAAATTTCTACCACAAAATTGTACCACCAAGTTCTGTCACAAAATTCTACAACAAATTTCTACCATAATCTACTGAATCTACCATAGAATTCTACCACAAATTTCTACCACAAATTTCTACCACATATTTCTACCACAAATTTCTACCACAAATTTCTCCCATAATCTACCGCAGAAATCTACCACAGAATTTTACCACAAATTTCTACCACAAATTTTTCCCACAAATTTCTCCCCTAAATTTCTCCCACAAATTTCTTCTACAAATTTCTACCACAAATTTTACCACAAATTTCTACCGTTATCTACTGAATCTACCCCAAATTTCTAGCAAAAATGTCTACCACAAATTTGTACCACAAATTTCTACCACAAATTTCTACCATTATCTACTGAATGTACCACAAATGTCTACCACGAATTTCTACCACAACTTTCTACCACAAATTTCTGTCACAAATTTCAACCACAAATTTCTACCGTTATCTACTGAATCTACCACAGAATTCTACCACATGGCATTAATTTACCATGAATTTCTACCACGAAATTCTACCACAAATTTCCACCATACATTTCTCCCACAAATTTTTCCCACAAATTTCTATCACCAATTTCTACCAAAAATTGCTACCAAAAATTTCTACCACAAATTTCTACCACAAATTTCTCCCATAATCTACCGCAGAAATCTACCACAGAATTTTACCACAAATTTCTCCCCTAAATTTCTCCCACAAATTTCTTCTACAAATTTCTCCCACAAATTTCTTCTACAAATTTCTCCCACAAATTTCTTCTACAAATTTCTACCACAAATTTTACCACAAATTTCTACCACAAATTTCTACCGTTATCTACTGAATCTACCCCAAATTTCTAGCAAAAATGTCTACCACAAATTTGTACCACAAATTTCTACCACAAATTTCTACCATTATCTACTGAATGTACCACAAATGTCTACCACGAATTTCTACCACAACTTTCTAGCACAAATTTCTACCACAAATTTTTACCACAAATTTCTATCACAAATTTCTACCACATAATTCTACCATAAATTTCTACCACAAATTTCTACCACAAATTTCTCCTACAAATTTTTACTACAAAATTTCTACCACAAATTGCTCCCACGAATTTCTACCACAAATTTCTACCACAGAATTCTACCACTAAATTTCTCCCACAAATTTCTCCCACAATTTTCTCCGACAATTTTTCCCACAAATTTCTCCCAAAAATTTCTACCAAAATCTACTGAATCTACCACAGAATTTCACCAGAAATTTCTACCGCATCTTTTTACCACAAACTTCGACCACAAATTTCTACCATAATCTACCACAGAATTCTACCAGAAATTTCTACCGCATCTTTTTACCACAAACTTCTACCACAAATTTCTACCATAATCTACCACATATTTCTACCACATATTTCTACCACATATTTCTACCACAAATTTCTACCACAGATTTCTACCAAAAATTTCTACCACAAATTTCTACCACAAATTTCTACAGAAAATTTCTACCACAAATTTCTCCCATAATCTACGGCAGAAATCTACCACAGAATTTTACTACAAATTTCTACCACAAATTTTTCCCACAAATTTCTCTCCTAAATTTCTCCCACAAATTTTTACCAAAAATTTCTACCACAAATTTCTATCACAAATTTCTATCACCAATTTCTACCAAAAATTGCTACCACAAATTACTACCGCAAATTTCTACCACAGATTTCTAGCACAAATTTCTACCACAAATTTTTACCACAAATTTCTATCACAAATTTCTACCACATAATTCTACCATAAATTTCTACCACAAATTTCTACCACAAATTTCTCCTACAAATTTTTACTACAAAATTTCTACCACAAATTGCTCCCACGAATTTCTACCACAAATTTCTACCACAGAATTCTACCACTCAATTTCTCCCACAAATTTCTCCCACAATTTTCTCCGACAATTTTTCCCACAAATTTCTCCCAAAAATTTCTACCAAAATCTACTGAATCTACCACAGAATTTCACCAGAAATTTCTACCGCATCTTTTTACCACAAACTTCGACCACAAATTTCTACCATAATCTACCACAGAATTCTACCAGAAATTTCTACCGCATCTTTTTACCACAAACTTCTACCACAAATTTCTACCATAATCTACCACATATTTCTACCACATATTTCTACCACTTATTTCTACCACAAATTTCTACCACAGATTTCTACCAAAAATTTCTACCACAAATTTCTACCACAAATTTCTACAGAAAATTTCTACCACAAATTTCTCCCATAATCTACGGCAGAAATCTACCACAGAATTTTACTACAAATTTCTACCACAAATTTTTCCCACAAATTTCTCTCCTAAATTTCTCCCACAAATTTTTACCAAAAATTTCTACCACAAATTTCTATCACCAATTTCTATCACCAATTTCTACCAAAAATTGCTACCACAAATTATTACCGCAAATTTCTACCACAAATTTCTACCACAAATTTCTACAACATATTTCTACCACTAATTTCTACAGCATACTTTTACCATTATCTACCACAGAATTCTACCACAGACTTTTACCACAAATTTCTACCACAAATTTCTCAAACAAATTTCTACCACAATTTTTTACCACAAATTTCTATCACAAATTTTTACCACATAATTCTACCACAAATTTCTACCACAACTTTCTCCCATAAATTTCTACCATTATCTACTGAATCTACCACAAATTTCTACCACAAATTTCTACCACAAATTTCTACCACAAATTTCTACTACAGATTTCTACCACAAATTTCTACCACAAATTTCTACCACAAAATTGTACCACCAAGTTCTGTCACAAAATTCTACAACAAATTTCTACCATAATCTACTGAATCTACCATAGAATTCTACCACAAATTTCTACCACAAATTTCTACCACATATTTCTACCACAAATTTCTACCACAAATTTCTCCCATAATCTACCGCAGAAATCTACCACAGAATTTTACCACAAATTTCTACCACAAATTTTTCCCACAAATTTCTCCCCTAAATTTCTCCCACAAATTTCTTCTACAAATTTCTACCACAAATTTTACCACAAATTTCTACCACAAATTTCTACCGTTATCTACTGAATCTACCCCAAATTTCTAGCAAAAATGTCTACTACAAATTTGTACCACAAATTTCTACCACAAATTTCTACCATTATCTACTGAATGTACCACAAATGTCAACCACGAATTTCTACCACAACTTTCTACCACAAATTTCTGTCACAAATTTCAACCACAAATTTCTACCGTTATCTACTGAATCTACCACAGAATTCTACCACATGGCATTAATTTACCATGAATTTCTACCACGAAATTCTACCACAAATTTCCACCATACATTTCTCCCACAAATTTTTCCCACAAATTTCTATCCATTTATTCATTTATTCATTTATTCATCAAATATAAGCTAACAGTTTACACCAAATCGCTTATATCTATGCTAATTCTACAAAAAAAATATTTTTTTAATTAAAACTTCTTAGGCTAAAAAATAAACTAATAAAATAAAACAATAAAAATGAAGTAACATAAAATTTGTAAACTGAAAACAAAAAACAAAAATAAATTATTTCTTCATATTTAAATAAATATACACATGTTTAGCGATTGTCCATTGAGAGTCAAAAAATACATCTGCTTCAGGAATATATTTTAGAAAGTCATTAATTAACTTTATTGCTCTAGCAGTAGGAGTGGCGTTGGTTCGGGGAGCTCGCCATGTAGGCGGGTAGTGGAAGAGTCTATGTTGACGTCTTACAACGCCACGCATATACTGGTCAGGAACATAAAAATTTATTGACTCTCGTAGAACGGGACTATCTATCTTACCTACTAATATTAAATAATAATTAATTATAATTGTGGATTCTCGCCTGAATTTGAGTGTGTCTAAGCCCGCCATTCCTGACACGAACAAAGAAGGATATAGAAAGGGGTAGTATCCATATTGACGTTTGTATAGGTATCTACAGAATTTACGTTGGATTTTTTCTATCATATTTGTGTACAATGACTCTTGAGGACTCCAAACGATTGCATTATATTCTAATTTACTACGGACATAGGCATTGTATATTTGTTTTACAACTTGAGTGTTCTTAAATTGAAATGATAACCTAATGATAAAACCAAGACATTTATTAGCATCTTTGCAAATTTTAAGAATATGCTCGTGAAAATTTAATTTGCTATCCATTATTACTCCCAAATCCCGGACCGATATAACACGGTCCATTGACGCGCCAGCAAGATTATAGTCATTTCTAATCGGATTACGGGATCGGGAGAAAGTTATTGTTTTACACTTCGAATTATTAAATGACAATTTATTTTTAATACTCCATTCAACCACAGCGTCAATATCATGTTGTAGAGCCTCACAATCCTTTGCGTCGGTTACAGACAGGTACAATTTTAAATCATCAGCAAACATAAGGCATATTGCGTTAGAGATAACCGTGGGTAAATCATTGATCACTATTATAAATTGTGTAGGACCAATGGTACTACCTTGACTTACCCCTGATCTAGTAAAATACTCTTCCGACTTATATCCTTCTACCTTAACAAACTGTTTACGATCTTTTAAGTAGTGGGCCATGAATTTTAAGAGAGAAGTTGAGAATCCTAGTAGTGCAAATTTATTTAAAAGCACATCATTATCTACAAGATCGAAGGCTTTTTTGAAATCAAAGTATGCGGCGTCCACCTGACAACCAGACTTAACTCTACTATTTACATAATCAACAAATTCTATATGATTACTCACCGTGGAGCGCCCAGGACGAAACCCATGCTGGCAATCGCTCAATTGTCCTTTGATTTGTTTACAAATGGCGTTATTAAGAATAGATTCAAATATCTTCCAAAACACACACAATATAGCAATAGGTCTAAAGTTTGTTATATCTGTGGACGACCCACCTTTAGGTATTGGAGTCACTCTGGACACTTTCCACTTATCAGGGTATAAACATTGTCTAAGCGAAAGATTATATATACATAGTAAAGGCACTTCTAAAGCCGACAAGCAATCCTTTATTAAGAAACCCGGTATGTTATCAGGACCACAAGCTTTTAACGCTTTTAGTCGGCGCACTGCTTGCCTAAGATTCGTAGCTGTAACTTGTTCAATAACCACTGTAGACAGCTGGCAGCCTGAACGATTAGCCTCGTCCTCCGCCGCCTTCACATCTAATGACGGAGGGGTATCGTGGAACACTGAGCTAAAATATTCAGCAAACGAGTCAATGGCATTCTGTCCTTCTACGGACTTACCATTATAAGTATATGTTTTTATATTTTGCCTACTTTTACGTTTTTCTTTCACATATTGCCAAAAACTTGAGGGATCTAAACTTATATTGTTTTCAATATTTACAATATATTTTTTAAATGCTGTACTAATGAGCTCTTTCACTTTAGCTCTATAGTATTTAAAAAGTTCCTTGTTAAACTCTAAACCATGACATTTAAATTTCTTTAAATTAAAATATTTTAATTTTATGTAATGAATAATTTCTTTGGTATACCATTTTGGATATACATATTTATTGTTTTGGGCTATTCTTTTTAAAGGAACATGTCTACTGATGACGTCATTTAGCTTATTATACAGTATATCAACAGCTAGGTTTATATTTAAGTTCTGCTGCTCAAGTAATTCGGTCCAGTCAATATTAGCGATATCAGTGTACAAGCTATGTAAATCTGCTTCACGGAAGTTCCATTCCATACTTAAATACTTTCCTGGAACCAAAGAAGGCGGATTGCTTGTTCTTCTAGGAAGTGTAAGTAGTATCTCTAATGGTGGGTGGTATGCATCCATAGGGACTAAGTGTTCAGTATCGGATAAAACATTGATACTATTGGAATCAAGAGTAGTTAATACCAAATCCAGGATGCATCCATATTTATTGCTAATGTTATTGCATTGTTGCAACTTAGAATACTCCAGAAAATTATTAAATTGAGATCTAACAGCTTTATTGCACGAATTTAAATTGAAGTCACCAACTATCAGAAATGGATATTCAGCATACATGTTAATTGCATTTTCCATGCATGTTAAAACGTCCAGATATTGTTTACTGCTGTAACTGGGCGGCAGGTAGACGACACAGACCATTAACTTAATATTTTTCCCACTAACAATAGCGAACAATAATTCCTTATCTTCTGTTAAGTCATCTACGTTTGTAACTCTTTTCATAGTATAGCAGTTCCTAGTTGCCAATAGAACACCGCCCCATCCGACATCACCCGGACGGTCTTTCCGTAGAACAACATACTCAGGTGGGAACAGTTCCGCGTCATTAACAGAGCTATTGAGAAAAGTTTCAGTGAGGATGATAAGATCGCTTGATATTGTTCTAGTATTATTATAAAATAAAGTAGTTTTTGTTCGGAGACCTCTTACATTTTGATAATATAACAATAATTTCTTGGTCTGCTTATTTTTGTTACAGTTTTCTTTCGTTTTGTGAACAGCTGCTTTATTTGATCTACACACATTTCTCCAATTATGCTTATGCGAGAAAAAACTTAGGACACCTATCCTCCAGTAACACATTTTGAGGAATAAGTACCGTATATCCATAATAACTATAATCAGTTACAATGTTACATAGTATATCATTGTAGATATGTCTTAATCCTACATTAGTAAGCTTGCCTGTTTTTAATGAGAACATATCGAAAGACACTACAAAATTTGAGTCATAAAAATATGCATAGGTGCTATTTTGAAGCTCTAAATATAAAAGATTATTAAATAATTCTATTTTGTAATTATAAATAGGAGCACCGCATACATAGGTAGGTGCACATATAATTATGTTTGTATTAGAAATATGCTGTACAGCTTCCCTGATACACATTACCAATTCTGCAACGTTAGGATTAGAAGTTTTAAAATCCATTTCTCCTAACATAATGATACAATAGTCAATCATGCTATAATTACGTAACTTGTAGTCCAAATTTTCTAGTAAACGCCTTAAGTAACAATTTGGTGATACATATCGAATATACTCGAATTGATTGAAAGTCGTCTCTACAGACTGTAATGTACCGCAAACACCATTAGTTAAAATGCATAGTTTTGGTTTTCTACCGCTTTCCTTATGGCAGTGAGATGCTTGGAAGCCATTTGAGTTTTGCTTTTGCCTTTGTTCCCCTGCAATTCTTGGGTTTGCACAAGTACTGGTCACGCCATCTGTCTTGGAATAGTTCAGACAAAAGGTATTATTTGTGACACAATCTATATTGTGTGACAATTGGTCATTTAGTTTATCAGATTTTCCAAGAGATGGCGCGGCTTCCACCGATTTTTTGTTAGAACTTTCATCCTGCCTTAGCTCCTTTTCAGTATCAGCGAAATCCAATTTGGATCTTGTTAGACTGCTTCTCCGCTGCTTACTGGATTTCCTCGTCGATGGTTGCTTACATATATGTGATAGCTGATTAATTTTCAATTTGTACTCACTGATTTGCTTCGCCTGTTTGTTATTCTCAAGAAGTAGGTTTTCTATCTCATTTTCTGCGCTTAATAACTTCTCCTGAAGTGCGTATATTTTGTTTCTCATTTCGTTCATATCGTCTATTATGTTTGTGTTAGTAGCAGGTATACTTCTATTCAGCTGCCGGGATGGTGTCGACTTTATGGATGAGAAATCATCATTTTCATTTTCATCGTCATCTGAGTACACATCAGTGAGGCCATCGAAAGAATTATTTGTTGGAATGTTAGTTATACATCTACGAACTGTAACATTGTTCCATTCTGAGCTCGGAGAAGATATTGTGATAGGATTGTTATTATCTTGTGAAATAAAATGATCTGTTTTTTCAGTTACTTTCTTCTTCAAATTAGACATCTCTCAAACCTATCAGGATTCTTCCAAAAATAATAAAGGTTTTTGGTTACAGAGACACCTATCGGGCAGTAGCAGAAATGTATTGGTTATTTTCAATATATTGGTTGCTATTAATATCGCTATTCACTACTAGATGGCGTATGTGTGCGTTCAATTTGAATAAAAAACGAACTTTTAAATGTTCAATACTCTGAAATTATTAGTATTCTTAAATTATTAGTATTCTTTCCTGTACTTCCTGGAATTTATTCACCAACACTCTATCGTAATAGTTTTAATTAGTAGTTATAGCACAGTACTCACTGGTTTTGCTCAAATAGTTTTTCATAGGTGATAATGTTCTTCACACTTTATTTACTTCCACGCTACACTTATAGATTTTCCCACAATGTCACTAAGAGAATCGAAGTTCTTTAACACTTATATGCATAATAAACAGTACTTTACAGAATAAAACTATTTTTATGAATTACGAATTACGGAGATAACATAAAGACGTGCTTACTAGAAGAGCGCCCTCTAGCGATATCATCTATCATCAATTTCTACCAAAAATTGCTACCAAAAATTTCTACCACAAATATCTACCACAAATTTCTATCACCAATTTCTACCAAAAATTGCTACCACAAATTACTACCGCAAATTTCTACCACAGATTTCTAGCACAAATTTCTACCACAAATTTTTACCACAAATTTCTATCACAAATTTCTACCACATAATTCTACCATAAATTTCTACCACAAATTTCTACCACAAATTTCTCCTACAAATTTTCACTACAAAATTTCTACCACAAATTGCTCCCACGAATTTCTACCACAAATTTCTACCACAGAATTCTACCACTAAATTTCTCCCACAAATTTCTCCCACAATTTTCTCCGACAATTTTTTCCCACAAATTTCTCCCAAAAATTTCTACCAAAATCTACTGAATCTACCACAGAATTTCACTAGAAATTTCTACCGCATCTTTTTACCACAAACTTCTACCACAAATTTCTACCATAATCTACCACAGAATTCTACCAGAAATTTCTACCGCATCTTTTTACCACAAACTTCTACCACAAATTTCTACCATAATCTACCACATATTTCTACCACATATTTCTACCACATATTTCTACCACAAATTTCTACCACAGATTTCTACCAAAAATTTCAAGTTGTTGGGCGCGGCCGGGGCGCTATCAACGCTGCTTCCCAATCTGGGGGGCCCGAGCGCCGCCTGTAGGCGGCTCTACGTAGGGATCGTGCGATCGATGGCCCTGTACGGGGCCCCGATCTGGGCGGCTGACCTGACGGCCTGTAGCCTCTCTGTTCTGCGGAAGCCGCAGAGAGCGATGGCCGTCAGAGTCATCAGGGGATATCGCACGATCTCCTGCGAGGCGGCTTGTGCACTGGCCGGATCCCCGCCCTGGGACCTGGAGGCGAAAGTACTCGCGTCACTGTACCGGTGGCGCGAGGAAGCGCGGGCGCGAGGCGAGCGACTGACGCAGCGACACATGGAGCTGCGTCGGTCCCAGTTTCGTGAGGTCCTGGTGGCGGAATGGCGGGAAAGGCTTTCACGCCCTACCGCCGGCCTCGTCACCATCGAGGCGGTCCGGCCGGTGCTCGATCACTGGCTCGGGAGGAGGCACGGCTCCCTGTCGTTTCGGGTGACGCAGGTGCTCTCGGGGCATGGTTGCTTCGGGAAGTACCTGTGTCGCATAAACAGGGAGCCGGACGCCCGGTGTCACCACTGCGTCGACTGCCGGGAGGACACGGCGTGGCATACGCTGGCAGAGTGTCCCGCTTGGGAGGATCCACGCCGTGCCCTCGTTGCGGAAGTAGGCAGGGACCTGTCGCTGCCGGCCGTCGTGTCATCGATGGTTGGCAGCGAGGAGGCCTGGAACGCGGTGGTGTCCTTCTGCGAGACGGTTATCTCGCGGAAGGAGGCTGCGGAACGGGAAAGGGAGATATCTTCCTCCAACCCGGCCCGCAGCAGACGCACCGGGCGTCGGCGGAGGGCGGACAACGCCCTCTTCCAGCCCCCCTAAATGGGTCCAGGGGCGACGGACCTGGGGACGTCTGTCGCCCCCTTAACACCAGGACCCGAGGTGGTGGCGCGTGTTCCACGCGCGCCCCTCTTAGACGTCGCGGGGGGAGTCAAACACCTCACTCCGCCCCTCGTCCTGAGGAGGCCTGCATAGGCGGGCCGGCACTAGCTGGGGGTTGCGGAAGGATCGTACGTTCCCGCGACCCCCGGCGTAGGTGTGAGACGGAACAACGGGTGGTTTTTAGTCAGTAAGAGTCTGACAGACCCCTTCGCTCCCCCAGAGCGAAGGACATCCATGAGGATTTTCCAACCCGAACCAAAAAAAAAAAAAAAAGGTTAGGTTGGGGTGCATGTTGAAGAGCCTCCACGTGGCGCATCCTGGGCAACGTCGGTTCCAACTGCCCACCGCCTTTCGGTGGACAGTTGGGGCTGGCGGCTAATCTTACACCCGATACCGCAGAAGACGTCGTCGGGTTCCTGACGAAGAGGCCGCGCTGTATGAGGTGTACAGCGCGGCTAAGCAGGCTCTGAGGCTGGCCATCGGCGAGGCGAAGACGCGAGCCAGGGAGGAGATGCTGGGGACTCTGGACGGGGATCCGTGGGGGCGCCCTTATCGTGCGGTTCGTGGGAAACTCCGAGCCGCGGCGCCTCCACTCACCGAGAGTCTCCAACCCGAGCTGTTGGACGCTATAGTCGCAGCCCTCTTCCCGGCAAGAGCGGAGCACACTCCGCCGCCGATGGCTTTGCCCACAGCCGCAGAGCCTGCAGAGGACAACGCCATCAGCGTCCCAGAGGTGACACGGACAGAGATGGGGGCAGCCGTGACGCGGCTCCGGGCCAAGAACGTGGCTCCGGGGCCCGACGGGGTTCACGGCTGCGTGTTAGCCCTCGCTCTGAAGGAGCTAGAGCCCCAACTGAGAGGACTCTACACAGCGTGCCTCGAGCGGGGCCAGTTTCCCTCCTTGTGGAAGTCTGGCCGCCTGGTCCTGCTCAGGAAGGCGGGGCGCCCCGCGGACTCTCCGTCCGCGTACCGGCCCATAGTGTTGTTAGACGAGGTGGGCAAGCTGTTCGAGCGGATAATCGCAGCCCGCCTCGTCGACCACTTGTGCAGAGAGGGGCCGGACCTAGACGAGAGCCAGTTCGGTTTTCGGCATGGGCGCTCCACTATTCACGCTGTGTCGAGAGTGAGAGTCCTAGCGGAGGAAGCAGTGTCCCGGGGCGGGGTGGCGTTGGCGGTCTCTTTAGACATCTCCAACGCGTTCAACACCCTGCCCTGGAGCTGCATTCGGGAGGCACTGCGGTATCATCGGGTGCCTCTCTACCTCCGCCGCATCGTTGGGGCTTACCTGGCGGAGAGGTGTGTCACCTACATGGGACGTGATGGCGGACACCAGCACCGCGTGTCGTGCGGTGTTCCACAGGGCTCGGTCGTAGGTCCGCTCCTGTGGAACATCGGGTACGACTGGGTGCTGAGGGGCGGACTCCAACCGGGCGTAGACCTGACGTGTTACGCGGATGACACGCTGGTCACGGCCCGGGGGAGCTCGCACAGGGAGGCAGCGTTGCTGGCGACGGCGGCGGTCTCACAGGTGGTGAGCCGCATACGGCGCCTAGGCCTGGAGGTGGCCCTCAGCAAGTCGGAGGCCATGGTATTCCATGGTCCCCGACGGGCGCCGCCGCCGGGATCACACATCGTGGTCGGGGGGGTCCGAATAGCTGTCGAGTCCACCATGAAGTACCTGGGATTGGTGCTCGACAGCCGGTGGGATTTTGGACCCCACTTCCGGCGGCTGGCGCCCAAGTTGTTGGGCGCGGCCGGGGCGCTATCAACGCTGCTTCCCAATCTGGGGGGCCCGAGCGCCGCCTGTAGGCGGCTCTACGTAGGGATCGTGCGATCGATGGCCCTGTACGGGGCCCCGATCTGGGCGGCTGACCTGACGGCCTGTAGCCTCTCTGTTCTGCGGAAGCCACAGAGAGCGATGGCCGTCAGAGTCATCAGGGGATATCGCACGATCTCCTGCGAGGCGGCTTGTGCACTGGCCGGATCCCCGCCCTGGGACCTGGAGGCGAAAGTACTCGCGTCACTGTACCGGTGGCGCGAGGAAGCGCGGGCGCGAGGCGAGCGACTGACGCAGCGACACATGGAGCTGCGTCGGTCCCAGCTTCGTGAGGTCCTGGTGGCGGAATGGCGGGAAAGGCTTTCACGCCCTACCTCGTCACCATCGAGGCGGTCCGGCCGGTGCTCGATCACTGGCTCGGGAGGAGGCACGGCTCCCTGTCGTTTCGGGTGACACAGGTGCTCTCGGGGCATGGTTGCTTCGGGAAGTACCTGTGTCGCATAAACAGGGAGCCGGACGCCCGGTGTCACCACTGCGTCGACTGCCGGGAGGACACGGCGTGGCATACGCTGGCAGAGTGTCCCGCTTGGGAGGATCCACGCCGTGCCCTCGTTGCGGAAGTAGGCAGGGACCTGTCGCTGCCGGCCGTCGTGTCATCGATGGTTGGCAGCGAGGAGGCCTGGAACGCGGTGGTGTCCTTCTGCGAGACGGTTATCTCGCGGAAGGAGGCTGCGGAACGGGAAAGGGAGATATCTTCCTCCAACCCGGCCCGCAGCAGACGCACCGGGCGTCGGCGGAGGGCGGACAACGCCCTCTTCCAGCCCCCCTAAATGGGTCCAGGGGCGACGGACTTGGGGACGTCTGTCGCCCCCCTAACACCAGGACCCGAGGTGGCGGCGCGTGTTCCACGTGCGCCCCTCTTAGACGTCGCGGGGGGAGTCAAACACCTCACTCCGCCCCTCGTCCTGCGGAGGCCTGCATAGGCGGGCCGGCACTAGCTGGGGGTTGCGGAAGGATCGTACGTTCCCGCGACCCCCGGCGTAGGTGTGAGACGGAACAACGGGTGGTTTTTAGTCAGTAAGAGTCTGACAGACCCCTTCGCTCCCCCAGAGCGAAGGACATCCATGAGGATTTTCCAACCCCCACAAAAAAAAAAAAAAAAAAAAAACAAAAAAAAAAGGTTAGGTTAGGTTAGGTTAGGTTGGGGTGCATGTTGAAGAGCCTCCACGTGGCGCATCCTGGGCAACGTCGGTTCCAACTGCCCACCGCCTTTCGGTGGACAGTTGGGGCTGGCGGCTAATCTTCAACGCACGAGGAAGGGTCGTGGTTCCAGTCACAGATCATCTTTGATGGTCTGTGAACGGAACCCGACTAGGGAGGGCCACCCGTCCGTCTACTCCCCCCTCTGTTTGCAGAGGGAAGGTTGAGTGGACGGAGACATGGTGGAAAACCCAATCCCAAGTTTCCGGAGC
This sequence comes from Phlogophora meticulosa, assembly GCA_905147745.2. Classification (NCBI taxonomy): domain Eukaryota; kingdom Metazoa; phylum Arthropoda; class Insecta; order Lepidoptera; family Noctuidae; genus Phlogophora; species Phlogophora meticulosa. The sequence continues at coordinate 16,901 of LR990524.1, read as the reverse complement.
GCGACGAGGGGATGAATGGCCGGAGGGAGTCCGGTCACTAGCGCTCCAAAACAATAAAAATGAAAAACACAGCTGCTGGAACTAATCCCCAGGCGGGTCCCCTTCGGGGGGAATCCCGCCCCTCTCACGAGGGCTGCCCCACCGTATCTGGGGGGGGCAACAACAGCCCAAAGGCCGACACCACCGGCCTGCGAGAAAAGGAGCTCCAGGTGAACCTGGAGCGACTGCGCGATGTGGTGCCGCCGTCTGCTGTCTCTGACAGCAGCAAGAACCGAGGAGGTTCGGGTCCCGAAAGGGACCAAATGTCCGGCCAAGCCTGGAGGAAACGCCCGCGCAGCGAGGACTCGGGGCCGATAGGTCTCTCGTCGAGCGACGAGAACCTGTCGGCCGCCAAAGTGCCGACAACGCGGAGAGGGCGAGGTCGCACGGCAGCGGGCGGAGCCGCCCCTCGATTGCCGGAGCGGAACGCTCAAGGTCGCTTCCTGGCACGAAGCCGACCCGGCACGCCAGCTCCAGCGGAGCAGGAGGGCGTGGGAGGCGACCCCGGTTTTGCGGAACTGAGCGGGGGCTCGGATATGTCCCTGCAGCCCAACAAGGCGGAGGTTGGCGCTGAAAAGCGGGCGCAGCGCAGGACGGTCGCGGCTGACGAGGTCAGCGAGCTGGCCCGACAGGCCCGAGAGCGCCGCTCGGCCCGCTTGGATGCCGGTGGGAGTGTGTCGGCGGTGGCGCTCAGTCGCCAAATTGTGGACGGCGTGGATGTCGTCCTGAAGGTTGCCACCAAATCGGGCAACCTGAAGGGCACGTTCACGCGCGCACTCAAAGAGGCGGCTGAGGCGATTAAGGAGGCCACTGAGGTCCTCCTTAACCGTACCAGCTCGGAGGAGACGGCGAAGTTGTGGGAGGAGAACGGCCGTCTCCGAGCTGAGGTAGAGGACCTCAAGCGGCGGTTTGCTGACGAGAGGGTGGCTCCTGCGCCCTCGGTTGATGCAACGCCGTTGACTCCGCCGGCAGCCCCGTCATCGACCCCTGCGATTGCGGATGCGGAGATCGAAAAGATCGCGCGCATCTGCATGATGCAATGCGGGAAGATGGTGGGTGCCCGGATGGAGTCCATCGAAGCCAGGCTTCTCCCGGCGGTAACCCTCCGCCCACCGCTCGCTGCAGACAAGCGGCGGAAGGAGCCAGCGCCTAAACCAAAGACGGCCGCGCCTCCAACGTCCGCGCCTCCAACGTCCGCGCCTCCAACGTCCGCGCCTCTGGCGGCCCCGCCTGGTCCCAATGAGACCTGGGCGACGGTCGTGAGGAGGGGCCGGAGGAGGAAGCCGACGGCACAACCGGCGCCGCCGGCACCCGCTAAAGCGGCGCCATCGGCACCCAAGAGGGCCCAGGGGCCGCCTAGGGTGAAAGCCCCACGCTCCGCGGCTGTGGTTGTGACGCTGCAGCCCGGAGCCGTCGAAAGGGGCCTCACATATAGGGCGGTCCTGACGGAGGCAAGGGCGAGGATCGCGTTCCCCGACCTGGGGACACCGACCGGCTTCAAGATGAGGCCGGCGATTACGGGGGCGCGGCTCTTCGAGCTGTCGGGTCCCGATGGTGGCAAGAAGGCGGACCTCCTGGCCACCAAGCTGCGGGAGGTCCTCAACCCGGAGGACGTACGGGTGTCCAGGCCGACGAAGACCGCTGAGCTGCGCGTCGACGGCCTGGATGACTCGACGACTCCGGCTGAGGTGGTGGCGGCCGTCGCCCGAGCGGGTGGGTGTCCGCCTGAAGACATCCGCACGGGCGACATCCGGGTGGACGCTTCCGGGCTCGGCTCGATCTGGGTCAGATGCCCGGTGGCGGCCGCACACAAGGTCGCCGACGGCGGGCGCCTGTTGGTGGGATGGGTGGCAGCAAGGGCCAAGCTGCTGCGACCAAGGGCTTTGCGGTGCTACCGCTGCCTTGACATTGGGCATGTCAGGGTGCGGTGCAACGCCGAAACAGACCGCAGCGAGGAGTGTTATCGCTGCGGTCAGCCCGGCCATAAGGCGGCCCAGTGCTCCGCGTCGCCAAACTGCAGCCTCTGTACAGCTGCAGGGAGGCCCGCTGGGCACAGAGTGGGTCAAAAGGCCTGTGGTGCGCCCGCGCCCAAAAAGAAGAGAGGGGGTGCCAAGGCTGGCGGGGGCTCTTTACCCCCCCCTCAGCCTGGCCGCCCTCCGGCCGACTCCCGGCCTAGGCATGGTGCGGAGGGGATGGACTGCGCTTAATGGCGCTGTACCATTTCCTCCAGGGCAACATCAACCACTGTGCCAGAGCTCAGGATCTCTTGCTCCAGAGCATGGCAGAGTGGTCGATTCACGTGGCTGTGGTCGCCGAGCCGTACTTTGTCCCCCCCAGGGATAACTGGGTGGGCGATCTGGACGGTTCGGTGGCCATAATTGGCGGGGCTCTCGTCAACCCGTCGCGAGGTCACGGCTGGGTGGCCGTCCTCGCGAACGGTATTGGCACTGTTGGGGCGTATTTCTCGCCCAACAAGAGTCTCGCCGACTTCGAGAACTTCCTTGTCGAGTTGGGTGGCGTCGTGGGCCGACTCCACCCTCGCCCTGTGCTGTTGCTAGGGGATCTCAACGCCAAGTCTACGGCGTGGGGATCTCCGGCGACCGATGCTCGGGGTGAGGTTTTGGAGGAGTGGGCGGTCACCACTGGTTTGACCGTCCTAAATCGGGGCTCGGTCCACACATGCGTGCGGCAGCGGGGCGGGTCTATAGTGGACGTCTCGTTCGCTAGCCCTGCTGTCGCTAGCCGTGTCCGCGACTGGCGTGTCGCCGCGGAGGCGGAGACGTTATCGGATCACCGATATATCCGTTTTGATGTCTCCGCCCAGACCGCCGGCGGCCGCAGTCCATCGGCTCCGCGGACGGACGGTCCGCGCTGGGCGCGTACGCGCATCGACAGGGAACTTCTCGAGGAGGCCGCCATTGTCCAGGCCTGGATCCGGGAGTCGGCAACGACCGAACCCGACGACGTCGACGAGGGGGCGCTGTGGTTCCGTGGGGCGATGTCGCAAATCTGCGACGCCTCCATGCCCCGCGTCCACGCACAGTCTGCAAGGCGCCAGGTGTACTGGTGGTCCGCCGAGATTGCGCAACTGCGCTTCTCGTGCGCGACGGTTTGGCGCCGGTACACCCGATACCGCAGAAGACGTCGTCGGGTTCCTGACGAAGAGGCCGCGCTGTATGAGGTGTACAGCGCGGCTAAGCAGGCTCTGAGGCTGGCCATCGGTGAGGCGAAGACGCGAGCCAGGGAGGAGATGCTGGGGACTCTGGACGGGGATCCGTGGGGGCGCCCTTATCGTGCGGTTCGTGGGAAACTCCGAGCCGCGGCGCCTCCACTCACCGAGAGTCTCCAACCCGAGCTGTTGGACGCTATAGTCGCAGCCCTCTTCCCGGCAAGAGCGGAGCACACTCCGCCGCCGATGGCTTTGCCCACAGCCGCAGAGCCTGCAGAGGACAACGCCATCAGCGTCCCAGAGGTGACACGGACAGAGATGGGGGCAGCCGTGACGCGGCTCCGGGCCAAGAACGTGGCTCCGGGGCCCGACGGGGTTCACGGCTGCGTGTTAGCCCTCGCTCTGAAGGAGCTAGAGCCCCAACTGAGAGGACTCTACACAGCGTGCCTCGAGCGGGGCCAGTTTCCCTCCTTGTGGAAGTCTGGCCGCCTGGTCCTGCTCAGGAAGGCGGGGCGCCCCGCGGACTCTCCGTCCGCGTACCGGCCCATAGTGTTGTTAGACGAGGTGGGCAAGCTGTTCGAGCGGATAATCGCAGCCCGCCTCGTCGACCACTTGTGCAGAGAGGGGCCGGACCTAGACGAGAGCCAGTTCGGTTTTCGGCATGGGCGCTCCACTATTCACGCTGTGTCGAGAGTGAGAGTCCTAGCGGAGGAAGCAGTGTCCCGGGGCGGGGTGGCGTTGGCGGTCTCTTTAGACATCTCCAACGCGTTCAACACCCTGCCCTGGAGCTGCATTCGGGAGGCACTGCGGTATCATCGGGTGCCTCTCTACCTCCGCCGCATCGTTGGGGCTTACCTGGCGGAGAGGTGTGTCACCTACATGGGACGTGATGGCGGACACCAGCACCGCGTGTCGTGCGGTGTTCCACAGGGCTCGGTCGTAGGTCCGCTCCTGTGGAACATCGGGTACGACTGGGTGCTGAGGGGCGGACTCCAACCGGGCGTAGACCTGACGTGTTACGCGGATGACACGCTGGTCACGGCCCGGGGGAGCTCGCACAGGGAGGCAGCGTTGCTGGCGACGGCGGCGGTCTCACAGGTGGTGAGCCGCATACGGCGCCTAGGCCTGGAGGTGGCCCTCAACAAGTCGGAGGCCATGGTATTCCATGGTCCCCGACGGGCGCCGCCGCCGGGATCACACATCGTGGTCGGGGGGGTCCGAATAGCTGTCGAGTCCACCATGAAGTACCTGGGATTGGTGCTCGACAGCCGGTGGGATTTCGGACCCCACTTCCGGCGGCTGGCGCCCAAGTTGTTGGGCGCGGCCGGGGCGCTATCAACGCTGCTTCCCAATCTGGGGGGCCCGAGCGCCGCCTGTAGGCGGCTCTACGTAGGGATCGTGCGATCGATGGCCCTGTACGGGGCCCCGATCTGGGCGGCTGACCTGACGGCCTGTAGCCTCTCTGTTCTGCGGAAGCCACAGAGAGCGATGGCCGTCAGAGTCATCAGGGGATATCGCACGATCTCCTGCGAGGCGGCTTGTGCACTGGCCGGATCCCCGCCCTGGGACCTGGAGGCGAAAGTACTCGCGTCACTGTTCCGGTGGCGCGAGGAAGCGCGGGCGCGAGGCGAGCGACTGACGCAGCGACACATGGAGCTGCGTCGGTCCCAGCTTCGTGAGGTCCTGGTGGCGGAATGGCGGGAAAGGCTTTCACGCCCTACCGCCGGCCTCGTCACCATCGAGGCGGTCCGGCCGGTGCTCGATCACTGGCTCGGGAGGAGGCACGGCTCCCTGTCGTTTCGGGTGACGCAGGTGCTCTCGGGGCATGGTTGCTTCGGGAAGTACCTGTGTCGCATAAACAGGGAGCCGGACGCCCGGTGTCACCACTGCGTCGACTGCCGGGAGGACACGGCGTGGCATACGCTGGCAGAGTGTCCCGCTTGGGAGGATCCACGCCGTGCCCTCGTTGCGGAAGTAGGCAGGGACCTGTCGCTGCCGGCCGTCGTGTCATCGATGGTTGGCAGCGAGGAGGCCTGGAACGCGGTGGTGTCCTTCTGCGAGACGGTTATCTCGCGGAAGGAGGCTGCGGAACGGGAAAGGGAGATATCTTCCTCCAACCCGGCCCGCAGCAGACGCACCGGGCGTCGGCGGAGGGCGGACAACGCCCTCTTCCAGCCCCCCTAAATGGGTCCAGGGGCGACGGACTTGGGGACGTCTGTCGCCCCCCTAACACCAGGACCCGAGGTGGCGGCGCGTGTTCCACGCGCGCCCCTCTTAGACGTCGCGGGGGGAGTCAAACACCTCACTCCGCCCCTCGTCCTGAGGAGGCCTGCATAGGCGGGCCGGCACTAGCTGGGGGTTGCGGAAGGATCGTACGTTCCCGCGACCCCCGGCGTAGGTGTGAGACGGAACAACGGGTGGTTTTTAGTCAGTAAGAGTCTGACAGACCCCTTCGCTCCCCCAGAGCGAAGGACATCCATGAGGATTTTCCAACCCGCACCAAAAAAAAAAAAAAAAAAAAAAGGTTAGGTTAGGTTAGGTTGGGATGCGTGTTGAAGAGCCTCCACGTGGCGCATCCTGGGAAACGTCGGTTCCAACTGCCCACCGCCTTTCGGTGGACAGTTGGGGCTGGCGGCTAATCTTCAACGCACGAGGAAGGGTCGTGGTTCCAGTCACAGATCATCTTTGATGGTCTGTGAACGGAACCCGACTAGGGAGGGCCACCCGTCCGTCTACTCCCCCCTCTGTTTGCAGAGGGAAGGTTGAGTGGACGGAGACATGGTGGAAAACCCAATCCCAAGTTTCCGGAGCGCGACGAGGGGATGAATGGCCGGAGGGAGTCCGGTCACTAGCGCTCCAAAACAAATAAAATGGAAAATAAAGCTGCTGGAACGAATCCCCAGGCGGGTCCCCTTCGGGGGGAATCCCGCCCCTCTCACGAGGGCTGCCCCACCGTATCTGGGGGGGGCAACAACAGCCCAAAGGCCGACACCACCGGCCTGCGAAAAAAGGAGCTCCAGGTGAACCTGGAGCGACTGCGCGATGTGGTGCCGCCGTCTGCTGTCTCTGACAGCAGCAGGAGCCGAGGAGGTTCGGGTCCCGAAAGGGACCAGGTGTCCTGTCAGAACGCGCGCGGGTGCTCCGGCCAAGTCTGGAGGAAACGCCCGCGCAGCGAGGACTCGGGGCCGATAGGTCTCTCGTCGAGTGACGAGAACCTGTCGGCCGCCAAAGTGCCGACAACGCGGCGAGGGCGAGGTCGCACGGCAGCGGGCGGAGCCGCCCCTCGATTGCCGGAGCGGAACGCTCAAGGTCGCTTCCTGGCACGAAGCCGACCCGGCACGCCAGCTCCAGCGGAGCAGGAGGGCGTGGGAGGCGACCCCGGTTTTGCGGAACTGAGCGGGGGCTCGGATATGTCCCTGCAGCCCAACAAGGCGGAGGTTGGCGCTGAAAAGCGGGCGCAGCGCAGGACGGTCGCGGCTGACGAGGTCAGCGAGCTGGCCCGACAGGCCCGAGAGCGCCGCTCGGCCCGCTTGGATGCCGGTGGGAGTGTGTCGGCGGTGGCGCTCAGTCGCCAAATTGTGGACGGCGTGGATGTCGTCCTGAAGGTTGCCACCAAATCGGGCAACCTGAAGGGCACGTTCACGCGCGCTCTCAAAGAGGCGGCTGAGGCGATTAAGGAGGCCACTGAGGTCCTCCTTAACCGTACCAGCTCGGAGGAGACGGCGAAGTTGTGGGAGGAGAACGGCCGTCTCCGAGCTGAGGTAGAGGACCTCAAGCGGCGGTTTGCTGACGAGAGGGTGGCTCCTGCGCCCTCGGTTGATGCAACGCCGTTGACTCCGCCGGCAGCCCCGTCATCGACCCCTGCGATTGCAGATGCGGAGATCGAAAAGATCGCGCGCATCTGCATGATGCAATGCGGGAAGATGGTGGGTGCCCGGATGGAGTCCATCGAAGCCAGGCTTCTCCCGGCGGTAACCCTCCGCCCACCGCTCGCTGCAGACAAGCGGCGGAAGGAGCCAGCGCCTAAACCTAAGACGGCCGCGCCTCCAACGTCCGCGCCTCCAACGTCCGCGCCTCTGGCGGCCCCGCCTGGTCCTGATGAGACCTGGGCGACGGTCGTGAGGAGGGGCCGGAGGAGGAAGCCCACGGCACAACCGGCGCCGCCGGCACCCGCTAAAGCGGCGTCATCGGCACCCAAGAGGGCCCAGGGGCCGCCTAGGGTGAAAGCCCCACGCTCCGCGGCTGTGGTTGTGACGCTGCAGCCCGGAGCCGTCGAAAGGGGCCTCACATATAGGGCGGTCCTGACGGAAGCAAGGGCGAGGATCGCGTTCCCCGACCTGGGGACACCGACCGGCTTCAAGATGAGGCCGGCGATTACGGGGGCGCGGCTCTTCGAGCTTACGGGTGCCGATGGTGGCAAAAAGGCGGACCTCCTGGCCGCCAAGCTGCGGGAGGTCCTCAACCCGGAGGACGTCCGGGTGTCCAGGCCGACGAAGACCGCTGAGCTGCGCGTCGACGGCCTGGATGACTCGACGACTCCGGCTGAGGTGGTGGCGGCCGTCGCCCGAGCGGGTGGGTGTCCGCCTGAAGACATCCGCACGGGCGACATCCGGGTGGACGCTTCCGGGCTCGGCTCGATCTGGGTCAGATGCCCGGTGGCGGCCGCACACAAGGTCGCCAACGGCGGGCGCCTGTTGGTGGGATGGGTGGCAGCAAGGGCCAAGCTGCTGCGACCGAGGGCTTTGCGGTGCTACCGCTGCCTTGACATTGGGCATGTCAGGGTGCGGTGCAACGCCGAAACAGACCGCAGCGAGGAGTGTTATCGCTGCGGTCAGCCCGGCCATAAGGCGGCCCAGTGCTCCGCGTCGCCAAACTGCAGCCTCTGTACAGCTGCAGGGAGGCCCGCTGGGCACAGAGTGGGTCAAAAGGCCTGTGGTGCGCCCGCGCCCAAAAAGAAGAGAGGGGGTGCCAAGGCTGGCGGGGGCTCTTTACCCCCCCCTCAGCCTGGCCGCCCTCCGGCCGACTCCCGGCCTAGGCATGGTGCGGAGGGGATGGACTGCGCTTAATGGCGCTGTACCATTTCCTCCAGGGCAACATCAACCACTGTGCCAGAGCTCAGGATCTCTTGCTCCAGAGCATGGCAGAGTGGTCGATTCACGTGGCTGTGGTCGCCGAGCCGTACTTTGTCCCCCCCAGGGATAACTGGGTGGGCGATCTGGACGGTTTGGTGGCCATAATTGGCGGGGCTCTCGTCAACCCGTCGCGAGGTCACGGCTGGGTGGCCGTCCTCGCGAACGGTATTGGCACTGTTGGGGCGTATTTCTCGCCCAACAAGAGTCTCGCCGACTTCGAGAACTTCCTTGTCGAGTTGGGTGGCGTCGTGGGCCGACTCCACCCTCGCCCTGTGCTGTTGCTAGGGGATCTCAACGCCAAGTCTACGGCGTGGGGATCTCCGGCGACCGATGCTCGGGGTGAGGTTTTGGAGGAGTGGGCGGTCACCACTGGTTTGACCGTCCTAAATCGGGGCTCGGTCCACACATGCGTGCGGCAGCGGGGCGGGTCTATAGTGGACGTCTCGTTCGCTAGCCCTGCTGTCGCTAGCCGTGTCCGCGACTGGCGTGTCGCCGCGGAGGCGGAGACGTTATCGGATCACCGATATATCCGTTTTGATGTCTCCGCCCAGACCGCCGGCGGCCGCAGTCCATCGGCTCCGCGGACGGACGGTCCGCGCTGGGCGCGTACGCGCATCGACAGGGAACTTCTCGAGGAGGCCGCCATTGTCCAGGCCTGGATCCGGGAGTCGGCAACGACCGAACCCGACGACGTCGACGAGGGGGCGCTGTGGTTCCGTGGGGCGATGTCGCAAATCTGCGACGCCTCCATGCCCCGCGTCCACGCACAGTCTGCAAGGCGCCAGGTGTACTGGTGGTCCGCCGAGATTGCGCAACTGCGCTTCTCGTGCGCGACGGTTTGGCGCCGGTACACCCGATACCGCAGAAGACGTCGTCGGGTTCCTGACGAAGAGGCCGCGCTGTATGAGGTGTACAGCGCGGCTAAGCAGGCTCTGAGGCTGGCCATCGGCGAGGCGAAGACGCGAGCCAGGGAGGAGATGCTGGGGACTCTGGACGGGGATCCGTGGGGGCGCCCTTATCGTGCGGTTCGTGGGAAACTCCGAGCCGCGGCGCCTCCACTCACCGAGAGTCTCCAACCCGAGCTGTTGGACGCTATAGTCGCAGCCCTCTTCCCGGCAAGAGCGGAGCACACTCCGCCGCCGATGGCTTTGCCCACAGCCGCAGAGCCTGCAGAGGACAACGCCATCAGCGTCCCAGAGGTGACACGGACAGAGATGGGGGCAGCCGTGACGCGGCTCCGGGCCAAGAACGTGGCTCCGGGGCCCGACGGGGTTCACGGCTGCGTGTTAGCCCTCGCTCTGAAGGAGCTAGAGCCCCAACTGAGAGGACTCTACACAGCGTGCCTCGAGCGGGGCCAGTTTCCCTCCTTGTGGAAGTCTGGCCGCCTGGTCCTGCTCAGGAAGGCGGGGCGCCCCGCGGACTCTCCGTCCGCGTACCGGCCCATAGTGTTGTTAGACGAGGTGGGCAAGCTGTTCGAGCGGATAATCGCAGCCCGCCTCGTCGACCACTTGTGCAGAGAGGGGCCGGACCTAGACGAGAGCCAGTTCGGTTTTCGGCATGGGCGCTCCACTATTCACGCTGTGTCGAGAGTGAGAGTCCTAGCGGAGGAAGCAGTGTCCCGGGGCGGGGTGGCGTTGGCGGTCTCTTTAGACATCTCCAACGCGTTCAACACCCTGCCCTGGAGCTGCATTCGGGAGGCACTGCGGTATCATCGGGTGCCTCTCTACCTCCGCCGCATCGTTGGGGCTTACCTGGCGGAGAGGTGTGTCACCTACATGGGACGTGATGGCGGACACCAGCACCGCGTGTCGTGCGGTGTTCCACAGGGCTCGGTCGTAGGTCCGCTCCTGTGGAACATCGGGTACGACTGGGTGCTGAGGGGCGGACTCCAACCGGGCGTAGACGTGACGTGTTACGCGGATGACACGCTGGTCACGGCCCGGGGGAGCTCGCACAGGGAGGCAGCGTTGCTGGCGACGGCGGCGGTCTCACAGGTGGTGAGCCGCATACGGCGCCTAGGCCTGGAGGTGGCCCTCAGCAAGTCGGAGGCCATGGTATTCCATGGTCCCCGACGGGCGCCGCCGCCGGGATCACACATCGTGGTCGGGGGGGTCCGAATAGCTGTCGAGTCCACCATGAAGTACCTGGGATTGGTGCTCGACAGCCGGTGGGATTTTGGACCCCACTTCCGGCGGCTGGCGCCCAAGTTGTTGGGCGCGGCCGGGGCGCTATCAACGCTGCTTCCCAATCTGGGGGGCCCGAGCGCCGCCTGTAGGCGGCTCTACGTAGGGATCGTGCGATCGATGGCCCTGTACGGGGCCCCGATCTGGGCGGCTGACCTGACGGCCTGTAGCCTCTCTGTTCTGCGGAAGCCACAGAGAGCGATGGCCGTCAGAGTCATCAGGGGATATCGCACGATCTCCTGCGAGGCGGCTTGTGCACTGGCCGGATCCCCGCCCTGGGACCTGGAGGCGAAAGTACTCGCGTCACTGTACCGGTGGCGCGAGGAAGCGCGGGCGCGAGGCGAGCGACTGACGCAGCGACACATGGAGCTGCGTCGGTCCCAGCTTCGTGAGGTCCTGGTGGCGGAATGGCGGGAAAGGCTTTCACGCCCTACCGCCGGCCTCGTCACCATCGAGGCGGTCCGGCCGGTGCTCGATCACTGGCTCGGGAGGAGGCACGGCTCCCTGTCGTTTCGGGTGACACAGGTGCTCTCGGGGCATGGTTGCTTCGGGAAGTACCTGTGTCGCATAAACAGGGAGCCGGACGCCCGGTGTCACCACTGCGTCGACTGCCGGGAGGACACGGCGTGGCATACGCTGGCAGAGTGTCCCGCTTGGGAGGATCCACGCCGTGCCCTCGTTGCGGAAGTAGGCAGGGACCTGTCGCTGCCGGCCGTCGTGTCATCGATGGTTGGCAGCGAGGAGGCCTGGAACGCGGTGGTGTCCTTCTGCGAGACGGTTATCTCGCGGAAGGAGGCTGCGGAACGGGAAAGGGAGATATCTTCCTCCAACCCGGCCCGCAGCAGACGCACCGGGCGTCGGCGGAGGGCGGACAACGCCCTCTTCCAGCCCCCCTAAATGGGTCCAGGGGCGACGGACCTGGGGACGTCTGTCGCCCCCTTAACACCAGGACCCGAGGTGGTGGCGCGTGTTCCACGCGCGCCCCTCTTAGACGTCGCGGGGGGAGTCTAACACCTCACTCCGCCCCTCGTCCTGAGGAGGCCTGCATAGGCGGGCCGGCACTAGCTGGGGGTTGCGGAAGGATCGTACGTTCCCGCGACCCCCGGCGTAGGTGTGAGACGGAACAACGGGTGGTTTTTAGTCAGTAAGAGTCTGACAGACCCCTTCGCTCCCCCAGAGCGAAGGACATCCATGAGGATTTTCCAACCCGCACCAAAAAAAAAAAAAAAAAAAAAAAAAAAAAGGTTAGGTTAGGTTAGGTTAGGTTAGGTTAGGTTAGGTTAGGTTAGGTTAGGTTAGGTTAGGTTAGGTTAGGTTAGGTTAGGTTAGGTTAGGTTAGGTTAGGTTAGGTTAGGTTTTTTTTTTTTTTTTTTTTTTTTTTTTTTTTTTTTTTTTTTTTTTTTTTTTTTTTTTTTTTTTTCGGCAGGAGGGGAAATCCGGTCGGACACTCAAGCTGCCTCACAGACGAGCCAGTCTGAGTAGTGCCGGGCTCCAACCGGCTAAAACCACCTCCTGCCTTACAATTATATCCACAGACATAAGCGTCCGTGCCTTTGTTTAATTACATTTCAATGTGACTCTGAGCTCCACGTACAAGTGGTGACTCCGGAGTACAACTTATCTATACTTAAACTACTTACTTACTAATGAGTCCATCACTTTTTGTTTGTTATAGTTTTTTTTTTTTTTTTTTTTTTTTTTTTTTTTTTTTTTTTTTTTTTTTTTTTTATTGCATGCAGCCATTGGCTTGTTGCACAGCTGGCAAGAGGGAACCTGACCGGACTCTACTGACAGCGTTCGTTCACGAAAACTGACGCCTGCATTGGCACCGCCCAACTCAACCATATTTGAGGGAGTCGAACGATCCAACACACACGCCACCATCAGCGAGTCGTTTAAGTGAGTATGACAAGGTTCATGATGCCAGCTGCGCCCTTTATAAACTATTTTCAAAACTTAATACTAGAAATTGGGTAGGGAAGGGTTGGTTTGGGTTACTTGTCAGCTGCAGGTTTCCCACCGTGGAACGGCTGCTGCAGCCGGCTTTACTAAGGTAATGTCAAATTAAGCTGAGTCAGAGAGGCTGTCCACCCTGTGTCAAAAAGCATCGTCGGTCAGTGCTTTTGGAGGCGTATCAGCGCCTCGACGACCTTCGTGTCCCGATGTCGCATAGCCTTCATCATGTTGTTGTTAATGATGTCGTTAGTTGCGGCTTCCTGTGCTCGTCTCACAAATCGTCCAATAGCGTCGTCTGCGTTGTCGGCGTAGTACACACAGCTGGCTGTGTGTCTTGATACGGCCACTACCGCATGGGGGACGCTGCTGTGAAGCACGATGTTTTTGGACTTTGTCTTCAGGATGAGGACTGTCTCGCATGTGAGTCCCTGAGCTTCGTGGATGGTCAGAACGCTCGATCCAGCACCCGAACCATATCCCTGGTCAATGAGGGACTTTTTCTCCTCCTGCGTGTGTACCAGGAACAGTGTGTTGGAGAGGGTGCTTGGTATATCGGCGCCCGTGAACCTTTTCAGCTGCAGGGAGTGGACTTGGTCCTTCGACGAGTAAATGCCAGGATAGACTTCTGCTAGGGCGTATGCGACATCCATTGGGGTCCGATGCGTACAGGACAACTCTTGGCTGATGGTCGCCACAGAGTCCGGACGGGCGTATCTAAAGGGAAATAGGTTTTCCCTGTCCAGATAGGGCAGTTGGTTAACGTCTCCGACAAGGACCACGTCGGTCGCACCTGACAATCGAACTGCCATCACTATGGCCCCAAAGTGGTTCATGAGAGCCTCGTCCACTACAATGCGCCTGCATTTGTGTGGCCCTTTGAACCCGTTCGATAATATTGAGGCCAGTGTGCGCACCTTGGTTCTGTTGTTTTCGCCAATTTTGTGCGCCAGCTTTTGCCGCAGATCTTTCGCGGCCTCGGTTGTAGTAGTGACGATGACGTCGTGATCCCTATCGAAGTTATTAACCACCCAGGTCGTCTTGCCACATCCTGGAACGCCGTTTACCCACTTTATTTTCGGTAGTGCCCAACCTCCACTTAGACTTATGCCCCTCGAGATTGCTTCCGCCTGTTCGAGGATCTTGTCGTCCATCATGATTTTTGTACATCGGGCCACTACCACTATTGGGTCACTTTCGGGTGTCACGAAGGTTATGTGGCCAGTCTGTGACGTTGCTGACTTGTCCAATGGCACGAAGCCATGTGTGGCATTGTACGCAGCCATGTATGTGCCAATCATTTCTCCTTTGATGACTTGGGAGGTGACGTTATCGTATATGGCTGCTTCGGCCTCTTCGAGTCTCACTTTAAGCAGACCTTCAATCTCCAGCTGGTATGACTGCATGATTTTCTGGCAAGTCATGAGACTGACTGCTTTTGTTGCTTTAGTGATGGCTTGAAACTCAAGAAAGGCGTTCTCTACGTGGTCTGCGGGTTCCTTTGCCGGCTTGAGTTTCGGCGCACTAACCTCTCCTTTGTCGGCCCTTGTTGGAACTGGCCGCTGCTCTTTAGGCGGTTTCGGGGTAACCCTGGTGAATTCCCGCAATGCGGCCGCTTGGCTGTTATGGTGGGGTTTTCCTGGTCTCATACTGTTGGCTCCTAGTAGCCTACTGAAGAGGTTAGAGATGGTCTTTAATGGACTGTCGGTCTTGGTTTTGTCTCTGGACCTGTCGCTTTTCTTGTCTGAGGCGGCTTTCTCCGCGGCAAGCTTCTGTTGTAATCGCTCTGAACCGCAGGGCGTGGTTGGGGCTGACACGGAGGATGTTTGCCGGTCGGTTGCGGTCTTTTCGGCATCGTTACTGGGAGATTTTAGGAAGCTTAAGTCTTCCCCCCTGTCCTCGTAAACTACCACCTCATGGTCTTCTGAGGCTTTGATGCATCCGTACCGATCGGCAACTCTCCCCCTATCGTAGCCAATCGCCATTGCGTCCACGCTGATTATTCGAGGGCATCCGCTCGCTGACCGGCCAGCTTCTCCGATTTCGGTGAGCAGGGAGCATGCTTGTGCAAACGGAGTTTCCTCACACCACTCGAATAGTGCGATCGTCTTGTTTTTTGATCGCACTAGACGGTATCGGTGTTCGGCCACTTCCGCTTCGGGTAACGCGTTGAACTTTGAGCGTTTCATGCTCGCTTTTGAGGTGCTCCCGTTAATCAACGCTGCAAGGCCCGGCGATATGGCGACGCTGTTTCCCCTTTCCGCGCGGCAAAAGCTTATACCAAGTCTCTCGGCGTTCTTGTTCATAAAGAGGGCCACGCCACGGGTTCTGATGCCTGGTTGCCCACTCTCCCCGCATGTAAGTAACTGGCGTAAAGCCAAGGTGCGAGGGTTTAGCTGGGAACTACTGGGGCTGGGCGTATCCGTGGTGACGGCTGTGCTCACGGAGTGATGTATTTGTGTGGGTGCGGGTGTGGGTGTGGGTGTGGGTGTAGGATTGTGTGTGTGTGGGGTGAACTGTGTTGAACCATTTGCCTTTGCTACGACTTGCACGATCCTGCTCGCGAATTCCAAGAATGGTGTTCTGGTGGCCTTTTTCTCCATGATGGAATGGAGTGTGGACTGAATAACTGAGATCTGGATTTCAGTTTCTAGATCCATTCGCTCACGACCAAATCTTGGGCACTCGGTAAGCACGTGCCATACTGTCTCTTCACAATTGGGATCGCAGACGCATGAGGGACTGTCTTTAATGTGGAAGCGATGGAGATAGGCCCCGAATCCTCCGTGACCGGTCAGCATTTGGACATGGGTAGGTGACAGTGTCATGCCTTTAAGGATCTTCCTTGCCGCCTGAACGGTGGGGAAAAACACTTTAGTGACCGAGCCTGTACTGGAGGATTCGTACCGCTGCTGCCATTTCTTTACAGTTTCCTCACGAATCTGCCTCTTGATGAAGGATATTGGTACCTTGTCGTAGTCGGGCGCTGTTTTCTTTGTAAGAGCCGCTTTCTTTGCTAACTCGTCCGCTCTCTCGTTCCCAGGAGTACCCACGTGTGCTCTCAACCAAAACAGCCTCACGTCTCTGCCCTCCTCTCGGATTTCACGTACTAGCCTTTTTATACCGAGTGCCAACGGGTGAGTGACAGACGGGCTTCTCAACAAGTCAAGCGAAGATCTTGAGTCGCTTAATATGTTGGCGCAGGCCATCCTAGACGTTCTCACCGTCCTGACTGCTCGATATAACGCGTACATTTCCGATTGAAAGACTGTGTTGTGCGGCTCCAGGCGGAAGGTTGAGTACTTGGATTCCCTGCCTTCGTTCCACCAAGTAAAGGCCGCACCGACTTTACCCTCTATTTTGCTGCCGTCGGTATAAATATGCGGTCCGGTTACTTGGTGGTCACTCAGGGTTTCAGGATCCATGTTCTCGAGGCACTCATACTCAGTTATTATGAGCCGCGATGGATGGGGAATCTGTAGGGGCCCAGCCTTGCGTTCGACCTCTCTTCCCGGCGGTAGGTACTCCTGAGAATGACCCTTTTTTACCTTGAATAGGGTAGATGCTTCAGTGACCCGGAGGTCCAGGGGCAGTTGGCCCGACAGGATGAGAGCCGATGTTAGAGACACCGTGCGGTATGCTTTGCAGATCTTCTGCGTGAAGCCTCTTTGCAGCGAGTCTAACTGATTTCTTGTCATCAGTTTCTCTGCTGCCGGGGCCCATGCACTCGCTGCATACAACACGATCGGCTCTATCACCGACACGTATATGGTCCTGATTATCTCGCTGTTCAGGCCCCATTTCACCTTTGCCGCGCACGCTAGCTGTTTGTAGATGTCTGCAGCTTTTTTGCATGTTGCAGTCACGTGCGCATTAAAGGTAAGCTTGTGGTCTATGATGAGTCCCAACAGCTTGATCTCCTCGACAAGGGTCAGTCGAATGCCAGACATGTGAATTACGGGGGTGTCGTACTTGAGCTTCTTCGTAATCACCATTGCGTTGGTCTTGTGAGCGGCAAAGCAAAGCTTGTTTCGTAACCCCCAGTCTGACACTGTCTGCAGCGTTCTTTGAGCTGACTGCTGCAGGGAGCTGACCTCGTGGGACGAGAAAACGAGGACCACATCATCCGCGAACGCTTGACAATATACCCCCATTGTCGTCAATTCCTCCAAGAGCGAGTCTAGGATAAGGTTCCAGAACGTCGGACCGGCTATTGAGCCTTGGACGCATCCTTTTGTGGTGCCCTTCTCGCTAGTCGCTCTGGCGTAGTTGACCCTGATGTACCGGTCCTCCAGGTATGAAGATACGAGAGCAAAGAGGTTCTTGGGGCATTTTTTGTGCAGCATCTGCATTTTGAGGGCAGGCCACCACGCGTTGTCAAAGGCCCCCTCTATGTCCAGTGATACTAAAAGCACTACCTTTTTG